>CM068492.1:17017500-19567500 GCA_034769265.1 Remorina albescens
AGATGTTTGTTATTTAGCCTTTGATATGAATGAAGGCTCTCCTAAATAATAGTGATCGCTATCCGATTTGGCCCTGAAAAAAAACATGTGATCTTGTTCCAACATCTCCTCCCCCTATTGTATTATTTGCCTTGTGTAAGGGATTGAAACATCAAAAGGCAGCAAGCAAAATAGAAACAGAGAGGAAAAATAACACTTTTTGTAAGTGAATAACTGTGTGGAAAAAGAGCACAATATTTAGCAACGCAATACGTACCATCATCACCTGTCAGATGATAATTTTAAACATACTTGGCTAGACCATGTCTGCGTTACCATCAACATGGCTGTTGTCAGATTGTGTATTCCTGAAGAAATAACTGACAACCTCAATACCACAATCTGCCTCTCAGGGCTTTAAGCATGCAGCATTGGATGGGCCATTGAATTCAGCTATGAGTCTTCTAGAGGCCCATGGGGGAAAGAGTAGCACATTAAAAGTGTTGATGAATCCAATCAGCTTGTTCACAGGCATCCAACACAGATATACCGGTGCACTAAGCAGCACTACTCAAGGGCTTAATTAGAGGGATGCTTGTGTATTGTTTGTTTTCAGGCATTAGTAAAGTCTGCATGTCCTGATAATGTATTTGGCTAGGAAATAGAATCGTTTGGCCCTGACTTCATGCTGTTAGTCCTGATGTTGCTTGTCAACACCATTGTTTCCTCACCCTCCTGTGGAGCCCCTATCAATGTCGATGAAGGAAGACAGGTCTTCAGCAGCCAGCCAACCCCCCTCAGCCGGAGCACTCAGCGCTCGGAGACTGTCAGCCAACAGGGCCCTCCATGCTACGGTCCTACAGTCTGACACCACCCCGTCATTACATGTATGTAAACAGGTTTTTCTGCTCTTTCAAGTTGCATACGTCAACATCTTGAGATCTTACACCTGTGAAAAGCTGATGAATGAAAAATTACAGAACCCATCGGGGAGTTGTACCAGGAAAAGTACGGGGCTCTGTTAAAAAGAACAAATATCAAAACAATCTTCATTAAGCCCTTTATTTATTTATTATTCCAGTCTGTCTGCCCATTTAATTAGTTTTTATATATGTATTTAAAACTATGGATTAAAAGAATGGATTTCTTATAATTGTAACAACTTCTATTGATTATGAGGTATTTTGTCAATAACATTTACTTGCGTGACTGTGGCACTTCATGGCAGGTTAGTTAGAACCCAACCAGCCAAACCCACCTCCTTGATATGGGAATAAGCAAAGCTTAGGAATTCATCCACTGGGTCAGGCAGGAATTCAATCATTCTCGAGGGCTAGGAAACTGGGCATCCGACACAGTTATGCTTCAGCACTTTTCAATTTGGGCTTGGTCTGCCTCTGCCTCTGGCCTGTAACATGTCGTTAATGAAAGTCACATTAAGCATCCCTAAACTCCTTAGTTGCCTCCCTCAAACCGTAGGAGGTTTCATAGCTGTATGGCCGGCTAATGTTCGTAGATGTTTCCAAAACAGTTTTTCCTCTTCTCGTACACTCCTCTCTTCTACTTTTGTCTGATGAGTACTTATTGGTTTTGTCAGTGTGCCATTACTGCTGTGGAAATCCCAAGTCTCAACTTAGGAAAATACAGAGGATGTTGGAATTCACCATCCTTAATGATCTGTGTGTGTAATATTCCTGCTGATTATTGATTTCTCCGCCGTTTCGGTGATTAAAAAATAAACTGCTGCCCTTTTTCCTCATCCTCTCACAAGCCAAATCATCCCGTTGACTATTATCGTCTTTAATGATTCATGATGTTTATGCTGCCATCTTCTTTATGTAAGTGCTTCTTGTGTGGTGAAGTGGATCTCATGTGGTTCTACCCTCATCCAGGGAGGATTCGATGGATATCTTGGGTTTCGTCCAGCTGTGACCTTAGCGTTTATGTCTGTGCCGAACACATTTGCAGCCTGGCCTTGTCTCTTGGACCTTTGCTCTTTAGGGGGAGCTCCTCCGGTGAGGGCCTCCTCATGTTTTCAACTTGTGGGGTTTTGAGGCTCTGATAAATGGCCTTCTAGTATTAAGGAAAAACCATACTGGTGCTTGAGGTTGCAAGTTAATGCACTCTCTGGCCATGCTGCATTAAGTGATTTCGCCGCATGAGATCAAATTTCAGATCCGACAGCACATGCTGCATTTTTTAGATGCGGAAGCTCAGCAATATACCGAACTCTGTGATGGCCCTGTATGGTTAGGGTGCTCTTGTGTGGACAGATATGTCCAAAAGCATGCTTTACATGTATCCATATAACATAGCTCGATGTATTTGGGTCTGGAACATGTTTCTGTTGCCTCTTTATGTCATCAGTTTTTTTTTTTTTTTTTTTTTGGGCTCTCTGACAAATTTGCACATAGACAAGACAACAAGAGTCCTGTTTTTGGATCTCACTTTAGGGGCTCCCTGTTTCTCTCCAACTCTTCACTTGACTTTGTTGTCTATATCATGTCACCTTTCTTACCCCGTGGCTACATTTCCATACCCAAGCTATCAAAAGAAATCATAGTCATTTATCTGCCAGTGTAAGGATGTGCTAAAAAAGGGTCTGAGTGAGCATTGTGGTCTGATTTGGATGATAAGAGAAGATGGAGGAAAAAAAAAAATTCTTGCTGCAGTATTTATTGTTGTTTTTTGCAGGGAGAGCTACAAATGTTCTCACATTCACACATGAGTATCGACTCTATTTCCTGCTATATATATGTTGTATGAGTAATTCTATTCAGTGCGGCTGAAGTGCTCTTTCAGAGATTGACAGGCCATATAAAACAGGGTGTGGATCATGTGGAAATTGTGATTCTTGGTCTGCAGTTGCCTTTGTGCCCCACTCAGCCCCAGAGGACGCATACTGCAGCAGGAGCATTTGTGTTGTGCAGTGCAGTGAAATGCCTCTTGCCAGTGAAAACTCTGACCACCAAACATAAACCAACACCTCAGATAATAGTTTCTCTTGACTCAACAAACTTAAGGAAGACTTGTAGCGTGGATTCGGGGGGGCCATTGCAGTTTTTCTGATTAAATTACAGAGATTGATGTTTGGACAGGCATAAATCATGAAGTTTCTCGAGCTGACTCAGTGTTCCAGGGTGCAGCCTCCCTGCTGTTTTCTGATTTATTGTTACTTTGGGCATTTGCTGGATGTTGGTGAACACTCTGGTGTGCACCAAATCATTTGGCCCTTGAGAAATGATGACAGGAGCAGAAACTGATGTTTATTAGTTGACACATCAGTCTTTGCCACACTGCATGACATTACACTGACTTATCATCTACCAACCACCTAATGGTTGGTAGATGATGTTAAAATGCCAAACACAATCAGCATATGACTAAAATAAGTCTTCAAATAATTCCTACTGATGAGTGGCAACAGCCTTTGGCCATGAACCAGTGTAAACATTGTGCATTTTGAATTTCTAGTCTAAATTTTACAGTGATGATGGTCCTTTACAGATACATCCTGATAGAGCTTCTCCCAGCCACACCTGCTACTTGGCCACTGATAGGTGCTGTGTTGGTAATGTGCGTCTCTTAACATCTTGCACACCATTAATCTTCTTTTGTAATGTGTTTTGTGCTTGTGACGGTTGTAATGTGCTCAGCATCCTGTCACGTGCACCAGAGGTGCACCTTCATATATGAGAGTGGCAGGCAGAAGTAAGCCTTGCTCATGGTGAAGAGGACTACGACTAACACTGAGAGGAGCAAATATTCACTTTGCACTCCATCACTAAAGGGCTGACACAAAAGTGCTTGCATTTAATTAACTTAATTACTGAATGCACACAAGTTCAAGTGCTATGGCTTTTATGTGCTTTTATTGCTTTTAACTGTGTCTTAGTTGGATAGTGCCCATATATATATATATATATTTATGGTTTTCACCCTCATATATAGAACATTCGGGGGGAAAAAGGCAATTTTTTTGACAGGCAGTGGTATTAAAGTACAGTCAGTACAGTTTCAAAACTGTGAGTATTACTGTCTAGCCTTCTGAGAAAGGCCAAGAGCCACTGTTCCAACATGTCCCTGAGTAAGCGGTCGAGAGAGGAGTTGGAATGTGGTCATGGCTCTACATGCGTACCCTGTCATGCTCCACTGGGGTGCAGAGTGGTGGGTTTTTCGCATGCAGCCCATTACATCCTGTCTTTGAAATGGTTAGGGGAGAGATAGAGAGATAACAGAGCAGGGGGTAGAGCTTGAAGGGATGCATTGTGGGATCACTCTCCACTTCCAAGTTATTCACTGCCATTCAATATGAAGACTGATATGCACTTTTCGTTGACAGTGATACCCACAACAGTTGTACTACTTGAATAAAGTGGCTCACTTTTTAAATTCAAGAGTAAGACATTTCACACAATACACATTTATTTTTAGTTTTGTTTTTTTGCTTTGTGCTAAACGCTGTATTAAAAAGTAAAAAGCTGGCTCTATTGAGATCAGTGTGTCTTGAGTATTTTCTTTGTCTGGGCCTCATGGTCAAATATGTGCTCTCAACCAAGGATATGAATCCGGGGGGACAGCGAAGTGTGTTTGTGCGTGTCCTCTAGAAATTGTTTTTCTTTGTGATTGCTGAGAACAAATCTATGCAAATATGAAAGCCTGATCCACCTCTTAACCGAAGAAAAAATCCTGTCTTCTTTACTCAGCGGATAATTGTCTTTTCTTCCTTAGTGGAAATCAAAACAAAGCCCAAGGTTTAATAATGATCTGTGCTCCTAACGGCTTCTCACAGCAGTACATCCTCTGCATTTCAGCAAGTCATATTGCTGCAGCCCAGCTCATATGGGAAACTTGCACAAAACCGTGCTCATCTCGAAACTATACAGTTTTCATCTGAGCGGAGAGAGAAGACTTTATTGAATTTAAAGAAAATTGATAACATCATGTGGAGACAGTGTGCAGAGAAAATAGACTTTTATAAAGAAGTGTTGTTATTGGAGGACTGTGGTGCTCTCCGACTTGGTTGCAACTTTTCTTGTGCTCTTGTCTTAATTCTTCATTTCCAGCCTCCGCAGGGATCTGATGGAGACAACGTAACAAAAAAAAAAACAATCAAGTTTGAGAGGAGAAACGCGTCACTGTATGCAGGGGGGTGTCCTTTTCTGCCCGTCTTTTGCTCCTGCACCTTTGGGCTCATCATTCCTGTGCCCATGCATGTCTGACTTTGTGTTTCCATTTCTTTATGGGACCTCTTTTGAACGCGCTATGTGGTTAGTAGTCCGAGTACTTATTGTTTATATGGACCGTGTCAGATTCCCCATTCCAATAATATTTCACCTATTTTTCTTTGTCAGTCACATAAGTAAAGGAGTTTTTTCTTCCGCACCTACACTTGTGATGCTGAGTGTAGTCCATGATGCCTGACAGATGTGCTAATTTGAGAGTGGTATCAGATTTCTTTGAGGTGGGAAGGTGGTACGGGCCAAGAAATAGCAGCAGCCAAAGACAGCTGGGATCCACGTCATCCTGAGAGATGCTGCAGCAATGAGGGCCCATCTGGAGAGAACACAGCCAAGGACACTGCAGAAGAAGAGGGGGAGGGAGTGGAAGATACCGTGGAAAATCCCAATCAATGGCTATGAATCAGAATCACAATCACAATCTTGTCATTGTTACCTTATGTATTGAAATTGAACGTGCAGATTTTTCCAGCGCAAAAACATTTACAAAACATAGAAAATAAGAAAATTTACTTTCTGTATAAAAACATACAGTCAAACACGGACACAGAGAAATAAGTTGCACATGCCTCATAAGCCTGGGATCTGATGAATGATTGAGGTAATTAGGATCAGATCAGAAATCTAATGTGGCAGCAATTAAACAGGTGATGCAATATGGATAGAAACTGTTTCTGAGTCTGTTTGTTTTTGTCTTTATGGATGTTCTCAGGCAGTGTGTGTTCAGGGTGAGAAGGGTCCTGTAGGATCCGTTTAATTTTCCTGAGGCAGCAGGAACTGTGCAGTTCTTCAATTGAGGGGAGAGGGCAACCGACTACCTGCTGGGCAGTCTTTACAGTGATCTGGAGCTCTTTCCTCTGTGCTGCTGTACAGCAGGAGAACCATGCACAGACACAGTAGGTCAGAATGCTCTCAATTGTGCGTCGGCTGGACACCAGCAGTCTCTAAGGGATGTAGTTCTTCCTGAGAACCCCTTTTTCATGGGCCTTCTCTACTAGCCCAGCAGTGTGAGCAGCCCAGATCAGTTCTCTGCTGATGTTTACTCCTAGGAAGCACAAGTCTGAGACCCTCTGCACGCAGTCCCCGTTAATAGTGAGTGGCTGGATATTGTCCTTTGTCTGCTGCTCCACCTCGTCCCCGTAGGCTGTAGTGTTGTCAGCGAATGTATTTGTGGTGTGCAGTCGCGCGTATGAGAGGATGTAGAGCATTTGGCTCAGCATGCAGCCCTGTGGTGAGCCTGTGCCGAGGCTGATGGCTTTGGAGAAGTGGGAGCCCACTCCAACCCTTTGGGCTCATTTGGACAGGAAATCCTTAATCCAAAGGTAAATGGAGTATGGAAGTCCAATGTCCAGTAGTTTGGGTACCATTCTGTTGGGGAGGATGGTGTTAAAGGCAGATCTGAAGTCCATGAAGAATATCTGTGTGTAGCTCCCCCACTGCTCCAGGTGGGACAGGACAGCATGCAGAGCAGTGACCACGGTGTCGTCTGTAGGCAAGCTGGTGTGGGTTAGAACAGGATGTGGTTTCTGATGAGCTACTCAAAGCACTTCATCACCAAAGGTGTTGGTGCTATCGGCCTGTAGTTGTTGAGCCTGGTGATGGTCTGTTTTTGGGATTAAAAACAAAGCAGGTGATCACACTGGCCCAGGTGTGGTAGTGGTTTGGCCCTGTAGCTCTGCTTGATGTATGTGTAGACCTTATCCAATGCGTTGGCTCCTCTGGTGGTACACTTGACGTGCTGGTGGAATTTAGGAATTCAGACTTAAAGTCCACATGGTTAAAGTTGCCAACCACCATATGCACAGCGTCAGGGTGTTTAGTCAGCTGATAGCTGATGCCTCGGTGTAAAAGTTTGCATCCGGTGCTATGTTAACAGCCGTGATGAAGACCACAGTAAACTCTCTGGGGAGATATATGGGTCTGCATTTAACACATACTCCAAAGCAGCAGTGCCTGTCGACAGCCACTGTGTTAGTACACCAGCTGTTATTTACATACACACAGCCCCCCTCCTTGCATTTGGATCCTTCTTTCTTTCTTTCTCTCTCTCTCTATCTTTCTTTTTTCTTTCAGCACTCAGACACTTAGGGAGGCAGACTTAAACAACCTTTGAAAAACAAACAAGAGCCTACCATGGAAGACTCTACGTCACCTCAAAGCCATGCTCATGTCCTCTCATCTCCTGTCATGAGCAACACTGTGTGATTGCTGTGGTTTTTCTTCGCTATTCATTCTATTGTAATGTTTCCACGGTTTATATGCATCAACATGGAGCAATGATTGCAGCAAGGTCTGTGTGAAGTGATCTAAAATATAAATGAATGTAGATGTCAGTAAATGATTTCTGCTACTTTATTTTATGATGCTAAAGGATTAGTTCACTTGACGCTAGAGCCGTGGTCAACCACAATTGTGGTTAGTCTCTCCATAGTCCAGAATTAGTTGTTGGTGCATTTGGTTGTCTATGCACCAGCTTACCTGTCAACCCATACCTTCATTGCTCAGAACTTCAGCTGTGGTTTCATCAGCAGACTTGATTATGGAACTGTGCCATGCAGAGCTTCTCAGTCATAGGTGAAGAGGTAGTAAAGGAGTGGGGCCCTGAGATGTGGGTGTAACTTTGACGAAGCAGAGCTCCAAAATGGCACTTAGGATTTAGTGTGATGGACTCTGAGGCCTCAGGCAATCAGAGATATCCATCATTCCCACAGTTTATAGAGTGCTGGAAGGACAGAGAGCAAGAGAGAAGTAAAATGTGAGACGGTGTGAGAGTTGGACAGAGTGAAAGGTGGAAGAACTTGAGAGACAGAGAGGGAGGGAGAGAGAGAGTGACAGAGTTGAGGTGAACAGGCAGACTGATGGAGCCAGAGAGGTGGGTGTATAAAAAGCATACATAAGAAGAGGACTAAAATGTCAGTGTGAAAGCATTCGTCTGTAGGTGTGATCCACTCGGCAGCTCTCCTGCCCAGTGGATAAACAGCTGTAATCATAGTTCAGCTGCAGACATTAACAGCCTGTCTGAGGTTGAAGTACTGTGCATTACTTCCTGGATTACTGTGGTTGTGTCCGAAACCACCCCCTCACTCCCTCCTACCTACTTCCTATATAGGGAGATGAATTTAGTGGACTATATAGTGAACTCATTCATAAAAAGAACAATTGCTTTTGGACACTACTTTTGGCGCCGTTAATTGCGTCATTGCTGTCACGCAATTAAAACGTACCCAACTCGCGTCTAAAGACAGAAAAAAAACTTTTCTGTTTATCACTGCATTTTGTTAAAGGCTTTTGATAATCTTGCACTGCACTGTAATTTTTATTCTCGTATTTGGTCTTCTTTCATTATATTTTTATTTTCTATTCTCTTGGCTCAGTTAATAGTTTTTAATTGTAATCTAACATTACTTGAATGTCGGATTATACTGTGTTTTGCATGATGTTATTGCTCTTTACATTCATGTAAACAGTTTAATTGCCTTGTTTTTGAAATGTGCTATAAAATAAACTATGGAATAAACTTGCCTCACCATTATTTTCTGTATTTTGCCGCCACAACTCATGAATGTGGCTCGTGCCTCTCATCTGTCATCTGTCAATCATCTGTCATCTGATGATATGATGCGCAGTGCATCATGGGATATCTTGCTCGGTTAGTGACGGGTTAGTTACCATCGGCTATTCACTACTTTTCACAATGCATTGTGGGATACTTTATAGTGAGCTCGTCGTTTTGTAGTGGTGTCCGAATGTTTTGCGACAAAATGTAGTGCACTCAGTGCACTATATAGTGATTAGGGGGTGGTTTCGGACACAGCCTGTAATTCAAAACATATATTTGGTGTTCTTGGTATTAGTATTATTTATTTATTTTTTTTTTACTATTTACCTTTTTTTTTGGCATTCAGTATTTAATGACTGAAATTGGATTTTATCAATTAAGCACAAACTTTTTCCACTCATAATTTAAATGCCCACTTGGTGTCTTCATGTCAATGGTTTTACAGGAGCTCTTTGTAAGATTTGCTATTGCTATATATCCAGCATTAAATTAGCAGCTATTATCTATTAGTATACAAGAATATATTTCCAATGGTAGAAAGCAACAACAATGTTAACTCCTGTCTCTGCACGTTACAGTGCTCAATCCCCGATCAAAGTGGTGAATCATGTGATTAGATCTTATTGAGTCCCATTGGATTTATTGAGTTATTTGACATATTGACAGATGGACCCAACGCCTGCAGCAATGATGTGGTCTAAACTAGTTGGACTGAAAATTATATAAATTTGGCTCAAGCCAGACGTTTAGTTTTCATTGTTTGTAATGTATTTTAAACCAAAGGTATCACAACAATCCACTTTAGTTATTATTGACAAAATTTCTTTGTATAACATCAGCACTGCCTGGTCTTCCACTTGCCCCTGCTTTGCAGCGTAAGGCCTTCATCTCCCTCTTAAGTATCCCTGTGTAAATGTTTATGTCCCCTCTATACTGAGTGGGTGGATCTTGCTTCGTCTTGTTAGTCCAATCATGGTGGGAGATCAAGGGAAGGTAGTGGGAAATGGAGCAATGAGTACTTTTGAGCGTTTGTGTCGACAAAATCAGTAAAGAGAGTTAGTCTCTTGGTCTGATCACCCCCCGTGTCTTTCCATTTACTTCCCATAGGATTTCATGATGCAAATTTGGGGCTCTACATCCTCCTCACTGCAGCAGCCCCCAGGTTCACGGTTCATCAGAGCATAAACATGTGTCAGGCCAAGGAAAATATTTGGAGAGAAGGATAACAGATACAGAAATTTTTGAGGTTTGCACAGAGCTCCAAGTGAGGAAGGGTCATATTATTGTTCGTCAAAGATTCTCAGAGGTCAAAATCTCCCTCAGTAAATATATTTCCCTCTGTCCTTCCTTTTTTTTGTCTCTCTTTTTGTCCCCCTTGTGACTCCCCTTCACATCCTATTCCCTTCTTTCAACACCTCAAAAGACTTGGAGCAGTATTTGGTATGAAAACAAGTTTCTTAACGAAGTAAACACTGCGTACGATGAACTAGAAAATATAAACAGTACATTTTGCCACCTAATACGCTGACATTTAAAGTGTCTGACTTGAGGATGGGTACATTGTGTATCCTCTTCATCTCTTGGGACTTGAGCATAGTCACCAAACAGCTTGGGTTGCAGCAGTTTGCATGGGGCTCCCAGTCAGTAGAGATTTCACAGTTGTACCGAGGATTTGCGCACAAATCTTAACAGGAGAACTGCCCCCAAGTTACAGAACCATAGTGCTTGTATGAGTGGCTGTCAGCGGCCCCGGGTCTAATGTCACCCAGTTGACCCAGTTGCCTTGGTTACCACCATGTCCTTGTCCCTCAAGACTGCCATCTTAGCTCACAGAAGTGCCTTTTCAGAGTGTTACTTGATGTTGTCGAGAGGAAAAGTAGGGGCGCGAAAGAGAGAGGCAGTTATTGAGAGTGTGGTTTGCTAGCCCTCTCTGCCCGGGTGAGTGTGGGGGGGTAACTTCTAACTTATCCCCTTCTACCCCTTTTCAAATGAAACCTGTCAGACTACTCACACACCAAAATCCAGACATGGCCTGCTGCTGCGTTGCCTAGGTTACACTTGAACTTGGTTCTTGCGTACTGGAGAAAAGATGTGGTTGGGTGAACAGGGGTGCCTTTTGGGATAGTAGGTGGAACTGTTGGTGACCCACGGAGTCTCACAGAGTCTGTCATACCTCCATCTGCTGCGCTTTGCAAAGAGTGACAGTCAAAGCCTGCACGCTTGGCGGCGAGAAGGTGACTTGTGTGAGGGGGTGAGGATTGGCAAAGAGGAGCAAAAGAGGAGCGAGTACAGAGGAGGCCATTTCACGCAACACAGCTTCCAGGAAGTCAGTCATCAGAGATGCCAAAGGAAAGCTGTATCTCTTTCATAGCCGGCCAAATGGAGCAACCAGGCGTGGAGGGCCCTCTAGAAGACAATATCCCCTAACTAATGCCATCTGGGATGACTTTCCTGGTCCCTGTGTTGAAGCCTCTCACCATTCATTTCAACCTTCATTTCAAAAACGCATTGGCAGTTGGTTATTTGGTTGTTTTTTGCCATGTTTTAGAGACCTCATTTTTGTTCATTTAATGGGTTTTCGAGTGAGACTCTCAGTTTTTCGCCCGCTGCACTGGAGGTTGTCTGTTATTCTGCATCCCAGCTCTGTGAAATGGGACTATGGAGATGACACAGAGAGGGAAGGGACATTTTTGGCAGCACACCAGCCTCTTTGAAAAAAGGGATGAGAGAAGATAAAGCACGGTTAGGCCAACAGGAAATCAGGAAATTCTGAGTTGGATCTGTGTTGTGGGAAATTACCATTTCTCGGAGTGCCCAAGTGTCCAACAACAGCTGTGGGGCACAGTGCCTTCAGGACAATCTGATAAAACTAGGCTATGACCATTTTTCATAATGCTTACACACTCTGAGATTAAGGTTACACCTGAAGATAAACTTGTTTGCCAGAAAAAAAATAAGAAATTAATAACAAAAGACAGGGAATTTGATTTATCCTCCAAGAAAGTCGATACGGCCAGCGGAAACTATAAAACTGTGGAATTTCACAAAGACCCATAAAGAAGTGTAGTTCCTTAAGTTTTCTGTAATCCAAGAAAAATCTGATGTCTCTGCAATAGGCCACAGAATGCTCCCTCAACAGAGCTTGTTTTTCTTCTGCTATGTTATATATTTCATGGTGAAAATATGACCTGGAAAGCAAGGAATTGTTAGGTGCAACCATGTTATTCTTTAGTGGGAACCTCATCGGTAGGTTTCATTGTAGCTCGGGGGAGTCGCACTGTTGATAGAAAAAGTACCCCGGTGAATGAGGAGGCAGTGTTTTTCTTCTTTGCAGTTGAGGAATCATAATAAAGCCCAGTATAACTCCATATCGAAGGACTTGACACCACCCGTAGCCGCAGAAATAAGGTTAGTTTTAGTGCATTGTGTTCAGAAAAAGCAGTTAAGTTGCTGTTGATCCATGAACTGCATGGATCAACAAATACAAATTAGGCATTTGAATAAAAAAAACAAAAAAAACTAACCTGTGGATAACAAAATCAACCTCTTATACTGAATAGAATTGAGGTTTACATGAACCATGGTTTAATACCCTCTTGTGCAGAATATTATATTAAGGCACCACTTCTATATGAAGAATAGGAGGTGCAAGAGTTTTGGAATACACAAAGGTCCATCACCTGACAGCCTCAACCATGCAGTGTCACCAGGGAGAGAGAGCCAAGGAAATCACTTAACCAATGAAAAATGGACTCAGGAGAGGTGTTATGCTCTGGTTCATTTTAGTGTATTAATGGAGCCGCAACCTCCACTCACTTTTTCATAGCTCAAGGTGAAACATTATCCAGCCTCGGCATACATGTTTAGTAATAAATGGTGCTGATAACGTACTGGCTTGCTGAAGTAGTTACATTTTTATTCTGTGGTAAACTAAATGAATGCCTTGTATCAAGAAAATAATGCGCATCCCTCTATTTGTGCCATCTATTATGATCCAGTGTGGGTCATCTGTGCAGTAAAGTATTGCAGGTTATTTTTCTTATTGTTACATTATACATTTATACAGTCTAATTGGTTGCTCCTTAAGCCTCTGTATTGACATATTTCAATTCAAGTGTTACCGAAAACCTAAGCTGAACACAATTTAACCTCACAACACCGAAACCATAGCTTGAACCTCAAAGCGTCTCTCTGTCAAAGTGTAGAACTCAAAACAGCCTTTGCAGAGGTAGATTTACAAGAGTGTACAAAAGCTAGGATTTGCCTTTGCAACATGAAAAGGAGTAAAACAATGCTGGTAGAAATGAGCCAAAACACACACACAGACACACACACGCACACCCATATGTCTGTTGGACTGCATGTAAAACATTCCTCCTGAGAGGAAGAAAAGCTTTGTGTAAGTAGATCCGATTGGCCCTTATATAAAATGAAGAAATATGGGCCGAGCGTAGCTGTCTGACGAGCCGCTGAAAGTCTGTGACATGAAGCTGAGTCTGGGGACCAATCATGCATTCCAGGCGAGGAATGCCGGCAGCCTTGGATCTCAGCCTCATGCTAAAGCACAACCCCACCCCTGTAATATAAAGGGCGAATATCTTGTCACTCACGCAGCAGAGCGACCCAGACTTAAAACGCTTTCGTCAGTGGCTCTGTTATCACACGTAACTCTGCTTGAAACATCTTCAAAATGTATCTCCCCCTTGAGATGGCGGCTTAAACAAAACACTTCTGCATAGATGCATTAGTTCCAAATGCCTCCTCAATAGCTGCATAATTCTCATTTATAAGGCCAATGGAGGTTGTTACATGGCTTGGAGCAGTACTTAAACTCTATGAACTGGTGAATAGTTGCAATTAAGCAACGGCTGTGTCCATGCAGCTTAATGTACCATACTTCGGTCTGCTCCCTCCCTTCTGACTTTTACATTGGCTCTATAATAGTCCAACATGTCTCTATAGGAATTGATGAATTACATTGGAGAGGCATGGCTCCAAATACTGATGTGCTTCCTTTTTTTTGTTTTTTTGTTAGTACAATATATCCTGCCCTCGCACTGCTCTCAAAGTTTGACCCAGTGACTAAGTGTTTCATTGAAAGCCTGAGAGAAAATAACAACTTGGAAAATACAAACTGCTTGCTTTTTTTTTTTCTTTTTCTCAATGCTCAAGTTTCTTCTTAGTTTTTTTTTTAAATTACATGGTTCGAAACCAGGTGATTCAAAATCAGTGCCTCACATATTTGTCTTTTCTTCCCAGAACCTACGGTTTTATTACACTAATGGGCCTCTTTCATGCTCCTTGATGGATTCTGCGCTATTCTGTAAAAAATCATTTATCCTTCTTTGGGGGAAACTACCTCCTCCTGTTTTATATTAACATGAACCCTAAACCTGTCGTTATATATTGTATGAATTAAGCTGAACTTTGGCTTACGTTTCCCCCCCTCTGGTCCTTTCGTGATGAAGAATACGAGACTGGCAAACTTTCTAAGCACAGCTGTGAGTCTACATTGCTGCGATCGTGCTCCCTTCGATTCCCCTGTGTGGGATGGCCTCTGACCTCAGTGAAAATCCTACAGGGGCCAAAGGGCACTGTTAACATTCTCTATTGATGTACAGCTGTGCTTCATTCAAGGTGGTTTGTCTTTGCTTGCCCCATAAATCATACATGTAAACGAGCACATTGCTAAATAGTTTGTAGATTGCATCATATTCATACGTTTTTGCTCAAGGAATGAAATCAGAATAAAAAGGATCACAGCACCATCAATAATCTTTTAATATCACTTCATTAGTTAAGTAACAATTATTCAATTTTTCTTTAGTATTTTTATCTAATCCATTTAGGTTAGTGGGTATATTAAACAGACTAAAGGATAATTTTCATCATCCATTTTCATCATCATCAGCTCAGGCCAAACTACTGTCCAAACCCCCAACATATTCAATATATAATGATGTTCAACAGAGAAGGAGCAGGTCCTCATATTTTATGGTATGAGAAAGCCATAATGGACTAATTAATTAGTTAATGACACCCATTGTACTTTTTTATTTTTTTTATTTTTTATTTGTAATAGTGAATGGTATGTACCACAATCCTGCAACTTTTCATAGGCTAGTAAAGCAAATTGGACATTTGTTTTTGTTTATATACATACTATATTGCGTACTCTTGGTCCTAATTACATTAAGTGTTTTTCATGCAGCGGTTTATTTTCTAGCCAAATACAAGATGAAGGAGCTCTTCTTCTTATTGTTGTGAGGGGTCGTGCTGTTTTGCAGTGTACATGTGTGGAACCCATTTGCGTTAAACAGTACCCCTAATTGCAGGGGTGAATAGTCTACATGTGAGGCAGGCACATTAAATAGCAGCCATAATTATGGTTTATTTATGTTATGATGTAGGAATCACACGGAATCCGGTAGTTTACTTTTTGGAAGAATTGAAACTCACAAATTTTTGAGATGCTTGGTTTTGTTTTTTTGTTTGGTTTTTTTTTGGGTCAGTGGATGAACCCTATATACTGAAGCTAACAACCAAGCCAGCTTGAATTTACCAGGTGTAGTGCTACCTGCTGTTCTAAACTTGATGCAGGTTAAAGCAAACAGTAATTCTACTGCTTAGCTGATTTTATAAATACTGCAGTATTTTCCCCAGGCCTTGTTAAAGTGCCTAACCCCCTACCCTGTGTATATCTTTTTCTTCCTGTGCTCCAGTGGCCATGACAGCCCAGGTAACCCATCTTGCAGCTGCATAAGCTGGCCTGTCAGCAGATTCAGCCCTGTGTTTCTTGGACCCTGTTGATACCCAATACATAATGCCACACCAGGAAGCCCATTGCCAGCCTGTAATCCAACCGTCTTATCAAACCAATCAGCACTTTTCCAGTGAGAACAGTTTTCGACCGTGACAGAAGGCGGTTTCACAACATCTGGCACTCTGGGAGAGAAAGGGAGGGAGAAAGTGAGTTTGGGTGGAAAGAAAGTGTGAGAACAATCTTGATACTGGTATGGAGATTTCAGATCAACACCACATCCTGCTTTCTCTTTTGTCACAGGTCAGTGAGCGGGCAGTCAGTTGTCAGTGTCTGTCCGCTGCAGAGTGGATGCTGTTCACAGTTGTGATATTTCTGTCTCTAACATTTGTCACTGCCCTCCCTCACAATTTCTGTCTTCTTCTCTTTCCGTCACCCGTGCTAACCTCCTCCTTTTCCCCGTTCCTTCCTTCCATCTCCCTTCTCTGCTTTGATCCTGTATCTTTCCATCAGCCCAGTGCAGCAGTGAGAGGTTACCACAGCAGTAAGGCAAGAGCTGTGAGTTCAAGCTTCGGCTCCAGTTGGACAACTGGTAGCAGTGGTGGTCAGAGGGTCTGGAGTGGTCCCTCCTTCACCCATGCAAATCTGCCGCATTATCTATCCCACCAACAACACCCGCATCACCATCATCAGTCCACGCACACCAGCTACGCCTACTGCTCACCTCATTCAGCTGTGAGTACAACAGATTTCTTCCATCCCGTTCTTTTTCTAATAGTTTGGTGCTCTCATCTCTCTCATCTTTCTTCCTCATCACTCTGTCTCTCTCTCTCCCTGGTATGGTTGTTACAGATTTGGAAGTTCTTACTCCTCTCCCTCCCCTCATCAGCCTTTCCCTTTAATCTTTCTCTCTTTCCCACACTCGTTCATTTCAAGCCCTCATACTGTGTGTTCCCTCCTCTCAGTAGTTCTCCCCTCCTTTGCCTGCTTTATCTCTGCCTTTCTTCCCTTCTTCCTCCCTCTCTTCTATGTGCAACTTAATTTGTTTTCTGTCATCCATCGTCTGCATCAACAGTGCAACAAGAGACTAATTGCGGTAGACACACTTTTGGACAGCTTCCTTGTCATTATCCTTGGAATTAATTGCTGCTCTGCAATCCGTTTGATTTGACTTTATTGGTGCGATCAGGTTTTCTAATGTAACGTCTGGGGTGTGACTGGAGCCCAGGTACGAGCCAAATTGAGAAATTTCATTATCATCATGTTGAGGTCACAGTGAAAAAACTGGAAACAAAGATTTTGCGGGTTTTTATATCTGTTTTTCTTCCTCTAATAAATGTGTTTACAAGGCTTTGCAAAAAGTCACGTTTTCTTTTTTTTTTTTCCTGTTATGAAACTCAGATCTTCTCCCATCTTGGATACACACTACTTAAATTCCCAGCTCCCCATTTGCCTACATGTTGAGACTCCCCTGAAGAGCTTACATGCAACGGGTGAAGAAATTGGATTGGATTTAGGTATGATAATCATCACTGTGTGCCGGCTCCTGGTTGCACAGAGCATCTTTTTTATGTTATTTCTGTGATATCAAAGTACACATTCATTCAGAAATAGTCGCTTTTCTGTGAGGGGAAAGGAAAATGCCTTTGAGCGCTTGTGTTGTAGTTTGTCTCATTTTGTCAGAAGGTTCCAGTCATAATCACTGTTTTCACTTGTTTTACACAGTTGTCACCATCACTAAGAAACACCACCATTAACACTGTTATTGCATACACCAACAGCACCAAAGACAAAGAGGACTGGGGCCGTTTTAAATTCTGTTGCACACAAACAGGAAGCAAAAACAGAGAACATTCCCCAAAGGCAGACATAAACACTGTGGCTGTGGTTCTAGTTGTGGTGGGTCTCTGTCACATTTTATCTGTCTGACAGTTTTTGGGAACATCACAGTCCGTTCCTTTTTGTCCCGATCATCAACATCCACACGCAGAACCCATGAGTGACCTATGATTTATTTTATTTATTTATTTTTTCCTCCTTAAAATGGGCTGGTTGTCCCCAGAGCTGGACAAACATGAAACCACTTTTGTCCTCTTCTGACAAAACATGGCCATCAATTTTCTGACCAGGAAAAAAGAAAGAAAGGTATGATCAGCCTAAAGGATAAAACTGGTGTCTGCAGAGAAACGGTGAATATACTTAGTATTATAAATTTTAATCAGCTTATAAATTCACTGAAACAAAAACAAACAATCTGGTTAACATTATATATATTGAGAGGGGGGCGATGGTTTAAAGGAAAGAGGTTAAAGCTACAGTGACCCCATCCACAAGGAATGTGAGCTCACTCAATGGTGTGAGTCATATGATATGACCTTCCCTGGTGCATATGTAAAAAGAAAACAATAAATACATACTTGCATCAATGTTTATGATACCGTTTCTAAGTCTAAGACATTCCAGGAAGTACACATGGGCTGCATCCCAAAAGCCAAAAGAAAAAAAGGACTGATAGTAAAAGAAAAAGAAAAAGAAAAAAAAAAACCTCAATGGATTTGAAACAGACACTATCTGGGAACAATACACAAACTCACAACAGACACACTTCTGTCTTGTTTTCTTCCTCCCTGCTGTTGTGCTGAGTGTGTTTTTTGTTTTTGTGGGATGTGGGTAGGCCAAACTTCTAACAGTACTTCCCTAACCCATCTTGGTTATTGATCACTATAGGGTTATCAAACGCTTGCCCTCACCTTGACTCTATGTTCAACCTGCAGCAGACACTACTGGCTCTTTTCATGGGACAGTGGGGACGCTTGTTTTCTTTTCAGCTGTTTTCATTTCGCCCCTGCAGAAACCAATTTCTTCCCCACCATCTTGTCCTGGGCTGTTACAAGTCAATACTTTAGCCTCAAGGAGGATTCACAGTGCCTACATGGTTAATCCTGAAGCCAACGCTAAATGAAAGCTGGGTTCCTGCCTGGTGCATTTTTACAGATTCTCATTTGTAAACACATACTGTATATGGAGCAGAAATTCCCACACTGCACAAAGAAACTAAAGCAACCCCCCCCCCCCTCCCCCCTTTTCCCAGTGTCCTCTCTCGCATATCCTCCCCTTCTACTTTGTTGTTTTACTGTTTCTCTAAATACTATTATAATTTCAGGAATATTAGATACAAAAATGCCCAACAGAAGGGAAGAAAAACAGAACTGATAGCTCAGCATGTGTCTGTCTTCTCGGCTGAGAGAGGTGAGTAAATAGTGGGAAAAAAGAAAAGCAAGCAAGGATCCTGCAGAGATCAAGAAGCTTTGACTCCAGTGGGTTTGTAATTACAATGGAAGCAGATACATTTCCACTCTTAATATGGTGGGATGAAGATCCCTTAGGGAAGAAGATGTAGGTATGACAAAAAAAGCAGTGGAGAAAGTCACGTAGAAGTCAGACAATGTGACAGGAAAGAGAGTCAAACAGAGAGACTCTGTTATTTCTTTTGAATATGCAATGCTAACTCCCACAAAATAAGTTTATATACTACAGCTTTCCGTTCCAAAACACAGTTTTGTTGCTGCCGTCTGCTTTTTGTTTACTGGCTGGTTGATGAAGTGTGATATCCATGGACTTGACCAGATTCACAGGGAGGTGGATCAGGCGGACGCTTTATGGTGCAAAGCACATAAAGACCAAGGTACTTTTCATCACACATTGGATGAGGTCAACATATCAAACGCTTAAAGACAAGCCATGCTGGTGGAAATGCACTCAACAGGGGGAACGTCAGGTGTTGTGTCCATTATTTTGTTAGCCCAAAAGCAATTGGGTAGATTGTCAGTTACTAGAAAGAAGAATAACCAACTTTCCTTTGCAGCTGCCATGAGGTTGACATGACTGATGGTCCTTGGAGTTTAGTGAAAAGTGTTGAAAACTATTGGAAGATTTGCCATGAAATTCAGCACATGACTTTGATGGCTGTAAGGACTGCTGTGGACTTGACTGTGGCTACGCCTCATGTTATAGATTTTCTGGCCTCCGATGAATTCATCACAACAACAATGGCAAAGAAAACGAAACATTCCGTGTAGATACTTTCATGCAATTGGTGTGACAGAGCCCGAATGGTGGGCATACAGTGTCAGGTAAGGTGTAGACATTGTATAATGAGTTTCCACTCATTTCCTTGTGCAGCTTTCAGCTTTGAGAAGTCTTCTTCCATTGTATGTATATGAAACTTTAATTTCCTGCTTTGTGAAATGTGAATATTTTAATTCATATTCACATTTCAAATATTAATTCTTTCCCAAAAGCATACTTTTAATGAGCTGCAGTCTACACACTCCCATAGCAAATAGTCTGAATTTGACTAATAGCCATTGTAGTTCTTAACTGCTTTTGTCTGAGCTCAGTTGTAGCTAGAATTGCGCAGATAATGGTCCATATTAGTGTTAGCTACCAAATAGTTTTGTTTTTGAGGGGGGTTTTAAATGGTGGGAAAGAAAAGCGCTTCACTGCTTGAAAAACTAATTTCACTAAAACAGATTGCATCAATCGCGTCATCAATCTGAAGTTCTTAACTCACCTCTAAAGCAAATCCTTGATGCATTTAATGTTTCTAACAAATGTTTTTTTTTTCCCCCCATCAAGTTATGCTACCCAATACAAACACTGCTCCTCGTCGTCCCCTGCCGCTTATTTCCACTGTTATCGACAAAGGTGCGCTTCCTTTTCCTTGATCTACCTGCGATGTATGTGCCGAACGCCAAACCCTCATTTTGACCAGGATTGCTAAAGCGATAATAAGACATGTCTTTGTTTTCTAAACCATTTTCTGCAGGGGCTCAGAAAAACTGAATTGGGTGATGGCTGGCTTGTGGTTTAGCTTCAGCAAAAGATAAAGTGAAAGAGGTAATGATCCCTTAAGTAAATCGCCTCTTTGTGACTTTTCTCTGTGATAGCACAAGTCAGCGAGACATAAGCATGTGTTCTTAGTCAACTTTCTTTGCTTCTATAAACACATTTTTCTGTTTGAACCCCAGAGCTGATTCCTTCATGATGGTATGCCTCCTCTGTCAACAGATTATCTCCAAAGTGCTTAATATCCAGATGTTTCCAACATTGCTTCAATCATTTAGCATAATATGTGCTGGATATCACTATCTTGGATTACTCCTGGCTTAATAGCTCTAGTGGGCTATTTAACTTGAGCTAATTACATCAATATAGTGTGCTAATAAGCAAGTTAATCAGTGCTCATGCAGATGTGAGTGTGTTTGGGTTGGAGAAAGCAAGAGCTTGAGTTTGTTGGTCCTACGATATTGTTGAGACATCGTGCAGACAAAATATACATAGAGAGTCTGGGGTGCATTCTGAACTCAAGGGCCTCCCTGCATTGCGTCTATGCACTGCTGCAGAGTTCATCTCTCTTCATGACATATAGATAGAGACAAACACCTACACATGTGCTGCAGAGGACAAGTGGGATAACAAATACTCCACTGCTGGGGCATTGGTGCAAGAGCTGTTGGCCAGCCGACTGTTTCCATATGTTATCATTTTCCTCTTTATGGAGGAGTTTTGTCTTAACAGGCATACATAGATAAGAAGGCACATTTTTCTTCTAATGAAAATATTTGAATGGGTTATCTTCTGAGGACGTGGCCACCATTGTGAAACTTTCACTTCAATCTGGAGGCACATCTCCAGATTTGCACGATCTAAAAGCTCAGACAAGAGGCAGAGAAAATAAGTGATAATCAGTGAGAGAGAAATAGACACAAACAACAAGCAAGCCAGAAAAGAAAAGAAAAAAAATCACAAATGTTTTATTTTCAAATGCTGATTGCAAAAGGCTGCTCTGTTGTGTCCGTTCATGGTACAAGTAACCAAAGTTCAGCTCAGAATAATGGCAGAGCTTGTTTGTTTATACCTGACAACAGTAGATAAATGAACAGTACGAATGACAAATTGAAAACACATTTTCTAATTTGTTGCATATTCATCAGGTATTTGTAAGACATAACTCGTTCCTACCAAGTCACCTTTTGATCTGTCTCTTTGTGAGGCCCGGGCTCTGGCACAACCTTCCATGTTGTGATTTGCTTAATTAGCCATAACTCACAAACACCCATTTACACAGGCTGACAGATGACACAGTCAGTTAACTGAATGAATGGCCCGGCTGCTGGCAGCGGGTGAGGGCTCGTCTGCTGGCTGATGGTCTGTACGAGGAAACGGAACCGAGGCTAGTTATCTGTGAGTCGTCCGCGGAAGCACAACGGTCAAACGATTGAGAGTGAAGATTATATAATAGAAGGAATGTCGTCAGTGGAGGGAATGCAAGGATGTTGTGGGCAAGCTATTGCCATGGGAAAAGTTCCAGTGTGTATTTTTGATGAATTTTTCTACGAAACACTGAAAACCAAGGCAAGATGAGTTATGAAGTCCTGATAGCAGAAGCAGCAGATGCCTTTGTGTACAATACATGTGTGGCAAGGCTGCAAGGGCCTCGTGGAAGCTTTGTGATGAAGTACGTTGGCTTATATTCTAGAGTCTGAGTCTCTTTCATCAGCCCTTGAATGAAGAGTATTGCTCATTCCCCAAATACTGCAATGATTCATCTTTGCCATGAGCTAGAATTGGGCTTTGTCTCAGTAATTAATTTAGCTCTTGGGACAGCAGTTGGAAGGAGTCGTGTCTTCAAGGCCTAATTAAAAGAAGATTGTCAAACATATTCTAGGTCACAGCTCAGAATCTCCAACCCTTTAGGAGGGATTTTTAAGCACCGCCACCTCGTCCTTCATGGACCATTTTCCTGGCTGATGGACAGTGGGTTATAGAGTGAAAGCAAATGGTTTTATTTGCCCTGTTGATTTCTTCAGGCTCCACTTGAACATTGAGACAATTAATGTTTTGTTTATTATTGTTTGCTTAAGTCAATAACTCAATCCATTTATGGCCTTGTGCTGTGCCTGTCTTTGTCTCTGTCTGAATATGGTTTGTTTTAAATTGCTAAGAATGTCACAAATTCTTTTTGGAGAAAATAACCGCACACTCAACATCCTGTACACAGCTGTGAGAGGATGAATATCTCAGATTTAAGATCAGTTATTCTTAAACAGATGTTGGCATCACATTCATCCTAACATATCAGCTATAGTCCTCATTTTATTGAACTACTTGGGCGGACAGACTGACAGGCAGGAAGTGTCTCTTATCTGTCTACATAATGAGAATCAATGACTTTAGTTACAGGCACAGAATGACTCTTAACAGTACACACACTGTCACACACACACACACACACACACACACACACACACACACACACACACGCACGCACACATGGTCTGAACAATTAAGCGCGAGCTGTCGAGCTTAGTGCCTGGGTCCATTGTAAGCGCTCTAAACCTGTTAGACTGTGACAGACCATTAAAAGGCTGCCAAGGCCTCCTTAATTTGCTTTAACAGTGCACACTGAAGCAGAGTGACTGAGTGCCGCGAGTGTGTGTCTGGATACGAAACTTCATTTACTTCTTATGACACTCCTTTGCTAACCATCTCTGCTGCCAGCACAGAAACACACATGGACACAGACAATCTGACAGTATCAACACCTTCAACGTTACTACAGTAGATCAGCTCACATTTTCATTTTAAGATTTTCATTCTGACCAGTTTCTGTCAGAAATTGTGTTCCTAGTCACATTTTTTATTTAGTTTGTTATAAATTGCTACTTACATAATGTAAACAGCAGTAGTTATCTATACATTGGAAGGTATTGCTAAATAAAGTTGAAATGCATATCTCTAATTCTTGTTGGTTTATATATTGTGAATATAGTCATGAGTGTTTTGCAATATTGTGAAATACAGAATATATAATTGTTTTTCTCAGCATAAAAGTTGCCCATACTGTATTAAGAAATGTTTATCACTTTTTGCGCTGGTTGACATTGACATGAATCTGGTAAGCTGTTTTAAATTGAAATAAATAACTTTTTCCCCCAAAGAGCCTCGAACTGCCATCTTGGCTGCAATGCAAATACAAAGAAGTTACACATTTTGGCTGAGGCAGTCCATACAAGTGATGACCAAAAGGCCAAACAACAAATCCGTGGCCCAGGTCGAGGTTGTAAAAACACAGAATTCCCCTGTTGAATGCTGTTGCAGCTGACTGGATTCAAACCAAGCTCACATGATGACAAAGCATTTCGTTTGTAGAGCAGCCGTGTTGTACAAAACCAAAACTCAGAGGCAAAAGTTGTAGGATGTGTCAGTTTTTCTAGCCGTTATTCACATTTATATAACTTACCATCTCAGTGTTTCTGAATTTAAGCCATAGAACAAATAATCGAAATAAACTGAAATCACACAATCTTCTTGTTGAACTAAATTGAATTTGCATTTTATTTTTTAACTCATTCAGTAGCCAAACATGTTTGAGACATTAGACATAGTGGAAAGCTTATCCCACCACAGTAGAAGTTCCCACAGATGTGTAGTGCTTGCAGGTGCTTTTGATATCACTTTCTGTCAAGTTCAGGCTGTGCTGTTCTTCCATCACATGAAGCCACCGCCTGGCTCTGGTCTTCTAATGTTTTGGGTCATTATCTTTCTGTAGGACAATCCCCTGACCAAACAGTCTGACTTCTTTACTTCCCTTTTTCTCCCCATTCTTACAGTGCTGCTTCCTGCTGAACAGCATAGTAACTAGTAACACAGGTTGTTCCAGCTTTTGTACAGATTGAAGGTTTGCCAAGAAAATTAACAAAGGATTGTTTACCGACTCTTCAAGGTTTAATTTTTGTGTGTGTGTGTGTGTGTGGAAAAAGCTGTAAATTCACCAAAAAATTTTAGTTTTTATTCCTTTGAAAATCCCTGCTTTCTATAAAATATCCATCATTTTTCAGACGTTGACCTAACCTTTTGACCTACCAATTTTCTGTCTGTGTACTGTCAAAGGTTTTTCGATGCATTACAACCCCTCAAATTTTCATAAACTGGAAACATCAAAGTGCTTTAAAAGATTGGACCGGTAGTTTGTTTACACTTCTAAGTGAATGCTTTTTGGGCGGATGTTTCACCTAGCAGGCATTTCCTGTCGTGACCAGAGCTTGGCGTTCACCACCATTAGGAATTAAAGGCCCCGGCCACAGAACCCCGAGTGCCAGACCACAGGAATATCCAGAATCTGACTGAGCTTCCAAGCCACCACATGTTTCATTTCCTATTTCACAAGAGTGGGCGGTCCATGCAAATTCCTGCCTGTGGTATGCCACCAGACTTCATTTAGTAGCGGTCCGTGGTTGATATTAGATGTTGGACACAATGGGAGATGTTAGAGTGTGGATTAAGAAGGGTGCTGGCAGATCTTACAGGGATTTAAATGGGTGTCTTCTCTCGTTCAGATCACAAGGACTGTCATATTTACATGTCATTGCTGGCTTAGTGCTGTTTCTTGGGCTGTTTAAATGGAAAAATTCAAAGCGTCTCATCTGTGAAATCGCTGTTCAGCAAATCAGTTTGCACCTGTTGCTCTCTGTTCAGGTGATTAGTCAATGACAGGGTGGAGTTGGGGAACATAAATCACACATCCTGAGCTGGAGATGTGACCTTAATTCCTAATGTTTCACTCCGATCATACCTCGGTTTTCAGTTACACCTACAGAAACACACACACATTGATATCCATGCACAGATGGGTTTTCATATATGGATGCCTTGGGCTGTAGTATTGGCTTTAAAAACACCCATAACATCTGTAAAGCATTATGCCTGATTATACTGGTCCTTCAGTGCAATCATGCAATATGGGCATGAGCGATGGCTGAACTTGAACCGTATGGGAAAGGAGGAGAGGCCTCTATGATTCTTAATGAAGCCTTGAGGCCCATGCCTAAACACACACACACAGGAACACACCCCGACACATTAATTTCACACAGAAATACTTTCTTATTTATATGCAAGGGAGGACCTTGCAATAATTCCTCAACTCAAAATTCAGCCTCAAAAATTCTCCCAATTAATTGAACACAACTGCATGTGATGTGCGCTATAACCCTGGGTCGCTTTATTAAAAACATCATGAAATGCGTGAGTGAATCGCATTGCTTGACTCCCCATGTTTAAGAGGTTGTGGCAAAAAACGTCAATTTGAAAATCCAGTTTTAGTGTGAGTTCAACAAAATCCCTATCCGTCTTAATCCAATGAATCATCTGTATTTTATCAGTGACAGAACGCACCTTTTAAAGTTCATCTCTGTATTACAGTTGCTCAGCCTGCAGGCTGGGTTTTTCCTGACACGACAGGGGGCCTTGGTGCCACCACAACTGAGCTATTGAGCTTTATATGATAATTATCTTTCTATATGAACATAACTTCCATGAGAACGTAGATGGTCCCTTTGCCTATGTCAGGCTGAGTCAGATAATACATAAATAACAGATCGCCGTATAAAAGGAGATGTTTATATCAATAATAAAAGGCACCTGTTTACAAGGTGGTAAAACAATGATTAACACAAAGACATGTTGATACAGTATGATAAAACATATTGTTATAGAAATATCTGACAGCACAAAGACCTGTACAATGCAATCAATCAAAACAGCAATATAGCCTTTGTAATAAAGCCTACCTTTATTTAGCCTGGTACGGCCAGAGGTGTTAGTTCAGCACTATAATCCCTTTAAAGAGTACAGTGTGTGCTGCTGTTAGATTGTATTCCACTGAGAGGTGTTTTTAAAGTCTGTCTGTCACAGTTGCACAGGTAGAGGGGTCACAAGTTGTTCTGGATGTCATGATGTTACTTTACTGGATTTGTGTGCGTGTGTGTGTGTGTGTGCGCGCTTTTTGCTGCTTTTTGCCTCAAGGTAGCATCTTTGTCTATTTCACTCATTCATCCATTTCACAACTGTCCACCACGTGCCGTGCATGTTATAGAGTGTGTTGCTTTGGGTGACAGGTCTGTGAACATATGCTCGCCACAAACCAGTATGCACCCAAGGCCCGGTCCGCAGGCACCCCTCCTCTTTGCACATTTTTAGATTAGCCTGGAGTTTGGTATAGCAAGATGGCGAGGACAAAGCAACACCACTCAAAATCTCTGGGTGATGTGATCGAGGCTGCAGCCGTCTATGGTGATATTGATATGATGAAAAAATGACATTACTGTGAGAGAGACATTACACACATCCCTTAGTAGATGAAAGAAAAGCACCTTCTACCTTCAGTCCTGCCTTTAAAATATACAACACTTTTTTGTCACTGACTATAGATTTAAAATAGGCTGTAAATGGATTATAAAAAGGAAGAATGGCTGAATCTTTGATTCTGTCGCTTTATCTGGTTTTGCTGTTGAGTTAAGCTGCTGGCGTGTTTTAGATTTATTTTACAGCATTGCTGTTTTTGAAAGTTTCACTCTGTGTTGTTTTGGCAGCAGGAATGTTGTGCTTGAACAAGTCTTGTTTGAGGAAAGAGCTTGATTGTTCAAATCTCTGTTGGCTCTGTCAAGCTTTCTACAGAGAGAGACATAAAGTAAAAGCACAAGTTATTGCACACTTTGTTACAGCTATAAAATAGTGCAGTTTAATAGGACAAGGACCACAAAGTATCTGACCTTCAGCACTGACAAGTGTAACAGTTTGTTAGCTGTTCTCAAAGTGTTATTTAATATTGCGGCATTCCCTCTATATTCCCTCCTGATAGCAAACAAAAAACATTTTGTGCAAAAGGTAAACAATATGTATAACCATCCCTCCATCCGCCCACCGTCTGAGTTGTGTGAGAGGTGGAGAGTTTGCTGGAGCTGCTTCACTCCAGTTATTTGTTGCACTTTGATGACTTCAATATTACTAATTATAGAGGAGCCGCCAAGGAGGCAGTCACCGAGCACATCGCCCTGGAAGTCTTTTGCTCACCGATACCTAAATGTTACCCAGTAGAGCTGCACCATAATTTAAATGTTCTTAATCATCTAGTATACACTTTCTAGTACCTCAGTGCCATCTGGCTGTATTACACGATGCAAATCCCATGATAATGCTCCAAAGAATGAACTGAACGTCGGAGAGATGCCACCAATTTGGAATTGCACTATAATTTATGTAAAGCATGCCAAAGATGCATAAAGAGACTGCATTACACTTACTGAAATTGCAGAGTTAGCTTATACAGGCATTTTGGGCTTACTTGAGAGAATACACTATTACGCTCATTAATTGTGCTGACGTCAGGCTCCTATGACCAAATTTCACTGCCGGCAGTTTGGAGAATTCCTGTTTCATAAACGAACAAAAACTTGGATGGTTTTGTGTTTAGCTACATTTGACATCTCTCGGGCCATCACTGTCAGCTGTGGTATTTTCTACTTGCCCTGTCACGTTGTCTTTTCTTCTCTAGGCACACTAACCTGCTGGATTATAAACTGAAATCCTAAATCACTTGAAGTCATCATTTTATTGTACATGATACATTATTTTACCTACAAGCCTTTGTTGGCGAAGATTTGCCCACATGCATATATAACACCCCTGTATATAGCGGATATGGAGCAGAATTAGAATTTGGAATATTTTTTCTGGCCAGTAAGTCCATAACTCACACCTCTTTAAATTCCACTTTTGTTATTCACCAATTCCTGGAGGAAATGTTTTGATCCATAGGTGCTGAGTACTCCACTGTGTCCAACAGCTAGCTGCCGACTTTGTCTGCCGTTTGGTGCTGTGGGCTTTGAAAAGAGCTACATGCTGCAGCTAAGACTACACTACAAGAACAGTGAGAGTGAAACAAAACAGTGAAATTATATTGTCGGAAGAAAGAAATTAATGAGCTGAAACATGATGGAAAGCTCCACAGAGAGACTGAGATGTCAAGTTTACCACCATTCACATCAAACGTGGTCATGTAGATATAATGATCTTGATTATTGTTTCTTCTCAGTTAAATTACAGGGAGGAGTTATAATGCAGCAGAATCTAATCCCAACAGGAAGCATACTAATATCTGATATGTGGTCAGGGTCACCAACCTTCAGCTTCTCATTGTTCAGATCAAAACCAGGTCAAAATGGAAATGAAGAAGCGGAGAGCTCTTCACCAGTTTTTCTGCTCCGGCTGTGTTTATTTTTTTCTTATTTTAAACAAATGCATGTACAAAATGTTGTGTCTTTTAATTCAGCGTTATTTGTCCCAGAGCTCGTCTCCTCGGCTCTCGCTCTCTGTTTTCTTTGTCTCATGGGCTTCATGCTTTGCATGCAGAGGATGAGACACCGGGGGAGGTTAAGAGAGGAGCTGGAATGGAGTTCTGCTCCATTTACCACCCTGAAATATTCCTCTTAGAACGACACACTCTGTTTTCTCTCTCTCCTTACTCTCTGCACTGTTTCTTACTCTGCCTGTCCCCTCCCTTTCACTTCTCATCTCTGTGTGACATGTGGTCATTTCACTTCATTCCAAGATGGCTCAGCAATGCTTTAAAACATTGCTGCTGTCCTCCCACCTCATCCTGCTCAATTGCAGGCAGCATAGAGCTTCATAGGCCTTTACGGATCTTTTCCTGGTAGCCATAACTCTTTTCTCAGTCTCCACTCTCTATCTGCTGTAGGGAGAACCTTTAGCACCTTTCTTTTATTACTTTACTCTTTCAGTCTGTGTGCCTCTTACATGATAGCCCATGAATGCCAGTAAACACACACACACACAGAAGACATAATACTCGATATAAAACTACTACAACTACACCCATTTTCTTGTTTATGGAGTTTATAGCTTGGATTATTTCAGTGGTATGTTTCTAAACCTTCCAATCACAGACACAGATGAATGACTTTGTACTTGGATCTGTTCGGGGTAGGGCAACAGTGAATAAAACAAAATATACATGATAGACTCAGAGTGTTTTGATGAAGCTTTTATTTTCCTCTTCCCACATCTGTGTGCTCCGTCTTTTCCTGCGGTGTCTGACTTCAAAGAATATAGATATTTAATATTTTGGCTTAGCACATGGAAAATGTGTATTGTTTAAACTCGCCCTGTCTCTGGCTGTGTAACACTTAATTCCTTAATAATCAGAGATTTTCTTGGCATCATGCTTTCCTCATTTATTCTGTCTCTGGCAATGGGAGTCTAGCTGGTTCACAGAAGGACACGGCCAACTTTCTGTTGCCTCTTGTATATCAGGGTAGTCACGAGGTCGCTGGAAGCCTGATCTCTGACCTCCTCTCCGGTGTTTCCACCTCTGCTGCTGCTTGACCCTGCTGCAAATTTCTCAGAGGTTTTTTTTTTTTACTTTTTAAATAGATAAAACATAAAACAAGCAAACAAAAAAACCCAAAAACCTACTTACAGTACGTCAACCAGTGTTCACGAAAGCACACACGTCTCTTCTCTCTCAGAATCACTTCAATCAGGAAATGAGCTGGTCGGTTGTTTACACATTTCACATTTGGAACAGACGTCTGGTAACTCTATGCAATTAACTCTTTTAGGTCCATTGCCTGCCCCTTGTTGGGTGTAGTAAGAGGTGCTGTGAGTCATTTTTACTCATGCATGTCTGGTCTCATATTTCCTCCCCATTAGCCCTGCATTGCTCTCTTCTGTGTTGTGATAGAAACTAATGACTCACTGGAGATCTGCCTGGTGTTTATCAAATGTCTCAATGCAGGGCTGGTGGTCCAGAGCCAGTTTGGCCTTTTCACATTGTTAGCGTGAAAGTATGAGCCAAACAACCAAAGCCAGGTGATGAGACCGTCATATATTAAGAAATAAGAATAGAGATACCCTGCACTGATATCTTGACTACATCACTGCGCTCTTTGCACTGTGTAAAATGATACTCTCAGAAGGGGAACATGTTGAATTACCTCAGGCTGTCATCCCTTAGTGCACTGATAGGATTTTATTAAGAAGCTCTATGAGTCAAACATGCGCTGAACTTGCACACAAATTGTCTTGTAAGCGTGCATGTACAGCAGAAGGTGGGTGTTTTGACATTGTGTGTGTGTACTCACTACATTTCCATACATCTGATCGTCTTTTTGAATTTTAGGAAGTAGGCTTGAATGGATGTCAGTCGTATTACAGATAAATGATAAAAATCTACTTTGAGCTGATAGGAGACTGATAATATCATTTAAAGTCAAGACTGCCTTCTTGAACATTTGTCATTGTGACAAATTGTGATATGAGAAAAACTAGTGACTTGACTGGCTCATGGATTTCAGATGTTGTTAAACCTTTAATCAAATATATTATCAGGATGTAGGAATGAGCTAAAGGAAACAATATGAGGACTCATTCTTCACTGTAGAACAGGAATGCAATAGAAGTCATCCACTCTGTTTTCCTTTCTGTTGTTTGAACTGCTTTTCCTTTCAGTTTTAGTGAAACTGCCAAAATCCCTAGTTTTCTTTTTCCTCTTGAACAGACTTATTTGCCGTTTATTGATTCATTTTATTTCATTTTTTTTTCTACAGTTGATGTTGAATTTGAAATCAATCCAACTCAATAGGGTCTTTTTTTGGCTTTAATGGGAAAAAAACACGACTTTATTCTTACAGCTGAAAACTTTCATACAAACTTCGTCGTCACCACTGAGTCACAAGTGATCTTCTGTGGCATGACAAACACCAGAATGAGAGCAGCATCTGTTTATCAGTCTGTTCCAATGTGAAGTGATTATCAGCGTTCAGTCCTTATTGTAAAATATAATCACATGATCTCTGCCGTATTAACCCAGGCATAGTCTAAGATGTTTGATAGATTATAGCGTCCGTGTTACATCAGCCACGTCACGTTAAGAGAGGCAAGACAGTTCAGCTTTCACTTTATGATGAACAAAATGCCACAGGGAGGCTGGTTAGTCGAGCTACATCAGTAGGTCTCCATTAAACATGTAAGATGATCTTCTACTGCTCGGGTATCTCCCAGTAGTGCCACAGCCAAAAGGCTTTTTTTTTTTTTTTTTTTTCCAGGAATACCAGGCCCTGCTGTTCCCTAAATCCACTTCCCTCCCTTCCTCTATTCTCCCAGCCCTCGTCCTCTCCCACCACCCCTCCCCTGGCGCCACGCCAGCCTTCCCTCAAATTCCACGCATCTGGTCATTTCTGGGAAACGCCCACGGCAGGACCGTCCAACAAACCGCAGAAAACAAAGCCTCTTGCAAAGCACCTCCAATGCAGCAGCTTGAGGAAGTACAGTAGTCGCCCTCAGGGAGAGGTCGAGCAGCAGGGTGAGACCGTTGTGGATCTTCTAGGAACTCTGTTTGGACGGGAACATTATGTCACTCTTTACTGATTTGAGACTGAGATGACGGCTTGTAGTTCTGTTTCACCTTTTTGTGTATTGTTTTTAATTTTAAACTATTTTCTCTCTTATCTCATTATTTCTTCATTTTTAAATAGAGATTGTAGACAAAAACAGAATCAGTGTTTTTGTCTGAGCAGTCAAGAACTAAAGGGCAGCTCTTTTCATTGTGTAATATCTCCAACACTGATAACATATATCTTACTCGAAAGCTTGTTATACTGCTTTAAGGAAGACGTGGTTCAATAAAAACTGTGCTAACAGTGTCTTTTGGACTTGAAAAGAGGTGCTCTGTGATCATGGTGAAGTTTTCTATTACTAGACTTGTATTCTTAAGGGGAATTGTAACTACTTAACACCTTCAGGGGCATGATACACCCTCAGCTGTCTTCCTCTTTTGTTTTTTTCCTTTTCCCCTTTTAAGTACCTCGAATGACTCACTCGTGCTTTGAATTTAGAAAGTGAATCAACGAGCATCAGACCGCCGAACAGAGGAGCAGCAGATGGCTTCGGCTGTAACAAACCTGACAGCAGAAATATTAGCAAATGATAAATTCTCAGTGAAGGTTAGTAAATATTCAAAATGGCACAGAGGCTCCATTTTAGCTTTATTGTGATAAATCAGATCAGTTTACGCTCACTGACCAGAACACTTAACTCAATGCAATTTGCACCCGTGCAGGACTTGCTATACTTGGCACCATACTGTACAAAGTATGAAATACCTGGGTGAAAAAGCGAGTACACAGGTGTTGTCCTTTAAAATGGCAGAACAGAGAAAAGCTCACGCACGCTTTCTCTTTCCGTGAAATAGCTGGCTACATATCGCTCATCTATGACGTCAGTCTGACTGATTCAGATCAGAGCAGCTCCATTATTACCACAGCACACATCTCTTCAAGGTCTGGTTCCACAGAGGAAGACGATATAGACATTTATTTGCATACACTGTGCATCACTGCTCCCCAATCACTTAATTTGAAATTGCTGTAATGAACTAACCTTTCGGCCATTAACCACGATTATGGTTAAAGAGTGAAAGTTCACGTCAGCCAATTCTCAAGTTAGTTTCTTAAGTTGGCCGCAGGTCAAGTTCTATAGTTTCAAGAGTCAAGTCTCAACTCTCGATTGTTAATTCGTAATGGCTGGCCCAATGAATATTAATGGTTTAGCTGACCAGTGTCTGTCTAATGGAACTCTCCTGTATTTCCACATTGAGTCGACTAATCTGAATAAATATTATGAAAGAGTTTGTGAGTCCTGAAAAATTACTGAAATGATTAAATCAAAATAGTATTTGGTCAGTTGAATAGGCCAATCGATTAATCCTTGCAGCTCTGTTTTGTACAAAATCAGAACTTAAAAAAAATAAAAAAAAATAAAAAAATCAATAATTAAAAACTCTGGGGGATAATGATTAACACAGTATTGTGCAAACGCACTGTTTAAACATGCATTGCTTTTTTAATTACTTTGATGAACTCTCATGCATAATTAGCAGCTCATCTCCCTTTTTTTGTTTTTTTTGTTTTTTTTTTTTTTATTTGTCCTCAATTTATATTGTTAGAGGAATAATTTGCAGCAGGGACTTTGGGTACATGTGGACAAATCTGGGTGAAGTCAACTACATTAGCTGCTCTGTTTGGGCAATTTAATTGAAAATCCAGATGTGTTGAGCCTTATCAATGTGATATAGAGATGGCCTTATGTGGATAAGTGGAAATACAGTTATATAAGGACACATGAATCTTTCTTGTTGTTATGCTTCTTTCAGGTTCCCTCTACTGTATTTTCTCTCTGTGCACCCTCCTCTATTACTATCACCAATGGCCTTTGTACATCTTACTGTCTTCGTTATCTTCTTTTTCCTCTGCTTCTTTTAGCCTTTGACCAGATGCTGAGGGTTTGTGTGTCTCGTTCATCCTGAGGCTGTTAATCTAGTAACCCATGATAGATATTGTCCATGTCTCTCTCCAATAGATCAAAGGAGCCTGTCTGATAATTATATTTTCCTCTGTCAGTAAAAGGCTCCATTTTCCCTTTTGGCTTTGTTTTGGTGCTTGGGATTCTTCTGCTAACATTGATTAGCTCTTTCCACATATGTAGCACCTTCTCAGACCCATAACGTTCATAAAAGGTATGTCACATTTTTACTCCATGGTGCAGCTGGATTGTTAAAACATACTCTTAAGTTTATAAGTAATGTGTCCGTCATCCATTAATTTCCATATGATCGATTAATCAGTTAATTGAATAGTAAGTGCAGCACTCCTTATGATATATATTTTGTCTCTGTGGTAAAGAATGTGCATTTTCTACGGCTCAACTCACTTAAATTGATCGTTGTTGAGATATGTAATTAGGTTATTATTGTTTCAGGAGGAGACATCAGCCTCATGGGCTTTTGTACAACGTTCTCAAGTGTACCAGATGAAATACAAAACTAAAGTTTATCTAAGCCACAGGTCTATTTTCACATGTGAAAATTGCCAAAATATAATTGTTTTCAGTCCAATAACTTTGTGGTGTTTTTGGCTGCAGTTTCCTGCAGGAGACAGGGCAGGTAAATTAAATGAAATCCAAGCAGATTTGCAAATCGAGTGAAAAACGAGGCTCCTGAACTCGTGTCCTCAGCGCCACTAAGATGCCTTTGAGAACTTTAGGTCAGTCCCTATCCAGTATTGTGAGTTTGTGTGTGTGTGTGTGTGTGTCTGAGAGGGTGGATGTTTTTGTGTGGGACTTTCTGAGTGCAATGTTTTTTGCATCCCTGTGTTTCATCTTGTTTACAGAAGTAAAAGAGTAGCTGTGGGGGGTGTTTCTTTTTTTTTTTTTTTGTGTGTGTGATCAAGTAAACACTCAGTGACGAGGCGGTTTTGTAAGGTTTTTGGTCATGGTCACCGTCAGTCAGAGGTGATTATTAACTAAGAGAGTGATGGAAAAAAAACAATGGTGGCCCTACTCTGTTTTCTTATATCTTTTACATGGAATATTAATAGTGTTGTAATTGTAGTTGAAGATTGAGTGCACATCCTGTTTATTCAAACCTGGTGACTTGAGATGAGAGTTCATATAACTACATAGTTTTAGCACGACTAATCAATGGCTATATATACGTGTGTGTGTGTGTGTGTGTGTGTGTGTGTGTGTAAATATGTGCACATGGAAAATGGTTGCTGTTAAATCAGTCAGCTTTTTTGAGAGAAAATCTTATTTTGAGGACATGGTGTGCTCCAGGTGGTAGCTCCACGTGCAGCCAGTAGGGGGAATCGATTGCTTGTGCTTCTGCCATCCCCGTCTTGTGTCTACTCCTCTTTTCCTCTTCCCTGCGTTCTCCCAGGTTGTGGAAACACTGCAGCCCGCTGGTCTGTGTCTGGATCCCTTTCGTGCACAGAGCTGCTCAAGACCCTCCTACCAGCTGGGCTAGGGGAAGGAGGAGGCAGTCGGCTCCGCTTGCAGCCTCGGACGAGCCCCCTTTACCGCCCTGTGAGTGTGAAGGGGAGAGAGAGAGAGAGAGAGAGAGGCTGAGAGACTCAGTGATCGAGAAAGCGCACGCGAGAGAGAGAGAGAGAGAGAGAGAGAGAGAGAGAGAGAGAGAAAGAGAGCGAGCAACTGTCTGACAGAGGGAAAGAGAATGAGGCAAGCTGCTTAGAGGAGTGAGAGCGCCAAGGAAGAAATAAGGAACACATTTTACAAGAGCAGGAAGAGGGAGGATCGCAGAAAAGGGACTCCTTCTTTACTGGGCACCTGGGACACAGTCACTGTGTTTGTTTTTTTTTTTTTTTTTTTTTTTCCCCCACTCGTCTTCTAGCTGGAATCCAGTGGATTGACTAACCAACCGGTGGATTTTTTAATAAACGTGTGTGCCACATCATTCAGAAACAAGGATAATTTCCAGTGTGAGATCTGCCCTTCCGCTAGCTCAACCGCTACAGACTGAGATTGCTCTCTGTGCCTCTGCTTCGCTCTCGTGTTGTGATTGTGCTCCGTGCACAAAGTGCATCTGTCGGCAACCGGTGCTGAGGATATCTCCCCTCTGTCAAACAGGACAGCACGCAGCCACCGCCGGATCAGACTACAGAGGAGAGAGAGTGTGTGTGTATGTAAGAGAGGGAAAGAGAGTGAGAGAGAGGGGCAGTGAGAGTCAGATTCACAGTGTGTTTGAGAGGGAGGCAGATTAAAGCACAGACGAAAGACTGGAGTGAAACAGCTTAAATAGAGAAGTGAACCTATACGTCCTCTCCCGTTTTCCTTGCCATCCCTTTCCTCCTCCTCTCCTCCTCCTCCTCCTCTCCCATTTTCCAACATTTACAGGACTGCCAGAGCTACTGCCACCTGCACCTCCTCACGTCTTCTCTTTCCTCTTCCTCCTCTACCTCACCCTTATCACGCGTTACTATCAGATACCAGCTGCTGACAGACACGCTGCTCTTGGTTCTAGCACTTGTGGAAATATTTCCATTCATCCAGCAGCGAGAGACTGAGTGAGCATCCACCCAATACTGAGCCTCCGTACTGCCGAGGCACCATTCATCAGGAGCTTCTCCATCAGAGGTAGACCTTCTCCCAGCCGCTGTCCCGCACATAGACCCTGCCTTCTCCCTGGAGGACTGGCTAGCAACACAGCGGTGCTGACAGTGAAGACAGGAATCACACAACCCCCCCCCCCCCCCACTGCCTCTATCCCATTGCTAGCTACTTGGCAGCTTCCACCCCGTGTCACCATTCCCTGCCTCAGTGCTAAGGATTCCAGCTACATGGGCAAGCGATTGGAGCAGCAGCCAATGTACCCTCAGTACACCTACTACTACCCCCACTATCTCCAGACCAAGGTACGATGCTCCTCTGCTCTTCTCGTATTCTTCAAGCCCACTCTTCTACTCCTACACTACTGTTCTATCTCCCTCCCTCCCTCCCTCCCTGCCTTACTCCCTCTCACCGCCCCTGCCACCCCCTCACCAATACTCTCACCCTCACCACTTCTCCTCCACTGCACTCTCCTCATCCTCCTCTCATCCCTGAGTGGAGGTGGGAGTTGATGGATAGCTGGCCTTGGATGTGATGTTTTCAGATGGCAGGTACCTCATTGGAGTTTAGATGTCTCTATGTGTGTGTGTGTGTGTGTTTGTGTGTGTGTCTGTCTCTGAATGATGGATAAGGGATCAGGGATCAAGGGTGGAGGCTCAAGGCTACTGTTAGTGTAGCCTACCAGACTGTTACTGGGAACTGTCCAGTAACCACTGTCCATCCCTCACCAGCAAACTGATGAGCTTTTTATGTGACTCATCGTGTGGAACATCCTGAATAACATGTAGAGTAGATTGCATCAAGGTTTTTTTTAATTTTTTTTATCAAATTAACTGACAAACGGCTTTTTGTGTTGTCAGAGATGAAACCAATGACAGAACCCAAATTTAATTTACTAATGAAGAATTTGCTAACTGAAAGCAGGCCATTGTTTAAATGCTTCAATGCCACTTTTCCAAAGGGGCAAAAAACAAACAAACAAAATAACATTTAATTATAAAGTTGCTAATTGACGAAACAGCACAAATGCCTTGTTGTTGTGCTCAACAAAGAGGACAATGGAGGGATGAATCCTTGTTTTCTGTAATTATGATCGGTGTGGTTCTGACATAGAGCAGGCATGAAGTTGCCCGTGTTTGCTCTAGCTGTAGTATGCATCAGTGCCTGTGGGATTGAAGCGCTGGTCTGAGCCCTGATGGCTGCCAGGACACTGGCTGGGCTCACTACCCAGACATCATCAAGGGATTAAAATGGAAGCCTTATGGGGATTACTCCATTTGTTTTTCTACCACAATTTAAAAATCCCTCATTACTTGCAGAGATGAATAAATAGGACAGGGACTCACACTTAAGTAAATTTTTGAGTACTGACCCAAAAAAGCATCAAATAGCATAAACTTTTCTAACTGTGGTTTTATTTTATTCAGAACCGGTCTTTACATCTGATTCAATCAGGGTAAAAACAAACAAAACAAACTTTCTTTTCCCAAATGAAAGGTATAAATAAGATATTTGTTGCTGCTGCTTTATGAGTGGCAGTGGTTTATGTTCTTTAACACTGCACGAGCTGTATATGTTAAATGCTAAAATGTGGGAAGCTCCCCCCTCTTATCACCGGGGAAACAAGGCAAAAAAAATTGTTGAAGCAATGAATGTATTAATTGAATTGATAAAGCAAAATAGCAGTGATGTTTAGATACTTTTCCATGTGGAGCAGTATTGTGAATCATTGCACTTCCAGCTGGGAGGATCTGCCTGCAGCCCCACCTGGCAGTCCACAAGCCCTCCCTGATTTATAGTTTAATACATTTGTGCTGCTGCCATATGGCTTGCCTCTCCCTCCAAACCCCCTCCTCTTCTCCCTCCATTGCCCCCTCTCTCTCCCTCCCCCTTCTCATATCTCAGAGTTACTCATCTTTGGGGCCTCACAATCAGGGTATGCCCCTCCATTCCCCGTCCTCCCTCCCTTCCACTTTTCTTTTCCCCTTTTCCTCCCTCCTCTCGCTTACTGCCACCCGGGCCGTATTGCAACAGGGCCCCCTGCCTCCTTTGCCTATGCTGCAGTTCACTCCCAAGGTCAGCGCAGATCGGATCTTGCCACCGTCAGCGATTGATGTATCCTTGAGCGATCTGCTAGGGTCCTGTGTCATGCAAATGAGACCCACGGTGGGAATGCAGTGGGGCAGGAAGTGCATACATTTCCGTTTATAAATCAGCAGCCAACATTCTTATTCATTTTCATGGTTACTTAGTGCAGCCTGTGGCCTCGTACGCTGATATGATAGAGTACAGACAGGGTCAGTAGGAGAGAGGAAGGCGTGGAAAGAGGCAGGGAGAGTGTTGGGCAATGTGGCCGGGAGGGCTGTCGAGAGCTATCTCACGCTCTCATTAATGATCATTGATAGCTCGATTACAGAGAGGGGAGAAGGGCCTTGGCTGGCAGGTTCGCTTCACACAGCCGACAAAATCACATCGTGGTCATTTTGGCATTTCGTTTTGTGCACACGTACTTGGCCATTGGTGTGAAATCACACAGGTACTTCTGTTCATCTTTATCGATGCATTCTCAAACTAAAGCCTCATTCTCCCAAGAGATTTGTGTGTGTGTGGGGAGGGGGCATAAATATGTTGTAGGCATACAGAGGGGGAGAGGGGTGTAACCCATACAGTACCAAAGTATTGCCGTTCTCCTTCTCTGGCCTCCATTTTATGACATATTTGAGATTCTATGCATAGAAAATTTATGGATCATCTGCGCCTGGTTATAACTGGGGACTTTATTGTTAAAGAAAGGAGCTAAACATTGTCATAATGGCAGGGTGAAACCATTTTAGGCGCCCTCTGAAAATGGGGTCCCTTTACCCCACTTGTATATGTGCATATTACATTATAATTTAATGGAGCTCTCTGACGCTGTCCGGTATGTGCTACTCAGCCCAGATTAGAATGTGAAAGTCAGAGAATGAAATGAAACAATAACATTTGGCACTGTATTGATTGATGCAGTGGGGTGTAGCATGTGCTTCTCTTTAGCTGAATTATTGATTCCTGAAAGAGGATTTGTGTGTATGCCTGTACTTGCATGTTGGCTTGTCTGTGTGTATGACTTTTATTTGAGCTTATGGCTGAGGGGGAGCTGGCAGGAGGCTGCTTTGATGAGAGCATCCTCTAAAGGCACTATTTCTGTCTAAGCCCCAGCTGATCAATCCACGGAGTCATTTGCTGAAATTCGGCCTTTAGTCAGTCAGTTTCTTTCCATGTGACTTTGATACTTACCACTGTTCACAGCTTGCTATGCATTCAACTTTAATGATAGGTAATAGATGTGCATCATAAATGAGAAAATTATGGTAAAAACGCCTAACTCGGGCCCCGGCCCAGTCCCTCCTCTCACTCATGAGAGCAATTACAGCACACAGATCAATTTTTGTTATTTGATGATCATGTTGAGAGAGAAAATGCATAATAGAACATAATATATGTGCGCACTAAGTGGCTGTTGTGCATTATATCAAATTTTCTCCAAAAACCGACCTTCTCATTTATGTTTCTCTTTAAAGAAACTCTCAAGGAGCTGACAGCATACCACAAATACCTGCAGTAAATTCTGTATTTCTTTTGATATTTAGTTGGCTTCAGTGCTGCCGTGCTATGCAGACTGGATGTACCCCACTCTCATTTCACTGATAGGCAGGGTCATTACATGCCTAATGTCAGCGATCTCACAGACAGCCGATCAGTACACAGACACACAAGGATTCATTTTAAAAATATATGCACAAGCACACACACACACACACACACACACTTCGGCTTTGGCTGTGATCTAAGAGCGGGCAGGTGTCGGTGTTACGTTCAGACTAGTACATACAGAACCCGGAGAAGCCGAGTAGGGCAGATTGAGGTAGATTTAGCAGCGGCTAATGTCCCTGGCCTTAAGTAAATACCAGTCAATAGAGTCCTTTGAGAGGATCTGTGCCTGTATCTGCTCCTGCCATAGGCACCATTTATACTCTAATTCTTTATAAATGGAGGAAAAGATGGAGGGAAAGGGTGTGTGTGTGTGTGTGTGTGTGTGTGTGTGTGTGTGTGAGAGAGAGAGAGAGAGAGAGAGGGAAAGAAAGAAAGAGAAGAGAAGGATGGATGTTATAGGGAGGGTGGAGCCCGTTAAAAGCAAGGAAAAGGGTTTGGTTACATTACAGGGAGTGATCCATTGTGCTACAGAAATAACAACAGAGCCATCTAAATCCTCCTCTAATTTTCGATAGAGGAGAAAGAGAAACGCAGGCAATCAAAGGCAGAGCAATAGGACTTTTGTTATATCAGTTATCAGTTGCGTGAAAGTCAGTTAATAGCTTTGTCTTCTGTGTTTCTGCTTTGAAGAGTTTATCATGGGCTTTTAGGGCTAGAAAAAACACTTCTCATACTACATTTACTTCAGCCACACAGAGCCCTGTTTTGAGTCCGAGACTATATGCCCTTATTAGCACTAAGACAGGGATAGCATAACTCAATTTCTCACTCGTAATTCCTGATACATGTCTCATGACTGATTCCTTGAAACAAAATACTGTCCTCGCCTCGCTGTAAATCTTAACTAATCATGCGCTCCCTCTTACTACCTCAAATTGACAGGCTTTTTAGGAAGAGCTCTAGTTTGCTTTCTATCTCTTTTCATGTTTTGCCAATCCTTCATCTCATATGGCCATGAGGCTTTTTGATCATAACTCAGCTAATATGTCTTGTTTTTTTCTCACCATGCCTATGGCTTTATTTAGCCATACAAAACCCTTTTATGTATAACTGTCAATCAGTCCGACAGACCCCTCTTATTTGTTCACCATGCACAAACATGTACTTACAGACAGACAGAGAATAGGGCAGGGGTCACTCTTTGACCCCACTCATCCATCAGCGGATATCCTAGCCCTATCGGTGTAACCATACTTTAAGGTTGCGTGTGCATTAGTTTCCCCGCAGCCTCTCACATGCCACAGAGCAGAGTGCCGAGACCTGGCCCTCCGCATGCTGCCATCCACATCTCATTACCGCTGCTTTACTAGAGTGCTCTCTCTCAACAGTGTTATCCATTTTGGTAGAAGAGCAAAGGAGATATGTACAGAGGAAAGGAGAAATGAGATAGCGTGCTCCCTTTTATTTTCTATAGGCTGTATCTAACGATGGGAATAGGAATCTGCTCCGTACAAGCTGCACTGGGGGTTATAAATGTAACAGCAATGATGCGTGTGTGCATATATTGGACGCCATGGTTTACGAGCACAGATGGTGCATGAGCGTGTGCATACAAATGTGTCCAAGGGAAGTCCATGAATAAGTTTGTTCAATGTAAAAATACAAGTTGTGTGACAAATATTTTGTGTGTTAGACATCTTGCTTGGTGGAGGGTTTAGTACAGAGAGTGGAGGTCTCAAAACCAGGTCACATTTTGCTTCTCTACAGTAAGTTCCTTTCATATTGAAGTGTCCTTGAGCAAGACATCGAACTAAGTACCTGCTCACTCACTGGAGGTCGCAGTGAAAAACGGCATTTGAGATAAATGGCTGAAATATAAAAACAATGTGCTTGGTGGTGAAGTTCTTGCCCCAGGGAATCTTGTCTCTGAACTCTCCTTCCCCGACCATCTGGAGATAACAGGCGACTCTAGTCTGTGCTGCTGGAGGAAGGAACTCCTACCTGTGTGGTGAAATGGGGCATATGGGATAGTCGGTGGTAGAGTGAGCGGGGTGACTTTCTTTCAACTGGAAAACCTGGGCTAAGTCAGTAAATCCCCTCCAGCTTCCAAAGGCGCTGCAATCATTCATGTTACAAATAAATAGTGGATCTGAACTTTCAAACCCAGTTGGTCTGTATATTAGACCTGGCTTTAATTTACAAACATTTTGAAGTGTGTTAGAATTGTTTGTCCCTGAGTGCAGTGCTCTTCCTTTTGAGGAACTGAAATGAAGCAATCTGTTTTGTTTAGTTTTTTAAGTTTTCTATATTTTTGAAGTGCTCCTGCAGAGAGAAATAGGCACGCGGAAGACGACATAAAGCGAGACAGGGAAGATGTTGCTTCAGATTTAGAAGCAGATGAAACAAGACACATGATGTGCCCTTCAAATCCACCAACGCGGCAGGACTCTTCAAATACACCTGCTTTTTTCCTCCTTACTTCTACCAGCATTTCTCCCTGTAACATGGTATCTGCCTGGAGCTGTCTGCTCCGGCCCACTGTTCCACTCTTCGGTCTCTCCTGGCGTGGCGTTCTATTTTCTCTCCCCCTTTGCTCCAAGAACGGTGGAGTACAGTAACTGAATTTTGTCCCTTTTAATCTTTTCTGTATCCCCCTCACTTTTGGCTCCGATCAACCTTTGTTGTTTCCATTTTTGCCAAGCCCTCATTTATATTTAGATTCTCTTTCATGTTCGTCTTTATAATTACTCTTTCCCATCCTCCCCCCTCTGTCTTTGGGAGACCCTGCTGTCTGCTGGGCATGGTGTTATGCCATCTGTGCTGGAGCGGCTGGAGAGGCAACCCTTATTTAGACCCCTTTAAGAAAGCCCATATTAACATACAGAAGAGGATAAGTGATATAATAGAAGTCAAACACTCCTTCAGAGTCACAAAGCAATTGTATTTGAATAGATTTTTCAACGGCCTTCAGAAATTAATATGAGAGTGGTCTCACACTTTTCAACCACCAATTAATTGTAAGGCCCATATGTAAACTTTTCCTAACATTTATTGGGCAACATTAAAGCCAAAATTTTCTGAAATACTGAATGGAAGACATGAGGCTGAATGTGTTTAGTCAGGGTTTATCTACTTTGCTGAAAAGGTGATAAAGGGATTACAAACTTTGTTGAAACTTTTGCTGGCTTTTGTTGCTGCTCAAAAGACACTAAATAATATGTTGGAATCCTTTTACTGTGCGGTTCAATGCTTTTGTCTGGACTTTCCTTCTATCTTGAGAATAGCGCTGCTCCACAAAAGCCCAACACCACCTGTATCGTATACAAATTAAGTGGGCCAGGAGAGAAGACCAGGTCACGTGTTGGCAGAATGTGGGGGAGGAGGAGGTAACTGCGCCTCGTGAGAGTCAGACAGAGGGGCAGAGAGGGGCTTCTTTTTTTTTTCAAGTGTAACTGAAGCTCCAGGTGTCTACTGCCCTACCTTTGGCATGCCCTCCACTGTGAACGATGCTCAGGTTGCCGGTCTAGCAACAAAGGCAGTGGAAAGGTAGGAGGAGATAGAGGGGAGGCAGCAGCTCGACTTGCGCTCACTAACTCTGACTGAGCCAGGGTAATTGCTCCTACATTTTTAACGAGCGGCTGCTGCGTACACTTTGAGGAGTAGCGCACCAGTGGATCCCCGCATGGCTTCAATCTGCAGCCTTCTCACCCTCTTAACTGCAGGCATCTGAGGGAGGTCGAGACCTGCTTCATATGGTCATTCATAATCAGGCCGAAATATCTCCATATCATTATTTGTGATGTCATACAAAGCCCTTCTATGTGTGAAGTACTGTTAAGACAGTTTTCCCATGCTGATCCTGCAGGCACTCTCAAGAGAAAAGACAGGCTGCACAGACAGTATTGTTATTCTCATGTGGTTTCAACTTATTTTTGGGTTGAAGTCCTGGTCTGTGGTCTGCCCCATAGCCAGACACATGGTATGGGAAACTGAGTGTATAATAGCACAGACTTCATAATCAAAAGTCTACTATGAAGGTGATGGTGTCCTTTCCATTGAGCTATTTTCTTGGAAAGTCCCACAAAACAGTGTTACTGCTCAACATATAGGATCAGCCGATCGACGTTGTACTTTTTCCACAATGGCTTTTCATGTAACCAATGACATCATGGTCTGATCGAGAAAATCCTTTGCCAGTGCACATCTGGCTCGGAGTAATTATCATTTCATTTTAATTGTAGCCACACAAGCTGATGCATTGCCTCCTTCACCCAGATATTCAGGTGTGGAAACCAGAGACACCAGCCACAGACGTGCAAATGGTAGTGTAGCCGCACCACAGTGATTACTGAAGCGTCCCCGGTCACCCCTGGGCTAAACACATACACTGCTGCCTGCAACATAGCCCCTACACAGCTGCATTAGTAGTGGCAGGCTCATGAAAATACCGTGTCACGCATAGCTTGAAAAATGGCTCCGTAAAAAGCCAATTCTGCAATGAATGAGGATAAGCAAATAGGCATGAACGCTTGAATAGCTGCCAGTCCTGTCAGATTCCCCCTCTCACCCAGCCACAATGAGCTCCTATACAAATAAGGATACGTGCACCAATTTAGCACAGCAGATGAACCTTGCGAAGCCTTGTCGAGCAAGTGGGGGATTACCAAGAGCAAACAGGCCTTTCTTTCGGCTTTATTTGAGTTAAATGACTCAAGCCACCCTCTTAGATTTTGCCTGAATGGTTTCTCTGGCAGAACCTTCCACCGCTCCAGTCGCTTCTGGGGCCATAACCTGTGTGCATTAGTCAGCGTGTGGAAAAACAGAGGGACAGGTAGGCGGCATTAATTAGATTGCAAGGACACTGATGCAAGGAACGAGCCTAGCCAGCAGTCGCACACCAGGATAAACAGAAAGACGAAGGAGTGGAGAAAGCCTTTGGCGTGATACAGTCCAATTGGAGGAAAGATTATTATTCTTCACCAGTAATTAGTAGCACATAAACAGCCAGTGGCAACGGAATTAAAAAGTGTCATTATGATATGTGGTTTCCATACAAGATGCCAGTTCTTTCCCTTTTCACTAGTTAATCACGTTGCCTCACAGACATCCCCTGTGCGTACACGAAGAGGGTAAAGATTCAGTTTGTGGCAGATGAATGCTGTAACATAACAAACCTATTGGTGAGCTTGATGCAGAACACTGGTCTCCCCTTGTACAATCAGCACCAGGGAAAATGCTATTTCCTCTCTCCCCCTTTTTCCTTAAATTATTAAGGTTGCCCATATTTCACAGAGAAACAGAACAGAGAGGGGGAATGCATGCAGGAATTGATGCTTTTACACACATTTAAGTGAGACAAACCTTTCTCTTTTTATGTATAAAATATGCACATCATTACTGGTAGAAGTAAAAAAAAAAAAATGCAAATATCAGCATTTGAGAACTTTTACGATTGATGAATATTGATGATATTTTCATTTTCCACAATTTTTTTTGTCCTTCGGCTCTTAATGAAAATTTGGAAAACAGTTACTAATTCCCCTCTGCTTTCCTTTTCTCGTTCGTTTTCTTGAGTGCCCAGTAGAAGACTTGTATCCATTATTTATCTCCAGCCTCAAAAAACAACAGCTGCATGCTTGTGTAACCACCATATGTTATCCGTCTTTAAACATATTGTGAGGAATCATGCTGTATAGAGAATTTTACATCCACCCATAGAGATCTGTATCAGTCCCCATGCAGACATGCCGCACTTGAATTGTTTCCTAAATGCTCATTTCTTTTCAGGATATCAATGGATACAGTTGAAAGTTGCCTCAAGAGTGAAAACTTAAACTACATCAGGCGATTAACCACAACTGCACCTTGCAGTGTATTTTTGGATGCTCTGGCACCACTGGAACCGTCAGAGGGGAGGGAGGGAGGGTCACATTAGGATTCAGCCGATAAAGCAATAAACCCTTGTAGGAGCTGCAGTCGGCGCCATTCAGAGCAGATTCTGTGTCCTCAGCACTTTGGGCCTGCAATTAATCACTAAGCTGACATTACCCCGCCTTCCTGCGAATGTTGGATAAACACACTGGCAATGGCGAGCCAATGTTCCCTGCCACAGAGCCAGTGTAATCGTTCAGATGGCTCTTGACGCTTGTTCTCTTTCAGAAATGTTTAGGAATTCTCTGCCCCAGTTATGTAGACTTCCTGTGGCGTGCAGGATGATCTGCTGATATGTTTAGTTGTGGATTGCAGTCTAACAGCCGGCCGGAGCTACAGCAGACGGCTCTTTCTACTCCATTCCCACACTTGAGAGTTATGGAGGACACTTAACACTTGGGTGTGGTAGCATTAACTAGCATGTCGCATCTGCTTAACCCATGCGTATGTTTGGCATTGTTTAATGCTCCGCTGATGCAACTGCATGGCAGTTTCCACAGTGATTTGTGAAATGGCAAGCCTGTTGAGGCTTTATTAAGAGCATTGCTGCCATTGTGTGCTTTATTGTTACCATAGCGATAGTTGCCAATAGTGTTTGAGTTGCTCAAAGCTACAATAAGGTAACCACTGTAACTCTAGCTTCGGATACAATTTGTTCATGACAAAATTATTTATCTTTCCCTTTCTATAATTTTGGGTTTTTTCATTAACATCAATATTAGCTCACTTAGAGTTTGGCAAAACAATCCCAACCAAATATTCACCTCCTAAATTTTTCAAAAATTAAAAGTATCACATTGTCTTCATCAGCAGGAGATTGCTCTGTTGGGTTGACATGCAAGCTCTGCACTTTTTAGACAATTTCTCTAGTATGAGCTACTATGGCCATTGTTCTTATTGCCACTTATAACTTGACCAAAACCTAGGCTTTAAAAATTCAAAAAGCCATTTGATACTAAATTCAGATGTTGTTAAAAAAAAAACAAATAAGTACTGTACTGAGCACCAACCCGACATAACTGCAACCCTAATCCTTATCCTTTTATTGCAGCCTAGTCTTGCAAAGAATGTTTTATCATTTAAATCGTCTTTTAATTTTTTAACTAATAGATGCAATAAAAATTCAGTGAGTAAGATTTTCTTTTTTTTAACATATTCACAAAGCTCCTCAAATGCACTTAGGGCATGTGAGGGAAAGTTCACATACTTTAAAAACCCCCAACATGCACTGACCCATATTATCATGTGCATACATAACAGCCTGAGAGGAAACATGAGAGAGCAGGACGTTTATCGTTGAGGAAGGAGGCAGGGGGAGTTGTATGTGAGGAAGGGTGGGAGCCCTGTTGAGTTCATCAAGTTTACTGGAGGGGGCTGACACACAGCTCCCTCCCCCCCGCAGTATCTGTCTTTTACCCTCTCTTTCAGCCATAGTTGATCTGAATAATTTATCTCTTATAATTTATCTCTGCCTCTCTATCTCATTCACTTTTGCACACAAACACACTTGCACATACACACCCACAGATATGCAATTATCTCCTCCCCTGCACAAACACACACATACACACATGCCTCAGGGGGTCGGGACCTGGGGCTGGTGTGGAGTGAGCAAGCTGGAATCTGCACAGAGGGAAACCTGATAGGCATTCCCTGTGCCAAACACATGAGGTCACCCTGACTGACTGGCCCAGTGTGCCAGCAAGCCAGCCTCCATCCCTGTACTGCCGTCGGATTAAAACCTTCTATCACTGAGAAATCAACTGCAGGATTTAAGAGATTACCTGACTGAGGCTCATGCATCTTTCCAACTTACAAGAAGCCTTTTATGTGCCCTTAAGTATAACAAAGCTTTTATGAATGACTAAGCAAACTCTGAAAACATAATCAGATTCATTAAAACTCATATATAACTCTCCATAGTTTTGGCTGCCATTCTGATAAGTAATTTTACTTTCTAAGTTGATGTTGAGATGTGGGAACTTGGCAAGATCCCAAATTACATGCCAGATGTAGCAAGATATAACAAACCTGAAGGTTGAATAATTTATGTGGAAGAGAAAGTAAATGACATAATGATTACCCAAACTTGTCAACATCAATCAGTGATTAGAGACTTTTAATTTAGTTGTACTCCAGTTTTCCTGGCAATGAGAGATTATCCTCAGGATTTCAAAAACACTCAGTTATAGCTCAGTTGAATAAGGTTATAAGGTGTCTGTTGACAGCATTGCTGATCAACTGGCCGTTTCTTCTTCCAGAGCCACCAAATTTGCAAAGCTCAGCAGTTACTATTGTTGATTATACTGGTAACATCACTATGTGATGATTTTATGCAGCAACCAAACTTTTTTCCCAATTCACTGTTGCCAGACTATAACTATATATCAGAATGTTTCATTTCAGTCAAAGACGAAATAAAGTTTAATCATTTAAAAATGTCAAAAGAGAACCTGATACTTACTTTGAACTTTGCCACGGCATTATGTTCTCACTTGCCCTTCATCGTCTGGAAATGGCACAAAGTAGTTATAGTGTAGTTAGACTGATGTCAAGTGTGGAAAAACAATACACACTGCACCCTCTTAAGGTTGATGGCCGCGAGAGGTTGAAGTTTTGAGATGGAAAATGTGTAACAACTTAAAACTCCAGAGACTTTTCTTTTTATCCTGAAGCAGCACTTTGAAATATCTACCCAAACCCAAAAAATAATGTCAATTCAAACCGCTGGTTTCAAAAAACATGTATTCTTTAGATCCCAGCTCCTGTTCTGTTGTCACACAAGCATGTGACACAGACACCTGCGTTCAATCAGTCTCTGTCACACACACACTTGTCTTACTATGTTAGTAAAGACCCCTTGTTGACATAATGCATTTCCAGCCCCTTACTGTTTCCATGACCATCACAACTGAATATCTTCCCTTTCCCATTCCCTTTGGCCTTCCCCTTACCTCACCCTTATTCTAACCTGAACTCTCAGACAGAGTCTTCACCATTATATAGCCATGTAAACTTGTGTAGTTCAGCATTTGGGTCCCCACTGAATTGTCCGACCCTGAAAGAATAGTAGAACAAGGCCACACGCACACAAATACACACACAAGCCCAAAAGCCACACATTCTTTCTCTAACACATATATAGACAAACAGATGCGCACATATACAAACCTCCCACCCCCACATGACACAACAGCCACCCCTGACTCTCACGCATCTCATGTTCTCCCCATATTATGTTAAAATGGTCACGCATAATTGTGCTGGCGTGGTTTGTTGTTTTTGTTGGCAGTCATCAACAGCCCCCATGATGTCTCTGACAGAGGTGATCATTGTTGCAGGCACCACAAATCTACATCACAGCGCTCACAAATATGCCGTTTCTGTGAGGTCCCATTGTTAAGATGAGTGTTCTGGAGAGGGAAAAAATTTAATTGGAGTAATTATATAATTATAGTAGGTCATATGTTTTTGAGTAATAGTTAAAAATGAATAACTTTAAGGCTAAGTGCAAAGATAACATTTATTCTAAAGTGTGCAGTTCTTAGTACAGTGTTGCTCTTTATAGCACTTTGTAATTTTTTATAGTGCAGTTATTTCCACATGACAGAGGCCCAATGGTAGGATAGGGTGAAATGAAGCGATCAGAGAGAAGTCTGGGCATGCAAGACAGCTACACCTGTATCAACGCCAAGATACAAACACTGTCATTCTAATATCTAAACTATACTTCTATAATGGCATTGCCACTTCCAGTATCACTGTGGTGAACCATTTACGGTACCAACAGTGTTTAACATTCAATTTTCTGTTTCCTGCCAGTCACTTCGCAGAGCCAGTCAATAACAGACCTGCGTGCATGTGTCGGCCATTACTTTCCTGCTTGTAAGCATGAAATCTCTCTAGGCTGTAATGCTGTTTCAGATGTTTTGAGCACTCAACTACCCTGAATAACCTTCCTTCAGAAAGTCACTTCCACAAGTCATTTGAGGTTGGGCGAAGTTTTAAATAAAGATGTGGCTTGTGGGGACTAGCAGAATCTATATGCTTTGTATATGCTAGCCGGGCAAAGCCTATGCCCAACAAACTCTTTGGTGATCACGTTTCTAAACAGTATGCTCTCGGCAGGTTTACCATCAGTTCCAGTGCCAACATGTAGATGGTAACGCAAGCTAAAAATAAAGCTGAACCACACAATATAAGTGAAAATAGCAGATGCATGTGTAAAGACTTTTATTAGATAAAACATATATTCAGCCTGTTTTAACAGTCTAGATGATCCTAACCTCAGATATTTTGTATTTTTCATACTCGTCTTGAGCTTGTTATTTAAATGCCATACAATAGCTTTGGTTTCAGTGTGGTCACTCATTTAATAGGACTCTGTAGAGTACATTTATTTGTGTTTATACTCCATTCAAATGGATAATTGGAAAGAGACATTTAGAAGATTTGGTCAGAACCCGATATTAAATGAAATGGCTCCCTTTTTTCCCTTCTTTCTGTTTAGCGACTCAGGTTTGTGTTGTGGGTTAGTGAGGGTGAGTTAATGGAGAGCGTCAAACCAGCTTGTAGCGCTGCCTTGGCGCTGACCTGTGCAGATTGTGGAGTGACCTCAGCGGTGCTGCCTTGAGCCTGCAGTTGGAATCCAATCTCACTGGGATATGGTGCATGTTTTAGCAGTCTAGTTTGATAACTATGCCCCCATGCCTCCTTCAAAGTGTCTATCATTCCTCTAATAAAACCTGGTTTGTTTTCACCCGTGATGACCCAGGTTAGGAGGGGTTTTTTCGCTCACCAGCAGCAGTGGCACATTTGTTTAATCACATTAGACCCTTCCTGCTCCCTCCTTTTAAACTGGGTGGAGACAGGGAAATTGGAAACAAGCTTTGTTCTCTTTTTTTCTTTTCCTTTAGAGAAGAGAGGAATTATTAAATATAGGAAGCTGCCTGCTAGTAACATCAAATTACACACGCATTTTGTATATTAGTTCGTTTTCAGCGGTTGATGAGATGATTGAAGGGCCGAACATTAAACCGTAGCTAATCAATAGGAGTATGCGTTACACCGTATCACTGAATTGCAATTAAATCAATACAGTCTTATTATTTTTGAATTACCATTTTAGATTCAGCACCTTTGAAGAGCAATGATTTTATCCTCTAAAAATGTCAGCTCTCATCTTGTGGTTTCAGATTACACTTACTCTTATTCCAATTACAAGCCAGAGAGGGAGAAATCGATGGCTACAGACAAGTGACATTGTCAAACCATTTTGTGGGAAACTGAAATCACACAGTGTGTGATAGCGTAGTTGTTTATAGCCTCATCCATAAAAATGCTTCCCCACCCTTGTTTGTCTGTTCTTCAATCGGGCCTTTGCGGTCCTCATCGGTGGAAGTTGTCAGAAACACACTGCTTTAATACAGCTACCTTACCTCATGCAGAGATGAACAAGTGCCATTTTAAATGTGGTGCAGCGTAAGACTGCACCCCTGTAATTTGATAAAAGAGAATGCAGGGAAGCATAGGAAGCAGGAGGGACGGAGACTTGAGAGTGAGCTGTCAGCAGCCTTTCAAGGTGAAAAGCATCAACAGAAGGTATCGGTTTTACTTAGTCTTTTTCACTATCACATTCAGACACACCACTATTCAGCAGGTGTTTTGGTGTCCAATGAGGCCTCTTCACTCGTGCCTGAGCAACCAGATTTGAGTATTTTCAGGAAAAAATGAAAACATCCAAAAGTACTAGAGGAAGTCATGGATGGTGGTTTCATTCACGGGAAAAGGAGAAATCAGTGGGGTGATGAGAGGAGCATTTACAAAAGAAATGATTTAAATATTACTTTGCACAGATGCAAAGGCATTAAAGGCAACTTGGGGGAATTGTGTTTGCATCTCTGTAAGTGAATCTTTGAAGATTCCATTCAGACATCAACGACCTGCTGTGCATCGTCAGTCTGCTTCCACTGAGAACAGATAGTTAATGTTGTTACTTATTCCACAACTTCAGGATGGGAAACAATCAGAGACACATAGAGAAGCGATTAAAAAACAGGTGGATAAGTGGGAAATGTGTTGATGAGTAAAAAAAAAAAACAAGGAAGTGCAAATATCCCACAGGTGTCCATGTTTTATTGTATGTGGGGTGATTTTTGTCTAGACACAATTTAGTGATATTTTGTCCGTCCTAAACTTTACCTGAGAATGCAATGCAGGGCATTTGTTACGTGTTCCTTGCATTTTTATGAGGGATCTGATGCAAACTGCTCTATCCTGTGCTGATAAATAAATGTATAAAAAATTTACATAATAAATACATTGCAAAATGTATTCCCTGTAGCCTCAGCCAGTGATTGCTGACTGCTGAACAGACATCAGTGAATTATGCAGTGGCATCGCCGTCACAGTGAACACAATCTTAAGGTGTCCTTTTTACCTCGACACCCAGCAACACTCCCTCCCGCTCTAGGTAAGAGCAGAAGGAGAGCGGGTATGGTTTAAAGGGAAAATATATCCTGCCGCACTTCACTCTCAAAGCATGTAAAAGCTAGCCTGATTCGAGCGCTCACACTGTTTGCTGTGAGCTGGCGTGCTTCAAGGTGCTTCTTGGATTTCAGGAGGGGCCTTTTAACTTGAAACCAAAGAGAGGGAAGTCAATTTTTTCTCAGTTTGCCTGGGAAAAAAATACAGAAGCTGCTTTTGTTTTTGGTCCCGGCAGCGCCGAAGGTATTAAGCCTGCCCACCAATTAGAGCGGATTCCTACAGCCCATGAATTATTAAGAGCAGCCCATCGACCAGGAGCAGTGACGGAGGGCAAGAGAGAGGGCCAAGCCACCTGAGCACCACGGCTGCATTTGTTACAGCATATGCTGTTTGTGTGCTGCGCTAAGGCTTTTATAAACGAAAGTAGAGATAACCCCCATAATAATGAGCTGTTGTGTTTTTGTGTGATTTAAATGATTTTCATTGAACAAACTGGATAAATGCAGCGTTTTTTCCTCAACCCCATGTATGTGTGAGGGAGAAAGAAAAAGCGGGGAGACAGATAGGATAATGTAGAGTATTAGATAGCAACTTGCAACACTGGCTACCCTCAAGGTCAAACAATTCATTCCTGTTGTAGAATTTATTGCCTGGTAGTAGCTAAGGCAATGAGGTGCTGTGAACCTTGAGCTCATGTCTATATAGAAGGTCTTCACTGCCATATACGGGGAAGGGGTGGTGGTGGTGGTGGTGGTGGTGTGCCTGATTGTTAACTCTATATTCTGTGCCCCAGCCTGCTCCGTTACCTGAAACATGACCCCACAATAGTGCTGGCCAAGGCCTACTAATGTGTCGTTTTTTTTTTGTGGGGGGGGGGCATCAGTACCATCACCTAATCATAAATATTGTAAGTCTTTGAGATTGTGCCAATGGGCCATAATGCATGGGGAATGACATGAACGCTGCAAAATTAGGTGCCCGTCAAATGTGACTCCTGGCAATTGTCAGTACTTAAGATGTATTAGACGGCGAAAGGGAACTGCTTTGTGTGGGAGCTGCTGCCTTTCTGGATAACAGAGCTATCATTATGCATGAATAATTGGATGCATTCCTTTTATTTTTTTCTCTCTCTCTCTCTCTCTCTCTCTCTCTCTCTCTCTCTTCACCAGTAGGCTGTTTAATGTAGCAGAGTTGTCAAATAAGTCTGTCGCAGGGAGAAAGAGTGAGCCAAGACTGATTACTTTATGTGAATTACTTTTTTCTCTCGCAGAAATGAAATAATTTAGAGCAGTTAAGAGAAGAGTGGGACTGTGGAGAGAAAGATATATGTGGATATTGTGGCACGGCGGGGTTTTTAAGTGTGTTGTGATTTAGTTATTTATTGTTTTGCTGCCAGAAACGAGGCAAGAAGAAAATGCTGGTCTCCGATGTCTTTAAATAGAGATCCTGACTGCCTATTTGCTTGCTTGCTTGTACTCAGAAATGGCTAGTTCAATCTCCGTTTGGTAATATTCTTTAGCCGTGGCTCTGTTTGTCACCGGAATAGCTTAAGTGCCCTTTAGCCGGCATTAGATTCAGTGTTTCCTTCTCTGTTGCTCCCTTGTTTCAGCAGCGCTCTGCTCATTCATCAGTGCACCTCCCTGTCTGAAAAACACATATACAGTGACATCTAATACAGAGCCCGAGGTTGAATACAGAAATGGCACAGAAATTTTGTCTTTTATTTGTGTTTACTCTCTCCTGTCTCCAGAACAGTCTGTTTCTCTCTTTGGGTTGGACAAACAGCAATTTCCACAGTCATAGTGAATATTCAGGAAGCATTGAGCATGGACTGTTCTAAACCTTCCTATGGAAGTATGACAACAGAAGCAACAGTCATCTTGAGGTTTGTTTGTGTTTGTTTTTTTTTGTTGTTGTTTTGTTTTGTTCTTTGACAACATGAGATGTGGTTTTAACGCAGCAGGATTGTAGACGAGACGTCAGCGCTTCATTCTTCCAAAAATGCCTAACCAACTGCAATTGGATAAAGGTCAAATTAGACAATGCTGTCTGCCAGCAAGTAATCAAAAATTTGGCAAAATCCTTTGTCTAAATTTAGTTGTGGGAAGTAAAAATAGGCCGTGTGTGCTGAAGTCTAAAGATTTTGACTCCTCAGTGACAGAGACAGCTGCTGCAGAGTTTTTACTAGCTTGTTCCTTTCTTTTCGACTGCCCCCAAACCACCCTCAGGGCTTGTAGATAAGTTGAGACAACCGGTTAAATTTTCAATTATGGTCCACCAGAACCAGTACATGACTTGAAGTGAAGCGGTGCATGGGAGATGTGCAGTGCTGTGTCCTTGTGAATCAGACATGAGTTGTTTACTTTTCTAAATTGTGACTCAGCCTCATTATCTTTTCTCCTGTCTCTACATCTGCCATCCAGCTGCAGCCTTCACATGACACGCTTAGCATCAAGCTAGATATTGACGGTCTGCTGTTTGCCCTGCTTTTCTTAACGTTTCCTTTAATTGCCTCAACCTGTGCCTGCGGAAAGCAAATATACAACTACCTTTAACTTTAGCTTTCTAAAATAAAATCACAGAGTGTGAAGTAGAGCAGGTTATTATAGTTTTACTTTGGTGACTGAGACAGATTGATAGATCAATGAGCCTGGAGGTGAGTTTTATCTGATGGGATTGAAGCAACATAAATTGAGGCACCTGTGGGACGTGAAGCAGCCTGCACCTAATTAATTATGCATTTCCTACACATACTTACTTCACAAAAAAAAAAAAAAAAAAAAAAATGGAGGAATGCCACACTGGCATGGAGACTTCTCTTTCTGTGTGGCATGCCTCACCTCCATGTCATCAGCTGGGACTGTGAAATTATTTTAAAAAATGAAGGAAACAGTGTGAGACTCATTGTGATGGTAATGGCCCATGCATGTTTGTGGGCAGACCCCTTCATATTCACCCTCACAAAGGCTCTCCTGTCTTGGGTATTTAAAAGGTGGTCTGCTGCCGGTGGATGACCGAGCCGAGAAGCTTCCTGTTCATGTGGTAATCTGCGTGGCGGTACAATGGAGCGAACCCTGCTCTCTCAGAGCCCAGCCCCACACATTCATCCAGAGAATGGAGGGCCACACACCACAACAATAACAGCCCACTGCTATCATCTCATGAAAAGTCTCCATTGGAGGGTAAATAAATAGTTTAAAAACCTTTTAGCAACTACAATGGGCCAGACCACCGCTGATTTTTATCTTTGATGTCTCCTCACAATTTGCCCTGGCTTATGAAAATATAATGTCGGCCTGAAAAAGAATGCAGAAACTCAATAGTATTTTACCTTGAAGAAAAGCTATAAGGGTTTCTTTTGGTCCTGAATAAAAAAATCAAATGGGATCATTTTCGTCATGCAAGATTTCAATTTGAAATGAAATAAAAGCCAGTTGTCAGATTCATTAACTGAGAGAGGATTCCAGAGTATAAGCTCTATGTTCCAGTAAGTATTTTGCGATTGCTATAGTGAAGTGCGAGTGTTATACTCAAGGGTGACATCACAAGAAAAGAAAAAAATATATTGAAAGTCCAAATAGTTTCTTGAATTTGCAAAAGCTGGGAAAAAAGCCTTTATTGCTATCACTACTCTGTGATTCCAGAAAGTTGTTTTGAGTAAAAGCATCTCAGTGAGCAAGCCATATAAAAATGGCTGAGCACTCATCAGAGGAAAGAACCATAATCTATGTGTTTGATTCATAAAGTGACTTGCAACAGCATTGCTTATATAGGATAATTGCACATCGTCTCCTAAAATTTATGGTCATTCAGCCTTCACTGTGATGTTAAATGAGACTCCCGAGCTGCTTCATGAATAGATAGAGTGCAGAGGAAAAGACTGAACACTCACATTCCCAGTAGAACCAGGCAGAAAAACGTGTGAATAGACTCTAAACCTTGGCTTTCTTCACTGTCAACCCACCATAGAGTGGAAAAAATTAATAATGCCAGTCACCTTTGAAGATACATGAGGAATGATAGCATCACAATGGATTTGGTTCGAACTTGCTTGAACCCAGATGGCCTGTGCTTATCTAGACTGACTGTGATCCTTAACTGAGTCCAAGTGTTGCATGCATTAAAGTCTTCCAGCAGCCCAGCAGGAGCCCAGCAGGCCAGAGTCACTAAGGCAAGCAGTCAGGCAAGGGGGAAACATTACACCATTACACTCACCTGTTCCACAGGCATGGTGACTTATCTCATGAATAAATCACACTACCAAGGTCCAGACAACTCTGACACTTCACCGCTTTTCCTCCTTTGGCAGACCCATGTGTCCCTATCTATCTGTTTTTCTCCGTTACCTCCTTTTCTTTTCTCTCTCTCTCTCTCTTTCTCTCCTCCTCTCTGACTTACTTCTTACGTCTCTCACTCTAGCTGGCTGCCCAAAAGTGCTCACTTTATTTATCACGCAATTGTGACAATTTTGAATAAAGTTCCACACCCGCACTGATTGAACTCTGCTTGAGAGAGCTGGGAAGCACAGATCATTCTCCTTTGGTTTCCAGTAAGTCATGGGATTGACAGCTTGGGATGGTCTGCCCAGAAGAGGCTGACTCTCTTCCTTTAAATCACTCCAAGAGGCACTTCTGAAGAGTCACTAACTCAGCGGTCATGCCAATATGCCAAACCAACAGAAATACTGGAAGCACCTACTTTGAAAATAAAAATAAAATAGTCTGATGGATAGTTAAATCAAAAACAAAAAGAAAAAAGCTTCCTCTTTGATGTGAAAACTTCACTGTTCTTGACACATCTGTCTTGATTTGACATATTCAGGTGCACAGAGGCAGAATAGCAAGCAGCGATTCCAAAGATGTTACAATGCGGCATTGTTCTCATATTGACCCTGAGAAAAACAATCCTCTGCATAGCCTCGTTGTCTGCCAGTGACAACAGCTTTGCAGTATGGGAGCTTAGGCCCGAGGAGGCGGGTGGATACAGAGCTTTTTGTGTTGAGTAATGCTGATATTCCTTCAAGGAGGATAGTTGCTTAACACACTGTGCAGAATCTGGCATGGCGTCATCTTTGGCCTACTAAACTCTGCTCAACACCATGTTAAAAACTCCCCAATGGCTGCTAGACGGGGAGGAGAAACGGGGGTGGAGACGACCAGAAGAGACAGCCGGAAGAGAAGCAATAGGGAGGGGGGGCAGGAAGGAGAGATGGAGGACGAGCAGCCAGATGAGGATTGGGATGGATTTAGACAGATGAAAGCTGACTGAAGGGATTGGAAAAGGTGAGGAGAGGATGGATAGAGGACCAACAGGGGATGGATTCGGTTATGGAGGGTTAGATAGAGGAAAACAGAGGGGGAGATGCTCTTCAATGTGCTACTTCAACAGTGAAGGCAGTTCAGTGTATGGGCCAAACAATCTACTTAGACTGTGAGGAATCTTTTATCCCTTGTCAAAACATAGTGTTTGGCCTGAGACAGTGAATATAAATATGTTAGACTATGACATATACTTCTTTGATGAAGTGCACTTGCTCAGTAAAGATGATGAGTCACTGTTTAAGGTACACCATTAGCCCAATTCTGGTAGCATATAATTGTGCTAAATTAAATCTCATCATGGACCACAACAAGAAGTGACTGAAGGAGAAAAATTCCTCCAAGTGGCATAAGTCATATAAGTTGTTTGACAAATCAGGTCTCTGAAGATATGCCTTTAAAAGTGGTTGTTTCAGAGTGTTGGATCTCACAGAGTCAGTAACTACAGTAGTAAGATTGTCATGATCCAAAGTTCTGTCCAACAAATATTGCTTCATAAAGTTTGTGCAGTTGGATGTCTGGATGAGGATAAAGATATCCACACACTGTAAGCTCTATGGATCTTAAATATGTGTTTATGTACGTATGACGATGTGTCTGTGCATGTCTGCGTAACACTCATATTTGGGACAAACGCTCACTTGGACGCAAAGATGAATTGAGTATATTTTAGTGCTCAAAGGTCAAGGTTACTGTGACCTCCCAAAACACATTATTTAGCTGACGCCTGGTTGGGGGAGGCATACAACCGGAAGTAATTCAAGCTCAAATTGCTCTTTATTCCCTCATTAAAAACAACCTTCTTGTTGGTTTGATTGCCAGCTGCTACACGACCTTTTCTCAAAATCCCATTTACAGCTTGCCTTGCAATTAGAGAATGAATGGATATTGCACCATTTCAAAGCCATTTTGGTTTTCTCACAATAATATATATATATATATATATATATTTGCTTGTTTGCTGTCTATATAAGAAGTGAGTTACTTTGCACCTCATTTAAATCTGATGCAGCAGATGACATCTCTGCCACCCAAACATTGGAGCAATAATCAAAAAGAATACGGGCCAAACAGACATTTAATTATTCTCTATTACAGAGCATTTAAACATCTTTGTATTTAAACATTAGCATCGCCACACTTCCTCATGCTACCATTTTATGCACCTCAGTTTTCTGGCTTGGTTCAAAAAGTAACACATTCTGGTTTGTCAGGATTCCTGTGCAAAATCCCTGGATATGTTTTTCAGATGTGCGTCATAAAATAACCCTATGAACTACCATAAACCGGCCGTTTCCCATTCCCTAGCTGATTTGTTATGGCTGTCTCAAGCTTTCCTTCCACAACAGCGGCTGGCGTTTAGTACCAGTATTTAGTCTGGCAATTGTCAGTGACGCTTCAGTGAGTTAATTCCTTGGGGGCCAAAAGTGGCATTCCAGACCCAGTTCAACTATTTTGCATGTGAAAGAAACTGAATATTGAAGCTGATGTGCATATTTCTATACCTATCTGTATTTGTGTGAGTGATATATTTCATAATTGTGTGGTTGTATTCCTATATCAGCTATAAAGAGGGTATAATGCCTCCAAATGTTGTGTGTCTTTGCCACTTTGTTTGTTTTGTGCTGCTTGTGAATGGTAATCCACGTGTTTTTCCCTGTGTGTATCACATGCTTGTCGGCATTGTCAGAGGAAAGCGTGTAAGCCTGATCTCGATTCAGTATTGATTTTATTAGGGACATGTTTTATGGGCCTTTGAGTCAACAAATTCACAATATGATACAACAAAAGCTCAATCTTAAAGCCGAAGGCTGCATTAACAAAGAGGACAGCCACACCTCAAACACCTGCGCCACATCAACAAAACAATATCTGACACTTGAGGGTCCCCTCAAGCCGAAACAGGCAAAAGTCTAATTGTAGTATGTGCTTTTTGTTTAACTAAATGATTACGTATAATGAAATGAATGCCAGACAAAGGTCAGTGACTGAGACTGTATCTTATAAACTCTGTCAGTCTGAGCTGAAATTTAACCTTTTCTTTTAATACACAAAGCAGGTCCTGTATAGACAGGGACATTGTCACGCCTGCTGTTAATGTTGGTGTTACTGAGCGATTCCTGCTTGCAGTGGTCTTCAGTGTGTGATTCTGGTGTTTATATAAACATTGTTAACATCGCTCAGCTATGCAAACATTATGTACTACCTTTAACATATGGCTGTGGGCACACAGTCAAACACACTGCCACTGAGGTCAGTGTCAGGCAGTAACTCATGTGCTCGGCTGCTGGGGACCGTTGAGCCTCTTGCGCCAATTACAGCCTTATTTATGAATTTGAGCACAGCTGACCCTCTGGAAGAAGGGACGTAAATTTGTTTGTCTGGAGAAAGGCGTAACAAATGGCATTCTGAGACAGCTCAAGCTTACTCTCTATCAATTCACTGTCACTCGGTCTCTCTCTCTCTCTCGCTGGCATTCTCCGTGCTTCAGCAATAACTCTCATCACCCGGTCAGCTGGTCAGCTATCTAGCCAAGCATTTGAGTTAGTCAACAAATTGGACTTCCTGGGCTGTCTAACAAAGGCCAATGAAGCCAAAGCAGATGATATGGTATACTTGGGAGTCGACTTTAGAAATATTTTTGCGGACAGAGGGAGAAAGGAAAACAAGTCAAAGTTATGTGTTGTGCTATTCAGTCTCTCTCTCTCTCTCTCTCATTCTCAAGCCTTTATGCTGCCTGTGAGAACATTTTAAGGCAAGTAGCCAGCTCATGTGCGTGACTGGATTGGTAGTCATTTATCTGAGTGACAAACAGGTAACGCTGAAAGGGAGCTAACCCAGGACTCGCCTCACTTTCATAGTTCGGTGTTTGTGCTTACATTTCCTGTGAAAAACATAACTGACTCCTGAAGAATGTACCCAATTAGAGATTAAAAGGGGAGGGGGGTAAGGCAGGAGGAAGCTTTTACTGCACTTACAGTGACTGGTTTTTCTCTAGTGTCTGATGTTGTTGTACACACTGAGGGTCCTCAGGTCCAGAGCACTGCTGAGGGTGGGATATCCAGATAAGGTCATTTTTAAAAGGTTGGATTCCAGTGAAATGGAGTGGCACGGATCAGTCAAATCATACAACAGAACACAAGTTGGCAACCCGAGGACGAGTCTGGAAGCATTATTTGTCAGTGCTCCGGGACAGTGGGTGTCCGCTGAGGGTCAGTTGGACACCAAAGTCTTAAAGGGTTTAATTCTTTCCTTCCTTTTCCACACTTTCCATCATCCTCTGGTTTGTCTTCCCTTTACGGAGTGTCTCTTTACTCCCACTCCTTCCCTCCTTCCATCCTGCAGTCTCTACTCCCACACTGGCTGGTTTGCAAACAGACCCAGCTGGCCATAATGATGACAAATCAGGCCAAATATTTATGTCCATTGAGTTTCACTTTGCCTCTGCCCACGTTTTTTTTTTTTTTTTTTTTTTTTTTAAACTGATCCCTATGCGGTGTTCACCGCACTCATGGTCAAACGAATCCAATTGCTTTTCGCAAACACACTTCACCCCAGGTTATGTCACCTAAACACCGGTAGGCTGTCGGTGTCTGCAGAGAATCAAATTTACGGTTGTCAGAGGAGTGTTATAAACATACAAGCTTATCTGTTTATGGAGATTTTTGTGTGGGCTTAGCGATCAACCTGTTCTGTAAATGCAGTGTGTGTTGCATCTTCTGTTTGTCCTCGACCCTGCTCACTTTGAAGACACTAAATACAAATATAAGCTGATGTAGCTCACAGAGGGAGAAAGCTGCATTTAATAACATGTAATACAAGGATTATTAAAATGTTTGAACACAAGAAGCAGTTAATTACTAAAACACTACATTGTTGTAAAGATCCCTGTCAAATCTAAATTTTTTGTGTGTTTTAAGAGTATAGTATGATTTTGTATAACATTTTTCGTGAAGATAAGAAAAAACACCCCCCCCTTGAATTTCTTTTGCATTGCAAATTTATCATCTGTCTCTGTCATGTCATTTGTTGTAAAACTGTTTCAGTCAGTACCATGGGCAAATATCACCCTGCTGTGTTTCATGTCTTCGGGCGCATTTGTCATAAACTATTATTGTCATCATGTAAATCGTTGTGCTGATCATTTCCAGTGAGGCTTAAAAGACCGATTTCTACACAGAATTCAGATAATGAATAGAGTGGTGTTTTTGGAGGAGAAGATTGGGATTTAAAAGCTGTCAAGCTTTCAAGCACTGTGGGATTTTAATGTCATGAATAAACTGCTTAGTCAGACAGGAATGCATGGAAAGAGAATGACATCGTTTATTGATATAATAATATGCAGATTTGACAAATTTTCTGAAGTAATTTTCGAAGTGAAAATAATGACCATGGAAATTAAAACGCAATAAAATGTTTCACCAATCACACAGCTTGCATCTGTAACCAAGGACTTTTTAAAGCCCTCCCTCGTTGTCAGTCTGTTATAATATCACAAAGCCAAGAAGTATTATGATATGATGTCTTTTTGTGATAACGCTGTCTCTGCTGATAAAAGCCTTATTGAAACAAATCAAAACAAACAAAAAAATTCCTAGGTCGTACACTTGCATTGTTGTTCCTTGCACATATTTATTTTTAGCACTCTAAACTAATTACTAATCCAGTTTTTCTCTGGATGAAAATTTAATTCTTATAAAGATGTATAGATAAATAAAATGGCTAAAATGGTTCATGTGGAAAAAAAAAAAAAATGAACTCCAATTTTGTCTTTGTGTTGTCTCGGTGCCAAATTTTTCTATAGTTAAATAACTGTAGCAGTTTATTTTCCACCCAACATAATTCAATATTAATAAGTTATATTATTTTCCAATGTAAAAAAATTAAAAAAAAAAATCCAATTTATTTCTTGTAGTAAAATGAAACATTGCAGGACTAACACTATATCCCCTTTATGTCACCCTGCTGCAGATAAAACAGATGATTTTGTTTTGAAACAGTACAGCTACATAAAGCATCTCTTGTTTACCTCCACAGTTTTTGTCCTCTCTGTCAGATAACATGTATACATCCTATCTATACCCCTTGGGAAAAATATGGCTGTATTTTAAGTGTGGGATTGCGTACACAAACACAGTGTCCCACTGTTATCTGGCCTGGAGAGAAAAAGGAAGGGAAGGATGGCGAGAGACTGTAGGAGTGAACTGGTTGGACGACATAAGTGAATAATGGGACAGTGAGAAGGAAGAAATCAAGAAAGTGACGGGAAGAATGAAAGGGCTCCTTCTCCTGCTTTGAAAAAAGTGATGATGGACCAATCACCATGTTTAAAATTAGTCCTCTGCGTCATTGTCCACAGCAGCCCAGATCCCAGGCAGTTTTGTTTTTACAGAGAAAGAAGGCCTGCAGGCTCTTGGAAGCCCAGAGAGAATTAGATAGTCAAAATGAATCCACTCTACTTTAATCTGTCCTCTTCTCAACTATCCCTTTCACTTATATTTTCTTCTCCTTTTTGGTTTGGGCATACTCAAAGGCCTTGGCTTCAACTCCTTCATACCTGTAACTGCATCTCCTCTTCCTCTTCTCATTTCTCTCATCCCACTTTATCCTTCCTGTACTCTCTCAATGCCCGAGCATACAGTGTGCTCTCAGTCTTCCCTATTAGGATAGATTTGGCTGTAGAAACTGGAGTGGTGCATTTCCAGGTGAATTGGAGATGATTTTCTTTTCGGTCCTCTGGCTATGGGTTTATGTCAATAGGCATAGACAAAGAGAGAAAGAGCATTGCATGAAAGAGAGGAAAAAGGAGGAGAGAAGTGTTCTCCCCCTTCTGGCTTTCCGTGTCCCTCCCTCCTCGCTCGGCATTGAGATGCGGCCGTGGTTCTCAAAACACATGTTTAAGGGCTAAAGGTTTGGAAGCGGCTATTCAGGAAGGATCGGGGATTTGTGTTCCTCTTGTGCTTAAAGGCTGCTGTGAATGCAACCGACCGCCGAGCTAGCTGTTGGTTCTGGCAGTGTGGAAGGTATGCCTCTGGGACTATGCTTGTCTTTAAGAGTCTTTGTAGGGACTTTGCCAGCATGAATTAATGGAGGATAAACTGAGAGGCGTTTTTCTTCAATTTAAGGAGACTGCTTGTCATTTTTTGTGACAGGTTTTCCCGCGCGCGTGTGTGTGTGTGTGTGTGTGTGTGTGTGTGTGTGTGTGTGTGTGTGTGTGTGTGTGTGTGTTTGACTCTCATGTCTCATTGACGACAAACACACGAATGCAGTAACACATTGAACAGGAAGTGCACATGCACCCACTCACATGGGTAACCCCCCCCCCCCCCCCCAGCGTCATGGCAGCTGATCTGGGTTAGTGGCATAAAGGCCACGGGGGTTTGGGCCGGCCTGGGTGGGGTTGGTTTACTGATATTGACAGTGTGGCCTTGTCTGGCCTCGTGCCAGCGTTGAGCTAGCTCTTGCTGGCTGCTCTGGCCTCCTATAAATCAGGGCCAATTACCACGCTGGTGCACAGCCGCCTCTCCTCTAGTCACAGCCCTGCCCTGCAGAGTGCAGGGAGGAAGGGAGAGAGGCAGGGAAGCCACAACCCTGCTTTCATTCCAATTACCACTACAGCTCTTCTCTGCTTGGCAAACAGTGTGTGTTCACATGGTACCTTTCCACAATTTTTATACAACCAAGGAAGCAACCACTTTATCTCAAGATATAATCAACTTAGACAAATGGGAAACCGAAGATGCCAGGAGCATGAACCCCCTGCAGAGATGCCACATCATTAAACTGGGAATTTGATTCTCACATTGAATTGTAATTACATTCAAATTGTTGCCTTTTTCCGCAGTAAAATCCTGTTGGACGCTGTGAAAACTGTCCTGTCATAAAGTTGACCACAGAGTTAATGACGTGAACATTGGCATAATGCAAAAAGCTTTAATATGATGGGAAAATGCTGTCTGAACGTGGAAAAAAAAAAAGCAACAACGTGATATTCCCAGCTGGGTCAGATCTGTACCTATTACTTTCAGTGGCAGCGAGGGTGTCTCATCATTGTGAGGCTGTGTGAATATACAGTATAGTCCAGAATTCTCAGCCTATGTATCGTATGTTAGATTTATCATCCTCACGTAATACACTCATAAACATTCGGTGGCATGTCACTGAAGCTGCGAACCCCCCTGCATGGCTGGTTCAGTAAATTGGGGCTGTGTAAACCATTCTGCCCGTCTAAAATACAGTGCAGCAAATTGAAATCCCCAGTAAGCCTCTGTAGCAGCATGTCACAGCTGGGTAGGGTGGAGGGAGAATGGAGGTTTTTCTCATTTACCACCTGGAGGTTTTTGAAGTGTCATAACCAGCTATTCCCCCACACTCTCTTCTATTTCTCGCTTTAACTCCTTTTCATCTTGCCTTTTTTTTTTTTCTCCTCTGTTTCCCTCTCTCTTTTGCTCAATCTCCTTTTCCCCTCCTTCTCTTGCTGAAATGGGCTTTGTCAAGTGCTGTATTCAATCCTCATCATTCTGACACAGGAGGCTTGTATTTATTACATATTTGAGAAGCCGGATCTTACAGGCTGACAGGCTGAGAGTAAACAGAGCCACAAAACCATCCGGAAAGAGAAACAAGCTCGGTTGTTAACCTCCAGTAGGGTGCCCAGAGGAAGCCAAGGCATAACTTGGATCAAAACAAAAGAAAAAAAAAGACGCAGGGCTTTTAATTGTAATGTATGTGTTGAAACTCATTTGCTGGCTTATTTCTCTCTCACTGCCCCCAGTGCATGCATGTGTGTACACTTCATGGGCATAACCCTTAATAACAGACTCCTCAAAGGCCAGTTTTTATTTAACAATGACAGCATAACCATTTTTCATATCCTACTTATCTAAACGTTTGCTATTTCTCCCCCCCAACAAAGGTAAAGTTTAATCATTTTGGAAAAAGTAAACTAGAAACAAAAAGCACCATTAAATGTTTAAGTCCCCATGTGTGAATAAAGCCATTCTCCCCATCCCACCATACAACGGACTCCATCCCACTGAGACCTTCAGCACCCATTCCATCCTTCTTCCCGGGGGACTGTAACGGCCTTTTTCTTTCCTCTTGGATAACCTCGCTCTCTGCCTTCTCACCCAACACTGTAAGTAATGGGCTGGTTCTGACCCTCCATGCCTCATTGTGTAAGATTTCAGCTTCTGACCTTAAAAAATGAAAGCAAATCGATAGGGCGGGACACATGAATTCCAAAGCCCAGGATGCAAGCCAAGACTGGAGCCGAGGGAGGAGGAGGGGGAGGAGGAGGAGGAGGGTTGTGTATATTACTGAAGGGCTAAAACAAAGAAAGAAAGCCTGCGAAGGAGAGAGAGGCTTTCAATTAACCTTCAGTGCTGACAGCAACACTGTGTGGCGTCTCCTGTTTTTGCTGGCGAATTTGTATGTGTCACCTGGTATGTTAAGTGCTGTGTGTATTTCAGCTACTGTGGATGAGGGGAAAAAAAAAACAAAACAAAGAGGCGAGGGGCTTGCAAGGTGGAAGCCTCAAAGTCGAGATTTGAACTGCAGCTCTGCACATTCTTGTAACTTTGAGTGGGAGAGAATAACTCCCATGGAGCACTCAGGAGATTAAAATTCTTCTATTCTCCTGCCGCAGCATGAAAACCTGAATGGCTGGAGACTGGTTCTCCTTCTTCTTTTTTTTCATTCTAGTCTATACAACCAGTGCTACCAAAGGCAAAGGGGAATGTGTGTATGTGTGCATGTGTGGTGTTTGGCATTCAAAGCTACAGATTTCTGATTTAGACTAAAGTAAGACTTAAACAAACAAAAAAGTGACAACTTGAAATTTGAAATTGAGGGATTAAAGTACCTGAGGGAAGACTTGGCTGTATTGCAAACACATTTAGCTTTCTGTTTTTTTCATCTCTACTTTTATGCGTCGTGACAGGGAGAGGGAGCAGATGAGGGCACCTCTCAACTCTTTGAGTAATCCTGTTTCCGTTATTATTCCAGTGCAATGAGAGTATTCCAGTGTTTCAGCTATTTGAACTATCAACAGCCGAAAATATCAGACTGTTCATATAACTAGGTGTTTAAAGGTCAGTATTCAGACACCTTGACTCCTCACTTTTTGTCTTATGAGGACGTGTGACCTGATGTGCACTTGCCCACAGGACCTGGGACTTCTCTCAAATCGCATGATATTTGGGTTAGAGTTGCCCCAAAGGACATAAAATAGCTCTGGTGATGGTTTGCTTCTGTGTGGAAAAAGGTGTTTCTGAGTTATTGCATGGCGTGTGTGTGTGTGTGTGTGTGTGTGTGTGTGTGTGTGTAAACCCATAGATGTGTGTACAGTATGTGTGCGTCCAGCACAGCGAGTGGCTGCCCATCAGTTCCACTTAGCCCAGCGTGGTAATTAGCCGTCCATTGATGGACGTGGCTCCCTCTTCACGCTTCAGGGACCCCGGCTCTTTGTCAGAGGAGTGGGAGGCGACACGCTGGGATGGCACACACGCTTAAAATAGCGCATCAAATCAGCCATGCTCCGGCAGCCGCTGCTAACGGATTGGGGGGCTAATGGTGTGTGTGTTGTGTGCGTGCATGGGTGTGCCTGTGTGTGTGTGTGTGTGTCTTGAGTTTTTCTCTGGGGAGGGTAAAGGGTTAACATTGTTAACTAGAGCTGGTGGAGGTATTTAGTCATGTCCCACTCTGCCCACGACCATATTTTCTTCTTCTTCTGTTTCATCCATCACTCACTTAGTTTACAGTGGTGTGCATCGTCTCTCTCTCTCGTTCTCCCTCTCTCTTCTTTCTCTCTCTGAATGTTTCTCTCTCTTTTCGTTCATGCCCACAGGTCTCTGGTTCCCCCCCCCCCCCCTCTGCCACTATGTGCAGTGTCCCAGCAATAGAGATATAAATGGCCTGTGAGCAGGGGGCCCTGACTCCTATACCATAAATCCACACTAACAGCACAACTGGTGCATGAGGAGAGCAGAGGAGGCGAAAGAGATGTAGAAAAAGAGGGGAGGGAGCACATATCTGATGCATTTTGAATACATTTTGGATTATAGAGATTATACTGGAAAAAAAGGCATTCATATTGAGATGTTTATGAAATAGGCTGCAGAGGATTACTGCATCAAAATGTCACACGCTTGGAAGTGTAAATTGTTTTACAGTGTAATGAAATTGGTTTTGAGGATATGAATAGTAAGCAGGAAGTGTTCGTCTTTTAAAACTGTTTATAAACTGCCGGGAGCTTTATGAACCCTAATTTCACAGACTATCCCCAGTGAAATGTTTATTTAAGAGTAATAGTTCAAAATACTTCAAAAAACAAAAAACAAAACACTAACTCGAGAGAAGTTTACACCCTTCATGTTTAGATAGATGAAGAGCACACTGACAGTGAAACAGATGCGGTGTATGACAAAAAGTGATATTGAGTGAGGTGAAGTCTGAGTGAATTTTAACTTTGTGTCGCTGTGCAGATCTTTTTTTCTCTACTGTTCTTATTACATGAGACTGAGATTTCATATTCATCAGAAATTTAATCATGAATATTTGATCCTGGGTTTTCATTTCTAAGTGACCCTGATCTCATTTTCTCTCTGTTTTCTAATCGGCCAAAAATATCTACTCTTGTTACTGAAATAACAGTGATTTCTAATCTTTGAAGTCAGTAACATTTTTATTCCCTTTTTCTCACAGTCTTCTGCTGTCTCAGAAATGTTAGCTTGTTTCTTTATTTTTGCACCTTGTCACATTTGTGTTCTTTATACTTATTATCCTAATGCCTTCAATTTAATCGAATTTTGTTAAGTTTTTCGCTTTATTCTTTCTTCCCAGCAGCCCTATGCTCCACCCCCTCATCCAATGGCTCCTCCCAGCCCGAGCACCAACAGCTGCAGCCAGGGAGGAGCGGAGCAGCTGAGTAAGACCAACCTCTATATCCGAGGCCTGCCACCTGGGACCACTGACCAGGACCTCATTAAACTCTGCCAACCGTAAGTACCTGGAACCACTATTGTTGAACACAGGTTGTGTTTGCTGTGTCTGAAATTAGCAAGTACACTCACACCTTGCACGCAGTGTACACAGTGTACTCAGCGGTGTTGTGTGTGAATATTAAAAATGTAATGTTGTCCCAAATCAAATGTTGCCAATTGTACACTCACTGAAAATTTGTTTTACAACATGTGACCACAGTTGTTGTCTACCTGATGGCTACTTTCTTCAGTTGGCATGAAAAAGAAACTATTAATTTTCTGAATGTACCTCCTGTATCATGCAGCATATAAATTAGGCTATCATATGATTTCACAAATTTGAAAATACTTTGCTGCATTCCTTTGTTATGTAGCTAAATTGGTGACTGTTAAGGGTGATAAGTGTCCATCAGTGAGATTCAATTTTTTGACTGTTGTTTTGACTGAATGCAACATCTAGTAACATGCTGCCATACTTATCAATGTGAATGCTTTTAAATACTCACAGTGAGGATGGATGTATGCAAATCGAGACACAGCAACTGTTGCTCTTTCATACTGCCAGTTTGAAAATCTAATCTTAAACACTTGCTAAATGTATGTAACAGCATACAGTATGGAGACATTACTGGAGTTTCACATTTTTAGTGCTTGTTCTGCAGTCAAAATAAGCGGAATTGGGATATTCCCCTGACAAGATCATATTTCAGTATCTCGCTGAATAAATCAGGTCTCACAGTCTGGAGACACCAAAGACACTTTGTATAGATGATGATGTACTTGCACAAGATGGAAGACTAATTTACATTTGGAGAGAGTGAAAAACTTACTGTAGCTGTAGGTTATAGGCATCAAACCACAGAGCTAACGGATAAGTCAAATGTCAATCTAAGCGGTTCCACCTGGCCACCATACCAAGTCTGCTTGCCAGCCTAGAACTGGCTGATTTTTACTATGTCTGTTGTTAGATAATCAGTCTCTTGCTTAATGAGACTAAACCACTAATTGACCTTTTTACTTCTGCAAGAAAAGGTCATGGAACAATTGTTTGTATTCAAGACTTTGCATGTGCGAATGTTCATGCATCTGTGTGTCTTTGTGTATCTTTAGTAAAATACTGTAAAAATTGAAGGTAAATAACAGGCTGCATATTTTCCTACAGAGACAAAACTGACTGCTGTGTCATTGTGGGGGACGGGCGTTGCCATACAGTGTATACACAACTGAGATATTAAAGCTCATAAATGCCAAACTGATCAAACCAAAAAGCTCTCCTCACACTGGCAGGAAGAAAGGTCCATGTGAAATACCTTGCACACCCCATTAAATTGTATATTAGGGACACACACAAGGGCACTCATAAAAATCAGCCAAATACTCTTGATAGAGAAAACACAGACACACACACACACACACACCTGCCTGCCTGCACAAAGCTCAATAAGGCCGAATAAAGCTTAGATTGGACCACCTCCCCCAGGAATCACAGACCAAGACCTCATCAAGCTGTAACACACAGTCACAGGGGCTTTCTTTCTCTTTCTCTGTCTCTCTTTCTCTCTCTCTCTCTTTTTCTCTCTCACCTTGTCTCTCTCTATCTTTCTCACACACACACACACACACACACACACACATACACACACACATACACACACACACACACACACACACACACACACACACACACACACACACTTGCAGCAGCAGCACACAAGCGGCTTTGTTCAGCTCCATTAGGCCCTTTCACTTCTAAAATGGTGAAGAGGGGGTCAAGATCATTAATGGAGACAAGGCCAGCAGATTGTGAAATACAGGCCATGAGTCTGTCTGGTTGCGTAACCTTTTCTTGGCCATATTTCCAGAAATGTCCTGGTCTAACGTGGCCAATTATTCAATGATCCTTTGGAGACGGGAACATGCTGTCCAGTATATTTGGTAATGCTCCCGGTAGCCATGTCATAAGTCATGCATTTATTCTTGATACTGACCCATCGAAATTCCATTAGCCTGAGAGGCAGCCTGATAAGATTTGGAAAAGCACTCGGCATTTTGACACTGCATATCTCTTCCTTTGCTCTAGCATTTACTCAGTTGTACTGAGCTAGACAGTTTCAATTTCATTCCTAATTCCATATGATCTTGAATATTTTAAGCAGCACTATTCGGAAGGGCAAAGCATGTCGGGGCTTATGTAAATACCCAGCGAGTGTGCATGTTTGTGAGTGTATATTTGCATTCTAATATAAAGCTTTATGAAAAGCTACAGACTTTGTCTGTTATTACTTGGATCTGTTGTGGTGTCCTCTAGTGGCTGTCCCCTGGTTAAGCTGTTTCCACAGGTCCTTTCGCTCTCTTTTTTTCTGATGCCTCCCATCCTTCCCTCTGTGTGTATCGCCTGCCTAAGAGCCCCCAAGGTTGCCCGAGGTGTGCTGTGCCAGTGAAAATCCAATGCCACTGAAACTTTAATTAGCCAGACCGTGTTTCAGTGGTTGGCGGGTGGCAGCATTCTAGAAAAGGTCATGCAACTGTTCTGCAGTCTGCAGCACCCTGGGTCCCCCTCAGGTTTTTTCCCAGATGCCCAGCACCCAGCTCCTCCCCTCCTGGCATACAGCCCATCAGCTCGCCCAGGGAGACTCTGTGTTTAACACAAATGCACACTAGATGTGGAAATGTAGTTTCAGGAAAATGAGAACAAGGGGAGATTCAGCCACATTAGCTAGCCCAGCGATTTGTCCTCATCATTATCATATGCCTGGCTGCTCTCTCAAGGTTTATTGTGTGTGCACGCATGTTTTTAAATTCCAGTGGGGACTTCAGTCTGGTTACACACTAACACATGGGAACTAATGCCACTGTGGGGACAAAAATTGAGGACCTAATTGGTAGAGACAGATTTTAGGGTTAGGGTAAAGTTAGACTCAGGTTGTGTGGTTCCAGTTGTCGCGGGAATGCTTTCTGCATGTGCACAGATCCCTGTGAGCTCTGGCACTGAGATAATGAAAGGTTGGTTCTTTTTGTTGTGACACGCGGCAGCTGTTGCCCCCTGGTTCAACCAATATCTTAAAATCAAACATACCACTGCCAAACTGCATTTTTGATGTCAGGCCATGTTGTAGATGTTGATTGTAGTCTGTTCCATATCACATGAGAGATGCCCAAAAATTGCTTGTTATGGCTTATGAACTCATCATCGCCACAGTATCTGTCATTAAGTGTGTGAAAAGTACCTTAGCCTATTCATAGTAGGCTGTTGTATCTTCACTAAAAACGAACCGTATGGCCTTGGTGTTTGTGCAGACTTTTTATTTTTCTGTTTGCTGATGTTGACTTTCCAATGTTGCTGATACTTGAAATACTGTATCTACTGCTAAACTGTCATGTAAAAACTGACTTGGTTCAGCTGGCTTCCACCCTCTAAGATTTGGTTCCAAGTTTGTCAAATCGTTGAGATGTGGTCAACAACAACTGAGCATGTGATTATCTGAGTAACCAAGGCCAGCCACCTCTTTCGATCCCCCTCCGGTTGCTGTGAGCAGAAGTAAAGTGTGATGAAAACCAAAGTTCTCACAGCAGTTGGGCTTACATGCAAAGAGCTGTTGAACGAGTAATTAAATGGATTCGGGTGGGTGCTTAATCTCTGTTTTGTTCAGCTGGCTGGATGTCGGGTCCTCCACAACTATCAACCTGATATATGGGTGTAGAGAATTGGCCAAAGCAGTGGAATGGGGATTCATTGGCTCAGCACCCAGACAGTGAGAGGCCTTCCTTCTTGCCTGGCTGGCTGCATGAGTGGATGGATGGATTAAAGGATGGATGGAGGGAAGGATAGAACAGCCGTTACTGTGAGAAAAATTCCTTGGCCTAACCAGCCAGGTTGAGGCACTGAGCCAACGGTAAACCCGGCACCAACCCCATCCAACCCAAAGACTGGTGCAGCCAGAGTATCCAACCCTGCCCACAAAGCCAATTCAGCCCCCAAACATTTGAGGGCAAAGCAGACTTCATAATTTCTTTTACCAGTTTGATATAAGATAGCACCCACATTTTCATGAAATCACCAACCAAGAGAGGCGTTGAGAGAATGGAAGCCGCTTGCTGGACAAAAGGTCCAAAGGAAAAAGAGAAAGCTCTTCTTTTTTTTTTTTTTGAGGGCCCACACCTGGAATAACAGGGACAAACAGTTCACGTTTTTTCTGCCAGCAGCTCGAATCCATAACTCAAACTGCCAAGAAAGCAAAGGACCCTAGAGGTCCCCAAACCCACAGCTCCTCACTCCTCCACTTCTTCCTCCTCAACCCTACCTCCTTCTCATCTCCTTCCTCTCTTCCCTTCCTTCTCCTTCTGGTTCTCTTCACTCAATTTCAGCTGTGGCCAAGCCACAGCTGCGCCCTGTCTGTCACTGGCTTTCGCCTCCATGCTGCAGCCTGATCAAAAGAAAAGAGTGAGCCAAATCAAGAGCTAATCACCACCAATTGTCCAAATAACCTTTCCCGTGTGTGCTGAGGGAATGGGGGGGGCAGAGAAGGAGGGGAGAAGCGGGAGAGAGAAAGGGAGAGTCATGAGGTATGCTAAGTAGACTAGTTGAGGGGAGGAGAGAGGAGGGGTGACCCTGGGACCACCTGTTTTTATTGCGCACAGGCCCGGGCACTCAGCAGTGCCACATTATCCCTAATGACTCTCCGAGGTCTACTGTTGACATTAGCTGTCCAGCTATCAGACCGGCCTGTCCCATAGCTCTGTTAAAAATAAAAAATAAAAAAATAAACTGAGTGGGAGAGGCAGTGTGAGCAACGGCCCTCAAACCTTTGCTCTAAAATGAAATGGATACACTGACAAATATTACTGTTGACAAGAAGAGGAGTAGCAAGCATTTGTATTACAGCTACCACTGAAGTCTGGTTATTTTTAAATGAGCTAGAGTGATGGCATTCTGCACTTGTTTACACTTGAAGAAACAACCTCTCCTCTGTACCGACGTCGTCAAACCACAAATGAAATTTAGTGTTTGTTTCATTTCAACTAACCCAACGGAGTGGGACTTCTTACCTCTCATGCATCACATCAGAGATGGTGTCTTACCAACTTAGCAATTATCCATCATGTCAATAGCTTCATTAGACTATCAATGACATTCAGTATAACCGGAAGATGAACTAATCTACAGTTATATAATTTTTTATGTTTTAGATACACTGGATACTAAATCATTTAAACATCATAAATTATTGGCAGATACATTAACATTGGCCGAAAATTTCTGATCTTGACAGAGCTTAGAAAATATATTTTTCCATGTTATTGCAGAGACACTAGAGTTATTCTGTGTGTTTGTGTGGCAGGGTGCGCCCCGCTGACATAAGGGTGGGTGGAATCACGATGCAGGCCTCAGCGTCGTGGTGACTGTCAGCCATTGGCAATGGACGATGCCCAACCCTTTAGTGAGACAGCCACAGGAATGCCCCAAGTAAACTACTCCAGCAGCTTCATGCTGAGTAGAGGCATCTGCTATTCGTGGATCCAGAACCCTCCGTTCCCACTTTTTCTGTGTTTGAACACCTCCGTGTCTTTCTCTCTGCCCTCTTTCATTTTCATTCTCCACTTTGTCATCTGTTACACTCTCTCTACAGTCCATGTCTCCTCCTCCCTCCCTGTCTCTCCTCTTTCTCATTTGCTCCCTCTCATCTCATCATGATGCTCATCCCTCTACTCCAGGAGAGGTGGCATAGTCATTTTTCTGGCCAGTCCAAAAGAACTAAAATGCAATGCCTTTTTCCTCCCTAAACATTGATTTCAGAGCGAGGGAGAGCGGAGAAGCTGATTTGGCCTAAGGCTGCTTTTTGAATTATTTATGCCCCCATTACTGTATACATGACACATAGACAGTTTGCCTATTTAAAGGCTAGAAAGAGGCTCTTTTCCAGTTTTGCACTGAAGTTGACTTTAACAATTAATAAATAGCTCGGATAGCATTATTATTACACTCATTTATTATGAATTTTGCTTATATCCATTTCACCCGAGCTTGTGTTTTAGACCTAATAGTATATCAATAACCATAGAAACCATTCTAGTCCTTGGCAAAAAATAGTGCTTTGTGCAACAGTCTTTTGTTCCCCCCGACCACACCAACCCAACCACCTACTCTGCTTTACATTTTATCTGACTCCAGCTGTACAGTGGAGGACAGTTTTTAAGTTCCAACAGAAGCGGCATCAGATTCTCCGGTACAAAAAGACTGATTGACGTGCCGGGCAAAGCCTGAGATCTCTGGGCTCTCTGGTGTAAACTCTCTTCCCTCCTTCCCCCCTTTCTCTTGTCTCTCCATTTTCGTCTACTGACGTTCGCTTTCATTTGAAGCTGTGTCTAGAAAGCAAAAGCAGCACCAGCACAGATGAGATGTGTTCATTTGTGCGTGTCAGACAGCCGTGCGTGGCGTGTGGATCTGACAGGTTGGACACTTCCAAACAAACAAGGGCTATTCTGCAAGGCTGGCTCTGACAAAGACCTGTGTTTGTGTGTTTGTGTGTGTGTGTGTGTGAGAGAGAGAGAGAGAGAGAGAAAGCAAGGCAGTGTAACTAACTACACTCAGAACAACAAGCTAATTCTTCCTGTTGTCACTTACTACTGCTCTTGTCTTTTTGTGATGCCCATTTGCAGTTAACCAGTCTGCAGTTTTTTTAGGCTCAGTCTGAAACACTTTTTGGGCAGAGGTGTCATTTTATCCTCTTAAACTTTCTCAACCTGTACATCCTCATCAAATAGTTCTTTGGTCTGCTGGTCAGAGCTCAGATGGGCGTCAGGGTCAAACAAACGAAGCACAGAATTACTTATCTTCTCTCGTACACAGTGCCCACTAAGATCCCCTGTAAATGACCATGATATAAGGATATTTTGGGAAATGCACAGTTAGATGCCCACGCCCATGTGAGCTGGGATTGGCTCCGGCACCCACTGCAACCTGGAAATGGATAAGCGGTAGGAGATGAATGAATGAATTAGGAAACACCAGAAAGTAACTGCTACGTACCACTATCTTTTTCGCAACACATGATACCTTGTTTGTTTAATCTGTACAAAACCAAGCAGTAAAAATGACACAATAGCACCATTCAGCAGTCTTTTAATGTGAAATTACAAACACAGGAGACATGCCACCTGGTTGAGGCCAGACAGAGAGAGAAAGGAAGACAGTGAGGAGAACGTGGCAATGATTTCTTTGACAAATGCTTGGACAAACTCTGAAATTTGCAATTATTCTAAATTCAACTTGGCCAATGATTTCTGCACACATGCTGAAACTTTGAAAGCACTTTCTTTTCCTTTGGAAATTGTCTAACAGGAACCCAGTGGCTGTGTTGCAGCTTGCTGCTATTCTGCAGACATGAGGGGAAGTTTGAAAGTCTCTAATCAGTTTGTTATCCATTACACACTTGTCAGGTAAAATGAATGCTCATGAGACAAGATCACATCGGTAGGGAAATGAGGAAAAATTGAAATTAGAATAGCTGATGACAGTTAATGACCACAGAGTGTGCGCACGCGGGCAACTTCAACAGAATGGTGTGATGACACACTGGCAAAGGTACCACAATCACTCAATTCTGGAAATGATTGGACATCATGCTGCATGTTGTTTGTTTTGTCCATCATATTATTATATCTACTATGTTATGATACACAAAAGCACTAGATGTCCTGCAGTAGTGCCCCGAGAGTGTGACTTGTTGAAGTACAGTAGATGAAAACATAAAAGAAGAACAACCACTCACGGCGCGATTAACTTTCTGTTCCAAGATATTTCCCGCAATTAGAGACAATAGACATTTGAAGCTAAACATTTGCCAGTTTACCATAAACCTGCCAACGAAACTCATGGGAATCCCTGCAACTAAAAAAAGAAAACCAAAAAAATCCCAAAACTGATTAAATACTGCCAAGAAAAAGATTGCGTACTCAAGCCAAGAAAGAAATTATCCAATTTGTCAAAGGTTTTTGATTTATTTTCATTTTCACTGTGATACTTTCAGAATTCAGACACCATTGTCATCTAACAATACTACGATACTAGAAACCTTTCTGTAAAGATAAAAATCTAGAATCTAGAAAGTTCTGAAAGTTATCTTATTGGCATATTTTTCTCATTACACAAAGAAGGAGGTTGAAGGTGGACTTGGCTAAATGTGTCTCAGTGTAGAAGGATAGAGATGGAGGCCATTAGCCGCGAACAGCCAGCTCAGAGGTCCAGCGGTCATGAGAGGAAGTCCCTGGCGGTGGACCGAGCAGCTGCTCTGCTACCTGCCAGGTGTGAATTGAATGAGCACAGTTTTAGCCCGTCGTGTATTTCTCTCATTTGTTTTCTTTTCCTTTCTGTCTTTTCTACACCTTCTTCTTTCTCTACCTCCCCCTTCTATTTTTCCTGTTTTTTGTTATTTTTTGTTGTTGTCGTCGTTTTTGTTACCCTTCATTTTAGCCACCAGTTTTCTTATTTTACCTCTCTGGAAACATTCTTATTAATAAAGCTTTGGCTCTCTTAGTACTCATAATGCTCTGTTGTCTGGGAATCTTTGTTGAAGTCGCAAGTTCTTTTTTTTTTTTTTTTTTTTTTTTTTCTTTACATATTTTGGGTACAAATTGTGCTACTGATAACTACAGATTCAAGAACTTACACTGTAAAACAAGGAAACATGTAGATCCTGTCAGTATAGGTAAAGTTTTAAGTTAACTGGATCCTAACAGATTCTTAAATGTTGTATAGCAACTGCAGAAGCTGCAATGTTTCACAAATGGTATCTGTTTAATATTTCTATGAGCAACAGAGATGTAGGACATTCTAGCTACAGTTTAAATATGTACTTTTTGTTTATGCATTATGTATACAGACAAATGCTAATGCCTTACGTGTGAATGTCTGTGTGCGCGCTGATTACATGAGATTTGTCATCTGTCACCTTTTTTGTATTCGGCTCTTTGTCACATCCTGTTTCTCCTTTTTAATCTTTGATATAAGAGTACAAAGAAGTCATGCTTCTTTTCTGTCTTTTTTCTTCCGCCTTGTCCCCTCTGCACGGCTGCCACAGAGATATCTGTCTCTTATATTGGCATCAAAGGCTGAACAACATGAAACACATCCTATAAAGTTTTCAGGAAATGCACAAATCCTTTCCTGATTATTGCCATTAACAATATATTATAACGGATAATTTAATTTAAAAAAAAAAGCACAATGCCATCAAACGATTCACAATAATTCATGAGTCCACCCCAAATACGGGCCAGCTGCCTGCTTTTTTAAAACAAAGGAAGCGTGAATAATCTATAACGCCAGGAAGATATTGTTGAACAACCTGCCGCTCACTAGAAATGCCTGATGGACAAATTGGTCTTCAACAACACGACTTAACTCAGCGATTGACCCGGCTGACAAACTACTAAAGATTTGTCAGCAGATAATTGTTCAAGGTGTTTGTTGGCAGGAAATTGGTGTAAAGTTGTCACTAATTGGTAGGAATAATATGTTTGATTCCTCTCTGTGTACCTTTTAATCTTATGCTGCACAGAGTGAGCAGTAAATCTAGATGGCGGGTGCTGGCGGCACCTGCTTCTACATGAGCAGAGCTGTTGGCGCGGCACCTTTTTTGTTTTTTCCCGTTACAGTATCTATATTCTGATTGTTATTTTTGCGTAATGGCCGACAGGAGGTGGTAAATTGTAGCTATTGTTTTCCATGTTGTGTCAAGCCTGACCTCTCCTCCATAGCTTTCTCTCCTGCTGCTTCTTTTCTCTCTTCAATCACAGAATGGGAACCAGTTTACTCAAATGGCATATACAACGTAATCAAGTCATCATATGCAGGCACAAATGGACAGTCATGCAAATACAGTGCACATTTACGATCAACTCAACAAATACACAACATATACAGCTAACATGCATACATGCATAGACAACAAGTGGTCTTATTTCTAATTCAGGTTCACCCTACCTACCCACCGTGTTGTGTCATAACTTGCACAGGAAGACCTTTGGAGATTGTGTCCAAAAGCCAAGGGCAAGTTATGAGCACAACACTTGGGTGGTCTGTCCGTCTTTTCCAGTGTGTGCTTTCCTGTGTACCCACACCACCACAGTGACGTGTTGTGGTTCTGGCCAGCCCTCTTGTTCTCTCTCTCTCGTTGCCTTCTCTCAAAGAGCCACTTCACTTTTCTAGCTCTTATGACAAAAATAAAACACGCCTGGATCATTTCATCCAGCCAGAGAGCAGGGGGGAAAAAATTGAATGCAGTGCTGGGATGCTACTCGTGCACATGATGCTGCTCTATGAAAAATATAGCTGGGCTTTTGGCTCAGCTTCAGTTTTATCACATTTCAATGTCCAGACAGCTGTCAAATAAATGACGTGTTTTACATCCCCCGCAATTTGTATATTTTCATCATTTCTAAAATAACTCATAAAGTCTCTATTTTTTACAGGCAGTTTCATTTCTAGCATCTTCTTTTCTTAGGGTTGATCTGATGTTGCATCAGAATGATTGCCAAGGGATTCCTATTAGGAGGGAGGAAGAAGAGCGAGACAAAAGGAGAAAAGTGAAGGATACAGTACAGGAAAGAGAAGTGGAAAGGATTGTAGGAGAGGAAGCGGGAGCGAGAGAGGAAGAGTGAAAAAAGATTTGTGAGGAGGGGGGTGGGCTGAGGGCCAGAGAAGTCAGAGATAAGAGGCAGCGAGAGTGATTGAAATAGGATTAGTGGAGACAATCTCTGCATCCCGGCCGCAGCATCACAGTGTTAAACCTGCGCTTCGCAGGGACTGCCTCTGTCACATCAAAGCCTCCCCAGGCCTGCCTGGCAGAGAGGCAAAGGAGCCGCCAGCAGGGTCGTCCACAGCCCCACGCACACACACAGGCATGTACACATACACACGCACCACATTCATGAACATGCTGATCACATTCTCCATCCTTCTCCAATATGTCTCCATTATGGCCACGAAGCTGGCTCCTTCCACCTTGTCTTTTCATCTTGCTGCAGTTTTTTTGTGGCAGGTATTTGGACTGTGGATAGGATGTATTGATGAGCCGTCTTTAACATTTAATGAGGCAAGCAGTGATGAGTTGGCATTGGAAAGCTACTGTCTCCCGCTTCCCCAGAGTCCAAACAAAGTTTTAATGAGAACTTTCCCCCAATATGTGCCAAAAGCACTGAGCTTTTTAACCGCTTCCCAGACTGAAAGCATACATTTTTATTCACTTAAGCACTAAAGCAGGGATGACACCTGTGTGCAAATAAATGGATAGGCACGCAGGGATAAAAATACAATACCTATCTCAGTGGGTTGCATGTACAAAGGAGCTGTATTGAATCAATATAATATGTCGGCATTATAATAAAGATTGCTAGCATGAATCTTAAATCCTTTCTTTGTCAAGAGGTTTAAACTCCATTATGATGGAAATGTTCTATCTGATTCTGTCTGAGTTTATAGCTAAGCTTAAGTGAGACATTCATATTTGGTTGTATATCAGATTACTATTCAAGCTTTGTCCAATATTTTCTTTTAGATGGCCATTCAGGCATTTATTTTAAAATATAACCATTTTTAAGTTTTGTCAGTGTTACCATATACTAACTCCTGTCTGGTTATAAAGAAATGGTTTCTCAGTTCATTTAAAATTATTTAAGCTGCTATTAAATCTCAATTTAGGGCTTTATAGTGATGAAATCATATACACCAAGATGGAATATTTCACTCATTTCACCAGTTCTTACTTGTAAGCTCTCTCAACAAATCCTGCATTGTATGTTCGCTATCAAATGAAACTCACTGTTTCATGTTAATTTTTTCTACTTAGGCTCTCTAAGTAGAGTTTCTCAGTGTGATCAAACATTGCATCTCATTCCTGATCTGCCGCAGCTGATTATGGATCCCTATAGCTAAAATGGCCTGTTTATCTGCTGAAGAGAGACAATCCACTGATTGGGGAGGGCTGTCTTTGTGTTCATATGTGTACCTGTGTGTGTGTGTGTGTGTGTGTGGTACAGTGTCTGTGTTTGTGTGTATGAGCTGGTAGTTTTCCTCTTGGAGCTCATCAGTTCATATCCCCCACCCACCCCACTGCAGCATGCAGTAAATAGAGTCTCCGGCACTCGTTGAGAAATGGCACAATTATCCCCCGCTGGTGAAATATGGGCCGGGATGCACCAGTGCCTCTTCCCTACAGAATGTGGCTCTGTGTGTGTGTGTGTGTGTGTGTGTGTGTGTTTGTTTGTTTGTGTGTTGTGTGTGCGTGCGCACATACGCAAAATGTACAGACTGTAGATGGTTTTTCTGCTCACTCAATGTGAAGTGTGTTGAGCACACAGGGAATTGTTCTCTCTTGTATTTACAGCATATACAGGCGTGTACACATCACCTCCACAAGTGTAATTGTACAAGTGAAGGCCCAGCTGCACACACACACATAAATATATACAGTTTATCCACACATGTAGATTGACATACACACACATACACACTATTTGCCTCTCATCCTGCACACGATGCAACATGTTGCAGTTTTAGCTGAGACAAGCAGATAGAATAACTCACTGTCAGTCAGTCAGGTCAGTCCTTTACTTCTGAAAAATTCATACAGCTCACTGTGCACGCCGAGCTGTGGAATAAAGAAATGTAACACCTTTCAATTTTGGAGGGAGGCGTAACAACAACATTTTTAGATTATGAGTGTAGTGGACTTTATGCAGTTTTAGCTATTTCAGTTTTTTATTGACTATCAAAAGGCCATCTGTACACTGCAGCCTCCACAGCAAATGGGTCCAATAAATGAATGACCACCAGATTATCAAGCAGTTAGGTAAATTAATATTGTTATTGGGTTGGACAAAACAATATTTGGTAAATGTGCTTGTTTGCTTTCTCACCAAGACCAGACGGCTGACTGGCAACTATCGGGTCTGTTTAACACAAAGCTGGAACCAGGAGCCAGTTATCTTAGCTTAGCTACGGAACCAGGGGGAAACAGCTAACTTAGCTCGGTGTGCCATCACTTCTAAAACTCACAAATCAATATGTTATGTCACAATTCTTTTTACGCAATTCTTTCTATTTTTTAGTTTTTCAATGTGAAAGCAATTACTTAAAATCAAATATGTTGTACTGTATAGCAACATAACAACGTAACTTTTAAGACCGTCAACTATGCATGTCTGCTTTTAGACCTTTTGAAAATGTTCAGTGACTCCCTGAAATGTCAGAAGGCAGTGCATTCATTTGAAGTCAGTCATACACATAATGTTATTAACCCCGAGTGATTTCTCTTTCCAATGCCTTTTGACATTTGTGCTACTTCGCAAATTGGTATCTACAACTAAATGGCAGCTTACAGAAAATAAAACTTCAACTCTTACCACAGGACGGCCCCACCAGTCAAAGTTATTTTGGGTCATTCTGAGTCAAAATTCCCAAATTTTGTCTCTCTGTCTTTACAGGTATGGGAAAATAGTGTCAACCAAGGCCATTCTGGATAAGAACACCAACCAGTGCAAAGGTAAGTAATTAGTTTGCTGATCCTGTACACTCATCTTGTTTCGGTGCACTAGCCACCATTCTTTAAGCTGTGTTCTGTCACAGCAGTCCAAGTCCTTTGTTAGACCTCAGCCAATGATGCTTTGCGCCTTAGGTCGCCAATTTAGCAAGTGGGTGACTTGCACTACAGAAAGGCTTTGGGTAAACAACCTGCTTATAGATGACACTGCCTTGCTTCAGAGGATAAGCATGCAGCCACTGTTTCTCTCCCTCCCTAGCTCCTCCTCGATTGCCTGCTCTGTAACATGGAAGACAATCTTTTGGAAAGCCTGTTTCTGTAAAAGGTCCATTAGTGACTGCACAGTAAATTGTGCGCACATGCAGCGATGACATTAGTGGCTCGTTTAAAATTGTTTCTTGAGCACACAAAGCTTGCTTGAACATACACGACCAATTAGAGGGCTAATAAGGTAGTTGGGATTAGATAAACTTTAATTGCTATCATTGTCACACTCATCTTCCCGGGGTCTTTGCTCATTTCAGACACCTGCATCAGACGGCTGTAAATATATTTCATGTGCTTTTTATTTTGTGTGTAATCGGTTGGTAATGATCAAGGCCAACCTAGTCTTTGGTGGAGAAAAAGGGAGAGTCGGGGAGAGAATGGAGCGATAGAGATATGCGGGGGGAAAAAAAAGATTAGTGTGCTACTTGCCCCGAGGTGTCTGGCAGCACTGTTTAAGAGCTATTGAAGTTCCATCAATACTTTTAATTGCTTTTTGTGGTTTCCCGGGCTCTGAAATGTGGCCTTCCAAGGTGAAGCTGTCTTCTTAACCCTGCTCCACACCTGAATTTATCCTGCCAAGCATACTCAGGGTCAAAATGTTGAGAAAAATAACCTCTGCTTTTTAGAGGATAGAGGAAAAATGATCCTGACCGGTCCTGTTACTGAATCCTATGGGCTATTAAAAAGAAGGCTGGATGCGTGCTAGTTGGAAGGATGTCTGCGTAGGTCACAGGACACAGCACAGGGTGGATTAAAGAAGAGAAAGGCACAGTAGAGGGAGGTTAGATTTGATTGAGACAAGAAAAAGAGGTGAGGCCCTTACATTTTCTGTGATGGAAGAAATACACTGCGCTCAATCACAGGTTATCCATCTCTGTGTCCAGCTGACCTGAGTTATGCACAGCACAAAAACCATCAGCTCAGCTTAGCACTGTGGTGTGCGCGAGACAGTGTTTCCCATAAGTCACCCTCCTGGAATGCAGTGCTGCTGAAACGCCAAGAAGTAGTATAAGCAGACATATTTTATGACTGGAAAGGATGGTTTTGCCCTGTACCCAGTGAGGGGGAGGGAGGGGGTAAAAGGGGGAGATGTGTGTGGAGAGGAAAGCAAAGTGTGTGGACTAACCTTGAAGAGTAAATTGCAGTTCTTTGTTTGAAAGACAAGTTGAGGAGAAGAGATTCTACACAAAAACCTATACATCTTTCCCTCTAGCAGGTATCAAAGCGTAAACGAGCCGGGCAGGTGTAATAAAGCCTGATAGGCTGGCATGCATCTGTGCTCCTTGCAACAAAGCCAAATCGACACATTGCCCTGATCTGGTCACGCATTGTTTCCAGTCATCTGACCCCCTGACCCTGACACTTGTTTAAATGTCAGGGAGGCTACTTATCACCGCTGTGCGACCATCACACAGCGATCATCCTTTACCGCCATCTATTCTTCGTCTCTGCCTGTTCTCCTCCACCCCTTTGCTGTCTTTTTTTTTTGTGTGTAGTTGTGCTCAGTGAGTGTATTGCCAAAACAAGTTGAGAAAAAGAGGTCACAATCAGTCATCTGTAAGAGCGACCTAGCTAGAACGGAAGATTGATGGTCAGCAGACTTATCTTCTACTCACCAACTCCGTTTTAGATTCTGATTCTGTCAAATCGGTTGGCGAACGCATGTTTTATTTATCATATACCCTTTTGCCTTTCGTGCATCTGTAGCTTTGAGGCAGAGAAGGAGGATGTTGTAGAGTGTTCAAGGAAAAAAAAAACAAATTTCTACAGTACAATGTAATGTGATCAGACTTTATTTTTAAATGTAAGTTCAGCATGACAGATATACATAAGCCATTCCTAATTAATTGTAGGTTTATTGTGCAGGTTTACAATTTAGTTGTCTCCACATCAACACTGGATAGATGTTTGTGTGTTCCTGCTTGCATACAGTTAGCTTATAAATGCAGATGTGATATTTCACACTTATTAAGTAATTTTAAACCCTGATGAACACTTCGAAATGTGTGTTTTTGGCCCAGTCCCAATACACCCCCTACCCCTACTTTTTAGCCCTACCCCTAAATTTTGTGCGTTCCCGCGAGAGTAGTGGTGTCCCAATTCCTTTCTTCACGTAGGGGTAAGGGGCGTAACGAGGGGTAGGGGCTATGAATCTAGCCCTTCAGAGCGAGGGTTTTCTGATGCTGACTTCCCAAGGAAGGGCCAGTTCTGCGATCCCCAGAGAGCGAAAGGATGTGGAGAAGTCGGAGAAAAAAAAACACAAAAAATTCACAAGAGACAACAAATGTCGATGGTGTATTCTTCTCCGTGTACCTCTTGGTTTATTTATCAACCGAAGCATTATGAATGCTAAAAAAACGATCGCAACCGATCGCGACCGTAGACTCCATGTTTTGTTTTTGTTTTTTTTTTTTAATATATTGACAAAGTTTACATGAACCGTAGCCTCCATGTTGCTGCTGGGATGACGCAGTCGCTTGCATGCCCGAACGTAAACTACGCAGTGACGTAGCAAGTGGTGTCCCAATTCCAAGGGAAGATTACAAAGCCCTACCCCTTGTGGCTTCCTTTCGAGGGTTAAGGGGTAGTGAGTAAGGGCTAGTGGTAGTGAGTAGGGTGAACACTGCGATTGGGTCTTATTTGTTGGGCCAATAAAATGCCTATAGAAAGAATGGCCGTAAAAGAATATGGAAAAGAAGGTGGGGAGGTGGAGAGCGGATGATGGGAGATAGAATAATGAGTGTGGGAGTGAAGGCTGTGTGTTGTAGACAAGCAGAAAAAACAGCAATGATGCTTTGGGTACTTACAGGTCAGGTGTCAGTGAAACACATATACAAACAGCAGCGGATGCAGGTACGACTACCACGCACAAACATGACACATTGTTTCTCCACTACTCCTTGTCCATCTATGCATTTACCAACATTAGATGAGTGTGTGCCACTGTTGTAAAGCCTTGATTTAAAGTACCAGATCCCAAAAAAAACACACTAAGATCATGTAATAAATCTCTCCCACGCAGTCAAACACACACCCACAAGCATACACACTAATCATACCCAAGAACGCGCTAACCATCCATCTGCCTGAGGTCTGCGAGGTTCTTGCAGCAGCAGTAGCCATGCAACAGATCTATCAATCCTTCTGCTAACATCACAGCATGCGTGCCCGCCTGTCTGCCTGTTCTGGCTGCTCTCCTCTACCATGCAGGCCTTTCAATGAGCCTCTCTATCTTCCCAGCGCTGACTCACTCCCTCACTCCCTACCTCACTCCATGACACACACAAACACTTTCCAGGCACACACACACACGCACGCACGCACGCACGCCGATATTCTTGCAAGGGTGCACAACAGATGCACATGAACTGTACTTTCTGATAAATACACACGCACATGCCTTGGATGTAGCCCAGTTCAGAGAGAAATGGGAACAGGAAGTTATGAAAGGGCTTTAGGGCTGTCAAGCACTGTGGGTGAGTGGAGGCATTCAGCTCTTCATCACTCTCTCTCTCTCGCTTGCCCTCCTGCTCCTCCACACTCTCACACTGTTTCTGCTTACCCTCTTTGTCTTTGTTTTTCTCTCTCGCTCTCATGCTCTGTCCATCTCTATATCTGTTTGGGCACTTCCACATTTACTGTAGAAATGCAGCAGAGATTTGAGGTTGGCATCATAGATGGAGAGGGGGATTGAGCACGGCAGAGGGAGAAAGAAAAGGAATAGATTGTGAGAACCCAAAACCGCTCATTTGCCATCCGTGCCCACAAGGGCCTCTTAAAAGGCAGCGGCGGCATTTGAAATAAAGCAGGGCTGACCGAATGGAGACATTTTATTTTTCCTGCCAGTGCCCGCAGGCAGAGGAAATGACCTCAGCCCTTTAAAGGACCTCCGCTTCCTCCTCCGCCGCTGGGAGATAAGGCTGTGCTGAGATTCACCGGTCTGACTGGCGCTCTGGCGCAACGGCCCACCGCACTGAATTGTGGGAGATAGATGAGATGAGATAGTCTCCCGTGGCTGTGTTTGGCAGTTTGTTGTTGCTCATTTCTTTGCTGAGTAACTTGCCATCCATTTTGTACACTAAAAACTCACGAGGGCTTTACATAAACTTGAATCTTGGAAAAATTACTCTGGCCATTACTGTATTATGTGGGTGTAACATACTAACTTCCTGTTTTGTCCCAACCAATTTAAATCACGCTGGAGGTATGGAACATTTGAAACATTTTAAGCTCAAATGTAACATACATGTCCAACTGAATACCTGGTCTTATGGTCATGCTGGTAATTTGTACCTGTCCTGAATCAATTCTCTTTGGCTCGGCTCCAAATACAGCCTCAGTACTGTGTTAGCCTTTCAGTTTGACCATTACAATCTGAAACATCCCTTGCCCTTACCACAGGATCAACCTAATGGACAAATATAGGCAATCTTATATTCTAACCCAGGGGTCAGCAACCTGCAGCTTTCATCCCTCTGCCGTGGCTCCCTGTGACTTTGGGAAAATAATGTGAATAAACAATGGCTATTTAATTTAAATTTTATTCTACTGAGTTGTTTTTTTTGGGGGTTTTTTTTATGTAATCGTTATGATTCTGGAGATTTAGGTCATCTCGGGACATTGAAACAAAATGCTTTTTTACTATTTTGTTGATCAAAATATGCGTCCCGCCTTGTTTGCGTCACCTGTTGCCGACAGGCTGGTGACTTATTCTGAGCCCTCCACCCCCCGGTAAGCTAACCGTGGATACATCCAAAATACAGAGACGTTTCTGAGGAAAGTAGAACGTAGTTCTTTTCTTACATAAATGCAACAAACTGCAGGTCTTATATACATAGCATACCTGTAATAAAACTATCTTCATTTTAGCGGTAAAAGAGGTTTTGTGGCTCCAGGTGGGTTTTATTTGGAGGGAATCACGCCCAAATTGCTCTTTTAATGCTGAAGGATGCCGGCCCCTGTTCGAACCAAACAGATTTATTGCTGCATCAGTGCCTGAGTAGAGTCTTGCATGACTCCAAGCATAAGGCCTATTGATGAATGAGGTGACGCTCTCCAAAAAGGCCTGTTTTTCATTGTCATGTGCATGTGTATCTGTGTATTTGGGGGCTAGATGGGAAGGAGGGCATGTGGGGGGAGAAAGGGTAGAGAATGCTTCTTGCATCCGTTATTGGTTTCTCATTAGAAGGCCGAGATATAAACATTTGTCTATGTTGTACATGGTGTTGGCGCAATTAAGGATTCTCTTTGCCGCCCCCTCTGCCCTTTGAAAGTGAATTATGTTCAGATGAGAATCTCGACTGAAGTGCGGCCAACAGCGGACCTTTTCCAAATCCCTCTGTTCCCTCAAAGCTATTCTAGAAAGAGGAGAGATTGGCTGAAGGAGGGAGGGAGAAAAAGTGTTCGCTTCCTGCTTTCATTGCTTATTAATAGTTCTGATTGCCAATAGCTTAGAGATAATCATATCGATTGGGATAGAGTTACCATCCAGAACCTCACTGGATAACACCCACCGTCTTAAAAGCATACAGCCCCCCACCGCCTTTTCCCCCTCAATATATAGTCCAGTAAGTTCCAAGTTGGCAGCTCACCAAGTGGGCGTGTGATTGGCCAAGAAGCAGCAAGGCCATCCGTGCTACGTTCCTTGAGCTCTGACCTTTTGTACCATCCCCACATCCTGTGTCATTTTTGCATACAGTGTGGCCATGGCTTGTATATGAATGTGTATTTTTACTTCTTTTGTGTGTGCGTGTGTGTTTGTGTATGTGAATGCGGAGCTGGTTGTGGTGAAGTGACATCCGCTAGATGCAGAATTGCTGCTCATAATAAACTAAGGTTTCCCAAGACTATTTTTACAAGAAGCTCCATTGCAAATTTGGTAAAGTTTTATTTCTGTCATTTCTAAGACATTGTTCTTCACTGCCTGTTTTCTGCATCCAAACAAAGGCTGAAGAAGCTGCAATAAATTTCAACAAAGTACAAACATTGTGGCTTTTCTATTCAACTCCATTATACAACACACCCTAGGGCTCCCTTCCTTGTGTCTTTTGCTGACGAATGCATCAGAGGGCACTGATGGAAGGTGAGGGGGCGTACCTCCAGTCATCTCTTATCCCAGACCTCACCCGTGGATGGAAGAGGAACCAAAATGAGAGATTTGGCCTTCCGCTGACCTGACAAGGCCCTGGCCCCTTGAATATCCCCTGACTAATGATCATACCCTTGATTAGTTAAGGAAGGCATAAATCAAAACTGCAGAGAAGAGGGAGGCTCGCTGGAGGGAGCCGGGCCGTTCCTCATGAATGACTAACAGATGCAAGTCAAAAAGAAAATGGGCTGCCTGGTGGGTCAGAGCAATGGGACACTTTGTCTTTGTCCAAATCTCACTGTTTGTCTTTACCTGGAGATTTTCTCCACGGTCACTGGATGCTTGATTTTCATTGATCTGACTTTATTCAAATATTTAGCTTGTCCCTCTCATCTCACTGGTGGCACTTTCACGTCTGGCACATGACGTGATAAGATTCCTTATTGCAAACTTCCACCCTGATGGGAATAAAATGCTTGCACATAACACGGCACTCAGCATGAATATTAGTGATTAATCTCCAGGTGTAGCAGGATTAAAGGGAGGCCAGGTGTTTGATGATATTCCATAGGTGATGTGAAAGAGAAATGTGACAGAGAGACTGCACCTGCTCTTTGTGTAAAAATGTGCTTGAAGTGCGTGTGGCATTTTCACATCAACAGGTACCATAATGAGCAGCTATTCATGGGTATTTGACATTCTAACCCAAGAGTCTATGAAAGTCTGCGTGTGCGTGTCTGTGTGTATGTGTATGTGTCTGATAGTGTTGCTGGTGCAAATTGCTATCTAAATGCGTCATAACATGTTTGACTGTGCTGCCACGTGCACTTAATATGGCATTCACTTCTTTGTGCTCCCATGTGCACTTGGTCATGGCAGTGCTGTGCAAGACCATGTGTTTGTGTGTTTGTATATATATGTGTGTGTGTGTGTGTGTGTGTGTTTGCAGTATCCGTGCAGCAGTTCTGTATAACCACTTTTTTTTTTTTTTTTTGCCAGGGGTCTTATTTAAATGACCTCTCAACAAGTAATTAACACCCTTCAGGTCTCAAACCTTCTCAAGAGCTCTTCACATGTTGCACCAAACACACGGGGGTTGTGCTATTAAGCAAGCAGGCTGAGGTGAGCATGCTTTCTGAACAGCAGTGATGCCATTTAAAGGTCTGAAAAACGTGATGTCTGTACACTTCTAAGATCTTTCATGACATGTTATGCTTCTTAAAATCAGAGAATGGCAGAAATAAGCAGATATTATTTAAATGTCTGAATACATTTGTTTTTGGATGCTTCACGAGGTCTATGAGAATTTTTTTTTTTTTTTTTAAATCTCTGCAGAATAAGAGACAATGACTAGAAGCCCGTTCCTCTGAAACTAGACTCCATTTGTCTTCATACCAGATTTTTAGCACCACAGTGTAGATAGAAACATAATGTATTTTAAATAGTTTCTCAGCTGTCAAGCTGAATTTAGAGCTGAAAATGTAGAAGAAGCCATATGGTGCTGTGCTATAGCTAATGAGTGTGAATAGTTATGAATTAATTAAGGAACAAGAGACAGTAAAAAAGGAAGAAAATTGATGGATAGAAAAAGTTGACAGAAATTCAGAGATGAGGAATTATACTTCAACATTGACCTGTCTCTAATCTCAGATATTTCTGCATTTCACATTGCAATCCTGCCTCTATCAAAATAACTTCATTATGACAATTTTTGCATTGTGATTTTTAGGATTAGTTTCTTTTGCAAGCGTCAGGGTTGGATGAATGTTTAACAGTTTCCATCCCAAATGTGCATCCCAGCTTTTTGCTGCTCTGTGTGTGTATATTTTTTAGACCCATTGTTACACTGAATTCATCTGTAATAGTTGCGCACATGTTGAATGAGGAAAGTATATTTTTAACCTCATGCTCAGTTTGTCTTCAGCACAATGAGCTGCCAGTGGCCCCCCTTGGCCTTAAGCCCTGGCACTCTGCCCTCTGCAGGTCTCGACTGCAGAGCTCTGACAAGGACACTCTTACACCTGCAAGAGAAGATGACAGGAAACACAATAGAGCCAGTAGGCTGGCTGTTTCAGCCCAAGACGAATGCCTTAGCTATAAATCCATGTTGCAGGGTTGATAAGTTAATTGCCTGTACTGCTATCTCCTCGCTAGTGTCTAATATAAAACAGCCTGCTGTGAGAGTTATTTTGTAACAAATGGGTATTGTCTCCAAGCTCAAGGCAGGCAGGATGGTGACACTGGACAAGTAAATGAGGGATCTTTTATTTTTCAGACTGCAGCGTGTTTCTGTGGGTTCATAGTGATTCCATGGTGCAAGTACTTGATAATTTCACCTCATCTGTCTTTAATGTCATGTGTGCAGGTCTACTTTGTGGATTTACAGATGATGACAGGAGGTTGTCAGATGTGAATGAGGCGGTCCTTTTATTGGGGAAATGTTTCCTTTTCTTTGGGGTTAATGCTCTGATTGCAGTGATGTGGTCAGAAACACAGAGCCCAAAGCTGACATTGTAATATGCAACATCACACAAAAAAAAAACCAAAACAAAACTTGCAGCTGTTTCTCTGTGGGACTGAAAGACAGATTTATGATCTTCCCCTGTTTATCCACGTACACTCACACACACCACACACACACACACACACACACACACACACACACACACACACAGCAACAAGGAAGTTGGAGGTCATACACACTCATTCAACAGACATACAGACACAGAGATGCACATTCATGCACACACATCACCACATGGTTTAGTGGAGGGTAGCCACAAAATTTATCATCAGTCAGCTTCTGGTGGGGCAGGATAAATGAAGGAGGACAGAGGAATGCAGTCCCACTGAGGATGCTCTCTCTGGGTTTGGAGTGTGACCAAAGCGGTCTTGGTTTGGCTGCAGTTAGTCATGGGTCCATCTTGCTATTTAAAAACCCCATGCCTCTCCCTCAGTGTTTGCACAACTCACCACAACCTCCCAAAACCATCACCCACCCTCTCTGCAGGGTGGAAGACTGGTGAAATCCCCAACTGAACCATAGACATCTATATATGTCCAAGCAATAAAATTTTTCAATTGCTTCTTTTCATTCCTTCTGTATGTAGTTTTTTTTTTTTTTTTCACTGCAAAGGCCTCATTGAGAACACTGTTTTTGAAATTACTGCTACAGCTTTTACAGGCTTTATCATATAAATAAATGAATTTAAGTTCAGTGAATTTCTTTTTAGTCATCAAGGAAAAAAATCTGATATTTGGGTTGTAGTTTTGCAGGTTTTAGCAAATGCATTAACTGAATAATTTGTGTACTCATCTCATACTACTATATATATATCACATTTGTAAACACTTTTTGTATACAAGGGATAAAAAGTACACTTGTGTATATAGCTGGGTGGTACGCAGAGCCAGATCGAAAAGATGCAGATACCACATGATGGAGCGAGATGCGGCACTGCAACGGTACCATGAATCATAAGAATCATATTACAGAAATTGCTATGCATATTTGTCCATGGAGTGGCCCATCTATCTCCTCCATTAACCATAATTACTTTTATACATGCAAAGTAGGAATTATTAACATACGTGTAACCACAATGATTAATCACCCATGTGCAACGACAGCTTCAGAATTCCTCTTGATGACTCACGAGGACATAAACAATTACAATGTTTGCCCTGTACACCATTGTAATGCTCCGTGACTTGTCACTGATTCATTATTCATACTTAGAGCATTATTATTCCATTGTATGCGGTGCAAAATGGGATCATTAGTGCTGAATATGAGAATGTGAAAAATGAAAATATTGGGGAAAATGGTGGTAGATATAGTGGGTAGGAAACCCCAAACAATCCTGACTGTTAACAGATAAAGAATGGTAATTTCCCCAGAAGTAATTAGGATTAGCATAATTTGATGGTGAATGCATGAATGATGCATGGATGATTGATATGTCGATACACGCGCTGTAATGAGTCCCTTATCTCCACTTTTCACTGAAGACTTTTGTGTGAAGCATAGCCCGAGGGGGAACCTACTATAGTTCTAGACCTCCGCAGGGGGACGGTTATGGAGAAACTTGCCTCATACACACACATTCATACAAGCAGTGTGACTGGGGCTACAGCTGAGCGGAAGGGATGGAAGCATACTATAGCATCATTCTGTAGTAACTGATTGAAGATGCCCCTTTTATCTTGACAGGCTCCCTGTTAGAGCCAGACCAGGAAATATGATATGGCAGCTCATGTTCTCTCAGAGAGACAGTCTGTGTGTCTCTGCAGACATTGTGTGCCCACATGTGTGTGTGTTCACGCACAAGTGTGTAAAACTCCCTGTGTGCTTATGTGAGTTATATATGTGTTCTTCAGCAACTCTGTGTGCGTGTGCATATCGGCGTGCAGCTGCACACCATTATCAGCAGCCACGCATGTAACCAGTCACTTTGAGCTGCTTTTAAGTGATAGCTATCGATTGGATGCCTGTGTTGTTGCAGAGGCTTCAAAGCAGCACCTCGCCCTCTGTATCCCACTTGAGGTAGTAACCCGAGAGTATCCATATTGAATACAGTAGCAGTACAGCATGTTTTTTGCCTCAGAAACTCATTCTTCAAGCAACATCTGTGTATGCATGTGTGTGTAGGTGTGTGGAATACAGTGTCTTAAATTGAGTGTAACATTGTTCTTTGACTCCTAAAGACTGCTGCTTCCTCAAAACCTAATCGACTTCTTTTCCTGTTCAGTAACTGAACAATAATCAGCGTAGCAGGCAGTAAATGAATCCAAAAACATGCACTCCCATATGTACATCAGTGAAAATACAAAAAAATGTATTGTAAGGGATAGTTTTCTCTTACACCTCTGATAGTACGGAGCCATGCTGACATTTTTTGTTTATTTAGCCAACCAAAAATATATTTGTCACCCTTAACAACAGATGTTCCCCCTTAACATGAAATGAATAGAATTTAGATGGATCAGCACTCGAAATGTAAAAATAACAGTGTGTACATTTATACTAGTTCTTATGATAGAACAGAAGGTCAAATAGGAATTAATTTCTGTTGATATCCAGTATATAGTACATCCTTGTTGTTCTTTGTTTTAGATGTATCCATTTATTTGGTCAAAAATTTCATTCAAAGAAAACAAGAAATTAAAGTCGTGTTTAATTTTAATTATTCACGGAGAGAAGTGTGAATCTTTTTCCTTTTTTTTTTTTTTTTTTAAGTCACAAACTGTAGGCACTAAAAAAAAAAAGTTCATCACCTCAATTCACAAAGTCACAAAGTCACTTAACCAGCTGGTGGGCAACATCATTACCCATTTCTTAATCCCATAAGTGATTTGGGCACTTTTTGTGGTTGATCTGTGACACCGTACGTTACTCTGCATGATGACTGAAATCACAGAATGATGCACAGAGGGTTGAAGTTAGAGGACAACCTTTTTCTGTGAGTTTGGACAATTTGGCTGCCATTGCTGCAGCCAAACCATGATACAAATGTAGCCAACAACAAGTTTCACCTTCATCCTTTCTACAGTATAATGCAAGACAAACAGCAGAACTTATTTTATAGCAGCTGTCTGTGACTCAACAGGGGTTGAATAAATGAAAAGTAACATTTAGAAAAGATCAATTGCAATGTGTTTCCAGTTGCAATAGAAACTTAACTGCGTGTTCACTGCACAGGATTGTGATGTGCCCCAGTCAGTTGTACACAATAAGGTTGCCATTGCACTTCCTGACAATGCTGGTCGTCTGATGACAGCAACATAGGTGTCCAAAAATGTTTTGCTTCCTTTAGAAACATTAGTTTTAATATTTACTGTGCAGTACCCTTATAATCCAGATCCCCCACCAGAAAGACAAGTAAAAAAAAAACAACAACAAAGCAAAGGTAAGCTCTTATGTTCTTAATACTTATAAAATTATAAAGCAATAAATAATTGTTATAGATCTAAATCTAATATATAAAGCTAAAGGTTACTCCTTAAATGGTCGGGTGAGCGTATGGCCCCCTTAACTTCAGCATTGTAATGTTAAACCAAAGGATGAACAGGCACAAACACAAAGATGCCACCTTTTCCTTATGCTCCAACATTACTTTGTCTTGCCTCTATTATGTCTCCCAATTTTTATTCACTTTTCCAACAAAACAAGTTTTTACCAGTTTTACCCCGTGGCTACAGATTAAACATTCCACTGTACAAAATCTTTATGCATATATCAGCTGCAGCAGTTGCGCAGGGGCGGGAAAAACTGGATCTGTTAGTGGAGGCAGTTTGTTGAGCAGTGATTCAGTCTTCAGCGCATTCAGCTGACCCCAAATAACCTCCTTCCTTTTGTATACGCCCTTTCTCTGACTGTGCTTCTCTGCACCCTCCCCTCCTCTTTTTCTTCCATCCAGAGCCATCTGAATATAGGTCAGCATTCTCCAAAATCCTCATCCTGCTGAAAGTTTCATAAGTGCACTCCAGGTGGTAGTGAGTGAATATTAAATTTGTAAATGAGAGTCCCAAGTATCCACCATCAGAATATTCAGTTTATTAAAGAGGTTCAGCCGTTGCTCAGTATCAGTCTTGGTGATTCTCTTAATGTGCTGTTAATGTGGAGTGTTAACAGCACATCTGGAGGTGTGGTTGGTGCTGGCTTTACTTATCCAGATTTTGAGATGTCTATCTTTTCAGTTATTTATCCCAGTGCATTGGTGAATGTTTTTATGGTGAAATTTACATTGAAAAGTCATTGTGTGTTTCCAAAAACAATATCAGTTCTACTCTTGATGTCCAGTTGTGAAGAATTCACATTAAAATATATTTTTACCAGAAATTCACAGACATGTGACAAATTAAAGGTAGAACCCAGAGTATGAAATGAGGGGGAAAAACATCACGATGTCTGCAGATGTTTCCATACAAGACACGAGGTGTCACTGTACAGTTTAATGAGTATAAATATGGCTTGGGTCACATGCTATAGCCTCCACAGTCCACAGATCTTAGCCGAAATGAAAACCAAATTTTCCTCCCAAGAAGAAACACATCATCAGTCCTTTTTGCGGCAAGTGACCTAAACTGACACGTTTGTGTTCATGTAACAAATCATTCTATTAGGTGTAGGAAAGATGAGAAAGGCAAAGTGATTATAAAGTGACAAAGGCTGCATGGAAAAGATATCAGTGCAGACCTAAAGCATGTATTTACTCTTCCTCTCAACGTACTGTAGGTCAACATCATCATTTATTCTTGATATTTTGTTATGACCTTTGTACTGTAAATTTTTTTTGGGGGGTACTTAACTGTTTTTGGGTACCAAAAATTAAAGTAAATGACAAAAAGTGAGCTATTAGTGGGTGCTGGCAAAAGAACAACCGTAGTCTCTGCGGCAAAGTTTCAGTCAAGACAAAAATTTGCCACAATGTTGCCAAATTAATACTAATCCAATAATCTTAAGACTCTCACCACAGCTGAAAAATGTTTTGACAGTAGACGTGTGGGATATCAGACTACTGAGCTGCTCCCAACATCCAGCCACAATTTCTGACATGCCTGACATTTATCGCCTTGTGATGCCCCTGAACTGAACGCGAAACGCCAACTAATCGGACATAAAAACTCAGCACTGATCCTCAAGTTGGGAGGTGACCATTTTCTGGGGTCAATATCCGGCTATGTGGGAACATAACTGTGAGATAAAAGGCGGGAAACGGTGCTCACTCGCAGCAAAAGAAATATTTCATGGTCCAGTTTCTCAGGAGTGTCGCTGGTTTTTGAATCTGCACATTTCACTCCCGCTCTTCATATTTCCACAATTAAAGAGCCACCCCTCCCAGGCGCGCTCCAACAGCTGGCCATTAATCAGTCCTCGCACTCGATTTCTCTTCTGCCACTGGTTATGATTTTCACATTACTCCATACTGCTTCACCGCCATCCAACAGGAAAATGACCCAAAGTCCCCCTCCCTCACAGCACCACACACACACACACAATGTATGTGAAATGTCTCAGAAAGTGAGAGGTGTGTTTATTGGTGAAAGTAAACTGCACGAAGGATAAGTGCAAAGGTAAGGTATTTGTGTGTATCTGTGTGTTAATGTGTTTCCTTATATGATTCCTTCTGACATGAAGGGGTAACCACACCAGAGCCCCCCCCACCCCCCCTTATGCCCCCTTCCCCCTCACCCACACACACACCTCACACCCATTATCCTTTTCTAATTACACTTTCCTTGTGAAACAGTGGATCAGAGGGCACCATTGACTGCTTTTAATCCGCCACCAAATTTTAATTAACACAGACGTGACCCCCGTCTCCGATACATCCCGGAGAACGTCGGGATCACAATAACTCATAAATCACAGCCACAAATTTCATTCCCTCCACTTTCCTCCGCTGATGAATTTCCAGATGGGGGCTGGTGGCTGTTAATGTCAGAAAAAATATGAGAGGAAAAGTGAGAGACAGACACTGTGTTAGAGAACAAGAGGGGCAGAGGGGAAGAGGAAAAGGATGCACAAAAAATTTAGCGAAACATAAGTGTGTTTTTATGTGTATGAAAGAGAGAGAAAAGGAGAAATGGCAGTTGCCCTGGTACGCTGTCAACCTTTGAGAGATTTGTAACCGGGGAGAGGATTATGGAGGCTGCGAAATGGGGTTGTATTAATATGCCAGTTGTTTAGGAACACGATGCGGGCCAGCCGGCTTCAGTCTTCAAAAATAAAAAGGCTGAACAAGTGAAAAGTGGATATGATGATGTTCTGAAGAATTAGTTTGTACGAGTGTGTACATGGTATAAAATTTCCTAAAGCATGGATTTTTAATCATGGACTTTTCATAAATTACCATCACATGAATTATTCTACTTGTTGAAGTAATGTATATGAGTTGCCATTCAACTACAAATCAGATTTTCTCTTCGATGGAATAGCAGCAGCAATGGTCTTCACTCTTGATTTGTACGCTACTGAGTGCTTGTGTGGTTTTGTATGTGTGTTTGCATATGCGTGTGCGTGTGTGTGTGTGTTTGTGTCTGTGTGTGGAGGTGGAGGTGGGCAGGGTGCCGGGGTTTGTTATTACTGAATCGCTCATCCATGCTGCTAATTAAGATGCATAGCATCCCCCTATGAGCGTCAGTGTCACTAATTATCAAACAATGTAGTGCTCACCAGATATGAGAACTGGCAGTCTGTGTAGTCATGTTACCAACCTATTACTGCTACAATTACCAAGTGCCTGTCATTCTCCTTGTTAGTCATTGCCTTAATTTTATCTTTTCTAATACTCATCTTTTTTCTTTCCCCCCTCCTCGCCCTCCTTCTCTTCTCTGCTCTCCTCTCTCCAGGCTATGGCTTTGTGGATTTTGACAGCCCAGCTGCAGCGCAGAAGGCCGTGTCGTCTCTCAAAGCCACTGGGGTGCAGGCCCAAATGGCCAAGGTAAGGAGTGTTTAAGAGCAAGTTAGATTCGCCACTTTCTCTTGCATTATCATTGGCACTTTGCTGCAAATTCACTTACCCCCGGGGGATTTAACACTGTACACCTCACACTCTTTATAGATGCTGATGCATCTCAAACCTCCTACATACAAACTGTGTTGTGCATAAATGCATTTTTAGTGAGAGTAATTTTCCATGCAACTTTGTCTTTTAATGACAATAATTAATACGGCTTTTAACTGCATTTGTGAATATGATTATGACAAAATGGGAGACTGCGGTGTACATAGGTCTGTTTTATCTTACTGCTGCAAACTGTTATTTCAAGTTCATCTATGTTGGTTGCTGGTGTGTGAGCTGTCCCTGTTTTGAGTGAGGTTTGACCAGGCACTTGTCCTATATTGTTTGGTGATATTAGCCTGTTAAAGTGGAAGCAGATGGAAGCTGTTTCAGTAATACAAAGAGGGCCCAAGTGAATTGCACAATGGAGGCAGATTGACAGACATTGAAAGGTGTTGCTTCAAGGGGAAGAAGAAAAAAAACCAAAAACACTGGCAGGCTATTTACATATTTGCCATTCAACCATAGACTGTCCTATTGTATATTAAGACTGTGACTGAATGTTAATCATAAAATCTTTGGCTGTCTGTCAGCTTTAGTAGATTGTCATTTGGTTTGCTGGCTCAGTAGATGTATCCCTAAATTAACTTGGGTGGCAGCACAAGGACATCGGCGATATTGTTTGGTGCACTGTATGTCAACCCTCATTCCAGGTAAGTTGTGATTGCACTGTCCTTGTCTTAGTTTTCTCGGTTTTTCATTTCAATTCTCACTGTGCAGAGAATCAACACAGAGCAAAGCACAGAAGGGCCTTCTCTCTGGACATCTGTGAAAGACGGGCCCACGTGGCTAAACGGGTTAATTTCGTTCCAGCCCAAGATTTGCAGGTGTCAGAATATCTAAATAGGTGAAAAAAATGTCCATAGCATTAAAGCAATGAATATGGTGATGACTGTGAAGGTACATTATGAGTGATTTTCTCAGATGAGATGGCCTGCATTTGATCTGATTCTGACCCCCCCCCCGAAGCCAAAGAAGCCATGATGAGACGGAGAATAGCCATGGCGCGATGAAGATGACAGAATTGATGGTAACAATGAATGTGGCAATTATTTTGATCAAATGGGATGAGATCTGACAGGAGGAGATGATATTCTGTGCGGTGCTCAGGTGTGCCATCTCTCAAATGCACCATTTGGCCGTTTCCTCTCCCTCACCAGTGTCCTCCTTCCAATATTTATAAGAGGGCAGGTTCTCAGAATACAGATAAGAAGCTGTGCTCTTTGCCCATCTGATTTTAAGACCACTCTTTGCATTGCTCCCCTTTTCTCAGTCAATATTGTCACAAGAGAGCTCTTGTGTCCCAAAACAAAAGAGCTGACCTCTTTAAGAATCTATGTGTGCGTGCATGTGCTTGCGTGTCTGTGTACAATCACAAAATCCTTTTCTATTAGCATTCATGTACAATAGTTTATTTTTAAAATTTCCCTTGTCCTGCTCACACAAATGGGAAGGCCAGCATTCTGTGCTGTAGCTCTGCACTTTATCACACTTGTGAGAGACATTAAGGGGTAGTTTGCTTTTATAGACTCCCTCTGCATCTCTCTAATGTCTCTTTACCAGGTATCACTACTATCACTCCATCGGCTCCTCCCTCTCCACCTCGTCTCCTCATCTGTCTTTCTAATCCTCCTCTCTTTTGCTTAATGTTATTTTCTCTTGCCATCTTCCCCCCCCCCAGCACGCACACTCACACATTCATAAACACATTTGTATTCAACTTCACAATGTATTGCACTGCCAAACATCCAATGAGTGCAATTTATTCCCATTAATAATTAACAGCAGGCTGTCTCTGTGTCTGCCTACCTGCCAAGTTTACTCTGACACCCTCCACTCTGTCGTGGTGGAACAGTGTTCCCCTGGTGGAAATGGAAGAAAAACCCAGGTGAGCTTTGAGGAAGGTGTAAATCACAAAGATGATTCCTAACGCCACAGAGGACATCCGCAATAAGAGCGTTCAGTCTCACTCTCCCACTCTCTCTCTCTGCTCCATTTTGTGTCATATATCTCTCCAAAACAAAGTAATAAACCAATTGCAACCCAGAGCCAGAGGCTTTGAGCTCATTAAATAAAATTGTCACAGTAATCAAGTTTTGCTTTTTTTCCTGCCTTGTTGTCATTTAAAATGCTTTTATTATGGTGCCTTACTTAAACACAGCTGCAAAGGAGGCAAAAACAGTGAAAGTGAAGGAAAAAGAAGCGTCACTTGATTTCCTCTCCTTCCTCCAATGTAACAGCCTGCTCTCTCTCTACTCTTACTCCCCTTGGAATTTGAAATACCAAGGCAGCAGAGATGAAACATTGCCTTCCTTTTGTCTTGCCCTCCCCTGGGGTTGGTGACAGCGAGAGGGAGGAGAGGAGCCATAATTAAGACACCTAAAGGACACTTCCCCCCTGCGCCTCCCTTCCTGTCATTCACCTCTACACAAGTCACACATAAGAGCACTTAGCATGGGTGTAGAGCTTTCCTGTGTATTTGTGTGCATCTCTGTATTCCTGTGCGCACATTTTTTTTAATGAAGTTAGAATTACAGGGCCTGGACTGATGGATCGGGATTTCAGATCAGCATTTGGCAGTTACAGCAAGAACACAACCACCCAACTCGCCTTCAGTCAACAGTCCAGACTGATGGCAGTGGTGTAATAGTGTGGGAAAGGTTTTCTTGGCACACTTGGGGTTCCTTAATACGAATCAATCATGGCTTGAATGCAACAGCTTGTCTGAGTATTGTTGCTGACCATGTACATCACTTAATGGCCACAATTTAGCATCTTCTTATAGCTACTTCCAGCGTGATAATGCACTGTGTCACAAAGTAACAGTCATGTAAACCTGATTTCACGAACATGATAATGAGTTCAGTCTCCTTCACTGGCTGCCGCGGTCATCAGATTTGAATCAATTGAAAAAAACTAAAACTTTGGCTTGTGGTAGAACAGGCAGCAGGAATATAGAGCTTAGAAATCATCAGAAGGTATATCATGCAATAATGTATTGGAGCAGAATCTCCAGGGAATGTATCCAACAATTTATTCAATTCATGTCCTGAAGGCTGTTCATGTCATGGATGGGCCTGTTTTGAGAGCAAACAGAGGCCCAGTATGGTGTTCCTAATAAACTGCTCCCAGGTATCTCTTGAGAAGGCAAATTTTCCTAAAGATAACACATTAGCATGTTTAAATAGTTTAATCTGGAGAAAGACAGAAATGTAAAAATATCAAATTGAAATTTAACATTGAATTATGGGCTGCAGATATTTTTTGGCAAACAGCGCAGGGATTTCCTGGAGTCCTCTGATCACCGTGAGGCTTGCTGAGCAGGTCGCTGCACACGGTCACCGGTTGCCAAGAAAAAAGATAAATCTACTGAAAAATATGATTTTTCATTTTTACATTTCTCTTTGTGAATGTGACGAAAATGAGAACACGTGTTACAAGTTTTAGAGGTGCTTGTGGACATTATTTTGAAATTGTGGTTAGAGCCAGGTAGCTGTTTCTACTTCCTTTTACGGGATCCACACATTGCTAAGCCAAAATACAAGTTCCAGTGGTGAAATACCAGTGATTATTGTGCTGTGTATTGTGGTATAATGGAACATGGCATTTGGGAACTGAATAATTTACTGTACCGTTCATCGTGTTCTTAATTTAACTGAGTTTCAGAGAGGTTTAAAGATGAAAGTTAGTGTACCAAAGTGCATATTGCACAATTGACATGGTTAACACATTCTGTAATTTAATTGGTAATGGCAGCTTGAAAAATTATACAAATCTTTAGCATTAATTGATTATCAATTATAATTTTACAATTTTGTGTGCATGTTTCAACACCTATTTGTCCCCTAACACTGCAGACTCTGTTCTTTGTGCCACTTTGTTGAGGTAGCTTTTTGAACTGAGAAAGCTGACATGTTGAGCCGACAGAATGATAACAGGTAAACGCCGCGTCTAGCTTCGCAAATGCAAACCTGTCAACCAGCAGCTCGTCTCACTCTCCACAGGCTGCCATTTTCCCCTTCAGCCAATCAGACTGAATTATGGGAAGGGTGCCCTCAATTGTGGTGTCTGTGTCGGAGAGGTAATTCCGCCTGACAGCTGCTTGCTTTCAGACAACAGCCAGTCTTTATGGAAATCATCCCTCCCTATTCTCCCTGCAGTTGGCTACTGCTGATAACAGTCCGGATGAAAACAAAGCTGTCCTTTTCTTCTTTTGGGGTTTTTTTTTTTTTTGTGCTCTCTTCTTTCTCTTTTCTCATTGTGGACAGACCAGAATTATCAAAACAACTCTAACATATTGTATGGAGTCTGACAATGTACACCTGCTGTAAAGTTATACAAACTTAAGACCACTATAAAGCTGATGCATTCTTTGAATCGCACCACAAACTCTGATACTGATTTTACGGCTGCCATTTATATTTTTTTGATCTATCAAAACAATGTAAAACTCTCTTTTGGTTCTGTATTTTTAATAAATATATATTTTTCGAAGATATAAAAAAAATATATAATATTATATAAAAAATGTATAAACTATACACTCAGGTACCTTTAAATATTATAGAAAATGCTTTCAAACATGGCAGTGGTATTGATTTTGTGGCGTTTTTGTAGATATCCTGGATTAAGCCACGGTGACTGAGCCTGTGGTGCAGCATGCTTCCATTACTGTGCTTGTTTCAATAGCCAGTATTTATAAGGTTCACTGAAGCTACAGGCAGACAGAAAGGCGCTGCTCGCCCTTCACTTCACATTACAGTGGGGAAATTATGCTAAAAGCATCATTAAAGTGCCTCCATGAAGTGAATCCCAAATGTTTATAACACAGTGCTCGCACTGGCACATCAACCAGTAGTCACCAGCAGATACTTCAGATGGTTTAACGGTGTGAAACGAACCAGTGTGTTCAGTCTTTTTGCTCACTTTCTCTCTCATTTATTATCATCTCTTTTGTACTTGCTCTGTCTCTTCTGCTGTCTTCTTCTTCCACCTTTCCCACGGAAGATTTTACCATCAATATCACATTTTTATTCATGTGAAAAGCATGGATCCCATTGGGGGGTCGACAGTCCGTCAGCAGTCTTCTTATTATCCCTTTAAGGTGACTCTTCTGACGTTTTAGCTCCATTGACCCCCACAGGACCCCACAGTTCAGCCCAACACAGGGTGACCTCTGGGAAATAATCAAAGGGTTGGCTGACAGTGCTGTTAAAGTTGGCTGCTGACAACAGCTAGGCTCGCAAAGCCTGCCTTCCCCCAAGCATGGGTTAACTCTGAGGAGAATATAGGTGGGGAAACATTGTATTGTGAGTGCAGCAGGATAATTGGACAGACTTTGGGAATACAGGTGCCATCAACAAGGTTCTTTATGATTATAGTCACTCACAACAGCTTGTTTCTCTCCATATATTTTTTTGCCTACCACATTTTAATGTTGCGCCTTAAGATCCAGAGGAGTCTAGTCAGCTCATAAGCATGTTTTGTATATACTTCACTTCTTTGTTGTCATATATAGTTGTGTACTTTATCAAGCACCTGTGGCTTTAGTAGCCTCCAACAAGGTGACCTTCATGTACTCTGTAGTATAAGGCTAATATATGTATGTCTCTTCCTGTTTCACTTTGATTTCATATAAATATATATTAGGGTACATCTTGAAAAAAAAAACTGGCCTTGCTAAAGGTTTTTTTCTGAGATCTTTCCATTAATTGGCTGTTAAGTTTACCAGTTCAAACAAGTTTATGGACTTTTTCCATTGTAATTTATGTTGTTTCAGTTTATATGCTACTTTTACAGGGACTTGAATAAAGCACATTTCTGCACCGATAGATTAAACAGTCAAAAAGGATCCAATCATTTCATAATTGCATTTTATTACTATTATTATTTTTATGAGTGTAAATTTGCAGAGTAGGTAGCTGTGCTTTGGCTCAGTCTCCTCCTCCCTCCTTCATGAGAAGTGATAGTTTTGAAGGGCAAAGCCAATGAGAGTGAGACGGGCCATATGACAAGCACTGGCTCCCAAGCACCTCCGTTGGCTTCCACTGTCTCTGCCGTCTAATTACACTTCAATCATCCACAGGAGCACCGCGTGTGGTAAATTATTTCAACGTGCAGTGCGGAAAGGTGCCGAGCTTTAAGCGTGAGACAGAGTGAGAAACACAGAAACAGAGACAAAGTATAAATCAGTGAAAGCCGTGGTGAACAGATGAAGCAAAGAACTTAGCAAAGAGTGTGAGGAGAAATGAGGTAAGAGAGGACACAAAAAGTGAGAGACACTGGGCGAAGATGGAGCACTAAAGGGCCAGAGTTAGAGGCCCGTCAGCAATAATGTCACCTCCGACAGCCTGTGCAGCAGGAGACAGGCCAGCGCTAATGACCAAAGTTACAAACCTATCATTTACCAGGCAGAGAGAGCTAGATGGAAAGACAGGGGGAAGACAGCCATAAGTGGCAATAGAATGCATCAGAGTAACTAGTCTTGCTGCTGTGTGTGAAACTTAGCAGAGACATAGGAATTATTTTGACATCATTGCAATTTCTTTTTTAACAATTACAGTCTGTCATTAGGTTCTTTTTGCGTGTGTTTTATTGGTCTCCTCTCACAGCACAAAAGGGATCTAATTAAAGTACAATCTGGAGTGGTTGTATTTATTTATGTGTGAATAGCGTCTATTCTGTTCCCAAATTGCTCCAAAATGGCCTTGTGTCTAAAATGTGGGCTTGAAAAAGAATAGTGAAGGTCTGTATTCTGGTTATTTTCAATGCTGCCTTGCTTGCTTTGAAGCAAACATAAATATGGCTTTTTCAGGCTTGGTAATGGCCGCTGTGCGCAGTTATTAGAATCTCTTTGATGTGGCAACTGTGCCAACCTGCTCACTCACTCTGTGAATTGATCTGGCTCAATTAGCAGGCCCACAGAGACACCATTCAAAGGACCGGGCTTGCACGCTCAACATTGACACACATAGACCAGTTGAAACAGTTTGCATTCATTTGCTCAGCCTGGCCCTGAGAAGACAACCTGTGAATAAATGAGAAAAGCCACGTCGAGGAAATCCAATCACCAAGAACATTTGATTTATTCTTTAAGCAGTACAAGTTCATTTCCTGTCAGGCTTTATTGAGATTTAACTAAGCAGCTATCTTCTAAACATCTCACAGCAACCTGTCCTTATATGCATCAGAATGCATATCCGGGTTGTTGTTGTGTTAAATTACATGCGCTTTATTCACAATGAGCTCTTTCTTCCATACCACCTCTCTCCCTGATTCAGCTGACTCATTTCAAATTATCTTCACTGGTCGTATCAATTAAATTGGGGATTAGATTCCTCAATGCCCGCCACCTCAAGTCCTTCCCATACCCCACCATCTCTCCATCTATCCCTCCATCTATCCCTCCTGCATGTTTGAGATGTTTAACCTTAATAATCATAGTAAGGTGCCTCTCTGTTGATGTACGTGAAGGGGAAGCACTGAGCGCTTTTCTTTATTGATTTTTAGGTGCTGTAAATTACTACTGCACGGTCACTTAATGTTATTCACCAGTCGAGGGAACTGTAATTTTAACTTGAGTGGTACTCATGTAGCCTATTTTTTGTTAGTTGGCTTCAGAAGTGTAAAAATACAGCTTTTCCCACCTTAATACTTTAAAATGTGAAAACCTGCTGCTTCTCTAATGGACTGGAAAGCATCAGGTTTCCTTGTGGTGGTAAAGTTTAAAACAAGGTATAAACAAGGAATGACCATGGCGAGCCATTCACACACATACAACATATGGAAAAAAGCTAATGATTAATATGATATTGTCAAACTCTCACTGTATTTGCATTGGATGCGATACAGTGAATTCTTTATAAATAGTTTTTCAGACAGTGATACTAGTATCAGAAAGGCTTCTGATACTGCCCAAAATACTGGATCAGGTATCAGCGAGTACATGATTTATTATTTCATGATATAGTTTCACATCCAGATAAAACTACAGTTTTCCTGGAAATCATATCTTCTTCACTACTCAGAGCAGTCAGCACAACTGGCAAATGGGTACCATGTTACATTGATAATCTTAAATTTGTAGTGTTAGGATTATTAGTTTTAGTGACTATTTTTAAAGTGATCAAGTTAGATAATAAAAGAAAGGGTTTCACCTTAGCCATGCAATTGACTATAAATGGCTAAAAAGTGCTTTTTTTTTTATGATGGTAATATATGATTTGTTCTTGGTTAAATATTTGGTACCCAAAATATCTGTGGAGAATGCTTGAATGAATGCAGCACTAATTAATATTCTGACCACTCCATAATTTAGTAAATTCACACACATAAGAGTCGGTGAGCATTAGTAGATATTGACAACTTTAAAGCAGCACACATTGCAAAATCTGTTAAATTAATTACAGCGGCTACACTCTAATGATCCACAAGTGCCAAAGGAAATTGCAAAAAAGATTTCTGATACCTGAACCAAAAAAAAAACCTGTGAGGACAAAGCAATCTGAAAAAGGACAATGGTGACACTAAAGAGAGCAAAGATGGCAGACTGCCTTTTCCTTATTACTCTAACTACACGAGACAAACTGCGCCTATGTCGATACTGCGTACCACTCATGCAAGGTGTCATGTTGATCACGGGAAAACGTAGGACCTGAAATTCTAGTGAAATTGTTTTAACCCTTCCACTGTAGTATCATAAGCACATATGGAAACTGGAAACCACTGCATTCTTGTGAGCTCCCACTCCCATCGCACTGAGAGTCACTCGGTGTGGATCATATTTAATCATAGCTGCGGGCGCTGCAGCATATTCAGATTAGAGCCTGTATCAGCACTAACATTTAAACACTTTTGCCAGACCTAGCTGCATTTCAATTGCGAATAGACAGATAAACCTGTACTTTTGTTTGTATTTCAAAGAGTGTAACAGCAAAATAAAAAAGAACATTAATAACTTCCCTACCTTCATGCAGTATCTTTAATAAATGTTTCCCAGAAATGATCTACCCAGGTTGTAGTTAGTGTTACTTACAGCTGCCCTTTGATTCACTGAACTAACTCTTTTCATATCAAATGGCTCCTATCAGATGTGTCCGTTACTTTTTCATTAGGCCGCTGTCCTCACACCATCAACCAAAACTTTCCTTATTATGACCCTTCTATCTTTCCTTTTATCCCCACCCTCCTCTCGCCATCGTGCTTTTCCCTCCTTTGCTCTTTAACAAATTCTACAGGCCTGCCATGTTAAATTACACTGACTCTTTCCATTTCTAGTGTCTTCAATCATATGTGAGAGGGCCATAGGAAGAGGGAGCAGCAAGCCTAGACAGGGCAGAGATGGAGGAAGATCAGGGCTGGGGCTCTGTCTTGCTGAGACTTGGTTGATGAACCAGCTCTCTGACACCAGTCTCAGTCCCATTCTGCTTAATGAGGAGGAGGAAAGCCAGAGTAACAGGTCCCTTTTCATGTCAGTGACACTACTCTCATGAGTCTTTGTGCGTGAGTGTGTGGACACAGACATGGAAGAGGAAGATGAAGACAGGAAAAGATAGGAAAGGGGATGGCAAAGGTTCAAAGTATCAAATATTCTTGGTTGTGCCTGTAGAACGTTAATTTGGCATGATGCGTGTCTGTGGGCGTTCATTCATTGCACATCTTTTATTGTCAAAGAGATAATGAGATGAAAAAAATGCTGACCTCTCTTGCTCTAGTGAGGTCTTGCTCAGAGGTGTAAGAAGTCAAAGTCAGTGTAATTTATCTAAGCTCAGAGGGCACTAGCTCTTTCGCCCTGTGGGCACATACACACTGTGACTGTTGCTTTGTGGAGAGGAGGGAATGGAGTGGACAGGAGTCAGGCTTAGAGAGGGGCGGCCTGGACGATCTAATACCACAGTTTTTTACCCCAGGGTCTGAATGGAGTAAGAGATGGTCAGCAGTTTGGAGGGAGAAACCAAGAGACAGGTAGATGTATGGCATGTGGGTGTATAGCTTTCTCTAAGGTGATTTCACACCATAGCCTGTCCTCTGAAGTCTTTCATATCCAAAGCAAAACATCAGCACATTCCTAAGACCCACTCATGGTTTCAAGTGTATTTCGAACAGGCAAAAAAAAAAAAAAATCAGTAATTGTTTTCTTCCTTAAGTCGTCTCTGTTGCATTGCACAGCATAACTTCAGTGTGTGTGTTTTAGCGATCAAGCAGTTTATTTGAGAATGTCGCCTCCGCAAAGTCTGTCGTGCAAATGGTGCTTTTTCCGCACTTATATATCAGCACGTTATATCAGCTCTTATCTAAAAGTCAAAACCTTTTTGTCTGCATAGTGTCAATATTTAGTCTGCCTGCCTTGTGATGTCTGTCGTGTGACAGCATGCCGGTTCGTTGTGTTGTCTCTCCCTCTATCTCAATTTGTCTCTCTCATGCCTCACGCCGTCTCTTATTCCTCCACTCCAACCTTAAAAGCGGTGCTTCTGTCTCCTTCGCTTACTGTACGTTTGATGTTCAGCCTAAGTGCCGCTTGTCATTGCTTTACTTGTGATATCACAGCATTGTTTCAACCGTTGCCTGAGTACTCTCCATGCCATCTTTGTGTCGCAGCTATGTTGTGCAAGGGTTATCGCCCTGCCATCTTTGGTTTTATCTTTGCATTATCCTTTGGGTTATCTCAGCACTGTTGTCCCCGATATCGTCTGCCACGATCAAGGTGGTGACCTTTCTCTCTGACAACATCTTAAAATGCCCCTGGAGGTCTTAGTAGCTTCTTTGAGGTATTTCTTACTTGTATGAATATTTTGAATGTTTTGGGGGTTTTTTTATACTTTTTTTATACTTTATACTTTTTGAATGCCAAATGTCAAAATGTTAGATTTTCCCATTTCCTTTTTGGGAGGTTTTTGTTTTGACTTTTGTTTGTTTTGCCTCTGTGTGTGTCAGTTCACGTTTTTTTTTTTTGGGATGTGTACATTTTCATATGTGTCAGACCTGCTCAGCTCACAGGAATGTCTTTGTTTCTGTGTTTCTTCCAGCAACTGTGACAAACAAAAATTTGTCTTTTTCCATCATTTGCGTATGCCTCTGTTTACATGGCGGCGAGTCTGTGTTGTTGCATTTGATTCAGAGCATGGTATGATTCATGGCAGATGATTGCCTTTTCCAGAAGAGTATGACAGCTAAAGAAAGTTAAAACTGAGAATGGTAAACTAGGGGGAAAACGGGAGGGGAAAAAAACAGGGATGTGATCACTATCAAACCATCCACTCAGTAGAGGGAGCAGCCATCCGCATCCTTCTCTCTCTGGGTATGTGACATAGATACAAAATGTCTCCCAGGCTAATTTGCAGAGCAGTACACTCTTCACAGATTCATTTTGAAGTTAGCAGTCAAACAGAATCAGCTCTTTGCCTTCATGCAGTGAAATAAGACCGGAGACACCTTAAATATGTACTCCAGGCTGTTTGTACATCAGTTGATCTGCTTAATGCCTCTTTTCTTTTCCGTTTACTCCTCATGTGTTGAATATCTTTGACAGTGAAGTTTACATCTTCCTGTGGTGTTTTACACAACCCCTCTGCAGTAGATATCTAAACAGAATACCCTTCGGCCTTCTTAGTCTCCGTTAGACCTCATGAAGACAAATCACAGATCTGTATGCCATATGTTTTCATAGCATTGTTCCAGTCCTCACTATGCCGACCGCTCAACCACAGTACAGAGTCAGTATTCCCTTATTAACAGGGTACATACACCTCATAACTGTCAGAAAAGGGAAGAGGAAGCCTTGACAAGCTGGCTGGTGGGGAGGTGCTGCCATCTTGAATAATGATCAGTCTCTCTAAGGACCCTCTGTGAGATTAAGTGAACATATAGGTATGCTTTTGCTCAGTATATCATATCACTCCCTATCTGAACTGACTGTGTTCGGAAATGACTCTTTTAGAACCTCCTGCTTTTGCAGATTATTTTTCCAAGAAAACATCTGTCTTTGCAAATGGACAGTATAGCTATTTTGGGAAAATGCATTTTTTCCATTTCCCCTAGAGAAAAGGTCTCAACAGTGAAAGTGGGTTAGGATTAGGGTTAGTGACAGGTGTTTCCTTTTCTTCTTTTTCTTTTTCTTTTTTTTAGGAAATGCTAATTTACATTTTTTTTTATCAGAAACAGTAAAAATCTCATCTACACACTAATAATTTACCTTTTTTTAACCTTTAACTAACATACAGGTACACACAGGTATGAAATTCTCCCGTTGACTTGACAGGCAATAGCTGCTAGCATTGCTTCAATTGTCCTTAAAAATCTGTCTCTATTTAGTGTTCCTCAGTAAATGTCATTATATATTAGCACAAAGGTTATTCATTGCCATACTGTCACAAGAGAATGAGATGTTTTTGTTTCATGGTTTTAAAGGTCGTATGTGACTTAGAGTAGGACAACTTCTTTCCCCTTGATGATTCAGATCCCTATGGAAACGGTTAAACCCGGTCTCAGAAGTTGACAGGCAGACTTGTTGTTGTTGTTGTTGCCTCAAGCAAGAGGGAGGCTGGGAGAAGAAAAAAGGAAGAGAAGGAGGGACAGTAAAGATGGGTTCTGGAAAACCAAGGGAAGTTGAGATGTGACTCCAATCAAATTATTGGCCAATCAAGTCATAACGTGAGTAATTCAAGGCTTACATCGACGGCCCTAATCTGATTGCCGGTGCATTAGGGGCTCAAAGGAGGGCTCTTAGCAAGCACACTCAGTGGGGGGTCTTGGAGGAAAAGGTGCTTTGATGAGAGACAAGGGAGATTCACTTTTGCTGGATGAGTTATGGGTGTGTGTTTGTGTTTATGTGTGAATGACAGAAAGAGACAGGCAATCTGAAGGGGCTGTTGAAACGAAGCCTTCCTCTCTACCTTTTGGAACAAGACTGTGACAGAGAGAAAGCTAGGCTAGGGGTGGTGGGAGGTTTACATCCCGTCTCTGTTGCCATCTGCTTCAGTGCCATTGTCCAATGGCAACATCTCTCATTTGCCCAATTACAGTGGAGTATTATGATGTGTTTGTTTCGTGCCTATGGGCTCCCTGGCCACATCTGACTCATGTTTTAGCGAGAGAAGTATAATCTATCCTCTAATGAGACCTGCCATTATAGCCTAGTTAACGTTAGATACTTAGCTTCACTCCAATGGTTTTTCTCAACACGTGGTATGGATATAAAATATATAATATTGCATATTAATTTAATGCCACATGTGCATGTCAGCCAACTTAAACTGTGGAGGACAGTCTGGATATTTTCCCCTTAGCCCTTCACTGTGATTTCTATAGGGCCAACAAAATCTGGTGTAACTGGTGGATGAAAGCAACTCACCAAGAGAGCTTACACCTGGAAAAACATGATGATGGGGCCAGCCATTGAACGGAAGGGGCTCCAACAAAAGGCCAGGCCCTCAGAAAGCCTGGGGTTTCCGGCATCTTACACTGGTGTTGAGTGTTAATCATGCTCAGTTTCAGCATCCCAGGGCCTTGGAGAGAAAAATCTTGGCATGTTTTTGTGCTGATTTGCATGTGGAGGGTTCCTGAATTAGTGAAACCGCTCCACCACCACCATCCTCCCGTTGCTCATACACATAAACCCACATATACACTCCACCTCCCCCATGCGCTCGGGGATCTGCATTGTCGAAACAGCTGCCAAGGGAACAGCTTGTCTCAGAGAGAGAGAGAGAGAGAAAGAGGAAAAGTGAGAGAGGGCAGAGAGGGGGAGCACTGGGGAGAGGGAAGGTAATCAGTTTTTGGAAAAATACTGCCTCTCCATCCCCTGCCAAGAGTTAGTTTGTGTTGTGGCTTTTTTCTGGGCCAGCGTAGCCCTGGCACAGTGGCTTCAGCCATCTACTCCTCCGTCCGCAGTTAATTCAACAACAGGGGGTTTAGGTCATAAACTGACAAAAACAATAGCCAAACAGAATGAGGTTTTGAAGTGTGTCTGTGTGCATCTATGTTTAACTGTGCTCTGGAAGTGCTAAAACTTTTTCTTCTTTCAGCCATATGCTTATTTGTGGGTGGCAATCAGGCATTCGTAAAAAAAAAAAAAAAAAATCTTATTGTTGTGATACCACAGCAAATAACCCTAAGTGAGCAATCACCCTTTTTTTTTTTTTTTTTTTAAACAGTGCTGGCATTCTGCCTTCTCACAATATTGTGGCATGTGTCCCTGCTCTCCCACACACATATTCTCAGGAACAAATCTGATTCCATCACAACTGATTGACTAAAGCCGTTGTACCAATACGGCACCAGTTGAATAAATGTAACAAGCTTATATGTGCTGGATCTAGTCTGATACACGCCGCGTGCCGTAGACCAAGGATGAATAAACAGGAGCGTCCTCCCCCTCTCTAATAAAGCTTGTCAGCTCAAGAGGAAATGACAGGTTCAACAGTGTTCCTAGTTAACACAACAACCTATGAATAACCTCATCTAGCACAACATATGGCTTCTCCATCAAGCATCCTGCAAACAAGGCTGCATATGTGAATTAGGGTGTCAGTCAAGAAGGAATAATAATGAGAATGCTTTTGTGGTGCCTTGAATATGAACACAATGTCTGAACAATAATGTTTTAAGAGCATTAAATAAAATATTTCCTAGCCTCATTATTATTATTTCTTTTTTTCAGGTGTATTATCATCTTAATTCATTTTACAGCAGATAAGTAATAATACCTGAGGAAACGGCATGTACCAACCAAACAACAAATTAAACGTACAACTAAATGAAAAAAAAATTCTGAATAATGTTTACATTTTCATTACCTGCTCTGTGCTACCATTTGGTGATAAGTCTTTAATAGTTATTTTTGATCATTATGTGTGTGTTATGTACCGTTATGTACCTGTGTATCAAGTTTTCATATATGAGAGGCCCTTTTCTAGCCTATCGCCTGGGAACCAGTTAACCATGTTTGACTGAGTAATCCAAGAGCCAGTGCTCACAGATGCAACATCAATTAGGTCCAAGTGAAGGGTCGATTAGTCTTCAAAAGGATGGAGAGGAGCTGCACTGCGAGTCATGTGAACCCAGTGCCTTTTCTTCTGCTGCAGCCATGGGAGGAGACAGGAAGAGGAGAAAGCCAATGCAGAAGCCAGCATTTAGCTGTTTACATGCTGTGTGGACACATACAAGTGTCCGCTGTCAGACTTTTAATCACTTTGGAAACTTTCGAGACGCTGAACAGGAGCAGGGGGAATAGCTTGCACTGTTTTGCTGTTTAGCGAGCCAGGGGAGGAGGGAGAGACGAAGAGATATGATTTAGATGCTCCGCTGGCTGCTATTCAACCAGCTCCTTTTCTCCAATTCCCTGTTTTCCTCCTTTCTCTCTTTCGTTTATTTGCTTTTTAAATAGGTATGTTTAATACATAAGGGTGTAATTGCTATCACAGCTGCAGCTCCATTGTGTGTCTGTCTGGGTTTTGCACTGGGTACTCCTTTCCCCTTCTTACATTCATCAGAGAGAAGAGCCCATAGTAATATACCTCTGCCCTCAGGCCTTCCCCTCCTTTTTTTTTTTTATAATTTTTTTGTTGCCTATGCAATCATCCTGTCCTTTCCATATTGTCTACAGTGAGCCACAGAGCACTGACTTTGTGCCCATACACACTGGATTAAATTTAAAGGCTTGATTTTTGTTTTTGTTTTTTTCTACTTCCACCACTCAGATTTTGCTCATGGGCACAAGTGTCAAGAGACAGAAAGGCCCATAATCTGTTGGCCATTTGTACCAGTTTACCTGGTCATCACTCTTAATGCAGTTTTTTTTTGTTGTTGTTGTTTGTTTGTTTGTTTGTTTTTTTGTTTTTTTTTTACCCGTTTGTCACCACCCTGTCTGCTTTCAACTCCTTTACATGAAACACAAGGCCGCCCCTCTCTCACTTTTTATTCCTCTCTCACGCTCTTTCTTTCTCCATCTGCATTAATGGATGCAAATGGAGTCGTGTGTGGGGAAAGGAGCTGACATTTATGCCTCTGATTAGAACATGCAGCCCCAACGCTTTGTAATTGATTGCAGCGTGGACGGCACACACTCACCCATACCCTCTCTTAAAGGCCTGTATGCTCTCTGCATCCTATTAGTCTGTGTGTGTGTGTGTGTGTGTGTGGGTGTCCCTCTCCCTCTGACCCTCTCACTTCCAAACACTTAGATGGGTATATGCATACATAGACAGTTTCTCATACAGTTAAAGTACACACACACACACGCACACACACACACACATCCATCCATGCAAGCCCACATAGTCTGCCTCACTGCATCCTTTAGAATAAGAAACTTTTAATGGTTGCTTGGTTCAATTTCAAGGCCAAGTCATTGTGGAGAAGCCGAGCTAACACTGCTGAAGATGTCGATCCGCTTCCATCAATAAGCGGGCATGACTTGTGAACCCACATAATCCATGAAATGGTGGCATGGGTCAGGGTGATGAGGTGATGTTTATGTGATGGGTTGTAGATTAGCTCTAGGAGGCAAACAGTGGGAAAGAAGTGGGAGTTTAAATATTGGAGACATGGTGGGAAAGTTGAGATAATGAGTTAATATGGTGTCTGTGTACAATAGAGGAGAATTGAGGTGAAGAGAGAAGAAAAAGTGGAGATTATGTTTGTAAAGACGGGAAGAAAAAGAAGCTCCCAGAGAGAGTGGGCTGAGGGCAGAAATGTGCTGAGTATTGTGTCCTTGTTGTGAGCGTGTGTGCATGTGTGTTTATGAATACACATTAATGCCCAGTTGAGTGTGAGCTTTTTTTTTTTTTTTGGTTGCATTTGCATTCTGCCTGCTTATTGCATGGATGTTTGCAGGCTTTCATGCTGTGAATGTGTGTAAGTGCCCATGTGCATCTGTGTGCATTTGTGCTTGTGTGTTTGCATGTGCGCATGAGGAGCAGCACGAGGATGTAGCAAGGTGCTGTACAGTAATTAGCATCATTCTCACCAGGGAAGCGCTATGTGTGGAGGCCCCATTAAACACAGTGGACGGACAGACACTGAGCCACCGCTCAGTTCTGCTGACTGGCATGCCTCCTCCCTGTAACACACACACACACACACACACACAGAAACACTCCTAAATCACCTTGGCCTGCCAACTCAAGTACCACATATATAGTGGCCATACACAAACTAAATGAGGCATATCAAAACATGTTGTAAATTATGGACAGCTACAGAATGCCTTACACTTAGTTATCATGTCTTAAGAGGGCACTAATATGAACCAAAAAGTAAACTATATTATTTGAAAGGCCCGATCTTTACTTATAATGTAATCCTGTGGAGTCACATAGCATTGTGTACTGTGAATTTATTCCAAGCTAAAACAAGAAGTAATTTCTTTTCTACATAGGGACCTGCATTCATCCACTTTATCCCTGCACACAGACCCACACACATTTATAGACACACTTAAAGATGCACCATGAGACACACACACACACCCTCTCACTCACCGGAGCACACACACAGGGGTCGAGCGGGGGTGTAAAATTATGCCGCGTTAGCTGGCATGCAGTGTTTGTGCTAATGAAGCTCTCTGTCCACATAGGCTGATAACTTGCTGATGACTCGATACTTCTGCCAGAGAGGTCTGAAGCACAGTGTGAATACTGAAGCAGGTGTGTCCTGTGGTAGCTGTGTATTATTGGCTGAGGGTATTTGGATTTTCTTTCTCCTTGAAAATGCAGAAAGAGAAATATATGCTCATATTAATCATTCCCCCTGAAAACTGGAAAAGTGGTTTTGCCATTATTTTACAGAAGGTGACTTACAGGAATTTTTTTTTTTTTTTTTCAAAGATAATTAATTTCAGCATTTGGTAGAAAAAAAAATAAAATAAAAAATTCAATTCTGTTTATCAAATTGAAATGCTGTCATTTGCCAGTCATGGTTTGATCTCATTATTTTTCCCAATTAAACTAGTAGTATTGTGATATTTTACTCACAACATACATTCCCAAGATTTTCAAACAAATTCAGGCACTAAAAATCTGTCGGAGCATGAACCACCGTGAAGTAATAGGTCAAATTGCAGAATGCAACTTGGTTAACCAGCTACAGATATCGCCACGGGCTCAGTTAACCAGATTCCACTACCACTATAAATCTGAGAGAAGAATAAAAATCTCCAAAGAATGCCAACAGTTTCTGGTTGAATTTTGTTGAAAGGCATATTCACTGATGAACAATACATCAACAATTTTAACGCCCTTGGCTGTTAATATTTTACTGGTCACGTAAACATGCTGCTTTAATGAAAAGCTTCAACAGTCATCAACATTAGTAGACAAAATGTGATAGTAAGACTCAGATGGATGATGAACTCATTTGAGCAATGTTTCATCCCAAACCACTTAATCACACCAAGACTATTCGGGTTCAGCGTTGTCCACCGTCACACTCCTGCATGAACCAGCAACCCTACTGATTGGCCAACTCCACCATACAAACTACAACCACCCAAACATATTTCCCTATAAGCCCAATTATTTGTTAAATTCATAGTATGAATGAATATAAACTCACATCAGTGAAGTTCAAGTTTATTAAGCCCTTGGGTGGCAATTAATTTTCATTGTTTGTGCAGGAGTGTGTTTCAATCTTTCTCATCCTGTGGAAAATAAGCTCTATAATACCTTGTTTATTTCCACTTTCTCTACCTGTCATTGCTAGTGAGGGCTTGTTGCTTGACTTGTTTGCTGCACATCTGCTTGTCATCTCACTAAGGAGCTGATGCACAAGTTGAGCCTGACCTTACAGCAGCGCTTTGTCATTTAGAACTACACACACACACACACTCAGACACTTTCTCTCTCTTTCACAAAACATTCAAGAGCCATCACACCCACGCAGGGGCACACACACTCCCTCTACATCCCCTATCCAGCGCTGGGAAAAGTAATTAGTTAGTGCCCCCAGGACTCTGACAGGCGCTTTCTGACAAGAGGAAAGGGCAGGGTGACATTTTTGGTCAGCAACATGCTACAGTCATTGTGCTGCATACTTCACAAAATTACCACTGAGGTTGAGAGTTCAAATCCCTGAGCTCATTGTGGGCTGATAGAGCCTTCAACCTTTTTAGACATCATGGATGACATGCTTGTGCAAAAGTGCAACAAGCTGTATGTCCTTTGGGATGCCGTCACCTCTTCTTCTTTGTTTAGACTTTAACAGCCTTGGGAGAGTTGAATGTCTCTTAAGCACCATCTCTAAATGATATGTTTTCCACTTGAATGCTCAGAAGCTGATAAACTCTCAACATGGTGGCTTACACTGTGGACTTTTGTAGTGATTATATCTGAGCTTGTTTCTGTTCTGATTTTGAAGGCTGGGCAGCCATATAACTTTGGTGATATGAAAGCGGCTGCCTAGAGGCTTGTCTATACTTCAAAAAGCTACAAGAGAAAGGGAGATTGAGAGGAAAAGAAAATAACTTTGACACAGACACTGATAAAGAAAGACAGCAGTTATAAAGAACCATAAAAAGGGGGAGCTGCAGCCTTTTAGTCTTATCTTAATTTTACTCCGTAAGTAAACAGAATCCGAATGGTTAGTCTTGGCTGCAAGTAAATGCTCCATGCAAAATTCTGCTATGACTGGCTGGACTTGCTCTCTCTGGCAGCTCAGAAAGGTTTAAAAACATTAAACCTTGGGTACCTTATTGCCTGGAGTGTAGTGGACAGCCCCACACCGCTCACACTAGGCTTTGATAGCTGTCAGTTAAGATTTATTTTCCTAACAACTTTGATGGATGGGCCAAGATCATGACTAACTGGCTGCCCACCAGCTCCCCAGTCTCATGACCAAATCACTGGCAGGCTGGAAGGGTCTCGACTTTCCATCATGCCCAGCCAATTATCAGGCCTTCGTGGCCAATGCCCTCTTACTCTGGAACTACTCTGTTGGCTCATATGCTCTTTCTGTTACCTTTCTATGTGTCTGTTTACTTAATGTGTCACTCATTCCTTCTGACTGTGCTCTGCGAAAGTTAGCCTCAGAAAAGGTTTGAAAGAAGTGAGGCCATTTCAGTCTTCATTGTTAAATTACACTGTATCAATAGAATGCGTTTGCTCAATGATCGTTGAGTAACTGAGAAAATCCTTCAGCTAAAGCTTAAGGGAAGTACATTTGACCTATAGGATGGAGAATTTGCATTGAAATCCTCTACTTTTCTTTATGTAATAGTTTTTCACTATCCAGCTTTCTAGAAATTTCTACAATTGGTTCATAGAGTCTTTCATTTATCAGATATTTTTCTGCACTCTATTATCATGTCAAGGTTCTTCCTATCAGTGACCTGGTCGATGGAACCACCCTGTTAGTGCTGTATCACTGCACCTGCACCACCCTGCAGCAGAGATACTGTGTCTTTAGCTTGGCCTCCGAGTTATTTTTTAATTAAAAAAAAAAAAAAAAATCCATTTTGGTCTACCTCTAACAGAGAAGACATTAGAACCATATACTCCCCCTTACATTCATCACCGTCATTTTCTTTTTTCCATTTATCACCTCACTTTTCCCTGTTTTCATTCTGCCTAATATTAGCTATCCTCTCTTTCTACCCCTCCTTCTCTTCCCTCTCTTCATCCCCCTTCACCTCACTACTTTCTGCCACGCCCTAACAGCTTGTTGTGTACATCATCCACAGTCAGGCAGAAACATCACATGACGAGGCTTGGCTGGCAGGCTGACCTTGCCCTGCACTTCCTGGGACTCACGATGCAGCCTGGATAATCCAGCTAGCGTAGCGGGCCGTGGAAACATCTGCTATTATAATTACCTAAACGATGTATTTTAATCCCAATAACTCAATCAGAGTTGATTTACTGTCTTCATGTGTGTTTACACATATGGGTATGGGTCAGTGTGTGCATGCTTGTGCAAGTGCAGAACTAAGGTGGATGAATTCTTATTTTGAGAATACAGGATAGAGCCATGCAGAACAGACATCTTAATTGGGTCTTTTCACTGATTCAAGTGATTTCAACATGAACAGATGGACAAAATCACACAAGTCCATGAGAGTATCTGCTCCAGGGCTGACAGAGCTTATCATTTCTGTTGTGAAACTATGTTCAGTGGGTTTTTGATGCAGGCTATCATTTGCAGCTGCTGTTGCTGTTGTACATAAGTATTACTTGATTCTCGTTGTCCCGAAAGCAACTGTTAGCGGGACCTGTGATGGTCCTGCTGCTAAGCAAATCCGTATCGCAGATTGCTGCAGTTATCTGCTGCTCTCGTATACAAACCTACAAATTCTCATTTATTTCGCAAACCATAAAACTTTTTTATTCTTGGCCTTGTTTCACTTCACTGTCTCAGTCAGTCTTTTATTTGTTGACTGATAAGAAACAAGGGAGAACTTTGTCTGGCAGAATGCCCCCAATATAAGCATCATCCATAAAATATTCACATGCCTACATGGTCGTGCGAGGAAAATATAATTGAAAGAGACTTTGGTTGAAAAGGCCACAGACCCCACCAGGTGTAAGCAAAAAGACATACACTACCAGTCAAAACGTCTGAAAGGTAGTGTATACAGTATCATTGAGTTTTAATTTGATTTTGTACCATCTTTGAAAGGCTTGTGTTCAATGATTCCTCCATTACTGTGCTTTGGATTGCACTCCAAGTCGCACTGTGAGGCCTGTTCTCTCAGCCCAGACGCCATTTTGGCTCTGGTGGAGGTCTGTGTTTTTCATCCAAGCGCTCTGTGACAGAGTGTAATCAAATCTTGGTCTCCTCCTACACGGGACGCCAGACATCTCCCTCTGTCAGCCGCAGGAGATTTGTAGGCTCATCATGTTTTGGTCGAGGCAAGTTTCTTATATACCCACTGCCAGAAGGGAGGTGAATTGGATGTGGATGGAAGGAGATGGTGTAGATGGTAGAGAAAACGCATTAAATGCAACCCCCAGCAGTTTTCTTAGCCCCCTTGTTTGGTCTGAACAAATCCCAGAGTGGTTGGTACCTGCCATGGTGATATATTTGCTGAATTCCTCCATCAGGAAAATCATCCAGTGGCTTTATTTGTTGTGTTTCTGATTACTTTCTTTTTTTAAACCCAACTTTTTAATATTCGCCACCACACACTGCAGTATGAAATGTGTCACTACTATGCGGCTCCACCATCCATTCTTAAATGGAAAAAAGTGCAGCATGAGCTGGTGGCATCATGGAAAAACACTCAGTTAAGATGTCAGCGGTGTTGCCTGCCAAGCCAGGGGTGGCAGAGCAGTTGAAGCTGAGAACAGTGTTGACTGATAGGTCTGAAAGGGAAGTAGCATCCATACAGTCATTAAGTAGGTCGGTGCTGTGTGCGTTTATGTCTGTGCTGTGTGTTATGTGAACAGACGCACACCACTTGCTCAAATGCGACTGCATCTGTTCACATGACATACTGTTTTTGTCTGTGCCTGTGTGATTTCTTGCGTGGGTGAATGGGTTTGTGTAAAACTGACTGGGTAAGTGTTGTAGCAGTTGAGAATACAAACCTGGCCCACACATCAAAAGCAGTGTGTCATGTTGGAGCAGCCTTTCTTGGGGCACTGCTCACTCGCTGAACTTCCCAGTATTTCAGCTTGTTTACAGTGGCACATGCCAAACCTTCCCTCCATTTGAAAAGGCTTCAGCATGCTGTTGACTCCTTCCCAAAAGGAAACCTCCATATTTTTTTTCTCTCCTGGGTGTATGGCCTGTCAGAACCACAAAAGAAGAAAATGCCATTACGTTGCTTCGGGAAGTGCTGTGTATGATTCTCATACCCAGTTTATTGTTTGTTTGGGGAGTTTTTTTCCTACAGAAAAGGGTGGATTTCTGGTGGTGTTCCCCTCTTGCTTGTTCCCTGTATGCACAGTGGAGGAAAAACAGAAGCTGAAATATTCTGAGCTTGAAATCAAATGTTTAATCCATAAGTATTAGTGTAAACATCCCCATGGGTCAGAGAAAGGTGAAGGCAATAAAAGCAAAAGATATTGACAGAAAAAGTAAAAATTACAAGAGAGTTGTGAAGGAAATGAAACATCCCTTTGAAGTGCTGGGTAAAGTTTCACGGATTAGCCTCCAAATAGCTGCAGATAGCATCACAAAGGCCTGAGTGGAAGACAAGTCTTTCATGGTGGGCTGGGCCCTTGCTCACTTTGGAGCCCTCCAGACCTGCTTGGTGATCCAAGGCCTTCCAGGAAGTATCCAGGAAGCCAGGGACCATGCTAGGGTCAAACCACCTCTGCTGGCACAGCAACTGTTAGAACAGAGAGCCGAAAGAAACAAGGCAGCAGGAGAAGTCATTATCTGCGTGGAGGTCCTATCGAGAACTCTCCAGGCAGGAAGTTAATGGTTGGAAGAAAGAAGAGTTTTACTGGATTTTTTTTTTTTTTAATACAGGAAATTTATTTCAGGTTCGTTATTTTCTCCTCTTTAGCCAGACTCTAAACTGTTATTTAGAGGCTGTGTGTTTCGAGTTGTCTTATTTTTTTCTATTTAACCTTCATGCTAATAAACTGCGATTTGTTTTTGAAAAGAATTCAAGCCAAGGCAATGGTATTTTCCTTTTTTAACATTTATATGCCTTCAGATGCACTATATAATATTTCTGAATAAATATTACTGGACAACTACTCTCTCTCACATACGACACCATCACACATATAGTCCCCTGTTGTGCTGTGCTTCCTCGGGTTGGTGGGGGGCCCCTCCTCATCAGTGTCACAACCTGGAAGGTGATGTTTACAGCGTGGGAGTGAGTGATGATGAGGAGAACGGAGGGAGACAGGGAGGGAGGGCACGTTGCCACCTATGTGCCCCCTGATGCCTACAATGCAAAAGTGAGGTCACACAGCACAGGCACAACAAATGTGTTTAGACTTCAGTACACAAGGAAGAGGACAATCTACTCTTATATTGGATACTCTTAAGTTGTTTGTTTTATTTGTTTAGTTAAAAGAGTTCCTGACAATATTGTAACATGCTCGGATTAAAATAGGTTTGTTCGGACAGTTAGCTGGTGAACATGGTTTGGCATTTTCTGCTACTAACGGAGGCGGTAAGCACGGATTACCTCTATTTGTTTTTTTGGGGTTTTTTTTGGACTCAAACCAAAACTACTCTCACCCTATCTAAAGAAAATTTTACAAACAAATCAGGAGAGTCCTCTTGCTTGTGTCTTAACTCATGACTTGTAGCCTCAAGCATATCCTTTTGCCCTGATAGTGGTGGTACTGATGTCCTCATATCAATAATTGACTAAAATCAAAACAGAACTGCTTGTAGCATATCACATGCTTCCTGACTGAGTCAGTGAATATGCTCCTGAAATGTGAAACATCTCAGTAGATGCAGTAAAAACTCCTTTAGCTACAAATAAAACAATAAATGAATGCACTTGAATGCACAGGGATGCACTTGGTCTTATGTCATAAGATCACTGGTGATGATTCAGGTTTTTCATGAAAATATATAATGTTAGTATCTAAGGCTTGCAGAAATCAGTGCATTGATTGTTCATTGGACAACTTTGTAACAAGTTGATGGTAATAAAGTCAAGTTTTTTCTACCATCTCACCATCATCACAAATGATATATTTAGACATCAAAGTGTTCCAGGCTTCCCACCCTCAGTGGGGGGTCAGCGGGAAATGGCCATCATGTGAATATGTTGTTTACAACTTTTTTTCACTTGTATTTGTTCAGTTACTCTTGCTCAAGGCTTCTTTTCTTTCTGTTCATGATAAGTTTTTATTCTTTATGTATCCATCTGTCTGATCCAGTGGTGTCAGGATAGAAGATGTCATTTGTTGTACAAACTGAAAAGTCTAGTTTGATTTGATATGGCTAACAAGAGCATCAGCACAGAGGCGGGCAGAATAAAGGCGAAACAAGATCAGAGTGGACAAAACGGAGAAGAACAAAGTGGATTAGAACGAAACAGAATCAAATATAAAAACATGGTAGCGTGGTCACATAGCCGCTGTTGCTTTTTACAACATGTACCCATTTTGCATTTGAAGATAGAGAGACAAACACTGCACCAACAGCTTGACAGATGAAATCACATCTATAACATGACAAAAAGCCGAACTCACTTTCATCAACATATGCTGTAAACATGGATTCTCTCTTTCTTTCTTTTTTTTTTTTTTTTTTTTTTTTTGGACCCAACCCAAAACTACTCTCAGGCCACGTATTTACAGCCTGCAATTACTGTTTTCTGGTGAAGGTAATGGATCGAATATTAGTTCTGTTTCCATTTTAATATCTCAACATATGCACATGTAAATGAAGACCACACACATACACACACACACACGCGCGCACACACACACACACACACACACACACAAACACATATATGCAAACATATGTACATAGATTGGCATACATGTCGCAGTGTCTGAAGTAATCCCTACCAGCTTCAGTTTATCTGAAACAGCTTCCAGGTGCGCTCAGCTAGCACACATTCCTGCAAGACACTGAACACGTACCCCCGCACTCATACTGTTATGCAAACACAAACACAAACACACATGCACGCCACACATACAAGTATACACGTGCCACACAAAAAAAAAGAAAAAAGCGAGAGACGCTTCCTTCTCTGTTAACAAGTCATTTCACCCTGCCATTGTGTGTAATCCTCGACATATCTGACAGAAGGATCCTATTGTCACCAAAAACTCTGAGTCTCTTTCATGGATGCCTAATGATATTTTATCTCACACTCAGCATCATGTTCACATTTCCCTGCATGTTTAAAAAAAGATTTTAAAGAAAACAGCTCACTTCAGAATACTTGTGTCAGTTAAAGAGGAGTGATTGATATGCTGTCTTCCCGGCTCCCACCCTCCCCCTCCATCTTCTCCTCATCGCTCCCTCTTTTCAAGATCCTACATTTTCACTAAAGTCCCCTTCTCTCTGTTATCATTCCACCAGAGGCTCTCTAAAGGAGCTTTGATATTGAAAGCAGGCTTGGCATGAAAGGCAAGGGTTTAGGGGAATGTAAATGCTGGGGGTCTTTTTAAAGGAAGAGATCTTCCAGTTAACGAACACCTCGTGCTCCAGCACTTTCTGCTCTGCTGACTTCTTTTTTTCTTTTTTCTTTTTCTTGCATGTAACAAAATGGGGATGAAAAAATGAAATCATAAATGTCATTTAAATCATATGTATGCATTTGGGTCATTTGCAGTTGATGATACTGAGGAAAAAACAATATGTATTTGATGCATGCTGTAGTATATTTCAACTTTCGGCTGTTTTAGCCACAAATTGTAAGAAATTTCAAGAAGCCCTCATCCTACCTAGGCAGACTGCAGCCCTGTCATAGTTACTGTGTCCTCGCTGATCAGATTGACATAACAGGAGGAGCCAACGTCTAATGTACTTGTCAGCATGTGAATTCCCAGCACATCCGTGATGGCACCCCGCTCTGAATCCCACTGAGCTTCTGTTGGAGCTAAAAGACTGCATTCTATGACGATCCCCTACTCCCACTCCCAGTTTCTCTCTCCTTTTTTGGGCTCTACTCCCTCTCTCTCTCTCTCTCTCTCTCTCTGTTTCCCTCCTTTGTGTCTCCCCATCTCCTTTGCCCCCTGCCAGCGCATCACATTCTCTCTATGCAGACTTCCCTCCTGTGGCTTGTGGTGCTACTTCACCTCTCTGGGATCCCTGCAGACTTAAGCTGCCCACAACACACAGAGTCAACCAGTCTGTCCCAGTCTGCGTCCATACAGCTCCACACTTGTGTATGTGTTTGTATGTGTGTGGGTTTTGTGTTTTTGTATTTGTTTTTTTTTTTTTGCACAGGATAGCCATAAGAAAGAAAAAAAGAAGTGTCTGAGGGGGGGAAAAAAGAAAAACACTCACACCGTTTCTTCCTGCATTCTCTTATAAACATCCCTCTTCAAATAGTTCCCCACTAATGAGTCCCTTGAGGGTTGCACCAAGCAATCGCTCTCTTCAGACGCTATTACAGCCAGTGTGGCTTCAAAGACTTTATTATTACCATAACTGGGGACTCCTACCTGCCCACATAGCTTTAGCCATTAGCAAAACCTCCAGTTTGCTAATGGGACTGAATGGACTTGACTTGGGTTAGAGGTAGAGTAAGCATCAGTGGAGCTTTAGAAGATGGTATCCTGGAGTCTGCACTTATTTTTTTTATTTCTTCAATATTTGCTTTGATGTCTCAGTTGATGTAGACCTCGATAACAATAAGCTGAACTCTTAAATACACAGTTAAGCAGTGTTTACTTTCTGTTCCTCTATAGTTGGACTTAATTCTGCTCCACTCTGTTATCAGCCACTGACCTTCCAAGGTCACCATGATGCAGATAATAGTATGGCTAATTAAAAACTCATCATCTCAGTGATGAAAAGATAATATGATTTAAAAAAAAATCATATATAGACTGTAAAAACTCATAGCAAAAACTATGTGACACTGTGACAGTGCTGCTAATTTGCTGGTATCCTCTGCCAACTGACATGATGTGCAGAAGCAAATGTCAAGTTAATGCAGCTGGTCACCCATCAAGTAGGTTAGATTAAATGCTAGGCAGCAGCGTGGAAGCCCCTGTGGTAGCTGTCCCTCCGCCAGCCCTGGCGAGGTTTCTTTTTCTGGGATGGCTGAGGAGGGGACGAGGGCTCTGATATCCCACCGTCACCCACTCACATCACCCGCTACTTCTGGCAGGTGTGGTACCCACGGGGGCTCTGGATGCACTCATCTGGCCCGAGAGCCCCGCAAGAGCTGTCAGTCTGCTCAGCTACATCACTGCTCTCTCTACCGCAACACCACTAATGTAGAGCCGAGTATTCCACGAAAGCCGACATTGTACTGTACGAAAGAGCGCTCTCACAGTCCTTTTTTTTTTTTACTTTGATCACAAACACAAATTGTTCCACTACTGATTACAAGCTGTTAAATAAAATACGAAGGCAGCAAGAGAAACGCTATGCAAACAAGACATATGTGCTCCTTCGTGAAAATCTCTTTATGTGACCTCCATGCACTTTTATTTAATCATATAAATATATCGAACATTATTTATCCTTTGCCTGACACATTTCTCTCAAAACCACAAAGATTAAGCTTACGGAAGCACCAGAAGGGAAGGTCATGGCACCACCAAAGTCAGTCAGAAAGTTAGCATCTGAGACTCAAAAATGTCTCTAAAGAATTTCATAGAAATCCATCTGATATTTGTATCAGCAGACATTGTAATCCTGCTAATGCCATGCTGCTATCATGACATAAAAAAATTCAGAAATATAAATCAAGTATACATATATATATATATATATATATATAGTATACTGAACTGCACTGTACAATACTGTAAACTGCTTTCGGATCTGTTCCACTTTCAAACAGCTAAAGGATTAGGAGAGACTATAAGTAAAATATTTGATGTTATTGGAAAACCAGCAGTTCACCCTGCAGTCAGTCCGGTTTTTAGTGCTGTCTTTTAAAAGAAATTAGATGTGTTTCTGTGCCAAATAGGTAAGTAATGGGTGGAGGTTTACTGCCCTTTGCACCGCTGTCCAGATAGATCATCAAGGATGCCCATCTCCAATTTGCTCACTCTATCTTCAGCACTCTTAGGCCGGGTTGTTGAATGAATACACCCGTTTTTCAACAATGGTTTGTGTATTTTCTGCCGTACTGAAGAGGCAATTTCCTTTGCAGCTCAAGTGGCAGTTGTCTTTTGCCTCCTTGTTCAATTAAGGGGGAGGGGTGAACGCGAGCTGAAGGGGTTGTAGTAATACTTCTGGTCAAAATAAAAGCTTTTTGCGGTGACATCATGTCATCCATCTCCCAGTAAATGATACATCTTCCTCTTACAGCACGCTGAATGACCTTGTTTGTGTGGCCCTGTTAGTAGTGAGGGAGACTGCAGGAGGGAGTCTGGAAATGAGTCTGGTCATTGTCTGGAGATGCAGGCAGGCTCACAGAGAGATAGAGACAAAGACGGGGGGGCGAGCAAGAGGAAGTGCACCGGTGTCATCTTCGACCTGCTGCACTCATCAGGGAGGCACTGTGGCACCTTGAATCTGATTAGCCAGACACTCATTACACCTGACCTTGGATCACAACATTACAAAACAGCATTGAATTTAAGAGGGGAAAAAAACAAACAAACAAAAAAAAAACCACACAATAAACAAGCGCAGTTATTGCGTGTGAGGGCGGAAGCAGTTATTCCTCCCATAAACATTTTCTCAGAGAATTAAAGTTTGGGTTGGAAGCAAGATTAATATGGGATGAGGAGAGCATGCCAGCGAAAAAGCAGGCTAGTGGAATTTAATGAGTTTTGTGTGTCGGCTGGGGAGTCCGTTCGCGCCACGCTAATTACGCTCTGTAACGAACTGAGATCTGGGGAGCAGCGCAGGAAGACAAAGGCTCTGAGCAGTCCAGCAGCAAGCGGAAGGCAAAACAAAAGAGCTGCATGCACATATTTCAAGCCCACATGGACTGATATGAGCAGTGTGACAGACAGAGAGATGGAGGGGTGCTTAGAGTTTTCTCCAAGCCTTCCCGTTGTTCCCAACCCCCCATGTTAAAGGTAATGAGATGTAGCCGGCGACAGAGAGCTTCAACCTGACAAACGAGCCTCTTTATTAGCCAGATATGTGTCATACACTCGGGTGGTAGAAAATGAGTTGTGCAGAGATGGTGGGATTGTCGGGGTAATTAGATCAACCTCTGTTTAGTTTGTGCTGTTCCAGCACTTTAACTAGATAAACAAAGAAGACATCCACTCACACACATACTGTCCATCAGAATAAAAACTAAAACTGCAAATTACAGGCAACACTGCCCCCTCTTGATCAGGAGGCCAATTGCAGAATTTCATCCGCCCGGGTTCAGTGTAAATGAGGAAGTCCCAGCTCTTGAAGTGGGTGCGCGTCTCTTTCCTTCATTAAGCCGCCACTGCCTGCAGGGAATCTAACATTCTTCCCACGCATCAGTGGCCACGGCGCACAAACAGCAAACAATCACGCTGACTTTCAACTGTGACTTTCAGTGGAATGAACCCAGTCTAGTCAGCTTCTCCTCCTCTCTGTCTCCATTTTGTGCTCCCACTCTCTTTCACCCTCTCTCTAGCAGAGTCTTTCAAGTTGGAAAGAGAATTTGCTCCTGGCATAGTTTAAATGAAACTTGCCCTCTTACAGATGGATTCTAACCTTTAATATTGTGGCTCTTTGTTTCCGAGTATATATCCAACTTTCATCATGCAATATGTATCGTTATCACCCCGTAGCCCCTGAACTCTCCCTATGAAATGTTTGTGCGAAGTCTGAGCTACAGTCGGATGAAAGGATGGAATTTCAACTTTCCAGTGTGCAAATCATGCTTCTGTAATTTGTTTGTTTTGTCAAACTCAGTTCACGTGTATTTCCTTTCCTGACATCATCTAACGTCACCAACACACCGATACAAATTCTCCTTCATACCCTCTGCCATCTCACTGCTCAGCTCTGCACAGTACAGGTAGCACCATCATTAGTTTTACACTTTACACTATTTGGTTGTTGTTGTTGTTGTTTTTTACTGCTACTGCGGCAGAATCAATTGCCCCATGGGGACAAATAAAGGTCTTGAATCTTGAATCTTGAATCTTGAATACAACAACATCGAGGTTCCATCCGCCTTCCTAATCTGTTTATGTGTTTATGGCAGTCCTGCCAATTTTATTAAAGCCAGAGCACCTGAACGCGTGACAGCAGACCTCGTCCTCAACTATGCCTCCCTACTGTCTCGTGTTCTCTCTTTCAGCTGATTTTCCCGTGCAGAACAGCCCCATAGCCCCGTCTGCATTCCTTTCCAATTAAGCCAGCATCATCTGATTCCAATTACTCTAATTATAGCAGCCAGGGATGTAAGTGAGGGAGGAGAGAAAGTAGAGAAAGAGAGAGTAGAACATGGCGAGCCTTCACACTCTATAAAGTGGGAATGCAAGTGTGGCTGGGCAGCCTTAAGGTCACACCAATGGCAACAACAACAACAGTAACCAACAACAGAAAGTGCTTACAACATCACAGCAACAGCTGCGAAGACTTTAGCAAACACTCGCTGCAGTTGGTAATGGTGGAAACGCAGGATAGTGACATGACGTGTAATCACTCCGCACACACTTAACAAGGTCAGGCTAATGGAAGGACATGGCTGTTGTTAATCACACAATGACGTGAGGAACACTAATCCTTTTGGTTTGCCTTGTAAAAGGACATCGTATAACAAATCCCTACTCCTTCTCTGAAGTAATGGTTGACACCTGCAGGCCCCCGTAGCATTCTCTGATGTCATTACACAGACGGACAGCGTTCCTATGCTAGCAAACTGCCAGCGCTGCGGGTCATCGTGATTGTTTTCGCAGCCAACTGCCCAGGAGGAGATACCAGGGATACCAGAGTAAACACCTTTCTCTTTCTCTGATTCCACGGAATCAAGACTTACATTTATTGCATTTTTATCTTTAAACTTCACAGCCTTTGTTGCATGCAAACATAAGATGAAAGTAATGATTTAACAAATGAATATACAAGTGTGCGAACACTGCAGATTTCCTGTCCTCGTGTTTGGATAAAAGTCTTATTTGACAGCTGTGGCATCAAAGACGGGCCCTGTTAATGATGCAGACACTCTCAAATTAAGTGCTCATTAGATGCCGTCCAGATAGCACACTGATGAGGCAAGACGGTTTGTTGAAGGATTTATAAACTAAGCTACTATTTCTTGCTTTATGTTGGTGTGTTTATTGTGCAGTGTTGTGCAATGGGCCTTAGCATTGCTTCCTCAAGTGTTGTTGTTGTATTTTTAGTATCTATTAAGTGACTTTGTTCAGGCCTCACACAAAACCTCTTTGCACTTATTACTGGCACAACCATCTTGACTAATGTAATGAGAACGGCATTGACCATGATAATGTCCTCATGAATGGCAATGATAGATGATGGAGTGATTATGGAAATGCTAAAACCTGCAGGGACACGTATGACACTTAATTATCGTGAGACATAAAACAGATGTTGATGTCTGATGACTGACGTTTATTCAAAGTCACCTGGCCAGTGACTTTCCCCCTTCTCCTCTCGCTCTTGACCTATGATGACCTCTGGACAAAGTGACCATCTTCCATCATGCAGTGTGCTTGTCCTTCACTCCATTTCCATTCACTCACTCTGTCATACTGTCATGTGGACACTGATGTTCCTGTCTTTGCTGCCAAGGCCCATGACATCTGTCTAGTTACTTCTATGCTGTTGGCTTGCAAACAAGGAACTCCACCTCCTTATTATCCGGCAGCCACTGCTCTCCCTTTCTCCGTCATCCATAAACGTTTTGTACTCTCACGCAAATAACTGCGTCTGTAGTTTTATTGTGGTATAATCATTATTATTATAAGCTTTACAGTCAGCTGGAGCTTTTGTTTGTTTTTTCATTCATTGTGCTTTTCATTTCTTTGCATATATCAGCAGCCTATGACACTCAGGCTGGTGATATATACTTGATTCTTACGTATACATATGCCTACACAAGCAGCTGAGACTTGAGTTATTGGTCACATACTTGCTTGTCTACTTGGATGATTTACAGTCAGTCACTCCTTGCCCCCCATCCCAGAATATCTTACCTGCACAGTGTAAACAAGGTAATATTGTTGACATCGTGGCGTTCTAGTTTAGTTTCTCTTTATAACTTCCCTCTGTTATCGTTAACTTCACTGCTGACTTTACAGCCTTTACATACACAGTGCCTTCACTCTTCATGAGCTTAATTGTATCGTGTGAATGCATGCCACGCTAGTGTCTGAGGATGTGCACAAAGCTCTGGCAGGAATTATGGACCACACACACACAAGCAAGTATAACGGAGGCTTTGTGGGCCCTGCAGGATAAGTCATAATAACTCATGTTTTTCGATATCATGAGAAAAAGTACCAAAAAACAAAAGAAAAAAAAAAAACTAGTACATGTCCAGAAAACATCATATCAACTTTAGGTGACTAGAGGTCGAACATCGAAGGATGATGACCCTATAAGCAAAATCTACATCTGGAGGCATGGGGACATTTTTTAATACGTGACTGTTTGCTGGAGTTACACACACTCTTGATGCTACCTCTTTCAAAGCCTGGATTCAACACTGCCAACACTTTTTGCATTTACTGCTTTTGTGGGTACTCAGTGTAGAGTTACAGTAATTTTTTAATTGGTGAACTGCGGTTGTTCATTTAATTCATAAGTTCATCATTTGCTTGGAATCGTCGCACTTTAGTGTCAACAGGCTTATTTCATTCACGCACCATTGATTGTTTAACTAAGCATTAATAAAAGCACCTGGGTTGTTATTCTTATTAAAAATAATTATTTTCCACCTTTTAAGCACTTTTGTCCTTTCTTTTTCAATGTGTCTTCTTCATTCCCCCTTATGCATGGTTTCACTCCTTGTACTCCCTCCCCATTCTGCTGACCTCATTCTCTCGCTCCCTCCCTTCATTTTGTCCATCCTCCCTCCTTGTCTGGAAAGAGGAAGCTGTTAAGCTGAGTTTTCCAAGTTTTCATAGAATGGGACTGATGAAGCTGTTGAACTCGGTGGGACACACAGGGTGGGTCGTTAGTTTGCTTCCACTGTATCATTAGTGTCCATAACAAACACATTATCTCCTGCTGCACCACCCCTCTTCCAGGCCATTTAGGGTGATAATTAGACTGTAACAAGCACCCATCCCCTTTATATAGGTCATCTAGAACTAATGATGCTCTCATTGAAATACACATCCAGGGGATTCGCCTTGGCTTCAGAAACTCAAACTAAAGTATTTTTCATGGGTCAGCAGAAACACAAAGAAGCAATAACCAAACAATTTTACACATATTACACACTAGTAGTGATGATACCTGTGATATTAGAAAAACATAAATACTGATATCATGCTAATAATACATAGCCTACATGACGATCTGTTTGTTTATCAGTACAGGTTGTCTTTTTTTAGTTATGTCCATTAAGTCACTAAGTCACCCTCTCTCTCTCTCAACCTTCCTACACTGTAATTAGTCTAATTTATTTCCCATAAAAAAGGAACGCTCACAATTTTACCTTGAATTATGATAACCATGTATTGTGTGTGTGTGTTGTACGTTGAAAACAGGAATTTTTTCCTGTTACCTTTAGCTAGTTTTACACAGGAATTTTCTTTCACTGATTCTTAAACCTGAGGCAACTCGTCCCTCAGGGAATGATCAATAGTGACTTTACTATTTTTTTTATTTGACATGCAGTCGTTAGATGAAAGAGTTATACAAAATGTACACAGTTCTATAATTACAGAACAAGCACTGGCACAATTTTATTTTGTACAAAGGAAATGAAAGCTGGAAACCACAGCAGACACTGACAACCACTCTGACCTTAAACACTTCATGTCCGTACCAAATACATCAAGGTCAAACGCAGTCATTTTTCTCTTTATTTATTTCTTTTATCTTTTTTTTCCCCTCTAATTTCAACATGTAATATTAATATAAAATCTGTCACAACCATATTGTGTCAAGACAACTAAATTATAATGGAAATATTTATGTTGAAGTCCAAATGTAAATGTATGCATATTAACTAGGACCTAGAGGCAGCTGTCAACGGAGGGAAAACAAAAGAGCTCTTGTGTACACATGGATCACATGTAATTATGGTGTGGTTTTTCAACACTCTCAGCTGTTGTTGTTGTTTTTTATGGGGGGGGTCATCATACATTAACATGTGCGTGAGGTTTCCCTCCATTTTTACCATAATTATCATACATATGGTAAACTCTGACCTGAAACCTGATGAGATTTTATTGTGGGGATGTTACAGACTAAGATGCGAAGTTGTTGTAGTTGTGTGTGTGTGTGTGTGTGTCTACAATCTTTGCAGAAGAGAATTTAGTGTCTTGAGGTTTTGATTTCTTTTGGTCAAGAATGATGGGTGTTCTTTAATGCAGAACACATTAAATGCTCGAAATTAGGAAGCGAGCATTTAAATCAGTAATTAGTCACTGTATTCACAGCGTGTATGCTTATATGTATTCATGAATTCTTTGCCTATTTATTCAAAAACCCGAATTATGGTAGCTGGCTTTGTTTTTGATGGAAAGGGAACCAATACTCCACATCAATGTTTTGTAATTGAAAATCATTGCATCAGTTCCAACAGTGAACCTGACTGATGTCACATAAATGTTGATTTGTTCTGAGTGGCTTTCTCCACACAACACTTCCATTATTGCTTTTTTATTACTTTTGTTGTTGCTGTTTTCCATTGAGAAATAATTCTTTAATATATATTTCAATATTTCTAGCAGCTCTCGCCTCCGCCACGTTGTCATTTCTTGTGACAGAGCTAAGGCAAGGTATTTCAGTTGCAGTTAGACATACAATGCTCGCATCGCAGTATGGTTTCATGTGGCAGCCTTAGTGTTCCCTGGTGAGTAGTGGCACATTAAGGAATAACAAATGAGTCCATGACCCAGGGTAGTTATTCAGGGTGTGTTTGTGGAGGAGGAAAACGGCGGATGCTATTTGCTTTGCAGTAGATTCATAAGTGAAAATTGCATTGCGCCTCCATTTGGAGAGCGGGTGATGGAGTGTGGAAAGAAACAAAGAGATTGTCATTTTCCTGGTGTCTGATGATGCTTCACCATGCAGCTGAAACACACACATCCTGCCTGTCATCTTAACGCTGAATTCGACATGTCAACATACTGTCGGTATCCGTCTTTTTTAACTAGAATGAAAAAGAGCTGTGACTGCATGTAATTGTGTACGAGTGCTTGCGTGTTTTGGTGAAAAATTGGGGTCTTGCATGCTTGTTGAAGTGCAGGCTTTCTTCCCTATCTTGACAACTTTGATCTTCTGACCCAGTGGGTCTGCTGAACACATTCTTTTGCACAGGCATGTGCTGGAGAGACAGAAAGGGGGAAGGGCGTATGGACGCGAGCCTTTTGAAGTCACTTAACATCCACTGCCATGGCTCATTTGGCCCATGCACCGTGGGGTTAACATGCATGGTGATTTTATGATGCAGTGAACCCCATCAAGGACAGCGCTGAGGATCATACGAGGTAAAACTAAGAAAAGCATGCGCTCAACGAGACAGCCTGTCTGAGGTGGAGAAGAGACGGGGGCATGTAGGGTACATATGGGCTTTTTAGTGTGTAGGTCACTGTGTGGCATATCTGTAAAGTTGGAATTGACCAGTTACCCTTCATTTTTTAAGTGTGGTGAACCAACACAATAATAGTTTTTTTGTTGTTGTTGTTTTTTGGGGTTTTCTTCACCGCAGAGAAATCGCTGTGGATTCCAGACACATACAAGACATACAGATCCTGTATTCAGCTGGTAATGGTCAGGCTTAGAGTCTGTTTACCACTGATCTGTTCCTTTGAGTTTGAGATCAATCGTGACATTACTTTACATGTCATCAGTTATTGGGTACATTTGGATACGCATTGGGTATCTTTGGGTATCTCTTGAGTTCTTAACTGACAAGGTCCACAGTTAAGAAAAAAACCAATCTACAGTTCTCTTTGTTCAAATGTTCAGAAATTTAGTTTGTTTTCGAGTAGTTGAATTAGGTTAACAATCAATTAGACAACTGCTGGAAAGGCCCAACCCCACAAGAATGGCATTCTGAGGTGTGAAATGTACAGTCATCGTAGAAAATCCACCCGTGTGTTCAGTGGGAGGAAGGCAAACTGTGTATAAAGGTTTCTCCACACCAGTCCCCTGATAAAATCAATGAGGCCAAACAAAAGTGGCCTAGCGTATTGTTCTTTTTAAGTAATATATTCCCACAAGGCTAGCATGAAACAAAACAGACAGAGTGCTACAACAACGTTAGAGTCCCACCAGCTCTCCATGGACTTAAATTATCTTCTTTGGGTGTCTGGAGAAACACAACCCTACCAAATATCAAAGCTTCGTTCTGGCACATTGTCCTTTTGTACAACAGCTATGTCATGTGTTTTAGTGCTCTACTCTATCTGATCTCGGCCCAAAGTGAATTATCAACTTGTCTCAACTGTATTGACTACACTGAACGAGCATAATTCCTCTCATACTGCTTATCTTTTTCGGGTCACGGGGGTGCTGGAGCCAATTCCAGCTCACACTGGGCGAGGGCGAAGTCACCCTGGACAGGTCGCCAGTCCATCACAGAGACCAACAACCACTCACACTCAGACCTACGGGGAATTTAAAGTCAACAATTAACCTAAACATGACGTCTTTGGACAGTGGGAAGAAACCCACGCAAGCATGGGGAGAACATGCAAACTCTGGGAAACGAACCTGTGACCTTCTGTGGTGCCATGTTGCCATGCTGGAAAGCAAAATTTCATAAAAGTTTTCTCTGTTGACAGACAATATGACAGGAAGAAAAAGGGGAGAGAAAAGAGATAGAGCCCTTGTACTGCATAAAAAAAGGCCTCCAGAAGTTACAGATACAGTAGGTTTCTACTCATGTTGGTCAACAGTGCGAATCAAACGGCTCGCCACCATTTTCCTTTTAACACCCTTTCTCTGAAACCAAAACATCACCGGCACTCTCCGCCTCCACATGATGCCAGCCAGGAGGAATTCAATCTCAGAAATGATATCATGAATGATGCATAAGACAGAAAAATTGCATTTACCCTGGCAACAATGCAATGAGCTGTTGTTGCAAACGGCATAATGGAAAAATACGAAGGTTATGGTGATGAAAATGTAATATGAAACTCTGAAGACATTTGTGGATGTTGTATACTCCTGAGCTGATGAACCACAACCGAGGACATAACTACAGCTTATAAGGAAATTCCTCAGTATTTCTACAAAAGGAACATGAATTTGTCCTGGAGTCCTCAGGAAAGAAGTGGGAACGGTGTCTTTGTCTGTGTGTGTACCTGCCAACTTAAAGTATGCGTGCATGAGTTTTGTCTCCTTTTGCTGGAGCACAGAGGCAAGGCCAACATGCCCATCTTCCATGTTAATAATGGATTTTTGATATGAGCTCCACATGAAATTTTAATCTCTGGAATATTAGCTCACCGAGGGAGATACAAAATCAAATCAGGGGGTCGTGATTAAGCGGGTGAAGCCCATATCGACCCATTTAAATTCACATTAACCCGGCATCAAAATGTATGAGCCATGACATTGATGGCAGACATAATTTAGTGGTATTATGTCAGTTTTGCAAAGTTAAGGTGCAATCCCTCCATCGCACATCTGCAAAAGGGTGAAAATGACACTTTACGTGGTAGATGAGACATTTTTTGGGTGCTTGGAAATATTGAGGGATACCGCTGGTGATATTCTCAGTTTTTCTTATCATCAAATCCTTTGAAAATAAACCAATGATGAGTTTCTCCAAGTAATGAGTATTTCCTTTGTAGCAGAAGCCTGATATGGCTTCCTCACCTGCTGCACATTGGTGTTTAAAAATGATTAAAGAGAAATTACTCATCTCTTTCGATGATGAACATGGACACGAAACTCATTTTTACAGTCTCACTTTCATCCTCCCGGTGATGTTTAAAAAAAAAAAAAAAATCACCAGAGCACCAAACATGTATAAATACACAGATAAAATAGTTTCATAATAAACGGGTACATCAGTGAACAGCTGTTTTAGGAAATCACTGGCTATTCTTTAAACTGAAAATTTATATTTGTGACCTTTTATTAATGATTCATGGACTTGATAAGGGAGAAGAGTGACAGTGCAGAGAAGTACTGTGAAACAAACTGGTCTTTTCATGGGATTTGTTGACAATAATGAAACTATAGACTAACATCAGCATCATACTTTAATAGACTAAATAATGTTGTTTTAAACTGCATATTTCATAGTAGTGACCAACAGAACATATATTTCAGATGTCTCATCATAGCGAGAGTTTGACCTTCCGTGTCCCGTGTTCAGTACAGGACATTCCCTGTACTTTTGCTTGAATTTGCATGCAAGAGCACAGCTGAACAGAACATGGAAGGACACACCAAAAGCCATCTTTGTGCCATAGCGCTCCCTGAGCCTTATGCTGGATGAATATTTTACCAGCTACGCCAGCAGAGAGCAGGCCCAGCTGAGACAGTGAGTAAAACAAAGCCCCACCACTGTGTTGGCATACTCAAAGGCTCAATAATGTATCATCCACTTTTGTTCCTTACACAGCATCTATCATCTCAGCGTAATACAAAGTAACTAGAAAGCCATTTTCCAGAAGCAGTAATAGGACAAAGATTGACAACGTGTGTGTGAGTGTGTATTTGTGTGCATACCATCACATGAATGCCTGTGTGTGTGTGTGTGTGTGTGTGTGACTTAATGCAAAGTGTGAAATGCAGTACCGCGCAGGAGCAGCTTGTGTATTTATGTGAGTGAATGAGCGTAGATCTTAAAACCAAACTAAACACCTCAGCACCTCTGGGCTGCTAGGACACACTTAGTTGTCATTGGCTTGGATTGCACTCATGGGAAGAATCCCGTGGCTGAATAATGTGATGTATTAAGCTGTGCTCTGTGCAGCGTATGGTAATTTGTAAGATTTTTTATTTAATCAGGTAACATTGTATTCCAGCCAAACGGAACACTGCATGTGCAAGGTGAACCTCTAATCTTTTGCTCCTGAGATTTTTATGCTCTGCTTGGTTTATCTTTAGTATCTTTAAAAAAATTAAAAATACAACATATTTTTTTAAAAGTGTCCTATGGCAGAGTTTGAATTACTTGATGTAAAGGGAGGCCAATTGTGTTGATCTCACAGCACCTATGAAATCAATCGAGTGTCTTTATGAGAATAAATGAAATGAGGAATCAGTTTGGCAGTTCACGTTGAAAGAGCAGGAAAGCAGATTGACCATATCAATACTGTACCACTACACAGGAGGGGGGTTTAACACAAACATAAATTCTTTTGAGAGGCGTGTGTGTAAAGTATGGGCCATATCAATGACCTTGTATGTCTCATCATAGTGGCCGTTATAATGAATGATAAAGCAATTATTTTCATACATTGTTGCTAATTGTAATGTTAATTAAAATTTCGATGACGGTTAGTTTTTAGTTTAATATATCAATAGAAAAACGATGGTGTGATTTTTGGTTTTATTTATTTATTTTTGTCTGCGGTTTGTGCCAAACAAACACATTTCCTTACTTTTGATGAATATAATTTCTCTGTAGCTCATTGGCAGTAAAACATTTTTCTCATGGTATGACACGTTTTACATTTGTCCCGATTTCACACATTACACTTCACCATATTCCCATCTCAATGATATTTGATTGTTCAACCCCAGTTTCTCATTCTGCCATAGCAGACCACAACCTGAGTATAAAGCTGTTTCATGTCACCTCACCTGCGTAAACTTTATGAAAAGAGAGCACTGTTATCTGTTCATTACAGGGTACAACAAAGGCATTTCCCCTGTGCTGAGGTAATAAAAAGTTAGATCAGTACAGCCATAGTTTCATTTTTTAAAAAGCCCAAAATATCGCCCATTGTGTATGATGACAATAAAAGCATTCAAAAGTATTCAAAAAAAAAAAGAAAAAGTTTCTGAATTTGAAAACATTTCTACACCCCGATGACAAAAGCTGGTGGAAACCCATTTTTCAGATAGGAGTTTGCATTGCAGTGCCTACAACTGTTGGTTGTCAAGCTACTGCTCACATATGCATTTCTCCAGTGCACTACAACCCCCCCCCCCGGACAACATTCAAGGTGATCTAATATATTACATGCTGATCAATGCAATGAAGTGCCAGCGTGTATCAGAGTTACTTCATTTTTCACTTCACACAGGTAAACATGCACAGATAAATCTGACATTAGGGCAACATTTTATCAGAAATATAATCGGAGCTTCCTCCCAAACCTACAGTCCAAAGTGATTCTCACTTCACTGCCCACTGAGGTGAGTCAAATTATGAATTAGAGGAAAGATGATATCTGTAACAGAAAAATTTGGTTTAATTCAATTCCTGAAGCACTGAAAAAATGTATTCCTCCATGGTATGTTTGCAGCCTTTATCTTAAACCCCTGTTTATCGCGGCGCTATCAAACCCATGTTTACGTGACAGGTGTGTTAGGCGGTTTGTTCAGACGTAACATGGTAATTGCACTGAAATGGCTGCCCTGACTGATGGCACAGATCCTTTGCCTCGCAGCCTTTTGTTTCCAACAGAGGGTTTGAATCAGGAATGTGGATTTCATCATCCACAACCAACCCCCAACCCCTCACCTCCTAGCGAGCAGCAGAAGGACCTCACACATAACAGGCCTGCGCTTTCGTAAGCTTTCCGCTGCTCTGTGAAAAAGCAGGTCCAGGTTGGAGACGTTTTGTATATATGTCAGACTAAAATGTGCGTTTGTGTGTCTCAGCATGTTTGTAAGGATTGGGTAACAGATTGGGTAGGAAAATTCAAAACTACAAATATTCACCATCTGTCTGTAGAATCTCGCTTAACCATTTTAGAGCAGATACTTTATACCTGTGCCAAAAAAACTTTTCAATACTAAAGCAGGATAGAAAAATAAGTTTCTAGTGATTCACAGCAGAATACAAACTCATTTCCTTCCTCTGACCCTGACCATGAACCGTGTGCACACTTGTGGTTTAAAGCCTCCTTCAGTTTGACTGTTCTGGTTGTTAAATGTCTATATATCTGTTTTAAATGGCAACGCCGGATGGACTCAGGCCACGATGGGGACACACAAGTGAAGTCTTGAATGTGAATAGGGCTCAAAGTCGAGTATCACATGGGGGCATGATAATGGAGAGTCGAGGAAACAGGATGATAGCGCCTTTGTGGTGGTATCTTCTTGTCTCTGTATTCTCTGGCTTCTCAAAAATTAAACTGGAGCTTTTGAAGTGAGCTGATGCGATCATATGCTTCTCTCCTCTCCAACTCACTGATCCTGCATTCCCCCACTGCTTCCTTCCATTTGGTCAGCCTGCTTGTCTTTTACTGCAGACTCAAGCTCCCACAGCAAGATCTGAGCGCAGCTCCTCAACTTATATACAAGAGCAGAGTAACGCTCCCTCCAAACAAACTTGTCAGCAACAAATCCTCACAGCAGCAGCGACACGGCAGCTCCTGCTTCTTTGCAGTTTTCTCCAACCAGAAAACATGGCGCCTCATTGTCTTTAGCTTTAATTGTGCTCCTTCAGGCTGCTGCTTAATCGCACAACAGGCCAGAGTGGCATACCTGAGGGAAGTAAATAGTGTTTGAGTATAACGCACACTCTTGTCAAGCGTGCACCAGTGCTTAAAGGAGCAGCCGCGAAGCCCTGTAGAGCCAATTACACATACAGCTCTAATCTCTTGAGCAAGCTGAATGGACAGAAAGGGAGAGGGAGAGAGAGAAGCAGGGATGAAGGGTGGAAGAGATGGACGATGGAAATAGTGGCGGGAAGGAGGGAAGGCAGGAATTGTCTATAAAAATTAGGGACAGTATCAATGTGAATGGAGGAGAAAAGGAGGGATTGAGCTGAGATGAAAAGAAGAGTTTGTGGAGAAGGCAATGCTGGGGGTGGGGTCAGTTGTATGAAAAGGGGAGGGAAAAGACAGATTGGCCTAATGCGTGATGGCAATTCTGATGTTCGGCGTGATGTTAGATTCAGTGCCCCCAGTCAAGGCACATATATATCCGTCTAACTTTTATCAGTTAAATGGATACAGCCCAGAGAGCCCCATAGGCGGAACCTGAGACTTCTAACAGTTGACGTCTCTTTTCCCTCAAGCGTTGTCAGAAGGCAACAAGGGCTTCCTTTAATGTGTCATATCTGCCTGTCATGTCGGCTGCCTTCGCCTTTCTCTCCAGCTGTCTCTTTCTTACCTTTTCACTCTTTCACCTTTTGCACTGTGATCTATTTCTTTTTTCTTTTTAGACCCAGTTCCTCGCCATCTTGTTTTTTTGTTGTTTTTTTTTTTCTTTCTGCTAATACTCCCTCTCCCCCCGTGGCATGGTAATGTTCTTAGAAATTACAGTGAGGTAAACAGAGCAGGGTGTCAAAATGAAATAACTGCTACGGAGCTGTCAGCTCTAGCAAGGGGGCCATCCGTCAGCGGGAAATGACACGTCGGCTGCACCGTACCCCCCCCCATCACCCCCCACCCCGTCACACACACAGTTGGATTCCTCCTGTCTTCCTGGTGGCAAGGTGAAGGAATTATGCTCATCAAAGGCCCAACGCAGCCTGAAGCCTTTCCATTAACCTTCTACAACACTGGTCAATGGCAATGGGACAACACAACTGCCATCTCACACACAAAATCAGTTGTGCTTATTCTTCTGGGAGACATACTCAAATAAAAGCAACAAATACATAGGCACAGAATTACAGTATATATATACAACACATATGCCTAATTACTCCAAGATGTAATTTATACACAGGTACACACAGGCGCACACACACCTCAATTACCGTTTCATTCATAGCCTGACAGCAGAGCGTGTGCGAAGGCTGACATTAAAGGAAATTAAATCTCCTTGTGGAACGGGCCAGCCCATCTCACCTCCTGTCAAAATGCTCCCATTTTCACTCCTCCACGTAACCTTCTCATCTGAGTATTTAGGGCTTTGTGGTGCGGAACGTCATCAAAGAGAAAACTTAGTGAAGGCGGTCGTGCACAGACGAGGCCTCCCCATGATAATCCCCCTCCTGCAAAAGGAGCTCTCTGCTATTAGCCCACGCACACAAATTACTGCTTCATGTTCTGTCGTACTCTTCCACTGCATGCACTGTCACATGCTCGGAGGAGAATTAACTTCATTCAAATGTGCACATACGCACAAGCACATACAAGGCTCATATCATTGCCTTCTCGCCCAGTGAGTGAGTCAGTCAGTTAACTCTTTGATCCAGACCTCCTGTCTGCACTGGAATATGAAGCCTATTTGACATAATCCTGAAAAACATTGCTTCACATATCCACCGAAACTCAAAGGAGAGCACAGCTGCACAGCTACACGCAGCAAAGGGACTTAGCAGGAGAGTGACACGCGTACGCTAGATTTTTACAGGCAGATTTAATTAAGGCTCATTCACTGCCAAATCCTGTGTTATACAAACTCCTTCGAGCTCTTTCTGAAGCACGTAAATGTGACAAAACTGCAGAAGAAGAGGGAGGAGTTTAGTTCACCCTGACGTTAGGGAATTGAGTTCACAGTAAAAGGAGAAATAGCCGCAGTTTTTCCTGCTTTGGGCACCAGCTTCCTCCCAAAGGCTTTAATCAGATCAAACATGTCCTGTCAGATAAGATGGCGAACTAATCAGGGGAGGGACCAGTCTTCTCCTCTGACAGATGGAGAGATGGAGGTAGGGCTTTGGTGGAGGCCCTTCCTCTCTTCCTCCTTAACCTCTTCCTCTGCCATCAACACAAAGTAAAACAGAAGACAGAATGAGAGCGTTGCCTGTAGCAAAGCACAGAGAGTCTGTAAAGATTGTAAAGATTCTCAAAGACCTTGTTTACTTGCATCTGTACCATCATCAAAAAAGGCTCTCCAACTGCGAAGAAGACAGACTTGTGAAGTTGTTGTTTAGCATATTGGATATGTGTGAGAAACAGATCAGATGTTTTTCATCTTTTATAGGCCAAGATCAGCTGATTTCAGCATAATGTGCTGCTGGAAAAACTATAAGGCTGCTTTAGGTTTAGAAAATAAAATCATCTTTACAAAACTTTAGTTTGGTGCTGATCATTTTAAATCTCTTTGAGTGAAAGTCACCTCCCTCCTCTCCTAGTTGTCCTTGTTTCTGTATTTGTCAGTTTTTGAGATTGGGCTTTACTAACTTCTGAGCCAAAGGAACTTTTTTTATAAACACATCTTGCAAAAATATAGTTTTTACTCAATGGATTCAATCAGCTTCTGTAATATTAGATATAGATCCCAACCATCGCACAGAATATTGCTTTCTACATGGCAATACTCCTTGTAAAGGCCCTCACATTATTGATCTGAAGTGAATTAAACAGTGGCACTCTGAGAGTGCATTATTGAGAAGGAAGTTTGAAATTTAATTTAGAAGCAGTGTGTTAAATATGTAGTTCAGTTCACAAGGGCACCCTGAAAGGTTCATGTCAAATTTATTAGTTTAATTATCAACATCATTCAGGGGACTGACTGGAAAATAAACTGACCTGAATTCAATAATAGGCAGCTACTGATTATGACTGATTGTCATTCCCAACATCTTCCACTGAGGCTCCCCCCAGAGGACAGCCACTTCAACTTCTACCCTCTGACATCAGTTCTTCCCTCATTGCATCGCTCTGGCCAAGAAACACAGCAGAGATAGTTGTGGGTAATAGGACTTTTGCTCAATGTTTCCAACTGCAGTTAGATAAAATGTCTAGAGATGTGGATGTTGGGTAATATATGAGATGATGAAATGAGAGTTAGCAGATGATCAGAATTAGACGGGCTGCCTGGCTGTTACTGTCAGGAGGATGGAATATGCTAATATGCATGTAGCATCATAAAGATAGATCATTTGTGGTTGACATCATGTTATTTCATTCTCCATTTAGCGAATGATTGAGTCGAAGGAGAGATGGATGGATAGATGGGTGATGTGGGCTGTGGCTGTAAGCTCTGCCTCAGCCACTGGCTGACTATTGGGACCCACTTAGCTGTTTCCAGCTGTTCTCCAGCAGAGCGCACCGGGCACCTCAGATACCTCCGGCTCAACCCACCGCTGGCTGTGCAGCCTCACCTAGCTAGGAGCAGCCCCTGGGCACTACAGAGAAAACGCTGCTCTACAACACACAGCTTCACTTTCATGTTTCTGTTCTGCTTTCTCTTGATCCTTAACACCCAAAAAGAAAGAAAAAATGCACCCAGAAGCTTTCATATTAGCTGACCAGCACAACGAGCTACTGCTGTATCCGTATTGCATGTGAACAAATTAATGTGTGGGGATCAGTAAGGTCAAACATCTTGTGAGTTCAGCCAGAGTTTGGCTGCTCTGACGCCAGCATTATGTGTTACGTGAGGCCTCAAGACACAAGGCTGATACAGATGTATACTTTTCAACTCTTGTGACAAATGATGATACATTATTTCTCATACCATCTTTTCTTCTCTCTCTTTTTCCTCCCATCTGCTCGTCACATCACTGGCCCTCCAGCAACAAGAGCAAGACCCCACCAACCTGTACATCTCCAACCTGCCGGTTTCTATGGATGAGCAGGAGCTGGAGAACATGCTGAAGCCTTTGGGTCACGTGATCTCTACGAGGATACTGAGGGATGCCAATGGAGTCAGCAGAGGAGTTGGTTTTGCCAGGTACGCAGTGATAATGATACTAATGTGATGGATTCATCAGTTTAAAGAAGGCATTTTTTCTACATTTATTGCCTTGCTGCCCCCATGAATGAGGTAATTAACTTTATAGCTAGTGTGTGCCACATAGTACAATTTGTGCACCAACGTGCACACTGACACACACACACTTGCAAAGGCATTTGATGAAAGTGTGTGTATTACCAAGTGCACACTAAAGGATGCACATGCGTAGTTGCATATTTGCATACGTGCACTGGCATGCAGGCACACACTAAATGCACACATCGGCTCGACAAAAGACATTTGTCAGATGAATCCTTCCTCCAGGCAGCAGAAACTTTTAAAGGTGATTTGTTTCTTTTCAGCCTGTTTGACAGTGTGTCTGCCAGTCTATGAGTTTATTCTTGTTTATGCATCAGAGTGTGTATGTGTATCTGTATACATGCCTGTGCTTTATGCATTCGCACAGATTTCATGGATACCATGGTCAGGGCTTTTCTGTTTCCACCACCAAGCCTATCACTAAACAGTTTATTTCTTTTTCTACTTATAAAAGTTTCCACTTTTGCTTGTTGATCCCCCAAAGTCATAAACTGCTCTGTCCTTGTCCCCGGCAGCAGCCACCAGGCTCTCATTCCTCTCCTCACATTCCTCCCTTGTTTACCCAGAGGAGGCCACTGACGGCCACAGCACTGCCATCTTGCAGGGATTCTTCTTAATCACCTGCTGTGGCTGAACTCCCCTCCTATTCCCCATTCTATTACTGAGGGTTACAGCAGGACACAAACACACACACACACACACACGAATATAAACAAGCACTTAAGCACACACATGAGCATATGCAGTGATAGACGACTATACATACCTGTACACCCATGCATAAACACTTGTGCATGGACATGCACACACAAACCAACACACACACAATAGCAGACTTTTCCACGTACACAGACAGGTAGGCAGCCTCCTGCAGACCAACAAGCAGAGCACAGCAGCAACCTGCCACAGGCCACCTGTTCAAGCAGCCCTCTGTGGGAGGAGGAAGAGGCATGATGGAAAGGGAGAGTGAGACAGCGAGAGAGAGAGAGAGAGGGAGAGGAGTGTGAAACAATAGCCAGGTGAAAAGAACTAATCATAGAGGTTATTAGAAAGAGAAAAGGAAGGTGATGGGAAAGAGAAGATGGTATAGGTTTACTGCAGAGAAAGATTGAAGAATAGAAAGTGAAATGAGTGGAGTATGTGGGAGACAATGTGGAAAGTGAATGAGTGGTGTTTTGGTTAGATAAGGAGAACACAGACAAAATAAAAAAAGGAATGAAGTAAAGAAGGTTGTATTGTTAATGTATGGATCCAGAAATAATGGATAATGGCTGTAATTGATAAAGTCAGAAAAAGAAGCCTGACAGAGATTCAAAGAAAAAGCAAAAAGGATCAATGTCTTTTATTAATCGTAGCGCTGGCTTTAGCCATGTCAACAGACAGACAGCTGCTGAGGGTTGGGCCACAAGGGGCATTAGAAAGAGTAAACTGAGCTAAGTGTTTGTGGGCTGATCCATTACTGATATCAGAGCCCATTACTCCAGCCCCAGCACTAATCATTGCAGACAGCAGCACCTGATGCCATTAACCAGCAGCATGCAGAACACAGAGAAAAGCCACAATGCTTTACCGCCTAGCTGGCTTGCTCAATGACTGCCTGGCTGCCCCAGAAGTCTGATTGACCAACAGACACTCTGGGCAACCAGGTTTGTTTCTTGGTAACTGCCTAACAACCTCCCTGCCAACCACATAAATCATTATTTCAAAATGGCCAAGTGGAGGGCGCACTGTAGACACACAATTGGTAGGCTTCACTGAAAGATAGCAAAAGCGATGAAGAGGTTAGGCGAGCTTCATACAGATCTCCTCTGTCAGTGAGTGGCTTCTGCATTGTCAAAGGGTTATTGTCTTGTTTAATTGCAGTTGAGTATGAATGTGGATATTGTGCATACTCCAAATGTATGTATATGTAGATGCATGCAGATCATATGTAAACACAAACTCTGTGCTGTACCATCAGCTCTATTCAATTAAGCTTTACTGTTGTAATTGAAAGTAATAATAGATAAAAGATTGGCTGGTTTTTACTAGCTACTCCTATAACAACGTGGATGGTGAAAGAACAAAGAGCGATTTGGGAAAACAGTGCGTGCAGGTATAGTGAGAGATGGATGATGGCAGGGAGTGTGAAAGATTACATATTCTAAAAAGAGAAGAGAGAAAAAGAGAAGGAAAGGGAGAAAGATGTTTATGTGCAAAGGATGTAACTGAGAAACAAAAGGATTGAGGGAGAGGGAAGGAGGGCATGAAAAGTGAGAGAGATGGGGCGTGAGGGTAACAGTGAAAGATGGAGGAAATGACCAAGGTTGAAAGACAGGGAGGAATGAGAGAGATGTCAAAAAAAAGAGGTGCAGACGGGCCCAGAGTAAGATGGATGGAAAAGAGAGAGCGATAAAGAAGCTATGGTACAAAAAAAAAAAAAAAAGAAGGATGAAGGTAGAGATAGGAGAGGGATGAGAGACAGAGGACAGAGAAGTGAGAGGCTGACAGGATGATATGAGTATTTGAGGACGGGAGAGCGAATGAAGCATAAAAATCTGGAAAGCAATGAATTCTGCACATTCCAAGAGCATATTACCATAAAAGAGTCACTCAAACCTGCATTTAAAAGCTCCCATATTAATGAGTTCTTTGTACTATATGTGACTGTTAAAGAATCCAGGGATATTGTGATTTGTACACTTTGTGCAAATGGTGTAAAGGGTATGTGGTCATGAAAATGTTTCCTCTTAGAGGAAATATTGATATAGAGAGAAGAAATATATAGCTTCTGCATACTAGCATTAACAGTCCAAATATAATCACCTGTAATGAAACTCATGCTTTAGTGTTATAATTTCCTTACAAAGGTGAAGAGAAGAAGATGCTCAGTTTAGATTCTTCTCCTCACCTTCATCTAAGGGGACAGTGCGTGGAGCTCAAAGACTGGCCTTTAAAACCAGGCACAGGGGATTTTTTCAAGCTAAAATAACAGGAGAAAGAGATGACTTGACCTAGCTTAGCACAGACAGAAAACAGCTAGACTGGTTCTATCCTAATTGTCTGCCCCTTTGCACCAGTAAAGCTCACTGATTGCCAAGTTATAGCTCTGTCTTTTTATTTTATTATGCTCAAAATGTGAATTGTTCAATTGGAATCAGACAGATGTGTCTGTTTGTGTGTGTGTGTGTGTGTGTGGACCTCTAGAGCATAAAAGCTGTTTGTGCACTTGCCAACATGCAGTACATTTGTTCCTTTTAAATGCGTTTGATACACTTTTGTGCATGGTTTGATGTGATGTGTGTATGGATGTTAGAGTCTGTGAGCTTGTGATGTGACAGATCAGAGCCCACCTCCAGATCGGCCGCTTGTCCTTTACAATATTTGATCCAGTGGTCAGAGTTAGCTGGCTTCTCCCTCCCTCAGTGGTTATCAGTCATTTCTACTTTTTCGTACTTTTTTCAAATCCCTTTTTATGCATCCAAATTGCCTCTTCACTCTGTCTTTGCATTATTATTATTATTTATTTATTTATTTCAGGCGAAGGGAGAGGCTGCGTAGCAACTCATTCCCTCCAAATGCTGAATTTTATTACAAACGTCTGACTCATACACACAATGGCGTTCATCAGCAGATAGACAGACGGACTTAGTCTCATTGGATTCTTTGGAATGAACAGAATGATAATAACCAGCCAGCAAGACATAGTCTGGTCAATGACTCCTTATTGTTATTTATTATTGCAAAAGTGTAACCAGGGGCAATAACTCCTTCTTAGTAATGTCTAATGCAGATGTTAGGTATATTTATTAGAAATATAAATATAATACATTATATTTTCAACAGAAATTTTATTTCAATCAAACTCTTTGTATCTTTCTTTGTTGCAGGATGGAGTCCACAGAGAAATGTGAAGTAGTCATACAGCATTTCAATGGGAAATACCTGAAAACCCCTCCAGGCATTCCAGGTGAGTCTCCGCTCCCTTGCTTTACATCGCTGCTTCACATTACTCTCGCGTCACCTCTTTACTTTCTTGGAAAACCATCACCTTTTCAATGAGAAACCTCCTTTCTAATTCAATTATGGTAATTTCTCATCTCAGATCTGCCGGAGAGCTTGATAGATTGTGTACACCGTTGTTTCTGACACCTGAAGGTAGCTGTCTTACTATGGCTGGATAGCTGACGGTTCTATAGGTCTCTTCTGCCCCCTCTCTCTGTCACCATCTCTCTCCCTCCCTGGTGGTGCTGCTGCAGGCTGGAACTTCTCGGGCAGGAGAAAACCCGTTTAATATTCACACTCATGCCTCTGTGCTGTTCTTTGCAATCTACTTAAGAGCTTGCACTCTCCCCTCTTTCCCCTCTGCTGCTGTGTCCTCTCTTCTTCCTATCTCTCCTTTCTGCAGTCGCCCTAGACAGTGGAACAAGCTGGCTAAGGAGGGAAGAGACAGACAAAAGAGGTTGGAAGAAAGAATGTCACAAAATGGAAACAGATGTAGAGACAAGATAGTGCCACATTGTGTGCTCATACAGAAATTTGTCTTGTATTCAAAGTCCAGAGTGGCATCCCTGGCCCGAAAGTTTAAAACACAAGGAGATGTAGAATTGGAAATAGGATTGCAAACAACGCAAGTCTCCAAGGGAGGAAGGGTAACAAGCAGCGGCAGCAAAAAGAAACGTGAGGTGGAAGGAGAGTGTAGATATGAACGAGACACTCAAAGAATGAGGCCAAAATGCTGCATAAGCACTTTTGGGGCCAGGTGCTGCAGCGCTTCAAGCCTTCTGTGCGTCCCAGCAGGACATGCAGGCCAGACAGGACGATACTGAGGAGATCTCCTTCACCCCTGGGGCAATTTTATTAACAATACTCACACCTCCAACCAGCAGCACAGACCCAGACTCATAAATCGCTGTCCACTATCCAGTAATATCTGAAGGAGCTGGATTTAGAATCTCCATATGCTCAGCCACTGCATAGCCAGCAGCCATTAAAGGCAAGGTGAGTGGTTATATAGAAGTTGAGCCGTAATAGGAAACCTTTAAAGCTGAAATATCAGGCTGACCTTCCCCTTTAAGGGTCCCTCTCCTGGCCACTCATGCTTTATTATTGTTAATGGATTGTTCAGGCTTGTGCCAAGCATGGAGATTTACTGCCCTGATCGAGGAAATCCTTCTGTGGAATTAAGAATGGTTAAGTTTACAAGGTCCTCTCTGGTCTGGTGCTACTGTGATCCCTCCTAAAGAGTTAATCAAATCTCCCCTTTCCCTTCCTGTACGCCTGAGTATCCGAGCATGACTGGGGTTGCTGAAAGCTGAGTTGTCTTCTGTGCTTTTACAGTTTCTGTGTCTTATTTTTTTGTATTTTTACAAAATTTCAATCATTTCAGTCTGTTCAATGATGATGTACCGACAAAAGCAAATATGAGATCTGGAGTCCTGGTGAAATGTTACAACAAAATCAAGTGGAGCAAAAAGTACAATGAGCTTCATTATAAGTTATAAACAAACCAAGAGTCTAACTAGATTATCAAAACCACAGTATGGGTGAGTGAATTTAAATGGTAAACACAACAAAAATAAACATAAAATTTGTTGGAAGAAATAGTTTAAAACCTGCAGAGTGCTGTGATTACCCCATCTTAACTATTTTTGGCTATGGCATCTCATTTCAGGCTCTTAGAAATGAGCTTTGTGTGGAAAAGCAAAACAAATTTTTCATTTCAGTGTAATTTATTGGCATGCCTTTGGTTTTAAGATAAGAGCTCACCCTGACATCTTTCCCGTAGTTGTAAATTCACAGGAGGGAGAGAGGATGAGGAAGTGGTCTTTTTCTGTCTCCTGACACAGTCCATGTTGACTTGCTGTCTGCTAAATAGGGATCTCTGAACATTCCTCTGTTATCAAACTCAGATGTTTCTCAATGGAGGACCCTAAGGCTGTTTCTCTTCCTCACAGAGGCAGTGACTATCCCTTTATAAATCTGTGAGTGTGTGTGAGTGTGCGTGTGTGTGCGTGCGCGCGCGCGCATATTTATGTTGTATGTTCTCCCCACATTCCTATTTGTTTCTATTTTCTGATTCACGCGTGCATATTCTAATTTATGCGGTTACTGTATTTGTGCGCTGACCGAATCTGTCAATGTGTGTGTGTCTGCATGTGTCTCGTGTTAGCGGTATTTCCCCAGAGCCCCTTGCAATGCAGGGCAGCTTCTTCATCCGTCCATCTTTGACAGCTCAGTGGCACCCCCCGGGGGGTCCCCGCCACACACAGCACAGTAGGGGCGCGTGCGCGTGCATGGCTCTGCTTGTGTGACAGCCATGACTACTGCACTGTGTGAGACTTGACACATACACGTACACAAACCACATGAGCAAAAATATAGTCATGCACCAATAACTATGACCTGAATGGAATGTCAGCGTCCATATAATGCTAATTGGATCCTTTTTTCTACCATTTAGCATTTAAAACAGAGCCTGAAGACACACACACAAACACACACATATGCAATCTCACGCATACACAGAAAGCAGCTTTAGGAAGCACACAAACCTACATGTACATGAAAGACAACACTTTGAGCCTGCATATATGTACATACAAATTCACACACTCTTCTCGGTTTACCAAGCCCACTCACCAATCCTCTCAAGCCCTTATCTGACAAGTCTCTGCATTTCCAGTGTAGCCACTCAATCACATTGTGTCGAGAGATGCGGGAGTGTGTGTGTGTGGGTGTGTGTGTGTGTACGTGTACGTGTACGTGTGTCAATGTGGGATGGAGACTGGTCTTGTGAATGCTGGTCTCCTCTACTCAGGTGTGTCCAGTGGCAATACAAATAGGATATTGAGTTGTAACCTTGCTGTCCCGTACCAGGAAGTGAATATCTGGAAGTGCCAGGTCATCTATTAAATTCAGCTGACCATGGGAAAATAAACAGAAAGGAAGCCACCATGTTTGCAGGAAGGGAACATTGAGTTGCAGATATCGCAAGGACACAGAGGAGGAACATACAGAACAGTAGACTGTGGAGATGCTAACAGATGGCCACTAATGGCGCCATAGACAGCTTCCATACACTTCCTGTTTAAATTTTAATGTAATAACATTCAACTTCCTTGTGATTACATGAGATGTTGAGCTGATATACAGTGTGCAGAGATGATAGCAGATGGCAGCTAATGATACTCAACCAGCTTCCCTTTTCTTACTGTTGAGTTGTTAATGAAATTATGACTAATTTTCACATGTTTCCATGTATTAGGCTGATGCAATACATGCTTTAATGCACATTTGATTCATGTTACTGTTAGTCGGACATGGAATACAGTATTTTTAGTGGTATGTCAATCCATGAAGGGATTACACACCCTACATATGTACTAGAACATGGTAAACACTGTCATATTTTGTACAAGCAATCAAACATAACCACCAAAAGCGGTGCATACCTATACATTCGAATGAATACTTGTCTGTGTATTCCAGCAAGTTCGACATAAATAAGAACCACGACACTTGCATACAGATACGTTCAGTCAGCTATCCAGGTCAGATTTGTTTGGTGAGGCCTGGTTGATATGAATGGTGTGTCGCAGTTGTCCAACAAGCCAGTCACCGAGGCCCGCTCCAACCGCTCTGCTCTGCCCACGTCTGATTGTGATTCAGAGAGAGGGACATGATCGATAGCCCTGATGGAGCACTACAGCTGTTTAGCTATTCTGTGCAATGCGGCAGCCACTCTGCCTGCCGCTGTCGTTGAATGTGAGCTTGCACACACCTACGCAAAGAAAGAAAATCATGCACGAAGGCCGTACAGGCACATGGAGAAAGTACAACAATGCCAAAATTCATACGGTGTTTGGATGGTTTTTCAGCTGTAGACAAAATTGCATAGGTTTGCATGCAACAGTGCGCATACACAGTTTCTATGTATACCATACATATATCAAAAAGTAATTTGGTGACATGCACAGATTGATGGACCCTATAAAGCAATGTAGATTCAACAACCTTTTTCTAAGAAATTATCTGCTCCGTAGTTAGACGTGAGGATTGTTTTTCACTGGATGTGGATTTACTCAGTACGCAAAAATAAATGGAATTTATGAAATGTGACTACAGCAATGACCCATGCTGAAATGAGCCCAACAGGGACGCATTATGATTTACACTGCAACCCTGAGCAATGGGAAAGTCAAAGGAAGCGCAGATAAAAAGTGATTTAATCCGCTGGCTCCACTGAGCCTCGCTGATTAAAGCCTTTCGTCCCACATTGCATTAAACAGCTTAGAGATGACACCCTATGGTAAATTTAATTCAAACCGGAGACACATTAGCCATTGTTTGGTTTTGGCAGGTGAGTAATCTCATGTACATCCCATATTGTGTGTCTGGAGTACAGAAAGGAAATTGATAGCATTTGGTTCACTGTATGTGTTTTTTTGTTTGGGCAACTTGCTGCTCTTAGTGCGACTTAACTTAATTTCACTGTAAACAATCAAACAGCAGCTACCTAAACAAGAGCATGGTTTTCAGTAGGGCTAGATACAGGTAGTGCTGAGTGTTGCCAAATGACAGCACCAGACTTTGATGAATCCAGAATCTTTGTGAATGTCCAACTGTGCAAACAGAGATTCAATTCAGATTGAATGTGCAGTAACAGTGCAGCTTCTTCCTTCTCACTTCCGTTGTTGTTGCTCGCTCTGTTGTGTTGCTGCCAATATGGCAGCAGAGCTCAAAGCTGCCTCCAATATTGTCCAGTAAATGCTAGATAAATAATGAAAACCACATCAGGAAGCAGCCACAGTGGCCCTGGGAGATGGAACCAAACGGAAACATGCAATATGTACAAGCTTTCTTGCTTGCATTTTTGTCTTCTTCCTCTTTTACAGCTTTCTGGCATTTCTCTCTTTAACCTCATCTGTCTGTTTGTCTTTTGGAAGTTTTCACTTTCAGGGGATTCTACTCTTGTGTATAAATGAACGACTTAGGCGACTAATCATTGCAGTGCTCATCTCATGTGGCACGCCTCATTGCCATTTTAAACAAACCCCCCCTGACACAAACACACACACACACACACACACACACACAACCAGCTCCACCTTTTAGACAAAATATAGCATACAGTACAAGACGGGGCTGAACCTTGACTGCAGACCCGGCGACACATCCCATGATTATTTGCAGAACACAAGGCCTGTGTGGCACTGAGAGTGGGGGAGTTGTTGCCGGGGGTGCTGTTGCAGAAAAAGATCCCCTCCCTATTGGCATCCTCACCAAGGCAACAGTGCCAAGATAGCAAAGACAGCCCACGGTATTAAAACGTCCCTCGCTGAATTAAGGCAAGTCCCAAATCACTTGGTAAGTCACAAAAAGCCCTTCTGAAACTGTCAGTCATACTTGAGTAATCCATGGTAATTTCTGCAATCCCTCCCACATTCCCCTGGCTAATAACTGGCCTGTCGGCAGGCCTATTTCTCTCCCCTATGGCGTTAAGATTTAACATGCAGCTGAGTATATTGGCTGTCAGTGTGTCTCAGACGAGGCCGCTTCTCCCAGCACACCAAGGTACAGTTTTTCCCATGATGCATGTGTGTGTCATGTATGGGTGCTGATCTGTGAATTGTTGATATCTAATGTTCCCCCTCCTCTTTTTTGATGGAAACAAAAGGTCAAATCAATTATGTATTGATAATCTGTTTACTTGCACTGTCACCCGGTGTAAACCAGCTATATTTCTGTCCCTGCTTATGATCCTCAATGACATTCAGACAGCTTTTCAATATACACTGCCACGGATAATTATTAGTCACCAAGCCCCTCTTTTAAACGCACTTCTCAGGATATTGCATCATAATGAAATCTGTCTTCTTAGCATGAACCATTCAGGCCCCCCCACCACCAACCCTGACTTCACCTGCCCTCCATTAGAGCCAGGACACACAGGAAGTTATTATTGGCATCCCCAGTAAATCAGACAGCTTCCTGAAAAAGGATCAATTTCCCCCGTTGCACTTTCTCATTATAACCTTATCTCGCCCACAGACAATAATCTGGATTTGTCACGCTTTGTTTGTCTTGCCGCTGAACTGTATCAGTCATGAGCGAAGCAAACAGTTAGCAGAGAGGAGGGGGGGAGGAGAGAGGAGTGGTTCTGAGTGGATCTGTGTGGATCTGTCACTGAAATATGAAGTATTCACCTGCTGCAGTTCCTTTCCACAGAAAATAATATAAGCCCTTTGATTTGCTTCAAAGTTTGTTTAGGCAGAGAGGAGCTCTGGCTCTTGGAGGAGTTTAGGCAGGAACGATTGACTTTGCTCTCCACTCAACCACATCTAATGTGGAGAGAGACAGAATGAAGGAGAGTTGCCATGAGAAAAAAAGATACATAACGAGAGACAGTAACAGAGAGAAATATAGCAAGAGTGCAAAAGAATAAAATAGATTAGGAGTCGGGGAAATGTGATGGGAATGAGAGCGGGAGATAAAAGAGAACAGATGGACGAAGGCAGAGAGAGAAAGGAAGTCATGTGTGGCGTCGGGAAGCAGAAGAGAGAGGAGGGAAAGTTGGATCAATACTTCCTTTTGGAAGGTTAAATTTGGGTAGAGTTTACGTCTCTGCATCTGCAACAGACGAGATGAAAGAATGACATTGACTGTGTGACCACTTCCTGAGCTTGACCCCTGCGACCCCAGCCCAGCTGTCCACCATGTTGATCCCCTTCTATCTTTCGCCCCCCCGTATCTCTCTCAACACTTTTTCTTGTCCATTGCCACCGCTGTCTTTCATCCCGCACTTTCTCTGCACACCCTTCCTCTCCTCTCTGCTCAATATTCTGTGCATCGCACACATTCTTGCTCGTCTCTCCCCAATGCTCATCTATGTTGCTGGATGTAGCTGAGTGCACACAATATTAGTGCAATAAAATAAGCACCTGAGGCTGCTCTTACTTATGAAGAACATTTTTCCTCTTCATTGTGACACGTTGTCAGCCTGTTCACTGATGTGCCAGCCTCTCTTTTATCCCGTGGATTCACTCAATGTGAATAATTGACAGTTAAGACAAAGTTTTTCTATCTTTTAATTTTGAATTCTTTTAAATTTAGTCTGAAAGTGGAGCTGCAACAAATTTGGACCAGAAATCTAATATGTGTTGCAAAAATGCTGTTGAATGTAATCTATAATGCACCCAATTATAAAGAATGTGTTCTTACTATTTTGCCTCTCTGCCTCACTGTCTTTTCGTCCTTTCCAAAGTGATATCGCACTGTGTGATAGCAAATGTTTTTAGGTAATGCAGTGCCTTGTTGGATGATGCTGTTTGCCAGACACCTCTGCATCAACACCCCCACTAGCCCAATGCAGCAGTCAAAGTCAGATGAACGAGGGGGAACTTTGTTTTTATCGAGTTCTGTCGTTTGACCGGACAGGCTAAAAGATCTAAAGCATTCATCACATACATACATGCATGCTTATATACACATAAAAAAAATGTTCAGCTATACAAATTACATGCACTCATTTGGCAGATGCTTTTAGCCAAATTAACTTAAAAGTGAAGGACAACATTCAATCTTCAGTGCAGTAGGAAACCTTGAAATAACTACTAATTACATGAAGGGGGGATAAAAGTGCACTGAAAGTACAGTAGGTGCCAGTCCGCACACGGTGCTCGTTGTTATTGTGAAGTAGAGTTATATTTTTTGGTGAAAAACATTTGGGGCTGAATAGTTGGCTGAGTGTCTGTCTTTGTTTGTGGAGATATTCATTCCTGTAAATTTTATTCTGGCAGGCACTGCAGTGTGTATACTTTAAAAAAAAAAAACTCTAGGTTTTTCTTTTTATACTTCTCCCTAGATCTAAGTGCTCTCCACCACCTTAGGAATGAAGTCTTGCGATGTGAACATTATCCTCACAGATTCCCAGATTCCAGGGTTTAGCCATCAGTCAACTTAATCTAATGCAGGACCTGAGGAAATGCATTTCTTTTTCAAAGAATAATATTCAGCCTCTCAGCAGATACAGTAGGTCACTGAGCTCATAGCCTTTCGGCCAGCCTGCCTGTCCTCCAGAATGAAGATTAAGTTTGCTGAGGAGGATAATCATGCTCCAAGGTCTCTGAGGTATGCAAGCAATTCAGCAGGCTTGCCTTCTGTGGTTCATTGGTCAACTCCTCTCTGTCTCCTGCACCTTTCATTATGTTGGAGCATCACAACACATGAGATTGACAAATCACAGCAGCATGTGAGTCTGTTTTTCTCCACGAAAGTGAACGGAAATAGTGAAGTACAGCGAGGCCCATTTTACAGACCAGAACTGACCTCAGGACTGACTGTATCCTGTGTGCATTTGCGTCAGGGAAGCAAAGTTTTAAAAAAGAACAAAAAAAAAAAACATAAAAATAAAAAGAGAGAGAAAAAACTAAAAGCAGGCATCAGTTACACCCGAACACGTCACTGTCACCGTCCCAGGACACAGAGGGCAGTGAGATAAATCTAGCTGCTGCCCCCAAAATAGAGCACGCACCTCCATTAGAACAGGATGCAAGCTGTGTGGGAACAAGCAGAGGTCACCGTGGTCACTAGAGTTATTTCTGTAGCGCCACCGGACCTCCAGGAGTGGACGCCCATTCATTCATCCAACTGCCTGCCAGCAGGGAAGGAAACACACACAGACACACACACAAAATACTCTGCCAATGGACGACCAGTTAGAGTGGGACGTGTTCCATTTGATGAAACTTACTGTGATGGACTCTGGGCTGCCAAGGTTTTCTCTCACCTGGGGTTATTTGCTTCTTTTTCTGTATATGAGTATTTATAAGAACTGCCTGCTGGTGTTTGAGCTGAAGGACGATGGAAACACACCTGGTTTTGTGTGACCTCATGTCTCAGACGCTGTCTGTCTTTCCTTGGCTGGCAGTATGGTACATCATGGTTATTGGAACCCGCTTGTGGTTTATTTCTGTTGATTTTTACTTAGCTTATGTAGATGATTTATAGCAGCTTTACAGACGTGGAGGCAAAAAAAAAAAACAAAAAAAAAAACAAAACAGACAGACAACACAAAAAACAGAAACATGCCAACAGAATGATTTTTTACAGCCTTTTCCTTCCTTTGTTCTTTGAACCTCTCTCACTCACTCTCTCTCTCTCTGTCTTCCTCGCATACATCCACACACACTCACAAAGACACACTCACACACATCAATAGTCCATTAGGAGTGTGTTGCTTTCATTACCTCCAGCTTGGCCCTAAGACAGCCTTCAGAGTGGAGTACAGGAGAGCAGAGCTTGCTGGGATTGCAGTATATATAGAGAAGAGTCTAGTAATTGCCAGCTCTCTGTTCTCTCTGTCCTGTGCGTCAGGTGGAAAGTATGAATCTGTGGTATCTGGGGACCACCCCTGCTGCGCCGCACTGCATCTCTCTACAACTGTCTGTTCCCCCACCAGGCACAAGTAATAGGGGGAAAACAGGGAGCTTAAAGGCCTCAGAGAGTACAACAACTGCCACTCTAACAATACATACCATCCCGGGAAGAGAAAAGATTAGGCAGCCCACATTAAAAGCAGAGAGACACCTAAGGATATACTCCTTCATGAAATCCCACTTTTCTTGTCCTGCTTGCTACTCAGTAGTAAGTGCTGTTTCTGTAGCTTTCCTCTTAAACAGGACTGTTTCATTTATTTTGCTACATCTGCAGGTAGTGTGGGCAGCAAAATGCTTGCGAGGTCCTCAAACATTAGAAAATCCTGTAAATGTGAGCTGACTCCCACATGAACACGCAGTGAAAAAGTTAATTTTCAAGCATTGCCTCACAAATTAATACCAGACCCTATAAGGCAACTAATCAGAATAAAACTGCAAAAATAATTTTTTTTTCTCTGATGTTAGGTTAAAAAAGGGAAAGCACAAACCATCAGTGACCAAAATTTCATAACATCATTATTGTACTGCTGCATAATTATTTATTTGTGTCAGCTCTTGAAAAGCACCTCTTTTTTCACACTGCCATCTACCCTGACGATGTGGATTGTAGTGATATTCCTGTACCTGCAATGGCTACATCTGAGTTAAGTGCAGATAAGTGCAGAGGCCCTTATCCTATATTGTTGTTGATGGTATGGAGCCATTTTTGCTCTGAAACTTTATTTGCAGAAAATGTGTCGAACACGAAATAAATCTGGCCTTTAAGAAATGGATTATTTGTTTTTTCATCCACTAAAACATGACTGACTAAAACACGACTAATGTCAGATGTTGAGTGGAAATTTACAGAAAAAAAGGGTTCTTACTACTGCAAAGTGAAAATGTAAGTTGTTTTACTTTAAAGGTACAAAACAAACTGCATTTAATGGAGAAAAAAAAAGACACGCAGAAGACAAATTTCTGGGTATGGTTGAACAACAGACTTTTAATCCATTCTGTTTTACTCATCATTTGTCAGATGAATAACTGCACTTGTTTCCCTAAGACCCTTGTCAATCATAGCTACAGTTTAGATTATAGTACTTTTCAATGTTTGGCATTTTCCAGACTTTAACATTTCCAGAGGTGTCGTCTTAATGGCTTCTTTGTAGCAGGAGTCCTCCAGATAGTAGTGATGAAGTTAAGCTAATGCTACCACTAGGTTTTCCCAATCATTGATCTTCTTACATAGACACACAGATTTATGAATTACCTTCATATCTCTCTTTTAACCGTAGACGTAATCTTGGTACAGATGCATCCAGATCAATTTTTCAGGATGTCTTATTTGTGGAGCGAGTGGCACGCTCGGAACAGCGGGGTGGGGGTGAGGGCGATGCAGCCAGGGTGTATCCAATTTCAGGCTGCAAAGCAAATGGCCTTGGAGATCAAGGATTATACAGCAGATTTCTAAGTCGGGTTGATATTGATTTGCTGTGCCCCTGGTGAACTCCAGGTTGTACCCTCCCCATGTAAGCTTTTAAATGTTGCTGCCTTATAACATCCACCCTCATCAGTATTCCCCCCTCCCACCTACCACCGCCACCATTCTACGATGAATTTACTCTTTTGTTTTTCTCAAAGCACTAGATGTCTCACGGACAAATAATTTCATGGAAAGTCAGATGGTTTATTTTATTCAGAACAAGATATCATTTTTAGCTTCAGCATTATAGTCAAATCTGCTGCATATATTAATGAAGAATAAGAATTAGCTTGCCTTTGCATCCAAAAGTGTTTTAATAACACTGTTTCAGAGATTTTGACAGCTTTTTGTGTTTCATTGTAATGCATTTTCCGGTATACAAAGACCTGGGATAGCAAGATCTCACATACCATACAGAGTATAATGCATACATTAATAAGACAGCACCTCTATACTTTATGTAGTTTGCATCATTTTTCATAATTATGTGACTGTCATTTTTCAAATCTGCTGAAGATAATTCTCAAATATTTACACGTAAATGTACTCCTCAGCTCAGTGCATTTGCTTTTGTGGGAGTCTCTCAGCAGTACAGTTGGTAAACATGAATGTTTAACCACCCAGCTGCAGAATTTTCCCATGCAAACTTTACATTTGAAATTCAGAGTATGTGTAGTTCTGTGCAGCAAAAGCATTAATCACAAGAGTTGTCATCTAATTCATTTTGATGTCCTGTCCCATACTGAGCAGCATTCTTGGCACCCCTCTGTGACTTCACGGTCTCCATCTCCTTCGCCAGTCTGAGGCAAAAAATTAAAAGTTTGTCGTCCTGCCATTTAGCCATCTGCTCTGCAACTTCCACTCTTCCCCACTCTTTTCTTTCTCTTTATCACACTTTCTTTCACACCCTTTCTCTCTTTCTTTTTGCCCATCAACACACACACACAAACTGTAAACCAATGTAGATGGTGCAGCCACAGATCTAAAGTTTGGTAATTGACTTTGGAAACGCTGAGAAGAGGGAAAGAACACAGCTTCAAAGTCTAATTATTTGACAATACCCCCTCTCAAAAGAGAAAGAAAAAGATGGAAAGGCAGAGAAAGGGGCTTGAGTTGTGTTTCAGGATCTGGTTAACTCATCAAATAGGCCCATTATGGGGTAAAATCAACAGTGGAGTGTGTGAGATGCATGCTAGCGAGGGGAGAGAGGGTCCAAATCCCCTCAGTTCACACAGCCATTACAAACAAGAGTGGATTAGCCAGCAGCCCCCTGCTGGGGCAGTGAATGGATGAGAAAGGGAAAGATGAGGGAGGCCACTCCTCCCCAGCATTATCTAAATAACAGGCTGGGGAATTCAATAAGTACCGGCCTCATCAGACCTCATCAGCTCCCCCAATTAAGCTTCGAATCATGGCGGCTGGCGGGCTGGTTGCTGTTGGTGACAGATGAGAGCAAGCATTGCGATGTGCTTGGGTCTGCAGCAGTGCTGCGCTGCCTCGCATTCCTCACATTGTTTAATGTATTAGTGTGTGTGCCTGTTTGTGTGTGTCTAGGACAGGTGGGTTTTCTTTTTTGTTTGTTTGTTTTCTTTCTTTCTTTCTTTCTTTCTTTTTTTGGAGGTGGTGAATATCCTCAGTTTAACAATAGTGTTTGTTGTGTTTCTACCTGCTAATTTTGAGCTGTGCTTCTTCTGTCCTTGATGCTGCATTGATGAGTCCAAAAAGCCGGCTTCAACTTGAAGTAAGGAGGAGTTACCTTCACCATGCTGCTGTTTGTGAACCCTAGTGATATCGATGTTGTGTGTCAATATCTCTCCCCTCCCGCATTACCTCCCTGTGTTTCCCCAAGGGTCAGGACATGTGGAGAAAAAACACGGCTCTCCCGCATCGATTGGGCCCATTAACACTGACTGAGAAAAACAAAGCCTTTCATCACATCCGAGATGTTTAGGCAAGGACTTACTCAAAGTTGGTCTCTGCAGGTCAACCTTTCACTCTGGTTATCACTCTGATAGCGGTCTCTCAAGGGGACAAAGGGTCATAGCCGCTGAAACTATTTTTAATAATGCTGGAGAGTTTGCAAAGTGTGTGTTTTTCTCCAGCAAGGAATGTGCTATCAAGCAACTTTCATTCTTTGTTTTGTTTTCAGTGGGAAGGTTGAGAAGGAAACGGTCTATCACTGACATGTGAAGGAAATGGGGTCAGATCTGGGTTAGGTTTTTTTTTGCTCCAAAGACTGAAACCTCTTATCACCATAAAAATTACTGTTTTTTATGGCAATCTTGGCCTGATCACATGTACCCCACTGCTGAGTTTAAACAAACTTTACTATTGATTATACCTGCCAGACAAAATAGACTTAAACACACTTTGCAAATCTGATTGTAGGGTGCTCAGTATTTTTATCATTAATTATTTGTTTAATTATCTGCATGACCTTCGTATTGATATCGACGATGACTTCCATAAATGTCAGTTTTGTTGAATGATATTGTGGCTTTTGCTTAATCAAGCAGACATTAGCAGATCTTTCCATGAAAAACAGATGAGATATTCAATGAGCTCAAACATGCCACTGTTCTGTCAGCAACTTTTCTGGAAAGTCAGAGGGAAATTAGTGTCACCGCTGCTCGAGAACAAAGACAATACCCAAGAAAGGAATTAATTATGAGCCCTGGGACTGTCTGATCTACTGTTTGAAGCTCAGAAGGAGTCTGTCTGACAAAGGAGTTAGCCATCTAAATTCGGACCTAACTTTGGCTTTTAAGTCTTATGAATCTGGCTGAAATGCTAATCTTAAATTACCCAGCAGGTTCATAGCCACATCCTAAGTAAAGCAAAGAGGTTCATTTGACATCTTTGGTCATTAACAAATGACTCCTGAAGGTTGTCTAACAAAAACAACACCCTGAACGAATGCATCATTACATTTGAACACTGTGCAGGCTTTACATTTGTCTGTCTTATGTAAGTGTGAAATTCATTTTCCCCTCATCAAGGATAGTCATCAAAACCTGCTTCATTAAATAAGAGATACCTAAAAGCAGATTGAGATTTAAAAAAAGTCTGAAGAAAAAACTCACAGCATCTGCTCAGTAAAAGTAATTATATTACTGAAATAAACATTAAGTAATCTATTTACATTTTATGTCCATTAATGACACTGCGATCATTTGGGTTGCTACCAAAAAATCAAAAAGCAACAATACTATCTTTATAGTAGATGATTGCAAGATAAGAAAACCAAGTAAAATGGGGGGCTGGATGTTAGTGAGAGCAATAGATAAGATTTTCTGGAGGGAAACAGCAGAGAAAGAGAATGAGTAGACCTTCACTGTCAATAATTGTGTACTAACACTCATGAGCGTGTATGTATATAAGAGTGTGTGTGTGTGCGTGCATACCTGGCTGCCGCTCTTTTGAAAGTGAAAGAGCAAAGAGGGCTGCACCTGCAGCTTCTATCAACCGGTGGAAAGCTCCTTTCAGCACAGCTTTAATTACAGTTTCTGCAGCTCCGCTTGGCTCAGACAGGCTGGTCTCCACGCAGCCAACCAAATCCTCTCACACGTCACAGCTTTCCTCTGCCACTGAGTCGCCTGATCCCTAATCAGCCATGGTGCCACTCTTCATCGATCCTCAATCAGTTACAGTAAAGGGGACAGTATGGAACCCCCCCTCCCACACACACACACACACACACACACACAAAAACACAAATACACTCCTCCTCTGCCCCTTCCTCCCTTATTAGACGGGTGCCCTGCTTTCATTGATCATAAATCAATGTCACTGGCAGCATTGATCGTCAATCACCCCCAGTGACATTATTGATGTGGCGGGTCCCTCCGCTATAGGCCTGCTCTCAGCCCTAGGCCCACACTGCAGCCTGGCTGTGGTGTATTGATCCCCTTCAGATACAGTATTGAGGGCTCTTTATTGATAATTCATTTATTGTGCTGTAATTTCATTTTCTTTTCTGTCCATACTGCTGTTACTGGAAACCCCCTACGGTAGAAACCTAGTTAACAGACATACAGCCTTTTGTGTGTTTCACCGTGCTGCTCTAACTGATATGGCTGTCTCGTATTTCCAGTTTGTAGCATATTTTCTGTTCCTCTTCGAATGTCATCGTCGATTTCCAGGCAATGGGAGCCCAAAGGTTAGCTGACCCCACTTATAACAAGGAAATCACACAACTGAATTCTTGCACCATTCAATTTTTCCCTTTGAGTCTCATGCTGGCCAGCAGCAAAGAACTGTTTGTCATGCGCCCTGAGTGTGAATTTGTGTAACTCTATGAATGTCAAGCAGTGCGGTGCTGAGAAATACCATGCATGCTCAGCAAAACCTCCCCTTGAGAAATAAACCCAAGTAATTTTGCCGTAGCATTGTGTGAAAGCTTTGTTGAGCAGAGAAAAAGGCTCAAATATGGATGATGTAAATGATGAAGCCTTGACAATAGAGCTAAAACACTGATACAATGTCAGATACACCAAGAAATACTTGCTGTAGGTTTGGTGGATGGGCAGTTCTGTTGAATTACAAAGCACCCATCTGTATGATTCATCTCTATAGATGGGCGGTTTCACGGGTCACTGGAGGCGTTGGCAGTGTTATAATACTCTGCTAACAGGGAGAGAGCGAGCTCCGCTGCCTGCCCACACAGACAGTGACACAGACAGTGGCAGCACAAGTCAACCCCCACAGGCAAAATACAGCAACAGCTGCTCTTAAGTCCCTTTGCCTCAGCCAAAACTGCTTGCCACGAAAGGAAAGGTCACAGCCCAGAAGCAGATTTAAGCCGCAAGGCCGAAGGGAACCAATGGAGGCTTATTTCTTCCACAAAAACAGTCGTTCTCTGGTTATTTTAATACTTGATGTATTATTTGATTCTGCCTGATGGAAGCTCCATCATTTCTTCAGACACAAACTCAGCGCAGATCAAATGTGATCTTAGAATTAGAAAGAAAACGGTTTAGGCTAAGAAGAGTTTCAATTATCCAGGTCATAAAATAAGCCTCCATATGCCTTCGGTGGTATCTAACTTTATTACTCATAAAGATGCTTAATAAGTTCGGTATTGTCAGTGCAGTGAAGCATTTAGATTTCCATCTGTGACATACTGAGTTGCCTGTTGCACATTGCTGTGTTTTCTTAGCTTGGATCTTATTTCGAATCTACTCCACAAATAGTGTTTTCAATCTCATACTTCACTCTTACAATTTTGCGCCGACCACAATGCGGACACTTGGACTGTAATTGCCACCCTGACCAGCTGTGTAAAGCAGCCACTGATACTGAGACCGTCAGCAGCAACAAAGATGTTGGCAGCGTGAAGCAGCATGTGTGGCTTCAGCATTAGAAACATCTGTCACTGCCACTTTAACATTGTAGCTGACTACAAGAACCAGCGACGCTCAACTATGGCATTTGGAATGAATGCGGTGAAGACTGTCTACTTGTATAAATGTTATTTTAATACAAGGATTGTGAGCTGTTCATTAGAGTTGGCAAATACTGCTCTCTTACACACCTCTGTCTAGCCTCTTGTTTTTACTTATTTGTTTACTCACCATGGCAACTTCATCATCGGGAATGGCAAGTGGAATTAGCTGATTAAGCTAAAATGAAGTTTAACTGGTACCTAAGAGCTCGTCTCACAGGAATCGGCTAACAGTTGGAAGCTGCCTGTTTGGCGTTTCATTTGCTGCTCTCACATTTAAGTAAGAGCAGAATAATTCAGAACCAGAACTTATATCCACTATATTTTCAACTGCTAAAATAATTACAACTCTTTGTGCACGCTGAATGCGTGCACAAAGAGAAGAAAAAAATGAATCTTTTTCTGTTGGATCATTTCACACGATATCTGCTTAATCCTGCCGCTCGGGCACAAAGACATGCACACGTTGATTCTATAAGCGTTCCCATTCCCATAAGATGGTCTCAGTCAATTATAGTTGTCTGCTGCATTATACTGTAGACTCGGTGTGTGCCAGACACACATGGAGCTCATCTCATCCATCAGCTTTGTTTATTTGTCTGAATCAGGTCTGGGATCAGTGTCTGCACAGTGATGCATAAAGAGACAGACAGATAGATAGATAGATGGATAGATAGATAGATAGATAGATAGATAGATAGATGGATAGAAAAGAGGAAAGAGAGAAAGAGGCAGACAGACGATAACCATGACAGAGAGAGATGCAATCTGATGGAGAGAGTGAGAGATGGATTAGCATGTCAGAGTCTCCCTACATAACATTACTCTTGTTAAGTGCGCAATAGCTCATCAATCAGGCTTCTACCACCCGCATCCAGGGCTCTTCCCTCCACTTCCCTTCCCGTAATCCATTATATCATCACAGGCATGAGCCGCCTGACATGCTGCAGGAACCCTCTATTGGGAAAGTCTGAGCGGGGCCTGATCAATAGCCACAGAGCATGTGTAGCAGAGGCAACGTGTTGTTGACATCATTCTCTCTCTTATTCATCGGTATAGGGTGGATCAGAAGGAGGTAAAGTGGACCATGACGGTTACTTCCACCCTCTGTGACTCTCTTTCGCCTCTGTCATAGTCTCCCTGTGTCTTTGTGTCTCTCTACGACACGATATCTGTCTTTCCATCTATCTTCCTCTTCCTCTTTGTCTCACTCTCTGTCGTGCTCTCCTCTCAGCGCCCTGCTCCATTTATCGGGCTGTGTCATTGAGCCGCATGTGCCGTCCCTGTCAGCAAAATGGCTGGCAGACCGTCTTCATTTCCATGCTGAAGGATGCAAGGCCAGCGTGGCAGTTGTGAGAGCTATCGACTGGGATCCGTCAAAGCCCTCCCTGTAGAAAAGCTGCTGCCGCCTGCCTTCCTGTGTGGCAGCCATTCTAGGCTTGTCCGTTTGACTCTACATGTATGCCAGGCAGCTGTAGTTTGAGCCCATGCGTCTTCACATTTGGCCTATCCACCCGTCAAGTTTCTTCTGTTCTAACTATTCCCTGTTTCTTATATTTCTGTTTCTAGAAGATGCACTCTTTTTCCCTTTTCTTGTATTTGTCTATGTCTTTCCACGTCTCTTGCTTTCATAAAACAGCCTTCTCAGTTTGGGATGGCAGGTCAAGCTGGTTGATGGAAATCAGAGTGGTTGATCGAATTAGAGATCCCCCCCAAGCAGCATGACTATACAACAGAACTCCAATACAATAGTGTCCTCTTTCTTCCTTTTCCTTAATTTTTCCAAATATGTCCATGCAATAACACACGATGAGCTGTCCAAAGGTCTTTTCAGAGGTACATATCTCATGGAACTTCAAGCCAGACAGCCCATAGGAACCTTGAACTAAAGTTGTCAATGAAAAGTGGAAAGCTTCCTTTGACTGAAGCTTTTTCAGAGTGACATATTTTGGTACAAGTGGCTTAACAGTTCTCTCTGTTCGCCCTCTAGGGCTTTGCATGCTCTCAGAGCAAAGCAAGGCCAGCCCAGTTTGACTCAGCGCCCTTGTGAGAGGCCTCTTTTGTAACTGTCTTGATGGTGAAAAGCTGGCTGTTTCACTGAGCAAAACCTTTTACCCAGCCGTGATACAGCTTGGGGCTATGCTTGCATTGATTTCACCATTCAGGCCAAACAGATGTACTGTCCAATTCTGAGCAGCGGATGAATGTATGATGGGCTGACATTGATGGATTATAATGCATGTGCTTATTTGCATTCATAGATCAAGATGCTATTGAGGTGGCCTTTTGAGACCATCCGGAGCACATAAGCTCTATTTGTCTACAGATATCAGACAGAAAAGGAATGGTGAGATCCAGTGTTCTCGCCACGCTGGCTGTTATTCTACAGACAAAGGACTGATTCGCTGCAGATGTCAGCCCATAGGAAACAACTGTAATAGCAATAATTACTTACGCACTCATTGCTAATAAGTGAAACTCACAACAAGCTTCAATTTAAATGGCCATTGTAATGACATTGTCTTGTGTAGAAGTACATCTGCATGCATTCATTGGTTTCTTTTTGCTGGATGGTAATGTGTCTCTTGATGAGCAGAAAGCCATGACTATCTCTTCACAGCCAAATGCACAGAGTGGCGTATGACTGAGCTGAGGTTGTGATCAAATGAGGCTAGCAGCGCAGACGACTTAATCTCACTAAGCTGCCGAGCACTGGTCCTCTTGTTGTTGTGTGTGTGTCTGCGCATGATTGTGGTTGCTCTTGGTGTGCATACTCCAAAGCACAAAGACACGTGCATATGTCTGTGGTCACCCTTCATTAATATGTTTACCAGTTGCTACGGCAACACACATAAAACCAATTAGGAGTCTCCATGGAGTACCTTGTTATCGGCAGTTGTTGACCTCTGACCAAAAACATTTTATGTCTCTTTTCCATAATTTAGGATCATTAAAGGCCAGTAAATTGGTTCATAACTGAACCTTTTTTTTTTTCTGCACACGGCCTCCAACATCACAAGTGGAGCAGAGCCAGTGCGAAATGTGTTGTACTTGGAGCCTGTGGTAAAAAGACGCAACATCAGCAAGCTAGTATGTACATCCAGTGGCCTAGTTTATTCTGGGCTGTGCCAGTGATGACGACGTGTGGTGAGAGGTCTAAGAAGGGTTTTTAGGCTGGCAGTCATTTGCATTGTGTGTGTGTCTGTGTGTGTTTTCAAGGGTTATTACAGAGAGACTTAAGGGCAGAAGTTGGGTGTGTGTGTCAGGGCTACAGAGGGGTGAGTGTGTTCACAGGGTGGGTGGGGTAGTGTGAGGCTGTTGATCTTGGGCTGAAGTCTTAAACAAATTGGCTAGTTCGCTGTGGGAACTGGGGATGTAGTCAGCGGGGGGAACATCAGCATGCTCTGTGTCAGATTCTCCAAATTTCTCCGATAGCTAATTATCTCCGAGAGTGCCAGAGGACGGGCTTGGAAGCAGTTTTGTTGTTTTTCTTCTGCAGTATTTCTCTCACTCTCCCTTTCCAGCTGTGTTCTCCTGGGCTGACTTTGAGCAGTTTGGTTCCACAGTACCCCCTAAAGCCACACAAACATGCTCACACAATTTTATTTTTTTATTTTTTTAAGAGAATTTTTCATAGGTCTGTCCCGACAGTAGTGCTGCAGCCACATAAATGAAAACACAGCCATCTTCTTATTTGCACCCACTTAAGAACAATATAACGCCACTAAAAGCTGTGACCTGTCAGAAAGTGCAAATGAATAAACAAATCATTCTGTTAGCTCCTTAACACCAAAGTCATTTTCTTTGGCTGGAAACCTCCCCTGTCATATATTCACTTGACTTCAGGTTGTTTTATTGCCATCACTGCCTTGTCGATTGTGACAGCATTTCTTTATCTCGTGTCTGATGATGCTGTGTTATTATGAAGGCCTAAGCGCCTTTTAACACCTGGGAGTGTAGATTAAAGCATCAACAATTCTCTTGGTGGATGTCATCTCTGATAAAAGGTCCCATTGCCCAGCTCCAGCAGACAGCCCCATCATCGACCTGTGTCGTCACAGAGCGGCCATGTCACAAGCAGCCGGGCCTGTAATGTGAATGCGTTGACAGCAGAGTGGTCGGTTCTTTCTAAGCCACCAGGTGCAGGACAGCAGTAGTCAAGTGTTTGGACAGGCTTGCTGGCTCAGTATGTACTGTACTGTTGCTGAGCTGTACAGCTCTCCCAGGGAATGAGTGTTTGATCCTGGTGTAGCTTCTCACTCGACTACTGTTTTCTCGTTGTTTCTCTGTCAGCTACTCAGCCTCCTCTCTTCTTATCTCTTTCCCCTTTCTTTTTTACTCTCTTTGTACTCACGTGCTCCTCTTAGTTTATCCAACTGTCTCCCATCCCCTCACTCATCTCCACAGTCTGCGTCCAAAGAGATTCCGATCTCACTGACACAGGATGAAAAGGGGGACGGACACTGTTAAGACCGCCAGATTCTTGGCCAAAGGAGCCACCTTTTTCTCACGAGAAAAACTCAATAAGAACTTTTTTTTCCCTTTCACCTTCCTCTTTGATTCAGTCTGTCTTTCTACAGATTTTTCCCTCTCTCCCCACAGCAGTATCTCATCAGGAGAGCCCTTTCCCTGTATCAGCTCGGTCTCTTTCTGCTCTCACCTGCACCTCAAGTGTGAGAAAGTGCCCTTTGACAAGTTATCTTTACACCAACGAAGGTCATCGCAATGGGTTCATCAAGCTTTTATTGGCAATTATGGACACAAAAGGAGACAGCTCAGATGAGATTGCTGCGCAGAAGGCCTTTTTTCTTTTTTTTTTCTTTTTTATTGAATTAGTAAGAAATCTTTCATGTCATGTTTTACCTTCACACCTGCCCGCTCTGAAGAGACATGCTCGTTTTATACCTCTGTTATTATTGTTCTCTCTGTGAGAAATGATTAGATTGCCCCCAGTGTTCACTCTTAGAATAGCACTATTAAATATAAGACAGCCTCTGCTCGCACTGCGCTCAGTGAGACACTTGCGCTGATGGTTGCGGAGTGGAAAAAGGCATAAAATTTCAAATAAAGGAGAAGATGGCTGTTAAAGTAAAACATAGAGGGATTATGCGTCAGGAACAGGAACGCCTTTTAGAAACAAGCTTTGGCTGACAGAGCAGTCCTACATTACCATCTCAGTGGTATTTACAAGAGCGATTACTGTGATTATTATTTCAACAATACCCTGCAATGCTCTTTCATGGTCTGCCAGCCTGGGCCAGGATAGCAGGGCCTGCCAACAACACTGGTCTGGGAATTTGTCTAAATACGCCGTCGGAGGGCAGAGAGGAGGGAGGGAGGGGGGAGGGGGGAGGCAGAGGTGAAATGGTAGAAGAAGAGAAACGCCACACAGTTCAAAAGGACTTCTGTCCTTCTGAGGGGGTCACAGGATACAGTCTTAACATGATTTTGTCTTCTCCCCCTTTCTGCAGCTCCCACGGAGCCTTTGCTCTGCAAATTTGCTGATGGAGGGCAGAAGAAACGCCAGAGCCAGAGCAAATACCCTCAGAACGGAAGGCCGTGGCACAGAGAAGGCGAGGTAAGGTGTCCCCCGTGCAGGTGCCATCCTCTTTTACCAAGTCCCAGAAGACACAAAAGATCGATTTTGTCCCATTAAACTGAAGAGTGTGGGACATGCCAGTGAGTCTTGCAGAGTAAATCTAACACTACATATCAATATATGTTTTTTTAATTCTGCAGGTGATAACTACACGTTTAATATCCTGCTTGGCAACTTTGGTGATGAAGCTACCCTGGACATCACAGATGCCATAAATATAGCAAAGGGAACATAAACTGAGCAGAATTTAAAAGAGTATAATTAAATGATCTATAATATTACTACACAACTTTTGTGTTCATCAAGGAACATTTAGCCATTTAGCTCAACATTTAGCCTTCAGGAGTCTTCAGCTACATAGCAATCCCTCCACATTTATGCTTTAGATTGGCTTTGTTTTTCTTCTGCTATCCACTGACATCTAATGAATGACTTTGATCCCTTCATCAACCAGAAGTCACTCGATGATTAAATGATGATAATGCTTGAGGGTAAATTTAAGATCAATGCAAAATTATCAAGCTAAACAATATACAATGCCAGCAAACAGAAGTACTGCACACATTGTGCCTAGTTAAGATGCCTACAGCTAAAAGGTGGTCCTTCAGAAACCACATAATCCACTATTCAGTCAAAGATGAAAAACTGGCACCTTAACCTTTTTTGCAAAAGTTGTCTTTGTCTGCATCGCCACAATTTTCAACATAAAAGTATCCTCTAATATCTATTTTTGTCCTATTTTGGTGTTTTAGAGATTTAATTACACTGAAAAAGCCAAGATTGTGCCAAAATATTTCAGTTAACCCAATTAAACCTCCTCCATTCCACAATGATGACGTTTTAAATCCAGCATTTACCTCTGAGGTAATGGCCCCTAAAGTTTGCCTACAGAGTTAGCTATAACATCTGGATGTATGTAAACCATTACTGCCTGTCATTTCTATTTACTCTAAAGTACAGCACTGTTAAAAAAAAGAAAAGAAAAATACCCCAGTTATCGATCAAACTGCCCCCGGATGTATAGGTGCTGTCACGTAAATTGCATCTCAAGCCAAATGCCTCACTGAACACGCATATTCCTGCCATACATCAGAATGCTGGGAAACCTGCTGAAATGGGATAGAGTGCTATGGTAACATATTCATCAGCAACATGTGGAGACAAGGTTAAAGTCTATTCGTGAGCTACCAAGCTGCTATACTGGGAAGGACACAGAGAGGAGACAGGTAGAAGAGTGCTTCAGACAGGACTCTATAGATATACAGGCACATACACACATACAGTACGTGTGCATAAACACATGCCCACACACACACTCAGTATGGCTGACAGTTGTGCTGAAGCTGCAATGTAGGGGAGACCAGGAGAGATGAAATGTTTGTCCTTCAGGATACACATGCTCTCGGTGTGTTTGTCCTATAGAGAACCTGAATGTGTATTGAGAATAGGCTGGCAGAGTACAACACTGTGTGTGTGTGTGTGTGTGTGTGTGTGAGGGAGAACGTCTGTCCGTCACATGTTCAACAGCCCTAACACCTATAAGTCAGTGAAGCGTGTTTAACCTAAATCACATTGCTCCATCCCCTCTCAGGCCCACACGTCGACAGGGTCAGCTCAGTTTACTTGAGGTAAAGTCAGATGACTGCATTTTCTTGATTGAGTGTGGGTGTTTGCACTTGTGTGTGTTTCCATGAGTGTGTGCAGGTATTTTATCTAAAGAAACGTAATAAGGATGAGGGAATGTCCTACACTGCTAAAAATTGAGAGAATACTCCCTTTGTCCTTTTGTAGTATTCATTCCCGCCATCTATGTGTCCTCTGTGACACAATGCCTGTGACCTGAGCCAGAAACAGCTGCACATTGTGTCACGTCTCTTGTCAAAGTCACGAAGCACAGGACTTCATGACCTGAGTTTGTGTCCTGTGGAACAAAGAGACCTGGAAATGTTCAGGGACAGATTGCACTTACACTTCAATATCAGAAAAACACATGTAACCCATATCATCCTTAGTCATCATTGACTTTTCTGATATTTTTTTGACCCCAATCTGTTTTAGTGCTATTGACTTTTAATGCTTACATTAATATCATAATCTTTATATTTGCACTTTTCTTCGGCCTGGTGTTGAAGCGGTAACACTAGAAGTGAACATATTGCAGGGAGAGATTCATGGCTGTCATCCTCGACAAAAGAGAAATCAAATTACAAGGTAAGTTTCAAAAGGCAGAGGACGCACATTTTGAATATAAAGCCAAAACAAAAATAAAATTAGATGCAAATTTTTCTTATGCTGTTTGTTTAAGTTGAAACTTTTTCAACTTAGAAAAAAAAATGCATATATACGCAGGGCTTTATAAATGAACAGAGAGAAGGAGAAAGAGAAGAGAGACTTATGAGAGTTTCGGAAGAGTTTGGAGCTCAGCTAGCAGCTGAGCTGAACACAAACACCCAGGCACACGATCACACCCATAGAGTGTTCGTTGCCAGCTAGTTTTCAGCTAAAGCCTATAGAGTGAGCAAAGAACATTTGCTGTTTGGGAGGAATGAATGCAGGAAAGGTGAGAATTGGTTTAGCTCTCTGTGGGAACATGCATTTAATTTCAGTAGCTTAAAGAGACCTATTTGCTTGTTTATTTCTGAGAAATTCTTCCTGTTGTGTCACTGAGAAAGAAATCCCTCCTCTGCACCATGGCCCTCTTTTTCCCTCCATCCATTTCTTTCTTCTGCAGTGTTTCACATTACACTGCATTAAGGCATGACGGCATGAGTGAGAGGCTGAGGTTTAACAGCCCTAGTTCAAGGGAGTGGGTGTGTGTGTGTGTGTGTGTATCTGTTGTTGAACATGTTCCAGTGTGTCAGTGTTTATTTGTGTGTGTTGTTTTTTCTATCCTTGAAAGGGCTAGACTTGTGATTCAGACATTTGGAACAGCAGGGTTTTGTTTTTTTTAGTAACTGTGGTTTCTGAATTTAACATAGCATTAATATTTTAGGATTAGATTTCAATACAAATTGCCCTTTTAAACAGTTGCGTTTTCAGATTCAAATAAAGTTTAATTTAGTTTAATTTGGATAATTTATAGTTTGAGTAAAAATCTTTAATTAACTCCCAATCCTGCTTTTCTTTTCTGTAACACCTTGGTTGTTAGTTATTTTGGGAAATTAGGTCTTCTGGAGAGATCGCTACACTCCAGCCCACAAGGCGACAAAAACATTAGATCCCGACAAAATAAGCCCTGCAGATTTAGCTCCAATATGAGGATCAAATTTGAAAAAAAAAAAACAAACAGAAACCTTAAAACAGAACTGAATTTCCCATGTAGCACTGAAAAGCACAGGTTTTTTTTTTTTTTATTTGATGAAGCTCTGCTCAAAGCTTGGCTTCACCAGCATATGCTTGGATTTGACAAAGTCGTATACTAGCGACAGAAAGGCCCCTCATACGTAGAGTGGCATGGGCGTGTTGGTGACTCCTTGTGGCCATTGATCAGCTGTAATGGCGAGGAAATTAGAGATAGGCATCACATGTTAGTGTCTTTATCAGAGCTGAGGCCATTCCTCAGTTCACTCCCTGTGGCAGGCAGATGAGGGCAAGCAACAGTCCGCACAATCCATTACTCTCCTCCTTCATGTCTCTCTGCTTTCACGTCTTGCTCTGTCGGCGTCTCCTGCTTTCTCTCACTCTCTCCCTCTTCGCATTTGTTTTTTTTTTTTTTTCCGTCTTTGAGCGCTCCTTCCTTCTCGCCTTCTCTTTCTCTCTCCCACTTTGTCTCGCTGTATCTTCTTCCCCGTGTTTGAAGTCTTCCCAGATCCCACAGCAACATATGGAGAGCGAGAGCGAGTGAGTGACTCACAGACCGAGAGAGAGAAAGAGATAGAGAACACATTGCATGATCAGTCAGGAGTTACAAGGGGTTGAGTGCTGCAGGGTGACTGGTGGTGAGGATTGAGAAATATATGACAGATTTTCTTGTAAACTACCCAAAGTGGGAGTCTAGAAAGTGCTGTTTCTCACTGTCTCATGCTGACAAACATATTAGTCCCTGCATCTTCTTCATACCACACACACACACACACACACACATACACACAAACAGACAGACAGACAGAAGCGCCATGGGTGCTCATTCTTTTCTCCCTCCCTCTCTCTTTCTCTTTCTTTCTTCACTTCCTCACTTTCTTTCACCAATGCACTCTTCTATACACAAAGAAAAAAAAAAAGCTTTCAAAGTCACACTTCTCAAGCACCCACTCTGGGGGAATGAGCGTAGATGGAAGAAAACATCCGGCTTTCCACTCCGTGTGAGAGCATGACAGATGTCCATGTGTGTGTTGTGTATATGTGTGTGGCAATGAGGCAAAAGGAAATAATAAAGAGGAGATCAGTCTATGGAGGCAAAAAAAATCAAGGAGGGAGTGGGTCAGTGTGTTAGCGTGTGTGAGGCTTGGCTCAGTTTCCTTGTTTAAGAATAGCACAGGTTGTTACCGACCAGATTTTAGCGTCTGAGTCAAAAAATGCTTTATTGCCACAATAAAATACATTTATATTTGGATTGAAGAGACATTAGTTAGACAAAATTGATTTATTTTTTTTTTTACACTCAAGAGCACAAATGAAAAGCAATTTCCACATCTTACAAAATTTGAATTAATGATTGAACTCTCACTCTGAGTTTTGGAGCCAGCTTTCATAGTCACATTTTGGCTTTTTTGGTCTTGATTATGGAAAATCTTGAAATCTATAATCCGTCTGTTTATTCAATGCATGAGACAATAAAAGCATAACTCAGTTTTTAACTTAACATGTTAAATGAACATCCATAGCTCCTCCATCTTGAAAAGCCAGGTCAGTTGGTCAAAGCTTTATCCTTGGCCAAGCTTTGTTCAGTGCGTCTGTATAATATATACTGTGCAGTCAAGGTTGGGGTTTGGGTTTTTTTTTTTCACTCTTGAATCAAGCTCAGACAAAAGCATACACAAACTATCTCTGTCTTTTCCTTAACCTGTCATTGCGACAGAGCCAAGAGCTGACTGCATCAGTAATCAGTCTTTGGCCATGCAGGTTCCCCAGCCAGGAGCTTCTGTGCTGTGGAATTCATCAGCACATGGAACCAAAAACGGCACCTAGGGGAGTTATCAGCCTCACCAGACAGCTGGCCATGTCTGCCAGTGCCATTAACGCACACATGAAGACACACTCGCACATACACAGACAGACAGGCATGCTTTGGGACTCTTCAACTCACATTTATGGTAAAGACGGTTCATAAATGCAGAGATCAAACTATTTATATGTATGGATTTAAAGAAAGGGATGGTTGGAAGGCACAGGGAGGAAAAAACACTAAAAAACTTCCTGGAGTAACAGCCTGCCTTTACAGCTTTACATTAAAAGTCTTCCGAAGTCTTTTATTTAATCAGCTCTGCAACAACAAAGCCTACCACCATGCACATGCAGGTCCAAACATCCGGAGGGCTTACTCATTCGATGGAGTTTTTTCTGTTTTTGTTCACTCGCATGGGCTCAATCCAGGCTCCCTGCCCCCCCGACCACCGCCCCCCTCCCTTGGTCCTCTGGTCCACTACCCCCTCAACAGTTCAGCTCAGTGTAGGTAGCCCTCTGTAGGAACAAACGCAAAAGAGTGGTAAAGAAAGATGTGAGGCCGGCAAATTATGAGATGCAGAGGGTGAGAGATGAAGAGAGAAAGGCAAGGAAAGAAAGCAAGAGAACACGGGATGATGAAGAAAGGAAAGAAAGAGTGGTAGAGCGAAGTATGAAAGAGGAAGGGCAAGAAGAGGAAATGTGTGTGTGTGTGCATCTGTGTGTATGCTGATGAAATCTGCCGTCCTCAGCAGCCTCCCGTTAAAAGAAATCGGATTAGCTCTCCTCCGGGAGAGAACCTTCAGGAATGCAGATGACGGATTGCAGCAGGTTTCTCTCCTGGACTTTAAGAGGGCCTTACACACTCACACATCCTTGCGTAAACACACACACACCATGAACAGACAAAGAACTCAGTTCTCCGCTCACTCCTTCCCTCTCCAAAGGGCATTTCTTCATTTCCTCTGATTTATAAAAACATGATCGCACGTGATTGCAATGGAAAAGGAGGCATCTTCGATACTAATTCACTTTGTCCTATTGACAAAGCTTTTGCCCACATCAGCTTTGTCACTTGTCAGTTTTTCCAATTTGAAATGGGTTGATTTTGATTTGATTGAATTTATTTTGAACAAAAGGAATCAGGGTCTAAATCACATTATTCCCCAAGTACAAGGAAGGTACAGCGAATGATCATGGTGACATTGGTTCAGGAAAATATCGACAGACATGCAGCACACAGTAGCACACAGTGACAGAATACAGTCTGATCTCAGATGTACATACTACTGAGAAAGGTTTTATGACTGTTGGGATTGAATAAATGGACCAAATATTTGTATCATTTCTGGTTTCCTCTCAGGTTTTGGTTCATTTTATTTAGGATTCAATTTTAAGGTGGAACCATCAGGCAGTAAACTTAGTTTAGGTGAAAGACTGAGTAAAAGATAAACAAAAAAATAAGGAGAGAGAGAAAGGGGAAAAATTGACTGTGTAACATGTCACAGCTTGTTTGAACATAATCTGAACAATGTTGACCAATCCCCTTGATGAGAAGAAAAAAGTTGTTTCATGACCAGTGTTCTCCGACCGTAATGTTAAACTTCCATATGTAGCAGTTTAATGTTATTTTATATGTTTTATTCCGCTGTGTTAATATGTGAAGCTGCATTCATACGTAATACAATGTTGATCTTGCATGCTCACTGGTTTTTCTCTTTCAGACTGGCATGGCGTTAACATATGATCCTGCTGCAATGCAGAATGGGTAAGAACGATCCATCCTTGGCACCGTCTACTACACTCACGTCTTGGCTCACTGGACCAGAGTCAATATCAATGTCATACATGATGATTAATGTAGTGTCTGCACTTTGTAACTGTTTGATTAGGGAGATCTGTATGAACTATTGGTTTTCTGTCGTAGAGGAACAGCAGAGGGTAGCTGAGTGAGCTTGTGTGTGTTTGCGTGTGTTTGGGTCTGTAAGTATGCATGTGTTCCTGTGCGTTTCTGTCTTAATGCCATGACTTAATGGTGCTGTGGAAATAAATGAGCCGACGACATGTTTTATTTTTCCCTGCAGTACTGAGGCAGGAAGGAGAGTGCTGGGCCTCTCCCCTATCTCCCTCTGGCCTCAGTCATCCACAGGAAGCTCCTGACTCCCTGCTTCTTAAACCACTTATCCCCCCGTGGCTCAGAGTCAATCTGAAACCAAAAAAAAAACTGGATGAATAGCATCACTCATTACACACAGCCTGTCATGGAAAAGCCTGCTTTGCTGCAAATCCGCCAAATTATATTCCCACAGATATTAGCAACAGACCTAGTACAGGAACAAGTCTCTCTTAATACATTCAACCTGAAGTTTACCCTAAAAAAAAACCCAGAAAAACAGGGTGAATTAAGTCGCAAAGAATGTAAAAGTCTTCAAATGTTAACAGAATGTCGAAATAAAAAAAGAGATGTGATGAATCTTAGAACACCGGAGTATACAGTCAATTTAATTCATATTTTAATGCAAACTAGAAAATAAAAATGCAGCGGGACTGAAGCTGAAAATGCAGAACAAAATTGCCACTTCACATTTCTCAGACTGTGCAAATTGCCTTAATGAATATAAAATTTAATGATGATGCAAATTAGCTGTATAAAATGCATATATATGTGTCCCACAATATATATATTGTGGGACATAATTTACATTTGCTACTTTGCATTAATATTTACATAGATTTAAGTGTATACTTTCACAGGAGAAAGGTGGCTCATATAAAGTGTGTTTCATACCAACATCTCATAAACTTTAGTCATTTCATAAATCTGTTTTGCTTTGTTGACATTGATGTTACATCTTCGTTGTTTGGCATTTCACAGTGAAAAGCAAACTGCCAATTTGACCTCCTATAAACAAATCTTTTTAAAACTCCAGCAAGAAGTTCAAACAGATGTACCTGGGAGTTTGCGTGGTACTTTTGCCAACATCAATCAAATATAGTAGAGATCTGTAGAGAAGATGTAAAATATGAAGCTAGTCAAATAAAGTCTCTTCTTCAGCTGATGAGAAGGGACTGGGGGTCCACGACTCCAAACAAAGCAATGGGGTTCAATAGAATTTAATACAGAGTATAAAAAGCATATTCTAAATGTTCACATCCTGATGTCTTGAACACTACATGTTGTCTATCCTCAGCCAGTAATGTGATCTTCAGCTTAGGTGATAGAGACTATTGGACATTCTACTTAGGCTCCCAGGGGATCTCAGCAACATTTGTTTGCTATAAAACCTTCAGCAATAAGATAAAGCAGCGAGGGCAACCATCTCAATTCTCCACAGCTTGTGTCAAACCTTAGCTTCTTAAAATGCATTGAGTTTTCTCAAAGCTCAGCGTACAAGCGAACTACTTAAGCCAGCCATCCAGCACGGCACAGTGTGGCCTTACTGCTAGAATATGTGTGGAGAGAAATACGGACAACCTCCCACTTTATATGATGACAAACCCCCATTTGATGTGATAAAACCTGACTTTTCAATTGAGAATACTATGAGACACTTCATGAAACTTTTATGTGGTGTTTGACGTATGGCCAAGTGCTCAGAACAATTTACAGGATAAATCCACTGTGTGTGTGTGTGTGTTCATGTTTGCATGTTTGTCCTTATCACCTGTGTGTGTGTATATATACTGTATACACAGAGAGACGTATATATAAAATATTTTTATAGACAAAGATGTGTCTATAATAACCTTTTGTGTTGAGCGATCAGAATGTTATATTTTAAATTCTATATACTTAAAATGAATTTTGACAGATTTCCTCTGTTGATTTCTTTCCTCTCTTCCTATCCTTATATCACCTCTACCACTCCCTTTCTCTCTCTCCCTCTTCCTCCCCTTCTCTCTGCCCCTTCTCAGGTTCTACTCCTCGCCTTACAGCATCGCCACCAACCGCATGATCGCACAGACCTCCATCACGCCCTTCATCGCTGCTTCTCCCGTTTCCACATATCAGGTAGGCCGTAATGCAGTGCATGTCTGTTTGTGTTTATGTATAATAGGAAGGTTTTTGCTTTGTGTAGGATGGATAGAAAAGAAGGGGTGGGCTGCCAAACAGCGTGAGGTTCTCTCTTCTTCTCTCATGGTTTCTCCACCACTCCAGCTGTGCTGGATGACATCTGTTTCATAGGCGGCAAACACAACAGGCATCAGAAAACAAGCAACGAAAAAAGGGATTTAAAAAAAAAAAAGGCTGACAGGATAGAAAAAAAGAGTCACCCATCAAGAATGAAAGTGTCTAGGAAAAACAAGCAATTTCTTCTCTCCTAGTTTCCTGACCTCTTTTGTGCTCCTGAGCTGGTAATGCAATGAAGAACTTTTTTTTTTTCATTGTATTTTTGCCAACTTCGATACAACCACTTCCTGTTCCAAAGTAGATTTCCCCCTTCCTCATGCCTGTGATCTGTGGAGTATTAAAAGAGAACACAACAGGAGCGTGAAAATTGGCTATGTGAGATGTCAAGAGTGTTACCCTTTTTCCGTCACTGCACATTTCACCCAGCATGCTTTGCCAGATCTAAACATCAAGCGGCGCTGCCAATGTGCCCTCCTGCTCAGACGGTATCGTTTAACATTGGCTCTGTTTGGTATTCAGAGACAGACAGATGAGAAGAGTGAACAAGAGAAAGGGGATGAAGGATGGATGGGAAAATAGAAGGGACAGATGGAGAGAGGGACTACTAGGGAGAGGAAGGAAGGATAGTACATGTGGTGGTGATGGTGACAGTGTTGGCTCAGGTGGGGGGGGGCAGACGAGGGTTGTTGCTGAAGGTTGCTTTGCCCGTCTTTGAGGCACGCTTGATTAAAACTCTAGTCCAGTACCTGCAGTGGATTGGTAGGGGAAAGAGGGGGAGGGAGAAAAGTGGGCCAAGGCGCGCCTCTAATCCGCTCTCGGAAGGCTTCCCAAATTGATTTATCAAAAACAATGGTCAGGCTTTTGAGGAATATTAATCCTCACAGTTTCAATATCGGGCCACTCTGCCGCCGCTTCCTGTAATATTGCCCTTCAGCCAGTCACGGCAGGAAGGTGAGTCCTTCATCTTCTGTTCAAGTACAAAGACACCGAGGAAAAAGAAAAAGGGAAGACAAGCCAGGCAGGCATAAAAAGCCAGACAAAGGGAAATCACTTCCTTTTATGATTGAAACTATTGCCTTTATAATGAAAATCTCAAGGTGCATAGAAATTATTGTATATGTCATTCATACCTCATGTTTATGGGGAAGGATATTTTTTCAGCGACCATCTCGATGGCAGATGATTTATCAAATCTTCAAATGAACCATGCCAACAGCAGTGTTCTGGTCTTCTCTTAAGGCTGGCTCCGGTTAGCTTGAGTAGCAATTGGCTTTGTTTCCTGGAAAATCTGCTTTGATGATCAACATGACGGGAGCCAGCCCAGACCAGATCACTACCAAGATCTCAGCTAGTTCCGCCAGCCAACAGTGGCCTGGTTTACATCACTGGCTCTGCAGAGGGGCTCACAAGCAGATTAAATATGTGACTTCCTTGTTAAATGTCTGTCTGTCTGTCTGACTGACTCACTAACTTAGTAGCTAGCAAACTGACTGAATATTTAGCTTTACGTGTGACTGGTTGGGTGTTAATCCAACTGGCTGACCGGGCGGATGAAGGACTGACTGACCAGCTTTTTGGCTTGCTGTCTGACCAGCTGTTTTAAATGGTAACACAAGCTGTGTAGTTCAGCCAGAGGTAGCTTCTTAGGTCATGCACATAATACCTTTCCCTCCCACTGAACCTTCTGCAGCTGTAAAATAACTTATTTTACAAACCTGTGGCATAAGCAAACTTATTTGAGAAAATCCAAGTCAAGTCGGAGACCAAAGTCCTGATAAAGGCTTCATTATGTAAAAGAAAGCAGGGAAGCAGCGTTGGTAGCACTTCCCTACACAACAGCCTGTGACTGCCTGATTTTTTTTTTTTTTTTTTAACGGCATCTCTGCCAGGTCCTTTTCAAAATAGTTTACTTGACGTTTTTGAGCCTTGCATGTTAATTGTACCTCACAGGGCTTTCAAACCAGAAATGTAAGGTTGGCATCAAGCAAAGAATTACTGTAACCATGAAGACCAAGGTCATCTAACCTTAACAAAGTAAGCTGTTTGCTGTATCCATAACCATTATACTCTTTTGCTCAACCTAACCAAGAGTTTTGTGCCTAACCCTGATCAAACCATGACTTTTCCAGGAAGACAGCACCATAGGGTCACTTTTTCTGGAGACTCTGGGGCCTATCAAAGGGTCAGGACAGCCGAGTTTGGTCACATTTTGTCCAACTCTGTAACCTCTCTGGCAACCCAACAATGGTAACATAAAACATAAACATAAGAAAACAAATGGCGTGTCATCAACGTCCGTCGGCACCACTCATGTAGCGAAGCATTAAGGGAGCTTTGGCCGTAACATCGGCGCTTCCATGCAAAGAAATTCTTCAAAGAGGATGAGGGGGAGTTTGTGAAGCCAGTCATGGCCGGGGAAAGGAGTTCTAGGAAAATCTGTTTTTAGCATTAGTATCGTTTTGGGGAGCAGCAGTTTGGGGTTTCGGGCCAAGACTTTTGATGCTTCCGACCTCTTTTAATTAATGACATAAGAAATTACAAAATTTTTCTAACATTTTTTTTTTTTTTTTAAATTGTCTTCCATTTGTAAAAGCTTCAAATCTGACTTCAGTCAGAGACTACAGTCCCACACTCTTTTCAAGAAATGGCGTGATGGCCATGCCATATCTTGGTTAGAAAGATAAGCTTCCTCTGTCTCCCCCCCCGTTCCGTTCAGCTGAGAACAAATATTGCCATGTATAAACAGACAGACTTGGCTTCATGTTATAGGATATCAAGCTTGTTTAGGTGTGGATCCAAATCACGCATTTGGGTTGGCTCCGAGGATTGATTGCTCTTATAGCAGATTATTCCGTGTTTGTCTTTGTTTAATCTAATCATTATACCAGCATCAGTGGGCAGCCTGTGTGTTTGTCTGCCACGAGCTAATTCCTCTCTCCAGCACATTTAAAAGCTCTGTTTGTTCTTCCATTCCTCCAGTCTTTTGATCATTGACTCTGTCACTGTTTCATCATCTCTTCAACTTTCTCTTTCACATTTGTAAATAAACATGTCCGTAGATGATTTCCTGGAGTAATCGCTTGGCATGTTTTTGAATCCTGGCCCACAAAAAAAAAAAAAAAGGAAATCTCTGTCCAGCACTTTCAAATTCCTTTTATTTTTCAATGAAAAATAATCTAACTGGAATTAGTCTGTGCTCAGTAGCACTCTGTCCCTAGAGTTTTTAAAACCCTTCCCCCCTTTTGCATGAGCACTGGGCATGGTATTAATGTTATTATAATAGTGGAGGACCCTAATTTATGGGCTCTATGCGCAAGTCATACTGTTGGCAATAATGAGAAGGCAGGAGAGACATTTGCTGCCTCCAGACTTTCAAATTCTTTTTGTAATTCTTTGGCACAGCCTAATCTGTATAAAGTTCATCCATTTGATGCGTTAAAACCAGCGTAATCATTTTGCAATCCTTCAGACTCGAGAGTATTAGGACATATTGTGAATATTTGAGGAGCATTTATTGCCTTATCTGAGATACCACTTGAGTCTAACTAATACAGAGGATGTCAGCAGAGGACAGAGGTTTTTTTTAATCATAATTTTACATCTTATGTGTTTCTCCTCAGGTCCAGAGTACGTCATGGATGCCTCATCAACAATATGTTATGCAACCTACAGTGAGTACTCTTGGCCCTGACTCCCCAATCGGGGCCTTTTATTGAAAGTCTGTGCGCAGTCTTTCCCTGGAGTTGCAGAATGCTCTTCAGAGGGACTTGTGAAAGGAAAATTGTTTTACATTTGTGCTGAAAATAGTTAACAAATTGGCATATCTATTTTTTTTTTATTTATAGCAACATGACTGATCACACAAATAAGTCTGTCTGGAAAATGATGACGTACATTTTACATTTGTCAAGTGTTGGACAAACTAAATTGCATAGATGCTCTGGGTTAAATGTATACAGTAAAACTTCTGATACCTAAATGATTGCACTTTTTTTGTCCTGTGGTTACCGTACACAGCTCATATAAGCATATTGCCCCACTCTGATAACCACATGTCTCCATCTTTCCAAAGCATTCAAACATATTTGGTTTTATGTTTTTGGTTGGCAGTTTATAGGTGTTTGTTGTGCCAGGGAGCTATTCAGCGTCATTTACCAGACCACAGCACAAAATAGAGAGGCTGTAGACTGTTGCTCTGGGTTACAAGCCGAGACAGCAGACAGGGGAAAAAAATTAACATTAATTAGATTTAGGTCTACAACAGTGATCTAGCTGCTTGCATTCAATGGTATTCTTGGTTGAAGTGGCCAAATCACATTTTCCTTCTGTTAGTGAAAACTAAATTTACTTTAGCTGTAATTAGACCGATCACTTTTATCACTTTTGGTTTCAAATCTAACAACAATTGAAGACCATTTTCCAGAGCGGTAGTCCTGTTCTTATATTCAGCTTTAGATCTTTATTTAATTAATGAACCTAAAACATTGTTTAGAATAGTTCCCAGATCTGTCTCCCTAATGTGAAAACAACAAAGAGGATTAGTAGTTAAATAAACATTTTTAAGGTTTAGCTTAAATTGATCCTAGCACCATAAGTGTTCTAGCTATTTTGCTCAGAGGTTTTAATCTTTCTGCCAGAGGCTTTAATTTTAGCTTGAGGCCTTTTGTGGCCCCCAAAGCACATTCACTTAACTTAGTTTGCTTTTGCTCTCAGTTTGTTCACTGAATGAGACTTGTGGCTAGCCAATGGCACATCTATTTGATCCTTTACAATCTTGAGCCGGTTTAACTTTAGGCTAGATTTTTGTTTATTTATTTATTTTTCTAAAATAAATTTCTGACTTAAAGTCTGCTCCAGTAAAGTGCTTTGCAAAATGTTGTATATTGTGCTGCACTACTATACAACCAGCATGTAATGTGCTGCTGTTCTAACCTTGTTGATGCAGGAAGTTATTTTTCTCATTTCTCATATTTTCTGAAATAACCTAAGGGTAACTTGAGTATGTATGTATGTGTGTATATTTTTTATTTTTTTTATTTAACCTCTAATTAATCACAGTGCTGCATAATTTAAACCACGCTTTAGTATTCAAGTTCTCTTTTTTGTGCTCGTGCAAATGAATATGGATGCAGGTGCACAGGTAGCAAAGTAACATTCAGAGTTATGATTTTTATATGTGGGATATATGTGGAAACACACACTTTAGAAACTAAACAACTTTAGTTGCTCATTATAATTAGTTTTAATTATTCTACAAGACTTCTAGATTATTATTCAATAATATGTTATATTATCATCTACAGTTTCAAATTTTTTTCTTTTTTTCAGTTTCTTTTTTAAATTTTTGCTGAAATATACAGTGAAAGGGAAAAAAGGGACAGAGTTAACCAAGAGAGAATATTTTCAGCAGGTGTAGATGCTAACAGGCGCTCTGAGAATGAGATGAATTGATATTTTCTTTAACTGTTTCTTAATCTTTTGCTGTTTTCATATAAGCCACAAAACTGTCAGTGAAATTGTAAGCTCTGTGCAGGAAGGCAACCATTTGTGAGTCTCTGCAACTGAACAAATTGGGAAAAACTGGACTCTGTAGCTGATGGTCCAGTAGTCACTCACTGGAGGAGTGCTCAGTCAGCTGCACAGCTCCCTGCTGTGGCCATTTACCACTCAGTCCTACCCATCTCACTTCCACTCCTGCTGGGGGACAGTGAACATGTAATCTGGTCACAGCAGGCCACCAGCCAGGCAGGCACAGACACACACACCACACCCAGCTGCAGCTGCCCTCCAAGCCGCTCACTCTGTCTTCCAGCGACACAACCTCCTGCCTTTGCCACCAGTATCTAAAGTACCCAGTCTCCTGTTGCCTCTTATACTTTTCTACTTTTTGCAGTCAAGGCTGCACTTTGCTGGTGATACTTGTTCCAACTAAAATTAAATTTACAAGCAACATTTTTTTTTTGATTGATCTGCAGCATCTGCCTGTGATGAGAGCGAGTTTGTGAAGCTACTAATGTTTATTTCTTTGCGTGTTTGTGTGCTCTAATATTTTGTATTGCCATATGTATTGTCCATACTGGTTATTCCCAACCAGCTTGTATGGCTCCCTGACAGCCATTCATCTTTCAGCCTTATGTCAAGAGGCCTCTTGGAGCCATTGGCATTAGGCACTAGCCAGCAGCCACATTGTATTGTGGTGTATATGTCATCATGCCTTTATCCCAGCCATATCCGTCCCCATGGCCGTGTCCCGATTGTGTCCTCTGTCACCAAACGGCTGCGAGGCGCTAACCCCAGCTGTCACAGCCGTCAGTGGATCATAGCTACCAATCTGTCTCCCTTTATGACCTGTGCTCATATCCTCTACCAACCACATACACAGCAGACCGCCCCTTACACTCACACAGTCTGCCACCAGCTCAGTGAATCACATCAAATTAGCCAAGCGTGCTAGCCTCACGAGCTCGGGGGAGTACTCAATGCATTAAAAACCAATTGCTTGTGCTACAATTTGGTGGCCTCAGCCTCGCGTCGTATGTTAAGTCAGTGGAGCGTTGTGAAATGGCGCTCCTGGTGTCCGGGCAATATGGAGGCGGCCGAGCATGGAAGGGGGAAGAGGTCACAGCTAGCCAGCTAAATTGTATAGATTAGATTAGATTAATCAAGGGATACATCTGAAATCACTCCCAACATAGTTCCCCTAAAAATGTGCTGGAATGAACTGTGTGCTTCTTTTAGCTAATGAGGCTACAATGAAACACACTGCATTTCATATGCTTTGCTTCCGTCAGTGGCGAGCAGAATAAGCTTGATTGATTTGATTTCTGTGTCGGGTTTGCATGTCCTTCCTGTGTATGTGCACAATCCGATGGACTGGCAACTTGTCCAGGGTGTACCCTGCCCTTACCCGATGTCAGCTGGGGTTGTCTCCAGGCCCCCCATGACCCTGACAGATAAGCAGTATAGAAGATGGATGGATGGATGATTGGTGTCCACAAACTCCTCACTTCTGCACTTGATGCACATATAATTGTAGCCCATATATAAAAGCCTTTCCTTGATCACAGAACTGATAAAACAGTTGATGTTACAATTTCAGCTGCTACATAAATCCACAACAGTGGCAACAAAATTGGCTGAATTGAAACCCACCGCTCTCACACATACAGATGGGGAGAATCAAGGAGTCAGACTTATATTATACTGGCATATTTGAAGTAGCCTACCACTTATATTGTGTTAGTGGGAAAAGACTCTTAACATATATACAGGTAAGACATGCAAACAGTTAATACTATACTATGTTAAGTGTTCTCTAACTGTTTATTTATTGAACATTTAACCGAAGTCACCTTCCACTAGGATAAAGAACTCAGTGAGAAATAAGAATGTCACCTGAAAAGTGTTAATTGCTGCAGCTGTCACCATTGTAAATTTAGCTCACCACCAAAATGACAGAAAGGGTCAGTAGAGTTTTGCTTTCTTTATTTCAAGCTGTTTTCTGTTGTAAACTTTAACACCAGTAGTAAATAGTTTTTAACAGTAATTTGCTGGATATAATAGATGATGGTAAATGTTGTTAAAGCTGAGAACAACCTGACGGAGAGTTTTCCTGTTGCACAGCGAACAGAGAGCGTTACAGCATGTCCCACGTTGGTAAAAGTGTTGGTTTGCATCCGACTAGATTAAGTATGACAAGTCCATCCATACGAAACTGGACTTCATCCCACAGAGGAGTCGACACTTTGTTAGCAGTAAGAGAGAGAGAGAGACATGGGGAAGAGAACAGTTTTCAAATTATGTTTATCTCCAATTAATGGGCAAGATGCGCTCAGTGTGGAACTCGATAGAAAGTGACAGTGTTTTTAAAGTGGACAGCTAAATGAAGTTGCAGTCTGCTCTCCCAGGCGTTGTTCTTTTTTTTTTATCATCTGTCTTCCCTTTCTCTTCTTCACACACACACACACACTATCTCTCTGATTTTGTAATGCTATGCTCTGTTAGGCAGTTGGGCCTGGGATGTCAGAACAGCACGGCTGCTCACCTTTTGTGCTCTGTTCTTTGGCCGGTGCTACATAAGTCAGCAGCTGATGTAGAGGAGAAAACTGAAAGAACTGAAGGCCCTGAAAGACAAACGCATAGATGCACAACTGCATAAACACACATACTGTTTGAGTGCTAGACACGTTCTTAATGGACTTACGTACAGATCATCAATCACACAAACAAACTCTCAAATTCACTTAACGCTGCCAAAGAGCACCAGACTAGCTGCAGTGCCAGCCAAGCGCAGCATTGCTGTCTTTCCCCCTGACTTATCCATCTTCTTTTTTTCTCCTTTTCCTTACTCTCTCTAACTCTGTAACTATGTGATTCAAGTATGTATTTGCTGAAGTGCATTGGCCCTGACATACAGAAGGTGAATTATTGAATTCCCCTCCGTTGTGCCGCAGCCAGCTCTCCCTCGCTCAGACTTGGAATCGCGGCTTGCTGGTCCTCCTGGAATTGAACCATAACTATCTGCTCTCATCAGATGAGGGTGAATCAGTGCACTGTGTGATACCCATCTCCCCACCTGACATTAGAAACGTTCCATGGATTCAGACAGAGAACATTACGTTGGTCTCATGGATTTGACTGGCGAGGCAGAATTTGAGACAGGTCTGCAGTCACTCTTGAGTTGCTCTCGCTGCTCTTTCCTCTCCCCCTCTTTCTATCCATCGCAGTGTCATTTATTCTCGCTCATTTTTTCTTAGTCCATCCATCCTGATTCTCTCAGTCTCTTCTCTACCGCCCTGAGACTAGCTGAATGATTTTCTTTTTTTCTTTTTCAAAAAAACAAAAAACAGTCTGTTCATGATTGAGGTTTCATTCATATAAGAGAGATATCGTTGCAGTGCCACAGGCTGATTTACGGATTGAGCCGCTGCATTTTCTCTATAAGCTTTTTTGGATATTACCTTGAAAAATTTTGCAATAGTTGCAAAAATATATTTTGAGAAATAAAAACTCATATGCTTTGGTGGACAGGATTTATTAGTTCGCTGTGTTTTCTAATTGGATTCCTTTTTTTTTTTTTTCTTCATTTTGTAAAGAGAGTAAATTTTCTGGAGAGATCGTTGTGTGTGAAATGATCCATTTGTCCACATAAGTCAGTCAGAGAACGGTTGATAAACAAGTTCAGTCCAAGCGTGGAGAGGAACGGACCTCCCAGGAGGATGTGACAAATAGTATTACATGCTTCATCTACCAAACTTATCCTGTCTCTGACTCACATATAGTATATACACACACACACACATTACAAATCCATCCAATTGTTACATCCACCATAATGAGGAGAACTTAGTGGTTTCTGTTTGACTTCATTACTAAAAGAATTTTATAATAATTAATAGTGAATAAGATTAACAGTTTAGATACCTTCATAAAGAGACAGACACATACGATAATACAACACAACTGCCATGAAGAATACCAAATTTGTTCCAATTTTTTGACCTGTAAGTGTAGTCTGCCGTCTGGGGTCATTTTAAAAAAGTAGATTTCAGTGTTAAAGCAGTTTAGAGTAATTCAATCGGAGTCCTCTGAGATATTACACTTGATGGACAGACAAATTAATCAATAAGTGGTAAGTGGCTGATCCATTACTGCTGTCAATTTCATTTTATTGTGGAGGACAAATGGATACACAGATAGATAATCATCTCCACCAGAGGTGAGAACATACATCGCTGTGGCTACATAGCTGCTTTGTTTTCACTGCAATGATTCTCTTTTCCCTGTAGGTCTGTTTCATATTTACAATTAAGCTTTCCCAAAACCCTTCGAAAATGAGATTTCAAATTTCAGTGCGATGGCTAAAGCCAAGATAAGCCGCCTTCTGCATTACCGTCCACTTGTGAGGCTTCATGCACTGTTAGTCATCAGTCTGCACTACTATTTCTCTGCTACTTCGGTGGGGAAAAATTTGCGTTTCGCCTTCCTGGCTTTGGCATGGGGTGTCTTGTAGTCAGACTGCGTTGGTAATATTAGGGCAGCCCTAGTAGTCTGTTAGCCCCAAGGAGGGATTAGAGTGGAAGACCCAGGATGCTGCTTCCTTTTTCTGGGCTTACTTGAATCAAAAGGTGCCTGAGGGCATCTGGAAACTCTGGTAAAAGTCAAGGTAGGTGGCAGTAAAGTTATGGATGCCTATCAAAACAGACCACAAACACAGGACAAGATTTTAGAAAAGATGGTCACAGACGCACATCCAGAGCATGAAGAGAATATCAATAGATCACGGTAGAAGAAAAGACGCATGCACACACAGTCTACTGTAACATTATAACATTCCTTGACTGGAAACTTTAGTGTGTTCGTACTTTCTATGGGTGCAGTTTCATTAACTATACTATATGCCCTTCAGGTGGGCCAGCAGTATTAAGGCTCCCTGGCATGTTGTGCTGTATATAGTTACCAGTCAATCATCAGCAGATGTTCTGTAACGTCGGGCTTTCCAGACCAATAAGGACCGGTTGAACAAGCCTGGTCTGTGTTTGTGCGTCACTGGAGATGGAGAAATGTCTCCACAGTACCTGGGCTTTGGCGAATTTACTCTAACCCTGTGGCGTGGAGTTGGAACAGCTCTGCAAGTATCCAGCAGCGCAAAGTCACACAAAACATGCAAAACATACCCACACTGGCATTAGTATCCAAACCACAGCACCTCACATAGAGAAACCAACTGTCAAATACAGTGAGGAATGTGTCGAGTCAAGTGCGTGTCTGCTTTCATGTGGACAACACAAGCAATGCTTTGTTGGAGTGGAGGACTTGGGAATACAGCCTCGGTCATTGTTTGATGTTTTTGAGGTTTTTAATATGCTCCCTTCTGTCTGTCTTTTCCCCCAACTTTCACATTTCACCTGTCAGAAGGCGCATTCATTGGAAACTTTTTATTGTTTGTGTCCCTGTTCTCACTTCTTACCTGGCTATCAGGGATTCATGATAGATTTTTCCAGAATCGTACACTAAGCTTGCTTTCAATAGCCAGATGCCTACTTGCAAACAGTAAAATTTTAGAGGAGAATCAGTGCATGAGAGTTTCTTTGTGGCCTCGGGCTGTTTTTACTAAAAGTCAGGGCACTGCCATTGTCTCAAAGTAGTGATATATCAACACTATTTTGAGGCAACAGTGAATTGTGGGCAATAATGGTGGATATTATGACCTCCAGCAGTAACAGAGATTAGCAAAATGGCTGGCTGTCAGGATGCTCTGAACAGGTTTTTTAGTGCTGAGACTGAAAACAGCTTTCATCAGAATCAGTCAATCTGAAGCTTGTCTGATCTTTTATAAGGGGCAGACGTCCAGTTTAATCTACAAGTTAGATGAATACTTATAAGTTTTATGTTAGATTGTTTTCTAATCTAAATCCATCGCATTTAGCTTTAAAGGTTGTTGGCTATGAGCATGTCTGATACTCTCTCACACTCTCCTTCATCAGTTGTCTTTTCATATTTTCTAAATTCTCCCTCAACTGCATGATTCACAAAGTAGACCAGTTTTGCATTTTTTTCTGACACATAATTGTAGGCCAAAAAACAAAACCTGAGTCTCACTCTTTAAGTCAAGTTAAACCAGTTTGGTTTTTTTTAAATAAGTTTCTCCTTATAATGCTATCACAGTTCTGATAATTAAATCCATTTTCTACTTTAATTTGACTTGAATTTTTTCAAGTACGTGGGAGATTTCTACAAGTTGTAAAAAACTGCTCAATGCAGTGCTGCTCATTATGTCTCAATCAGTCGACAATCTAATAATTTTAGACTTCTGAACATTTTTCTGCACTAAGCGTGCTTTGACTTTTGTTATTTAAAGTACATTATGGTAATAATGGGACTTTTAGTTGATTAAATGTTTATTTTGATATTGATACCAGGATGGAAGGAATGGAGCAAGTTAAACTCCCTGCAAAACACTCTGATCAGCAGATATAAAGACCAAGTAATAGATCCATCAGTTGGACCATCGCTGTTTACTTATAATGAGAAGCTGTTAAAAACATTGCTGGTTGTAAAAATTTTACTAGATTCCCTATTCACTATACATTGTCTCAGGTTGTTGCATATATATCACTGTATTTAACAACCAGGCGAGTTGATATCATCTGTGTCCTGTCTGGAGCAGGATCAATACCATCTTAAGCAAGATGGGGTTTTCACAGAAACACACACACACACACACACACACACACAGAGTTAGATACACACTAAAGAATGTGCATACATTGAGGAGATCTGAAAACATCATCTCATACATTTAGAACAGATTTGTCTGCAGTGTCCATTATCCTACTTTCTCTCTCTCACGCACGCACGCACGCACGCATGCATGCACACACACAAACACAAAGAGAGGGGACAAATCAAAAACATATATTGTCTATTTGTGTCAGTCTCTTTCTCATTTTCGCTCCTCACTAGTCCAGCAGTGGACAGACGTACAACCAGACAGAAGCTCACAGAAACACACACGCACAATAAAACCTCCTGTCTCACAGACACTCAGCCTCACAAACACAGAAAATCGAAATCACAAATCGGCTTAACTCTCCCTGACACGTCTGTGAATTAAGCCTTTCTGTTGCTCTCCCTTTCCCATTATAAAGGCATTGTCAGAGGCTGAATCAGTAACAGGTAGCCCACAGCTCCTGCTGTTTCCCTCTCCTCCTCTCCTTTGCCTTCCTTCCCTTTTCCTCCTCTTTCTTTGTCTCTCCCTCCCCCCGGTGTCTCTCAGCCTGTCTCTCTAATTCTCTCCTCTGCCGTCCATCTCTCCACTCCTCTGTCTTCCTCATGACCTCCATCAGCTCTCTCCTCAATCATCTCTCATGTCCTCACACAGTCTTTTGCTCTCTCTCTCCTCATTTCCCCTCTCGTTTTTTCATCTATCACTGCCTGCGGTAGAAATGCACTAAGTACAAGGTATTTCCATGTTGTGCTGGTGGTACACTTCTACTTCTCTGCAATTCATGATGGGGAACAGTTTTTAAATCACTGCGTGTATTAGTGTTAGTTTTAATTAGTAGTCACTTTTGCCACTTTAGAGTTTTGTTGATCTATTATATTACATGAAACTGCCTAACTGTATGTGATATTAAGGTTGAAATTATCCCCACTTTATAATACTGCTTCACATTCATCCACCAGTCATAAATCTCTAGTAACATAATTATTTAACTTTTCATGAAACCATTACTCAGTAGTTCCCAACTTGTGATTGATTAAACCAGGCTGCATCGTTAACAGTTGAGAACTTTTATTAACGTGGTGATCGGTTATATCTGAAGGGCTATTTATTCAAAGGAAAAGACACAGTGCGTGTCTGCAACCTTGAAGCCAAACACACTTAAGACTGTGGAGCTGCAAGTGGACTTTAGCAGACACCCCTAAGCTCTGCTCCTCCTCCCCACTCTCCTAACAACAGCCCTGTGGAAACCTTTAAGTTTCTGTGGACTACTATTGCCTGAGCTCTGAAGTGGGAGACCAGCTCATCTATATCCTCCTCATGGCAGAGTTGCCACAGAGGATGTATGGTCTGCCACAGGAACTGCTGAGCCCCACCTACACCACAGTCTTCAAGTCCGTCCTGTGTATATCCATCAAGGTCTGGTCTGGAGCAAACTGCAGCAAACAGGAAGGCCAGCAGAGAAACAATCATTGCCCTCTCCAGCACTTGTACTCTACAATAACCAGGAAACTGGCAGGGAGAATCTTAAGATCCCTCACACTCGGGGCCACAATATTTTTCCACTCTTCTCTGGCAGTCTCTGCACAACCTGGTTCAGCAACGATACCAGACAGTTATCCTCTTATGCTGTCATCCTCATAAATAGCTCAGCAGTATGAACTATGATGATCACAAAACTCCTTCTGTGTCCAAAAAACTTAGCGTTCCGCCCAGTTTCTTTCTTTGGGCGTGGAGGTGTAACTTGGGGAGGGATCACATGGAGCTTGCATGTCGAGCAGGAGAGGGAGGGAGGGAGGAAGGGGGGGGGGGTGAGAGAGTTAGCTGACTGTGTTGTGAATGCAGAGAGAAGACAAGCAGAGCGATTCTGACAGGCTGTCTCTGCACAGTTTGTTCTCCAATAGGCCCACACAAAGTCACCAATGGGGCACATGCATGCTTGCATGCACTCACTCACAAACACACACCATCAGAGTTGCACACTCACATACATGCACATACACACAGTCAGTGTCTTTCACACTCATGCACAAAAGCTGTGTGTTGCAGGCTTCGCCACAAATGCACATAGACACACTAACAGCACACACAAAGCGAGAGAGGAGGCGAGCGGAGGAAAGGGGCTTGGTTTTTAACGCCTTCCTCCTGAGGCTTCAGTGCGAGGGAAATGGAGCTATCATGACAAGGAATGAAAGAGCAACAGTGGTCTCATCACTTTCCCTCATGTTCCACAGCACCGTGAAAACGTAGCTTCTAGCATTCTCATCCACCCGTTAGGGAAAAGATGCTGTTCTTTATACCAAAAGCAGAGGCTGGAGTGTGAGTGACAGAGAGGGGGGTAAGGAATCCACTCTTAGCAATCAATAAACCACACAAACCCATATTGTTGATACATCAGCAGCAGATATCGATGACTTTGATGGACCAAAGACAATAGTTTGCATTGATCTTGAAAATGTCCCCGTGTTCTGTTGCTGTTTACCGACACTGTCCGTCTTTCTTTCCCATTCTCTGGCTCTTGTCCTCATGTCACCTCTGTGTGAACAAGGCATCCTCCTCTCTTCGTTAATTGCTTTTGTTTTCAGTGATTCCATCTCTTCACCAGTGTTTCTCTTCCCTCCTCCCCTTGTTACTTTTTCTCTCCTGTTCACCTCCCTTCACCTCCTAGCTTTCAGCCTCACCTTTGTTAACCCTGACCACCTCCGACCAAAGTCTCCATCCTCACTTACACCATTTCTTCTATTCTTTACAGTCTTATATATGTACCTCCTTTCTCTTTTGAAGGCGGTGTATACGAGATATTTCTATTTGTTTGCGATGGCCTTTTGCCTTATCTTGTTATTAATATTTATATTTATATAATTATTTATATATATTAATATTTATATATATATATTTATATAATATTTATATTTATATTTATATTTATATTTATATTTATATGCACAGTCAGCACAAGGACCGGCAACCACTTTTTAAAAACTGATTGGAATCACAATGTGTGTACACAAAAATGTACAAGAACATCTTTTCTTCTGTTCCTCCTTGGATCTCCTCCTAGCATCCCTTATTCTTCTCTTTTTGCTTGCTCCACCAGGGTGCAGTGATTACGCCAGCCATGGACCACACTATGTCCATGCAGCCTGCCAGCATGATGGGCCCTCTCACCCAGCAGATGAACCATCTGTCCCTGGGCACTACAGGAAGTGTAAGTACTCTTAAAGTAGAAGTAAAGGATTGTACTCTTATAGCCAAGATTCATGACGTGCTGCTTTGCTGGATTAATAAAAGTATATCAAAGCAAATAGAAAAGTAAAGTAGTCAAAGCAAAGACATTCAAATCTGTTCATGTCTACTGTAACTGTGGCTCGCTGAATCATGCCAGTTCACCCAAGCAAGAAGGCAAGAAGGCATACATTCACTCTTAAGATTAGAGAAAGAAACTGGGTACACTACAGGTATCAGGGGTCAGAAGGACCAAGTGGAGGCCTTTAATCTTTGAGGAACATTGTTCTTTTAGTTCAGGAACAAAGTACACATTGAGTAAAAGGTGGATTTTTGTATTTCCTTTTCAAGAAAGCCAAACGTTCTTAGGCTATCGCCACATGTGCTCTGCCATGGAGCTGCCGTATCATTTGTTCTACACTGCACGCATTCACTGCCAGATACTGAGAGAGCATATTTCCTCCCTGATCTTCCACATTAAACAGATTTCCTGTGAAGCTTAACAGTGGGACAGGACACTCTGTTCTCCACCTAGCTAACTTTCACCCTTTAATTTCTATTTCTCTCTCGCACTCTCTGTCTCTCTCACTCTCTAAATCACACATCAAATCCATCACTCTATTACTTTTCCTTATTCCACGCACGCTTCCAGTCACCGGCCGCTAAACCAGGAACTCCCCCCTGTGTCAGGATCAAGTCGACTTAGAGGTGTCACACAGTTCTGAAGCCTGACTTCCTGCCCTAACCCTGCTGCCTGGGGGCAGGCAAGCAGGCAGCTTTGCTCCAGCACTACCTTTGATCTGTGTGTGTGTGTGTGTGTATGAATGATTGAAACAGCGCTGTATTGTACAGTTACCCATGTGTTTCCAGGTGAGCTGTCAGCAACTGTGACGCCATGTTGGCTCTGTCAGGAATGCCCCCTCCCTAATCTGCTCCAGCTGTGCTAACAACCAGGATTAGAGACAGGCTAATCTATGATGATGGTTTCTGATGTTTGGTGGGTTGTATTAATGGAGAAAATGGGTTAAGACACTCACTCTCCTTTTTTTTTTTTTACTTTTGGTTTACTCTCTGTGCCTCTTCCCTTTCTGCCTGCCCAGCTTTCCTGAGGCGATGTGCTGTGTAGCACAACTTCTTTATGTCTGAGCTGCACACACGGCATGCCACACTTGATCATCTATGGTAAATGAGACGTGTTTACTACGAAGCCAGATGTGAAAGCCCTTTTATACTGCTTATTTGAGAAAGCCCGCCAAAAGAGGGGTTAGGAGCCAGCGTCTCTAACTACCCATGCAGTAAACTGGACTTGACACCACGTATTCTTGGAGTACATTTCTTTAAGTGTACACGCATGTGGTGAAGTTGTTTTGATTGCCCCTCCTGGTCACATGACGCAACCTTTGCCACAGAAGAGCACCTGCCATAGGCAGCGTTTCCAAAGTCAACAACGTAACACGACTGCCTCTGGCCACTGAAGGAGAAGCCACACCTCAGAATACTCTTGGCTGTTCCAGGGCGTTCTGTGGCTGTTTGTGTATGGCTGTGGCTTTTCTTCGTTTCTCTGAGAAAAGAAGCAAATGTTCCCGGTCCACCCAAAGCTGCGACTCTGGTGTGGTGACCAGAGCTTTCCGAGAATACTGTTATTTTGCGCTGTTAAGAGTGTGGATCGGCGCAGAGGGTTTGGCCTGTCAGAAACTTCACCTCATAATGAGCAACCATGGACCAGTGCCGTCTGATGGTGACCACTTTGGTATTCCTGCCCCTCCGCCAGAAAATGTTGTTTCCAACAACTACAGTAGTCCTCCAGTTTAGTCAGTTTGTCAGAATTGAACCACTGGAGTACAGAATGCTAAACAACCTCAGGCTCAGTGTTTATGGATTGCACACATAAACATGCCATCCATGCTCCTCACTGATTTATTTTACTGTTTGGTGCATATTGCTGTGTTACTGATTTATTTACTATGTTACAGCTCTCACCACTTAACAGGAGTCTATCTGTCACGCCTTGTGTTCACTCTTTCCCGTTAGTTGCCATGAATGCATGGATGTGCCCATACTCGGTTTGTTATTTTATTATCAATGTTTGTGTGTTTGTGTGTGTTTTTGCACTTGTACTGTGTGTCTGTGTCTGGTTTTGTGTGTGAGCGACATGGTGTGTGACATGACAAGAGGTGACCTTCCCTCTGCGTTCTCCATTCTATTCCTGTCATGGCGTGTAGAACCCAGGTCTCTGTTGTCATAGTGACAGCAATGATTGACAGCTTCTGTGTCGCTGGAAGACAGATTTGTGTGAAGAGCTTTCCTTTATGATCTGGGCTGTTTCCTTGGTTTTCTATAGGGAGACTTAAGTACAGCGTGTTACTCTGCATTTCCATCACTGTGCATGGTTACATTTAACCTTTACTCACCCGGGGAAGTTAACTGAGGGTGCACTCTCTACTCCTGTGCCTTAACATTCAACTGGTAGGCTGACACTTTGACACCCAGGTGAGTCTGAGCATTTTGGGTCTTTGCAGGACCATGCAAGTAATTGTTCAGAGAGAAACAATCTTTTATGGCATTTTCCAATTTTAAAGTTTGATTGTGTTCGAAGGCCTGTAGCCAAGAACCAGCCACTCTTGAATAAGTTTTACTCCTCTGATATTGAAATTCACTTAATTTGAAGTTTGTCTTGTGAAATAATTCTGGATTGAGATTGTACTTTCTAAGTTCATATGCAGCAGACTCTGGAGTGCCCTCAGTCCTTTTGACTGAAATAATGAATGGCAGTAGCAATGACATTTCAGGCTAACAGATTCATCTCCCATGGCAGCGGCAAGTGTGTACTTCCTTCTTTGGGTTTCCTAAGGTAGACATTTGCAGTATTTTAGTTTTATATAAAGCTGCACTAATCAATCATTTATTAAAGAAACACTGAATCAAATGACAGTGAATGAATGTGTAATGTGAAGGGTCCCAGAGAAATCTATGGCATGCTTTCGAACATGGTGGAGCATTTTTGCACCCAGTCAGATATTTCTCAAATCACTGCTAATCTTACTATATATCTATGGAGGACCAAAAGGCACAGAATGAAATATATAAATAAATCTTTAAATAATTACTTAAATGTGTCATTATTTAATTAAAATGGGAAATAAATACTTGAATGTGTCATTAATTCATTAAAATACCAGTTCATTTAATGTAAAATTATATATAATTATTTCACTATTTATTTAATTATTTCATGGTCCTGTTGCAGTGCTTCATGAATTAATTTTATCTGTCAAACTCACCCATCAAAGTCAGTGGGCGGGGCTAACGCGAATCGAGCCAAATCGATTGCTTTGGTGAAGCCTGGAAGTCTTTCAAAACATGGCGACTACGGAGGATGTGCTTCAACTTTCTCGGGAGTGGGTGACAGACATTTTAGACCTTGTAGAGTATGTGGAAGCGGGACCTGCTGACCCAGAGCATGTACCGTTTAAAGCAGAGGAATTTATTGAAGTTGTTGGCGTTATTTCTGCACTACACCGAGACGTTTGGCATTTACCATACCGACTACAGTTCTGGAGCACCGAGTTCTTTCTGGTACACCAGCTTGTCAAATTGCAGCAATGTTCAGACTGTCAACGAAGACTATCAGGAGGTGCATGCACCAAAGCAGTCTAAGATATTTACACTAAACTGATGAGTTTTCAGTGTATGAATTGCTGGTCTGGTCCAGATATCACGCCTAGTCTAACATTACTCATTCCTGAGTAGCCGCCATGTTTTGAAAGACTTCCAGGCTTCACCAAAGCAATCGATTCGGCTCGATTCGCGTTAGCCCCGCCCACTGACTTTGATGGGTGAGTTTGACAGATAAAATTAATTCATGAAGCACTGCAACAGGACCATGAAATAATTAAATAAATAGTGAAATAATTATATATAATTTTACTTTAAATGAACTGGTATTTTAATGAATTAATGGCACATTCAAGTATTTATTTCCCATTTTAATTAATTAATGACACATTTAAGTCATTATTTAAAGATTTATTTATATATTTCATTCTGTCCCTTTTGGTCCTCCATATATATCTACTTGATCGCTGTTTTTCTAAAACACTCAGTTTTAATCTATGTGTCAGTGTTGAGTTTATGTCCTAGTTTATGTGGCTAAAAAAAAATAATACTGATAGAAAAATACATGCCTTGAATGACATTGCCTTGAAGTATGTAAACATTTTAAATATGAAAAGGAAAACTTGAGAATGCTGCTTAATAAAAAAAAAAACAACAACAACAGTCATACCATCACATATACACACACGTTTAATATTTGCAAAGATTATTTTAACATTTCCTGCTTTTTGTGGGTGCCTCGTTAAATCAGTGAAATATTATGAAACCAGTAGGCATAACTGTGTATAGTGTAATCTGTGAGTTCAATACTGAAAGAGTAAATATTAAAATAGCAAAATGTAGTAAGCCTGCTGGTGAGGAAGTGTTTAAAGAAGTGATTTAACAGATGGCACAGATTTCGCCGGTGTAAATCTCTTCAGGCAGAGGGCTAACAAAGTCTAGGAGCCAAGATATTGAGGTTTTTTGATGGTGAAAAGTACGGCCCTCTGGTACACAGTCGCTGGTGTGCAGCTCCAATAGGTCCCATCTTGTTGAATCCCCACAGCTAAGATCAATAGTCGTCAGAGCCCATCCCCACGCTGCTCTGCCATTAATAACCTACATTGAATAGCTGGATGCTCTTGCCTTAACCAACTGTTATCCTCCACCTTGCAGACGATGCAACAGAACAGCATGTCAACACAGAGGGGATAGATAGACAGATAGCTGTGGAGACAGGCAGAGAGGGTGATGATTTATTTCACTGAAGCATGTTAGTCTGCCGTGTTGCATTCCACCGGTACCGACAATTTAGCGAGAAATTCTTGTTTGTGTGGAAAGCTGATAACAGGAATGTAAACTGTCTCGTCACCCTTTTGCCCACCAAATATAAAACGCATCTTATACCTGCTAAACCGCCAGGCCTAAACCATTGCGCTCAGTCCATTCTATAGATTTTCATCCTGGCGTCGCCGCGTTGCAGTCTGACTTGTATAGGTGTAAGTCATGGAGAGTGATGGTAGACACCGGCCTCGTTAAGGAACTGTTCGGTCCTCCCGCTCCTCAAACGTGCGCACGCACCATCTGCTTCAGGTACAGATGTGTGTGTGCATGCATGGCTGTGTGACTGCGAGAGTGAAACATCATTTATTGCCAATTAGGGACGCTTTGTATTGCCCAGACCTGTCCCCTGACTATGGACGGGGAAATATTAAAAGAGTTGACATTGGACAAAAATCATCTTTATCACCATAGCAACCCGATTCACTGTAGCCAGACTTGACATCCCTGTGACTTTCCACAGGAGCAAGTGAAGAAATGCACCCTGTCCGACCTGCCACATTAAAGAGGTTAACTAATGGTTATGGCAGAATAAAAAAAACTTATCTTATTAAATTTTCTTGTTAAACCTAATTTAAATTCCTTTTGCTGTCCTGCAGAGAAATATAACATTTCAAATACACATTCTCCTTTGACAGGGAGATTTTGATATTGCTAATTATCTCCTGCTTCCCTTCATTTGCTTTCATGCAGGCCTCACAGGTGAGTTAGCTGAATAAGTTAATGGGTAGAGGAGGCGAAGACAAAAAGTTGTGAAGAAAATTGGTATGCATGGTTCAGATTCACGAGGGAGAAGGTCACTTCAACAATCTGATTGGCCCTTTTAAACGATAGCCGGCTGGTTGGGGGGGGCAGTGACAGGAAGTTGAGAGGATGACACAGAGAGGTAATATGGTAATGTGTCAGGAAGTCTGGATGTGCCACCTCACCCTGTCCTGAGTGTCACAGCCTTGAAGGTGTGATAACCTTAAATTCACACGCACAGACCCACACAGTCGCACTCACATACGAACACACACAAGCCTCCATCCCAGGGCATCCTCTTGGCCATGGGTAGCGACGGTGGGGGAGTTAATCACCCATGTCCATGGCCTTTAGCTGCTCTCATTAGCGGTGAGCGGTGGAGCCGTACCCGATCCATTAGCAACGCTGCCGGTAATGACACTTCACCAGCACCGCCGGGCCCAGAGCCAAGAAAGGCTCCGCAGCCCGGCACAACCCCTCCATTACTGCCTCCTACTGCATATTGCTGCCACGCTTTTTAGCACTGGCAGGGGGACGGAGAGGCAAGGGAAAAAATAAGACAGAAAGAAAGGGACTGTACTTCCTTTTTTCCTTGGTCCGGAAAAGCAGCAGGAAGATGAGGAGAGGCGGAGAGGCAGCCCAGTGGCTTTTATCTGGGATCACATCCGTTAGCTCTGTACTGCAGCATTATCATTCCAAACCTCTTTGTCTTTGTTTGTCTTTCTCACACTCACATGGAGACATGTACAGAAGGCGTGTTCCCAACACACATCTCCGCACACAGGAGAGAGCGTACCTCCACATGCACACTTGGACAGACTTAGTACTGTTAAGTCATCTTTTATGCACAGGCATGTGCTAATTAAAAAGAAATGCACACACCGGCAAATCATGCTGACACTGGCACAGGCGTTCACCACCACACATTACACATACGCACACCATATATTCACAGCAGGTCACAGAAAAAGCCTCACAGAAAGTGCCGTGTCTTCATTTATATTGCATGTGAAAGCTTCATGGCTGTCATGTAACCGAACCTGCATCACATCTCACATCGAGCTCGTTTCCAGTTAAAAGCCAGTGCAGGCATGACTAAAGGAATATAGGCCGCAGAAAACAGACTTTTCCCTCTCCCTCCTTCATTCACTGCAGTTTTCTTTTTCTTTTTTTTTTTTTTTATGCTTTGTCTTCTTCCGAGCTCTGGCCTGGTGCAATTGCCTGCCTCTGAAGTCTTGGAGGAACAGCAGGACAGCTCTTCCTCCTTCTCCTCTGTTTGTCCGGCATTCCTTCGTCTGCTCAGCTCTGCTGAGCGTGCTCACATATTCTTCTAGCGCCCTCCAATGGGCACTGTGGGCACATCAGATGGCTTTGGGGGATAATTGCACTGAGAGAGATCGAAGGGAATTGTAATATCTGTATTTGAAAAGTATTTCTTCTGTAATATTGGATAGGGATTTGGCGGTCGCTGGATTTTTGTGCAGAGCTTTTGATGTGTGTGTTTTGTTTGTGTTTCAGTACATGACTGCTGCAGCTGCCGCGGCACCTATGCAAGGGACCTACATTCCCCAGTACACTCCTGTGCCTCCAACAGCCGTCCCTGTTGAAGTAAGAGCCACACAAATGCATACAGTTCTTACCAATAATCAAGAGTCAGTTATTCACCTGTTAAATACAACAGCTAGTTAGAAAAAACCTCATCATTACTGCTGACAGCTCTCTGTCTTCCACCCACAACCCCTCGCTCCACTTTTCCTGAATGCTGTTCACTACATCAGACCAGAGCAGTCATTAAATAGACAGATTACATTTGAAGTGTGCTGAAAATCGCTCTTATTTTCTCCAAACAAGTGGATTTTACACTGCCAGCAAATAACAAGGATAAAAACTTAGTCGGAAGTTTTATAGTATTTGGGAAAGACATTTGAAGTGCAGAGCAGACTTTGTCACTTCTTCGGGGGCTGTCTGAGCTCTTGGCAGGTTCGGGCAGCCCAGCCTGAGAAATGAGGAGCGTGGAAAAACAGGCAGGCAGGCAGGCAGGCCGAGCGGCCGGTGAGCAGAGCGAGCTGGCTGTCTGGTGGCTGACAGTGCGGTCGTATTCAGATGGACTATCAGTCGTGTATCAGATGACAGGAGCTGAAGTGAGACACAGTGCCGGCGGTGCTGTCTCTCTCATTCTTTCTCTCTCCCTCCCACAGCCAGTTCGGAGCTGGTAGGTAGCTGGAACACGCACATCCGTCAGCCATGGCGGTCTGGTTATCCGACCAGCCACGAAGAATGACAGTTTCTCCTGACAGAGCCATTAGTCGTTCCTCCCTCCTCCTCAGAAAGTTTCAGGCTTCTTCATGAAGGAGTTGGACAGAGGAGAGAGATGTAGTTGTAGTTTAGCCAACGGCATCTCTAACCTATTTCATCTACAGCATCGTCCTTTCAATGCCGGCATCAGCAGCCGGGTGTATATCATCGTATCAGCCTGTGTCTCGGGGGCTGATGTATGGACAGGGTAGAGTATCCTTGAAGGCTTGTTAAAGGTGATTGAGATGACTCAGTGATGGGGGGCTGTTGGTAATGCTCAACACATAAAGAGGCGAAGAAGTTGTGATGAATTCAGTGCACACAGTCATCCTTAAAGGAGTGTTTTTACCTCTGACTGTGAGCAATACGGCACATTTGGTTCTTTGGTTCTTCATATGGTGTTTGTCATATTCAAATCTGTATTCAATGTCTAACTATGTTAAATTGAAGACAATAATTTGATTATGTGGCATCTGGAAGTCCATCATTATTTTTGTCTGCATTTCTTTTGGTTTATGTCTGTGATTTATATCTGGACAAATGCATGTGTTGACAAATCTGGAAAAATTATAGTTAGTCATAAAGTTGTAAATAATTTTGAAACATTCATATGGCTGTAAGAAATATGCATTAAGCAGAGCACGGGTTTATATCTCTAGTCCCACATTTGTGCTTTTCTTTGGGATTTATGATCTGTTCACTGTAAGACACAATTTATCCTTCAGTTTGGCAAGACAAAAAATTTAAACGGGAGTAAAGAAATATGAAAAACCTAAAGGAAAACAACAGAGGGGAGTTGACATGGAGTGGTACAGATGTACAGAGAAAGACTTTCAGCCTATACAGCCACATACTGTACTTTTCAGCAGGATGTTCCCAGCGCTGCAGGGAGATGCTTGTTAGAGTTCAGAGCTGACACATTTCCTCCCGTGTGTGTCCTCAGGGAGTGGTGACAGACGCCTCCCCCCAGACAGTGGCTCCCTCATCACAGGAGGTGGCTGGCCAGCAGCAGCAGATCCAGGTGGACAGTGCTGCCGACCATGTTCCTGCTTACTCATACCAGTCCAAGTAAGTCCAGCTGTGAGCCGGTCAGCTGCCGTCAACCTTTCAAACACACTGCTATGCTTTTTTCACATATTAAATAAAAAGTTCTCATTATGAAGTGATAAACCCTGGGGCTGGGCAACATGACCACGCCTATGACATGATATAAATTTAGTTATCTATGCTTTCAGTGTCTCTGGGTGAGCTATGTTGTTTTGTGAGTAGTTTGATTTGTTGGGTATTTAATTTGCCAGATTAGTTAAAAAGAAACATTCATATCAAGTTCCTTTGCTCATTACAATATCAAATGACACACACAGCGTATTTATGTTACATAGGATTAACTCACATGAGTTCATTTTGTGGTTTATAAATAAGCATTTTTCCACAGTAGACTAGCTTCCTACCTGTGAATTGTACTAAATAAAAAGCTGGGATCATTTTTGAATTACAAAGGCAAAACATCAAAGTCTTTCTTTATGACAATTTTCATTTAAATTTTTTATTTTTTGTTTGTTTCATACTGATCTTAAAATGAAATAGAGAGAACTTAGAAACGCAGTGCGTAAAATGGCTTGCCTCACCGTCGCTGTCATTTCCTTGTCATTCTGGCAGCCCTTTTTTTGTTTGTTTGTTTGTTTTGCCTTCCTGACCTGCTCAGAACTGTTTAACATGCTGCATTTTGTCTCAGTCCTCGGACTGGGCTGTCAGCTGTCAACTCTCCGGCTCTTCTGTGTTTGTAATATTGTGCTTTGATTACAGCTGCACACTCTCTCTCTCTCTCTCTCTCTCTCTCTCTCTCTCTTTCTCTTTCTTTCTCTTTCTTTGCCTCTGTTTTCTCCTCTTTCATCAGATAGCAACGGCCTGAGCGAATGTTCCTGTGACAGCGTTGCCTTGAGACAGAAGGTGGCTGCACTGTGAATGCGAGGAAAAGAGAATAGAAAGAGATTGCTTCCAGATTGCCCAGGCACCAAAAAAGAGACACTTTTTTCATTTCCTACCTGGCCTATGAGAAAAAAGAAAAAAGAGAAAAAGAAAAATGCAAGGAGGAGGAAAAGCGTGCTGAGGAAGGGGATGGGAAAATTGCTGGGCACAGTGCAAAGAGGTGAAATTGTTTAGTCTGAGAACCTGCCTGAAGGGCTGGGCTGAAGCTTGAAAAGTTTCTCAAAGAAAATTCTCAACCAATTAAAAAAAATAAATACATAAAAAGTTAAACAAAGAAAAAAAAAAAAAAAAAAAAAGGTTGAATGCGCAGGTAGGTGATGAAGTTTATTTTGTAATTAGAAAAGGGGAGTCAAGTTTGAAATACACAGAGATTGTCTTCCTCAGATATTAAGCTACAATTTCTTTTCACTCTTTTTTATGTTCTAGTGTTAAATTTTAGTTTTCTAGATATATTCGAAAAACAAAGTGTTTTTTTTTTTTTTTCTTTCTTTCTTGAATCTTCATGGCCTTAATTTGAAGGGCGCCAGAAACTTTTTACAGAGTTAAACTCTGACGTCTGGTTAGGGGAGAACAAAAAAACAAAAAACAACAAAAAAATAAAAGCTAACAAATCAGTCTCTTGGACCTCCTGGAGGGTACAAGACACTGGATGAGTTGTTCTAAAGAGGAAAAAAGAATCTATCACATAAGCTGTACAGATTTAATAGAGAAGAGCTTTTTTTTTTCTTTTCTTCATTAGAAGAAAACTTTGATAATTATTATGTCAGAGGTAACTAAGTGTTAGAAGAAAACAAAATGTCTGTTGGGGAAAAAGACTCGGGGAGGAGGGGGTGGGTGGGGGAGCAGGGGCGTGAAGCTCTGAAGAGATTTTTCACAATGAGGAAAAAATTAAAACATAAGGAAACATGCTGCACTGTGGATGCAGTCTGTTGCAAATGCTGAACTTGTTTTTATTATCATAATTATTATTTTACATGGCAAAGTTGCTGTCGATGACATTAGTGCTTTTTATCTGCCACATTTTACCTTTTTTATGAGCTTTAAGATGTTTTTAGCCCGCTTTGCTTGTCACACTGCAAAAAAAAACAAAAACAAAAACAAAAAAAACCACAAAGAAAAAATGTCTAAAACAAACAAAAACAAAATATAAAAAAAAAAAACCTATGGAAAAATTCCGGCAGTGAAATAAAAACAGTAGATTCAGTAGGAGCTTACGGTTTAAACCAATCAGTGCAAAAGCAATAGAAGAAATTGTTGACAATTTCTGTAGTCTTTCCTAGTTGTGGATCAAATGCAGCCCGTGGATGGCCATTTTTATACCAAAGATGAAGAGACACTCTGAACCAGAGTTTTGTTTTTCTTTCTCTTTTTTTCTTTTCCTTTTTTTTTTCGTTTAATTTTTCCATTTGATTTTGTTGTTGTTGATGTTGATGTTGTTGATGATGTTAATGTTGATATTGTTGTTGTTGTTGTTGCTGTTGTCGTTGTTTTTTATTTGACCTTGATGGCCGGACCAGTCCTTACTATCCTTCTTTACATCTTCTTTTCTCCGGGTTAAAGCTAAATTTCCATGGTTGTCCAATCGGGATGTGCACACACACACACGCTCACACACACACAATATATGTACACATACATGCACACATTTACAAACTCATACACACCCTTTAAACAGTATTTAAATGTGTAACGCAACCGGTGGCAGCCCTCCCAAAGGTCCTTTTATTTCACCTCTTCTTCTCGCCGTTTCATTTCTTTGTCTCATCACTTTTGCGATGCTTTCAGACACCGTGGATGCATTCCATCTATCTCTCTCTCTCTCTCTCTCTCTCTCTCTCTCAGATCCTGCAGGGAAAAGTTTAGGAAATGTTGCTTGCTATTTGCTCCGTGCTCGTCGATGCATTTTGGCTTTGTCCTCTTGGTGATTCTCCTCAATCTCTTTATCTCTTTGATTCTGCCGTAGCTAAAGTTAAACCTGGAATCTCCCTGCTGCTATTTGACCTCATTTCAATGTCTGACATGCACACGTCATCAAATCTAGGTCGCATTTTTGAGTGTTTATCTGCTAAGATTGCCAGATGAGTGGTGTTTAACACTTATTGTGCTTCAGATTAGTTCTTAATCACAAAAACAATCTTTAGCAATGATTGCATAAATTTCACGGCACTGACCTAATATACATATGTGGCCAAAAACTGTTTCAGGAACAGTTGGATATTTGTGGGAATTACAGTTATTCCCTTTCAAGGAGTGTGATGATGCTTATATCATGTTCATGCCTGGATGAGTTGCTGGTTACCTTATTTTAGCTGAGCACAAAGACTGGAGGCTGGAGCCCCCAAATATTCACCTTCCAGCACCTGTAAAGCTCAGCAGCCAATGTCACTCCCGATTCATTTAATCCATGCAAAAAAAGTTAAATAATGACTTACATGGGCAGTTCTGTGCTGGACTATTTCTTGAATAGATGAGTCTTGTTGTCTTTGTGAAGTTGGTAAACAACAAGCAGAGACACCATGTTTTGGAAAAGGGTTGTAATATTCCTTTAAAACACTTCTGAACAGAGGAAACATAACTGCATGGGGAAATTTGCTTTGTTTGAATTGTAAAATTGCCATTTTGTCTGTGACACTAACCAAGCATGGAAGAGGTCTGTTTAAAGCCTACAAAGGGACTGTCTGCCTTAAATACCCCCCCTCAGCCCCCACCCCGATCCTTCACCCATCGTAAACTGCAGAGGTCAGCACACCTGTGGGAACTAACAAGACTCCTCATCAGCCATAACAACATGTTGATGGCGCCTCCTTTCTCAAGCCCACCATGGGAGTCTGTTACACCCCTGGTTGTCCCAATTTGTTGCACAAACAACCCCAACTCATCCCATCCAGTCATTCCATCTCGGAGTTGCACAGGGTTTTCAATGACTTCATTTCTGAGGATTGTCCCTGAAGAGATTGCCTGTGGGACAGCAGCCATTTCAGCCCCATTATAGCAGCCTGTGTGTGTCAGGAGCACTGTGTGTCTGCTCTGTTCACTCACGCCCGCCTGTTCTAACTCCAACTGTGGTGCTCCAGCACCAAAAAGACCGTGTTTTTTTTCCTGCTTCACTGGCACCATTAATGTGCCAAGGCCAAGCTAGGCTTCTTTGCTCTCATTTTCCCTTACTGTCATTCTGTCCCTCTTCCCCCTCTCCCATACTCTCTTTGAGGTTTCTTCTCTTTATTGGATGGTGCAGAAGCAGAACCACAAACCAATTTCAGTCAGTCTTGCAATGAGGCTTGACGGGCCCAATTTGTCTCCCTCCAGGGCAATAGGATCCACTCCAGTGTCCCTCAAAAGGCCCTTTTCTTCCAAACAGAAAAGGAGCTTTTTGTGTGGTGACAATTGCAATTGAGCTCTCGCAGTTCATGTGACTCATTCAAGTCTAAGTCCAGTGCTGCATTGTGGGCCAAGATGGCGTGTTGTGCACATTACAGGCGAGCTATGTCATTCTGCGTGGCAGTGTTTGTAATTATCAATCAAATTGTACATCGAGTGCCTTTGAACAAAACTTCCAAATGACTCCAAGTTATCAATGTGATAATTAAAAAAGCAAAGCACATGGGAGAGCTTGTTTAAGAAGATGTGCTGAAGAAATGCTACACAATACAGAAGCTACTCTATGGTGCTAGATAGGAAGCTTTTCATGGGCTTGTGCCTTCATTGTGTCCACTGAACTGAAGTTGACTGATTTCTGCCGTGAACTCACTCTTCGCAGGCTACTTGACGACACACAAAAGGAAGGCAGGTTCCTGATAGGATCGAGGCTCTTGAAGCCGTACATTTCTTTTCTTCAGTACCACTGTAAATACCTGCTGTACATTCTTGTCTTCCATCCGCCAACTGAGGTCAAAAGCCAAATGCGTCACTTGAGCGGTCTCGCACAGATCACTTAGCTATTTCTTGTCCAATCAAATCAACACTTGCCCGTTTGCTTTCGTCGGATCTGCCCCTCAACATCTGCTTCCACTTGCCTAAAGGCTATGATCTGCTCTCATGTCCCGATGAATGAGTGTCTGCCACATCACAGCCTTTAAAGGCGAACAGCTGACAAATGCCCACACTGCCCATCTTTGTCATGAACTCACTGTCTCAATCATTTTTAAGCAAGAGAGCTGCTACACTATGACTTTACCAGTTTTTAAGCTACTTTGTGTGTGTGTGTATGAGAAATTTGTTCTCCTCAACAGTTCAACTTTTAGCAAGGTTATGGGCACAGCATAGCTACAACCGAGTTCTCTAGACAGCTGCTGTTTTATAGGGTACACAAGACATTTTTGAATCTTGATAGGACTCATGATGTGGGAGATGCACATCAGAGAGTATATCGTCCTGCAAATGACCTGAGATTCAATAGTCGTGGCATTAGAGGAAATAGGATTACAAATAGTCAAGAGATTATGGCAAGAAATGCACAACAAAGACTATCAGCTCAATTTTGCTAATGGAGATTTTAAGAAAGAAAAAGATGTTAAGGCAAGTGTTTGCTTTTGGTGCACAGCACTAATATTTCACACAGATTGGACAGATTACCCGACTGAATAAATAGAAATGGCTTTTTCTTAATAGCACAATGGCATAATGTACCTTTTCAGAATACCAATACCTTCAAGTAAGTGTGCAGAAGGCATGCCTGCAATTTTAAGGAGGCTGTAGCAGAAACACTCTGCTCCCAGTCAGCCCATGTGTCAGCACAAACCAGAAGCCAGCTATGCCAAGAAAGAAAATGTGTGTGCGTGTGACAGAAAGAGAGCGAGAGAGAAAGAAAGAAAGAAAGACGGGGGGCTCATTAGCTCATGTTGCCGGGCAGAAGTGGTCATAGCCTGGAGTGTCTCCATCTTCATGCAGCAGTGTGTCTGTGCTGCAGAATCCCAGAAGGTGACCAGCTTGACCCCTCACTAATTAGCAACACATACTCTTCCTATCTCTTTCTCCTCTTTTTTTTAGTCTCGCACCATTTTTCACCTCTTCCCTGCCTACGTTTGGCATTTAGCATACCCTAGCATGTCCACTCAAAGACCGCATCAGCATCCTTTTCACTTTAGGGAAAGCTTCAAAGTGAAAGGCTTCAGTCTGCTGCTCTGTCATCATATTAGAGAAAATCAGCCAGAGATCCAGGAAGGCCAGGTCACCTCATTTGCAAAATGCAAGCTACAATGTGCAACATGAGATAGTGTCTTCTTAAGTCAGTTTTTCACTTCACTATTTCTCGAATCAAAACCAGCACCAGCCTTGCAACACAACTGTGGGCAAGCAGGAGGACTTTAATCTATCTGATTTATGAAAAAACATTTCTGAAACTTGATACTAACAGCAGTTGCTGTAGGCTTGTAAGTATTGCTTGCACATCGCCCTGGATCATAAGTCAAATCAGTAGGGACGGCAGGTTGGATGGGTAATGTCCTTGTTGGCAGGTCGTTCATATTGCTGAGTTTACCTTCTGTTGCTGCAACACTCTTACAGCATCAGGATGGTCCTGGTGTCTGCCACAACTCCATAAAATTAGGTTTATGCAATCGAAAAAAATCTGGCAATCATCATGGTGTGGTAAACCACACTCATCTGGTGCCACAAGGGAGTCTGATCAAATTCTTTTGTACTGGTTTGGGCTACTGTCTGATGCAGTAAGAGCAGAGGAGACTGCAGATTTAGGAAAAAAAAATTTAGGGAAATTTCATTTCTCTTTAGATAACTCGCACAGTTGCTCCAAGGTAAATCTGATTTTCTGTGACCTTACCGAGGCCCAGATGCCTGATAAATTCAGATCTTGAGATTTTACCTATATGCAGGACTTTCCTCTGGTGTCAGTCTATCAAGGCGAACTGCTTAATTCACTGCCTTTTCTAAAAAAGAAATCCATCCCCTTACTCACCATTTCTCTCAGTCACTGCCACCGTCCCTCAATCTGACATGATTCAAAATGTCATTTATGCAGTGTGGCCTCCACGCTGTCACAGGAGGAAACTCATTAGATGTATTACATGTCATACTCGGTTGCTGAGAGGCTCGTGCAGATTCATCCTTTGTGAATGGAGTCATAGCTGCTCCGCATTGATTCCTGTGTGTTAGGAAAACAGTCGTTTGGTTATTCTAACAGCTTGTCTGTCACAGGTGAGTGTAAAGAAGAAGAACAAGAACCGTGGCTCAATAACTCATCACAGACCAACACACACACACACACACACACACACACATATATATATGTACATATACACACTCTCCACAAATATAATGCAGTGGGAAAATTGTTCAAACTACCCCCCATAAGAGCAAGGCCCTGTGCTTTTTAATTGATGCTTCAGTCCACCTTTGATGAGAGCTATCGATTAGCCCCACAACCCCAGGAGCACAGCCAGCCAGCCAGCCAGCCAGTCAGTTAGTCAGTCGTTCAGGCAGCAAGGCCAGCACACCCCTTGTGGAGTTCAAACAGCTCCCTGAGAAATACGAACTACAATAATCACTAAGAAGTGGCCAACCAAATTGTTAAGAGATAGCCAACACACAGAAAGTGTGTTTGGCACAGGACTCATTTACTGGGTGAAAAAAAGAGGAACTATTTATTAGACAGCAGAGCGGTTTTTAATTTTTGTTTATTGTTTCTGTTTCTTTTTCACTTGCTCTTTTGTTTCAGCGCCGAGGAGGACATGGTCACGCCTCGCACATGCTGCTCAGTGTGTGTGATCTTTGAGAAATTATCTGTACATCTGTGGATGTTAGGATCTGACTTGGGTTTTATGAGTTGTTTTTTTCTCTCTGATGAAGCTTTCAATAAAAAAATGTGGAAAAAAGCACCAAGGAGCGCTGTTATCTTTCAGTCTGCATCGCAAATGATTGTGTGCCGTCACAGCGAGCTGTTTTCCTGTCCTCAGGCCATTATTATAGAAACATCTATTGTGCACTGAGCATCCCCCAAGGAACACACATACACACAGAACACACAATCTTCACTATAGCCTATTATCAATATGACTAAATTACAGTGGGAAGCAAGAGGAAGCCCTATTATTATCATCCAGCCTGATGGCACCTGCTGTGTGTTGACCTTGGGCCCTCACATCCTCTCATAATTACAGCCTTTGCAAATGGACCTAATACTTCTCAATGGGATTACCCCTCTCACGGCTCACACACACTTGATTGGGTGTAAAGTGGTCATAATCAAAGATGGAGGAGCCTGGTGGAGGAAGAAGTGGATCGATGGCAATCAATCTACTTCTTCACTCTCATTTAGGCCCAATCAATTGCTGTCCTTGTCACCTCCAAGGGACGCCTGTACTGTCAATATCAGAGCTGCACAGTAGCCAAGTTTCCACTGCCTGAGACATCTCTGCTAGGCAACAAGGCTGACACTGCAGGACAAAGGACATCTTAATAGAGAACAGTTGACTGGATGGATTGAACTGAGTGCCTGTGCATGAGCCCTCAATACAGCATGATTAGGCCATCAGGAGTTACAGTTTCATTTTTGCATCAGCTTATCTGTGAATATATGGAAGCGCCGCCATGCTGAAAAGAGATAACTGTCAGGAGGTACATTTGCTGCAATTTAAAACATTTTACTTCTCTCCATTGCACCATGGTTTTCTCCACTGCAAACTGTTTGGCTGCTAAATCTGGGGAAATGCACTGGGATCCTCTATTGAGTGAAATGCCACAGATTCAATCTCGCTCCCTCGGAGCCAAGCAACCCCCTTATCTGAACTTATAGAGATGTAGCAGCTGAGCACCACAAGGGTGCAGCATACCAACACAGATGTTATCTGGTGTGTGTATTTCACAGAGGAGTGAGAACCCCTTCACACACAAACACACACACACACACACACACAGACACACACACTAACACTACTGGATACAGATCAAGGACATCTCCACCAAGGGAAACTCAACATGACAACACAACCAGCCTTCCCATCAAGCGTCTACCATCTGCTGTATGTATACCGAGATTAAGAAGGAAAAGCCTGGATGTGCATTAAAACATATCTGTCCTACTTGCTGTACAAATTGTCTGATTGATGTGTATTTTTATAGGATAAACAGGACCTTCGAGGGCTTCCACGATGCAGCGTTCGTCGTTGATAAGGGAATTGATGGCAAATACTGGCAGGGGCATTCCACAGTGACAAGTGTGAATCGCACAAAAACAGATCAAATGTAAGTAAGTTTAAAGACGGAGTATAAAAGTTTGTTTTGCCGTCCAAAGCAGGAAATCATTTGGATGCCAGCTTTTGGCATGTAGCAACACAGCCTGGGGAATATTATGATTCATAAGCTGTTTTGTTGTGAGTCTTCATCGCAGCACCATGATTAGACAACTGGCACTGTGTAAATTGGCTTGATGTAATACATGTGACCCACATGTACAAAACAAGCAAAACTAATTTGCTGTAACGGTTATTTTGGTACCAAAGGTTATCTATGTGCCTCTAACAAATGATGCATACAGGCCTCTGGAGTTGCAAGGTTGCAGTTTACGGATAGCTGAACACCACTGGTTTTAGTCCAGACCAGTCTAAACACAGATTTCAGTGAAAATGGGTTGATTGGGACTGGGGCCTTTAACGAACAGGAGCTTCCAGGTGACGTCCAGGCTGCTCTGCATCTAATCAAGAATTTACGATCATCAGCAACCACACACACACCTGGTGCTCCCTTATTATCTTATACACCACTAAGAGACGTAATTAACCAAAGAGCCGGGGTCTACACTGCTGAGCTGCAATCTAAATAATGCCCGAGAGGGGTTTAGTGTGTTTTCAGGGGAATTTATTATTCGCTTAATCTATGAACATGTGAATTCAACATCAGGCTGGTAAACCTCATTACAAGAAGCTACGTGCGGATATCTCATTAGTGGGGAAAAGCACGATTCATATCTTTACACCGTCTAAGTCTATTAAATTCAAGTATTATTCTACAAGTGGGATCTCTATAATCTTGGCACTAACGTTCGATTATTAAGGGAGGATTTCAGTTTATAAAAAGTGGGATTTCATTTTTTAAATTTTGGTCCTCGTCCCTATTAGTAATAATTAGACTAAATTCACCGATGTCTTAGGGGAGACATGGGGCTACTGTGGCTCCACTAAACACTCCAACTAGCCAACAATCTGGAGATCACTCAGGATTTAAACAAGTCTCCTTTTAGCAAACTGAAAAATAAACGGTGAACGTTAAGATCATCACCTCTCGGCCAGTCTAATGCAAACATCTGTTCCCGTTAACAAACTGACAACCAAGTTCAAATTTTATAATTTAACTTCAATAAAGGGGTTTCTACTGAAACCTCATGTGCACTCAATGAGAGAATGAGATAAATTATAGCTGCTGCTGCAGTCTGAAGCTGCGCTGATCAATAATTTTATACAAACAAATGGTCAAATAACTGATGCTAAAAAAGTCCCTCATTCTCACAACCTCCAAGAGAATTAATGTCATTCCTCAGGACCATCTTGATGTCTTTCAGATCATTGTTTTGTTGTTTTGTACAGTCTAACTGTTTCTCCTTATTCCCACCACCTTTATTAGCATTGTCTCCAGCAGTATACTCATTGTGTATTAGCACTAAAGTTAGCTACAGTATAGACAGTCAATATAGCTGCACTGTTAGCTGCTGAAAGAGCAGATGTTTCCTTCAGTTGTTTGAGGAAAATAAAAATAGAGCCAGAAGGAGAGTAACCATTAGACTTAAATTCATCATGTGGCTGAAAACACAAACCCAAATCAATACCTAAGTACCCATTTGAGTGAATGTTTAAACAGCCAACAGTTTAACATATTAACAATGTTAAGAGTCTAAGTTAGTTTCTGTTTGTTGTGAAACGTCTGAGTGCAAGTGGTGAAAAACTGATCAGCGCAGCTTTCATTCTGCTCACATTGTTTTACCGGCTGCATGAAGAGCTTCGTCAGATTCAGCCCTTCAGCATGTATTGACAAACAAGGTGTGAACATCTTCACCAGATGTGCTCCTCAAGCCAACAGGAGAACAAATGATTAACACGAATGTCTTGCCCCATGTCCACAAAAGAATTCCTGTGGCAACACACTCAGTCAGGCACCAGCTCCATTTCAATATTCCCATGATGAATTATTATCATTGTGTTGCAGGAATCGGGAGCGCGGCCAAAGCCTGTTGAAGTTTACAATGACATTAGCGGAACAATTGCATCCCAAGAGATCCTGGGGGCTGCACAGAAGGCATTGTTCCCCAGGTGGCACAGCAGCAGGTCTGTGCCAAGGGCCCAGCTCTGTTCTCAGTACTCATGATGTTGAGGACAATAAGTGTTAATTGAGGATGTGAAGAAAGCCTCATGATTTTTACATTAAAGCCATACTTCCTGTTATTACCTCCCATCTATCCAAAACATGTTTTTAATTGGAGCTGCCTGGTTCAGTTGTCGCTTGTGGAGAGTCTGACATATTCACAAAACTTGTTTCCACTTTGAGCTTTACCTACAAATATAGCAAATATACCGCAGGAACAATGTAGGTGGTTATCATAAGATTAATGTTGGCTAAATTCCATGTAATTGTTTCAGAGTCGCTCTCACACTGTCATGATTTACTGGTACACATTTGCGAACACTGAGCTTTTTCCTATTAGTCAGGTCACAGTGGATGTTTTGAATAAATTGGGAGTGCAGTGGGAAAAAAAACTGAATATAAATGAGGATTACCATGAGGCAAACCACAGGAAAGCAACAACTTAAAGTAAAACAGCTACGAAGATTTCGGCACAAAGGCAGCCACAAGGTTTTTTATTGACTAACTGAGCACACTTAACTGTTTGAAGCCTCTGAAGTGTTGTGCTGGTCCCATCTGTATATTTTGGATCTGTTTTTGGCCACAAAGAGGAGTTCTGCCAGTATCATCTGGCACTGGTACGGGGTATCTGACTGGGAGAGCTTAGATGACAATATTCAGGCAACAGATAGATGCAAGAGCCACGGCGTTCAGGGGAACAGAAAACAAGATATAAAATCTAATTCCAATTATGGAAATAATAAGAGCGCAAAAAGCCGTGCGTTTGTGCGTGCATGTGTGAGTGAATATGTTTAGACAGCAGCTTCCCAGCAGGCTGGACACAGATTCTGACCTGTATTCTCCTTCCCACTTAAGCTGAAATGGTAATAGAAAACAATAACAATGGTTTTCATTTTGCAGGTCTGTTGAAGGGATGGAATTGGGGAAGAACGAAGTGGTCTCAAGACAAAACAAAGTGATAGGAAGCAAATTTAATTTAGTGTAACTTTCCAGAGCCTATAAAGAATATGTCCCTAAATATAAATACGGACTGGACTCCTATTTCACGCCCAAAATCTGCATATACTGTATCACTCTGGTGTATATTGTTTATCATAACGGAGGAAAATCTGACAAAAAGCTATTTTTGGAAGGGACATAATACTGAAATATATATCCTGTGTGAACAATTTAATGATCTGTAGCCTCCTGTTTTACATCAATACTTTCCAGGCAAGTGCAGTCCCACTGAAGCTGAAGTGATGTTGCATGTTTCCAACTCAGAGCAACACTATCCAGTTTTAGGTCAATGTAAGCTCATACCCTACTGAGATCCTATAGGACACATCTGACTTTCTCTCACATAGATCTTTAAAATCCCCTAATCCAGTTTCCACTAAGAATTGGATGAACTATCCTTTTCCTCTTGCGGACCACTGAATGAAATAAATCATCCATACAGGCCTTTACCTACCTTTACCGAGGAAAAGGGCAGAGCTAAATGTAATGAATGAAAATGCAGTCGATGAGTGTGTAGTGTGTGTCTCATGGTTGTGTGCATTCACTTAGTCTGTGAGAGCCAGAAGGACAAAGGCAAGGATGGCTACACAAGGAGGGAAACGGGAGGTCAGAGTTGAGAAACTGGAGGGAGAGACAACACCAGCAGAGGAAGGCTGATGTAAAAAGAAAGAGAGAGAACAGAAAGGGTCGCTCTGTGAGAATAAAGACAAAGGTATGGAGCAAGATGGAGGCATAAAGAAGCAGGTAAAGGAGCAAAGGAGGAAACGGTGAAGAAGAGAGAGTGCAAAAAAGAGAGAGAGACAAAGGGGGCTGTCGGATGAGGCCCTGACCACTCACTGCCACCTCCAGGCCAAACGATGTGATCCACAGCAGCAGCCTGCAGGTGGATAAACAGTCGTCAGCGACACGAGGAAGACCACACACGCTCCACATATGAGGCTGACATCGCTGCACATTTCTCAGAATGTAAGGGGAGTACGAGTAAGCTACCGACACGTGGGACCATATAACTCACCTCCTGCTTCTGGGGCCCTCAACGCAGCCCTGCTCGTCCAGATGTGACCCTGATGTGGGAGGAAATATATGACAGGAAAAATGAGGTTTTCTTTTAGTTACATTTTATCAAGCAGGTTACATGTTAATACAGCAGAGTAAGTCTGCTCAGCTGTCACATCACACTGAGCAAAATCATGAGCTGCAGCTGAAAGCTTTGATAAAAGCTAATAAGCTAAATTTGATAGTAACAAATAAAAATCTGTCAGTAGTGTAAGAAACAATCACTTAAAACTACCATTTTACCAACTATGAAGTACCAAAGTACCAAATTAAACGTCAGAATTAAATGAATTAGACATTTTGACTTTTTAAACTAAACTGACAATTGAATGTTTTGAGCACAAATGGCAAAACAAACAGGGCACAGAATGTACAAAACTGTAAAAAAGGAATCTTATCCTGTATTTTGTTTTTCCTAACATAATACAATACTGTGGATGCCACTCCTGCTCCTGCTTTCCATATCACCGGGTGTTCAGCTCATCTGTCAGCTGACTAACCCTTTGCCCTCATCAGGCTGCACGTTTTGAGAGCAGAGTGAAAGAAATGTGCATATATCACAAATGTCATGCCCTCTCCAGTGAGAATAACAATGGAAAGTGGACTTGGAGAACAGTAACAAGCAGGGGAAATACCAACCTATAAATACGTTAGAAGTGCTGCGTCTGTCTGTGAAAGGTCGGCGCTGACTGACCGAGGCGGTTTTGGATTTAAGGCGCTGCAAAAGGGTGTCGACTATAAGCAGAGGAGAGAAATAAGTCCTGCTTGTTCTGGGTCAGTGGTCCATGCCCTGCACACACCGACACCACACACCCGTAAACCTCACACAGCTTAATGTGACATACTGTAAAGGCTGTATATCATACTTTTCTCTCTCTTTCACACACACACACACACACACATTCATACAGTCTGCTGACTAAACTCTATACTTTGTTTCCTGAGTCTAGCAGAATGTTTTCTAATCTCTAATCTCTCCAGAAGTACGGGACATTACACATGTTATGGCTGCGGCAGACTAACCCTCTGCTTAGCTACAAAGAAATTCGACATAGGTGAGGCTGGAGTCAGAAGGGCCCCTCACGCTCTTAAGTACTCCCACATGTGGAGTATTTAACTCTGTACGTGTGTGTGCCGACTTTTGTTTGTGTATGCACGTCTCCGTTTTACTGTGCACTTCGTTTTTTATTCTTAGGAATTTATCCACATCCATGACATCATTCCAGCATTAATATTTGTCTGACTATGTACGCACGAATGCAAATGTGAGCCACAGATCAGGCCTGACTACAGAACAGATCAGCTGGCTCAAAGTTTCAGTCTCAGAACCGTCTGGGCTGCTTTTTTGACTTTCCTAAGTCAACTCTATAAAACACTGCTCCAAAGTTGAGAGCCTTGGTGGGTATAGAGTGGTAGAAGGTCACAAGATTGATATTTTTTGTGTTAATGATGATCATAAAAGTGAAACCAGATAAATTTATGGCAGCTCTGCTCAGGTGTATAGGGCCTACAGGTTTTAATGATTTCCCTCCAGTTTGGATTTACAGCCTATAATGTTTTGTTTCATTCCCATCGCTCTCATAGCTACTAGCGTTCATGACTACATGATGATTATAGCTTTACACTGTGCCACATATTTAAGTCAAAAGTCAGCACAGACACAAGTTTGGATTTTCAAACTTTTCAAACATGGCTAGTTGTTGCTGAGTTGATGCAAGTTTGAACCATTACAAATCTTAATGATTTTCACTCTCACTGACAAGTGACTTACATAATCATATTCAGCCGGTGACCTTTTTCACTGGTTGTGTTGTTGTCTGTTTATTTTTCTTTGTAAAACTGCATATAGCATGCAAATGGAGATAAAAATGATGATGGCCTCTGCAGCAATAGAGCCACATTGTAAAATAGTTTTTGATGAACCCCTTTTTGCTTCCTGTTGATGAATTCAGGGCAGCACACCAGCCTAGTGGTTAGTGCTGTTGCCCCACAAAAGAAGGTTGGGGGTTCGATTCCTGGGCCTGCGACCTTTCTGTGTGGAGTTTGCATGTTCTCCTCGTGCCTGTGTGTGTTTCCTCCCACCGTCCAAAGATATCATGTTTAGGTTAACTGGTGACTCTAACGTGTGAGTTTGAGTGGTTGTTGGTCTCTGTGTGTTGGCCTTGTGATGGACTGGAGACCTGTCCAGGGTGACCCCACCCTCACCCAGAGTGAGCTGGGATTGGCTTCTGCAACCCAGAAACAGATAAGCGGTAGAAGATGAATGAACGAATGATGAATTCAGCACTGACATCCCTATCAAGTATACAAAAACTGTTAATGACCTTTTGAAACCCTTCGTCAGTATTTCACTGCCCTGCTTTAGGGGCCGGGATTTTAATGCAGATTCTTTATTGCTGTTTCTCCTGTTGCTTGAACTCTGAGCCCAAATGTGTGCATATGTATGCGTTTCGCTAACACCAGATATCATAGCCTAACGCCTAACAGAGCACAGCCCGTTGCCATGGTATCGACTGGTAAACAAGTGTACACAGTCGTGAGGATTAAGACGTGCAGGCCAGTGAGTAGGCAAAGAGCTCTGCTGTTGCTTTTGATGCTGCATTAGAGTGCCAAGACATTCCTTCCTGCTTTTCCATAAAACTGGAGAAAGATTTCAAGACGAATTAAGAAAGACAGATAGAAAGGGAGGAGAAGAGAGATGAGAGAGGCTTGGAGAGAGCAGCGGTGATATACAGTATGCCTGATGGATACAGCTGGCGGCTACTTTAGTCGGAACATCTGGAATTAAGGGCCTCACTAGATGAGAGATGGGGGCTGGATGAGCTGGAGTGCCTCAATAAAAGTTCAAATAAATACAGGCTCTCTGGAGGATTCATGTGTCACTGCTGATGGGAAGACAGAGAAATGAGCAGGAGAGCTGGTTACCGTTAATGTCCCCAATTACTCAAGTCTGTAACATAAGACACTGGCAGTGCCGAGCAAAGGCCAAGGTATGTTTGTAAATGGGAAGTTTGGAGGATTGGGCAGTAAGGCTGTTTTTTTTACTTTCCAACAGTCGAATAAGAAGAACATTATGTCCCTCATATGCATCTTTCCAGTATATGTGAAGCTACAGCCAGCAGACAGTCAGTCTGGGAGCTGAGGTGAAACACTCACTCCATGCCTGCTCTCACACTGTGGGTCGCAGGCTGTGGGCGGGGCTCATTAGCTCACAGGTGCAATGAATGTTTCAGGTCACCCTTGCTGAGCTGCAGTTGGACTGACACACAGCATGCATCTGTTTATCTTCTCCATTTATTCGAAGAATTCCAATTTTTTCTTTTTTGAACTTGGACAAAAACATCTTTCATTAAAAGAGAATTGGGGCTGGCAGCCCGCGGGGCTCTCTGTTTGAGCTAGCTGTCATTGCCAACTCCAGGTGAGCTTCACACAACTTCCCTGCTATCTATTACATTTATTCCTCTAGTTATGTTCTTTTCTTTGAGTCCACGTTTTATTGAAATCATAGAGTGGACACCAACAAACAGCACGTTGCCAGTGATCTTTGTTACTTGAGGGAAGCTTTAGGTGGATCATCTAGGGATTGTTTTGAAGGATGAAATCTCAACAGTAACCAGACTGCTACTATATCCTCGTGTATGACTCTGTATCTAACAGCACTAAATGTCATCTCTACTAACATATATTGCTAAAAAAGTTCCAATATTTGCAGTGAAAATGGTTTAAGAGGTGAGGAGGCCTTGGGCAAACAAAATCAGTGAAGTGAACTTATCCTTTAATGATATTTTTCTGAATTTTTTTTTTTTTTTTTGTGGAAGTAGAGGTGCTGACTTTCTGACCTATCAAAACATATTTACAAAAGAGTTTGCTTTTGGATGGCAGTGTGTAGTCCAACGATCACACCTGGTATGCAGGACCACGTCCTTCCACTGTGAAAGACTGGCTCTAAATAAGTAGGATATAATTAATAGCAATACGATCTATTCTTTCAAACTATTTATATACTTTCTCGCTTCACTTTCCTTTTCCAGCACACCACAGATTGTTTCAGACACAATAGGCCCAGTAAAGAAATCACAATCCTTTGTGGCTGATTTCAGGTGACCACGCTCTTTCCTCTGGACAGCAATGACCTGCAGCAGCTACAGTACAACAATCCTGCAGCACACCGCCACTACTATCATTGTTCTTGTAGTCCAGCCAGCAAGGTCAGGGCAGTCGGAAAATCCTCAGCATGAAAAAACCAGATGGGCCAATAACACAGACACACACCCACACAGAAACACACTGCCTTTCTCTGTCATTCTTATCAGATTGGAAAGGTTCAACCTTTTCACCTCTCATGCCTTGAACAATGTCTCAGTGCGCTGAGGTTATCCAGCAGTGCGAGTGAAATTCACCTTACCTCGACGCCGCACTTAAAAATAAGAGCTTAGGCAGCAACTTGAGGTATAAGTTGAGCCATAAGAGCAATGCATTTTAATGAGGCTAGACCAGGGAGGATATCCTGGAAATAGACGCAGTGTGGTCCATTTCCCTTGCAGCTTTTAGGACAGGGCCAGTGTGCATGAAAATGGGCTTTTATGCAGAACACATTATGGCAGAATATATAGTTCTGAATGGATCACTGTGGACTGCTCTGCCTACACCCACTCAGAATTTAATCTTAGCGCACTGAAAGCACATTTAAGGGAACTTTCCCTTGCTAATCTATTATGGCTGAAGTCTTGTCTGCTGTGCTGCCTGAAAGAGACATATAAATGTTGCAAATTCAATGTAACGTACTGGAAACTCTGAATTCCGCCACTTCCTTTCATGTTTTTTTTTTTAATCTTGTGATTTAAAAAAAAAAGTCACGAAGACTCTTTCTTGATCCAAAAAGAAAATTTGAGTACCCCTCCAAAATATTTTGATCTTTGCAGATACTGACAAAAAACAGCTTGAGAGAGAGCAGCTTTTACAAAGTAAACACAGGCCCTGTTATCTGTGTCAACAAAGGCCAACACAACACTGACAGTGTTGGTATTGTGCATACAGCAGCTGATTATGTTGTAAGGCCCATTTTTCTACAATGCGGTAAACACTCTTTCTCTCCTCTGCTTCCCTCGTTCACTGTGATGACTAGATGCAAAACCATGAAGAAAAATGGGACTTTAGAGCTTGAGAAGGTGCTTGCATGTGGAAATCAGGCCCAGGTAAGCAGAGGTGTCTTTTGATTACTAAATGTTTTCTATTACAGAGAGCTCAGCTTTGGTTTCCAGCCACCCTGCAACAATATAAACTCTTTCCTGACTGTGTGGCTCAGCATTGTGTTGAACCAAACCAATGTACGTTTAGGCCTCAGCCTCATAATGAAATTCCAGCAAAAAGAGTTGCACCGGAGCAGAGCGCACTACTAAAACCTGATTTCCTGAAACATCTAAATCATATCGGTGTCAAAGGAGGTGGTGGGAGTGCTCTGTAAGAAAATTCCTTTCAGCAAGAAAGCTGGCAGTCGCCCTATTTGGATAAGCACACAGGGATCTGGCAAAGAAAATGAGGTGGTTGGCTCAGAAAGTGAGTGAACCTCATCAAATCTGTTGAGTAAATGTGAAATTGATGCCTTTGTCCAAATGGAAAAATCATTTTATCTGGAAGCAGAGTATTCAACAGACACAGACATCAGTATTCAGCCATGACATCTGTAAATCTATGCAGCCCGTGTTCACTAGAGAATATTTTGTGATATTCCATCAGCACCTTGTTCTGGGCCTCATTAGTTGCACTGTATGCTACTGCAATACAGTGGATGTACTGAATAAAACCTACAACGGCTCTATTAGAGGGAGGATGTAATTTTCTTGTCATTTGCATGCTGTGTTGATGCACAGGCTATGGGGGAACATACAGCGATCCAATCTCTCTCTGTGTCAAGCACAGTTTGTTTAAAAGGAAGAAACTGCAAACAGGTTTTCCATGATCAAAGTCGTCCACCAGAGTTGAGCTGCGCCTTGATTTTCACAGAGAGGCTGAAAATAAATTGCATGTTCACAGTCACGGTAAATTTACCAACTGGCAAGGGAAAATGACTGCTCCGGCCGACAAGAAGCTCTCAGAACGAGGCGTTAAATTAAATCCATTTGGACTATTGACGTCACAGCAAAGCATTTCAGCTGGATCTTAAAATAACATATTTCTCTCCGGGCCCAGAAAATGAGCATGTTGGTTAATGGCCTGGTTGATGTTAGTGATATTAAACATATCTGGACCACCTTCACACACTCAGTATTTAAACGGATCATAGAATTTTGGAAACACATTATTTTAACCCTTCTATTTAGCAATTATAAGCGGAGTGTAAATGCATGATAAGCTAATATTTTATCATCATATGAGCATATGTGTACATACTGACTTTTAATCAATTGACACAACCTGCGAGGCATTCTTTATTTAAAAAATGTTTGCAATGCATTATTTATAATGTAACACTGTTTTAAAATCTCAATTTGCAAAGTGAATTAATATAGTGAGCTCTTTTTTTGAACTTCATTGTAACAACTAAGAAAACTTACTTGATCACCTCGAAGTAAAAATTTTACAAACTTGTTTTACAGGCTAAAGAATAAATCCTCTTGTCTTTGTCTAAACAAATCAATAAGCTGACTGGGACTGATTGCTAACAGTCCATTATTTATTATACATGATTGTACAGAAATTTGAATCAGTAATCATAAATCATTAAATCTCACTCCAGCTAAATTATGTTTTATTTAATTATATTTATGCTCGTTAAGTGTTAAAAGTTTTACATTTGAAGAAGCTTGATACCACTCAAGTCTGCACATTCAAATTAAGTAAGTAAACAAAATCAGCCCCTCTAAACCATACAAAAACCAGATGTAAAAACAGAACATCATGGTTTTACATTATGTGACAGATTAAAGGGGCGTTAAGGTTAAGTGTTACCAAGCATTCAGTACTATATACCAAGATTATGAAACCAAATCATCACAGTGTCCCAAGTTGAAATCCCACTAGGGGGCCTTTACTGCAGGTCATTTTCCTCTCCCTGTTTCCTGTCAGCCTCTCTGCCAGTAACCTTCTGAAATAAAGGCATGAAAAGCCCAAAAAATACAAAAAAAACCAACCCCAAAACATATCCCTCACTCTCCTTATGTTCCCATCTCCATCAATCTCTCCTTAACTTTCTCTTACACACATAAACACATATGATGTACATGGTTCCTCTATTGTCCGGCATTGTTTTCCACACTCAGCCTCTTGTCCTTATCGGTGTTGGGTCATTGTGGTATTTCCTGCTAGCAACAAGAGCATAAGGTGGCACAGGATGAGTGCTGCTTCCTGCGCTGGCACACCCAACATGTACCCACTGGCCCCAGCCACTCTGCTCTGCAGTCAGAGGAAGCACTATGCAGGCGTTGGGGGGGGGGGGGGGGGGGGGGGGTAAGTTGCCCCAAATATACAGCAAAAGTTTTCAGCTAATAACTCATACTGTACATCTGTTTTCCTGAGATCAAAGGTACCTGCATGATGCTGCGAAGGAGTTAGCTGAGAACGCTTCATTTGCAATTCACTTGATCTTTACAGGGTGAACTGGTTATCTTCAAGGTGGTTTGTGTTGGAGTGACAGCAAAAGGTGAACCAAGCGTTAACTGCTGAAGTGGACTCAAGGGCAGTGTTGAAAATGGCTCAATAAGGCTCCAATCTGCCCGAATAATTACATGATAATTACATGATTTCCTGTTTGTCTGTTGTTTGTTAAAGATAATCAATAATTTCTGATGACATTTAATCAGTGACCCTTTATGGGGAAAAACTCTGACTGCATCTGATATGTTACATCTCATAAACGGCTCAGACTGAGAAAAATAAGTCAATTAATGTTAAAGGCCTTCTGATAACCATTAAAACAATAATTAATTCTATGATTATAAAATGTATTATGCTCATATTTTCAGAGGACGGAGGCTACTGTTTAACTGTAACAGGATAGATGTGAGTAAATCAATTCAATTCAATTTTAATTTTGCAAATAACACTTTTTGATGTCAACTAATATTATGTTTGTTTCTTGTGTACCCTCCACAAACGGCCCCTTTGGGTAGGTCCTGTGTGACATTAATATACTGTCTAACATTTTTACTGTGGAAAGCTTGTTTGCAAGGAATGTTGTTCCATCCCGATCTGATGAGCCTTTCCCATGGGAAGTGCACAGAGGACTCTTTGGTCTCATCAGGGGGATTCTGCAGATGTTTGTAAATACGCATGTGGCCGCCTAGACCAGGGAGGACTTGCCCTTCAAACACTCTGATGTTGAATGTTTATCAGAAGTGGGTTTCTTGGGAAACCATGATCACTGGGCTCATTCGCTCGACATGTTTGGAGTGCGGCCTCTTGCATGTCATTAAGACTGCAAGTTTCTTTGGATACACCCCCTCCCTCACAAGCTGGATCGCTCAAAGGGCCAACTTTAAATCACTAGATGTTGTTGTATGTCTATTGCAACCTGTAGCTGGCCGCAGCCATTTTCTGTTCAAAGCTTTGATATTGGAGGCCTCAGCTTTTATAAAGTATAAGGCAAAACCGAGACTGGAGGCTTGAAATTCCACGAATAAAGTTGGTCTTGCAGACAATCTGAGGGTCGAGTCCCTGACAGACATTTTCATCTCGTTATTAATAACGCTGACAATGTCTTAATTCCATATCCAAGTATAGTAAGCCATGACAATATGTCAGGATGCATGCATGCAGTTTTTATTGCCGACAAAGAGAAACATGAACACTCAATTTGTTTGATGTTTGATGACTACAAGCCCAACTTAGAAGCCCAATAAAGTTTCTCTCCCTCGTATTTCTCTTACTGTCTCCCAGCTGGTTGCCAACTGTGTCTGTTTGTTTGTGGTCAGGTAGTTTAGAGCTGCTTCATCTGCAATTTTTCACACTTTCACTTCTTTCCTCCGCTTGTTGTTTGTGTGTGGTTCCAGTTTAGTGCACGCCGCAGTGTGACGCAGCGTGTTAAACATGTTTGTATGATGTTCTTCCTGACTTTTATGAATGCACAGATCACATGCAGCACATGTGTTTCCCGTTTCGTGTGCATGAAAATCTTTGATATACTGGGCTTAGCCCCTCACAACATGAGACACTTTGATCGTATTTGTGTGTAACTGTATCCTCAACCACAATGATCACCCATATTGAAACATTTTTATTGGGGACAGGCCAAATAAATAATCCCTCTCTTTGCTTAAATGGACCTTACCCTGTAATCTAAGTTTGGTAAATGGCATGACCATTATCTTTATCATCTGCTCTCGCCGCAGAATTAGTTACAGACTAGGGATCAGTGGCAGGACAGGCCTGAAGCTGATTTAACTCTACACTGCTCAGATCACAGCACAATCCTGCTTGAAGTAATGAGATACTTTGGATGCATCTAATCTCTGGTATAAACCACAGAAACTGGTTGATGTTTGACATAATGTGCAAAGGAAAGAGGTGGTTTACAAACAATATCTGTAGGGGAAGGAAGGGGCGGGTTTCTTCTTTTTTGCTGTCCTTTTTGTCTTCTGTTAGATTTTTTTCTTCTTTTTACTGCTGTGGGATTTTTCTTCCTACATTAGCATGATCTGTTACTTTCAGTACAATTTTAAAAGAACTGACTGTTTTACATGTTAGTCAGATCAACAGAATGACCAAATGATGCACCTTTATTCCCGTCAGTATGACTGAATTTCTACACATGAAGCACATCAAAAAAACAGGATGTTGACCGTCACACAGATGAGAGTCACATGCTGTAACATTTGGTCTCATGGTTGCTTCCCCCCTGCAACGTGTTCTCTTTCTAAAACAAATTTTTGGCACCGTTATGAACACCTATTGATGTTCTGCCAGAGAACAATAGTCCCAAAAGTGTTGTGATACCAAAGGTTGTAACCTTTGGAGCTGTTAAGATAAACTTTCCCTTCCTACACAGCATCTGACTAATGCTGGGAGACAAAGATTGCTCAGAGTGGTGAGGGAAGATAGAGAGAGTGTCTGTTGTCGAGCCATTGCAACTTCCTTCAGTTTACCAGTGGCACCACGAAAATATGCCAAATCATTGTGTATGGATGTATGTGTTATTCTATGTGCCGGTATTTGTACACGCTTATGTGTGTGAGGTTTTTTTGTTGTTGTTGTTATGAGTGTGCACACAACCCCACATGCCGTGGTGAGTCAGGTTGCGTGTGCAGACGTGCGCGCAGTGAACTTAAAACCACACCATTGTGTTCAGTAGTAGTATATCTACCACCCATGGCCTGGATTCCTGCATGTGTTTGTGGGTTTGAAATTATTCAGATGTGGTGTATGCATGCGATATTCTTCTTTTGACTTCCAGCTGTGAGATTACTGCCCATTATACTTTGATGTTAACAGAAAAGTCTTAGATTTTAAGAAATTAGTTTCATATAGGGGAAACTTACTGGAAGACCAAAAGCAGGAGGAAACGATTAGTTTAGCACTGTCCAACAGTTACAAACTGTATACTTAATGTATAACATAATTGTTTACCCATTTAGTGTGGAATTGACAGCTTGGCATGTTACTGTGGAAAGCTGAGCAGTTGTGCAACAAACAGTGGAGACACCAATAAATTTCTGGCTTTGGCCACTTTATTTGTTACTTCATTGTTTTTCCATCTCTGAATTGTATAGACACAGAACAGCTGGAGGAGGAGACGTTTCCTTGCAAACAGTGGAAACTCTAGGAATGTATTTGTCCCTACCTCAAAAATGTCATATATTTCTGTTTAATTGTAATCCATACGCTTCAGTTTTTTCCCAAAACAATATGGATTTTAATTGGTCTGATTAAGAGGTATTGGTAGGTCTTTTTTGTTGCGGATGGAACCAACCTAGTTGCTTCCCACTGTAAGTTCCCAAAGCTAAACCATCACAAGTCCCCAAACTTAAACACAGTTTATCCCTAACCTTGGATTTGAGATGCAATAAACACACAGTCAAGGATGTGTAACGGTCACAGGGCACAACATTTGGTCTGGTTCAGGAAAAGGCAGTGGTTTGGGTTAAAATAAGCATTTCCTTATGATTAGAGTACCTTCCTTACGTGGTTACAAAAATAAAGTAAGGAACGGACGTGGAAAAATTAAACAATTCACCCAAAAACAGCAGTATACTGTGTGAAAGACATCTGTTTTGTCGACTGTTCCATCCACCCAAAGCTCCTCCTAGTGCAGACTTAGTTGCTCCATATATTATGGTGGCCCTGAGGACTCAACGCATTGCAACTTCAGAAAACACTGTTGTGGTCTGTTCTGTATTTTGGAGTGTTGAAAGTATGCAGCGAGATGAATATGTTTTTAGAATTTGTTTATGCTTTGTTTATTTGTATGTCTTAAATGCATTGTGTTGAGTTCATGACACACCATATTTTGCACATCATAATATCACTAAAGGTCACTGTGGGTTGCAGTAAACTGCTGGCATGACTCATAGTTGCTCTTTATTTAATGGATAGTTGTGCAACTGCCATTGATCTTCTCCAAAGCTCTCCTCCTAGATGGATCACAATGTCAGCTTCCAGTTATTGGAGGCCGTTGACCGTCTATTCCACTAAAAACCTAGACACAAAATACATGAAAACCTGGTATTGTTTGGTTTTATCAATTCTTAAGGACTTAATAGATTTATGAATCTTATTCCCAAAACACAAGATAGGAAACACTGTATACTTTTGGACTATTCAGTAGCGCAGTTTGGCCAGATATGCACTTTATTTGGCTTCCTGAAAATCTTTCTCTCATTATTTTCTTTGCCCTCTCTCTCAGCTTTAACTTTGCACCCTCACCCACCCCCATCTTTTTATGATGAGTTTGTGATCATCTTAAATCCTAGAAGACACTTGAAAGCTACTGCTAAGTATAATGTCTTGTGCGGTGTTACTGTAATACTGTGAGAGCTGATGTGAGCTTTCTGGGGACATCCAAATGAAGTGCTGTAAGTGGAGGGGGGGGCTCCACAGTCAGAAACATTTCATATTCCAATTGTGTTGTACCTTAGTCATGTGTAATGTCACTGAAGGGGACACTGATTTAAAATTACCTGATTGTTTTGTGCCATTATTCTCACAAGCAATTTGCAAGTTGTGTTGCATTACTCCCTGCTGCAAATACACATGCCTGAGCCTGTGGGACTCAAGAACAGTGTTTGAAGATGTTTTTCCTTTGGCAAGAGCTATATTTGCACATTAAATCCTGAAACAAAAGTGTTGATTGAAGATGGTTTACAAAGACAAGCGGTGTGAGGTGGCAGTTTCTGCAGTAATCCTGCAGCTTGCCTGATTTAACAGCCAGTGGACCGAGAGCATCAGCAGCAATTCAGTGCTTAAACTCTCTGTCCTCAGTGTAGAGTGAATGTTGTGCTCCAAGTATCTAAAAGAGAGCCTGGTACGCTGTATTGATAAATCTGTTGCTTTTATGCCTGCAATCTCAGACTCGATTTAAAAACCTGCTCTTTGCTGAAGACATTTCTCTTTTGACTCCAGACACCGAGAATGGTTCATTAAAAGATTACGTGTTCAATCCAGTATAACAGCAGCAAAAATCACATGCCAACCGTAACTGATAGAGCACCACGTTAGACACTGACAAATTAATTACACTTTTTACCCACCTGAAGATCTGGATTATTATTAATCATATTCCTCCCACTTTGAAGACAAAGTCTCTCCTAAGCTCCAAATCTTTCAACCTGCCAACATTTTCCTTGTGAAATGAAAGAAATAGCTTTCACATTTTAGTTTTTATGGCTCCTTTGAGATTTGGAAAAGTAAGCACATTTTTGCATCTTAGCCATACAGCTTGGATTTTGTTATATCATCGCCTGCAGTTGGGGTTTACATCCCTTGTGTAACATACTAGTGTGTTGAAGTTTCAAGAGCTGAATCTCACATGGGAATGTTATTAAAATTTATTTTTTTTTTTTACATTCATGGCTTCAAATGTTTCAAATCGATCCTGATCAACTTACAGGCTGCAGAAAATGTGTTCAAAGCTTTCTTAAAACTCTTAAGTGTATTTCTTAAATGCTAAAAATTCAGTTTCTAAAAGCAATTCAGTATTTTCACTTTTCATTGCTAACTGCAATTCTGCTAAGTATCCAGTGATGATTCAATATTCCTGTGTGCGCATTCTGTTTTTGTGGTACACCTCCTGTTGGCGCTCACTGTGAGGGAGAAATCTTATAAGAAATGTGCATGCCCAATATGCATATAATCTTTGTGTGGGTGCAACGCCCCACACTTTTGTCACAGTATTTTATTTTTATTTTTTCTGACAGAGACCCAAGGAAAAGTGCAAAGAGAATATCTCCCAACGCTTTCATAATGCGCTGCATGTAGTGCTTGTTTGCCGTCAGTGTTATCTCAAGGCATGCGTCCAGAGATTTGTGTCAGGTTTCTCAGTTTGCCTTTCCACTCGACCAAAGCAGTTTACAGGAACACCAAGCACCTGCTATGGAGCATAATACACGTCAGGATGTTTGCTTGGTGCCTGTTTATCTGTGTTTGTGCAACGAGGAGGGGAAAATTTTGTTCAAAGATAGAGGAACACTGAGGAACTTACAGAGAAGGGAAAGTTAAAAGTAACAGTGAAAGAGCCAGATGAAGTAACACTAAAAGGGATCCTATTTAAATAAGCCTTTTTGGGCACACTGGAGTGCTGTGTATTTTCTTGTTGAAGTGAAGCATTATTAAACATTATAAAGCCGTTTGTTTTTGTGTTGTGGTTAGCGAGCAGGATGTTGTGACCCTCTGGGAAGCCACATATGCTGAGGTCAGTGGGGAATGGCCATTTTTGGCTCAAAACGCTGTCGGATCTCCACCTTGTGGCTTGGACCCCATCTTGCAGTGCTGAATGACTGGAATAGAGCAAACACACACACACACACACACACACACAACCATCCACAACCAAGAAAAAAGAATATGGACTAAATGTAACCTCTCCCAAACATGAAGACTTTTCAAACTTGAATGCACACATTTAGACAGCTACGATTGCCATCTTGGCCTGTATTTGTTTATATTTTGGATAGCTGACATCATTAACAGTAAGCCGACTGTCAAATCCTCTGATTTGATGGATGTAATGATACCTATAACTGGATTAGTTGAATCCTTACAACACCTTAAAAATATGGTGATTCTCGGGCAAGTTCAGGAGTTATCAGAGCATCCTTTTTGTAGACTATAAAACAAGTCCACTAACAGCAGTACAAGAGCTGTTAATAAACCTGAGTGATTAAGAGGTAGTGGAGATCCTGTGTGTAGAGGTATAAGCTCCAGGGTCAAAGGGGCAGTCATGAAACCTGACATCACGGCCAGGGTATGCAGAGCAAAAACACATGTCAGTAAAGCAGAGGCAATTGATGAGTAATTCATGGGTGTTATGGTGGACTTAACCTCTGTGTGTCTCCAATAAAAACTAACACTATGGAGAAATAATGTGGCTTTTGCCATTTCTCATGTCATTCTTGATTAACTCTGAAGTAGGAGGATGCCATTTAGTGCCTGGGAATGGACATCTAAATGAGTTTAGTGTGACGGTAAGTATTTTTTAAAAAGTTAAGACTTTTCTGATGAAAATTTGAATACAAGCAGAAGCCAGCAGTTTTCATTCTTTTGAGAGGTGACAGCTCTAAATTAGATCTGAAAGGTGTGACTTCTCTGGAGTAAATCGGGGTGTTTGCATACTCTCTGCAGCCTTTTAGTTGAAACTTCTGTATTTTTCGGCTATTTTTGAGCATGTCATTTCAAGTCGTGCCTGCTGGGTTTCAGCCTCTTTAATGACATGGTTCAAGACTCAGTGAGCCACAGGAGTATGACTGCGAAGTGGCAGCAGAAGAAGAAGAAGAAGAAGAAGAAGGGGAAGAAGAAGAAGAAGGGGAAAAAAAGTGTCCAACCCCTCAGAAGATTTCCTGCTTCAGGAGTAGTGCACAAACTGTGAGTCATATAGGGCAAGCCCTGCCTGGTGTGTTTACTTTGCAGCTTTCTACCCGGAGCCTTCAACGCGTCTTCAGGGGGGGAAGAGAAGCAACAGGCAGACCGGGAGAAGTGTGGACACTCACCCTCCGTCGGGCTCTTCGGCTGATTCATGAGAGAGAGGGGAGTTTTTGGTCCGTTTCTAAATGGAGCTACTTCGGTTTTCCGCTTTTTGGTGTGGAACGATACTCTTTGGTAACATCCTGCTCGAGCAGACGGGTGAGTTAAACTTTATACTGTCAGATAAAAAAAAAAAAAAAAAAAAAAAATCAAACTGTCAAAGCGGATTTCACTTCAAGAGACGTCGACTACAAAGTGACGAATGGCCTCCGTCAGAAGAAAGCAAATGTAACTTTTTTTTTTTTTTTTTAACACAGGTGACCTTTACTACCTCGTTGTATCGCTTTTAGTTAAATTGGGGGGGGGAATTAATTTTTATAAAAAAAAAAAGAAGAAGATATTTTTCCTTGTCATTTTTAAAAGCCCCTTATGTGGCGGATGTCACCTGTTTGCCTCCCTCCCTCCCCCCCCTCCTCGGCTCGTCGGGGTATCTCCATGTTTGAAGTGGCGCCACGCCGCTAACTGTGAGGGAGACAGCCGAACACCTTCATCCGTCTCCGGCTCAGTCCCGGCGGCACCAAGTGGCTTTGGCTGCTCCTAATCCTCTTCACCCCCCCACCCCCAGCACTCTGCAATTATGTCTATCCCTGGGTGACAATTACAACCATTCATCCCCTCCATAACCTGCCTCCTGGGTTAAGATGACGTGCTCTTTCATACTGTAGGTGCTCTAATGATATAATTACTGCAGCCCAGCCACCTTCCCAACGACATGGACTCTTTAAGTGATGATCTACATCAAAACACTTCAGCAGCCCGCTCATCAGGCACAGCTTTATATTGCTCTGTCACTTTTGAAGTTCACGTCTGATAGTTTGGATGTTTTTATTTGTGTGTGTGTGTGTGTGTGTGTGTTGGGGGTGGAGGGGGGGCTCTGGGTTAAGACAAGGCCAGGAAAGCAATATCCTGCCAGCTGTCTCTCAGAGTGAAGCTCTGAGGTCCAGAGAGGCAGAGACAGGATGGCATCCAGGTACGCTGGAGCTCCAACTGTGTATCTGTAAGCTGCAGGTCTAACCCCACCCCACAGGTTGGAGTGAAATGCCACAGTAGGCTGTTTGTGCCGGGTTAATAGCAAACACACAGTCAGTGTGAAGTCATGAGCAAACAGATACAGAACAGACTTCCTCACTGTGTGCTGACATGGGCAAGAAGGATTCTGCTTTCACTTAGACTTCCTCCTGTCAAAACGTTTTTCTGATCATGTGACTGAACCAAGTCTTGATATTACTATTTCAAACTGTCACCCACCGCTTCAGATACATCACACGCTTTTCAGGAGATGTATATGTGTGTTTTTGTATATCCATACACACACCAGTGAAACGAACCTCCTCCTTTCTTGGTTAAGTCCTAAATTGTATATTCTGGCGCTAGTATACAGTGAATTATGATTACTTGGTTTTACTGACCCAATGTAGTCACATGCTCCTTCTCTTCCTCTGTTTTTGTAATCGGACTCTTTCGAATTCAGTCTTTACCTCAGCTTATATTTAGTAACTTTTAACGGTCTGAGGGAGGGGACCGCAGTGGTAAGCTCTTAACTAGTGAAATTGTTGTTGTCCGTTTTTCACACCTCCCTCTGTTTCAGTAAACCCACAGAAAGTGGCTGGGTGACTAAACACGTGCTTTGGGGTACATTGTTCAAATTCATGCTGTACTAACAGCATCTTCTGGGACTATTTGTAAGAGATTACTTTATTTTTTTCCCCCCGATGATGCTGAGACCACCAATCCTAGGTGGATCCTGGGAAATTTTAAATATCCTCTTATGGTATAGTGTCTAACTCTTAAAGCCACAAGATCAATTTTCCACCTGCACTTTAATGTTTCAGGGATACGGAAAATAAGACAGGAGAGGTTCCTCACCTTTTTCTTGGCTCAGTCTCCCTTTTCTGCCAAACAGGCATGTTGCCTGGGTGGTTCTTATCATTGCCAGGAATAACTGCAAATTACAGTCAGAGAATTTCTGTGAAAATACAATTACTCACCGACACATGCACACACACTTTGTCCTCTTTCTTAACATTCTTAGACACTGATACATAACACTGTCCTCCCTCTTTTTGATATTCGTGAACATAACCGGCAAAGGACCTTTCCAGATGGGGAGCCGACTCACCGGCTTGACAAATTAGAGATTTCTCAGCAAGGAGATGCATTCGTGTTCTCTTTGTTTGTTGTGCTTGCCTGTCTGGCAGTTGTCTCCATAGATGATTATCAAACCCACAGTCACTCATCATACAATCCTGTCTGTCTTACTGATATGGGTCTGCCTGCTGGCAAAGTCAAGTCTGAACAAGACTGAAGGAGGTGGATGCCACTGCACACCACTCTTATTGTTCTTACTTCACAGGGAACAAATCTGTCCAACCCTCTAAGATGAAATACTTTGGATTTTCTTGTGATTATGGCAAAAATCTACTTCTCTTTATTTACAAATTCCAAAAGACTCTCACCTTTTTAATTATATTCCACCTTTTCTTTCTTATCCTTAATGCTTAGTATAACAATTAAGTATAAGGTATGCTAAGTATAATGTGTGTAAATTCCTGTCACTGATCACTTATTTTAATTGCTAAGGTTGTTTGATGTTTTATTGGCTTAGCAGTCCACTGAGCGTACAAAGAAATGGGTTTGAGTTGAGTTTTTGCAGATTAGATTGAACTTTTCTTTTATCTACCTACTCCGCTCACTGTCTGTTCTCTCTCAACCCCCTTTTCTTTCTTTCTGTAGAGGCATATATGATGAAGTTGAGAAGGCTGTGCAAGTTCTGTGATTTGCGGGCAACCAGCTGCATGGGCAAAGGGAGCTGTAAGGTGGAGTGCGAAATCACATCTATTTGCCCCCACGATGATGATGTGTGTGTCAGTATTTGGTAAGTGTCTAGTGGACCAAATACAATGGTTGTGGTCTCAAAAAAAAAAATGGTGCTTTAAGTTAAAAGGGCATTTTACATTGTATTCGGATGTTCAGATGATCCCACTGCATGTATAAACAAAGAAGAGAGGAAATGAGGCCACACAAGATGCTCCTTTATTCATCCCGTCAGGCTTCATTTCCTGCCTGAAGCCTTAAATTTCTTCCTTGAAGTGACCTTTTCCTTTGAACACTTTGTCAGTCAGCATTATGGTGGAGACAGTTGGCTGGATTATGATAGCGCACAAGCACCCAACCACCCATCAGCATCAGATCTGACTCCAAATGTGAGAAGCAGCAGGAAGCAGATTTGTGTTGGTATTAAAAGCTTAAGGCCATGCTGCAGTTTCTCATTATATTAGCAATGTAACGGGTGTGTTAGCAGCTGAAGTTAGCAGAAAGCTAATGGGCAGCATCACTTCTTTAAAATGCCTCCCACAAAAGCGTGGCCAATGCTGCTCAACAGTGAAGAAAAATTTAAATATGTACGCTTGCGTGGGTTCAGGGTTTTTCCTTGTTTCCTGTTTGTAATATTATTTCAGAATTTTGCTGTTTGCAAATGCGACCTCTGTTCTGTCATTTACATAATGCTAAGACTGTGGACCACTGAAGAAGACAAATCTGGCATTTACAGTTACCACTTTATCACTGTATGCCTGAAAAGTCGTATTATTTTCACAACTGTACCCTGTCATTATTACCATGGACCATGACTTTTCAGGTCTCTGTATAGAGATATACCCAGGCTCAAAAGTTCTCAGTCTACAAAGACAGAAAATGAAAACCAGTAAATGAAAGGATTTTCATTGTACATTTTCTCTTTCTAAGGAGGAAGAAAGACGACAATATTACCTTTGATACAGTCTGCCACAACCCAGCTCAGAGGCTGCATGGCCTGGTCTTGGATGATTACAACAACAGCAAGTGCGAGATGAAAGAAAGAAAGGGCATGGGCTCCCAGTTTTTCATCTGTTCTTGCTCTGAGGATGAGTGCAACGAGCAAGTTTTTTTTAACCCAAGTAAGTTTAATTTTGATATTTTTGCTAAATTATTTTGATGTTTTTGTTGTTTTCTTGGTGGATCCTTCTCAGTCCTCTGGCTTCCTCCCACAGTCCAAAAATAATGCATGTTTAGGTTAATCACTGACTCTAAATTGCCTGTAGGTCTGAGTGGGAGTGTGAGTGGATTTTTGTCTCTGCATGTCTGTACATGTTGTCCTGCAATGGACTGTCAGCTTGTCCACAGTGTAGCCCGCCCTCGCCCAGTGTTAGCTAGAATTGGCTCCAGCCCACTGTGACCCTAAGCAGTATAGATAACAGATGGATGTTTGTTTGGCCACTGTCAGAGGAATAAGCTGTAAACACATAATTGAATTATAGTATAAAGTTCCATATTTACACATCCAGCAGATTCAGAGTAACATTAGCATTCATTTGCATTTGTGATTTTACTGACATGCTGAATGTTTGCCCAATCCTCATCTGTGTTTACTTTTGAAGTGTGTTACCAGAATAGTGGAAACATTTTGTCTCCGTCATTTGGTGTTGGGCAGGTTTCTCTCTGTTGGTTTATCAGAGGTTGTTTGCGGCACACAGCTCCCTGCTCGAAACACGGATGTGCAGTAAAATTGCAGGAGGTTAAACCAGAACAATGCCAAAACACTTGGGAGAGCACAGTTAGGTGATCATTTTTTGTGGGTTCATCACCAGGAGCCACCTCTCTCACATTGCACTCAGTCGTTTCAACTATGGTTTATATAAAAGTATTAATCAGAGCAACTTTAAGCTATACAAACTTACACAAGGCTCCTATTAATGTAACTTTTGTTGTAGTACCACAGTGAACCAAAATTGCACAAACATTGCATTGCCATGTAAGATGAGGGACGTTTTGCTTCTTGCATCTGTACAGCATAACATGGTAACGTCATAGTCACGGTTGACCTAATATTATTATGCCAGTTCCTGTCTGCTTGTCATGTAAGGCTTGATGCATGAACGTTAACACGTGTGCACTGTAGGACTCTCCAGAAACATGATTACAAACAGATTTTTGCCCCGTAGACTCCAGTTACAACACAGGCCCTGGAATCAAATATATTTTGACTACAGCATCCAGGCAATAATAACACAGAGGTACATTTCCAAGACCTGGCTGTGCACCGAGGGCCAAATTGAAAGCATCTGCACGGTGTAAACTACGTCATGGAAATCCATTCGCACACTGTTGAGAATGTCTATGCACTTTCTGTAACTTCTCAGTGAGAAGTTGTGTGTCGTAATGATGGAACTCCAGCAGCAATAAAAAATTACGAGGAAATAATACCAGTAATTCTGATTAGTGACTCTTTGCTATGAGTTAGTGACCAAAGCATTTTTCGGATTTCTCTGAGGGCGTTACGTTTCTCATAACTGAACTATAAAATAAACTATTGCATGACTTTGTACCAAAATATGTTATTATTAACATACCAGCTTGTAGTTGGTAACAGTAACCACCTTTTTATTTCACTGTACTATCAGTCTTCTCAGCTAATTCTTGGCAAAAAAGCAAATATGCATATTTTATTTTGCAATCAAGTTGAGGGCAGAACATTTAAGTTTAAGGAAAATCTGAATTGAAAAGGTTATAACTAGAGGGGGCACCAGATCCCAATCCTTCAAATGTAAAATTCTGGTATGATTCAGTTGTTGCCACTCCCTCAGTGTTGTCCAGAGCATTCAGTATTTCATAATACAAGTGAGGCTCTGGCCAAAGCTGTGTGGGAGAGTCCAGGAGGCACAGTGACAGGTTTGTTGTGAGAAATAGCTCCTCACTTTATAAAAGTCAAAACAAACTGGCTGGGGCCATGTTGAGGATTTCAGACATGTGGTTTCCTGTTAAGAGAAAAAAAGATTGAGCAAACCAGAGGGTTTGACTGGGACGTCAACCAAATGCCTTCACCATTCATCCTCCACCCTTATTTTAACCTGACTCTGCCCCCTTCATCTAGGCCTGCCTCTCCAAATGGCTTCATTTATTTTTCTTTTTGTTCACCCCTTTTCTGTTTTTTATAAAGAAAAACGTTATCTCATTTTGCTTTGAAATGGTTTTCATCTCACATTTAGCAACCATAATCTTCTGCTAAATGTAAAATGTAATGTTTAACAAAGCTCTGTGGCAACTAAACAAGGCAGCATATAAATGATTAAATTTAGAACTCATTAAATCTGAGACAGTTGGGATTTTTCTCGGTTTTGTGTCTGATTATATACTTTTAATAGGTCTTCTTTTGTGTCTGCTGCTTCAAAAACTGGACCATACACACAGCACAAACATAAACTTTAACAGTTTGCCAAAACCGTAGCAGCTACCAGACACACCGCTTAAATTATAAGAATCAGACACAAACTATAAAGAGAAACAATATGTGGTTGACTGGATTAAGGTTTGGAGCAGTTTCTCTTTGTGGCCTGGACTTTCTGTTGCTTATAGACTCTCCACAGAAAGGTCAGGTTCTTCCGCTGTTCTGAGAATAACAATTTATTCTGGACTAGATGAAATCTGCAGCAATAGAAATCGAGCTGTATTTGTTTGTATTGTGGCGGGCAAATTGTTTTATGCACATGATCGTTCCAAAAAAAAAAATCACAGGTGGAAATTTACAGTGTTTCCTTCACTCAGAGAAGAGAATAAATCTGTAAACACTTTGGATCGATACAAATGTGGTTGGTAGAATTATCGCCATGTTGTTATATTATAACACATGACCTTCAGAAGGAGGAGCGTGTGTGCGTATAGTTGAAATTGTAGATTGTTCAAATGTTTATGAATGTGTGGCATTTTTATGGAATTTACAATTCCACTACAACTATTTACAACCAAATAGTAAAAAGTCCTTGCCGTTGTCAAGTGGATTTTTATACTAAATTGATTGAGCCACTCAGGGCAAAACAATAAACTGTAACACGATAGTGACATATTATCGCCCTGTTGCTGACATTTTTAGCAGACAAAACATTAATATTAATTCAAATTCCCAGCTGCTTAAAGAATATGCATTTCTTAAACTCTGGTATTTCCTTGTTATTATGGGGTATATTAGCTAAAAAGCTGTAAAATAAGTATGAAAAGGTCTTCATACTTTATTGATATATATATATATATATGTGTGTGTGTGTATATTGGCACCCTCATCATCTCAATCCTTTGACTTTGGTTTTGTCAGACATGGATTCCCAGGTGGTAGCAGTCATCCTAGTGAGCCTGGTGCCTCTGCTGATCATGACTATTGTTGTCATCACTTTCTTCTACTGCTATCGGGTCTACCGCCAGCGGCAAGCCAACTCCAGACGGAAGAAGGGTGATCCACACGACTTCAGTGATGCTCGCGCAATCATGATAGACGACGAAGGTTCGGACAGCAGCTCCACACTCGCCAACAATCTCAATCACAACACAGAGCTGCTGCCCATCGAACTGGACGTTCAGGTTGGAAAAGGACGCTTTGCAGAAGTTTACAAAGCCAAACTGAAGCAGGGCTCCTCGGTCAGCGAGGAACAGGGCTTTGAGACAGTGGCCATCAAGATTTTCCCATGTGAGGAGTACGCTTCCTGGAAAACCGAGAAGGAGATCTTCTCAGACGCAGACTTGAGGCATGATAATGTGCTGCATTTCCTGACAGCAGAGGAGCGGAACTTGCAGAGACAATACTGGCTGATCACAGCGTACCAGCCAAGAGGGAATCTCCAGGAGTATCTGAGTCATCATATTATCAGCTGGCATGACCTGTGGCTGATCGGGAGTTCACTAGCCCGTGGAGTGGCTCACCTTCACAGTGACCACACCCCCTGCGGTCGCCACAAGGTGGCTATCGCACACAGGGACATTAAGAGCTCCAACATACTGGTGAAAAGTGACCTGACTTGCTGTCTGTGTGACTTTGGCCTGGCACTCCGGCTGGACAGCAATTTGTCTGTGGATGAGCTGGCCAACAGTGGGCAGGTAAAGCTTTCTAATCCTAAATTTGGGGGATTTATTTGCTTTCCCTTGGCTTCTGATCTGAGATAAGACATAAATCCTCTCCTGATATAATTTGTGCTTTCAGCCCAGACACAGGCCACTCTGAGCGTTGCCTTATTTTTCTTTGAAGATATTTATCCAACCCTGAAAAGAGCTATCAATCAAACTTTTCATTTCCGATCCTCATCGTTCAGGGGTATTATTGCTAAAAATTTGTCATTCTCTGTATCATATTCCCTGATGTTTAATGCTGATAGAAATTCAGCTGTAATTCTTCTAAGGTTGTCATTTTATTACAGTCACTGGGCAAACAGGCCTGATTGAGTCTTAATGGACTCATTACGCTGATATAATAGGCCAAAGTCATATTAGGCTCTCCTATTGAAATTACTCATTAAGGCCTCGCCTTTTGCTGTACAGCACACCTAATGCAATGTAATGACCTTAATGCATTTAGAGGAGATGTCAGTAAACACCTCCTCCTTTTCAAGGTAGTAATCATGTTCATACTAACAAGGTGCTGTTCAACTATGAGGCACCTTTTGTTTTTCCATTTATTTAATATATTAAACAAGATTATTTTCATAAATGTGATTTGACATTTTACTGCAGCACGAAAGTACCAACTGTCCTAACTCTAGATTAATGCTGCAGTGTAGTTCTTACTGCTAAGATGTTCTGCTTAGCCAAACTTGTCCCCCTGATTTGTAGTTTATTAACTAGCCTTATTCCATTCATTTTAATCATTCATCAAGTACTTAAGTGACCTCAAGAACTGTCTCCTTTTCATCTTTCTCCTCAGGTGGGCACAGCCAGATATATGGCACCAGAGGTGTTGGAGTCTAGAATCAACCTGGAAAACATTGAGTCTTTCAAACAGGCTGATGTTTACTCAATGGCTCTTGTACTGTGGGAGATCATCTCCAGGTGTAGTGCTATTGGAGGTAAGATCAGATCAGAGGCGTGGCCCCACAGCTCACCTTACAAACACATCTCACGTCTGCTTATCACGTTTAAATCACAAAGCATAAAGCACAACAGAATTCAGGATTGCCAAAAGAGTAAGAGTCAAAGAAATTTGTGTCAGTGGTATTGAATTAATATTTGAATATGAATATGGCAGCTTTAGCCAAAAGCAACTTACAGCTAATAATTTATGGAACATCTCAAAATGTTCAGATTTTTTTTTTTTTTTTTTTTAATGCCAAATAATTTCATCCAAAAAGCAGTCGGGCCCTTTATGAAACCAGATCAAAAATATTTACCCTGATTAACTTTTAGTAAACAAAAAATTCTGACTTTGTATTAATAATTAATTGAAATAAAACATTACTGAAGTACTGTGTGAATAAATAACTATTCAAGTCAGTGACTAAATCTAAGTTAAATCATTTGCAGACTGCTCTTACTGTATATAGGAGGAATGCATCAGATGGAGCCAACCTGACAGGCCTGTATCTTGGCCAAAGTTTGTTTAATTATACCACAAAGGAAATATATGTATGCTGTGGGTATGCATATTACCCATCTGGCTTTCTGTTCTTTTAGAGCTTAAAACTGTGAGACAACTAGAGGGCTGATATCCGTGTCTGACTCAGAAAATATCAAATACAGTATATCTTTGATTGCGTTTTTGAAGACTTCCTGATAGACGGACTCCTTTAAGGAATAGTTTGACATTTTTAGAAAATATGCTTAGTTTCTATCTGTGTGTTTACATATTAAGTTTAAGTGAAATTTAAAAGACAACTACTAGTTTTGAGGGGTAATGTGTAGTAAAAAAAAAAAAAAAAAACACTCATTACCTTTTAACTCCCAACAAGAAAATCAGATTTCGCAAAACCTTGAACTCCTCTTTCAATCAGTTTTCCATCTAAGATTTCTCAACATTCCCTTTGAGTAATATGACCAGTTGTGTTTTGTGGATATCTTTACTAAACATTAAGTCGTTTCTGTCCCGATAAAGTGTTTACCTGACTGTAAACAGAGTAAACATCATTTGTGACCTTTAGTTAATAATAGAGAACCACGTTTTCCTTGTTAATTCAGAGATTAACCTGGGTTTTTGAGCGTAATATAAATCAATAGGAACACTGATTGATTGCATTCCCCTTGGAGTCTGTGTAAAGATCCTCAGAATTAATGGAAGAAGAAAAAACTGCCTCCACAGCTCAAATGACCTCTAAGGAATAAAGGCACGGTGGTGACTTTACCAATTAGGAGCCCAGTGACCAACTCCATCTCGAGCTCAGTCTGTGGATGTGTGACGTCTGACAGGACCCTCCACATCCCATTAATCACTGTGGGAACAAAATCTGAGTGACAAATACACAGTCTATCTTTTTGACGTCTCAAGGATCAGCTTTCACTTTACTAATGTACCGTTTGTCATTCCATAACAAAAACAAGGCCAGGGTATGTGCAAATATTAGAAGTGGGGGATTATCGGAGTGTAAACCACAGCACAGTATTTCACGTCAACAGTCAGTCATTTGTTTTCACTTCCCCTTAGTGTCTCTGTGGTCCAGTTTGTTTCTTTGACTGCTCCTGTCTCCATTGTGTCAAGAGCAGTGATTGAAAGCTGGTATGGGCCTGAACGGTTCTACTTTGGTGTTTTCCTGTTCTGCCCCCATGACACACTCCCCACAGGGCCCCTTTAAAATGTATTGCACAGTTACATTGCCCATGAGATCTCTGAGGAAAAAAATAAATAAAAATATGGCCAAGTGGTCCACAATCCCCTTTGCTTTTCCTTCCCAACAGCAAGAATATGTGTTCCCTGTGGGTACACCTTTGAAAACAAAATAAACTCTTTCCTGTTTTGCAAAGAGCACAGTCCTAAGACACATTGTTCCTCATGTTAAGTTGACTTTGAAAATATGGACGTCTCCCTTGCATAAGGATATTTTGTAGCTAATATCTCTGGAGACCAGACCAGACAGGATACACACTGGTAGAGAACTGGTAGAGATGGACTAAACAAATCCAGGCTCTTTCGATTAAAGTTAGTGTGGCTTCACTTGGTTACCTCAAGAGGGACAGCAGCCTTACTCAACTCACTCGGCCTCCTCCATCCATTTGATTCACTTCTCAGTTTATCCATTTAAGTCTTTCCACCCTTTATTTATCTCTCAACCAACATGCACTCTTTTTGTTTCTTTGCACAAGAACTGAATCCTTCATTGTCTATTGACTCTCAATTCAAGTTTATCTACAATTCTCTCCCCCTCTCTATGTCTGTCTTTTTCTTCCTACCCTGAGGCAGGTGAGGCAGCGATTAATTACTCTCTCAGTACACCGCAGCAGTGGAGACAGCCATCCAGTTTTACTCGAGCCAGCACAGACAGACAAGGAGGACAAGCTAGTGTAGATGTATTGCAGAAAGGGGAAACAGAAGGGTTCCTGTCACACCCACAGCCCAGAATAGACATTGAGGACAGAAACCACTGAGATAGTTTGTATGTTTTTCCTGTGTTCTCTGTTTATCTAGTATTTCAAAATTTGTCAACTCTCAGAGGCAAGAAAAGGGGTGAAATCTGCACTTCATAAACTCAAAAACAAAGGCTGAAAGTTAAAATGTATAAACCCAGAAAATGTCCTTCTAACCCTAACTCTTGAAGATAATGTGCTAGCAGAGATCTGGTGCCATGACAGTAAAGTAACTTAAACAGAGGAGTGTGTGGAGAGTGTGTTTAAAAAGCTTCATACTTTAATGCTGACAGTCTCTTGTTTTTCCTAAAGTAACCAAGTCCCTGTAGGTCCATGAGTCACTTATGACTCGTTGATAACTCATCTCACTTGAGACAAAATATGAACATGGGTGAATAGACACACACGTACACGAACAAATTTATATGTCCCAGGGCATAAGTATAATGACCTGGGTGAAGCCCTTGTTTCCAGTAGTCTGCCTTCTCTCTAATGCCACCTGCCTGTGTGTGTGTCTGTGGAAGACAGATGTCTGATCAGCCATCTCAGCGGCTCAGAGTCTCAGTGGCAGACAGCCACATAGCTGCTTTGTCACAGTTCCTGAGGCCATGGTCTGCTCTCAGTTCTGCCAGGCAAGAAGAACACAGCCGTCTGTCGACAGCTCCAGTCAGCCAGCCATGAGCCACCACTTTGCCTTCTTTATTTTCCAAAAGTATGAAGACAGAGAATGAGTGAGAGGGAAAGAGAGAGATGAACAAAATTCAGAGAGAAGGAAAAGCTGGAATTGTGGCTGAGGCCTTTTTATCTCTCTCTCTCTGTTCCCTAAAATGTCTCTCCTGTATAATTTAGCTGCTGCAGATTTACGGCCTGGAAAGACTATGAAGGCGTTCCTCAGGCGGGTGGGGCTAAGTAGTGGGATAATAGTGGAGTGGTGTTGAACGTGGAGCTACAGACAGAGAAATGCCTTCGGTCCCTAGAGGGAGAGGGTTGGCCAGACTGGAGAAGAGAGGAGAGGTTAGAGCAGCTGTTCTCCAGATGTCAGACCATCAGCTCCTCCAGGACTACAGGGCCTGATGGCTTGGAGTATGTGTGTTGGGTCTGCCATTGTCTAAATTTGGGGGGAACTTCTGACTTCAAAACAATCGATTGGGCATAACTTGGGGACAGTGTGTATGCGTGTGCGCGCCCACTTTGGTCTCATTGAAGTTGCATTCGTCGCGATCTAAAATAGCTCTGGTCATCTTTAATGGGGTTATGTGAAGGTTAGGGTGTGTATCAGCTGTAGTTAACGGTAGGGTGAGCCTGCCGGGCAAGCTAGTTCCATGTGTTCAAAAGAAAGCTCTGCTAATGTGTAACACACATGTATGCATATGTACTAAATGAGTTTAACAACCTGTGAGGAACAATAAACAAGTGTCACAGCCACCACAGCCTAATTAAAACCAGCACCGACGGCTGGGATTGGATTTGTTGAGCTGTTGTTCCAGACATGCAAACTTTGGAAATCAGACAAGGTTGCTGTGATCACATTACTACTTTATTTCCAAGTTACATGTTGAAACCATGTTTGGATCTGTTTTCCTGCATGATTTATGTGTTTAGCTGATACGGTTTCTCCAGGTTTTTTTGCCTTGTTTTTGTACCTTGTTGATAATAATTTGGACAAAAATGTAAATTCAGTGCGGCAGGGGCACAAGAATATAAAAAAAAAAATATTTGGATTATACTTAGTCCCTATTTTTGCTATAGTAACATTTGACTATTTGTGTTTCTCACGATTTTCCTTTTTTACTCCTGTTGGGTTGGCACTGAAGTGTAAACATCAACTAAAATTGACTTGTCTGTAATAAATCACAGCACTTCCAAGGGGTCACGTTCATCTCCCCCATCTGCCGCTTAAGTGAACTGAATTTCTCTTGGCTGCAGATTCCCAGACAGTTTCTACAGGCATGTCTGACAACTAGCACTGGAAAATAGACATTAAGGATGAAATATGTGCATGCAATGCAAAATTTAGCTCACTACATGTCAGCTGTTGTAGGAAGCGCAGTGTAAGTTTTTGATTGTTAGTGTGCTGAACTTGTTATATGGGATTGCAGAAATCTTGTCTATATGCAGTGTGTTACTTTTGCAAACCACAGCACTCCTCACTTCCCTGTGCCGAGTTTTCAAAAGCTCCTGCTAGTTCACAGTTTAATTTGAGGTTTGCCTGGAAAAACCGTCTTTCCTTTTAAAACCAGATTCGTCAGTGTTTCCATTATAGAAAACACACTTTTGTTTACACTATGAAGTGATCAATAGTATGATTTATACATCTTGGTTGCCATTGTTTGGGGATGGTTTGGGGAGTGAATTTGTAGCTAGCATGCAGTTATGTTCTCTCTCTCTCGCTCACCATCTCCCTTGAACATTGACTGATAACAAGGTGGGGCTATGTTGAAGCTTTTACACCAAAACAGAGGAACCTGGCTTTCAAAAAAAAGTTACAAGTTCTGCAGAAGAATCCTCTGCTCTGTTGTTGCATTATTCTGTGTCCAAGAAGTCTCAATTTCCTGTCAGCAGGCTTCATGGCTTCCTGTCAGTTTCTTTTCAACGTGCTTTGTAAGAGTGAAATGAAACCATAATCTTGTTTATCCTACAAACTGTATTCTAATAAGTGGATGGTCTATTTCAGTAGCTAATCCCAGCAGATTTGTTCCGATCCTCAAAAGTTGGCATGTATAATTATTTACATATTTTTTAAGATATGTCAGTTTGTTTGCAGAGACCACATGTTTACTGTGTGACTGGGCAGATTGCTCACCAGTTCACTGCCTCTGGCTGGTATTGCTTTGTTCCAGTTTTGAAAACTCTGTAGGACAGATTTACATGCCGCAAAATGCAGGACAAATATCCACCAGACCTTTTTATTCAGTCATGTGTGTATACAGGAGTCGATTACAAGATCTGTGATTGCACTGCGTCGTAGGTGTATTGTTTAAGTAAATGAGAGCACAGAGGCCTCAAGTCCAGCATTAGGTTGTATAAGATCTGCAATCTAAGAAAAACAAATGGAAACCAAACCTCTCCGAACTCTGCAGTCAACTAAACAAACAACTTCTATTAAGTACAGAGAGCAGCTACATACCACTATATATTAAGATTGTCATAGTTAATCATTCTTTATTGTTTCTACTAAAAAAGACACATTTAAACTTGAGTTGAAGTAAAAACTGTAATAATAATAGGCTTTATGAAATCATTACTTACTGCAGCACATGAAAGAGGATCTTATTTTCATCAAAAGTTAATAGTGACAGTCAATTTAAGAATTTTGAAGCAGCCTAAAAGAAAGTGAAATATTCTTTTATCTGTGTGTGTTTGAAGGCTTTTGTCTGTCTCTGTCTGGGGTTTTATGTGGAATACCGTGGGATGGGCAAACTGGTATTTTGCTCCTGGTCATCTTTTAATAATGATGAAAATGAGCTAATTACTTGCCTCAGCGTTAACACTGTTGTATGCCTCATCAGAATATTTTTTTCCTGTGTGGATTCTTTAAAACTTCATTTTAATATAGAGGTTGTCTGCACTTCAAAGCAAAGTGGAAATTGATTTGATGTCTTAATGGAAATATACACTGATTAACTACAATATAAACAATGACATATTTTTATGACTTTATTTAGTAATTTTTAATATACACTGCTGAAAATGTAGGGAAACACTTAGTAATCACAGTATAACACTAAGTAATTCAAACTTCAGGGGATAACTTGTCCATTTAGGACACACAAGTAATTGTAAATCAGTATTAACTGGTTTGGTATAAATGAAAGTGCCAGCAGGCCCATTGGAGGGGCGTGTGGTGGCCACAGACATCTGCATACCTTATCCCTCCTGACTGATTTTTTTTATTTATTTATTTTTATTAGTTTTGTGTTTTGCTGGTGTGATTGTCACTACTGGTAGTATGAGGTGGTACTTGCAGCCCAGTCAGGTTACACAGCCAGTTATTCCAGGATAAGTTGTTGCACAAAGGTTTGCTGTCTCCCAACAGCCTCTAGAACATGGAGGAGATAGCAGGAGACCGGCAGCTATATGAGGAGAGCTAGACAGGGCCGTAGAATGGCATTAACCCAGCAGCAGGACTGAAGCCTGCTCCTTTGTGCGAGAAGGAGCAGAACAAGCCAAAGTCCAACAATGCTGTTGCAATGTTTCTAACCAAACAGAAGGGGGACTCAGAAAGGGACTCCATGAGCATGGCATGATTGCCCAACATCCACTTGCTTGGCAATCACAAGAGCCCACAAGAATTGACAAGTCCACCGGCGGTGCCCTGTTCTCTTCACAGATGAGAACAAGTTCACACTGAGCACATGACAGGCTCCAGGTTAGGATCCAGGAGGAAATCCCCAGAGTGGTTGTCAGAGCTTACTGTGGTGCAGTGAGCCCTTGGGGACCTGGCCTCATGTGAGTGTGCAGGCAGTTCCTAGATGATGGAAGTATTGATGCCATTGTCCTTAATCCGACTGAGCACCAATGGAACGATATGTATTGGTGCATCATCCAATGCCACCAAGCATCACCACAGACTCTTCAGGAGCTCACTGTTGCCCTGATACAGGTCTGGGAGAACTTGGCCTAGCAGTATGTGTTTGTTTAATTCATGTAAAGGTAAATACATTTGGGAAACTCTTGACCCACAGTTTCCGCATCTTTTGCACCATGACTTTGAAACTAAGTAAACCTGACTGGTAAATTGAAAAGCCAGAGCTGTATTGGTGAGATAGTCAAAGCCTGTTGAAGCTCAGGGTCAAAATGTGATAAATGTAGGATAATTGTACCTGGATAAGCGGATCTCCCCTTCAGCCTTTCTTTTAGCAATACTGAAATCTTATAATTGTTTGTGCTGCTTTAGTGATATTTAAACCTACAGTTTTAATTTAGAGCCCACAGTGAAACCTTTGAGACGTGTTGTCAGTGTGGGTGATTTGGTGCACTGCCATCTGATTTAGCTCTTCTATTGAAGAGTTTTATCAGTCAGCAGGGGGAGTTTGCTTTAGAGTGTTTTGCTAGTCTAACAGAACCAAAGTCCAACATCTGTATATTACCTTGTAAATGTCTTTTGTTTGTGGCTTGTATGCAGAAGTGAAAGAGTATGAGCCACCCTTTGGGAACCTGAGGGAGCACCCATGTGTAGAGAGCATGAAGGATAGCGTTCTCCGAGACAGAGGAAGACCTGAGATCCCCAACAGCTGGCTCAACCATACAGTAAGAAGCATCAACACAAACTGAACATACATGAAGTCTATGGAAAACTGCTGCTGAGTGAAAACCTAACTATATAATACTGTGACTGCTTTTTATCATGTCAGTTTTTAGTTGTGACTAAGTGAAAATATTCAGGTTATTTGACTCTGGAATATTTACCCCGATGATGATGTTAAATGTCTGTGTTGAAAGTCAGCACTTCCTTTTAGGATAACTTAAAAATTGCATCATATATTCCTATTGACTAACCAATTCATGGAACTGTGGAAACAACTAACTAAATCTGAGAACGAAAACTATGAACTAAAAATCCCCTTTGTACATTTCTGCATACTTCATCTGAGGAGCAGTGGAATTTCAGTGAACTGATTTTATGAAGAGAAAAAAATGTATAGAATTACAAAATCTTGATTACACACTAAACGAAACAGCCCTAAAATATTCACAGCTCAGATCAGTTAGTCAGGAGTAGCCTTTATCTGCTAATGTCCTGAGAGGATTCAGGACTAGTATCTGTTGTCCTTTTTTATTATACTTTGACCTCTTTTACTATTTTCACTCTTAGGAAACTAATTGGGAAACACAGATTGAATCAGATAGAAACACACATCAATACCCATAGTTTCAGCTGAAGTGATTATAATTTGTCTCAGTTGGATTTGCCCCAAGACTTTATTTTTAACTATCTGTGCTCCATCGCTCCCCCTGCAGGGCATCCAGATGGTGTGCGCCTCTATAGAGGATTGCTGGGACCACGACCCGGAGGCCCGTCTGACAGCCCAGTGTGTTGCCGAGCGCTTCGACGACATGGACTACCTGGACAAGCTGTCAGATCGTTCTGATTCGGAGGAAAAGATCCCAGAGGAAATCTTTGTTGTGGATGAGAAGTAGGGCTGAGCAGAAACACTGCCCCCATTGGGGCAGTTGAGGAATTACAACCAAGCAGGTGGGAGAGAAAGACATTCCAGTGGACTCTCGGTTTGCTATGGATCCGTCACAGATGTGTGATGAAGGAGCAAACCAGAAAATTGTGTAGATGGAAACTAATTGAAATGGCTTTATACAGAATATATATCAGGACTGTAAATATAAACACCAGTGCCCTGATTTCTTTTCCTCTACACACTTCAAAGAGTCGCTCAAGTCAGAAACAAACAGGGAAATCACATTATTAAGCTTTTATTTTTTAACCAAATACTATTTGCACTTTATCAATATCTATGCACACCAAAAGATATAAATATATATTCAGTTATATTTTGACAATACATTTCAGGTATAGGAAAAAAAAGGCCGGATATTTAGAAATGAGGGTAAAAGGGAGTAATGCAAAATGTTAAGACAGAATTGACACTAATAACATAGGCATTATTGGTAGATATGCAGGAAAAGCTGATATTAATTCTGAACTGCAAAATAAAACTTCCAAAGTTAGTTTAAATGAGAATGGGGAGCATATAGATATGTATATGTGTGCATGTGTGTATGTGTGTGTGCGATTGTGTGTATACACATTTTTACTCAGAGGATTCTATTCCCGAAAATAGGAAGTCTGCTTAATCAGACCAAGGAAATAACACGTCGGGAAGAGACAAATGTATATAGGATTGTTAACTGGACTGTAAAGTAGCCCGCTGCCTACATGCCATTAAAAAATTAACTTGTTTATAAAGGTTTTGTTACAGAAATGGGAATTCCACTCAATCAAGTTAAGTCATAATTAAAAGTGTTACAGTACTCAGAGTTTCATTTTGGGGGTTTTGTTTGTTTGGTTGGTTTTTTTGTGTGTGTGTTCTTTGTTTTTGTTTTTTGTTTTTTTTTGTTTGTTTGTTTGTTTTATGCTTTAGACCCTATATTGTCCTTTTAACACTTAGGATTATTACCTGAAGGGCATGATGTAAAATCGTTGGCCATGCCTGTTGATTTTTACACTTTAAATCAGTTCAGACTCTATTAGAGTGATTCTGTGGTTTAAAGACCAATACACACAGTTTCATCTCCTTTCAACAGTTCTAACACCAAATTATGGCAGAACCTTCATTATTTACAGAAACAAGCACAATATCGGCCAGTATCCTTCAAGCATGATGTATTTGGCTCCAATTCATCGTATTTCTCATATTTTTTAGCATTGAATCAGATGACTCCATCTAATTCAATAGATGTTTTCAGCTTCAAGCTCATTGTTTTGATTTTTCAGACCAATACCAATAAATTCCTCCAGTTTTAACATACCACCACATATAAAGCTGTGGCCATACAGTATGTCTCCATAATATATCCACTCATAATTAGATGTTAAGTGTGCAGTTAAGTGCGGGGAATGAATAGTGAGCAAGACTAAAACCATCAAGGTTAAATAATGTGATTACAAGGAAATTACAGGTCTGTAACATCGACTAAATCAGAGCTAGAATGCAGGTGAATATTGGATTTAATTTTATTTTAACCTTTCTTTGAAGAGAATTTCTCTATATAATAATATGTCATTATTTTGTATGTTTATCATTGGATGACAGAATGACAAGCTCACTCGTGATGTTTGCACAAATCCATCAGCTGCTCTCAGCCTTGACTTTACGTTCCTTAAATTATATCAGTACGAGTCATGGGCACATGCCCATATGTAACATCCTTGTTTGTGAAATCTGCATGTTCCATCATGAACATATCTTGTGTTCATGTTGGCATGCACACAAACTTATCCAGGCACTGAAAAATACTTCATTTTTCATTCCCAGGATGGGAATTTTGGTTTTGATCCAGAATATGATCTATAATCTGTCAGACTCTATAGTCATAGATCATAATTGTGGCAGTGACAGTTTCACAGTATAAGCTTGTGTGATGTGTTGGCTGAAGTTAGAGGTTAGAGCAAGTGTGTGTGCACAGTGTGTCTGTGTGTGACTCCTGATCCCACAGTCGACTCAGACTAGAATATGTGTGTGTCTGTCTCTGAGTCTACAGCAGTAGGAAAAAGAAATATCTCAGTTGAGTTTTCTTTAAAATGTGGAAAGATCTTCAAGATCTTCCTGCTCTCCAAAAAAAAAGACAGAAAAAAGAAAACTGTGCCCTGAGGTTTTCCAAATAGCACCTTGACTCTGTACGAGCTGATGATACAAAGGTTGAACTGTAGCAGTTTTTTTGGGAAAATGGCCGATTGCTGCTGAAGGTCTGACCAGCAGCTACTGGAAGAGCTTGTTTGAGGTTACTGCTGTCATGATCATGAATGTTTAATAGCTGTGTTCAATATAAAATATATAATTGTTTGATATCAGGACGATGACTGCATTTGTGGCATTAGATCACATTTCATTTGATTACCAATTGATGCCGATCCAAAGGGTTTATGTTGTTGATCAGGTGGCTGTATTTTTCACTGCTGTTGAAACTGCTCTGCTCAGCAGAAACGGACTGCTTAGATTTAACTATGAATCCGCGCTCACGGCAGCAGAATCTCCAGGAAGGAAACACGGCTGCATGTGGTCATGTTAGCATGTGTGTGATTTAGCTCTCTCTTGTTCAGACATATGTTCCGTAAGGATTTCTCCACCCAACACTATTACATTGAAATTCTTCCATTCAAAGTACATTAACCGGAGCTGTGGTGGTTGAGCAGCACCGCTGAAAATACATGACCTGTTAAACATATGCACTAGGGAACAGTCGGAAAGTGATTTATCAGCTCCAAAGTGCTGAGTTGTCGTCTCACGGAGATTTCCATTGCCCTATCCTGCAGTTTACACGCTCTATTTACATAAACTATGCCAAAGGCACACTTGGTGTGGTTTCCTCTCCAGATAAATTGGATACTGCCGAGGGATGTACACGCTTGTGATAAATGATTTATAATTTTTCATTATAAATGGATTACCACAGGGGTGTCAAAAGTAACAACACTCACATTTTTTAATCATTTTTCACAATCAAATAATGTGATGCCAGTTTTCCTGAAGCAAAGTTCTGAAACAGGAGATACATATTTAAGGAGGGGAATTCATCTTCATGCCACCTAAATGATGCACTTCCTTTTTCTTTTTCTTTTTCCTGACACATTTGTTTGTGCCAGTAAAGGAATAATGTCATAATTTCAATAACAAATTCAAAGCGCTTTTAACATGTTGTTGCTGGACTTCACAGAGCATGAAGCCTGTTTGGTATAATTTGGTAAACAGCGTGGGACACAACAGTCATGTATCTTATAGTTAAGGTTCAGCATTAATGATGACCATATCTTAAGGATATTAGTACAAGTCGTCCTTTGCTGTCCTAATTATAGCAACATGAGAGCTTGCACATATATTGGCTTATCAGCCAGAGCAACGCTTTAGATCGCTACCCTGCATGTGCCCACTGCCTGCATTTTGTATTTGAACCAGTAGAGGGCACACTGGTTCTACTGGATAAGGCATACAAAGGAACCATTTGTACCTTCTGCCAACCAATTATGTTTCCATGTTTAGGTGCAGGATCCAGTGAGCTAATGTTTATGCTTTGAGGGTAAAAGAAATGGAAGCAGTGCGCTGTGAAAATGAAGGGGCTGAGCTGAAGATGTGACGAAGTCTTTCCATTATACCAGGACTGATAATGAGTGGCACTAACCAGTCACCAAACACCGGAGTCATTTTGTGTCCTGGTGGAATCTAATTGCGTTTCAACAGCCGATGTTGCCAAGCGTAACTTAAAAAATTCACTCTGATTCTCTCTCTTTGTTTCAGCACTTACTGTCACTCTGAGAGTCTGTGCTCAAGCTGCCGGTGTTCAGCCCTCCATCAGTCCTGGTTAAATGCCTTATATGTGGTATGACATGTAAACCTGTCATAATACTTTCTGACCCAGTTAACCTTTTGAATGGGCTGCGGCAAGCCGAGTAGCCAACAACTCATCACCATTTACATATGTTTATATACAAAGAGACAAACACTCACAAAAACCCCAAGGTAGTCTTAATAACCCAGATGGATATACTCTCCTGCCACAGTCACTAATCATTCCCATATGCTGGTTGCCATGGTGACACATCATACATCAATCAAGGCTGTTGAACACTACGTTGGTTGTTGAAAGCTATAAAAAAATATTTTAAGCAGTAAGGAGATGTCAAGGGAGACAAATTACTGCTCGCTCTGGTATCACCTCCTCTCGCAGCTCTCGGGGTCCAGTTAACGTCAGAGTCCATTTCCTCTCTCCGCCAGCCCAGTCGATTACAGATCTGTTTTTTCCTTCCAAATACCCGTTTGATTTAGATGTTCACTTGTCATATTAGATAGCTGTACTCTGGGTGAGCAGCTCCAATCCTGGCAGCTGTATTGGCAGCAACAGGGGTCTCATACTTGAGGGAATTTTAAGACCTTGAGTCACAATCACATGCAGCAACTGTGCATCCGGGGGATGATGAGCCCGTAGGAGATGAGCCAGGGTTGCCAAGGCTGAGCTGAAGCCGTAAGATGGACAGATGAGACTGTTGGTGTATCAGGAGCCATTACCCCCGCTGTCCTCTCAGACGTTTCTGAGTAATGGCCCCGGACTTCAAGTTCCAATATTACTTCAGTTTCCTCACCCATGAGTTAACTGTTGCCTCGTTACATTCGCAGCTATCAAAAAGCTCAGAGTGCTCGAGGAAAAAAAAAAACCCAGCTCCTCAAGGACAAGCACAGCTGTGTCAGAGATGGCACCGTGTAGGATCTTTAAGTGTTTGTCTTGGAGGATACATTAAGAGCCTTGTTTGCTTACATTTAACAAGACCAGAGCTGGCAATTAAATTAGTTTCCCCTCCAACAAAAGCTGGAATGATTTGATCGTTGGAGCAGACAAGGATGATGCCAGTCCACTTAACTCCCTGCATCAATCATCCTCTAGTTGCATGTGTGGTGCGATGATGATATGGGACTAATTTGGCTCAGTATATCCTTTAATCATTGTTCCATATTAATTTGCCTATTTAGAAAAGAATTTACTGATCGCTGTCCCGTTCCAGTTAATGTTCCAAGAAACTGCAGCGAGCCTGATATATCAAGCTATATCTGCTGCAGCATTGTCAATACCTGTTTGCACACTGTAGTCAACTCGTCATTAAATCGTATGCAGAAATGTTTTCTTCAGTGGTCAACCATAGGAACCAGTGAAGAGAAAAAAGTTCAGCAAATTTGAAAATATGACAAAATGGTGATGGCAATAATCCATCATCCTCAATAAGTTTCCAGAATACCACTGCAAATGTTTAGTATTTTTTTATTGCACTTCTTGTAGCTTATTTAAATAAATACTACCCAACTGTCACATTTTATTTCCAACAAATAAGTATTTTGTGACAAATAAATAATGTACACAGCTCTAAGTCTGTTTGCTGTCAATCTTGTCTGTTCTCCCGCAGCAGCTTGTTGGCTGCTGTCCTCCTCCTCTCCTACATCTCCCTCTTCATTACCACAGCTCTCCCTTCATGACCTTCTCTTGCTGCTTCAGCTGCCACAGCAGTATTGTTTGGAGCTGGATAATATATAAATTGATCTAACTGGGTAGCTAATCACACTGGTTGGGCTGTTGAGCTTTGCTATGTGTAATTTCCTGAGTTCCTGGGCGGTTTGTATTACTAAAACCTCTGCTCCAGGCAGTCCATGCTCTTTTTTTTTAATATTGTTTTTAAAGCACGTGAAGTTCTTTGTAGCACTGTTTTTGGAAAATATATTTCAATATTTATATGGATTCATGTACCAACCTTCGACACCAGAGTCAAAAGAACAAGCATTAATGTTTTCCATTTGACTTAATAGTACGTAGCAGCCGATAGCATTCACTCTTCTCATGCACCATAATGCTGTAAAGGGAGAAGAGGAGCTGTGTAGGAAATGAGTCTGGTGAATTTAGCTGTGTCTAAATTCAGGAGCTACATCCTTTCGAAGAATGCATTTAAAGACCAATTGCATCGTTTCAAAGGCTCCTTCAAATGCAGCCTAGAAATGTATCCAGTTTGTGCATTGCATTGATTTTTCAATGTAAGTATATGGCAAACAAAGATAAAGAAGAAATCCTTTGCAGACTTAATCTAAGGGTTGGTCTCTGCAGTCAGCAGTGACAAAGAAGATAACATCTTCATAGGCCGTGTCCTCGACACAGCCGATGTATTTGTGAGACAGAGTGAGAGCAACATCTGACTAGCATAACGTTTTGGGGTTGTTTTTGTTTTGTTTTTTTTACATTTTAATGTTAAGTCTCACGGATAACAAGCTGGACAAACCCAAATTGACCATACATCATTAGATCAGTGCATCAAGTTTAGTTGGGAGAGGGTGGGGGGCAACTTCATCACAAATACAGAACTTACTTAATAAGACATGCCAGACTCCAATCAGCAAAAACACTTTCAAAGCAAGGCTGTCTTTTGGTGGTCTCAAAGGATGTGCTGCAGTTTCTAAACAAGGCCAAATGCTTCAAGTGGCTTAAGAAATATCTCAAATACAAGTCCTATTTACTGAGTGTGAGAGTTTGGGCCGCACCAGAACTGTTGATGCAGTGCATTTGGAAAGATCACCTCAATTTTCCACAGTTTGTTATGTTGCAGTACGTTGTTGTACAAAATTTTTACAAATGGAAGATATTCAGACCTTCAGATGCTTAAAATGCAGTTCAAGAACCTCATGCTTCTCAAGATTATCTTTGAGATGTTTAAGTCCACATGTGATAAAATCAACTCACTGGGAATGATTTAGAGTCTATACGAGGTCTCAGGGTTGACAAAGCATAATCACACAATCAAATAACTAGTTTTATAACTTTTCAGTTGTTTGCTTCTGGAAATATGATCGAAATCTCCCCTTCCTGAAACGCAGCATTGAATAATGGAAGAAGTGTCTTTGCAGAACTTTATGTTGTTACAGTCAAGTCACCTTATGTGAACGTGTTTTTTCATTTAAATGGAAAATGCCGTCACTGAAGTCTATCTATCCCTGCAGGATGTTTACATAAAAATTACAGATTGTGTCATAATAAGTATTTGGATTGAAAGTTACATTTTATGGCCAGTATGTGTTTGGTGAGATGTTGACCTTCACCAGACTCTTATCAGTTCGCCCCTTCAAATAAGGCTTTCCCAAGAATGGGATGGACGGGGAGAGAACCTGATGGTGACTGCGGAGAAACTTCCAGAAGGAAAACTATCACTGCAGCAGTTCACTGATCTGGGCTTTATGGTAGATTGTCTAGAAGGTAACTATTTGGAATTGGTACTTCAGAACAATTCATTCTTTAGTCAATGACCTTGATCTTTGACCTTCGACCACCTAAAACAAATCAGTTTATCCGGGACTCCATTTAAACTTTTGGACCAAATTCAAAGAGATTTACTGAAAGCATTCCTGTGATACAGCATTCACAAGAATGGGAGAGACTGACAGCTGTAGCGTGATGTCTTTGGGCTGTCAAAGGTCTTATGAAACTGATCTGAACTCATGTGACCTGCACTGATTTTGACTGCTTCTATTCATTATAGTGTGCTAGGAAACTGTCTTCTAATTTTGTGTCATGCTGAAAGGACAGATATGAAGGTGTTATTGATCTGCTCTAACATTTGGGCAACAAAGGAGATGAGTGTTTATTCCAAAATGAACTTTTGCTTTAAAGTACTACATAGAGTTTGGTTTGCTTTATTTCAGCTTTTTCTTTTTTTTGTCTGGAAATATATCCAAGTATGACTAAAAATCCCTCCTTTATGTGCTGCTGTTTTTGTATTCGCTAACAATAACAATACCGCCATGTCCCTCCCCCATCCCCCTATGTCTGTCCTCTGCTCTCCTTCTTTGCCCACCCTGCAACCTCCCCCCACTTTATCCCATCTCTCCTATATTCATCAGAGGCCAGCTAAGTTTAACTTTATTTTGGAGGCGTGAACTGTGCTCTGTCAGATGATCAATCGAGGGTAACCACAAGGAGAATCGATTGGACATGGGCTAAGCACAGATAGACATAGTCCAGGCCAAGGGAGCACATGGTATTGAACTACCTTTTCACAGCGGTCTTTGCTCAGAGGATGGACCAGCTTTGGCCTTTAATTGGATGTATTTGCACATAATTTTAGCAAATTGCACCAACAGAAACGTACATGTAAAGTGTTAACAAACCTGTCTGCTTAACAGAAACATGGTGACACAGCTCTCGAGTCTGCTCCTTTTGTTTTGAAAGCTGCTGCCGTAATTTTGCCACAGAGGTTTCAGGGCTGTCATTAAAGTAATATCATATAAATCTGTTGTCTTCTTAACAGAGACAGCCCATGCTGGCCACTCAGGAAAGTGAAAGCAGGGTCATTTGTCAAGCTGAGGCAGCTGGGAAATGGGAAAGCATACTTCAATTTTCAACACGAGCCATATTTTTTTCTCCCCCATAGGGATAATGTCAAGTTCAACTCTTTTCTACTCACTGCATTTACGTAAATGGCAAGCACTCTAAAAAGAGATCATGCAGGAGTGGCTCCAACTATTTCAAAGACACAGAAATGTTGGTAAGACAGCTGTTATTCTGAAGGGATAGAAGTGCAGTATTTTTCAGAGTCTAGCATTTGGCCTCCAGACAGTTGATATCTGTATTGAGCTCAGGTTAGTGCTTCACTCTTCCTTATTTTTCTCTTTCGCTTCCTCTTACTCTAAACTTTCTATGCAATATGCCAAAAAGATTTGAAGAATCACTCCCGGCACATTCTGTAGCGTAGATGGGTCAAAATCAATCTGTGAAACAGAAAATGTTTCTTTGCTGATGCATGTTTAGAAAGTTGTCACCAAAAAAAAAAAAAAATCAGTTCCATAATTGTATAATTATAGTATAATTTCATGGGATAATCACTGTGATTAGAAGACTGATTAAAATTGGAAGCCATAGATTCTGTGACTGATTTCAAATAATAATTTCTGGCAAAATAAAGATCCAAGGATCAAAAACTTGAAAATTAGTATTATTCTTTCCAAAACTTCTCCAAACTGGAAGCATTGATCGAAAAGATTATTGCATTGATTTTCTAGTTCTGTTTTTGAAGATGAGGCGGATGAAAGCATTTTTACAATTAAATGAAAACATTTAAAGACATTGTCAAACAAAAGAGTCACCGTCTGCGGCTCAGACCCTTCAGGACATAAATAAATATTCATCTGCTTTTTCATATGCTTTGGAAAATGACTGATGAATGCAGTGAATTCAATAGCATGCCAAAACAGATGCTGCCTTATAAACTGAGCAAAAGCACTTTGATCTCCAGGTTGATAGATCGCATCATTTTCTGTAACAAAATAAAGGAGCTTATCACACCGTTTCGAATTTTATCAGAACAAGGAGACTGCACCCGGCTGCGCATGGTGCATATGAATAGGCAGGTAATGCGGTGCTATACGTAATCACAGTGGTTCAAGATTAACACTCCCATCATACAAGGTGAACCCCAAGGCGGATGTCACGCCAGCACGCTTTCCATCAAAGTCAAGATTGAGATGTTGTGCAGCTGTACAATATCATCCAAATGTGTTGCCTGGGACTTAGAGGGTCATGTTCACATCAAGTAGATTTAACTGCCTCTCTGTGCCCCATTGACTGTTGAAGAAATGAGCCATGCTCACTGTGAAATGATGTGTCACTGATGAGACTGCGCAGGTAACCCCGTGCACTCGGTGAAAGAGCCGCATCATCATGTTGGACTTAACTCGGGTCATAACTTGTGTATTTGCCTTATTTCTTCATCATCCTTTGATTCATCATTGAGGCCTCCACTCAACATGTCATTAAAATCCGTTATCACAGAAACGTCTTCAACACATCACCACATAACTGAATGTGAAATGTAACCTTGAGCCGCTTTTAATGATGGTGGAGAGATTTTTGAGGGTTTAAAAACATACTGGCAACAGGTAAATAAGAGGTTTTAACAGCTGGACTCTGAAAATCATTGGGATGCTAAATGCTTTCCTTTAAGTGCTCTCATTTCTGTTAATGATTGCGGTGGTGTGGTGTGTGCAGTGACAATCCCCAGGCTCCGGCTAATCATCCTGCTACCCCGGCTCACACAGACAGGCTCTATGGAGTCTTTAAAGGATTGGTGCTATGAGCACACATCCTGTTCTGCCATACTTTTTTTTTTTTGTTTTAGTTTTTAGTTTTTTGATATAATGGATCTCCCTTCCCTGTTTTACATGTAGACTCTGCACAAAGCCATTAGTGAAGAGCAATAGACCAAAGGAAGCCTGGGCTCAAGTTTCCTTTCTGTGTGTAGCTGAGAAGATAGAAGGCCAATAAATCAAAGACCTACATAGGTACGTAAAGGTGTTTGACTCTCTGTGTTATCCCAATGATGGATTGGCAATAAATGTAGTGTGCCTCCCTTCCCTCCACTCACTGCATTCTGGGGAAGGCTCCAGCCTGCTATTCTTGACCCTCAATAGAAATAAGTGGGTGTAGATGATATATAGATCCCTAATTCTAATTGGTGCAGATAAAGGTTGCAAGGATGTGAGGAATCTGGGAACATGATGTGCCAACTCCCTGGACATCCCTCACAAAGCGGTGTGCCTTAGAAATTACAACATCAGCATCTTCCAACTGTGCAGTTCATACACCATCTGTATTAGAGACTTCCCCCAAAATGCAAACAGCTAGTTTGCTTTCATCACAGACAGCAGGGTCTTCTCTTTGTTCCCCGTGCTCACGTAACACCATGAAAAACTGAGTGAGAGATTTGAAGTGATTATGTGTTGTGTGACAAAGTACTGAATACTGCACCTTGATGGTTTTGTGTATTTGTAGTGTCCTGGATTTGCCAGCTGTGTTGTTTTCAAAGATATCAGCCTTAGCAGAAAGTGTAAAAATTGATGCAGTGATTATAATCTTCTTGGGGGTGACTTCCTGACCCTGTCATATATTCAGTCAAAGCAGAGAGAGATAGAGAGGTGCAAAGAGATTTTCATGCCAGGCATCTTAAGCTTTTTTTGCACGACTGGCCTTTGGCAAACTGAAAAAAAAAATGTAGACAGTGTAGTCTGTAATGTTCTTTGGAGGAAAAAGCGAAAAAGAAACAAAAGAAATACAAACATCCAAGCCTACCCCCAGAGATGGAGGAAAGCAAAGCTGCCCTGCCTGGCAACAGCACTCATTTTGGCTGGCTTTCATCTTGGCTTGGCCTTTTGACAATAGATGCAATTGAAACAATCTTCACAGCCTGCATCTCTGTTTATCTTAAAGGTCATCCGTTCAAAATTTTGACGTAGAGGGGAAAGGTTGAGGCGAGTTGCACGTTCATTGCAACATAAACAGGCTTGAGTTACCAAAAAACTGTGTTTATGTCTGTATACATTTATTTCTGTCCATGAACATGTATGTTTTTGCATTAGAGCATTCCTAAAGAGGTATTTCTCAGTATACTCAGGCTTATTTGTGTGTCTGGGATTACATGTATTTGGCAGTATTGTGTCAAAATGCACTAATGCCTGTGTATATGCTATGTTTGGGTGTGCATGTGTGCACGTAATCCTTTTGGCATTGGTTTTAAGCATATGCCTGCGATCCTTTCTGTGGAAGCTTCAGTCTCTGTGCTCTCTTCATGAACTTAAAACTCTTATCCACTTCTGCCACTCCATCTACTCTCAGTGATGACCCCCATCAATTTTCATAATCATCCTCTTACTCTCCTTTATTATCTGCCCTCCATCTTCCCCTCTCACCAATGCCGTATTCTCATCTCCCTCTTATCTCCTCCTCGTCTCTCCAGAAGATAGCCCCGATCCACAGCTGTACTAAGCCGGCTCAAACTTCTTCTACGTGAATATTTCGTTTACATAATTTAAAAGAAATTGTGATCTTAAGGGTGACAGTGTTGCTGTAAACACTGCTGATGTACGGTAAGGACGGGAATTTGGGCCAAGTTTTCAACCAATTTCAACCACCAAGTGGGTATAATCAGTAACTTATTTTGCAAACAGGAAAACATACATTCTGTTTAAAACTTGATACTCTGTCATGTAGTTATTGCTTAACTCTGCAGTATCTGTTTGAACATTCCCAAGATGTATCCAAAGCAAATGGTGTTGAATTCAAATAATTTCCTAATTTGAATAGTTAACAATTCTTTGGAGGTCAGTAATTGAATCATGTCTCATTTGTGTAGAACAGACTGCATAAGTGGTACAAAGCTCCAAGGATAACTTCGATGTTAGATGAGATCCTGTGTAGCAGGAAGGCTTGTAAAGCAGCACAATATGCAACGGCTGAGAGAGGAGTCGCTCTGACTTTTGGGCTAAGTTGTTTCTCTGTATGATAAAGATACACAGAAGAAAACTGCTGGGCTATCATTCTTCCTTCCTTGGGACTGGACCACATCAAAGATTGATCAACACTGTTTCATCCTGCTGTCATGTGGTTGTGTGAAAGAGCACCAGCACTAAATGGATGTATCCAATCAATCAAAAAAGCTTGAGTATTTATTTGAAATGTTCAAAAAAAAAAAGATGTCTTCTTTTTTTCAACACAGGCTCTCTGCCTCCAGGGGGAAAGTTGTGAAAGTACATCCTGAGTTTAAGTGAATGATGAATGCTGTGTTCTTGTCTTTGCTGGGGGACATAACAATGATGAAACACATCAATCTTTATTAGCACCCCACCACCCAGTGCAGAACTTCCAAGGGCAACAGAAATATTGAGCTCCCACTGAAGATTTATCTTCGGGGGGCCTGCCTATGGCTTTTAGCTGCAAGGACAATTGTCTCCCATTATGGTTTGGGCTCCTCTCTTCTTTTTAATTCTCTATGAAAAATGACTATTTCAACTCTACACGGCCAACTTTATATAATAAGGATTTTATTTACAGTGAGCGCCAGAATGACTCAATTCCATATACAACGGGAGGGGTGGTGCTTATTTCAATCAGCGCCTGTCTTTGGATAGTGAATTCCCATTGGTGGAGTCATCTGTCTGTCTCCTCGGTGCTGCTCTCCGATTGGACCAACCTGGAAAAAACCCGCCTCCTCGTACCTGTCGATCTGTGACAGGCCGCTGGAGCTGGGCGCGGCCCCGCCCACAGCCTCCGCCCCGCCCCCTTCCACCGGCGTTCAATAGCGGAGCGGACTGACTGTCGCGGCTCCGTCTGTGGCGCATGAGTGTGCGTTTCGGGATGTAACAGCTGAATGTCGGCTCGACGGCACTGAATTTAAGAACATATACCCGAGATTATAGACATATTCCTGTATGTTTGTTGAGAGGATTTAGGAGATAACCGTGCGCTGAAGAAGGGGAGTTTACAACAACAGCCGGGAGCGGAGACGGACGAGGGGGAGCGTGGCAGGAGGGACGCCCGAGCTAAAAAAGCCCAACCGACGCGGAACGCAGAAATGGCGGAGCACCACGCAGCCAGCGACGGCAAGCACAAAGCGTCCGCCAACGCCGGGGGCTCGGTGCACGGGAACAGCCGGCCGGGAGCCGCGGGGGGAGGTGGGGGCAAAGGAGGCCTGTCTGGCGGACTGACACAGCCGGCCGGTTGGCAGTCCCTGCTCTCCTTTAGTATCCTTTTTCTGGCCTGCCTGGCGGGATTCAGCTCCAGACTTTTCGCCGTGATCCGGTTCGAGAGCATCATCCACGAGTTTGATCCATGGTAAGCTAGCTCACGTCGGTCCACCCGTAAACAATTGGTTGCAAAGTGGCAGAGAAAGACTGAGAGGAGGAGGGAGAGGGAGGGGTTTAGGTCAAAATCTCCCCGGGGGGGAGGGGGGCTGTGCATGCTCATTTATACATTATTTTACTCCTATTATTTTACTCTTTGCTGCAAAAGTCAGCACAGCTGAGACAGCTTTGAGCGCAAATAATTGCTTAGTTGTTGGGTTAACATTTGGTGGAGTAAACAGTTGTTTTCACACGATAAACAACATATTTTTTTGTTTTGTTTGTTTCCCTCATGGCCCTGGGACAAGCACTTTGAGTGTGGGGGCTCGGTGGCCTGATGCGGACTCAGTTTACTGAGCCTCGGCGTTTACGTGCGAAGATCGGAGCTGCTAGCTAGTCTGGTTTGATTGTAGCATTCACGGCATAACGAGGATAAATAATAATAAAATGAGGAAATCTGAACAGCCTTCAGCTGTACATACAACTTTGATTAATAAGAGGAAGCCGTGCAAGATTTTTCTGCAATCCTGTGTTAGTTTTAAGCCACAGGAAAAACTCAATTCATTCTCGGAGGGTGGAGTTCAAATGGTTGTTGCATTTAGATGAAAATTGCCATCGTGTATGTTTAATTTAGGAAGTTTCTAATGGGAATTTTCTTTTCCACCTTGACATAACTTATTGCTGCATTTTTTTTATTGTAGAATACTGAAATGCATGCAGGAAAAACAAATTTTTTTGCACAAATCCTAGCCGGTTCTCGTCTCATCAGCAGGCTATGTGCAACCCGGAAGCCAACGGATCCTGTCTGTCATCACAATGCAGGATTATTCCGCTTTGTAAAAGTGTCACAAGGGCTCACCAGTATCCGCCCGGTGCAATGCACTGTCATTTCCTCACTGTTCTCGTACACTCTGTGGCATTCAACCAGACAGCATGACTGATGCATTCATTTATTAATTTTCAAGGACGGATGCTATGTCTTGTTCAGGGTGACATTTCCTCTCTTCAATTATACTGATGACTTGATTGCATTTTGAAGCCAGAGGCCATTGCTTAGGGTTAAGAGAGCTTTACGGTTTCCACATGGTTCGGATGAGCTTGATCCTGCTTTGAGACTGGAATTTTAACCCATGTCTGACCTTTACACTGTTAATGAGTAGTTGTGTGTCACAGGTTCCTTGGAAAGTGTATTCTTTCTTCACATCCTTTACTTATCCAATTTGTATACATATAGGAGCTCTGCGGCTTTGCCGTTTTTCACAGTCACATTATGATTTATGTTGCCTAGGTATTAGGCAACTAAGTGGTGATCGTTTTACTGTTGCACAGCTTGAACTGGAAGGATTGTTCTTTGACAACATGTCCAGAAACAAAATCAAAGGCAGTCTTTGGTGTTCAAAAGTTTCAAAACGCTTTTCACATTTATGAGCAGTCTACATTTGTTTTTCTTTTTCTCTTCTGTTTTTTCTTGGACCATAAACACTATGCCATGCTGGAATTGAGCTGTCTGTCAAGGATAAATGTCTAAAATGGTGAAACTAACCACTAAATCTATAAATCAAATCAGATGCACACCAGAAATACTGTGTATCTGCTGTCTATGACTTATTAATCTTGCAATAACCCTGATTAGCTTGGTGAGAATCATTGCCCTACATTTTTACATCAGTAAGTCTTTAGTGTACATTTCTTTCCTGGTCTGGGAATGTGATGTGAATTCGATTACACTTCCACTATAATTCAGCCACTGTGCTAGGTTTTTTTTTTTTTTGTTTACAGAATAACACAAACCTTACCTGAGTGGGGATGGTATTCCCCAGAATACTAAGTAGGTCACTAATAAAATATGTATTCTGACATCCTCTGTTAAGTCTAAGAAATGAGATTAGTCTTTATCTTGCAGAAAATTGGGTGTTTATGATAATTAGTTTTTAGTTCTACCAAGTATTATGACTTCTGCACCTTTATGATTGTGAGGAAAGAGAACTTGTATTTTGCTACTACAGGCATACAGGCTGCTGATTGGAAGTGGCCGTCATTCCCAGACACGCATGATTAGTGCTGCTGTCGCCTAAGTGATTGGATGCGGTTGTTGATTTTCCTCTGCATATACCTTCAGATTACTCACAGCTAACCATTCCATTAAACAAGCTGCAAATTCGAAGAACTCAGGATGGGTTTTACAAGGACTAAAATATCAAACTTATTCTGCAATTTGCATTCACTACAAGGCGACTTTCCTGCTGCCTGGCTCTGCTCATTTAGGTTTCTGAATATTTGTTGGTGATTGGGGGGAAAACAAATAAGCAAGCTGTAGTTGGCATGCATTTGATATTTTTTGGCTTTATCCATTCATAAACATAGTTAAATTCAAAAGTTTCTCTCTGACTTGAAATATATTTCACTTTTCAAAAATTAATGTTCTTGAAGCAGTGAATCAGTAGTTGGATTCTGCTAAGAATAGTCATGTTTGCCTACTAGACCGTGCCTTGTTGAGATGTAATTCTCTGACCTTGTCTGTACAATATGCCCCCCCCCCGCCCCTTTTTTTTTTTTTTTTTTTAAGGTGCTGGTGTTGTTTGTCGAGCTGCTACTCGTGTTCCTCAGAAACGACAGATTTGTTCTTGGTTCCTTTCTTTAACTACATTGGAAGCTGAAGCAGTCAAGTCTTTCTTCCAACTTGGTTGTGTCAGGAAATAAAGTCTGTTCTGACAGTAGAGTTTGAGAGGAGATGAAGCATCCCTGTCAGGCAAATAATGAGCTGGATACTGGGGTATAGCAGCACAGACATGCACATTCACACTTGTACTCTTTCTATCTTTGACCTGTCAGCATCAGAGCAACTGCTGCTGCTGCTGCTGTTGCTGCTTAACGTGACTTGGGCTTTGCTCAAGGTCTAGATGGAGTCTCCCATGTGTTATAGAGGATGTTATGTTTTTATAGCTAAGTCAAAAAAATTTGTATTACACATGAAGGCCATTTTCAACTATCATTTTTTTCTCTGTTCAGATTTAAAATTCGATTTAAATTGATAATTACGGACTTTGTCATTGATGTTGGTTTGCATGGCTAAAAGTGGCTGAGCTGATAAAATAGCTGCAACGTGAAAGTAATTATACATACGCATGTCAAATTGGTTATTAGCTGGAAAATTAGGAGTATAGCCAAGTTTGATCTTCAGGTGATATGCAAAGTTTAAGAGGCAGTTGCTTTTGTACTATTTGTGCCCTTTCTGCTGTACTGCACCCAGTACTCCAGCGTTACTAGGTCAAGAGAAGATTTTCGGCTCCAGAGGCATTGGAAAACTGCCTAACATGATATAAAACAACCAGAACACATCTGTAGCTTTGCTTCCCCCTATCTGCTTGTCTTGCCTTCATATATGCTCTTTCATCTGCCGCTCTTTAGATATCCTACAGAAAATGGATGCACTAGAATAACTTTTTTCTTAGAAAACACATATTTAAAATCTCTAACAAGTGTGATTTAGCACTTAAAGTGTCAGCAGTTTCAGAGAAGTTGTGCACAATCCTCCACTATCTCAAACAGCTTTCACATCAGATAATGCTTCAGACAGGATGTCTTCATGTAGTCGACCTTTTTAAATAAAAAAAAGTCCCTGCAGTAGAAAGTTGTTAAGTGCTGTGAAGATGAAATTGCCCCCGCAAGTGATGATACTAGGTCAGCTTTTTTGAAAAGCCAGCAAAATTAGTTGGGGTAGCATCTTTTCACTGTGTTCTCGCTTTCCTCCGCTCTCACATGCACATCCCATTTTTTATCTCTTTCTCTTTTTTTTTTTTTTCAAAAGCCAAAAAAAACCCAAAAAACAATACAAATAGAAAAACAAAAAACAAAAAAACAACAAAACATGACACTGAGCTGAGAATTGATTTGGTCATCCCAGCAACGGCTGCTGGCGCAGCATCACCTGAACTGTGGTTAAAGTTTGGGAAAATGGAGAATAATTTTCGATTGATCTTCCTACCAGACACTTGGCTTGAGCTTTGATTCCTGCTTAACCCCCGACTGACTGTCCAACAGCTTATGAAAGATTCAGTATGGATATGGTGTCCAGTTACTTGTAGCAGAAAGGTTCCAGTGGGTTCCCGTATTTAGTCATTATAAAAGGCAGTTTTCCTATACTCACATTACTCCTTGATTTAGATAGTGGAATTTTCACAGCAACTTATTAGATATTTCACACCATAACTCTAAAATTTAAGGATTGTTTTGGCTCTGACTCTCCTGTCCATACTTCAGGCCAGTGAGACAAGTCTGTCTTGCACAGAATTTATATCACAATACTTAAAGGAATCGAGAAAGCTAACACATTCCTTTATTTCTCCTTTGAAGAACTGTTTTATTTACTGGTTTCTATTCAGTAAGGCGTCTTGATGTCAAGCTCCTGATGATTAAGTGACTAGTGTCAGGGATAGCAGGGGAATGAGAGGAGGTTGTAAATCTGAGATGTGTTTCATGTGAGAGAGGGAGAGCAACAGCTCCTTTCCAGGGCATGCCAGGCATGTTTCGATGGGCACTGGCCAGCACAATAAATAGTCTGATTTCATTCCTGATTTGATTTGTTATTAGCATCCTAAAGAAGTCTCTGTTTATAGTGTTACAAATATTAAAGAGATCTAATTATTAAAACATGAGAAAGATTTTTTTTTGTATGTCTGTGTATGCCAGCTTACTTGAATTTTCTCCTGTCTCCAAAAAAACCTCTATTCTGAGTTCATCCTCTTGGTTAAACATTTATGTATCCAGCTATTCTCAGATGCTGTCCAGGTTAATAATAAAGGTAAACAAGTTTATTCTCTCACAATAAGAGGAGATAACTGATGCTGGATCCTATCCCCCAGTGGTCCAGATTCTTAGCGCCAATCTGCTTGTCAGCCAGTTTTACATTATTCTGAAAGTGTTGGCAAGATTGCCACCCAAGAAGAGGCGACTGTCAAAGCCCGGAGGCCACATGAGTCACAGATGCCTCGATGGATGTAAACTTAATGACTGCTGCGGATTTAGAGCAACATTTGTGTTTGAGCTCAACTGCCTGTTATTAGACAGTTAAGTGATTACATGTGACAGAAAGTAGTTCAGCATAGCTCGCTGCTCACAAACTACAGGACAATATAGCCTTGGCTATTATTCATTTCAAATGACTTTGAACCGGTCTCCTGCCCCAACTTTCCTAACTGCAGTCTTTTAGCTGCTTTTGGCAGCCATTCACTAATGAGACTTTAAGAGCATTGTCCTGACAGCTTTGTGGTCTGTGCTCCGACTCCTCTCTCTTTTTTCTCAGAGGTAAGTGTGATAGTATACTCTTAAAACTTTCAGACAGAGCAGGAACCCAACACAAGCAACTGATTAGACTCAAACATTGTGCTTGCATCTCTACATTTAGGATGTTGGGGGCAATGTTGTAGACTTCCACAGCTAAATTCAGTTGGTTAAATTTACATTTTAGGGCATAGTTCCATAGCAGCAATATCTAAATGGTCTCCTAAGCTAGAAATATGTAAATGGGAATTTCACCACCCACATATGATTAAAAAACATTACTGACTTCCTCATTGTAGTGCTTTTGCATTTGTTTGCAAATGACTGTATTTCCATCAAAATGTCAACGTGCGTGGCACTAAAATGAGGTGGTACTTTCGTTGTGTGTCAACATTTCAGGTAATAGACAATAAAGATAATAATGCAGGTTTTATACGGTTACTTAGGTTCCTCTTATTTGCCTTAAGTGCAACACCATTAACACTGAGCCAATGCTGGATTTGTATCAGTACAACAAATTTAAGTGCCTTTCTTTATTTCAAAGGTTTCACTGCTGTGGATGAAGGTTGTAGGAAAAATGTGTTTTGCTAAAAAATTTTGTAATGTCAAATTTAAATTGTAGTCTGGTAGAAATTTAAATTGTGACTGTTCAACGGTTTGGTATGAGGATGCTCTTTATACTGCCGACGGTCCATTAACCCACCGAAAAAATAGGATTTCACAAGCTGACCATCCGAATGTGCCACATGGCCTGTGAGGTGAATCAGTGTGATACACATTGTCCTACAGTGAAACAATATCACAAAGCACTGAGTTGGAGATCTTTTATATTACCAGTGTAAAAATATTTTTGGTGAGCTAACTGAGTCTCAGCTACTGATGGGTGACTAACATCTGCAATAGTTGACTGTTGCTGTACAAATATTAATTTGTTAAAATGATTCTGTTGCCAACAAGTAAGTGCAGTAAATATTAACATTAGTACACAAAACCCACATTTTCCCATTACACTTTAATGGTCAGAGATATGAGCATGTTTGTTTGGTACAAGACCCTCAAAGAAGAACTCTTTATTTTTTTTTTTTTTTTTTTTTTTTCCAGTAAATATGAAATGCAGAACTACTGATTCAACTGATATTCCAACCACATATTGCAATTACAATATCTGCCAAAATGTTCACAATATGATTTCTTTGCATATTTGTGAAGCCCTGCTACAAACAATTTAAAGAGACCTAGCAGCAGTAGTAATGCAACAGGCACACAACTGATGTGAAGACACACAGTCAGTGTGTTTTTCTGGAGCAGATTAACATATCCAGTGTCTCTCTGGCTTCGGTCTTGATTTAACTTCAAATAGCACTGTGTCTAATACTATATTCAGTACTGGAACTGATCATGGATTGGGCCTCGGAAAAAACCAAGTAACGGAACAAAATTCTTCCCCTGTGTTCTAATTTGCAGTGTCACAGGAATCACCGGTCAAACTTCATGCACACATTGGCACATCAGTTTGTGTCACGCAGAGTGGAGATGCGTGGTTAATGCAGCTTTTGTCAAGCTGTTTGTTTTGTGTTGTCATGTATGCTTTGACATGATTGTTGTTCCATGACTATCCAGCCTACAGAACTCATCCATCTGTGGGGAAAAAAACAGAATAAGTGACATGTCCACTTAACAAATGCAAGGTTGTAATTCACTACAATCCTTGTGAATGCTTTGAGTGTCTACTTCCATTAAAAAATGTTCTGTGCATAAGTAGCAGAGGTGCATAACTAGTCATGAGTCAGTCTTTGTGTTTAAAATATCCCCAGTACCACCAAGGAGAATGAATAACGCAGTGAACAGAGACTTATTGGACAAATAAGTCAATTTTAGAGCATATTTGTAGTTTGAGATCTTTTGAGAAAGGCTACAAAGTCAGATGTTGACTCACTTGTAGTTGAGAATCTTTGTAAGAATAAACAAAGACCAACAGTTTTAGATGATGCATGTGCGATGCCAACCCTTGGGATAAGTCTGGTTTATCTCAAGAGGGAAGGAACTATACTTGAGGAAAGCTATATCTGCTTGTCATGACAGTTATGTGACTTTGACTGTGGTTACTGTAGATCATTGTTACTTATACAGTTCTCGAATATTGGCTCTGACTGGTGTCTTTCTGTCAGTTCTCCTCCACGCTGGCTTTAAAGTGGTCTTTCGTGCCCTCTGATGGAAGGCGGAGCTTGGTGGGGGATTGAGGGTGGTGTAAGTGGGGCAGAAGGAACAGAATGGATCTCTGCTTATCATACATCCCTGTCCTCTTACTGAGAGGAGTCAGCATGCATCTCTGTGGGCGAGCGCACCTGCATACAGAGCTGAGAAGAAAGGAGGAGTGAGAGAAACAGTGGTAGGATGGCAGGAGGCGTAGAGGGAGAGAAGGAATTAATGCCTGCCAGGCATTCAATCTGAGGGAGGTTTTGGTGGGGGAGCCAAAGAGGTTTCATTGTTCCAAAAAACTGCTTCATCAGTTTGTTTGTGTGTGCATGTCCATGTGTAATGTCAGTGCTTTATGCTTTAAATGAGCCAGGAAAGGATTGATTTTTATTATTTTGTCAGCCTCTGCCTCAGGTTAAGTTGAATGTCTTCAGTAGCTGATAGACTACTTACAGCAGAGCCCATTTAATAAGATCAGCTGCTTAAAGCATCTCTGAAGCATTACTGAATAGTTCAAATCGCTCAACTCCGCTTATCCTAGAGTAATTTTTCCCCTTTCAGTTTAATCCCTCCAACATTTTGCAGAAACTCCCCAGAAATGCCCTGTTTAGCATCAGCCGCAATCCCAAGTAGGTAGCCTAATCAAATAAAACCCAAAGTACAGGTTATTGTGAAGGTCAGGTAGTCATAATCGCAGCGTGCTTGGCTTGGTATAATAAGTAATTCCTCATCTCTCAGTGAGCTAGTATGGTATGTTACATAGTCATCACAAAACCTTTCTTAGCTGTAAGAGCAAGACTGCTACTTTCCTTGATATTATGCTGTTCCCAGATTGCATGTGTTTAAAAATGCTGATATTTCTTAACATTTAACTATACAACTTTGCTTTTAAAGGGATCTATAACACTTGCTGGAACTCTTTCATTGAACTTTATTGTACATCTGCAGATCTGTGTTCTTTCATTGCAAATAACAGAAAATGTATTTGGGTCATGAAAATGAATACTGATTAATAATGAATGGCTTGTGGTTTGTGAGATGATACATCAATAATGAGGAAAAATTAATGACTCTCTAAAATGTAAGCAGTGCTGCAATCCACTTTTGCTAAGCAAGGGTTGAAGTAAAAGAAATACAAATATTTATTTCCTCAGTGCTTTCATTTAATGGTTTTTATTATGCCACTAGCTTTTAACTATAAATGACAATAAAGTAAGTGTTTGATTTTGGGCTGGTGGTTTTTCCTTGTTTTGGAGAGAGGGAGGGCAGTTCACAGGCAGTGGTGAAAAGGTTAGTCTGCAGTAGAGTTAAAACAGGTAACATCGTGTGTGGAATAATCCTTTTGGAATACGATGATATAATACTGTGAGCATAAAAACAAACAACAAGAATACAGTGATATAAATTTTAGGTCATATCACCCACCCTGAGTTGCCCCTGCATGTGTCACATTAAGATTTGCCTGCTCAATTCTGCGAGTGTTATGCCAGTTGGATGAATACCCAGTTTTGATGATTGGTTAGCTGTCAACTTGGCAAAGCTTAAATGGCTTGTGCTCTGTCATTTAGATTTTTTTGTTTTTATTGGAAGTCCTTTATTCTTTTCCCTTGTTCAAAGGTGAGGTTCCCGTCCCTTGCGTTTGATTTCAGTGTATTTCCGTCTTTCAGACGACAGTGCATATACCAATACTAATCTCAGCAATGATGCATAGATGCATTTCCTCGAATAGCTTCTGCTTCTTTTTCCACCACTCTCTTTCCGTCCTCCACAATGTCCTCTGTAGTAACTACATTTGTGTACTGTGGAACTGTCATCCTTTTGGCTTTTTGTTTTTGTATTGTACCCTGTGATTAAATGGGTTTGTTTTGGATGCTTTGTGTCCCTCCTACACCAACAAAAGTGTTAAGAATTAAAAGTACTGTTGACTTGACCAAGACACTGTCCTCGAAACACAGCTGCTCCCTCAGGCCCAACACAGTAGCTTCTCGTAGCTATGAACAAATTAGCATGTATCAAATGCAGAGAGGACTTGCCAATGGGAAATCATGTACTTTGTGGTCACTGTTATATTTGTGGGGCGTGGGGATGGAACAGATGTGTTTAGAGCTAGAACAAATTCACAGTTTCACAACAGTTTTAATGCGCCGTTTACTTTGTTGAGTAATTGTTTGAACTCTGAAACTGTATGGAAAAAAAAAATCTAGAACAATCCAAAATCAAGACATTCAGTCTCCTTTATTAATATTTAATCTAAATCTTATCAAATTGCAACACCTCCTTGTGCAGTATCCATTTTAAATGCACTATGTTGTTTTGATGAAAGTAAAATGTATCACCATATACCATTCTAAATGAAGCAATGTGGTTCTATACAGAGCTAGCCCAGCCTACACATCATATTCTGAAGATGTAAGGGAAGATGCTTCCCCAGCAAAACTTGCTTCATTTAATTATGTCATCATTTATACATATATAGACATTTCATACAAAATGGTGTTATTTATTTATTTTTCCTTTTCTGTGAAAATGAAAAGCAAAAGTTTATGACGTGATCTAAATCGCTGTATCTGTCAAAATACTTGCAATACATATAATTTTAGTTCATTTTCAAACCTATGTACTATAATATGATGTATGGGATTCAGCCAATATTTTGTATTATAATTTTTAAATATAATTCATCAGCAGAAGTGGTCTCTTGATTTCCAAATTTTCAGTCATTTGCTACAATAGGGTGGTGTTCAGTCTAGTGCATAGTGGGCTCTTATGGATGAGTCTGATTTACATAATTGAAAGTGAAAGGGATGAAACCTTGAAGAACTGCTTAGTCTGGCAGTGTTTGTACACAAAGACTTGTATTTCAGTTTTGTGAAGTTTTAACCAGTTATTTTAACATTAGGGATTGAATATCTATCATCACCCCCCCCCCCCCCCCCCCCCCCCCCGCCCCTAGTGATTTCCAACATCTTTTCATTCTGCTAGTGACCTGTCTCATGTTCTCTGGGTGCAGAAATGTCCATTGTTCAGCTGTTGCAGTTTATTCTCGTGAGCCCATTTAGAGAGAATGAGTTTATTGTCTCACCCTAACCATTCGCAAGCTCACCTGGTGTGACATTATGGAGGATTATGGTCTGGAGCCATGGCTATGTTTCAGGTCAGCAGAACAGCTGACAGCCAGGGAAGGACACAACTGCCCAGAGTTACCTTGTGTTGTAGTGGAAGGGTAAAGACAAATAGGAGTGTGTGGAAGAGGGTTCAGGGCAGAGGAAGAGAAATGACAGATGGATGAATGAAGTAGTGGCAAGTGGGATGGAATAACAGCTGGAATAGGTTGTCAGTCTGCGAGTGGCCGAGAAAGACGAGCCTGTCAGGAGGCTGTCATATCATCTAGGTTATCAAGTGGAGCAGCTGGCAGGTAGTCTAGGCGAGACGCGACAGTTATGGAAATACTCAAATGGGCCTGATTTAAAGGCCAAAGCAACAATTTGCAGATTGTATTACAAGCAAGTTGAAAATGAATATAGAAATGCAGCCTCCCTCAGGGTTTCATCGTGACTTTGCTTTCCATAATGGACGTTTAATATCCATTGTGGAAGGATTTAACAAAGATGCAAGGATGAACCTAAAGAAAGATGGAACTGCTGCCAAAATGTGTGGAATTCATACCTTTTTAGGCTTTCTCTCTGCTAAATTGCAATGTCATTGTCGATGGTATGGAAGGAAAAGTTTGCATTTTGGCAATTTAGACATTTTATTTGATTATTTATTCAAGAGGAAAGACTCAAATCCCAGCGATACTGTAGGTGAGTTTTTTTCTGCCAGAAACTTTGGGTCAGTGTCACCTGCCTTCCACTACCATCTCTGGGCCAGTCAGAGTGACAGAAGGCACAATATCATGTGAGTGCTCGCTGAGAATAGGTTTCCCTCATGGAAACTGTGGGCATTGTTGGCTTGCAGCTAACCTCCTGCTATAAAAAAAATCTAAGCAGTGCTTTGAGAAAAGCATGACTCATTGTGGCTCCAGGCAACCCACAGCAGGCATCAGTGCAATTGCAGGCCATTACATAAACAGTTTGTTTCAGTCCAAGACATCTCAAGTAAAAAAAAAAAACAAAACACAACCCGTTTACATTCAAGTGAAAGATTATAGGCTTATCACAGAGTGCTTTTTACTTCATTTGACAGAGATAAAGTAGCAGAGTATGGATGGTGGAATGGCATGAAAATGAGAAGAGGTTCTTATTGATCATAGTCAGGGTGCCGTTCACAGGGCCAAAAAAATATGCGTACAATTGTTTTCGCCATTTTGGCAGTGGAAGACCTACTAATCAGTTGAATCTGTAACAACAGAGCCTGGCCTGTATTGACAGGCCGAATTCAAGAAATTTAGCTTCTTCTTTTCTGAACTACAGTCTGACATACGGTCAGACATAAACTTGCAGTAAAAGAAAACCATAGAGCGAGTCTGGGCCAGTCCGATGTGAAACAGGTCTGAGAGGAATATTGCACAATGAAACACACAGAAGTACAGAGTACGACCAATATTTGTCCGGTCGTGAGGCATCTACTAATGAGGAAGTTCATCTTTCCAGTTTGGCTGGTCTGGAACAGACAGGTATACAAGATAAGTGGCCAGTTTTCTGACTTGACAAATTTTGATTTTGCAGTTTGTTTGCATATCCAGAAGCAGTACTGATCTTTTGGTGTAATTTCTTTAAGGAGTGGTCTGACCCCTTAAACAAACCAGGATTGTACACTTAGTCACTCACTGAGGATGCAAATGCTTACAGAACACAAGGAAGAAAATCATTTTTAATGGAAAATCACAAATGATGCAATTTTTGAATTAAGGTATCAAACTGGTATTTTTTTTGCACAGGCATAGCAAGATGACATGATTAAGTTTGCAGCAAACCAAGACATTACAAGCAAGTGAAACCGTATCAGTATTGTGGCGTTGGGCAAGAACTACTTTTTGCATCCAATATTCATCTGTCTGTGAAAAGGGCATTAGTGCTACCAAATGTTGTGACAAAAATATTACATATCCAGTGATATTTGAACTAATTAAGACTTTAATACATTTAGAATGGTTTCTCATTCCACTCGCAGTCTCATCTTGCAGCAATTCAGTCAGCGGAGACGCAACTCTGCCCACTCACTTTGCCTTTTATGATGCCTCCTCCTGATCTAGCCAAGTCTTCATAACAGATTTGCTGAAATTAATAAATAACATGATTTTTTTTTTTTTTTTTTTCCCCCTCAGCCAGCTCTTTGATTTAACGTGTCCTTGAGACATGTAGTAGCACAGAAGCATAAGACTTTTCCCTTCCAAATGCTAATCACTGTCCCGAGTGCCATACTCCCTCATGCCGGCTGTGGTCCTTTCTTAACCACAGCATGGACTGACCCCCTTGACCTCGAGGCTTAGACTTTGCCTTCAACTGATACCCTGGAAGCTTGCTCTCAGATGTTCTCACCCTTCATTGTTCACATTTTTGCCAAGCTGTCTTTTTGCTTGGTGGGGGGAGAAGCAAGGCAACAATTCTTGGACTTGGACGTTTTTGAGTCACAGCAGCAGCTTGGCAGTCTAATTCACTTTCTGAGTCATCCACCATATGGATGTCATGGCCATGCCAACAGATCGTTCACATTCCTCTTATCATATCATTTTGTGTTTTTTGTTTTTTCGTTTTTTTTTGTCAGGAGAAAAAGAAGAGCCATGGTCTTGTAGGTTGTATCTATGAGAAAATGGTTGTTTTATATGAAATTTAGAGTCTGTGTGCACATTTCTGCCTTTGCTGTAAGTAGTAAATTTTGAGCTGCATGTAAATATGAACAAATTTTCATCATGGATAATCAGTAGTCAAAAGCTCTTGTTCATGTTGTACAAGACAGCCCCAAGTTTTGTTAAAAATCTTTTGCTTGGGGTCATGTTCCAAACATTTGAGTGACATAAAAGCTCCACAGGCAAATGGCAGGAATCAAGATGACTTTTGATGCTTTGTAGGAAATGATACAGAGGATTGTTTATGCTTGGCTGAGCTTGGATTCCAGGTCTCTACTGCCAAATCCTTGTAAAATTGAATGATTCAATAATAATTCAAAATTCTTCAAAGCTACTAGCTTGTTGTGCGCTGTCTGTTTTTACATCTGCTGTGTCTTTTGAGGACCTGTGTCTTTTATGAAAAGCTTTTTGACCATGTCCAGCTTTATGCGACATTTGAATGGTTTCCCACCATTCCGTTTTACTTTGGCTATGCTTCATATGAGGTGTGGGTGCTCTGTAAAGGTAGTGTTTTATAGTGCCCACTTGTGAGGTAATGTCTAGCTCTTAGAAAATTCTGGTACAATTTAAAAAATAAATAAATAAATAAATATCTGCAGTTATTTATCTGGATTGGTCTTCACCCTTAAATAAATCCACATGCCAAATGATGTCACTGCTCTGGATTTAATGAATTCTAAATATTTTAGTCATAAAGCTTCAAATGGTTTATATTCGGTTTCTTGTTTCTATTCTCTCTGTGACAAGCACTGCATTCCTGCTTTTCCCTCCCTGGCCCTTTGTATTTGACACTAAAATCAAAAACTAAAGTTAATGTAGGGTTGTGATGGTGTCATCTTCATCTTCTCAGAGTTTTTCATCTCAACCTCTGACATTCAAAGCTTGTTTCTTTTTAAGCAGGTGCACTCTAGTTAGCGAGATCAAGGAGTATATTTCTGACACTTAAGGAATGCATCCAGCTCTGATGATGGCACCTACCCATGAAAAATACTTTCAAAGCTTCATGGGAATATATGGAGGCGATCATTAGGCCCTTGATATGATTTCACTTGGAGGTGATAACTGACCTCAGATTTAGAAATTTCCCTTTCAACGCAGCTTCAGCAATATGGCATTTACTACCATCAATAGTATTTCATTTACCATGTCTGCTTATCTTGACCTTAAAATATACTTTTTCAATCCAAGGGGCAAACTTATTTGGTACTATTCAGTCTGTCATCCTCAATTTCTTATTTGCCCATTTCTTTGGTTATTTTTTTTTCTCTTCCCATGACTATGTCTTTGTAACTTAGCAAGCAAGTCCTGTTCTTAGTCTGCGATCTAAGTCTCCCCCCAGCTACCCTGCTCTCATTTCAAAGCCAACTGAACTTGTTGAGGCCCTGAATAGTTCTGTCATCTGTCAACCCAGTTCCTTAAAAGTTTGTTGGAAAAGATACTGCATAAAAAATCCATGTATTTTAATAAACTGTCATTTTAAGGCAGTCTGGTTGTATGCTAACCCCCCCAGTCAGTCAATGTGCCAGCAAGCAATACTATATTTTGATAAAGCTCTTACTATTGCCATCTGTCACATCATGTGATGTGAATTACCATGTGATTTGGGTGCCAAAATTCATCAGTGTTTCTCTTCATTAGAGGTATTAAGCTGTGCAATTTTCAAAATGAAAAATAAGAGTGTTTTTGGAAAATCTTGGAACTTGAGGAGCAATAATTTATTTTGTTTTTGCCAATTTCACTGGATGCTTTTAGTATTCTTCACCTTTGCCTAGAGCTGACATGTTTATAAAACAAAAATAAAGCTGACCATGACCATTTTCCAGACTCTTAATTACTAGAGATTCCTATTTATGTAAGGTAACCCAGGTAAAATAGGCTTTCTCCATTTAAATTACATTTTATAACAATGTTTACTTATTTATCTTTTATTTGAAGTGATTAAACCAAAATTCTTCAGGCATTGTCCTTGACTGTTGAATATAATACAAATAGTGGACTTTGGCACTGTTGCACCAGGGTGCCTTATGGTGAGGCCAGTGTTTGGGCCAGGAGTTGGCCATTAGGCAGATGTTCTTCTATCCAGTAAGTTTCCTCAGAGGGAATGTTTTTGGATGGTTGGTTCAACCCAATTAACATTTTACTCAGACTGGGAGAAGTTGGGCTGCTCTAGTCCAGCAGAGTTGTTAATAAGTTCATTTCATTATGAGTATGAGTAAATCAGCCCCCACAACAGGACACACTGCTGAAGATACACAGTATATCTATTCTGCAACATACCTGATAAAAGGAATATGGCTCTCTAATCTTTAAACAAAGATGTCTCCTTAACTTAATAGGGGACACAGCGACATTAGCACAAAGCTCGTCTCTCAGAGGTGCTGGGCTGTTCACACTGCGACATTAGTCTTGCTGTCTACATCAGCATCATTCAGTTGCAGAGGGAAATCAACAGGACGATTCCCTCTTCTGCATTTCTGGGCCGCAGTTCAATCAAGACTCTCGGGCTGAGAGAGTCATCTGTCTCTTTTTCATTCTCCATCACCCTCTCTCTTCATCTAAACTGCACACGCACACACAAACACACAAACACACACACACTCACACACTGCGTGCAGTTGCTGCGGCTAGAGCTGGCATAATGTCATTACAGCACTCCCAGAGAAGGTTGGGCCCTATTTAATGGGGCCTGCTAGACAAAAGCTGAATTTGGCTGCGATTGAACTGCAGTCCCATCTCTAAGGCTCCCTGCAATAAGGTGCTGGATCTGTTTCCCCCTCTGGCTGGGATTTGGAGATTTGCTACCCAGACAAGAGAGCGAACGGAATCCTTTGCTCTCATTCACCACTCCAAATCTGTCGGTCGTGAGGGAGAGAGAGGGGAGTTTTCATCCAGGATGAGCTCATTGTTGTCATTTATGTATCTCATTTGCCCGGAGCCCTTGTTTTCTACTAAGATGCTATCACTGTGGATTTCACACAGATGCATTATCTGTGAGTGCTTGTGCTGCTTGAGTTTCATCTTTACCAAAGTTTCAAAGTCAGATTAAGAGAGCTGGTGTTTTCAGTGCAACTTGAATGATAAGATTTCTGTTTATTGGGAGTTTGTAGACGCAGCACTCACAGTAGTTGTGACCCTATGCCTATCAAAGCCTTCATATGCTTCATAAGAAAGCTCTGCTATTGTTAAAGATCATTGTTTATTTTATTGAGAAGCAATAAGGCAATTGTAGCAGCTTCCAAGTAACAGACAGTCATGAATTACTGGGAAAAAGTCCACAGTTGGCCATTCATGTCAGAGAGACTGGAAGAGGTTTATTACACTCAGCTTTTCTCCAATGAGACAAATATAGGTCTCACAGCTGTTTTTGTGGGAACCGCTAAAACAGAATAAAATTGTATAAGTTGTGTTAACTCAGACCACAGTGACTCTGCTTGCACTTTGACAGCTCTTACTGCATTGACTCAGCTACTGAGCAAACCTCGTCCCTGTGTTGGTATGTATTTTGGATGCCTGGACCAAAAGGATGAGTAGCAGTGCATACAGCTACAACCATCTCTATTTAGCCACAAGCAATTCATTCTTGGAAAGTAAGTCCTGAAGTGTGCAAGCTTTACCGTGTCTGGGGTGATATGTAATTGGAGAAATCACAAAAGGCTCATAGTCAGTCCTCTACTGGAAATTACCACTGTAATTTTGCCCCCACCAAACAAATTTGTGTCCTCTTCCTCTAGTACAATTATGCATGCAGAGTCACAGTTATGACGGAGTAGCTTTTTCTGTGTTTTACAAAGTCGGGAAGCCCCCCTGGTGATGTCTTTTATTCGGCATGGTTGCTCATTAAACTGCGTGGATCATTAAGGGCTTCTACATAAAACAAGGGCTCTCTGGGTTGCACTGGGCTTATGCTCATGTTGACTGTTTTGTTCTGTCTCTACAAAGGTGACCTGATCTGACAGTGGGCATTTAGAAGCAGATTTTAATTAATTTTTTTTGTCTTGCGTAGACTGTAAGCAATTAATATTATGACTCAAAGTACTATGATGACATTTTTTAAGTGTTTCAAATGAGTAACAGTTCCTGCAACAGTTTATCAGTCCGTAAAAGTGTTGAAATGTGTTCTTTACACTAAACTACAGAGAAAGAAAAGTAACTCAAATTATATCACCCGGGTTAAATAAAATACAAATGAATCTTATTGTGAGCCCTAAAACAAGCTAAGAGCTCGGTATGCAGAAGCTTCTACATGTCTTCTGCTCTACTTTAACACTGAATGAGCAGATGCTGTACATACATGTTCAGTTACCAAGTTGTTTTAACATTTCCCAGTAAGTGCTTTGGATGACCTAGCTGCTAACTAGCTGTGTGTCGTGCTTTTTTTCATTGGAGATGTTTTCTACTAGTTAGTTTACTGCAGACGAGAAAGCTAATGTTTGCACATTCAGATTTGTTTGGTGTAGGCAGCTGTCTGGCTGTCAATCACTGTCGTGCTCATGATGCAGAACTGCAGTTCATTCTTTATGGAAAGTTGAAGAAAAAAACTAAATGAACTGTTTTGATTGGCTCTATACTGAACAGTTCTTTCTCAACAGAAATGGATAGCATGCTGACCCACCGAGTAGTGTGCATGGACAAGATACAACTTCTACCGTTTTTACGTTTTCTTTACAGAGGTCACAGGACAAGCCTGTATATCTGCCACAAGTATCTGTAGCCCTGCTTTCATGTAGGTTTGTCTTAAATTATGGATAGTTGAAATTGGAAACCATTCTTCAAAAATAAATTGGAAGTTGTCTTTTATATTTTCTAATTTAATTTTGTTTTATTTTATTCACTCATTGATATACAGCAGGAAAATGTAGACCCTTGTATGCCAAATAAGCTACACTATGTTTCTCAGTCATCCTTTGCTGTTAAAAGAGCAGTGTATCCTTGAAGCAGTAATTGTGAATAAACCCCCGGAAATAGGACAGTCTTCATTTTCATGTAGGCCTACACCCTGGCTAGCTAGCTAGTTGTGTAATGCCTCTCGGTAGCACAGATTTCATGTGCCTTTGCTCTCTTGGTACTGAGGAGGCTAAATGATTTGGGAGTTTTTACTTCCTAAAAGACTCCCTGTGGAAGAATGAAATTGCTTTTTCTACTATGGAGAAAAGGGACAGAGGGGGGGAAAAAGTAAATTATCTGTTCTCTTCCACTCTCAGCCATAGAACATGAAATAGCAGAAGCAGGTTATGTGTTTGGAAATAATGATAAAGGAACCACAGTGATACAGAAGACGGCATATAATTACTCAGCCCTGGCAGTAAATTTTGACCCCTCAGGATTTCGGAAGCCCATTCATGTAGATATGGCAGCTATGGGGCAGGAGTAACTCGTGTTATGATGAAGGTGCGCTGTCTTAATGACACAGCTTGTAGAGAGAGCTTGTGTAAAATGCTCAGTATCTTCTCGACTGGAGTGTTATTGAGCGCCTTGCACTGATGTTTAAGCCAATGAGGTGTGAATGTGTTACCGGCTTCCTCAACTGTCTCTTAGTGGCTCATAGCTAAGCCATTTTGCTCAAAGGCAGAGCAATAACAACATTTTTGCCCAGAGGAATCAGTTGTATGTAGACTGTACACAGCTGTGTTTTTTACATCAAGTTTTATGGTTTTAATTTCTGCACATTGTGGTGTCTAAATAGGGCCTTTTTCTCCCAGTTCCCTGCTTTGCTGCAGCAGGTGGATGTTTGGCTGAAGATAAGATGATATTTAAGCTGTAGATGTCTGTGGGCAGCTGCCCTCAGTTTACCCTCACTGCAGGATTTTAAGCCTAGAGCCTTGCAGTGGTGGATTTAGTGTATTTAGTGTGTAGCTCCAAAAATGTACTGGCCTTCTTAAGCACTACAGCCCTTGGGTTGAGTTACTTACCATCTGCAGTAATGATATTTTGAGGCCCAACACAAGTAAATCATCAGTGGTTTTACATGTATGCTAATTTCCTTGTAAATGAGTTTGGTTCTTTTTCCAAATCATCTTGGAGTATATAGATGTTTTTTGAGAATGCCTTCAATAGAAATCTCATCCTGTAATAATTAGGCTTGCAATTATTGATGGTTTTTTTTTTTTCCTTAGTGTTTGTGATATCCAATTGATAAAATGTCACTCATCACAGCAAAAGCTCTTTGTAAGCCAGTACTTGCTCCCTATAGCTGGGATTCACTGCTGTCTGCTTTTTCTGCCTGGCTCTCCTGGTGCTTTCCCTATTTTTGGCCGATGGTAACAGTGGATTTTGATAAAAGAGAAGCATCTGCCCCAGTGGAGTGGCTAAATGTGGAACTGGCATGCCTTTTATCCATTTCCTTTGATTCATACATTGCAGAAATTCTGTGACTTTTGCTTTTGGTCATGTTTCTTATCTGCCTCCTTACCTTTTACACTCAAGGAAAGTGCAGATCTTCATTTGCCATTGAATCCTTCTCATTTTAAAGTCATTTAACACCATATTATATACAGGACTGTTTCTAACTTGGCTTATTGGCACTGCATTTTGGGCAGAAAATAGGTCACCTGAAGGACTAGCTGGGAAAATATGGTTGAAGAAAACTGAATGAGTCAAATGTAAACAACCTTTAAAGCCTTAACAACCTTAAAAGATTAAACAAAGTATGCGGATTTTTTCTGCCACTTGCGAGAGAAAACATTGACCCATTGCCTTATAAGATGATTTCCCAAACGTGTGAAAATTAAGTGTTAACCATGTGAGCATTGTTTTTGTTGTATATCAACTCATTAGGCACTTGAATACATCGATTCTTCTGCAGTTAGTCAGTGAGTCTGTCTTGCAAAGCAAGTTCTAAAGGCTCCCAACAACACAGATGCTCGCTGTTGCTTAAAATGTCAATGAAAGAACAAAAGCTGTCATGACTGGACAACTAAACAAAGAGCTCATATGCAAAGCTGTGTGGATTGGTGGACTCGGGCGATAAGTATGGTTTATTACCAAGGTCGACTCCTTTCACATTTATTCACATTGCCATTAGATACGCTTTTATTATGAAACCATCAATTATATCCACTTTAAGAGTCAAAACCTCTTTAAAATACTTTTTTGACATACAGAATTTCAAGCTCAGTGACAAAAATTATTTCTGGCTTTAATTCTGTTATATCTTTTACAATGTGTTTGATGTGCTCAATTTTGGCAAAAACATTTGGCTGAGTGTATTTGATGGCATTATAGTTTGCAAATAATTACTTTCCATCTTGAGGTGTCTAAATACATTTTATACCTGCAGTTACTTTAATTGCTTCAATTTTTCATAGTAATTATAAACCTTACATTAAATCACTTGTAAGAAGTACCTGGCTCATCAATTTTTGAAAGGGCTCAGGCTACTTGAGTGTTTATTAATGAAAATGCTTTTCTACCTTTTGACATCATTGTCCACCCACTAGCGTTAAACTCCAGATTACACAGCCTGGAGTTGCGAGCCTTTCTCCCCTGCCTGTCCCCTGCGATTTCAAATTATTTTCCAAGATTTAACAATGAGCTGCTTCTATTTGCTCTGAGAGGTAGGAACCCGTTCTAGACTTAGTAAGGTTGAACTGCAGTGCACTTTAAATATATTGTTTTACAATGGCTACTACCATCATGCCTTTTTTTTCCCTTCTTTGACAGATTGATTATGAATTCAGTGGCCTTTACAGCACATTCTCCACATTGCTCTTTGTGACACTCATCTTTATGGTTGCTCTTAATCTCCAGTGCTAGGAACCAGCCATCACGTTTTCCATGTGGCACCCATGTAGTGTACCGCAACAGTCACAGAAACATCTGTTGCAGTTGAAGTCCACTCATCAGTTGTCAATGAAGCATATTCATCTGTCAGGATATTTCAGAGCTTTCCTTTGAAGGATTCATATGCGATTATGGACCGCTATAGGCCTGAAAACTGTAGTATTTTTCCCCAGATTGTGGAGTAATACCAGAAATCTTAGTCTCTTTGAAATATTAATGTAGTGCATGTTTTTGCAAATGAAATGTTCCAGTTCATCAGTCATATCAGTTAGTAAACGGCTGACATTTTGTTTTATGAGCCAGGCAGAGGTTTTCAAATGCATGCTGAATATAATGTTAAAGGCTCTGGCTTTGCTAGAAACCATGTATTTTGACAGCTTGTTAGAATAGCTGCTTCAAATGGATATTTCAGTTACCCTCTGCTAATAGTGTGATCAATGGCATCCCTCTGAATCCTTTCTTTTTCTGAATGAGACACAAAAATGACCCAAATGCATATAAAAAAGTAACAGGATTATTCAGTGCTATAGGCAAGGTTGTAGCTTTTACCTTGACCGTCCATTGAAGCAGGTCGATGTAATTGCTTTGCTATTTACGCATCATTTTCTTGTGCTGTCCATATGTAATAATGGGTGTTCTTGAGAGAAGAGCAACAAAGGTGTGGGGGGAATTCATAGTATTACAGCCCACACCAGTAGAGAAAGAGCTTAATCTTTTAAAAGGTGTATAAAAGCTGATAGGAGCTTTTCTAAGATAGACCAAGGTAATTTCAGCTCTTTGGAAGGTTGTAGTTTGCATTTTATACACTATCTACTGCATAAAGGTATAAGGGAAGCTGCTTCATCCTGTTATATCCCCAATTATTACAAAGGAATGCTTTGTACACAGTAATTGTCAAGGTGTTAGAACAGCATTTATTGGTTTGAGATTTCTTATATGTTCTGTAATTACCGATCAGTACCAATCTAGCTGTAGTTGGTTAATTGTATGCCACATGGCCACCTCTGTATAGCATTATTGAACACACAAAGCACAGTGGCCCAATGGGTCATTGATTGATTTCCTGCACATCAGTCTAGAGTTTATATGAAGTTATAATATTGATCTCTGCTATTAGTGCTTACCTACAGTCTGTGTGTTCCCTTTTCAAGTTGCTGGCTAAGAATTAAGCCTTTCATACTCACCATAAACTCAGAAAAGGGTCAGAAAATGGACCTTAGCTTCCTTACTGTTATTTCACGAACTTTATGATCTAAAAACAGAGCAAATATTAGGCTAGTTCATCTAATAGATCACAAAACATTTCACTAATTACCTAAATTGTTAGTTTCATGGTGACACGAAAAGAACCTTCAGTGATTCACCCTCAGGGCAACATGTATTTCTAGCTGTAAAGATATTTTAGTCTGGACGATATCCAACTGTACTTTGGGACATTGATGTTGATATTTGGCTGCTGGAAAAAATCAGTAACAAAACATTGGATGAAAGTAATTTTTTAGAATACCAGCTCCTGGATTCAGGCTACCGACAGTGTTTTGTAATGGGATGACCACAAGGTAGAACAGGTGGTGTCTCACATCCTCTCCAGGGGTCATTCCTGTATAGGAAACAAAAATGTTGTGGTTGTAGGTTTGTCTCAGTTGGAGTCATTGGACTCCAACTGATACCAGGCTGACCAGGCCCATTACTCCCCTTGCTGCTATCACAGAGAGCAAAAAAATTCTTTATTTAAATCCCAAAACTCTTTATAGTTTTTCAGTTCAAAGTGTGGGAAGCTATGGAGTGTGAAATGATTTAGTTGATCTAAACCCTTTGTTGGAATTTCCTAATAAACCTCCATAGCCTTTATGTCATTCACTGGCGGAAGGTTAAACGCTCCCTATTTTCTGTTTCAAGTTTTGTAAACATGTATTTAAAGTTTTTGTGATTCAAAGAAAGGGTGATTTGCTCCTGTTTCTGGTGTAGCTTGCACAGTTAGTTCTTAAATATTGATTAGATACTCAGTTTTCTTCCCTTCAGGCCTATCACAGGTTACTAGTTAAGATTATTGGTTTACCAGCCACAAATGGGATCCAAGATTTCCTTTTATATTAATGTAAAACAAAGAAATTACAATTTAAAGTATAGCTGACACATGCAGTGTGTTTTTTTTACCCAATGTATGATTTGAATCAGTAATTTAAAATTTTTAATAATTTACCAGAACCATTGAGCAATGATTAACCCAACGGAAAATTACTAGATAATGTTTTACATTAACACTTTTGTTTTGTATGGGATCCTACAGCATGCATAATTGCTGTTCATTCTTGACCCCGTTTGGATAATTTATTATTCACTGCTTCTCTGGGTGTGCTTATAGCTTATATAAGCATCTTGTCAAGCTTGGCTAAGGAAATGGCCTAATTTAAGATCAATAGTGCTTTTAGACCAACAAGGCATCATTTGTCTCTGCTATTTTGATAGGTATTGCCAAGCTATTTTCACCCAGGTGTAAATGAGAGCCTTTGTGTCCGTGAAAACATAATTGGAATGTCAATAGCAGTGACTCTGCTTCTCTATTAATCTGATGGCAGGAAAAAGTAGAGCTCATTGGCTATTTGCATATATATCTCTATATATATATAAAACTTAACCTACGTGTTTTACACCAAAAATGGTACTTAAATTCTAAACAGAAAGTTACAGAAAGAGATGCAGTAACAGCACTGTCCTTCATTGCAGAGCTGAATTCCTATCCTCACAACAGCCTTTTCTTCACACCACAAACTGTTTTATGTGTGAATTTATATCTTGACAAAATGTGGAGGTATTGGCACAAAAAAACATTGTTAGTTTATAGCTATTCAGTGTATAATGGTCCCAGTTAGAGCTGAAGCAGAATAATGTATGTTGAAGTTATTCCCTTAGGCAAGCCAATATTGATTATGTCCCTATACCTCAAGATGCATTGCCATTTCCAATTTTCTTTCATTAGTTTCAACAGGCAGTAGTTTGGCTTTTGCATATTGACATGATGGTCTAACACCACATCCAGGAACAAAAAAACAAAAACCATCTGGCTGTGTTTCTGCTGCCAGCTGGTTCTTTCTCAAACGTTTCGAATAGAAGGAATATTTTGTTCAATCAATTCAATTTTAAACACTGTTCAAAATACATAGTGAATCAGTTCACTATTTTGATTGAATTTCCTTTTTTGATTGCTCATTTGAAGGTTTTAGCACGGTTGTATCAAAATATGTCTATCAAAATATTTGCTGATTTCAAGTACTGTGTAGTCAGTGGTGCTGTAGTTTCATATACAAAAATTCTTCTGATAAAGTTTAAATAAAAGTATGCCTAATGCCAAATTCCTTCCTCTTCCTGGAGTTTTTTTTTTTTTTTTTTTTAGTATCTCAAAAGAGAAGCTCACATTCAAGATTCAATTAGAGGAATGTTCACTGCAGTTTCAGCAAATGTTCACACCATAAAATTAGGATATTTATATTTTTGCCTGTTTGGGATTTTTGCAAACAGTTGACCTGGCAGTGTAATCAGCACTATATTTGGTATTTATCTCCTAATGATATTGTTTGTGTTCTTTGCTCCTTTAGTTTGGTAAACAGTTCTACATCATTTTAGAAGGTGCACATTCAGGCGGGCCCTGTAATGGAAGGCCATGTTTAAATTCATATTTAGTCCTGTCTTGTCACTTGTGCACAACACTGCCAACACACATCCACATAATGAGGTTAACTCGCACACAACTCCTCCTTTAAACAAAGTGAAACAGCATCTTTGTAATATGCCAGGATGCCTCATCTTGTCAGCTGATGGCAAGATGAGTCCATGCTGGACTCTCAGCACTATTAAAGCTTTGGCAGCTCTCCAGCGAGCCGGTTAGTGTGACCCTTTCCATCAGTATGGAGGTATTAGTTTTGGGACAGAAGGGAAAAGTGTGCACTGAGACTGAAAACTAACGGCTTTGCAAATCTCAGGTAATCCAACCAGAAAATCCTGTTGGGACCCTTAAGAGGCAAATTTTACAGGCTCCAGATATTTGTAATCCTGTTGTTTGAGTGCATGTAAAACAGCAACAGTAAGGCAAAGCGCTAAACCAGAGGAGCCAATTTAGATATGGAGCTTCAGGCGCCTATAGTGGTTCATGAGAATGGTTGTTTATGTCAAGTGTCAATAGGCAAGATCCACATCTATGAGTTGCTAGCATTCTACTGTACTGGCTGAGTGACTACCTTACAAAGTGTGAGAACCATTGAAGAATGAGGCAATTAAAACTCTTTTCTTGTCTGGTTTCTTTGGCTGGGTCTCATGATTGCTATACAAAGGTTTGACTCCATACATACATACATACATACATACATATCAGCTTTACAATCATATTTTTACAAAATGTAAAGTGTCTTCTACCTATTTCTGTGATTACTGACATCCTGTTCATGCATGTTATTGTATTGTTAAGGCCACCACCGTACGCCTCCTTAATCCAAAAATGTCCCTTTTCTTCTTGGCAAATCCTTTGATGAGGTGTCATGTGTTGGGCTCCTTTCATTATGAACTGCCGCTGCCTTTTGAAAATCCCAATAATAAGACACCTTTGATATGATCAAACCAGCCCATCAGATGGATGCAGCACGCATTGTGTTTGTTCACTGGCCTTCAAGCTCCCTAAGCACGCTCTCATTTTTAGGTTATTCATTCAGAATTTGAGCAGAGTTGGCTAATTAGCCAAGCGGGTGATTACACCCCTGGAACTTAAAGTCTATTTCGACGTTCACCATATCGAAAGCAGTGATGTGTCTGATTATGTAGTCGTTGCAGAGTGAGGCATTATTGGTTTGTAAATGGCAATGAAGCCCATTTAGTCATGCTGATGACGATAACCACGTCTCAACAAGAAACCAGTGAAATGGACCTTAATTAAAATGAATTATGATTTCTGCAGGGGGGCTTGAATGATCTAAAGTGCACAATATGCCACTCTTAATTTTAATTTTTGCTCTGAGAATTTATCTGAGGAGTTGATTATAGGGGCCCATTTTCTCTTTCATCTTCCTAGCTATTAATCCAAGATTGGTTTTTTTTGTTAGTTTGTTTTTTTTCCCCTGGTGTTGGGTGTTTGTTGCTCAGCTTTAAGCTCACTTTGCAGTGGTTGGAAGTGTTGGAGTGTCATCATGTGCCCTGTCGCCTGAGACCATATTGGCAGCTATGCATTAAATTGCTAATGTGCCTGGCAGAGCTACATTATCTGCCCCATCAAAGTGACAAGGGTAGGGATAAAGTACTGAAGTTGGCTGTCCAAGAGATCATTGAAAAATGGGTTTTGTGGATAAGGCTTGGCAGAGTTGGCTTTCGAATGTTGTCTTTGAATTTGTTTTGTTTCTGCCTTGCTGATTTGACAGCTGCAGGACAAAGAGGCAGAAGTGGCTGGCCAGCTTCACCTGCATTAAATGTCCACCACATTAAACTGTGGTAGAGCTTGCTCAGAATCAGAATCAAACTCACACTTGTATGCCTCTGCAGCTGTTCAAGTTGTAACATTGTGGTTATTTGCAATCCGCAGTGTTTTTAAGGAGATAGACTCACCCATTGAAAGAAAAGACATATTGTCTGGGCTTCTGTTTTTTGAAAGTGTAGTTAGATCGGTTGATGAGTTAAGTAAAGATGGTAGTAGTTGTAGTGCACATGAATGAATCTTTGATAGGTCCTTTTTTAAAAATTATTATTATTAATGTCATGAAGAATGTGCATTTGTATCTGTATAATTCTTGTTTTCCAGCAGGATAGTCTAACGTGAAACCAGATTCAGGCCTCAGGTTGTTGAAAAATGTGATACGAATGCCCTTTGAGCTGCAAGAGTAGTCATATCAACTCCTCAGTAGCGTTTCAGGATCACTCTAAGAGGGTCTGTGTCTTTCGCAGTTTTCTATCTTTCCCCATGTTTTCATCGGAGGCATAGAAAATGACGAGATGTTGAACTATATATCGGGATGACTGTCAGCCCCTGGCGATGGATGATGGCTGAAGTGGGTGATGAAAAAGTTGGAAATGGTTTTGGTGGAGTGAGTTATGGGGGAATTGGATCTTTTTAAAAATGAAAAATGGTGCACAGAGTGAACCCAAGAGACAATCTCTCATTGGTTTTCAAATGACTGGCCACCATGTGCTGTCCAGAAACAGGAACCAAGGAGGAGAGTTCTGGCTTCAGGTGCGATTTTGATGTAGAAGTGGTAGAAAACCAGTCACCTTGTGATGATTAATGAGCTGCAGCTCATGGCAGAGTTTTTAACCATCCTGATCATGAATGTAAGCACCCCACACTCACACTTTGTGGCAAGTCTGCTGCTGCCTTTCCTCCAGTCTGACTTACACACACACAGCATAGCCATAAACTCAAAATAGTTCCAACTGAATCTCACGCTGTGTATTGGATGGAAGTGGAAAATGGAAATGCTGATGATTCTGTTTGGGACTATTGTAAGGCTTGTCACTTTTGCTTTTTTTGAGGCCACACGTTTTGAGACATATTTTCAAGACTTGATTAATGTCACAAAATAAGATTTGGTTGCTAATAATTACCCCCACCACTGAAACACATAACATTTTCTCTTTACCTGTTGTAAATTCAGGAATAGAAGATAACATTTCTACTCTTGTAAATACTAAACATGAATAGGTGACTGACAAGATATGTAAGTTATTTAGGTTGTGCCGTGTCACATTCTGCAAGGATTGAAAATAGTGTTGCAACACCAAGGTTTGGTAGGCAAATGTAAGTTCTGCAAATTGACAAAAATGCAAAGTTACAGTATTATCATACTGAGTCTCTTCAGCCGGCTTTTTCTGCAGCACAGTGTCCCTCCATGAATGTTCAGTCTTTTGGAAAAGCAGTTTGGAATACACATAAAGCGCAAAAAAATAAAAATGAAAATATGTGGCATTGTACTATTCAGTATGGTCTAAAGGTCCTCATTGTAACTACATATTGTTGGTTGACAATACTCATAGCTGATGTAGAATGAAAGAACCTCTAAAGAGCTGATCAGTCACACAGATGAGGTTATCTCTCATTCTTACTGTTATACTGTTCATCTCTATTAGAGACAGCCAGTGAAGATTGTTATCCTTTTAGCAAGCTGCTCCACCTTGCAAGAGGTTCTCTATACATGAACTGTCTTAAGTGAGTTACCTGGCCCCCACCATAAAACGGCCCACATTAATGAGCTGTGTAACAAAAAAGGGGCCTCTGAAAATTTATTGAATGCTTGCTTCTCTCTTTTTGGCAGCAGTCCTCTGAACGCTGTCAGCTCTTTCGTTCTGCTGCTTGACGGTGTTCCAACCCCGTCGGCTTAGCACAGCTACAGTGTGAATCAAGGCCTGTTTGCAGTAATATTCCTTATATTTATTCTTGGGCAAGATTTTTTTTTTTTTCCTGGTTGCTATGCCACTGTTCCAATACCAGACCTATCTTATGTCACCTCAGCACACCCTGGCAGTGGTTTACATTTGGAGTCATGTCTACACCAAGAATGGTTTGTTCAGAAATATGCCACATTGTGCTTTGGAACCCTTGAACTTTTGATGTTTAAACCAGCTGACTTGAGAGAAAGCTTTTACAGGGAATAGAGACATTATGTTCCCGATTTTTAACAAGATGAAGCTTTTTCAGCTAACACCAACCCTCCTCTGGCAAAGTCTATAAATAAAATAGCCTATTATTTCTACAATTTCTTTTTTTTTTTTTTTGTGGTGGTGGTGTTTGTTATTGTGGTCAATAGCTATAATGTTTGAGCAAAATATGATCGGTGAGTGGAAGTAGGTGTTCTTTTCTGAATGTCCTTGTTACTTTATACTGAGGCATCCTTTTTCTCTTCTGTTGTTACAGGTTCAACTATAGATCAACACACCATCTCACCTCAAATGGCTTCTATGAGTTCCTCAACTGGTTTGATGAAAGGGCCTGGTACCCACTGGGCAGGATTGTTGGTGGCACTGTAAGTTTTTCTTTTTGTTACGGAGATAGTCAAGAGTTGCCCAGCTGGCTTTACAATTAACAACATGCTGGAGGGATTATATATTCAACCTGGCCTGTCAGTACTTTGGCATCCCTCAGGTGGTGCTGGCTGGGTAAAAGGAAGTCTCAAGTACTTTCACATTTTGACTCTGGCCATGCATGAAGAAATAACAATTATATTTGTCTCATGACAGAAATTAGCTAAATCTGCAGTCTCAAATCCTTTTATTATCATGGATAATCAGATCAACCTTACCAAACTGACTGCAGTCGGCACATCAGTAAGTACAGCCAGGCATCGAATTATGCTTTAAGTCAAACTTAATCCTATTAAAGTACCTACCTGATCCAGAAAAGTATAGTATACCTACTGTTAATATTCATGAGAATAAAGGGATTATTCATAGATATTACGGATATAGTCTGTGTTTAACCCTTTGACACAGAGGATTCCTATTGTCCACCTGGGCTTTTTGCTTATTTTAACCATAAACGGGTCAGAGAGTGTCCTGTCAGTAAGTGCTTTTGCCCATTTTTCCAGAACATTTAGAACCTTCGATATCTGGCAGTTTACCATATGTTGAAAGAATATATTAAAGGTTAACAACGAAGGAATGAATTTGCCGACTTCCAGCCACAGCGCAAGTGCAATTACCGTAATGACCCTAAATTGGCTGTCAGAAGCAGCTGGAATTTCTCTGACAGAGCAATAACTTGCAAATTTACGGTAATTCGAAGTGTGATGCTTGGTTTAGAAGGGTTAATGCAAGATAATTGGAAGGAGATCTTCAGTCTGGTGTTTTATCTTTACTGCTGAGTGTGTAGTATTAGCATGGGTTATCTGGAGGAAGGCAAGGCAGTGCAGTGATGCCATAGAGCTGTCTAAGCCTCCACTGGGCAACATAGATTTAAGTCACAATCCAGTAGGAACAGTGAGCTGTTAACTTGACCGATTCCCCTTGACTGCCATGGCCTCCCTGTTTACCAGCAGCGATTGTTGTGAAACATTGAACCTTTCCTGTGAAAAATACACTGTGCTGATTCAATGCAATTCATCTACTATTTCCCCGCCTCAACTCCTTGGTGCATCTCCTGCCCCAAACTTCATCTTTTCAGCCCTGCATCCTGTGAATGGTGAGGCCTGTGTGAATAAAAAATCTCTGGCCTATCCATCTCGCTTCTCACTTTAACAAACACACTTGCGTACTTCACTCTCAAATAAGCTTCATGGACCCACAAGGGCTCCACTCTGAACTATAATTGCACTGGCTAATGATGCATCAGGACTACATAATCTAGGTCCTCTGAGCCAGATAAATGTGGAAATGTCTCCCAACATGTTTCCATTATGAGGTCCAGCTGAGAGGTCGGGATGGAGCGTGGTACTTGAAGCCTGTAGCGTGACTTCTTTCTTTCTCCCTCTTTCTGTGTTGTATAAACTTAGATTGCAGGGTGAATGGAGAGTTCCTCTGCACGGTTGAAACAGAAAGGCATATTAATGCTGTGCACTGCTGTCAGATCCCATTTTTGCTGTGGGACCAAAAGGGTGTTGCAGGCAGAAGATGCAGCTATGCTACATGCTGATATTTGAATATAATAATTACTACTAAAGGAGACCCAAGGCATTCAAATCCAAAACCCATCCATCAGCATTCATCTGTCTTAAGCAATTACCATCAGCTACTGGTAATTACATAAGACAAGCCTGGCTTATAATAATGGATGTCCTGGTTCTGTTGTACTACATGGATACTTGGGTTAGGCCTTGGGCCCACAGGCTGGGAGCTGAGAGTTATGATTAGAATGGTAATCAGAGTTTATAGGCTTATAGTTTAAAGTTAATTTTCATGACATTTGCAAGAGTCATTTCCTGCTCAGTGCATGATCTTCTCCATACAAATTTGCACACGCAGCTCGCATCTTTCCTTTGTTAACTGTACTGGCGAGTTATGAATTCAAAAATAAACAACTGCAGATGGATTGATGTGACACAGATCGCAGATCTCTTCTATCCTTGAAGATTCTCAGTCATCCTGGTCATGAAGAAGAGTTTTTATTTGTGAGGTAAAACATCTGCAAAAACCTCAAGCAAGTCCAAATGCTTTCTTACCTTTAGAAATCTTTTCTAAGCTCAGATATTATTTCCCTTAGAGCTTAAAAAAAAAAGAAAAAAGAAATTGAATTTGACATTATTGAAATATTGTAATATTATCAGCACACTACCCTCAGGCCACACCAATATGCATTAGCAGCATTATGAGAACTTATGCTGTGTCTCAGCTTCGGTTTTGTATTTCGTTGGAAGACAAATGGGTGCTGCGGCGAAGGGCAGGACATATAACTCTTCCTGTAGCAGAACTGGCTTCCATCTGTACATCATTTCCCTCTGTGAGCAGTTACTCTGTTGCACTGAACATTCACTGTGTACTATAAAGTCTAACGTTTATATCATAATGTTTCTGGTCCTCAAGACTGAAAAGTTGCTTTGATATCAGCTTTCTTAGACAGAAAACCTGTAAAACTAAAGTGTTTCCACAACATGAAAAATAAACCAAGGGGACAATGTAAGTACATATGAAGTCTTGTCAGTGTGATTTCTGATGCCCCTTTGCTTGGAAAGGGTAAGCTGAGCAGTTACAGGTAGTATGAGTTGAGCAATTTCAGAGGATATAATTTGTGGAATGCTTCTTGTGGCCAGAGGTGTGTTTCACACTGTCTCTTAGCAATTACAAAGCAAATATGGAGGTCATGTTGTCCTTGCAACATGTGTTATTACTTTGAGCGGTGTCAGCTGATGACTGCTTCCGCCCCAGTGCCCCTAAGACAAGTTACTTGACAACATTTTATTTGTTATTTAAAAAAATGTCTGATCCTGGACACTGAGGGACGAGTCTGTTGGGATATGTCTGATTCAGCTGAGGTAGAGCTGAAACAAATGTATTGCTCTGTCACTAAACTGATATCACAGCCCTTCTGCCTCACTGCATCTTCCTTTGGGACAGTTGAATTACTTCAGACCTGGAAGGTGACGTCAAAGGTTATGTCAGGTGATATTGAATTTTTTCTTCATTCATTCATCTTAACTGCTTATCTGTTTCTGGGCCACGGGGGGTTCTGGAGCCAATCCGAGCTCACATTGAGCAAGGGCGGGGTACAAATTCACACTCAGTCACCAGTTAACTTAACTTAAACATGATTTAAGTTAGTCACCTTGGAATGGTGGGAGGAAGCCGGAGTACCCAGAGGAAACCCATGCAAGCATTGGGAGAACATGCAAACTCTGCACGGAAAGGCCCCAGGCTTGGGAACCAAACACACAATTGTCTTGTTTTGGGGCAACAGCGCTAACCACTTTGCCGCTGTGCTGCCCTGAATTTTCAAATAAAAAAGTAAACATAACAAATAACAGAAAGACTCCGGCATGTAAGCAAAACTAATTTCTCTGCTCCATGGAGCTTTATTATTTTCACAGAACTATCATAACATGACTATGAAGCCTACAGCTGTAATGGGTGACATGTTCCATTTTTACCATGAGGTTAATTTGTTGATTGGATACTCAAAATGTGTATTGAAAAAAGCAGGAAAATTTATAATTTACTCCTATTTGAGTTTGAGTTACGTTTGCTAAAATCTGCTGTGCTCAGCGGTTCGAGGAAATGACTGTATTGAATTATATATTCACGGCAGTTTTTAAGATTTATAATCTAAATTTGGAACAGATGGGCTTGCGCCTGCCAGACACAGAGAGTAGGGAAGTCAAAGTACTGAGAGCCCCTCTAATGCATTGTTGTTCTGTCCTTTTAAAGTTTAACAACGAGAGAATGTGTTTTATTAGCTGACAAGATATATATAACAACCTTCCCACTTTTAGCCTTTAAAAGGCTTGCTTTGCTGTATCTCAAAGTGAACTTGGAAAAAGTTTAGTGCCAGATGGCAGGTCATTTTATGTCTTAAAGGGACTGGCCTTTCAATAGCAGGTGGGTGGGTCATTCTGTTCGTTATACTTGATGCAAATGTCTTTCTATTACATGCAAATCAATGCAAAGTGGAAAAATGCAGGAACTGCATCACAGAGATCTGACAAAGCTATTAGAGAGGCACAGTGATGGATCTTTGACAACTTCAGGCTTTTAAATGAGAGACTTGTGTGATTGCTAAAAAATTCCAATGCTTTGCTCAGAGGCACCATGATGGTATTTCTGGAGTAAAACAATGCCACTCGCACATTAAGTGTAGACTAATAGTCAAAATCTCACTTGTTTGCATGAGTGACCTAGATAATTTTCCAAGCATAAATAGGCTTTGGGGAAGAGGGGCATGTAGCTGACGCCTACACTGCATTTGAGATCATAAAATGAAAGTGTCAGGGCTCTTATTTGCATCCAGTCTGCTTTTAAAACATGCAGCAGTGTGGACAATTGCAGTGTTAATTTCAGATTACCACAGTCTGTCTCACAACCCATTATGCAGTTTAAATCTATGGCCTTTTTTTTCGCAATTTGGCAACTTATGTTCCCTTTTTTGTTGTTACATGTCTTGACATTTTGCCACCGTTGGTCTAGTTTCTTATGCTGCGTAGTCTGTGACCCCTCCAGCTCCAGGTGGAATTCATAAAGCCATCTTTGCTATATCTGACAGCAGTGACTGACACTCTTGTCTGTTACAATTCAACGTTTTACCCGCTTGCACTTTGTTTAGCACTGATTCTCTCCTTCCAACCTCTAAAATTCCCTTTGCACCCATTTTCTCTCAAACCTCTCTTCCTATTTATCTTTGATCATCCTTCTTCTTTTTGCAACTGCCTTTTCCTAATCTCTTGCTGTTTCTTTCTTCGTTTATCATTACTCCCACTTCTTTTTTTCTTTTTTTTTTTCAGATCAATGCTGACAATCCTCAATAATTGTGTATGATAACATTAAGTATCTAAACTTTCAGATAGGTCACACTGTTTGCACGACAGATGAGCTGATATCAGTTTAGCGTCCGTCTGCCTGGACTGGTCCAGCTGGCTGGCTTTTGACAACAGCCTATGTCTATTTTATTTGTACAGTGAACAAGCTATTTATTGCTTTCTTCAGTGCAAATTTTGTTGAATAGTTTTATGTACACTGATTTGTATATATGAAGCTAAAATGCTTACAAGAGTGGTTTTATAAATGGCAGGCTACACCTCCATTAGATGGAGTCCAATCCGCAGAGCCATGAAGAAAGACTAGGTTGATTTTCATTGAGGTAGATTGAGTGAAGAAGCTCAGGTCTCCAAGGTACTGGCTAATTAGAGACATGAAGACCTGGGTTTATTAACAGTAAGGCAAAAGGCACCAAATTGAAGACATCATTCATGTTAAACATGGCGTCAGCCTACCTCCGACAACCAGTGTACTGCATGGAGCCCTAATTGCATGTGTTCTCATGTATTGAAGAGATGGGGCCATGGGTCTCACCTACCCAGGCTCAATTGAAGCTGTTCAATTGAGTGGGGAGTTTAATTAATTACAGCTTTATGATAAAGTATATACCACCATGGCATTTATTAAAAATACTCATCCATTGCATTCATCAATTTGCAAATGTGAGAATTGGATTTTTATTTTTATTTTTTAAATTTAATATGTTTGGGAAATGGGCTGTTAGTCAGACAACCTCGGGGTTCAGGAAATATTCATGGCCATTTCTCCCTATTTGCTGACATTTTATTGACATACTAATTCAGTCAACCGAAAACAGATTTATGGTGTACAAAAAGGGATGTCAATGATGGTTCAATTATTGACTGCTTTCTCTTAATAATTCAATCAGTTCAAGACAATGCTATAGATGGGCAGTCTGGGAGCACCACCAGGTAGTGCTTATTACTGCTTAATAAGGTGGACTTGCATATTAATTTATAAGAAAATAAGTGTAACCTCACTGTGGCTGTGTTGATGGAAACTGCAGATTAAAGCTGGGAAAATGAGTTATTTGTTAACTGTCTGGTTTTAATGAAAAAGAAGATTTCCAGCAGTTGAATTAATATTTGATTACTCTGAGAAATCCAGAAGTCAATTCCATCATTTTCAATAAAGTTGCGTATTTTGTGAAACAAATAAAAGTGGAGTTTGTGGTGGAGAGATGTGGGGAACCGTTATTCAGGCTGCCTCTTTTTCTCTTTACTGTTGAAAAGTTAAAGCCATTCTGCTAGAAAAAAAATGGGTCAAGGGTAGTTTTCATTTTTAAATATGCTCAGTGCTGAGTCTGATATATTGTATGTTCTTTGTGCAGCATTGATTTTGCATTGGAACTTGGTTGAAATTTGTCTTGGCTTATAGTGTGTTGAACAGTATTGGCTCTATGGCAGTGTGAAAAAGCCTGCATAGTAACATAATAAATCATATTGCTCATATTGACAGAGCTACTTGGAGCCATCAGCATACTGATGTTTGCAGTAACAATGCATACGTAACAGGTTTGATGGAAATTACCAGTAGTTTTGCAAATATCTAACCAATGAGAAATGAATCTTTTGGCTTGATGATGGTGCTACATGAGAAGATCAGATCACAGAAATATTAGTTTCAGAAGACATGATTGTGTGTTTTGTAGAAGAGTTTAGGATATCAGGTCAGGTCACGTTGTCACTCACCCACTATTGTTCATGTGTGACTTCCAACCTCTCCTTTTTTTCAGTTTGTCCTTCCTCTCACCGCATCTCTCTCTTTTTTTTTTTTTCCCTCCCTCAGGTATACCCGGGGTTAATGGTGACTGCAGGCCTCATCCACTACGTGCTCAACCTGCTCCACATTACAGTTCACATCCGTGATGTGTGTGTCTTTCTGGCACCGGTGTTCAGTGGTCTGACTGCCATCTCTACCTTCCTGCTGACACGTGAGCTGTGGAACCAGGGTGCAGGTCTGCTGGCAGCCTGCTTCATTGCCATCGTCCCTGGTTATATCTCCCGCTCTGTGGCAGGCTCTTTTGACAATGAGGGCATTGCCATCTTCGCCCTGCAGTTCACTTATTATCTCTGGGTATGTATTCTCTTCACTTGATGGGAAAGCTGCAATCACGAAAAATCTTGCAGCACATCAAAATGTAATACTGCCAAATGTGTAATTACACGGTTAATATATGCTCTTGGTACAATGTTTAGTTCTATTTTTAGTTAAGTGATGCTTGAAGTGTTTTTGTAATGAATCAGAATAATGTTCACTTTGGATTTAAATGTGTTTTAGCTGAAAAATGTCAAGCTGTCAAGCATCCATAGTTCTTTGTTACTTTACACGGGATATGCTTCATGAAGCTGGAAAAGTAGTCCTGTTTTAAAATGTTACTGGGCCTCAGATGTTAAATTATTTATCTGGAACCTTGAAAGGCACACCAACAATGTGGAGCCCAGGAAACGGCGTGCTGCGCTCCAAAACCTTCACAGTAAGATGACCTTTAAGAGGACAATACAGACCAGCTGACTTTGTAAAATTATCAACATTATTATTTTCAACAATTTCGGATTTATCTTGAGTTTTAGATTTCATTTTTTTTTTTTTTTTTTTTTTTTTTACATTCTGTGTTTAGACCATAATTTGTCCAACCTTGCAGAACAAAAGTAAGAGTTTATGAGAAAAGGTTATTTTTGATCAAAGCTCATGTTTTTTTTTTTTTTGGTTTGTTTTTTTTTGGTGGCACCTGCCTGTACAAAGAATTTTTAAAATGGTCTTGGTAGGAAAGAAGTAAAGTAATTAAAGTAAAGTAAATAAGTAAGTAAAATATGTCTGAAACAGACTTTTCACTTTACCTCAGTGTATCCACTCTTCTCTTGCATCAGCAGCTGCCTTACAGCCCTTCAGCTCGTGTGTGTGTGTGTATGTCTCAGAGAGAGAGAAATTGAAGAGCTCTGCTTTACAAGCAATTTTGTCAGCAGTCCTTCAATACTTGTGAAGGTCAAATCCAAGAACAAGAACGAAGTTTTTGAGGGCCCCCCCCCCCCCCATTGTGTATTGAGCTGTATCCCTTCAGTAATATATGCGTTATTTTTACTTTAATACTGAGAATAAAAATGGTTATACCAAGATAGAATTTTTATGAAAATTAATATGTGCTAGGGAAATTTGCAAAATTTCCAGAAAATGCAGCTATCTGTGGTAAACCAAGTTTCTCTTGAAGGTTTGTAAGATCTGTAAAGGTCATTTCCATTTAAAATCAGCCGATAAAGCTCACAGCACTATATATGTAATAGAAAAATCCATGTAGAAATGCTTTATCAAAAATAGAATTGAATATAAAGACAAATAGATACAGAAATCAGTGCAGCAGAACCACCAGAAACATATTGCTGCTAAGGCTATATAGTTGCTAAAAAAGCTGCCGATAGTCTAAATGCATGAATAAGAGTGTCTGCCATGAGAGAAATTAGTGGGTATACTTCTTATTTATAGAGTGCATGTCACCTTATTCAGTTTATAAAATGACTATCTATCAACAAAATTGCCTCATGTTCCTATAGGCTGCAGTAAAATAAGATAAATTCACCAGGTTAAAGTGAAGCAATTACACTCACTTATACATAATCACTATAAAAGAATTTCACACCTGCACAGTTAACCTGTGATAGAAAAGATGTTAAATGAATGTTGAAGTGCCGATGCTAAATAAGTGACACTGCAATTAGCAATTATCTCTGGCTTTAGACCATTTATATAGCAGGTATGACAAAAGAAATTCAAATACCTGTCACTTGACATTTTCTATGGTTTACTCCTTGCAACAGCTTCGCTGTTCCTCTGCATTGCACCAGCTGCTCATTTTGCTTTAGTTTTGGGTTTTGTTTGTTTTTTCCTTTTTGCTTGGAAGTGTAGGTATTGTCTAGAAAAGATTACTACATGATGGGATGCTGCAGTACAACTAGATACGACTCATGCAAATAAGCCATATGTCTATTATTGAACAACTGTAGCTACGTTGTTGTGGGGGGATGTTTCATTCAATGCTACTTGAAGGCCACCGGAATTACAGGAATAATGCAGAAAACTAAAAACACAGTTTACTTTAAACTGCCTTGATTGCTTTGTCATTATACCAACAGTGTTCAAACATGACCGCCTGCAGCTGTTACAAAATACCCTCACTGCTCAAAATGGTTCTAGATCCACAGGAGTCCCACATTTATGCAGATGTGTATTTAGAGGCCATACAACAGTGAACATCAGCATTCAGGATAAGTGTTCTGTTTTAGCTGATTGTTTGGGGAGTCAGTTATAGCGGAGCACACGCAGCTGAAGATTCAGCCTGCTGTTAAATCTAAAATATCCATGCAACAAATGCAAACACATGTATTGCTGATCTTTTCAGGCATTTAATTGGTAAACTCGGAAATCATGGTTATCACGCGATGTTCATTTCGCCTGTACATGCATAACGATGGCTCATTTTTAAGAGGCTTTAAGTAAAATATGCGGTTGTTAATGCCGCTGGATCTGCAAATGGTGTTTGCAAAAGACAGTTGGAAACGAGAGGCTGCATAAATATTTTCCATTTTAAATATTATCTTCAGTTTTTCATGCCCTTGTGTCTTTGTTTTCAACTTCTAATTTAAATTTAAATTTATCTAATATATTTACATTAACTTTGTCATTTGAATTCTCAACAGAAATGTCCCACTCAGACATGGATTTCCTAATTTTTTTTTTTATCTGCTGAGTCCCAGTAGATCTCCATGTAAGACAGGCTAATGAGCAGGAAAATGGGTTGAGCTGTCCTCATCCAATTGTGGTTCAGTAAGTGAACAGAAAAGAGCTTTTATTATGTGCACCAAAGGCAGTCATTGAGTTGTAATAGTAGCTTTTAGGCTATTTGTCCAAATTCTATTTTACCTTTGGGCGTTCATCTCCCTTTATGCTTAAGTGTAAAGACATGTTGGAAGCTTTCATCCAGGGAGAAGTACCAACGCAGTTATCCTGTTATGCCATGACTCACTGCTGATTGTCACAGAATAACAAGCTTGGCAATACAATTGCCACCAGGTCGGATGGGGTCTTTTAATCTGTCCAACGATTCAACCATTCCATTTTATGTCACTTTGTCAAATTGTGCATGGGTCCAACTCTACATTTGGTTTCAAGGTAGCATGAGTCACTGGCCTCAAGTACACTCGCTGACAGCTCTGTGGCCTTTTTTTGAACTCGCTCACTGTAACTGATCTGCCAATGCTCCTGCAGTTTACTGTCCAGGTGGCTGGGTGAGCACCCCCTGAGTGTCTGCAGTTTTAGTCCCCAAACCAACACAGTTGGCTCAGTGTCTGAACCGGGTATGGTAGAGTGAAACCAAACAGCTGATTACGTTGTTTGGCAACTCTGTGAATACAAACGTAATCTTTCTTTATGCAGGGATTTAAAGAAGTATACAAAAGACAGTGCTTGAACTGTACTACTAAAAATGCCTTTGCAAGTATTTTATATGTATGGTTTTCAAGTCTGCAATGACTTTTACCAAACTCGTAAACTTACTCTAGCTGCTTTAATTTCTCAGTCTCTTGGTAGCAAAGTTGTAACTTGCCGCGTACTTTCTCAGTTGAATTCTATTTCTTGTAATATTTAATGCTCACACCAAGTTTTTCTGTTGCACTGAAGCTTTACGTTTTTCCTTCACTTGTAAGTGATATTTGCCAATTGAGTAAATATATAAGAATAACTAATCGTAATTACTATTGACAGAAAATTATGGCAGTGATAATGTGGAATTACCATTGTTTTTTCATTGTTCATTTAAGATTTTTGTTCTAATCTTTATATGATGTTAAAAAAGGCAGCATACAAGTTACATTCGCTACTAATTTGTATGCTTGCTATGGCAACAGTACAAGCTTTGAGGAATTGGTGCAAACATTTAGAACCAATTTCCATTTTTAATAATGCCGAATTATTAAGGAGTGATATTGGATCATTTGCAGAAAAGAAAATTTGCTGTTAATCAAAAAGTCTATTTATTTTTGTCCCAATTCAGTCTTTTTTGCATATTGATGTGGTTTCCGTCATAACATGAAATGTGACTTATCACTAATGTTAACACTAGCTGCCATCAACTGGAACAGCCTCGCTCCATCCTGGCCAGATTTTTTGTGGTGCCCAGATCACATTAATACTTTAATTTATAATTTTATAATTTTAAGTAGTAACTTTAAATAGTCATGTGTGGCGTCTTTAAATAGCTTTCTTAGTTTCACAGAAGGAACTACAAAACCTTTTAAAAAGACATTAAGCGCTTCTAAATGTTAACAAGAGCCTTCATGCTTTTTTTGACCGTCTGGTTCCTTCCAGTAATTTTGCTCCTACGACATATCAGGTGTTTTGCTTCTGTGTCATTTTTAATTCTGCTTCCAACCCAACCCAACCCAAAAAAAACTGTCCCCATAATTATTTGTCTCATACCAGCAAATGTGTTACAATCGTGTTTCTCTGCATTATCATAATGACTTCTTGTCATCTTCTGTGTACGGACAATACATCTCCAGGTGAGGCAGGTGTTCCTCGCAGTAGCAATCACCACTTCTTAAGGCGATATGTCATCAGCAGAGCGGCGCCATTGGGAGAGAAAAAAAAATCCTCAACTCGCCAACCACAGCTCACGTCCTTCGTTCTATTTGGCAAGGACCCTGAAAAACAATCATCCTGGCCATGCACCACTGCCTCCCATTATCAATCCCATTTACCCACATTTGTCTTTGTGTTTTCCTTTCCTCCTCTCTCTTTCTTCCATCTCATCTCTCTTTAATAGTCTTTGTCTTCTTTTGTCAGTGGTATTGTTTTGCTGTTGCTGTGTTCTGCTTTCTACCCCATCTTTTTTCTTTTCTTGTCTTCCCTCGTGTTCATCTTGCCTTGGTGTCTCTTCCTGTATCTCATTATTAGTTTCTCATTTCTCCCACTCTCTTCTTCATGTCTTTACCAATCTTCTCCTCCACATAGCAAAAACACACAGAGCTGTTCTCTCAAGTCTCACACCAATCTTCATTATCCAACTCTTTCATTTTATCCGCTAATAACCCGTACAACTCCAGTGGCTTAATCTGTGTTTACCCCGCCCCATTCCAACACACGCACTTGCACACCCTCCCATAATCTATAATTGAATCCTCTCAAACCCAGAGAGCTGCTCTTTTTAACACATTGCTCTTTATAACATGAATACAGACACAAACACACACAAAGAGAGAGAGCCCCCCCCCCCCCGCTCAAACCCAATGGGCAAAAGGGGGGAGGAGTAATTCCATTCTTTCTTCCGGCTCACATTTAATTAGCTGGACTGGTATCACACTGTGACTTCTGTGTTCACAAACGGGGGGGGGGGGGTGAGAGGAAGGCTAGTTGGAAGGAGGTTGAGGCAGCAAACCTTCAGTTGGACATGACTTGTATTTGCATTGAATGGACAGCACATGACTTTATACTATGCCCCCCCCCAACCTCAGTGTAAATATTGTCCGTGGGGAATACAACAATGGACCCTTTTCACACTTCTGCATTCCACTAACCGGAAGTCGTCATAGTAGGGATAAACAATTTGAAAACATGTCGGCGGGAATGAATACAGCGGTAACAAACACAACTTCTCAGAGTCACAGCAGTTGTGTGCCTTTTTGTAGCAACTCGAAGAAAAAACAAGCAGAACTAGCTTTTCACCAGTTTCTTAATGATTTGGATCTCAGGAAATAGTGGCTGTGGGCTATAAAACAAAACGAAGGGCCGACGTTTAGCATAAAACGAGGCAGCAGATTTTGATTTTTGATTTAATAAAAGAAATTGCCTATCAAATAAAATAATAAATAAAATAAATCAACAAAAATCGTATAATTAATCAATATTCTGTCTGATTGTTGTATTATTATTATTATTATTATTATTATTAAAAGCTCGATAAAGGATACAAGCTATTCTACGAAAACTATGTCCATGACTGCAAAGCATAGGCTTCCTAGCTTGATACCGAACCAGTCTGCATTAACGTTGTTCTTTATTGTATCTATAACGTTACGTTTTGGTCAGTTCTGTTGTAAAGCCTGTATTTTATGCATGTCTGTCTAACGTTATTTATTCAGCGCCAATGTTGTTGATGGCGAAGTAGTGTTGAGAGCAAACTGTTACAGATAGATGACGAAAAGAGAGGCTCCCCATAAACTTGAGGTTTAAGCTCATGTCATTAGATCCAAAGATTTTTCCTTACACATTTGTTTTTAATTTCAGTGTTTTATGTAAGGGATAATATATAGTGAGCCGTGATTACTGAAAAAATAACTCCCGACAGGTGATCCCCGGAGTTATATTTCCAGTAATCACTGGCACACTATACATTATCACGCTTAATACATAGCCAATTATCAGTGGAAAAAAATAATCAGACAGAATATAATTATACGATTTTTATTGATTTTATAGGCAAATTTTTTTATTAAGTCAAAGATCTAAATCTGCTGCCTCGTTTTATGCTAAACATCGGCTCTTCGTTTCGTTTTATAGCCCACAGCCGCCGTTTGAAATCAAAGTCCTAAAACATCATGTCCTTCTACCACAAACAGGAGTTCTTTCTTCTTATAGGACAGAGTGATAATGAGGTCATCACAAGACCTACTTACTGCCTCCTACCTCAACATTCAGGGACAGTACTGTTTTAGGATGGTTTATTTTTGTGTTGAGGCTTTTCTGCATACATGTGTTATTCTGTACAGCTGACTTATTGGTGAAGGCCACAGTCTGACTGTGCTACCTAAGTCAAGCAATCATTGATTGTCTCACATCAGCAAATCTCTTGCATTGTTTTTTTTTTTTTTTTTTTTTTTTTTTTTTCTTCTTCATCAATGTGACATCTCAGTAACACCTTGAGGGAATAACCTAAAATTTCATTTCCAAGCCATTGTGGTCATAGGTCAAGGTCACAGCAGTCACCCAAAACATTTCTGGCTGACTCAAAAACACTTAGAACACTAATTAACTGGGCTGGTTGGCGGAGGCTTACAACCGCAAGGCAGTAATTATAGTCATTGTCAGTGTGTTTTTTAAATGTTAATGTGTGCACTTGCCTGCTTTACCACCCTGTGGTAGGGCAGGAGAGCTTGTTTACAAGATTTTGCTGGTGGTCTAATATAAACAGGTGTCCTCATACCCTTTCTGCGACACAGCTAGCTACTACAGATCTACTGTAATCGTTTAACAGTAATCATGAAACTAGTTTTAAAGATCCACTAAATATGTATTTGTCTCCATTTCAAAGTATACAACCACATTTTAATTCTATGTTCATCTTAAAACACAATTAACTTGTTCTTAAATCCAGCAAATCTCAATGTTAGCAATGCTTTTGTTGGAGCTATTATGTTTGAATAGCAGACAACTATAAAACCAATAGTGAACCTTTAGGGGAGAAGACAACCTGCACTCTGCCAGATATTATCCCAGCATTCACAAACCAAATGAGAATATCATGTAATTATAACAGAAAATGCATAGGCTTTAATGCTTTACTTTAAGATGTCCATGAAGCATAAACTTTGAATCTCCATATCTTATTTTATGTTCATACGTATATGGCTAATTTACTAGTGTAACTCTTGTATCATTGTTTGCTTTCTCTGTTGTAGGTGAAATCAGTGAAGACTGGCTCTGTGTTCTGGACTATTGGCTGCTGTCTCTCCTATTTCTACATGGTAAGAATAGTTCACACACACACGCGCACACACACACACACACACACACACACACAGTGAACACACTGGATACTTATTACTCCTTTTTATTCAATTGGAATTGAATTACAAATTCTCCTGCCATCTTTAACTTATATCAAACTAATATTTTAGGCATTTGTTTAGATACTTCTGTCATCTATTTGATGTGACTGTATGTGTTTTAATCTACTTAACTTCCATTTCTGATTCACCATATTGATTGTGGCCCCTGAAAAATCTTTTAACCTACATAATCTACATTCTAGATAAGCAGCATATGATGCCATGATACCTTTTTTGTTATAATGTCCTATGAAAATGCTTATGAGGTCAAAACTTTGCCTATTAGTATTGGTGTTAAACACACATTTCTCAACACATCCGACTTCATGTGTCTGAAGAGAAAGTTTCAATTCATAACTAGTTCTCAATAATAAGGCCCATTGGTGGAGTGACTGTTGTTGGTCTGGCATTGACATGCCAATGCATAGAGCAGTTTGGCCAGTGGGTTTTGCATTGTTTACAAATGCAAGAGAAAGCTCATTGGATGGTGTGTGTGTGTGTGTGTGTGTGTGTGTGTGTGTGTGTGTGTGTGTGTGTGTGAGGGGAGGGGGGGGGGGTAGGGGGAGTGTTCATGAAAAGCTCCAGCCTCTTACCCATTCCAGGCTAAATCTCTATGGCCAGTAGTGAGATAGATGTCAAATGAAAGAGATTACCTAAATCCAGCTTCATCGATCACACAGGACCACAGCATCCAAGGCGAGGGCAGGGGAGAGAGAAGCGATGGAAAAATGAATAAAAGAGATGAATAGACAGAGCTGTGGAGAGATAAGGGAAGAGAAGGATAGAGGGGACATAAAGATGGCAAGAAATGCAGAATAACACTGAATTGTAACTTCTGTTCTCTTCTAGTCAAAAGAAATGAAACCATGAATTTCCATGCTTCCTCCTCTCAATCATGTTTTTCTGCACAGTTTCTGAAGCCCACCTACTGCAGCAGTGAGTAATAAAGTAGGCATGTATGGCACCATGAGCACCACCAACCTCCAAATCCAGGTGCCCCCCTTTGGTCCTGCACACAAAGGGCCACACATGCTAGTTGACCCACTTGACCATTTTTGGTTGGGTTTTTTATTTTTATTTTTTTTTTTTTACCACCTCATAACTTTGCACTGTCAATTTAAGCAGGATATGGCCAAGGTTCCATTTTCTCATGGGACCTAATCAAATCTGACACTCACAAGGCAGATAGGGGAAAGAGAGAGAGACCCCTGCCTAGATATTGGCATAATCAGTGGAGAGAGGACAAAGAAGGACAAGATTAAGAAGAGGATCAGAGAAGAGGGACCCCACTAATGGACAAGAGCCACAGGAACCAGTCAGGGATTTGTGCAATATCATCCTTTCATCAGCCCAGGGATGAGTCTGAACAAGGTGAGGGTGGAGAGAAAGGGGGGAAAAAACAGAGAACAGTGAAAGCAGATGTGTGGTTCAACTGCACTGCGTCATTCATTCACGCAGGTTTGGCTCACTCCACTCTGTAGACCCAAAATCTTTACTAGTACAGCCGTCATTCCGTTAGTCAGTCCACCACTTTGGTCTATACTGAAATAGCTCAGCAAGTATTGGATGAATTGCTGGGAAAGATGGTACATATTTAAACTCTGAGGAGGATTATGCCTACTAGTAGTGCCAGCAGTGGGCTGGAGTTTTCATCTGTCCTGTTAGATATGTCTGTGTCTGCTAATTGGGCTGGCACAGCAGTTTTCACAGTCATAGATCCAGCCAATACAGGATGGATTGTAATGAAAGTTAGCACAGATACCCCACCACCACCACCACTACCACCCCACAAAAACAAAAAAAAACCCCAATTGCAATAACTGCGATGATCCCTTAATCACTCATATGAAGTTATCTGATTAAATCTGAATTTTCCCAGTACTCAAGTTGATGGGAGATATGAGTTGATTATCGCATACCTACAAAACTAATGTCATCCCCATCCTCAGCCTGAGCTCTACTTATGCGTATTGATAAATATTAGCATCCTAAAACACTAAACTATAATGGGAAACATGAGTAACATTATGCCGGCTTAATATCAGCATGTTAACATTGTCATTATGAGCATGTTAAAATGCTGACATTAGCATTTAGCTCAAAGCAGTCCCGCACTGAGCTATTACCATGGCTTTGGACTCATAGGCTTGTTTTAATTATAAGTAAGCGATAACATTTCCAGCTCATAACCAGAGTTGGATAATAATGTGGGAAGACTACAAAGCCAGCAGGAGGCTGGACTTTACTCAAGGTTTAGCCCTGGAGCAATCAGCATCTGACTCATACACACTAATGTATTTGTACTGGCTTCTTCGCCAGCACTGTGATCTAGATTCACAGATAGTCTGTTGTACGCACAACCCTTCTTTTGACCCTCAATCATTAACTGATCATAAAAGTCTTTTTAATGAACCAGAAAGTCACTGCTGGAATTAATAAAGAGGGAGACATGCAAACAGAATATTCAGTTCCATTTTCACCAATGGAAGAGAAGAACACCCAACAAGAAAAAATAGAAACGCATACCAAAATGTAGACTCAAACACACACACACACACACACACACACACAGTAAACCCCTTCTCCCTGTCACATGCTGTGCTCTCTATATACTCTTGAGAGTGGCCCTGTGGTCATCAGATAAGCCCTGTATGAAATGCAGAGAGCGATAACAGCTATGACTGTTTGCTCCCAAACATTTTCTGATTCCTGCCCTCAGCTGTTAGCCTGTGGCTCCAGCACAGGAATGGCTGTTAGAGCCATAATTTCAAATACAACTCGACCATGCACACATAAATAGTCGCACAGTCACACAGCTTTGATTTTTGTCATGGGCATTCATTTTTGCATGGTCCTCTAATGTGACCAGATGGCCAGTTGCTTTCTCCAGTTATTTTTTGTCCTGCCATTTTTACATTATATCACAATTATAGTATTTACCAGTTTCTGACTTGTAAATACTGATCAGGCCAGTATCTAAATGATAATTGTGACCTTTGTCAGACATGCAAACTGTAGAGCCCAAGGGAATGTTGGTTGGTCTGTGGCTCCACTACTTTTCTCCAGATTTAAATATTTCTATTAGATGGATTGCAATGAAATTTTACAATGAAATTCATGGTCCCCAAGAAGATGAAGACTGACTCTCCTGACATTTCCTCTAGCATTACCAATAGTTCATGGTAAGCCGTGTATTATAAGAGAACAGTGGATAACAACACCCAATTTAATTACAATAGTAGTCATTTTTCATTTTCTGTTGGCTGCCCCAAATATTTGCAAATTTTGGCAATGGAAACTTCCCCTCCCCACTGGCATGGCATTGATCCTCCTTGCTTTTTTCCAGTTTAAAATCCAAAGGGGAAAAATAGGCTTTAAAAATAATGCAGTGATCTTGACTCTTAGTCAGTAACCTCACTGAAATCGCAGAGTCTGACTAAGAGAATCAACATTTTCAAGAGGCGTTTTTATTATTATTATTACCTAAAGGAAACCTGGTGCATTTAGCATATTTTCTTGTAACAATTTCTAAAGCATTCCTCCATACTTCCTGTTGTTCATTCTGCGGAAATATGAACATACAGTTTGTGATTTTTAATCAGGCTGTGCTGCCACCATGACTCTGTCTTAAGTGTTATACTTATGTTTTTATCAATTAGACATGATGTTCTTGTTTTCCCTGCGACTGCATAAGTGTAATGATTGCACTTTCAATCGTACTCAGGAGGCGCGATAGAAGCCCTCCAGAGGAGCTCTAGCGAATAAAGGATCACACGCATTTGCGTATATGCAATCTTTGTTCCTGTTTAATTAATTTTTTCCCTCTGCTGTCTTTCTATCTTTGTCTCTGTCTCGTTTTGTTTTATGAACTCTCTTGCTTTCTCTGTGTGTTTACTGTTTCTCCATGCTCTTGTGACTTTCATTCTAGTGCTCTCACTGTTTCCATTTATCATTTGCTGTAGTGAATTACAGACTATTGACGATTTGTTGGTGCTGTTTTTGTGGAGTTGTTTTAGAGCCCCCACATCCACAGCTATGATACTCTGTGGACTTGAAATGCAGCTGAGGAATAATTTTAGGGGAGCTTTTAAAGTTATTGGTTCAACTCGCATTTTATATCAAACATGTAAAGAATGATTGCCTAGTTTTTATAGGTTCTATTAGCATCATGGTTTAATAGCTGTGTACTTGTGTGTATTGGGTGAGGCAGCAGTAAGATGCATTTCAATCCCTTTGTGTAGTTCTGGTCAGGTCTCTAAGGGGATATTGTGCAGTATACAGACCAATTTACTCATTTGATTGTTTTGATTGATCAAAATTCAAGTTCATGTGTATAAATTCAGTTTTTGTTGCATTTAACATATTCAGTGTTGCCAGATTTCACAAGCTACAGTAGATGTATGAAGCCATGATGCACCAACTAGACTTGCTATGCTTTTAGGATTCTGCTTTTGTGATATAGTCTGATGTGTGTCTCAGATATTTTCTGCATAAAATAATGTGAATGTTATGAATAACATGACAGTCTCTACTCAGGTTTGTCACAAAATAACTAGGTAAGCAATCATTGGCTATGTGGGACCTTTCATCTTTTTGTAAATGAAGCAAAATGTCCATAATATCTTCACTGACATGAGTATGTCTGTGTGTTGTAGGTGTCAGCGTGGGGAGGCTATGTATTTATTATCAACCTAATTCCTCTACATGTGTTCGTGCTGCTACTGATGCAACGCTACAGCCGAAGAGTCTACATTGGTAAGGCACACACACACACTAACCATTAAACCAACAATAATTTTCGGTGTGTGACACAAGATTTCAAACTCACCCACATACAGTCGCTAAAAGAGAATGTGTTTTCAGATCTCATCCAATTATGATAGAAATGTTTGGCATAAGCAGATAAATGTATGACTTTGTATGACTCCCAACACTGTTGCCTGAGCATTTGAACCTGAAACAAGCAAAAACATCAAATGGCGAGTCATGGCTACACTCATCTCTCACCTCCATAAGCATTTCATCATCATCAGTGCAGGCGTCCACACACCCACACACCACTCACCAGTAAATGCAGCCACCTGTTTCCTTATTCTTGTTTTTTGTTTTTGAGACTATAAAAGGGCAGCGCACTGGCAAAGCGGATAGGTGCGTCACTCCACAACCGTCACCCAAGAGCACGTGGCAGTTCCGGCACATTATCCATAGGCTCAGAAAATTTGAGCTCAATCCTTAAGACCCTCTACCATCCACACATCTGTCGCCAGCTTAGCCCCGAGCTCACAGCAGGCACTCCTGTTTTGGTCAAGAAAAATGATAGCATGTCAAGTATCATTTACATATTGCATATTACATATTACATGTTGCATTCAGGGTAACTCCAAAGCAGAGTCTTTGAGAGCTTTGCAAATGAATTATGGCCTCTTCAAAGTGAGAAAGCTTTTACCTGCCTCTGCTCTATCTCCAAATGGTTCTTCAACAATCGCCACTAGGTGATATAGAGCTGTTAGATGAAGGGGAAAATTTTCTCACTCTCACTGTTACTGAAGGATAGCTGATGGTGAAGTATATTTGTTGACAGAAAAAAAAACATGACATCTTCAGTTACTTAGGTATGCATCCCCCATCTTGCTCTATTCAACTTCTAGCACCTTAGCCAGGTGTCTATCAGTCACCATGCACACCATTTAAAAGAAAAAACGAAAATCCCAGTTTTATAAAAAAAAAAAAAAGCCTCGCTGTCTCTGCTCACCCACAATCCCTTTCTTTCTTCTTTGAGTCAATAACAGATGTGTGAGAAAGAGATTGCTGAGGGCGGTCACAACTATTTCAAAAACGAAGTGCACTCTTCAGGAAGAGTATGAAATCTTAATTAAGCTGGTGCATTTGTGAATCTGTTCCCCAGCTACGAAGGTGGGAGTTGCACTTTTCTCAGCACTGTTGTCTCACTCCAGGCCTCCCCATCACACTGCACAGAGCCAGCTCCTATTTTCTCCGTAAATGACACTGGATTAGGTATTTTGTATTTACTCCCTCTGAGTTGCAACAGTGAAAATCAATAGTCTATCCACTATAGAGGCTGATTTCCCATCAAGGGACCCAAAGTAGAGTTGTGGAACAGAAGAACAGAAGGTTTTCAGTAGTGAAACCATTTATTTGGATTGTTTGATTTCTTATCTGGTTCGGTTTGTGTCTTTTCTCTTCACAGCATACAGCACTTTCTACATTGTGGGTCTCATACTGTCTATGCAGATCCCTTTTGTCGGCTTCCAACCAATCAGGACCAGCGAGCACATGGCTGCTGCCGGTATGTCCTAGCTTTCCTACCTCTGATATGCCTGATCCTGCACTTTTCTTTGTAATTACTGTTGTAGTCGGTAATTTTTGTGAAGTGTTGAGCCTGATTTTCCTAGTTATGTTTCAGTCACACCTTTCATGTGTCACAATTATATGACCACACAAACCTATTTCTGTTGATTTTGCCAGAAGCATCAACAAGCTGCCCTTTGTGCATAAGGCTGCTTTATGTCTTCATTTCAAAGATGATCAAAGTTATAGGTTGTAAAGTGAAAATTATCAATTGACTTGACTCTGCAGTTCCTCTAAACTCTATTGAATGTTTCTCTTTCAACTTATTTTTCAATTTTGCAGCCAACTTTACTGTTTTGATTCATCAACCTCATTTCCCAGTATGTGTTACCTGCCAAGCACCAAACTAGTTGGTGAACATAAAGATATATTTGGTAACTAAATATTCACATACTTGAAAGAATAACAGGATAAATATCGGACAAATTTTTATCAACAAGGTACACCACCTTAATGCTAATGTTGCTCTGTATGAATTTGTTTACATAGGTCACTGCTTGCTGACATGTTTGCTTAATTAGGTTTTGCGTTCATATCCTGTTAAACTTTGCAGTACTGGCCATTTTTAAAAAAAAATCTAACTTTTGTTCATGAATATAGTAAAATTTTGCTTTAACTGTATGTGGAAAATCCCTTTTTGAAGTTGCACAAAGTAAGCACGCTTTGTGTCTGGGTTTTGAAGAAGGGAGAAAAAGGGAACTCAGGATACAATGCAGGGCTTTCATGTCAGCTTCCAAGCCGCCCTGACCCTGCCAATAAATTTATGCTACAAAACCCAGGGGAAAAGCAGTAGTTCATGTATTAAAGGTGCAGCATGGGTTGCATTCCCTTGTGTTGACACTGTTAGTCATGCTCTGTCTACAGAAGAACGCAGGACCTTCCTAGAATACATTGGCCAAATAGGAATAAGACAGCAGCTTCTCATGCTACCCATATGGGACTGGCACTTTAAATACTTTTGATTTTTTTGGCTTGTGGATAGTTTATTAAAGCTTGTTCATTTGTTCAGCTTCACCTCTGAAGAGTGGGCCCATCTGTTTCCTGACAGCATGGAAGAGTGCACATGTATGTGCACGATAGCTGTGCTCATTTACATCCAGATTGGGGGAGGACTTGGCAGCTTCAGGAAGCTGAGCAGCATCTTTTTTGAGAAATGTCTTTTGCACTGCAGCAGACGTACATTGAAGTGTCCCTGTTTTTCTGTATGTCTACAGCACAAACAGCATTATAAGAGGCTTTGAAGAATGCATCACCAAAAATCATCTTTGCCTCTCTGTTTTTGGCTCCCCTCTCTCCCTATCTCCAGAGTGTGTGTGTTTTTCATGACACCAGGGTAGCAGATGCTCAGAACATCTGGTGGTAGCATTCAGGGAGCTCAGTGAAGACAGCAAGCAAGTGACAGAGCAACGGACCTGTCTGTGCCATTGTGATATCAGCCCCCAAGGCAGGCAGGGTGGCATGGAGTGACAAGCATGTTAGCACCATGGTTGCTCCTGAGGAGACTGGCAGGGGCTTAACCTCAGAAAAGGGTGAAACCTGATGTGGGTGCTGCCGCGATGGGCGAGCTGGGGAGTAGGAAGAATTTCACACAAGTTTTGTACATGGACATGAGGTGATGAAACAGGGGAACCTGGGCCTGTTTTTAATTTTCATATCAAATTCACAATGCAAACAGAGAGGCACTGGAGAAATTGGAGCTGAGAAGGTGACAGAGCAAAGGAACAGAGGAAAGACGTGCGACCAAAGGGGGCTGCTAAAGAAAGACGAGGCGAGGGAAAGAGAATGGCTTATTTACACAAATCTGTCTCATGCATTTGAAATATGTTGTCCCGCAGTGTTTGTCTTTCACATCTGAATGAACAGCCAAAGGGGCAATCGCAAACTGCTTTGTTGAGAATCCTGCCAAACTGACAGCAGCACTTCTTAACCACGAAAAATCCACTTGGTACCCTGCAGGAGGCAGGATGAATCAGGCCCTCGTCAGATAGTCTGTATGAGTTTCCATTGTATGTTTGTTCATTCTTTTGCTTCTCACTGTGGCTTTTTCTCAGGTGTGTTTGCACTTCTCCAAGCCTATGCCTTCCTTCAGTACTTGAAGGACAGGCTTACCAGACAGGAGTTCCAGACACTTTTCTTCCTTGGAGTCTCTCTGGCTGCCGGTGTGGTCTTCCTCACAGTGATATATCTCACATACACAGGTTTGTATGTCCCAATCATATGTTGTCAATGTCATGTAGGACAGGTCAGAATATTAATAGTACTTCTCTGTAAGTCAATTCAGTTAGTTGATCATATAAACAATAATTATACATCAAAAATGTCAAGTATGCTTGTTTCCAGATTTGCAAATTGAAGCTAACAAAAGGACGGTTCATTGTGAGATTTTCTCATCACATCAGACCAGTGGAAATAAATAAACGATTCATATTTCTTGACTTTGTCTATTTTAAATCCCCCATTAAATTTGTCGACGAAGGTAGCATTCTAACATGATGTTGAAATGCAAGCATTTACTGCACCATGTAATCACAGGATTCAATGTAAAGCTCTCTCTCTACTTCTTATAGAATCCACACAAAGTCATTTCTTTTTATGGCTGTTGTTTTATATGTAAATACTGGTTTCCAATAGAATGTATAGACTTTTACAATGCCTATCTTCAAAGACTGCATTCTCAAAATTAGTATTTTTCTGATATTCAGAAATGTCAGCTTCAGTAGCATTTACGTACAGAAGGTTTTCCAATTTTATTTATATCTATATTCTGACTTTTGTTTGAGTAGCATTCGTATCACTCAGATATCCATCACCCCCTCAGGAAAGACTTCAGACTATAATATGTTTACTCAAAATGAAACAATGTTGAACCTCACTTCCATAAACCAGTCGACCTCACATGAAACAAATCCGTTTCCTATTGAGATATGCTTGTCAAAGTGAATTGAATGAATCACAGTATCTGACAGGGTTTACGATGAAGCCACTGAACAAAATAATCATCATTTTTTTCCTGCTGGTGAGTCATTATCATAATTTTAGAGCCACTAAAATTACATATGTTTGAGGCACTGGCATGTGGTAATATTGGTAAAGATGATCAGCTCAATAACATAATGCTGATCATGATGTGTGAATATTTTCCAATTACTGGGTTTTTATTTTTGGTCCTCTTAGTGTAGGATCATGTTCTGATGAGAGTCTAACAGACCAATTATAAAATAGACCATGGTAATGTCGTCACCCCCATCTGTTTATTTGGTGTTTTTTGTACAATATGTAGGAAATTGAGATTGGGTGGATAAATAGCCGTTTTGGTTAGGAGCAGTTGAATGGATTTTGATGTTGATCCAGATCTGGGATTTCAGCCATTTTAGATTTTGTTTTCTTTTTTTAGCCAAAAGTTAGCGTACACACATGATACTGTAATGGCCTGACCACCAGTCATCATCTGTGGGCTGCTAATCAGTGCTTGGTTTGTCAGAAAATCAAACCTGGAAGGAAAATTCTAAACAAATATAAACAACTTTTAACTTTTAGAACTCTAGAGCGTTGCTGGATTGTGCTCTATTGAGTGGCTTTTGTAAGCTTGTATATGTATTTTCTTTCCTTTTGGGGGGGGGGGGGCTGGCTGGCCTGGCCTGGCCTGGCCTGGTTGAACCCTGATGTGCAAAGCCAGCTGGTTGATCTCTGTCCTTGTTTATGTTTTCCTTAATTATTTTCAGCTCTGCCTGGTTTGTAGCCTCAGTGGAGGCCTCAAGGATTTAGGGCTTTCAAATGTTGCCACTTTGCTGTTTATTAATTTTATTTGTCTCCTGCTGAAGGGTTCAGATTGAGAATAACAAATTTTGCATCTTTCGTTATTGAAAGGACTATCTTATTGTGAAAACAACAGAAGAATTTAATGTTCCAAAGCCTGAATTCCCTAACAGAAACTTTCTTCTCTTGGTGTATTACCTCAGATTGGTTCTTCAAAAGCTAATATACTTTTTTCATGGAAGAAGGGAGCTGATTTATCCTCTTAAATAGTATGCACACACTACTTGCAGAGTGTAATGAGGCTTGATAAAGAATGGGAGTGTTTTTTACCTGACAACATATGTTAGCTTTCTTGCTCTGGTCATGGTGGCAGGTAATTTACTTGACCAAACCAAAAATCTGACATACTGTCAACCAACATTATGTAAACTATGCGGTCAGGCCTTTTGCCCACAGCAAAGAGCTGGTGGCACATTATATCTACAGATATATTGGCGTCCACATATTGGTTGCCTGTCTGCTTCTGAACTGACCAGACACTCATGTTGATGCAGACGTCTACTCTGTTGGGTATATTGGCTTGAGCTGGATGTCTGGTAAACGGTGTGATGTGTCAGCCATCTGAATGGAGCAGTGGGAGACAGGGACTGTTTGGTGATTGAGCCAGGTTTTGCACCAGGTATTTGCATGCCCCTCTCTCATCTGTCATAGCTTTTCATCTCATAAAAATCTCTTCAACAGAGGGATAGTCTGGTGGGCTTACTCAGTATCTTGAACACAGAGCCAAATATTGATTGATTAAATCAGTGTCATCCTTTAATATCACATCCTGAAATACTGCTTTCATTTAACTTTTGCAACTTTTCCACTTCTCTTCTTTCTCTTAGGTTCAGCACTTTGAACATAATTTTTATGCACAATTTTTTTTCCCATTCCCTTAAAATTTTATCTTATTTTTTTGTCATTGCGATGCATTCAATTATGTCATCACAATTAAATGCATTTTTCTGAATCTTAAAAGGACATGGTACAGCTTTATGTTGGATGACGCATCACAAATATGAAATGTGGGGCTGAAGCTTTTGTTTGTGTCTGAGTGTGTGGCTCACTGTAAGAGCCCTGAGGCAACGGTTCAGATCTGAAATGTATTCCAGATCAAAGCCTAACCAAGGCAAGACATCTGTATGCGAACATAAAATGCCCCATGAGGTCTTATTTGCAGCTTAAATGGTTTAAGTTACATTTATAAACAAGTCAATTTCCGTAATTAAGTACCATCAATAGAACGCATTTTCAGCATTGTGACAGTCTCCTCTGGTTCAAACTCCCTTTGGGTTTGAGCCGCAGTGGGCAGATAGTTCAGCTTCATATCGTTTGGTCACAAGACTTCACTTGAATGTTCTGAATGCCCTGAAAACCTATTTTCTCGAGTTCTTACTATAAAGAACTGCTATGTGCCTATAGGTGTTGGGCAACATTTCATTCAAAATGTGATGGCAGTTGAAGGGCTGCTTCCTGATGTTGGTAGCTCTGTTGCACAAATCTGATGAAACCACACCCTGATGAAGCAGATTAGCCCTTTTCCTCACTGTGAAAGCCACCCTCGAATAAAATTCATTTAGTGTTGCTCACCAAAATATATTGTTGGGAAATTTCAAATTGTTACTTGCTTTGTTGCTTTTGGAAAACAAAAAAACTTAACTCTTATTGATCAATAAAAATTCTTAAAAAAAAAAAAAACAAAAAAAAAAATAGGAGGGATTATTTATTTATTTATTTACTTATTTTACTAAATTCTCAATATTAACAGTTGCAAAGCATTTTGGGGGGTTTAAATAAGTGGAAGGAAATTATATTCAGTTTCTTACAGTAAACTGGAAGATTTTATTGTAGGCATCCATTGTGTTATCCCTGCGACACATTTCTCCTGCCATGTGGGTCTAATAGTGTTTGACGTTTTATTTATTAAAAGCTGCACACTTGGGTTAAGATTGCTGCATAGAGAGACAACCAAATTAAAGTTTTTTTGTTTTTTTTTTGTGTGTGTTCAAACTATTTTTCCTTAACTAACTTTTGCCTTGCTTGTCTTTACACTTTATAAATGGAAAGCAAACAAACAGAGTTTTCTGTTTTTTCTCTGACTGTGTTTTCTTTCAATAGGATACATCGCGCCATGGAGTGGTCGTTTCTACTCTCTCTGGGACACAGGGTAAGCTCCGCTGACCTTCACACCCTCACTGTCAATGGAATGCTTGTTCAATCGAATGCATGTGTGTGTCTTCGAAGACGACATACCCCCACCCCCTCCTCTGCACTCTCCAAGAGGGCAGAACAGTACAGCACAGGCTCTGTGCTGAACTATTGTCTTACTTCCAAGTAGCACCAGGCGCCCTGTGTTCTCCAAATGTACTGCAACATGTTTGGTATTTCAGCACACCCAATCAATTCTCCCACCGATTGCTGACTGAAGCAGTATGTGATGTTTTTTTTTGTTTGTTTGTTTTCCCTTTGGAGGCTAATACTAATTCCTTAATGTGCTGTGTGTTTTCTTTTCCAGCTGTAATCACAAAACAGTTAAGAGAAAATATTTAAAATTGTATAGAAATTGCTGTGTAAAACCACATAAAGAATAATGAGTGAAGACACACACACACACATCAGAAACTAGTAGCCAAATAAATGGAACACCGCTCATCTGTAATGCTAAATTTGTTCATATTTTATCATAAGCATGCTGGGGAGGTCTTTTTTTCTCATAATTCTGACGTTAATCAGGAGGATCTATTGTATAATTTGTCTCAACACTCCCAATGCGCTCAATCTTGAAAGAATCGCAACTTGTCTGTCTCGCCCTCCTCCCCTTTTCTGTCCTTCTTCCTCATTTGCCCTCCCTCAATCTCCAGCTATGCAAAGATCCATATCCCCATCATAGCATCGGTGTCAGAGCATCAGCCAACAACATGGGTCTCCTTCTTCTTCGACCTCCACATCCTGGTCTGCACCTTCCCGGCAGGCCTCTGGTTCTGCATCAAGAACATCAACGATGAACGGGTGTTTGGTAAGAACATTTTATTTCATTCCCATCTTCATGGTAGAGATAGAAAATATTCTTTGTGCTAATTTTCACTGTAACTAAAGGTTTTGAGTACAAGGAATTGTTGGTTCCGAAATAATTTTGGAAAAGTCAAAACATTAGATACATGACACTGGAAGGCATTCTACCTTTTTTTTTTTTGCATGGTGCAACAAAAATATTGGGGTAAAAACCTGTTTTGTCATCATACCAGCCATATTACAGAAATACCATATCTTCCACTATAGTCTATATACATATACATCTTGGAAATGTATTTAAAATGACAAGGAATCCTTCAAACTGTGTAAAGGGAGAGAGAGCTGGCAGTAGCAGACGTGCAGCCGGGTGAACACTTGTTTCTCAACAGCAAAGACAACTGCAACATACCTGTCATGCATCAGATGTGTCTCCAGCGCAGGTTAACATGGAGACAGTGGACACTCAGTAATGAATATGCAACACAATATCCTTATGGCCATCTAATGTTATTATCTTAACATTGTTAATCAGAAATGTCTCCATCCCTGCCAACAGTGTGCCTCATGGGATGGCCATTGGTCATCCGTTGTCAGTCCATCTATCCATCACTTTGGTCCAGCCTGAAATTAGAAATAATATTTATTGACTTTGAATTTTTCCATGCAACTTGGAATTATGGAGGGATGGCTGTAAATACTGCAGTACCCATGAGTCTCAGTTGCAGTTGAAACTTAAGGCATGAATCAAAGCTTCCAGTGATGAAAACACTGTCATAGTTACTGATCCATTGATAATTGACTGGAAATGAATTAGTTGAAGCTGCAGATTATTATCTTTTTCTTCAACAGCATCATTTTTTGCCTCCGTCATCATTTGGTGTCACACATCACAAAATTTAATGCTCCGTGATTGGGTACTTCATAAGGAAATGCACCTTGAAAGTCACCTTGACAGCTTCCCACATTTGCTGTTTTATGAACACAGTGTTGTACATTATTTATTTTTAATAAATCAGCAAATAAATGTTTTATATATATATATCTTTTGTATTTATTTATTTAATTTTTTTTTAAATGGTCATTCATGTGTCATGTCCAACCAAGGTCAGCCATCCAATTGTCCATCGATGGAGGAAATTAGGTTTTTGCTTCCCAAACTCGAGCTTTCTAAAGTAGCTGCTGCTCCTTTGCAGCTCTATTGTGCCATTTATCATTTGTCAGTTTGACTAGGAAAACCCTTTTATCACTAATCTTTCTGCAGTTACAGTCATTTATCTACTTTGTCAACAGCATGCTGTGATGTGATAAACAACCATGCTTTGTAAATAATAAACAGTCAATCAAATATTTCCAGACAGAGTGTAGCGATCAGGAGTCTTGCCTGGTGGTTTACACAAATACTTTCTAGCTGAGGACACATTCTCTCTTGGACACTTTGTCTTCTGCCTGCAGAAGTGTGATGTGCTCTCAGCTTTAAAGCAGCCTGAAAGATAAACATGGACTAGGGATGAACTTCTCCACAAAACCACTTGGCAGTAAAAAAAAAAAACAACCACATCAAGGGCAGAGAACCTTTGAGCCTCAGAAAGAGTCATTTCTCAGCCTGTTCTTCCTAGAGTCTGGAATCAGCCAATTACAACTATTGATTAGCCCTGAACCTGTTGAGCCAGGTCGCCACTTTTCAAGGACACACACAGCCGGGAATCTCATTTAGGCTTTTGAGTTGTACGCTGCTAACACAGGCTTATTATGCTGCATAATTCTAAGTTCTCTTTTTCATGTTTTTATCTCCTCCACACACACACACACACACACACACACACACACACACACACACACACACACACACCACCTCGTTTCCTGTCTCCCCTTTGTGTTTGCACCTCTTTCTCCTTGTTCAACCTCTGTCTGCTTTGTTTCATCTTTCACCTTCTCTACCCACACCACTCTAACCCACATCTCCTTTTTCTTCCTTCCTGCAGTTGCCCTGTACGCCATCAGCGCAGTCTATTTTGCCGGTGTTATGGTACGTCTGATGTTGACGCTGACACCGGTGGTGTGCATGCTGTCAGCGGTGGCTTTCTCCAGCGTCTTTGAGCATTACATGGGAGACGACACTAAGAGGGAGAAGCCGCCTGCCGAAGATAGCAGTGATGAGGACGACAAGAGGAATTCTGGGAATCTCTATGACAAGGTCACAACAGAATGATTGCTGAAATTAGTATAGTATATCATGATACCGTGGTGATGGATGTCACAGGTCATATTATCAAGTTGCTGACAGAAAGTGTCATAACAGCATTTGCTGAAATGATGCACAGCAATATTGTTGTTGTTCTTTAAAAGCACCTTTTGGGGTTTGGATTGATCAGTTGGCTGTTTTCGTCCTCACCTGCCACCAGCTTGAGTAGACTGTGATTCAGCTCCAATGGCTTTATGCTGTTTCCATAATTTTTAGCTGTCTCACTTTGTAAAATTTTCCACTGACTGTTGTATTCACTGTCAAGCCAGTTATTTCATGTGCAGCCCCCAAATACCTTGCATGTGAGGCAGCTGCTGAAATGCAAGGCTAACTCTATGATGCACATTTGGTGTTTCAAAAATGAGATGTTTAGTTTTAGAACATCCAGACGGCATCATTGTGATTGTGTCAAAGCTGGCAGTGTTTGTTAGACATCTTTGTTTTGTTTGCAGGAAAATTAGCTTTTATGGACTTTAAAGTTTGTTTGAAATGCACATGCAACATGTATTAACTCTTCAAGCAGATCTAAAGTAAAGCAGTCATAGAGGCAAAGACAAACAGAGTTAAAGCGGATAGAAACACAGGAGGCTCTGCAGATTTATTTTTCTCAGGCTTCAGGAAAACTTTTTGGTAATATACTTGAATTTAAACAATATTAAAATATCAATGTGTCCATAGGTGTGTCCTTCCATTGTTGTGGTGTGGCCTTTTATGGGTTGGCTGAATCACCATACTGCTCAAGATAAACAAATCTTTTTAAAACACCAGATTATTTAGAAGATGCATTGCCATAAATCTGGGGGAGGAAAAAAGGCTTTTTTTTCCCTCAGTTGTCTAATAGTTGACACATTTGAGATACACGATTTTCATAGAACATTAACATTATCATATTTCCTGTGAAGACTTGACAGAGGTCGTTTAAGACTCGCACTCAACCTATAAATCCACGTGTATTTATTAAGGTGACTAGTGTAGTGGCCTTTATATTAATTAGAGAAGTTATGCTCACATTTTAGCCAGAGCAATAGAAGAGGTTGCACTTATAGTTAATTTTCAAAATTTTTTTTTTCACACAATTCAAATGTCATGTTATCTCATTAATCTCTTATTGCTCACTTTCAGCCAGTGTTCAATTCAGAGCAAGTAGTAAGAAGTGCTGCTTAAAGAATCCCAATTGTTTGGTAAACATCTGATCTGCAGCTACTTTAAAATAATAACTCATCACATTCTTCATCTCACAGACAGTACCGGAAGCTAGAGGATGCTCTCAGATACTTTACTCAATTAGTTAATTCGATAATTTATGCCGAGCAATAATTCATATTTCTGGCTTACCTCAGACTTTATCCTCTGCCATAAGAGTGTTTGTCTCCCCCTGCAGGCTGGAAAGGTACGCAAACATGTGTCAGAACAGGAGAAAGCAGAGGAGGGTTTGGGTCCCAACATTAAATCCATCGTCACCATGTTAATGTTGATGCTGCTGATGATGTTCGCCGTCCACTGCACCTGGGTCACCAGCAACGCCTACTCTAGTCCCAGTGTGGTGCTTGCCTCGTACAACCATGACGGGTACAGATTCTACGCACGCACACATTTCTGTTCTTACGTGTTGATGGATTTTATGTAATCACGACGAGCATAGTAACTCTCTAGTAGCGTAGGTCATAATGAAGAAGGATGGCGGGCTCGACCTTGCATATGAATTAGCACAAATGTGAGTGTATGTATGCAGGATGGATCAGCAGGATTGAGGGTGGACATGTATATTTCATAAGAGATTTGTGGAAATATTGATAAAAGCACCTCTAAGTTTTAATGTGGCTGGTTAACTTGTGTATTTAGGTCACAAAACATCTGCGGACCAAAACTGAATTTACAAAAAGCTAATATACTATTCTCCTAGAGTCTTTCTAGGCATAATTATTCTCTTCAAGCATTATGGAGGAAATACTGAAGGCCAAGACTAAATAGTAGTCACAAGTTCTCATACATATATTAATGATACCTCTGCGGTTGTCAGACAATGGTTTAGCCGTGCTGCTGGGCGCAGGCACACTGTCACTCTGTGCTCTTCTCTTGCACATACACACCCACACGCTCGCACAGAAATGCACACACACATAATATGATTACCATGTGTATAATTAAGTGGTTGCATGGCTTTATGTCTGCCCCCTATGCCAGAGATAAATTCAGGACATATTAGTTCAAAGCATGAGGTGTTTTTTTTAACCCTGATCTTATACGTACAAATGCTCCATTTTCAGCCGTTGTTGCCCTTTTCAAAGTCTGAACTGAAATATTAATAGCCTCCGCAGCCATATGCTTGTCGACAGTGTTACCTGTCAACCTTATTTTCCTTGTTAGGACGCGTAACATCCTGGATGACTTCAGGGAGGCTTACTACTGGTTGCGACAGAACACAGACGAGCACGCCCGTGTCATGTCATGGTGGGATTACGGTTACCAGATAGCCGGCATGGCCAACAGGACCACGCTAGTAGATAATAACACATGGAACAACAGTCATATAGCCTTGGTAAGCCCTTTCTGTTACTCATGTTACCGTCAGATTCTGGTGTCTTCATCTCTGTGCTCTTGTAGACAGATGTAGACATAGAGGGAGAAACAAATGATTTCCTCTAGCAGCCACTGTATGATTAGCAGTTTCTTTACTGACTTTTTTTTCTGTAATTGCTACTTTGTATAAAATCTCTCCCTCCAACAAGACAGATAATCTTGTTTGCTTAAAATTTTCCATTGAATTTACACTGTAGGGAGATTTAAGTTAATTACTGTCAGATTCTGTGGTTTTGATTTTAGTTTTTCTCGCTGCTGCCAAATCTAGAGAAATGATTTTGTCTTTGTCTGAAATATGTTAAAACCCTCTAGCTTTCTTCTATTTTGCTTTCTGTCACCTTTTGTCTCTTCAACACCTGTTCACTGGAAATGTAATTAAGGAAAATGCATGATGGGTCTTTATTTATTAATTCCTGTTTTTTTTGTTTGTTTGTTTGTTTTTGCAATGAACCAAAAAACAACTTGCTTTGTGAAATCGAAGAAACCCCAATGAAGTTGTAACTTGTCATCATTCATCACTCTTTCCAGGTGGGGAAAGCCATGTCGTCCAATGAGAGTGCAGCCTATGAAATCATGAGGTCACTAGATGTCGACTACGTCTTGATAATTTTCGGAGGGGTGATCGGCTACTCAGGCGACGATATAAACAAGTTCCTGTGGATGGTGAGGATAGCAGAGGGAGAGCATCCAAAGGACATCAGGGTGAGTCTGCAACAGGAAACTATTCCTGATAAAAGCTAACTAGCCTAGCTCACATTGCCTCTACACCTCATACTGTTTGGAAAATCATGGTTAGCTTAGTAGCTTTTTTTCTTAGCACATTTTATGGCTTAACTCAGCAAGAAGCTGAAAGCAGGCTCCTCTAAAGCTCTCTAAATAACATTTTGTGCATGTGTGCACACACTGAAGACAGCAGTCAAAGTCATTGTAAAACAAGTGTTGCGCAACAATCTCAAGACAGTTTTTAATTTTTATGTGAACATAGTGGCTGTAATTAGTGAAGATGAATTTATTTTCTCGGACGTGCCAATTAGTGTGAAATTGAATGCCTGTCGCTAATTTTCTGGATCTCCCTTTGCCTCCTTGTCTTAGGAGAGTGACTACTTCACCCCACAGGGAGAGTTCAGAGTGGACAAGGCCGGTTCACCTACCCTCCTCAACTGCCTGATGTACAAGATGTCTTATTATCGATTTGGTGAAATGCAGGTGAGGAAGTGAGAAGTTAAAATTTGAGTCTTAAAATTCAGTGGAGAGTTTCCCTCCAACCCTGACCTCACTTCAAAAAAAAGAAAAAAATAATTATTTAAGAGCTTTTCCAGGGGTTCTGAATCACTCACAAATAATAAGTTCTAGCTCTGTGCTGTGATCAGAAAGTAACAAGCTGCCATCTCTAAAGAAGTGGGGAGAAAAAAAGGAGTATTAAAAAAAAAAGTTGTATCGCTATATTTAATGAAACTTTACCAGAGAATAACAAGCATCTGCCACCACCAAAGGAGCGGACCTTTTTGCCAGTATAAGTAGACGTCACGGACAAACAGGCAGAACAGGATTTAAGGAGATGCCTTGGGGTCTTTGAGGTTTGGAGAGTGGTGTTTGAGAGGAGGAATATGAAAGATTGGCAGAAGCTTTGAAATCGGACACAGTTACTTTTGGCAGGTAGGAGTGGAAAGATGAGAGGCTTCTTACTTGCCAGGTGCTTCCATCTTTGCTGTAGATGGGACTTGGCCAAAAGCTCATCTGAGATGGGAGTATAAATGCAGCCGCCATCTGCAGTCAGACAGTCAAAGCTCATAGCGATATGTCAGGGTAAAGAGATGCAGTGACTGAGGTACACTACAAAACTGAGGATGGGAGGCAGTGTTGGAAAAAGTAGATTAGGTCTTTGGTCCCGAAACTCACATTTGTGCCCTTTTTATAACATTTAAATTAAGAGTTAAAAAACAATCCATTAAGAAAACAATTTATTATATTTGCAATATATAAATAGTAATAAAATATTAATATAACACTCTGCGTCCTCTGAAGAAGCCTGAAGGTGAAGAGGATTTACTGTATCCTGGGTAAAGGACATGGTACACTAAGGGAGAGTGAAAATGGAGACAGAAAAGAAAGAAGGAAACGGCTGAAAAACACCAGAGGAAAGGCAGATAGAGAGTGTAGCTTTTTGAACTAAGGTAACCGGGGCAAATCAAATGTGAGGAGGACACAGTAACAGTAGCAGAGGCTGCGGGGGGGCAGTCTCGGGCTTTAACTGCAGATATAGTAGGAACAAGAGGCTGTAAGTGGCTCCTACAAAGTGTGATGTAATTGTTAACAAAGGGCAAATGCTACACCGCAATCAAAGTGTTGTCAAACTTTTTGTTTTCCATTTTTACTTTTAAATTATTTTTGTCCTTGTCTTTATCTGTTAACTGAACATTGAAATTAATAAACAGTAAAAATAAAGCTGCGTTTTAGTTGCCTTCATAAGACTGATGTCAAATCCAGAGCAGAAGTTTTAAGTTTTCTTTCAACAAATACTTCAACTTTTGCTTTCTTATCTAACTTGTGGTAGGAAACAGTTTTTCTCAGACTCTGAAATGATTACCAGGCATCTGCAGGACTTGATGTGATTCAGTTTCCTCATTAAAGGGCCTCAGAGGGTTGTAAAAAGTTTTTTTTTTTTTTTCCTCTCTCTCTTGACTGGGGTTTTATTTCCCTCTCTTGTCGATACATCAGTCCGAAACTCAAGCCTTTTCTTTTACTCTTGTATATAAACAAAAAAAAAAAAAACACAGAATATCCACATATTTTGGTTAAAAGCAGCAAACGTTTGAAAGGGAGAGTGAAATAATTGATTGATTATCAAATGGAGTAGTCCAAAGAAACTCAATGTGCAACTATTTTGACAACTTATCATTGGGGCTCTAAAATAAATTAATTGTGTGTAATTAGTTTATCCATCCATCCATTCTTCTGCTTATCCAGTTCCAGACAACATGAATTTAATAATGTACTTCAACCAGACCAAACAGGTATTTCATTGATTTCTGGTTGTATTAAGTCTTCACTTCTTTAACTTTGTGAAATCTTTAATTAATTAAAGGCTGTTTGCACATTAAATTTTGACCAAGACACACAACCAGCTGCCAATTCACCAAATGACACCTTTCTTTCTTTCCCAGCTGGACTTTCGGACGCCGCCTGGCTTCGATCGCACACGTAACGCTGAGATTGGCAACAAGGACATCAAGTTCAAGCACCTGGAGGAGGCATTCACCTCTGAGCACTGGCTGGTCAGGATCTACAAGGTGAAGAACCTGGACAACAGAGAGCCGCTGGACCACAAGCTTCGCTCTGTAGCGCCCAAGCAGAAGTACACCTCTAAAAAGGTAACTGCAAATATTGTTTTTGATTTGGAAAGACCAGGGGTCAGCAACCCACGGCTCTTTCATCCCTCTGCGGTGGCTCCCTGTGGCTTTGAGAAAATAATGTGAATAAATAACAGCTATTTAATTTAATAAATCGTATTCTATTTAAGTTGTTTTTTTATGTAATAGTTATGATTCTGGAGATTAAGGTCATCTTGTAGCATTGAAATAACTTTTTGTTTGTTTGTTTGTTTTTCCTTTTTAATATTGATCAAAATATGCGTCCCGCCTTGTTTGCGTCACCTGTTGCCGACAGGCTGGTGACTTATTCTGAGCCCTCCACCCCCGGTAAGCTAGGATACATCCAAAATACAGAGACGTTTCTGAGGAAAGTACAACGTAGTTGTTTTCTTACATAAATGCAACAAACTACAGTTCTTATATACATATCATACCTGTAATAAAACTATCTTCATTATAGCGGTCAAAGAGGTTTTGTGGCTCCAGGTGGGTTTTATTTGGAGGGAATCGCTCCCAAATGGCTCTTTTAATGCTGAAGGTTGTCGACCCCTGGGATGCACAGTGGTCAATACATTCATTGAGTAACGTCACATCAGTGCATTGGTAATTCATTTTTTCCCCTCCAATTATAAGATGATTTTGCTGAAATTGTTAGGGCAACAAAAGACCAACCCAGCACCAATTTCGTCCTAAAGAAACATCATGAAATATCGGTCACCATAGTTACTACTGTTTAACCTGTCCTGATTTTACTAACTGCAAATTGAAAAGTGTGTTTAAGGTGTGATTTAATACCCTGTTTTCATTTGTCCACTTAACAAAGAACATCTTGTTCACTTACCAGCATGGACAGCAGCGAGAGACTCTGTAGTCCCCAAGTGTCCCTGTTTGAATTCTTAGTTTATAATATCTCAGATTAACATGCTATATATTCTCCCCACTGCTGACAGATGATTTATGAATATATATCTAAGAGCTGGATGTGTGTAGGAGGGATAAGTGACAGGGCCTTGTAGTTCTGTTGCATTTACCCAGTCATAGATTGTTCAGGGTTTTTTTTTGTTTTTGTTTTTGTTTTTTGTTTTTTTTTGTTCCCAACGATAGAAATAGCAGGAAAGCATTCGCCATAATAAACAGTATGAGCTGGGACCTGTATAATAAAGTTATGTGGATATAATAGACTAATAAATGTGGAAACTTACTCCTAAATGAATATTTGAAGTGTCCTTTCAACTTAAAGGCAGTGTTATACCTAATCTGAGCTAAGACTTCAAATCAGTGACTGTTGCTGCCTTTAAATCAATTATTCATCATAGACATCAGTCTGTAGCAGTAGGTCCTGTTAAATATACATGTCAATTATGTCTAAATTTAACTCAGATTTTGAATCCACCCCTTTCAGTCACAGAATCTTTTGTGATTAAATTTTTTTCTTCTGTCTAAGCAGACCGCCAAAAGGAAGCGAGGACACATCAGGAACAAGCTGGTCCTGAGGAAAGGCAAGAAACTACAAAAGAAATAATGATGATGATGAACTCTTCTAGGAAAACAAATACATGCGAAGAAACCTCTAACAACCAATGAAGAAGAACACAGGGGCCTTTTGGTCTCAAGCGCTTCTCGTTTGGCCGCTCCAACGTGTTGAGGAAGTTGAAGTGTAATATCTGGCTAGCTCCAGAACTATTTGTCCGTTTTATCCTGAGGACCGCCGTCTTTACCGCTTTTTCTCTTTTTTCTTTTTCTTTTTTTGTTCCTCTTTTTTTTTTTTTTTTTTTTCTGTTTCTTCATTTTTGTTTTGTGTTAATTTGTACTTGAATGTGTGGCAAGGTATAGGGCTGCTCTATTTCGTTTGGCGTCTGTTAATTTTTGTGGTACGTTGATTAACTGCTTATCAGTGTAGGGATTGGGTGAAGGGGAAACGAGAGAAGACTAGGAACATTTGCACCAAAGACCCATCGACCTTGCTCCATGGCACATGCGAACTTAATACTGAGAGTGAGGAAGCGCAGGAGGGAAAGCTGCTGACTTTGTTCCTGACACGTGTACAGAGGACAGTATGCGGTATGGAGGAACGTTACCATCTAGGCACAGCCCATCTGTAATATTAACCTTTTTACCATCATCATCATCATCATCATCATCATCATTTCTGTCTGCCTGGCTCCCTGACCCTTATTTTTCAACAAATTCTCTAGGAAAAAAAAAATTGGCCTAATGTGTAAATATGTGATGTAAAGAAAAATGTCTAAAAGGATGGTAATATATTGGATTATTGTGGTGATTTTTAAATATGCAGTTTTTGTTCTTCTCTTGGTTTCATTATGTGATTGTTTTGGGAGGGTCTTTTTGTTTGTTTTTCGTTTGTTTGTTTGTTTGTTTTTTTGGTATGACAACAAGTAGAACAGTGAATGCAATAATTCTTGTACAGAGGGGCTTAAGATTTTGTTGGAAGAATGTGAATTTTTACAAAGTTCCCCCCCTCCTCCTTTTTTCATGAATTGCATAGATTGTATATTTCTGCTGCTAGGATTTTAAAGACGGAAGCAAGCAACTGTGTGTAAAAAGTAGTGATAATAAATTAGGCGGAGGGGGCTCTCCAGTTAAGTGAGCAAAGCCTAGTGCCTCATCGCTGGTCATCATTACCTTGTTCATTTGTGACGGTCTACCTTGTTGTTTTGTTTGGCTCATTATGTATCAGTGGGGGCCTGTTGGGTACCTCGACCAGGCTGAGGCAGTGGAAACTGGAAATAGACAATGGTGAACTGTGAAGAGGGGTAAATATGTTGAAATGGGAGAAGACTTGCTAACTGAGGTCAAGAAAGGTAAGAAGTTCCATCATTGTCTGAAACTTTAGGAAGCTCTGGAGCCGTGTCCCAGAGGTTTCCCCGAGCCCAGTGTGATCTTTTCAATGGCTGTCCTGCTTGAACAGTCCAAAAAACAAAAGCTATTTCATTCACAATGACATACAATTTAATTGCTCAATTACTTCCCTTCAAATCTAATTAGCTCACTGGTATCCTGAAATGTTTGTCAGATAACTACAGCGAAACATTTATAATTTATCTGCTAATAATTTTCTTGATTAATTTGTTGTATTTTGTCTATAAATTAAAATAAAACAGAAAATCTGAATCAGTTTTGCAAAAGCTAAGGTGTAATCTGTTTTGTTTTTTGGTTTTTTTTCTCCCCAACAATTTAAAATTGCACTGTTTAGGAGGTGAAACACGAATATTTGGCATTTTGGCTTGAAGAGTAGTTTCCTCATTAGACCATCCGAGTCATTTGAGTTTCTGTTCATAACGTAAATTAAAACTCTTCCGTCTCACCCTCAGTCATGATTATACCCAAATGATATCACAATTTCTTTCTGGGGGGAAAAAAACAAAAGAGAGATGAAGCTGCTGTGGCACAGAGACTAGATTAGACATTTTTGATTGCATTGGTAACACTTGATGACTCTGCTTCATTGAAATATCTTGGAATCCAATACTTTTGTTTGTACACAGTAATTTTAGTGCATAGTGGCTAATTTAACAACTCATTTGGTTAATGTTCTTACCGTAAAATTTCTACTTCATAATGACACCCAAGCCTTTTTTTTTTTTGTACAACCAACAATCTAAATCCTAAAAAAAAAAAAGGTAGTTTGATATTTTTCAATTAGCTTAAAAATGACATGGATGATTAATAAGTTGTTGCACCAGTTCAGTCAGCGACTCAGCTGGAGTTTACAGAACGGGATCGGGACACGGCTCCACTCAGCAGTTACCTTTGAATTTTTCTACAGGCACTGTACTGTTCTTTGTTTCAATTCTTCAGATGCCATGTGTAAACACTAAAGGAGTTTCTATATGCGCACGCTTCTGTAACCTTTTTATTCTTTATGAAATAAGTGACACATCAAAAGATTAACACATCATACAGCTGTACTTCTTTTGTCACATCTCACAAAAAAACTGACTTTATTAGTTTCTCCTGCTTATTTTTTCTTGAGACTTTATTTTTATTTGTCTGAATCACTTTGTTCTCTTTGTTTTTGATCTTTTCTGTAGCTGTGTGTCACCATTTCAGGCTTCAGACCTTTGACACAATGCCACATTGTTATTCTGTTACACAATACCTAAAACTGTGTCACCTCCTTTGATTTCTGATTTGTCAAACAGAGAAAGATCAGACTAAGCCTTAATGTGATGTGATGTGTAGTTTGTTGCCCTCTTTTGTTTTGTGTTCCTTTTGAATTGGAAACGGTGGAAAAGTTCTTTCCTCTGAGTTCACTCATTTCTCAGTAGCTCAGTGCCGTCTGTCCCTAACAACATTCTTTGATTTGATGCAGTCGTCCCCCAGCCCCCCCCCCTCCTTTCCTGCTTCTCTCTGCTCACCTTCCAAGTTTACATTTTTACATTGTTCTGTTCAGCCATCTTTAAATACACACTTCAATGGAAAAAAAAAATGTGTAAGTTGTTATTGTGGTATCTTTTCTCCAACGAAGCCGTTTGATCTCTAAGTGGTATCATGACAGTAATTAAATTTACATTTTTCCTGTGCAGATCTCATATTTAACCCAGAAGACAAATCAAACCACTTGATGGCAGCATTAACCTTTGAACAAGAAGACTGGCTTATGAGTCAGCGGCAGCATGCATGAAAAATGCCTTAATACAGTCCGGTGAGGAGAATCGTTGCTGAGTTTGAGAAGTAAGTTGATCATTGTAAAGACACTGAAATCTCTTTGACCTCCTGATGTTACTTGATTTCACTTAAAACACTTGAAGTCCACTTTCTCCCGTTGAGCTAAATTTCTAAGTAGGAACTTTGTGGTGAAAGTTTGTACTTGCATGTCCAGCAAGCAAAGCAGCATGTGAATCCCTGAATTAAACAGTTGACTGGTAAAGCTGCCAGGTATAAAGGGATATATATTTATATATTATATTTTAGTCTTAAATATTTTCGTTTCTCCATTTTTGTCTGTCGGTCCATCCAAAACTCAAAGATCAGTCATGTATGATAACAAAAGCAACAAATATTTACATATAACTGAAAGATCAATTGATTATTGGAATATTTTTAATCCATCAATAGAAGCTTATTTGACAAATGTGTGTCTGATTGGTGTGATGGTGAAACGAGTGTAAGTGAAAAAGGTCTTAACATTTTAACCTGAATTTGGCCAACATGGAAGTGCTGAACAATCCAAAGTAAAAGTCTTTAGTTGTCAGTCGCTGCTTGTTCTGCTTATTACAGGCTCGGCTTTAGTTTGTTAGACGTGCTTCAGCCTTCATTAAGCTCAGGGTTTATCTGATCAGCATTCATGTGTACTTCAGCTCCGCCATTGTGCTGATGTTTGCTTTAACATTCCTTAAGACAGCGTTCTCGGTTGTTCATCCTAAAGCTGCACTTAAAGGTTTCTTTGTGCTCTGAAGATCGTTCACTTAGCTAAAGTCAGCGCTCTCTCAGTCTATAATTTGACTGTTAAGAGTTCATCTCACTCTAAAGTATAACCAAAATCTTTTTTTAAGCATCTTAAATACTCAGATGGTTCCATTCAGTGTTTATATTTGTTCATGCAATACTAAATTACTGATTCTCTACTGCGTAGCTGTCAGGAGGCAGAGCTAGTTTTAATACCTTTTATACACGTGGGTACGTTTCACTAAAAGCATTTTATAAACCGACGTCTGAAAATAAATAAATGTGAAATTGAAGTATCAAGTCTTATAGATAGCTAATGGAAGGCCTACACAGTATGAGGCAGGTGGTCATAATTTTATGGCTGATTGCTTTTGTGTATGAGTACATATAAATATTGTATATGAGGATGGTCTTTAGCTGGTGTATCGTTCTATCTCAGCATCATTAGTTTTCCATTTGAGGGCCGACTTCTTGGAAACTGGAAAGGTTAGGTGAATGGTTAAGATTATACTTGTTATTATAGCTGCTGTGACTGTTTTTACTCCATTTATAGTGCATGTTTGGGCCACCTGTGAGGTTGGCAGGAAGTAATCCATGATTCAGATGGCACATCTATTAGAACTAATTCCTCTCATACAGTAGCTGCTCTGACCTGTGCTGGAAAAACGTGCACAACGAGTGTGTGCGGAGTAGATTGTGTGTGATTAATCGCTTGGCTGCAGGATATAAAATGATTAGAGGTTCATAATGACAGGACATCATTTAAAAAAAGGGATACAAGGTCTTTATTAATGGACAGTCCTTCATTCATCCACAAGCACTATTTAGGTGAGTCTGGCTCCTTTTGGAGATAGAAAACTGCCCGTTTCATATAAGGCGAGTGTCGTGAAACAGGAATGGACAGTGGCTGGACGTAGGTGACAGGTTCTCACTGCTTTATTCTGGACTGCACTGTAAAGTAATATGTCCTGTACTGTCATGGCTTAGGCTACAAACTGGCATCTGGTAAGTTCACCTGGCTAAAAATACCACAGCAATACATGTGAAAGTTCAACTGAAGCAACAACTTAAGAGGGGAGGCAGTAAAGAGTTTAAGTGAATGTCTTCTGATGACAAAAAAAAAAAAAAAAAAAAAGAATATAAGGCCATAGAAAATAAACTTTCAGTGAGGACAAACAAAATGCAAATTCAATCAGATTTATCTTTGTTTTTAGGAAATCATTCAATCTTGACATTGGCAGAATTATTTATCAAACATACTCTGAAGCTGTGAATGCGTTTCCTTTTCTGTCCAACAGGCTGCTTCCTTCTGCTCCCTGTGATTGTTACTGTGGTAGATAATCCTCTCTTCTTCAGAGGTTCCAGTTGTTAAACCACAGTTGTGTATTTCTGCTCATCCTTATTTATCACCACGGAGACGTAGTAGCTGGATGTGCAGTGCTGCCTAATTATTACACAAGCACCAGTGTAACGGCGCAGATACAGAAAAGATAAAAAGACACCCAGGATCATTTTGCCACAAACAAACCAGTGTTTTCACTTGTAAGAAAAACTGGCTGAAGCTGAAGAAGAGAGGTAGTCGTGGAAAGCTTCTGTTCTGTGGAGGTGCCTCACTCGGTGGGTGCTCATCTATCAAAGGAACCACATGGCAACGTTTTTAAGGGTGAAACAAAAAGCTTGTAGTGGCTCCGAACAAGATGGGAACGTGACAAACTATTAGTGTGTCCAGATACATTCATAGTGCAGACAAAACAATCAGGACTTTTACTCTCTAGTAGCTCACTGTAATGCACCGTATCCTAATATGTACTAACACGTTTACTCATTTTGCTTCTGGATTTATATAGTTTTAAATCTGGTTATGTGTTCTTATTCTCCATAAAGCTGTTAGAGATCACCCTGAATGGCAAAAGCCAGAGATATAAAATAGTAAATTTGTTTCTACGGTAAAAGTGCTTTTATAAACAACTACACTATTATGTTTGACAGGGAACTTCCATCGATTCTTTCTACCACTGCAGGACGAACTAAAACACGGACATGTCTGAGAAAACAACTTGATCGTGTGGAATTAAAATAGAAAAACAAAACAAATACACCAGTGGCAAACTTCCTCACTGTGCGTGTGCAGAAAAGGCCTTCCCTCGGTGAAAAATAGAAATACTCTACTTTGAATAGTAATACTATTAACTGTATATAAAAATGTACTTCTCCAAGAGCTCCAAACCCCTTGTTGGTTATAATGGTGGAGATCCCTTTGGCACCTTGCACGTTTCTGTTTGTGTCTGTGTTGTCGCTCTGACAGGCTGTAGCTCAGTTCTGAAGGCCGTTCCCTCCCTTCAACTTCCACCCTCGGCGTGTGGAGGCAGGATCTGTGTTGTCGTCCATGAGAAGAGAATGGAGTTTTGGTGTCAGGTGGACTTCCACAGCGGCTTGTTGTAGATCCAACCGTCTCCCTGCTCAAAGGAAATCAATTAGACCCTTTAAAATGTTTGCATTTAATAACAGGCCTGTCTAATAGTGATGTCATGTATAATATGAGTTTCCATCTTCCTACATAATGCAACGGAAGCAGAAGAAATTTAGTTTGTACTGTTGACGAGTTAAAATAACTTTATGAAGCAAATACCATCCAAACACACACTGGGGAATACACATAAAAACTAAATGATGACAGCAACGAGTAAAAAGTGGTGAAGAAAAAAGAAATTCACAAAAAAATGTGTTTTTATGAGTAAGCGGACAGCTGATCATCTGTTTTTACTGCAGAAACTTTTCCAGAGAACTAAGTTTAGACCCTCAGACATTTGTCTTGGTGCCAAAAAAGGCCCTGTTTAGGTGAAAGTATTTTGTGTTGGCGTAGTTTTCTGTGCTGCCTGGTCCAGCCAAAAATGTGCTGCTAATTTTACAAAGGAAGTCAAAAGCTGGACATACAGGACCAAATAAAAACAATGCTGTGTTGTCTGCTTCACAATGTGCTAAAAAGGGACTCTTGTTTTTTTGTGTTACTGAAACTCGCTCTGGTCCAAAAGGGGCTTTGGCTGCTCTGTGGATTATCCAGAAAAAATTATTTTCACTGAAAACAACACTCGCTCTTGAGATTTGTGGTGTTGCTGCGACAGGTTTGTACCTCTTTAGTGAAGTATTTGGGTGTCCAGGGTTTGTTATCAGCTGCCCTCTGCCTCTCCTCCCCCCGCTGCCGCTCCTCCAGCCTGTGTTTGTGCTCCGTGGCCTCGTCGATGTTCCCTTCCTTCAGCGACTTGGTGACGTGTTGCCATAACCGCCTACAAGCGCAGGAAAAAAAACCACAAAATTAAACAAACACACACACACACCAGGGCTGACGAGCTGCCTTAATTAACCAGGCGTCAGTTTTTCACCTGGACTCCGTCCTCCCCTGTTTGTCCACCGGCCGCAGCTTCTTCCTGGTCACCGGAAGTCTGGCCGTGTCGATGACTTTGGTTTCGCCGCTGCTGTAGGTGAACTCCAGCGTGCCGTTCCACTCACCCTGTGCTTTACACACAATGGTGTTGGTGGGGTTGTGTTTGACCTCCGCTGTCACTCTGCATTGGGAAAACAGAGACAGTTTATCTTAGAAAGGCGTCCTGACCACCTGCGACGTGCAGGACAGTTCACTTTAGCTGCAGCATTTTTCTGTGGGGGCATTTTGATAACTTTGATAACTGAGGAGTGAAACACAGCTACACACTCGGCCTGCTGAATTAGTTCACAGCATAGAGGGATGTTGCTTTATGGTCCATTTAAGGAAGTTTGTAGCTGCTCTTCATTTGCTCAGTCTTGTTTCGAACAACCTTTTACATTATTAACTTTATAAGAAGTGGCTGGCTAGAATAATTATCTTTACGACACACATCACGATGTTCAAATCAGATCACCGAAACAGTTTCCATTCAATCAAGGAGAAGACAAAACTATCAACAAAAGATGGAGACTAGCGGAAGGATGTTACGCAACATAAGGAAGCAGGAGACAGATAAGGAAGCGAACTCTTAACATAGTTAGCTGATAAAACTTTGAATTGGAAAATAAACAGCAGAATAATTACAGCAGTTTTTATGCAGCTATTGTCAGGAAGCTTCCTCACATCAGAAGTAGGTGACATAATCTGTCTAATATCCAATATTTAACAAATGACCAATGAAAGCCACATTTATTAATCTGATCCCACTGTGGAAAATGAAGGCCGTCAGTACCAATACTCTCATTACTCACAGTCTCCATCACTGGAGAGAAAGAAAAGTGTCTTCATCCATCCATCTCACTTTGAGATGGATGGATGAAGACAGAAGGACTCACCTGTGGACCTTCCCTCCGTAGAAAGGCTTGGTGTGGAAGGTGACGGTGGCCGAGTAGCCGCTTTTGACACAGTTGATGGAGACTTTGCCCCCGAGCTCCACCCAGGGCACGGTGAGTATGGAGCGGGCGTAGGCACAGGGCAGCGTGAAGATGTACTCCTCGTCGTGCTCCAGCAGACACAGGACTCCTGAAGGGGAGGAGAAGAGAGAGCGCTTAAAAGTTACACCGAGGGAAACACAGGAACCGATGTGATTAAGAACATCTCTGGGGGAGATGATGCCTTTTCAGACCAGGTGAGGCTCTTCCTCCCACACGTTTTTATACCGAGCCGGCCGATTTCCCAGCACATCACCCTTCTTTGTGCACAATCCAGGCCTGGTATGTGGATGTTATATGCGTGCCACTTATTTTCATTATGTACTGGTAAAACACAGCAGGGAGCATGGAGACTTAAGCAATAGGTAAACAGAGACTGAACATCCTGACAAAGTGTTAAATGAAATGTAACCACTAAGCTACAGATTTCAGAGCAGTCTGAAATACCATTTATGTTGTGAAAGAATTGATTTCTGACGGGCTCGCTCGGGAGCAGCTTTAAATCTTCTGTTCTCTAAATAAACAATATTAGGCAAAGCTCCGGGGCGTCTATTACACACACTCAGTGCTACCAACACACTGCTAAGAGCGTCATACACACCAATTTTTTCCTCCTGACATCTTCAGAGTTGTTCATGAAGATTTATTTTGTCATGAATAACAAATTCTTTCCTATTTGCCACCCATTCTCACATGTCCAGTCCATGAATAGCTTTTTGTGTTCTTTATACACATCACATGGTCACAAAAGATGACTTGTGCAGCTACGTTTGGCTGTTAAATGCCCACAGGGGTAAAACTCCACGTAGAGAAGAATGTGAGAATGCATTTTAATCAAAAGAATGAAACATAATGTAAGTATTTATTATGTTAAATAGAAAACTTTGTTATGGATGTGGAAGATTCTACACAGCATATTAATATAGCTGGTTGAGGTGAAGCGGATTTAAACTTGGGGAATTTAGTTAGTTTATATATATATATATCCCTCCCTCTTAAAGCATTTATTTACAGCATCATACAGGTCGGATCAAAATCCAGCTGACCATGTGCACAAAAAAATCCGTCTAGCTGCATCAGCTGCTGAGTCACTGTCAATCAGTCACATCTGAGCCAATCAGACAAACACAGTTTCAAACGTTATCAGCAGAGCAGTCAATGCAGACGTGCACGGCTGGTGACGAACTGCTGCATCGTCACCTGCAAACAGGTATTCATCAGCGGTTCAGTAATTCTAAAGTGTGGACTGAATGGGGCCGTGTGTCTGGACTTCCTGTTCCTCGGCTCAGGGTGACTCATCGCAGACGATCTACTGTACATGGCCTAATGGTGCTGACAGAGAGGACTGGATTATTGATTGCTACAGAAAAGGGCTCATATTCTTTCATACTGTTGGTGTGAGACTATTTCCAGAGGAGCAAAAAGCCAATATCAGAGGATTCTTCAACATTTTGTCCTTCCCGTTATTCAGCTGACATAAGAAGAGCCTTCTCAAAAACAAACACAACTATTGACCTCAAAAGTGAGCTCTACCTTCAGGGAACTTTTTGTTGAGACTACCGGAGGTGGAGATGTATTCAGTGTCTTAGTTTGACTTGTGATCTATTTCCCTGTTTGATGCCAACGTTGTTGTGACCTTTCTGTGTCATTACTGCAGCATTTTGCATAAATACAACAGAAATACCAGCTTTTACAATAATCGCAATAAGAAGCAGCAAAATTGATCTCATAAATCATTTTTAGTGCTAAACAGCGGAAAGAAGGAACTGTTCTGTGCAGCAACCAGCAAAACCCTCCAATGGATAAAAAACACCTTCAGTGACGCAAGCAGTTACAAAACATTAGCTTCTAATGAATCTGTGTGAAATGTTTTACAGATCTTAAGTTGCAGTGGAGTTGGGAAAAGCATTTGGAGAGTAGCACTTTAGATAACTGTTTTTAAATAAGTTTTATATAATTATTTCACAATATCTGGTGTTTAATTTCACTCTATGTTTCTATATTACAAACATAAAAGATTTAAAATATGATGCAGTTTGGCATTAATTTACCAAATAGCATCTGAAGTGCTCGGATTAGCTTCACTTCTAAGATATTTTGTTAACGCAGAACTGACAGTAATCCAAAATGTATGTGCAGGAATAGTTCAGGACAGTTTAGTCAATCAGGACATTTAACTTAAATAAAAGCATTTTTATTTTATTGTTGTCTCATGGTGATTTTCTATCTGTTTTATGTCTCCTTTGTATTTGTGTTGTTTTTATGATGTGCTCTTGGCGAGTGTACGGTGTTGTTCTCTGACTCACCTTCCCCCACCATGGACACGCCTATCGACATGCCCATGAACTTGCTCTTGGTCCAGACGTGGGCGTTGATGCACATCATCCTCTCCCGGCACTCACAGTAAAACCCCGACACTGGTGGATGATGGGAAACCTGCTCGGCCACAAATTGAACTCTGTAGCAGCCTCCCGGTGAATCGTCGCCCTGCTGCACGTTGTTGGGGCCGCTGCTCGGCTCCCGAGTCGACCCCTGGTTCGATCTGACCAAAGGTTTGACTTTGTCATGAGGCACTTCCCAGGAACAGTGGAAGGTCTCCCCCAGAATGGGGTTGTAGGGCTTCTTGGCCACAGCTCCTTTACGCCCCTCGTGGAAGGCAGTTAGGTAGTACTCCACAAAGCGGACTATCCGGTCCTCGGGTGTGGCTCCAGCTGTGATTGACAGGAACATATCGGGGTGGGCCATGAAGTTGGCGTACATCTCCAGCAGTGATCGCTTTTCCAAAATAAAGGTCGGCAACACCACCTATGAAAAACCAAACTGTTCAAATTTTCACACTCTTTACTTTCAGAAATCTGCACCATCTCGTCTTCTGTCTTTTTACCCGTGTGAGGTCCATGCCCAGTTTGAGCTGGGAGAGCAGGTGGAGAATGATGCTCCGCTGGTCGTCCAGGACACCCAGGTCCTCCTCCTCGTTGTCCTCTGTGTCTGTTGTCTCTTCAATGGGGCTGATGTCTTCCAGTCCTGGCTGGTGCTGAGATGACGAGAGGAGTGGAAAACTTTTTCATGTTTCAATCTGAATAAAAAGTTTGAAGAGAGCTTCACAGATCTGGAGTTTTGTTTTGTTTTTCTACACATGGAAGATTTGGACGAAACATCATCTTGTGAATAAAACATGATATTTCTGCACTACTGCACCACTTTGACAGGAAAAAGATTTAACAGATTTAGTTTCACTGGCTGGAGAGAGTTTAGCGTTCTTTAAATTTTAAAACAATTCAAATGTATTTATGTTTTTCATCCCGCTACACTACAGACAACAAGCAGTGGTGGACATGATTTAAAAAAAAATGTTACTGAAATGGGAGGAAATGGTGATTGTGGTAACGGCTGGTTTCAGCTGAACACGAACACACATTTTGTGAGCTGGAGAGCATTTATGGCGGCAGAGCAGACTTGCTAATTTGCCTGAAAATAAATGAAAGTGTTTGTGTTCATAGTTACAATACATCTCACCCACCCAGAGCGACTAGGTGTTGAGAACAGTTTTATTGGCTATTTGGTTCCATCAAAATACGACAGAAAGGAGGAGAGCTGCAAACAGGCAGCTGAAATCAGAATGGAAGTAGCTTCAGAGCAGTCCGGCTATATAACAGCTTTAGACCTTGGTTTGTTTGAACACAAAAGGCACAGAGGATTATTATATCTGAGGGTTTGGCACCACAGACTACTTGCACAACAATTCATTGTTGGTTATTTGTTAAAAAATATCAGAAAGAAACTCGTCCAGAAATGATATAACAGATAAATATATTTTGTCTCATTATTCCATGAATTCACAAATACACCTTTTTCCTTGTGACACTTGTCACCAGAAAGGCCAGAAGGATGAAGATGGAGCCCCCCCCCACCAAAATTCAAGTCGACTCCAAGGCCGGTGGACGACGTGTAAGAAAGGCAGCCTACAAAAGCCAAAGGACACAACCTCATTTACTTTTCACTGCAGCCCATTCATACTCTATTCAGGCATGCCATCCAGCCTCTCAAGCCTCTTTGAGTGTTTCATGTGACTGTACACAATGGCCGCCTTGGTGAAAGCAGAGAAGTTGTGTCCTTCATTTGTGTTCCAGCATTCGACTGTAAATAGATCCAGTGGAGGTTGAAGAAGGGCTGACGCCTTTGATATCTCCAGCCGTTACTTCAGGCAGGAAGGAAGAAGAGAAAAAACAAGAAAGGCTGATGTATAATGCAAAAAGTGCTCTTGAGCCTCTGGGCAACAATGACTCCCTTCACCTCCCATCTGCCCCTTCGCTTATTATCCTCCACTCCTATCTTTGTGTGCAGAAACAATAATCTAGAGGTATTTCAACTTCTAAAGGTCTCCTTTTAGCAAAACCTTTGCTTGAAAAGGAAAAAAAAAAACAAAAAACCCACAAAATAATAAAAAAATCTGATTGCATATAGTGTCCCTGCAGAGAGGGAGAGAAATGCTGGAGAGAAAGACATTTCCAGGACCGGAGTGCCTACATGTCACCTGAATATTTCATTCCATGCATGCATGCCCAAAGCTCCAGACACACAAAGTCAGTGCACATTCAGCACAAAAGACACACAAACACACACATGCTCTCTCACAGGGGAACATGGTTGAACACACGTACAGGAGTCCCGGGAGCTGAGCGATAATATATATATAGAAGTGAAAAGGGAAGGAGGCAGGGGGAGGTCTGTTATGATTCCAGCACTTCTAACTAATTAAAAAGGCTCCTGACAGCAACAGGAAAATACTGCTGATGGGGTCAGAGCATCTCTGTGGAAAACACTCGGGTGGATGTATTTGTTGGCTGTCATTAGCTAAGACTTAGTTTAGGTTGGCCAAAAGTGGAAAAGAATGTGCCCTAAATAATAATAACCACAGAGAGCTTTTGGATTTATGACAGTGTGAGAGGCAAGTTGGAGACTTTAGAACAAAAAGGTTTTACAATATTTGTCGTAATTTTTGTCATTACAAATCTTTTATCTTTTTAGATTTTCTGTATTCTCCAGCAAACCTGACAACCTAAATCAGGTTTTTTTTGATAGCCTAAAACATTTGTAAAAGTGTTTGATGGAGCACCACTGATAACACAATTAGTTACATCTTTTGATTAATGTTGTTTTATTACAAAGTTGTCCTATTTATCCAAAGAGAAGGGGGAGAGTTTGGTATTTCAGCTTTTTCCATCCCAACTTTTACAGAGAAAATGTTTCCAACCAGAATTGCCCCCACTGGCTGGTTTCTTCTATAAATTATGAGGTCAACAAAGAGCCCCAGTGATGCCTGAAAACTGTGCTTACCATTTCAAAGCTGGGATGTATATCACTAAAACAGGAGAACTCAGCTCTAGGCTGTAACTACACTGTTCACCCCAGATGCACAACAGATGCAAAGACAAGCAGCGCACCATCTGAGCATGCGCGCACAAACCAAGACATCAGCTTGTAAACACTCACACTGCATTGCTGGGTAGCTACGGGCTTAACATGCATAAAGCTGGATCTCATCTCCAAAACAGGAAAACCGAGCAGCGGCCTCAGGTGAACACCAGCAACAGTAAAAATCCAGCGCAAGGAGGGAAGTTATAGTTTCTTGCTCCACAAACAGCACAACCGCTGCACAGGCCCAGTCAGTGTGAAATCCAATTAAAGAGGTGAACTCTCAATGGACAACCTGTCTGAATCAATGTCTTCTGCAGAGTTCAAAGCTCCAATAGGCACCACAGATAAAAACAACCACTCCTCTTCTGTATGTGAACAGACCGAGCAGCCTTCTTCCAGGAGTCCCGGGTCCTGTTACAGAGACGCTGTGTGAGCTGCTGTGCGTGACTTGCAGAGAGTCTCTCCTCTTTGCCCACCACCCACTCTGAAAATCAGGGAGGAGGGAAAGAGGGAAAGTCCCAGTGACGCATCCATTTGCTGTGTTTCCCTCCATGTTTTTCCAGTTTTACCTTCTCCTCCCTTTCCTCCTCACTACCTTCTCTCCTGTCCTCCTCAGACATGGCTTCCCTGCCTTTATCCCTCAATCTAAACCGCCACCCTTCCTGTTTGTTGTTTGCTACATATGATGGGTGTGTGTGTGTGTGTGTGTGTGTATCAACTTGCTTAATTATCTCGTCTTGCAGTTTTACAAACCTTCAGTAAACTCTTTTCGAGAGACAAGGATATATTTTTTGCACCATCTTCTTCCTCTCTTGCAGCTGATTCCCTGTTCTTTCTCTCTACAAGTAGCTTCTCTGAATCTGTTCATCCCTGACAGTTTCTCTTTTAACTGAGTCCAGTCTTGTGTTTGATTCATTTGTCCTCTGTCTCCCTCTGCCCATCTCTGTCATTGTTCCTCATTTCCTCACTCACACCATCCGCTATTCTGTTTCATCGTCATCTTTCTCCTCAACTGTCTCCTCATCCACTCACAGGGCTTCGTGCTCGCTCTTTATACTCCTTTTTCCCTTACTTTCTCTTTCATCTCCTCCTAACTCGCTCTGTACATCTTCTTTATCTCAGAGAGCATCAGGGGATGGTGTGGGTCTCAGCAGGAGGGGGAGACAGGGCGAGTGTGTGTTCACTTCAAAGACTCCTTTCCTTTGTCGGTTTGAACAGGATAAACTTCTCAGGCTTTGTGTCCTCCACCAGCCATTCCTGTCCATCCTGTCATCATCACATCAATCCTCAGTCATCTCTTTGTCAAAGCGTCATCTGAGAACCAAGAGATGGAGTGGCTGTATGATCTCCATCTTCCAAAACCTTTTGCCACAGAATCATTTTCCGACAGACGCGTCCTTCTTTGTAGCTCTATCTTGTATGTAAGAGCAAAGCGGATTCCTGCTCCCTGGGATGGCATGTGTACAGTCAGGAGGAAGACCAAAAAAGGGACGAGAGCCTGAATTTTAAGTCAACTCTGTTGTGCAAATTATATCTTCCATGTCAAGCTTCCTTTAACTACATCAGTCTGCCTGGTTGTGTTTCCACTCATTTAGACTGTAAACATGAAATTGAACTGCTGTCCTGTTCTGTTGAGGGTACAATTTCTAACAGGACTAAAAGCAGCTCAGGATAAACATTTGCACAGAAGACTGGCAGAAAATTAACACATTTTTCTAAATTTAGTGTTCAACATGACAGAAAGTTTCTGACAGCTCTAAATGACTTTGTCTGAACAAAAGTCCAAAACATTTGGTCTATTTTGCGTCAATGAAAGAAGCAGGAAATGCTCGAAAAGTCAGTCGTCTTAATGAATAAATTATCAAAAAATAATTCGCAAAATTATCTTTTCAGCAACAGTCAACGTAATTTGACCTAACTAATCTATCTGTGCCTATTTTTTCCCAATTCTGTGTACGTTGAAATCTAATTTTATTATTGAGCTTTTTTTTTTTTTTTAATACTGTGCAGATAGCATTGGCACATCATCTATTCTGAGAAGAAGGCTAAAAAAAATTTATTAGAGCAGTTTTCTGGAACATCTCATTTGTTTCACATCATTTCACTTCAGTGATGCGCTGTTTACAGTCAGGAAACCGTCAAACATTCACTGAACTTCCTGCCTCTGCGTCCTGTCCTTTGTTTATCGAAGAACTACTTGGAGGAACCAGGTATTTGTATAAACTGTTGGGTTCACACCTAAAGCTGAGTGTACAGTATTATGCTGCCTCTGTTAAATGTCAGGTATGTTTTGAATGTCAACTTGCAAGGAAGATACTGAAAAGCTTTTGAGTTATAGCTTCTAAAGGCCTGCAGTTAGGATCTCATTTGACATTCATCTCAAAGATAGAGCTTTTTCTTCCGTCGTGCGTTGACTTAAAGTATGTGGGCATTTATTTTGTTTCCGCTTAAGATATACAGAATTTAAATGATTTAATGCTAAAGGTTATGAAGTAATAAAAATATAGAATATACTAAGTCTGAAAGTAGTACAGAAAAGGTTTTATGTAGATAAATATAGCACAAACCCAAAAGTCTGCAAGGTTATACTGTAAAATGGGAGATTTGAATTAGTCCCAGCTTTCCTGTTACTCTTTTAGAGTGAAAAAACTCTAAATTACACTAAAATGTTGGTGAAGCAGAGGTCATGATGTACTAGACAGAAGCAAGAGTGCACAAAAGCTCTGACACAGTGATGGAAATAAAAGCTTGGACAAAAAAAAAAAAAGAGAGATACGGAACAAACTTAAAGAAGCATCAAGTCACAAAACTGCCACAAATCAACTACAGGTTTGTAAAACTGTCAGCTGAACGACCACAAATCAGAATCAGTCCAATTTCCCAAATCTCCCACACGTCTTAAAAAAAAAAAATGAGGCAAGAGCGGCTGTGATGTTCAGTTTCACTGCTTCATGATTAAGTAATAATGAGCAGTTACATCAGCGCAGCATCTAATGAGTAGATATGAAATACAGTCAGCGTAGACACACTGCTGAGGTCTCCACGCACACAAAGATAAAAGAAACTGTTACACTTGGGGGTGAGTCATCCAAAGGTTTGTTCAAGTTAAAGGTGTTTAAGAATTTAACAGTAAAATTACACAACCACATGCATTTGGAGACTGTGAGTGCAGAGCACGAAGACATGGACATGGTGTTCCTGAAGACAGCGTCCTGATGTTAAATCTTCTGCCGCATTCAAAATCAACTCAACCTAATCAATTAAGAAATGACCACTAGAGAGAGAGCAGACACACAACAGTAATGCCAACAAACACAAGAAGATACTTTTAATCACTGTCACTACTGTCAGTGTAGACTCGAGGATGTTAAAGCTGAATTTAAGATATGAACCAGTCATGATGTCCAATGGGACAATGTGGAAAATCTTTGAGCATAGAGACAACAGCAGTCGTATCATTCACAATTCACATCAGAGGTGATGGAAATCTCCGTCCGATTTATTTCAGCTGCATTTACACGTTAGATTTAAATCAGGTTTGAAAAAAATCAATTTCTGGAACTCGGTCAGTACTCCCCCCCATGATCAGTGTGTTTACGGTTAAATTAGAGTCTTTGTTGAGCCAGCAGGTTTAATATGAACACTCAATATTACTTTGGTTTACTTTCACTTCGATCAGTCAGGAATGCCGTATTGACCTGGTTATCTGCCTCTGGTTTACACAGATTAAAAAAGGTTTGGATTAAAGCAAGAGGGAATCAGCGGCGGTGCATTCCTGCTGCTGTGGCAATCAGTGAGGAGTTTTCGTTTAAAAATAAATCTATAGTTGTGGTGTATCTTCCAAGATATCAGACGAGGAACTAGTTTCTACAGACAGCTGTCGGATTCAGTTTCCCAAACTAAAGCCGGAGATTCAATAAAGAATGGATTAGAGAGATGAGACTGACTCAGGGGTTTGATATTTCCCCCACAGACTGCGTAGAGGCTAAAAAAAAAAACAAAAAACCACTGATCACTGTTTTTTGTTTCCACACAAGAATGGCACAATTTCAACATTGTTTAGCTAAAAATCTCAGTGACCTGAAAACATTTTTAAGGTAATTTCAGATTATTCTTTTGAATGTCTGAGAATTCCTAAACTTGAAAATGTATAAATACGTAAGCTGCTGTGATGTGCCGGCTCAGAGGGCGAACCAGACTAACGCCCTGAATCAGCAGTGGACTGCTGCCCTCTGCTGGGAAATAAAACAACAGGTCAGGGCAGGAGAAGGGAAAAACACAGGACAGGACATTTAGAGAGGGAATAAAAGCTTTTGAATTTCTGTGTCCATGAAGAAATTACATGACTTCCTGTATATATCTGTTCTCTGCTCATCCTGGAGGACAACCTCTCTCTGCTGTTCTCCTTTGAGTTTATTCCCTGTTTTCCAGGATTGTTTTCAGGGATGGGGGGGTCACATGCTGCGAGGATCATAAATTCTTCAGAGCCAAATATGTGATTTCAGATTATATAAATAAAATTGACTTGACTTAGAAACAGTGGCATTTTTTCTAGTATCTTTGAATTCTGAAATTAAAGTATTGATGGATTTATTGTGTGTTAAGGAAATGAAAAGCTTCTCTAAAGTAAAAGTGCGTGTACGTGTGTTTGAGGGGAGTGTTGGGGTCTGCTCATCAATACAACCACCTTGTTTTTGCAAGCAGCAGCATTTCCTCTATTTTTCCCCACTGTGCACCCAGCGACCTCTTGTAGGCTGCACACTAGGACTGAATATCAAATGCTGCTGCACTGCTACATAATTCAACCAGCAAACCTTTATTATTCTGGGGTAATGTGTTTTCTTCCTCGCTCTCAGGAGTGCACATGAAATTACACGGAAAATGGTAAACTGGCAAATGACCAAGATTGTAAGACCGGAAGACCCGATCGAGAACTGACCTTGAGTTTTACTGTGCCTTCACTTAAGGTGGGATGTCACAGTGACAACTGAGCTACAAATACTGAGATTGCAGTTACTCAAGAAGATTTCAGTGAAAACATGAATTATGCTTAAATGTATACATGTTGTCTCTCTAGTCAGCTGCATACTAAAAGATGCATTCATCAATAACATGATTCAGTGACTCAAAGCATTTTGCAGTCACTTCTCTCTGCAGTGTGTTTAACTGCCACAAGATGGCAAAATAACCATCTCAGTGCCGAACCATATACATCACATAAAACATCATCCCGCTCTCCATTATTCAAATATTGGCTTTATCAATAAAGACAATCAACTCAAAAAACATATCCATCCTCAAGCCCTCCATTGCCTTCAATAGAAGTGTTCAACCACTCTGACTGGTTCAGATGGATGATGGCTGCCTTGTCTTGTTAAAAGATGACTAAACATCAGTGTCAAGTTGCAGTAATGTGCCTTGGCAATCTGTAGTGCATCTCCTCTTTCTCTCTGCTGTTCGTCTTTAAACAACAGCCGGTGGAGAGTCATGAATATTATTATGTGTGATGGTCTACAGCAATATAAAAATGTTTTAAAACTTAGATTTGTCATTGAAAATGAGATAGCTGCATTTCCCTTTTAAAATATTTTGTCTTTCATTAGACAGTTTTTTGCTATATAATTTCTAAATGGAGATGCCAGTTAACATTTTAAAAACGACAGTGTGTAAATTTAATGCAGGTCAGGAAAATATTGTTCACATTTGATTTCTTGCATTGAAAGCCAGAGTAATTTTACAGTGGACACAAAATGCAACGGTTGAGGATTACTCTACAGTTGCCTTTTCATTTAGATTTTTGATCATTCAGTACTTTGATATTTAAATTGTGCACTTTTGTGCTGGGTCTGCAAAATTTGTATCAGAGGGTGACAAAGTGTACTGAGAGGACAACCTTTCACAGTCCTCTACCTTGTAATTTTCCCAAATGGTAACATAAAATATTGACTTTCTGCTAGTTAACATCTTGTGCAAAGATGGATTCACGCCTGGGGTCTTATTCTGTATACAAGCTAAATATTTGTTGGTTAAAACAAACATTGTTCAGGCAGTTTTCCTTTAGGGCTCTATATATATATATATATATATATATAAAAAATCAAATCACTTAAGGAGCACAAGGTCATTATTTAATTTTTCTCAGTGTCTTTAACTTGTTTTATGACAGCTATGATTTGGCCTTACCCAGTATTGGAGCACAGTGGCCTAATAACATAGTAGCTGGCAGAAATGTAGTGCAGAGGGAGGAATGTCAGTACAGATGACAGGCTGAGCCCACCCTCTGAATCATAACTGCCATAATGATGTCTGAAATGTCTTGAAATGTGGCAAATCACCACTACGAGCTGCCCTCCCTTTTCTCTAAGTTGCGCACCATGAAGTATGTTGAACAGCTTGACAATTAGTTGAAAATGAGCTGACACCACAAAGCTGTGATGTCCATTTTACATTCACATGTCAATGGAAAATGATTATTAACATGACAGATTATAAATCTATGCTTCAGGATTAGACTGGTGTGGCCGTAGCTAATTCACTGATCACGTCAAGGCTATAATTTCCCTCCCATACGTTGTTTTGAGTAAAGATTTAAACAGTCCTTATAAGATCTGACATGAGTGTTTAACAGACCATTTCATTAGCATTTAACAAGACAGACTTACGACAGGTAATGACATGAGTCTAACATTTGACAAAGAGGCTATTATGAGCAGATGTGGCAGTGCATGCTGCTGAGAGGACTCCAGCCCCATTAATCTTCAACTTGTTATTCATAGTTGATGTTTCTATTACTGTTATGTCTGAATAACAGGAAGGCAGAAACGAGCATTGCTGTGCAGTCGTGTAAGACAGTTGTTTCAGAAATGAACTCCGTTTTCAAAAACTCCAATATCAGATGTTGTGTAACCAGGCTGGAGCTGAACTAATTACATAATAGCTGATTAATCATTTAGTTCATCATCAGAAAATTCATTTCAAGCAAAAAAACATTTACCTGTTCCAACTGGTCAAATGTGATGTGGGAGCTTTTATGAAAGATTTTTTGTTAGGAAAATAATCACAGACAAATCTGATTCGTATTCATATCCCTGTACAAAGTATCAACACTAACATCATAAGAGTCATCTGTTTGGGATTTGTTGTGATTTCGCTGATGCTTCTGGAGTGGCTACTTCAAAACCTGGATAAGCCCTGTCCCCTGGTTCCTGAAATCAGGATACTTTACTGCTTGTAAATGCACTAATAGCTCAGATTATTTAGTTTTTAAAAGGAGGAAAAAAGAAAAACTATGCTGTAAAACATGAAGCAAAAAATTCAAGTTGTGTAAATTCATTTTTAAGTTACTGTAAATGATCCTAAAAATCCTCATACAAGTCTTAATTTACTTTACAATATGTGCTGCAATATACAGGATAATAATCTGGGGCCTCTTGGGTTTATAGCAAAATAACTGACTCTATGCTAAAAGCATGAAACTAAGAGGGTGAAACATTTACAGCTCTTGGTTTAGATAACTGCATGTGTCTCAGCAACCTCAGCAAGATCTGCTGTAGACACAGGTGACAGCAAAGTGTCATTGGGAACGAGCCAAATAAACCAGGCAAAGTCCAAATCCAAAGTGTAGAAAGATCCACGGCCTTCAACGGCATTATGTCCTTTATTATAATATGTTTCATTTATGTAGGAGTTTGTAAAGTGCTTAAGATATATTAAAACAAATGCAATGCATTTCTTTTAGGGTGGATTTTGCTCTTTGTAGTTAATAATCAGCATTTTAACTGGATCATTAATTCGTCTGCTTTCCATTTAGGCATTTAGGACAGAAAGAAAGGCACCGATGTTTTGTTCATCCCCTCTTCCTCTCCACCTGACTCACTTCTATGTACGTCACAGTCACCTGGTCTACACAGTCAGACAGATCCTCGCAGCAGCAGGCAGGAATGGACTGTGTGACCCACTTATCTGACAGCAGCTGTGTTAAAAATTTCAGAGGTAATGACTGCTTCGCTTGCTGGGCAAGAAAAATAAAGACACTGTGAAAGAAATCCTCAGTCTTAACAACGTCACTACGTCAGATTCGTTTCTGAGTCTGCGCCACAAAGAGGTTTAGAATTAGCAATGAATGATTTATTTAATTCCATTTCCTATCTCTGGAGTCGCCATTCACTTTCAATTCACTTCACAACAGCAAGAAAATTAACTTTTAGAGCCTTGAAAAGAAAACCAATCCATCACAGTCAGGAGCCATCTGCAAGCTTTTTAATGCAAGAAAATGGTTAATGCTGTTAATTATGGCCGTGTTTGTTTATCTTTTTTATTCTCTGGGTTGAATTTTATAAAAAGGAGGCTGCAGTTTTAATGGCAGCTAACTTAACAACATCTTAGAGGTATTATTGTACACACAAATAAGAATGTGGTCTCTGTCTGGAATTGTGGCTAACATCCAATCTTTAACTTCTATGAGCTTCAAAAAGATGGTTTTGAGCTTTGTATTGAAATATATTTATATTATAAATTAGTTAGTAGAAGGAAGAGTAAAATTTTTTTCCTACCAATAAAGTACTACAGTTACTTTCATCAAAAAATTGTAATTACTAACTTTGAAGATATATAATTTTACTGAACCACGAAGATACCTGCTGTTATCTGACAGCAATGCAACTTTATCTCCAAAAATTTAAACTGAAGTGTTCAATGGATACCTGGAATATACAGCAGGACGTCAATCTACAAACCACACAACTAATAATGCATGACAGGAAGATATCTGTAGTATAGATGACCCGAGTCTGATTCCAGCTGGAGTCCTATCATGGACCTCTCTAACTCCCAGAGTTCACGCACTATAACTTCATAGAACTAAAATCAAAAACATCTGCGTTTTACACACCACAGTCTTTATGCATGCACCTGCAACCATGGACAGAAACACCACATGAATAAGTAAATGCAAAATATACTTGCAGCCCTGTCCTGAGTCTGAAAACTGGAACACTTTAAACACTTAGGTCAAATCTCAAACCTCCAGAAAAAAAAAAAAAACCTCAAAAAACAGAAGAAGAGACAAAAAGAAGAAAAGCTAATGGTTGAGGCAATAATTGACAATCTCACCTCAGCACCATGGGACAGACCCCTTATCCTGAGAGCCGGGGAGGGCTCGGCTGATTGTAGAGGCGTCAGACCTCCATTCTTCAACTGCTCCCCTGAGGGTGACTTTGGTACAGTCCACACAGGAACACCATCTGAAAAAATGAACAGGCAGGGTCAAAGCATGTGCCGACTTTTAGTTAACAACAGTAACAGTGAGATATTTGGGATTTACTACTATATGGTTTAATTTTGTGTGAGCAGAATTCAAGTCTCCAACACACTTGTGATCCTATTTACTTCTGACGTTCAGTGTTAAAGATCTCATATATGGTATTAAACTGAGGGTGTATATGACAGGAGTTAGAAACCAGGATATTGTGAGACCGCTTTTCTCTGTCTGCTTTATATTTATTCAATATGATATTCTCATCTGTTACATTCTGATAGTTTGTTTTCAACTCTAATCCAAAAGCACACAATGTTCTGCAGGATCTTTAATCCATTTAATAAACCTTGAAACAAGTGCAGCTGTTTCCAGTTATTACAGCTGCACATGCAAATACAAAATTACCAAGGCACTTTTGTCACCTTGGTGATTAACTCTTGAATGGGACAATGGTTCATAAACTGACTAAGAAAGCTCTTCATTGGCTATCAAAAACAGTAATTTCAGTCACCACCTCTGTCTGTTTCTTTGTTTGTTTCTTTTTTTGGGGGGGGGGGGGGGGGGGGGGGATTTTAATTCTCCAGTATGAATAAAGTCATCACATAAACCTCATTTAAGAAAATGAGATCTGCAACTGCTACTCATAAAAAAAGAGATAAAAACTTTAAACCAACCTTTAAGTTTCCATTTCAGTTAAAGCTTGCGAATTGATAGAATCTTTGCTAAATCAATTAAAAACTTGGAGTTGTGCCGAATGTGTTAAATTTTTATTCTATCAGTGGAGAGAATCTTGCCCCTCAAGCTCTTTTAGAGTACGTTAAAAGCTGTTTGGCAAACTGTTTTTACTCCAGGCACAAGGACATGGATCGATGGAGTGCTGCTGAGATGGTCATCCTTCCAGCACATCTTTTCTACAGATAATTTTTGCAAGTCTTTTCAAGTGGAGGTCAGGTTCTTGGTTATCTTCTTGACCAAGAACTCCTTTGCCCACTCACAAAGTTTGATTGGACATCAAATTTGTGGGAGTTCCAAACGTCCTCTCTTTCAAAACAGTCATTGTAGCAGCACTCTCACTTTTAGAAATGGTGTAAAACCCTCTCTCTGATCTACGTCTCAGCACAAAGTAATACCTGTAGTGTAAATTGCAGGACCTTTTACATACAGTTGTGTGCCTTTCTAAACTAGGTCTAGTTCCTTAAATTTGCCATAGATAGACTTCAATTAATATCTAGACACACATCAAGGATAAGTAAAGCAAACAAGAGGCAGATGACCACAATTGGAGTGCCTGAGCAAACGGTCTGGATTGTCAATAAATTTCTTAAATCACGTTTTCACAATTTAATTATGAGTTATTGAGTGTAAAATGGTAATTTATGATTTTAGAAATGAAATCTACAACACTAAGTGTGCGAAAATCTATGGGTCTGAATACTTTATGAGCCAACATCACAGGAGCAGCAGGAGCAGATCCCATTTCAGTGCTGTTAATGGAGCAGCAGCAGAGGCCCTTCTCGACTTCAGTCCCAACACTCAAATTGGGTAAAATGTCTAATGCACCAGAAGGCTGTTCTTTGATATCCATTAGAGAGAAGTCGGCTGCGCTGACACAAGTCGTCATGCTGGTCAGCCTGAGGCAAGACTGTCTCGACAAAATGTGCTGACATAGCCCTCAGGCCAGGTCTCACCTTTGGTCAATTGAGAATTTGACTGACACGAACCTGGAAAACTGTTAGTGAACCTTTCCAAACGACATCAGACTACTGTACAACAGACACGAGTAGGAGTCAATCTGCGCTGAAGCGATTGAGGTTCAAGCGGATCGTAAATACAGTGAAAATTTAATATGAAGCACTTCTCAAAAAGGTTATTCTGTTGACATTTGGAGGTAAATGGGCTTCTGAGAGTTCATTTCAAGCAAACAATTCAGGAAATAGTTGGTGTGTGTGCAATGTCATGACTTTTCTTAAACAAGTCACCGTTTAAAAGCCAAAATGAATGACCGATATATTTAATTTGAGATTTTTTTCCAGATGTCACAATGAAGCACCAGAAGTAGAAACACTTGGTGAGCAGGGGCAGACGTTTGGGCCATTGGATGAAGGCATGCAGGCGAATCAAAAGGCTGTCAGATCAAACAGGAGAGAGAAACATTCATGCAGTGGATTTTTCCAATGGCTCCACCTTCCATTTCTGGATTGTGACATCAAGTCAAGATTTCGTGATGCTTTAACATTATGCTCTGAACCTGCATGTTCTTCTTGGTCTAAAATAAAACATGCTATTCACTCGTCATCCCAGTGTTTATGGTGCATCAAGTCTGTTGTTTTTTTTTTTTATGTTAAGCTGCAAAGGGGACTACTTTGCAAAGTAAATTTCCTTTATGAATTTTCATTCCTTTAAAGGAAAATGTTCTGTGCATGGCTTAAAGACAGAGTAGGATTTCAAGCCTCTTGTTGTAGTGACAGGGGGAAGGAAAGGGGAAATTCAAAAAGAGCCGGAGGGAGCAACACAATATCATTTGTGACATCAGCTGATAATAAGCTGTCTGGTTTGTGACTGGCAGGTTTTTGGTTGGGGTTTACAAAAATCCTTTATGTTCTTTAGCATCATTAGCGCTGACACACACAAGCTTCTCTGATTTTATAGCAACGGGAGCCTGGAGGGAGAAAACGTGCCAGCCAAACTCAGTCCAACCTCATGCTCAGCTCTCCACCAAAAAGTTTTTTTTGCCCATGCAGTGGCAAAGCCTTCCTGTGTCGGCATAACAAAACTATTCAAATCAACCAACCAACCAGCCTGCTCTCCCCCATTTTTTTTTTTTTTTTTTTTTTTTTTTTTAAATCAGCTGCACCAAATCTGGATGCTGCCCATGCGGGTGAGTCACACTACCCATCACCCGGCAAAACCAAGCATCCAAACAAAAATGCCTCACTGAGGTGTGGAGGGTACATGCCGGAAATGGGGAATAGCTTGACCCCCACAGGACTTATCAGCCAGGCAACGGAAGGAAAGAGATTTGTACTTGCGGCCCGGTGGTCCCACTCCACACCACCCCCTATCTGACGAACAGGTACAGGGAAGGGTGACTGCTGGCGCAAAAAGAAAGACCAACAAACTGTGAGGACAGCAGATTCTGGAGGGGATCCAGCACCCACTCAAAACCAGATCCCAAAAGACTTTCAAAAAGGTCCTAAATGGAGGTGGACCACATCTTCTTGGCACTTGAACTTTGAAAACATGCACCTGTAGGGCTTAATAGATGGCTCTGAAATATTTGTAGCTTGCTCCCTGGGAGGATTACAGAAACAATGGATTCCAATGGGAACCAAGACATCATAACAAAGACATGTCAAACCATCCATTTCTCACTGCTTATCTGAGTTTGTGTCATGGCGGCAGGAAGTTAAGCAAGGTGGACTTCTTCCCTCGTGCCTTCCTACAGGTCCTCCTGGGGTACAAGGACGGGCTCAGGATAGATTTAGGAATATTTCATCCCTTTAGGATGTCCATAGTATCCTCCAAATTGGACATCGCTGTAATACCTCTACTAGAGGTATCTCTGATGTTTCTGAATCAGATGTCCAAACCAAGTGATGTTCCTTGCAGATGTTTGAGCTCCTGTCTCTGACAATGTGATCACAAGGTTAATTTAAGAGGTTGCATGAATACAAAGAGTAGAAGGAAAATACGAGAGACAAGAGAAATAGCTGTACTTCAAAAAGGGCAGCGTAAACTGAAGACACATGCACACTTATCCTGGGGAGCTACACAAAGAGGCTGAAGAGGAAAACAAAAAACAAACAAAAAAAAAAAAACAGCTCTGGAGTTCTGCCCTTACATTGACTATTCAGGGGAAATCAATACAGCATGAAAATCTTTAGCTCTGAAATTGATCTTGCTTTTTGCTGAACAAACTTTTAGGCTGCCTTTTTTGGACCTTTTGTATCTGCTACTGTCCTTATGAAACCTATTAAAAACATAGTTTAGAGAATTTTCCTAAACAAGCTTTACAGCATTATCTTGCATAAATCTGTAATAGTGCTTACAGCAGGCATTTGTTTGTGTTAAGTATCATCCAGTACAAGTTAATTTTGAACATTTGTGTTTGCATGGCTGTTTCTGAACAGCTACCAAATGGCCCTTCTGATGAGATTGATCGATCAACAGCAGAGATGATGATCGTGCTTCAAGTACTGAAACATCTCTATGGGCAAAATCCATTGTAACTGCCATGAATCCGAACTGATTACATCTTTCATACACAAAAGAAGCAAACTATTAAACTTCAGAGCCACCTTACAAGCCCATAGACAGTCATCGTTTGGTTTTCGTTTCAGTGGAATATCTTTTTACATCTTTTCTGGCTGTTTTATCGCAACCTCAACGCTATTAATGGATTAAAAATAATCTTCTGAATTGTGGAAGACTGTTGGATTTCATGTTATCTTATGCATTTGTGGTCGACCGTCCACATTTAGGAACTGTTTTCTAGTCCTAATTCTCGTTGTTATGCCAATAGAACCACCCTCAGGCTTCAAATGGTTTAAATTATAACAACTTTATTGGATTCTTTGAGATCTGGCACAGAGAGGGTTAAACATGGCAGAGGTCTGACATTTGAGGCACCAGTGTGGATTCCTTTGGCAAAGACTTAATCTTTTGAGGAGATTTAGAAGTGCATAGTCATTGTCATATATATATATATATATATATATAGATTTACTCATTCACACAAAAATTCCAGATTTTTTTTTTCTGGCATGCACGTAGGACAGTCTGAAATGCTTTCAAAGATTTTGTAAACAATATTGATGATAAATTCATGTCCAGCACACTTCGCATTCATGCTTGTATTTGGCACTACCATTTTGAGGAACTGATGACACTGAAGAGACACAATAATGTATGGGAAACCACACAGAACAACAGGAATAACTACAAACTCTGACAAATTTGGACATAGTGCAAAAATAAAAAAAACAATTCAACACAAATTCAACATTCAACAACATTTACTGCAAACACTGAAGTTCATGGCACCCATCAGGCAGGGACAAGAGCCACAGTCCAGCTGCCCCAACTGGGCCTTGCCACTGATGCTGTGCTCTGGAGGCGGGGACTGGAAAGACAAGAGGGGTGGGGGAGATGGAGGGGTTGGGGGCTCCAGTAGCAGCACTGGAATGGGGCCCAGGGTGGACTCACCGGAGGGGGCTCCGTGGGTGTCATGGTTGCGTTGGGAGGTCTGGGACTGTGGTGCCGCCTGGTTGTGGCTCTGGGTCTGTTGGAGGATGTTCAGGCACTCTCCCAGGCAGCTGAGTGTGGCAGCCGACGTGGCTTTGAGCAGCAGCAGGTCCTGGTCCAGGCAGGAGAGGGGGCCTTTGGTGGGCAGCGAGTCGATTGTCTGGACCAGGTTCTTCTGTTGGCTTTCTGCTTGGGTCATCACCTGGTGGACAACAGTGATGTATTACTTTAAAATTGTTCAAATTACAAGTGAGATACTGCTGAAAACACATACTGTAGATGAGATCTTAAGAAAAAAAAACAACTGCTGTGCCCAGCTGTATTTTCTTTACTAATATTTGGAAAAATATAAAATAAAACCACCCTTGCCCTTAAATGCCCCCCCCTTACAACTGATACATGAATTTACATAGACAATGTTCTCTAACATAAAACAGAAACTTCATTAACTGTACCTTCTCACATGACATAACTTATTAATTCTAGTGGCATCATTTCAGTCTTGACAACAGGCAACAACTAATTCATACTACCATCTGCTCCAAGATGACGGAGCAGATGGTAGCAGATGGAAACTTCTAAAACTCTTCAAACAACAAAAGTCCTCCCTTGTGTTCCCTCAGACACTGAACATTTCTTACTCTGATAGGTGTGTGTTACTCGCCGATTATTCTAAATGCATCACAAAAGTCTGAAGACAAAGCTGGTTCTCACTGGTGGGTAATAAGCTTCTCTCAGGGCTAATGAATCTGGGTTGTTTATCAGCCTGGAAATGTTGTATACATTAATATTGCATAGCTTCACAAACACTTGTCCTCCACACGCACTTTGGTAGCACATCTGTCTCCCTGCATCAGTACACAGAGCTATTTTTGAACCACTGAGCTTGTCTGATGGCGTTAAGAGGCATAGAAATTTTTGTAAAGGAATTTACTGAAGAAAGCACAGAGCTTGTCCAATTTTTCTGCTATTTATTGAGGTTGTGTGTTGGAGATGGAGCTCAAAATTGTTTGCAATGCTTGTTAGAAATAGATTCTTAGTGATCTGCATCCTGACACACATTATTTTCTCAGTGTTATTCAAATAATCAGGATTTGTCATCATCTTAAGTGTGGCTTGTGTGTTTATGTTGCCTCCGTTTTTTTTTTTTTTGTTTTTTTGTTTTTTTTTAAACCACATTGTACAATTTTAAGAAGGTCTGGATTTGTTGCTTTTCAGTATTATGCAAGTTTCATTCTGTGCAAAGAAATTCACACAACCACAAAACTGGGGGATTTCTGAATGGCCATAGGAAAAAAGCCATTAATTTAAGTAAATTTGGTGGAAAACTCCAAAAGTGGCTCCAAAAGTGTCAGTTTGATTAATGTGTCGCCATGAACACACAACCAAAATTAAATTTGAGATTTGAGACAAATAAGGTGATTTGAGAGTGTTTGAAAATCTCATAATGATTTGTGACCAAGGTCCTAAGCTACATACTTCCCAGTCAACAAGCACCCTTTTTGACATTTTTAAAAAGTAAATTGTGATTGCTTATCAACCAATACATAACAGAGATAACACTGCTCATATCACTCATGGCCATAAACCATTAACAATTTTTTTTACAACCACTTGTTTAGTCTAAACGAAAAGTACATGAACTCAAATATCAATATCAAAGTTATGAGATAATGGTAACAAAGATGGGAAAATCTCAGTGTCACTGTGTTGAGTTGTTATCATGCAACATGGAAATGTGGGATGAAAAGTATAGGTACAAGAGAAAAGCTGAAACTGTGTTGCACTAATAATGCCAGAAATCAGAGCTGCATCAAGGTCTATATTCACCAAAAGGTCTTTTAGCAGGTGGTAAAAGTTGGTAAGCAAATGTGTTACTATGCAACCTTAAGTAACTGTAAAAGTTACACATGCCACTGATCATTGGGTTTTATGGTGCTCAGTAAAATGCTGCACCTTTTTTGATAAACATCTATAAAACGCTTCCGCTTCCTTAATTTGTTCCACAGTTGGGAAATTGAAACAGATTTATCAGAACACCGAAATGAATAAGAACACACAAAGAACACGTATACAGAATCCTTTGAGACAAACTGTCAAGCAGGTTGAGCTCATTAATGCAAGCTGACCTGAGCAAGAGGAGTCACCTTTTACTCTTCCTTCTATTCCATCCAGCTCTTTCTAACTAACAAAGGACATTTATTCATATTGCATATGGACCAAAACTAAACCTGAGTGCTCTCTGTATGTAATATAATCAGGTTATACTGGCAGGCATGAACATCACATAAAATTGAAGCTGACCTCTGATACAAAGCTAAGTCAGAGGGCTGGTAGCCACCACACAGATACACACAAAAACACACACAGCACAGAGAGCTCTCTGGAGCCAATAGGACCGGTGCTGCATCCAGAAATAGCCTAACCCCAGTGATCGAGATCTGCTGCAGCAGCAGCACCACTGGCACCTACACTGCAGCAGCAGTTGAGGTGTTGGATGAGTTACATCAAACAGCTGTGACAAGCAGGCTGAGGAGAGGTGGTTATGTGGTCAGATATTCAGTGGACAGACAGATACATTGATGGATAGACAGATGGATGCAGGGTGACAGCATGACAATGACATGAACATTCAACAAGCACCCTACAGAGATATCAGCATTAGAACTTGCTTGTAGTAAAATGAGGATACTTTTATTCTACCCTGGAACTTAAAATATTCTAGGTCAAAACCCTGAATATCATTCATAAGTGTTAGATGTTGCAAGTACTGACAAATTTCAGGTTTTGATGTCTTAATAAGCAAAGTCTGTCAGTCAAGGTAATGAAACCCAGATTTATGCTTAAACAGCTTTAACTCTAACATGGACACATCTACAGTTAGATGTAAGACTTGTTTGATAAAAAAAGAACTTGCATAGAAAAGGGGTTTGATTTAAAGCCTGTAAATCCATTCAATACACTGATCAGATTCATACAGTTATTACTATTCCAGTTTCAATACCTTGACAGCAAGGCGAGGGGTGGATATTTGAATCCTATTAGAAATCAACTATCATGTACCGGAGAAGCCCAATTCACCAGCTGAGGGTGCGGTCAGGTCTCAAAGGAAGCAGCAGCAGGAGTGGTGTTTATGAATATTATCAGCAATAATGACCAAAAAATAAATGGGATGTACAACACAACATCCCCACTGATGCTGTTGGACCACAAATCCACCGATCAGTACACAGCAGCTTTCTTCTCTCTACTGTATACAGTGGTGCATAAATCACAGCACAATTAGACTCTTTTACTCTCAGCTCCAGCTTCATCTGAACCTTTGCCAAAACAAATTTATGGACCTGTTAAGAATAAAGTAAGGAGAAGAATGAATGAAATGAGGAGGGAGGGAAGGCTGTTGGAGACTGAGGCGGGAGGAACAGTGGAAATGAAGAGATGATGATGATGAAGAGGAGGAGCTCAATTACAGATATGAATAAAGTGGCAGGAAACAGCAACTCAACTCTGCTGGACCAAAAGAACGTGCAACCAAACAGAGAATGACTCGCGCGTCACAGAGGGGCCTTGTTTTCTCCGTCTGGGGAGAAAACAGAAGCACCAGAGGAGCATTTGTTTTACTCAACAACCTCACCATCTGCTCTGTTTACTCAAAGCTTCCCAAGTTCACTTCAGGAGCCAGACTCTGCTCCTGAGAGGTGAGAAATTAAGTCTGCACTCGTACTGATCGCTACTTGCTCTCTTTCTGTCACAGAGTGAATCATTTACGTGAGATATTATTAGCAAACGAGGCAGACGCACAGCATGGTGCATCCAAACGAGGGAATTTTAACAACTCAATGCAGCCAGATCTTCAATGAGCAAGAAAAACTTCAAAGAGAGTTTTCCATGAAACACTGGTGCTGCTCCATGAGTGTCATCAGGATGTCAAACAGATGAACCTTTGAGGTAAATTCTAAGTTTTTAATACGCTGCTAAAGCTACCAAGTTGCCGGTCTACCCCATATTGTTTGAGCTGTAGGAAATGAGACCAAAGCAATACAAACTACAGAGATCCTACCATAAGGTTTCAATAACATGGCAGTTTATCAGACAAGCTGTGTTTTTTTTGTTTTGGGGTTGGGGTTTTTTTGTTTGTTTTTTTTAAAGCCTTTAGGTTTTAGACGTCATACAAAGTTGCTTTCTGCCAGTTTAAGGTAGGCATGAAATTCAGGCAGTTATTCAGGAACGAGGATAAGATAACTAAAAGGTGAAAGATTGTCTTATTATCCCTGCAACCTTCAACTAAGCAACAAGGACAACCTCTTTGCTCACATTGACTGAATAAAAACTTATTAATTATGAAAAGGTAACGTGGGAAACATCATTACTGCTGAAAAAATTTGCTAGGCAAAAAAAAAAAAAAAAAGTACTTTATTCTGTAAAGACCTCAAACAAGGTTGCAGCTTTCAAAATGTGAGGGTTTGCTGTTGAGTTCCATTTTATATCATTGTGATATCTATCAACAAGCTATTCAAAATTAACCTGTTGACAACTGAGGACAACTAATGGGAATGAGGCAAAAAACTGTGCTGATGTATGTAGGTATGATATAGTAAAAACATATATATGTTTATATGCAAGTCTTTAAGTGCCCTGTGGAGACCAAACATTTTAACCTTCCTCTTGTTCATCAGCTTTAATTTTCTCCTGTGTGCCAACTGTTTACATTAGCAAACATATTTCACGTTAACGAAGCCTGTTGTCTCTCCTTGTCCATGTTTGTGCCTCCTTCCTAGCTGCTAAGTCATCTCATCTCCATAATTCAGCCGCCTGGCAACGATCCGAAAGCCACATTTCATCTCTAAACAGAGGAGTGAAAGCAAAAATGTTGCAGCTAATTGTGCTGCGGTTTGTCAGCCAGGCCGACAATATTATCTTCATCATGGCTGTATAATTTTCACGTCGCAAACCCAACTTTAAGCCTAATTTCTCACAATTAATCAACACAACCGAACTGCAGACAGGCTATCAAGAAGCGACGGAGAGAAAAAACAATGTTTTCTCAAGATAAGCACAGAGGAGTGGATGGCTGTGCTGAGTGTATGGAGATGTAGCAGATGAGGACAAAGTGGTCACCAGAATGGTGACTAGTATGGTGTAGTATGGTGACTGAGGCGTAGAGAATTAATGAGGATTTGACTTCAAACTAAGTCAAAAACAGATTGGAAATTTCAAGTGGAGGGATTTTTAATCAACTCATTTGGAAAAAGTGGTCACAGCTTTGAAAATTACCAAGCCTTGCTCCTTACATTCAAGGAGTAGCAGGATAACTCAGTCAGAAATATGAAATGTTCCATACAGATGAGCCCACCATCACTCTTCCAGACCATGATTTAACAAGACACACTTCACCAGCTTTTCCCTCTGTCACCAACCATGTTAATCATCTGATATACACCATAAAAATGCCAACAAAGCTGAACTTAAAGACCGAGTTCATTGCAGTCAGAATTTAAGCCTCCCAGGAAGCCAGAAATATCTGCTGAACTCACTGCACCAATGTCCCAACGGGGATCCGTGAAATGGCTCTGAAGACAAATGCCACAAAAAAACACGGTGCTGCATTGTTGTACTTTGGTCCAAAATAATAATAAAAACAACATATCTTTATGGACTTTATCACTTCATCTGATTTCTTCACACAAGCTAACCAAACTTGGATGAAATGATTAATTGAAGTATTATCAAAAGTTGAGAGGTTCGAGGAACACATACAATGTGCAAGAAAAGGGTCAAAAAAAAATAAACAGAGACCACAACCATTACTATCTGTCTGCAAAAAATAAAAAAGTGTTCACTTTGTTCACTATAGTATATATAATGTAATATATTATAGAATTGATATATAATATATTGTTTAGTTTAGCTGTAGGAATTTAAATAAACAAATGAAACTGTTGGATGCTGCATTAGAGACAAACAAACGTGATTTTCAAATATCAAATTATACTGAGCTGTAACCATGGTAACATTGAAGAAGTGCATAAACAGCATGTCAAATCCAAAACCAGCATGCATCAGATCGCATTAAAACAGATTAGCTCGTGCTTAGTTAACTGGCTCAGCTTACCTTGTTAGTCACATCCCCCTCATCTGAATTTCAATTATCTGCATTTCACTTCCTTTAAATGAAAAAGCTTCAAGGAAATAGACCCAGGAGTCCATTTTGAAGCCCATTTCTAGAACCCACTGGTGGGAACATTGTTCCTCCTCACCCACCTCTTTGACCTCCTGCAGCCGACCTGAATACTGACTCTTGGCCCGTCGAGCCGCAGCTGGAGATTTGTGGTGGGTGATGGTGACGATGTTACTGGGTGTGGCCGGGTGGCCCAAGTGCCTCTGGGAACCTGGGGATGAAGATGGGGTTAGGTGGGGGAGGAGGGAGAAGCTACGGGTCCGACCAGAGGATATGGAGCCCTGGGGGGAGGGGGGGATGTGGGGAGGGGGCAACAAAGGGAGAGAAAGAGTTGAGTGGGAAACATGACATGAAAGCGATAATGTAAAAGGTAGAGAAACAACAACAGCAGTTCAGTAAGGAAACTCTTTTCCACAAAAAATACCTTCAATATTAGATTTATGCTGAGAATAAAACATTTTGTAACTTTCATAAGGTTGTTAAGTTTCAGTTTAAGCTCCCTAATTTGTACAACTTCATAACTAGTAAAAGCTATAAACCACTACTATTAAGTCATCTGTAGCTTTTCACTTTTTTGCTCAATTTTACATCCTCCTTTTTTTTACATTATGAAACCAATTCTGCCCTCATTATAACTGTTGTTTTTGGTTTGTTTGTTTTTTTGTTTTTTTTACAAAAAGAGACCAGTAATATGCTCTCAGATGTTTCACGGTATCTATATTCACTGTTGTTTACAGAAGCATATCAATAGCACACCAAGTAATTTTTCACAGTTGGGAGGCCATCACAAGGCATCACAGCCTTATGTATGTGCTAACTATCCAAGTTGCAAGAAAATGAAAGACAAGAAGACATTTTTTAAACAGCAAAATCTATGAATTCCCAGGGTGCCTAGTGACTCAGCCCCTTGTCGACTCATTACACAAAAACATTTTAACACATCAAAAGCATCTAAATTTGATAGACTAACAGTAGGTGCAGCTTAAAAGTACCTAAAGGTAGTCAGCCCTTCTGTTGTGTTGTTTCTCTGTGCCAAAATGAAAGTCACATTGCATCCCTCAGTTTGATGCCTCCTGTGCTTCGCCTGTATGACTCTTGTCTCTTCAGTTCTCTGACCTCTGCGCCTGCACAGGCACCAATGTAACTCTCTCCTCTGTCTTTATTCTCCATTACTTTACAGCAGTGCAGAGAGTGAAGGCACCAGAGATTTGTCCCCCACAAAGGACAAAGGTCTGGTCACTGCAGCCATGAAAATGAAATAGATCAAATAAACAACTTCCATGCCAGAGCACTGCTCTCTGAGATACAACAGGCATTTTTCTTTTTTCAATTGCTGTTGCTTGATCTACAATAACATCGTACGCAAAATCAGTGATTAATTTGGGGTTGTAATGCTATATCGCATACGATTAGGAGCTAATTGTTTGTTATTCTGTTCCTCTCAGTAGTTTAAAGAGAAAAATAACCATTGAGATCATGTTAATACAACTGCAAGAGCACTCTCCTTGTGATTACATGCATCCAAACACCAAAGAGAGTAAGTTACATCAGGCAGGTCTCTGTGAAATCATTTCAAGAGAAAATAATCAGTTTACAGAAGGAAACACTGCTGTATTGTGCAAAGCTGAGCTAAAAGTTTAACTAAGCAGAAAAGTAATGGTACTTTTAAAGGAGCGTGAAGAGATCGACAGACACGCTGAAGTATTGTACTCCAAAACTGGCACAAAGCCCCAAGCATTTGAAGAAACTGGAACAGAAGTACAAAATGTCTGACCAAGAAAATTAATAGAAGGAGGTGGGTGAGGGTGGGGGCTGGGTAGGTTGGGATGGAAATCCAGCGAAAGCATCAAGTACAGACGTGAGCAACACCCAAAGCGTACGTACAACAGTGCAGACTGACAAAGCCTGGCCTTATATTGTCACTGTCTTTAACTAAACAATATCACAGAGGAAAAAGATTCTGAGAAAACTATTTTAACAATAATTTTTTTATGAATTTTTCTTACTTTGAACTTACTTTAAAGACACCATTTGTAATTTAAAGCCATGATATGACTTTAACTAAAATGAAGCAGTGCACTACCTTATCGACTGAGTTGAGAGGAAAAAAATCCTCTTGCTTACTTCTTCATTGGTGCTTTGTTATCACTCGACCGTAAGAAGAAATCGCTCCATGCGAGGCAGCGTGGGTAAATGATACAACAGTCAGCTGCTGACTTGCCATTTTCTACACCATGGGTGTAGAAAATGGAAGTGCAGCACAAATTAAATTCCAAACCTTTTCCCACCAATCATGTTTCAACATATAAAAATATTCCTGCTGTAGCCAAAACTGAGTTCAAAACACAGAAAAGGCAAACACAACAGTGTTTATCTGAGCAGAAAGTAAAACAATATTACCAGTCCAACTCAAAGTCCACAGTTTGACTTTTTGTGCCCTTCCTGTCAGGGGTTGTGCATGCGTGTTTCAGCCTCAAAACAAAGCAGCAAGTATGTGGTTTATCAGGCTACTAATCAGCTTGACAACCAGCTGTGGTCACTGCCTGACTGAGAGGCCCCGTCTCTGACACCACACCCTACCTGTGGGGGGCGGACAAAATAAGGGCAACACCAGAAAATGTCTTTCAACTTCTAACCCAAATAATTGTTAATGTCTCTTTCTTATGTCCAAGTCTCCTGCAGAAGGGTTGACTGAAAAGCAAAAGTCCAGTTTAATTGCTGCTGAGAGATATATATCTGGGCTTTTTTAATCCAGGAAATAACTAAAAATAAACCCTGAGCAGTTAAATTGGCTCAGTTGGAAATGCAAAGGCTTAATCGGTGTATAATGTTCTAACAGACAGGGCCATAGTTGAGGTTACAGCTTACACTGGCACAATATTTTCAGGTGTTTGTTATTTTGTACATGCCCCAAGTCTATCCACATGTTCTGTACTATTATGAATATACTGAGGAGAAAACTAGCACTAGCAACACTTATTTACTGCACCAGTTATCGATCAGCAGCATAAAATGAGTCAGCGCCCGCTTTCATTTAGTTTCTTATGAAGACTCACCAAGAGAAAAAATTAACCGATGGGCGCTTATGGATTGATGATTCCTGTTCCACTCTTTCTGCCATAGTGGCCTGAGACCAGAGATTGGAGGACAAGTGACTCAGCCACTGTCTGCCTCATCACAAGAGTATCTGTGATAATGATCTGAGAGGCAGGTGGTGTAGTTCAGGGAAAGATTAGACCACAGCAGTGAGTATAGTCTTAATGGCTGCTGCTGTGGAAATGCTCCATAGTCCCCGCACAGAAACAAAACCCCTGCTCAGCTCAGAAAAAGAGAGAGAGAGAGACTGTCTTCTTCTGCTTCCACTTGCTTATCCAATTTTCTCTCGTTTGTCCACAGAGGGGGAACCTGCACAGCTTTCCTTTTCAGTTCTTTCGTTTGAAGTTGGAGTGATGTCTGTGAAATTAAAATGTAGAGAAACGTAGGTGCTCAGGGATGCACCTGGTTCACTCACCAGCACCTCCTGGCCTCCACCTGCTCTTTCCACACTCAGGTGTTCATCTGAGCCCTTCAGCTTCCTCACCTGGAGACAAAGACACATACGTGACAGTTAAATGAAACACCTGGATGATTTTAAGTCCCTAGACTTCAACTCTGCTTCTGGTAGATTTGACAGCAGTCTCTACCACCATCATTGAAACACCAACACCTTTTGTTGTTCTTGTCTTTAATTAGCATTTCCCTTAGTTTTTAGTAAAACAATGCAAAACATACGGTGACCGAGAAAGTTCTCCGGACTGCAAACTAAATAACGTAAAAAAAAAAAAAAGTTGTGGTTAAAATTTTTTAAAAAGCCTCAAGAGAAGTTGAATCTGTTATTTTAATGTTAATAAGTGTTGCATTTCTTTAGTTCGGACATTTGGCGTCAAGTTTGATAAAAAGCTAATCATGCTAACTTTGACACTGACCTAAACGCGTCGAACAGTACGGTCACTTATTGACATTAAAATAACAGTTTCATGAAAACATTTCACTTACTTTTTCATTTTTTCCTCCTTTTGTTTGTCTTCTTCTTCTTCGTCTGCTGATTCTTCGTCGTCATCTTTGTCTTCTTCTTCTTCTTCTTTTTTATTATATCATCAGACTGAACTTCCGCTGTGCCTTTTCTTTTTCTTTTTTTTTTTTCTTTTTTTTTTGCATTCACCTTTATTTTATTTGCGTTGCAGATATAGTGGGTATTTTTTTAGTACTATTATTTTTATTTTTTATTTTTTTGCTATGCGGATTTTTTTTTATTTGCGTTGCGCCTTTTTTGTTTGCGTTGCAGCTTTTTAATTTGCGTTTGCAGTGCGGAGGGCTTTCTCGGCCACCGTAAAAACACAACATTAAATTAATGATATTTATGGTAATAATTGAAAATATTTCAAGGTAAACAATGAAATCTGTATTTTTTAGTTTATGAACACTCACCTTAAAAATCCTTAAGTCTTGGACATCTTTACCACACAATATGGGTTATATTAGACTAGCAAAGTTCAACCACAAATTGGCACAGGGGTCATCAGACACCAGTCACATAATCACCAGTGAAATTCAGAAATAATCTTGTGTCTTGTGTACAATATTTGCATTTCCTCATAATTAAAAGGGACCATCCCTCTTACAGCTTGGAATAAACTGGCTGCCAAATGCAGTTTTCACATGTGTTTATCTTTACATGATTTCAACACTCACAGATCACATCAGGTGAACTTCAGACAATAAAAACTCTACTAATTTAAAGTCCCACTTACATCAGCTTCATGGTATCATAGCTACACCAAAGACCAAATAGAAAAAAAATAGCAGTATTCATAGCAGCATTCATAGCAGTATTCAAAGTCTAATGGAGAAAGTTTGCCAAAGAAATAATAAAGTTTGGATTATTTTATCTCCTTCATGAGATGCTGATGTTTGTCCCAATCTGCAGTTGAGCTCCAAGAGGACTTCTATACCAAGCCTCATTCTCCACCGGATCGGGTGAATGGGGATACATCACACAGAGATACAGTCAGCATGTACACATGCACGCAAACACGCACACACAAACACACACACATATGCCCAAGCAAGCACATACACACCCTGTCTAATTCCTTCAAGTCCACCCTAAACCCAAAAAAAGCACATGCCCAAATATTAATCCATGAAACCCACGCTAAAAAAAAGAGGTTGTGGAATAAGGTAACGTAGTTAATATTACGCCCAAACACAGTAATCTTTTAGAAATGAGTCCACAGAAATATGAAGAGGACATTGATGCCAGGAATATTTAGCTCCACACTCGTCCTCAAATAAAGCAGCAGGAGCATGCTAACTACAATAATATCGTTCCCCCTTCTACGTCAATGGAAGTGCTGAAAATATTCAGCTGACAATGTAAGAACTGACAATTCTTACATTTTATCACTTGCTTTTTCATTTTATTCAGCACATGTATCTTTTTTAATCTCATATCTCATATGCTAACCATTTTAGATTTTATATGTTAATATTTGTCTGTTTAAATTATTTACTTATTTTTAACACATGTCCATACTTTTAATTTGGTTTCTTAATTTGTGCTTCTTTTATTGAGTGTTACACAGATGTAATCGTGCAGAAGCAATACCATTGTCTGCAGACATGGCCCTTATTTGGATAACATTTCTCTGATTGTGGATTTGCTCTGTGTGTTCATAAGGACCATATGAAAGGGAGTCAGAAAATGAAAGAAACCTCTGAATAGCACATGAAAGAAAATGATGTTGTGTATTGAGACCAAAACCCCCATGAGTTTACTCAGCACTGCTTCTTTCATGTTAAAATATTTGAAAGGCTTTGGTCATCTGTTTCGGCTCTTTCATCTCTTCCAAAATACCAAGTAATTGGTGAATGCACACCCTAATATTACATATTTCTCCTGCTATTTTACAAATGTCCACAATAAACCATAAAACAATAAAACAATATGGGTTTCATATAAAAAACAGCTCGTTTTAGTGGGTTATAATGCTGAAACAGGACATCACTATATTTAAGTTGCCACAGCTTTAAATCCCGATTACATTGCTGCAGATTTCCTTGGTCTGTCACGAGGTTAGCAAAAATTGTAAATGACGGTAATTTTCAAACTAGCGATTAATTTAACTGTAGAAATATTACTAAGAAATGTAAAGATTTGAATTATGTGTAATTTAGTAACTATAAAATGTTTCGCAGTTTTTCAGGTATGACAATTCAGTAGGAAATGCAGTTAGGCTTATTGTTTTATTCACATATATATGTGTCTGTGTGTAAAAAAAAAAAAGGTAGTACTTCATCATTTTTGACTGCTGATTATAAAAGCAAAATTATGCTAAACTAGCTAAGTGTCATTTATGGAAATTACCACCATTTGTAGCTTCTGAGAAAACAAAATTAAAATAATCATACATACAGCACTTGGATCAAGTTCCAGGTCACATATACTACCATATTTATATTAGCATTTACTTTAACTCCTATGTCTTTGTAGGTTCGCTATTGTCTGCAAACACTGAAACCATATATCTGCACATAACAACTAGTTTGTTTCAACCATGGATTTCCAGTTAGCATTTCTCAATTCACTGAGTGAATTTATGAAGGGCCAGACCTGAGTTTACCAAAATTAGAAACCGGCACAGTCACATTTATAAACAGACACACCAGAGGACAGGAACCGCCAGGGAAATGTCACGGCTTTCCACTCACTTCTCTTCCTGAGCAACTTGCGCCAAGAGCTTTGACCAGGGTCATGTTTACAAGCTTGCAACAATATGTGTGTGTGTGTGTTTTGTTTTTTTTTTTACCTTGGCACTACTGTCAGAGTGACGTCTGGCACATGCTTGGAGCTGATTGATCCAAAAATGCTGCTCTTTTGCATCGGACGCTGCAAAGACACACACACAACAAAAATACATGAATAAAATTACAGGAATGGACATAATACACATGATACTGAAAGTAACCATTTAATCCTCACAAAAGTTAACAGTTAGGTCAGTATGGAGGCCACTAGAGATACAAGAACATGGTGATTTTAAAACTGTAGTCCTCTGGTATTTATGAAATTGGCATTTTGGTGTAAATTATTTTTCAGCTTGAAACTTCCACAATGCAAGGAATAAAGTTAAAAAAAAAAAAAAAAACTGCCCTAGTTTGGTTAAAAGGGGGTACTGCATTTGACTGAGGACTGGGAGAGAATGACCTGCTGAATGCCAGTGATCTCATTGGCTACCAAATGATTATTCAACATGTCAACAGTCTAGAAGCCCTCTTGATCCAGTTGCCAACTGACTGATGTACTGAGGGCTGGTATCGCACCTGACCCTCTTCATTTTCTCTCCCACAGCAAATTGAACGTTCAGTATTCAAAATATAGCTGCAATTAATTTGGAAAATTCAAAGGCAGCATAGGACGCAGCTTGATACACACTTGCTTGATTGATTTCCCCCTGGCACAGAGTCCCACTCTCAGGACACAAATAGCAAGTTGAAGCCCAGAGTTGATGACTAACACAGTGATATAGGCCTCTGGTTGAAGGAAATGCTGACCTGCTGCAGGTCAAATGGAAAATAATATCCTTCTGATCCCATTTCACTGACTAATTATTAGCTTGAACAGTGTCTCTGATGGGCCTGATAACACTGCAGGTCAATCAAACATGGAGCTGCAAGAGTATAAAAGAGATTCTTTTCCAATCAAATAAACAAAATAACTCACAAAATCTCTCAAGACTAAACTATTTGGTAAAAGTGTCTTGAAATTCAAGACAAACATCCCTGTCAGTAATTAAAAGAAAGGTAATTGGTGAACACGTGCACAGCTTTGTATAAGGGTGCGCTTGATTTTGATGCATTGAACGATCAGTGGTAGGGTGGCTTCTAAAGTCCTGTATCAGGGAAGGTACGTGGAAACTACAACTGTCACAATTAGCACGTACAGCCCTATACAGCACCATCAAGTTTCAAAAGGGAGAGACTGTTCAAATGTGTGCCATATTAATCTAAACACTGTGAGAACCTCACATGTTAGATGACCTGGTTCCTCTGAAGCATACTGAACCCTTTAATCCACCAAAATTAAATTCCACTCTGGTTGTCAGGCATTTTTCATTTCAGTCTTTTAAAGATTTTTTTTTTTCCACTGATTTTCCAAATTGTAATCTCTGGAAAAGCTTTAAATATATGTAAATGAATGCAGGACTCTCCTTAATAGTGACTAGGGGTAAAGTGTATGGATAGCTTCATTAGATTCATAAAGACTTGTATCACCGAAAGGAAACTTTTGAATCCTAGAAGAAATGCAAAGTCTTTTTTGGCATACTGATAAAGGTTATCTCAGCATAAGGAGAATTCAATTTGTACTTGTCAATCACCCTCACAGCCAACATCTGCCTGAACACCTACAAGGGTCCTCTTTAAGGGAAGAAGCAACTCTGAGGATATGAGACGAAAGCCTTGACAAGTGTGGCATTCAGGATGTGCTCTCCCACTGGGAGTGGCTGCTCGTCTCTGCGGAGATAACAGAGTATTCATGCAGAAACACCTCTAACAAGCCGTCTTTCTCCCCCAAAAAAAACCCACACCCAACAACAGGCTTTCCATTTTCTGTTTCTTGTCATCACCCGCGGAAATCACTAGCTCAAAAAGCGGCTGCTTACCCCGAGAGTGAGTAAGCATCTAAATTTGATGTTTCGTCTGTGATGTGTACAAGCCTTGCTGTGATTAAAGATAATTAGTTGTCTGTATTGAACGCAGCAACCTCCTGATGTGGCTATGCTAATATGCACCTGTTCACATGGTGACACAAGAGATGTAAACACACAACTACTTGGCTCAGAGCAGGACAAGCTGTCATTCACCGAGAATACTATACTGATGAAAATATTCAAAGCAGGTTTTTGTTTAATAAGAGACTTGGAGGTGATGGACTGCTGCTTCCATTAATTTAATGAATGCGCTGGTGTCGCACTGGAAACTGAGGGGACTAAACAATAAAATGAAAAGCTGCTCCGTCTGCCCATTCAAAATGAGTAACAAAAATAGACAAGAATAAGCACCAATCCTGGTCTCCGCATCTCATTCAAATGGCTATATCGATGGAATGGAGACAGCTAAACGATATTAAAAATTACTGAGTGAGGGGGAGGGAGAGAGAGAGAGAGAGAAAACCTCCTTAGCAGTCAATCAAACCACCACCATCACTGTCTAATGACACGCATTTTAATTACAGCTCTGTGAAAGATGTTATTGGTTATGATAATGGTGCAAGTCTGAGGATTAATGCCTGGACCTGCAGTTAAATTTGATTAAAGCGTTGTTGGATAATATGAGCGAGGCACTTTGAACATATATGTTATGAAAATGGACAATCTGACAGGGAGAAGTCAGATGAGTGGCCCAGCAATTAAAAGTGATTACAATTACCAGCATTTAGTCGTCAATTTTACAGAGTAGGGTTTTGTTGTCATTAGGATCTGTAGCATTATGCTAAATGAAAATACGTTGTAGTGTCAGGTTTAAAAGTGAATAACTTTTATTCTAAGTGATATTTTACTTCATTATTAATGTACATGAAGGAAGACAGAGCTTAAAAGGTCCATGGCATAACTATTCCATCAAATGGAGAAGCTGGTACTGTAGCTTGCTGTAAAATCATTTTCCCCTTTCTAGTACGTGTAAACTGCAAACTATATAACTAACGTGCACCTGGAAATAGACAAGCAAGACAATAAACCAGAAGCTACTCACATAAAGAAAGTTGCTCTGTATAATTACAGCAGCTGAGAATGTCAAATCCAGCAGAGGTCATGGCAGAAAACAAAAAGGTTGCTGTTGCAAATACTAGATATATTTTAGTGGATTTTTTTATTTTATTTGTTTTGTTTACGATATTAAACTGGACAGATGCATCGAACACTGGTAACATATTGTGTTTGAATCTTTCTTATGCCTAACGGAGATTGTGTCAGGCATCTTCAGCAGCTTTGCTGAACACAACTTGACCCTTTCATTGGCTGTATGCCTCAGTGAAAGGTTGCATGATAAATAGCTTAATTTGCCACGCGAGCATTCAGACATGATTAAATCCCCTCTGCTCTTCACCTTTGCCTCGCAACAAAACACAAGCCCGGCAGTCACCTTATATCTGATAAAGCAGACTCCTGCTACATTTTTTCATTTACATATAAATATTAAGCAGTGAGATCAGTGAGATGTCCGTATCTATACCATTCCTTCACAGTAACATCTTCATCAGCTGCAGATGATTCTGCATATCTAGTATCTCCTTACGGCAGTTCCTGATGACGAAACGTGTTCAAAACCGTCTCGTGAAAAGGAATCAACTTGGGGATCAAGATGGCATTTCCAGCTTCTGACACAGAGCTTCGGTGACATGATACACAGCTCACAAGCTAACCCTGAAAAACTGTAACATTACTCCCAAGTGAACTTTAAAGTTCCTTAAAGTAGGCTTTTCAGGGGTTCCCATGGAAACCACATCAGAGCGGTCCAGCTAATCTTAATCACAAACTGTTGAGGACTCACATGGGAGCCACTTTATCCCCCGCCGTTCAAGAAAATTGAAGTTTCTCAGTACAAGTCCTGCTTTTCTGCTGTTAATGTGTCCACACTGGGAACATTTAGTAGGTTTGTTTTGCTGTTTTGGGGGAAATTCTGGGACTTGGCACTTATTAAAAATTAAAGCAGGCTTAGAGTTTGTTTGACTGAGCTATATCTTAAAATAAAATATCTGTTATATCGCTGAACTTTCTTTGTGCCTCTTGAATCTTGCTGTGGTCTTGAAAACCTCTGTGTGTGAGCTCCTCAGCCAAGCTCCTCCTTCTCTGTGGGGTCATTGTTTCCTCTCAGCTTAATACACATGGATCACTGAGTTATTCAGGGAATATAGGCCAAGTTATTCTGATATCCTCCCCCTCAAGACTTTAAGGGGACATTCCAGCGGCTCGAGTGGAGCAACGGTAAAAAAGAGTCTCTCTTGCATCAGTGAATACAGGTCACTGAAAGCTTAGACCTTCAGCACAATGAGTGGCTGCAGGCTCTTTGTCTGGCACTGGGTCTTACAGACATATTGCACAAATTTTATGTAACAGTTTGGCTTTGGAAATGTGATTGCTGGATTTGGTACTCGGGCATGAAGCGCTGAGTGAGGTTTAGCAACTGAAACGAATCAAATCATTAATTTACATGCTGCATTAAACAAACTATAAACACTTCAAAGTTCTCCTGCTTCAACTATTTTTCTTTGCCAGTTAAACTGCCAGGCAATATATTATATTATTAACTTATCTTTCCTGTTGATCAACTGCCCTTGACTCCTTACAGTCCCTACACACAGTCTTATTTTCATGTCTTGCACTCTTGAAAGTATTTTTGCTCTATCTTAATACAATTGTTATCATTTTAGTAAGTTTGTAAAATCCCTGAATGTCAGGCCTTCATTTTTTTGTGATTAAACATTAATGGCCCTAAAGCTGAAGCTAAATGAACAGCCATGAATAATTGTTTCAAATATTTGTTCTTTTCTCTTCTTTTGTCTAATATAAGATAAACAGAGGAAGTAAATCCTCACACTCCGAAGCACTGAAAATATGCCATTTTAGTTGATTAATGACTAAGAATCAACTAATTATGTACTCTTATAGTGAATGTTCAATGTAAATATTTGACATTTTGATGTTAATTGATATCAATGACTCTCTTCATACGAACGGGATAGTTTGATCATGAATGCAGCATATAAAAGATCATATCTGGCTTTTTAGCTGCTAAACGCTCAACTATGTTCACCAGCGAGATGGCAAGGAAAAGTTTGAAATGTTCCTTTAAGATGAGCTGCGCTGCAGAATCACTACTAACTCTTTTTGATCTTAACACTCTTAACTATTATATACAGTACACACATTTCATCTGTTGCTCATATAAGAATATTGATTGAGCAGCTTTAAAAGTAAAACTCCATAGCTCATATCCAGCTGTCTGCTGGACAAACACTGGACAGAAGAAAAGTTCATTCATAACACAACAGCATGTAGACTGCTCTCCAAATGGCTCCGGCATAAAACACACTCCACTCAGTGTTTGAACTTGGCCATATACAGGCAGCCTGAGGTCAGCATGAGGTCATACCTCTGAGTTTGTACAGCTCTCCATTGACGGAGTTTACAATGAACATGTGCGGCGCCTCTTCGCTCGGGGTTACAGAGGCACCGATCAGGGGCAGGGAGCCGCGGGGCTTCTGGCTTTTCCCCTGCTCGTTGACAAAGTACTGCAGCTGTCCCAGCTCTGGATCTAACACAAAGTACCTGTATGGAAGGAAAACACACACAGAAGAGGGAAATTTTAGGAAGTAATGAACCGCAGAGGAAGACATAGAGGGGAAATAGTAGAGCCGTTAATATAATCATCATTTTGTTTTTGTGGTTCTCATTATAACTATATATATTTTTTTTTTTCTATTGCAAAAACTTTTCAGGATGTGGGAGAGAGAAGTGGAGGAAATAGGAGGGGTATGAATGAGTGCAAAATAAAGTCAAAAAAAGCTACCATAAAAACAAACGACGCCTTCTCACTTCCCATCCAGTGAAGCCTGCAGGATATTATTTACCACAGCTCCGTTCACGGAAGATTTGTTAAAAATACTCCTCTGTGCACATTAAGGCTGCTTACACCAACACCAGGCTGGCATGCTGAATTCCAAATTACTCGAGGTAGCGATTAGCGATCATCTTTAGCAGAATGCACAGCTCAAGGCGTGGAAATTAAACCACACATTTTCCCCTATGTTATTAATCAATCACACTCAATCACTGCATAATTGAATCTCTGCCTCCCTCATCACTGGCTGGAAGATTCAAAGCTTGCCATGCACATAACCTAACACACACACACACATGCAGGCAGAAGCATTTCATTTCCTGGGGCCAATAAGGATTCTGTATGGCATTCAAGAAACTGGCCTGTCTGCTTCATTTAACACTTTGTTCTGGTTATGCAGTTCAACACAGGCTGGAGTGGCACCAGGTGGCTTTGGCTAACCTTTCACTGTTTGTGTACTGTTGCCTGAGATAACAGCGATTGTCTTTGTTCGGGTCTTCTGGTTCAGCACACGGCCCTGTGCCGACCCTCTTACCCAAGAGTCATCATTTTCGACAATTGATGATCTCTTTACATCCACAATTGCAGAAGCTGTGTTATTGATCAGGCTCCTATCAAACAAAGACTCAGCTGTTACTTCCTCCGATCACCACAATTTCGATGTAGTTATATTTGAAGAGATTGTGAGGTGTCACCCGACCACCCCTGCGTCTCTCAGGTGGCACCTTTCCAAAAGATGTCTCACAGATTTCAAAGAGCTGACATCATGGTGTTGTTTCATACGTGGCGTTTCTGCTGTCTTTATCCAGGCTTGTTGTTCATCTGCAGAAACATTTTCATGGTCAGTGTGACATCCTGGTGCTCCATGCATTTGTTTTTCTTTTCCCTTTTACCATCCAACACTTCACTTTACAATTCGTCAATTTGTCGACACCAACACTCTCACACCACTGATTTACCGACTGCCCCAGACTCTTTTTGACATTGCTATTATTTTTGGTAGGTTTAATAACAAAATGTTTCTTTTTGCTTCAGCTCCCATTATTTGTCATGGTTTCCTGAGATGCTCATGACACAAGGCAAATAGTTTCACAGTCAGTCAGTTTATCTGCCAAACGTTTTCTCACTTAACTGACAAAAATGACTCCATTATACTTTCCTAAACTTTCATGTCTCACTTGTTCCAAATGGACATCTTCTAGAGCTGATTAATGAGCTGATTTCTCCTCTCTTATTATTTTGTCACAAAAACCTTAAAACTTGTCTAAACAAATGTCTAAAATATATTTGTAATACTTTAAAAATGGACTAAGCATTTCACTAAATGCTCACATTATAGAAACTGAGAAACTGGAATAGTTATTCAGTGTCACTTTGTAAAAAGGCATTACTCAGCAGGTGAAAGTAGCTAATGTTTGGTCTTTTCTTGTATTGCCTTGCATTATGCAGAGCCATTCTTCTGTTATTTAGCCTATTCTATTGATGTAAATGGTGAGGATAAAATAATAGAAATGTATGATGCAACACAGTGCAACAGCACTACAAACTATCTTCTAACCATCATAAAGTTGCTAAATAATTTTATCCAGTTTCTTTTTTTTGGGGGGGGGAGAAGATTACAACCTTCATGAAAGTTGAGTTTGTTGCAGGATTTTACTGGTTTGAATTTATAATTGGGGAAAATTATAAAACAGAAAAGTAGCACACTCTAACATAAAGGTGTTAAAACCAGACAAAGCACTGGTATTGCACTGATATATCTAATTTCATTCATATTCAAATGAGCATCAGACATGACATGACAGTCATTCTGCCATCTTGTCTGAAACAAGCAAAGCAGAAATATATTCCATTAACTATTATATCAGATATAGAAACATATCATATCAACATATCTGTTAATCTACTAACTGTTAAACCACTAGACTATCGAGCATTTGATATTAGTGAGAACAAATGTTATCAGTAGCGACTTCAGTCTTCAAATATGCACAGAATACAGACAGAGAGCGCAACAACTCCAGCTTTCATATTGCTGTCGGCATTTTCCCATGAACCTTTCACAGTCCCCTGGTGAAGATGCAGTGAATACTGCTGTCTGAAAATTCACGATCTCGCCCCTTTTCATCAAGAGAGCTGGCGATTTATGTCGACAGCAGTCGACCGGGGAACAATCTGCATGCGTCAGTTCTTATCCAGCCCTCAAACACACTGTACTGTGTATGAAGTCTTATCTCGTGTTCAGTCAGCAGAGTGGAAGCTTTTACCGCTGACCCCTCCAGCCACTTTTGCCTTTGCAGCTGAACCACCATGCAGTCCTTTAATATGATGGATGTTGCTGGATAACAAACCATTGCTGACAGCACCCGATATGTGAGGCCACAGACTCTCTGAAGCTTTAACGTTAGGGAGCATGAGGCTGAACTGATAGAACAGCAATGTTTGGTAGCTTCATCACTGCACCTGTTTCACCACTTAAAAACACTCCCTCACTGAATGATGTCTAACAAAGGACAAGAATTTTTACTTCAGCTGCAGTGGAGCTGGAAGATGGAGCTCGAGACTTCAAGTGAAATTGAGGGCAGCAAACATATTCAGCATATTCAATGTCACATATGTAATGTCGTAGATACTAGAACAACAGAAAAAAGGTAATGGATGGTTTGCTGTCTCAGCCTATGTAGAGTATTGCTGATGGTTTATTTTATGATGCAAGCACCACATATCGCCTCTTTACATCACAATTGCTGTCAGGAAAGTCAAAAGGATAACCATTGTGATCATTCTGCACAGTTGCAAAAACCACTGTTCAGTCTGAAAAACCTTACCGGGTCTGATTTCATGTCTCACTGGTTCCTAAGACAACAGAGCCTCACAAATGTTTCTCCTTGCAACAGCTGTTGTCAGTCTGGCCTATATGAAATGATGACAAATGTTTTACATACATTTTAAATAAAAAAGATTATGAAACTTTTTTTTTTTTCAATTTTTTCAGATTTTGCACCAAAACCCATCCCTGGCTAAGAGCTCTGAAATGTAACCCCTCATCCACTCAAGAATAGCCAACTGTAGCAGCAAAGCACTTTTCTAATAATTTGCTGATATCATTCAAATAAACCAAAACATTAACACTGTAAAAAGAGCTTAGTCAAGGACATTTGTCCACATCACCAGAAACAGTGCCATTTCCTGATGGCATTAACATTGATGAGGCAGGAAATAGCTCATCAGCACAAACTGCATGTTATTCCTGCTCTTTGGCAGTTGATGTCCAGATATGCTCAACAGAGGATTATCATGGTAGGACAAAAGGTAGTAAATACTGGCAGGAGACATAACTGGTACTGTGCGGTAATAAAATGTGCAACATTATCTAAAAAATGTTATATACGCAGTAACAACATTACTACACACTGACCCCTATAGACAAAAACAAACAAAAACTGTTTAGAACTGAGGTCTGAAATGTACTAAGCAGATGTTAAGCTGTTAAAGTTATGTTTCTGGCCATCTGACAAATTTAGGTTAATTATTTGCTTGTTTTTTAACCCATCGTCAACCTCCAAGGCTGAAGAATTGAAGCCAACACAGAGGTGCCAGAAACTCTTTTCTTCTTCCACTCAGCCTTGGCTTTGCCACAAACTAGAATGCACTCAAGTCTTGGCTCCACACGCTCCCCCACTTCTTTGCCCATTTTTGGATTAGCCGGCAGAGTCGGCACTGGCACAATGGTGACTTCAGAGCTCCAAAATCACTCGAGTATGGCGGATTTCATCGAGGTGACTTCCATTTTTATTCATATTTATGTTTTTGACCCAAGTTTGGTCTTCACTTTCTGCATGCTTACTTGGATTCTCTGAGCTTGAGCTTGGCAACGCCACACAATACCAATACCACAATGGCTGCATAGATCCTTCTCATTGATACTAAGCTTGGATTCTTTTGGAGAGATATGCTGATGGCAGTAAAACAAGACCCTACTCCCTTCAACTGAGGATAACCTGAACTCCATCCAACACAGTTACTGGACCAGGTGTCTGCTCATCAGAAGCAAGTGGGCTGGAAACACCTCAAATTCAAATGTTAACATCAAATGTAGGATCAAATCTGAGTTTACAAAAAGATACAAAATAAGCCTGGCTGTCATTTATAATTTTAGCAACAGCAAACAGTCTCGAGGTGCATGTTCTTAATTGCTTTTTTTATGAGCTTTCAATTGCATCACGTTGGGGTTAAACATTACTGTAGCTCCACTGACACAGAGCAAAGGCAATCTGCTGCTAAAGGAGTTAGATATGATGAAAAGCTCCAGAGCAAATTAGGGATTGAACCCTGACCTGAGAGTTTTGTTGACTTCCACTAAAACCTTCCTTTTGCAGCTGCCAACAAAAACAAATTGGTTGGAAGTCAAACCACCACCCCGAGCTTTCCTTCTCTTCTCTGCCACTGAGACACACACCAGAGCTGCCTTACCCTGGCTTGCAGCTTTGATCAGAGAGGCATAGCTGTGCTGCTTTCTACTGAGCACATCTGCAAAGAAATGATTCATCCTTCACAATGTGCTCCCCAGCATGCTGACTGCTGAGGAAGGCTGAAATTTAGAATCTAATAATGTAGAAATCCTCGCGGCCTCATGGTGTACAGCAAGATATCTAAAGAGGAGCCTGGGAGAGCGCTAAACATTTCGTATGCTGTGATCAGCGTGCAAATGCTCACAGTCAGCAGGATAAGAAACCAGATTAAAAACTAAAAACAGTAAAATACCTCCTGCACAAAAAGTTGAATGACAAACCTCATTTTCCAATGCAGCTTTTTATTTCATTTTATTTTTGCTTTTCGGATCGAAGTCCACCATCATCACCGTGGAAACCATCTTTGAGACACCACCAATAGATTGAACCTGGTGCAAACAACACAACACAAATGCTGCATCCTACATTTCCCATTATGCAATAGAAAAGCCACTGTCATTGGACCCTGTCTCTGTCTGATATGTCCACTTGTTTCAAACACCTCACCTCTCTGACACATACACACCCAGCACCTACACATCGTAACAGCACCTCAAACTGACACATGGCCGCCCACACAGCAGGGCAGAATTAGCTCCACTCAGGTCTGCTGCCCACCAAGGCACCACCTGCCAAACACACACAATGTGGACCTCCAAATGACAAACACTGCAACGTGACTGACAACCATAATTTTTCCAGCACCATCATCCAACAGACAATCGTCTCTCCTCCCTAAAAAAGTAAATACTTAGAGAAATTAACTGTATGAATCCTGGGAAAGGATGGACAGTCAAGTTTCTTCTCTTCATCCTCTGTTGGTTTTAGAAGATGACTGATAAGTGTTTTTGATTGAACTAAAAGCTCTTCACTTTTTCTGAATTCCAAGCTTCACTTTTTTAATGCATTCATCCACCTTGAATTAAAAAAAAAAAAAAAAAAAAAAACTTCATTAAAGGATCCCATACAGTAGAAAACAAAACACTCATGACTTCAGGGATTCATGTAAAAAAGCATTAACTCAACAACACCAGATACATCCGACTGTATCAGGAACAAATAGCATCACGCAAAATATGAGATTCAAACAAAAAATAAATTCTTGAATGCCATAAATTTGTAGTCTCATGTTAACAGGACTGCACTGTCACTGTGGTCTAGTAAAAACATTTCCACGATGTTTCACCATCTGTGTCTACACATCTTCTCAGGCTTGAGGCCACGGCTTTGGCTCTGGCCAGTGAACCGAAGGAAAGTCTCCTTGAAAGCTAGACTTTTTGCCTTTAGGCACTTGGAACTTGAAACGAGAGAGGTGCCATCACAAAAAATAAACCGAGCCTGCTCTAAAGACCCTGAGCAGTACATTTATTTACACAGAGTACATTCTGTATGTGTTCTGATAACGTGCCCTGGTGAAGATGACACACAATTTATTTTTCTTTTTGGACAGTACCACTTCACTTTTTCCTCTTTGAAATGAAAATCTTTTTTTTCCCCCCAAGGTATTCCTGTGGGTGCACATCAAGATCCGGTTCAGTGCATCATCACCCTGTCATTTTAATAAGAGAGTGGGGAGCAGTCCTCCCTACCCCACCTCTCACACATACACTGGCTTCCAGCCCAGATCATAGACAACACAGTCTCAGCTTCCTTTTTCTCTGCAGCACAGTTACGTCACTTATTTTTCTGTGCAAAGGAGTAAAAAATTTTTTTTAAAAAAGACAAAAAAACCCTCCAACCCCAAATAATACAACAGCTGTACGAAATGCATGTGAACTGTACAGGAGTTTGGTTGTAAACAGGAAATTCACAAGAAAAGGTTTTTTATTCCTCTAAAAATACCAAACAAATGCCAGATGACTCATAACAAGTTCAATCTTGAGTAACATTTTGGACTCGTTCACAGCTTTCCTAACCCTAAAACTATCAGTATCAGCTGAGTTGAAGAAATCGGAGAGGGCAGAGAGTGAGCCCATAAATCCTACATAAAGTACAGTAGCACAATAACGCACCGCCGTGATCTCGACAGCCATCGCTGAGATATTCTGTTCATTATGAGAACGACTGCGGGGTTTCTCGAGCAACAGAATATCAGACAACCAGAGCTAAAATCTGCTTGAATAAAAATCAACCAATCAGGAATAGCAGCGACCACATCAACCTGCGGCAGGCAGCACACACAGGAGAGCCAACACACGTAAATGTCCTATACGCTGATATGCCATTTTATTGTGGACGCCTGTGCACCCCAATGCAACAGTCCTACTCTTATGAATCCTAAAACTGTATATACAACAATTAGTCAAGTATCTCTATCTCCACTGGTGGCTTTTTTTATAATCACTTATTTTAATTGTTTTTTATGCATAAATGCAAATTTCTAAAACTTTCTTTTCTGAAACTTTCCTGAAGGTTTCGAACTCACTCAGGACAACACCCTGAAGACTTAGTTGTAAATTCTGACAGCCATTATTTAACATTTTGCAACATATTATAGAGCAAATGATAAATTGATAAACTGGAAAAAAATAATAAAGAGATCAATGTACAGAAAAGATAAGAGTCAATTCAGTTCTACTTACAAAGGTCACTTTGTTAGTGATTCAGCTCTACAGACAATAATTTTGCTTATATAATAACTAGAACCTATATTTTTATAATAACAATGTAAAAACAATGTGGGGGGGGCGCTCATGGTGATAAGTCTGTAAAGAATCATCACCCTGAGCCTGCTGTTCCCCTCGACTGCAGACATTTGTGGTAAATTTGAGCTCATGGTTTAGTTGTTTCACTCTCACTACTGTCATGGAGTCATTTACAGCTGCAGTGGACATACAAAAACATACAAAAAAACAACAACACTGAACTTCTGTTCAGCAGCAAGCAACAGACAGACACAGTAAAGAGATTATCTGGTGAGCACAGTGGATGACTTAGCTGTTAAAGAGCTAGACATTTTGCTCAGGAGAGACCATAAGACAGGCCAAAGATGGCCAAAGATATTTAATTACTGGATATATTATAAGAAACTGCTTTGAAATAATTTTACCATCTCTAATAGTAAATAACATCAATGCTGTGTTGGCAACTTGTTTCTGTCACCTAGAGGCTAAAAAAACTGTTGGCAGTAATAGTAATCAGTCTGCACGAGTGGAGCGACAGAGAACTCATCAGCAAATATTTCCACTGTTTCCAGCCTCTGAAATCAGAGGATGTGATGCCATTCGCTCTGTCTTTGTGTTGTGCACAGCCAATCTGAATACGCTCATAGTTCTCCAACCAAAAACAGATCAAACGTAAAGATGATGGACAGTTGCAGCTCCGTACTGGGGTGCATGATGCTTGTGCAGTGTTGTGTTGCTTTTTCAGTAGGCTGCATATGGAAGCATGAATTTAGTAATTGCAATCCAACACATCTAGGGATGCGTCCAATGCATCATGTGCATTATCAGTGATTCTCTTGGGCAATTCTTGAATTCTTTCCAAACTACTGAAAAGCTACACACAGATTATCTCACTACGAAGATGACAAAGACCAGCTTGAACTTCATGTTCACTACTTTGGGTCAAAAGAAATAATCAGCCATCAAAATAGCTCCTGTCTTCGCTGTAAATCTCACCGAAACTTTGGGATGTCTCTGAAACACTCATTAAGAAGATTGCACCAATGTGACACATGATGTAATGAAGGAATCTCTATAAATGATCCGTGGAAAGTGTTTTTTCTGGCTAATAGTCGGTGAACGGGTTCATTATGAGGCCTATAAAAGCCTGATGTGTGTGAGGTTTGACTTTAAACCCCCCCCTCCTCCTCCCTCTGACAGTGACGTGGTGGTAAAAGTGCAACGTGGACGGGGCAAATAACAACACGAAGCCTGGACGGGGCTGGACGGACGGAGAGCCCCCGTCCTCTCTGATAGCTCCCTCCATGTGCTCACCTGTTCTGCCAGCCTTGGATCAGGTTGGTGTATTTGCTCAGCACTCCTTCCAGCTGCCTCCTCTGCTGCTGTTGCACATTCATGCTGTTTCCCAGCACAGCTCCCCGGCCGCCTCCTGCCCCGGCCGGGCCGCACAGGGAGCCGGAGCCGGGGCTGTGCGACCCGCTCCGGCCGCCGGGCTTCCACGCTGACGAGTTGGAGGAAGAGTTGGGCTTGTTGGTCCCGGGATGCGGACTGCAGAGCGTCTTTTCCATCCTGGAGACGGGACGGCGGAGATCAGGATAAGGAGGAGGAAGGGGGGTGGACCAGAGGAGGCAGCAGCAGCAGCACCAGCGGTGGAGCTCTCAGAAGAGCATAAGTGGGGGAAACAGGGCGGTGTGTGTCTGCAGGACTAAAGCAGAGGCAGCCGGTGCGCCCCGGCGGTGTGAGAGTCTCTCGGTGCGGCAGAAAGCGGACATAGTCCCCGGCGGTGTGCGCCTCCTGCTCCCCCCTCTGCGGTGCTCGGCCGTGCGACTGAAGCTCCTCCAGCGTTTTCCCTGGTAGGAAGACACTCCCACCGCACTGAGGACCTGCCCCCGGATATTACAGCGCAAGCCTATCACAGCGTCACCCCCACCCCCCCAAAAAAGTAGAGAGAATAATAAAATAAAGGTGCAAAAACCTGAAGTAAATCAGGAAGTGTTAAAGCATATCAGGCTCAGGATTTCCTGAGACTTTTCTGTCACAGAAAACCAAAATATTTATTGATTTTTTTTTTCATAGACATTACATTACAACATCACATGACAATGTTTTCAGAAAAACAAAGTTGACAGTGACAAACAAAATAAAACAAATCAATCGTACAAAAAAGAGAATTCCAACAAATTCTGTAACATGTTTTAGAAGAAATGGCTGATGTGCACACGTGATGATGTGTGGATGAAATAAACTACAATAATAAACTATATGTCACATTAAAAGCAAAGATCTCTGTGTGCCCAGCTGATTTTATTTTATTTTTTTACCACTTCTCAATCTGAAAGAAGAAAGTCGCTTTCTGAATGATACAGAAAATGAATTATATTACTGCTTCATTTGGTCTATTTTACAGTTGCTCAGAGACGGATTCTGTAAATGTGGATGACACACAAACAGATGTGGAAAATATGAAACATTTAATTATAACAGAGAGTTAACCTTCTTGGAAAAAGACTGGGATGAAAAAAAATTCCTTTAACTAGATAAACTGTAGATACAGTTTTAGTGCATAAGTGTTATTTCACATAGTCCAGTTTCTTTTGCTTTTTTGTTTTGTAAAACAGCTGTGTTTGATAATCCCATGGAGGATGAGTTAGATGTTGTGACACAGATAAAAAAAAAGAAAACCAAACCAACCTAAATATAGCAAAAATATTACAGGATTATGCATTGGACATGATATGATATGAAATCTAAAGCCTAATGAAAGGTCAGGTTGGCCTCTTTGGTATTCTTTTGCTAAAATAATGCAATTTGATATCAGAAAAATCCACAAACTATATCATACACCCATACCAGAAAATATAAGAAATAAGTTGGAGAGCAAAAGTCATCCTCTGAAAGTTTCCAAGAGGAGCTCCATCCATCAAAATCCCCCAAGCCCCTGCAGTGGCTGCTGGACTCAGCTGTGATGAGATCCAGGGAAGTGGAACAATAGAAAGTGGGAGGCCTTTTTATGGGCCACTTGGTCTTACAAAAGCGACAATGACAAGGAGAAGCTAGCTGGCTGTGGCTGGATAAAAGCATCTCTGTCCTTCTTCCTGTTTCACCTGTCCACCTGTCCTCGACACCAATGCAATATAGTCGAAATTACAATTAAAAGATTGTTAGTCACCAGTTATGTTAAGAGCAAGACGGGAAGTTATAAAATGTCCCCAGAGCAGCGTGGCCTCCTCAGGATGGGCTGGTTAGTGATTACTGTGTGATAGTGATTGGTAAAAGGGGAGGCTGGCTTTAACACTGTGGTTCATCAGTGTTTTTCCACCCAGCATTTTGTCATCTATTTACTCCCTAGACTCACGCACAAAAACGACCAGGCTGCTCAGGATGAAAAGGAAATGTTAATGAGGACTGCACTGAAGAGCATCGCAAGCTATTAAGAAGAGGCCGAGATTGCACTTAGGAATCGAAGGCATACCTCAACGAATCTCCACAGGACATTTAAAAGAGCGCAGATAAATTCCTACTGCTTGTCAGCTGAGACAGCCACAAAGCAAAGATCAATATGAAAGAGAGAGAGAGAGCAAAAAAATCACTGGGCAACAGAAAGTCTGTGGTTTGCTAAAAGCCTTTGCTGAGTGTCAGGCTCAGGTCAGATGCATTTCATCATGAGAGGTCCTGGCAGTTTGAGTCTGAGGCCTTTGTCATTAAGTTTCAATGATGATTTATTTCTTTTTTTATCATCTTTCCAAAACCCAAACGGTTCAATTGTGGAACATGCTTCATTTCATAAATGCTGAACAATGGAAGTGATGTCTGGATTTCTACTTTCACCATCACCTTTAAAACCTCCATCATCATTACACTGTCCTCTTGCACATCCCCCCCAACAATTTTCTTCCTCTTCCTCCTCTCATCGCTATCATCCTTGTTGTAAGCTTTTAAAACAACTTACATCATCACTGACTCATCTCACCGTCACTACAAATAGCAGCCTTGCAATCTATTTCTCAGTTTCAGCAGATATTTTTACCTTTGGATGGAGGAAGGGTTGCTGTTAACCTTTGCTTCTACTTTTAATTCTAAGCTAAATTAAGCGCCTCCAAACTGCACCTTCTCATCTGAGTCTTGGCAAGCTGTTGAATGTGAGTATATATGTGCGCATGTATAGTTATTTTTCGACACCAGAGCATACAATTCCACAATGTTGAGAGAATTTGTGCACAAGTATTGTCGAAAAGAGAAACAGAAAGTCTCTATTATCAAATATACAACAAAATTCAGAGCGCTACTTCCTATCAATGCAAACACAAGTATAAGACACACAAAAGGACACAAAAAATACGGTATTCCAGAAGAATATTGGACTCAAAGTATCTTGATGATGCCAAGCCAGAGTTATAAGGGAATACTTTGTGCCCTGGTCCCAACATGATTGGGATGAACTGGATCAGTGACTGTTTCAAAATCTTCTGGGAAAACTGAATACCCATTTACTTTTGGTTGTAAAGTTTCACAAAGTTGCAGCAGCAAACTTGAAGCAATTGAGATTTCAATGGATGAAAGCATGCTTATGTCCAGCTTGTTTGGCACTTAAATATCTGACAGCTTCTCAGAAAATAATTGCGGATCAATCCAAAGGCTCAGCAAAGAGAAAAGTCTGAGACTCAGCTTTCCACAGAAGTGTTCCCTTTTAATGGATCTTCGTATCTATAAGGCGACCTCAGTGAGTGGGTCTTGTGTGTTGGTACAGTGTGTCAGAAGGACGATCGTTGCTTAGTCAGAGCACATTTTGAAAGGTTATTGAAAGACTCCTGGGTTGCAGGGTTCATTTTAGAGCACGCTGAATAAAAATGGGTGTATTTCATCAGAAATCTTATCAGTGTTTGGCTGCATTAGTTTGTGTGCACATAATCCACATCCTCTCTCCCAACACAGTCTCAGAGTCCAAACCAAAACCCTGCAGTGGTGTCGAGAGAGTCAAGCTGACCTTGGTTTGTTTCAATTTTCCGCTGACGCTGTCTTTACAAAACAGCTATCTCAGATTAGCATCTCACCTGGTTTTAATTGTTCCCGGCAACAATAGGGAAGGAGATTATCTGGAGTCTGTTTGTTTTAGGAAGATTTTATCTGCTGGTTGTAAATGCCAGCCTGCAAACATAACAAAATGTCTTGTTCTCTTCAGGCTCGAGGGTGGCTGTTGACCCCGTATGTTGACAAGGTCAGCGGACAGTGGGTGTTTGGTTGTGTATAAAATGGACAGTAACAGTGAGTGAGGGATTTTACGTGTCTGTAAGTGAATATTTGACCGTGTACGTCTCTGCTTGCAGAATCTTTCTGAAAGGTGACTCCATAAATATTCATCTGAGTCAGCTGAAGAATAAGGCTGCACCATTCATACTCCTGGGGTTCGACAGTCAGTCTGAAGGTTAGTTCACTATAACAGAGTTGGGAAAGTTAAGTCAAATCAATCAATTGTCCCAAAGAGACTGCACAGTTTGAAAACAATTAAGTCTATGTCATTTTAGTATTACTGTACTTGGCTTTGCGTTTAGTTGGTGGGAACTGCAGTTGTAATTGATGTTTTTCCAAATGAGGCCACAAAAGGTAACAAAGGTCTAGTTAAAAAGAAACATTCACAAGCTCCAAATTGGAAGATTTCTAAATGTTTCCATATAATTTTTTTTTTGAAGTTTTCAGTCACACAACACTCAAAAGAACGAGATTAACCGGTTGGTTTGACGTGCCTATTGCATGGCTGCCCAATTGTCTAACCTCTGTTCACGCATAGTTGCTTCTCTGATCGTTTTCAATGAGATGGTCCTTGAACGGGCCTAAGTGAACACCTCACTATTGAGACACACTTTAGTATTTATAACAGCAAATCGACACATCAGTGTTGAAAGCTAAAGACAGGAAAACTTAACATACTCTCAACAAAACACCTGAGCTGGTCAATGCAGAGAAAAAGTTCATTTCAGTGATTTATTAAAGAACATTTGGTTGACTGTTGCTGCACCTGGAGATGAAATGATGAGGCTTGATATTCAGATATGATTATGGAAACAGGTGTAGAGGCCACACATAATGGAAAATATGATTGAAAGAATGAGGTTTGAAACTGCTTTTTCATCCCTTCGTCTAAATTTTCCTCTTAATTTGTTCAAATGTATTTTTATCCTCATGTGTCAGACCCCTGAGTTAAAGGGCACAGTTAAAGTCATTTCAGTGATGAACCTTACACTTGGTGCCTATTAAATCTAAACCTTACGTGTCTATGAGCTCAGAACGTGGACAAAAACACAGGAAGGCAGTGACAGACCTTCAGTAAAAGTGTCACTAAGGCTCTCCATGGGCTCAATTATCGCTCAATTGAGCAGGAGCAGAGAGACCCCAATTAGTGCTCTAACTTGACACTTGTGTTTTGTTGTAGGTGCTTCAGGCTGGAAACTCAGAGTTATTAGACATCGGCTAATGGCTGCACTTGAGTTTTCCTGCTAAGCAGACGCACAAGGAAAATGACGGCTGTCTCCTGAAGGTTGTTGCTGTGAATCAGAGCAGAGGAGGCTGTTACATGGGCACCTCGCTACTTTTCTCCCGCTGTCATTGCTCTCAACACTCAGATCCTTCTGCACAGACTACAGGAAAACCCTCACACATGCACAGAGGACACACGTAAACACCCACAGAGGCCTGCTTCTGCTCTACATTGTTGTGTACAGGTTTTATTACCTTTCCTTATCTCCTTAAAGCACTGTGATTAACCCCATAGCTGAAATCGCTTTGTTGATTTACTTGATGTGTGTAAAGCAAAGCAGCAACAATGCCATATTGGCTCTTTTACAGACTAGATACGTTTTTATTGCACATGCCCAATATGCCAAGATGCCAAGTAACATTCGGGTTATTGCAGCAAGTTAACACGGCATAAACAAGAAAAACTGTATTTCAAACCAATTGTTGCCTTCACCCACAACTAAGAAATAAATATATGCAGGTTGCAAGCCGAAGATTTACAGTGAAGACACAGCAGGGAGTGATAGGAGTGGATGCATTTCTCTAAAGCACACTGGAGACATCTGCTGGCCAAGAAAACACATCTGGCTTGTAGCCTGGAAAAGAAAATCATAAACTCAACCTCAGATTGTGAGAAGGCTTAAGAAACTCTGCCCTTCAACAAAGCCACAATACAGAACTGACATATCTTTCATTTAGTTTTGTGTAAATACTGTGGTTTGTGTTATTGCCCTGTACTATATATATATATATATATATATATATTTGTGACTAAAATGTGAACGTGAAAGAGATGAATAACATCATTATTTCTTGATTGACTTCCTATCTCCAACCAAATGTTGAACTGCCCCATCTGAAGAGACGGACATCTGTCTCTAATGACTCTAGCCTTTATTAGCACACTCATTAAAGCGGGCCCATACATTCATGACCATGACTTCACTTTCTCTTCTCTAACTATCAGAATAATTCAGTCTGTTTCTGGCCCCTCTTCTCTGACAGCCTCAGCTCTCTAACGGGCACAGAGCAGCGGGAATAAGAATAATGTGTGGATGTGCACGCCTAACCATCTACTGCCTACATACACACACACACACACAAACGTGTTTTAACGTAATGGTTTTCATATTGCGGCTCATCAGTATGCTGAAGGGAGCTGAGGTCTGTCTCTGTGGTTCTGGCAGTCTGGATGAAGTGGAGTCATACTTTACTCACCACCCAGAGTCAAGGACATTACATTAGCATTGATTGTACTCATCCCTAATAGCTGGTATTAACAGCTGAGAAGAAAGGGACTCCATCTCAAGCTCAAACTCAATCTCTCCTTTTTTTTCACAACAATAGTGATATTCATGTTATTTATTATTATTCCTGCCTGCTTGGAGACACCTTATTGATGCTATCTGTTCATCCTTCATTCAGTCAAAGGTATAAAATTACTGAAGTACAATTCCCAGAATGCTACAGGGGCTTTTTAGTCCAGCTACTTGATTGGTCTGGGTCAGCAGCTGTACTATAGTATTATCCCTATATTCCAAAAGGACATGTGGTATACTTTACTTCGCTGTATTTATAGGACACATTTGTTAAACTTGCTGGCTAAATTTAGTTTTTAAATATATATTTATATATTCTATCTGTTTTTTTACTTCCTCGCCCTTATTTAGTTGTTTCTATTTTCTTATATGCCTGGCGGTTACAGTCTGCTGCTGTAGCATGCAAATTAATTTACGTTTTGCTTTTTTGTCCTCTACGGTGTAACATAAAACCAAAAAAATAAAAATGGAGAATATAGAAAAACAAGAATTATCTTATATTTTCTTATGGTGGAAGAAATATTCAGGTCATTTATACCTCAGTCTAAGAATGCAAATGACAATAATTGACCAATACATCTGTTATTTACTGTGATTCCAACATATTTGGAAAAGCTTCCAAACCATACTTAATCCAGGTTTATACATTTATTTTTTTTTTTTAAAGATGAAACTACAATTCCCACAATGCTTGTTTTGCCCACCCAATGTATTACGTGACCGCCACCGGACGGTTGTCGGTAGAAAGTGCAGGAAAAGGTGCTGGATGACACGCACACAGCCATGCAGGCAGCTCAGTCCGGACCAGCAGCAGCAGAGATGTAGACGGATCAGAAAACGATGAGCCTCGGCTGCTTCCACCATCATGTTCCCGGGAGTTTTCTATGCACTGCTGGCGGGCTTCCTCGGGGCCGTGGCGTCCTCCTCGGCCAAGCTGTCGCTCGGAGCCGACTACCTGAAGGGAGTCTGTGAAACCGGACTCCGGACGTGGGGAGAGCAGCGGAAATTCAGACAGGCGGATGAGACTACGACCTGTGACCGGGTGAGGCGTCGCCGCGGTCGGAGTAAATAAGTGAGGGGGGGAGGATGGAGCCGAGAGGGGGAACCTCTGTCCTCCAGCCTCCCTCAGCATCACCAGCATCATCAGCACCATCAGCACCTGCACTCTCGTGCCATGTCCACGTGCTGCGTGACATTGCAGCTACCCTCGAGAGCGCGAGGCGCGTGTTATCGCGTTATTTCGGAGTAATCGCATTTTATCAGGTTGTTTATTGGGGTCCGGGTCCCTCGTATGACCTTAACGCTCTGCGCGTGCAGTGACGTCACGGCCTTCCAGCTGTGGACCCGCCAAAACACTGACCTCTAAAAAGCAAACAAGGTCCGAAGGTGTGCAAAGCAAACGCACCGCAGCATTTGCATGCATCATATCAGCAAGGCTGAGCCGGTTAGAAACCTCCGAGGTTTACTCATCCAGAGCTGATGGAGATGGACTTTAGATAAGATCACACTGATCTTATCTAATGCATCAACACAGTAAAGCTGGTGTCAGGTGATATGAATCCATCAGGAAGGAAAAATAAAGCTCCAACTAACAATTATTTTTATTATTAATACACCTCCTAATGGTTACTGTTATTATTATTATTATTATTATTATTGATCAATTAATTGAAAGAATTGGAGGCTTAAGATAAAGTGGTAAAGATCTAAATATGAATATAAATTAAGCTTTAACATGTCTTCTTATTAATTTAACTTTACAGGCTTGTTCTTTACTTTAGTTTGTAACTTTTCTGTTCTTCTTCAGTGTTAATGCACTTTGAGCCGTTTGTTTTGTATGAAAGATGCTATACAGATAAATAATGATATTATTTTACAATATATTCAAACTGCCTTGTTATGAAAAATGTATCAACTTTTCAAATACTACAAAACATAAAGTATTTAAAATATCCTTGATAGTATAGACGGCTCTACTTTTACTTTTACTTCCTTTTTCTACTGTGTTACCGACTCAGTCTGGACTAAATCACCTATACACTACAGCAATGGGACAGCCATAGAAATACAGTACAAAAGGGATACATCTGTAACTGCAGTGAACCATGCAGTGTGTTCACATCTTGTCCATTCAAACTGTTCAGGTTAAAACAAATAATGAAACTGTCTAATTATGTTTTTTAGCTCCATATCCCTCTGAGGCTGCTATGCGGTGGACTCCTTTTCACCTGCAACGCTGTGATGTGGACCTTCCTCGCCAAAGCACTCAGGTATTCCTCTTCCTCCACCCGAACCACTGTGACCACCACCGCCTCCAACTTCATATCTTCCGTAAGTAGCAGCCTGACTTTCAAGTTCTTCTATTCACTCTTCATATTTGTTCTTATATGTCCCTAAAGCAAAATATTTAAAATTGTAGTGTATTAAATTGTAGTGCAGTGTACATTATCATAGATTTAGAAGGTCATTACATCCTGACATAAGAGGATTTATTTTAGGAAGTAGGCCAGACTACATTCAGAAATAACTTGCTGCAGTAATATAAGTGTCTTACAGGACTTTGTCAAAGTTCAGCTTCTTATTTGACACATTCCATTAACGTTTCCAAATTGGCTGTGATGTAAATGTCAATATGAAGACTAATTTACCTTGACAAGGATTTTTACAGTTTTTTTTTTTTTTTTTAAACCCCTCTGCAGGCTTTCCTAGGCCAGCTGATCTTTGGAGAAGCTCAGATCACATTATGGTGGGTGGGGATCTCTCTGACCTTCTCTGGTCTGCTGGTACTACAGAGGGTTTCACCACAGGATGGACAACAGAGCGCAGTCACCAAGAAGGATGAATAATATGTCTGGTCTCCATTAGCTCAGTTCAGCCTGGTTCCAGCTGGCGTGGTATACATGGTGTGTTTTGTTTGGCAACTCCTCTGATTTTAGAATTAAGCCAAAATGTAGGGAAATATAAAAATGGTGGTCTTTATTGTGTCTTGTTCTTTACCTCTTATTATGTGTACATAATATGCACTTATTGCAACAAGAACTACTCCTCTGGAGTAAAAGAGCAAGATTAACTTCTTGTTACTCTTCCAATTATGCATTTTCTTTAACAGTTGAACTAAATATCACTCAAACTGCAACCTTATTTTGGATCAGTGACTCTTTATCCTTCAGTGCTGTCAGCTCTGAAATCAGAGGAGATGCTGGCTCTCAGCCAGTCTGGCTGTGGTGCAGCTACAGTGAGGTGGGTGGAGAGAAGCTAATGGATGTCTGTTTCCAGTTTCTCTTCATCCACTGGCCTACAATGAAGCAAAAATGACCATTTTGAAACCATTACGAGCTAACAGAGCAGATTTGATGGTAACAATGGAGACATAAAGAAAAGGTTTGCCATTTTAGAAAAATAGCATAGGGTTAGATGAAAAAATTCAGATTGGTCTCATGTCATTTTGCTGAATATAGTATTACCATCAAGAGAGGATCAGGTCAAGGTGCTTTTACAATGAAAATCACAGGAACTTTACCAGGCAATCAAAGTTCCTCCAGTGCTCACAGATTTTTTTCTATTAAGTAAATATCACATACATAAATCGTATCAATCCATCGTGTGAGAACTGCAAGGTGTTTTCATCCTCATTGATACATCTGATATTTTCTGTAATGATAAATTGAGTGATTGTTCTTCCTTATAAAATGGCAAAAAACAGTGAAAAACAATATATTACTCGTATTATTGTGACCTTTGGTCAAAAAGCACCACAAGCTGAACCCTTCTTCCCTGTTGTTTCATATTTGGCATGAGATCGGTTCTGATTCTCTCATCTAACTCTCGGTCAGAAAGCTAGCTATTGCAAGTGTCAATAGGAAACTTAACACACAGCATGAATATCATTTGAGGGACCTGGGTGTTAATGAGTTACGGGCAAACAGCATTGTTTACCATGTGCAAGGTGTTACCGTCTATCAGCCAGTGTGTAAGGTATTGCAGCCGTGAAACCACCACTCACTCATCTTCTATCGCTTATCCTCTTTCTGGGTCGCGGGGGTTGCTGGAGCCAATCCCAGCTCACATTAGGTGAGGGCGGGGTCACCCTGGACATGTCGCCAGTCCATCGCAGGGCGAACACACAGAGACAAACTGTCAATCAATCAATTAACCTAAACATACATGTCTTTGGATGGTGGGAGGAAACCAAGCACGGGGAGAGCATGCAAACTCCGCACAGAAAGGCCCCAGGCCCCACGACTTTATTGTTGTGGGGCAACAGCGCTAACCACTATGCCAACGTGCCGCCCCTGTGAGATCACCAAAACTTTCTAAATTTTTACATCTCCTGTCACCTCTCCAGTCACTATGACACTCACTGTAAACATCTTACACTGGCTTTCTGTTTTATGCATGCTCAATGTAATAAGAAACACTAGCGAGTTGAGATTTCACAGGTAATAATCCTCTATAGCACTGAAAGGCTCGTCCTGGTCTGAACCTGCCCTCTGCCCAGGTCTCTCTCTTACTTTTATTTGCCTTTCCTGATGGCTTGAACCTTGACCTTAAGATATGAGCATGACAACATGTTTCCCTCAGAGGCAGCTGGTCTTCCATTACAAGACGGATGTGTGTACATTTCTATCAAAGCCTCAACAGAAAAATCGCACCAAAGCATCCTGGAGAGTCATTTCACTTGACCTGAGCGACATCCCTGTGAGCTGCTTCAATCTATTAAACTTGGGACTTCGGCACTCAAACTGTCTGCCTGGTATCAGGACACATCACAGTCTGTTTGATTGCCTGTAGAACTTTACGTGCCCTGCCTATCTCATACTATTCTGCTGCACGTCATGAATATCAGTTTATCGCTCATCATCTGTGACGTTTAATAGACACCTGGCTTCTTTAAAAGCTTCCCTGGAGTTGTCAGTGAGAATGCAATAACATTATACTTAAATCTCATGACACAGTGATGCCTGTTACTGTTAGGAAACACTGAGCATTAATAATTGGGCAAAGGAAATGGCAATACATGCTATTGGGAGGTTTCTGTTACCATAAATCTGTTTAGTAAGTAAACTGTAACACACAGTGATTTGCCTGAACATAACATCAAAAGGCTGCTTCAATTAATTGTGTCGTGAAATTTCCAATTTGCTGTTGTGTGGATACATATCACAATCTGAATGCATTACGGTAGCTATGATACTGTACCTGTCTGTAATATCCCACGGCAGCAATGCACAAATATATGAAATGTCCTTCTAACTGCTGCTGTGCAGGTTTTCTATCATGTGATTTACATGCATCCCTATTAATGTGACTGCAGAGAAAAATGTGACTGCATGGCTCTCATATTAAAGGCCGGCTGAGTGATGTTTCATTTCAGGGCCGTATTCATCATGCCAGATATTTATTTATTTGTTTAGCAGTGGAGACCACTCACAGCCAAATGTGATATGAGATGTTTGTGTCCTTGGCTGGGTTATGTGAAGGAGGACTCTGACAATTTGAAAAATTCTACTTGTTCTTTTTCTTGTCAAAACGTAGATGAGAAGATTGATACCACTCTCCTGTCTGCACACTAACAATCTAGTAAACGTGAGTTAAGTTTGGGTTTTTTTTCTCTCAGTTTGATACAATAATTTCCTACCAGCACATCTAAAGCTCATCAATTGTTCCATTAAATGCTGACAAGGTGCAGTCATCATTATCATATGCACTATCCCTTTAACACTTCACAACAAAAGTTCATTGTGCATTATTTTGTCATCATTATTTTTAGATTATTGATAATAATTAATATTATTAGTTTAAAGACTTAAGTATAAAATCGAATATCAAATCTTAAAAGTATAAATTCCTGTGCTAACTGAAGAGATTTATGGACGAGAATTTATTATATACTAATTTATAGAAGGATAATAATCAGAAAAACACTTTCTAGCCTTCATGGCAGAGTGGTATTACGATTCTCATCTAATTCTTAGCAAGGAAGACAAAAGAAGCATATTCCCCCCAAAATGCAGAATTAGGTTTTTTTTTTTCCACAGGCATTCAGTATTTGTAATCTTTGCTCATATTCTGAAAATATCTTGGTGCCGGCTTTTCTCCAGGTAATGGCATGATATGAGGGGAACCATCTACCTGTGAACCCACTCACTGTAATATAATCAGAGCTTTACAGTAGCCACGTTTATAGCCCTATGGCAGTGGAATGGCCCTGAGTGTGATGTATTTATATCCATATGCACATAAACTGTAGATGTGTTTGTACAGACAGATTAGAAAAATAATAAAATAAGGTCTTGACTTTACACAATCACGTTGACACGTTAATGCGGTGCAAAGTAAATTTATCATTCAATCATTAATGGTGTTACAAAATCTGAGGTGTAATGGTGACACCAGAGCTTCTTAGAAGAGGGCAAGCTTATGAAAATTAGAACAGCTAAGTACTAAATCAACTAAGTATCTAGATCTTCAAAATAATAAAAAAAAAAGATCTTATTTTAAATTTTATGGCTTTTAAGTACATGCAGATGAGTCATCATTTTAATCTGAAAGCTACTGCACCTACAAATTTAACATTATGTTAAATTTAACACAAATCAAGACGGTTTGATTCGAGGGAGCGACACCATTCTTTCTGTTTTACAGAGTACGAACATTTGTAAAAGTGTAAATATATTCTGTTAATATGAGACACTTAATATGTAAATTGCCATCTCCACTGAGAGAAAGACTTCAATTATTAAATAAACATCTCATCTGACAAACAGCATTTGTGTTTCAGTCACTCAGATGTTATTTAGTACATTTATACAAGAGCTTTACACTTTAACAGAATAGCTTTAATAGCTATAAATGACATTATGGTGAATGTCTGTTTCCCTGCAGCAAACAGGAGCAGAACAAACCTTTAACTCCTCTTTGCATTCAAACAGACTAATTGAGATCCTTACTTGTGTTTACATGTATTGTATATCATTTGCATGTGTTTGTTTGAAGTTATAATTGTCCTACTAAAGTTTTGCTGCCATACTTTAGTATTTTTATCCCAAGAAATTCATACTTGTAGTTGTTTATTTATTTATTTGTAATTGAAACGGTTTCATGTGGGGATGTTTTTTTTTTTCTTTTCTTTTTTTGATGTTTTTTCCACATTTCAGAGATGTAGATCATCAATTTGTGTTTTTGTTATAATTTGGCCATTATACAGTGAATGTGTGCCAGTTGTTTCCGTCGATATTGCCTACTAAAAAGTTGTAAAGTAAGAAAAAATTAAATAGATAAATAAAGGAAACATAATGGTGCTGACTGAATGAGTTAATGTAATTTACTACATTGCCACTAATCTGAGCTGTTAAATTGGCCATTATTCATAATGTGAAGTTTAAATCCAATATATATATATATGTGTGTGTGTGTGTGTGTGTATTAAACATAGATTGTGGCACACATTTAAATATTAGGTTAGCATAAACTGATAAATATTGGAACTTACAGTTACATAGTTAGCATTAGCTCTTCCTAGAGTCTGTTTTAAAAAGCTAGCTTTAGGTATTAAGTTTTGGGCCTTTCAAGGAAAAGCATTTGGTTTCAACGGTGCCGATAAAATCAGCTGCTCACTTTTGTCCTAAGAAAGTCAATGGGAAGCTCATGTCAGCAGCATTACCTGCTAACTTACAGAAAACAAGGGTAGCATGAAGCTAAGCAATGTATTGCCTTGTATTAAAGCAGAAAGCAAACTGATAAATAGAGTCAATAAAATTAAATTTAACTGAACAGAAAGTTGTCACATACATCATTTTATTTCATTCCCCTTAAAACAAATACCACACTCATAAAGAACAAAAAAAAAAAAAAATCGTGGTCCACAGTAAGTACTAAAAATAGCTTTCATACTTCGACCACACAGAACATGTTGAATAATTCAAGAAAAAATAAGAAAGCTGGTATCCTGTGTGTGTAAACTGGAAAGCATCTGTTGCACTTCCATGTTAAAACTTTTTTACAATTTGTGAAAATCTAAGTTAATTTAATTCCTGACTATCCTCTATATTTGAACTAGTTCCTTAATTAACTCCATTCATTAAGGATTCAATTTGGCAACATGTAGAGTCTGTTCTTATTCCATCCATCGTCTTCAACAGCATGACTTATACAACAGTAAGGCTTTCACACTCATGGAGCAAAGACCCTCTTAGTGTTGAACGCTCTGAAGTGGCTCTGAAGTTTCTTGTCTGCATCAGAAAAGCATCACTAAAGGTAAAATCTAATCTTCACACTTGTTGGCCTTGTACTTTCCTCAGTGAACATTTTTCACTGGCCTTAATATTTTTCAACACTTCATCCTGTAAGGCTTTTTTCCCCCTCCTGGTAGGCTCACAACTACGATCCACAGCCAACTGGATCATCCAGAAGCAATTTTCTCCAATTGAGAGTGAGTGAATTACACATGGGGTCAGTGCACTCAGAGCAATGTGTATTGCTTAGTTCCCTGGCTTTTCTATTTGAGCTGGTGACTGATGGTCGTTAAGCAAAAAGGGCCATCTATATTTACTGAACACAGTTGTGAAATAAATAAGAGGATACAGGTTAAACCGCATGTTGGATTCTTAAACAGAAGAATCACTTTGTGTTTTACAAACTTCCTTCATATAAAGTCTCAGATTTCAGTTAGAAGTTATAATTCTTAAGATTGCCACAAAGTGAATAAAAAGCCTTTTTTTTTTTTTACTTTTTATACATTCAATGTATTCACATCGAGTAATTACCGATCTCTACCGATTTTTTTTTCATCATGCACTGAAAAGCTTTTAAAATCCAGCAGCAGAGAAGTTTGTGTGGAGAGATAAGGAGGCTGTATAAAATAAATATGAATAAACATTTTACTCACGTTTTGATCAGAATCTCATTGCGCCCTCTTCTTATGCAAAACTAAACAAACTGTTTCTCCTAAATTTTGCATTGTCAATGCTGAACTAAATCAGATGATCCAGGCTCCTTATTTAAAAATATTTAACTTGCAAAACATTAGGTCACTTTTGCTGTGAAGCAGTCAGAGGTACCCGGCTCCTCTCACTGTGCCCTGCTGGGAAACTACTCACACCATTTACTCGAGGTCACACCGCAGTTGCTTATTGCATCATGTATAAATACAAATCACCTTGTGACTGACCTTTTTGTAAAGATTGCTTGAGTTTGTTTGGCTGCACTGTAAACAAATTCTCTCTTCTGTGTTTCTGACAAAGCAGCTGTTCATCAAGTATTTGCTGGAATATTAAACTGCACTTGCTGCTATCACCAGAAACCAAATCAACTGGGACCCAAATTGTAAGGATTATAACTTTTCATGATGGCTGTGAGGTTACTTTTTCTAACTTTGTCCTAACTTTCTCGGCGCACCAGATAGGTGGGGTATACCAGTAGTGTAAATCAGGAGAGAAAACTTGATCAAATTTACTCTAAAATCGTTTCCTTACATGACCTGAACTCATCTGGCATCAAAGAAGGATACGACAAAATAGCATCAACCAGTGTGATTCTGTCTCACCCTGACAGTCACGATAAGGCAAATTAATAGTTTGTTTTTTATATATAAGAGCAGATGCCACTGTTCACTAATGTGCTGTTCTAAGGCAAATTCGTCCACAGCATCCAGCAAAAGACTACTGCACCAAAAGAAACAGAGAAAAACAAGATGTGACAGGAACTTAACATCTACAATGTTTACAGGATGACAACATCAGGTGGCCATCTTGGCACCAGGACCATGCTGATTGTAGCAAAAAATATTCTGGACTTCAGTTCACATTATTTAGTACTGGAAGCAGGAAGAGATGCAGGAAAACTGTCTGGAGGAAACAAAGCTCAGTTTCTTGGTGTCATTTCACCAACTCTTTAAGTGCTTCTAGTCAAGTTGTTGCTGCTTAGTGTCTGAGATGGAGTTTGTTTGCCTTTGGAACAGCTACACCTCATTAATCTCAATCAGCACCAAGAGAAAAACTCTAAAACAAAACAAACAAACTGCAATGGTTTCAACAGAATCCCTGAAATGGAATAAAATGAAAGTGAAAATGAAAGATAGTTAAATGAAGAAGAGGAGTTCATGTTCTTTGAGATCCAGCCAATAGGCAAACCAAGACTGATCAGTCCAAGTCCACAGCAGCAGAGCTCAGCTTAGTTTCCAGCTTTCACACTATGTACTGGTAAACGTCTGCTTTGCCGTGATCAGGTGTTGCAAATGGGCTCAGCCAGGCTATAGAGAAGGGATGGCCAAACACCACTTTCATATTCATCCATTTAGACTTTTTGGCCCATCTTCGCTCCTCCTTTTTCAGCTGCTCAATGCCCTGCAGGAGTAAGAAATCGCACACATGAGTAGATACGAGTCTCCAGTACTGATTTATACCCGGAACTGAGGTAAAACATAAACCCTGTCAGCAGGGAAGATGAAGCTGTGCTTTCAAAATTTGATGTACCAACAGAAAATAACCTCTAAAAAGGATTACAAATGAAGCATGCTGAGGCATTTGATCCTTCCAGGTCAGGGTTACATGACTCACTTCCTTAAGTCTCAGAACAGTACATACTCACGACACTGGCAGAGCACTGTAGGCTCCATTACACTGAAACTGACTTAAATAGCTGATCTTTGTAGTGAATATTATGACACTGTGAGTCATCCGTGTGGGTGGTTGGAGCAGATACATTATGAAAAGATGCATTAATCTCCACCTGCCTGGGGGCCATAAATGAATTACCCTGATCCTTTTTAAATCTGTGCTGCATGAATTTATAACCTTTAACCTTCGTCAATATGACTTATTATGACTTCAGGGGTCACATCTGACATTGAAAACAGTTCTTTAGTTAAAAGACACACATCTAACTGGTTAATTAAACTCTATGACTCACTGTAATCAGTATGCTCCTGACTGTAATATGTGTATTTTCCCTAATAACCTGGCATGAGAGCTTTTTGTGCATTAATGCTTCTATTATTCAGGACATTCATTAATATACAGGCATTAATGGCCTTTTAATAAGGTCCCTCTGATCGGTGTGGAGAAAACAAAAAAAAACCCCAACATGATAAATAGTTCACCAAGGTCATGACTGACCTCCAGTGATCATCATAAATGTCTCTACAAAACAGGCTGCAGTTTGTTTTTCTTGTTTGTATCCATTTATCCAAAGTGACATGAGTATTGAAGCACAGTGAGCAAAATTGTGCTGTTAGATGAAGCGCTACAGGAAACAGGCTGCACACCACAACACTTTAGGTGGCCCTCCCACTGGGTGAGAAACTACTCACACTGCCTTCAGCACGAAATCAATGCAATTCTTACTGACTGACTTCTTCATTACACAATATGTTTCATTGGTTGTACTATAAATAGATACACCACATGTATTTCTCTTCTGTTGTATTTACGAAATTAAATCGCACCTGCTGTTAAAAGCAGGACTAAACACCTTAGTCACCACAACACCACTGAATTGATGTTTTTCTTTTTTCCCCCCTCATTGTGTTAGGCTTAAACGCCCTGCTGTCCTGTGAGGATGTCATCCTCATGCAAACCCCACAAATTTAAACACATTTCACTTGACTTGAACCCAACCATCAGAGCACTGACACTGATGCAAACTCACCGTCTCATCGGTGCAGATGGAGTGAACCTGAGTCCCAAACATGACTGCGGTGAAGATCAAAAAGAGGAGACCCTCGAAGCAGAGGAGGATGAGGAGGATGACTGTTGCTGGTGGAGAGAAGTTACTGCACTCTAATGAAGGGCAGAAAAGGGGAGCTTTTATTTTTAAAGCAAACATTCTGTAATATGACTTGTTTGAATATCTAATATGTATCCTGCAGCCGACTCACTTGTCCAGTCTTCTTCAAAGCAGAGCACAAAGTGGAATGCCACCAAGATGAGTGCATGAAAGGATATTAGTGCAATGTACATCTGACAAAACACAAAACAAAAACAAAGATTCTGTGTTAACAGTTTATTATGAACTCATCTCTTTGGAAGCTTTGATCTACAAGCTCCATGACAAAGCATCACTGCTTTTGAATTCATCTGGGACGGATAAGGATTCAAGAACAATTTATTTATTTTCTTTCAATGTCTCTTTGTCTGTTTTTTTCCTCCATATTTTATTTTGTGGTCTTTTTAATTTTCTTGATAATTCACTTTTTTCATCGTTTATATTTTTGCATCATTTGTTTATTGTTATCGTGTGAACGTTTAAGATTTGGTTGTTGCATAAAGAACAAATTTCTTTTCCATGATTACTTTCCATAAGTGTTTGTCTACTTAGCCAGTAAAATATCTAATGAAAACAATTAAGAGGAATAAAATAGATATTTATAACATATAAGGGGAGTACAAATGTGAGGGATTTTCCTGGAGTGGTGGTTAAAGACTCACTGTAAAGAGCACAAAATATTTCTGGTTGTTCTCTCCAACACAGTTGTTCACCCAGGGACAGTGGTGGTCCATCTTTTTGATGCAGCGTTTACATACACTGAGGAAACACAAATACATAACAGAAGTGATAAAATACAATTTAAAAAAAAGTAGAAAATCTGAATATATCTAAAAAATATTCTTGACTATGATCTGAGTAAATCACAGAAAGACACATAGGAAGAAGGGGTTATCTCTCTGACAGGTAAGGTTTCATAATTCATAGTCTATAATCTGACAGCACAGAAAGTCACACTTAACATACCTGTGTGCTTTCTGAAGGATACTTATTTTAATATTTACAAAGCTGCCACCCTGTGTTCAGTGTATGTTTAAGTTTATAATCTGAAACATTTAGGAGGAGGATTCATGTTGTCAAACAAAAAGAAAATTATCTACTTTATTCAAAATAACCCATTTCTGCCTTTCCCAAGAGTCACTTACTGGCTTTAAAACTGAATTGCTCTATAGTGTTTTTGCACTTTTTATGTCTCCAAATCCCAGGAAACGTAGTGAGCAGCCACAAAGGGAATTCCTTATTATCAAGCTGCAGAGTCTGAAGGGAAATGTTCTACAGCTACTATCAGAAAGAAAACACACATGTGAGGGTGGCGAGCTGGTACAGGAACAAACACAGATGATGAGAGGAGTCCCCAGTGGGAGTCACACTACGACTGCTCTGAGAGCTGCACACTTCAGCAGAACACTCCCTGCCCAGACTCACATCTCAAAAGTTGCAGTTTGGCAATGATAACTGCTAATATTCCCAACAATAGGCACACACAATCATACCTGCAGTGGTGAGCTCTGTCAGGCTTGATGCTGCAGCACTTGGGGCATTTGTACACCACCTGTCCCGGTTTGAGTTGCAGGCTTTCAATGAATTCTTTGGTTGCGTTCCCTTTAGGCACAGCTCCCTGGGAGAGGAGAGACGTGTTGACAGGGTGCACTATCACATCAGACTGAAGCGTTGCCTTTACATTCAATTAGCCACAGGTGCTGCTTTGTAATGGAAATGTGCCTTAACAGCAAAAACATTTAAACTCTCCAATGTCTACTCCATCTTCTAATATAATAGAGTGAGCGCTCACTTACAGATCGTACAAAATCTATGTTACTAAACAAATACCGTTTTTAAAGGCTAACAAACATATTTATTTCAAAAGGTTATATTCTGTATTCCACATTTTCTTATGTAGAGATAATTTGTACAAAGATGTGGCAAACATGTCAGGGTTACAACAAATTATTGTTGAATTATCAATTTATCAGCTTCTTATTTTCCTAATTATCTGATCAATCATATTCTCGGTTTGAAAACGGGAAAAAAGTCAAAGATGACATTATTTCAGTGATTAATCACTTGATCTCTTTTTTTGTCTTGCCACCAATCAAACCTTTAAATATTTTTAATTAATTATGATAATGAATCAGTAAAGAAGAATAAAGTGGTAAGCAAAATAGCTGACACACACCCAAACCAATAACGAGACTCTGACTGACCGGGTCTGTGCACATTGCCCTGGCATGAGAGGCGAGGGCGAGGAAAGCGAGGCCATTGAAGAGAACCCCATTGAAGAGGCTATAGGCCACGTTCTTGGCAGGCAGCAGCATAACGAACACGACCACAAACTCAGCATAGAAGACCAGGAGCCAGGTGATGACGCCACACACAATGCCACAGCCATCGCGGATGAACCACATGGTGTCGGAGCTGGTGCGGGGCGGTGGAGGGGCACAGTGCTCGGGTTTCAAGTAGCCAGCTTGGCGCTCGATGTCCCTGGTGCGGTGCGCCGGGCTCTTCATCCTACAATGCCCGTGACTGCAACCACATACTGTGAGGAGTGTTGAGAGACAGATGGAGAGGAAGAGGGGAAGCAGAGAGATGGGAAGAAAATTTGAGGAAAAAAAAGAAAATGATCCTGTTAACTCTTTGGCCAATGAAATGTCAGAGGGTGGTAAAATATGCCCTCCACAGTTTTCCAGAATCTTAAATTGCATTTTCAAAGGTCATGTTTTTTTTCTTTTATAAAACTGTCCAAAGCCCTAAAAATATACATTTACTATCACATTAGATAAAAAAATAAATCCTCAGAACAAGAGAATGCTTACTACCGTGACTGAAAAATACCTCTTAGTCGAGTATAGAAGGCAATCATTATTCTGTCAATAACAATTGACTTATTATTTAATTTCTATTCAAGTGTACTGGATGCATAACTACAATTACTAAGTGCTGGTGTGCTGAAACACGACAACCGAGGAAACAGGTTAGTATGCACGCTCTACCCTTAAAGAGCATAAAGATAGAGGAGACAAAGTACATAAGAAAATGAGGTTGACAGTGTTCAAGAGAAGCATTGACTGAAGGAGGAACAAACACCTCCTAGTCTAAACCCGACAGGCTACACAACCCGTGCACTGTTCTCTTCCAGCAAACACAGGAGGTTGTTGTAAGACTGAAGAGGCTGCAATTCACCATATGGTCTTAAAAGCGAAACAAATCAACGCTTCAATAAAAAAAAAAGGAAAGACAAGAAAAGAAAAGCCTCCTTGTCCTGAGCTGCCCCAGGCCTGAGTGTGTGTCCAGCTCCTATTCAGACCAGGCATATGAGTAAGCGACTGAGCAGGTCTGAGTATGTGTCAAAAAAGATGAAGTGATTTCAAAGAGGGATAAAATGTCAGACTGGCAAAAATCAGGCCTCACTATTATACTCAGATAACAGAGTGTTTTTCCAGAGGACAGGAATTTAATCAGAAGGAAAGCGATATGGCACATTTGATAGCAAATTAATCAAAGTCATTTCTAAATTTAAACAGAATATCCATTGAAGGTGAAGTCTGAATATCTAACAGGTCACATCTCCAAATTTTTATGGTTGGGACAAAATAAATCCCACGCTGGGCTTCATTATAACTGAATAGACAAGAGTGCATTGATTTGGACTTCCCTCTTAAAAAAATGATTAAAATCTTGAAATGTTACGACATTTTTTCAGATTTTACTTCAAACTTTTTATGTTAGTCTACTGATCCAGCCTGTATTGTGTCATTAACTATTCAAAGGATTGCTGGTACCACAGTGAGGTCAGAGAAACTGGAGCCTCACAGAGTGCCTGCTATCACAGAACCACTGAATGGAATTTGAATGCAAATATTACACAACATGCATAATATTTTTACAGGCCTGTCTTCTAAGATTAAATAGCAATCTTTTGAAATATAATAGGATTTATTTTACAGCAGGAAAAACAAATATAAAAACAACTAGGATGATCCAACTTGCACAAACAGAGGATAGTAAATCATTTGAGTCAGCCCTTGTTCACATTATCCTAAAATAAAATCCATCAGTAAGACTGCAGCCAGTCTATCAATCTGGAAACAGAAGGCAGGACTGGGAATTTGTCTTGATAAAGATTTATTTCCTACTATTCCCAACAATGTGACTGCCCTGAACCCTGCGGCGTAACCTCTTCACCCTTTTCACCATGCTTGTCATCACACTGCAGCAGTCAAGCTCAGTGGGAGGCGTCTGCAGCTATCACTTTCACTGCAAATTGAAGAGTATTAAAATATTTTTCTCTGTCTCAGTGGCAGGAAATGGTAAACATGACACAAATAATATAAATATATTTACCTGTCAACTGCAGTGTTTTGTTTTCACACAGAACAGATGATGCACTGTAAAATAAGCTTCACCTTAACCAGTTACAGTCCAACACAAACCCAAGGGGTAGACATTAATGCACTATATAATAGGCTGAAATAAGTTCTAATCTTATTATTATTTTTTTTATGTCTATTACCATTGTACCCTGTCTATTGCCCAACATTTAGGCTAACTGGAACATCATGACATTCATGTTTTCTAACAGGAAGTGGTGTAAATACTGTAAAATAAAAATAAACTAACAAGTAAAAAAGCAAGAACCCTGGAGACATGGCATACAATCTTTTTCAGTTTAATTGCTTTAATGTAATGCCTGATTCAGCTGATGGGAATAACCCATATCAAGTAAAACTAGTTCCAGGGAGGGGGATGCTGGATTCTTGATGAACCACTTGTACTATCATTGTTAAGTAGTCTGCTTTTACTGCTTTTACGACTCACCCCATTAGAAAGAAAGACACAGAGACAAACCTCAGAACAATGTTCAAAGAAAATGCAGATGATCAGACAAGATTGAAAGAGGTGACAATTTCAAAAAGTTGTGAAAGCCCTGGAGCGAAACTGCAAAACAACTCTTTCTGTCTACTCTGTGGATGGTTTCTTTTTTTAGTAGAGTGTAGAGATTACTATCCACGACTGTGTGGAAACAACCAACTAAGTGACTTCAGTGTAACCAAACACTCAGTTAATAGCTGCTGAAATGCCATCAAACATGATGCCCAGCCATCCTGTAACATAAAATAATGGAATTGTTATTCAGTTAATGATTTATGGTTGTGTTTGATTAGCTGATGTTTAAACACATTTCAACATAACAGGCAGTAAAGTGTGATAATAGCAACTAATTTGAGTGGAAAGGTAGAGCACTATAAGGAAAAATCTGATGTAAAAATAAAAGATTAGTAAATAAACACACGAATGTGAGCTCACTTTACTGATTAACCTCATTTGGCAGTTTATAGAAACAATTATTTGTGCCCATCTCTGTCAAAATGTGGTTTCAAACCCAATTTGGAGAATGACTCCTCTAAAAAAGGCTATGAATGTGTTTTTTCTTTAGCTGCAATATAATCTAAAAGTTTATGTGCTCCAGTGTCTTATTTCATGATAGGAGTGCTTGTTTCATATACATTTTCCCACCGCTGTGGTGTAGTCTTGTGGTCTGCATTGCCGCCAAGCTACTGAGTCCGTTTTGGGATATCAGTGCAGATTTGAGAGCAAGGGTGTGCTGATGGACACATGACAATAATAATGTGTCAGCAAAATCAGGATTATATTGTAAAACAAAATGGTGACACGGCAGATTCTGTGACGTAATTTCAAAGTTTCAGCTTTGTCGCCACAGGCAGTTTCATCTTTTCAAGCAGTTACCAAAGATGGCTCCGACAAAGTATTAAGCAGCTTTACAGATTTTGAGAGCTGAAATATGTGACAGTAAAGCCAGACGCTGACAGGTGAAGTGTCAGCAGTCAGAGTAAAATCAGTGTGCCTAAATGCAATGGAGGGATTACTTCTGGAAAATCTCTTAATTGTGTATGTGAAACTGTACCGTTAGAAACGTGGAACTGAATGTGAAACATCATACGGTTGTGCATCAAGATTCAATTTGGAAACTTTTATGAACACTTTTTTGGCGAATTAATCAACTTGATTCAGCATCAGATTAAAAGAATCCAAAATAGATTGATGAGTTATACAACTAAAACTGTAAATTAATCCTGAAAAGGTAAACCAACAGCTATCTAATAATTGATGAGTTGTTTATTTCTTTTTTCTAGTCAAAAAAACACATCTGCAGATTCCAGCTTCCTGAATATTGCAATTTCCTGCAGCTCAACTCCAGAAAACTGCAGATCCTTTACACACATTTGTTCACACACATGAACAAACCAATAGGAACCAGTTACAGTAGTCGTATATGTAATTACTCTGATGAATAGAAATAACTTTTGACTTTGTGCACACCCTCTTTTTTTTTTTATTTAGAGAGAGGCTTGTTTGATTTAGTGGCGGATGAAGGACACATGAAGCAGGAAGATGAAATCTGTGTCCCTGTGCACAGCTGCCCTGCCTTAGTGCCCTTGAGCAGAGTCTCTTCTGCTGTTAAATGACCTGCTGTCATCATTGAAAGGGCTTCCTGTTATTATGGCCTTATAATGAGCCGCAGTGGAGACTGTGTCAGGGAGGTCTGCTGTGCTGAGCAGGAAGTCTGTGCGGCAGCTGGAGCAGCATATCTGCATCTCCAGTTGTTACACATCATATGTTATCTCAAATCGTTTAACAGTGACGGCTGAGATTTTTAATAAAACCCCACCTCACGGTCTCCCGGCTCCTCCTCAAAAGTTTCCGCCCGTCTTCAAGTAGTTTAGAGGCGTGTGGGTGAGTTAGGACGGTCCGGACTGAGAGTCTCCTCCGCGGGCTCCGCCTGGTAGCTCAGTCCGGGCTAACCGCACTCCTCCTCCGCCGGACCGCTCGCCTCCTCGCCTCCGGTTGCTCACAGCTCGCTCGGTGTCGACGAGGTGTCTGGTGGGGGGTATTTATCTGTGAGCCAGCTACAGCCGAGGACCGAGCCTCAAGTCAGGCCTAGCTCGTCCGTCGGGTCCACACACCGCTGCGGGGCTGAGGGACGACGAGACCCGACAGAGCCAACCAGGAAGTCTCCCCGTCCTCCGGGAGCAGTGACGCCCTGAGTGCGGTCTGCCAGGCAGCGTGCTTCTGCCAGGCTCACCGCGTCCGCAGTAAAGGAGAAATTAAACCAATGATAACATTTAATCCTTCATTGTGTCATTCACACATGGCTGGATTAAGATAAACCCCCCCCCCCCCGCCTCCCTTCAGTGGACGGCAGCTTCATTATTCCTCAAGATCCAGATCTACACATTTTAATGCAACTATTTTGTTAACCGATAAATTTACTTACATTTCAAAGTAAAAATTCACTGATATTCTGTTTATTAATTCGTAGAGTCCCATTCTACCCCAAATGTTGGTGGTGGCAAACTCAAAATGTGGGGCTTTTACTATTTATTGTACCAAACAGGCTAAATTAACAGGCTAACTTTGGCCTCTGTGAATAATTGATGTATTCAACTGCTTTCTAACATTTTATATGCAAATCATCAGTTCAGTATTGAATATATTGCGTTATATTAAAATAACTGTCACGTAGTCATGACTTGACGTGCAAGTTATAATTAGAAGAAAATGATTTATTTATGTGTCTGTGTAGTCACATTAGCGCATCCCATAATGTCAGGAACCGGAGGGAATTTACTATATTACACTATGTTTACTTTATTTTTACTTTCAACTTTACTTTCATATAAACTGATTCATCTTAAAAATCCTTCAATAAAGGTCAAAAGAGATGGATAAGAGAACATATAACATTATCATGCAACCAAATATGGATATATAATTATACTAATATAAATGGTCCGGTCCTAAACACTATTTACCAGGTGATGTTGTATAAATCTACTCAGGCATGTTTTAAAGTGATTTTTTGACTGCACCGGTTGGGCGGAGTCATCCGTTGTACGGGACATCCAGGTGAGCAAATCATCAAGTCATCAATTCAATCTCGATCAAACGATTGTTGTGGGCGGGGAGACTTTCCGTCGTCTTTTGATGACGTAGAAGAAGAAGGGACGCGCACACACGCTAGCAGTGTTTTCTCACCATCATGGCAACAGTTAAAGTCAGCGAGGCCGAAAAGGTTTACATTTTGCACGGCATTCGGGTGAGTCTGTCTCAATCGCACCTCAGCTTCATTTAGATGATTTCGATGAATGATAAATGGGCTCTACGCCGCCGGAAGGCTAGCTGCGGTAGCATGTGGCTAACCGAGGCTGTGTTGTTGATATGTTGTTTCCGGTCATCAGGATGATTTGAGGGTGGATGGAAGGAGCTGTGAGGACTACAGACACATGGAGGTGGAGACTGATGTGGTGTCTAACACAGACGGATCAGCCAAAGTCTCGCTGGTACCGATTAAACTTGTACCTGCAGCAGAACCTTTAAGATGCTATCTGTTCACACCAAAACACTTAAATCACAACATCTGCACCTACTGATGCTTCTAAGTTCGGCTCGATCTTACATAATTTCCACTGTCATTTACTCACTATTATTCACTGACCTAATTATTTTTTTTTCTGTCTTTGTCAGGGCCACACAGTAGTTCTGGTTGGGATTAAGGCTGAAATAGGGAAACCAAGGCCCATGGTGCCTAATGAAGGTTATATGGAGTTTTTCGTTGACTGGTAGGTTTGTGATGTATACAAGGACGGTTTGATTATCAGTTTTTAGCTAGTTTAGCATTAGGTTCACTGGTCTAATCTGCCTACTTCATTATGTTCATGCAGAAATCATATGAATATTGAGTATTGTTACAGATGAATCCTGCTTCCCCAGTACCCCAAATGAACCAGCTCCATGATAGAGGCATGGAAATGTGAGCACTCACAATCCGCTTATTACAGAGTACACCAGCATCTCAATAATTAATAAATACTTCAAAGACATACTGTAGTTCAGACCAGCTGTCAAAAATGTTAATATATATCTCAGGGATGGCCTTAAAGTAAAAAAAATTATAATAATGTGAGCTCCTATTTTCTTCTTAATTTTAATGGTGTATTAATGGTTTACCTGCCACTAGGAGGTAGTGTTGTATTGCATGTTTGCTATAAGATTTTTCTACAGCATATCCCAAGCTTACCCAAAGAAGCATATGGCACCATTACCATAAATATGACATACATGTGTGTGGAGAGGGATTGTAGGCTCATTCAATCTCATTCTTTCCCCCACTTGTGCTTTCTCACCCTTTTCAAACTACATAAAGAATAAAACTCTCAAACTGATAGATATTCTGTGACCACACATATTCATTGTCTTGTAACCTTTCATCGTTAGTTCAGCCAATGCAACCCCTGAATTTGAGGGCAGAGGAGGTGAGGAGCTGGGGATGGAGCTGAGCAACACTCTCTACAAAGTCTTCAACAACAAAAACAGTGTGGACCTAAAGAGCCTTTGTATCAGCGCAGGGGAGCACTGCTGGGTGCTCTATGTGGACGTGCTGGTCAGTGGTCAAATAAAATTAATTGACCATCCATGTCTTAGGTGGACGGTTTCTCACCCCACCAGTAGGGCTTCAGCTAAATTAACATACATAGTAAATTTCACTTTCTTTTGGTGTTTGTACCAACATGATAGCTCATGTTTGAATGTGTTATTGGTACTGTTGTATCAAACTGCTTTGCTTCCACAGCTCCTGCAGTGTGATGGAAACTTGTACGATGCCATTTCAATAGCGATCAAGGCAGCTCTCTTCAACACAAAGTAAGTAATGTACCACTTTGTCATTTATGTCGTACTTAATGATTACATTTTTTATGCTATGATATCTTAGAGCTGTCAGATCTTCCAATTTAATGAGCCCCTTATTCATAAAGACTAAAAGCTTATTCGCTTATAGACAGTTCTCTTATTCCCTCACTGACAGGATTCCCAGAGTTCATATATCAGCAGACGATGAAGGAGGAAAGGAAATCGAGCTATCAGATGACCCATATGACTGTATGAGGCTTAATGTAGAAAATGTACCATGTATAGTCACCTTGTGCAAGGTATGATAACCTGCTAACACTCAGAAGAATTTCTAAAGCCCACTGTCACAGGAAATGTGTAAGATATACTCTGTTTTTTCTTTAGGTGGGCCACAGACACGTGGTGGATGCAACTCTGCAGGAGAAGGCCTGTTCTGTGGCAAGCCTGATCATTTCTGTCACACACAAGGGCACAGTCACCTGCACGAGGAAAGTGGGGGGAGGCAGCCTGGATCCAGAGAGTGTCTTTGAAATGACAGAGGTGAGTTCAGCTCCCCCTTCTCAGCCATCTGGCCTTCACAGCTGATGCATTAGGATGATGCGGTTTTTGTTTCATTTTTATTTAACCCCATCTTAAAAGCAGTGATATTTGACCTTGAGCTAACAGCCAGGTTATTGTCATTTGTCGTGAATGTGCTACTTTTTCCCTGTTTTAAAATGCATTAAAAATACACAAGTTGCATTTAAATAGACCAATAGATGGTGCTGGCTATTGAAATTTCAAATTTAAAATGAGTTTTTAAATATGATTATGCATGAATAAATAATTATTTTGGGTAGAACAGAGTTAAAGCATTATGTTGTCTCCAGGCGGGTAAACGAGTCGGGAGAGCTCTTCATGCTCCGCTCATGGAGCTGCTGCAGCAGGAGGAGAGTTTGGGAAAGAAAAAACAGAAAGTTGGTTTCCTTGGTTAAGATCGAGTGTTGTATCTACAGTATGTATGTACATGTCATTTTCTAATAAAAAAAATTTATTTCTACAGAATGCTCGTCTTTGTATTTTCTGACATTTAGATATGCCCTTGAATAATGTTAATTAAAACATTTAAAAATGGATGTAACCCAAATTCATGTTTGTTTTGAAACTAATGGAGATAGCTTGTGTTTTTCCTCATAGGATATTAATTTGTACTTGAATCAGAAAATATCAAACAATGTGGGTTTACAGCTGTATCTAATTATTATTTTTATTGTGAGTTATTTGCATATTGTTTCTTTTTCTCCCATTTTCCTAAAATACAGAAAGGCTAAAGAATAACATTATTCATCACAAGCTTAAATTGCTTGATTTGTTTTGCATAAAACTAAATAAGAGTTTATCAGAGAAAGCCAAAAGAAATACTTCTATCTTTGAAACTGGAACCAGAGAATTCTTTGAAATTTTTGTCCAAAAAGTTACTTACATGATTCTTAATCATGATTAATTGAAAATGTTTTCTGTTGAATGATTAATAGGTTCCTGACATGAGGTAAAGATCCAGTGCAAATTTATCTTAATTACTATTTCAGAAACTTTTTATACAAGATAATATGCTGAGGACATCATAGGAGGACTATATTAGTCAAAATATAAAGCTTGGCCATGGCATTGTGTTAATGAACAATATATTTTGCACATAAAAATCACTTATCATAAGTGAAGTCAGAGCTGTAGTCACAGCAGCCTCTCTTGTCTTTGCCACGTGTCAGTGGAGGACTGTGTACAGTTGAAGTATTACACAAAGTCCAGATGTGATTGGACCGTTACCACTACACTGCACAGTGTGTGCACAGGCTGAGAACAGACAGGTCCAAAAAAAGCTTCTGCCGCTAAAAAATGACTACGTCGAAGGATTTACAAAAAGATGAGACTTCACATGGAATGATAAATGAGTTTTATGATTTTTGTGAGTCACTGCTTCCAAAAACACCTGAAAATTAAACACTTTCTCCAAATGAGGCCACACCGAGGAGCTTCCAAAACACCTTTTGGCCAGCTTTGTGGAAAGAAAGTCATATTCCATCTTTTTTTCTAGTTACTTAGTCTTTTAAGCCAAGAAATAAACTAAAGCCAAGCTGTTTAGTAGTTTATGTGACAGATGATTCAGTGTTTGTTTATTTCTTACACTTTGATGAAAGCCGCTCATGGGTATTTCATAATTGTTGCACACTGTCGTCCTTTGTAAGTCTTCACCTGCTCTCCAGACCTGGCTTTGGTTAGCAAAGCCCTTTTACGCAAAGTGTCTGGAGCCAGATTACAGACACACACACACACACACACACACCAGTCTTTAAGGTTCATGAGGTTGGATTGTTGTTCCTGCAAATGGTGGTTTTGGACCTCAGTATTTTTCCCAGTTTTGAGCGATGAGAGGGAGGGTGTGAGAAAGAGGGAGAGAGAGGGGGAAAGGCACAGAGATAAATTACAACCATCCACATTGGAGCTGTCTCAGTCTCTGGGTCTCACCATGGAGTTCAGAGGAGTTTGTGTGTTGCTGGGAGTACTATTGCTGGTGAACGGCTCGCTTCAGCAGCTGCAGACTCAAGCAAGGAGAAAGCCAGCGAGAAAAGGTAGATGGAAAACGTGGCACTTCACAGGCTCTGTGAGAAAGGAGAGATTATTTAGACATTGTGATTGTGCTGCGAGTTACTTAAGCTATTTTCTTTTATATATTGTAGTTGGTACGCTTCAGACTATGTGAAAAAAGACTATTCAAGTATTCTTTAGTTGTTTTTTTCACGCACAGAAACCTAATAACTTTCATCCCACCTGATTTGAATGTTCTTGTGCTGTTTGATCCAGATTCAACCAAAGATGCTGCCGTCGAGGATCTGCAGAAACAGATCAACGACATCGTCCAGGAGCTGAATCTTCTGAAGGAACAACAGGCCCTGCAAACAGGTAAAAGAGTTTTTAAGAGGAGGGATGAATTGATATTACCGAAGTTAATCAAGCGGTGGGAGGTGGATTGGTAATCAAGCAAATTGGGAAAATACGTGTTGTGTTATATGTCTAATTTCAAATTCTTATGAATATGAAGAATACTATGAGAATATGAATTATAAAGGCACAATGCCAACTAAGGTGGACCTTGCATTAAGAATTATATAGAAGCACCGTCTTATAAAGGGTCTGTGCCAAAATCTAGTCTGAAGAGCTTTCTGTATAATTTATAGTTATGAAGGTCCTTCATAATACATGGGTTCACCAGCCTGTCATTACCTGTCTTATTAACAAACCTACAATAGAAGTTTATTATCATCATATCATTCTAGACACAAAAATAGGAACCTTTGAACCTTTTGATAACCTCAGTTCCCCTGCCGTTGTCTTTCCACCTGAAAAAGCAGGGTCTGCAGCAAATTGTGTGGTGTGGTTTAATCTCCTAAAAAGTCCCTCCCTTCAAATGGTGGTACTTTTTAAAGGTTCAGGAACTTTCTGGCTGAGGAGAGCTCGCCATCGCTGATTGGTCCAGTAGCCTGTGTTTTCCACAGCACTGTCCTACACCCACTGTTTTGTTTGGAAAAACATCCAACAGCAAATATGTTGTTTTGCTGGGAGTTCGCTGCAGACAGTAATGAGGATGAAGCAGCCCCAGAGGTTTTATTACTGAGGGATGGATTAGCATAACTCCAAGCTTTGTTATCTGATTGTCCTTTTATATCTTGTATTCGCATGAGGTCTTAGGAAATAAATTTATGCTCCTGGAACTGTTTATAGGAATGCATAAACTTTACCCTTTACACTAAAAGGAAATTATAGTTTTTAGTGCTCTCAGATGGTAATAAACAGCAATTTAAGAAACCTACTCCAAAACAATTTTGAAAGCTGCAATCGACAATTTATTCTAAATTGTCAAAGGGCACCAGATATCACTTTTCTGTTTTGGGGCCGAGTGAATGCGGCCACAATTCAGACAAAATCAAATGTACACTTACAGATTATCCAAATTTAAGATTCCGCACCAATTATTATCTGGCTGCTGAAATGATCTTGAACAGGTTTAAAACCTTTTAGTCTTAAACATATTAGTCACTGAACCTAGTTTACATCACATGTGGCTGTAAGAGCAAATTAGTGTCACACTGCAAATGGAGAAGACACTCAAGTGTCACTTCTCAGCAGTGACTAACACTGAAAAGTGCAGCTTAAAACATTCATTGATATTGTGGCATGAGCTTCCTTCTTACTAAGATAATCAGCTGAAGCCAATATTCTGAGTCATGGGTCTCCTAAAAATAAAGACAGATGGAAGACGTACAGTCTTTGAAACTGCACATTTAAACATGGGCAGCATATGGCAGTCCTTTGTTTGATCTGTTGTCCAGAACACAGAATAACATCCAGTCGTTCCAGTGAATCCAAAAATTCTCAGTGTTGATGAAAAGCAGCATTTTTCATGACGTTGCTTGTTATGACCGAGGATCATGTTGTACATCTTCAAAACACAGTGGGACCACTGTTATTCATATTAACTGAGGGCAGTCTTCAGACATAAAAGGAAATGTATTATCTCAAAATTAAAGATAAAACTGTATCTAAACAGCTTCTCCCTTTCTTTTCCTCTTTAGTTTGTTTGAAAGGTATTAAGACCCATGGCAAGTGTTTCTTGGCTGACCCTGTAAAGAAAAGCTACCACACTGCCAGTGAAGACTGCAACGCCCTCGGTGGTGTCCTTGGTACGCCCACATCCCACGAAGAGAACGACCAGCTGAGAGACTACATCCGCCAGAGACTGGGCTCGGACCAGCAGGTGTGGCTGGGGGTCAATGACATGGTGACCGAGGGCACATGGGTGGACCAGACCAGCACTAGCATCACATACAAAAACTGGGACACGTCCAATTCCCGGTCCCCTCAACCAGATGGTGGCCAGTCCCAGAACTGTGCTGTCCTGGCTGAAGCCTCCGGTGGGAAGTGGCTCGATGAGAACTGTCGCGAGAAGAAGGCCTCTCTCTGCCAGTTCAACATTGTTTGATCACATTTATCTCATCATAGACTCTGCATGGTTATAGTTGCTTTGTCTGTGTACTCTTGCTGCAATTCCATTTTGCCTGCTATTCTTACAAAAAAAAAAAAAAAAAAATTTAAAGCCCGTGGTTCTCAACTGGTTTTTCATTGGGATCAAATTCAGATCTGGCATTAGCTGTCAGTCGGCTGTCACCATGAAACCAAGAACAAAGTCCATTCAAGAGTAAGCAAGAGATGATGTGGGATGTAAGCTCTTCCCCTCAGGCATCAGTGACCTCTGCAGTTGGGAGATTTATGCAACGCTTTTCCAAAAATATACAAAAATGATAGTTTCCCAATAATATCAATGTATATATTTATATAGGTTATTAGATGTTCATATTTCAAAATACCAGTCTTCCTGCAGTAAAAATGTGTGTAGGTGCTGGCGCCTTTTGCAAAAGTTTCACAAAATTTCCCATTATTTCCCATCATCCAAACCTCAACCTGACAACAACTCCACGACTCTGGCTGAGAACCACTGGTTTGAACTCCAGTCACAACTAACTACTGTATTTTACTGACAAGACTCACATGGAGCCAGAATAATAATAAGTGACATTGCTTCAAATCTTCATCATCTTCAGAGTTATTTTCAGAGAATATTCTGCTAGTTTTGTATTCTCCTTTAATATCTCGCTTGTTGTAACCTGAAAATGATCATCAATAAAATACAAAAACTATCCCTATTGTCGTTTTGAGAAATAGTTGTTTGACTTCTTGCTACATGAAATGACACCACTTTCAAAATGATAGACTAGCTTTCTGTCTAATTAATATGGTGTATCCACTCTCTCGCCACTGGTTGCCACATATTTCAATCCAACTGTAGCCTTAACTGTCCCCCGCCCTACTCGTCCTCTGATAAAAGTTTTCGATGTTATTCAGAATATCATGTCCTTCAAATTTTCAGAGCCACTGTAGAATGAAAATGCTCAATTTCCAGACACAGCAGGGTGATTTTGAAAGTCAGTGCCAATACTGTGCTTGAAACCTGAACAAAATAAGCAGCACAATGAAATATTCAGGCACCTCACCTCTCCTTCTCATGCCCCCTGTTGTCTGTGAGTTCAGCACAGCACCCAGAGTGACGCTCCCTGAATTGAAAAGGCTATAACCTGCAAAATAAAGGCAGACATGTGGACTGTGCCGCTCACAGCTGCAAGAAATGTGACGCAACTATGTAAACTTGGCATTTATCTTCATTGTTTCCAGTGAAACACACACACACACCTCCATGGTGAAAACTGGCTACTCCTCTAGTCTGTGGCTCTTCCCTTCCACACCCTCCTTTGCTGTTTTTCATGGCTGGAGCTCCTGTGGTTAAAATTGTTTTTACCAGAAAGGTCACCGCTACAGTGGATGAGAGAAAATTAAATGTCATTGCTTCAGTGTGTGATGGCAGCCATTACTTCAAGGAGTAAACTGTTTCCCCGTTGAGCCTTTTCTCTAGAATTTATTGCAAAAGAAAACTAAAATGTATTTACAAGGAAAAAAAATACTCTTAAAAAATAAGCAATTACACAATATAAAAAGAAAACACCAGAGGTACTTGCACATTTTTCCACTGTCCCTGAATCCATGTCACATGGTCAGAAGTTTAATAAAACTAAACACGTCAAACATTAAAAGAATTTTGACATTTCAGAAATATGAACGTGTTGCTCGCTTACTGAGAGTGAGACAAGAAAATCAATATCACCCTCGTGGTTGTACAATCTCCAGGAAGTATCGACATGGACTACAAACAAGTTAGAACATGTTAGTTAATAAGCTTCAGGGGTGTTTGGTAGGAAACTTTGTTCAAACACAGTCAGACCAGCTTCTCCTCCCATTTCCAGCCTTAATGATGAGCTAAGCTAACCAGCTGAGAACAGTAGCTTTATATTCAGTATACAGTCCAGAGGTTGGGCTCGTCTCGTGTCGTCTGACTCTCTGCAGAAGAGCAAAAACATATCACCCAAAATGCCAAACTACTCCCATAAAGAGGAGGAACGTCGCTTCTATTGTTGAAGCTTAAGAAATGACTGACTTCTGACTAAGATGACAATCGCCACATTAAAAGTTCATTGCTGAGTCACTGATCAGCGACTGTGATCGAGGCACAGAAGTTCACATCAGTACAGACGAGAGACACTCCGTGCTGTGATGAGGAGCAGCTGTCCATCAGGCAGCGACAGCCCAAGCACACTAGAGGGACTCCTCCATTATCGGCGGCTGTGGCTCCATGTCAGCTCCAGAGAGCCGGATAGTGTTTATCTCCCCTGTGCTCTTGAACGTGTACAGCTCATTGTCCACCATCCTGCGGTCCTGGAAACCGAGGCTATCCTGTCGGTCGATGGGAGTGCGCGGCCGGGATGGGATGAAAGTCTCAGAGGGGGCCAAGAATGTTTTGTACTGGTCCATCTCAGGCTCGTGATCCGGTTCTTTGATAACAGGCATCTGTCCGTTAGTGGGGCCTTTGAATGAGTTGTAAGAGTCTACCGGCAACCCCGTGAAGTGGTCTTGCATGCTGTCGGCGTAGCTGGAATCGTTCAGCAGGTGTCCGTACACCATCATTTCATCTATGGAGGCGTAGACGTGGGAGTTGTTGTCAGGTCGGCTCTTGGTAAAGTGCTTGTCACCTGGACGGAAGATACTTTCTCCTCCAATGTAGATCGAAGACGAATTGTTTTTTTTGTCAACTTTCTTTTTCCTGTTTGAAAAGATGAATGCAGAGTAGGAGCAATAAGAGAGAGAGTCAATGAAAGACACCAGTTAAAGAACAGCTTTATAGAAGTACAAACAAATTACTTCGCTAATATTTGGGACTGACAAAACTGACAAAATGTGGTAATTTATTCTAATAATTTACATAAAAGTATAACTGCATGCATCAATAAAAAGATTTTCAAATAAACAAACAATTTACTTACTAAATTAATTTCATTTGGTAATTTTATACAACTCATACAATATATCATCATAACCAATGAGCATCTGAAGACAGCTTTAATTTGTTCGTGTTTTGTTTTTTGTTTTTTTAAGTAAAAATGAAGGATTTGCTGATGAGAGTTTTGTCACAGTTGTACTCACTTTAAGATGATGCACACTACAGCCAGCACCATCAGCAAAAATAAAAGAGGTATTATGATCCCAAGGATGATGGCTAAGAGATCTGTAAAGGAAAAGTGAAAACATCAGAAGATTACTTTTTTTGCTTTAGTTTTTGAAGTTATTGCACAAAAGCATCCAGGACCATGGTTTGCTTACTGAGCTTTTTCTGCAGTATGATTTTGGTCACTGCACCGAAGTGTCCGGACTCCGGTATACAGTTGGACATGTTGAGATAAAAACTCTGTGGGATCAGTAACTGCTTCTCTGCCTCCTCGTCCTCCCGCCGGCTCATCAGTTCCTTCTCGTGCCCCAGCTTCTTCACTATCATGGCAGTGTGGCGTTCAAGGCATTTGGGCTGGCTGACGTTGGCAAATTGCATGAGCGCCTGGTACTGGCTCGGCACGTTGACAATCCAGGACACCGTGGAGGAAGGCTTCATACCCTCAGGCCAGTTGGGGGTGGCCAGTATGGTTGGAGACAACGTCCCGGGATTGACTCTGTAAATGATGGTCTCTGAAAACAGATGGAAATCATGCTCAGTATTGGGTGAACTCTGCTGGTCAATACATTTCAAAGAAGTCTCCAGTATTAATGGTACAACAGTGCCCCTGTGTGGGATTTTAAAGTAAAATGACCGTTTCACATAGTCATAATAGCATGTTTTATTTTATTTTCACTATTGATTCATTTGCTTAATCTTTCAATAGTCCATTTAACCACTGGGTTGATAAAAAGCCAAGGTTTTTCCCTGGTGTCCAGGATGCCATCCTCTCATTGCTTGTCTAACTAAATTCAATGATATTAACATATAATGCAACATTAATACTATTGCAGGCTCATTTTATAGGATTACAGATTATTCAAAAATGTCCATTCAGATTCATTGAAAGGTCAAACAATCATTAGCTGCAGCCCCAGCACATAAGGCACATTCATGTTTTACCTGGGATCTCCTGACTGAAGTTGACATTGAGAAGAGGCCCCGTGGTCTTGCCGAAGTTGTGGGCAGTAGCTGTGATAGAGACATTGGCGTGCACCTGAACTTTCTGGATGGTTCCATCAAAGCAGAAATCTCCAACGGAAAAGCCATCCTCCTGTGCCACGTGCAACAGGACAGACTGATTACATCTGTGGCCAGGCACAGACTGTTGGAGTGTCCCTGTGGGCGAAACCAAGTCCACCGTGCCGTGATGAGGGATGTTGAGGTGCCAAGAGAAGCTGTGGAGTGGCATCGGTAGACAGGAATCCAGTTTGGGCACTGTGAGGACACTCGCTGAGCAAGACGCCAAATTTTGGCAAGCTGTAATTAGGACAGACAGACAGACAGACAGATTGATAATAAAGCTTTTATGCTTAAGTAAAAGACCAAGCAACTACAGAGTCTGACATGTTTGGAATATCCTAGTTAAGTCAGAGTTGGTTTTGAAATGAAAAGACGATACCAATAAGTATTTAGCCACAGCCAGCAGCCAGTTATCTTAATTCGACTTAACTTAAAGACTGGATACAGTGACAACAAAAAAAAGCTATTTTCAATTTATGAATACACAAATAAATAGCTATCTTACCAATGACTTGACTGGCAGTGAGGCGCAGATCTTGATTGGGACAGTCCAGGAAGGAGAGGTCGGCCTTCGTGCCTGCAGCCACGTTTATTTTCTCTTCAACCTTGGAATTAATGCTGATCTCACAGTGTGGATCAGAAGCCACTCTCTCTACCTGCAGAGAAACTCCCTGGTGTTTGGTCAGATCCACCGTGCACAGAACTGAGAGAGAAATGCAACATGGAGGGATAACGTGAGTATTCACTCTGACTTCTGCTTTTGTTATGAAGGCAATTCACCACAAATCTTGCTCTCTTTTTTGTTTTTTTGGTGATAAAATACTGATGAACACTTTAAAAAGATTCAAGCCTATTTATGATTCAATGATGACCTATTAAATGCTAATTTGGAGCCCTAATTGTGCCTCTTATAAACAGTGTGGCATGCACAGCATAAAGCAGCATAGTCCTCAAATCCTCAAAAAGTTTTCAAATGAACTGAATAAAAAAAAATTTTTTTGCATGAAAAAAGACTAATAGCTGTCTGGTAAGTTTTATCAGTGACAATAGAATGACCCTATCTGTATCTGCTATGGACATGGAAAAAAGTCCTCTGTAGGGCAAGAATCAAATCTGAATCAACCAGCTAAGCACCAGCATATTTTCATGCACTGAAGTAACCAGATCACAACTGGCTTTTTTCCAGAGAAGGTGATTCTTTATCTGATACAGACACACATAAAATAATTCCATCCAAAATTCAATTCAAACTGAAACAAAACAAAAGCCCTGGAACCACCATAAAGTCAGACGTTAGCGTTGACCACAGTGACCATGCCACCGCACATTGTTAGGTTATGTTTCTCTGAGTAATGGTAATCGACTGAGTACCTGGATGACCGCTCCTCATCACAGAAACTCTGTATTTCAAGGAGAGGCCTTGTAGCGTCCTGTTGGTCTCACAGTTCTTGAGCACCATGTGGAAGTTTCCCTGCTGATGCTGCGGCTGAGGATCCGTCAGACTCAGTTTGGTCACCTTCTTGCCCCCTTTCTTATACTCCACCTGCACATCACCGCTGAGGCACTCTGGAGTTGTGCGATCACCAAACTGCACTGTGTAGTTGTGCATGCCGGGCACCGTGAAGTCCCACTGTGTTTGCTGGTTATCAGGGAACTCACTGGGATAGTTGGCTGTGATGAAGTCTGTGTTGGATTTATCTCGCGGTAGACTGACTCTCACTATGGCCACCACTGAAGGGAAATCAAGAGAAAATATTGTGGTTAGAAACATTCCCCAGGAGCAATCTGTATCTCGTTAGATAAGCTTTTAATTTCAGCTTTGGGTATAATCCTTTTCATCCTGCACAGCAACAGATATACACAAAACCATTCATATCAAATGATGGCTGAAGACTTAACTACAGTGTTGATGGTTTATTCTTCAGTAATGAAACTCAATATCTTCTGAGAAAAAGTAAAGAATAGTGCACTAATGACTAATGAACTAAATGAAGTAAAATAATTTATTTACTGTTACCACTCTAAGTACTTTTATAAGGAAAGATGATCTTTGTGCCCAGTTGAGAATCTGTTTGGAAAGTGAATTTTATTGCATTATCCACAGGTCTTTCTATTTCTTTATCTATTTGTAAAAAAATCAATGATGATAGGCTTAGTAATATAACCACCTCTGTAGACTTCATTACTATATTCAATACTTCAAAACCGACCATTTAGTAGGTGTACCTGGCAAACTGTCAGCTGAAAGTAAAGTATTTCAACTAATGTTTATCATTTGATTTGTGTGTGAAATAATGGTTTATTTATGACATACCATAATGCTATACTTATATATACTAATGTGCAAAATGTTTTTAAGGAAAAATGAACTTACTGCTGGTCTCAGGCCCAACAGTGAGTTTGAAGTCAACAGGGTTGAGCTTTGCATCTGCAGGCACCTCCAGAGACACACGGCCTTTGTATCGTGCCAGGATGGTGGTCACAGTTCCCCCTTTGCAAAAGGTGCCAATGGTCGCTGGCCCACTGCGAAGATAGGTAACAACAGTGTACGTGTGGTCATCTGGACAGGTGTCCTCGTTGGAAATCTGTTTCATTCCTGTTTCTGGGAAGTCCAGCTGAAAAGCCCGAGTGGACACAACTTTCAAATCCCAGGTGAAGGTGCGGTTAAAGTCTGGGAACAGTGAGGACTCGGCCTGAACAATGTTTCCAGAGCAGGAAGTCTCCGTGCAGTCTGAAGTTAATACAGACAGGGGAAGAGAGAAGGGGAGGTGATTTAGGTTTTCAGAGTTTTGTGTTGTCAAGATTCAAAGAACTACACTGTCAAAGCTTAAAAACCAGTTAAGATGAACAAATGTGTGCGCTGTTATTAGAACAAAGAAATGCTTAGATATTCATACCAATTTCTCTGTTGATCTCCACATTGTAAATATCCTGCGGCCGAGAACAGCTGAACTCCACTGAGGTGTTGCGAGGATCTGTGATTTTTAAAAATGCTGGGTTGCATTTCTGTTTGGGCGCAGTATCCACACACACATTGCAGTCTGGTTCGTAGTTGTTTCTGCTGATGATGATGATGGTGTTGGGATCAGGTGTCACAGTCAACATCCTGCTACCTGAAGGGAAAAGAGGGATAGTAAGAAATGGATGATACCAACATGCCTAGACCTCTTTACACAATCAATAAAAAGATATTCTGGTACATTTAAGTTCGTAGTAGCAATAAGCAAAAATATTACATTTCACATAATCTTTTCAAATTTATATGTCTTGAGTTGTTAGACGTGAGTGTGTTTTGTTTGATAAAAAAAAGGAAATGTTAACCAGCTAATAGCCAATTGTCTTTAGTCCTTGTATAAAAAAAAAAAAAAAAAAAAGATGCCAGATTAACTCTTGCCTCTTGGTGCTGCTTTGACATTGAATGCCGTCTGGTCCATTTCTCCGTCTTTGGGCACTTCAACTGTCACAGTTGTCTTTCCGAGCAGATCCAGGTGAGATATTGTCCCGCCTTTGCAGTAGCTCTTGGTTTTGATCTTTCCGTCACTTTTTGTTGTACTCACTGAGAACTGATAACCATCTTGGCAATTTTTGTTTCCAGAAATCTCTTTCAGTCCATCACCAGGGAAATCCAGAGTTAATACAGTCCTCTCTGGGACACTAATGTCCCATGTTAGGGTCCTCTTGAAGTCTTTCAAGAGGTTGGGATCAACTTCTCCTGCTGCAGGAATGCAGGAGCTCTTGGTACAGCCTGAGTAAAGACAACGATAAATGTTTGAAATTTACATGGCTGGCTAACATTATTTGAGTATCATAGAAAGAGAAAGAGCCTCGAATATCAGACTGTAAGATGAATAAGGACTTATTCAACAAAAAACGACAAAAGGGATAATTAAAAAATACAGAAGTAAAAGCAGCAATTACAAATTCTTCTGGTAAATTAAATAAATGTCATTACGGACTCTTCATGGTTCTTACCCATCTTCTTATCCAGCTTCACACTGTACACGTCCTCAGGTTTTGGGCAGCTGAACTCCAACGAGTGTTTTTCAGCATTGTTCAATATCTTTTCCGTTGGACTACAGTTGGAGCCATCAGCAGTGCACACTTCACACTCTGGTCCTTTTGGATCCCGACTAAACACCACAGTTGTCTTGGAGTCAACAGTTATCTCCAATGTTCGACCCTCTAAGGGAGGTAAAAAGAAGTGAGAGCGAGGCAGATGTTAGGATTGGGTTGTGCATGCTGTTTGTAAATCCATCACTAATAAAGTCCTTTTTTTGTTCTTTATTACCTGTTGTTTTCAAAATGATTTACTAAATTGGACTGCACCATTAAAACTTAAAAGTTCAACATTTAGAGAGTTAAATGAAATGACCAATATCACTCTCATGTCTATACATTAAATATTAAGTTACTGCTGGAAATTGATGGCAGGACTGTTCAGAGATAAAAAAATATTGGTTCACTCAAAGGTCCAAATATCAGGAACTAGAATACAAAGTGTGATTTTTGTAAAACAGTAACACAAAAACTGGAAACTGAACCCCCCCCACACACACACACACACAAAAAAAAAACAGGCTTTGACTTAAACAGCTGGTGCAGCTACAACCTAAAAACTACAGCAAATTTTCTTCAACGAAAAGATCCAATATTTAGTAGTTTCTACTTACTTAATGGTCCAGCGGAGGCCTGAAACAACACAGATTCCACCTGAACCTTTGGTTTGACTCTCAGAGACACAACAGCTTCATTGAGCACGTCCAAACGAGTCACAGAACCGACTTGACAATACTCAGTCTGGCCATTGCTGTTTGTTTTGGATGTGACCACAGAATACCGAAATCCATTAGTGCAGGGTTTTACTGTCTCCATCAGTCCCTCCCCAAGGATGTTCAGGCTCACAACCGTCTTCTCTGGTGCTTTCACCTCCCAGGTGAAGGTTCTGGTGAACTCTGTTAAGATGGAGGGTTGAGTTTCTACTGTTGTGGGGCTGCACGCGTCCTTTGTACATTCTGGATTACAATTAAAGACAAAATAGAAGAAGCAGATTGCTTTAATAATTGAATTTCCAGTGTATAATGTGCATATGCAAGTCTATTAACTAACTTTAATATTAGCTAAACAGCTTTAACTTTAAGTCATGAGCTTCGAATTAAGTGGACCAACCCAACAATCTTTTTTTTTTTTTTTTGTCTAGGCAGTGTGATCTGAAATTTGACTAACATGGAGTTAGTTTTTCTGGTGTCATCTTGACAATGGTTGACTCTTAACTCATAAAATGATCATAATTCTACTGCAAGAACTAATCATCAATTCTACAGTAGCTGGTTCTCGATAAATATTTAAATAACTTCAGTTTGCAGCGTTGCACAGGTGCTTAGTTACACTTTGAGTATAATTAAATATACAAACGCTCAGACCTGTAAAGTGTTTAAGCTTCATCAGACCACCCACTAACTCACCAATAGTCCGAGTTATTGTGACAGCGTAAGATTGTTCAATGGGCTTGGAGCAGTTGAACAGCAGCTTCACATCCTCTTCAGGTTCCAAACTGATTGAGGTTTGGCAGGAAGTCTGTGTGTCATTCACCCCGCTGACTATACAGACAGCACATTGATCCAAGGGCAGCGCAGTGGACACCGTCACCGTCGAGCCTTTGTCTGGTCGGACCACCGTTTGCAGGCATTCTGGGTACACAGATGAAAAAGAGTGAGCAGCTTTAATCAGCGCTCAGCGGCGTAACAATGTGATTCCTCATTAGGTTGGGAAGTTATTTAGAACATGCTGACAGTTGTGAACAGCTGCTCGATGCATGCTTCGACAAATATCCAGATTTAGACATCAGTCTTTTTTTTTTTTGATATTTCACAAACAGACACTCTTACAAGACCAGTGCTCATCCTCATAAGAATGTGATTCATATTTTCAGTATGATTCAAAAGTAGAGCTGAACTGATCTAAAGAAATTTCATTTGAAACCGCTCATGATCATCAATTGATTGTTTTAAAATCATGAAAATTATTTAGCAGCCTGGAGTGACAGTGTCAGCGTCTGAGGGTGAACGCTGCTGTTGGGGGACAGGGGGGTCTGTCACAGTACCAACAGACAAACAATCATTCACGCTCACACCCAGTACCCAGGGTGGGGCCATGCATCCACCAGGTTTGAACCCAGAACTTTTGTGCTATGTGCTGACAGTGCCACTGCACCACCATGCCGCTCCTGAGTTAGCTGTTCAGGTGCAAAACATTTTCTTTCTTTTCTTGGACAAGAAGATGAGGAAAATGGTACCAAAGATGAAAACCTGTGTTCACTAATAAACACAGGACACATTTCACTGACTATGAACTGTAAACACGATCCTTCAGTGTCAGCATTTAGCTCAAAACAAAGCTGTGTTGACACAGAGCTGTTAGCATGGCTGCAGATTAGTACACACTCAAGCAAATATGCCACCTATTCTATTTGTTGTTGAGGAGGGCTTTGTGTGCAACACTTCAGTTATCAGTTCAACACCTCAGCAATTTCAAGCAGAATAGAGAACAAACACACACACACACAACAACTTTCTGTTGACACTTGATGACACAATCGCAGTGGTTCCAGACACACCTATTCCCATGTGGGAGACCGTAGTGACAGACCAAAGCAAATTAATTGGATTCTTATTGTGGTGAGTCACGTAAGCTCAGAGTAATGACAAGTCAAAAAAAGAAAACAACTTATAAAGACCATGACAAACTGCTGTTTCTGTGATATTGGACTCTTGTTTCAATTTTCAGTACTCCCGAGGAACTTAGTCATACGCAGTCGTATCTTTTTAAAATTTCACATGAAACTATTTCCTTTCATATACAGATGCAGACGTGAACACAGAGAACAGATTTGGGTTTCATATTTATCCAGCACGGTAGCTCGAGTGGTCTTTTCTATTTCAATATTTCCACACTAGAGCTAGATGTATGCATTGAGCAATAACTGATTGCAGATAAATGTATACAAGTGTCTTTATTAGCTGTTAAAGTTAATTTGTTTCCAATAAAAGGCATGTGGCTTTTTAAAAACGTTACAATGGGACAATATTTTATCATTGGATTGGGTAAACTCCCAAATAAAAATGACTATATGTCATTTTTATTACATTACACACATTATTACTAATTCCCAGAAAGACTTTAACCTGATGCCCCTAAACAAACCTCGCTCTGCCATTATCATGAATGTCTGGTTCACCTGCAGTTTTCTCTCAGTCTTGACTAAAACACTGTTGACACAAATCAGAAACATAAAACTAGGAAGTCAAAATTTGAACTTGAACTACAGCTTGAAAGCAGCTCAGAATTGTATTACAGCATTTGCATACATTGGAGTCTATGGGAGCTCCTGTGATAGTAAACTGTGGGTGTGCTCAGAGTCATTATTGGTGGCAAAAGCGATCATTTCCACCAACGCTGCTAATGACTTCTGTCCCAAAAATTCATTAGTTGTTAGAAAGCAGCAGAATTTATGTGTAGCAGGAAAAAAAAAAAGGTGATAAAACACCCGACAGATCTACAGCTCAGCAGCAGATTGCTCGTCAATCATTAATGAAGCTATGATGGAGTCCTGCCTCCAGGAAGCTCCATAAATGCCTCATAAACCTTTTTGAAAATGGAGGTCTGGAAGTCAGAGATCAGTTATTCTGCTCAGACCGACTCTGAAAATGTGGCTCTAATGTGGTAATGTTTCCTTAATGTCCTCTGCTATCCTCAAATTTATTGACACAGCACTTTAAACACAGCTCATTTTACCCGGAGTGCTCCACAGGAGGGCAGGTTCCACCTCAGTGACCAGCCTGCACTTAGCACAGTCTGACCCATTTGGCACCAACTCCAAATGAAACCACTGTTCAATAAGAAGAGCTTTTCGTGGCTTTTCCTTTAGTATTTTTCTGAGAAATTGAAAAAGAAAATAAACCACAAAAAAAAAAACCAAAAAAAAAAACAGAGCACACAGAGCTTCACCAAGGTGCAGATGGACTGTGTTTGTTGCAGAGACAGAATATAATCTGAATCATCTCACCTGATGTCTGGAAGAGCGTCCAAAACAAAACCCCCAGCAGCGCGCAGATCTCAGGGAGCCGCATCCTCGCAAAGAATAGATCCCTCTGTTTGTTTGTTTGTCTTTTAAATATAAAACCGTAAAAAGAGGAAAGTTTAAAAAAAGTCAAACAGTCCGCTGGATTTCCCTTCGCATTACGGCGACGGCGCTGACAGACACTTCCTGCTCAGTGTTACCTGTCCCTGTGCGCAACGGCGCGGCGGAGGGCGTGGACCCGCAGGTGGTTTACGGTTACCTGTCCAAACTTGACGAGTCAGGTGGGTCGGGCCCTTCCTTTCCCCCCTTCATGTGTCCAAACACTGCTGTGATAATACCAACAATATGGACTAATAGAAAGACACGAGTCCCTGTGCCGCCGCCGCCCCCCCTCCCTCCTCCTCCTCTCTCCTCTGTGGCACAATGAGCGCCCTATTTATACGGACCGGAGCATGCCAAGGATTGTTGGCACGGTGCTGTGTATCCCCAAAATGAGGCAGGGGAGGGTGTGGAAACAGTTTAAAGCAGGGGTTTCTTTGTGTTTGACCACAAGCTAAAACACAGCAGCCTATTACATGCACAGCCACACACTGATGTATGTCAGAATTTAATAAAATGACAGTAAAGGTAGCAAGTTAAAGCAGGTTCAATTAGGGATAGTTTTAATGGGCAACCTTATTATTTTCTAAAAAATGAAGTTGTTTTGCGTAAAATAAGAATGAAATGTGATGCTCGGTGTATGGTTGGTGTCTAATAGCAGGTCAATACTCTGAGTTAACACTCCCATGTAGTACAGGCTCCCTCCTGCCTCCACACGCCTTGTGACGCAGACATTCCAGTATAGAAACATACCTGAGGGCATGACCACTTACAATCCCACTTCTGTCACATTTTTGAATGTTTCTGTTTTTTTTTTAAATCATTCACATGATTTACTCTTACACCAGTGGAAAAACAACAGTTTAACCCCATAGGCTCATGTCAACTTAAAATTTAAATCACAGCACTGAACAGTATGGATGACACAGAGAAGAGTGGAAAAAATGAAATCGCTTTTATAGGGTTTAATCTTTTTTGTCTGTGAGAGCCCCACAACATAAAACAAGCACAAGCACACACACACACACACGGTTATTCAAAGCAAGTGTCACTGCTGAACCAGTCTGACAGCATGCAGAGTGGGTGGTGTGGTGAATTCAGGCAGCTTCAGTGTGTAACAAGGGATCTCAGTGAAGACTCAGCAGCTGTCACACTTCCCCTCCCCTCCCATGGCACTGCAGGTCCAGCACACCCAGACATGTGTTGCTGAGGGCCACGAGTTTGCAGGTTTTAATACCAATGACCAGAAGGGGGGATTTATGTTATCAGATAAAACACCACCTCTGAATTATATCCCAATCCTGGAGACGTGGGCGATTGAGTAATAATTCAAAATGTGTGATAAATACTTTAACTCCACGGGGCAGATTGTGAAATGTTTGTTGTCAAAAGTATCCATGTCTTTCTTTTGCTCCTGAACTCTGAAAAACAAGACAGAACAAAAGGAACATTAAATATGTATTGAAGTGACAAAGACAGACAACGTTTGAAAGAAAAACACAATGATTTCTGCAGTCAGTTGTTGACTTAGCACTGTGAGCCTGTGTGTGATATTTGGGAGGGTCGGATAGTAGGTCGAGTTTTAAAGTGAAGAGCCTGAACCTCCCACTTGAGGGCAGTAACACAGACTTTATCAGCCGTGTGACTTTATGATCTCCAAATCTCCGTTTGGCTGTAAATTGTAACACCTTTGTTTGACATTTTGGGTTGTTTTGACCACCAAGCTACAGCAGCCTAAATTTCAGAGGGCTGCCCTCCATCGTGAAGGTTGAAGGAGATTTGGGGGTAAAATGTTTAGGATATATATGTTAGACATGATGAATGGCTAGAAGACCAAAACTTGGTGAACAGCTTTCCCATAATTCATTGGATCAGCTATTAATTGATAAATGGGAAAATGCCATCGTGTGGTGACTAATGAGCTAACCTGTCCGATACATTGTTTTCTGTGGCAGTTGTGGGTGTGCAACGCCTTCAATTTTTGCCACTAGGGGGAGGATTACAGCAAAACAAATAAGCTAATTCCTTAAAATAAGCCTCTTCTTCTCTCAAATGTGACTAGAAACATGGTTCCACTTTAAAAAACTCACAAAAATAAAAGATATTCGGGTACTTATTTTTTACCAAACCATAAGTTAAAAGTATAGGTCATCAATTAAAATCATTAAGAGTTGGTCTTGGTTCAACTTTAAATTGATTTTTCTTTTTTTTTTTTTTTAAAGGGAGGGAAATTAAAGATATAAACTTAATCTAAAAGGGGCTGTCCAGGAGTATCAAGTTAAAAACTGCACAAAATGCTAAAAATGAAATATATTTTCTATTGCCATTTATTTTTTATACATTTTATGTCCGTTAGGACAACACAGTATTTATTTTTTTATACATTATGAGTGAACCTTCTGAAGCTGCCCACCATTAACCGTGTATAGAACTGGAAAGCCACAGAAATTTAGCTCTAGCTTTTGTAAAACTTTGATTCAAATTTCTTTTTGGCGCCTTAGCATTGTTTCATTCATCCCATCAAAATAATGTCGCGGGAATAGTGGATATTAAAAAATGTGTTTCTGTGTCACAATACTGACACAGAGGGCTTGAGGTAATGATAAAGAGAAATGACATCATGTTGATGCAGATCCAGCGTAAGCACTATCTTTATACTGTGAGTGAAAGAGCCAATACCAGTTGGCCTCACTTGTATTCCCCCTCTCAACGCTGGAGGAGTCAACAAGTCTCGTCGCCCCCAGAGAGACCCAAAGCACTGAATGCAACACCCATAAACCCAGATAGCAGCTCCTCTTACAGCTGTCTGCAGCTCACATAAAATTAGACCCCCAGCCACATTTACTGTAGGCTCCAGCAGGAAGAGACAGCTGGGGAACAAAGTGTGGAAGATGGACCCAAGTTATAGTGCCAGTTTTTACTTTGGTAAGGCAGGAATACACGCACACAAAATCTGAAAGCTCCCAGTGGGCGTCAGAAAAATCATTATTCAGCATGTGGTGTTGGTCTTTTTTTTTTTGTTTGTTTTTGTTTTGTTTCCAATAAATCAAAAGTGTTTTGTGGTTTTGTCCATTTTGTTTTGTGTACGTTCAGGAAGCTGTACGAGATGCCGTAAAGCCGTGTATGGTGCAGAGAGAGCCTGTCGGGCAATGGGACGTTTATTCCACCTCGGCTGTTTCACCTGCAGCGTCTGCAGTGAGTTCTGAGGGTCAGAGGGGGTTTCACTGATGTGCTGGTTTTATTGTCAAAGGTCTGTTTTGCGGGTTGAACCCAACAAAGTGAAGCAAGACCAGTCGGTTTCTCAAAGCTGTAACATGACAAGAGACTAATGAACAATTAATGTTGGAAGATATGTCCTGTAAACACAATAACGACAGGCAGCAATCACCACCAATGACCATGAAATCCCTTGTAATAGTTTCTTTTGTCACTACCAGTTTAATCATTTATTTCATATTTTTATTTTTACTTTTTTTTCCATTTATGATTTCATTACTTGGTTGTTCATTTTGTGCCTTGGTCTCCAAAGAGAGGTTTTTTTTTAAAGTTTGATTATTTATGGTCAAAGTAGCCGTTAAATGTTTTTCTTTATTCTTTAAGATAACAACATATACTGATATACCGTTTAACTTCTCGTTATATAAGATGTCACATCACGTTTGGGCAATATAATGAGTCAATAGTATGTTATCAAATGTCAAAATAAGTAAAAGAAGCCATTTCTCCATTTTCACCTTGTTCTGTGTTTCCCGTTTAGATAAAAAGCTCACTGGCGAGGCATTTTATTCGGTGCTGGGAGGAATCTATTGTGAGAATGACTTTTTGGTAAGAAGACAGTTTTAACATGGCTCTAAAGTTAAACTGTGATGGAAACATATGACTCATATCCAGTTTGAGAAAAATTAAAGTAATGTACAGTGATTGTTATTTACTTTAGTATGCTGGAGTTCATCCATCCCCTGAAGTGTGCAACAGCTGTGGACATTCAATCATAGATATGGTACAAATGATTTAATCTTCTATTGTGTCGTTAGTATTATGAGTGAATATGCCACATTTTCTCGCAGTGTAATGAACAACTGGATTTGACTCATCAGGTCCTACAGGCTCGGGGGAAATCCTATCATCCATGCTGCTTTCGCTGCGTTGTCTGCAGACAGAGCCTGGAGGGTCAGGCTTTCACTGTAGACTCAGACAACAGGGTTTACTGTATCAGTGACTACTACAAGTGAGTTTCTTCATTATTCCACACAATGGCCCAAGCACCTTGATTCACTTTTTCCTGAAAGCGATGCGACAAAATCCTGCAAAACAGGTTGCACAAGAATGCACAACCTGAGAGCAGCTTCATTTTTCAGTTTCTGTGACCTGTCCTGGTTTCAGGACCCAGGCCCCCTGCTGTGCTGCCTGCAGGACACCGATACTGCCAACTGAGGTGAGCTACAGCTAGTGAATATGTCTCTTTGCTTTATTGTCAAATTTATGATGGACACACAAAACTTGTGTTTTTGTGTTTATAAGTTTATATTTGTGAATCGTTGCAGGGGTCAACAGAGTCGATTCGTGTGGTATCACATAACAGAAATTACCATGTGGAGTGCTACAGCGGTGAGGTTGACCTGATTTAAGGAAAACAGCAGGCTGGCATACATCTGTCATAAATGTGAAATATGAGTCTATTTCTTAGTTTATCTTTTAGTAACATGTTGCACAATTTCTTTTCTGCGACAAACTCGCTGAAAAACAGAAGTATTGCTTTGTGCACTTTTTAGCAGTTTGAAAGTGTTGTGATGATTTTTTATTATTCAATTGATTGTCAGATTCAGGAAGGTGGTGATGTCATTTTTTTTTTTCACATTTCTGATGTATTTCCGTGTGAATTTATGTTAAGCTGTTAATACAACATAGGCTCATTGATGTTGGAGTTAATGTTGACTTCATTATGAGGTTGACAGATTTCTACACTCCAACAGACTCTGTCAGGCAGCTTATCTACACTTTATCTACTCTCTCCCAGACTTTCTTGTGGCTGTTGGACTATTTTTTTAGAAGCCATGAATCAGGCAGTATTATGTATGTAATCAAATTCAGAAAACTTTGTTGTGACAGAAAATTTTCTTTGACGTGAACGCAATACAACTATAATCAGACTAATAGACACACATACTACATTAGCATAAGCTGGGCTAGCTAAGGTGACTCTAACTCACTAATTCTCGCCTCCATTTCTACCATCATCCTGCATCTATGACAAGAAGCACTATCATAAAAGGAGGGCAGAGGAGGAACTAGACATGTAGCACACAGGAGAGGAGAGGAGAGGGAGAAGGAGGAAGAGAGCTAGAGGACATTACTAATCGTTTAGTTAGATTAGCAGAGCTACAGAATCGTCTGAACAGTTTAGGGAAAGAAAAGAGGTTGAATTCTTAGCTGAGTATAAGTTTGATAACAGTCTACTGTCTATTAATCAACACGAGGTAACACACAGCACAACCAGCAGAGACTGGAAATGACGTAACACGCTTACCGCTGTTGTGTAAAGTTGTATATAGGGTGAAGAGGACATAGCTCATGTGCCACAAGTATCAACATACATTTCGATATAGTTCCCTCTTGATGAGCCTGTTTTGTGTTTGTAAACCTTTCATCATCTAATCTGTACAAAAACGAGCTGTTTGTCTGTCATGTTGCGAAGTAAAGGTGAGGCAGCATGTCTCTGTGTGTCTTATTGTGTGAATGATGCATGTAGGTGAATTTCCCTCAGCATAAATAAAGTATATATCTATCATATCGACCATATTTATAATATAGAAATAATATAATATTGCACCTGTATATGAACTGGGATGTAAATGAAAAATACAAATGGAGGTTGCTGATCTATCAGTTTTCTGCCGTGTATCTTCAGCAGCATGGTGACGTAGTGGTTAGCGATGATGTCCCACAAATAAGAAGGTTGCAGGTTCAATTCCCAGCCTGAACATGTCGAGGTTAATTGGTGCAGCAAGTGGTAGATGGAAGGATTATGATATGGGACCGGACCTGACCAGAAACTAGACTGGACCCCTTTAGAGACTAGACCGGACCCCAACCCCCCCAGAGACTAGAGACCCGACCCCTCCAGAGACTAGACTAGACTAGAGACCCGACCCCCCCAGAGACTAGAGAGACAAGACCGGACCCCCACACACACACACACACCGGACTCCCCCACTGACTGAAGACAGACTAGAAACAGCATTGGTCATGTTACTGCTGTAACCACGTGACTAATGAACGAAAAAACCGAAGACCGATAGTTAAGAGTCGTGAACGAATCAGCCATCCCTACACAGATTGATATGTTCAAAATGAACGAATCGTTCACGAACGACACATCACTAGACTAAACTCAATCAAACACCGATGAACTAAATCACTACTGGTCCATCCTTAATATCTTTGTGTTTTAAAGTCATAGAAGAAAGAAAATAAAGTCAAAGAGTGACAAAAGCGAACTTCAAATGAGAGGTCAAGGACCAAACTAAGAAGTGAAATGACTCAAAATGACCAAAAACAGACAAAGCAGCCACAAAGCAAGAAAATGACCACAAAGAGACTTCTGATCATAATCCGTCCCTGCAGAAATGACCTGATTAACCTCAGTTTGCAGCAGCACAGTACCTTCACACCTCCTCCTGGGGGATGCACCGACACCGTGTGTTAATAATCGGCCCTACAGCCAGCTCCCCTCCCGGAAGAGCCCGCCGTGGAAGTTGCCCAATGTGGATGAAGCGCTGAATGAAATGGCGTCAGTCACCGTCCGGGGCTGCGCTCTCTGCAGCGCCGCGCTGCTCAACGTCGCCTTCGTCTTCATCACCGGTGCAGATTTCATCCGGTTCGTTTCATTTCGGGCCATTTATCACAACATCACCGGGGAGAGCACGCTGTGTCAGGGTAGGTCTGTCACCCCTCAGCCGGGAGGGAACACGTTAGCGCTCCATGGTGTGTTCAGAGGCAACATGTCTGCGCCTTTATGAAATGCCCAGTGGTGCATAACTTTAATGAACACTGCCAACACTATAAATACATCACTGTTGTCATTAGTGATATTGTGCTTTCTGCAGGTGCTCTCACAGCCCGGCTAGCTCAGTCGGTAGAGCATGAGACTCTTAATCTCAGGGTCGTGGGTTCGAGCCCCACGTTGGGCGTCAAACTTTTCCTCCTAAATGAATTAGGATAGAAAAGAAGGTTCAACTCTTTATCATCATTCTGTTAAAAGCACACCTCACATGCTGCTGAATAAAGTTACATCTTTATATTTATGTATATATATTCTTATTAATTTGATTTGTGGCAAGATTTCAAGCATCATTGTTAATGCATCAATTTCATTATTACTTTTGTTATTATTATTATTTCTAATAAACTTCCATTGAGAATTAGTTTTATTTATTACTGGTCTGTTTAGGCTGTTGATCTGATATTAACCTGTTGATGTGCGCAGGAAATATTGCCTATGTGAATATATGTCAGTCAGTGGTTAAGTTTTTATGAACTGTCTGGACTTTCCACAAAAATCCTGTGATGTTTGTATTCTTTGAAAGTTATTCCTAGTAGATAATCATCTCTTTGGTCATTGCAATAATCTCTTTTTTTCTGTTAATCAATAATTTTGCGCCTCAGTTTCATCGCTTTCAATCCATTTTGGCGAAATTCTTCAGAAAGCCAATCAATCAGTGTCCTGTGAAGCTGTACTGTCAGTGTTTACATCATAACAAATATCGTGACAGTATTTTTGTATTGATGACAGCGTTCACCTTTGTCCCATTTTTCACTGTGTTTGGACCAAAGACTCCATCCCGTGGTCAGTGGCCCTGCAGGACAGCTCCGTCCTCGGGTGTCTTGTTGTGGATCTGGGGCTTCTGGCTCTCTTCACCACACAGCACAGTCTGCTCTCCCGGTGGCCTGTCAAACAGGCCCTTCAGTCAGTGCTGGGGCCCCTGAACAGGACAGTGTACTGCTTCACCACTGCACTGGCCCTCCAGGTACAGAAATACAAGACTCCTAGTATGTAAATGCTGATTTTATTGCCATAATGAGCAAAAAATAATTAGTACACAATTATAATACGATAGTTAACTTCTATATGGCGCCATATAGACCTCAATCAGTGTCATTATTCTTCCTTTCTCCTTTGTTAGATCTTGATGAAGTACTGGCAGCCTGTGACTAGCGCCCCCTGTCTGTGGTCAGTGCGTCAGGCACCCTGGAGTATCTGGTTTCCTCTGCTCTGCTTCTCCCTGCACTTCCTCTGCTGGGCCATCATCTGCAGCATCCTCATGCTCGTTGATTATGCAGAACTGCTGGGCATCAAGCAGGTGAGCAGGCCATCCTCAGTGGGATGTTCGATTTTATCTGGGTTACATTTTAGCTGTGTTTTCTTTCAAAGATTTTGGGTAGCTTTGTCTGTTTTTGACAGTTGTCATTTGACTCAAACTCTAGATGTTGTGCATCTCAGTCATAAACAATGAAGCATTTAAAGTGCGTTTCAGAAAGCCTACACAACTTTGCTCCATTTATAAAGCCTTTAAATGCACACAGTTCAATTATGATATTGCAACAAAACACACTAATCCACATAACAGTTACAGTCAAAGAGAAAATGGTACATAATAACTGAATCATAATTTTTCTTAGTAATGTGATTATTTCTTTTTTGTTACTGCAGTTTATTTGTAGCAGTTATCTTTAATCTAAATAACATATCTCTGGTTCCAGGAATAAGATTCTTTTTAAAGTTACATCACTTTGTAAAGCTGATCAGCTTCAGTTTATTCAACACTAACTCAGGAATCTACATCCGGCAAGAGAACAGATTCATTTTCCCATTTGGATCTGATAGCAGAATAGCACCAAGACATATTCAGGAAGCTCTAATTGTGTGTAACAGAAGCTGGGTAATCTGTAACAGTGATTATGAAAAATGTTACGTAAACGTTGGGGAGGTGACTCATTATTGGTGCTGCTGCTTAACCTAATTTATCTCATACTGTCTCACCCTGGCCTCCGCCCTCCTCCCTCCTCCACTCGCTTTTCTCTCAGGTGTATTATGAGTGTCTCGGTTTAGAAGACCCCATGTCTTATAAGTCGCCAAATGCCCAGCGCCTCCTTTCTCACCTCCGCCACCCGGTGTGCTTGGAGCTAGGTGTCGTGCTGTGGCTCCTGCCGGCCTTGTCCCTGGACCGGCTCCTGCTGGCGGGGACTCTGTCAGCCTACCTGGCCCTGGCGCACTCTCTGGACAAACAGGATTTAGCCTACCTCTGCGTCCAGATTAACAGCAAGATGCAGCTCCTTGCTGGTCCACAGCGGGGCATCGCCGCCACCATGAGCACCACCAATGGTAACAGTAACAACAAGGAGAAGTAACAGGAAGGTATTCAAGCTGCTGTGATGTGAAGCTGACTACTGTCTGAATATTGTTTCCAGAATTATTGACTTTAAGAGTCTTTGTGACTTAATATGAGCCTGATATCTGCTGAATAACAACAAATCTACTCCATGAAAAGCAAAAGACAACACTTGAACTGAACTCTTTGCAACTTGACACTGTATTTAAAAAAAAAAATAAATCTTTACACTGAAATTGTGGTTTTAGAAAGGGAGAGTTTTATGAAAAAGAAGCTCTAACTCCCTCATTTGAAAACATGAACACCTCTTGTACTACTTTTACTGCTATTATCGTTAAAATTGATGTGGATCATGAGCTTTTGTCTTTTAAATTGTGTAAATTGTGACGGAGGTACATTGTGAAAGGGGCATTTTACAATCAAAGCTTGAGTATTTTGCAATAAAATCCTTCAGATGTTCTGCCTTTAACTATAGTGAATGTTTTCGAGTTGATCAGAGTATATTTTTTATGGGCTGTTAAATTTCATGTGCCTTTATTCTTTCAAATTCATTCATTCTTTCAAAATGTCCTTGCACAAGAATGTAAACTTAAGATTTCACACAGGCAAATGCACAGAAACTCAAATGTGCTTTTCCTCAACCTGTAGATATAATGAAAACGAGTCATGTGGTGTTTCTGAGATTATGAATGCATTTCCTCTCTTGCTTATGTTAAAGGTCCATCTGCAGTGATGTCAGTCTGATGTAAGACACTACTAACTTGGTAATTTTATACTTCGCCTTACTTGCTCATCCAACTAACTCGTATCAGACAGTATCAGCTTATCGACAAAGTGAACAGCAATTTCCTCAGTATGTCCTTGAGTGCTACACTTCAACATACACTATGATTTCATATGTGTTATTGGTTGATATAGCAGATCTTTATGTAATGGCAGCGATAATAACTTCATGTGTCTTCAAGGTCAAGTTGAATAAATGCCATAAACTGAATATTCTAGGTGTGTCCCTTGTTTGCTTTGCCTTCAGTCTATTTACATTTTAATATAAACATTATGTGTTTGCTTGTTTCTTTCTTTGATTTCTCTGATGCTCAAAAAAACATTTCAAGTGATTTGGAAGCAATATTTTCACAGTATGATATGATCACTACTGTGATGTCCTGACATGAAAGATGCGGGAAACAAAAAAAAACAAAAAAAAAAACAAGTTAGTTGTAAAAACATGACACATAAGGGAGTCTGACCTCAGGTCAGCCTCAGGTGAACTTCTGCAGCTCTGCAGCCTCGCCTCCTTCCCTCCCTTCCTCCCTTCCTCCCTCCTCCCCTACTTTTCCAATTAGCACAGCAGTAAGGAGGGATGAGACGGGGGGGGGGGGTGCCTGGACAGGCGGCTGTCTTCTTTAAACGCCTTTTCTTAGTTCCGACAATATGGTGTGTGGCACTAAACACTCCTGACGGAATTTAATGTAATTATCGGATTACAGTGCTGTCGCTCCAGAGCTGGAAATATTTACTACTACACGGACGACGGCGGTTATCTCCTGCTCTGATTGCACAGTCAGGTGGGCTGCTGCTCATTTGACTGAGTCCCACAACCATTTTAAATCCTCCGTTTCGACAGCATAGATTAGTCTGTCAGTGATTGGCGAAGGAGGATTTTCCGTCGAGGACTTGGAGCGCATTACGCACAGGAAAGACGCACAAGTGGACATGACATTCGTGAAGTCGAGGAGGATTTGATCATTTCTTTATGAGTTAAAAAAAATCTATTTCTTTTTGGTGAGTTGAGTTTCATTCGAGCTTTTCATGAGCAATACGCCATTAAAGCAGAAGGTAGCTTTGCATACTGTGCTGCAAGTAAATTTGATGAAGTTGATATAATCTAAGTGGGCAACAGATAAACTGGGGCTGCAAGAAAGCAATGACAAATGTTGTGATACTGCATAGATTTGCATCTTCCTAAATGCTAATACTAATAAAACACAAATAACTTGATCCCACACTTGAGTTTTTGTTGTATCAAAGTTTCTATTTCATCTTTGTTGTGTTTCACTCAGAAGTCCTATTTTGAATGACGATACCTCAATTTCACAAGAGTTTTCTTTTATAATTTCTTGTTCTCGCAGACCAGTCCCAGACCAGCATCGAACAAAAACTTGCACTTTTTCTGTTATGTCTGTCTCCTCCCTGCCGGAATGGAAGCAACTCCTGCTGGAGAAAAAGAGGCGAGAGGAGGAGGAGCGAGAGAGGAGGGGAAAAGAGGAGGAGGAGAAGCTTGCCAGCATGCCTGCCTGGAAGCGAGGGATCATCCAGCGAAGGAAAGCAAAGCAGGAGAGTGTGTGTGACAAGGAGAAGGAGCGAGACATGTCTCTTCTGCAGGTGGACGTCAGGTCTCTCTCTGATGGTCTGAGTGACACGGACAATTCTGTAACCATCAGTCTGGGAAGTGAACCATCACTCAGTCCAGATCCAGGCCAATGGCTGGACGCAGACCCCAAATCACCAAGTCAGGTTTCTGTGGAAACGATAGTTCCTGTCCACAAAAATCCATTTATGCGCACACAGACTGCATGGAAAAGGGACAGGGATGCAGATATAGACACAGAGCCAGAGATTAAGGAGACGGAGAAAGAAAAATCAAGCCCGAGGGGTCAAGATGGGGAAGTGGGAAGAGGAAGAGGTATAGACCTGAGAATAGAGAGATTCAGAGATCTAAGTGAGGGGCGGGAGAAAGAGCGACACAGGGACAGGAATCAAATAAGAGAAAGAGAGAATAGCAGGGAGAGATGGGAAAAAGATAAGAGCCCACGGAAAGAGTCACTTAAAGATGTAATGTGGGAGAGGGAGCTCCTTAAAAGTAGAAAAGATGAAGAGGAGAAAAAAACTGATCCACCCTCCGGTTCACTTTCTCCCCTTGTCCCTTGTCTGAGAACCATCCGAGCTGACAACATCATCATCATTGAACAGGACAGGAAAGGTAGCGATGAAAGGAGGGGAAGATGGAGGGAGGCAGAGAGGGAGAGGCCCGAGGAGGGCCAACAGGGGAAGAGAGCGATGAAGATGGACCTGAGGGAGATCCTGGCCAGCGGCGGGAGCGTCACTGAGATCCGGGCGTCTGAGGTTCTGATCATTAAACCCCCCGTGAACCCTGACGAGAGGAATACAGGAGGAAAAGCTAGAGATGATGGAGACATGAAGTCTAGCATGGATGTAAGGAGGGAGAGTCTTGGCAGGGAACTCCGAACAGACATATCCTGGCTAAAAGAAAAAGAGAAAGAGCCCATCAAGGAGAAAGAAAGACCGTGGGGACAGGCAACAGTTATTAAAGAAGACAGCAAGGACAGTTTGGATGATGTGTTTGTTGAGAGAGGAGGGAGGGTCAGCCAGCTGCTGAGTAAATTTGGACAGCACCCTAAGCCCCCATCTCGGTCCAAAAGCTCTGATAACTTCCTCCGCCATGGGAGGCGGAAATTCTCAGGAGATGAAGATGAGCAACAATCTGAGGAGAGGAAAGCAGACGGAAGGAATATGCTGCTGAAAAGTGTGCCAAGGCGCTCATTGAGCTTCTCTGATCGAGTCATCTGTACCAAGGAGAACGGTCTAGGTGACGAATGGTGTTATGAGGGAAAGCTACGGGAGAAGATACATTCAAACAAGAGCGTGGCACCATGGGTGGATCTCGCAGGTTTAGGAAAGGAAAGCACAGCAAAGATCAAACTAGGCTCTGCTCCACTGTTTGATGAAGACAGGTTTGGGAGGCTTAGAGATGGATATGTTAAAAATGAGGATGAAAAGGGGAGCCATCTGCGGAGAAGTGTAGCAGAAATGTGCATCTCCGTGGAAAACAGGAGTGAGGTTAAGAGACTTGAGCCTGTCGATAAAAGGGCTGCAGAGAAGGCCGATGATGCTGATGGAGATGAGGGGTTCACTGTTGCATCTGTCAAAAATACAGTGGGGATCTCATTTGCTAGAAGAGTGCCGATCAGGCAAGATGGGAAAGCAAGAGCTGAAAGAGAAGTGAAGAGAGCGATAGCAGAGAAAAGTCTGGAAGGGGAGCTGAGCGTGGAGAAAGATTCTAAAGCTGAGGCACAAGTTAGCGACAAAAAAGTGTCAGATTTTCTGAGAGAAGATGGATTTGAAAGCACAATCCTCCTTGGAGCTCAGCAGAATTATGTGATAGCTGCATCAGCAGATACGGCGAGTGCCTGTCTTGCTGCTGAGAGCCGCTACAGACATGGATCAGCTTTCACAGAGTGCTCCAGTCTACTGTGCATGGTCACAGAAAGGGCGAGAGACCCCCACAGAATGCCAGAATGGAGTGGTACCACATCACAAGGGCCATACCTAACACACTCAGTCCTGTCCCAGCACACAGAGGAGCTTATAAGTAAAATAGAGAAAGTTGGAGACACAACTGTATACAGCAATGAGAAAGGAGAAAGGGCTTTTAAGACTGCCCACGAACTGACCAAAGAGTGCAAACAGGAGGGACAACATTACAGCGATGCCACATCAGAAAGCCTCACTTGTGATGCTACACCCAGATCTCCAAAAAGGATTGCATCTTTTGGAATCTCTTCTGGTCCCCTCGAGATTCAGATCCCCAGGACTGTGTTTTATGTTGCAGAAGAAATGGTGGAAAGAAAAAAGGCTGTAGGTCAAAGCGAAAAGATGCAAGACTGGGAAGGAGGAAAAGGGGTTGAGAGGAGGGACAGCTGGAGGATCGGGAAACCCTTGAGCCGCATCGAGTCCCTACGAGAGAAAATAAGACAAAGAGAGTTGGAGAGGTCAAGGCAAAGAGAGACGCAGGACGGAGAGGCTGCAGAGATCAGTGACGCTCAGACGGCTGGGGAAAGGTATGATGAGAGGGGAACTGAAACAGAGCGCGAAGCTGCGGCTCATGTGCAGAGGGCGGCTGAAGCTGAGAGGGGACAGGAAGACGCAGCAGAGCAGACATCCATGGCTGGGTCTGACGTCACGCAGGAAGTCGACATGTTGAAATGCTACCCTCAGCTTCCTGTTTCTGTATCACACTCACAAGCCGTCAGAGGAGAGGAAGTAACGATCGAATACACAACTGCTCCCTCTGAATCTACCGCTGACAGCCCTGAGATATCTGAGGATGAGGACGACCCCCAGAAACATGTGGAAGAACAGCTGAAGTGCCACAGAGGCCAACAAGAGACCATCGAAGGAGAGAGGGAGGAGGAGGAAGGAAAGGAGCTGTTGGAGGAGGAGGTAGAGGAATATACATCATCTCTTGAGCCCACAGAATCCCTATCCCCTTCGCCCCCTCATTCGAACTCCCTTGCAGCCATGAGCCGGATCTACAACCTGGAAACAATTGGCTCGAGGTCAGGTTTGTGTCTGAAGGAGAGGACTGTAGATGTTTCATCGGTGCAGCTTGTTAAAGTGAAGCCCATCATATCAAATGCACAGCAGGGGGACAGCAGAGCGTTAACAGGTGATAGCGGGGTTCAGACAATACAACGACAAATAGAGCAGTTTCAGCTGAAAGAGCAGGAAGTGCTGAAGTCTAGTACATCGCCAAAAACTCCTCTGCGGGACAAAGACACAAAAAGGCAGCAATGCCCAAGAGGAGTGTTAAAGCACCAGGTAAAGGACGATGTCAAGACCCGGGAGAAAGATCAGCCAGAATCAAACTACAAAATGTCGCCTCATCGCGTTTCTTCTCCAACATCTCAGGTCAAACAAACTATCACCGTCAACCCCTCATTCCTCAAGAACCAATACCCAGACAATTCTCTGAAACCCTCCGGTGATGCCCCAACCCCAGCCTCCTCACGAAGTTCCCCATCTCCTGCTCCGTCTCCCAATGTCTCTCAATCACCCACCCCATCGCCCCCACTTTTCTCCATCAGGAGTGCCTCTGGAGGCAATGTGAAGAGAGGTGCTACCATCACAATCAACCCAAAAAGGCACGCTACAGGTGGCAGCGGAGGAGAAGCGATGGGATCCTCGACAGGGGCTGCATCAGCAGGGTCAACTTCCTCTAAGGCCCCATCGCAGCAGCCCCAGACAACCACAGCTGTGACCGAACCACCAAAGAAGAAGTACCCCACAGCGGAGGAGATTGAGGTGATTGGTGGATATCAAAATCTGGAGAAGTCTTGTCTGGTCAAAAACAGAGGAACTCCAAAAAAGGTGAGTGGAAAGTGTATTGTCTGTTTTGTTAGCTGCTCTCAGATAGAAGCAAAAGAACAAGCTTGTTGGCTTTGTAATGATACAAACACCAAAAAGCAGCAAAAAAATCTTTATTTCCTAAGTAATTTGTGCAAACATCGGGAGACTTCAGATTTCAAAATATATTCAGTGAAACTGAATCAATTTCAAAAGAATTGTCACTCCTCCTTTTCTAAAATTTACTCAAGGTGGGCCAGAGGGTGTCGCCTCACCTTAAGTCGCCTTCTGCCCGATGGCCCCTTGTCGTCAGGCAGAATCCCCTCTCGCTTGGAGAACATCCCTTTAGATTGAGAACTGTGATCACAAAGACTGGCCTAAACCTGTTAGAGCCTTATCAAGCACGACATCTTGATTCTTAGCCATAAAAGCCTGGAGTGATCTGCCTTGCCATTTGCTTCTGCAGTCTAATTCTTGGCAGACTTTTGATTTTTATCCTCTGATGATGATACACCAACACATAAAGACCCTGGTGCTGATATACAAAAACACACTTGCTTTGTATCACAGGCTTTTGCATCACACAATTGCAGCCATTGTTTGCCAGTGGAAAAGGAGCATGTTTCATATCCCTCCTCAGTTTCTGCAGAAAGAGACAGTTAGCAGTCACACTGCAGGCATCAGTGGAGACAGAAAAGCTGAGTAGGAAACCACAGTGACACGCAGCCGGATCTGTCCTCCATCTTTTTTCTTTTCTGAATATTGCCACCTCACATTACGTGGGTTACAAACAAGTGTTTTGGTCTGAGCAGTGTCAAGTGAATTTACAAATTAATGTCACTGGAGTCAAAGTTTACATTGGGACTTTGCATATTCTCTTCTTTTTTTTACTTTTCCTGAAGCAAGAGAGGGTGAAGATCTCTTATGTAATAAAGGGAAGACTGGGGTTTTAACTTTGACTTCAACTGACACAAAAAGAATTTATAAAGCACCCTGGGTGGTGTTTATGGGATTCACTGCACCTGTCTGTCTATTACAACACAACTATTGGTCTTGGTTCAGTTTTTTTTAATGCAGCTTATTAAACTTTGGTAATTTCCCTTCAGTCTGCTTCTAAATTTGTTGCCAACTGCTTCCTTGTTCCCTCACACCAGTTCAGACATTTTTGTTGAGTCAGCCCTTTCTGCCTGTCAGACAAATCTCTCTTTGTATCTTCTCTACTGTTTCCTAGCAGGGGTTTGGTTTGTCAAACTGGAGTCTTGGCAAACAGATTTTACCACATTGACCTTCCACTGTACAGCTGAGTGTTTCTGACAGCCGGCCGCCAACTCTTTAGTCTGACGTGGGTGAAATGGAAAGAGAAAGAAGACAGAGAGATGTGAGGAAAAACTGGATGGTGGGCTAACATGCCAACAAAGAGCTGGGGGGAGGAAGGACAGAAAAAAATAACTCTGTCTGACAGGCATATTGAGATGATTAAAGAGGAGTGAACGCGTGCCATTTAGTTTACCAGAAGCTGTTTTTGCTCACTTCCTCTTTTACAGCTTTTCACTTCTTCCAAACAAGAAGACAGATCAACACACAGAAATGATGTGCTACCCTTTTTTAAACTCAGACACTAAACTGTTTTATTACTGCATCACCTGTTTCAAAAGACTACAGTAATCAACAAAATGAAAGAGAAATGGGTGGAGATGGATTTGAGGTCCTTCCCTGAAAATTCTCTGTAAATTAAATTCTTTAGGTTAAAGTTCCCCAACTGGTGTGACTTCTAAAGAAATAAGCAGACATTTTGAGTAATCCTAAGTGTTACATCCTGGAACACAGTCAGGTAATTCTCCGTCTTTCTCCGTCAATAAGTACAGTCGTCTTTAGCTGCAGTGAGTGACCACTTTGTGATTCTCTGGCCACCTGTTGCTCTCACACCGTCGGCCTTCAGTCTGACGTCAGGCCTCCTTTGCTCCCCCCTCTGAACCACGCCATCATGTCACTGCGGGGGAAGTAACCTGCTTGATCCCCACCGTCTTCCCCCTCCTCTTCGGGTTTCTCATCATACATGTGCTCTTTAAGTTTTGAAACGGGTGCATCTTCCCTGGATCAACACCTGAAACTAAAATTACAGTGGTTGTCTATGCAAAAATGGGATGATCCACCAGATATTTTTCAGTCATTCAATTAAATATAAATTCATATTATAGATTTTGTTGGAATCCATTATATTTTAAATATTCACATATGCACGTCTAAAAACACACACAAAAAAGAGGAAAGTTTTCCTCTTAAACTATAAAAGCGTAGATTTTTGTGTTTTAAGTGTAAAAACCTTTATTTGATTTGAAAAACCACTTTAAACACAAAAAACAGTAGAAAGTTAAAAATAATTTCTCCAAAATATCAGAATCTGTGAAAAAGTGTGGTGGAGTATAACTTCACACTTCGCTCCTGGTTCTTATTTTTCCAACTGTTTCAGTTTCTGTCTCTCACCCGGTGCCCCTGCTGTGTGTCCTGGGTTAATCAGGTTCAGGGAGGGAGGATTAGCCTCCTGTGCCTTAGCATGATTTGCCCAGCCTCTCTAATACAGAGCTATTATCTGCACTCCTCTGCAGACACCTACAGTCACAGGGTGAAGCAGCAGTAACTTGTACAGCGTGTGCAGTCTGGTGTCTACATGTTTCAGGTCCCATCCAGCTCATGTCTGCAACTCTGGGTGTGTTTGCTACTATTCAGGTCTAGGTCTCAGGGTTAAGCTGCTGTTATGATAAGACACAATGTGTATGCGCTGCTCTGCCCGCTGTCTGTTTACACCATGCTGACCTTTGAGTAAACTAACTCCACACAAGCATATATCAAGAGAAGAGGAGCTCAACACTTCAGGCCTCATTTGGCTTTTTGGCTTCCAGCTTAAATCAAACTTGTTCCCGTTTCTGCTAAACTGACGACGACCTATTGACATGGTATATACTTCCATGGGTAAAAGTTTTCAATCGGTAAGCACTCTCAGTGAGGAAATATTTCTGCTGTGTTAAGTCTCATGCTGTCAGATAGCATTATACCATCGGAGAGTGTGCAAACATGACTCAGTACCTTCAGTTTGTTTCGTTTGACCATGTAAGCACATGTCAGTGGAAAAATCATTAGGGACAGCAAATATCCTGCAGGTAACTGACTTTTTGTAGTTTCCCTTGCTGTTTGCATGCATCGCTGAGACATTTTACTGTATAAAGACTGCACAAAGTCTTTGGAGCAGCTGGCCAGCTTGCTAAAGACGTTTTTCTCCCGGATATACTCAGTTCTAAACTTGTATATCTATCCTTAAAACTTCACTGCAGGACATTTCCCAGCCATATAAACTGAGAAATTAACTCCTGTAGCTTTTATTTAGAAGTAGCCACGCTTAAATCTGCAAAAGTAAAGAATTTTGATCATGCCTTAACGTGATTATTCGCTAATGTGTCACAGGCCAGGACCTTGTAGTTTCCTGTTTACGGGGGACGCACTCCTCCCACTATGCCACCAGCACCCCAATTTACATTTTTTAAAAGCTAGCACATGTGACAACAAAATCGAGGGCTATAATGGTAGAAGCAAATAAAAAAATTAATTTGACCGGGGGTGATTGTAAGTAAAATAAAGCCTCCCTCTCTTTGTGTTCACAGGTGAAGGTGTGTTTCGATGAAGACCAGTTAGAGCAAGTGTGTGAGTATCCATCAGAGACCTCTATGCTGGTGTGTACCCCCTACCCTCATGACCTGGGAAGGCAGCAGGCAGAGGAGGTGAAGGAGGAGGAAGCTGGAGGTGAAGGAGGAGCTGTCATGTCCAAAAGCACAAGAAATGTTGGGACTGCAGCAGGACAAAGTGTGAGAATGGGTCAATGTCACCCCCTTCTCAAAAGACATAATGTGTAGTGAGATTGTTTTTTGGTTTTTTTTTCAGCATGTCTGATAAACTCTCCAGTGAAACTTCCCATTGGTCTGGACTTTTCTCAGTCCAAGAACTCAGTCACCACAGAACAGTGCTGGGTTGCTTGGACCTTTCCTAACAAATAAAAAATGTCAATATTTTGTATTTTACTTAAAATTCCATGAAAAGACAAAAAACAATCATGAATTCATTCTATAAAATATAACCTGTGCATCCAAAATCTAATGTAGCTCATTCCTTTGTGCCATACATCTCTAATAAAAACACATAAATGAGCCACTCCAGGGAAATGGGTGACTTGTTTCTTCATTATGAAGATCGTGACAACTGTTAAATTGATTCTTTACATTTGTAAACCACACCAAAGATGTATTTATCTGAAGCTAAAAATAGTACCTAATATATGAACTACTTAATTGTGTGACTAAAATCAACAGTCTTGAAAAAATCTACTGTCTCATAACTGATAGCTTTCATTTAGCAGGGTTATTCAAGACGTACATTTGTATCATCAACTCTCTCTGAGCTAGTTTCAAGTTAGCATACTATTATGCTAAGTGACAGTTAACTGATTGGCAGAATAATTTTTGTTGCTGAGAAGAAAATATGTTTGCACACAATCAGTATTTGCATAATCAACTGGTGTCTCTAAAGCATTTGCAAATTATTTTTAGAACAAAACACTGAATAACAGAAGTTATGTCAGCTCGGTCAACACGGCTTTGTCCACTTGTTGAAATTCATTTAGATTATCATTACAAAAACAACAACATAAAAAAAATATTAGACATTTTAACTAATTTTCATAATCTTGTGAAAGGTGGCAGGATAGTAATATAGACAATCTCACCATAGTAAATAATATAATAAATCCTACGTAACATTGGTTTAAAACGCAACAAAAACAAAAAGAATGAAGGTTGGAGAGGACATGGAATGGTACAATTTTTGCATTTGTGGTTCTCACAAAGCTGTAAATGTCATTCTAGACGTATGGGAATAAATCATCTCTAAATATATAAAATGAAATAAAAAATCCTACATACCACCTCAGTTTACCTTCCATCTCCACCTCTCTGTCTTCCAGACAAGTCTTGCGCATAGAAGCCAGTCATCTCTGCCAAAATTGCCCATTGTGATGCACTCACCAACATTTTCTGAACAATATTGTGTGATGTTTTGCTACATTTGAGTAAGTGACTTGAATGTTTAAGTGAGTGTTTTGTAATCCTTGTGGTGTTTTGTCTTATCTAGCGTCAGAATGAATGATTGTTGTGGAAGGATTTTCAGTTCAGTTTTCATTTGTGCAGTTTTAAAAGAGACATAATCTTGTTTACTGAGGAAAATCTTAACATCGTTTATTTCCAGGGAAACTGATGGACAAATGTGAATGTATAAGAATGGTACATATTGTAAAACTGTTATAAAGAACCCTCAGGTGTCCACTGTTGGGTGTAGAAGGATCACTTGTTTATGCAATATAATTAAACTAATAAGAGTTTTATTATTATTATTATTATTATTATTATTATCACGTTAATGTGTTTGACAGTTTCTTTTAAGTTAATTACTTTTCAAATTTAAGTCAGCACTGCCTCAGCACTGAAGAGTGATGTTCATATCATCTGGTTTCATGTGCCTGCTGAATTTGCCCTTACAGGTGATATGAAAGATCAGTTCATGTAGCTATTTGAATTTTCTTGTCTGAAGCCTTTCAGGAAAAACCTTCTCTTGGTGGAGATTGTGTTGAACAGTGGAGGAACTAATTTCGGTGCAATATGTGAGGTTTATCCGAGCCTTGCCGTTCGCAAAAGCAAGTCTGGTAACAGATAATTTAATGTGCATGGATATTATTTCTATTATGTGGAAGTGGAGAGAGTTGTGTGAGCGAAAGTCCCTGAGAGGAAGAAGAGTTTATATTATAAATAATTAAATAACAAGAGTAACTTACATGTCATATTACAGCTGCTATCTGACCTCTGGCGGTATTACATATATAATATAATCTATTCAAAATATTTCTTGTTTGTAAATTTATATTTTAATTGGTAAAAGAAGATGTATATTATGCAAATTATTTGAAAATATCTTTTTTCTATGACAGTTGAAGAAGCTGGCTCAAATAAATACTATTAAAAGACTACTGTTTTTTGTTTTTTTTTTTGCTACAATCCAAAGCAGACCCAAATAAGTGTGTTTTAAAAATGTTTTAATTTGAAATTATTTCCACAAGATCTAGCAGAAAAGAAATAAACAGAGGTGTTGGATGATAAATTAATATTCAACAATTCAACACTATATTGAACAAGAGTCATTTCCCATTTTGAATTTACGTAGAATGTGTAGAGGATTTAATGCCTCACAAAAATCTATTTGTTTTATTTTGTGGCCTCATTTCTGCAGTGTCTACTTCCATGATTATTATTTTTTTAAATTTAGCATCGGCAAGAAATAGTGAGTATTTTTTTTATCTATTTACACTTGATTTTTTAAAAAATATATATATTTTTTATTTTTGAATTTTTGAAAGTTTTTAATCTTCAGAAAAAGTTTGAAAAAAGAAAAAAGTGACACAGGCGTCCAACACCAGCTTTTACTTTAAAGAGTCACGTGACATCACCCGGACGTTAAACAGCGACGCCGCGTGGACAGAGGCGGTGCCCACCCGCGCGCGCGCGGGGGGTGGGGGTTTTCTGTCACGTAGCTGTTTACGGAAACATTTTTTTACGTCAACACGTGTGCGAGCTTGTACGTGTGCGTGCGTGCGTGTGTGTGTGTGTTTGTGTGGTTTGCGTATTGCTCTGTACGTGAAGCTTAGCATGCTCACAGTCTGAAGCAAACCAAACCTGAAATGTCTTCAAACTAGGATCCACCGAGCGATGAGGGCTGGAGTCCGGAGCCAGCGTGGAGAAGAAGAAGAAGAAGAAGAAGAAGAAGGAGGAGGAGGAAGGCTGGGCTTCATTTTGACGGTCTGACCTGCTGGGAAGTGTGCTAAAGTTAAAACTACTGACTGAAAGCTGCTTGTTGGGACACAGATGTGAGGCGGAGTGTCTCTGTGGCGGAAGGAAATATGATTTTCAGGAGGATTCAGCCAGCAGCCGGCAGAGTCTGGCTGTGTCGGGTGAGTCGAGTTGGGAGTTTAGCTGACACTTAGTCTCACTTAGTGTGTTTACTGCAGCCCAACAGTGTGAGGCAGCTGCTCAACTCCTGCCTTTCACACTTCCTATTTTTTGAAACGCCCTGGTCTTGCCCTGTCTTTTTCCTGCTTATTTCAAGTCGTTGCTGTTATTGTTCCAACAGTATAATTACACTTTGGCCTCTTGCATTTAATATTGCATGAATATATTTCACACACTTTTGCATAATTGTTTAAACCTCTCATTCTCCCTCCCCAGCAGGTTTCACAGAGACAGGATGTGTGTTATTTCTCCTCTGTGCCCTCCCAGCCGGTACCCCCGCTGGCCCTTACCTTGCAGGGCTACCTGAGGGCCCTGGAGCCCCTGCTTCCCCCCGAGGAGCTGAGCCACACCCGCAGGATGGTGCAGGAGTTTGGCAGGCCGGGCGGCCTGGGTGCACAGCTGCAGGAGGGGCTAGAGAGGAGAGCCAGACACAACAAGAACTGGGTTTGTGTCACCTAAATATCAGTGTGGGAAGACTGGCAAGTGGTGGAGAGGGATGTGGACAATCCACCAAGGGAAGAACTTGTGCACCCAAATATTATAAATTGGTTGTATGTGTTTTCCATGGTTTGAAAACATTCAGATAATGCAGACGAATCTTGGCAATCCGTTGAATTTAGCGGTGACATGAGCTTTTGCTAAATGGATTAAGTCTGTTGATTTTTATCTCATCACAGCTTTTGAATTGTGAATATTATAATATTCAATTGTGAATATTATAATATTCACAATTCAGAACTGACCAAACACGACAAAATGCATTGGTGGTGTTTTTTTTAAATGTAATAAACAGTGTATAACCTGCACCTGTTGATAATGTTAAAATACACATTTAGACATGCACATTTGGCTAAAAACCTAAATCTACATTGAAAATAAATAAAATGGGACACAAAACACAACTTCCTGTATAAAGGTATTTGTTGATTTTCAAGACATTTCCCATGTAAATGTGAGCTCAGTGTTTCCAAAACTTTACCTTGCTGCTGTGTCATAAAGTTTGGTCAACAGGCATGATAAAGTCTTTTCTGCTGCATGAACATTTGTGTGTGTGTTCTCTCCACTGTAGATCTCAGACTGGTGGGTGCAGTGGGCGTACTTGGAGAGCAGACAGCCTCTCCCTGTGCACTCGAACCCGGCCATCTCTCTGCCAAGGAGAGATTACAATGACTGGAGGAGCCAGCTAGTGTGAGTCAACATGTGCTGACATTATGACACAGCAGGGTAAAACACCAGAAGTTGGTCAGTCGTCAGTTTTTAAACTATGTAAGATCATTTAAATCATTCAAGGGGAATGTGTTTTTATTGTTTATTTTTCCTCAAAGTCACTCGAAAGTCACTAATTTGGACTGCACTAAACTTGGTGCAGAACAGGGACACAGGCCGGGGATGATCCCATTACATGTTTTGGGTAGATCTAGGTCATTCGATCGTTATTCTCTGATGGCTGGTGTGCATTTTGTATTTGTTTGTCAGTATCGTTAACCTAATTTGTAGGAATAGGCCCGGAGAGAACCCATTAAATTTTGGGGCAGATCTGATTAAAGGGGCATATTCAGGAAATTTGAATCACATACTGCAAGATAAGGCAGAGGTTCTGCTGAGTCATCCTATTGGACGAGTTGACTAATTTGTTTTTAATCTCTCAAGAGACCGAGACATTTTAAGTTGAGTATGACAGCAATGGCAGGCACAAATTGTGTTAACTTTGTTTTTTGTCTTGGTGTCAACAGTAATACTTGGACTGGAGCCACTTGGCCATTCTTACAATGATCTGGATGAACACACTTGTTTATTTTGTATATGAGAGTTAAGACTATTAACCTGCCAAATATAACTGCAGCCATTACGAAAATCTATTATTGTAAAGTTTAACATCTGGTTGTCTGGGAGAGACAACCAAAGACAAACAATTTTTTTATTACTGTATATCCATAACAGGAAATCTCAATGACTGTGTTACATAATGAAACACTGACCACAACATGTGCTTCTCCTTTCAGGTTTGCATCAAAAGTGATAGCAGCAGTTCTGGACTTCAAAGCCAAAATAAACAGGTAAGGCTTCATTATATGACTGAGTTGCATCCAAATAAAAGTACTATTAATATATCACTCGATGTTCTAGTTCTGGATATTCACAGATTCCCTCATTTATTAGCCGTTAATAATTATCAGTGTGAGAGGTGGTGATGACCTATGAACTGCTTTTACGGCACTGAACTCAGCCTTTGTTCAGATTCCACATTTATCCTCTGTTGCCATTTTAATCTGTTGTCAAACAATCGCTCTCACTAGGTTCTATTTTAGATCAGTGGTGTTCCCTCTACAGGCCTCAGCTCATATTTCTCTGCTGTATGAAGTTAATCTGTGTCTAAATTTGTTTGCTAACACTTTGTAACAGGATCTTTGCAAAGTCAACTGTGCACTGCATACCACCACAATACCACTGTGGTAGAAACAGTTTGATCCAGACCTGCAAGAAATACTAGCTGTAATTATTCAGTGTTACTTTAATCCTTGTAAAATGTACCACATTGGCACATTTATTAGGGGTAAAATGGATTTAATTAGTTTTTTTAATAGGCTGATTATTTGTGGTTAAAATAAAACTAAACAAAAGTAAAAGGACTGCCACAGCACTCAGACATTTCTTGAATTTCCAGGAAGGTTTCCCTCTGTAGTCTGGTTGTATGTTGGGGATCATTGTTCTGCTGCAGAATGAGTTTGTGTCTGATCAGGATCCTGATGAAGATGGATAGTAAACTTAATGTCTGATGTGCCTAAAATGTTTGCAGGCTACGAGCCTCTGGCTCTGTTTTTAATGTCAGAGCTATCTTTGGCCTCATGTAACCTTAAAACGCAATGATTTATGTCAGAGCAGTAGCTGATTTGGGGGAAAAAAGGATTGCTGCATTTTGAACTGTGATTTGTTCAAAGTATGAAAGCAGACAAATGAAAGCTTGTGTCCAGGGAAATAAGCACTGTTTCTAAATAAACTAACAGACATGTTTGTCTCCTTGTCCCTTGTCAGTGGCCAGCTGCCAGTAGAGTACATGCGGGGGAAGCCTCTGTGCATGGAGCTCTACCCGCTCCTCTTCTCCTCCTGCAGAATCCCCGGTCCCAAACACGACTATATATCACGCCATGGCCGCTCCCGTCGCTCACCAACACACATCACAGTTGTTAGGAACTACCAGGTGGGTACCAGACTGACAGTGTCAGATTAATATTTCCTCTTTTGCTTACTTGTTGACTCAGCAATTTATATCACCATGATGGATTGCAGGTTATAAGACATAGCACGTGTTAGTCAGGTCAGGTCTTGTGCAGTCACACCTAGAGTTTTAAAGCCATTACAAAAGCACCAAGCTTTTTAAACAGGAGTCATGTGGGCTCAAAAGAATGACAGGGTTTTGCAGAAGGTCATCCTTTGAGATTAGAGACTCTGGCAGACAAATCAAATCTGATCTGAGTCCCTTTAGTCTTTAACCTGGTGGATATTTAATCTTAAATCTGTGATTTAAAGAATGTTCAATTTATGTAATGCCAAAAACACTTTAAATTGACACTCTTGTTTTTATTTGGTACATTTGGCACTAATATCATAAACTAAACTAAGATACATGCTGTGCAGATTCAGAAGTATTTGCACTTAGATCAGTTTAAACCGGCCACTTTAAATACTCTCTGGCGTCTGCTGACGTCTTCTTGTCCCCAGTTCTTCCAGCTGGAGGTTTACAACAGTGACGGCTCACGGATGACAGAGAGTCAGATCCACAGTCAGCTGCTCAGGATCAGGTCTCAGTCCTGGAAGACCGACAAGGAGCCGATGGGCATCCTGACCAGCGAGCATCGCCACACCTGGGGACAGGCCTACAACCGCCTGCTGAGAGGTGGGCATCTGCACTGTGTTTATTTATTTATTTGTTTGTTTTACAGTATGAAAAGAGATATACAGGGCATACAATACAAAAAAGAGAATATAATCAAAACATTTAGAACAAATGCCATCAGTTAGCAGATTATCTGCTTGATTTTAAAATAAAAAGAAGCTCAGTGATTGATTGCTTTGATAGGTTGATTGATTACCTGTCACAAGGAAGTTTTAAATGTCTGAAACGTGTTTCTTATACAGTGCTGGCACAAAGTGGATCTTGGAAACCAATGCCAATTAAAAAAATCAATGTCAAACTCATGATATGCTTTGGTCTGTCTTTGCGCTGTGCTTGCACAGTGACAGGTTTGTCACAGATATGGCACTAAATTTAAGTGTGGACATGCTTCAATGCTCAGTGTTTGGTTTTTTTGTCTCTCTCTCTGGTTTGTATCTCAGATAAACTAAACAAAGAATCAGTGCGGCTGATAGAGACGGGACTTTTCTCCGTGTGCCTGGATTCTCCAGTGATGAGGATATCAGATGAGAAGTACGCACACTCACACTCACACAACTTTGTCCCATCCTCTGTCTAGTAGCACACACTCAGGTATTTGTGTGTTTGCTAAATATTTTAGGTAATCCTCTTTGTATTTAGATATAATTGTCTCATGTGTTGACATGAGCTTGTGCAACAATGAACGATTGTCACTTCTTTCGTTTGAAATGTCATCCTTGTTGCTACTTGCTGGCAGTTTTGTATCTGAACAATGTTGCACAGTTTATTGTGAACAAGGCTGAAGCTAATGTTTAATTTTTGATACATTTTTAAAAGGAACTGATCAGTAGGTTGTTTGTTGAAAGTTTTAAATAATAATTATCTTTGAAATAGATTTTTAAACATCAGTTCATATTCCAAGAGCCAAATTATTCAGTCTAGTAATATGGCGAGTCCTCTGGAGGAAAGCAAACCAACAAATATTTGACATTTTTGCTAATAAGTTTATTTAAACAGTGACTCAATTATCAGCTCGATATTTAACAAAAAAATTGATTTGACTCTCAGACATCAAAATGTAGTTTTTTTTAGCCAGTTAATATATATTTTTCTTGCTATGTTGTCTCTTTGTTCCAACTTTGATCGACAGGTATGCAAGTCGTAAAGCGGCTCAGGTTCTGCACGGAGGTGGCACGTTCTCCAACAGTGGCAACCGCTGGTTTGACAAAACGCTGCAGGTGAGCAGCAAGAAGAAACACAGGTGACCAGGAAAGGTTGGATTATATAACTACCTGATTAATGCCTGTCTATGTTTGTTTCACACAGTTTGTGGTGGGTGAGGACGGCTCATGGGGTATCCTGTATGAACAAGCCACAGCTGAGGGACCACCCATAGCAACACTGCTGGATCATATCCTGGACTACTGGTGAGACAGAAGGTTAATGAAGACAGATGTTAACCCATTCCGATGTTTTGTGGTGTTTATGCTTATGAGAAGAGAGTGGAGAGGAGCTTGGTTTATGCTTTACATCTGCTATGCTCATGTATACATACTGTGTGTTTTCTTGGCTGCAGTGAGAAACCAGACCCAAAGAGAGCCCCACTGGTCCCTTTGCCGATGCCCAAGAAGCTTTACTTCCACATAGACCGAGAAATCAAGAGGGACATCGAACACGCCAAGCAGAACCTTGACATGTAAGCCCTCAGTCTCCTCACTGACCCTCCTGTATAGGGTGAAGTGAGTGAACATTAAGTTAAGTATGTCATGATAAGAGAAGAAGTCCCTCACTTCTTAGCGTAAGCTGAATGTTTACTTTTCAAATCTAACACAGCAGCAGTGAATTTGGCTGCAGAGTGGAAACACATTTATCTCCTCTTAGTTAATGTAACCTTGACCCAAACAAAGCTCTCCCTGGTTCCACTGCCTTCTTCGCATCCATCAGAAGTTATTTTGGTCTTTATTTCCTGACCCCAACCCAAACACAAAGACATCATAGTCAGTTGTTTCCCTTAAGTCATTGTTTCTGATTATAGCATCACATCACATACAAACCTCACTGTCTAATTTAACAAATGGACTCAGGTGTCATCATACTTGAATCGCTGCTCTACAACTACTTGTCATCACGTGACCGAACATCTGTACTTAGATTTCATGACACCTGAGACCTAAGTTGATTTGCTGTAAAAGACTGTGAGACATGACCACAATCTCTGGATAAAGCTAATGAGGGGGTCTTAAATTTAGAAACACAGATTGACATTTTACATTTCCCTCAGATTGATCAACGATCTTGATGTCAACGTGTTCAACTTCACGGAGTTTGGCAAAGACCTTCCGAAGAAGCACAACCTGAGTCCAAACTCCTTCATCCAGGTCGCCCTGCAGCTTGCCTACTATAGGTCGGTCACATGATACTCTGTTTTCTTTGTAGTTTGTGCTGGAATTTGCAGTAGATTACCAGATTTTTTTTTTGTTCTTTTTGTTCTTCTTTCCCACAGAGTTCACAGTGATGTCTGTCCGGCTTGTGACATCGCCTCTCAGAGGATGTTTCGAGGAGGAAGGACAGAATATATCCGCTCACCAACGAATCAGACACTCAGGTTCATACAGGCCTTCGACAATCCGTCTGTATCGGTGAGACTCACAATGCTGGCCGGGAATCATTACACTGATTTTATTTGGATTTGTGCAATTAAATTGTTGGGAAATGTGATGCAGGTTGTATTATATTGTGTAGTATTTTTGTGTTGTAGCGGGAGGCAAAGCTACAACTGTTCAGAGAAGCTGTTGATGCCTACACAGCTCTGACTGCTCAGGTAAAAACCAAGTGAACAATCTCATAGCTTCTGTCTATTTTTAACTATTAGACACTGTTCTTATATATTTTGTTTTCCTGTTATGTGCAGACACTCAAAGGTCATGGCATTGACCACCATTTGCTCGGGCTCAAGCTGCAGGCCATTGAGGAAGGATTGAGCATTCCCAAAATCTTCATGGACACAGCATATGGGCTGGCAACACACTGGAAACTCCGAACAGGGCAGGTGTGTTCCTGTTTGATACCAGTTGTCTTTATTCATTTGCAGGAGGTCCTTCAAATCCTGTAGCACAAGAGGAAGTATGATTTTTTTTTTATTTATTTATTTTTTTTCCCATCATGCTGCAGCAATCACATGAAAGGATTTTTTCTATCAAGAGTTTCCCTGTTTTGCAGCATGTGGTGTTATCTTAACATGGCACATTTACAGTCTAAATGTGCTCAAGCTGGTCCTTTTTTCATGTGGTGTGAGTCAGACCTGTGGTTTATTTCTTCTCGATTTAACTTAAATTATGTTCCTCAAAGCTGATACTCGTGTGCTTTTTATGGCCTCTTATAATTTTTCTGGTTTTATATATAACATTTTGTCTTGTAGCTGCTGTGTAGTGATGTTCTGTCTCTAGCTGGTCAATTACAGAGTTAACACTTGTCCACCTTCTTCACCTTTTCACACTATGGTCTCAACTGTGTAAGATATCCTTTACACACAAAGAACACACACAATTACACCACCAGCCACCATTGATACAGTGGTATTGATTAGTAAGGAAACCAAACATGTACAAAATACTTGAGTCCAAATTGTTGGTTATTTGATATTGTCTCTTGTCCCTTCAGGTGCCTGCAAACACAGACAGTGTCATGTGCTTCGGACCTCTTGTTCCTGACGGTTACGCCATTTGTTACAACCCCCAGGCAGACCACGTCCACTTCTCCATCACCGCCTTCAACTGCTGCGAGGAAACCCATGCCGAGACATTGGCTGTCACTCTGAAGGAAACTTTGTGTCAGTTGCAGGAGCTGCTGCAGCCTGCTTTGTAGTGCTGTTCCCCTTCTATGTCCAACAGGATTAACCCACTCGCACACAGCCAGGACAAAACATTGTACCTTGGTTCATTTTGGTTTCTTCATGGGACTTATTTTTGACATGGATGGTACTTTTTCCTAAGTGAGTCAGTGGATGCTCTTGTCTTGAATAGTATGTGTAATGAAAGTAAAACTAAGAAGAAACCAACCTGACACTCCAGCATTAATCCAAACAAACTAACGTGACTGCACTGCTGTTACAAATCATGTGATGATTGGTAGCATGTTTAGTTGGCTCAAGAGAAAATTACTGTTTCATGGTTTGCACTGTCATCAGACAGTGGTGACAGTAGAGAGAGATGACAGATTTTTTTTTCCTCTAAGCTCAATTGGTGATGACATTATTGTATTCACTGTGTTGAACTGAATGCGAAGAGGCTCAGACCCCATCAGTGGGGCATGTGTTCTGCTGTCAGCCCACACGATTGGTTAATAAGCCTTTATCACATGATTTCCAATTTAAATGTTCCCTGTATGAGAAAGCGAGGGTGGATATAAGTACAAACAGCTTGCGGTTGTGTGTTTGACTTTGTTATAGCATACCTGCAGAAATCAGTTGAGTTATATCCACCATGCAGGAAACCACAAGATGTCCTGCTTACAACAACAATGAAAACCAGAGTGCAGCGGGGATCCACTCCAGGTCCCAGGAGACCACATGTTGTATTTGTGGCAACACAAATCATATTTTATGTACTTGACAGTCGCATCTGTTTTTGCAGAAAATAATTGTCACAGCTATTGCTAATAGAAATAATTGTGATGAAATAATAAATAATTGCCAAAGGTTTTTGGTGTGCTAATAAAATATATTTTATAAAAGACCAAACTAAAACAATGAAAGTCTTAATATAAGGGTCACAAGATGCAGGGTGGAGGACACAACAAACAGTCCAAAAGGAGTCTGCAATGGTTTTGCTGCAGGACAGCAACCACAATCATACCTAGAACAAGCTGCTGGCCAAGAACCGTGACCAGCTTTGAAGAACGAGAAGTGGGAATGTTGTAAACACAAACACTGAGTCATAATAATCAGTATTTTGACTCAGGAGTTTTCTCTTAGTTCCCTTAGGATGAATAAAAACTTCATGTGGTGTAGAAATATCCACAGTGCTGCAACTCTTTATTTAATTTTTCTAACAGATGTCCTGCAAATCAAACTATGTGCAGAAAAATAATATGAGGAACAAATGCGATCGGGAACTAAGCCAATCAAACAACCTGCAAGATCTGACATCAATTTGAATGGACAATAGCTGACAAAGTAAAATAATAATAATAACAGTCAGATAACTGCTTCATGCTGATTGGACGAAGTGAACCGGATATGACGTTACTCGGTTCTATTTAAAACCGGAACAAACAAAAAGCAGCAGAAACAGCTGAGCAGCTGGCTGATGTGTGAGTTCATGTGTCATTGAATCAGAAAAACACAGAGTGCAGTCTGTCTGTGTGTAAAAACAGGATCTGCAGCTGGAAAAAAAAAAAGATGGAGCCGAGGAAGAAGGCACGGCGTTAGCTCAGCAGCCAGACTTTATGTTTTTACTTTAATTAGTTTTATTTTTGTTTTGTTTTTTTGTTATTGTTGTTGTTGTTTTTAGCATATTTTTATGTAGCACACTATTGCGGGTTTTACTTGCGTGCGTTTCTTTTGTATTTGCTATCTTGGATTTACAATGAAGGGCTCCGGTTCTGCCATGTCAAGCCGGAGGAGGAGCAGCGAGGCGGCCGGGCTGCTGTTCCCGCTGCTCGGTGCTTGTCTCTGGGCTGCGGTGGTCGGATACAGGCCGGTGATAATTGTTCACGGTTTGTTCGACAGCTCGGGGGATTTTAAAAACTTACTGCGGTTCATAAACGAGGTGAGTGGGCACAACAAACAGTGTTTTTGTTCAGGGAGATATTTGTTACATAAATGTATAGTGTGTAATGTAGAGTATATAATACAGGCCTTACAGCTTATATCACCACATGTGTTCAACCTGAACATGCACTATGCAGCCTGGACTGATGTACTTTGATATTAAACAGGTTTTGTTACAATGCCTGAGTGAGTACATTGTCTTGTAAGTTTACTTATATGTCTTTTCCTTGCTCTAAAATGAAAAAGACATTCAGTAAAATGTGACGTTAAACACACAAAAAAAGCGGGAAGTGTTTATGTCATAGAGGCTATTCTTGCTATTTGTGCTCATAACTTTTAATACTCAACTGAAGATTATATTAGTTTCATGCTGTTTTTCTATTGATCCATTGTTGCAGCTCTACTTTCTCTCAATATGCACAGAAAAGGAAATTCTGCACTACTAATTCGTAATAATTAAACGTGAATTATTCTTCAGTAATAAGATTTTTTTCTTAAACTGCGTATTCTGTAAAAGCTGATTTAACTTTAGGTGCTTAAAATAAATTTTGATGCTTATACTTTTGGATTTCAGTAAAACTTTGTATTTTGGCCCTTTTACAGTAGAAGTTTTTCTACACCGGGATAATGGTACTTATACTGCTAAAAGAAGGAAATACTGCTTTCATTTCAACAGGACAATATATCCGGTATATATAGAAATAGAAATTTATCTTGGATCTGTACTTTTTGGTGCAATATAGTTGTGAGAATCACACTGTAAAGGAGGTTTTACTCTGTGAAGTCATATGTATTTGCAGAACAAAGGAAGAGCAAAAATGTGTGAAATGTGCCCCTTCCTGCTTGTGTTTTCCTCTTCATTCCTCCAAACCTCTCCCAGCCTTAGCAGACTGAGGAGGATATAAAAAGGGAAATTTGTGCGGGGGCTATAGTAAGGTTCATAAGGTTAATCTGAGACTCAGTTCCTCTTTTTAATAACCATTTTATTAGAAAGTTGTATCCTGAAACCGGAAATACAGACCTCACTCTCTTTTGTTTCAGTTAGCTTGTGTGCTCCTGCTTTTTCACCAAACTGACAAATGAATCATTAATATTTAAAGAACATCCTGATCACTTAGAAAACAGACATCCCAAAGGATCTTTGATAACAGAGGCATTTAGCTGAGAGGTTAGCTGTAGTTTTAATGCTGAGGTTAGCTTGTTGATTCCAGTATCTGTTTAACACCACTCAGTCACACCCTACAAGCTTAATTAAATAAGGCTATCCTCTGCTCTCGCCTGCAGTCTCATCCTGGAACAAATGTGACAGTCATCGACTTGTTTGACAGGAGTGCCAGTCTGGAGCCCATGTGGAAGCAGGTGGAAGGATTCAAAGCAGCTATTTACCCTATAATTCAAAACGCAGCAGATGGGGTTAACTTTATTTGCTACTCTCAAGGTCTGTGAGTGCATTTGTTCAGGTGAAATAACACAACAAGCAAATGATACCTTTTTATGATTATACAAATGTCTTTGTGAGTGATTTAGTTATTTCATTCTTGCAAAAAACCTACCTCAGTGTCTCATCTTAAAATTGTAAAAGCTCCACTCCCACATTTAAAACTACATTTCTCTGTGTTGTTTGCTGTTTTATTTGTTGGATAGATTATTTTATGGGGAATTTTTGCTTCAGTCAGGAGTTGGAAATTCCCAGCCAGCAACTCAAAATTCAAAATGGTCAAGAGTGAAGAAATACCCACGCTGATCTACATATGTACAGTAAATTACTCATGAGCAATTTTTGCCAGTAATTTACCAAAGACCATGTATTTTTCTGTGAGGAACTTTGGACTTTTCTAACCATTTTTTCACATTTTTATAAATTAAAAATCATTTTTAAAAAAGTGTTACACTGAAGTGTCTTCATAATGAGAGCTGAAACATCTCGGCGAATCAAAAATCTGCTGGCTTGGGTGGTATTTTGCTCTGTTTTTATGTTATTTGTTCATTTAATATTTTCAGGTTTTACTGACCTTACTAAAGTCAATGCAATAAAATTCTCACTATGTGGTAAAACACCGCAGTTTATTGTGTTGCTGCTGGAAACTCGAAGGCCGTAAAGTCTGATGGGAGATATTCTTTGTTTTTACAGGTGGGCTTGTTTGCAGAGGAATCCTCTCCACACTGTCTGACCACAATGTCCACTCCTTCATCTCTCTGTCCTCGCCTCAGGCCGGGCAATATGGAGGTGGGTTCAACTGCATCTGCAGCACAAAATGTAATCACTATTTTTTTTGTATAATTACAATGTGTCAAAGGGCAAAGCATGGAGATCAAAAACAGAGCTGCAATAGAGTGGATAGTAGCCTTAGATATATCACGCTGCACTCAAACATGGCTTCAAATGACAGATAATAGAAATGTAAGAAAGTAAAAGTTGATCTGTTAGCTTGTTTCTGCTTCTCCCATGTGACCAAGAAATTATTGCTCATTTCACAAGTTCAGTGCTGTTGTCTTCTCTCCATCTCCTCCATCTCTTTCTTTCTCGCAGACACAGACTACTTAAAGTACATTTTTCCTCAGTTTGTCAAGTCCAACCTGTACCACATCTGCTACACTGGGATAGGTCAGAGGATTTCCATCTGCAACTACTGGAATGGTGAGAATCTGCTTACAGTACACAAACAATGAGAACTTGTGGACCATGAAATTCACATTAATTATGCACGGTGCTGTTTTGTTCAGGTCCAAACACATTGCACCTCTAACCGTGAAGTTGCTCAAACACCAAGAAGTTACACAAACAAGTGTTTTGACATACTGGTTGTTTATCCTCTCTCCTCCTCCAGACCCCCACCACAGAGAGCTGTACGTGAACAGCAGTGATTATTTGGCTCTGCTCAACAGCGAGAGACCCAATCCAAATGCAACAGGTCAGCACATTCTTCGTGTGTAAAAGTTAGTTCACAAGTCCAACATCAGTAAATTATAAAGTGTCAAGTCAATGTAACTGTGACCAATTTGAGCCTTGTGAAAAAGAATTATGAATAAGTACGAGAAGATTGTGTTTCTAAGAAATATTCAAATCACAACATCCAGCAACTTAATGTGCTCCAGAAAGGTTTTTTCTAAAATATGCATCTCATTTTCATTTAATCGCTTGGAAGGAAATTATTTGAAATTTCTATCATACCATTGGATAAGATGAATTATTACCATGACATAAAATAACAGATGGTAGTAAGAAGTTATAAAACAATTTAAATGACATCAGGTATATAAGAAAATAAAATCTCAAAAACTTGATCCTGCTTTGTGACTCATAGTCTGTGTGACTTCCCAGGGATATATTTATGTAAGTGTCCACTGACAAATGATAAAGACACAGTAACGACTGCAGAACTGGCCTGAAAATCAGTATCACAGTGATCCAGTGATAGCTGTTTGGACATCCATGTATACATTTCAAACATGAACTATTAACAGCTAATTCAGACAAGTTATAATGGTGCTAATCTCCCTAATGTACACAACACATGTGGCCTAAAAGTAAAGACTATTTTGGGCCGCAGTTTTCTCATTATATGTTTGAGAGTCAGCCCAGACCCAACTTAATGTATTCTTCAAGTGTAATTATCATATATTTTTTTCTCAGAGTGGAAGAAAAACTTCCTCAAAATCGAAAAGCTGGTGCTGATTGGTGGACCAGATGACGGGGTCATCACTCCCTGGCAGTCGAGGTGAGCTAAATCTCTGTTTTGTGTAGTTTCTTAAAAATACTCGTTTAATATGATGTGTAATATTCCCTGTGAAACAGATAATGTTCTGTTCTCATTTTACGCTCAAACAACTTTTTCTGCATGGATGATCTGAGGACTCTCATGTGATGCTCACACATTATATCCCTCTGTCATACTTTACAGTCAGTTTGGATTCTATGATGACAACGAGACTGTTGTTGAGATGCAGCAGCAAGATGTGAGTGTAAATTACACAACACACATACAACACAGATTTTAGTCTATTTCATGATTTGGATTAATTTTAGTTATTTGTTGTCTCATCACCAACTAAACATTACTGTCTAAGACACCAGTAATGCAATTGCAGTAGTGGAATGAGAGTAAATGAATCTTAACATAAGACATTAAAAATAAAGGCTTTTTGACAAAAAATGGAGGAAAAATTGTTTCATCATACAGAAGAATTGAAATTTGCAGCACGTCATCAGATTGTTAGATCTCTTGCAGTAGATTCACTGAGCACTGATGCATGATTCTTTTCTCTTGTTCCAGTTATTCTTGAAAGATGTTTTCGGTCTGAAGACGCTGGCAGCTCGCGGGGATCTGATCATCTGCACTGTTCCCGGCGTGGAACATGTCTGGTGGCACTCGAATGAGACTGTGTTCCACATGTGCATGGAGAAATGGCTGGTGTAGCTCAAAACTCAGCACAGCACAGCACAGCACAGCACAGCACACACACACACACACACACACACACACACATAGATGCACACTTTGCAGTTTTATAAGCTCTTAACTTCCACTGTGTGTGAAACTCTGCGTCTAAAACACTGTGTAGTATCTTTCCACACTTTTCAGTGTTCTCTTGAGGACATAAACTAATTTATGTTCAAACAGATCACTTGAAAATCAAACAGCGTTGTCAAGATTTGTTTTCTTTGTACTTTCTGATGGGACCTTTATGCCACAGAAAAGAACTTTTTAATGATTGCATGGATCAACAAAACAAGATATAACGTATGAGCAATTTTTTTTTTTTGTTGAGTTTTACCTTTTCGGTGTCAGGCTAGCTGTTTGCCCCTTTTTTTTATGCTAACCTAAGCTAACCATCTATTGACTGTAGATTCATATTTACTGTGCAGACATGAGAGTAGCAGTGGCTGCCTCATTAGACTATTTCCCAAATTGTGAAGTTTTACTTTATTTATTTTAATTTTATTTTTTGGTTGCTGCTTTCAGATAAATCCAAAACAATGTTTTTACAAGGTACAAACCATCAGAACCTATTATTTTATGAAAGGAAGCAGACATTACAGGAGCACTCCAGCAATTTGTTGTTGCATTTAATCTGAGTCAAATAAAAAAAAAAAAGATCAAATAATTAGTACTAAAGATATCAGTCCCCAAAATTTTGCAATATCCATAATGTGACATGTTGATTTAAAAACCCATATGCTACAGACTTATAATACATGAAGTCTCAAACTGAAATGTGATAAACCTGATGAGATTTAGTTGTTGATAGTAAGCAAAATTGCTGTGTCCATTTTCTGTCAGCGTTTGTGGATGTCTTCCATGGCTGTCTGAAAATGTGCAAAAAGGTTTATGGTTATTTACTACTTTAAAATCCAGGGCCCACATACATACAGTATACCCATATGTGTGTGTGTGTGTGTGTGTGTGTGTCTGTGTGTGTTTGCTCACAGCTCAGACATACCTCAAAAAAAACAAAAAACAAAAAAAAAAAAACATGCAGCACAACGCAACAGTGCCTGAGCGACGTTCTGTCCTCTTCATGTACAGACTCACTGCCCTGCTCATCTTGTGATGCAGTAATTTATATCTTTTTATCCTTCCATTTTTAATCCAGGGGAGGGGGGATATAGTTTCCTGTTGTTCTTTAGTGGGCATGTCTGATTGTGAATATCATTTTTATCATTATCATGCAGTGCTTTGGAGCTGCACTCTGTCGCTTCAGTAGCCTTAAAATTTCCCCTCATGCCTCATTGCGACACGTCCATTACCGAAGTGCTATGAAACGCTGCCTTTAGTGACGGTTGCTAAAGATGATGGAGGAGTTAGAGATTGGCAGTGATATATTAGTGTTTACTTGTCCACCAAATTATTTTACTTTGCACTCTATACCTCCCATCGCATTTAGATATCTCAGGCATTTAAGTAACCCGTATGTTTCTTTGTCTCTATTGGAAAAAGGAACTTGTTTCTCTTAACTTTTTTTTTGGGATGTTTATTGTTGCCTGTTGTACTCACAGATGTTTCTCTAAGAAAAGGAAAAAATAGAAATATATGGGACATAAAAAAGAGGGCGAAAACTGTTTTGCAATGCAAATATTCCTCAGTGTTTAACCAGGTGAAAAAAGGGAAAATATCAAGAGCAGATGATTTTTTACAGTTTATTTTTGTTCAGTTTGAGGTATTATTTTACTTTTGTTGCATCACTTGTTTAATGTATGCTTGCACAAATTAAATTGCCTAGAGTAACTATAAATTAAGGATTTAAGGGATGTTCTCTCAGTTAAGTCTTGAAAATGTTTAATGTGGATATGAACACTTTTTTAAAACTCAAACAGAAATGACTTTTTTGATATTTTCCCACATTTCTACAGTATTTGGTCTGCAAATGAAAAAGTGCCAAATGTTGTCAAATCCTCAATAAAGGACAAATTTGAACATCAACGTGATTTTGGTTTATTTCAACAGATTATCTTCTTCTTGTGGGGAAACAGTGCTAACCACTTTGTCCTGATATTTCTTAATATGTGTTACAAACATACTTGTCAAGAAAAGCGGATTTTAACAATATACAAGGATCACAAAATTGTATAATATATGAATGTTTTTCCCCAACACAAATAAACAAAACAGAGCAAAAACGAGAACACACAAATCACACAACCCCCCTAAATAATAAATAGTAAATATTAATAATAATAAAAAAGAAAAAAAGCAGCATAAAAACGAACAAGTTTTTGTCCAAACACGGACCTCGACTACATTTACCGGCATGCCCTGCGCACCGGAAGTAGAGGACCAGTCCACCGGATATGTGGCCGCGGCGGAGCGAGAGGCCCTTTCCCGTCTGTGAGGAGTGTAGTACGGAGCGGCAGACACAAGTGAGTGAAAAATGAACTTTTTACTCGCTTTAAATGTCGTTGAAAATAACGTTGGAGAGTTCTGGGTTGACATGGGGACTCCCGTTGTCCGAGAAATACAAGCTAAGCCCATTTAATTTTGCCAAGAAGTGTTTTTATCTGCTTTGAATGTTTCAGTACGGGGACAACACCGCAGCGCGTTAGCATGTGGCTAACAGGCTAGCACATGTGGATGCGGCATGTCGACCAGCCGCCACGTTAGTCGTCCCCTCACCACCCTTTTTCCTCCACATGTAGCTTTTATTTCAGTTTAAACTCGGCCTGTTATGTCTGGTAAACGCCGCCGCCGGCCAATAATGCTCAAATTGTCGGTTTTCGGTCGTTTGTCAGCTTGTGAGCTGCCTTGGTTCAGGCTAGCTTCCGTGTGACAGACGCAGGCTTCAGCTCCGGCCCTGCTCTGAAACTGAGGATGTCTTTAATTCAGCACGTCTGACCAGATAAGCAGATAAAACTGCCATGTGGCTATTTTATCTGCTTTAGAGCTTCATAACAAACACGGGTTTTTCAATGTTGTGTAGCAGTGGTGCTTATTTTTCCAGCGGTGTGGGGTTTATTTGACCGATTTGGTATGCACTGCTTTATTTACATAAATGTGTCTTTTAGGTGATTTACGCTATAATACCAACTAAATGGATGACAGATCCATTAATTCCCACCATCAGTAACTTAAAAATCCATCACATTAAATTATGGACCACATATTTTGTAAATTGTTATGTCTGTCATATCTGCCTATGTGTTAAATGATCTGTTATCCTCTTTACCCCAGTGACTGAGTGGGAGACTGCCCCAGCCGTGGCTGAGACCCCAGAGATCAAGCTCTTTGGCAAGTGGAGTACTGATGATGTCCAGATCAATGACATCTCCCTGCAGGTAAGTAGCGCCAAAAAGTTGCTGCTTGTGTGAACTATGTGCTGTTGATTTAAATGCTTTTGCCAATATTAAGCGAGGCTAGAGTCACGCCTGGACACTGACCGGTTGTCCTGGTGTGCTAGAGTGCTCGCAGAGGAAAATGTCTCTGCTTATTCATTGGCTGTAGTCTGAAGTGGCCCAGTCAATCACCAACTTAGACACATCATCTTTTCATACATGCTGTACCTGTGCTCAGCATTAAAACTGCATAGTTTAGAGCAGATGTCTGAACTGTCTCTTTGTTACTACAGGATTACATTGCAGTAAAAGAGAAGTACGCCAAATACCTGCCACACTCTGGAGGACGTTATGCCGCCAAGCGTTTCCGCAAGGCCCAGTGCCCCATCGTGGAGCGTCTGACCAACTCCATGATGATGCACGGCCGCAACAACGGCAAGAAGCTGATGACTGTACGCATTGTCAAGCATGCCTTCGAGATCATCCACCTGCTGACTGGAGAGGTACATGCCACTACCTTAAACCCAGAAGCACATAGTTGATTTTGGTTTGCCGAGAATTTACTGCTCAGTATGGTTGGAATGATTTAAAAGTCAAAATATCAGGAATTAAGCGCTGCATTAATGTCCTAGTTGGTTGTCTTTTGGTTTTAGTCCTAAAATGCAATTAATTCAGTTCCTTTCTTTCTTCCCCCTCCTCCCTGTCATTGAGAACAACACAAGTTACAATTTTTCTGAGCCAGCTGTTGATATTGTTTTTTTAAAAAAAATAAATTGATACATGGATTTAAAAACATTATTATTGTTCATCAGGCTGTTGTTTATGTATGTGCAGAGGTAAATGGTTTTAATGAACCTAAAATACATCAGAACAGAAATTCAAGAAGCTCGCTTTGTCAGGTTTTGGAAACAGAAAAATTTCTTTAATATACAATTTTCTTCCCAGAATCCCCTTCAGGTCTTGGTGAACGCCATCATCAACAGTGGACCCCGTGAGGACTCCACCCGTATCGGCCGTGCCGGTACCGTCAGGAGGCAGGCCGTGGACGTGTCGCCCCTCCGCAGAGTTAACCAGGTAACATGTCCATCTCAAGAACACAAGTGTAGCCATGGAGGAAAACCCTGTTCCAGTCCAGACATAAAAATGTTGTTGCCTTTACAGGTATTTGACAAAGATGTGAATCATCAGGGAGAACTTTATCAGCTTTTTCATTTTATACGAATTGGTTTTAAACTTAATTGTAATTGTTTAAGCACAAAGCTGAGTATTCACTTTCTATGTCTGCAGGTTGTTCAAATTTTGCTGCTTTATTTCCCTGAGGTGAATGATTTCATGTGTATTCACTAAGCGAGGCTAGAGTCACGTCTGGATACTACCTGTTGTCCTGGTGTGCTAGAGCACTCGTAGAGGAAAGTGTCTTTGCTTATTCATTGGCTGTAGTCTGTTGTGGCCCAGTCAATCACCAACTCAGACACATGTCTCTACCAGCCTGTGTTTGTTCCACTGAAGTTGATGTGTCAGCCTGTCTCATCCTCTCACCCTTGTTTTGCAGGCCATCTGGCTGCTGTGCACAGGAGCAAGAGAAGCTGCTTTCAGGAACATCAAGACCATCGCCGAGTGTCTGGCTGATGAGCTGATCAATGCAGCTAAGGTAAGTCTTTATACATTTTATTCAAGTTAAAATCGAGAAGTTGTATGACACACAAGCTGTGATGCATATTAAACTTTAAATTTCTTGTTTCAGGGTTCATCTAACTCCTACGCCATCAAGAAGAAAGACGAGTTGGAGAGAGTTGCCAAGTCCAACCGTTAAACATGTTTGCTTTCTAACAAAACAAATAAATCTCAAGAAATTTTTGTTGATTTCATGCATTTTTAATGAATCTCTTCACACAAATGTTTGGAGCATCTGATACAGACATGTACTACTGGTTAAACTAGTGCAGTCCAATACATTAAACTGATCATTTGAGGATGGAAGTTGTGATGCTGTTAATTTTATCATATCACTAGGATGGAAGAAATACTAGCAACACATGCACTAACAATTTTCACCAATTCAAAACTGCAGCCTCAAATGACCTGAAACACTTTAATAAAATCTTGCAATAAAGCCTTCAGTTATTTTGACTGCATTAGTTTAAATTTTTACTTAATAAAATTGCAAACTAGATCTAAATTACATGTAAACAAGGAGTCTTACAAGTTGTCAGTTAAATTTTAGTAGCATATCTACACTTGCTATAAAGTCATAAGGAAAACAAACAGCTATTTAATATAAATCTGCATTTCTACACTGTTACAAACCTGTAATTTTAAACTGTCACAAAATTAACAAGTCATGAACTACATATCAGCCAGTTTTATAGCAGATACGAGCGCTAAATAAAGCCCTTCAATTTGGGCACCACAGGGTTACACTGAGCTCTTAAAAAGCATATTTAGTTTCCTCAAACTAAAAAGTCCTGGGGAGATTAAAAAGCCATTTAGTGGTTTCATGAGTGGAGTTAGGACTTCTGTGCTGCAGATGAGCTTTTTGCTACACTGATAGATGGATCATATTCTCTCATACAAATGCTGTGTCAGTCCCTTAATAATAAATAATGGAGAATTTAAAATTGGTGGGAAGTGTTTCTGAAGGTCACACCAGCACTGTGAGCATGTGCAGGTAAATACTGTGTAACATACTGACTGCGTGTGTGTGTGTGTACTCCCTCTCAGAAATAGGTGTGTTTTCTGTTGATGAGGAGACAGAGCGAGGACAGGGACGCTCCCAGTTTTTGGGCCTCGCTGCAGGCTGTAGGCAGCAGGGTGTAGTCCTGCAGCTTCTGGAAGGCCTGCACAGAGGAAACAATTCACTCATCACTGGCACTGACTGTGCTGTGCACACGTGAAGGAAGAATTCAGTCTAATAAAAAATGGAAAAGCTGTTCACTGCCTGGATTACAGTCAGGCTTCAGACTTTAGCGTGTTATGTTCACAGCAACAACTTGAAGTTTTCACTCTTCTTCGCTCTTTGTAACAGTGTATACAGTTAATTTGAGACTAAGCATAAATGATCAGAAATGTCAGTGTTGTTAAACAGAGTTTTCAGTTTGATCATTTATCTTTCAGATTCAGATGAGGTGATCCTGTTTTGATTGGACAGCAATCAAATAGATGGTAATTTAAAGTTAACAACATTTTACATTAATGTGGCTTTAACAGAGTCCTGTCTGATGTAATTCACAACAGCTACCTTCACTGAATATGACCTTTCAGCTCATGCTCACAAAAAAAAAAACAAAAAACTTCTAAGTGCTAAGAATTTTCAAGATATCTGGACTTCTGTCCCTCACACCTACTCACATTTTTACCAGGTCAGTGATGGAGGATCGTGCTGTGAGTGAGAAAATGGCTTCAAAAGACATTTTATCTTCTGGAGACAAAGACGGCGTCAGTCACAGCAGTCCAAATATACTGTCTTAGAGCAACTTGAGATCTCTTACTAAGATATTTCTGTTTGCTCTTCTTGAAATCAGTTACAGAGAATTACAGCAAAGATCTGTATTACAGGAAATGTTCTGTCTGTTAAACTTGTTATAAAGTGTGTGGGAGTTGTTCAATTTTCTGTCGAATAGTGATTAAGTTACTGTAACTGAAAAGGCCGAGTCTGCAGTATCTTTAATACTGTTTTAGAAAAACGCAGGGCTTTAACTCCCAGTAGCGAGAGCTAAGTAGAACAGACAGAAATGATGTTTGACTTAGGTTCACTGGTCATGGCCATCACTGATCAGTTTACTTGTCAGAACTCAGCCTATTAAAACATTTATGTTATGATTTGAAATGTTTTACCTCTGTGTCAATAACTTCTTATCATCTTTCTATGGTTTGAACCCGAGGTCACCAACTCCAGTCCTGGAGGGCTACTGCCCTGCATGCTTCAGATGTTACCCTGCTCCAACACACCTGATTCAAATGATCAGCTTGTCATCAAGCTCTGCTGAGGTCTGATAAGGAGCCACTCATTTGAATCAGGTGTGTTGGAGCAGGGTAACATCTAAAACATGCAGGGCAGTAGCTCTCCAGGACCGGAGTTGGTGACTCCTGGTCTGAACCTTTTTCACTGATGAGCCTCAACCTCAAAATATTAAGACTGAGCTCTATATCAGTGTTTTGTTTTGTTTTCTGTACTCACAGAGAAGCTGTCAGGACACTCGTCTGCAGGCCGGTGCAGCAGGAAGTCCCGTTTAGATGGACCTTTGATGTAGATGCAGTTTGCAGCTGATTCCTCAGGGACAGTGAGGACTTCATAGTGGTGATCAGTCAGCTGCTCCATCATCTGGAGACAAACACACACTTATGTTAGTGTGCACTGTCAAACAGCTCCACACACACACTGCAGCAGACCACTCCCAGCTTCACACACAGACACAAAGCCAAGAGCATTATTAATGCTCTGACATGAGCAGTCAGGAGATATATGATATGTTCAGGTCACATTAGTGCAGAGAGAGGGATAACAGGGCAGATAGACAACAGTACTGACAGCTAGATGTTTGGATCTGGAAATTACATGACTGTCTATTTGTCAATGTCAATAATGTCAATATTCTCAATATAATATTAACATATTTAACTACAAAACTGATACAACTCTACACTACACAAATATAAATCAGCAAAACAAAATTGTATTTCTAGCTTGTACTGATGATCCAACTGCAGAATATATATGATATAAATGTTAATATAGAGTATAAACACAATAAAAGTGGCTTTAATGCATTAAAAATAATTTAAATTTAATAAATTGAGAAAAAATGAAAATGCCCCATTTGCCTTGACACAGAAAGGTTTGCCACATGGATACTCACACACCTGCTGCATGTACACACAAACACTTACCCGGAGTGTCTTCTTGGCCCCGTCACTGCTGCTTATGATGATTGTGTCTGGGCCTCCCATGGAGCAGATGTTTCTCAGTCGGGCTCCACCACAGACGGGGACAGTGGACACGGCGAAGTCCTGAGCAGATGGAGGGTGAAAGTTTTAATTCTGTCCTCTCAGGTTTCTTTGAGATTTAATCTACTCCTTCACAGTACAAAGCTCAAGTGCAAGAATTTTAATCAAATTCAGTTTGCAGCACATCGGGGTCATACCAGGATACAAATAAATACAGTGTGTGGAACAGGAGCATTTTGTACTCAGATTTGCGCATACAATGAAAAATACGTGAACACCAAACATCTATAAAGCAGTAAAAATATTGCTGACTGGAATTTTATGAATGAAGCCCATTAGTCACAACTCAGAAACCTGATACAAGCGGAAGATGTCTTTCACCCCAGACCACATGACCGCCCCCACCCACACTGGCTCATACCAGACTGAGCCAGCACACAAACATGTTCAACACGGGTGGATGCAAAGTGTGCGTTAAAATGTAAAATGCACTTAGGAGAGTGGGGGAACCAGCACTAATGAGTGGGCTGTGCAGAGCCCAGGGGGCCCCTCTGTGTGGTCTCCGTTATTTGGCCGGTGGAACGACCTCATTCATCACTGTTTACAGACTGTAATTCCCCAAATGCAATGATGCAAATGGCCACCTGTTCACTTTGGCAGCACAGTTCATCTTCTGACAAGGATCTTGGCAATGCCTATATGTTGCACTGACTTGAAAAAAAATGTAAACTAGCTAATATTTTGTGGTTTATTGACGAGTCTGGTCTTCCACAGAGCTTGATGGGAGCACAGCTGGTATTCACACTATAATTCACTGATTCACTGGTCAGCCATCTTCTCTCATGGCTCTCTTTACCCTGAAAGTGTCTGCCAACACCTCTGCCCCTCTGCGGTTGGTGTGGGAGGAGATGCCGACAAAGAATTCCCTCCCCGTGAAGAGGATATCGCTGCCCTCCAGGGTGGCCCCTCCAGAGTCCCCCTCCTCAGTCCCCATCTCCACCACAGTCAGGTTCAGCTCGGACATCACCCTCCTCACTGCCTCCGCCTGCAGAGACGGAGAGACACTTCCACTTTGAGCAATCACACAGGTAGTCACTGCCCTGTGACTGTTGACAGGTTTTTTCAACCAATTTATTTTGAATTTACAGAGTCAATGAAATAAAGCCTCATCATATTCCCACTATAATTAGCACTGAATAACTTTCCTTTTAAATCACAGTTCTTTAAATGTCGATAAATCTCCAGCCAAAGTCAATTCAGGCTCCAGAGTTGCACAATGTGCAAAAATAAAACAACCCTGTTGTGACCATTTAGGCAGATATTGCAATTGCTATATAGGATATATATATATAGGATTTGGATTTCAGTGGAATGATTGTTTTTGCATTTCATTTAATAAGGTTGTGCATCAAACACACGTGTGGAGATTATGATTTGTAGGCCAAGACGTCCCTGTAGCACCACGGAGCTTATGGTGCTAACAAAGGCCACAAATGTCAACACATTTTATCTTCATGATAAAAAGTGCAGCTCCTGTTATTTGGATATGAAGCTCAGCCATGTTCTGATTCTAATTATATTTTGATTAAGAGTGCAGCCCCAGCTGCCACAGAGCATTATGTTGCACTACTGAAACCAAACCCAGAACTAAAAATAAAATAAATAAATAAAAGAAGGGAAGAATGAGTTTTGCCCTTGTTATTAAACCCAGGATCAATTACCTACCCCTCAGAGGGAAATTAAACTCTCTGACAAGGCACAAAAAGAATCTGTTGGACCAATAATAACCTAACGTTGCCTGTCGCCAGTTTAAACAAGCATCTACACAAGCTTGATTCTCATAGCACTCTGATAGGACCTGAAACAAAAGGCCTCTACTTTATCTCACAAAGCAAGATTAAGTGTATTTTAGAAGATTAGAGGTGCAGAAAAGGGTCACTAAAGCCGCCTTCTCGTTCTCTCTGGCATTACCTCACTGCGTCTCTGCTGTTTGAAGGGCCTGGTGATGAGCGCCGTGTCCCCTTGGATGACTGCCACATCCTCTATTCTCCAGCTCTCCGGCAGCTCGGGATCGGGGGGGATCTCGATCAGCTGCAGACCCACCTTCTGCCTCAGTGCTCCCGTCAGGCAACCGAACTGACGCTGCGCTTTGGCAAGATCCACAGAGATCTCCCCGTTCTCACCACCGTCTCCCTCAGGCTTCCCAAAGGTCTCCGGTATGCCCCGCACCACAGCGTGGGTGAAGCGGCCATATGGGCACATGTTGGCCATGTTTTCATTCAAAAGTGTTAGCAGGTGTTTGTGGTCAGCAAAAAAACAAGCAATAGCTGTTAAAAAAAAAAAAGAAGTATGTGTTTGCAACTTTCTTGCAGTCTCTAAATGAAGCTATTGTGATGGATGAGGAGGTCCAGAGGGCGGGTGGAGAGCATCTTCATCTCCACTTCGCTGCTCCTTCTTTCATTTCGGTCTGCAGATGTGAAGAGGTGGAGGCAGATGATCTCAGCTTTAGACAGAGGGAGATGGACACATCAAGGTAAAAGCCTGACACAATGGAACAAACACTACAAGTATTAAATTTGAAGCTCTGGTGTCTACAGCTTTTGAGGGATACAAACATTTCAGTAGCACGAGCTGCTCTCCTTTGAGATATAAATATCTGTCTCAGTGTTTTGGTTATTTCAGATTGTACAACATCAAGATGAAGATAGCATGAAAGAAGTCTACTTATGTGACTTGGCTTTTTTTTTTTTAATTATTATTGTTGTTATGTAAGAAGAAACTAATTGTAAAAACAACCAAGGGATGCTGAAATAACACAAAGAGACAGCATGCTACACAAAAGGACGGCTGTCCAAGGTTAGATTGGTATGAAACATTATTCAATAGTCCAACAATATGCTGCAAAGCCTTTCCATATTTGGACTGGGGGTCAGATTTGGGACAATCGTCCTTTTCTCATGTTGCCTGTCGCCCACTGTGAGGCTGAAGGGGGGGAGACTCCACACAGGATGTTGCCTGAATCTGCTCCTCAACTTTGAGCACAAAGTCCTGAGCTTTGGTGTTCACTTCACCTTCACAGAGAACCACACAAAAAGCACATTATGGCGACTTATCTGCAAGTTCACACTGTCAGTAATTGCAGAAGTTTTTTTTCCCACACTTTGCTTGTTTTGTCCAGCTGCAAACAAACAACGCCTGAACAAAACCATCTGTCTGCAGGAGTTCACCGCCCAGCAGCTCCATCTGAGGATGTCTGCGTCTTATTGTCAGGATAAACTGTCTCTAACCTCCACAGGAAGTTACACAAATTACAAACACACACCTGAAAGTGGCGCTTACCTGCTTTTTCTTTTTCTTTTTTTTCTCCACTGTCGTATCTTCAACGTTTCCCTCCGTGTGATTTCATTTCCAGACCGACTCCGGCCCCGTTACTCCCTCCGTGCTTCTCCCCCTCAGACCACGTGTCAAGATGGCGCAGATGAGCCCGGCTGCTTCCGGTTGGTTCTTTCAAAATAAGGCAGACCCAATTCGTTAATTTCCAGGGCACGTTTAGTTTTTTGCAGGCCCCACTGAACAGAAATGTTACCAGAAATATGTGCACACTTAAGAGTTATAATATAGAATGTATACGTTCTATATAAAGATGCAAGTTAAAAATAGTAAATAAAAAATTGATGCAAATATAAAAATATAAGGAGTGCAGTGTAGAATAAACAGATAAGTGTTTTGGGTGCAGCGGTGATCCAGCATGTTATTATTATTATTGTTATTAATTCACAGTGTTCATTGCAGAGTAATGTGGTCAGTTCTGTTTGGGTGAAACTGAGTAAAGTTATTCAGTAACTTACAACACGTAACGTACAACAGGTGTAGCTCTAAATCGCAAAAGATAGAGTCAGATAAAATAAAAAAGTTTGAAAAAGTGAAATGGTGGTAGATATGTTACACATATCTCCTATTTGGCGCATGCTCTTATTTTGTAAAAAAAAAAAACCAAAAACAAAACGACAACCTGAAAACACATTTCCGGTCCGCTGCATGCGTTTACTGATAGTTTGACACAGCTGAGCTCCAAACATTTCATCTAAACACCCCCCATCCCCCACCCGTCCTGCCCAGATTCAATCAACGTTGATTAAAGTTATCACAGTCACTGCTGCTGTGCAGACGTTTTAACAAGAACAAAATCCACATAAAAAAAACTCTGCAACATCTTCTGTAGAGGCAGAGAGGAAAGCATCAGTGTCTGAGTTAAATTAAATAATCTCTTAAATCTCTTTAAGCATATAAAAGAGTTCTGTCCAGAATTAGACTTTAATAATAAGGGAGGCATAAACAACAAAAAGGGGGTTTCCATGAAAATGAAAGGGTCATGTTGAAGCTTAAGGCTGATTTCTAAAGTTGCAGACTTCAGTAGGTCGCATTCATCCAAGCTGAAACAAAAACACGGTATTTCACTTCATTAGCGTCTCGTTTGTGGCACAAATGTGTGAAATTAAGACGCATTGGCTGAACAGTGAATATTAATGTCCACATCGGTCTGATTTAAGGTGTTAGAGCTGCCAATTTAGGGGTTTCCATTGAAAGCTGTTGCTGCCACTGTTGTTTACAAAAAGCATCAAGATGTATGATGTTTTTCCAACTAGCTGTGATTTTACTGGAACAAAATGAAAACAGTTGGCATCAACATGAATTTGGTATCAGTTACGTTAGTGCTAACAGTGAGGCTGGTTTTTATGAAAGTGAACCATTGTTCTTTTGACCACTAAGATAATGTTAGTGCACAGCTTTACGTCTGAATAACTGTACATGCAGATTTTGGAGCCTTTTAAACTTAATTACATTAAAGATGAGGAGATTTTTTTTTTTAGCTAGTCAGAGTAACAAAGACCACTTGAATCTTCTGCAAAGAAAAAGTTTACTGACACCTTTTCCTTGTATTAAGACTCAGAATTAATGAGAGACTATTGTTTGTTTATTAGGTTTTCCAGGATTGAGGACATCTATTTCCTCAGTAATCTGGAACTACTGTTTGTGAAAGGTCAGAGGCTGTGCTAGCAAACCGAACTCTATGCTGGTATCTACCTTTTGAAAATAGACTACGACTGTCCGCAGAGCGTCAAAGAAGTCAATATTGTTCTCATCTCACTCACAGTGGCCTGAATAAATGGCTCCATTAACCTTATCAGGTTCTCAGTTGATTCGTTTTGCTTGGCTCTGTAAACAGTTTCAGCCTGGTCACATTTGTCCCCCCCCCGTTCAAAGTCATCACAGATTAAGGCCGTGCTACAGAGCCATCGCCGTTGTCTGTTTTTGTCTGCATGACATGACAAAAAATAATCTGGCTTTTCCTGAAAAGTAGGTCAAATGATGTCGGACACTGTTGAGGTAGTTGGATAAACCGGCTGCCTCATCTGTTGTAGGTTGTGAATTGTTAATACTCCAATATAACTAAGATCAACTTTTTTCCTTTGGCAAATGTGATGTTTGTAGATCGGGACAGCAGTGTTGTAAACATGCATAAACATATCCAGGTGGCTATGAGCTTGTTTACATAAATGTGTGCAGGCCTGAGGTTGCGTGACTCCGATAGTGGCACGATATTCCCTTCTGACTCGGTTGTGTTACTGCAGTTAAAACCATCAACACAGAGCCGTACAGTAGCAAGAAAGAATGACAAAACACCTCAGTGTATCTCTGTAGACAGAGGTTGATGTAAAAGCAGTGAGAATTGTGGAAGATTGGGGGGGTGGAGGGGGGGTTGGGAGGTAGAGGACACAGACAGGATTAAAGAACACCATCTGTCCACTGAGATCCTTCAGCCAACGCACAAAACACCCCAGTCAGATAGAGCGTCAGTGGGCTAACCACACCGCATTTAAACAGACGCACCCACTGCCCCAAAGTCAAAATGTCAGAAAACCTTTGCCCTCCAAGATGCTTTCCTTTCTTCAAATTAATTCAGTGGGATTTATAATACCTATAATAGCTGAGTGTTGAAATGTGAAAGACACACATGAACAAATCAGAAAAGTGTGTAACAGCCTAATAACTTACCAAAAAATAAATCACTGCATATTGACAACAAAGCTGCTGCCTGGGATTCTTTTCTGATTCACACCAAACTCTGTTCAAAACCTCTGACCAGCAAAACACTTCAAACAGTGTCACAAGTCAAAAAAAAAAAAAGCAAAACGATTTTCATGACCTTTTCAGATCCTGTTGATGATCTTGGCACACAAAAGATTATCCTAATTATTAAAATTAATATATACCAAACCTAACCCCTGCAACACTCCACGGGTTTTGTTGGGGGCTTTGGTTTGTGTGCTGTGTCATTAATTGACTGGTAAAGAGCTTATTCAGTCAGAGCCTGCTTGGCTCGCTTCATCACAAGACTGCTGTCAGCAGACTCTCCTACATGTTGGCCTCACGTCTCCCATTATGGCCTAAAGGATAATTCAGTTAAAGCAGCTCGCTCTCCGACTCACTGACTCTCTGTCTCTGACATGCTGACTTTCTCTGCTGTTTCTTCATCTGCTGACTCTTTTCTGTACTCTGCTGACTTTATTGCTGCCCACCTTTTCTGACTCTACATGCTTCCTATCGCACCCATATACACACAGTCGGGTTATTTTGATGAAAATAAAGGACAGGAATGTAGGTCAAAGCTGCAGAAAGATCTTTTTCCTTTAAATCACAACATTTTGCATTTTAGCCATTAATTCTAATCTAAACAATGCTCTAACCCTCCGGAGTTAATGTTCATTCTAGTGAATATTTGGATTGTCTGTCTTGCTTGTCTTTGCTTTGCAACATGACCAACCACAAAATATTGTCTCACATATATACAGTAGGAGAAGCTACAAAATAATAAATGAGAACTATAATACAATTTTCAACATATAAAATTATTTTACATCAGCTTTTTTTTTCAGGTATTGAAACGTGTGTAAGCACTAATGAATATTTCAAAGTGTTTTTTTCCCCAGTTTTCTGTACATGATATATAAATGGAGGTCTCTCTCTCTACTCGACTTAGATGTTACTCTAAATGCAACATATAAGTACATTTTGCACGTAAGAGTAAACTTGAGTTAATGTTACTGCTTTGTCACTCAGTTCCTTTAAGTACCAAAGTAAAAGTGTCTGTGTTTCCTAACTGAACAATTGAACTACTTTGGAAATCACTTTCATGTCACAGGACTCGGAGTTTGACATAGAAACACATCCTGTAATTCACCTTTCACTTTACTCATGTCAGCTGATCATAATCACGTCTCCAAATTAAATCTGAAGCTCAAGGGAGGAGACGACGACTGTCTGACCGACATGGGAATTAAAATCAGGCCTACGACAAGAGAGAAGAGTCGAAAGTGACAGAAAAATAAATATCTCTAATAATATAAACTACAGAACAGTTCATCCGCTTCACAAAAACACAGCACGAGAAAAGACAGAAGAAAAATTCAGCAAGCGACTCCGAGTGTGAATTTGGGCATCAAAGAAGAAGAGAAATGTCATTTAGGAGTGAGTTGAAGGACACAGCAGCTCAACAGTCAGTTTAATGAGAAGCTTCTAACATCGCAGGACAGGACTTTTTTTTTGGTGCCACTCAACTTGAAAACCTGAACACCTCAAGACATTTCTGAGTGGAAACATCATGCATCGTTTACAGCTCCTCTTTGTCTTCCTGTGTTGTGTTCCTTTGGCAGGTATGTCTAATTGCTAGGAAATGCCTTTTTAATGAAAACCTGATTACTTGAAAAGTGTTTTTAGCAGCACAGAATAGTTTCACATCTCACAAGATGATGCTCGAATGAACATTGAGAAAATTTTTCTCCCCATTAAAAATCCACATACCCATAACCTTCCTTTGTAACTGATGGGGAACAAATATAGTTTCAAGCTTCGGTCGTCTTGATTGAAAGTGGAAACAGAAAGAAGGTTTACAGCCTCAAACTGTAACTGCTGCATTATGTTGTGGATACTATTCAATTGTTTTCAGACCAATTTCATTTAAGATCTTATATTTAGCATTCCTAAACAGACTATAACCATTTCATTGTTTACGACAATCTAAAGTATAGTGAAAAGTTGATATAGACCTGTATTAATTAACTACCAACAAGTAGAACTTCTCTGATAGACACACAAAAGTGGATCCTGAATGAAAATACAGTTAAATATGTAAAATATGCTCTCCTAAAGTTTATCATTTATGAAAATTGACTTATTTCTGCTTACAACTCCTTTTCAACTGTTTGAAATTGCTAATAAGCAATTACTAGAAATGTAAAATCAAATGAAAATCTGTTCATTTTTTGAATTATGTTGTTTTACTCCTGGAGGGAAAAGAATCATATGAATGTTTTAAACCAAAATGAATCATTTCCTGCTGAGCAACAAACTGTTTTTTTCCTTCACAGAGGTCGAAGCCGTTTGCTTGTATCTTATTGCATGTAAATCAAATTGTTGAGCGGAAATGTAAAAATCTTATCAAAGGTAACTCCAGAAACTGTCACCGTTAGAATGTTTGTCCAGCAGGGTGCGCTCACAGCTGTAAAATAGGCTGCTCAGTAGCCTCAATAGCTTCTTTAATTAAAGGATCATTTCCAAAAATGCTCATTTATGTTGAGTTGTGTTGAGATTTTTAAAGGGAATCAGTCCTCAAACATACAGAAGTGATCAAATTTTACTGTCAGTTAGTTACCTAATATTTCCCATTGCCTCCCTCAGGCTCTTTGTACTGTTACACCTGCCTGTTCCCGGCCATCTCTCCTATTGACTGCTTCAGGTTTCCACAGGAGTGTCCTGCTGGGCAGCGCTGCCTGTCAAGCACAGCAACAGGAATTCAGGGTATAATACAGATCTGTGTGTGTGAGTGTGTGTCGTCGTGTCTTTGTCTGTGTGTGAGAGTCCATTTCTGTGTCTGGAAGTGAGATCATTTTCTGAGAATCGAGGGTATGATGGTCACAAATTGGCAGACAAAAAACCCCACTGTGCAGAACATCATCTGGGAACAGATTCAAGAAACTGCCAGTACTAAGCCAGTCTTTTTTCTTTTTTTTTTTCAGCCAATTGGATTTAAAGACAAACAATGCAAATGAAGTGAAAAAGCTGACTTATCTTTAGATTGAGATAAGTAAGTAGAAGCTGCTTTCCTTCTTCCCACATTGTTCACTCAAAGTGGGCCAAATGGTTCTAAACCTAGACTGTGCAACTTTTTAAATAAGAAATGTCACTTTGTTCAGTTTCCAAGTTTTAGGCTGTTTGTTACATTTGCTGATGTTACTTTATTTCTTGAACATGCCAGTGTTACTCTGCATTTTAGCATCTCAGTAGCTCAGTAGCTGAAAAACGATAAAAATCAGGGGTGAGTTTATCATCCTTTTCATCTTTTTCATACCTAATACTCTTCGTACACGATGATGTCCCTTTCCACTTCAGGCAAGAGGGGTCTAAAAGCTTTTTTTTCCTAATTTGATAAGATGTCCTTTCTCAAATGAAATGAAGGTGATCTGGTCCCAGATATATAAACATATTTAAAACGTTCTCTCTTGCAGGTGATCTACAGGTGGTGATGTATGAGAAGAGTTGTGCCATCGCGGCCCAGTGTGGGCTGAGAGGACAGAAATACGTCTCAGGCCTCTTCTTCAACTACACCAACGACTGCTGTGACACTGACCTGTGCAACGGGGCCGGGCCTGTTGCTGCCCTCGGCTGGAGAGGGCTCACCTTCTCCCTGCTGCCTGCGCTCGCTCTGCTGCTGGCCTGAAGCTGGAGGACGTCCTGACCTGGGACAGATCTGGAAAAGATCTTTATTCACAGCAACATGGTATATGCACTCATTATTGTTTTTAAATATTTTTCCACCCATTGCAAGAAAAACTCACATAAAAATGCAGGTAAAAACCCAGACTTGGTCCAAACTGTTGATCTTAAAGTTCTTAATAATGCGATTTGACATTTGTTTAAACCCATTTCAACACGTGTAAACAATGTCTACTCTTTATAAGATGTAGGAGTAGTTTATTTCTTTGTGTATTGCTTCTTTTGAAGAACAATTTTTTGAAGTCAGAAGAATATGTAAGATTTTTTTTTTTTTTTTTTTTTAATATTTGTAATATTCTTTTCCTGTTCCCTCGTATTTCAGAACACCAGGTTGGGAACAATTTGTCAAAAAGCAAATAAATGGGAAAAATGAAAGCTCCGAACCAACGACACACTAAAATATAGACAGAAAAAAAAAGCAGACTAATAAAGATATAAGAAACTAAATATATGATAACAGGTGTAAGCTTTTTTTTCCAATTTATCGTTAATGAAAATACTTTTGTGATGCAAATAAAACTTTGATATACTAGATTAAGAGATGAAAAGATAAAAGTTGGATCAAGAAATGCCTTCTTAGTATCATCTCATTTTTGCTCTTTATTAATTAACATTGTGTTGTTTTGAAAATGAACAAACTTGTTGATGTTTGAGATTTTAATGCTCTGCTTTTATTTTTAACTTTCTTCGGCGATCTGAAAGTTGTTTTCTCAAGAAAAAAAAAAAACCAAAACAAACCAACTGATTTGTTATCAATATATTTTTATTGAGACATTAATAAATGCATCTTTGAAGCGCCTTTAGGTATAAAATACATTTCTGCTGTGGTATTAGTTTGATTGTCTTCATTGTTGGTCTAAATATACTGATTTAGCGTCCACAACACACTTTAGATCCTGCAGACTTTTAAGTGCAACTGTTTTAGACTAAATGGCAAACAGATTTTTTTTTTTTTAAACAAGGTTAAATATTTGGGCAGAAATGCTTAGCGACAGGAAACAGAAAAGCACAAATATAGGACCCACTATAAAGGCATGAAGATTAAAAAAACAAGAGTTAATGAAACTAATGAAAGTCATTTTAAATGTCCCTGAAATTGCTTCATGTTTTATAGTAAGAAGTGAAAAACTCTTCATCTTGGAGAGAGGAAATACTAAACTTAATCAACAATGAAATTATTCAGACACGACTCACTCCTTTAAATATTGGTCCATTCTAAAAAAATTGGGGAAATCCACAACAATTCAGTCAAATAAAATGCATCATCCCTTTGATCAACACTGCATCACACAGTCCATCAGTGAAGGTTCGACGTGTGATTAAAACTTCTGCAGAAAAATAACCAACTGTGCTCACACTAATATACTCAAAGTCTGTGGACAAGATTGTCTTTTTGTAATGTGTTTAAATTGCACTTTGGTTTTAATTCTCTTAGAGGTTTCACCCTGATCTGAAAGATTCAACATTAAGAGGCAACAAAGGTGTTTGTGTAAATGGAGTCTTGATCACAAACTGCCTCTGTAAATACCAATTTGTATTGTTTCTTGCAGTTGATAACATCCTCATCACAAGCTGCTTCTACAGTCTGAAGTATTTATTAGGTCCAGTCCTTCCGAGCTAATGAATTTCATTTCAAGTTTACAGTTAATGTTTGCAAACTTCAAGAGTGGATAAATCCAAATGGCAACATATAACACTGAAATATCAGTGTGCAAGAACAGGCTATACAAAATCTAATGATATTCTATATTTTTCTTATTGTCAACAAATCCCATGAAAAATAATACTGATATATCAACAGTTGGAGGATCATGGTTTTTAAAAATGTCTCTTAAAACATCAAAACATCATGGTCTAGGGGAAAACTCACTGGACATCATCCTCTGGGCTGTTGAGATGTTTCAGTCTGAACCAAAGGGGCAACAGACAGATGCTGCTATAAGAACAATGTTTTCACCATGAGTCCTGAAGTGATCCCTAAACTTAGACAACAGAAATTATTAGCAAATAGCAGCATACAGAGGGCTTTTCATATCTCTGGTATTATTGTGTCAGATTCAGTAACAGCAGGTATTACTTCACTGCAACATCTGTGACTCATTTTTAAAGATTTGGCTTAAATAGATGATGCCAGATGATGTTAAGAAAGATATATTTTATGCTTTATCGTCACACAGACTATATAATATAGAAAAAAAGAACTAATAGTGGGACTGAAAATAAGGAAAATATAGAATAAGCCTTGCTGTTTAATGTTAATGACAGCTGCCATTGCTGCTTTCATTGTGCATGTTGTTTTTTCCCCTGAAAACAGAACAACCGTCACCTCTTTACCACCAACAACTTCAACCAGATCTTCCTTTTTCTCCCCTCAAGTATAAGCACAATAAGCAGAACAAAATCAATTGTTGGCAAAAGGCCCTTACAGCAGCTCACAAACAAGCTCAGTAATCTTGAATAATCCTTCAGGCCTGTGATGGGAGCACAGAAAGAGGAAGCTTGAGTCTATTGAAACGGTTTCCTGTCTCTATAACTGTTTTCAGGTCTGCCCCACTAATATGAGGCCTGTGCTGCAACCTCTTCCTTTCTGTGGTGGTGCACTATGAAGAATAAGAAACCTTGATACATAAATGCAAGTTAGCTCATGTGAAATACTGTAATCCTTGACTATGCTGACAGACACACAAACCACAAAAGACACTGGCAGGTGAGCTGGTGCTGTTATGCATGTGTGTCACTGGGAAAAAAAAAAAAAAAAGAAAAAGAAAAACCCCAAAGATTACAAAGACAAAGAGCAAAAGCTGAATCAGCTTGTGAGGCTTATGAGGTGCTTGTAAAAAAATTTATCTGGTAGGCAGCTTTGTGTCTGTTAAATTCTCCCCTTAAAAAAAAAAAAAAAAAACTCTAGCCACCATCATCAAATTGGAAACAAGAACCATCTCCAAGAACAGCGTGTATTTACTGGTGTCAAAACTGTACCCAGACAAGCAAGGCTGTAGTCATAAGTGTGTAAAAATGAGTGTGTAGGTGTGTGTCTCTGCAGGCAATCTGATCTATAAGTTTATTTATTTGGCCTACAAACATTTAGGCTAAATAAATTACAATTTTACTTTTTTGTGCATATTTCTAACTCCTGTGCTTCTTTTTTTTCTGTTTCCATTAAACTGGTCAAAAAACTAATTATAAATCATCTAACATTATTAAAACTTTAATAAATGACTTTACAGATGTAAAGAGACTTTCTTTACATCAGAACAGAGTAACAGATCAACCACATCAGTTGCAGAGTGAACGCTTGTTTTTTGCTGGTGTGTGCATGTGTTCTTTTTCTGTGTGAGTTTTGTGCTTTTGTATGTTGTTCTGCTGGTGCATTTATGAATTGTGCATACTGCTGTCCTTTTACTTGAGAACTTTGGCTACAGAGGAGTAGGCAATGTGGATCTCGTCATCAATTGGGCAGGTGGACGAAAACTCCTCCCGGGCGTATGCAGCATTAAGGTACCTCCAGAGGTGTGTTAGATGCTGAGGAATGCTGAATTGTCTGTACTTCAGACACACAACCTGGAGGGAAGAGTGTTATAAAAGAGAAACACAATCAACGAGACATATGTAGACGAACCTTCAGTTTCAGACTAAAAACATGTACTCAGCCTCATAATTTATTACTGCCGGGCCCATTCCCTCTGCTGCGGGGCTTAAAAGGGAAGATTACCTTCACGATGTGGAGTTTAGGCAGCAAGTTGCAGTCAGCCAGAGTAAGCTCTTGGCCATCCAGGAAGGGGCGGGATGAGGAAGTGACCTCATCGGCGCTATTCTCGTCGATCTCATCAGGAAGCGGCGAGCCAAGGTAGTCATCCAGTTTCTTCAGAGCCTTTAGCAGGCCTTTCTCTAGATCTGAACACGTGCACAGAAAATATTTAAATTCTTGTATCTCAAAAAAGGAAAGAAAACAGGTCAGATCTGTAATGATTTCAGACAAATTTTTCACTTTTAGTGTCTGAAATGATTGTGTGAATTAATCATATAGTGTATATCAAATAAACACACAATTTATGCTCGATCACCTTGACGCAGAGAGATCAACCAACACTGAATTTGCACTGAGGCAGAAAAGCCCAGGAAATGTAATTAACTCAGATGCTCCCTGCTGGTTTTGTGTCCGTCAGTGACCGGCAGAATGAGCTAAGCAATGTTTGTACAGATTATTATTACATGAATAAAACTATTAAAAATGTAGAAAAACAAAGTTTACACAAAACAAAGGATTTGATTTTAGAAGACTCTAATTAGACTTCAGATTTATAGCGATTATATCTCTCTTACTTTCATTGGCCTGAGGGTTTGAATTCTTCACATAAGCAGAGAATTTGGAGAAGACATCCATGCCTGCAGTGTTGGATTCTGGGTTACGAGCGGCCAGGCGAGGATACCTGAGAAAACAGAGAGATGAATAATGATTCAAATATAAAAGTATTTTTGACTTAATCTTGTGGCTTGGAGTCAACATGCAGGTATTATTTTTTGTCTACATAATGCCAGACAAAAGTGAAATATTCAAGTAAAAATATCTTTCAATATTCAACAAAGTCCAGTGACATTTAATTCTTACATTTGAGAAGCTGAAATGTAAAAAATGGTTTGAATAACATACTGATAGATTGAATGAATTGTATTAGCTCTGAAAACAACATAATTGAGATTACTTTGGCGGACAAAGGTTTTCCTCCAGGAACTCCTCAATCTTGTTGGTGTCAGTTTTCACCTCACTGCCATACAACAGGAAGGGAGGCTGAGCACCAGGAGCCAGGTCCTTCAAGATATCAGGCTTCCTAAAGATAGACAGAAAAAGGAAACAATCGGAGAAATGGGACAGAAAAAGTGAAGGAAAGAAAATTCTACCAAAAAAAGGGGGGGGGGGGGGGTCTCAACTTACAGGAAACTATTTATTCTTACAGCTAAAACAGGCCCAACTTTCACCAAAACAGCGCTAGTGTAGCTTTATATCTTTTAACAACTGTTGAATAAATAAAATGCCTCCTGTTCCTTTCCTGGATGGTACATTTGGGAACATTTAAACAGCAAGCGGACATTCTTCTGTTGTGCCAATGTAAACCTGAAGCCTGAACCTGACAAAGAGAACAAACCAACACACACACTCACACACAGACACACATGAAATGTGTTTTTTCACCTCTTCATATCCACTGTGGTAACATCAAAGGTTACTCCTTTCAGCCACAACACCATGAAGAGACGCTGGGAGAAAGGACAATTGCCAATGCTCTGGCCATCACTCCCAGCCTAGAAAACAAAAAGAGAGAAAGAGTTGAAAAATGGCTACATGCACCATTTATTTTGTATCTTCTTGTACCTTTTAATAACCAAGCAGTAACTATAAATTATTTTCATCATAGCTTATTTGAATTATCATTATATAGTAGAAAGATTTGTTATAATTTCTTGCAGATTACACTGCGTTACTAAAATGGCTGATTTTCATTCTAAAATTGCTGCAAATCAATTTTCTATTGATCACCTAATCTATCAATTTGCTGATTGAACGGAGCCCTACAGCATACATTTTTATCTCATGTTTATTCTTTATGCTGGCCATCTTTTCGTGACATTTTCTGTTTTGGTAGAACACAAAAAAGTAAATAAAAAGAAACTCAATGGGAAGAAAGTGATGCATGTATTTTGGGATCGGGAAAAACAAGCAATTTAAAAGAAATCAGACTGGTCCTTAAGAAAATGGAGGTTTTGTGTTTCCTTTTTCTGGCCATTTTATTGATGCAACAATTATATAAATGGAGAAACAAGCAGATTCATCCATGATTAAAAATAATTGTTAGTCACAGTAATAGAAGAAACATAAATCATTCTTGCATCAAAGCAGAACTCGTAGGGCTGCTCAGAAAATAATCATACAGCTTCAAAATCTGTTATGTGTGGCTGTAAGAAGCTACATCTTACTGTGTAATCCTCTACCTTTTTTAAGGATCTGCACTGTCTCTTAAAGATGAAATCTGGGAATATCTGAAAACTAGTAAAGTTTCACCTTAGTGCACATGAAAATATTGTGGTATCGAGTGTCAATGAGTGAACTGACTAGAAAGCACGATTTAGAGAAGTTACAACAGCATCTTTCACCCCTGAAGAGGAAAAACAGAAGAGGGTGGTGCACATGTTCGCACAGAGGAATCATTATTGAAACTTGTGTAAGGCCATGAGGGGATACTGGTTATATATATATATATATATATATATATGTTTATACAATACAGCACGTTTTGGTGCTCAAACAAAAAGGGATTAGCTGCCTGACCAACAAACTAAATATAGATTAAAGTCGACTGGCCATGAACTCAAACGTGCATTTAATTAGATTAGTCTGAGTGTTATTTAAAAAGCTCAGGTGGTCAACATGACATGGACTCCATTATACTAATATTAGAAAGTCAATTACAGATAACAAACTCACATTGTTTGTCGTGGAGATATATTAGTCCTGAGATAAGAGACTTAAATAAATCAATGTCACTTAAGGTCGCAGGCTGCTCGTCACTTTTTGGGTGTGATGGATTTCTCTTTCTTTCTCCTTCATCATTCAATCGCTTACCTTCACAAAAAGTTCAACTTTGATCTGATTTGCGTCGCTCATCTTCACCTGCTGATGCACGAAACCCTTAAAAAAAAAAGGCAAGAAACAGACATAAATACAAACCAAGTGGTCAAAACGAAGCTAAATTAAAGCTCAAAGTCGGATTTTCTCGAAGGAGAAACCAAACGAAGTCGAAACCGGAGCAGAGCCAAACCCATCTTCCGCTACAAAGCCCGCTCAGAAAAGCACAACATTTAAAAACTTTAGCCGCAGCAAAAGTAGCGTGAGTGCTGACTAAGGCCAAACTGTGTGTAAATACACAAAAAACTAAAATAAAGTGGTGGTTTCGGGTCGGCAGAGCTCACCTCAGGGCGCCGGAGGTTGTCGCCTGTCGCTGGCTGCTGGCTGCTGCTGCTGCTCGGTCCCTCCCGGTCGAGCCGCCGTCTCCGTAGTTACGCAGATCCTCCATTTCCTGGTGCCGCGCGGCAGACACCGCGCTCAGCGAACACAAGTGGCGTTCAGGGCTGACTCCGAAAAAAAAAAAAGCAAAAAATTAAAAAATAAAATAAAATAAAACATGGACCTGCACTGAAGGTAACAGAGCAGGAAGGTGAGGTTAAGAAAGGCCAGCACCGGGTGAGAGAGGGGAGAGCTGTGGGTCTTCAACTGACCACGGTAGTGATTTCATTCAAAGGTAAAACGTAGCTTTGTGGAAGAAGTTTGGCAGAAAGTTAGATTTGGCTAACTGGATATGAACGCCGCCTTAAAATGTTCAGGATATTGGCCTATAAAAGGTGAAGTCATACTTTCTTCACACGGCCTGGTAGCAACACCTGCTGCTATTTAACAGTAGCTGAAATAACACGTTTGTATATTGTGGTGGAAGTATTTCCTGATGTTGCATTAGATTGTATCACATTACATTAGATTGTAGGTGTGCTTTGACCTTGGAAGTGTGACTTTGTGTGTTTGGATTCAGTCTTCACTCTCCTGCCACTGCAACATGAAACTGAATGAGACTTGTGGCAACAATGCCAATTTTCCACACTGAAAGTTCTACATGCCTTTTGGCTATTTTCCCTTTTTATAACCAGAACAAATAGCTGATGGGGGAAAAAAAGACAATTTTATTGTATTTGTACCTCTTTAACTTTGGTCTAAACTTATTTTACATTTTTGGTCATAAAATATCAATAGTTACATCCCAAAGGTGCACACATTATTAATAAAAGCCTTTAGACTAAGTTATAAGTCATTAAATCGTTGCGTGCTGTACTCTGTCCGTACAATTCTGTCTCATCCGTTTCTAATAAGAAATCCTTATTCTTTGCAGCAGCCCTATAAAGATGTCTTTAACTGTTTTCACTGTAAACGTAAATTGTTGTGTGAGCATTGCAAAACATCGTCTCTCTGACATAATTATGTCAAACAATCAGTCAGTTAATCAGTCAAAACATCCTCATAATGAAAATATAATATGCACAGCTTTCATGTTAGCATTCAAGGTGGGAGATTGGGTGGTAGTTTGAAAATTGTAGGAAAGTAGGTTAGTCTGAGAGAGACTTAAAATTTGAGAAAACTGAAAGTCAGTATCAGGAAGAGCTACATATTTCAATCCAATACTTTAGCTGGAATGAATTGAATCAAAAGTGTGAAATAATGTAACACAACCAAGCTCTGGAGAACATTATTGGGTATCATACTTAAAAATATTAATTATATACTCCTTCTGCAAAAACAGTCCTCTTCAGTCAGCAACTTTTTTTGTGTGTGCCAGCGACACACAAAAAGACAACTGAAGGCAATAAATGTGCTGTTGCTTTTTGCACAGAATATGCTCAAAGCCTCATGAGATAAAAGTACAAAATAAATATAAAAAACGTTATTTCATTCGTCAAAAAACAAAACAAAAAACAAGACACAGCTCTGCACAATTCTTTTTGCAGTATAATTAATGGCCAGTAGAGGGAAGCATTGAGCTTTGGCTTGCTGCCATCATGAAGAGGACACAAAAAACTGGTACAGGTTTAGTCCAAAAGTCTGGAAAATCAATAAAGTGTGATGAGGAAAGTTCTGCTGGACTTCATGAGCATGTAACACCAACAGTCAAAGCCTTAATTATACACATCATGGAGTCCCAAACTGAGATCCAGAGGCCTTTAGGAGCCTTTAATAAACTCTCAATGGGCCGTTTAAAAACATTTACTGCAACTACTTCTTAAAAGTTGCCTCTGCAACCTTTTACAAATGTACTATAGCTTTTATTTTCCACTGCAAAACAGACAAATAACCCATCTCACGCAAGAGTTTGTTGGAAAGTTGATAAATATTGGAAATGGACTACACAAAATTAAGGAAAACAACTTGAGTGTATTTTTCCTGCAGTGCTTTTTGGACTCTGTACCAAAATGAGTGAATTATTATGACAAGTTATGAACTGGACAAATCATGAACTGGATAAAACTGTAGGACAGAATTTAAATAGTTACATTAATATTAATTAGTTTGCATCCCAACAAATGGCATTAAAACACACACTTGACCTAGCACAGAAGCTGAGACACCTGATTATTTGTCAAGTACATGTTTTGATTTTAAATCTCAAGTTGCGCATCCTTTAAATTTTTCTAAATCGATGTATTTTTCATTCTTCTGTACTAGCTATTTTTAATATTTTTAAAGTTTTAAAATCTTTGCTGCACTTATTGTTCTCCAGAATATTTACATTATCTGGTTACGTCAGGTATTATCACAATACTCTTCTGCTCCTGGGAGTGATGCACTGGAAGGCGTTGTTGGAATAATTTGATATCATCAAAACACAACTCTACTATGAAAAGTAGCTGACAGCTGTTGACATCTCAACATGTCTCATTTTTACAAAGCGTTTAGATGCTGTCATCTATTTTGACAAGTAATTATACACCTTTGTACTTGTTAACAGAGATGAGGAGGAGTAGAGGGAGAGTTCTCTTAAGGAAATTAGGGCCCTCTAAATGAACTCATTAAGTTTTATTTCAACATTTCTAACATACAGATTTAAACGCTCCTCCTTGCCCATGTTGTCACATTTTGAAAATTTCAATATGTTCTAATACCATTAAGCTGTGCATAATGATGACAAGACACAGAAAACAGGGTTTTAATTACTTTTTAATTATCCTTCATGACTTTCGCTCAAATGATGGGTTGATTGGGAAATGAGGCAAATCAGGTATTGACTGGACCTGGACTGATTCATATTCTAAGTGATTTAGTAGAAACAGTAAAAAGCCACACTAACAGAAAAGACAGGGGGACCATTGCAAAACTACAGCTCCCAGGTGCCCAATAGAAAAGACAGGATGGCAGCGCACAAGGCCACAGTCAAAGAGATGTGGACAGATGAGGCTCCGTTGCACAGTTCTGTGGTACAACACTGGAAACTGCTGGTGTAACCTGCACCCAAGATGGTGCCAGTCAGCGTTCTTCCACACAGGTCTGAGTCCAGGCAGCCGCGAGTATGCAGTGTGAGTGACCCAGTGGCATTAAACTCTGAGAGGATGAGAGAGAAAGGACAAAAATGAATGAAAAAAAATTAAAGTCTGCTGCAGGTCTCTGCTGCTTTAACAGTTTCACCAAAAAGTCATTGCAAACTTTCTTATTTAACTACTTCATGAGCCCACTTCTTCATTCAGCCAATTAAATTCATAAATCATTTTCTTTGTCAGATTTTAACGAAACTCTGCATATTCTACATATAACCTGTCAAGAAGTCCCCTCCAGGATTCCTATGATTATTCCTGGAATGGCGAGTAGATCAAGCGCTCCTCCTGAGGAAGTTAGTGCCCTTTTCAGATGCCACAACTTCACCTAATTATAGGACAAACATAATTCCCTCTTCCTTTTGCTTTTAGCTCCAGCCAATTCACATCCTGTGAGTTGCCTTATTTATTCGATTTTTTTGTTGCAAGCTCCTTTGAGGTCGATAATCCTAATTTTGTTCTTTTTTTGCATTGTTTAACTCAGGCACGCACAGACAGACAATGCAATGTTAGGGAGTTACAGTATCTCAGTCAGTGTCTTTGGACTGTAGAAGGAAGTGTGAGATCCTGGAGCACACCCACAGACTCAGGGAAAGCACGAAAACCCAAGCAATGCTAAACACAGTTCACAGATGTATATATGTGGTCAACCTGCTGCTGTTCAAATAGCATAAGGAAAGTCACAACAGTAAGGAGTTGAAGGAATCACTGGAGCTGACTGATTTCTCTGTTCACAGGTGTGTGGAGCACAGTAATGATGATGATAGTGATGGCAGGGCAGTAAATCTTGAAACAAAAAGGAGTCATCTTTTGAATTGGAACAGGTTTGACCAGTAATTAAATCCAAGGGTTCAATTCAGTTTTTGCCATTATATAATTGATCATGAATCATAAATGCAACTATTATGGAAGAAAGACCTCTATATAAATCTACACTGGAAGCTTTTAAAATACTTTGAGAGGCCAGGAAAAGGACAACGTGTGGTGGAAGTTTCCTTACGTGCTTCTCCAGTGTAACAGCTCTCAGTTCCCTGATTGCAGGTGACGTCGCTTCCAAACAGGCACGTCCCAAAAACACCCAGAGGACACTGACGACATGTCAGGCAGTGTGCTGTGCAAAGAAAATCAAAAGGTGAAGTCTGACACTGTTTGATTCAATGTGTTTAAGATATCTTTTGTGAAAGGTGTTTTTTAAGCTTTTTTATTTAAAAATATTGAGTATATTGTGCATTTTTAGTGCCTAGATAAATGATTAAAAAACAGCCTAAGGCCTTTAACGCTGCTGTTCATGCACTGAGCGGGAATGTGATTAGGCATGTGACTGTCACTGTAAGTAGGAGTAATATCTGCTAGTTTAAGTTGTCAGTTTAAAGTGGTCTCTCTGATAAATAGGACGTTTTCTGTCTGATTCCAGTTATCCGTCTGTGCTGCTCAATTTGGCAGATTTAGTTGGTTTCTCCTTGTTTTTCTGTCAACTTTAAAGCTCACTGTAGAATTGTTATCTATAAATAAAGTTATCTTTAAGATTATGCCCATCCTTTTTCATATAAATGAGGATGCACTGTGCTCTGTCTACGGTCTGGTCTAATTCTAATTAGATCCTACTTTATATACTTCCTTAAATTTCTAGAGTATCTCATTGTCATGATCTGGACAAATTAATGTTCATGTCAACTTTTAAATGTCTTTCTTTCCTGTCACAGCCCTTTACACCAGAAAGGTATTCACCTCAAATTCAGGAAACAAGAAACTCCAGATGTTTCGTTTTGATTTTAAATAACAATCTAGTCTCACAATCAGTCCAGAACAGGAATTCCTGCTGAGATCTGTGGCAATTAGTGCTGCCAGACTGCGTCATTAAGCTTGACCACAGTAAAGCTTCCCGAGTTTTAATTGTGAACAGCAGTGAACTGAACCATTAACCTATGTCTCCGTTTGTCCCAAGACATTGTCCTTAGAGCTGTTTGTCTCAGATAATGGGCCTCCGTGCAGTTAAGATAGCAGCTACTCCTTTAGACTACATTCCTCCACCAGTTATTGTGTTGGTTGATACTGACTGCAGACATGGTTAGTTAATAATTAGGTCAGACAAAACCTAGTCTGAAAGGCACTCACTAATGGAGTCAAGACTTTGATCTCAAGACATTTTATCTCATGAAAGATTAAGAATGATTAAATACAATACAAATATAATGCTGTGGTGAACAAAGAATTTGGTTTAACTAAAACAGCTGAATGTTCGCAAATCAACAAATACTGTTCATATTCTATCGCTCCACCTACATTTGAACTTACCTGCTGCGATGAATGCGCTCAGGAGAGTCAATGCTTTCCAAATGTTATTCATAATTCTCAGGGATTAGGACGACAATGGCCTTTGTGAATCGAAGAAATGTCAAGGTCTGATTACTTCACTCTGTGGCTGTTTGAAGATGCAATGACAAACTTTAAGGCTCAACAGAAAAGCGTCAAGGATCAAAAATGAGGTCTATCAGGTTTTGCCTTTCAAGAATGTAACGAGGAAGTCTTAAACACGTACTGAAAAATCACTAACAGCTAAAAGGAAAATAATATTCACAGGCATTCATTTACAGCACGTGCAGCTTTTACTGTTTGTTCAACTCTTAATGAACTTACAGTAAAATGTTCCATGAATTTAAAAAGTTTCCTTGATTGATTTTGGCACCGAAAATTTGTCTCAAACATTTTCAGGCATACACCGTACAACAATAGCAGTGTGTACACAATTTATCAGATAACATGCAAATAAAGACAGCAGCTTGTCACTAATAGGAGCCTTTTGTGTAGTTTTTAAAGGCTCCAGTTGTTCCAAACAGCCATTAGAGCAGCGGCCAAAGCCACAGTGAGAGGGGCCTGGATGGAGGCTGCTGTTTGACTAATGGCCAGTGCATTGAGTACAGGATAATGTTCTCCTACCTGTAACAAACGCTGCACAGACCTATAGCAATTTCTTCATTTTGTCCTCACAAATATTTGTTTTGGTTTCTTTTTTGAGAAACTGCAGAAATATGAGGATCAAAGATGCTCTAAGAGGTGTTCAGTCATCCAATTGATCGTCTGAATTGAATCTACTCTGGTCGCTATGAGGATTAGTTGTCAAATATTACATGTATGAAATACAGAGAACTTCGAAAAGCAAAACAAAGAGAAAGCCAAAACAACTTTGGCCTTTCCTTTGTGTGCGTGTGTGTGTCAGAACAAGACTTTCAAAAGCTTTTGATAACAAATGAGGAGAAAGAGATAAAGCCTAAGTCAATAATGACTGATTTCTCAACAATGATAAGATGCTGAGTCACTCTATGAGACTACAGTAGTGACATAATATTATGTCCTCCCACATGGACCGTGGCATCAGTTTTTACCTTTACACCAGAAACTAATGATCTCAAGTGTAGGACTGAGTAGAAATATAATCAGATCACCGAATCATCCAGCTCTAAATCATATTTCAGCAAATGCATGAGCTAATGTTTCACATCCCGTGGGCTAATATCACAACAGCATCATATTTACTCACTGTGGTCTAAAAGTGAAGTTATGAATCACACATTTCAACATCCAAATAGTTTGACATGTTGGGAAATACGCACGTTATAAAAGTCATGTCTGTACAGAGGGCAGTTTCAAATAACTAAAACTGGAAACATGAAGGAAGGTTTTTTGTTATACTTTTGACTGAAAGTATAACACAATCTGCCGACAGCTGGACAGTTCATCATTTACACTTTATGTCTGACTTGTTTTATCCACAAAAAAAAAAAGCAGCATTTTTGTTTGTTTCCAGTCTTCATGCTAAGACAAGCTAACCAGCTGCTAATCTACTCATTCAACAACCAGCAAGAAGACTAAAATATTCATCAAAAGTTAGAGTATTTGTGTAGTTAGAATAGATTTTAATTTTAGTCAGAATTGTTAAATGGTTGTGTTGTTGTTGGTTTATTCCTTGTATCATCCACTAGAGGCAAGCCAGAGCTACCACCACTAAAATAGTCAGCTTAGCTTAGCTCAGTCAGAAGGAAACTAAATTTGGAGGCTGTGTTCCAATTAAACACACATTGAAAGATGGAAATCCCTTTTCACTTAGAAATAATTTATTTGAGTAATAAGGTGTCAGGTTTAAGTTGCTTACATGCAAATGTGCAGACTACATCTTGTTCAAAGGGTAATTTTGTAGGTCTACAGTAATCTGACATGATTCTGTTGAGACCTCAAGCTGAATTAAAGCAGGAAATGTAATTTTGAAAAGGAAATACAAAATCTCTCATCCTTTAAGGGGCCCATTGGCACCAGACTGCCACCAGAGCAGCACACAGCGTTGCAGTTACAGGTAGCTCGATGGAGGTGGCGCTGTTGCATAGGTTGGAGCTGCAGCAGGTCCTGGTGATGGTGTAGTTCACATTCAGGATGTGTCCTGAAGTGTTATTGCATTCAGTTACTTCTGCACATCCTTTTTCATGGATATCCAGAAGGTCGGAGTTAAACTCTGGAATAAGCAAAGGCGATATTTATTTGAATTCATGTGAGACCTGGAAAGTCACACTCACATTAATTTGTATCTCTAAAGTTGTTTGTGTCTCATTTAAGCAAAAAAAAAAAAAAAAAATCAGTTTTGAGTGAAATTTTAATAGAGTGTAGGATTTAAATTCCTTAAGGCTGAGCTGGTTTTTGACATAATAAATCTGTTCAGTGGCATCAGAAATTCAAACATATCTTAAAAAAATAATAAAATAAAATCCCAGCAGGGTCCTTTAAAGTGAAAAACACGAGGAGAACTCATTAAATTAATTTTTCTTGGTTCCTTTTACAGTGAAAAAGTTATCAAAAGGTTGTCATTCAGGTGTTAATCTTACTTGCGATTGCAGTGAAGCATCTGGTCTGATTGCCGGTGCAGTTGACGTGTTTGTCGTGGAGGCAGTAGCCAAGGACAGCCACATCACAGGTGTAACAGGAGAGGGACCTGACTGTGAGAGAGGAGATGACCATGGAGGAGTGTAAAAACAGTGCGACATGTTTTAGATCCCAGCCCTGGGAAATAAAGGTTAAAGCCACATTCACAAATACGGCTGACTTCATCCATTTACACACTTATCAAAGCACCTTGTATCATAAAGTACACAATAAGGCTTTCTTTTGTAACCTCCCAAGGTGAACAATGGCTCCAGTGTGATGTATAAAATCTGACTCTCTGCAGGATACACAAATACCGCAGGTTTTATTTGCACAGATGAACCCTGTTGCATTACAGCTGACTGAAGTTCGTTTTGTTGTGCACCGAACATTAGAAAAGGAGATTCAATGGCAACAGGTCATCACAAAAAATGGTGAAGGTGTGTTTTCAAAAATAAAAACCAAACTTACAAAGACAATAACTTCCTCTCTCCTTCCACACAGGTTGCTCTGAGATCAAACACACTCATCTGCCACTTTATCAGGTACACCTGCACAACCACCTGTTGATGTGAATATCTCATCAGCCAATCACATCGCAGCAACTCAGGGTATGTAGGCAGGTAGACTGAGTTCAAACTGAGCACCAGAATTTGGGCAGAAAGCAGATTTAAGTGATTTTTTTTGGTGCTACGGGAAGTTTATCAGAAACTACTGATCCGCTGGGATTTTCACACACAACCATCTGTAGGGTTTACAGAAAAGATCTGTTTCTAAATGTTTCCAGCATGTTTCAAGTTAAACATTAAACAGCACAATGAATGTAATGTACAGCACAGTTCGTCTGTGATCACACCCTGAATAATAAATGAACCAATATGTTTTTTTAATATGCGGAAGAACACATGTAACTATAAGTACAGAACCAATCTAACCAATCTTTTTTTTTCCATGTTTACAAGGTGTCCTAATCAACAGTGAAATCAGCAGCTCAACTTCTTGTCCCGACAAAGTTTCTGCTTTCTAACCAGGCAACAAAAAAAACCTCTTACCTGTAACACACAGAGCCAACAGGGCAGCACAGCTCCACAGAAACTTATTCATTGTGATGCTTTTATTTGAATTGACAGGTAAAAGAAAATGTAGGGAACTTCAGTCGATTCCAATTTGTTTATTTTTTCCCAACTTCCAACAGTTTCAGAAGCCAGAGGTTGTGGTTTTGTACAACGACGAATCACATTTGACATTTTTATACACCGGCGGAGTCGTATCAGTAAAACACGTCACCTGTCCAGATAAGAAAGTTGGAAAAAGGCGCCACATTCCCATACATGAAGGAAAACGGAACAGGAGCAGAGTCACGCCTTCTCGGCCCTGTTAGATTTCTATTGTAATTAAAATGAATCACCAGTGTTTAGGCAGCTTTGGTTTCTTTTATACAGAAGATGGTCATTTTAACAATTTATCTATTACTCAGCAATCTACTGTTTTTCAACTATTTGTGTATATTTTACATATGTTCAAATATTTCCACTTCACATTTCACTCGTCAGCAAGAGCTTGTTCATTTTGGGAATTGTCTGTTGTAAAGTGATTCCAAAAAAAATGACATGATGTAACTTAACCCAAATAATTTTAGACTCTTTCAAATGCAACATGCGTGTGTTCGTGTTCAGAATGACAAGTTGATAGGTTTGTTATAGTTACTGTATATTTATTAGTAAATCCAGGTACATCCAAGAGCAAATACAATCTGACTGGTACCTTTCATAGCTGAATATTGCTTTAGATATTTTTTAATACAAGACAAAACAAAAAATAACTGTTATTGGATATGATGTTCATGTAGGGGACTGGTGACCTGTCCAGGGTGACCCCGCCCTCACCCAATGTGAGCTGGGATTGGCTCCAGCACCCCCACCCCCGACCCGGAAACAGCTAAGTGGTAGAAGATGAATGAATGAATGTTCAGGTAGGAACCAGTAGCAGCTCAGTTTTTTATGTTTTTTTTTTTAAATAAAAGTAAAAATCCCAGTGTGACACAAAGTAGTGAAAATGATATATAAATTAAGCATAACAATCACAGTGAAGCTTTCTAAACTCAATATTCCCCCTGGAACTTCCTGTTGTTTAATACCTATTTGGATTCAGGCTCATATAAGTTGACTTGACGTGGTTATGGGAAATAAAAGCTTATTGTAAAATGTGCTTTTTAGCTTGTAGTAGCTGCTCTTGCTGCAGTTTTTTTGTGATGCTGATTTACAGGAGGCTTCCCCAAACGGAGGCCAGGACAGCTGCACCAATAGTGGCGGTGAGAGTCATCCTGGTAGACGGGGCGCCGCTGAGCGTCACTGGGTTGCATTTGTCTGTTGAGCAGCACTGCAGTGTGGTGGTGTAGGTGACACTCAGCAGGGTGGCGTTGGTGGTCATGTTGCAGCCGGTGGCATTGTCCCTGCAGCCCTGGGTGTTGAAGCCAACGAAGTCTGAGAGTGATGGGAAAGCTGAGGAGAAACAATGGTGTTAGATTACAAACACTTACAGTTCTGTGAACTTGATCCATGACATGAAATACAGTTTAGAGGTTTCTGTAGTTTGTGTTTTTATTTTGTTAGCTTCTCACTCTCAGTCATTATGCTAATTGTAATTTTACACTCACATGCTGATTCAAATTTCACATTTTAATACTTTATTTAATAGTTTCCCTCTCCAGCTAAACTTCTTTTCCTCTTTCTTTAATTTACTCGCACTTTTTTGTTTTTATTTGAAAAACCTCTGGAACCTTTAAAAAACCCCAAAGTTGAATTTTTTTTTGGCTTTTATTTTTGCTGTCTGCTTTTAAAAGCCTTTTGATAAACCATTAGTCATAGAAAAAGAATAAATACATCCTTTCATCCTGGAGATAAAATATCAACGTCCAGTCAACCTGAGAACACTGTGGTGTGTTTGTTAATCTGTTTCTGGGTGTTACAAGTATTAAAAAAGACTTTAAGTGAATCAGGCCTGTCATATTACAAAATGGATGATTGAAAATGGGTGTGAGTGTGAGCGTGCAGATTATTGGGAAGTGACCTACTGGCTTTTCCAGTAAAGCAAACACTGGAGTTGGATGAACACTCTTCCTCAGCAGAGTTCAGACAGACTCCCAGAAGGCCAAAGGTACATTTGTTGCAGGTGAGGGACTCAGCTGAAACACACAATTCAACGCACAAAGTAAAATCAAAATATACAAACGTATGGAACCCAGATTAGATCTTCTCCAGGCTTAATTTGTGCACCAAAATAGCTTTAATATCATGACAGAGACATTCGTGCTGCTTTGAGATTAAAAACTTTTGGATGTGATGGCACAGATTAGAAACGATGCCCCATTAAGTCTTAGTCCTGACCGTCCAGTTGGACCGTCTGGTTCAGCTAATACTGTTTTGGGGAATTTGCCACACCCCTCACTGTGGTATTTGATAATTTCACTGATACTGAATGGAACCCTTTAAGGATGCTAATTGCACCCTTAAAGAGTTCTTCAAATGTTCAGATGAATTCAACAGTGATTTGTAATATCTTTGCAATAAATCACAGTAAAAAACATGGAAATAAACAGAAATAAAATAAAATAGCTTCACAAAGAACTTGAAAACAGCACAAATCTGTCATTGGTATTTTTTAGGATTAAGTTTTTCAGTGAATAAACAACTTTTTTTTTTTGTCAGTAATATCTGAATTTGAGAATTAAGGATAACTAAATCACTGCTAGAGTATTTGCCCGAAAACAGCTTGGAGGTTTATCAGTTATTCTGATTATTGGTTCGTCTTACCCAGAATAAAAGATGCAACAGCTGCAATGATTCCAAATAGGATTTTGCCCATTTTGTTGTGTTGGTTTGGATCTTTGTTTCAGGTCACGGACAAAAAGAAATCTTTCCGCTGAAGGTCTTGAAGCGGTTTGGAAAGTGATGTACCTGTTTGGTGTGGCTTGGGATTTATAGACACAGGTTGGAGGGAGGAACACAAAGGGGCTTGCGGGTCTTTTGTTTAACTTTACATCAGGGGATGCTTGACAGCCCAAAGGAATGCGAAATATGACTGACGCAAGATCTAAACGAATACCATGAGCTATACGATCCCCATATTTGTCTCACATATCACGAGTTTAAGTTTATATTTTGTTATCTAGTAACAAAATTGCTCAACAATTTGTTTTAAAATGGTTGGAAAAATTCTTATGATGACCAAAAAATGAAGAGCGCAAAGTGAAATTTGTTGATTGATATTTGAGTTTCCCTGTTGCTCCAAACTTGAACAAGTGACTATGCTTCAGCTGAAATTAAATATCATGCAATTAAGGGCTTCATCATTTCAATAAAACTCTGTGTGTTATGTTATTCTTCTACCTCTATCTTATCTTCAAGTTTTATATTCTTCTCCTCGAATAAACAAAATATATTCTGTCTGAGACAAAGAAAAGCATCAAATCAGTGAATATTTGGCATTTTAGCTGAAACAATGACTGAAATGTTTCTATTAAACAAATCCACTGCTTTATATATTGTTGAAGAGGGAAGCAGAAATTCTTTTTCATTTACTGTATTTAATCCCTCAAAAGCCACCAAATCCTGACTAAAATATAGTTTATTCATTAAAGCTGGTTGGTTCACATTTTCTTTTCTTTTGAGCAATTTTCCATATTTTTACATGATGGGTGCCTTCACACACCAAAGTCCGGCCACAGGTGATTTCAACACCATTTCTACAAATATCCTACTTTATCATTTATTTATCAAAGATTTGATTTTGTCACATGTAGAGATAATCCTGTTTTACAGAAATAAAGAGTAAATCAAGAAAGACGAGTTCTTTCCAAGATGGCACAAGATGAAGCAACAAAAGCTGAAAAACCAGTTGGTCCTGCAAGACAACATGTAGCAAGAAGAAACCAAACTGTGTCTCAGGAGCTTTTTTCCCCCATTTGGATCATTTATTGCATTCTCCAAACTTCATACATGGCCAAATTCACAATGAAACATATTTAGACACACATATGTTTGTTTTTTTAAGCAACACCAACATCAAATTAAGGAAGGTGTGCTGCTGTAATGATTTGTCATTCATGCATAAATACAAGCCAATACAACACAGACAATGATTTGCGTTGCCATACTTAAAATTTGTACAATTTAAAGTCTCATTGCCAAACAAAATACAATTTATTTGAAGTTCTCCAGATATACATTCAAAAATATAAAGACGAACAGTTCTAACGATATCAAAAATATAAACAGTTAATGGAATATAATCCAAAAAAAGAAGCTTCACAGATACTGCCACACAAAAGACAACGGCCCCACTGATATCATGTTAGCGACATGCAATTAAAGCGACGGGAAATAAATGATACAAGGAACATTTAGTGAAGCGCTAAAATTATACTGACGTTTCAATCTTGGTTCTAAAAAGACAACACAGTTGAAGGTAATAAATTAAAAGAATAGTTTGACAATCTGGTAAATTAGTTTTAGCCTAGCTTAGTTTGGCAAAAGGAGTGGAAATGGGTGCCTGGTTGAGACTAAAAGGTGAAAAATACAGCCATCAACTCTCCGAAAGCTCATCAACATTTTATAGGTCTGAACTATTTAAAACACAATTAAAAAAACCCCTAAGCTGATACTTCGTGGGAATTATTAGTATTTAAAAAGATGCCATACGTGGAAGTTAACATGGCTAACATTTTTACACACTGCCTCTCTTTATGCTAAGCTAACTGTCTCCAGGCTATAGCTTTGCTTTTTCCACAAAGCCCCAACTCAGTGGGAAAAAAAAAATAAAAATCTTTATAGCGGTAAAAAAAAATTTTTCCAGAGCATCAAACTATTCCCTTAAGCTATAATAAACAGCACTGACTGTTGTCGACTGACATACGTGAACAACAACAACAAAAAAAAATTCCTAATTTAACTTCATTGCAGAGAGCTAAAATTATGTCAGCGTTACACACTCATTTTGGAGTTTAAATGTCTGTCCGCTAAAGCGTCTTAAAAAAAACAACAACAACAAAAAAAAAAAACACAGAGAAGGAATGAAATTTTAACTGAAAAACACATGTGAGTAGTACGATACACCTGAAGGACAGTAAACACAGGACCCATGAAGAGACAAAGAAAAACATGAGCTCTGGAGTGGCAAAACAACAGAGCTCTTGTCTGAAGAGGGCATTTGATTTAATCCTTGTAGTGCTAGTATGTGTACAATATGGAGTGTGTGTGTGCGTGCATTCTACATGTGTACGAGTTGTGTGTCATTCACGTATCCCCCTACATCTCCTGTTAAACCAGGACATTAGCTGCAAGCAGAGTGGCGATGGTGGCGAAGGTCAGGCTGACCCCAGCTGCCCCTGGCAGACCGGGTGCAGTGTTGCACAGGTCAGTGGAGCAGCAGGTCTTAGTCATGGTGTAGGCGGTGGAGTTGGAGGTGCTGGTAGGAAAGTTTACTTCTTTGGTCTTGTTGCAGTCAGCCTCTGCTAGACAACCCTTCATGGTGATATTCATGAAGCTGACTGTGGAGACAGCAGACAGAAACCGTCAGTGTCCTCTCTTCAGTGAAATGACCAGTTTCAGCCTCACATTTGGAGAAATGTACCCAGACGCTGAGTTGTGATAATCTCGTTAGTCCAGTTTTGGTCTGGGTTTTATGACAACTAAAAGGACAATAGAGATAACACTTACACCCTAAATGTAACCTGTGATAACTTGTTTAAGACACTATAAAGTAACAAGGGCGTTATGTGTTATGTGTACAGTATGTCAGCAATTATAATTATCTTTGTTTCAAGACATTTCACAATCTTACAACTCTCTTATATTTCTATACATCATTCATAATCTTATTAAAATGCACACAATAGGCAGTTGATGTTTTAAATAAACATTTAACTCTGACGTAAGTTGTAGTAAACATTACACCTACAGAGGTAGAAATTGGTCAACAGGGAATTTATCAGGGATCCGGTTTAGGTACATATTTGGCATATAGAAGTAAAAAAAAAAAAAAATTTTTAAATGAAGGAATGCATCACCCTGAGGCCACGTGAGGCTTTTAAACCTTTGTGGTGAGTAATGCACTGATACAAACACAGGAACTAAATAATTAGAGAAAAATAAATCTGATGTGAGTGCCAAAAGATTTAATTGGTCATTAGGAAGCTGATGGTCTCTAATGGGAGACAAAAAAATAAATAAATCTGTAATCTACTGATCAGTAGAGTTTATCTTTGACATAAGGAGTGTGAGACTCACAGTACATTCATGGAAAATCACCAATCTGAGCTTATAAACTGGTGTGTTAGGAAAATGTCATTCATTAGACAATTTAACATGGTTGCATTAGATTTAAATGAGCAACCAGAGAAGTCTTCAAATCCTTCTGTAACTAGATTCTGTGCAAGTTAGGATGAGTGTTTTGATGTCTGTCTATCTCAGCTGTCAGACTGAGAGTGACAAATGAACGCAAATTAACAAGTTAAAAGGAGAGACTGAAATCTATGGGTTAACCCACGTAAACGAAGATAGGTTGGCGATTGTAATCACCATTTAAAACTGTTAAATGCATATTGCTCTGAATATATGAGGCATCTCTTTCCTCTATAGCACGTGAAATATCAAAAATCAGCATCTAAGTGTGTGTTTGGAGCTGCAAGGTGGTATTAAGATCTTATGACCAACTCAGACTGAGTGGTTAATTTATTGAGGTACAGCGCAAACTTCCCAATACTGAGGTAATGTTGATCAGGGTCAGCAATCATCGGCCATATATGACCATATATAACCAAATAATTGGTCCAGCACAATAAAAAAGGTCCCCTAAACCTTTAAATGAAAAATATTCTACATTTTCCAGGAACCGATCTCTGTCGACCTACGACTGAGCTTCACATGCTGAGGATGTAATGGAAGGTTTGTCTGAGTATCAAAAGGATGACTTCTTAAGGCAGAATGCGGTCTGGTCAGATTTTTTTACCCACTAAGCTCCTTACCTGCAGTCCCAACACCATTGAAGCAATGTTCTCCCTCCTTGCATGTCGTTGTAGACGTTATGCACAGATTCCAGAAGCCAAGTTTACATTTGTAGCACTGCAGAGCTTGGCCTGCAAGGCAAAGTTGGCAGGAAAGGGAGAAAGAGGGAGAAGAATAGTAACTGTAAATTTCTATGATAATTATATGTAAACCATGCGAACATGTTAATCATCTCTTCCACTTTTTAACCAAACCATATATTAAAAATAAGAAAAAAAACAACAACTCAAAAACCTTGTGAGTAGAGTGCTTTCAAACGAGAAAAACTACAATAAAAGTAAAACCTAAATAATTTACTTGTTTCCACAAACGGAAAACAACATGCACACCAGATCATCAACTCAGGATTTTCTAATCCAACTCATGGGGGGGGGATCCAGGTTTTAAACCATTGCACCGCTCTCAGCATGCAATACTGTATGAAATGCGTTGTAAAATAAAAAAAGCGTGAACTAAACCCGAATTAAAACTGCACTGACCGTCTGTAACCATGGTAACGCCAGGCTTGAAGTGAAGGAGCCCATTGTTGAGGCCGAGACACTTTAAAGTGAATGACTCATAGTTTGGGGAGGGAGGGAAGATCTTTCACAATAACCAAAGTTCACTCAGTCGAAACCTTTTGGTCTGGTTTTGTTGGAGAAGTTGTGCTCGACACTGAAGTCAACAGGAGTTAAAAACTACCATGTCTGCACTCTTATTTCATTTTGTTGATGTATTTGGAATTCTGAAAATCAGCTTATCGATCATCAAATTTCTAATTGATTGCTTTAGTTCTTAGACCAGAAAAAGATTTTGTCGGACTGAATTTTCAAATTTCAACTCTCAAGTGGGAATAAAGAAGAAAACAAACAGGTATACCAATTACTGATGTTAAATGTTTAACTAGCCATTGGCAAGACAATCAAAATTCTTTGCCTCAGAGGTTTAAACAAAAAAAAAAACCAAAAAAAAAAAACACACCCATCACCTCTAAACACAAACTTACATCACCTTGTCTTGCAGGTTTCGGTCACACCCAAACTGACAAGTGGGGCTGACACTTTAGAAACCTGTGACCATACCTCCTCTCTTATTGTTCAAACTCTTATAATACACACAAAAGAAATGTTTTAGACTTTTGTCCTAAAAATGCTAAGAAATAGCTCAAAAGAGTAAATATCTGAGTCTGAACCATTTCTGGAGATTGTGGCTCATTAAAAGTTCATTAAAAATAATCTGCTCCCGTCATGGAGGAGCACTGTTGTCAACAAAATGAGGCTTATGTTTTGCAATTAATAAGGTTAGTATGATGCAATAAGGATTTAGTATTCACAGTAACTTTGATCTTATTTTAATCATCAATTTCACCAACACTTCAGATGTTCATTACTTTACACTGATTTCAATAGGATACATAATTTAGCAGCAGAATCCTGAGAATGAAAAAAAACAAAAAAAACAAGGTGAAACGAGGCCTTATCTGACTGAATATCAGTTTCTTGCACGATGCTGTGTACTGAAGTAGCAAACCATAAAGTGACCACAAAAAAAAACAAACAAACAAACAAACATTGTGGCATCAAGTGACTCCCATTCTGCCACACCTTGCAGCAACTGAGCGCGTTGCAGTACTGACTGGCTGGTTCTGTCTGGGCTGCATAAAAAAATTAATTCACTGATCCTTCAGGCTACTGGAGTCATCCACTTTTGTAAAAACATGAACAAATTGGTGTATCTTAGGACATTTTGTTCTTCCAACATTTCTACAGAAATAATTCCCACAAGATCGGAGCCAGACGCTCAGTTTAACTTAATATTTAGGTTAAACTGAGCCTCAGTAGTGTCACTGAAAAGTTAAACAATTGACTTTGACAATCGGGCACAAAATAACCATAAACAGATGCAGCACAACAAGAAAGAAGAAGCCAATCAAGCACAAAGACAAAGCTAATGAACTTGAAGAGACCCAGATTTTGGGTGCGACTGTTTTGTAGTAGATGGGCGATTAGTGAGGAGTGGGCTGGAGTCTGGAGATGAAAATCACATGGGAACAGAAAAACTAATTAGGTTCAATAGCAGAGATGGATGAACATATATATGTCCTTACTGCCCTTCATTACAAATCTTCTACACAACAGCACGTCCCCTTAAAAGACAGACTTTATCTGAGATGTTGCACATCTCCCACCACCCAGTCACTTGATTTAAAAGGTTTTATGTGGGCTAGGTCAGAATAAACTGGCATTTAGTCATTTGAAAGGAGCAAAAATCACATTCAGCAGGCTGCAGACAGTAGCACTGCCAATATGATCCACAGTGACGCCGTCACCCACAGATCCCACTCGCTCACTGAATATCAAGATGCTAACAAATATCCCGATAGCGTGCTGAAATGTGCTGAATTGCTACTTTCTCATACGTCATTATGACCTATCTAAATTCCAACTACAGTTTAAGAGTCATCCGTCCCTTCGTGGCAGAACAGGTTCATTTATTTACATGCAGTCAAAACATGGGCAGGGGAAATGGCAAAGAGTTGTCAAAGTATCAAAATACTTTGTGATATTAAAATGAGCTATGTAGAATATTAACTTATATTTCATACCAGATGTCCATCAACGTTGCAGGGCGAGGAGCTGGAGCCACCCCCAGCAGGCGTGGTCCGACCTGAACAGGTCACCAGTCTGTCGCCAGGTAGACACACAGTGACTCACAGAGACAAACATCCATTCATGTTCTCACTCAGGCCCATGCCTACAGGCCATTTTGAGTCACTAATGGACCTACACACACATGTCTTTCAGCTGTGGGAGGAAGCTGGAGAACTGCAGGGATCCCATGCACACTTCACAAAGAAAGGCCTCGGGCCAGGAATTAAACCTAGAGACACCTCGCTGTGAGGCAACAGCTCTAACTTCAACTCCTCCGTGTTGCCCATGTGTGAAGTTTTTTTTTTTTTTACTGAAATTTGATGGAATAGGAGCAGGAGAGGAAAATGTACTACATAATAATGCCTAAAATCTGTGTACTCAACAGTATTTGGTTATTATAGTGATGAGAGAAACAGTGAGGCTGTTTATCTGACAGCAGTTCAAACATTGTTTGAACTCCCATGTGCAGAATCAGCCTTATACTGCTCTCTGCTGCTCTGTCATAAAACTACAGATGGTGTCGGCCCTTTAACCTTCTACTGCAACGATGAAACAAAAAGAGTCATGTGAAACTATTTACATAACAAGGCAGATTTTTTTTTTTTTTCTAATAGCTATAACACATGGTGTTTTTGCCTCTAAATGGGTCACTAGGATTTTTCAACTGAGGGCATCAGATTAAATATAAATGTTTAGACATTAAAGTGTTTTTTTCTAGTCAACATTGTCATTAGTTCAACATGAGGTCATCCTCACATGACCAGCAGAAAAAACTAAAGAGGTCAATGAAGCCTCTTATAAAATCAACACTATCCAAATGTGCACATGCAGCAAGTCTTAAGATGAATATGCAAACACATTCATGTAATACGAGGGAAAATGTGCAACCATAACCATATACCTGTGGGTTTATTTCTAAAAACCTAAAACCTTAAAGTCTAAACCTCAAATATCTAAAATGTGGACATTAACACCTTAAGAAAAGGTGTCAACTAGGGTGTTGAGCTGTAGGGGGGAAGACCATTAATAGACGGGCTGAAGCCAGAAATGATTAATGAACTACTGATGGTTTTTGGTGTAAAAGAAACAATTCCCTTGTGAGCTGCAGGAAAAGTTTTCAAGTTGGAACTTGTGTTTTAATTATTAAAAAAAAAAAAAAAAAAAAAAACCCCAAACAAACCCAAAACATCCATTTCATTAACTTCTTAAGTCAGTATCCTCTCCAGACACCATCATTTTAAATCTTGACATCTGGATCACAAAGTATTTGGGAGACACAGTTGAAGACTGTCTATTTTTCTGGCACCTGATGTTTTAGGAAACCTCTTAGTAGCCCACAACTTGTTGACTTAAAAAATAAGCAAAACCGCAACCTGAAATCAAGCCTAATCCCTCCCACCCATAGATGGATTTAACCCTCCTGCTCACTTGTACAGGGAGTTGTATAACCTCAATGTGTAATTATCTCCATTTGTGATTCACTGTGCGGTCACAACTATTTAAGTAAAGCACTTGCGGGCTAAAGGTCAAGGTGATAATCTTAAAGGATTTGGGGGGGGGGGGGACAAAAACAAACTGTGCCCGCTAGAAAGGGTGTGGTTTGAAACAGGAGACCAAAACAGCAGTACCGAGGGGATCCTGAGGACAAAAATTGACTACAATAGCTTCAAAACACAATAGCAGGGGACCAAATTTCCCAGCCAAGTGTGCAGATGCTCTGCAGAAGTGGAATTTGAGACTTGGGCTCAGCCTCCACTGTTACAAGGTGAGGAATTTCTCATGTAATGGCTGGCAGGTTTGGACGTGATTCAGTTTTGGAAAAAATAAAGGCTGCCTCGCCCCGACCTGTAATAACAGCATTAGAGCGAATGCAATCCTGCTGGAAGCTCTGCTGCTACTTTTATTCATCTGTTGAAGCAGTACGTTTTTTCCACAGTTTGTTAAATCTGAAATTAAATCGGCTGGTTGGAGTTGTTCTCAATCTATAAATGCCTACAATGAATCCCCACTTCCAGGCTGGTGTCCTCAAATTTCTTATTTTTTCCAAACTCAAATCCCAAAACTTCAAAAATATTCAGTTTAATGTCCAATAAGATGAAGAAAACCAGCAAATATGATGATGTTTATGATATTGTACAAGATGAGATTAACCCTGAACTTTCAAGTTCATTCATTTCAACTCTGAGTTTGTGGGATTTTGTTTTTGGACATTTTAACAAATTATCTATCACTTAAAATAACTATCTCAACTTTTATCAGTTAGCCAATGGTGTCAGTGGTTTATTTTAAACCAACCTATTTCCCCATAACTTTTAGCCAACTATCCCAACTGTTGGGTTTCCATTACTGCCTACTACTTTGACTGCTAGTTCATAACTTTCAGCTGATGTTCTTGTCTGGTGACGTGTTAACTACTTCAATAAAGCTGTTACTTTTAACCACTTTAACGGTTTAAAATTCAGTTTGTTAACCATTTACACAGTGACTATTTCACCCATCACTGACATTGAGAGAGATGTGGTACAAATCAAAGCTTCTCAGCTCATTAGCTTATCATATTGGCCATGGAAATGGAAATATCATACCTTTGTGGAGTATTAAACCGCTTTTTATTTAGTTCTCCAATTTCTAATTCATCACGTTATTTTTGCCACAAATTTGTAGATTTGGTTCAGTTGGTTGTGTGAAAAGTGAGGGAATAAAAAGATATGTGGAATAAGAGGTGAACACGCCCAGACAGATAACAGCCTGGGGCTGTGCTGCTTGACACAACAGTACAACATGACACAAATTTCCCACAGTGCTCTAAGAGGCAAACAAATATTAACATTTCTGGCAGGTTGCTATTCATGCAGCCAGGAAAACAGACGGCATGTTAAAAATAAAACACATTTCACGGAAATCATAAAAACACCATAAAAGAAAAGAAAAGCATGACAAATAATCTCACAACGCAAAAGCTGCAAATCCAAAATGCCATTTCTGAACAGGCCAACAACGAGACCACCCGCAATGAAACACATTGGCACCAAAGTCCATTAAAGAAAACCTTCATTTTAACGGAGGAACGCACATTTAAACGCAATATCTGTAATTTACCTGCGTCCATTCAAAGAAACTCCGATTTTTAGGGAATTAGCTGTGCAGGTGGAGAGTTTGGAAGAAGGTGCATTATTAAATACACAAATCTGACTTTTTCTGAAGAGTTTGAATCTTACCGACAGCAAAGCAGAATCCGACCGCAAAAAGTTGCAGAATAATTCTGTTCATTTTGATTTAAGGGAAGGAGGAAAAAAAAAAATGCGGTAGGTGATAAAAGTGGACTTTGAGGAGGTGTCAGCTGAGCGCTTCTGAAGAGTCAAACCGTTACAGCTGCAAATCAAACATTTTCTTTCCTTACAAGTGCTGCATTTATAATCTTCCACCTCCCAACAAACGTCACCGTTATCCAATCAGGGGAGGTCTTCAGGGGCGTCGCACACACACACACACACACACACACACACACACACACACACACAACGCTTAAATGATTCATAGTGTTAAATGATGCTTAAAAAGACTTGAAGTACAATTCTGAAGCAGGGAACTTGTTCTTTACTCTTCTGCTCCGGGACATCAGTTCTATTTGTGCCATTTTCCAGAGAATAAGTAGACAACCATCACATTTTTACATGTTGAGTTCAAGTCTTCATTTGTATAAAGATAAGGATGTATTTGTGTTTCCCACTGCTTATTTAAATCATCAGTAGTTCTGCTGGTGCTTTGTACTTTTCGGGGGAATTTCTTCTTTTTGTGACTTAATGAAGACCCAACTGAGCTTTATTGCATGTACCTTTGGTTGGAAACACTAATGTGAGATGCATGGATGCTAACTCTCTAGCTGTCCTGGGAAAACCATGCACCTAAGAAGCTTGATTATCTCAAATTTTCTAAGTGTGACTGGTGAATACATTGTTTCTGGCTGTCTTTTCCTTGGAAAAGAGAAATGACTATTAAAAGGGTTTATTTAACCACTGTTTGCCCTCCATCTTTGCTCAAGGTAATTCAGTTGAAAGACCACATTTGTCAGTCCAACATCACCTGAAGCTACAAAGTCCTATACAGAATTCGCTGTCAACAAAAGGTAGAAAGCGTCATGGTTAAATAAACAAAATTAAATTGTTGTTGAAGTTAATCATTTTTAAAGGAGTAAATATGTCTGGAAGGTTTACTGCCACACCTCAGACTTGCATTTCTCCTTTGTACTGTTGTTTGTCTGTCAGGGAGACGTATGTGCATTGTACTGTGTTTTATTGAGTTAAATAAAAAAAACTATTGTTCAGAAAAAAGAGTCACTTTCTGTTCTTCCAGGGCCACAGACCTAATTTGATGCGTGTCCAGAGGCCTATTGTTCTTCTGACTCAAAGCACAACAGGGTGGTCTCCAAATACAGTCTTTAGGGTGGTTCACACAAGGTCATATTATTCAGTGAGCGTTCAGTGTCACAAAGAGCAGTAAAATGACACGTATACAAACAAAAGAATACAACGACAACTATCTGTCAAACTGAGGTGGAAGAAGGAACTGGACCAGGACGTATCTGAGGACGATAGGACAGCTATATGGTCATGCCAGACGAAAAAAAACCAAACAACTTCAGGTTTGTAGAAAGTTCTGCTGGATGAACCTAATCACACATTTTGTGAGTGTGTCGAAAGCTCTTCTGAAGGGATGTGAGGTTGAATGTTGAGGTTATCTGACCAAGATGATAGGGTGTTTATGTGCCCCACTAAATCCACAAGTGCTCCAAGGTCCATGACCCAACTGATCTAAACTTAGCCCTCACCACGCAGTGAGCTCACCTGCACATGCTCTGTGTCCTGACAAAGAACCCCCCTGGCTAACAGGTACGTGTGTGTGAATGATGGCAGTGATAAGCATGTTTTTCCTCAGAGCTGCAGAGACAATAGTACTATCACCAAATAGCACTGACACTGAACAGAATCACACATCCGGCTCTATCTATTCAAAGCTAATAATGCCGATTCACATCATGTCGAGTTCCTCTACTGAATGATAAAACGCTACGATGCGTAACATGGGAATATATCTTCTTATCTGGTGTCCTCATTTAATGTGCATTATATCAGACAAAGAGCCGTTTGCTGGCTTCCTCTTACGGCTGACTGTCTTATATTTTATAAGGTTCAGAACAACAGCACACGATGTTAACTCAACTAAAACCACACCTGCAGTCTGCACTCTAACTAACAGAAGAATATATATTTGAATAATATTCCAGTGAGACTCACTGAGAATTTGGACATTAAGTAGCTAAAGCTCTTGGACTCGTGAACAAGTGTATTTCTGATGAGTTGTACAGGCAAGTCTCATCATGCCGTGTGTCTTCTTTCTTTTCCAAGTGTTTGCAAACAAACCCAGAGGCTGGTGGTTGGAATCATGGGTGAAGCATTGAGACTCTCACAGTTTGTTTGTCCTCATCAGCCACAAAAGGGGAAGCCTTGAGTTGGTCTGCCTGTTTGTTGTCTCCATGTGACTTGTTTAATGATTATCTTCAATTGTGACTTTAGAAAGGGGGCATGCTTTGGTTTCCTGCTGAAAGGGCCAACAGTTATGAAATGGCATCCTCGGAGTCATCGTTTTGAAATAGTTTGCTGAAAGGGGAGGTTGTTTGGGGCTGGTGAAATGCCTCTATTGTTTTGCCCACAGATCCTCTGTGTTTTCCAACTGTTGTCAGCCTGAAAGAGGGTGTGTGGGAGAAACCAGCCAAAGTAATCCTTATTCTAACAGTCACAGCAATGATGGATAAGTCATTAAGGAGGTCCAAGTTGTGAAAAAAATAAAAATAGAAAAATATAACAATTAAAACCTACATTCCCAATCAACGGTGGGCTTTACATGTTTTGTTGCCGCCCGCTTTTTTTGTAGTCACATAATCAGTTCAATGTAGGCAAATCATATACAACTTAGTACAAGATGAAGTACATCTAATTTTGACTTGATGTTGGCAAGATTGAGAAAACTCACATGGAGGAGGACATGACCACAGGCACCAAGTGCGATGACAAACCATCTAATAGTTGCTGAGATATCTCATAGCAAATTGGTGGCAGAGGAACAGTTATGGCATCACCGAAGACGGCTGGATTCGGCATCTGGGAACCATGAATGTCTCCAGAAAAACTGTGTGCCAAACCATCATCCATTAGATGTTGAGACATGGTAAGTGAAAACACTGACCTGATGGTCATTTGGAGTTTTCTAATATTTGTTAGGCTCTGACTGATTGGCTGACATTGCCAACAGAAGAGCTGTGCTGCCAACCAGGCTGAAAGCAAACGCGAGTAGTTGTGTTTCCATGGAGATGTTTCTCTGCAGGGGACCCTGGAAAGCCTGCAGAGGTAGAGCCAGAAACGGGGACGGCAACATGCAGGAAAATCTTGCAGCCAGGTCTGAAAGCATTTAGAGGAGACATGACACTTATTTTCTCCTCGCACAGCCCGCTCACCAAAGTGCAAAGCCAAAGACACACATGAGCCGTTAAAAAAAAAAAGGTTATCCTCCTTCAGTGGCAGAGTCAGAGTCTACATCTCCATTCGAATGGGAATACGTGCTGTTTGCACATGATCCCCACTGAAACTGTCTATCAGCATCAACTGGAAAAAGGTATAATCAGAAAACTCTTGTCAAACTCAGGACAATCTAAAGCATCACCAGAGAGCAAAGGCTCTGACAAAAGGTGATCTTCTCTGCTAGTATGTATTTGATTATGAGGATGTTTTTGTTTGTGGTCTCATTCATCATCATCACGTATCTGTTCTAGAGAAGCATCTGTACAAAGACCTCTGAGAGGAAAATGGTGTACTGCTCCCACTGGGTGTGGCAAAGCACAGGCTGAACATTTCACATGACTCCAGACTGAGCGGCTGAACCAACAAGATTATGACTCTGGAAACAGTCTCGGAGCGGCTTTTCTTGTCATTTGGGACATCCTTTCACGGCTAAGGTTCATATGACTTTCATATTCAGCTGACCATTAGAGGAAGATGGCCCACTCCCCCACAAAGTCAGGGTATACTCATGTAAAAACGGATGACTGCTGAAATAAGGCAGTGGTGCTGGAGAAGTGCAGGCTCTGAGCTGTGGTTTGAGGTTATCCTGAGTTATGGAGGAACCTCCTCTTCTTCCCTTTCCTCTCCCACTGGAAAAACTGACAGAGTATGGCCACATGAAGACAACTCCTTTCGGCCAGTCATTTTTCCAAAGACAGCTTTAGTGCAGAAAGGAAAAACTGTTTTTATGAGTCATACGAAAAGAAGTCATGCCATACTGTATCACAAGGTGTTTTCTGCATATATAAGATAAAAGGAGGCAGGCGGAGGGTTGTACATTATGATGGAATGAATATGGGGCACCAAAACTTAACTGAATTTTAATGTAATTACAGATGCATGACCAAGAGCTTGTGATTTTATGAAGGCACTTCAGTGTATGTGTATGTATGTGTATTTGTGCATGTTCGCTTACCAATGTTGTTACTCAGAGTCATGTGAAACATCACTGCTGCCACACCCAGAATCCAGACAACCATCATTCCTTCTGTCACCACAGCAATTCTTCTTACAAACTCAAAAACACACACATAGACCCAGAAGCCAGGCACAGTTGTGTATTTTGTAGTCGGTCCATTAGGTTTATATATTTGATTGTAGGAAAATTGAGCTATTAAAAAGTACCCAGCTCTCTACTGACACTATGTGGCAGGAGAAAAGACCCGCAGCTTGGGAGAAATAATGGACAAAAAAAAAAGAGTATGAAAAGAAAATAGAAGTTTATTGAGAATTGTGAATCCTTCTCACCCTTCCACAGTAGCAGAAAGACAACAACAGAAACATTAGTTAAAATCTGGACACATAAATACCGTTTCTCTTGTTTCATAGATTCAGAAAAGAACAATCTATTCCAGTCACACAAAAGTAAAGAGTAGGGGGACCGAGTATCTGCCCCACTGTCGCAGAAACGAAAACTAGCGGCTGGTGATGTGTCTCTAAAACTGAACATAATCGATAAGACTGCTGTGGAGAGACAGCCAGGAGGAAGAATCAGTGCAGTGGTGGCGTGAGCTAAAGGATTCAGATTGTCTAAATTCCTCTTTCTCTGCATCTCCTGCGTGACCTTTAACAGGATGATTTTGACATTTTGAGAAAAATTGGCTTTCGGGGGGGGGGGTCGACGGATGTGAATACTGACGCCACTCGTACGTCTGCCCAGTTAGCTTCATACAGCTTAGCATAAAGACAGGAAACAAGGGGACGTTACTGTCCTAACTCTGTCCAGAGGTCAAACCCACCAAACCAATACTTCCAAAGATCAGACAGTTGTTTTGGGCTGGGACCACAAACTTACTAGAGATGACCAAGGAACTACTAACTTGGTCAAACCATCTCTTAGGTGAGGGCTTGTTTTTTTACACTTTGGTTCTTGCAGTAATGACCAAAATACAATTATGAACTTGAGTTACTGTTAACACAAATATCACAAAACTCACCATTAACACAACTTTGTATGTTTAGTCAGTGAGCTGTAGTTTGAGTTCAAAGTAACATGGTTTACCTTGTTTTGTTTAAAATATACAAAGAACATGTAAAAAAAAAAAGAAACTGTCATTTGAGTGAGTTTAAGTTTCGTTAGAATTACAATTGCTTGCCTGGCAATTGTTAACTGGCACACAGTCGTTTGACATTGCTGCACTTTGTTGGTTGTAATTAAACATTTAATAATAAACGATCTTGTTACACCAGCTGCAACACCCATCAGTATCACCACCGTCATTGTAAAATTGTGATGCATCATCCTGAAAAAAATCTGAGGGATTTGAACAGATTCCAGAGAAATTGATATTTGTGGCTACAGTAGCCAGGACCATATTTTACCATCATGACACACAATGTGACAACAATAGCAGCCACACCGCTGCAGCTGTAACATCTGGACAGAGTCAGGTTAGGCATGTCCATGTTTCCAATCAAAGCCACCCAGTTACAATATGAGCGACATCAACACTCTGCCATAATAAGCACATTCCCCGAAATTTCAAGACAACTCTTGAGTTGAGTCTATGCTAAGATAGATGAAACTATGTGGGAAGGTAACAATGCAATCACACATACTGGTGCTGCTGGGGGGGGGGGGGGTGTCAGGGGGAGAAAAATGCAGCACAGGTTATTTCTCACTTCAGTACCAATACACACAGATGTTTAACACACACACAAACAGACAGCTGGAGAAATGACACAGGCTAATTACAAGTGTCTGAACAATGCAGAAATAAGTTTTCATCTAGCTCTACTCTATCCCCTCTAACTGCAAAAAGAAAGAAAAAAAAACAAAACTATTTTTGCTCATGCCTCTTGTAAAGCAAAACAATCTGGGTGTTTTCTCCACATCTTAAGGCAAATTTAACAGAATGCTTTGTGCACCGACACCACAAAAACATCAGACAAACCAAATTTTACAAAAAGACTGTTACAGAAAAAACACCCACTGCCACTGTCCCAAATGTCTCTCCGAGAGTGCCGGCCTGAGTGCACATGCAGTTGGGGGTTAATGGGGAGAGGAGGCTTTGAATGAAGGAGGGTTTACCACCACCCTTTACCAAACTGTGCCAAATGTAGAACAAACACACAGCCAGGGGTGAAAAGTGACTCAGCCACTGCACTTCTTCCTGCTTTCTGTCTAACAGCCCTGAACACTATAACACTCTATACAGGGAAACATTCCCTCAAAAGTCGACCACAAATAACACCACCGACATCACTTCTCATCAATGTGCTGTGTTGTGAGTGAACGGGCGCAGCAGTGTAGAGCTCCCATGTAATGTTCAGCTTCCATTTGCTTCACCTTCTGCTTTGGCACTGCTGAATTTGGTAAGGTACGTGTATGGAATCCCAAGTGTGTTGCTGCATTTACATATCTTTTTATGTTTTTGTATGTGTGCATGTGTGTGTTTGTAATTAAGATCATGGCTGTGTGTTTTTTTTGTGTTTGTGTTTGTTTGTTTTTTTATGTCTCACTCACTCAAAAAATACATACACTTTGTTTTCATTTGCCCTAATCTAAACCAAATAATACAGTCTTCAGGTTGGGGAGGGGACGTCCGAAGAGCTTTGTAAAATGCAGAGGACTCCTTCTCTTCTGACAATAATTCTTTTCCATCTTCTCTCTCTCTCTCTCTCTCACTCTGTAAATCTTCTTTCACCTTTTCCTCCATCCTGGATGCTCTAGCGGATGGCCTTAACAGGGCTCTTGAAGCTGGAGGCAGCTTGCAGCTGCAGCTGGTATGCCATGGGGTGGATCTTGAACCCGTACAGTCTGGAGTGAGAAGAACACAACACGTCTGTTTGTTTTGGTTGACAAACCTGAGCAGATCAGTACAAAGGCTGCAAATATTAACTAATTAACTACATACACAATGAAGCAGATGAGCTTGTTAAGACTGTCATCAGTGATGTATTTGCTTTTTGGGCAGTGACAGATTATGCAAATTCTGTTTCTGCTCTGTGCTCACTGCTGCATACAGACGTCACAATGGAGTGAGAACAGACCAAGGATTTGACAGTAATTGACAATTAAAGCTGAATGCAGTCACAGACCTCAGTTAATCTATACCACCACAACTTTAAGCGTTTGTTGCTGTACAAACCTTGGGACAAACTGATTGGCGGGCCTCTTGGGCCTGTACTCAGGGTGAACCATGAAGAGCATGTGAGGGAAGCCAGTGCCAAAATAGGCTCCATCTGTGTGGTGGTGCCTGGAGGACTTTGGTGTGTAGACATCCATGCATTTAGGGCAGTACAGCTTCACCATGGCCTCTCCTGGGATATCTGATAGACCTGCGGAGATGAAGGAGAACCAGAGGAAAGAAGAGAAGGAAAATGGATTTGATATGAACTTAATCTCATGAGCACACATAGTATAATGCAAATAGTTAATTCCTTGTGTTTGCACAAAACATTTCCATAGCAAAATATTAATACACTACTCTGTAGACAAACAGTATCCAAGTGTGCAAAAATTTTTAATATTTTACCCCCCCAAAAAAAGGAGTCCTCACGCAAAGCATCATGACAGTGTGACACCCACAGGGTGTTTTTTTACATCATAAACCAAAAAATCTTAATACTCACCAATAGGAAGCATGGGCTGATTCTCACAATAAACACGGGGGCAATAGCCAAAGTCTCCCTGCTGATACTTCTCCAACTACAAGATGAAAAAAAGGAAATTAGTCAGTAATAAAAAAAAAAAAAAATGGTAAAAGTAAGGGAAACAGATCTTCTCTAATGGAGACAGGAGTGGTGGATTTTGGTGATGCAGCTGGCACCTACCATCTGTGCGATGCCTCGGTTGGTGAGGATGTAGCGTGCGTGGATGAGGCCATATAGCATCTCTGCTGCCTGCTCGATCAGGTCGCTCTGGTTGGGATTGTCCTCTAGTTCTTCGTCTAAAAATGGAAAACAAAAGGGGCAACAGTGAACAACGGAATAGTCCACATTACCTTCGACAGTTAAAAAGTAATGCCAAACTGTGGAGACTACACTAAATCACATGGTTTCAAAGACTGTGTGTAAATGCACAATAGTTTTGCCAAAAAAAACAGACAAAAACAAAAAAAACCCCAACAACAAAAAACTGTGCTGTTGGGTGATGCATTGTGTAATCATCTGAAAAATCAAAGGCAACCATCACACCGGCTGAGCAAGCTAAACTGTCTTAAAAAGTCTGTTTAGCTCATTCAGCAGAAAGCAAAACATTGTTTTCAGGATAAACAGATTTAGATGAGATAGACTGCTAAGATCAAATGTCTTTTTCACTTTCGACAGGTGCAACAGAATGTAAGAATGAACATGATATACAGACCTGGTTCAAGGTCCAGGATCATGTCTAGAGCCTGGCGATAGTGAGGGACCTGCTCATTGAGCCCTGTCAGGTTAAACTTGTCCTGAATGTAGTCCTCATCCACCTGTCAAAAGAGAAATCCTATAACTGTACCTACAACTGAGATCCAAGGCAGAGATTATTCCTCTTCCACATATGGGGAGATAAGACTCTCCTTTTTAGTGTGATTCAAATGCAGGATATGGGAGTTAAAATGAGCAGTCATATATTGGCAACACAGTTAATTGACACCAGCTTTGACTTTATTAACATGACTCTAATTGAACAAATCCATTTATCAGCCATCATCTAGCAGAAGGCATCACTTTGTTTTTTTTTTTCCCAGATTATAGCCTTTTAAGAAGATTTCCATCCACTGAGTCTGGATTATGAACATTTTCCCCAGACATGTTTTATAAGGATATCAGCAACTGGTTTATCTGACTTTAAAGACATGCTGATGGGGGAGTATGTTATATATTAAGGCTGATGATTAATGGTTAACTGAAGTCCATCTTTTACATCAATTCATTTGATAAGTTGTTTTTATGAGTTTAATGATTAGATCACACAGAGCATAAAGAAACTCACCTCGCAGAAAAATTCATTCCCCCTTAGTCCACAGAACCAGGAGATCCATGACACTTCTTCTGAACTGCTCATGTCTGAAGACCTAAAATATAAGCAAGAATACTCAGATATGATACAGAAATTGAAGAAATCAAAGATTACATTGTGACACAAAACAAGGGGCAGGACAACTACAATTAGACCTTGATTTAATAAATCACTACAAACGGTAAAGTTTATGGAGAATAGGTATAAAAGGTCTAGATATGCGTAAGGACACAAATTAATGTTTGATCCAGTGATGAATCGGTCAGTAGAAAAAGGAAGATTTACAAATTATGTGAACACGTGAATGTAAATTTTGCCCGATGAGAACAATAGTAAATTATTTTTTTCATGTCGTGATATCTGAAACTAAATATAATTGTCATGGACATTAACATAACATATACATATCTGTATTTTCTTCATATATTTTAATGTTGACTTCCTTCCTGAGTACATTACATTTGTTGACATGAACAGACCCGGATCTTCACACTATGTAGATAAAATCCACTACCATTATTTCACCTGTGACTGGTTTACTGTTTTCTCTCTGTTGGTAATAAACTGAATATATTGGATAGTATTTAGTGAAACAGTTTTTCTGACTTTACTGCCCAAACCTGCAGGAAGCTAAGCTAATTAGCTCGCTAGCGACTCCTTCTCAACGCTGCTAAAAATGTATGATTGAGCATTTGCTTCTCGGTTTTTCAGCCTCGGGCCGATCACAAACAGCTGATGCCATTGATTTGTCTGAACCCATCGGGTTTAATTCAGCCACACACGACGACAGGTAATCTAGTGTTGTCAGCGTTAGCTCACCAAGGCTAACTCCTGCTAACGATGAGATTCAATATGGCGCACCATTAAAAATCAGGCCTGACAGAGACGGGCTGTTTTATTTCTTAAGCTTTTTTTTTTTTTTTTTTTTGGATTTTTGCTTTTTTTAACTGCTCTGGGCTTTAAACGTCCACTCACAGTTACGCCACCATCCCCGACGACTTACCCGGAGTTCAACCCGTGAGCCGCCGTGAAAACAGAGGCAGGAGAAACGTTGCAGTCTGACCGGTGTAAATAAGATGGACACCGAGCTCCGGGCTCTCCCCGCAGGTTGCGCTCTTCCTCTTCCTCCGCAGAGATTTCCGGCCGGCTCACCTCACCGACCGTCCGCTGCTGCCGCCTGCTGTCAGTTCTCAGTACTGCAAGTTGGTTTAAAACCGAGTCAGCTCTATGATGGACAGAAAATTTACTTTTTTGTTTTTGTTTTAAATGTTAAGTGGCCCTTAAACAAAATGTAAATAAATAAATAAATAAATAAAATGCATATTTGCTCTTTTGTTTATATCATATTTGTTACATCGAGCATTACACCCATTTCTGACAATGACAAGAATTTTTCTCCTTGGTCATCTGTAACATCTGCATCTTTCTTTCTTTATTTTCCAAACAGCTGCCTTTTTCAGTCTCTTTTTTGTTTATTTTGCCAAAGGGATGGTCTCATAAATGTATCAAATATGATAAAATAAAGAGGAAACTATCCTGATGCAGTACAGACATTTGTAAAGCTAAATCTCAGTGAAATCTTTAATTCTTTTTTTAAATTATGTTTTATAATTTGAAATCATTAGTATTTAAATTTCATGTTACTTTTTGCGCCACTTTGCTATTTCATCTGGCAACTTAAGATACTTTAAAAATAAAACCAGTTCTAAATTCGTATTGAAAACTTTGCTTGTAATTGTACTAATGTTATAACATATTGTTTCTTGGTTCATGAGAGCAGAGTGGCAAACCAGCCTTTTGTGTGACTTAAAACTTTACTGAATGGTAATTTAGAGGCTTTTGAGATGATGGTGTGTTCAAGTGTTGGTGGAAAGTTCCTTTATCAGAGACATTAAGGTCTGATAAATCTGAATTATAAACATTGAACTGAAACCACCTGCTCATTACAAAACAACTACGGCCAAATTCATACATAAATTGAGGTAATACAGAATCAAAAAATGTCCCATTTTGGACAGCACACCCTTGTACCTCAACTGAAGCATTAACAAATCAAATCTGACAAAAAACTTCATCATTTGTAATTACTGCCATATTTCAAGAACACAACAGAATGTGATGACAATAGGTTATGATTCTAAAAGCTCAGAAATAGATTATATTTTTGCTGTCAATTATTCAACTATTAACATTTTAGATTTTCCTGAACATTGAATGCTACAACATATTAACCTTCCTTTCTAATAATTGATATGGTTTATGTGTGCGGAAAAGTATTTTAGAGCTACCATAGATATTTTTTTTTCGCGCACCAATGCAAAAAAGTATGAAGACACCTATACAGAACCTGTACCTTGCCTGCTATGACTTGCCCAAACATGCACAATAGTTCATGTCTTATCTGGCTAATGGTTTTCAAAATATTCCAATTCGATCACAGGAGAAGAATGAGACATGTGATATACATTTTCCATTAAATCAAAAGTAGTTTATTTAACTTTGCCTTCTCTGTATAACTTTATTATAATAAGACACTTCTCTGCTTGTACATTGCTCCCTTGAACTAAAAATGGCAACATTTGTTTGTGGGAATGTAAGTTGGGGTAGACAAAACTTAGATACATACCAATATACATACATGTGTGTATATTATGGTTCCCTTAATAAAACCATAAATGCTAAAAACAATTTGAACCACTCCAGGTACCTTGGTAATGCTGGAAACAAAGTACAATCTTTGAGTAAGTTTTCTGGAATACACTACTTTTGTTTTCTTGTAACATGGGTACGTACAATAATGCGGACATCAACATTAAGAGTTAAGGAGGGATGAAGGACTCTTTGAGCCAGTGTTAAGTGTACAGCTATCAATGTATAAACCAGTAACAAGCAAGGCAAACTGCACCCATGGTGTGTGTTCATGCTCAGAACAAGCCATAGTGAAAATGAAAATATGTCCAACTTCACTTGCCTGCTGAAGAGTGTATGCTTAAATTACACAAAAAACTGGTGAAGTCCTCCACTGCATGTCCTTCATTTGCATAACGAACATATACACACAGCTGAATGTATATCTGTGGATGTATTTAAGAAACAGTAGAACTGTCTTAGCATTGGTTAAATAAAGTGTGGGCAAACAAGGCAGAAAGTGCTTGCCATTCATGTTATCCCTCTGGTCCCCACCCCTTCCCAAGTAATTACACAGACACCAGAAAACGCACACATGCCACACATACACACAAACACACGTACACAAATCATCAAATGCCCTACTCACAACATCCTAGAGACAATCTCCAAATTGTTGTCAATAAACAAACAAACCCCAACTTACAGCAGTGACAGAATTGATACAGATGAGAATATCGATTTAGTTCACCTTGGATGCTGTCTCCGGTCATTTTGCCATTTCATGTCTTTTATGTGTGATGCAAACTATGTTTAATCTTACGTCAATCCAATATTTCCTCAACAATCCAGGTCAGCATTATTTCTTGGAAAACCGTGTGGTGAACTGCAAAAGGTGACTCACGTGACACTTTTGTCACCCTTTCAGCATTGTCCTTAATTCAATTAGTCTGAGCTACTGGTTGCCACCGTGCACTGAAACAGCCATCCTGAGATCACGCAGTTTGAAAAATACTTCCTCAGACAAGGAGCTCTTGGTAGTAAGTCCTCCTTGGTGTGAGGAGTCTCCACGAAAGCACAGAGTGTGCACTGCAGCAGGAGCAGAGGGGGGTGTAATAGTACAATACTCAGCTTTAGCTCTGTACTCTGGGCCCAGACAGAGTACCTGTCCTGTTGCATCACATGTAACTTGCCCAGAAACATAAACACAAAGAAGAAGAAGAAAAAAAAAAAGAAACAGCAACCATGGACTTTTGTCATACTAAGGAGTGCTTATTAGAACAAGTTCAATTATCTACTGAAGCATAAACATTTTTTTATGAAAGTAATTTTCTCATGACCTACATTTTCGTATAACTCAATTTCCCCAAACAAGCTTGATGGATATTTCACCTTGAGGGAGAAAAAAAACAGTTTCCATAAAAATGGAAGTTATTGAGGAAATAATGGTTGTTAAAGTAAAGCCATCACGCTATTAATACAGTCGTCATAGGGTAAACAGAACTCATGAATAAGAGAAAAGTAAAACTATTGTCCTTGGGGAATAGTTAGATTTTTGCAGTGTGCAGATACTCTGCAGGTGAAGAGGATGCTACGATGAGGCTAAAAGTAAAAGCCTTTATTTTCTAAACAGAACCAACCATTAACAGCTAATGAAATGTCAGAGCAGGTCAACAACTTGGAGAGGAAAAAACAAAAAACAAAACCCCACACACACTGTCTATCTCAACAAGCAGCAGAGACATTGATATTAAAGACAAATCAATGCAAGTGTAGGTGAGCACTGAGCAGTAGTACTTCAATGGTTCTTATCACAGTAATCAGACATACTTTACAGGAGACCAAAAAGTCAGCGAAAGGAGGAATTGGGGAATTTAGTAAAAAGGTATTTTAATGACCTGCTTTGTAGAAGAAAAAGCACACAACCCTACCCCCTGACAGAGGTTGAAACTCAACTGACATGAGGCCAAAGACAGATAACAAAACATCTTATGGTACATTGTTCTCATTAACAGATGAAGCTGCACTTTTTCCCTTTGTGAGGGAAGTAATGCAGAACTGCACGACTGAATACCACCCAAGGCCAAAGTGTGGTAGAAATACACACAATACATAAATATAAAAATTGCCCAATCCAGTCATTTTTGCCAATTTAATCCCACATTTTGTTTTTGCACCCACGACTGCATGTGTTCCATGTGTTTTTAATGATGTCGTATTTGTGCTTGTATATGCGGTGTGTGTGTGGAGATCTGTGTGAATGTTGTCATAACTGTCATAACGACATGCAACTCCATTTCAGAACCACATGCTTGTCAAATCCAATTGCAGTCAAGACTCTAGAGGGCAGGTAAAAGGGGGTGGGGGGTACAACTGAACGGAGAGCAAGACAGAACAAATGAAGAAATTTACAATAACGGACGGTAGATAGATGATTGATGGAAGAAGGACAGATATGACATGAGTGGGGGTGGGGGCAGCTAAAGTGAATGTGAATACCATCTCCATATACTGTACAATGCACTAATGTTAAAAGGATGCCAAGAGATAAGCCATGAAATAATGAAAAAGGGATTAAGATGTAAGAGGGTGGGTTTTAATGTGGGTGGGTTACATCTGAAATGCTTTGAATTATTCCATCATTTCCTATTTTTGGGGGAGGGCCAGTTGCCTCTCTTCTCCCCACGGTTGCCACCTCCGTTGCCAGGCCCACCAGAACCACCACCAGGCGGACCACGGGGCCCTCGGCCTCCCCCTCCACCTCCAGCTCCACCAGCATTGACCCTCCGATTCTGTCGCTCCATACCAGGACGCTGGCTTGAGAAGCTTCTCTTATTTGCTGAGGGCTCTTTTCCTGTCATCTCCCGCTCGACCACGCCACCGCCACCGCCACCGCCACCGCCACCGCCTCCGCCTCCGCCTCCGCCTCCACCTCCACCCCTTCCCACATGGTGGTGATGGTGAGAGGAATATGACTTCCCTCCTCCTCCCTCTCTGTCTCTGAACTCCGTGAAGTCGCTGCTCTCAGAGGCTGTCTCCCACTCCTCGTTAGCCTGGTCTGAATTCTGGTTGGTGAAGTCAGGGGACTTAGCTCCGTGGCTATGGTGGTGCTGGGGGTGGGCTGGCCCAGTGTTGCCCTGGTTGTAATTATGATGATGGTGACTATTTGCATTACCAATATGCCCTCCACCACTGTTATTGTTGGAGGTTAGTGCCGCATTATGATTGGTATTTTGGGCATTGCCCGTTATGGGTGCAGAGATAGGGGCTCCGTTACTGTCCTGAACTGAATTCAGGGAAGGAGAGGAGGGCCTCCCTCCCCCAATAACCCCAACACCTCCGTTGATTCTTGCAGCATTTTCTCGCTCCTTCAGTCTCCTAAATCGGGGTGGTTTGTCCTGCTGGTGCTGGGAACGCCCATGACGGCGGCGTCGAGGGGGTCGCTCAAACCCACTAGGTGGGAACCCACGGTTAGCTGGAAGAGAGAGTGCATTCGGCCCTCCAGAGTTTGATGTAGGGTTGGATGAAGTTTGCTGGGTCACAACCCCTCCATTTTCAGTGGAGCCTAGAGTGGCAGGAGTTGTTGCAGGTAAAGACGGCTGAGGGGGATTGGTCCCCTGAGTTTGAGTTTGGCTTGCATCAGTTATCTTTTCCTTTTTCTCTCCAACATTTCCCAGGTCTTTGGGTCCAGAGGTTTGTGGAGGGCCTTGCTGTTTCCTTGATGAGGCGGATGACTTGGTGGGTCCACTGTGGGAGCCTGAGCTGGGTCCAACCCGGTGTCCACCTGGTGTGCCACCAACATTGCCACTACTCCTGTATACATTTCCTCCTCCGCCACCTCCACCCCTGCCCCTCCTAGAGGGCACACCCCTGGGAGTGAAAACCCGGGCCTGGGAACCTCTGGACGGTGCAGATGATGTGCCAGTGGTATTGGCATTATCAGATCCATTCTTGGTGTTGGATTTCTGGTCTTCCTTGTCTGAGTGACCAAGGTCACTTGCACCACTCTCGCTGCCAGTCTCTGAACCTCTCTCCCGCCGTCTCTTGGGGATTTCCTCATACTCTGAACCCTCACTACGGGTTTCGCTTCGGTTCCTGGCCCTGGCTGGGTTGTGCTGGGACCTATCCTGACCATGCCTGCCACCAGTCCCCTCACCCTTAGACTCCTGGTGGTGGCCACCACTAACAGATGATCGGTAGTCCCTGCCACTCCTTCCTCCCATTCTGCCACGACCACCACCGGTGGGTCCAGCACTGGATGTGTATGTGCCCCGGTAACCACGCCCTCGCCCGTAAAACTCTCCCCCGCGTCCCCGACTGGCTCTGGAGCCTTTGGCTGGGACTCCATGGTGGTGGGAGGTGCTGCCTCCTCTTTCAAAAGAGCGGTCTCTGTCCCTTCTAGAGGAGGATCCGGAAAATCCCGAAGAAGTGGTGTCGACATCTTTGGGTCCTCTACCTGACCCGGCCCCACCTCCTCCTGAAGATCGTTCTTTTCCTCCATTCCTGGTTTTAGCTGTCTGACCAGGCTGATCTTTTGATATATTTGATGTGTTCTGGGAGACTGAGGAAGTGTCCTGCTTCATGGAGCCTGGTTGTCCACCATCTTGTTCTTTATCTTTCCCAAAACCTGCATTTGCCTTTTCTCCTCCATCAGTTTCCCCTCCTTCTCTCTTCATCTCCTTCAGCACTGGCTTCTTGATGGGGCCAGCCCTCTTATTGGCATTGTTGACTCCTGTCTGGTTGGATTTGTGGTCTGATGAAATGTTGTCCTCCCCTCCACGACAGTTGCTCCCACCTCCTGTGTTGTTGGCCCTTCTACCATGAGAGGCCCCCCCACTCATATTGCTGCTGCCAGGCCGTGGGCCCCAGTGGGTCTCTGTCTTATGTTCCCGCCCCCCTCTTTGGTTTGATTTAGGATGGGGATGGGGATGGGGATGCTGCTGCTGCGGCTGAGTATGGCTGCCATGTTGAGAGGGAGGTGGGCTGGAGGTCATAGCAGAATGAGGAGTATATCCTGGGCCTGTTTTCTCCTGTTTCCCATGGCTGCTACCGCTGCTGCCTCTTTCGCTATGCCCACTAGCAGCTTCACCATCTCTCTGAGAAGGGTGATGATGCAGGGCAACTTTGACACTCCCATCTTCCCTTGCAGAAGTGGAGGAGGATGAGGAAGAGCAAGAAGATGAGAGGGAAGGTTGATGCAGAGGGGGAGAAGAATCTGTCTTCTTAGAAGAAGCCTCAACAACCCTGTCCCGGTTATTCTCTGGTTTATGGGGGTGGAGAGGGAAATGAGCCTGTTGAGGGTGGTGGCTGTGATGGTGGTGGAGGTGAGAGTTGCTTTCAACAGGAGGGATGTCTGCACGACCGTTGCGATCATAGTGTGTGTGTGGGGCTCCCCATATCTGGCCCTGCTGAGTTCCTCGAGGCTGCCCTTCATCCTGGTGGGTGAAGTTATGTGGCTGGTTTCCCCTTTCACTTCCCCTCTGCTGCTGCTGATGGGGGGGCATCCGAGCACCCTGGTCAGGGAAGTTGCTGTAGTTGCCACGCCCACCAATGTAGTGATGAGGGTGGTGGCTTCCTCCCTGCGCAACCACTTGAGTGCCGACAGGAGGAGGGGTCTGATTTGACGTCCCAGAACTTGAGCTAGGCTGCTGGATGGGTCCCAATCCACCCTCTCGTATGCGGTGTGGAGGAGTGTCACTCCTACAACAAAAAGATAGGCAACATTTATCCAAAGTTCAGTTAATCCCAATTACAAACATATTTTTTCCTCTTACAGTCTGAAACTGGGAAGTTTTTGCACTATAAGCCAAAAGAATGAAAATACCACATTTGAAAATGAGCCAATCCTTCAGTATTTGGACGAATATCTGTATGATAGGTGTGTCTCAGATGTTAAACAGTTAATTGGTTCATTCTCTATACTGTCAACTCAGCTAAGATGTGCAGTTATCACAAATATATTAAAATGACAAAAATGACTCGTGCATCTGTACCTGGGCCCTTTGACCACATCATCGTCCTCCAATCCCTGCTTCTGCCTCAGTGGGGAGGTTAGCCCACGACCTTCCCCTCCGCCAGGGAATACTTCTGGTCCCCAGGCCAGCTTAGGATCCATAGGGGGGGTCCCACGGTGAGGGTGCCCCGGATGCTGCTGTTGCCTGTCAAAGGGGTCTGAACCAGATCCCCCAGAATCAGACCGTTCACGTCCAATGAGCCCTGTGATAGTGAAGGTTGTCTTTTAATGTTTACATTACAGATATGTTTGATTCCATGCAAAAAAACCCCAATGTTGACCAGTCAATGGTGTGACTACATAGTAGTCACTCCATGCTAGACTGTAATGTCATGTCTGTAAAATGTAAAAATTGAATGACTGTGCTCTTTTACTCAGGTTTTAATCAGATCATAATGATAATGTCACTTTTACTCACCAGAAGGATGCATGCCAGCTGAATAGTAGTCGATGGGTGGAGGACGGCCTTGCATCATGCGAGGGTCCATGTAGGGCATCATCATCCAGCGTGGGTCAAAATTCATCGGAAGGGGTGGGGGCCGAACCATATTGCTGGGCTGGTACATGGGCCCAGCCTGCTTGGGCCCAGGTCCTGGCTGTGGTGTTGAACCCGGTGAAGGAACTTGCTGGGGCTGGCTTTGTGATGCCTGGCTGTGCTGCTGCTGTTGTTGCTGCTGCCACTGCTGCTGCTGCTTCAGGAGCTGTTCCTTGAGAGAAATAAATGTCACGGGGAAACATAAAGGTTATAATAAACTAGCAATGATAGATATTTTGGCTCAGAATAAATAATTAATAGAGTTAAACTAATATAGGATTCAACAACCATTTCAACAACACCTGCTCTTAAGACACAAGACAAATAGAAGTCCTTACTTGCTGCTGCCTCTGAAATCGAGGTGGAAGAGACTTCTGGTACTTTGAATAACCCTGACCAGGAGGACCGCTGGCTTGACGACCTGATGTCACTCCGATATTCTCAATTTTTACTGTGTCAACTCCTCTTTCACTCCCACTTCCTGCACGAATGTGAGGACTTGCCATGGTCTCTTCCTTACTCTCTGCAGGTAAAGGTACATCGAGCGTGGGTTGTGGTGGCTGTGAGACAGGAGGCTGGGAACACTGTTGGGCCTCTACAACAAGAAAGATGAATATGATTTTGAACCAGGGGTGACGATCATGAAGGAGAGGTTTTATTTGAGCATCCTTGTTTAGGATATTAGGTGCTGAAGAAACCAAATCACATTATGTGAAAATTAACCAGACCAGTGATAACTAATCAAATATGCTGATTCTAACCTGCACTAGAGTCATAGCTGCTGTTGCTGCTGGCCCGCTGTCTGTCACTGACTCCTGGACTGGGCCCTGGCTGAACAGCCAGCACTGGAGGCTCCTCGGGGTCCATGCAGGGAGATGGAGGCTGACTGATGTTGGGGGAAGAAGCAGAGGCTGAAACAGATGGGCTCAGGCTGCCTGCTGTGGCAGCTGTAGAGTTTCCATCAAGGCTGGGGGTTTTACTGCTACTACCACCACCTCCTGTGTTGCTGCCTTGCTGCTGTTGCTGCTTCTCATCCAGCCTCTTTAGCTTCTCAGCACAGGCTGCACGTCTCTCCTCCTCCATTCTACGTTCTTCCTCCTCACGGCGGCGCCGAGCTCGCTCCACGGCAGCAGAGATCTCAGTGGAGGACTGCTTCCTGCGCTGACGCCAAGTCTCATCCTCATCATCTCCTTGGGCCCCGTGAACGAGCAAGCCCGGTTGGGGGGTGGGAGTAGGGCCTCCAGCTGCGGGCTGATGCTGGGCGGAGCCAGGTTTCCCAGGGCCTACAGGGGCACCCTGATTGTGTGACCGATCCTAAACAGTTCAAAAATACATAAAGCTCCAGTACACAGTTTTAACTCTAGACTAGGCTAGTCATTGAGAAGAATATATGAATGATTACAACGGCTCGAATAAAACTCAAAGAGGTAAAAAGCTAACTTAAACCTAAAGATGACTTATCTACACGACCTGCGGGTGGTGAATGAGATAATGACAGAAATGATTCGTCTATGAGGCCCTATCCAGATGTCTACCTGTCGGTAAAAGGAGTAGGGCCCTTGTCCGAGGAGCGGCCCAGGTGGGGGGGAGGACTGCTCCCGGGGACCACCCAACCCAGGCATGCGCCCCTGTATACAGGCAGACACAGTTAGCCATGTTCCACCACAAATATCTGACTGACAAACACAAAAGCTAACATTTCTAGGCCCAAATAATTCTTGGCTTAACAGTCTGCACAACTGTCTTATGTTTAGACGGCTTGAGTCTAACCTCTTTGGGCGGCACCTCTCTGCTGATGTTTCTGCAGCACCGTACCTGGTAGTTGGACGATGGTCCTTGCCCCCCCCAGCCACTTCCTCCCTCCTCGGCCCATCCTGGCTTGCTGGAGGGAAGTTGGGGGCCATTGTCAGCATTAGAAGGAGGGGTGCGATGGCTGTCTCCACCACTGTCTGAGGCTCGAGAACGAGAGGTTGCAGGCGGGGCATCCTGGGACCTCTGTTGCTCACTGAGGAAAAGAAAACAGCCATTCTTAACAAATTGACGTTATATTGCTGTTGGGATTTATATATCTATTTAGAGAGTATTTTATATATTTAGTCACATTTCAGGAAAAAATTATTTACAATGTACAAATACTGATATCACATACCGCGAGTCATTCTTGCTCTCATTTCCTTCCTCTTCTGCCTCTTCCTCTCCTTCATCATCACTGAACTTCAACTTGGCAGAATAATCAATCTCTTCGTGAGCCCCTGTTAAAGCAAAAACAAATCACAAGACAAATTCACAACCATGTTTACACCAAATGTCCATATAGCGCATTTGAACAATTATTCAATGTCCTCCAGTTAAACTCGATACTTGACTCTCATTCTCTCCCCTCTCTCCAATGAGCTAGCTGTAGTGACTGGAACCCATCTGCTTGAATCAGCAGGAAATATGATTTGCAGGAACAACTATAACATTAGAAGCATCAATAACACTCACGGTGTGTCACCACTTCCTCAAGCACTAAAGCTAAATGCAATACATTAGGAGATTTTGATGTTTTAACACTCCCATGTACAACAACAAAAAAACTGTGCAGTGCAAGCTCATGATACCTGTGCTCTGAATTAACTGAAAAGCACAAAATTATTTCCATCTTAATTCAGCAAATACTAACACACTCGTTTTATATTTGAAAGTGTCTCTAATTGTGAACAGAATCTTGATAGTCAAGCATAATTAGATGATGGTTTTCCATCTGTGAATGACAATGTTCTGACCTGCCCAGCCCTCATCTCCATCATGGTCCAGTTCATCCAGCTCCTTTAGGTCATCCTGCTTTAGGATAGAGGGTCGTTTCACCACCTCGCCAACTGCATCCCGTGGGCCACCTTGAGGCCGGCTTTCAGGACCACCCTGCCCACGAGAGAACCTGAAAGATGGGGAGGTAATTCTTTTTAAGGTATACATGAAATTAGTTTAATATTAAACCATCAAATCCCACACAAGTTATATTAAGCTAAGTGAATGAGTCGTTTCCCCTCTAAAAAGGAGCAATGACAGTGCTGGCTTCAAAACTGATTTCATAGAAGAACATACCTTGGAGGGGGTCCTTCCCCAGGTGGTGGGTACCTGTAGGGCCCCTGAGGACCATAGGCGCCTGGGAAGGGCAGATAGGGAGGATACATCTAGAAAGAAAACATAAATCAGATTCAGATTAGACCAATTCCTTTAAACAGCTGAAAGAAAAAGCTGGAAAAGCGACAGGAAACTTACGAAGGGGGGCATGATCCCTCGGTATGGAGGGAACCCAGGCCCAACCGTGGGCTGGGGCAGAGGCAAGGCGGGGCTGCCTGCAGGAGGGTTTCTAGGTGGCCCGTGGGTCTGGGAGTTTGGAGGGGGGACCCCAGCTGCCCCATCCATCACCAAAGCCCCACCAGTGCCACCCTCTGCTGCCCCCTCCCCAGACAGGGTGGGCGCCAGGGCTCGGCCCCCACCGTCCCGCCAACTTGTAACGTCTGAGAAGACCAAACAAAATGGGCAGAGGCGTCAGTATAGTTTGAGGTTTCATGGAATAAGTTCAGAGACAAAGAGCAAGCTATGGTCCCTGTCCAAGATCTGTAGAGGACATCACTCACTCTGGGGGCGGAGGCTTGGTCCGGGCCCATACCACTGATCTACAGTGCCCTGTTCTCTGCCAGCTCTGTCCTGGTCGCCAGCCGCCTGCAGGGTGGGAAATTCCTCGCGAGAGAATGGCGACGGTAGGTTTGATCCCTTTCCACCTGAAGACAAGAGATGATGGTGTTCAAAAAGGGGCATATGTGCAACAAAAAGTTAATTCCCAAGAACTCTATGAATGAAAGAAAGACTTGCCATCCCCTTGTGTTCCATGTGTAACACTGGCCTGTGCCCAGGACCTTGCCCCTACGGCCTGGGTTGAAGCTGGGGCCAGAGTCTGGGGGGAGGGGAACAAACAAAATACAAACACTATAAGATACATGTCAACTATGGCTGCTGTAAAGATTTTGTAGACAATAGTAGCTGATAATATAAATTTTCTTTTGACTTACTGTGACTGTTGGTACCTCTGAAGCTGGCGGGGTTCTCGGGCGGGTCGGTGCAGGTATCTGTGAAGCCACAGGCTGCTGCGATTCCGGCTGCGGTGCTGATGATGCATCGGTACTACAAACATTTTAAAGGGGGGAGAAACATCAGCAAAGACAGATGGCAAAAACAGAAAATCTATGTGAAAAATATTTAGACCAAGAACTTCAAACCATGACACGGGCAAGGTTTTATATAAGGAAAACTTACCTCTTTTGGTCTCCCGGTTCCTGTTTGCTTGCCCATCCTGTGCCGTCTTTGGGAACAAGCGAGACGTTTGGGTCGTTGCCTTTGTTCTCTGCCTTCAGACTGGGCAGGTTGGCAGGGGGTGGCATACGCCGTGCGGAGGCAACTTTACCAAGAGACTGCAGGCCATGGCGGGGGGGAACTGATATGGGGAAGATAAAGGAGGTCATTATCACAAATGGACCACTGAAACCTGACACAAGTGAAATCTACTGGGTGTAAGGACTGAATCTATGACAGGGATGGCATCTGCTGTTTGCTTCAGTGGATATACAATTAAGATGCTGAACAACCAGCAAGCTCGAGGATTTCAGTCTGATGAATATTAATGAAGAAAGGGCTTCTGAATGTTATTACAAAAAATTTCAACAAACCCAGTTCATATCACAGTTTATACAGAAATTTTAGGATAGTGATGCTCAAAGAAGGATGGAAAAGCCTCCTGACACCAAAAACTGAAGTTGTGCTGAATATCAATCCCTCATTTGTTTTCTTGAGGCTTAGAAAAACCACAGTAGTGCATGGCTTCACTATGTAGGAAAGGGAATCTGTAGTTGGGAAATGGGGACAGCTGCTTAGATCTAGTGGGGAGCTTCTGAATAAAACATAGACTAGGAACTCAGCACAGAAGTCAAACAGTGTCCACAAGTAAGCCTCTGTCTTAGGTCAGGCTCAGTGGCTCTGATGCTCAGCTGACATGTCAAGTCTCAAGAGCCATTCATCCTCTGCAGGCCAGGCATAATTTCTTTCTATATAGTTATACAAACAATGTTTCCTTTCTCTTAGAAACAGGTGTGATAGCCTATAGACAATGGTGGTAAACATCCCTGAATCATAATAGCAGTATCAGCAAAAACAGGTTGGCAGACAGTTGAAAGAAACAGCACATCATGCACTTCCTGTATTGGAAATCAACTTCAGAGCTATTGGGGACATAGTATGTTAGTGCATCACAGTTCAAATATGTAGTGGCAGGGGGCAACAGCATAGCCAGGAACTTTAAATCACAACCCGAATGGATAAATCTAGCTCTCTTTTTCTTTAGGCAGCTTCTGATCAATTCTGAACAAGTTGTACATGCTTTGTGCCAAACCAAAACCATCTGGCAATAGACCGTCTTAAAGGCAAACAATGCTGAAAATGAATACTCTAAACGTAGAAACCCATCTATTACGCAACATATGTTCTGACAATGAAAGCCTGAACATGACAGACCCAAGATACTCACCAACAGGCTTTTGTGTTTCAAGGCTCTTTCCTTTGTATGTATCAAACAGGTTGAGAGACGCATACTTGGTTTTGCCTTCCTTCCCCTTTGCAGTTTGCCCAGAGCGCTCTGACATTGCGCTGTCCGCTCATTGAGTATGGTGAGCCCTGAGACTAAAAGAGAAAGAAAGTAATTTGATACCAGGTATACAATGATGGTTTGAGTAGAAATGCTGGTTGTACAAGGATGCATTCACAACAGCAAACCGAAACTGTCTCTCAAAACATATCACACCGAACACAGAATTTGATTCAGCAGTGTTTCTGTTTGCTCTAAGCTATGTTAAATTAATCACATAAGATAAAGTCCAATACAAAATTATAAACCAATAGAAACCAGACTATCATAACACATGCAATTCTGTGAAACTTAACATATTTAATTATACAACACATAGTACAAAGAGGAGCAAAACACAGTCATTATGGGCAAAATAATTTTCTAAAGGATTTATACTACTGGCAGCATTCTCCTTTAAATCCACCAAATCTACAAAAAACATAGGAGCATGATTGAAAGATTTACCAGCAATACATTTTGTGAGAAAACAATCAAACAAACAAACAAAAAAACTTTTTAGCACTTTCCCTAGATACTGGCCTTTGAGCAATAACAATTCAAATAGTAAAAAGTTTCAGCTATTAAAGCAATATACACATTATCTGGTAAAAACTAATTTAGCAGAAAAAAATGCATGTTGCAGGTATTAATCAAGAAGTATATGTAGATAAAAATCATTGCTCCCTTGTTCCAAAATATTGACACAGCCTTTTAAACCAAGACAACAACAATAACAACAAAAAGAATAATCACAGTTATCTCAGAAAGCCTACAGGCCATTTTGATGCTAAAATGAGATTCATAGTTCCAGAAAGCCATATATTTGTCCCAACCACATTGTTTACATACATCTTCATCCTACTGGTTGCATGAATCTCAATGACCCACATTACAATTTTAACATGGAGTTCTGGCTGATTACAGCAGTTGGATTTATATTTCCACTCTTCTAGTTTGGTTGCAACTTTAAAGGCATGTGTGTAGATATCTTAGTACTAGGTATTACTTTCAAAAGTGTATTCCCTTTACACAAACTGTAGCTAAAAGAGATTCAACATAATGCCAGTAATAACACCGTGAGCAATCAGAGTACAGTGCATGACTAAACACCTCATCCTGAAACACTGTACAAAAGAAAGGAAAAAGCAGAGCCATGGTTTCTATAGCAACACATTATAAATTATATCCCTCTATGGCTTGCCTTGAGACAGTATTGGCTCCATGGAAACTGACCAGCCTTTCGTCTGAACTCATCACATCAATAAAACACACTGCACTGACACTTGTCCAATTCAGAATGATTTGCCTGCATCTAGCAGGTTGAACTGCTGCCCTCAATCCACCCAACACTCATTAGGCTCAATTACTGAGAGTTATCCAAATAAGATTTTTATGCTACAAAAAACATTTGGCACTGGAATGGTGTGGACTAGTCTAAATAGTCACTGATTTAGAGGATGACATTAAGGCTCAACAAAGGTTACAACAGCTCCTTTTAACATGCCGTGAACTCAAATCTTTTTGGATACAGAAGTGTGGCCGTGTTTAGCCATATGGGGTTGAATATGAAACGATATTTAAAAACATCGTTTAAACACTTTCAGACCCAAATTCCAAGGCAACTGCGCACTGAAAATCCCCACGATGGCAAAACGCATGAGTGTACGCGCTACACACATCACTACACAAACTGGACAACACCAAACAACAAATCGTTTCCCAGGATGACTACTGCGCAGCAGCACCGCACCGTGCCTCAACAGCCAGATGAGATTAGAAAATTAGGTCGTGGGATGGCTGATCAGCTACATGTTGTATGGGGATTAACGGGGGCCAGCAGCTACACTACCAAACCATATCTACAGCGTTGAACATTACAAAGGGGGCATTGGGGAGCTGATGGGAGGTCATCAACCGCACATAGCTACATGATAAGCTTTGGGTAAAGCTGGCATGAAAGCAGCTATTGCAATCGGGTAATTAAATATATATAAACCAGTAGCTGCGGACTGATGTATCTTTACTGTGGTGCTAACCACCTAGCAGGCTAACACAGGGCCTCTGTGCTGGCGCTGGGAGGGGGACTGCGTTGATGTTTCATAATGCATTTTTCAATATTTTGCAGTAATACGTTTCGGTCACAACTCCTCACCTCTAGGAGGGGGACTAAGTTATGAATCACACAAGGATACACCGCAACCGGGCCTTTTTAGTGAAACCATGTAGCTTATCTGTCGTTCAGAGAGGGCACCGGAGAACGCAGAAAAAATGGGTTTTTATTAGGAGAACAAAACAAAATGGCGCTGGAGGCAGGCCCGGTACATATTAACGTTAATGCAGAGCCGCTGTCTTTTCACAGAGGCTGACTTAACATCACGCCGCTAACATTTAAAGGCCCCCGCAACATGGAGGAAACAGAAAGCGATGGTTTGGTAATAATAATTCAAAAAACAAAACACAAACAAAACGGTTTTAACTGTCAGTCTGTTGCAAACTGACGCCGAAGCTACGTTAGCTCCCGAGCTAACATTAGCAACGTTAGGTCTTGAATCCCTGGCAACCGAGGCTTAATGAATATAATGTCAACAAAATGCCTCAGGTGAGCTCACGATCACAAGAAAATTAACAAACAGATGTTCACGACGAAATTAAAAGCATACATTTACACACAAACGCTAGCCGAGCTAGTGTAGCGAGCTAGGCAACCTCCTAACGTTAGCTAGCAACAACAACCGAAAAATAAGGACGACCCCGCCACAAAACATCACCCCGGGGAGGCTAACTCAGTGTCCGGCGATGGTGGTGGTGAATTTCTCCGCGATTCTTGTATCTGCTTGGGGTTTGCATAATCAGGCCAAATGTTCCGGCCACTGACCTGGTCCCGTCCCGACTTGTCTCGAGGTTGTACCGCAGAGTGAGGATAGCTTTGCTATCGCGTAGCTTTCTAGCAAGAGACCCAGCTAGCTAAGCAGCGTAACCTGCATGGTCAAAAACACACACACGGTCCCTACAGCAAAGTCCGATACCAAGAGTAGTATAAACACATAGAGGGTGTTCAGCTTACTTGCACTCCTTTTCTTTTTTTTCCTTTTTTTTTCAAAAATAATAAAAAAAAATGAATGAAAAGGGGGGAAACAAAACTGTGATCCTGGACTCGATCCGTCAGCTGAAGAGCCGTCAACGGCTACTGGATAGGTTCAGGAGATGGGAGCCGTTTGGGACCTCTGCTGTAGAAGAGGAAATGTGATTCTTACTCTAAAATACATTTAAAATAAACCTCAGCACCTCATTGGATTGGTTTGGTTATAAATTAAAATATTTCTTTGCCTGTTTTTATAATGTGTGATTTATCCGTTGCCTTTGTTTGCATCAGTCACATTTAGATGGAGGCAAATTTTGGGGACAGTGATGAAATGTGGTTTACTACACACAGAAAAGGAAAACCCAGGAGGGTACTTCGGGTCACACATTTTCTCTATTTATTGCGTGCAGGGCAGTTATTGATTTTTTGTGGTATGGATCAATGACTCGCTGCTGGAAACTAACAAAATTTCAGGGTCTGGCATCCAAACTGTGCCGGAGATTTATGCACTGAAAAAAAGGTGATGATGCTTTCAAAAGCCATGTCATGAAATGTTTTCGTTCAGTTGTTATTGTAATTCAAAGTGCAGAAAAGAGATGCATGCACATTTACAAGGTTACTTGCAGGTGGGTTGTTCCAAGTCAGCCTTTAAAATCTTGGCACAGTTCTTCAGTGGATTTAGGCACAGTGTATCAGTGTGTAATGTGTTTTTATGTAATCCCATACTGACTATGATGTTGAGATCAGGACTGTGTGAAGGCTAGACCACCTGCTGCAGGACTCCTGATTCACCTTGGCGCTGAAGATGGGTCTTTATGACTGTCCGTCATGCTGCAGAATAAAGATAACACTGATCACATGCATCCCTGATCCTATAAGAATCTGAACCATTCTTTTCTCTTGCAACAATCAACAGATTTATTAGATTTCTTATTTTATGATTTGTTCCAAAATAATAAACCTCAAGTAAAAGCGAGAATTAAAAAAATAAATGCAAACTGTTCTTTACATGATTTCTTTGAGTGCTATCAGAGAGAAATATAAGGACAGATATCCCTGTTAAATAGTCAGTACAGATTTGATGGTTGCAAATCTAAGCAAATGTTTTCTTTAACCCTGGTGTAAATCGTCTTTCCTTACTGCTGTCAAAAGGCACTTCACTGGGAGGTATTCTCTTTTATCATCTGAACATACAGTTAATGCTCATTACAATGGTTAGATTTTTTTTTTTTTTTGCCTCAAGTATCACACAATATTACACAATAAATAAAGCAATATGGAATTGTTCTAACAAAATGTAACACTATGTACAATGCTGGTAACACAGTGCATAATTGGACACATGAATCAAAAATTAACAGCAAAATGTGAGTAGAGGAGTGCAAACTGTTTGTACAAAAACAGAATGGATTCTGAAGACACACAAAAAGAACACCACATCATGCACTTACCCCTTCAATTGTACATTCAATCACACCCATACTAATCAATTGGATTTTTTTTTATTGCACCTCATGTTCTTCTCAAACCACTCAAGCCGCAGATAGAACAAGTATTCAAATGTAGTATCACACACATTAACATTATTTTGTTATTTGTAAAGACAGAACATGTTTCAATCAGCATCATTTGAACATTCACATTCTGATCAATCCCTTATAATAATTATAAGCACTGACAAATCTAAGATATGAAATTCACCCACCTCTGTACACGACTGCATTATCTGAGCAAAATGAGAATTATTTCACAGTTGTGCAAAGTATACAGTGACTCAGTTGGTTGATTAGTGATGGATGATCTGTACCAGAGATACTTTAAATCTATACTGCATTAACATCGCTTTTCACTTTTCAGACCCCAAAGTTCAAACTGTCTGCCACTGGTCTGACTCGATATTGGAAACTGATGTCATACTTTGGTGGAGTGATGTCAGATTCAAAACACACAGCATTTACATGACAGTATGGTTAATGTTCACTGAAAACCATTGTACTTGGTCCATAAAATAATCTTGAACATGTGTTTTTTGTTTTGTTTTTTTCCCTCCCAAAAAGCTGTGCGTAACAAAAACACAAAATTGTATACAGATTGCTTTGTCATAGGAGTTCATGGGGCCGAGCAGACCATTGCCTCAAATTTAATATCACAAAGTCAGTCCTGAGTCCTGAGAATGGTTCCTTTTCCCTTCAGTGTTTGAATCTGGGAGACAAAGATGAGATGGATTTTGAAGCAGGAGTCATGCTCAGTTATTTTTCTTTTCTGCCTAATTAAATGAAGAGTATACAAGTTAGTCTACTCACAAGTTCTACCAGCCACCATACAGGTGGATCTTGGCAAATGAGATAGTCTCGTCATAGTCTTTGTGGCCCTTCTCATAAATGACAAAGATATACTTCCGGTCTTCGGCAGAACCACTGTCCAGTGACGTCATGCAGGAGTAGCCGCTTGGTCCTGCCCATATCTGGACAGCTTTATTCTCCCAAGACATACCATTGGTTAGCGACCAACGTAAGGTTAGGTTAATTCCTGAGGGAGATAAAGCCACAGGTTAGTTTCCTCATTAGAGCTGAAAAGATGAGTGGATCAATTCTGTCGATCAACAAAAAGATAACGTAGATTTTTTTGATAATAAATTAATTGTTTAACACATTGAAAAGGCTCTCAGCAATTACTTTTATTCTTTCAACTACACTTTGCTGATAATAAATCTATGCTTCAATAAAGTTTTGGGAAAAAAAAATCTAGCAGTATTTTCACAGGATATTATTCTGGTAAATTTGCTACTTACTACTACATAGTGTAAGTAGTCCTTACTGTGTTGCTCGTTGGAAGGGTTTGTAAAGTACAGCACTCCATCTTTCAGTAGAGCTCCAGCTGCTATTGCAGGATCCACCAGTGTATAGTCGAAGTACAGATCATCTATTGGCAGCGATAATCCCCCGTCATGGCTGCGCACGACCACACGACACCTGCAGTGATAATTGTTCTGGTTCCGCACGTTGATGATGATGCTGCCGTCCGTCATCTCAACTGGCTGCAGAGGCATAGAGATAGAGGAAAAGGTTTAATTTTGTAGTGTGAGACACTGACAAGTATTTTTATAGGCCCACACAACAGCTAAAATAAAGCTGGTGGTAACAAGAACCTGCAGGAGAAAATGTGTGTCTTTTGGCCTGAAGTCTTTCTTCTTACAAAGTTTTGGAAAATTAAGCAATGGGTGCAATCTAGGAAGATGGTAGACTTTCATGGTTATTGAACAGTCTTCTAGTTACAACAAGGAAATATATATATTTTGGCTAAGGAATGATAAACCTTCCATAGGAGTGCATGAAATGAAAAAGAAAAAAAAAAATCTACAAACTGAAATCACAAATGTCCTATTCTCACAAAAAAAGAAAAAAAAAGTTAGATGAATATTTTTCTGTTTCATTTGGAAAAGTGCGGACCAAAAGACATTGTATAATAGTAAAATACTGTCTCGTTTTTTTTTTTTTAAAGGTGTCATAAGGAGTAATATGAAACATTCACACGTTGTTAATGAGGTCACCTTGGTATCACTGCCTGTGAAGGCATCACAGAGCAGCTGAGATAAAAGCTAGATGTTTTTAAAAATGATATCAATTGGAAAGTTTTTTTTTTTTTCCACCTGGCAACTAGAAGGAAGAAGTACTCAACAATAAGCTGACACATAAAACCACCAAAATAAAACTTAAATTTCAGAAATCATATTTTATTCACATTTGTAGCAGTCACAATGCAACCATAGTATTCTTTTCTGTGGTTGCAACTGGACTGATGTACAACTGGATACCTGAGACAGTATGAAGTTTGATCTTTGGTACTGATGTTTTTAATGCTGTTGTCATAAGTTGTTGTAATCATTTTCAGTTTTCATAAAGTTACATCCACGAGAAGAAATTAAAAGAGGTAATTATTACCATGCAATTTACCAAAGATTTGGAAACATACCTGGCACTCATCAGGGTTGAAGTCCTGTGGTTTCTTCTTCTGGTTGTAGGGGATGCTTTTCAGCGCGGCACCGTTGTACCATTTACGTCCATGGTCATCACTCAGGATACAGAAAACGCCATCCCCCTCTATTGTTCCATGACCACAAACCACCAACCTCCCCTTTGCTGGATTATAACGCTTCTGTGGAGAAAAAACACAAACAGACTCAAACTCACTATAAAAGAACATGAAAAAAGCAGTAATTTAATCCAATTCTGTAAATTGTGTGTGTATAATATAATTAACAGCATATAATGCACAGTGTGTTTTTGCATCATATGCTGTCTTAAAAAAAAAAAAAAAAAAAAAAAAGTAGAGTAAATAATGGGGAGGCACAAACATGCCTCTAATATTTATAACTTTTAAAATGAACCCAAAATAGCGACACCATTATTCATTATTCTGCTGCTGCTGCAAACATTTCAAATGCTCCAATGTCAGTATTTTTAACCACATTCAATGTGATTGTTTGAAAAATTAAAGCTCAGTGTCCGATACATTTTAACATGATTCATACAAAAGTAGAATTAGTCAATCAGCAAAATGAAGTGTTATATTTCAATATATAATAGACTGATTACTAATTATATATCCAAATCTAAGCAGCATTTTAATACTGCAGTCCCTCAAAGTAGAACAATGGTTTTAATCATCATCAGCACATCACATTTTATTATCAAGTGATCATATAGTTTGGGTGTAAAATTTTAACACTGTTTATAATTACACTTAGATACTTAGTCAGCAAGTGTGATGAAAAAGAGGCAAGAAGTAATGGTCTACTGAGACATAGTGTTACCACTCTTGTCATCAGTGTTAGTGACTTAGTGTTAGGTATATTCACATTATACCCAACATTCAGTTTCTTAATATTTGTTTTTAATTTTAGTGAAAGATAAAGTAACTACAAAAAAGGAATTCGAGTAAATGCATCTAGTTACTTTCCACTGCTGGCAAGAAAAAATTGACACAGAATTAAATTTATCACTGTTGTCAAAATATTTCAATGCCGTGTTCCTGTTTCGGTGTTTCAGTGTTTGGCTGCTCTTCCTCATTGTGCATACGGTTTGTTTGACATGAGCACATAGTTCCTACATTGCTTCCTTTGATATATCAATTTGTGTTTGTTTGTGTTTTCAGAGTTCAGAAATGCTGAAAAAACTGTAAACTCAGCTTTGTAGGTGGATTCGTTGTTTTTGGCAACAATACTGCATAGATTTAAAGGAGAACATGTGGCGAACATTGTAAAGCCAGGAAAAAAAAAAAAGTTTTCACTTCTTAGTCTGCAGAGTGTAAGGTTGTGCATTGCAATGCACTTCCTCTTTTCATAAAGAATTCAGTTCAAACTCAAACACATTATTATGTCTGTTGCTGTCCAGAGCACATTGTGTGTAAACCCTTTTTTTTTTTTTTAAATTGAGGACAATCGAGGACTCCATGTAACTGTAATAACCATCACAATGTATACTGAGTGTCTGGAGCACGATGCATGCAGATCATTTAGCTTCAATTTTAGCTGACTTCACAGTTGCTTTACAGCTCAGTCACAAGCATCATATCTTCCTCTAACCTGGATGCCGAAGCCCGGACCAGCAGCAAAGTTCCGGGACCCAAGCTGCTCTGAGAGGTTTCTGGGCTTGCTCCAGCTAAGGCCGTCGTCCATACTCTCCACCATCATTGTGCTGGATGGGCTGCAGAGATGGAGGTGGAAGCACAAACTGTAGATCAGGATCACCGATCCCACCTCCTCGTCCACCACCACAGAGCCCAGGCTCAGGCCGTCCGGATGTGTCCCATCGTCAACAATAAATGAGGTCGGGGACCATGTGGCTCCTGGAGGGATGAAGGAGATCAAGAGTAATATTTTTATACTGGGTGAAATAATTTAACTCCAGAAATTTTTCTCCATCAAACAGCCCTCTGATTAGACTTTTACAGTTGTTGGTTATGAGACCTTTCCCTTTTTGTGTTCCCACTTTTGTTATAAGATGCTGTTTCAAACCATTTATGATACAGCAGTTCATGTAAATATGTTCAGAGTGCAGAAAACCAAACTTATTGGAGGCAGGGGAATGGTCTGGGGAAGATCCCATGAACTTCTGGGGCAGATCCTAATAATTTATATAGTTTGGTGTATACTGGGGACATTGGGCAGAGGGCCGTGCTCTCTGAATGACCTTTTCTCTTAAGTTGAAATCCTGCTAATTTTGTCATATGGCTACTTACTTTACACAATAATACAAAAACTCCAGCAAACTAAAGGGGTTGATTTGTGACTCTAAAAACAGCTATTTGAATTTGTTGTTTAGTTGCCTTAATGGTTGTAATGATATTTTCTGAATTTAAAATTTCTGTCATGTTTTAAAAAGCAACAAGGAAACAATTAAAAAGTTCATGTTTTATAACATACTAAACATTGTATTGTTTGTGAGCTGTCACAGGCTGACAGGTGTGTGTATCTGTAGCCTGTGTGTTTTGTGGGTATATCTAAGTGTTTCTGAATGCATGGCTGCTTGGGTGGTCAACCTACCTTTGTCTGTGGACCGCCGGATGGCAATGAACTTTGCACCAACGTCACTGGCTGAGTATTTCCTGGCCTCGGCGAAGGCCAGTAGGTTTCCCTTGGCTGTGAAGGTGAGCAGCGGGATCCTGTAGGTGTTGACCTCCCCCTGGGCTCCACTTACCCACAGCAGCTGTTCCTCGTACACCAGGGGGTCAATCTGCACATAAGGCCAGAGAAATCAAGCTGACTGAGGGAAAGACTGATATTAAAATCAGAGAGAGAAAAAAATAATATATTTATGATATATTAGATATCAGGTCACACAATCAGCTATTCTGAATTCAGGAAGTTAGTAGAACTTATCAAATCTAAACCACAAGGTTGTAAAAGCTTAGTTTAAGTTAGAATAAGAGTGTATACAGGTTGGACAAAATAACATAAACACCTCTATAAAACCAAATTCATCACTGAAATGAAACAGAATTTTAAAAAAAACTCAATCAAAAGATCATGAGCTGCACCAATTTCGTAAATACTTCATTTACTGCACTTAGGCACTAATTTAAAGCATCTTAACTTTACTGGAGTTTGTTTCTTTTAATGCAAATACGATGCAAATGTGAAACTACATGTCCATAGGAAGCTGGATGTCATTCAATTCTTCAGACAACGTCACTCAAACATCACTTTTCTATTGTGTTGCAGATGAGTTTCTTTTTGTCATATCTTTGGAGGCAATAACATCTAAAAGTACCTCTGCGGGGCTGATGGCATAAACACCGGGAGAAAACATGGCAGAGAGAAGAAACGGCAACACAGCGACCCATTTTCCTTCATCCATGTTTGGTCCAAATCCGGAATCGTCCTTTTTTCTTTCTTTCTTTCCCCCGAGAGACCAGCGAAGAGACCGCTTTCAAAATAAACCCAAAAAAACACACATATGGAAAGAGATTTAAGGAGGAAATAGTCTCCTCGGGTCCGACACACTGCGGTTTCTTTCTCGGGTCATATGACCAAGATGGCGGTCACGTGGCTACAACCGTCACCAAAATAAAAGCGGAAACGATGCGACGGTACGAAAAAAAAAAAATATATACGATAGACAACTTTAAAATTTTATTTTATGAAATGTATAACATTATTTTAAAATTATTACCGCAATCAACAATGTTAACCTATATGTTAATGTGTTAATGTAATAATGTATTATTAAATACGATATAGGTTCGTGTGACTGAGACAGAAATAAATTAAAGATTTCCATCTATAGAAAAAACTAACAAAGTTACAGAACAAGAGAAGAAAACCACGCAAAACGAAATTTAAAAGCAGTAAATGTACCACAGACGATTAAAATCGGCTTTTTTAAATCATCTATATTTTTCCTTTACCTTATCTGTCTATGAAAATTTAAAATGGTCTATTGCTTAGACTTCTAGAGAATCTTTTACATCTCATTTATTTATTTGTATTCTTGTAATACGATAAAATATCTAAATGCAATCCTTTAACTTTTTGCTCAGTTAAAGTGTAATTTATTATAAGAGTATGCACAATAATGCACAATAGCACGTGATTGAGGCTGACAGAACTTCATAAAATGTAGATATTATTAATAATTTTAGATTATTTCTTATTAATAATTGTCTGATCATGATCATCTTCTTTATTTACCCAAAGGGCATTATTCTAAACACCTTAACACCTCATTTTAACCACATGGGGGCAGAAGTTTCATAAAATATCAGCCACCCACATTTTTACGGCTCCAAGTTAACCATGCAACTGGCCACTTTGTTGAACTACAGAAAATTAAATATCATCTATTGAGAAATTTGAATGGTATTTAAGATTAAAAAAAAAAAAAAAAAAATTCTCTAATTGCAAATTAATTTCTACCCAAATCAAATAAAGCAGCAAAAGACAAAAATTATTAACAAAAATATTGATTTTTTTTATCCAGCGCTGTCCTTGGACTTAAGGGGTGATGCCATGATGCCAAAGAAAACAAACACTCATTGTCAATAAATTACCTTTTACTTATATATATATATATATATATATATATATATTTAGAGAGAGAGAGAGAGAGAGAGAGAGGGAGAACCATGAACCACATTCCTGCAGTCATGAGGCCAAGCTGATTTGAGTCACAAGCTTCGAGAGAGAGAGAGAAAGAGAGAAGCAGGAAATAAACTCATTTGGTTGAAAGTAACATACGCCACAGTCTGTTGAAACTACAAGAGGTGGACAGATGATGGTTTCAAGGAAACTACTGTTTTTGTAGAAATGTTCCCTGAAAGCAACAAGGACAGAGAGAGAAATACAGCCATCACAGCTTTGATGACATGATGGATTTGATCTGAAATGCAGGTAGGATAAGTTTAAATCACTTAAAATATGTGTTTGTATAAGTTTTTATGTATTTTATTCTGGTTTTGGGTTTCAGTGACTTAAATGTGAATCAATAGAGAGAAACGTAAAGCAGGAGTTAAACAAGATTAATTAAATTAATGTCTACACATGAAAAGTAACTTGGAAGCTTTCTCCTTTCTGTATAGTTATGTACAATGATCATTTTAAATATAAAATTGATTTAAACATTTTAGAAAGGAATAAAAGTAAATGTCATCAACAACATTTATCTAAGACCAAAGTCAAGTCAAAGTTACATTCTGGGTGATCTTGACAAATTTGGGTTCAGCAGGGCGACACAGAAACAGATAACAGATCCAATTTCAAGATAACAGGTTGTGGCTTGCTTTTGTAATGATCGCAGAACAACTTTGCTGTTTCCTCTATATGGCAGAAAAACCCTTATGTTGCAGCTTCTACTTGTTGAGCAGGTGCTGTGTAAGCATGTGGTGATGAACAGATCCAGGGTTTGATAGAGTTTATTTACAGGAAATGAAGTGAGAATGAAAGCAAATGAAAGAAGAGAGGGGGTTTCGTGTATTTAGACAGAAAGAGACGAGAACAACATTAAGGGGACAAACTGACATCGAGGCTGAAGCAACGAATTTCACACTTCAGTGCTAAAATGTGGCTCTGTCACAGGCAGGCAGGCAGGCGAGATGGGAGATGGGGGACGTGCAGGGAGGTGGAATGACCAAGAAGTCCTTTGAACTGAATCCATCCAATAACATGGCCTCATAATGAAATGGCTGCACCATTACTTCATCATTGCAGCCCTGAAAGCAGAAGTAATCTGGTTTCCTGCAAGTTTTGAGACTTCTATAGCCAATTACCCACATGGGCATGTTTATCTGAGATAAAGGCTGTCAATTCTTGGAAGGGAGAGGGAGATTATACCCATCTGGAACAGATGTTTTACTTTATCAACTCTGACATTATCCTTTAGAGCAACAGTTCACAACTGTCTGATATGTTTTCACAGTCGACTTCATCAGTAACAGCTGCCACTTTCTGAACATAAACAATATTTGAACTCAGCATAACCTTTGGGTTGTGGTGATTCACTAAGTTCATCCACATTCTTACTACATGGCTTTGCTCCTGATTGACCAGCCTCCTGCATCAGCCAGTCACATGAAAATTAACATTAACGTCAGCTGTTTTGGATTTTTAACCCCTACAGCCTTGAATACATGACATGACTACTCATTAATTAGTAACTTGTGACTATGGTTTCCATTGTAACCACCGGATCCTCTCTTGCTCTGACTTTTCAAATATGTTGAAATTATGAAATGATGTAGTTCAGCCCATTTCCAAATTTTCCCAGTTTACCGTTTACCAATATTTACTTTATTTCTGAACATTTTTATTTCTCAGGGTGGTATAACATTATAAACTTTCCTCTTTAAGGATCTATCAACCGGTGAAATTATGGAGGACAAAAATGGAGTTCATCATGTCATGGAGAGTGAAGTGGATGTCCAAATCAGACAAACCACAGCTCAACCACAAGCCAACCACAGACCAAACTGGTCAAACGGTAATATCTTATCTTAAGTTAACATAATATCTTATGTTAACTTATTTCTTTTTATTTGGTGAACCATATAAGACTCATTGGAGCTATAGAGTCGTTGAGGTCAGTGCCCCCCTGGGGGAGAACAGTTCAGGTCTCACTTCTCTTGTTTTAGATTTGCTCTAGATTTTAAAATAAGGACGGATCATCACCGTGCATGAAGCGTAACGTCACGCTCACATGCTTCACTATCAGTAAACAGACGCGTAGAGATGTGAACCAGAAGGATATAATTCAAAGCCTTGATACACATTTCCCCCATTTAATTCTCACTAAAGTGGCTTCAGGGATCTTTTCCCACACTGTCTGCGGGCTCACGTTCTATAGATAATCTGCATGGGCTTCAGTCATTCATGTAACATGTATCGATCCACCTCTCTGCCACAAGGGCTTTGATACTTATTGTCTATTTCTGTGATGATCCCATTGTGGCCTGCTCCTTCTTTTTGTTTTAAACAAACACTGTTGCTTGTTCATTCTCAGGTCAGGTTGTTGTGTCAGTGCTGAGCTCTTCAGCATTAAACCCCACTTTTGATCTGTTGCTTTGTCGTGCCAAATTGGAGAACGACGGCTTCCAGGTCAGCAGACACAAGCACACAACAAATAATACAATAATGACATTATATGAGTCAAATTTCTAACCCCAGAATTTGCATCTCACCCTGAAGTTAACTAAGTTATTTGTTGTTATCTTTTTCTTTTCTTTTAAAAAAAATTCTGTTTAGATTCCAGTTGCAGATATGGAGGCTCCACTGAAAACAGCTCTGGATGTCCCTTCAGTCAGGAGATACATGGTTTTTAACTCAGCCCTCTTCCACTTTGTAATGGCACCGGTAAAAATTTCCAGCTCTGTCTTATCTTTGTCTCTTTAAAGTGAATTAGCAATATTTCCATAAAATGCAAGAGATATTTAAAAAGGAAATCCAGCCTTTTATTGCGAGTCTTTTGTCAATCCCCAACATGCTGCAGTTTCCATGATAAGAGCTCAGTGGAGCCTTTCTTCCTTTCATATTCTGTGTCTAACGCTTGTGACTGAGACTTTAGGTTAAAAATGTGAAGCCTTCATCGTTTATAAAAAGTTATAGCAGAAAGAGCCTGTGAAGCTCTGCCTTTATTCTTTATTGATCAGGCAGAGCTTCTCTTTTCAGCTTTATTGGCAGCTGGCAGCAGAGTATTTGGTGTTTTTGGTGTCGTAGTTCAGGTTTACAGCCGCTGCCCTCCTTCAACCAGGTGCTGTATGTGGTGCTGTGGTGTGCTGTGTTCTCCACCCTCCACCTTTACATCACTGTCAGTGACTACTGGGTCCTCTGTCTCTCTGTCAGCTTGATCTCCATCTTCCTCACCACCACCATCATCTTTGTCCTCCACCACAGTAACGAGGAGGTAAATGGGATTTGCATTTTCAAATTAGAACAAATAGAAAGTTTTAAGCGCTGAAACATTTAGAGTGTGATTCTCTCTGTGTATTCTTTCTGTGTCAGATCAACATGAACTTAGACGTCCGGCTGATCCAGGTGAACGAGAGGATGGTGAAACACAAGCTGCTGGTGGCTGTAGCCGACTGGGTGCAGAACTGTGCTGGAAACATGCGGGTAAGTTGTTATGATGGACGATTTGCAGTTAATCATCATGCAAACTCGATACAGAAAGAGCACAGGCCCAGGAATCGAGTCCAGAACACACTTTCTGTGAGCCGACAGTGCTAACCACTGTACTACCATGCCACAAAAAGAGAGAGAGAGAACAAGACAATGGAGAGAAGGAAATGACAGTATGACGGCACAACAACATGACATTTAAAGCTAACGGCCAACACAACACAACAATGATGATGGTATTAATAAACAAGAGGAAAAAATGCTCCACTCAAATCTACTTTTCCTTTATGGGTACAGCTTCACTTTATAGATGTGCCCTCAACATGTATCTGATATGAGGAATAGGTTTATTTAACTTGCTGTTATTTATTACAGATGCGGATAGTTTTACTTTGACACACTTCTCACACTGTGTTGTGTCTCTCTGCAGTTGTACTTTGTGTACTGGGACATGTCCCCCTGTCTGAGGGCGCTGACTGAAACTTTAGAAGAGGTGAATGACACCCAGGTGAGCGAATCAAGGAGGTCTACATCTGTCACCCAGTTTGTTCTGGGTGACAAATGTAGATCGATTTATCTTATGTTTCCACGTTATTCCTCTTTGGCAATCAATAGAAACATGATTCTAGATGCTGTACTTCTGGACTTTGGCCAATCAAAAATTTCAAGTTACAGTGATCCACTAAATGTCATATTTTCACCAGAACAAACTTAAGAGGAAAATGTCCCATCTCGTCCTCGTGAGCGAGTTCACACCTGCTGACCCTGAGGTCGGCGGCTCAGATGTGGAGCAAGACTCAGACGAACGGACACCTCTGCTCCAACATGAAGACACAGGCTGCCCTGCTGCATCAAGCCGGGGGGGCGGCGCCAAAATCACTACCAGCTACAGCCTCATCCCTAAAGCATCATTACCTGCTCAGGTAAAACGAACACTATCAAGCAAATTAAACTTTAAAGCGCCACATAACAGTCGCTGCACATTTAATTGATTTTCACTGGTTTTCTTATTTTGCTGCTGTGGTGCTAGGTAACTAAGCATTTTTAGGAATAGCTGAGATTATATTTAGGTAGTTCCTCATACAATCAATCTCTTCCTGTGCCCTTTTCCCACAGACTAGAGCATACCAGCTTCTGATGACGTACAGCGCAGCCTATGTGAAGCTGCTGGTGTCTGAGAGGCTGTCAGGACCTTCGAATCATCGGCTACGTTCCCGGAGGAATCACTGCACAGCTGCCCCTCTGTGCCTCTGCCAATACATCAAAAAGAAGATCCTCCGGTGACAGAGCCAACCGACGGCAGACCAGAAAACTGCTACGTGGAGTTGGTGGTGTGCTTTGATTTTCTATGACACTTCTGCTTTCTACTCAGACTCTTGAGCAGATAAACTGACATGTGGGAGCATATTCTCCTCAGCAAACATGGATTAAAGACACTCAGACACCAGTTTGGAGGTTTACAATCACAAGTCCTCGGTTTCAAAGCTGGTATCTCCGACCTGTGGGCGACTGTACCTCTGCTGCTGTTATCATGCACACTCTGTGTTTGCACCACCTGGATATTTGTCCATCTGCACCCTGCCAGAACACAGGCCCATCCAGCTGCTGTCAAACAACATTTGCACTCTTGTATACATGACAATCAAGGTACTAGATACTACTGTTCAAATTATTTGGACAAAAAATAAATAGCTTTGGATGATTTGCAGCAGTCTATAACACTTGTGTTGAAGGAGTGGTGGACAGAAAAAGAGATCACAGGTTTTGTGCAAAATCTCATAATACAGAGTTTTAATATTTTAATACAAGACTTTTCTCTGTAATGTCAGTGTTATACACACTTTTTGACAGGAGGTTCGGGCCCGCAATGCAGGTGTGTAATGATGCTGAAACAGGGTCTTAACATGAATCATTGGTTTTAGTTTCCTGGCTCTATTATCTCACAACTCAGCAGAAAGGCAAATTAATCGTCTGTGTTTGTTTTCACAATTTCACACCTTTGGTTTTCACGTGTGTAGGTGGATTAGTGTTTATACGGGAGGCTGGCTTCATCCCACAAGCCTTCCCTGATATCACCAGCAATCAGTCGCCAGTCCTGATGCTGCGGCTTAGACGACAGCCCAGTGAGGGAGCTGCAGGATGACACAAACACACACAGCGAGAGGGCGAGCACGGCCGACCTGGGGGAAGCTGGGACCGAGTGATGGAGGAGAGATGCGTGCAGCGTGAGGCCAAGTTAAATGATCTCAGAGACGCTGGTTCTCCTCAGGAGACTAAATGGCCATCTGTGATCCTGCACACACAGGCTGGCTCCGCTCCCACCTTTAGTTTCTCCCTGCTATCTCTTTTCCATTGGCCTGGTTGTTTGGGTTCATATAGCACCTTTTAACAGACATTATTTAATTTATACCGAGGTGACAACAGTATGACAGCAAGTGTGTTTACATGCACAATGATATCTTGGTGTTGGAGTTAGACTTTTCCTGAAAGCAAGTCGATCATCATAATATTAATTACCATTATATTTACTTGAAAGATATCTTTTTTTTCTTTTGAAAGAGAGCTGTTCGGTCAGCCATGCTAGCAGCTCATAAAGAGATGCTTTGAGCCCAACATTAACATCAAACACTCACGACAAAGCTGGCATACTGTAGTTAAATGGACAATACCACTAAATTTGGTTTTGATTCAACATAAAGAGGGACGGCATCAACATCAAAGTGTTTTATTTTGAAAAGCAGCTAATGTGCTATAACAGGGAAATATGTCATTATATATGAGGTCAATTTTAATATGTCTTAATTATCACCAGCAACTGTTTATTATTTTTAGTAAATCCCTTAACCACATGCAAGTTTAAGCACAAGCCAGTTTCCTATGGCAAATGACAAATGTTCATCCTTTAAAATGAAAATATTCATTGTAATCTATTCAGCTGTTATCAAGCTATTTTAGTTAAAACCACGAATCTCAAGCTCGTCCTGTTTTGTACTAAACTTGAGATATATTTCTCAAATAACTGGCTGCTAATATTTGAAAAATGAAATGAAATGAAAATGCTTTTCCCAAGTTGCACTTTAACTGTCTGAAAACAGAGGCACAACAAGCCGATGCCTTCATTACACTGGTTAAAGTGCTCTACATTTACCTGTTTGACCCAAATATATGCTGATACTGGCACAAACTGGGGCTCAGGATCCCTGAAGTCAGTGGGTCAAACCTCTGCAGACTATCAATGTCTGCAGAAAATATTGTGGCAATTTATCCAATAGTTCAGCATTAATAATGAATCAAGCAATGATGACTTGCCTGTAGCTATGCTGCTAGGAAGGCAAAAAAAAAAAAGATATTGGAAGGGGATATTTTATTGAGGTGATGCGATTTAAAATGTTATGTAACAGAATGGTTTAATTTAGGTTTAATAAGCTGCCCAAACGGGAGGGCGTCATCATCTGTAATTGACCTGGTTGATGCACAAAAACAATTTGCACCATAGTGGTGAATAATGAGCTGCTGTAAAACACAATCCTGAAAGGCCTCCTGTGATCACAAAACAACATAGTGACAGATACTGCAGTTCATGTTCTAACAGGGAGAGAGGAAAGGAGATGGAGTGGGAGAAAAACCGGGGCAACTATAAATAGCAGCTCAGTGATGAGGGGAGAGAGGAGAGGCCACGGAGAGACTGTGAGGATGGATAGAATAGATGAACAGATCCAAAGACTGAGACACCACCTTCTCCAACATGTCGTTCACAACCCAAATGAGTCTTTATTCTTTACACTCAAACAACTGAAGTCAGAAACAACCAATGCATTGAGCAACACAGCCATGAACATAATAGAATAATAAACCTGAAGAGAAGCACATGTGCACGGGTAAGGTTTTAAGTTTTGGCTCTTTGAACAAGCAACCTGCAGCATTTTACTGTACAAGCTCTACAAAAGAAAAGAAAAAGGAGGAAAATACATCCCAGCTGTGAAGGGAACAGCTACAGTTGTTCTTGCTGAACACAGAGGAGACCTATGACAAAAGCACACAGGGAGATGTGGCCGAGTGCCAAAGAACTAGATATGCTGGGAGTGACTCTATTCAGTAGAAAGAGCCTTCTACACAATAATACTAAACATCACTGTGCTGCATTAACTTCTCTAACAATCAAATACAAAGAAGTCAGTCTTATGAGGACAGGGCCTGTATTTATTAATCTGCTCAACAGGACATTTTTGGGCCTCGCCTGTAAAGATCCTGCACTTAAACTCCTGATCACAAAGAAAATGAAGTAGTGAGACATTTTGGGAAATGTGCTCATTTGCTTTTTTGCCCAAAGCTTTAAAAAAAAAAAAAAAAAAAAAAAAATCAAAACAAACAAACCCAAAAAAAACCCATCATGCATATGTCAATACTGAAAATATGAAGCTGAATCGCTCAGCTATATAATGACAGTCTCACCCCCTTCAAGAAAGTAAATAAGTGTGTTTCCCAAATGACAAACTGCTTTCATAATAAAAGTTATTTAAGTTGTCTTCACTAAAACATCCAGGTCCACTGAGGTAACATGTACATCCTGTACAGGTGTTTGTTTACGGGTGCACCTACTTTCATCCCGTCTACAATTTACTATATTATAAGGATTTTAGATTGTCCTTACTTTATGTGGTAATTTAGATCAAGCTGTTCTTTCATTGAATCAAAATTAAACAAAAAGAAAAAAGAGCACTCGTTTAAATAACTCTTACAAGTTTGATAAATGCGAAACCTAATTTTATTAAATGTACTTAATATTATAAATCAATAATTATAATGATATAATGATAATAGTCGGTTTGTTAAAGAATAAAACACTGTATTTATACTGTCTCTATTTGTGTTCATTGTCAACACATCATATTCTTAATATACCTATAGGATTCTTTTAAAAATATAATTATCATAGGGGAGGACAGAGGAACGAGGAGAGCAGAAGAGATATGTTAATAGGTCAAATAATTCATGTGGATGCGGGAAAGACAGAAAGAGAGAGAGAGAAGGAACCAGAGGGAAGTTTTCAAAGAGCAGAAAGTGCTACCATACAATATAGGCATAAATAGTTTCTCTCTCTCCTTTTGGAGACATTCATTTTCAGTACTTGTGTAACTCCCAGAAACAACAACAAAAAAACTGCAACGTTATTTTGTTGCTCATCCAGACATCAGCACACCTGCTACTCAGGGGTACGCTACATTATGGAAACGGAACTCAACTAGATGCAGAAGAACTATGAAAAAAAAAAAAAAAAAAAACGTTACAGGAGCTCACAGCCACACATCAAACCTCAATATTTAAGAGAAAATGGAAACAAACTGAGGATGACATGCAGGGTTATGTTGCCTCATAAATCTAACGTTGCACTAAAAGTTCATTTACAGTGTCTGAGATTAAATAGCGTAAAGATGTGCAACACAAAATAGGCCGATACACTTGTAAAACACAACCCAAGATTCAAATACTTATCATCTAAAATGTTTCCTTTTCTTGTTTTGACAGTTGAACATTTTGAAAAATACTGTACCACACACTTATAGAAATTTTAGGAAACGTTTCTCCCAACAACTGGGAGAAAAGCTGTTTTTTGCACTAAAAGCCCATTAGCTTAAATTTATATTAACCATGCATTATAAGAGCTATGAATCTAAGCAGCTGCATCATCCCATCTGGTTACTACAAAGTGCATTATCATCATAAGATATCAAATTTAAGCCAATTCAAAGTCTCAGATAGCCGCAATAAACTAGTGATATACTGTAAATTATAGCAGACAATCATTGCATGGGTAGATATTCAATAAATTAATAAATAAGAGATTTGAAATAAATTAACAAACATATATTTCATAATTTATGTATCACATCATCCAGCTAAAAATGTCCATGTAACATACAAACAACCAGTTCAAATAAATACTGTTTGGTTAGCAAGTCACTCAGTAAGTCCAGTCTCCATTTGGTGTGTATTGATCAACCCCCCCCCCCCCCACGTCACACTGTGTATCAGCAGTATTACTACTCCACATGGTAAATTGACACTGGTTCAACATGGCACTGTTTTTAGAGAAGAAAACACATGTATGGATGCACCTGCAAGACTACAAAGTGCGTTGTACTAAATGAAGGAAAACTCTTTGAATGTGATCTCTTTAACTTCGGGTACTGTGACGGTCCTTTTTCTATGTTGGGACATCTCAAATGGAAACACACCGTGACCTCCCCTGTCATATAACCACATCAGTGAAGGCCGTATGAATTAATCAGCGCCAAATGAATTGTTGATGCAAGGACATTTGTTCCCTTCCTGCAGCTTCGTATCTGTGTGTAAATATTAAGCGGTCGCTGTGCTAACAGCAACACTGGGCCTCATTTGACAGCTGCTTGCATTTGGCATTTGAAAGTTAGTTGTGATTGGTTGATTTTTGGTCGTCAGTGTGTTTGATGGCAGCAGGTTAGCCCGGTTTTGTCTATATGTAAGTGTGTGTGTGTTTTGTGTGCGTTTGTGTGTGTATGTGCAGCTGGAGCCGGCAAGCAGTAGCAGTTGTGCATTTTCAGAGCTCCAATTCCCTCCAAACAATTAAGAGTAGTTAGCTAGCTAAAATATGCAGTTGGTTTCCCATCTGTGCCGGGTTACGGCTCCCAGTCGTCGTCGTGGTGCTGCGAGGCGATGATGACCACCACGGTGAGGATGGTGCACAGCACAATGGAAGCGATGCCGACGGCCAGGCTGATGAAGGAGAAGTTGCGTGCCTCACGAGAGGCTATCTCCGCCGTCACCATATCCCCTCTGGCTATCGCCGTACGCACCTAAGTGGTGCCGGAGGGAGGGATGGGTGTGTGGGAGAGAGGAGAAATTAGATTATGTGTTATGTAACAAGACGATGCAGGAGTGGGAGCAGGAGAGAGTCTAAAAAATCACCATGTATGTATCGATTTCACTGCAGCACAGCTTGAATGTGCAGGAAGAGGCCACACTACGAAACATCAACACGCCATAGCAACATATCCAACTCAGACTGGCGCGTCCACACCTTGTCAGCTCGGCTCAACTCAAAGCCGGCTGAGCAGGCCCGGAGGAAAAAATCCATTCTGTCCCGTTACACCGACAATGGCGCAGTTACGTAATGTGGTCTGTCGTGTGCATGTTGGTCAGCACAGCCTGTCATTACAGAGCTCAACAACATGCACAACACCAAGTCTGAGAGCCAGCAGACTGAGCCTTTGCTTTTCTACCATCACGCTCAACTTAACCTTTCTGTTCATCGTGTCGGTAGACGGCTTGCAAAAGAGCAAACCCTGCCTTTTAATGCAGACATCATATGTACAACATGGCTGAGTGTGTGTAATGTTGGTGCAGCGGCTGTATTAGGCTGAACAAGATCAATTCTTTCTGCATGTGTGATCTAAATCCAGACTTTCCCCCTGCTGTTCGTCTTTTCCCCGATTCTGCATAATATAAATATTGAACACGTTGGCTCCTGCTGGTCTGGGCTCATTAACAGTTGGTACACAGTTTAAAATTTCATTTACTTTCATTTTCATTCTATTTTAGTTTAGTCTTTTTCTGCGTTTCAACTCGACACAAACAATTAATTCAGTTACTGCACTTAATTTCAATCCGTGCTGACAGGAAGAAAGAGATGCAAAAAAATCCTGTCATATCCTGTTTTTGATCAATCGGATTAGTGAAATGCAGCCAAAATGTCTGTAGGTTTGTTAGAAGGATGAACACCTCTGCTGCTTTCTATGTACGTTTTTGTCATCAGCAAGAATAATATCTATAATGGAGGTTTCATTAATAGAATATCCAGTGTTACATTAATAAATAAAATGAAAGGCATAAAGTGTAATTATGCAAATGTACACAAGACTCGTTTGGATAAAGGTTTGAGGATGGTTCTTTTGTTGTATGTTTACATTGTCTTTGTCCCTGTTTCAGATCAATGTCTATTATATGTAAATTAAGTTCATGCCAGAGCTAAAATTCATCCCGAGGGGAACATGAATGAGCATCTCAGGGCAGTTAATCCAACAGTTGTTGAGACATTTTGCTCAAAAAAAAAACAAAAACAAAAACCCAGAAATAATGAACATAAACATGAGTGTTATGGTGGAAACATCCTCTGGGGATCGTTCCAGTAGATGTTGAGATATTTCATTCTGGGTGGACCGACCCAGTTTGCCAGACATACGGTCATTTTTCTTGTTTAGCATTAGAAGCATGATTTGTGACCGCTGCAACCTTTTTCCAAAAGACGGTTAATGTGTAAAAAAAGGTCAATTTGTCTTTTCTTACTTTTCTGCATACTGGACATCTTATCATTCTAAAGGGTAGGTGCATTTCTGAGGATAAAACGGAGGGTAAAAATGTCTTGGGGATGCATTTACACCGCAAAGTCTGCAGTAAAGGCAACATTATGTTAATAAAACCCAAAGATCAAAAAAATACTATGAAGCGGCATTAACCTGCACTGCTTTGATGATCGCAATGATGCCTGTCGGCCAGAAGCAGCAGACGGTGGTGAGCACGGCAATGGGCAGGTAGTCGTGTGGCGGCCGGCGGTCCATTAGGGTGATGCTGGGTGGCATTTGCATGGGATGAATCTGGCCCGGGGGGATTGCTGGGTGGGTTCCTCCAGGTGGCATGTAGGGCTGACCCTGAACAGAGAGGGAAAGAGAGGGATTGAGGAAAAAGTAGACGAAGTCAGGACATGTGCTTTTTAAAACAGCACAGCAGCTCACAAAAGACGATGCCCTTTAAAGACATGAGAACAAGGCAACACGAGCAAAGAGGAGGACGGAGGTAGAAACGAATCAGAAGGAGGGACACAACGCCTGTTAGGATTACTCATATCAGACACGGAGCAACGGGGAAAAAGATTTCATTAGCATTTTTGACAGCAGTCTGTCAAATTGATTTTGACAGAGATGACATAAGAGGCAAGTTAATCACTGCACGGAGCCACTGAAGATTAGCCTTAAAAGCCAATTGAATATTTTCACCAGCTTCGCTCTCTTGCAAATCACCTGCAGAGCTCAGAGAGACATGGCTGCCTCTCATGTTGTGTAAGTATCTCCTGTGAGCTCGTGTCCTCTGGCTGTAATTACTTTGGGCAGCAAAGCTTGAGCAGAGAAATCAGAGCTTATTGTTGCTTGAGGCTTCTCTAAATGAAACCGTGTTCAGAATTGTTTGCAAAAAGAAACAGTTAAAGCTTCAGCATGAATTCTGAGAAAAGCATAGCTGGAAATATCTGAGCCTGCCAAACCTGCCAGACGAGCATGACGCTACAGGGCAGATTTCTCTTATTTTACGTATGTTGTTATCTCCAGTCCAGTAAAAATGGGCTGTATGTGTATCGACAGAAACAATACAAATATCTGCTTCATTTACAGAGACAGATGTTTGGTGTTGGAGCCTAAGCAGCTCTGCTCTTCCAATCAGGAAACATGGCGGTGGGACCATGTGGCACCAACAATAGCAGCGACACTCTTAGTTGTTTGATGACTCACATTTGCTCCCCGTTGTCTTATTTCACCAGTTTCATGTTACTTCTGGGTGTACTGTGAATGGTTCTGTCTACTAATATTTAAACAAGTATGTCTATTATTCAAAAACAGCAGTAAGTTAAAAAGTTAATGAATAAATAAAGGGTGTAATTGAGAAACACTCTGCTTGGTTTGTGATCCTTTATAGTGAGGCACGACATTCTCACAGCTCATTTCTAATGGTTGTTTTGGGAATTTTAGTGAGATAAGAAGTAGCGAAAAAGAAGCAGCGAGAACGAGGAGAGAAGGAGATAGGAGCGACATGAAATATGTACCCAGTCAGACGTGAACTGAGGATAGTGCAGTTTGGTCGGTGATTCAATCCCAAAGCACCGCTGAAGCCCAGATGGTCTCATTTTAATGGTTTCTAGAGTACTGGACATGTAAAACTTGACATGTAAAAGTGTGGTAAGTAGCAACATGCTGACTTCAACACATGCATATATTATAGGACACAAAATAAAGCTGTTCCCCTTATTTTGAAAATTTTCTCAATATTTTCTATTAATCTTTGAAACAGTTTTCTGTATAAAAAATATTACCAAATTTTGAGAACTGACATGTCCAGTTAAAGGTCACAGTTTTCTCTATAATCTGTTTTTCCAAACGAGTTCTTATTAAATTATGAGGAAACTAATAAGGTCAAATGTGTTGAGGATGGAAATTGTGAGAGCTGTTTATTATCTGTGATAGAAAATGTACAGTGGACCGAATTGGGAACAGGAGCTGGCGTAATCCTGCTGCAACCAGATGTCAGACCTTAAAAGAAAAAAATCTCTGACTCACCGATGCCATGGGGTACACGGGTACGTAGGCCGTGCAGGGCTGCAGCTGAAGCGGGTAGCCCGGGTGGATGTATCCTACAGGGGGGTGAGGCATGCTGCCCGTGGGTCCGTGGGTCTGGACGGTGTAACCCTGAGGGGCCCCAGGAGGTCCCAACGGGCCGCAGTGGAACTGAGTTTCTTGGAGGTAGCCCTCTGAGCCCGGAGGAGGAGGCGGAGGAGGGTAGCTGGGCTGGGTGCCCGGCACAGCAGGCATGTTGGGGTGCTGGGGTACGTTGGGGTCTTGCGGGCCGGGGAGGTACGGGGGAGGCTGCATGGTCTGACGGCCAGAGTCATCGAGACCTGAGGGAAGAAGAATAGGAGCGATGAGAAATAAGCAGGCAGGAGAGAAAGAAGAGTGTGAGGACGAGATGTGAGAGTGAGGGCGTGTTATCTATGTTCAATGTCTTCATCTCAATGTTGAGGTGGGATTACACAATTCCCCCGACCACAGGCTGATATTTTCCAACCTGTGCAGGCTGTGAGCTAATGATGAGAGTGATCAGCATTTTCCCCCCAGAAGAAGAAAAAAGGCCTTTTTATTAATAACAGTTACGAATGTGACCTTTCCGACAGACATTTCTTCATCTGATGGTCTGAACTGAAACAGTTGTCAACTTTTGGGCGTCTGAACATTTAGTGCTCACGCTTCTGCTCCTGTTTGTGTTTGTCCAACATTGAAAATGACTGATGGGATGTTGTGTTTTCACAGCAGGGACGAGGCTGAGGGGTACGGTAATCCACTCTGACAGGGACATGAGGAGGGAGGGGGGGAGAAAGAGAGGTATGTAAATAGACGGAGGTGAGGATGAAACGAGAGAGGAAGGAGAAGAGCAGGAGGCTGAGTGATGAGGGTTGACGACTTGTGCTTGGGGTTCGGCTTTACATAACAGTTCCCACATCTGTCACAAGCAGGAAGTGGACCAAAAACAGACAGGGGAAAAAAGGAGTGAGCACAAGCGAGGGGACACCTTTAAAAGGTCATAATATGAAATGACAAGCAATTGGGCAAGCATGAGACTTTGCTTTTACATCTGGAGCAGCGTTTTATGGGGTGAAACAGAAGAAAGAAACAAACTGCAGCTATTCGCCGTCCCAAATGTTATAAAATAACCATAATAAAATAAAAAGAAAGCAGAAAAATTCACAAAAACGTGGGCTCAGTGAGCTGTTTACCTCGGGGTTAGGAACCATCTGAGGGACTGCCAAGCTACAGTAAATCTAAAGAAATGCAACTGCTGATGAAGATCCCAACTGAAACAACCTCACAAAGATCTTTTATTGTGTTTTGTTATCTTATTTTCCCCTCCGGCAGCACACGCAGTGTCAGCATGCTGGGCACCTGACTGAGTTGTGTTACCATATTTTCATTGAAACTGAATTGGAACTCCATCACTGAATAGTTTCTCTCTGTTTCTGTTTCATCCCAACTTTGCTCAATCTCAACTCCACAAATGAATCACAAATCTCAGAGGAGACGACTGAAAAAATATCCAACCCTAACCCTCCGAGCCTCATTTTTATTCTTATGAATTATTTCATAATTTTAGTTTGTCAGGCCTCTGAAAATTATTCAAATCAAACGCTCAGATGTGTCCGATCGCGGATGGTGTGTCACAAGTGGTGTGTTTGTTCAAAGTGGTTTTTATGTGGCACAAAGTTGGTTTGGATGACCTGAACCAGGAAGAAAACGAATAAACGATCGAATCAGTGGTCATTAAGTGGCAGCTCACTAGATGACACAGTATGTTAGATCTCATTAATCAATGCTCTTATTGACAAATGTGATGTAACATTTTAGCCTCTGCTTTATTACATCAGTCACCTTTTGCTTGTTGTATTTACGCTTTAAAGATCTTAAATGAAATTATACTGAGCTCGACATTTGACTTGCATGTTCACAGTTTAAGCAATAAACATTGTAGCTCCCAATAACTGCTAATTGCAATCTTTTGATTATTAATTTAAACTCTATCATTTAGCTGTCACTATGCAACCACTGATGGTTTCGTATTTCCACCAGTTTAACTCTGCCTATTTGAAATAACAACAAAAACAATAAAAATTTATTTGTTTGTCTGCATTAAATATTATTGAAGTGACTTTTTTCCATGAATGGAATATGATTAATGTTGGTTCCAGCATTAGCTCAGCTGAATGTATTACTGATGCTATTAGACTCTGTGTTTAACAACTCAATTTTATTCATGTATTATATTTTTTGCCCCCATTTTACAAATGAGCCTCACAGGTCCATTATGTTTGCTCTACAGAATGTGTCAGTTTCAATAATTACTGATGATGACTAACTAGTATGTTTGCCATACAAATGTTGGTGTAAATACAATTTTAAGTATCAGCAGCTGGGTTATTTTATGGGCTTGATGAAAACAAATGCATTTTTTTTTGTGTATCTCTCATCTTATATCTCATTCCCAACACCTGAGCATCACATGTGCCAAAATATTCCCTGCACAATGTCAGATCATGTGATGTGTACAGAGATGTTCTGCTGCAGCCTCAAACACATCACATCAGGAGTTCTTTCATTTCTTTTATTTTTAGCCCCTCCAGAAGCATTTGGTACTTAAAGGCCCCACCGAAAGAAAGAGGAGAGGAGACAAAGGAGAAAGAAATGACAGTAACATGCACCAGACGTTGGGGACTATTATTAATCTTACTAATAAAAATCTGTTAAATGTGCACGAAGGAGGGCGTGCACGCGCAGAGGACACCCACACTGATGTCTGCTGTTAGTATAGATGTAGGTGGGCCCATGCCTAATGATGATTATTCAGAAAAGAAAAAAAACTAGAACAGGATAGGATAAAACAGCCAGTTATCTTAATATAATAAGAAGTCTTTCAAATCGGATGCATACAATAGATCAAAATATAACAAAATACACAACTTGAGATTATAAAACATATAAATATAAGCAGGTAAAGTGTGAAGATGTGACTTTAAAGCAAGGCCCTTGGGTGATTTCTAATTCCCAGGCTGCGCCCACACAGCACAGCTCCATCCTGTAGACACAGCGCTGTGCAGACAAACAGCGGATGGAGACAAGAGGAGGAGGGAGAAAATGCAGATGACACACACACACAAACCAACAAAGAAAAAACCCTGATATTTCTCCAACACCTAAAGATAAAGACGGATAACCCAAACTGATGGGGAGCCGCCAATTACGAAACGCACAACACAGTCAAAAGCACTCACCGTGTTTTTCCGACGACATGCCTTCCGATCTGCCGTCCTCCTCCTCGGATCAGATGTATATATATATTTATATATTTGTGTGTGTGTTTTGTTTGTTGGATTGTTTTCTTTTCTCTTTCTGCTCAACAGTCCCTTCCTTCTCCTTTTGGTGCGCGGTGATGCGGACTTTTATCCGGAGCCTGTTCAGCTCGTCCTCAAGACATCTTCATCTTAAGAGAGCGGAGAAAAAACTGGGAAAAAAACAACAAAACAAAAACCCACACACACACAACACCCACAACCCAGTCACGAAAAAACAAACAAAACAACTACTACTTCAGGTGTTTTAAAGTGAAAATCCAGTTGTTTCCCAGCACAAAGGTCTGCTCAGTCTCTCCCTCTCTGAGTGTCTAACACTGTTTCTCCACTAACGCGTCGCTCTACATTGAATTAATCAGACACAAAAGCTGTCGTTGTCTTAAAGCGACAGTCTGGACTGGACAAAACACACAGGATGGTCCCATCGGTGAGCCAACAGCGAGCCCGCTCCCCCAATTAGATGGCTTTCTCTCCTAGTTTGATATGTCACCACCTCAGTTTGTCCTCTTCCTGCTAAAAGTGTTCACTAAGTGAGTCAGTAAGCGAGGAGAAGAAGATTTCTCATTTCTCAAGATCCACATTTCTCAGGAAATAAACCACGTCATTTCATCATTTCTTTTTGGGATACAGATTTTATTACTGTACAATAAATTACAGCATCATCCTGTCTGTATTTTGGTCGGCTGGCTAAAACTCTCTCATCTTTGTGGTCAGGAACCGTAGTGTAAACATCAATGTGTTTTCTAGGCACATATAGCACTTGTTTCACAGGAACATGTTTAAAACATGCTGTCTCTTTAACCCCCTAATCCCCACAACACCCCCCCACCATCATCTCTACATGCACATCCATCTTTCTCACACCTTTCACACAATGGAAACCCTTGGCTGCAGGGATCTCAGCACATTCATCCTCATCCCTCTCAGTGGGTGTACAGGGAGGCGGTGAAGACGATATCCCTGCGGATGGCCAGGGAGGCCTTCTCCATCTTGCTCCCCAGGACGGAGTCTCCCACGATGCGGGCGGCCTGACGCACCTCCTTCAGCACCTCGTCCAGGCGCTGGATGCAGCGGACCACCGTGCCCTCCTGGATGTCTGTGAGCAGGGCTATCTCTGCGAACGGCTGGTGGAGAACGAGAGGAGAGGGTGAGATTGTTGTGTGATGCAACACAAGTAAGACAGAGGTTGTACAGGTGAGGATGAAAAGTTTTGGGAAATAAAAATTGGATTCAAGAGATCTTGACTTTATTGAGATGAACAGCTTTGTTCTGCACTGTCACTTAACAGTGACTAAAGAGAATTTATGTCTCACCAGTTTTGTTTTCTTTTTTACAACTGGTCCAAACACTTGTTTAATTTGACAATTATAACGCTTTATGATACTCAAGTCAGCCAAATAGTCATACAGTTTGTATGATCCTCACCATGCCTCTGGCCCAGCAGTACACCACCTCTGTCAGACCAAACTTAAACTGGCCTACAAACTCTTCAGCTGTCTGTGGTATCCCACAATCCCTCTGCAGCTCTCCAATTCGCTGGGCTACTGACAGCACCCGATTGATGCCCTGAAAGACAGACAGAGAAAGATGGAATGTGGAAGTTGGGAGAACAGGTGGGAAAGAGTAAGTTACGACTGAAAGACGGGGATTTTACTTTACAAGCCGGCGTCACTCTGGCCTCTTGGTGTTACTAACATGACCTTGTCATTTACGCTCGAGAAATCTGTTTCACAAATTGTGCCATGATGCGCCTGCTCTTCCAGCGCGGCAGGTATTGGGACACGGCTCAGGTCATCACTAATTCAAGGCTCCATAAAGCACTTTCGTGTATCAGGGGCCGTTTGCAACACACACTGGCACAGCAGAGACCGACCACATAAGCGAATTAATAAGTGAGCAAGTAACTGGGGTGAATTAGGTGAAGTGCCCTTGTCCTCTCTGCAGGGCCAGGATGTTACACATCAAATCTGCACAATGTAATACTATGTAAGAGTCTATATGCGTGTGAGTCACAGTTGGTCAGAACATGCACATCATGTTCGGCACTTTAATATCTTTCTTTTCCCTCCTCACCTCCTGTAGCATGTTGGTAATGTGCGGCTCCACCTGTGTGTTTTGTGTGAACACCAGACAGGACAGCAGGGCGGCGCTCTCCTCAGGTGCCAGCGGGCTCAGGACATTCTCGAACAGCAGCTCGGTCAGCAGCAGCTCGTGGCTGCTGATCTGACAAGCGACGCGGCCCTTTAGCTGCACCGCGCCGCTGTTGTCCACGTACTGCAAGGACTGAAGGACCTAAAGGAAAAACCAGCAGGGGAAATACAATTGTTTGTGTCTTTGTTCTGGGGTTTGATCAGGACATGGCTGAACTTTCATTTGGTTAAAGGAAATTAAAATACTTCTCTACTCCACTTTGAAATGGTGCGTTAGCGAAAAAAAGCTTTCATCAATGACTTCATGTCCCTTTTGCCTCATCTACCTACTCTGCTTAATAACACTGCGAACAACAAACTTTTACTCATGATCAAGAAAAATTATGTCCGGCTCAATTTTTAGTTTCTCTGCATATTAAGTGTTATACAACAATTGTTATACTCAATTTTAGCTGTGCTAATAGTCTCTAGTGATGGCTATGTTGGTTAGTCAGTTGGTTCACCATTGATATTTAGAAAACTGAAATATATATACTGAATATTTAAAAAATATCAGCAACAAGCACTGAAATGATAAATTAGCAGTAAGTGATATTTATATTCACTAGTTCTAGTTCTTCTGGACTGTCATGGCTGAAGCGGGTCAGGGCAGTGAGCCAAAGGTGTGATCCAAACCTTGATCCTCTGGTGGTATTCAGGCAGCAGAGACAGAGACTGGTCGGACACCAGGAACTTTAGCCTGTCCAGTTCCTCCTGCACATTCATCCTCTCCTTAACACGAGCAAACTGAAAGAAAACACACACAGTGATCACATACATTGATACAGCAGCTGGGTTGCGTGCTTGACCTGGTTCCAGAGCAGCACTGCATTGTGATGGGGAGGAAAATGCTTCCTATCGAACTCTCACTGACAGCACAGAGGAGTCTCTTAGAGACTGTGTTATATAAATCCACTGAGGCCAATTACTGTATACCAACAGCTTGAACTGCATTAAACATTGCTTTGTAATACCCACAATGCTTTTAACAGAGTGGTGTGAATCTGCAGCAATGAGAGGAGATAGTGGTACTGCAAGTGAAGATCTTATCTTGCTTAGATTCGAGAGAGCTTGTGCGTGTGTGAGTGTGAGATGGCACGATGACAGGCTGTGCCTGAGAGACAGTGATGAGCTGCAGCTAAGGGCCTATATGGGTAATTATAGAAACACGCAGCTCAGATTCTCAAATCTTATCTCCTACAGGAGGCTGCCAGGACGGCAGGATGCACAACACAAAAGCAGAAATCTTGTGGTGGAGTTCGATGTGATTATTGTGAAACTAAAGGAGAAATGATGCTGGGATAACAGGAAACTGAGGCTGCAATGAAAAGGGAGAAATGAGAATAAGCATCAAAAGGGGGCCAATTGCAAAGGAAGTATGTTATGTAAGGCTATGATGTTAATTAGTTGCATAAATATGTAATTGGAATCTTTAGTAACAAACAGTGAAGAGAACACTTCCCTCATCATTCATCTGCACAGTACGACTGAAAAATATAAACAAGGAAGGAACTTAAAAGAGTGTTTTCTTCAAGAACTCCCTCAGTAATCAAACACATCAACATACACACACACACACACATGCACGCACGCACACATACGCACACACACCTGCTCTGCAAAAGAGGGCATGTGGATGCAGCTGAAATTTTGGAGGCTCTCCTGCAGCGCTCGGCGCCTCATGTTCCCCTCCACCACATCCACACTCTTCAGCTGGAGGTCATTCACGGGGTCTAGGGTCGCAATGCCTCCAAGGTTGGCTTCAGCCAATCGCAGGAGCTCCTGGGTCGCCGTTGAAATGGCTTGGCCGGGAGGGTCATGCCTAAAAATGTATTATATACAACATACTTTACATGCTTTATACTATATATCAGAGCACTAATCCAAGTAGCTGCACAGTAAGACCACAGAATCTCCTGTAAACAATAAGAAAATACAGAAGGTGGGTTGACGCTCAGGTTTGAATCTGACCTGCTGCCCTTTGCTGCATGTCCTCCCCTGTCTCTCACTCCTCCAACTTAACTGTCTGTTTCTTGCTGTAGCTAGCAACTTTTGAGTTGTGTTTTCTGAAAGGAGTTGAAGTGAACCTTATTTCTAGGTCTGGCTTGAATCAGTTGAAACAGCAATTTAACGTTTTCTTATAAACAAAATTTATGTTTAGATGCTGAATCCTTGAAAAAATAAAAATCCAGTGTTGGTTTGAACAGTTTGCTGTTCAGCTTCACTACCTTTTTTTAAACATACTATATCTTTGTTAGAATTTTTATGCCACCAACTGTGAGTCAGCAGAAAACCAGCATTAGGAAGAGACCTGAATCGTGGTTGTTGCCTCTTGTTGTAGTTGTCAATAATCCTGTCAGGAATCACTTTGAGGGTTTTCACTGTGATGGATGAAATATCCTGAAACTTCAACTTCTGTACCGTGTGGCTGCAAGATCCTGAAAAAAAAAAAAAGAAGAAAAAATTACAAAATTCTCAAAAATTAATAAGTGCAGGCGGTTTGACTCAATGTGTGGGAAGTCTGGGGGCAGAAATAAAATTTTGTGTTAATGTGTGTCAATGTGTAGAAGTGCAGTGATGTGCTGTCCATTAAGCGACCTTCAGGTATGAAGAGAGCTGTGTTGTACAGGTGGGGGAAAGCAGCGCTGCTGTCGCCCTTCTCCTCTACTTCTTCATTGCCTTTTTCACAGATGATCAGAGCTGTGAATGTGCGATTCACAGAATCACTGGACACCTGGCACGGAAACAAGAAGGAACATATTACTCAAGAAGACGGACATGGATACTGGAATGCAATATTGTACAATGTTCACACATGAATGAGGGCAAACAGAGGCTCAATTCTTACTTCTGTCATCTCAAAGTGAGACAACGAAATGCGGCTGTTCTTTATTCTGTGGGAGTTTTTTTGCATGTGTGGGTTTTCACTGCCCAGCACATTTTGGCATTGGCTGCTGAATCTGAGTTACATAATCAAATAAAGTTTAAATGAATTTGAAATAAATAAAACTAGTAATGGCCAAGATGCCTGAAATAAGCACAGTCATTCTGTTTGTTTCAAACTAACACAGGAAATTCATTTGAAATTTTGAACACAAACTCTCTCTTAGTTTCCATTTACTTTCATTTACTGCTTAACTGCTTGAGCACATAAATACACATTTACCTGTAGGATAACTCCAAGGGCATTGACATGCTGTTTGTTGTTTACCACCACAATTCGACCCACAGAGAGAGCCTTCAGCCCGTTCACGGACTCCAGAATGGCACGCTGGAATCAGGAAATACCGAAGAGGATAAGCAAGCAGCAGACTGAAGTTGTGCGAAATGTGTCTCTTACTGTGTCTGTTTGTGTACCTGGAGGGAATCAGTGGTGGCTCGCAGCTCTGTGACTGTGTGGTAGTAAGGCATCAGGTCAGACAGCTGGCCGTCTGTCTCCAGTGGAGGCAGCGAGGACAGTGTCCGCTTCAGCTGGCTGATCCTCTTCTCTTGGGCCTGAATCAGGACAAAGAGATGGAAAAGAAAAGAAAGAAAGCTTTTATGATACATTTGTCAGTTGTCATGAGTCAGAGGAGATGGAGAGAGGTGACTGAAGAGGAAGATAGGAAGAGAGGCTGGAGCTATAATAAGAAAAAAATCTTGCTTTTTATTGTTATTTTTTAACCTCAGCATCACAGCTGTGTTTGCTGTAAGTTACCTCTGTGTCTCTGTGGCTTTCAGAGAAGCTCCTTCTCATCATGTCAGTTACATGGAGAGCTTCGACCCGCAGCAGGTTGAGGATCATAGTGTAAGTCAGTCTGAACTGCGACTGGAGGATGGTAGGTTTACCCTGAGCCAGATAAAGAGATTGGATTGAGTCGGGGGGAGCGTTTTAAAAATGTCGGAAAGGTTAAAACACCCAGTCAGGTCAGACTAATGAAGAGTGTTGCTAATGGATATTTATACCCAGAAAATGGGGCCCAGGTGTTTAAATATCAAGGTGATTTATAGACTGGGGTTAAAACACAACAGGGCCTCACCAGCATCATGACATGCAGATCTGCCATCTCATGAACACCTGCTTTACACAAAATAATAACTGTTCCAGTAGCATCCAGTCCTCTCCTCCCTGCTCTGCCTGCCATCTGAATATATTCACCTGAAAGAACAGTCCAGAAACATAAAAGAGATATCAAAATACTGTTGTTTTCCTCAGCTCCGATTCATCCTCAGAGATGAAAGAGCATAATAAATGTTCGCTCAGATGAAAGAGCGGAAAGACACAGGCAGAATTAGGGAGCATTAAACCTGGCAGCAGATTTCTAAAGCCGGTCCCGTCGTGTTTCCTGATGCTGTCAAACACCACAGTCCTGGCAGGCATATTCACTCCCATTGCAAAAGTCTCAGTGGCAAACAGCACCTGAAGTGAAACAGAGAAGCAAAAGAATAGTTTTAACCACCTCTGGGTACATATGTGTACATAAAGAGTGACTCTAGAAGTAATACAAAACGGTTTGCAGTGAAACTCAAAACACACAGCTTATCATTATTTTCCCGTCTGACTCACCTTGACGAGCCCTCGTGAGAAGAGCATCTCAATGACCTCTTTCAGTATTGGCAAGATCCCACTATGATGGACGGCTATTCCCCTCTTCAACAGGTCCCTCATCAGCAGGATCTAAAAACGCCATTTTCTCAGTGTTAATGCCACATGTTTTATATTGTGTTGATATTGTATTAAACTCCACCATTACTCTGAAAGTGGGAGTATAACAAAAGAGAATAGAAATCTAGTTTAAATACGAAAATTAAAGAAAACTAGAAGATGATCAACTGATATAGTGCCTACAGATTCTGCCTTCTATGTAACCCTGCCCCTTGTGTTTTTCATATGTACTCCAATGTTTTTGAAGTGTTATAATTGTGTGTGCATGTTGAGCTGCTGTGAAAAATTACAATGAAATATCACTATAAATTCATCATCACTCTAGGATGGTGCCTATTTATAAACACCTGAGGGGAAAGAAGTCTAAAGGCTGAAAAGGCTGGTGTTTACCTGAGGCAACTGTCTGTCTCCTCCTCGGAGGCGACTCAGGCTCTTCTGGAAGAAAGAGTGGATCTCTGCCTTCTCTATTGATGTGGTCAGGTCCATGGACTCCAGCGAGCGGGCGTTCTCATCACAACGTGTGCGAGAGAAGGTGAATGCGACCACCGGGGTCTGCTGTCGCTGGGACAGGAAGTGCAGAAGGGTGAGCCACACTGCTCGGTCCTGGAGAGAAAATACATAGATAAATGATATGAACACAAGGATGTTGAAAAAAAAAAAATCAACAAGCAGTGACATAAAAACAAAGGGAGGGGGGGTTACCTGACTAGCTGAGGTGTTATGAGAAGTGTTTTTTGTGCCAAAGGATTGTGCATGTTTGCTTGTTCGCTCTTTTTTGGCATCAACAGCTGCATAATACCTGAACAAACAACACATCCCCTTACGGCAAATAGCTTTAATATCTTTCTTTGTGACTAAAACATTAACTACTCTCTACTGAAGTACCACAAAGACTGAGATGAGAGATGAGCAGTACCCTTTTGTCAGGAAGTTGCCTGCAGCATCCAGCAGCAGGAACATCTCTTTTTGAGTCTTGGTGCTGTTTCCTGTGTACAGATAATGCTCCAAAGGCACAGGTCTCTTCCTTGTGCTGATCACATAAATATGCCTCTTCTTAATACGACTGGAGATGAAGGATTGAGAAAGGAGAGGGAGAAATGTTCAATGACAAAAATTCAATTAAAATGATGAGCTTGCGCCTCATTTTATTAGTTTTATATGAGTTTCAGAACAGATATGTAAGATTCAGTGTGGTGGCCCTACCCAATCCATTCACTAAACTCCAGGGCATTTGGCACTGTGGCGCTAAGGAGAATTATACTGACGTGATCTGGGAGCATAATCAAAACCTCCTCCCACACAACCCCTCTCTGAGGAAAAAAGAGGGAGGGAAAGAGGACTGTTATTATGGACCACAACATTAACCGGATCATTGAGGAGAAGCAGCTGGGACTTGGTCCCTGACCTCGGCATCATTGATGTAGTGAACCTCGTCGAAGATCACCCACTCCAAGTCCCTGATGACCTCTGAGCCATTATAAAGCATCGACCTGAGAAAGAAAAAAAGTAGCAAACACTGCAGAAAATCATCTGTCTAACATAAAACAACATGATACTAATACATTTTACTTTAATACCTTAAGATCTCAGTGGTCATGATGAGACATGACGATTCAGGACTGAGCTGGACATCACCCGTCAGGAGTCCAACATCGCCAAAAGTGTTTTTAAAATCCCTGAACTTCTGATTGGACAGAGCTTTGATTGGGGATGTGTAGATGGTCCTATCAGAGAAACCAATCAGATAGAGACTTGGAATATGATATGGGAAATATTCACCAGGATGCCCAACTGTACCCCAACCCATAATCATGTGTAAACACAATATAATAACACTTAACAAGTTCATTTCCAGTGTTTTGCATGTACAATAAGTTTACACATGACTCTGTGGGTTTTTTTACCACTTGGGGGCAGAATAAACAAGTTGTCAACAAATCAGTTTTATTTGGTTCATGTTTGAAATGTGACTGAGATTTTATCCATGCAAATATTTTTGTCATAGTATTATCTAAACTCTTTTTAATAAAGTTGTTTTTAATGCTGATTAAAGTTTATTTTCCACATCTAATCAGGTTAGCCATTGTACTAACTAGCTAGGTTATTATGTTACTAATTCTTCACATTGCTTCCGTTGCACACAGCTGTCTTTAGCTTCTATCAGTTTACCACAAGGCTGCCCCCCTACACACATAGTGTGAGCATGGAAAAAATTTATTAGTACCAACAAATACACACCTCGTCATGTGTTTCTGTGACAGAGCGATGGCATATTCAGCCACCACTGTTTTGCCAGCTGATGTGTGTGCAGCCACGAACACAGAGTCATGAGCCTCCAGCCTCAGCACCGCCTGTTTCTGGAAAACATCCAGCTCAAATGGCCACTGGAGCAGAAGAAGGCAGAGAAACAGATGAGTGGAGGCTCAGCCCCTGCGTAAAGTCATTTTCATGTAATGAGTGATCACACATGCATGGAAAAATGGAGAGCATATATTAAACAAGGAAGTGAGAGGGGCGTGTGATGTTTGCTATTGTGCAATATGTAAACACAGGCACAGCTATTATGTCATATTTTTTAACCGAATGATTACTAGAACACTCACCTTGAAAGCTGGGTTGGGGATGCGTTTATAGAAATCATCACACGGTGACGTTATGTCAACAGGGATGGCCCATTTCTTATTTGCCCCTGGGTTCTCTTTTGGCTTTGATTTCTCGTTTTCAGCTTTCCCCAAGGGAGCAGAGGATGACACAGCATCCTGAAGACAGAGAGAGAAGTACACCAATTCTCAATGCTGTTCATGTTTGGCCAGAGTCTACAACATACTGTGAATTTAGGTTACATATAAAAAAAAGAACAGTTAATTCAATTTCTAATGTAAAAAGAGAAATTAAAGAAACATAATTTAAGGAATTATGAAATACCTTGATGCCCAGGTCTTCAAGGCTATTTGTTCTGGGTAGTTTAGGAGCTTCTTCACTTCCTTTGCCTTTGTCTTTCTCCTCTGCCTCAGGTTGTAGGTCAATTATGTCATCAAATGTGGACAGGAGGGACATGAGATTTACCTCTGGTTTTGCCATTTTGGCATCTTTGAGGAAAAAAATTAAAAAAAATTGAATGATTAACTTTTTATTTTTTAAACCTTGCAGGAATATTTTGCACAGAAAAGTATAATATCTAACCTTTGTCAGTGAAATCCATACCAGCTTTAAGACCAGGTGGGATGCTGAGCAAATCTGTGAGGGAGAAGTAAAAAAAATAACAATGAGGAGCTGAAACAACAGGCAAAGGTTGGTTATTTAACACTACAAATAAAAATTGGACAAAAATATATCACCATTGTCAAAGTCAATGTCCTCCTCCATGTCAGATTTCTTCTTGATTTGTTCCAGTGTAAGCTCCTCCATTCCTCCTGTGAAGATCATTATCAGAAAAAATATACTGTAATTGTATGTTATAGCTATGATGAAAACTCCCTAATGTAAGCGAGAAAATACTTTGATTGAATTAATCTTACCAGGGAGAAAGGGGTAGTTGGTGTTGCTTCCCCGGAGGCTATCTGATGGGGGCCCGGGTTGGCGTTGTAATGACAGTGAGTTTTTTGCTGAGAGTCCAGTGTTCTCCAGAAGAACCTAAAGGTGAGTTACAGAAAAACACTCATACAGTACGTCTTCAGTACTCATCAGTATAGACCAAGTGATCATACACATACCACAGCTTCTTCTTCTTAGTAAGAGACATTGCTATAACAGTTTTTAAAATAGGATTACACTTATGCTAATGAATATTATACTACAGAATCATGTACAGATTTTTTCTCAATTCGTTCAAATAATATATGAATGGATTAATTAAATATTAAAAATACACAATGTGGCGCATCACATATTTGAATTAGTTTTTCCATCTGATAGACAGTGACCAACTTAAAGATATTCAGTTTAGTAACATGCAAATATTATTTTACGAAGCAAATATTCACATTTAAGAAGCTGGAATAAGTATTGTTGTTATTTTCTTCCAAAATTACTTACTTCCAAAAAACTATTTTTAATCAGCAAAATTATTGCTGTTCAAGATTCTGCTGTTGGCAAGTTTTTTCAGCTCCAGACAAAATCATGTTATATAAACAATTTCAAAACAATTACAGTATAGCAGAAAGCGATGGCCAACATTATATACCTCTGTGAAGTCCAGTAGCATTCCTGTGGTTGGATCTCTGACAACAGAAAGACCTGAGCGCAGTGGAGATGGAGTGCAGTTGAGTAGAGAGTCGACATTACACTCTCTTTGAGTCACTCTGTTGAAGATGAGAATTCAAAAATGTATTATGGATATCTAATTTTTGACCTGTATATTGACGATTCTGATTAAGTGAGTTCTCTACAGGAAGGCACTTAAAAATTTAAAAGCTGCATTCTCTTCATTATCACTAGCAATAACATGATAATCAGCAGGCATATGTACTTGAGAAACTTCTGGAAGGCAAAGTCTGTTTCATGTAGAGGAAGCCAAGCAGGATCCCGCAGAAATTGTTTTTCTACTTCTGTCTCCAGGTTCAGGCTGGTGGGAGGAAGCCCATGGGGTAGCTGGGGAGGAGAGGAGAAGATAGGACATTCAGTAACTAAAGGTAAATACATGAACCATTCAAAGAGGCACAGCACGTAAACATCAGTTCAGTTACTTGCAAACAAACCCCTTCGTACAACAAAGCTCTACCAGGTTACAAAAGTAAATATAATTGGCAATCACAATTAAGGACAGTTGAGATTATTTTTGCCTGTGAGACCCTATGGTTATACACTCCGGATGAACAACCATACAAAGTCATCCTGCTCCACACTGACCGTGCTGCATGGAGGCAAGGGCTGGTCGGGCAGAGGGTATGTGATGAGCTCAAATCTGCCAGAGCATCCCATCTCCAGCAGGGACAGTGGCAGGTCCATGGGGCCCACGGGGGGCACATCTGACAAAAACACAACAAGACAAAGAGATTGAATGGCCTAAAAATAAACACACACACAATAAGTCCAAGCAAGCAGGATGTAGTCAGAAAGATGCAGCCTGCGAACTTCAATGTCTATTTGACTCTCTTATAGTTCGAATGTGCTCAAGAAAAAATAAACTAATAGCACTAATGTCTCTGTATAATAGCTAAAATTTAAATCTAAAACCAATGAAGCTGAGAGGAGCTCTGATTGACAGAAAGCTGGCTACATTGTTAGCCACATCATCATCACAAAAGTTAAAACAGCTAGCCATGCTAGCGAGAAAAAAATCCTCCCCGTTAAATATGCATACAATTCTGTGTCGTAGGATGGGTTGACATTTAACAAAACACAACTTACTTATTCTGTCCATGTCCCCACTCGCAGGTAGAAGGTAAAAGTTGCCACTAACTGGAGTCGAACTGTTGTCGCCTCGGAAGTTGCCAACACTGACATACGGAAGTGGCTAACAAGGGAAACCGAAAGCTGAAAAATTAAATGACTCACATTTTTTTGTATTTATTTTTAAAAAATGTAAATGTAATAAAATATAATGAATTGGTACATTCCAAATTGATATTATTTGTGTATTTTTTTATTTATTTAAAAAAAGAATAAACGTCATTAGTAGCTTTGACGTCATATTTATGCGTCGTTGTTTTTGTTGGAGTTGCCGTTCAGCATCTTCTGGGGTGTGGTGAGTGAAAAATTAAATAAAAACAAGTATCTGTTGGACAAACTAGTTTTAAGAGACAGTTCATGATTTTTTTATTATTATTATTAATCCGACGGGATGGCAGTTAACAATTTTGTGGTCTGAATCAGCCACATATGTTGTCGCCCGTAAGCAAATCGTTTGCTTTCTGGCTAGCAAATTAATTAGCTTATCGAGGATAACAGCGATGCAGAAGTTTAAAAAATAAAATAAACAAATGAAGTTATCAATGTTTATTCATGTCGAAATAAATTGTGATGATGCAATTGTCTGTTTTTTTAGCGGTTACCGTCATGGTGGTGTTTCCAAGTTCACTGACGGAGGAAGAGGAGGCCCTGCAAAAGAAATATGCCAAATTAAAGAAAAAGGTAAGTTACTTTTGAACAAACAGGTTGAAACAAATGTTTCAGCGAATTCAATGAGTTCAAGAAGAGGATGAGTTAATGATGCGTGATGAATGAAAGTAATCTAAGAATAACACTGAAATAAATCTGGAGGGCTTCTTTCTTGTCTTAATCATTGCCTTTAATTGTCCTTTAAAGAAAAAGGCTCTGCATGCTTTGAAAAAGCAGAGTTCAACCAACCAGACAAACCAGAGTGGCTTGAAACGGAGTAAGTGCATTTGACTCGTTTAAGTTCATTTGTGTTCTTGCATTTGCCTTTACTGAGTTAAACATGTTTTTATTCACACCAGAAATGTTTTTTCCCCTCATCATCCCAGTGTATGCACCCAGTTCGCTGTTCAATGCATTAGTTTTAGCTAGTCATGAGCTGGCATCTGAGTCTTTAATTGTTTAATTGATTTATATATAATTAGGTAACTATCAAAAAACTCAGTAGACATTAACACAGGAAACAGAACGTCTCTTTCATTTATTTACCCTTCATTTTTCTTCAATACAGCATTGTCGGACCAGCCCGTTGTCGACACTGCAACAGCAACTGAGCAAGCAAAGATGCTTATCAAGTCAGGAGCTATCAGTGCCATCAAATCTGAAAACAAGAACTCAGGTTTTAAACGATCTCGAATGCTGGAGATTAAACTCAAGGTAGGATGAAATAAAATAGACTGCATGCATTGCCTGTAACTTATATCTGGTGTTTGTAGGCAAGTGATATATGATCAGGTTATGAAATAACAGGGTCACTTGGCTATTATGAATATGTTATTGTGGAATCTATTTGCTTTATGATTATATTTCATCAAAGCTATTACATTGTGATCGCGAACCAGTGAGGAAAAAGTACAACTGTACTAACTTAAATGTTTGTTTTGTCTGGTTGTTAAAACATTTTTCCTGCTTTGTATTGGTTCGTTTGAAATTAATTCTTGCTCTTCTCTGGTATAGGACCCTGAGAAAGGCTCAGTTCCTGCTTTCTTACCATTCCAGAGGAGTGTCTCGGCAGATGAAGAACAACCTGAGGTAAAGTGGTGATTTAACACTATATAACATGGCCACAATATTTACAAGTTTTGTTTTCAAATTTTTAATATTGACAGGTTATCCTGAAACCTCACATATCAACTATTTATGTTTGGCTGTGGCTTTATGATATCTGAAATTGCTAAAAATCAGATGCCAAGTTGTGTACATTTTAAGATCAAGACATCAGCTGACCAATTAGTTCTAAAGTGTCTTTCTTGACACAACATAGCACTCTGTCGTATTTGGGTTGAAAAAAGAATATACATATTATTCTAATCTCATATTTGTGCTTCCTCTAGTCTGGGAAGAGAGCCCAGAGAAAATCTTTGTATGAAAGGTAACATCTAAAAGTTATGATTAATGAGCCACTGCAGTACATTGATGGTGAGCATCTGTGAAATTAACATTAATTATTTCACTGTGTATCTCTGCAGCTTTGTCAGTTCAAGTGATCGATACCGGGACGAGGATGACGGGGGCAGCATGTCATCCAGCCGCGACATAGACAGAGACAGAGAACGAGATCGGGACAGAGACCGTGAACGTGAACGTGAACGTGACCGTGACCGTGACCGTGACCGAGAGCTGGACAGGGAGCGTGACAGAGACAGGGATAGGGAGCGTGACAGAGAAAGGGACAGAGAAAGGGACAGAGAACGAGGCAGGGACAGAGACAGAGACAGAGACCGGGACCGGGACCGAGACAGAGAGAGGGATCGGAGCAGAGAAAGAGATCGAGAACGAGACAGGGACCGGGACCGGGACAGAGACAGAGATGGACCATTTAGACGTGAGTAATTTCTTTCTCTTATCACAGAAGGAGATTTGTAGATTTATACAAGGCAGTCTCTATAGAAAAGGCAGAGTTACACACTGAACTAAATCACATTGTGGGTCTAATGTGATGGTTATCAAAAAGTATAAAGGGATACAAGATTTCCTCTCCTTTTTCTTTCTCTATTTCCCCTCAGGGTCAGACTCGTACCCAGAGCGGAGAGGGGTTCGAAAGGGGAATACAGTGTATGTATACGGCTCTGGGCTTGTTGAGGACAGCCTACGTGCCGCATTCTGTCAACATGGAAACATCATCGACCTCTCTATGGACAACCCACGCAAGTATGGCACGATTAAAGAAAGCAGCGGGCAGATATTTTTCATTTGTCTGCTATTTTGATTGACTATATAACGATAAAACTGTGTAATTACATAACAGTGCTCTCTACTGCCTCTTCTTTTTTTCTTTCATTAAGTTTGGATTTCTTTCTCTTTATAGTTGCGCATTTATAACCTTTGAGAAGATGGAGTCTGCAGACCAGGCTGTAGCTGAGGTTGGCATTATAATAAATATAACAAAAATTTACAAGGTTCTTCAAAAACAAAAACAAATTAATTGAGCAAATAAATTCCGGGTCAGCCTGCCAATAAACCATGAAACAATAATTAGAGAAGAAAAGCTAAATATGAGTGTCACAGCTTTGAGTGTTTCACTATAAGCTCATTTAGTATAGTATAGTATAGTATGTATGTATATATATATATATATATATATATATATATATATATATATATATCATTTAGTATATAGTATAGTATTTTAAAATATGTAAGAAATTCCCTAAAGAGTACAGTACATTTGTACAGTTTCCATTTTATTTGTCAGAGATGCCTAAATATCAGTGTTCAGTTCTTTGACTTTATTTGTCTTTCTCTCTTGAATAAAATTGCACTCTTATTTTAAATCAATAATACTGAAATCTAGCCATTTTACTAGACGTCTTATTGTAGTTTGGGGGAATTCCTGCTCCTGCAGGCTGCATAAAGACCTTTTTTTTGTCTTGCAGTTGAATGGAAGCACGGTGGGAGACGTTCACATCAAAGTCAGCATCGCCAGGAAACAGCCCATGCTGGATGCTGCCACTGGGAAATCAGTGTGGGCTTCACTGGGTAAACACATCAGTGTTATTGTTTGTTTAGACACTGATCAGATTCTGTCTGTGTGTCTGCACAGCATGGGTTAACCTTCACTGCTGTCTCTCTTCTACAGCTGTGCAGAACAGCACTAAAGGCTCCTACAGAGACAAGAGGAACCAAGTTGTTTACACTGAAGATTTCCTCTAAAAGAAAAGGTTATTTGTATTTTGGTATAAAGCTTTTCATGTTTTTGTTTTTATGAACTGTTAGCCAGCTGTTTGAGGTGTCTGTGGAGCAGGATAAGTAAAAATCCTCTGGTGTCTTTTATTTCACGTCTGTGGCAATTATGTTCATGTAACTACAGATACTGTTCTGTGGAGACTAATAAATAGTATCCATAAATTGTTATGTTGGCTGAAATTTCCATTACTTTGGAATAATAAAATATTTAGCAGCAAAACTATAACTGCATCAATCTCACATAATGTTGACACCCTGTGGTGTTAAATTATGGGAAAAAATGCATACAAAAAAAGGTGTAATGCCAGACTTTTAGATGATTTATGTGCTGTTGTGTGAACAAAATGAAAAACAAAGTTTGAACACAGGCAGATCTGGGCCGAATATTCTCTGCTGTCTGGGAATGTGTTAGGGCCGTAACCAATCAGGTGCGAGGGCCAATGTTTTCAACCAATCGCTCGCGACCCTGAGAAATGACGTCACACAGACGTCAGAGTGAGGTCAAAAACGCCACGTCGGATGGTATAAATAGGAGCTAAGACAGCAGTCCTGTTAACGCCACTCACCCTCCAGGAGGAAGTGGTTGTCGGGAGGGATCCCAGGTCCCTGCTGTGCGGAGTGCAGCACTGGACCTGCGGCTCACCGACAAGTGTCTGTTGGCGTGGGCCTTCTTAACACAGACACCAACGCTTTTTAACTCACCCGATGAGCCCTCACTGATGGACGAGTCAGTGGAGGAAGCTGAAGGAGCGCTGCTGCCTTCCTGTACAGGGAGGAATCTGAGAAGCGATCCGGACCTGAGCACTGACTGACCTTTTTCATTCATCGAGCAATCAAAGGTGGAAATGTATACAAATAAACATTTATTCCTCCAACACGTTAAGAGAAAGAGAAACTATTTTATTTTGTGCACTCTGTTGCTATATATATATATATGTTTTTTAATGCTGTTTATTGAGGTGCACTATTTTATTTTTACCACAGAGCGGCGTAAGTGCACAGACATACATCACATTCAGTCAGTAGAAATCTGTGTTTACTTCTCTCCATCATTTCTGAAAGGAAACGTGTTTCTTCGTTTCCAATAAATATGCCAAGAGGGTTAACGATTAAAAAAGGAGAAGAGAACATGTTTTTTTTTATTATTTTACTGACACTCACTTATATTATATTTTCTTTGCTCTGTGGTCAGGCATCATACTGTGTGTGCTATATATTAGAGTTTAAAATTACAGTATGACTCACACTAAACAGGCTATTCCAACAGACATGAAGTTCAAAGGACGTTTTTCAACAGCAGACATTTTGACACGTCACAATAAGAAAGGAATGCTATGGGTGAAAATCATAAAATGAATGATGCCCAAATTAAATTTTGCTGGTTAAGTTTCATGGTTGTGTTATGGTTGATGCTGACTCAGTGTCGTTGGCCAAAATTAATACATTTACAGAGAACACCACTGTCAGTAGTATTAGTAATGTCCATTTCTCTATCATAGTGAGTCATACTGTCTGCTGTGAAGAACAGGGTTGGTTTGATGTAAATGGATAATGGACTTAGATCTCAGTCGTGTTTTTTTTTTTAACCACAGACATCAATTAGTCTTATTTTTATAATGCAAATTATAAAAACATTTAAAGTGACAGGGCTTTTATTTTCACAGTCCCCAGTTTTAAAATGGCCCGATAGTCAGTAGTTTCAAAAACTTGTTCAACATCCACGTGTGTCCCCACAGACAACAGCTCCCATGGATATTTAACTTAGGGACAATGTTGAGCCTATTAGATTTAGGCACTGGTCTGTCTTTCAGACTTTGGCTTATGACACTTGTTCAGTAACAAGACATTCTTGTTCTTCCTCTCTTATTCTTCCGGCAGCTCCTCTTGCTCTTTCAATCTCCTCTTGCTCATGTAGGGAGTTCTGCCCTGTGGTCTTTCCGTGTTGTTCCTTTAGATGCCGTCGTAAGGCGGGCTTGTGGGCAAAGCGTGCGTGGCAATAGGCGCAGCGGTGTGGGCGCTCGCCGCTGTGGAGGTTCATGTGATCTATCAGTGTGGATTTTTGAGTGAAAGTCTTATAGCACAGGGGGCACTGGTGGGTTTTGCCAGCGCCCCGGTGCACGGCCATGTGTCGGGTGAGGTTAGCCGAGTGATGGAAGTGTTTGCCGCAGCAGGGGCAGGCGTAGAGCAGGTGTGTGGATCGTGAGTGGACAGCTAGAGAGTGGGCTGAGGGGAAAGTCATGCCACAGTGCTCACAGATTACAGGCCCAGCTACACTTGAAGTGGACCCCACTACTGCGACGGACTCATCCCCGCCCTCATTTGTAGCAACGGTTGTCATCCCTGAACCCCCCTCACCAGCACCACAGTTAGACTCCTCCAGGGAAAACTGGTTCAAACCATTGGCTGCCCTCGGTGAACCTTTTTCTCCTTGAACATCACCCATGCTGAAGTCTAAACCTGGGAGTTCGACTGAAATGTAATTTCCTGTCTTCAATCCTTCTTGGCTGTAGTCCAACCCAATACCCGGACCCAATCCGGCCGCTAAGTACCACAAATCCTGGTGGTGAGCCACGGCAGTAGGTCTTTTCTCCTGAGACGATACCCAACGTTTCCTTTTGAAACCCCTCCCCCTGCCCCTCCCTCTTCCCCGGCCAATTTTGTGGTCAGACATCCTGCTTCTGAATGCACGGAGCCCCGTGACCGAAAGGTCCCCATTACTGAGATCTTCTGTTTGATTCAAGTCATATTCACTGCCTTCTCCTCCGATCACCAGACCTTCAGTCTCGGGATAACAAGCATCTGGAGGTCCATCAGAGGGGATTCCTGCCTCCTCCTCCCGGTCTCTGTTCCTCTGTTCCTCTTCAGAGACGTACACTCTGAACACATTGTAGTCCTCATTTCTGGTTTCCTCCTCCTCATCTGATGCGTTAACCTGTAACAGAGTTGAGGACTGAGTCAAGTATCCTGGGATGCAACTGAAATCCCCTGGCCTCTTGTTTTTCTTTCACACACACAAACCTTAATACATGGGTCATTCTGCACGGAACTGTCATCATGGTGTTGACTGCTGCCCTGAGCAGGTGTATCACCATCGTTCTGCTCCACTGGTTGGACTACAGGACTGTGTGGGTCCACGGGTGAGGGCCGGCTGGTGGGAGGAGATGCAACAGAATGAACGCTGCCAGTGACGATCACTGGTTGAGACTGACCCTCCCCCACAGTTGTCTGGAGGAAGAAAAGGGAAGGAAAGACAAACAGTGAGCTTTATCCCTGAAGGCTAAGATTCTGAAAACCTACTACTTTGTCTACAAAATGTAGAAAAGAGGGGTGAGATGGGATAAAAACTTAACTTAATGTACAAGTTGAAAAAAAAAAAAAGACTTGAATCTTTAAAAGTGATTCCTTTATGTTACTCACCTTTGGCAGACTGGGGCTCTTTAGCTGGACATACTTAGTCAGAGCTCCACGGCAACGCTCTACAATATGCTCCATCTGCAGGTAGCTCGCAGCAGTTAGGTAGTTGACAATTTCCCCTGGGTTAAACTGCAGCACACCAGTGTAACAAGACTGGAGCAGGTCACATACCACCGTAGAGCTATAAAGCATTGAGACCTGAACAAAAACAGAAATATGAAAAAAACCTTAACATTAGAGTGTTGAACAGAGGTGCAATGACAGATTTGATTGTGTGTGGTTGACATTATCCTACATGAAGTCTTGTGGATGGGTTCAGGAGGAACTGGTCTCTCAGGAATGGCGAGCAGGCAGCAAGGACCACTTTATGTCCCCTGAATGTCTGGTTGTTGCTGGCAACAATGGTGATGTCACAGAAATGCTGGCGGGACCTCAGAGAATTCATTTGCTTCAGGGTTATGTCCCCGTGACCCGGTAAGCGGAAACACAGCATTTCCATCTTGCCTGGTCAGAGATCAGAATTTGTGTGATTGTCTACAGCTTCCAAGGTTCAAGACATGACTACAAAGAACTCAATAAAACAGAGACAAAATGGCTGCTACAAACAAACAAGGGTCAACTTCATTCTTACAGTCATTTGAAATCTCATGCTACTCAAGATGGAACAGATGCATTTGAGTAACTGGGTCAGATAGAGGCATTGGCAACCCCAATGTCCTTTCCTATTTAGTAGCTGCCTGGAAAAAAGTTTCAGAAGCAGGAATCACCTGTATAAAAGTAAATGTCAGCATTTTAAACAACTGAAGCACAAATGTGCAAAAACTTTCCAATTTACATGCAAACTATTCAGAAACATTTATTAGTCAATAGCTTAAATTTCTCGAATGTGAGAATTTTTTTTTGGGGGGGGGGGGTTGTCATATAAGATTGTAAACGGAAACTGATATTTGGGTTTTGTACTGTTGATCACACATTTGAAGTAATCTAAAGATGAAACCGTGGACATTTCTGACTTGGCCTTACATGTGCAGTGTTAGTTGTTAAATGCTGGGTTCACGCTGTTAAGGAGAAAGAGAGAGAAAGTGCCACTAGTGTAGCAGATTTCTGACCAAAGTGACACATCGACGATGTCTCGTTCACCAGCCACATGATTAATAAAAATCCTCGTGCATCAAAGTGTTTATCTCGTGTGGCTGTATTGAAGCTTTTGAATGAATAGACACTGAAAAGTTAGCTAACATGCCTGTGTGAGAGAAGCCATGGAGAACGGCAAACAATGCCTCTGATTCAAGGGGAAGGAGTCTGTAATAAACACGGGACTGTTCAGTCGAATGCAGTGATTCTTATAGGAAATTAAAATCAGTCATGACACGGCTGTTTTGCTCTTTTCCTTGTGGCCTAGCTAACCCACTTGTCTGATCGTTAGCTAATGTTAGCTACTAGTTAGCTTGTTGGTAAGCATTGACATAAACAACAACAAAAGCTCCGATTAAACTTTGTTACTCACCCACCTTCCTTGTTGTTGTTGTTAGGCGTTTTAGGAGCTTACTTAAAAATAAAATAGAAAACGAAATCAGGGTTTTGTGTCAGTATTATAAATGTGAACTGAGGTGGCGTTAGACGGCCGGCAGTGTTCTCTCATCCCTGCTGTTGCCCGCTTCCACCTCGATGTCTGTTTACTTTTTGGCCTTTTTTTTTTTTTTTTTTTTTTTTGAGGAAGCGCATCCCGTGACAATAAAAGACAAAACCACCCGGAGCTTCGCCGCGGCTAAACTGACTTTGAATCGGTTTCTGTGCGCGGCCTCTCCCCGGGGTCGGTGCTGGAGCCGGAGGAGGCAGGCTGACTCCAGATCAGCGAGCTCAACCACCAACTGACACCGGGAAAGGATAGAGGGAGGGGGCGGGGCTTGGCGTGTGACGCAGGACGTTATTTAAACCGACGCTCGTTGGGAAACATGTCGGCGTCTGAGAAAACGACAAAGGTAGAAAGCCCACTGAAACACAAAATGACACGTTTCTGATTTTTTTACTTTGTTTAAACGCTTTTAATTGCAATAGCCCAAGTAGCACAACCCTGCCCGTGAAGCTGCTTTTTTGTCACATCCCGATATATCACAGTTTGTCGGTTGTAAGAGCTCTTTGTTTGCAAGCTGTGCTGCATTGCTAGTAGCATTAGCTTATAACAGTCTTCATTTGCTTCAGTGTTGTTTGTGTTTTCATTATTTTTTTTCTTAATTCTTTGACCGTTTACATTTATTTTATACCCACTTTCACCTGTGAGATTTTTCTATTTGGGCCCTTTTCATAGCAAATACTGAAACAAGCCCCAGAGGCGAAAAGGGAGGCTTTTGAATCAGTGGGCATGTGAAATATAGTCTGATTCATTGTTACTTATGCTTTCTATTCTTGTTGGGAAGTCATTGATTTGTTTTGAGTGAGATGATTGACTGATGGGGGTAAAAATCGTCCAGTCATTGGTTCGAAGACTTATTTTGGCAGAGGAGAATTTGAAAATTAGACCCATAAACAGCTGCAGACTCATCAGCAGACAACAATGTTTTTGCCTGTAGAATCTGTGGAGATTAAAAATTAATACCACTTTATTATATGGTTGTTATCTGATGTAATCCTGTTCACTGTTATTAAACGATGTGATACAATTTGGCACACCATTGATAAAGAAACCAACCATTATCATAAGTACAGTAAAGATGTTACTGTGTCCAAGTATACCTGTAGATTTCCTGTAATTCGCTCTTAACAACAAAGTAGGTCAAGTTCTGTTTTAGTGTGTCACGCAACTCCAGCAATAGCATTCATCACTGCTCGAACTCCATTGAGTAAATAAACTGAGTAGACATTAACGCTGAATCATTTTCTTCCCTAAAATCATTCACATATATTTCTGTTGTTTCTCTATCAGGAGCCCCCTGAAGGAAATGGCTCAGAAACATCTACAGAGTCGGTAGCTGGACCAAGTCAAGTCAAAGAAGGTACATAAATGTCTCATTTCTGCAGATTACACATACAAATTTATACCAATGTTAGCAAGCTGTATATTTTGAGTAATCAAATTAAGACATTTATATTGCACTTTTTAATCGTTGGTTTTAACTCTTTACTCTGAATGTTTCTCAGATAATGCAGCTTCCACCACAGCTGCTGTTGTTAAGAGGACAGAGCCCATGGGTGGTATGCCTTCCATACTGTCATCTCCGCAGCCTGATAAGGACTTATCCAGAGGTGGAGAGGAAGTAGATAAAACATTGTCTGCCTCATCCCAAAACAAACCTTCTCCAGGTGAGTCATGGATGCACTATTTTGATCCTGAAGCATAAAGTCAGCAGTAAAAATTAAATTAAGTAGGATATTTTTGTCATAATATGATGTACAATATGTTAATGTTGGATAAAAATTATTTTCATAGATAAACATGTTTATTCGTTTACTGTAAGTTTTTATGTTCCTTGACCCCTTGTGCAAAAATAAGAGTTACTAATCGCATTTTTAAAGCATTTTTAAAAACAGTTCTTAGTAACTGGTCTTACCTCTGCCTATCAGGCCATGCAGCAAAGTCCATTCCATCAACATCCTCCTCTTCTCTGACCTCTACGTCTTCAACCTTGTCCCCTGGCCGAGCCAAGATGAGCGTGTCTGGGCCTGGCAGCAGTAAATCCACCCTCCCGCCTGCTCCCTCCTCCTCCTCTTCTTCCTCCTCTGCCACAGCTTCCTTGTCTCCTTCTGTCTCCCCTGCTCCACCCAAGATCCACCGAGCGCGCAAGACAATGAACAGGCCTCCAACAGGAAACGTGAGTTGATATCATCTTTAGCAAAGAGCTAGCACTTCCCTTTGAATTAAGTGGAAACTTATTTTTACCTTTTTTGATTATTATTTTTTTTTTTTTTTGCTATCTATTTTTTTGTTACAATATTTGGCATCTGGAAGTGCTTTGGCCCAGTAGCATTTTATTCTTTAAGACATATTGCAAAATGCAAAAAGAAAAGTCTCCCTGCCACTGTCAGACCCTCCAGTAAAGGAGAGGTTCGGCTTTATTTGGGATTTCATCATGATCATTTCAGTCACTTACTATTTTTGCTCTGCAGATGAGTCACGCTGAGACACCTGTCACCTGTCCTTCAGGATCCTCTACCTGCCTTTCCTCTGACACTGAATGTGGTTGGTACCTGTAGAATGTTTAACCTACCTATGTAATGTAATCCCATTTAAAAGAGAAAAAAAAGGCAGGGGTTCTTGTTTACATCAAAACACATGGGGTTAATTTTGCTTTGTCATTCCCTTTGCAGGTGTAAAAAGGAGAAAACTGGATCCTTTATCTGATAGCACACCTGAGAAATCTGAGAATGTTCCAGAAAATGCACAAACTGTGGTAAGATCATGTGTCTGCAGGGTTGTATAACTTAAAGTTGACTAATGTTAGCTTTCAGTGGGTAGTTTTGTCTCATGCTGATATCTTTTTTTGATTTTTTTTTTTTTTTTTTGAAACTCAGGAAGAAACATTATTCCATAAAAAGGGGGAGTCTCTTGCCAAGCCGACACCAGTGAAGAGCAACAGCAGTGTGGGGAAGTCAGAGGAGGCAGCTAAGAAAATACAGATTTCCAGTCCATCAATGCAAGATCCAGAAAAGGTGTGAAACTTGCATGTATTATGCATATTCTCCCTTACAGCAGACTAACCATTATCATTAAATGAGCCTTTGGGTGGACTTCAGGTAATAAATTGATAGATAAATTAAAAAAGGGAAATTGATGATTATTTTCCATTCAATTTTTGATCCTTTTTTGTTTCTTTAATAGTTTGAAGAGGGTGGGGGGAAAGGGACAATGTAACCAATTACTACCTTGATAATTACTTTCTTAGATCTTACTTTGTACATAACACTTCTGCATGTGTTGTGTAACTGTTGTATCATTCTATACTTGCTTGAAAATACAGAAAGAATAATAGATGAATAATATATGCCTTGGTTTATACCACCATACCTGATTGGGAAGGGCACAACACTTGTTATACTGTCAATGTGTTTTTCTCACTATTTCCAACCTCAGGGGGAAAAAAAATGTTTCCTGGCACTTTCCCTCTACCATCTGCAGTGTATTGCAAAACTAGTGACAGGAATGTTTTGATTGAGTTTAAGAAATATATTCTGACAAATTTTCTCTGCTACAGAGTCCAGAGTCAGAAACACGTAAAAACACCCAGAGTAGAAATGAGAGCAAGGAGTCCTCATGGCAGTCGGACCAGGACAAAGACAGAAACTCGACTGATGTGGTGGAGACAGTGGGAGGTGAGTGACATTTCTCATAGGCCTCTCTAAAACCACCCTCTACCATAACAATAAAGAATCACGTGTAGTGCAGTGTTTTCCAGTGTAAAGTATTTTACACTGTATTTACATCAGATTCATCTGTGTATGTGTTCAAACACTTTCAGAATGTTCCACCTAAATCTGCACTGTTGCTGTCAGTTGTTTTGACAAATGTCCAGTATGTTTTTCCTTAATTGATAATGCTCAAAGTCATTTGGTCTGTCTTCAGCAGGGAGGTCTGGAGAATACACAGAGGTTCCCTTGGGTGCTTTGGACATTGCTGCTGCTGACAGTCTGACACTTTCTCCTCATCATGGTAGGTTTGCGACTGATATATCTTTTTAATCTAAACTGTTCTTTAAATTTACTATCCTCCTGATTTTTTTTTTTTTTTTTTTTTTTTCCTTTTTCTTCTTAATCATGGATTGAAGAAATAAAGCCACAATCTTCAGAGAAAGTTTGGGGAAGGTTTTGAAAAATAATCCTTTTAAGTAAAATGATAGAAGGAACTGTTATAGACTGTTGTAGTCTTAAGGTCACAAATTTATGAAAGATTGAATTGTCCTTCCTGTGCAGATGGCAGCGATGCAGGAGACACAGAGCGGCTGGAGGAGCTTCCTCTGTGCAGCTGCAGGATGGAGGCTCCTCGAGTCGACGGCACCAGCCACAGAGTCAGCAGACAGTGCATGGCCACTGAGAGCATCAACGGAGAGGTCTCTCTTTGCCTCTGTAGAGTCTGCATGCAGTCATTTTAATTTAGAACGCATCATGTATAGATTTGGATAACTGTGTGATAACTTTTCTGTTGGGCTGTAATAGTTCCCGGATAACTTTCCTTTAACTCCAGCTGTGTAATTTAATCTTTTCTCTCCCGCTCTGTTGGACAGCTGAGGGCATGTACCAGTCGGACTATTAAAGGTGAGACCATGCGGCCATCCAGTCGAGTGCCCCTCATGGTGCTTTGTGAAGTTCATCGTTCACACATGGTCAAACACCACTGCTGTCCTGGCTGTGGATACTTCTGCATAGCAGTAAGGGCATAAACCACTTACCGTCATTATGAATATTCAGTGTATAATTGAGAAATAGTGTTATTTCCTGGCACAAAAACACCTTTCTTTGTGTTTTAGGGCTGTAAGACCTAGACAAGTTCAACTCATTTAATGTTCTTGTAGAGGCTTCCCATTCTTTGTCCTTCATTCTTCTCCTGTTCTTTTTCCATCCCAAATCTTCTCTTCTTTCAGGGTACATTTCTTGAGTGCTGCCCGGACCAGCGCATTGCTCACCGTTTTCACCGGGGTTGTGTGACCGTGCTGGGCGGGGGCCGCAGCAGAGCAAATGGCGGCGGTATGCTCTTCTGTCCCCACTGTGGCGAGGATGCCTCGGAGGCCCAGGAGGTCACCATCCCGTCCTTCAGCTCGGCCACAGCCTCTGCAACCACTGTTGTCACCATGTCGGCCTCCTCCACCACCACACCATCTCTGCCCCCGTCTGTCCCCTCTGCACCATCTCTCACAGCCTCCACAGGGGGGATGAATGACGGAAAGATGCCCGAAAGACCTGTTAGGTAAGACTCAAGGACAAGAGAGAATTATTGGCTGATTTAACTCCATTTGTCCATATGAAATAGAATCTCCTCCTTTGTTTCCTCTTCCAGTGCTCGCATGCGTAGCCATGGTTTGGTAACATTGGCATTGGAGCAGCAGCAGCAGCCTCCACAGTCTGTAGCCTCAGCAGGCACCGTGGCCACCGTCCCCCCACCAGAGGAGGGAGTGGACAGTGTGGGGCCCTCTCTCTGCATGCCAAATGGGAAACCCATCAGCCCTGGTGCCCTTCCACCTGGACCTAGCAGGGCGGCGCTGCAGAAAGCCATTTTAACACAGGACACAGAGAGGTTGGAGTTCAGATTAAAATTTTACTATTTCCAGCCACAGTAGGTTAAATGATTGAATATCTGGCATAAAAATACAAGGTCAGTTTTATAATTATTATAATACTTAAAATAACCATATAGAAAATATTATTTTATTACTTAATCAGTTTATTGCTGTATCTAACCCTTTGTTCAGAGTACTTAATCCGATTATCGACAAAAACAATCAATATTTTTTCCTTAAATCCAAATGTATCCAGTAACCAGTTAGAGCAGTTATGGTAAAACTGCATGTAACAATAAGTCAGGATTCTAACAATACAAATTCACAACTACTTTTTTGTTTACTTTTGCTCTTCCATTTGAAGTGGTTTTAATCAAAGGGAGTAATACCGAATACATTTTAGACCATAACTGAAAATTTTTGGTTTTTGGTTTGCCAGAAGGAAGAAACTGAGGTTCCATCCCCGTCAGCTTTACCCCGCTGCCAAGCAAGGAGAGGTGCAGCGAGTTCTGCTCATGTTGAGTGAGTGGATCGTACTTCTCTTCTGGTTTGACAAAAATGATGTTGTGTTAAAAGAAATGATCCTCATGATGATGTTTATTATTAATATTATTGTATAGTCACTGCCTGATCACACAAAAAGGTTTCTGTAAATTTCTACAGAGTTGTACATGAAGACTGTATTTGTATTTTTGTTTGTGTGTTAGTGGAGGGCATAGATCCGACATACCAGCCTGACTCTCAGAACAGGCGCTCCGCTCTACATGCTGCTGCACAAAGAGGTTTGCTGGAAGTCTGTTATATGCTGGTACAGGTGAGAAATTCAGTACCTTATTGGGACCAACTTGTATTAGGTATATGATTGTGTATATATAAGTAAATAAAAAGATATTCAGTGTACTGCTGCATCTCAGAAAACCAGCAAATCTTGGAGAAGCTGGGAAAATGACAGGAATGATCATGAAAATTATTCTATTCCTCACCAAATCTAATATTTACTTCAACTATGGTTTTAATCTAAACAAGCATGAGTTAAAATTAAAAAAAAGAATTAAACCCTACAAAAATAACTTGGTATTATGCTTTATAATCTAATTTTTTAGGGGGTTTTCACAGTCTTACTGACATTTGTACCTTTTTATTAGTAATTATTACTAATTGTATACTGACAGGCTGGTGCTCATGTCGACGCCCAGGACAAAGAACTGAGGACTCCTCTTTTGGAAGCAATCATCAATAATCACTTTGAGGTGGCTCGCTACCTGGTCCAGAACGGTGCCTGTGTATATCATGTTGTGAGTGTCTGTTAGTGGCTGAAATAGAATAAAACAAAATAAATGTGAGTGTTGTGAAGTTTCATTGATATTGATTTCATACTTTGTTAATGTCCTTACTCATCAGGAAGACGATGGATATACTGGCCTCCACCACGCAGCCAAACTGGGCAGCCTTGAAATTGTTAACATGCTGCTGGAGACAGGGCAGGTTGATGTCAATGCACAGGTAAAGAACAAATCCAAAAATGTAAATATTTTATAGTCAAAATTTTTTTTTATCCAATATTCATGTTGCCATATTTATCATTTTCATTTCTTCTTTGTTGGTTACAGGACAGCGGTGGCTGGACACCAATCATTTGGGCTGCAGAGCACAAACACGTTGATGTGATCAAAGCACTGCTGAACAGAGGAGCTGATGTCACCATCAATGATAAGGTAAGTTTTTACTTGTCAATACTGGGCTTTGTAGAAATTGCCCTTTAATCTTCTTACTTAATTTGCAGCAGCTCCCCACGGAGTGCCTGGTAATAAATGCGAACCACGTTGGCTGTTTCATATATTTTTCTACTTAATATATCTATATTATAATTTTAGCCCTTTTATTTTCACTCAGATTGCTGAAAGGTATGAAATTCTTGGGAATACAGAGGTCTGGGCTTTGCTTTTGTTATTTAGCTTCCCTCTGTAGTCCAAATTTTAAACAATATATATATTATATGGTTATGTAACTGTTAGCCATATGGTGACAGGCTTAGATGGAGGCAACTGATTCGCTGTGGCAACCCCTGAAAGGAAAAGCCGAAAGGAGAAGAAGAAGAACTGTTAGCCATATGGTCTGCAGAATGTAAAGAAATTAGTTTAAAAATACCTGACACAAGTTCCCAGAATTCATTGTTCACAAAATCTCAGTTTATTGTCAATCAGCTATGGGCGTAGATGTATGAAAATATTTCAGGTTATTACTTTAAACAGTCCCATGTTTCCCCCCAGGAACTGAACGTGTGTCTCCACTGGGCAGCATATGCAGGAAATGTGGACATAGCAGAGCTGGTGTTAAACTCCGGCTGTTCCCTCGCCTCAGTTAACATGCACGGAGACACGCCGCTCCACATCGCTGCCAGAGAGGGATACTTGGACTGTGTTACGTGAGTAAATCCCAATCACTAGCCGTCTGACCATTTATGGGTAGTTACATCTGACACTGCAGGGTCTCAAAGTGTCAGCCTTTGAATTTTTTTCTTACTTCTGCAGGTTGTTCCTGTCCAGAGGTGCAGATATTGACATTATGAACAGGGAAGGAGACACGCCACTTACTCTTGCACGAGTTGATACGCCGGTGTGGGTTGCACTCCAGATCAACAGGAAACTGCGAAGGGGAATAACTAATCGCATGCTTCGGACTGAAAGAATCATCTGCAGGTAAGTTGTATGGTTTTAACTGAGCCTTTTTGGATGACAGTTATGTACTTTAGAGCCAATATTTGCTTATTTCTTCCCCATTCATTCTGATTGAATTCTTTGCTTCCTGTTGCAGTGATATTGCACAGGGCTATGAGAACGTACCGATTCCCTGCGTAAACGCTGTGGATGACGAGGGCTGTCCTTCAGACTACAAATATGTTTCAGAAAATTGTGAAACTTCAGCCATGAACATAGACCGCAATATTACACACTTGCAGGTCAGATCAAAATCAAGCTTTCATTTTGGCTTCATTTTTCTTATTCATTATTTTTAACTGTCTTTCCATCATACAAACACACAGAGTTAAAAATATATCTCATCTATCTCCTCAGCACTGTAGCTGCACTGATGACTGCTCATCTAGTAACTGCCTTTGTGGACAGCTCAGCATCCGATGCTGGTATGACAAGGTAAATACAAATGTTATGTTAAAACTAGTAATGCACTAGAAAACCTGAAGGACCTTATTGAAGGCAGACCTGATTTCAATACTGACCTGGAGCCTTAAAACCTGATAGCATTTAAGCAATTGAGGTGCATTGTGGGTAATGTTAGCATTTTGATGCAGAAGACAAATGTGGGGAGGGAAAAAAGAGAATATTTCTGGTCCTTTCATTAAACCTGCCTTCAAATGATCTGAGAATGTCTGACAGAAGTGCTATAATAAATCAGCAGCATCCTGGGTTAAGTTTTGAGACATTTGACAGAATATTGACCAGCTCCTCTTCATGTAAAAATAACTTTTCTCTCTCATCAATAAGGAGCTAAATGGTTTGCAGAAGATTTGGTCTGAAAGTCAGTGAAATTTTAAGTCATTGTTGGCAGAGTAATTAAGTGTAAAACTGAAGTAGTGGGCTTGATCATCTTTTTCTGTTTCCAGGACCAGCGGCTGCTCCAAGAGTTCAACAAAATTGAACCTCCACTTATATTTGAATGCAATATGGCATGTTCCTGTTATCGAACATGCAAGAACAGGGTGGTACAGGCGGGCATCAAGTAAGCGCTTTTATATCGGCCAGACACACATATTCACGTAACATGACATGGGAGCTAATTCAGCTGATGAGCAAGCCTAGTGAAGTTATGGGCTTCAAGGAAAACTCCTGTTTATGCTTGATGGCAAGTGACACTGCTGTTGCCATCATATTTACTGTTTATTCTACATGATTTTCTGCAAAAACAATAATTTTTAACAAAGATGACAACAATTTTGACTGTCTCGGACTTTCTGTAATGCTGTTTAACAATCTGCAATAGCCTAATTTCAGCTTCATTGTTATTTGTTATTATTTTAGCCCATTCATTGCATACTTTGACTAACTCAAATTTAAACTTTTATAATTTCCTCTTTTTCCAACAGAGTTCGTCTTCAGCTCTACAGGACAGAGAAGATGGGGTGGGGGGTTCGAGCTCTGCAGGATATTCCCCAAGGAAGCTTCATCTGCGAGTAAGAGAAACCTGTGCACACAATAGGTTGCTCTTCTGACAACTCAGAAGGTTAAGTTTCATTCCTTTTCTCACACAGGTATGTGGGAGAGCTGATCTCTGATGCAGAAGCAGATGTTAGAGAAGACGACTCTTACCTGTTCGACCTGGACAACAAGGTGAACTTTTAAAAATTAAGCTGCTTTATAGAAAGAGCAAACACATTTCCTGTGTAATTAATGCAGTGAATAACTAACCAAACCTAATCTCATGCAGGCCGCATACAGTTTGTATCTCCAACTGCTGAGCTGGATAACAGTGTGTGCTTAAAGCACACTTTCAGTTTACTCCTTGTGTGAAATAATGTGCAGTAATGTTTTCTGTGTAGGATGGGGAAGTGTATTGTATTGATGCCCGGTACTATGGCAACATCAGCCGCTTCATCAACCACCTGTGTGACCCCAACCTCATCCCAGTACGTGTGTTCATGCTGCACCAGGACCTGAGATTCCCCCGCATTGCCTTCTTCAGCTCCAGGGACATCCTCAGTGGACAAGAGCTTGGGTGAGAAGTGTAAACATTTATGGTCACCATAATATTCCTTCAATTCCTTTCTTTACATCTTCCCCGACTGTCTTTGAATGTTCTTGCTGTTTGTTTTCTGTCAGCACATGAGGTTTTATTTGTTTCAGATATATTTACCTGTCCCATGTGACTTGATTTGCCGTGTCTCTTTTGTCAGGTTTGACTATGGAGATCGGTTTTGGGACATTAAAAGCAAGTACTTCACCTGTCAGTGTGGATCAGAGAAGTGCAAACACTCAGCGGAAGCCATCGCATTGGAGCAGAGCAGACTGGCTCGACTGGAGGCCTGTCCAGAATCGGGAACTGACTGTGGGATGGCCGTTCTAGGAAACTCTTAAAACACTTACCCATGGGGCCTTTGGATTCACCTCTTCAGTTTTCCATATGCACATCATAACACCTTGAGAGTTTTTATGTTTCATGTATGGTGCTGTTTTTGTACTTGTGATTTTATTGTCTTTTCTTTTGTTTGTTTGTTTGTTTTTGGCAACATGGACCTAAACATTCTTTTAATGTTGTGTTTATGTTTGAAGAAATCAGGAGGTGTTGTGATTCTGTACATACAGTACTTTTACTGTACCTTGCTCTGAACATTTGCCTTGATACATGAAGTTTGTGTATATGAAATCTGCCATCATAAAGGTCATACATATTCATATATATTCTGTGGTGTCACTCAAAACAATGCATTTTGACACAGTACAGTCATGGGTCAAACTGCTGCCCATGCTGGATTCAGCCCTGGCCTGAGGGACGGTTTTGTTTTTAGATGTTTTGTGTCAGCCTTATGTTCTTTATTTTTATACAAATACATGTCTTCTTTGTCACATTTAGTGTAATAAATTAGCTCATGAGTTGATCTTTGGGCTTTTGTAGGAAGTGTCTTTTTTTTTTTTTTTGTGCGTTTTCATTCATTCACAACATTATGTGACTGATGTCTCGTCGTTCCTTAAAAAATGGTAGCAATAAGCTTTAATAGCATATGCCACCACACACAGATTGCCAACTTTTGAGCCAATATAATGTATAATGAATCTATGATCACTAAGGGGCATTTACGGGGCAGAATAGAAAGCCAGAGGAGAGATGGGGCAGAATGCTGCATAGGACACAGTCAGATCTCACTCTGCTAGATTTCTGCACTTCAAATGGTTTAAAGACATGATGGCTTTCAAACGATCTACAGTGGAATTGGAAAAGAAAGTTGAATTTTCTGCATTTTAACTTGTTTCTGGTTCAATATATTTCTACCTTTTTGCATCTTCCCCTCATCACTTCCACTGGGAGCTTGTTGGTATTCAGTCATGATGGACGAATGCAGCAACGGAACACCGTTTTAGTGCTCATGTTTGGAATAAGTACTCCCTGTTTTACTTGTTGAAAGTTTTTAAATACGTTTTCCTGGATCTATCTTCCAAACAAGAATTTTGAATGCAAGAATTTAGTAAATTTGAAAATGTTTTTTTTGTTTTTTTTTAATTGAATAAAATAAAAGATATATATACTTTCTTCATTTCTCCGGTTATATGAGTTCATGAGGAGTGAGTCCTCTCTCTCTCCGGTAGGCGTTCTTTGTTTGACCCGCAGCGCAGGTACTCATCCGCAGGTGCGCTCGTGACGTCACTGCCTAGTTACCACCGCGAGGAAGGGAAAAAAAGATTTGCTCACTTCGTTACCAGGTTGACTCGGAGGCAGTGGGGCTCGTTTTAAATGCGATTTTGGGGCTTCATTTGTTAAAGTTTTTTTGTTTTTTGTTTTTTAAGTCCACTGTCAGGTAAAAAAAAAAAAAGAAGAGAGGAGGAGGAAAAGGTGGAGGTGAAGGCGGAAAATGGGCAAAAAACAGGACAGTAATCCGGACTCCGAGTACGGTGAGTGGACGTCGGCTCCCTCAGAGGACAACACATCCAGCAAACAAACCCGCTGAAATAACTCAGCCTGATACTTTAGTTCAGTCCTCCTTTACTTAGGTTTGCTTAAGTTTTATGTTTGAACCTAGCCTGTGAGTAAAATGGTGCTATAAGCAAACACAACTCGAAATGTGTGTCTTTTTATATAGGCTATGTGTTTTTGTGCCAAAGTCAATAAACGCATCTGATCACTCGACCTAAAAACAAAGAAATGCTGGAAGCAAACAAGTTTTTGTATTGTATTGTGAAATTTGTTTTTTGGTCTAGTCCTCATACACACACACACACACACACACACACACATTCACTACTTCACTACTTCACTTTAACTTAACCACCTCACTGTAGTTAAAATAACTATAAATGAATTTAAGACCAAGTCTTTTGCTTTTGGCACATTAAGTAGGAATGCTTGTTTTGACAGGAAGGTTTTATCTGACATAACATCTCACAAGATAGTGACAGTGATGGAAGATGATAATAGTGGATTTTGTGCTGTCTTGATCATTGATTATTGATTATATGCATTTTTTCAAAAAGAACATTTATCAATTTTGTTTTGGAGTGCTGGTTAGTAAACTAAATGTGTTGGGCTTGTCAATATTTTATCATATAAAACAAAACCTTTGCAGAAAGTCACCTTGGACTTTGTTACTCTTTTTTACCACAATTTTCTGACACACAGATTTGGATCCTGTTGTTTGACTGGTTAAACAAAAAAAATAACCTTCAAGTTAATCGTTGATTAAAAAAAAAATATTGTTAGGGGATTTTAACATGTATTCTCATGTTTTAAGTAATTATTTCACTACTGCTATTACCAAAGTATAGCTTCTCATCAACTAATCTATTTAATGTTTCAGCCTGAATTAGGTTAATCTCCACTTATTTGCTCTATTGATTGTTTGGTCAAAAAAAAAAAAAAAAAAAAAAATTTAGGAAAATATTAAGGTCTGTACATAAAGGTATTTATGTTACAATCACAAAAAACCAGCAGACAACTATCACATATTTGCTATAACATTACTTTAATAGTTACTTTATCACCAAAATAGTTGCAGATTAGTTTTCTATCAGTTAATCAGCAGTGGATGGTGCTGGTCTGCATCCCTGTTTACTCTTTGTGGGATTTGTTGTATTGACGGAGTTACAAGTCTATTGACTGTCAGGGATGGTCCACGAGGCTACAGTAAACAAACCCTCCTTGGAGGTAAATATCGAATCAGGTTTCATGTCTCCTCAGACGACTAATAATAACCAGAGAATATGGTAATGACAGAAGAGCCGACCACAAGTGTCAAAGCTGACAGTTCACTCAATGTGGCCATACTGTGACAATAGAACCGCTGATCTCAAAAAAGCTTTTGTATGTAAAGTAATAGTCAATGTCTATGCACCGTGTTTGTTATTATACTGTTTACCTCTCTATTGTTGCACAAGCCTTCATGAGGAAGTAAAAATCTTTTTTCTTTTGAAAGTGTTCCAGGGCTTCCTGGTTCATTACCATAATGACAGGTTCCAAACTGCCTGTTGTTGCCCCATGAGGTTTGGTCGGTGTGGTAAAACATATCTAGGTTAATTGTTGTTGCATTTAATCGACTGGGTTTTGTCATGTTTGGGGACTCATAGTGTGGGGAAATGAATGTGTTGTGAATGTTGATGCAAATTATTGACCACAGAATTTTTTTGAAGCTGCTTTAGGGCAATGTGGAAAAAGTCTTATCTTATATAGACATCTAGTTAGCCAATATGTAAAGAAAGAGAAGTATTGAGATATAATTTATAATTGACTTTACGGACTCTGATTCTATCTCTCAAGTATTCTGTGCCTAATGCAGTGTACACATTAACCAGGTTACCCAGATTGAGATGTTTCACAGACGTATGTAAGTGTATTTTGATAATATGCATTTAGATTACTTACTAGACAAGTGACCTATTACTGATAAAAAGTATTGTCACAATATATTCATTTAAACTATCCAATTTGGGAAAAACAAAAGAAAAACTCAATTTTGGAAAAAATAAAAAGTCTGCTGCCTCCCCTTAGTCACCAAGGTCAGCCAATGACCCTCACACCCATTATGTTTTTGGTTTAGTAAATCCCATATAATAAAAATCTCCTGCTGCTGACTTGTCTGGGGTTCAAAGTTCGAAACTTTTCATTGAGCTCCTTACGAGAGCATGAGAACAGTGTCCTTTCTGTGTGGAGCAATGAACCATTTTCCATGTTGTCATTCACTCTGAACACACACCAGTACCTCCCTGAACAGAAATCTGACCCTGATGACATTACATGAGGCAGATGAACAGGTTTCTCTGAAGAGTATATTTCATATCAAAGGCTGAGTAAATTTGTCAGTGATCCACAAATAAGGGTTTAGGAAAGAGCTAGTGAGGATGTGTGCAGTTTTAATGTGCACTTTACTATGGTAGTTTGTCAAATGAAGGGATTACTTCATCTTTGCCGTTCTCTGTAGCTGCAGTGATTTTCCCCAATTGCTTTTACTCTCCCACTGCTCCAGAGAGCATCCTGCTCTAATGTATGTATTTTTATTTTGGTGTTTAGTTTGTTTATCATACTAAATGTGAGACTTTCGTCAATTTGGATGAATAGCTAAGGACTTAGTGCATCCTGTTTGCAGATTTGCATCCTACTCAGCAGTCCTGATATGAGTGTATGCTGGCACTGTTGACACAGTTTCAAGTCACTCCTATTCAAATGACAGCCAGTGCCAAAGGTTTTGCTTGAGCATCAATGTGAAATTATGAACATTAGTAAGCTTGGCAAAATGTCCATCCCAGGGAACGAATCAGATGGACAGAGCAGGCTAGTATTTGTGTATGAAACGGATGGGAATCTTAGAAATATCCAGAAGAGGGAACAGCTGCAGGCTTATCATCACATCATACTGAAGAGGCATTAGGCTGGTCACCCCTTTACCACTATTAGTTCACATTAGGGAGTGGGTTTATTCTGCTTTATGAACATGTTATACTACTTAATATATTTGAGAAACCTTTTGATCAAGAAATAATCAGTAAATAGTACAATATAATCCATTTTACAGTCCATTAATTTGACATACACCAGGAGCACTTAAACTAAACTCCACAGGAACAAGAGCGATGTCCTTTAAAACTAGTGAATATAGTTTACAGAGGCATGACTTGTTTGGCAATTTGATTTGATTAGTATCCTGTAGGGATGACACATCGGTTCATTGTGTTTTTCCTGCCTGACAGGATAATGCTGTGGCAGCTGGTGCAGCCTCACAGTCATCATTCTCGTTACAGGAATGTTTTCAGTTGTGATCTTCTCAAACAAGTTCTCATGTTGTCAATTTTCCAATTAAGTTGATTAAATGTCAGTGACTTTTCCTTCTCTGAAAGTTATACTTTTGAATTCAAATTTCATTCAAATGAGCCAGACTGGGTGTAATGCTGTGCCTCCACAGTCACTTTGCTGTCTGTGCAAGGTGACTGCACAGACAGCAAGGTGAGAATGAACTGCTCTGTTGTTAGTATGTAAGCAGCTTGGTGCATGAGAGAAAAGTCATATTTCGCCTTCCTGTAATATAGGCACCTATCTCATAGTGATTATATTGTAAAACTCAAGTGTGCAGTCAAGCCATAAAAATTTTTTCTCTGCTGCTGAAACTTTTTTGTAACTCACTTCACCTGTAATTTATTAACTCAAAGACCAGGATTCAAGAAAACTCTATTGCTTAGCAACAGCAACAATTTGTCTTTATAGCAACACACAGCACACACACAAATGACCAATGTTGAAATGTCTGTTGTCTGTACTTTCATTGTATGCACAACACTTTCCACGTATTTCTGCTTACACAGTAAACATGTGCAGATTTAATCAACAGAGCATTTCCTTAGGTTGGATTTTCAGGAATTAATTTGCCCTTGATAATCTGTCCAAAAACACAGTGACTAATAAAGGAAGTTGCTGGTTAATGTTGTATGAAGCACCATTTGTTTAGAAAGGGGATTGTATGGGTGAATTGAAATCCATTTATACGACTGAATAAACTTTTTTTTCCTCTTCCCAGGAGAACCTGCTCCGTACGACCCGACCTTCAATGGACCCATAAACAAAAGGTGAATGTCTGTTAGGCCATCAGCTAGTCTCCTTTAATCTGCCAAAAATGTTCAGTCTAGGTGTGGAGTTTCTGAGTGACTCGAAGTCTTTGTGTTTTCAAATCTGACACTGCATTGGGTGAACTTCTGTTGACTGATGGAATCCCAATGTTCCCCCCCAAGGTGAACTTCAATGCAAAGCTTAGCCAGTTCACTTACACATGTTGCTGTCTCTCTTTTCCTTCATCAGAGGGTGCACTGATATAATCTGCTGTATCCTGTTTATGGCAGTCATCCTCGGCTACATGGCAGTCGGGATTTTAGGTGAGAGTAACCCGCCAACCCCAGCACAGTCCTCTGAAGAGGTCTCGGGATCAGATATTGTTCTGCCCTCTCACCTCTGGTTCTTTCTCATAAATTCCACTTGTTACATATAAAACTTGTCCTTTTGTTTGTCCTATTTCAGTCTTTTGTTTCTCCACCCTCTAACTTGTCCCTTTGGCATTAGTCTTAAAGTGAAGTGAAAAGTAATTTTTGGAGTTAGATGAGATTAGATTAGTAGCACTGTCTCATTTATCCATTCAGTATGAAGTATTACATAGCAGCTGATTAACTTTGCACAAAATCTAGGAACTACCCTGGCTTAGCTCTGTTCAAATGTAAGAAAATCTTTCAGTTATCAACTTTAGTGACCTTATCTTGGGCTGTATCTTGGTCAGGGGCTGGCTCTTCCTGGATGGTGATGACAAGAATCCAGGAAGAAACACTTTAGGGTTTCTGTGCTCTTAAACAAAGAACATAACATGTTAATTTGTGAGGCTCGTGTTGTTTAGTGTCCTTGGGAGAGAAATAAATACAGTCCAGGAAATCCACAACTATTTTAACCTTTGTCACTATCATTGTGAGATCAACAGTACAAATATGGAGGAATCCACCAACAACGTGGTCTTGTGTGCATGGGGTTAGCCAGTGGAGCTACATGCTGAATTTTGTTCCATCATGTTACAGCAATACTTGACTTGAAAGTTAATTATTCAGTAAAATGTATCCATAATAATATTTGAAGTGCCATTGTACTCTAGATGCTGACAAGCAAAGTTGTAACAGCTCACTGCTTTCAGTTTGTCACAGCTGTGAGAGTTTCAGTGTGTCAGCTTGCTCCATTTAAACCTCAGATAGTCCCAAATTGATTTTACTATTCACTTTATGCTTAACATAGCAAGGCAAAGGAGCAGGTAGTTGGGCAAGAGTTACCACAATGCTTTGATCTGTTTACACATTTATTTGAGTAATTACTTTTAAAAGTTAGTATTTTTTTCCTCACCAACCTTCTCTAAATCTTAAAATTTTGTCTCCTTTACTGTGTATTGATTTCAGATACGTTTTTATTACCCTGTCATCAAACTCATTGCAGCACTCTGGGCCCCAGGTCTTATCTAGAGTCAACAGAAAGGCCTGATAGGTGATGCAGTCACCTTGTGTGTCAGTACCTGAGCATGTTGGAGACTGTCAGCCAATTCCTCCTAATTAAGAAATCTGCTGATCATTAGGGATTGGATATCACGCACCTCATACCTCTGTTATAATGTGTTTGTCTTTCTCTATCAGCTTGGCTCTATGGTGATCCGCGCCATGTTCTGTATGCAAGAAATTCAACTGGATGGTTTTGTGGCACTGGACCAAATAAGTAATCTAGTCTTTCTCCTTCTGTTGTGTATTTTTTTGTTTTTTTGTTTTTTTACATGTATTCAACGCTATGAACGCCCTTGACTGATAAAAAACTTTTATTTCTGTCTTTCTCTTTCAGAGACAAACCTAATCTGTTTTACTTTGACATCCTCAAATGTGCCACATCTATTAATATTATGGCAACTGCTCTTAATGGTTTACAGTGTCCAACCACACAGGTAGAGGACACTATTTTATAGTTAATGATACTGTGGAATTAACTCTACTTTCCTGTTTTTGCAGAAATGATCCTTAACCCTTTTTTTTCACTATCCATAGGTGTGTGTTGAAAGCTGTCCCTCTACATACTGGGCTGTGGGGATACAGTCATATCTTCAAGATGTTAAAAAAGCACAGGTTTTCAATCAAAGTCTTTGTGTGCCATCTATAGACCTGGAAACCACCACATTTGTAAGTCACGTTAGTGCTTCATTTATGTGTCTCAAAACATACCAAAGGATCTGTCTGTCAATCTGTTTTCAAGTCACTGAAAGTAGCCTGCTACTTCTTCTACTGACGTGATATTTTTTTCCCCCCCAGACTGTTAAAGAAATTATAGACAATGAGCTGTGCCCTTTCTTCCATATCCCTACAACACCTGGTGAGTGGAATCAATTATTCATACTAAACCTTATTTATTTCTTATTGGCCTGCATTAGTACTGTAATAAAAACTGGTTATGAGTTTAATGCAGCTGCGTGTTTACTATGAGTATGAGTTTAATTGCTGCCAACCGGGATCTGCTTTTTATTCAATTATTTTCTCTTCTGCTAGTGCTGGGACGATGCTTACCTGATATCACAGCACTTGAGAGGATTCCTTCAGACTTCTCCAAAGTTCCTGGTCTACCTTCCTCAATCAATGACACCGCCAACCTTATCAAGAATGGAACTGGGTAAGATATGCAGACCTAAATCAATTATTAACTGATTTGTAAAGACAAAATCTGCCTTCCCTAAATGCACTAAAACTAGGGAAACACATAGAAAAAAAAAATCACAAACATGTTTTAATAACCCTGTCTCTTTCTCCTCTTCGTCACCAGCACAGAGTCATTAGTTAAGTGAGTTTTTTGTCGACATGTAGTGTAGCAGCTGGTAGCTGATAGTAGCTGCTCTCTGTCTCACTCTCTGTCGCTGCTGAATGCCTGGGGATATATATATCCTTTTTCTGTCTTGCTTTATTTGTGGATCAGTAGAGTTGTAGTGGAAAGGGACGCCTCAGTCGCTCATGTGGTAGAGTGTGTGCCATTAAGCTTTACTTGTAGAAGCACTGAACCAAGTTGGAGTCTGACCTTGTGGTCCTTTGATACATGTTGTCCATGACTTTTATGTCTCTTTCGCTGTGCTCATTAAAATAAAAGGCCAGGAAATAAATGTAGTGGAGAGAAAATACTTTTTAAAACAAAATTTTGCTGAGTAGTTGGTATTTACTTTGTGGCAATAACTTACTGAAAATTGTATTTTTTCACACTACATTACATTTTGGAACTTTGGTTAGGCAGCAATCTGTTGGTTCTGTTTGTTTTTACAAAGGTGCTCCTTCAGTGCATTTGCTTTACCTGATCCTTTGATTTTCACGTCTGAAGTTTTAAAAGAGAACTCTCTCCTCAGGGACATTTTAAATGGCTTCAATGCCAGAGATGTTGGTGTTCGAATCTTTGAGGACTTTGCATCATCATGGCCATGGATCCTTCTGTAAGTTACCCTTACACCTCATACTGCCACCTACTGGCAAACACACAGATAGGAATTAATCTGAAATTGTGGTGAAAATTTTATTGTGCCATTGGCCATATCATGAAGTTATTGGACACATTAAAATGGATGTTATGACCAACGCTTTGATACTGTATAGTTGCTTCTTCTTTTGTTAAACTTTTGTCTTTTTTGTCATATTAAATCCTTTTCTTTGTTTCCTTTTTGTGTGTGTCCTGTCCAACTCACTTCTTTCAGGGGTCTGTTAATAGCCATGGTGGTTAGCCTGCTGTTCCTGTTGCTGCTGAGATTCACTGCTCCAGTCCTTATTTGGGTGCTCATCATAGGTGTCTTGGGTGTTGGGGCGTACGGTAAGTCTAGACAAACACAAGTTTTCCACATGACAAATTTTTTTTGTTGGCCCCCCCAAACAGATTCACCGCCACTGACATAGTTTGCTTAAGCCTGTAAATTCAGTTAAACATTCTGAACAAAGTCATGTCATTACGTCATGAAAGCAATACTGTTTTTCAGTATGCAAATGATGCTGATCAAAATAATGTTGATATTACATGGTGCCTGTCAAGGTTAATGTATAGAGAAGATACAGGTCTGTCGGGCCTGAAAATGTTCCTTGTCTTTTGTTTAACTGATGGATATCATTCATTCAGGGTTGTTAGTTTTTTCAGCTGCCTCTGAGTTGCTAGAGTGTTTCTCTTTCAGGGATATGGCACTGCTACTGGGAGTATGATAACCACAAGAAAGCCTCTGCTTCCATCACTGACGTTGGTTTCACTACCAACTTCAACGTTTACCTGCAAGTTCAAGAGACCTGGCTGGCATTCTGTGAGTTTGATCAAAATGCTTTCCAATTTGACTAACCAGCAACCATGTTTTTTTTTTTTTTTAAGCATCACCAAACATTTGAGCCAGTTTTCTATTTAGCGTACTGTACCATAGCGTAAACTCAGTGCTAGAACTGTAAAGTTTTTCCATTATGCCTAATGTAAGCACATAGTAGCATAGTAGTCTGTCTGGGGAAGAGGTTGTATCTGCGTGGTTGACATAGCCAGAGGGATTGTCAAGTTAGTCTGTGAGTATGTTCTATAGTATAAGTTATAAGGGGAGGCATCAGCACCTGTAATCCTTTTTTTTACATTACTAATTTCCTCCTTCTAATCAGTGATAATCATATCTGTGGTGGAGGCGATCCTCATCCTGACCCTAATCTTCCTCCGGACAAGAATTCTCATAGCCATCGCCCTCATCCAGGAGTCCAGCAAGTGAGTAATAATATTAAAACAAAAGCACAGTCCACAAGATTTTCTTATTTCCGTTTTAATATAACATCATTGTAGCTGTTTGTAATCTCTATGTATTTTTTTTATGTTATTTCTTCAAGCCAGGTGTTATTGTCATATAGGAACCTTTAGGTGGGTTTGTATGTTACTGTGAAGAGGCCTTACAACCATGATATCAATATTTAACAGGGCTATCAGTCATATGATGTCTGCCCTGCTGTACCCTGTGCTCACATTTGTCCTCCTGCTGGTGTGTGTTGCTTACTGGGGAGCCACAGCTTTGTATCCTTTTAATTTGGCATACAGTGTATATATACATTTGCACACAGACTGCTAATTACAGAATATCCAATCACTTCTACACCCCAGAGTGTCAGTTCTTTGCTTTAACTAATAAATACAGATACTTGGCCACTTCAGGAGGTCCGATCTACAGAGTAGTGGCCCTGAACTCCACAACGGGCGACTGTATGAGCATCAATGGCAGCGTGGATTGTGACCCACAGGTGAGTCAACTGAATGTGGAGCTACAGAGGACGATGAATGTGACCTACAGTAAAACCTTCTCGCATTTGCTAGTAGAAGGAATTTGCTGTCAGCAGCCAGGACATGTAAAAAATCAATTATAATCCACGAGTGACCGTCCAGTCAGCTACTTTTCTACAAGTGATAACTATAGTTAAAAAAAATACTGTAGATGCATCAGATCCTTATGTTGTTCAAACACACTCCTCACTTACTCTCCACCTCCACGCAATTGTTTTTTTTGTTTTTCCATATCCTCCTCCCAGAACTTCAATTCGTCAGATTATCCAGGATGCCCTTCAGCCAGATGCATCTTTATTAAATACAACGACGAGGGTCTCTTCCAGAGGAACCTCTTCAATCTGCAGATCTACAACGCGGTGGCTTTTCTTTGGTGTGTCAACTTTGTCATCGCCCTGGGGCAGTGTACGCTGGCAGGGGCCTTTGCTTCCTACTACTGGGCTTTCAACAAACCAGATGACATCCCCATGTTCCCTGTTAGTGGCGGCTTTATGCGCTCCCTCAGGTAAATTCCTGTAACAATGACTGTGTCCGATTCTCAGACACTAAATGCTATCTCTATGTTTTCACTACTTAATTGTCCCAGTCACGTGATTGCTGCCACAGATAATACTGTGGGTGTTACAACCTGTTTCTATTGCAATATTATACCCTGATAGTCATAAACTCCAGTTCCAGTTAAATCAAAGGACTTGTTGGCTCACTGCGGTTCCCTCTCTGTCTACTAGAGGGCACAGGAGAATTTAATATATGAGCTTGGTGATGCAGAGTATAGCTGCTATGTTTGTTTGTACAGACTGATGTCCATTTATTCATTTGATGTGTAAAAGGTGCTTTAGATTTATTTGCCACTGTTGCATAATTTTGTGTTGATTATTAATGTAAAAGTCAACTGTTAGAGACACAGTTGGTCTATGTATTGTGACAGTATGCTCTGTTTTATCAACTTTCTTTTTTTTTTTTTTTTTTTTGGTGACTTACATTTTCATCATCGCACGAAGAAGTTATATATTTTACATTTCAGGTACCACGTGGGCTCCCTGGCATTTGGTTCTTTGATCCTGACCTTGGTGCAGATAGTGAGGATACTTCTGGAATATATTGACCATAAAACAAGAGGTAAGCTTGAAGTACCTGATTTAGCCTTCATCTCATCTTCATATTATACATTTTTCACATATAAGTAATATAGATACATGGATAAAGTTTTCTTCGGATCAGATGTGGATACTCAGCCTCAGAGTTTCTCAGCCTTTAGTGTTGATAATGTCTGAGATAGTTTTTGTCTCTGGCCTCATTTGTTTGCTGTTAGTTGATTTTAACTTGTCAGACCTTTTTGTTGTCAGTGCTGTTTTTAACATATGTATTTTTCATGTAAAGCACTTTGTGACTCTTTACCTGTGAAAGGTACTATAAAATAAGCTTTGCTCACTTCAGTTTATAAGTTGTAAAGGTAGGGCAGACAGTGTAGGAATTCAGACGGTGTCAAATAATAACGGGTCATTTTATTTGTCTTGGCTTCTTGTCCTATAGAGGCGCAGAATCCAGTGGCACGTTTCATACTGTGCTGCATGAAGTGCTGCCTCTGGTGTCTGGAGAAATTCATCAAGTTCCTCAACAGGAACGCTTACATAATGGTGAATACAATTATATTGTTACTGTATTTATGGGTCCTCCTATTTAAATGTATATCTTAATGCAGGACTAATGGTGGTAGGACTGACTTCCTCTAGTACTAAAGCAACAAAAAATGTCTACAGGGTAACACTTGATTTTATTAGTAAATTTTGCATCACTATCAATTTTCACGTTTTCTTATTAAATGTAATGCATGTTGGTTGATGTATTTTCTTAAAACCAAATGGATGATTTTTTTTTTTCTTAACTTGACAGATTGCCATTTATGGGAAGAATTTCTGTGTCTCTGCCAAAAATGCTTTCTCACTGCTTATGAGAAATGTAGTAAGGTTTGTGCTGAAGTTGAGTTTCCTTCACTCAAAGAGTTTGTTTTGTCAGTACTTTTGGTTTCCACAGTCTGTTTAATAACCGGCCTAAAACATGAATATACAGCTGCCAGTTTATCTTCTTAAACCGAACCCAGTCTAACACAACATCCTGCAATAAATCCCCCTTCATGAAAATTATAATTTTCAGTTTATGATGAAAATTTTAGAGAAGAGTCGGTTCAGCTGTGTGTTTGTTATGGAGGATGAAGTGTGTGATAAGACATTTCCATTACTTGACTTAGGTAATTCTTGTCAGTTTAACAGATTGCAGTTAATTAGCACCACAAACTGCACCCTACAAAAAATCATACACTTGAGTTAACACCTCTCTGAAAGTTTCAATAAATACTGAACATCATAACCTTCAGGAGAGGAGGAATTCCTGTTTTATTAGACGCTTTTGGTTTTACGTAGTACAACAGGTTTTAGCTGCAACTCTCCATCTCTCCACTGGGTGAATTCACATGCTTTTGAAACACTTGTTGAGCAGCAGCACGTTTCTCTGACTCTGACTGTGTCCCTTCAGGGTTGTTGTCCTCGATAAAGTGACAGACCTGCTCTTGTTCTTTGGGAAGCTCCTGGTGGTTGGAGGAGTGGGTAAGGATGACTTTAAGGCGTTAACCCGAGCCGTGTTTGACCAACAGATGCTTTGATAAAGACAATGCCTGTATTTTTAGCCCTGCTGGTGACATGACTCTGTTGTTTAGTCAACTACTTTGGTCCATACCAAGATATTTCAACTACTGTTGGCTGGTTTGTGATGTGGACCCTCAATATTTTGGTTTATGACCACAAACCTGCAAAACAAACAACATTCCCTATTCCCAATAGGAGCATGCTAAGAAACTAAACTAAACCGCCCTTAGTTTGTAGACTCAGTTCATTGTTTTAAATGCTACGAGTTCATGAATGTATAAATTTGAATGTACTTATTCTGATGCATCAGTGAATAAGAGACGCTTTAATTTAAATCTTTTCTTCAGGTGTGTTGTCTTTCTTCTTCTTCTCTGGACGAATTCCTCTACCAGGCAGCACTTTCCGCTCAGAATCCCTCAACTACTACTGGATGCCGATTATCGTGAGTCAAACTCACAGTCAGTGCTCATCGGACTAAAATTCGTCCCTTTTTTAACTTTGTTCTGTTTTTTTCCTTTCAGACGGTGGTGTTTGGTAGCTACCTCATAGCTCTTGGATTCTTCAATGTGTACAGCATGTGTGTTGACACACTCTTCCTCTGCTTCTGTGAGTACAAATTACTGTTAAAAAAAACACAGCAATATTCACATTTAAACATGTTTTACACATTTACACAAAGACAGTGAGTAAAACTATAACTACTGCATCATGGGAATTTGTTATTTTGAGGGAAAAGATTTGTGTGATGTGTAATAATCTTTACACATGAACAGAAAAGAAACTCACGCGATCTCTTTCATCACTCTCACAGTGGAGGACTTAGAGCGTAATGATGGATCTCTACAGAAGCCGTACTTTATGTCCAAAAACCTAATGAAAATCCTCAGCAAATCCAACAAGGCACCGAAAAGAGATAAAAGATAGGACTGAAGATTTGAACCTCATGAAATCACACTGACACCCTGTCATAGATTTTCAGGTCCTTTATTTGTAACTTCAATTTTAATCTGTTAACACTCCTTTTCTAGATATGTTTACCAAAACTGATTTGCTGATTTTGCACTTTTAAATAATTTTTTATGATGTATGTGCATACGTTGTACATGAGGGAAGACTGTATAAGTTAATGAGCATCTTTATGTTACGAGCTGTTTTATGTTATCTATTTCTAAATTAATTCTAGATTGGCTCAAACAGCATTTGTCTCTGTTCACACTGATGTGGACTTTTTAAACTGATTTACCAGCTTTTGACAGCTTTGAATGCCTGAAAGAGGCAATTAGGCAGTAATGGAAATCTTTCATTGGGGACTTTTAATGCTGCCTTCACATGTCGAACAAATAATATTGTCCAATGACAAGAAGGTTCTTATACATACATTTTTTTTATTTGTAAAAAGTGTTTTATAAGTAAAAGAAATTATTGATGTTAATAATGGAATAAAACTGTCAATATAACTTTGGATGATTTCATTTAATCATATTTGCATCTGAGATGAAGCCTCTGCAGAGAGAAAGAATAGAAAGATGTTAACTTATATTCCAGCTGCTGCGTGAGATTCTCCCTCCATGACTCGTTTATCTGCTGGAGGTCTGATGTAGTGTTTGTCTTCCAGGACTCTGCAGTTAAATGCAGCTTTAATGTAGTTAAAGGTAAATGTGATGTGAGTTAATGGCCTGCTCAAGCTGTGGTCCAGAAGCTGACTCACTGAGTTGCATCTAAACAACTGTCATTTTTAGGAGGATTAAACTGTCTGGTTTGTCCTCACTGATGGACCTAAAATTGTTTAAATATATTTTTTTTACTAATAGAACTTATAAGTCTTCTACAATCGCAGTTGTGGAAAATAACAGTTCAAGCAAGAATTTAAATTTTCTTTTCCGCTGTAACTCTGTTCCACTAAAACTACCCAGCAGTGTAAAAATAATCCATCTTTACCATCTGAAACATTAGAATTAAACATTAAAATGGTACATTAATGAAACAATATTATCAAGGATCAAAACATGACTCTGAAATGGAAGTCTCATTTAAATTTCGATGCTAAGCTCTTCTCTACTGGAGTGATTTTTTTTTTTTTTTTGTTTTGTTTAACTTTCACTTGTAAAATAATCTTACAATGTGACTTTGCTATTTCTACTTAAAAAAGATTGTTTCCATCTCGAGATAATGAGATAACAAATCACGTCCCAAGTTCACCTCACAAGCTAGATAATGAGGACAGAAGACAAGTCGGTGATTTAATCAAGTTTTAATCTCCTAGACCGTTTGGTTTTGGACAATGTCTCCAGGTTTAGTCTGTCAAGACTCCAACACTTTGTTCTAGTGTCACATGAGCCTCATAATACAAAGTGTACCTGGACAGACAGGTATGGAAGAAATAAGGAGCCCCGGCAGCCACCGTGTCCACCCCCACAGAGGACCTCGATTTTCAAAGATGAAGTACCAAAGACCCAATTCATCAGATCCACTTTAACACGGACTAAAGAGAAACTCCACTGACGAGATGCATCTGGGGCAGATTTCAACAGGGATGAAGATAACTTTAAATTTTCACAGCTTTCCATTGTGAGCCCAACAACCTTATAAATGCGAGATGCTAAATCAGTGCAGTTCTCCTTTAGAGTCAAAGCTGGAAGCTTTTCCTGTTCAGATTCTCCCACTGAAAATCAAAGGCAAAGCTGAATCTGGGTCTTCTGCTGTCACCAGTTACAATGAGTGTGTGTTACTTTAGTTTTACATTGTTAAACAGCTGCAGACTGCAGCTGTTTAATGTGCGCTGTCAGTTACAGAGAGCAAATGAGAATCACATTGACAGGGAATGACAAACTTTTTTTTTTTTCTCTTGACAAACCTTTTCCGAAAATAAAAAAGGAATCAGGTGGTTTGGTGCTTCACAAAAGCGTCTTGAGACCTACTCGCTCATCTCGTCCTCTCTCTCTCTCTCTCTCTCTATGGCTGGCCATCCAGTCAGGAACACGTAAAAACAGCATTTACAATATTCATATATACAAATATATAATGTACACACTCACCCAGACGCACAGACACATACAGCCAGGAAAACAAAAATCAACAGACAAAAAGAAGTGTGTTTAACTTTTTAGAATCACGCTGGGGCTCAGTTCATTGAACTGTTGCTCGACCTTTTCACCCTTGTGACCAACTGAACGAACTCTGTTGTTGCGCTGCACCGACTCCCCTCGCTGTCATGCGATATTGTGTTCTGCTTGGTTGGTTGGTTCTTACCCACAAACTGCCGATGTTGATACAGAATTCTTTGTACATCTTTGTGGGGAAAAGGAGCAGCGCATGTTTCTTCTATCAGCACACACACACACACACACACACACACACACACCTGTCCTCAGGACAGCTTTCCCTACTAGTGATTTCACAGTGCAATGGCAGTTGTCAATAAGACAAATATATATAAAAATGCATCAATCTGTGCTATCGCAATCTGTCAGTCTACTTTTAAGAGCAAGTCGCAAAGTTAGGCAAAGTCTAGGAAAACTTGTTCATTTTGTAAGGAAAATGTAAACAGGAATGATTCACTGACATTTTCTCACCGCCTGTCATCGTGTGTGTGTGACTGATCCGTTACTCTTTGGCCTTTTAGACTAAGAAATAGCTGCTATTGCAACTATTGTGTTACCTCACAGCCCTCCCTAAACTTTCCAAAGCCGCCTCCCTCTCCCTGTTTAAGGAATAAACTCCTGACTCTTAAGACGGATGTAAACCACAACAGAGTTAGTCACTCCCTGCAACATCATGCTTGACAAACACACACACACAAAAAGTCCTTTCCATAGTTCACCCTGGTTTCATAATACTGTCTCTGAACCCCTCACACTTTAGTGTCGACCTTTATTTCTCTGTTTGCGTATATCTACAGGATGTGTAAGGGGGGCCGACATGACTGATTTCGGGATTCACACAAATCCTCTTTTACGCGAGTGTTTCTTGCATAAACAATAAAAGAAGCAGGTGTGTGTGCGCGTGTGTGTACATGTGTGTGTGTGGCCAGATGAATCTTTAAGTGAATCTGCTTTTTTTCAGGAGGAGAAGAAAACCAAAGTCTTGTTTTAGGATCAAATACAGAGCTACACTCTCTCCCAAGTTAAGTACCTGCTCAAAAACATAACATGAGTGTGTCTGTGGCTCGAGTTAAGTGTGAGTTGTTTTTTTTGTTGTTTTTTTTTTTGTTAGTTTTTGGTTGGTTAGTTTTTTTGTGCTCCTCCCTCGCAGTGATCCATTCGTCTGTCTGTCTGTCTATCATTCATTCATGCATCCTTCCCTCTCAGCCTCCATCACACGCTCAGCAGCCAGAAGAAGAAGAAGATGGCCACGAACAGGAAGAGGGAGTCTTGCCAGTTGTTATTGCCATTGTTGAGGTTACCGTTGCCTTGGTGATCACCTGCATACTGATCTAACGGTGGAGAAGAAGGATGTTGGGACTAGTTTACAGCAATGTCTGAAAGATGGTGAGAACAGCAGCGAACATATCTTCTTTAGTAGATAATATATTCTTATTAAATTCTCAGTCTGGACAGTGAAGGTCAAACGAGGAGATGCGTTTTTGAAAAAATTTGTTTCACATTCTCTCTAAACAACCATAAAGCCGGGAGCCTCTCCACACAGCGGCTGCTTTTTTTTATTCGTTCAAACCAAGTAGACATAAATGCAGCTGATTTAAGCTAATGGAGCTAACAAGGCTAACTGAGCAGCACTGAGCAGGAAACTGATGGAAAGAGTCCAGTTGGTGTGTTTTACCTGCTCTGTGAAAGGGGTCATTGGTGTTGAAGACGGTGGTGAAGAAGCCGAAAGGGAAAGCACCGATGCCAAAAGACATGTGAAAGCCAGTGTCCCCGAAGCCCTGGAACATCTGTGCACAGAGAAAAACCAGAGACAAAGTGTTAGAGATCCACAAAACACTTCCGGAGCACAAAAAGAAAGAGAGGAGAACCGGACTCACCCCTCTGCTCTCTGGCTCTGTTCTCTGTCCCTGAGGCCGAGGGGGAGTTTTCAACCTGGACGTCAACAGAAACGGTTACTTATGCAAACGGCATAAAGCAAGCACACACACACACACACATACACACACTTGGTGTACAGTACCTTGGGTCCTCTTGGCTGGCGCTCCCTCTGCCGTACAGTGGGATGACTTTCTCTCTGCTGATTCCAGCTTTACATACAGGACACTGCTGCCTGCTGGGCCGTGTCTCTAACCACTGAGAGGGACAACAGAAGGAGAAGAATGTAAAAATATTTGGAATACAGATCAGATAAAAACCTTTTTCCAATAAGTTCCTCCAGCGAACCGAGGCATATTGTCTAAATACTGAATTCAGTCACACACAAAAGCAAAGACGTCAGCCGGAGGTGGTTCAGGATTTATTAGCTGATGCACAACAAAGACCTCCTGTAGCAATAAGCACCAGTGACACAATCACAACAAAAGCTTTAAAAAGCTTAATAATGTACGGCTGTAAGTGCGGGTGCTGCTTTGCTGGGTTATGTGTAGATCTACCGGGTGAAGTGAGCAGCACAGAAAGCTGCAGGAAACAGATGCAGTAAGTGCATTAGCATGTTTAAGCTGCATTAAGTGAACTGACAGGTGTAATTTCCACACCAAGGTTACATCACAACCCCCCGATTGCACTTCACTTAACATGCAGGAGGAAACTCCTCGACCACGGCCACCCACACACCGAACTGACACCACCCTCGCTTCACTGGCATCAACCTCACATGATGAGGAATGGCCGTAATGCCGATACAAGTTGCGAGCAGTGCAGCGACAGAGTAACAAAAGATTTGAGATGATCCAGTAACGAGAAAATCAGAATAAAGAGACACTGAATGTTTACTGTGAATGTAAATTCACAGGTCAGAGTTCATTATGGAGCTAACTTTTCGTTTGAATTTTTCTGGCCAGTGCAAAGTGCCAGGAAAATCGGAGGAGAAAGAAAGGCGAGGGCGTGAAACAAACCTGTTGCCCTGAAATTGAACCAGGGACAGGGAAGATGTCTGAGAATTGAGGGCAGCTTTTATGCAATGATGCTTTCAAACAGTGACCTGAGAACAGAAAACTCTAAATCCTCTCATTTAAACACCTGGGATTTATTTCATTTTTTGTTTCCTGCCAACTATCTAATTTCACCACAGCACCAACCCATTCCCAGCAGAGTTTACCTGAGAAGAAGCTGAACCAGTTAAAATATTAACAACCCCTGTGTGTGTATGCAGACCTGTATTAAATATTACAATGCAAAGGACTAACAGAGGAAATACTCACTTGGTGAAGACAGGGCCAGCTGTGGAGAGAGAGGAACAAAAACATTCATTAGCATTCTCACAATAGCTCCGTTCTTTCAAAATGTCAGCTGCTTCCTTCAATAACACCACCAACAGCCCCGAAGCTGCTTTATCACATGAATATGCACCAAATTAATATCAGTAGATACAGTGAACCTGTGGCTTCGCCCGGTTGGAGGAACCAGTTCCTAATAAAACGGCTGATTAAACTCGTCCCTGCTCCCCTTCGCTGCTATTAATTGGGGCCCATCTGTTGTGAACAGTTAACAGAGTCTCTGCTTGGGAGGGGGAGGTCGGGCAGACTTGCTCCTGTTGCATTATGGGAGTCCAGGATGCAGGGCCAGGGAGGAGATGCCACATCAGGTTAGTGGACAATAATGGTGCGGTGGCGAAGTCCCCCTTATAGTTTTCTACAGCCCCACACGATCAAACTGTGCGAAGCTTTTTGTTCCCGTCATGTCGGCAACGTGACAATCAGACAATGACACTTTTTACACTGAAGACTGACTTCATCCCGTCCAATGTGAGATCCATTTCCTTTCTGTCTCTGCTCAACAGCTAAACAGCTGCTTGTTTTAACAGTGCTGTTTATAGCAACATCTGGAGATGGAAAACTGGATTCATTTGCTTTTAAAGTGTCCCTTTTTTGACTGTAACATGTTTTTTATCTCTCCGTAGGTCTCAGTCTCACATTACAGAGGAACAGGCAGAACAGTGGACACTTTTGTTGACTTTATGACCACAATACATTGAAAACTTCAACCGGCTCGGGCCGACCTCACCAAACACCTCGATATGAACATGAGCTAAGCCAAACAAAAAAACCATAAAGCTGTAACACACACACATTCACAGTGAGGCTCGTGTATACAGCATTAGTTTAATACCACCATCAGTTTGCTGCTGAGAATGACATTCCTGTGGATGTGAAGGGCTGAACAAAGCGCAGAGCCCTGAGCAACAAAACTACACATTCAACTCTGATTAAACGTGTGGCCACACGCAAAGCAGAGCTGAAAATAACAGCTTCTTTTCCAATGAGTGGCAGAGCAGGTCTTCAGCTTGGTGTAAAATACTCACGCACACAGGATGACAGATTTTATGTGAAGCTAATCTTTAATATATAAACTATAATAACCAACAAAACATCCAACACTGGCTGTGACTGAGTGTCCGTGAAAATTAAAGGTAGAAACAATCCACTTCTGTAGCACCAAAAGCTGGTTTAACTAATGCAAACTACAGATGACAATTTTCCAATAATTGAGATCTGATGCTCAGCGAACAGGGAAAGAGTGTTATCATTTCTCATAGAACAGTCTCATGGAGCAAACCCTGAAGTGATGCACTTAACTATCAAATATGATCACATGATCGCATTTAAGAGGTCAGACTCACATGCAAGTTTCCACTTCGTGCTTAAAAAATTATCGGAATTAATAAATAGTCAGTCAGAACGGAGAGCCTTGAATGAAAAACTCACTGTAATAACATTCTCTTAGATATAATCATCCACATAAAACGCTGTTCATTAGAATAAAGATGGATGCAGATGAGGGGCTCCATCTGCTGAGGCTGTGGGGCATCAGACAAAGCATTTGAACTTATTCCCGGAAAACAGGTCATGTTATTTTTCTCTCACAAAAAAGGAAAGCGACACAGTCCGTCTGTGTGCAACCAGTTTTCTCTCCACAGGTTCGTATCCGAAGCCACCAAAAGACGAATGTTACAGCAGCTGCAGTGTGAGAGCACTGAACCAACACATGTACATTCACAAACATGGGACTAAATAATCAGAAGGTCCCTTTAGTGGCTTTTGCTTGAGCTTTCGAGCCTCCAGTCAGTGAATGGAAGTGGCTGAAGTGTCGTCATGTGACCTAAGCGTGGACGGACAGTCATGAGATGGCAAAAAAAAAAAAAAAAAGGCTCATGACTTTTTTACTTTCAAGGTCCAGGCCATGAAACATGGTTGAACACAGAACTGAAATAATTACTTGATCTGTTGATTTAATTGACTTTCAAATAACCAGCAATTATTTTCCCCACTAATTGTTACTGTTGAAGAAAAATGCAAAACATTCTTTATTCTCAGCCTCTCAATGACTAAATTTCGCAGCTTTCCTCAGTATACTCATATAGTGAATTCATTTTATTAGTCATTCTTGGACATTTTATAGACTATACACGTTGTAGAAAATAAGAATAACAAGACACTGGGGAATAAGAAGCAAAGTCTGGGTTTTCAGATTAAATTATTTTTGCAACCATCAGTGGAAAAGGAGGCATATCTGGTGAACTCGAGTCAAGATGTTAAAACATGAAAAATGATATGATCACCTTTTAACCAGTGGTAGGTTGTGACCCTCCAAATGGATCAGAAAAATGTTAGGCTTTAACAAGCTGAGTAACAGGTCAAGAAAGAAGTAAAAAAAAAAAAAACCACACACATTTATGTTGAGTACTTTCCTCTCTGCTTTCTCTCCACCACAATCATACAATACGTGGAGAGGTCAGAAGCAGCACCTGGTTTAAACCTCCCTGTATTTGAGATAATCCTCTCTCTTACAGGTTTTACATATGGAAACACTCACTGAACAAACATTCAACCAGCCTTACAGTCAACTCTAACTCGATGAGTTCTCGTTTTGTCTTGATGAAAGAAATGAAATTATTATTTCTGGCAACAACAGAGACACTCGAGTGGATGATAAAAATGTCACAGGCTCATTAACCTCGACATATTAACGTCATATAAATCCCCCCTGTGGAGCTAGTGTGGCTTTTCCTTCATTTACTGTAATCATCAAACTAAAATGTACAAGTATTGATGATATGAAACCTACTGTCATTGAAGTTGTTACTGTTTGAAACTATATGAATAGCAGTTGAGTATTTTAAAGATTTTTTTTAGCAGCTTAGCTGGAACAAAACAATAAATTGTGTCAAAGCGAAAAGTTGTTTTAAAGTTCAGCAGAAAATAAGCAGCATTCAAAGTTTAACGTCAGCTGACACTGTTAATGTTACATTTTCTAATTAAGCTGCAAATACAAAGGCGCAACAGGTGAACTGACGTCATCACTTTACTTCATTGCTGACAGTTTCATCATCACAGTTTCATCAGAATTGCACAGAGAGGACAGGGGGACACAAGTAACATGGCAACTAAATTACATCAGCCCATAACACAGCAGCTTCCATGCACGTCTGTGTAGCAACTGAACGTACACGTGTTGCATGATTTCAGCAGAAATGAACCATTTCCACGATCAGTAAAGCAGCAGCAAGATACAATTAGACTATAATACGATTCCCTGGGAGCACAGATGTCAAACTCAAAGTCGTCGTGGGGACAACCACCAAAAAACATAGAGAAATAAAGGAAAAGATGTGTGTATTCTTTGATGTTAAATTGTAGCTGCAGACAATCTCCTTATTCCTGGTCATTTTTGTTTACTCTGCATGTTTAGTGAAGACCTGCAGCCTCCGACTGGTTTCGTTGTTGACACAGGCAGTTGCTGCACTATCCTGTCCGCCTGTCTTTAAACCGTCTGACCTGCAGATCAACAGTTATTTTGGGCTTAGACAGAGACATTTTACAGTCAGTTGTGCTGTAGCCACAGCTCAGTGTGTATCTTTAAAAGCTGCACAGCTCCACGAAGCAAAAACACATTTTTATCCTTTCAACCTCATCCTTAAGAATTATTATTTCAAGCTGAAAATGATAATTTCTATCAGTTAAAGATTAGGTTCAGGTAGCTCCTTATTAAAAAAAACAAACAAAAAAAATACAGTTGCTCTCAACAGCAAAACAAACTCCAGAGTGTTTTGAGCAGCAACAGGTTCCCCCGACTGACACTTTCTTGTCATTATGTTTACACAACTGAAAAATTTGAGGGAAAAATCAGAAAGGTAAAAAAGAAAAAAAAAAAAAAAAAAGAGCATTTAATGTTTCCTCTTAAAACATGGGACTATACAAACAACAAAAAAAACCCTTTGTGCACAAACAACGAGTTAAAGAGAAGCTAACGTTTTTTGTGTGTGTGAAAAACCTTCTAATGACTTTAACTACAGATTACGATGCCCTTGGGTTCGACTTCAGGCTGACACTCGTGGCCTTAATCTCACATTATCCTCAAACCGTGAGCAAGCATGGCCGTCCGACAACGCTCATAACTCATGAATGAGCCACACACTCACACACGTCACAGAGTACATGTGTAAATTTTCAACATGTAGTGGTTTCAAGGTTGAGGCTTGCACAACCTCTTGATCAAAACCGCGATAGGAGAAGGAATCAGAATCACAGCTGAAGTGCAACCTCTGATTACAGCGTCACTTCCATTGTTGATCAACGCTGCTCACTGCTCCTATTTCACCAGTGATACTCATAACAGGCATAAAAATATTTACTGCCAACAAAGGAGTCTGACTTAATGTCTTCAAATTGATGGTTATGTCTGGCCAAAAACATATTCACTTAACAGTGAACAACCAAAAGTGGAAAACATATATTTGGTACTTTTGCTTAATTTCATTTAATATCTATCATATAGTCAGTTGATGAAACATTTAAGCTCTACTCCAAACCTGAGTGAGTGAAGACTGAGCTGATCTGAACGCAGCTAATGATCAACACAGTTTAAGGCAAAACAGCAAAGTTAATGTTTCACAGAGACACAGAGTGAGAAGGGGTGAAGTCACTGGCTGCAACTGTGACCTCTGACCTACAGTACATCAAACCAAACAGCCAAAGCAGGCAACTCCCAAGAGGCCTTAAAGACACGTTTCCTCTGTGTGGTCTATCTACATCTGATTAATCATTTCAGCTGAGAGTCCTCCACCCTCCATGTTGGAGACATTTAGCAACCCTGGATGGACTCTGCTTCAAGACGTAGTTTTGGGTGTAAGCTGGGTTTATTTTAAAGTTGTGTGTTTTATATTTAACACAATTAGAGTAATTAACAATTAATCTTCTGAAATGTAGTATGACTGCATCACAGAACATCAGCTGATTATCCTCATTACACCTGACACGACCTGCTCACTTTCTTTAATTCACTGATAGTTTGGGAAAAAAAAAAACACTTATTATTCATCAATCGGTGCCAATATATCAATTACTTTATTATTACTTGACTTATCATATAGTAAATTCATCTCCAGGGTGCTGGTTGGTTTCTTAGTCCCTCAGCAGGTGTAGTGGGCTCCTAAAGTCTGATTACAACAGTGAATAATCAGAAATCGTCAAAGTGTTGATTTAGCACTAGAACTATAAATGAGTGAACCAATCAATGAATTAATTAACATGGACAGGTTTAGTAGGACAGCACCGACTCCACATGTGGCTGTAAAAACGGGCTTCACCGAGGAGATGGGTGTGATTCCTCCGTCAAATCAACCCAAACTGTGGGAGGCTGCACACACACGGTGAAAGTAAATCAACACAAACAACACCAACACCAACAACAACAACAACATCAACAACAACAACAACCACCACCTCCACACATCCAGACTACCCCCCTTCCCTCCCAGCCCGGTCCGTACCAGAACAAGTGGCCGCACATACTGATGACAGCGTCCCGGGCAGTGTCCAGACAAATGTTGCACTCGAAGGTGGCCCGGTCACGATCCCGATCTCGGTCCCGGTCGCCCTCCCCGCCGCCGCCCGAGCCGTCGTTGCTGCCCTCCCCGGCGGGGAATCCTCCTCTGCTGGCCGGGCCGCCGTCACTTGAGGAACGGGGATTCGCGGCCGCCATGATATTTACTGCCCCGAGCTGAGACGGAGGGTGAAGCACCGAGCTGACCCGACCGACACGGCCCCGAGCCGGGCTAACGATCACGGTTCGTCCGTGGGAACGACGAGCCGAAGCAACAGGCGCTGCTGCTGCCTCTGGACCAGAACTACGACTTCCGCTTCCGGTAAAACAGGCGACTGGGAAAATACAAACCCCGCCCACCCTAACGTTATTATTATTATTATTATTGTTATTATTATTATTGTTGTTGTGATTATTTATCATATCGTAATTATTAGCATCAGATATATGATATTTAATTTAATTTACTTTTTTTAAAAGTTTGTATTTGGGTTTTCTGCTGTAAATGACTGAAGACTGAGCTGATCGATTTCTGAATGATCAACACACAGCTTTAACTGAAACAGCAAAGTTTCGGACCTCTGACCTGCTGTACATCAAACAACATACATATTATATTATATTATATTATTTAGTGACGAGTCGAGTATCTGTGTACTGTAAGTGTGTTTTTATAGTTAACATTTGTCCTCCACATATCACTACATTTTCCTTGCTGTAGCTTTATATTAGTTATTTTACTTCTAAATAAAAATGTGGCAATAACAAATACACACATATAACATACATATAACACATAACCGACATACACACAAACACAATATGAGGGTTGGATTACTTCTTCAACGACCGGAACCTTTGTTGTGTGCTTCATTTCCGGTCGGACCCACTAGAGGTACGTACCACAAGCGTGTGTACGCAGGATCCCCACGCTCATGTCTGCTGTTAGTCAGTTGTTTAGTGAGTTGTTTGGTTAGAAAACCGTCCATTAAATGCGGATATTTTGAAAACATCGCTAAAACCTTTTAATTCTTCCTGAAGACGTTGATATTAAAAAAATAAAACCTTGGACTTCATCCACCGACCGCCATGAAGATCAAGAGACAGAAACAAGTCAAGAAAAACATAAGCTTCTATAAATACAACTTTAACTTCAGGGAGCCTTTTCAGATCCTCATCGACGGGACTTTTTGTCAGGCGGCTCTGAAAAACAAGATCCAGATCAAAGAGCAAATGCCCAAGTACCTGATGGGGGAGGTTCAGCTGTGCACCACCAGGTGAGTGGATCTGCTGCAGGACCTGGACCGGGTACATTTAACCGCCCCATCTTATCTGGTTTCCTGTTGTCTGTGTGTTTATCTCCTCAGCTGTGCACTGAAAGAGCTGGAGACTCTAGGGAAAGATTTGTATGGAGCCAAAATCATCCTGCAAAGGTTTCAGGTCAGGAAATGTCCCCATTTCAAGACCCCAGTTCCTGCTTCAGAGTGTCTGCTGTCCATGCTGGAGGACACAAACCCGCACCACTACTTTATAGCCACACAGGTAACTCCTATGAGGTCATACACACACCCACAGGAGTCTTTTTGTACAATGATAAATGACATTTGTGTGGTCGGAATTGACTTGCATATGTCTTGCATATATAACTTCACGAGGTTTGCAATAATTTTATTATTATTATTTTTTAATCCTTGTTGTCAAGAGTTGATTTGACTTTGTTCTTGTGTTAGAGACACACTATAAAACTCAGTGTAGTGTGGTACACTTCAGCTGTGCCACAAACTCAAGGCTCCACAGTGTTCATGAAGTTTTCTCCACTATTTCAGCAAAATCTGAAAAGGAAGAAATAAAATAGCAGAGCTTAAGCGATTGTCAGTTAAGGAATCGTTAAGTAAACATCAAGTTCAATAAGAAGTTAAATTACGGACAATGCAGGACATTGGATGTGTGTAACGACTGGATCCCTTCATTGAAGTCTACCATCTTGTGTGTGTTTGTGATGTGTAGGACTACACAGTGACCACAGGCCTGAAGAAGATCCCAGGCGTTCCTCTATTCTACATCATCCTCAACACCATCGTTCTGGACAAACCCAGCCAGGCGTCACTCGATCATGTCAAGGCCGTCCAGCTCGGGGAGCTGGTGAGCCCGGCCCAGAAGCAGAGCATCCGCAGCCTGAAAGAGGAGCAGGGAATCAGCCAGAAGGACGGAGAGAAGAGAGGGAGGAAGAGGAAGAGGAAACAGAGCAACCCTAACCCTCTGAGCTGCCTGAAGAAGAAGAAGAAGAAAGGAGAGCCGACGCCACCGCTGAAAAAGTCAGAACAGGGGGAGAAGAAGAAAAGAAGTCGACACAAAAAACGAAAGCCAACCGGAGGAGATAACATTTCTGCTCCTGCAGTTACAAACACATGAGATGACAGAAAGACAGAGACTTAAACCATGTTGGGTTTTTTGTTTGTTTAAATATTGTTTGAAGATGTCAAAGATATTGTTGTTTTATATAACTCCAAACTGAGATGATTACACCTATCGAACAAATAGATGATGTTTATACAAAATGCCATTTTAAATGACAGGATATGGTATTTGTTTTATTTTGAAAAGTTTTGTAATAGTTTCCAGGACACAGAGCTTTGCAGGCATGGGATTCAACCTGTTCTAAAAGCAATATCTTTGCGGTTCAGATTTATCTTTGCTCTTATACAAAATAAAAAAAGCAGGTTTACAGGCACATAGTTTTAAATATAAGATGCACTCAGACATTACATGATGAACGGTTTATAATGAAGTGGATATCAAAAACAATGCATTCAGCTGTCTTTGCAGAAGCCCAAGTGTGGCCACAATAACATGTTGGACTGCTTGCTTATTCTGTACACTGTGAGATTTGCTATTTCTATTAGATCCATGCTAGAGTATTTTGTTGTATGACAAGTTTAGAGTCCAAACAATGACACATATCCCACATGTGTCCATTCAGACTTTTGTTGATCATATTTTCAAGTTTTTTGTCATTAAAAATCAATTTTCCTTTTAAAAGGTTAATTAGTTCTCCATAACTATTTTATATTGCAACATTAAATGAATGTAGAATAGAGTATCACTGTCAAAGTTCACTGTGGAAGAATAATACACAACAGCAGTACAGTCTGCATTATCAAGATAGTATTTTACTGTGCTTCACCTGGTTGTGACTAAATAATTATCCATATATAAAAAGGACATTGGCTAAAAGGAGTCTTTGTCATTTACTTTAAGTCATTTAAGAGTAGAGGAGAAAAAGTCGCTTCTGGAGTAGTTCCACTATAATTAAATATTATAGGACAGCATGCATCTGTGGCAGACCTCGATGGGTTAAAACTCTGAAACATTTTTTATGTGTGTCTTAATTCAACACAACGAACTATGAAGGATTTTTTTTTTTAGGTAAGAAATCATCTTAACTGTTTTAACCACACAGGAAATGATACCGTCATCAGACGTGACTGTTGATTAACCAAGACAGTTTATCAGCCTAGCATCCATTCTTAATAACCTTTATGTTTTGTTTTTTTTCAGGTGTTGCTTTTCCAGATTTCCAGCTGTGAGTAACTTCTCCATTTCCTTTGGTGTCAAAAAGAGCATGCTCAAAATCTGTCTTAGGGTATGCATACTAATTGTGTTGTCTGCACTCTGAACACACTTAATACTCAGATCCTGCTTAGAATTAGTGCGTTGTAAAGATCTAGGACTCAGCAGTAGCTATGCTGACTCTTGTACATAAACAGTCTGACACAAGCAAAGCGTTTGCAAAAACAACAACTAAGTGTTACACTACAGGTTTTTAGTGATTCATTCCTGTATTGACTCTGTAATTCACTACTTTAGGAACTGTTAGTTTGTACTGCTGCAGAAAGTGGATTTAGTGCATTTTCCAATTGGCTGTGTAAATAAGAACCTTCACATAAGACCTTTGTTTCCCGCAGGAGTGGGAGAGGTGTGTGTACAACTAACATGGTTGATTGAGTTGCTGCTGAGTAAACACACAGTTGCCTTCCACTGTAAACATATCTTTAAATACACTCTTTTTAAATGTGATATCATACCAGTGCAGTACACCTGCTTCTCCTGGTAACCAGTGCTTGTCACATTTTCTTGAAACTAAAATTACCATGTCATGTCATTTGAGTCATTGCTAGAGGGTGTTCATTAGGTCGCAGTCACTTTGAACTTTGACCACCATGATCCAATCACTCCAACTTTGATGCCCAGTGGACATTTGTGCAACACATGAGAAGGAATTCTCTCATAGACCTGTTGAAATGTTTCGTTCAAAAAGGCCAAAACCAATCATCATTGTATTCTTGAACTCAGGTGAAAGTTTGCACCAAATATTAAGAATTACGCCTCAAGGCCATATTGATATATTGTGTTTGCAAGGCTTGTGCGTTTTTGGCCTTGTGCGTACATAAAGATGGTCAGAAAGACCAAAAATGAAACTAAGCAACTCCAAACAATGAGCTGCAGATAAAGTAAAATCTTTGTGTACAATAAATAATAATAATAATAATGAACTATAAAATGTGTCCATTGTTTGGAGTTGCAAGCCCCCTCCTCGCTGTAGAATAAATCTCTTAAAGATCCAACCATATGATCCAGTCCTAGTTTCTTCCTATCACTGCCTGACGTTAAATTATCGCACAAAGAAAAGAAATAAATACATAAAAATGACCAAGCACAAAAACAAAACTCCACATAATACAGGCAGCATACACAAATAAAACCCTGTGAATTTAACGCTCAGACAGTGCATTGTTGACCAAACTTAATCTGCTATTTGTGCGTTTTCTAGATGATGTGGAAGCGTGGTCCAGGTGTAGCGATGATGTCGCTGTAGGGCTCCTCCTGGACGAGCTCCACCGCCTGCTGCTTCTTCAGGACCAGGAAGCTGTAGAACTTGGCTGCTGCCTGCTTCCTGTTGTTGTTCCTGCACAGGTCAAGCAGGCTGACTGACTGTGCGCCTGTTTTGGCCATCACCCTCTGAGCCATGGTGAGAGAAAGAGAGAGAGGCTGCGTCTCTATCTCAACATTCATTAATTTATTAGTGGTGTATTTTAATACATCTACAGACAATTGGTTGTAATCTCTGTGCTATTAGTTAATATTAACTGGTCCTCTGTTATGCTTCTTCTGGGACATCAATATGCACCCACCTGTAGGCCATGAAGCATCTGCTGTGTTCTTTTGTTCCACCTCCTCTCCTCCTGGTCCTGGTCGCCTCCCTGTGCCTCGTCCTCCTGACACAGTAAACACACTGCTGTCAGCAACAATTAAGGTCCTGGATCGTGTGAATATATCAATACAATCCTCAAGGATGAAGAAGCAAGTGAACTGTAAGTGTTGGATCTTTGTGAATCTTGTTCTAACCTCTTCATCAGTGTCATCGTCATTCTTTTTCTTGTCCTTGTCGCCAAGCAGGTCCAACTCTATCAGCTGGCTGATGTTCGTGGTAGTGGTCTCCTCTGGGGGCAATTCCACATTGGATGCTGTCTCCAGCTGGGACATATTACAGGCTTTGGACCCCTGCTGCTGCTGTTGCTGCTGCTGGTCCAAAGCTCCCATCTAGAGAGAAATTTGTAGGAGAAACAGCAAATGAGACAGAAACAGAGGAGGGTGGTCGGGAGAGTTGTTAGAGAGTACAAGGAGAGAGCAGAACTGTTGAAGAAAGCTAAGATAGTAAAGTAGATGGAACAGAGTTGCGTTAATGGAGTTAAATGGCTTTAGAAGTGAGCTGATATCAGATGTGGAAGAGTAGTATCTTGAAAGAGTTTGTAGCTTCTTCACTACAGATGCTACTATTAGGGAGGCATCTGTATTCACAGGCAGGGCTGGCTCTGTGTCCTGGGATTTGCGTTTCAGGCCTCGTTGGGAAGATGGTGGGGGCATGACCGATTCATCCAGTGTCGTCCTGCTGCCCTCCACAGCTGAAGTCTGAAGTGCACTGGCCTCCTCCATGATGGTCTGGTCTGGAAGACAAATGGACATAGAAGAAATTACAATGACAAAATACGCTTTTTTTTGTGCCAAAGAACTGTGGGTGAGCATGTGGGCCTCCACTCTCATATGAGACAGAAAACATAAAGCCTCTGGGTGTGACTGCCATCAGCACAGAAGCAACGAATTTTAGGAAATAAGTCTTGCATAAAAAAATGCAAAAAGCTATTTCTCACCCATAATGTCTCTCTGCTGGTGGCCCGTGGTTTCCTCTCTAGGTACTTCTGGGTTCTCCAGATCTTTGAGGAACTCATCCAGACTGTCAGCCTCTCCGCCTTTCCTTCTCTTCCTCAGCTCATCTGGTACAAGTGGTGTCAGACACCTTGTAAACATCTAGAGTGAAAAGAGGAGGGAAGGCAAAGCAGTAGAAAGATAGTGTATTTTTAATTCTGGAAAATGCATGACTGTCACTGTGTATAATTATCCTTAAATAATTGAATATCCCCGCACCTTAAGCAGCCTGATGTTCCAGAGAGGTTGAGCAGGCAGAGAGAAAAGTTTCTCGACTCCCCCAGTTTCTTTCCACATCATCAGCTTCTTGGTGGGAGGGGCAAGGTCCAGGGTGGTGACAATGTCAGAGTAGTCGGACAGCTGAGCTCGGATGGTTTTACTGTCTAACTCCTTCACACTGTCCACAATTAGCTTCCTCTTACGCTTTGCCTTAGTTTCCTTTACTGCACAGGACATAGTGAGACAGATGTTCACTTTGTCTATCTGATGCTTGCATCTGACTTTTGTATGACCACTTCTAACCCCATGTGATTTCGTCAAAGATCTATGCTTAAGACTCAAGTCCAAAGATTCAGGAAACACTAAGATGGTCTTTTGAAATCTGCAGTATTACCTGTGATGTCAATGGGTTCCAGGGCGAAGGTTTCCTCCTCATTGTGAACCAGAGTTGTCTGTTCTGTCTGGTCTGCCATGGCTGGTATTGGCTCTGTTGGGCCTGAGTCTGGACTGTCTGGTGCTCCAGCTAATAATGAACAATCACAGCCACAAGGGACATTTATGAGGCGGAAGATGCACTGAGATTGCAAGTGAATGCAAACCTGGCTCTCGCAACACAACACAAACCAAATGACCTGAGAGGGCGTCAAAATCATCGTCGTCATCTCCATGGTCCTGAGGCATCATCACGCTCTCTGTAATGGCGGGAGGATCATCAAAGATGCCACCTCCGTCCTCATTACTCAGCAGCTTGTCCACTAGACAGAAAGGTTGTTGTGGTTATTGTTTGAGCCAATAGTCTGAGGTTATGAAAAAAGCTGTACTGTTTCAAAACTTGCAAGACTAAAATTTTTGTTCCTAGAGTTAAGTGTCAGATCTTACCCAGCATGCCTCCCTCATTGCTCTCCATGGGGTTGTCTCCAAAGTCATCCTTGTACTGGTCATCATACTCCAGGTGGTTGGACTTGTCAGCCATCTGGTTAGTTCCACCCTCGGCCTCCAGCAGCAGGTTTGAAGCTGATGTTCCCATGATGTCCACTTCAAATGCACTCTCCTCCCGCATCATCTCCCGGTCGTCCATCCCAAAGTCCGCTTCACAACAAAAATGTGTCCTTACAGTATTGTGGTTGGCTCTCAAACAAAAAACGTTCAATGAAGTATTTCTGCTTAAATCCTTGTGTGTGGTATCCTATATATAACAGGTTTAAGGTGTGGTGTGACATGGAAGATCCTGACAGTCAAACATGACAATAATGGACCAAAACGAAAATATTCAGAGGAAAGATGCCTACCAAAGTCATTATCTTGCAGCAGGTTGAGGTTGCCCACCTCCTCTCTCATGGTGATCTCCTCCACTCTGCTCTGGTTCAAGTTAAACTGCTGAGCCACATCAATGTCACTGAAAGAAAACACACACCAAACAGTCAGTTCAGGTTATTTTGTATTCACTGCAGTTTGCCTCCAATGTAATTTATCTGCCAGCAGTGGAGAAGATGAAATGTGCCACTAAATTAAATCCACACTTCATTGCTTATTCAATCCCTTCCAGGAGTTCATTTGGGTTGAAATGCTTCCAACCCATCTGTTTTGTCTATTTTTGTCTACATTTCCCAGAATATTAAAGTAGGTTATACAAGGGTGAATACATCATGCTAATCTTTTTAGTTGAAGAGAAGAAAACTTGGATGCTCTACAACATAATAAAAAAACTATTATTTTAGGCACAAATATACAGGAAAGAAAATATAAATTGATATTTTTAATTATGAAAAAGTTCCACTGTAAGTGGAACTTACCGCTTGAGCGGTGCCACATTATCTACGACTAATTGTGAACTGGAAAGTCACTTTGGACGTGACCTGTGTCATGTGTCATATCGAATCTTTCTATTGTCCTCTTTCCTTTCATCACTACATTATATTACGTAGTAAAGGCAGAAAAAAGTCCCAACAAATGTTTGGACTCACTCAAGGTCCGGTAGTGGCTGGTCAAAATCATGAAACTCCTCAGGAAGTGTGATGGCATTGTAGGCTGCCTCTCTGTTCTCCTCTGGAAGATCCACCACACCTGAAACACCACAACGTAGGAGGATTTGAAGCATGTGACATATGAGCAATGAATCAAGCTTCGATAACTTAAATACTTACAGTTTTAACAAAGAGCGTAGTGTAGGTAAGAAAGTACGGAAAAGTAACGGATACACTTGTGAGAGAAATTCATTTCAGGATAGTGCTGATGGTTTCAAAAGCCCATTTATGATTTTCTAATTTACATTATTAATAAGTTACAAACCTGGTCTAAATGCCATTTTGATCTTGATGAAGGCCTCATTACAGTCTGCCAAGAGGTACTTGGCCTTCCTGTGATAGATCCTCACCACGCCCAGAAGCAGATGCCCTGATGTTCGTAAAGCCATTTTCACCTGTGAAAGTAAACCTAAAAAGGTCTTACTCAAAGCTTTATTTGGATGGAAAGTTTGCGGGCAAAATCAGCCTTGAGAAACTTGAAAAACCACAGGGAGGGATCAATGCCAAGTGTCTGACTCAATGGGAAATGTTTGAAAAACATAAATTTTGTAAATATATCAGATAATACTAAAGGCTACTTTTCTGCTTTTGAGCACAGTCCAAAAACACACACAAATTCCACAAACACAAATCCAGTCATGCAAAGGTAACAAAACACCCATCAATGTACATTTTTCTTTGATAGTGACTGCATGTCTGAAAGTGAACGCCATTACACATTACCTTGGGTGAGATGATGCTCTCCACGCTGCTCTCCAGATTACATTCAAACACATGTGCTTTGGTCAGCTTCTTGTCCCAGTGGGCCGCCAGCCAGATTTTGGCCAGTGGTCCACGTTTGCTCAGGACAAAGTGGGCATAAAACATTGTCTCAGAGTCTTCTCACCACAAGGGAAAGGGGAAGGGGGAGGGTGTCAGGCCTGGAGAGAAAAGGCGATACAAAAGGAGAAACAAACATAGTGTATATGACTGAAATCACAACTCTGAATAGAGAAACAGCTGAGAAGAAAACCTTGAAGGTGTTGTCTGATATTTTTAAACAGACCTCTTTGAAGATGCAAGCCTGGTTGTTATGGACAGGTCTTAGTTTTTTTTTATTGAGCCTTTTGGAGCTACAATGATCAATCAACAACTCCTCTAACAATGATTAATCACTTTCCTTAATTCTACAAGCGAACATGTCCAATATTTGGTTGTCAGCTTGTTAAGTAAGAGAATTTGTGATCTCCATCTCTTTCTAATAACATTGGGCTTTGGACTGCTGGTTGAATAATAGCTCGCCTTAGGCTGTGTCATTGTGTTATGAATAATTCATAGACAAAACAATTACTCTGCAGCACGGTGGCATAGTGGTTAGTGCTGTAGCCCCACAATAAGAAGGTTGTGGGTTCGGTTCCAAAGCCTGGGGACTTTCTGTGCAGAGTTTGAATTTTCTACCCGTGCTTGTGTGGGTTTCCTTTGGGTACTCTGTTTTCCTCCCACCGTCCAAAGACATCATGTTTAGATTAATTGGTGACTCTAAATTGTCTGTACGTCTGAATGTGAGTGTGAGTGGTTGTTTGTCTCTGTGTGTTGGCCCTGTGATGGACTGGTAACCTATCAAGGGTGACCCCACCCTCACCCAATGTGAGCTGGGATTGGCTCCAGCAACCCCACGACCCCAGAACTGGATAAGGGTTAGAAGATAAGTGAATGAATGAAAAACAATTACTCAAGAAAATGACATACAGATTAATCAGTAATAAAAGTAATTATTAGGGATAGATCTCATTACTTTTCTTTGTGGCAAGGTATGTTAGCATAGTTTAGGTAATGTAACGACTTATATATACCTCAATGTTCTTGCCAAGGCTTGTTACCTTGTGCATCTAATACTTTATATTCTGTTTTATATACTCAATTTCTTCTTTCTTTTGCAGTCTTGTGATCAAGGGAAATGCCAGGGGCTGGTTTACGGGGCTTGAGCTCCAAATCCTTTCCTGTCTATTATGTTTGGCATTTTTCTTCACATATTGCATTGGAGCCAATTAGATTCACACTGATTAGAGCTGGGAGAGTTTCCATTGGCCAGCTTGAAGCAAAATGAAGCAGGTAAAATAAACAACCAGGAACAGCTGTGTCTAATTAACAGCTTTTCATCACGCTTGTATTTCCATGGGCGAAAGTATGTAAAAATAAGCTAGGAAGCAAATACGTGGATATTTTGACAGCAAAACGCCGGCGATGGATGATGACGAAGGAGATGATGTAATAACAACGACAGGTGCACGGGACTGCCGGCTCGGGTGTGACGTCATTCCCCGGTCAAATTCTGAGGGGGACCAAACGCAGCATGAGCCCCGGATCAGAGCCGGACTACAGCCGGGCCTGTCCAAACTGCTGTCGGCCTGAGGGGATTAAAGATGCTTCAATCCGTGTGTAAATCTGTGAAATGCCCATGGGGGGCAAATACGTCAGGATGTGTCCTTCAGGTAGGTGAACAAACAAACAAACAAACAAACATGGTACCTGCAGCACTCCACTGATTCGGCAACTTCAATACCAAGCGGAGATTTTTATATTTTACTGCCGTCCATGTTAAAATTTGATGAGTAAATATTAACAAAGTAAAGACACATAATCCTGCCATGATAACAGATGACCGTTACCATCGTTACACGGGTTTGTTAAACCGCCGTTACCGTTGACGCTCTACGTCTGAATATTTAACAACATCTTCACGTGTTTGTTGTATAAATAGAGAGGTAATGGAGGGGGTGGGGTAAAAAATCATCACTGTTGGGTTCTCATCGTCTCATCGAATTTATTTGACTCACCGGTGAGCCGGTTATCCTTTCTCCCGCTGCTGGTGGCCGTTTTTTCCTCCTCCTCCTCCGACTAAAACAAACAAGATGGCGGCCTGTCTGGCTCCTCCAGCGTCCTCAGATTGGATGCTCTGAAAAGCTGAGTAGGATGCAGAGAGTGGTGCTGATGCTGATGTGGGAGAAAAAGGGAGGAGGTTGTTTCAAATTATCATCCATAATTAAATATATTGAATGTATCCAAAGAATAGAAATTCCCTTTCACTGTCTTTTGGAAAGGAATATTGTTAGTGGCATACAAGCAGCATTTCTCAGCTATGTAACCTGCAAATGCACTATCTTGTATATTTCACTGTAATTTTAAGCTCCTTGAGTCTAACATCACTAAATAACTTTGTTCAGTGTTCCAGCCCACGGATATAGATTGTAGTGCCCATGTGGCCCAGCAGCAGCTCAGTTAACAGAGGAAAATGCTGCAGCCTCTGCGGCTGCTGGAGACCGCCAGCTTTCATTCAGCACAAAAGTATCGAAAGTTAATTTAGCCTCTCGCTCTGTAGACCATAAAGATGAACTTTAGTGTGATAGAACGATTTCAGTATAGTGCATTTTAGTCTTTTCCAGTGACAATCTAAAGCTGACCCTATTTGGAAACAGTAGAAATAGACAAGTAAGGCACATAAAACATTGCTGAACTGGAAGCATTAAACAAAGGAGAGTTGAGCAGACAAATTACTTGCCCTACAGGTCCTATCTCTTCCTCTGACAGACAGTGAAATGGCTGTGTCCTCCCAGGTTTCCTCCTTCATCTCCCTCTTCTTCTCCACTACAAGTGCTGTTAAAATTAACTTGATTGAGTCAACTGTTCATTTAAAGGAGAAAGATTTTCAAACAATGAATGTTTAATGCCAACTTAGTCAATCAGCTGGTCTATCTTTCTCCATTTGAACCAGCCAGCTGTGAATGAAAATGCTCTTTACATTATATAATTCAGTCTTTGAACGAAATGCACAAAAGGTTACACTTGTCATCTTTACAAAGCAAGGCAGATACAGTTTTTGATGTTGATGTTTTTCTGCAAAGCGCCACTAGGAGGCAACAATGTTGTCTGAAAGGTGACACTAGTCAGATATTTTACATGACCAGGGCTAAAACGGTTAAGTGGAAAGCTTTCAGCGGAAAATGTTCTTTTTAGGCCAGTAATGGCTCCTCAATAATTAATTGCCATACTTAAAAAAAAAAAACAAAAAACAACGTTTGAGTGGCCATATTGCAGCCTTTTCCATCCGTGTAATTACAATAATTTAACAACCATCCAGCTAAACCCGTCCAAGCCATTAAACATATAAAAAAATCTTACTTTACAATCCCTCAAATGGACATGAAGACATATTCAATCTTATATTTAACTTTAACCCTGTGAGTAAAGGACATAACAGTAGCATATTCACTTTTTGTTTTGTATTCCGAAATATTGTATGTACATGCAAAGACCTTACATCTTTTTAAAACTTTTGGAAATAGATCATCATTTGTTTCATGATGAGTAAAAATGATCCAATTGTATAAAAGTCACAGGGGACATTTTTCTGCCTCTTACTTTGGTAATTTAATTGGCCCATTCTCCTTAAATACTTTTACTTAAGTTGCATTTTTAATTCTAGTGTGTCAGTTGTTGGCTAAGGAAGTATTTTTTATTGTATAGTAAATGTGAAGTGAATGATCTAGATACTTGATCCCACCACCTGAGGCTCATGTTGTGTATTTGGCAACTTGTTTGTCTCTGTCATTGTTGTCGCATGTCTCCCTGCTCGCTTGACCTTCAAGACTGATGGTCCAATTCCTCCAACCTTTTCTCACGCTCCACAGACCTCTGCACTAATGGAGTCATAGCTCACAACTTATGAGCTCTGACAAGTGAACTGCTCTGTCTGATGCCATCCAACATGCTCATCCACCGATCCACAGATTACTATATGACAGGATTTCAAATCAAAGCCATTCATTTAATGGTCAATGTGTGAAGCAGAAATGGGCTGAGAATTTGTTTGGGTTTTTTTGTTTTTTGTAACGAAGTGCTGAATGTCGCAAGGTCTCGCTCTCTGTCACACACACACTAACTCAACGCTGCTTCGCTTGGTTTCTTAGGACATAGTACAGAAAAAGCTTAACGTTTCCCAAAGGTGTGAAATTACCTTGGGAAAAATCTATGTACTTGAAAGTAGTGAGTAAGTGTGGTGTCCCCTCCAAATGTGCCCCTTCACTTTTCACAGCCAAGCCCATAAATCAGGCAACAAAATACACTAGATCCCTATCACATCTCTATAAAAAAAAAAAAAAAAAAGTCAGGGGAAAAAACGGTTCATTGCTGCCAAAAAACATCCCACAAACCCCAAAGGGAATGGACTTAACGTGGGCACAAAGGCCCTGGTTATATTTCACCGTAGGATGGCCTTTGTGCCTGTGAATCCGGTAACACTGAGGCAGTGTCTCCCTCCTCGCCCAACCTGTCTGTCTCCTAGACTGACAAGCAAGTCTTATTTAGGGGAGAGGCACTGAAAAAAAATCCACTGGGGTTTGTGATGGATTTCTGTGCTCTCTGTACATGCAGACACACAGACACACAAACACACACACACACACAGGTTTTACACATGGGCACTTCTATCCAAATGAGAGCTCACTCACAACACATTTCTCACACTGGAATTGTATGGGGGCGGGATTGACTGGGGAAAAAGAAAGAGAGAAAGAGGAGAGGGTGGGGGGGTTCTTGGTGGTGGTTGCAGGGGTCTTTTCACTTCTTTTTGGAGGCAACAATGGTCTTTGTCCAAGATCTTCCACCATTTCTATTAGTGTTACGAAAAGGAGGAGGGGAGGGCGTGCAGGCGGAGGACTGGTTCTCCATAGTAACAATGACAAAACAAGTCAGTCCAACTCCAGGCGGGCAAAGGGATGATAGCAGCTGCCGAGCAGAAGCACAGAAACTTGTGCTGCTGAGTCCCACTCGCCCAGGGGACAGAGGAAGACCGGCTCAGAGTTGGAGATCTAGTGTGGGCGAAAAGAAGAAAGAAGAGAAGGAAATTCCCGAGATATTACTGTCATTGTTTTCTGTCACACAAAGTGCTGGGAAGCAACACGTGACTCATAACACTCTCAGCATGGACCGAGACAGTCACAGTGAGGATACTCTGTCCACAATGGTGCTGGAGAACATTAAAAATAAACTCATTCATGCCTTCAGAGCGTCAGATGAGTCCAGAGTGGATCCTCCAGACTGTGACTCCACTGTCAGACCATTTAGCATCGGCAGGAGTTACAAAGCCAACGAAGAGCTGAGAAGGGCGCAGATAGATGGAGCGATAACCTGGCTGAGGTCTGAACTGGTAAGTTTACAAACATTTTTTGCTTTTTCTCAAAAGTTTGCAGCCGTTGTTATTCACTGTAATCCCCCAGATTTTTTTTCTGCCGTTGATGACCTTATGTTAGCATAGTGCTTAGTGAATAAATAGCCCAGAAGAAACCTGATAATTCTCCTATCTGTCATGCGTATCCTTCTGTCTTTGTGTCTAAGCAAATACATAATACCTCTTCACATGTCGACTTGGTTCCTTCATTGTTACATGCAGCTGGAAATGCGCTCACAGGACCTCCAGCTGGCTCAGACACTGCTGGGGCTCAACTCAGAGATACAAAGACTGAGGAGGGAGAGTTATGGAGGTGTGGAAGTCGGAGGGGAGGACCAGCAATAAGCCCCAGGAGAGAGCCCACTCTCTGGAGAAGACCTACGAATGACGAGGGGAAGAGCAGGTAGAGAAATGCTGTCAGTGGATCCCACTGTGGAAGGAAATGGCTGTGATGCAACCGAAAACTCAAAAGATCAAAAGGGAAAATGTCAAATGCACTTGTTTGTGATAGTAACTCATTGTAATAAAATGTGTCATGGTACAAAATAGACTACAGCCGCAATTAAAGTAGCTTTGGGAGAGGAATAATAAGGATAAAACATGCTTGGTTTTGTGTGATACTGCCATCTTTAGATTTTTTTTTTATTTTTTTTTTGCACTTGTGCAGGGTTGTACTAAAATATGTTTTTAAACAAGACATTTTGAATGTAAAAATGAAATGAAAAAATGACTAATACAAAAATAAAAAGTGCATCATCACTGTTTTAATTTCTTTATTATGCTGGCATACTGTGCTGAGCTGCAGCACCACACCTGTTTCAATTACAGCAAAAGTTCAGACACAGTTAAGAAAAAACATCCACATCTCACTACCAAACAACTCTAACATACAGTTCACAGATTTTTTCTATACGTCAGCGATATAAACACAGTCTCTAATTCAAACCTGGATGTACAGGTTGGCTCTCCGACCTTAATAATACTTTCCTGTGGAGATATTTACAACTGCAAGGCTTTACTTACAGTGTCTTTACCCTCAGCAGAATGTTTTATCACCGCTTGTACTTAATAAAGATGAAATGAGCTACACACTGTCCTGCTGCGGTATTGAATCTATTCTCTGTAAAGTTATAGGCGTAAAAGGTCAGTGAGCATCAAGCACACACACACGGACCGTGATAATTAACAGGCTCACAGAGTTTTATGTTAACATTTGCACAGGGTTTGAAAAATACACTGTCTTCACAGTTGCTATTAGCATTAGTATTATATAATGCATAGAGAAAGACTTTCTTTCACTTTCAGACCCACAACACTACACAAAAACAACAATGACTGTCTTTTGGTCAATGTATAAGGCAGAGCCTATGTTATTCCATCAAACAGCTAAGTGAAGTAAATGGGACATAGAGAGTTAGATGAAAAAAATCAATATCGCCCTCAATCAATGTCCATAAAATAGCAAGCTGCTGACATCTATCTGTTTGCTTAGCTTAGTTTTTAGGTTAGAAAGACAGAAAACAGCAGGTTTGACTGCGTAAAGGTGACAAAATTTGTCTACTGACAGTGCTTAACCTCATAATTTTCCACATTAAATCACTTATTTAATCTGTACGAAAACAAAAATCATCACACAGAGTCAAACTAACTGTTTTAAGGCAACTTGAAATTTTGCAAATGTATTTTTTTGCAATGTCAAACTTTGTTAAGAAAATCAAAATGTCAGTGAAACTTTCACAACACCACTGCTGTATCAGTTTTTCAACTCCACTCATCCTCCTGTCCAAAGCAAAACACATAAAATAAAAATGACAGAGGGCAGTGTGAAATCATGGTGGGAAACAATAGAATTATTTATCTTGTTCCACCGTGTCTTTGTTCTCAGAGGATTAAAGAAGGTTACAGGGACTTTAGTAGTTGGATTTCTTCTATGTGAATTTTCAAGGCACTGAGCTTCTTCTACTGAACCCTCTCTTTGAGGAAAAAGCCCCTGAGTAAAGGGTCGGAGACATCTTCAGCAAGGGCACGGAGAAGCCAGCCTCCCCTGAACTGGAATAGATGCTGCCACTTCCTTGTTCGCTCTCAGAGTCCCAGTAGCTTCCCTCTTCTTTCTCCTCATCTGTTTCCTCCTCTTGTTCCTCCTCAGACAACTCCTGCTTGAGCTCCTGGATGCCGGAGTGAAGTTCCATCAGCTGCCGGATCAGAGCTTGGTCCTGGGAACGCATTTCCATCTGCATACAGTGAACACACTTGTTTTGTTTTGATTTTTACACATTCAAGATGTTTTCATTGACAATTGAAAACTTACATAATGGACCAAATACTATACGAAGAAAGAAAGAAATCTAAATCTGAGTTCTTTCTTGGATATTGAAGCTGCACAAGTCCATGCTCAGTATGAAACCATGGCCATTTCATTTAATCGTTGCCTTCTTTCAAATGCAAATGCAACTTTCTGCTGTTCTCTTTCTTCCTTTTCTTACAGGAGGCTGCCTAATTGCTGGCATTGTTAAATAAGATATTCAGAATTCCGCCAACTCCAGAGTCCAAGTTTATCCTCACGAGTGAGGAATGTTGGGGACAAAAAAACCTTCTGGTCCCATCTGCATTTCTTTTCTCTGTTAATTACAGCACCAGACTGAGAATGGGCTCCGACTGAAAGACACTGGTTTTTGCTGCCTTTGTCAACACTTGGACAAATGGGAGAAGAAACATGAACTTTTCCTTGGAGAGAGATGAGAGCATGCCACAGGCTTCGGCTCCTCATGCCAAAATCCAGCCCTTTTCAAATAGTGTGAATGTGAGTATCTGCATCTGTATGTGCCTTTTTTCTTTGCTTATTCCGCTGAAAACACTAAATCTAAATCAAGAGGCAGCTGTTATTTTTCTACATACACATGAAAATAGCACTCAGAGATTTGCCCAGAGGGAACACAAACCTCAGCAGACTCACTATCAGAGTGAGGTTTAAATAATTTTTTTATTCTCTAAATTAAGAATCACTATTGGAAATAAGAATTGCTTACTTTCAAATAAATATAAGATTGTGAATTAAACTTCATCAGGTAATTGTGCTCCCATGATGAACATAATTCCCATGACGGAGTGTAATCACTCATGTTTGATAAATTTTGTGTTAAATACAGTGAATCCTACTCGTTCTTTGACACGAGTAGAGCTCAGTTTGTGAGTAATTGTCTCTCTACAGACATTGTTAATGAACCAATGGGCTGTTTTGTCCGGCAGCTCAGACACGTGGTTTCTCCTCAGTTACCATGACAAGGTGTCTGGGTGAATGCACTTAATGCCAAGTGATATATTGAGGCTGCAACAATGAGTCTTACACAGTAAACAGACACATGGCCTCTTTGACTCCGGGAATGGTTTTAAAGAGTGTTGACACTGTCACAACATGACCTACATGCATCTTAGGAACAAAAAGGCAATAATTTGAGTCTCCAATACAAAAACATTCAGAGTGACCCCAAAGGTCATTTTTGCTTAGGTGACAAATGTCTTGACCTTATGCATAAAAGGACAATAAAATGCCAATATACTCACTGAACTCTTACAGTTGTCAGAGGACCAAACACAGAGGTGAACAACTACGGAAAAACTTGAGTATTTTAGATGCATCTCCAGTGGAAGAATAAGTCTACTTCTTGGAGGAAAGCAGTAAGATTTAAATGTAAAAATGTTGTGGTCTCAGTGGCTACTGACAGTGATAAATGCCAAGCACGTCAATATTATTAGCTAAAATGACTTATAGAAGAGTGTATTGTATTAGCACATATTGAGTGTGTTAATAAACTTGTGAATTAAATTTTTCATTTGCAAGAGGAAGAGGGAGTTATTACTTATTTCAAAAGCAATATAGTCACATTTTCATATACCAAGCTTGAAATCAGCCATTATGCAAAACGACTCTTTAAGTGAGATAGATTACAAAGCCAGAGGTAACAAATTTAAAAAATACAGTTTCAGGACTTCAGGCGGTTGCTTGTTTGGTTTTTTGGAGGAAAAGTTACAACTTTGTTATTGTAATGATACTTATTGGTACATATTGACCCCATCTAACATCCAGCATAACTTTACATAACGCAAACAGAAGTATGTTTAGTTGGTTTCAAAACTCTTGTGAGGTTATGCATGCTCTTTAATTGATAATGGTGCCTTGTATGTTATAAAACCAGCATATTTTTATGTGTAAATCAAAGTAACCAAGAATATATAAAAGTAAAAAGTGGAATATTTACATTTGAAATGGGGTCATATGGAATTTTGAAGTAACACAAAGTAATTTCATGTTCTCCTCTGGTACTTGGTTACTTTCCAGTGCTGTAGAAAATGCAGGGTGAGATGTCTTTGGAGTTCCCAGTCTTACCAGTTCTCTTTGCAGCCAGGCCAGTGCACTCTCAAGGTCCAGTTTGTTGCCTTCTGCTGCAGCTGTGCATCCTTCTCTGAAGGGGTCGGCCCTTGTCCAAGGGTCCCTGCAGGCACTCTGCCCTGCTGGTTTACAGTCATTAAATGTGGATGTCTTGCAGGAGAAGTCCCGCAGTCTGGTTAGGACCACTTCCATCATGGTAAGTTAGAGATAATCTTCGATTTTTTTTTAAGTGGCTTTCTCTTGGACCTTCTGTGTTGCGTCCTCTCAGCTGTAGTGCAGATACAGCCTCGTCCGTTCGCTCTGTCTCTTCTGTTATGAGATCCCTTGCACTTCTGAGGAACTCGCTCTCTCTTTCTCTTCTTTCAAACACACTCCTGCTCACCCTCCCCTATTCTCAGCTCTCCCTCACTCTTTTCTTTCTGAGCCCTGGCAAAGTGAACTGGCGTCACTTGAGTGTGAATGTGACCGACCAGGTCTGACGTCAGTGCATTGTCCAGATGCCTGACCTGGAGTTCTATACCACTGTTAGGGCCTTTTCTAAGAAGCATCAACAGTGACAGAGAGAAATGATGGAGGCGGGTGGTTGCTGTGGTTACGATAGTTGTGCATCTTTAAAAACACTGGGACTTGCAACAGTTCTGGTTTGATGTTGCTGATGCCAGGGAGGGTGCAGCATATCCATGCATATGTTCTTGCATAACACAAAGTGTGTAGGCAGAGCTCTCAAGGAGTCATGGAGCGGGTGTGTGGCCTGTTGCAGGGTCAGGATCAGAACAGTGTGAACGGCCATGTGTGACAAACCCTTCTCCTGCCATTTTCCCCTCATTCTGCAGCCCCTGGCAACCCCGCGGCTCCATCTATTCACAGAAAACACTTGGCAAACCAAATACAGGCCCACGTTCAGGAGTCCACAGACGTATCAACCAAAAATAGACAATACACATTGAAAAGCTATTTTTAGAGTCAAACTGGCTCCACTTCTGGGCCTTTTCAATATAACAAAAGTCACTCCTCTTTGGAAAACAACAAGCAGCTTTTCAGCCTGAGTCTGTGATTGTTTCGTGTACGTGATGCTTCCATCAAAGAGACTAAAGAGCACTGATGCCAAAGACACGTGCGTTAACGTCACTGCCCACTTTAAAAATGAGAATTTATGGACAACTGACAATTATTCTGTGCAAAATGCAATCTTTTTTCAAATTTACTCTTTATGTTACAGTTTAAGGTGGAAAGTATTGTACTAATAGTAGTTTTGACATACTTGCATTTAACTTATTTATGTTTTCTATTTCCTTTTATGCTTTTTTATACTAATAGCATACTTAATTTCAGGGGCAAAATCATTGTACTTTTTATACCGCTACATTTATTTACATTTAATTTCTATACCCGATGCTTTGAGGATGAAGTGTTATATTATAATCAGAGACTCTGCATTTAAAGGGAAATGCAACCCTTAAAAAAATAGCAAATTTCTTAATCCCAAACTCAGCAGTTAGGGTTGATATTTTGAACATGCAGCACTATCCTTCATAGTTAAGGAGCCAAAGGCAGATTTTTAAAATGAGTAATATCATCCTGGTTTGCTCTGTGACAATAAATTTGGGCCTGACATCGTGTGGCCATAAAATTTCATGTAATCTTGTGCGGAAAAATTAGTGTTTCAGATCTTAGTCTTTATATCCAATTTAAAATCTGGATGAGACCTGTTATGGGAGGTTATGACGCTCATATAGATTGTAGGGGAAGCCAGCCCCCCCCTTAGAGTTGTAAAGCTTTCCGTTGATCCAAGCCTGTGGATGGATTCTGTTCAGTGTTTAAAACCTCACATGCTTTATAGTTATGTTATTAATAATGTATAGCAGCAGTAGATTCAGTTGGGCTCTCTCACTGGCCTTAATTACATGAAGGATGACATATTCTCTTATATTGCACAACAGCTATAGTGGACTGGAAACTGTCTTGTAAATTGTTCATTGTTGCCACCTTGTGGTAAAAATTATGGAGACACACAAGAAAACCCCTCACTGAATTTGCACAGATTATCACACTAAGGCCTCACACATTTTCTGCCCCACTACATTCATGTAAGATTTGATTTGATTTGATTTACTGTTTAAAGCTCTCAGTAGTAGCTCCTATTTCTAGTCACCTTGATATCAACTCATGAGTCCATGAGTGGAAGCAAAAAACTTATTTTATGAAGTGGTAAATGTGAGACAGCACTGGTGGAGAAGAAATTAGTTACTATCAATGTTATGTAGAAGTGAAAGCAGTGTGATCTGGCCTGGGGAAAGAGCGCACGGCACCGTTTCAGTGTGTAACCACCATGTGCCGGCTGGTCGAAGGAGGTGGGCTGGTCCCAAGTGAGGAACAATGAAATACCCGACTTTGTCATCCAACTAGTCCCTCATGTAAACTTAATTTTAACGCACCAACATGGGAGTCAACATGGGAGATGAAATCAGGCTGAGGCAAAACCTGACAGCAGCCTCCATCCCCTGTCTGTGATGTTAGTGTTTTAAGTTTGTTTTTTGTTTTTTTTTTGTTAAACCAGAGGAAAGTTTGGCTCGGCCGCCCTCCCCGGCTCTCACCACGGCCCCGAAGATCTGCAGGCGGCCGAGCGTTTGCACACGGTCCGAAACATGTTGGTCACAAGGCGGCCTCAGATATTCTGCTGTTCGGAGCCTGGATGGAGCCGGAGATGGTGATCAGCTGTCACTGAAACACAGCAGCAAGAAGAGACAATCAAACAAGACATTAGAAGGCCAGATTACATTCATTTTATTTCTATCTTTTCATTTAAGTGTGAGGATTTTTTTTTAGAGAGATTTCTTTAAATTGGATATTTTTCAAGACATCAGTTATGTTCAACAAGAGGAATCCAGAGAGACTTCCCTTGATAACAGAGCCGAGGGGCCCTTACACTGTGCCAAGGTAAACTTTATTTCTGACCTTTTCCATGTCAAACTGACTTCCCGGTCTCAGTTGGTTTTGGTTTGAGCAGCGTTTTTGCTCCCGTCCCTCTTTTTGTGAAACAGTTTCCGCACGGACCATCCCGGGTCAGCCCGGATTAGCTGTGTGCAAACGCTCAGCCCATTGCAGCAGCTCAGTGTGTCCGATCATTCACAGAGGACAAGTCAAAAGAAAGTGCGACCTGCCCAAGTAATAATTAAGCAATTTCCTCGAATCAACACACCAACCGGTCCCTTTTTTCTCTGTATGTGCTGCTGCTGCAGGACTGACTTATTGTGTTTGCACATTAACTTTAAAAATTCCTATAGAGAGTGAATTGTACGGAGCCCCTAAAGTCCCCAAAGGTGGTATTTTTTTTCATCTTGTGCGCACAAGTTAATATTTTGTGGGAACAAGTTATTTATCTTGTAAGAATAAGATAATTACCTTGTGCAAACAAGTTATTTATTTTGTGGGCACAAGATAATTACCTTGAGCGAACAAGTTATATGTCTTGTAGGAACAGATTAACAGTAGGCTAAAAGCGCGATAGGCCTATGCTTTGAAGACCACGGAGGTAAGTTGTGTTTATAGCTTTTAATAGTTCGTTGATTTCTGGGGTATGTTTGAAACATGGCGGCGTTCATTGCTTTATTTGAATAGTCTTTTTTTTTTTTTTTTGGTTAGTGAGATGGTTGAAGATTACGGAACCCCTAAAGTCCCAAACGTTTTGGTTTTTATTTTATCTTGTGCGTACAAGATAAAAAAAATACCACCTTTTGGGACTTTAGGGGCTCCGTAGAATTGCAATTGTGGTGTTAGTTTAAATATTTATTTTTGGCTGAGTGGAAAACTTTGACCCTATCTTTTATCACCCGCTGTCTCATCAAACAGCAGTGATTTAGAATTAAACACCCACACACCCACCGTATAATTTAGTTTTTGTTTGTTTCCAGGTATGTTTGTCTGAAATGGATATCATTGTACTGCATCTGGAAGCAGGTTGATGGACATGGAACACATTACAAACATGGTTTAAACACACCTTTATCTGGACAAATGTGGACAGTTAATATTTATCATTACTAAATTCAACATGCGACAGACATCTGTTTATGTCAGCTATTTGACTGTCTGGATTTTGGATTGTCCATTTTGGGATTTTTACACTTAAAATTCTTTGTACCCATTTGACTGGTTAAATCTTAACAGAGTAAAAGAGGTGTGGGTTCTCTAAGCTATAATAATAATAATAAAAATTCAACTTCATGCCATTATCTGCTGATTCATTGACTTTATTCTGATTTTAATGTTAATCCAGCATGGCCAACCAGGAGGTATTACACATGGATGGAAACGGTAGCATCAAACACTGCCACGACAACAGTCATGCTCAGGAGGATCGTGAACGAGAGAAGAGAGTTGCCAGGAAGAGGCTGTATGTGGTCTCTGTCATCTGTTTGGTTTTCATGATCGGTGAAATACTTGGTGAGTCTTTATGTATTTTTTTTTCTTTTTCTTTTTTCCTTGATTCTTCTCTATATGTAAATTTTTCACTAAACAGCTGTGTAGTTTGTAGTACAATTTCTTACTCATTTGCTAATTTTTCTGACCTTTCCCCTCTTTTCACTTCTGCTTCTCTCCTGTCTTTTGCCCTCCACTTCCTTTTCGCTTGTGTATTTTCCTCCCACTGCTCAATCACCAGTTGTCTCCAGCTTCCTTGTGGCTCATCGCTTCTTTTTCCTTCTCCGTCTTTATCGCTAATTTTTTTGCACGTAAACTTGTCTTACTGATGTGATATTGAAATAACGGGGCTGCCTGTCTCTTGCTGCAGGTGGGTATTTTGCAGGCAGCCTTGCGGTGATGACAGACGCTGCCCACCTGCTGGTGGACTTCACCAGCTTCATCATCAGCCTCTTATCCCTTTGGCTCTCTTCAAGACCTGCCACACACAGACTCAGCTATGGATGGCACCGTGCAGGTACAATATTGACAGTATTTATGCATCAGTCAGTGTCTGCTGTCAGATTTTAAAGTTACACTTCAAATTACTTGGAACTCTGAGTTTTATATCCTCTGGTTTAGCTGACATTGGCTGTGGCTGGTTGTGGGACTATGGCTAGTCTGAAGCAGGATTTGAAAGATTAGTCAAGAATGTATTTTTAACAGAATTTTTGAGCTGGTTTTGTTCAGCAGTCTTCATTAGTTGTGTTCTTTAATGATCTAAAGGCCTACTTACGTTTTTTTTTATATAAATCTGAAAAGGCATATTGGGAGTTGCAGAGAGATGAAGAGATTGATACCAAATTAATATCTGTCTGTTGAAGCAGCCATCTTTAACTTTTGCTATCACTACACAGCTATGTTGCATTAACAGCCATTTCTTTCCCAGTCTAGAATAAATGTTGTAATTTGAGCATCAATCTTCATTCAGTTATTCAATAAGACTTGTCTTTAATTCTCTCTTTAGCTGCATGTATTTATCTATGTTTTGCTAAATTCAATACTGAAGGAGAACAGCCTTACAGAGGGTGTAATATGAGTGTATGTCTACACCCAAACCAGATAGGCAGCATTTCTTGTACATTTTCTTTTTAATACACTGTCAACCATCAGGAAAGTTGGTGTACAGTTCACTTTTTGGTCTGTATTATAAGAAGTTGTCTTTATTTGGCTGTACAACTAGTGGGAGTCATGTGTGTAGCGGATGCACAACAAGATTCATAAATTTGGGTCTTTTACACTGTAACTTGCCAGCAGTGCATTTTTGTGGACAGACTAAGTAATGTCAGGCGATAGTAGACTGCAGACTTCAAGTGCTAATTTATCTGTTCGCCGTACAAACTCTTTTGGCAAAGAGTTTGCCTTATTATTTTGTACGGCGAACAGATAAATTAGGACAAATTAGGCCAGGACATCTGTGAAATATTACTTTAGTCTTATAATTAGTGTTGAACCAACTATTAGGCTTCATCTACACTTGAATTTGGTGTATGCGTAATGCTACTTCACAGTGTATTGTGAACCTAAGACATTTTTCAGTCGTTTCTTTGTGTATTCGGACTGTTATGTAGATCATCATAGCTTTGTTTCTCTCCTTGTCTCCTGACCCATGCAGAGATCCTGGGTGCACTGCTGTCGGTCTTCACCATCTGGCTGGTGACGGGAGTTTTGGTTTACCTGGCTGTAGAGCGCCTCGTCAGCAATAACTTTGAGATTGAAGGCACAATCATGCTCCTTACTTCTGGTTGTGCTGTGCTGGCCAATATTATGTAAGTGAAATGCAATCTCATTTCCCAGTTACACACCTTTTATCAGGGTACAGCAGATCTATGAATATTTAGGACACAATTAAAGCTCAATATTGGATCTAACTTGTCTAACAAGCTGAAAAGTTTCATACCTCTCCACAGCATGGCCCTGACCCTTCACCAGTCAGGCCATGGCCATAGTCACAGTGGGTTGAGCTCACACAGTCACAGCCACGGTAAAAAGAAAAGAAAAGGAAAGGATCGGATCTCAAACCACGCTGACTTGAATGATGACCATGTAGATGTGGAGCAAGAAGGGGCAGAACACGGTTTGTTTCAAATCTATCAGCGATTATTTTCTAACTTTACTTTCTTCTATAATGTCATCATGCTGGTCATGAAACAATGAAACTGTTCACTCCCCCTTGCACACTGTTCTGCACTATGACTGAATGCGCTGCACTATGCGCTGTGGGGTCATTACAATCCATCATAATGACATTATAATGGAATATATAATGAATTATAATCCAGTATATAATTAGCTTTACTACCCTGTTATTTTTCCTGTCAGGACGGAGGGCTCAGCAGGCCAATGCTAGTGTGCGAGCAGCCTTTGTCCACGTGGTAGGAGATCTTCTGCAGAGCCTCAGCGTCCTTGTCAGCGCCATCATTATCTTCTTCAAGGTAATGAGTCTCTGTTTTACACACAGGGTGAAAAGTCCAGGGCAATGAAACAGCCCTGAGGGGCAACCAAGAGAAGAAAGTAAATCAAGCCTATGAATTATAAGGCAGTGTGTTGGGGCAGCATGGTGGCACAGTGGTTAGCACTGTTGCCCCACAACAAGAAGGTCGCGGGTTCGGTTCCCAGGCCTGGGGCCTTTCTGTGTGGAGTTTGCATGTTCTGCCTGTGCCTGTGTGGGTTTCCTCCCACTGTCATAAGACATCATGTTTAAGTTAATTGGTGACTCTAAATTGTCTGAGTGTGAGTGGTTGTTTGTCTCTGTGTGTTGGCCCTGTGATGAACTGGCGAGTTGTCCAGGGTGTACCTCACCCAGTCTGAGCTGGGATTGGCTCCAGCACCTCCTTTGACCCAGAAAGGGATGAGGGGTAGTAAATGAATGAATGTCCTTTTTGGAAAATTGTTAAGAAGGAAGATTATTTTAAAAATGGCTTGAATATACAGTAGTCATGTACTTAGTTGCAAACAGCATCATTGATCCTGAACATGTCGGTAGCAGAAAATTAATCCAATCCAGTAAAATAAAAATAATTTATAGTTATAAATATTAAAATAACCTAGGAACCTTTTTTTTTGCTTTACATTATGTCCACAAATTGGCTTAATATACAGAGGTGAAAATTCACCATATTAGTTCCAAAATTTGACATGCAGTCCTCCAATTTAATGGATGATATATACCTCAAAGCCACTTTACGTAATGAATATATGCAGTTTTTTCCACAATCAAATATCGATAATAAAAATAAGACATACTTTTTTTATAAATAAATGTTATATGACTTTTTTTTTTCCTCTTTAACCCAGCAGCTGTTGGTGTGAGGATGCCGTGGCTCCATCTATTACGGTGGAGATCGTTTATTAATTCTTGTATTATTTTTAGCTTCTAGCACTTGGTATTCTCAGTACTAAAAACAAACTCCTCCTGGAGGAATTGTTGAACAACACCAGGCTGTGGCTGTTTGCAGCAGGAAACATGATGCTGTGTTTTGTTGCTTGGTGTCCGTCTTTTTATGCAGAATGCGCAGTGATTTCATTGTGCTGCAGATCTTCTCTCAGGACAACTATTGCTGCAAAATTATGAGCTCCTCAATGCAGCACATAAGAAAAATTAAATTCAAAGCAACTGTCCCATGTTAATTTCTATCACTCATTAAAGAATAATATGGAAGTTAAAGTCAGCTGGGTAGAGCTCAGCAATTTACTGACAGTTGCACAAAAGAAAGTGTTTCCAGGAGGTGCTTTGAAAGTAGAAGGCATTTTCACTCTTTTACATTATTTTCAAGCGAATTATATTAATATCTAACCCTAGTTTTCTGTGTTGTGTTTTGTTTTTCAGCCAGAATATAAGATAGCTGACCCCATCTGTACGTTCCTGTTCTCCATATTAGTCTTATGCACCACCTTCACCATCATGAAAGACATCCTTATCGTCCTGATGGAAGGTCAGCCTGTCGTTTCCATGCCAATACTCTCCAATTATTGCTTGGGTTCCATCTAGATGTGACCTAAAATTTAACTGAAGTGGAAATCTGCTGAAGAAAATACTAATTAAGTAGAAAGAGCTGCAACCAGACGGTATAAACTAGGTCACCATATAAAATGATGACAAGCAGTGTTGAAAATGTGAGGGAAATCTGGCCATGTAATTCTGTTTAGAGGAGGATATCTGTCTTCTCCTCTCTGACACCATATACATTTCCTCAGACTCATACCTTTCTCTTTGTCTTTTCCATCTATGGCTCAGGCACTCCAATAGGGGTGAAGTACAGCGAGGTGCGGGATGGGTTGTTGGCAGTGAACGGTGTCGCAGCAGTCCACAACCTTCACATCTGGGCCCTCACCATGAACCAGGCTGTGCTGTCGGCTCATGTAGCTATAGGTGAGAAGAAACAGCCTTTATGAAATGCATGTGTTCTGGTGAAACTATGAGTTGGCTCCTCAAACTCCTTATGAATTCCAAGTAGGATGGCTTTAAGTCTCGACACATGGTATCTTCACGATTGTTTATTTAGTCTTCCCTTGTATTTCACAGATGAGTCAGTGGATGTTCAAACTGTCCTAAGAGAGATGACGCAGAGTTGTTTCTCCTCCTATAACTTCCACTCCGTTACGATTCAAATGGAGAGACAGGCCGACCTGAAGCCTGGATGTACGCTGTGTGAGGACCCCAAGATGTAGACGCTTGCCTCAGTCCTTATCTGAACACAGCAGAGATGCAGCACAAGGTGACAGTTAGATTTTAGCCGCTGTGACCTGTTTGTACCAGTATTTAGGTGTTATACACTGTTCATTGGAAACCAAAGTCTTATGTTTTACTGTGACATAAATGCCAAAGTCGTATGCTGGTGCCTCAAGTGCCTTTGAATTCACATTCTAAAGAAATGTTATTATCAAAATAAGGAGCATGAGTCTTAATGAAAGGCAGGCTAGCTCAGGATGTAAATGATTTTAGGGGAGAAGGTCCCCCCCCCCCCATTCTGTTCTTGTATGAAGTTTTAACTTGAATATTCATGAAATATGTTTGATTTTGTTTTTTAGGTGTATTCATATTATAATAGAAATCACTCAGCACTGGGAAACAAAAGGTATTTTTATCTTTATATCTTAAATGATTTCATTTGTTGAGTAACTGCTAATTTATTTATCTATGAATAAATGAAAACACCTTAGCCACTAGTTGTTTACACTCAGACCTTGTGTGAAACATCCACAGTGGTGCTAGAGTACTGTCTGTTTGAACATTATCTTACTGTATCAACCCAAAACGCTGAGTACACCTACATGTATTTGCACAAATTCAGATATATTTCATTGTAGACCAACAAACATTTCTATGCATGGACTATCAGACCAGAAGCCTGAGAAGGAGTGTATGTGGAGAACATCACACATATTTAAATACATGGTTAAGACACTTTCCACTGCCTTTTTACAGTTGCAAGGTGTAAGCTTAAATCAATTATTCAATAAAATATTCCTTTTTCGGATATTCTGTCCTGTGAGTCTGATTTATAATGTCATAAAATCCTCTGTGACAAAGCACTGTACCCGTTTAACCCCTCTGTGCCCACAAGGCTGCTCTGTTGCTGGGCAACAAGCGTAGAAATTGATCCATTGTCTTCAGGGGCATGTTCATCCCTGTTAACAGCCCTCCCCGGTCCACCTTGACCTTGAGCTAGTCTGTCAGTGCCAGGGTCCACTGACACTGTTACTGACACTGAAGTGTGCTCGCTTGAGTTTGACTTTCTCCTGCTCTGCTGTTTCCTACCGTGAGGGGCCACGGGCATCCTGAGCTGCAGGAGCACGGTCAAGGGCATCATTAATAACAACTGACATATAGCTGGCTGGTGGCCCCTTTACTGCACTGTACAGTCTTTAATTGTGGAAATATTGACATTTTGTAATGATACCCCATTGAATTAACTCCACATGAGAGGATTTTCTTTTTAAATCAGTTTCTGTTTAAAACCCTGTAACACAATTTTACCCTTGAAAGTTGTAGAAAGTATCTTATTCCACACAGAGAATCACATTTTCTTTTTGTTTTTTATGGCTCCACGAGTCCTTCAAACTGAAGTACCTGAGACGTCTTGTGCACTTTATTTTGTGGGTTTTGGAACTGAGGTGACTATTTTTAAACCCACACCTGTGCACGCTCAGCCATAGTAATCCCATCCCTCAGTCTGGAGACTTTCTGATATGAATGATGAAATAGGCTGGGAGTAGTTGAATGGACTTTATATGCTGCTGCCATCGTAGCAGACCGTTGTACTCCCCTCTCTCTCCATCTGAACTTAGCCCTTCAGGGACCAGAGCAGTGCATATTTAATTAAAGCATACATAATGCACTAGGTGGCTAGATAATCCGTTTTAGTCCTGATACCCCCTCAGCTAATAATCATTACATGGTTTGGGTTTCCTCACAAGGGGTGTTCTGTCTGACTCTCTTAGGTTGGTTTTTTTGTTTGACAACTTTTCCCCCTTTTTCATCTCTGCTCCTTTTTCTACTTTCACTGCCACTCCATCAAACAACCCCCTTTCATATCTGTGCTGTCTAACCCTCTCATATTTAGGTTTAATTCCCTGTAGGTTTGATGAGATGATGCAGTACTTTAAACCTGGGGTCAGTTTCAAGGTAATCTAGTTTTCCTGATGTATTTAATGGCAGGGGCCTTGAATACATGCAACAGAACAGAACACAAGATGAGCTGCAAGAGACACAAGTAATCAGATACACCTCTGGCAATGTGTATGGTACTGTATTTGATTCTTCCTTCCGTGGGTTGTTTGTGCAGCCATATGAACTTGGGTAAAGTCAAAATGCTAAGATTTCTCTTTCACTGTCTTGTGATAAATGCGACTCTGATATTTCCAAAAAACGTTTGATCACAATGCGCTTCAATTTCATTAACATGACATCCATTTAAAATCAATGCATTTTTCATCAGCTTGCCCTGATGCGATCAATACAATCTCTTGTTTCTCAGATCACTGTGATCAGCGGTGATAGATGGGCTCTCAAGGAGATAGAGAGCTGGGCAGCCCTGCATATGATAAACACACATACCACATTCCCATTTTCCAACACTTTCTGATGGACGTGAATCAGGGAAATTAGTTTCAAAATAATTCCTTATAATACCAAACGTATGATTCGGCAACAGTGCAAGCCAAAGCATATTCATCTGACTACCTTCATACACCAGCTCACCATCATTACTCCCTCATCCCAGTTAAACATACCAAGAAGACCGGCTGGATGATTATGGAGAAAGTAATTTCCAAAGGCATGCCTCAATTGGTCTGGCAGCACAGCAGTTGGGGATTGTAAGAGTTACACTCATTCATCCTGGCAAGCTAACCAGCGCTCCCTTTGCAATTAAGAAGTTGTGGGCAGTCAAATGAACTTGATTCAGTGTTTTTTTATATTACTGTTGCTTGTTGCAGATAAGGTGTTTTTAAGGGAAAGAGAATAAGTGAAAAGAAATGACCTCAGGTTATTATTACACAAAATGTGTTCTAGATAAAGGGAAATTGAAATTCAGCCTGTAACCCCCAAATTTGAATGAATCATGTAAATTAAGTAATAGGTATCCTAATCTTCTTTTTCAGCCCCACTCAAGCCTGAAGGCAGAGCCTTTCCTTTTTCAATAAAGCTCTTACATCCAGCCTCTGTAAGTCAGAGCAGTGATTCTGCTGCGTGGCAGAGCACATACTGAAAGAGCATCCTTGTGCAGCACACTGTCTTTTTTCTGACACCTCTTGCATTTCAAATTAATGTGAATTCTGATGGCCCACAAAATAATCCGAGCACAGCTGTACAGTGTAATTTACAGGTGGGTGCACTGAGGGATTTCATTTGACACAGAGCTGGAAACATACACAGTTATGGGATGAATATGAATTATGCTTACCAAAAAAAAAAAAAAAAAGAAGAAGAAGGAGAAGTTATAATTCCCCATGAGAAGCAATCAAGTGGCATAATTTGGCCCGAGGGCTGATCAAGGCAGATGTGTGTGAGCTGGCTGTTAAATAAGAGCGGACCAGCATATGGCGCTGCAAACCCAAATAGCCCGGACAAATTTTGCAGTGCGCATTGCTTTACCGTAATGCTGCCATTCATTCCGAAATCTTTGGAAAAGATCGAGTTGATTTAAAGGGTTAAACATGTTTATTATAAAGCCAAATCAATATGAATATACATTTCGTCTGAGACTATAATGTCATCCTCAGATGAATATTGAATTAAATAATAATAAAAAAAAAAAATCATGTTCAAGCGGCGCCTCTACATCGTTACTTACCGCCGCTGGTCCCGCTGCCAGAACCAACTCTCGCGTGAGTTGCGACTGAGATCCCGGGAGCAGAGCAGGGGGGACGTGACATGTCAACAAAACAAATAAATCATCAGCACACAGGTAACTTTAAAAGGTGTTTACTGTGAGATCTGTTCGACACGAAGAGAACACCGGGCTGTTAAGTCTCTATCGGAGCTGTAATAGTTAGAGGACACGGAAAAAAAGGAAGCGAGAGGAAGCTAAAGTGTCATCATGGGGGTGACTGTCCACTTAGCTTTGGTGACACCTCACCCCCCCCCCCCCTCCATACACTTCTTCATGTCGGCTAATCAACACGTCAGCGGCCAGAGAGCTCCGGGGTGGGGGGTCTAAAGTCACCTCGGGGTGCTGTCCTGATGTTAGTCTCCCCGCGGATACAACTTATGTTAGAGGCTAAAACGTTAGCTTAGTGACTTCAAAAGTGTTGTTTGTCTCATTGTCAATCTGTGACACACGTGATGCTCATTAACAACAGCACCCTGAGGTAGTCTTATACATTCACGGGACCTTGTGTGTATAAACCTGCACCTACTTAGCGTTCATCCCAATTTATTTTGGCCCTCTCTAAGAGGATTACCAGTTAGTCGAGATTCATCATTGTTCTGGTAAATGATTTATGTTTATGTAAATTGAAAGCAAAAAAAAAAAAAAAGACAAATGTGTGATGGTTTCAGCTCTTTCAAGTGAAGATCATCATTTTCAGACTAAACAACTAATCAATTCATAAAAAGACATCATTGGCAGATACATGTATATTGAATGGTGCAGTATCTAAGGCTTTTTTTTAACTTGTTCTACTTTCTTCTCCTTTATCTTGATTTTTACATCACATTTTCTCCCCCCGCTGCCACCAAACACATCATTAAGGCATGTAAGAGTGAGCTGGTGTGGAATAGCCTCACAGGTAATTTCACCTGGACCCGGACCTTCTCCATCATCTTCATCTTCTTTCTCCATGACAACCCCGCCGCTAGTGTCGCCTTTTGGCGGGCAGCCACAGCCGCAGCAGCAACAGCAGCAGGCCCAGGCAGCACGCGATGTCAACACGGCTTCACTGTGCCGCATTGGCCAGGAGACGGTCCAAGACATTGTTCTTAGGACCATGGAAATCTTCCAACTCCTCAGGAACATGCAGGTCTGTCCCGCTATATATCTATATCTGTCCACACAGCTCTCAAGTATGGTTACAGTTCCCTTTCAGTTTTTATTTTCCTCTCCGTCTGTCGTAATTGTGTTTCCCATACAAATGAGTCCATTGCAACTTAAAAGTTTCGTTTAAGCTTTAAAGTTTGATCAAAAAGAAGAGAGGAAAACCTGAATGTTTTTGGTGAGGTAAGAAAAAAGTTTTTGCTCCAGTGTCTGGTCAGCATCTTGACTTAAAATGGGCCTATTTCTCAGAGATCATATTAACGTGTGGCAGTAGAAAAGGCACATGTATGAATCATAAATGAATTATGGTTGAATTCCATTTAGCTGCTTTAGTTTAATGGTCACAATGTGATGTGGTGACTGGGAGATGAGTGACCTAAATGTTATCAGTAACACCCGTTATTTCTCTGCCATAACAAGTGAAATTATTTGCTATGAAGACAGCCTGTTTCTGCAGGATTTGAAGCTCATAAACCAGATAAAATTTAAACAACACTAAGGCTAAAATAAAACCAAAAAATAGACTTACAATTGAAATATAAACTCGAATAACACCAAAGAAAGGAACACATCAAAATATTGCAAAAAACAGTATTATCTATGTCGCCCACCCACTGGTGAAAACAGGAAATATAGAAAATAAGAACTCCAAAACGAACTAAGCATGGGGACTACCCTCTGCTTTCTGTAGATTTGCCTGTGTTTTCTTTGCTTATATTGTCAGATCAAAGAAGAAGTTTCATTTATTTCAATTCAATCAAACTGTCACTGTCAAGTTTGCTTCACACTCAGTATGCTGTCTGAAAAATTATCGGTATGCTGTTTTTATGAGTCATATTGAAATCTCAAATATTTGTCTTATTTTTACACAGTACATTAATTTCACTGCAATCAACTGATGGCAGACAGTTGTTGAGGTAGTTGAACTAATGGGTTTTTCAAGGGTTTTTATAGAAGAAATTAGCCTTTATATTAGTTTGGTCTGCAGTTCACAAGTACTGCAGCTCTTAGAGCGCTGGGGTCAGCATGAGTTAACCATGGGTGCCTGTTCCTCTGAGACGCTCCTCTGGTACCTTGTTACAATCACAGACGGAGGCCAGACAAACACGCCTCAGCTACAGAAACCACACGGCTTTGTTACTTGTTCTTTTTTTTTTTGAGATCACAAGCGGTGTTTATACTCATAAAAATTCTTCATTTATCTGCCCTTCCCTGACTCCTCCTTTTGTGAAGCTCTCTCCTGTCTATCTGTCTTCCCTTTGCATGCCCTGAAGGCAGGCTTGTTTCATGTTATGTTGGATGTTTATAATCAGACAGTTCTGCCCTTGTGGCTTGTCGATCTTCTCAATAAAACAACATGTCTTGTTACCCTTTTACAGCCATTGTAGTTAAAAGTCCTGCTTCATGATGAGAGTGAGAGAAAACATTAAAATTGCAGCAGTTAACCTTTTGATGGAGCTTAGTTTGTAAATTGTAATAATATTATGTTGTCATGAGCAGTTGCAACAAACTTATAAAACACTTCCACTGTAGCCTGTTTCTCTCACACACTTTCTTAACACTTTCTTCAATTAAAGAGCACGTAATGTGCTTTAGCTGGATGATTCCAACAGAGACTTTGTAGTGCTTCTGGCAGTGGGAACAATGGCTGTTGTTTTTTATTAGCACTAACAATCTTGTACTTAATTCAACATTTCCCCTGTGTTGCTGCTCAGCTGCCTAATGGAGTCACCTACCACCCCAACACCCACCAGGACAGGCTGGGGAAACTCCAGGAGCACTTACGCATGCTCTCAGTGCTCTTCCGCAAACTACGCCTTGTCTACGACAAATGTAGTGAGAACTGCGCTGGGCTGGACCCAATTCCACCAGAGGTGAGAGTCAATATGCAAAAGAAAGCTGCTGAAACTGTCTGGTCAAAATTTTTTTTTTTTTTTTTTGGGAAGAGTGGACTCAAAACCTCAGTTTTTCCATGTTATGAGAATGAAATGAATGATGAAAACTACAAATTTTCCACTGTAATTTCAGGTTCATTTTCTGTCAGTTGACTCTCTGGTTCATTTTATGTTTAAGTACATCCGTGCATTTGTGTGAGTTCCTTGGGCCTGCTTGAATCCAGTAGTATTTTTAACCAACTTTGTCCTTACCATAAGAGCTTATTGACAAGTGTGTGTGTGTGTGTGTGTAAACAATGCTCACATCTGGCACTGTTGGCAGGTGACGCCAGGCCATGAGGCCTTTTTTTTTTAAAATAATCATCACCTTGAAAGATGACCCCTTTTTAATTTGAGGTAGGATGTTGGATGCTGCTGGTTAATTTGGCTTTTTCTCACATGTATTTTTCATTTTCATAAAAATTCAACATTGTTTTCCTTTTTACACTTTACATGCACATATGAGAAATTTTACATTTACTCTGTCAGTTTAGCTCCCAAAAAGAAAACGCCTCTCAACTCGATTATGAGCTAACACAAGCATTTTTTATTTATTTATTTTTTTTTTTGAGGAACCAAGAATCACGTTTTGTCTTTGTTGATCATCTGTGACGTGAAAACATCAGATTTCACTCTTCACCCATGGGTTCTAACACTCTACTTCCATCACACTTAGTTTTGTGGTTCGGTGACTTTTGAGATGAGGCTCGGTTTGTCTAGTTAACAGCCTGCTGTGCTGTTGCTCCTGCATTGCTCCTGTGTTGCTCTGTGTACAGTGATACAGCTAAAGATAACATACAGTAATTCCACTGGTGGAATGCAAGCAGACAGAGGCCATTTTTGACTAATGTATCAACTTATTGATATACTACATAAACACACCAACCTTGTCAGTATCCATCCTTGTTCGGACCTGACGCTTACATTTGTTAGCAACACTGGTCACTCAATATGCATATTCACATGCATATTGAGTGACCACATCCTACTGTCCCGCTTTACATGCAAATAAACTGGCATACGATTTTGTTTTTAGCCAATCAGACTGACCAGCCTGTTGTCAATGTGATTTTGTGCATGTCTATGTGAGAGAAGTGGTGCTAAAAAAGGTTTGAGCGAATTATTTAAACTTTGGCAGAGGATGTCAGAGAAGTTGAGGGCCTTCAATGTGGCCCAGGATGCATTAGCATTCACATTGCTAAAAGAATGTGACCCAGAACACCTCTGAATACGGTCTGAGTGATCGGATCCCAAATGGATGCTGAATGTGTTTTGGATGCGTATTTAGAGCTGTCTACTTGTGATCGAATCACCAGAGACAGAAGTTAAGGCCAGGTTTGAACCGGGCCTATGTGATTCTCATGATTTTTTCTGTGCTTCATAGCCCAGTTTTTCTAACAAACTTCCTACTAAATTAGGATTCTCTTAGTTTAAAGGAAGTAGGCCATTTTTACTGCTCCCACAAACGCATACACGTACAAACAAACACACAAGCACACAGAGACGCAAACACACACAGACACACAGACTTTGCTGCACATATAAATGTATGTCTTTACCCTTGGGCACTCTTATCTCACCAACTCCCTCTAGGTCTGTCTTTTCTCTGCCTGCAGCCGATTCATTGGCCGCTTCAGGTGAGTCTCCAGAGTCTCTTTACTGCCAGTTATGGTCACCATCCACAGTCACCAGGCACTCCATTGCTGCCTGCCTGCCAGCCAGCACACATGCATGTGCACAGTAGTAGCTGTGCCTTCACACAAAATATATTCAACGCAGACATGCACGCTGTGCACTGTAGCATGTCACAAAGGAATTTTTATCAACTCACAAGTGCACTTATTCAAACATTCACATGTAAAAACACACACAGCTACACACTGGCTCACTGGGCATGCACTTTGTGTGAGGCTCCATGCAGGGCTACAGCTAGGCTATCCACCACTGTTTGATTGGATTTATGACTGCGGCAGTCCCTTCCCAATTTCTACAGATTGGCTTGCAGCTAATCTCTCTCACCAGACTCCTACTGAGGATAAAGGAGGATGTGGGTGGAGACCAGTCTTAAATTGGAACACATTTTTGATGGCTGCCACCATGTACATTTTCCACATTGAATAATACAGTTGCTCGGCAGCCTTTTGAAGGATCTAGCTACTGGTTGTTCAGAATGACTCTCGTTTGCCCCCTAAATCAAGTTTGATGAGGGGCTCTTTGACATTTATTCTTTGCTGTAATGGTGTAAATCCTCATTACACAATCTACCTATTTTTTTCCCCCCAGTTTTTTCCAGCTTATGTAAATGCTTATTTGTTTCCCCTTGCGGCAGGGACCCAGTCCACTGCTGACCAGCCAATAGCTCAACTCGCCGTGTTTGTCTGGGGCTGAGGGTTGTTGATTTTGGCCCCATCCTGCACCCCATTTATCATCCCACAGAATTCAGGTGCCCGCCTGACAGCCACGCACTATTGGCTACCCGAAAACAGGAAGTGGAATCAATGACTCGGCGAGTGTGACCTCATTGCAGGCTAATTAGCAACAGACCCGTTTAATGAACAGCTGGACTAAATGCACACGTCAGCTCTTTCTACTTCGTCTTTCCAGCTGTTGTTTCTTGCAATCCAGTTGCAGCTCTCTCCTCCCTCTCTTTCTCAGGCTCAAACTCTTTCTCCAGTTTCTGTTTTTTTTTCTGTTTTCGTGGCTTGAAATGAGCTCTCCCCATTACTTTCTTTTTCAAACTAAGTCCTCACCTTGGCTTCATTTTCCTCTTCTTTCTGTCCAGACTTCTTTCTACTGTTCCTTCCATTTTTCTTAATTTCTTAATTTCCCATTTCCTGACTTGAACAGCAATGCCATTTCATTTCCCTCTCCCCTTAAACCTTCACCCCTCTATATTTTTGTATTATTTTGTTGTCTTTTTCTACTCTCTTCCTTTTGTCTCAGTACGGTAACCTGGAAATCTTCATTTGCCAATTTTTCTGTCTTCAGGCAGGAAACCACATTCATCTTTCTGTGGAAAAGGCAGGGACTATGAGTCACACATTCAGACACACACACTACATGGCTTCATGTGCACCCACACACATACTCACACACACAATAGTCCTCGAACCATCTTTCCCACCCTATTCGGCACATTTCTTTTTCCCCCCACATGCTGCCAAAATCAACCCTTGCTACCTTTAAAATTTGATATGTCACTGGCTTTGGTCTGAAATTATCTAATGAAAAAACTTGCTTCTTTTCCTACTTTAAAGTTTTCCTGAGCCAGAGACAAGCTCATAGCTTGTCTTATATAATATCCTGCACATATCCCTGCTGTCTTTTCTCCCTCCAAGAGTCAGAGTTAACAGTTTGGCATGGAGCTCTGCCTGGAAACTGACAGGAGCACAGAAAGTTTCCACATTCTTACATCTCAGTTTCTTTGTCTTCATATTTACATTTCCAGCATTCTCTCTTCCATTTTTCACCTCTTTCTGTCTCTTTCTGCTCCAACCTGTTCCTTGACCCCATCTCCATGTGGTCTTTCCCTCTCTTGTAATTTGTTTGACTACATTTCTGTCCGTCTCCCTTTATTTATTTTCTTTCTTACTCCTTTCGTCTTCGTGTTGGCCAGCTCCAGCCATACACCAGCCAGTCATTGCTTCCAGATGAAGCAGCTTTCTTAAATCATTGTCTACGGTCCGCAGGGCCTCCGGTCCAGCTGCACCACCTCAGGTCAGACACAATTTAGATTAGCATTGTGCCAAGTCATTATTGGAGGATGGTGTATTTTCCCATTGTCTGGCAGTATTTATTGACTTCTGGTTGTTTGGAGAGACTCTTACCTTGTCTGTGTTTGTGATCTTGTCTGTAATAATGGTTTTTGTTTTGAAAAGGAAACTTTGGAGATTGTAGTTTTTGGAGATGTTAGTTACAACAGGAACTTCTTGCCTCCCCTATAACAAACTGCTGTATCTTTTATCTTTTTAGCTGAGAAAATGGCTCTGTAGATTCTACAACAGGGAAACTATAATATTGACTTTATGTCAACATAAGTAAAGCATAAGACTGTATTTCCTGGAGCTGCTGTAGAAAAGCGCAGACATATGACTACATTTACACATTGAGAGTGTAGGAACAGTATGTTCTCAGGATATTCAGACATTACTCACTGTTTGACTGCAGCAAGCCTCCTGCTGTCCTCCTCTCTAGGGTGGACAGCAGGGGGCAGTGTGATGCAAAGCAGCCTGCACTGACCCTCAGGAACGCAGCTTCGCCTGAAGGCTAATGCACACCAGCCTCACTGTAGTGTCAAGCAGACAAGGTCATGCACACAGAGCGTTTAAAAATGAATTAATCTCCCACTCACTTTCTATCTGTCTCTCTCCGTCCTTTCTCTCTCGTCGTTGAAGAGACGAGTGAGACTCTGACTATATTCGGGAGCTTACACAGAATCCCCATTTTCACAACTTCATGGGAGCAAGATTATGGGACAACACGAGAATATCTTGAGTGTGGCTTAGCTCTTGTAGGTTGAGATGGCAAATATGCATATAATTCTGACCTGTAACTGCACTCAGCAGGCAGTATAGATCTCTGGCTGAAGAATGTGGATATGCACTGTAGAGCTTATGGTATTTTCAGACCATTAACTGAAAAAGAGGAAAGAAGCACATATAAAAAGTGCATCAGTGAGTGAGTTTAATCCCAGAATATGACCCGAGAAGATTGTGATTGTAAAAATAATAATATTTTTGGTGAAAGAAACTCTTCCTTACTAAACACAGTGTAGATTCTGTATGGTGGCACCGCTGTAAGTGACTTAAGGGTGTCTCATTCAGATGAATATGTCAGCATTTTGAAAATGATCCTCATCCAGTTATGTCTCTTACAGTAAATAAGATTCTCCAATTTCTGTTTGCTGTCGCCTCCAGCAACTGATACCCTTTGTGGAAGATGACAGCTCCAAACACGAGGACCGCTCAGCCGGCCAGAGCCGCCCCGCCACCGAGGAGAGGAGAGAAATCCTGGAGGTCAACAAGGTACAGTCTACTATATCTCAAAAGTGCAACACTGTAAGGGAAACGACTTTGAGTCTCAGCCATAATAATAATGTCATGATGCCTCAAGACATTTTAAATCATATTACATTATTTGAAATTAATGCAAAACATCTTATCCAATATCATATATAAGATAAGTAATAATAATCAGATCTGAAAATCATTACAGATTAGTAATGTCATCTTTGAAGCAATGACTAATCACTGACTTTCCATCATTGAGAAAGCAAGCTATAAGATGAAGCCTTGCTCAAAACCAAATCAAAGACTTTGCACTTAATAAATATTGCTGTTTGTGATTTAAGGTGGGATTTAATTATATTTTCTGGGGACTAGATGTATGTAGTCAATCATAACATGCACTGTAAAATATTGTCTAGTTTGTAACCTCTGCTGTATCCCGCTCCCATGCAAGATAAAATATCTAATCTGCGGTCTAAATTTGTAATCTGAGGAATTTGACAAAGTCCCTAACTTGACTGATTCGCTCTCTCTGCTGGAGGCAGAGTTGGATAACTCTTGCTTGTCTCTCTCTCACATAGTGTTGCCTATGCAAGCATAGACTAATCCGGTCTATTGAGATGGCATCACTGCTGATGCAGACACACACCAGAACATATTGGCAATTGGTAATACACAGGAATGTCACTATGGATCGTGCAACACTGGTATTTGCTCTTTTGGGACAGGCCTACATGATACAAACTAGTCCTATACCAGCCAAAGCTATGTCTGTGTAGATGATGCAGTTGTATTTACTTCATTGACCAGCGATCTTCAGCTCAGACTGGAGGAGTTTGAGGCTGACTGTGTAGCTGTTTGGAGAGTAAATGCCTGAAAATCCAAGGTGATAATAGTTTACCAGAAAACTCTGTATTAGCCCCATCAAGGTGCTGTCTCAAGCAGAAGTGTTCAAATATCTTGGCTTTTTGTTTAAAAATTGTGGATACAATGAAGTGGGATATCCAAATGCAGACTGGTGTGATGGCAGCGTTTATGGGGTGCCGTACTGGACATTTGTGTTGAAAAAAGAACTAAACTGAAGCCTAAAGGTGAAACTCTAAATTTACAAGTTGTGTTTTCGGCCACGTTGTAAAATAGCAGGAATGACTGACTAACCATAAATTATTACTGCGAGGAGGCTGAAGGAGAATGAAAATCTCCACACTGGCAAATGTTTGAACATTGAATTTCCTGTGGCTGCTTCACAATAAAAGCTGTCCCGTAGTCTGAAAGCTTTTAATATGAAGCGGCAGCAGTTGAAAGCTTTGGCTTGCATTAGTGAACAGTTATCGTTGAGATGCCAATACAAAGAGTGAGGCTTGATTAAATGCAGAGGAGAAATGGCAAAACCCGCCCCTTAAAACAAAATCTAGAATATATATGGGGAATTCCTGAAAGTAAATACATCGAATGGCTACTATGGAAAAGTGTTGCTGAATACACTAAATCCAGTTTGAATTCATGATGTTTTTCAGGATTTTAGCTAGTTATATTGCAACATACCTATACTTCCCTTATCCATTATTTCAAACTAAAAGCCCTCTTCAGGGGACAGACTCGTTACACTGACAAACCCTATTTATTTATTTTTTTGGTATTTGCCATCATGGATTATTTTTGCGCTCAGGGTTAAGTAAAACGCAATGTGCAAATGTTAGCGTTAAGTTGATAAAACCTAGATCCTGCAGAGATGCAGGTGAGGCAAAACAACCAGCAGCCACGAGTAAAATCTCCCAACAGTTCGCATATCTCACCCGATTACAGTAGTTATGGACATGGTATGGCAGTGGTTCAGGTAAAAGATATGCATTATTCAGCTGGCCTTTTGAGTTTGCTTCGTCTGTCATGGATTTGTTGTGTTTGTATAGATGTGTATGTGCGTGTCTATTGAGTGAGAGCGGGAGCTTTTCTTCATCTTTCAGAAAGACAAGACTGTGTTTACGTTTGGTCTAGCTCATGCTCTCAGCGTTTGTGCGTGCAGGCTGTATCCATTTTCTCTTTCTTCTCTGCGTACATGCATTGTGCTGGTGCAGTACAGATTGTGCATGCCAAGCTGTTTCAGTGTTTTCTTGCAACGATAATGGTCCAAGGTCAGGATTGTCGGCAGCAGAGATGAGAATTGGTTATTTTTAAGAGCTCAGCACAGCTCCCTTGGCTGCTTTTAAATGTTAACACTACAGTAAAACATTGCAGTGAACCCTTCGCTCAGCAGCACTCAACACCATCCAAAACAAAGAGCGTCTCCTTTTCACACAAAGCCACGCAGAGAGTATGGTAAAAGCCTGCTGATACGGCGATGGATAAATAACCAAGTGCTTACTCCCATACTTTGAACATAGTACTGGACTGAAAAAAAACAGAAAAACAAATCAGAAATGTTATCTCTTTTCCTCAGTTTTCTCTTTGAGTGCCAGTGACAGTACATCAAAAAGTGAGTAATTTTGTCCTATTAGACACCTGTGTATGGAAGTGATAAATAACCTTGTTTATGATCTGACCTTCCCCCTATGGAAAGCATTAGCATGCAAATTGAGTTCTGTCAAATGATCTGAGCATATCGAGATGGAGAAGACATGCTACCGTAATACACCAATAGGGAAGCTTTTCTTTCCTTAATACATACAGTGGCGACACCTTATTATTATAGTGTATATATAAAGACAGTCTTACAGTTTATAGTAAGAAGGAGGTATGTTTAATTTATTAAAAAGTGAGATGTGTCCTCCTCTAAATGCATAAAATTTTCTGTAAAGGCTGTAATGATGTTGATTTCTAGCCATGTCACAATTGTGTCAGAGCATAAAATCTTTCTCTAACTAGTCTGCTTGTCTTTATCTACATCTTTCTAATTACTCTTGATGTAATAAAAGGAAAAATTAAAAGATAATTAATAACTTTGACAGCAACTACTGCTGCGCAGACACATCCTGTAAACAGCATAATTTCTCACTCATGTTTGATTGAGGCATTCTAAAAACAAATTTAAGTCCTATGCGCATTTTGACGCATTGAGCATGTTTAATGATACATCTGTCTATCAATTCATTTTATGTAGTAAGTTAATTTATGATTTCACTGCTCCCTTTGCTTGCAAATAAAGAAGATGTATGTAGTCTCAATGAAATGCTTTGTGAGGCCAAGAATGTGTTTCTTGGCACAGTATTTCTACCTGTACAGTAAATCCCTGTTGCAAGCAAGTGTGCAGACATGGGCCTGTATGTGTGCCAGGGTTAATAAAATGGTGATAGTAGTTCCGCATGTGTTCAGAAATCCCTCTTGTCAGCTTAAAAGTCCCAGTTGAAAAAAATAAAAAAGACTACAAACAGATTTATGGGTCCAAATGCTGGTGTTCTGAGTTGAACTGTATCTCCCACCTTTGTCAGAACATGCTTTCTGCTTTGGCTGAATGGTTACAGCAAAAATAAACATAAAATATTATACAGTATTTTTGACCAGCAACATATACATGTTCAGGATTGTCTGAGGGATTTTTGAAGCCAAATTATTGCTTCACGACTGACGTCTTTTTACCTCTGCTGTGAGGATTGAGCGCGACCAAAATATTAGCATTTGGTGTGTTGAGCCAACTGAAACAAGCCCCATGCGCTTAATGTGGGGAGTTGTCTGTTCTGCTGTATGATCTGATGAGTTTTTGAGTGAGGAGGTCTAACTTGAAATTTTGTGGTGCTGATTTGTTTTTTTTTCGTAATATGAGCAGTATTTTATATTGTTAAATCCCCAGCCTGACCCACTAAAATCTGAACCTGGTAGAAACACACATTTCCAATCTGGCTCTGTGATTTGCAGTGTATGCCTCGTGCGTTTGCAACATATTTAGCTCCGTTTTTTTTTTTTTTTTTTTACCCGGGCTGCCCAGCTGCACATTAAGGCAGCAGTAAGGACAGCAAGCTTTGGGGAGTTAAAGTGGTTAGTCTGATGAGCAGAGCAGAGATACAGTGGGACAGAAGAAGCAGATGTTTGTGCCCTGGCTACATCTGCTGCAGTCACTCCAGCCAGATAGGATAGATCCAGGTCAGGGGTGAGAGGGGGAGGCTTGGGAGGAGTATGTGGTGGCAGGAAAGAGAGAGTAAATGGATAGAAAGAGAAGAGATATTAAAAAAAGTAAAAAAAATAAAAAAGAAAGTCCATAGAGTGAATGCTGAAATATTTGTGACAGAGTATGGGGGAAAAAAAGGAGAGAAAGATGGAAAGAAGGTTTTCTTGTGAGTGAAGGGTAAGAGAGAAATGGGCTCTTCAGATGGGGAAGGTGTTTGAAGATGGATGGATGACCAGACAGATAGCTGTGTTGTCAGGGAAGGTAGGCGTGTGAAGTGGAGGGTAAAGGACGAAGGAACACCGAGACAAACAGGCAGCAAAATGCAAATAAAAAAAAAAGAAAGAAAAGAAAAAAAGAACATTTGTGTGGTGTTTTTGAAACAAATGAAAGTGCTCATAGCAGCAGCAGCAGCGGTGGCGGCAGAGGCAGCGAGCAAAGGGCCCCTTGATGTATAGGAGAGAAGAGACAGGTAAAAGATTGATGAAAGAATGGATTGAAAGATATGTAGACAGCTGTGGATTGTCAGAGTTAAGCCGTTCCCATTCAGATAGGGTCTTCAAAAGGAATAACAGATGACTGATGAAATTCAGCTGCAGCAGGGAAAATAGGATGCCTTCTTTAACGGGATCCTGTGAGAGAGAAGATTGATGCATAAGTGAAAAGATAAGTCTGAGCATGCTTCCAACTCTCCGGCTGATATGTCACACTGCTTTAGGATTGCTAGCCTTGTATTTCCCCTTAGAAAAGCTGAAAGTAGATTTTTCCCCCCCCTTACAAGATGACATCTATCAAAATTTAAATTCACTCACTGCTGTAAATAATGAACAATGATATAATGCATCTTCATGGCGAAGGGTGATGGGTAGAATGATAAAATGGCGGGATAATAGGATTTTAAATCCACGGTTCAGGGTTTGTATAGTATGAGGAAAATAACTTTGGAACAGGCACCACCCTTGTTACTGTTCGACAGAGAGCCGTATCAGTGCTGGCTAGCCCTAAATATAAGTGCTGTCCAATCCCCGCCTAATCCCCCATCTACAGCCCTGTCCAGAGACCTGATTCTGATAGAGACTGCAGCAAAACATTGACTTTGCTCATGTGACGTTAGCCCAAAGGACGTAGTGGAGCCGGGTATTGGTATTTAATGCTTGCCCTTTTTCATCTTTCCACATTGCTACATCCAAATTTGCTTTTGAGAGCTGTGGCGCTGAGTTTGAACAAGGAGGGAACCACCAGAACTGCCACTGATATCCTGAGAGACCCGTCCATTAGGGCAAACATGATTAAAACTGCACGTCTCTCAGGGTTAATATCCCTTTAATAGAAGAGTAACCTTTGTAAATGCTACAAAGACTCTGATTAGACCTAGTGAAATTAGCTAGTGAGACTCTAACCTGTTGTAGAAGCACGCTATTGATTGTTGAGCAGTAATTGGGGAGCTTCCTATTTCCATCAGGGCTGCAACAAGGGATAGATTAATCTGCTGATTGTTTCCTACTTAAAAGCTTTAATCAGAAAATATAAAGAACAAAAAACGGTCAAGTGTTCAATGAAATTTTCCAGACCTTAAGGCAACCAACAATTCTGATTGATCTGATCGATAGAAGACTGTGAAAATAAACACATTCTCATCACAAAACTGGAATGATTGATTAGAATTTATCTTTAATAATTGTGGTCTTGCAGTTTCACTTTTGTTGATTGACCTAACGAATAATCGTCCTCTCAGTTCAGCTCCTTTTGGTCAGGTTTCATATCAAACTGAATTATCAGGAACTCATCATAAGATAATGTGGATGAATAACCATATCCGTCCATTACTGTTATCCAGATGTCAGGAATTGGGTGCATTGTGGAGCTGCTGGTGCAGAAAAAAGAACACCAGTAACCCTGCATTTATGTTTTATGTCACATATTTTAACAGGAGCCTTAGGGTCTGCATCACATCATACCATTTGTATTTTAGTCCATGGTTAAGTCACATGCGTAATGTCAAGGTAATGACCAGAAAGGTGGTGACCCTCCCTCGTATTAGTTGTCATCACGCCTCATACGTTCCTGTAACCCCAGTAAAAGCCTGAAACCCACTCTGGGAGCCGTCACTGTTGCACAGGTAGTAAAAATCAGAGATGGGTGGAGTGGTAGTAGAAGGGGGATGACTAGAGCAGCGGCAGATAAATGACTCCTCCATGGTAATGTCTGGCTGCTTTATGAGGCATCCTGGCGGTGAGTGATAGCCTGGCTCTCGTTATCTGTCGATTGGGGTAATTGCTGTTTGTCGGAGTCTGGCTGACGGATGGTGATGCAATCTGCCCACCATTGGAAGGGGTTTGCAGAGGGGGGCATTACTCCCATCACTCTCCACAAGTGTCTTTACATGGAAGCATGTTGTGTGTGACATTATAGATTTGAATTTAAGTGTTCTTGAATGTCTATGTTCTCCCAGCGTAGGTGTGCCTTTTTGTCTGAGTCGGCTTCGCAGCAGCCTAATGTCTCTTATACTCACCGTCACGCGTGCAGTATGTAATGAGTTGTAGTCAATGCAAATGCAAAGTACGTGTATGAAGAACTAAAGTTTATTTGAGCATGTGTGAAAGTCAACAGTGTTTGCATAAATGTTTAAGATGCATTAGGCATAATTCATTGGTGCCTAATGGGTTGCGATTGCTCAATCTCTGTGCAGCAGACCTCTGGTGCCGTAGAATGTGATAGTGCATATCAATCGAGGATCCCCAGTCATCCACACTGTTTCTGCTCCAATAAAAAAGACTAAAATCTGTGGCACCCAAGTGACCACAAATTACCGCCCTAATGAATATCCTACATTTCTGGTCACATGCCAATTAATGGAGGAAAACAAAGAATATGAAAAAATAAATTTGCCAGCTGAATTGCTGAGAGAGCGCTAATTTGGATGGAGTTTTGTGTTTTGAGTGCCTTCCATTTTCACCAGCTGTCTGCAGCAAGGACTGTCCAAGTTGGTGGGAATCGGCCTTCCTTTCTGCATGCCTGACTGACTGATTGGCTGACTGATTGACTGACTGGCTGGCTGTCTGTCTAGCTGAGTGACAGTGCATTTTGCAGCACGAAGGAAGAATGATTCATCGCTGCTCCTCGGACTACTTGATAATCATTCCATCTGGGGCGTGGGACAGGTTGTCTTGTCATTGGCACATCACTCATCGTTTGTTCCCTTCGTACATCCCTTGCCTGCTTCATCTCTCCCTCCTTCTACCTATTCTGAAGGTCTTCGAGATAACCCCCCTTCTCCCCAAAGCAAAGGTGGCGGCTGGTAATGTTGGGCCTGTGTGACATGGCAGACCCCCACCCATACTCTGTACTGCACCTGCCCCGCCTGCCCTGCCCCATCCCTCTGCTGCAGCCTGCCACTCGCCTCGCGTTTGATTTAATACCAGCCTAAGTGTGAATAAATTCCTGTCACAGCCCATTAAGGAGGCCTTGGAGAGATCTGGCCTCTTATTAATTCTCCACAGCTCCTCTCTCTCTCTCTCTCTTGCTCCCCCCTTTAATTTACTATCTCTCCTACTCTGCTGCTGCTGCTACTTTTCCCTCCTCACCCTCCTCATCCTCTCCCTTCCTCACTGTGCACTGCCTTGCTTTTCTAATACCCTGTTAATTACCACTTCTGTCCTCTTTATTCAAATGAGAAAGGGAGAAATTAAAAGAAGGAGGATGTTTGTAATTTCAAATAGAAAAGCCATCCACTGTCTGGCTTTGCTCCTCTCCTCTCCAGACCTGAGTGAGCTAGCTGTCGTCTCGGTGTGTATAATGAATTCCAGTGGCACCGGCGGTTAGTTTTATCTGAAGAACAGGCAGGGAGTCTGCAGAGGCCTGATGATAAACAAACGAAACCTCCTAACTGTAATAAAAATGGGAGAGAGGGACACAGCTTGGTTGGCGGATGCTCTTTCTCTGTCTCTTCCTCGCTCCCTTACCTTGCTCACTCGCTCCCAGTGTTCCTCCCTTCTTTCTTTCCACTCGCAAAGTAATAGTTACCCACCTGCTGGGCTCCACTCCCTCTCCCTTCCTTCCTCCTTTTACTCCCAATATATTCCTCCTTCTTTTCCATCCTCCCATCGCTCTCTTTCCAACTCAACAAGTATGTTCAAGCTCCAGAATTAGTAGGCTGTGCACAGCAGGTGCCCGTACCTCTGTCTTGTTAGCAGCCTCATATGTGGCCCATTAGAGGCTGCCTGTATGCCAAAGCCTTTTTAATTGTTTGCTTGGGTCAGAAGGGCAGTGTACCTGCAAAACTCTTGTGGAGGAGAAATCAGAGGGTTTTTTTTTGTTGTTGTTTTTTTGAGAATATGTGTTTTCCCAGCTATCTGTTGCATTTAGTGTCAAATTCAACCCTAATTCTTTGTGTTCCGGCATTTAAGGACTATGTAAGCAATTAGAGTTGCAGCAATATTTATTTATTTTTGGTCATTATTGTTTAACCTTGTAATGGTTAGGACTTCTGTTTAGATAAAAGAAAATTTGAGATAATTTCTTTTCCCAGCTCAGGTTGTGTTGTTGCTCGTCATTTGCCTGTTTTGGTCCAGGTCATTTGTTTAACAAAGGTAAAAGGTAAATCAAAGTGAGCTTTCTATTTTTCTCATGCTTTTGCAACCTGTTTTAAATAAATATGAGGTACAGCCTTGCGCAGACATCAAACAGACGTAAGTAAGAGACCAAGGGTTCCAGTAAAGAAAGATGTTTTTAATTTAGTTTCAAAGGAGCCTAGGCCTTTGGCACTCTCAGGTCATCATGCATCCATAGGGGGTAGAAATGACAAAACAGTTACCTGGTTTACATCAATAAGAAAAACCTGTACAGTTCTGCAGAATTTTCTACTGTTGCAGACACTTTTTGTCTGGCAATTCTACATTTCAGAATAGGCACATACACCGCAACCTATATTGTGAAATGCAATGTGGCTTTCTGTAAAGGTTAAAGCAACATGGAATAAAAATTTAAGATAACCATCCGTTATCTTTCAAATTAGCTATACCGCTTATCCGTCAGGGCTGGAGCAATCCCAGCTGACATTGGGCGAAGGCGGGGAACACTCTGACGAGGTTGCCAGTCAACCTTAGGGCCGACACATAAAGACAAACAAACATTAATGCTCACATTCAAAGGAGAACCAAACATGCATGTCTTTGGACTGGGGGATGAAGCCGGAGTACCTGGAGGGAACCGAAGCAGGCACAGGGAGAACATTCAGACTCCACAAGCAAATCAAAATTTGAAGCAAAGTGGTTATGTGTCAGAATTGCAACTATAAAAGTTTCAGGGCAGCGCGATGGGGCACTTGACACACTGTACCAGACAAACCCAGGATATGAAGAGGTCTGAGGACAGATCAGCATCCTGTTGGTCTGAATAAAAAGGCCTTTTGCTGTGTATTTTAAATTGATTTTTAAACTATGGCCACCGACAAAATGCTAATTGGATGTTTTCAAGCAAAATAGAGTAGTTAAAATTATTGTAGCAGGCGAGCAAACGCCTCTTCCTTTAGTTTTTAGTTGACTTTTCATACCCGCTGTTTTCGGGGTCCCATGTGATGGATAATGGCTGAAACCTAAGGGTTTGCACTCAGGGGGAATTAGTAGTAAATGTGGGGCAGTAGCTGGAGAAGTAGTGGAGTGCCTGACACAATCGCCGTCTTCCTCCTCACTTCGGACCACAATCACCTCCAGTCCAGGTCTCTGTTGAGGGGGTAGGGGTCTTTAGCTTGGCATCAAAGTTTCCAAGTCATTTATGTGCTACTTCCACCAGTGCATTTTAACATGCTCCCCACAGTGTGTTTCTGCTCTGCTGCTGAGCATATTTGTGAAATTTCAATCATTCTAACTAAAGCACATTGTGCGTGTCCTCCAGTTTTAACAAGCAAGTTGCAAACTCTTGCATCACGTTACTTGCTTGGCCAGTGAAAACGATGCTGTCTCGACGTTGTTTCTGTTTCTTCTTTGTTGAACGTAGATAAATCTTAGTTATTTTGCTTTTTCTTTTTTCTGTGCCTCTTTTGCTCTCTCCTTTTAGTTGCCTGTTGTAAAGTCAACAACTCTGCACCAATCAAAGGGAAAAAAGCTTTTACATTTTGCTACTTCCAACCACTTTCCCATAAAATGAATACCTTCCTGTTGGCTGGCGTGAGCAGCAAAAGCAATGCAGATATTTGGCTTCAAAATGTTATCACTGAAATTACAATCCAAACATTTTTTCTTGTGTCACAATTTTACAAAAACTTCATCTCCAGGGTAGACCTTGAGAATTCATAGGGGTGACTCCCAACATGCTATAGTTTTGGCAGCAAAAGGGTCGCTAACGGGTTTTGCAGTCTACATGGCGGTTTATATTGAATAGTTAAGTTCACATTACACAGGTTTAGGATGTAGCATTCAGCAAAATATAGAAAGTAATATCGGAAACACCAGCAGCCTCTCTGGTTTGCATCGTAAGGGATGTGAATGGTCTGATAAGGTGCATTTGTTTTCAGATTTAGCTGTTGTCAGTTTTTTTGTCAAAAGCCGATTGAGGATCTGCGTTGTGATTGCCAAAGGGCATGTTAGATCACCTGACAGCCGGCTATGGGTGTTTTGTTTTGTTTTGTTTTGGTTTTTTTTGCTTCAAATCCTGTCATCACTTCATCATTCTCCTTTTTATTTAGTAAAAGGGAAAGGTGCTTGCTCAGGTCCTGGAAAAAATGTTTACATTTGAACTTGAAAAACTGCCTTGTCTGTATTTGAAGTGTCTATTATGTTTCGATGAGGGCGAGGCACAAGCGACCTGCTTGTTCTCTATTCAAGTAAGACTTGAGGTTGAAAAACACTTGCTAAAGAAAAGCATCTCCTATGAGTGGACTGGAGGCTTTAAATTGCAATTGTCTTTCTTTTATCTTTTCAGAAATCTGTCCGCCTGTCTCCTTCACCTCTCCCCCTACCCTTGCCTTCACTCTTAAAACAATAGAAGTAATTCGAACCAATATTACTTCATTGGAGAGGTGCCATAGGGGAGCTGATTTTAAATGTGAGTGAGTGATTGTACCAATTTAACAAGTCACTGAGTCACAATGTGTTTTTGACATCTGAAGAACTATAGCTGGCACCTGAAGAAAATTTGAATAAAGTTTTTTGGTTTTTTTTTCCTCAATGAACCCTTGAAGTATCTTGTTTACTTAGAGTGTGAGAGGATGTGTTCAGCTCAGCTTCAGATGATACAAGCTCCTGACAGACATCTGAGAGAGATGAAAGAAAGATGTCCTGTCTGCTCTGAGATTGAGCCAGCGGGGCATCTTTTGCAAATGTACAATCCATACCTACACTGCATGCTCATATGCTCCCACATATTACAGCAGTCACCGTCTGCAGCTCCTTTGTAAATCTGCTATACCTTCCTCTGCAGTCCCTGCCATAGGCTAGTAAGTTAGCTGCACATATGTCAAAAAGGAAGGGCTTCTAATTAAACAGCATGAGCAGGAATACTCAGCTATTTGACAGTGTTTAATGCTGACAGATATCGAGTTGAATCTCTTTATAGCATGAGCCTCACTGATACTACTGGTAGATCATATATGTTGAGATATATGCAAATAGAAATCGTAATAGGGTGGCTATTTATAGAAATATGATTTATGAAAGCCAACTAAAGGGTAACTCAGCGGTAAAATTGATATATTTCCAACTCAGCTGTGTCCACTCCGTCCTTGATTACATCCAGTTTTAACCGAAGACAATCTATCCCATAATATGCGTCTACTTCTTAGTCCTCAGTCATTAAAAAGATGACTTTTTCCCTATTTGTCTATTTTTCCTTTTTTAACACAAGTTTTGAACGTATCTGTACAGTTTTATTTATATAAAACGTGATAAATGTATTGCTGGGGAAGGACCTATATATTTATTTTAATGTATTTTTTGGCCAGTTCTTGCCAGTGCCTTTATGATCAGATAGGGCTGTGCAGAGAGACAGGAAACTGGACAGAAGGGGAACAACATGCAGGAAAGAGTCCACCACAGTTGGGAATCGCACCGGGGTCTTGGCTGCTTAGAACAGTGTTGCCCTACATGGTATGTGCCCCTCTTATAGAATAACTGCTTTGATAGCAGTGATCTTTGATAGCGCTCTCTTATACTGCTTTTCTAGGTTTCATTTATTTTAGGTGTGGAAAGAGAAACAAATGTGATGAGTGACAGTGTAAAAACTATCAGATATTTTTCCTGCATCAAAAACTTTATCAAATATTAGTGTAGTATTGGCCTCAGAAAGCTTGTGTTTGTTGCTTCGAGGTATCATACATATGCAGTCAGTGAAATCACAACGTTCTGGTTCTTCAAATGTACTATCAGTCTGTCAGTTCTCAAGCAGCAGTAGCAAATCGGCCACATGTATAAATTAACCTCTCTGCTCCCCTGAACTTAATACAAACTTAGAAACTACAGGCACTAAGCCTCAACTCTTGGTTTGCAAAAAATGCAATCAACATGTAACTTATACATAGATTTATTTATACGTGTAAGTCATATGTTTAAATATGTCTGTCCATGATTGTCTTGTTCCTGTTCCAGTACTCCATTCCTCATCAGTTTTCTCTGGTTCCCCAACCTGTTATTTCACTCATGTCTGATTGGGAATCTCCTGCACCAAAGAACCCTCAAGCTCACAGGCCTCTTTTAGAGGACAGATATATATATATATACACACACACACACACACACACACACAAGCCCCTATCCAATAAAAACTGCCATATTCCTTGGATTTTGCCCTAATGTGCAATTTTGTTGATGGTGAAGTCTCTTGCATGAATACCCATCATTGGTTTTAAAGCAACAGCACTCCAAGCTTCTTGTTCCTCATTTGTTATCACTGGGAACCAAATCACAAAGGAAAGCCCAATCGATGGGGCTACCTGGCAGAGACTCAAGTGCTTAGGAGAGAGCGAGGGGGCGCCTAGCCTCAGATACTTCTAAAAGGCTAAATCGATTGCAACCCCTCTGCAACAGTCGGCTGACACTGCAGCCTTTCTACCTCAATGCTGAGGACGTATTGAAAGAACCCTGTTGGTAGGTGTATGCAAGGATGACAACATGGCTATTGTATTTCTGCCACCCCTGGAGGAGAAGGCTTTTATCTGCCTTCAAAATTCCTTTAAAGCGCTTCATTCCCACGGGACGGCCCATGCCAAACATAGAACACACTGGCACTTAAACCTTCCCATTGAGTAAAAAGCCATAAAGTTTATAAAGTCAATTAAGACTTTTTTAACTGAAGTCAGGCAAATTAAAGCTTCTTGGCCCTGCTCCCTGTGGGTATACTGTCAGATGGTAAACCGAGGCCCACTCAGTGTCACATGGTTCCCCTCGACAGGGCGCGGTAAGCAGCTTACTTAGCCCCAACTCGCATGCGCTTTTTACAAAGTGGTCCCTGTGTGTTTCCCTTAAAGTGATGTTTCACTTTTGTGCAACATTTTTTAGTTCACATTCACTCAAGCCATGCTGTAATGCAGTCTTGGAGCATTACCCACTGCTGAAATGGTCATGTTATTAATGTGAAACGCCTATAAAGTAACTGCTGTAGATATTAGACATTGTGAACTGATACGTCCATTATCCTGAAGGGGGAAAACCAGTGAACTTTCTCCTACGTTCCCTAAAAGTATTGAAAGATGTTTAAGAACATAAGAAAATCTAAACTGGATTTTTTTTTCTTCTTACATTTCACTTGTACAAAATGGAGGAAAGATTTAATCCTGTAGCTCGCCTTTGACTTTACCTATTTAGCAACATGTTTTACATATGTGGCCTCTAGCTTCAGTGTCAAGTAAAATGGTGGATGTGTTTGTGTGATCAGAAATTTAGCTGATGATGTGTGTGATGTCTTATAGGAATATTGTCCATTTTTCATGCAGTCATGCTGAATAATACTCATCTCTTGCTGCCTTCACAAAATATATGAGGCATAATACTTATAAACTTCACATTTTTTATCAGAGGAATGAGGAACTAAGGCAGCATAATATTTGTAGTAAATCAAAGTCAGTATTTTACAGATAACATTTTGTTTAGGTTACACAACATGGGGACAATCTGTTGTTTATTATTGTTTGTATTGCATTGTGTTTTCAAACTTGCTTTGGCACATATTACTAATGATCTTCCTGCCAGTTCATACGTCCAATAATTTTCCTATTGTATATCAGAAATATGCAAAGTGATTGTCTGGGCAGGACGTGATCTTCATGAAAAACCAGTAAGAGGATTGTATCAGAGATATGTTGCTTTCTGAGGTTAATATGCTTAATTGAGGATGAAGGCTTGACAGTTTTTACTGTAGACACACTTCACTAAAACTGTCGGTCCCATGAGTTTGGTTTGTTCCTAATTTTTCTGCCTAATAAGGAGTTGTGTTTCCTCAAGGACGTTTGTCATTTTTTGCATAATTTAGGAGAATGCTGCTTTCTGGAAAAGCACCTTTTGACATAGTCATGGCTCCTTTGTGTCACGCCTACTATAAATCCTGGAATTTAATTAAATTTGATTTGCATTTCTGCCAAGACAGTATCTCACTGTCCGAGGACAGCAGTGGGTGTAGCTTCAGCCTCAACCTCAGGAAACCATGTGAAGACTAGGAGCTGTTTTTGCTCGGGTAATGTAAGGAATTTGAATGTAGAGCTGAGCGTGTAACTCGCGATGATACAGCAGATACATCGCTAAAAATTCAGGAAGTGCAGTCACATGTCCTCAAAAATCTATATAAGGGTTGCATACGAGGCCTTTCCTTTCCTCTTTGTCCCCATCTTCCCTTCCATAACTCCTCTTCTTAGCCCCTTTCTCCTCCGTCTTCCCTTCCTTTCCTCTCCTCTCCCTAATCCCTTCTCCTCACTCACAGACACTTACACTTGTAATTCCCAGCCAGATCCGTCGGAGTCAAAGCTGCGATTTGAGTCGCCACCGTCGGGGTGGATTAGCAGAGGAATCCTGAGTGAAGGCACGTTTTTGCTCCCCTATATTTCCCCTCTGCGAGTCTGCATGCGGTTGTGTGTGTGTGAATATTTTAATCTAAGTCATTTTCCTACCTGTCATTATCTTAAAGCCTCTCATCAAAAAGCAACACTATGGTTCTTAATGTTCTCAGAGAGGGTGGTGGTCATGTTTTTAATCGTACATGAAATGGGTTAAATGACAAAAAATTAGATGAATACCTCATCTTATTCATATGATACTATAATTACAAGATTAGCTTGATTATTCTATAATGTAGAATGGATCAAAAGACTCCCCCAACCGACTTTAATGTGGAGGTAGACCAATAGAATTAATTAATGTAGAGATGCCAATTATAAAACTTTATACGCCTGGGGGCGCCTTGTTGTTTGATGGTCTACATTCAACATATCCCAAGTATTTACAGATTATGATGTTGTGCTAAATTGTTGCATCCGATGTGTCACTGAAGCACTGTTGGGCAGCGATCCGTTAAAGTAACAAAAATCTATTCACTTTTAATTGAAACCAATCCCCAATGGACACACAAATACACGAATGCATGAATATGTCTGGTGACTAATGGATTTCAGGTCGGGGGATTTCTTTTGGAGGCCTGGGTCGGGATCTGTCTTGACATAACACACAAATATATAGTAGTTAGAGCTTCTCTTGAGGCAAAGTTTCACTGGAGCAGAATTCAGTCTTTTTTTTTTTTTTTTTTTTTTTCTTTATCCTCACACTCCTGTCTTTCACTCATCTGCTGAGGACTACCTCTTTGATCTGATTTGGGGAGTAGGGGAGAAGGGGAACGTGATGAAGGGAATCATAGGAAGACAAGGAGAAAGCAGAGAAAAGTGGAAGAGACGGCAATAACAGAACTTCACACTTCACCCATGTCACTTAAACAAACAATAATCTGTCTTGGCAGCAAAGAGCCCTCTGCTCCTTGGCCTGTTGTTCTGTGTTTTGAAAGCCACTGCCTTTCACTTGTTTGTTGAATCATTTCTCAGACATAGAGCCTCCAGTTATTTTATCACAACAGATCCAAATTGATATGTTTGCTCTAAAGCAATAGATATTGTCAGAGTAAAAGCTGCAGATACTAATGAGTGATTTTAGTTTTCATTAGTGAGGGGGTCCCTTTACAAACTGTGACATCTGAGACCTGAAATGTTCAGGTGAACATCAGGAAATTCCACAATTCAATTAAAGAGAGTTTTACCTTATTTTTCATTATCAGTTAATCTCAAAACTATTTTTCCCATCCCTGTCACAGTTTCTAAGTGCCAAAGAGGACTGCAGTGTCTGGTTTTCATTAAACAACAACTCAGAGATATTCATCTTGAAAATACTACACAAAGACAGAATCTGCAAATATTTCCTTTCCTTTCTTAAAATTGCTGCACATTTACTTTCAGTCATTATGTCTGTTAGCGTAGCTGGACTGCACTGTACTTTGGAATGCTTCCTGAATCCAGGTAACAATCTGTTTTTAGTGGAAATTAGTCCATTACAGTAAAGAAAAGAACTGTAACACAGCTCACGGCTCAGCTGAAGTTACAGGGACTAAAATCTGACTTATTTATTTTTTTCACCACACCCTCACTGATCCAGCTGCCAGCAGTATTCATTTGATGAACTTTTGGCAACCTGTCATCTCAAGAGATTTAAGAAAAACTACTTATCAGTCCACGTGATCTTCTGCTTGCCAGGTCTGCTTTACTTGCAACGAGCCTGTGCTTGATAAACAGATCTCACCCCGGCCTCTCCTCTGCCCAGATATGCTGTGAGGGGCATCTGGGAGCTCTCTGCCATTTATAAGACCGCCTCAGTTTACACTTACACATGCACACTGACATATTCATTATGTTAAATACACACACTGTGGATGCTCCGGTCTGACTATTTGACCCCTTGATACAGATCTTAAATTGTTTGTAATACGTAAGTGATTCTCTGTCATTCTTCTGAGTGTACTATAAAATTAGGTTGTAATGGTGTTTACAGTGAACCAACTGCAGGGTTATTTTTCACAGATACAGTGCTGAGCTGCTGTGATAAATGGCAGTCTTTCCTCCGTCTGGCCGAAGGACAGTTAAGGGAAAAGGCTCCAGTGAACATAATGACACGTCTCTGTATCTCTTCACCAAACCGCAGCTTCTTTTTTTTTTTTTTTTTGTAACAATTCATTGTCGAGCCACTACAGCTCCTTTCTAATATTTTTATCTGTTGATGCTGTAAGTTAGCTGCAGTTGGCTGTGGAGTTTCAGAACAACCTTAAATGTATAAATAGAAATGAATGTTCAGTAAATCTTAGCCAAGGGTCGCTGGCCTTGAACAACTTTGTATGAACTTCCGTTTACGCATTTACTCTGAAACGCATGTAGGAAGTAACAAAGCATCAGCAGTGGAGCTGAATCGATCACTCAATCAACAGAAACGTAAATAAAAATTGCTGTTGATCCAGTTTCTTGTTTTCAGAATTTGAGGATTTGATGCTTTTCTCTCTTTTTATATTTTAGTCCGACAAAATAAGTTGTTTGGGACTTTTCTTTTCAATCTTATGGACAATTCCGTGATTTCTAACAATGATCAATAAACTAATCAATCAGGTTAATGGTCTGTTGCAGGCCTTATCAGTAGCAACCTGACCTCATCCAACCAACAACCAAAATGGAAAACTGTAGATCAGTCTGATACCAGTTTTGTTGAATCGGATCAGTATCTCTATGTCTTATGGATCAAATTACCGATTCACACAAACATAAATAGACTTAGTTGTTTTCATTTTGACCCTCGTACACACTCGATCCACCGCTACACACTTCAGATCTGGGATACACGCACATTTTAGTTCATGGTGTATCACTGCATCTCCTCTGTGTGTGTGTGTGTGTGTCATTTCGGGTCACTTGCTGCTCTTTCTCCTCCACCAATACGCTGACGTCTGCCAGCATTTTTAGGTTACATGAAGCAGGTAGGCAGGCTGCCAATCTCGAGGAGGCCTTCGGAGATGGGATCTCAAACAGCGCTCCTTTGTTTACTTTCATGAGTTGTTGACTGGACACCTTGCCGCACTGATGCCATGTCAGAGCATGTCAGAAGAGGCCTACTGTGGATTGAAAAGGCATCAAAACATTATTGTAGGGATTGACTGTTGAGTGGCAGGGCAAGGAATGAGGGAGCGGATCCGCTCTGATGCTTTAAGAGGTCTTTGTGTGTGTATATGTGTGTATGGGTGTGTGTAAAACCCTTGCAGGGGGCTTCTTTCATTCTTGCTTTGTTCACTATACATATACACCTTTTCCAAACATCACATTATAGGTGTGAAAGATTAGAGTTGTGCTAATTATGAGGTTATGAATGGAAATTATATCTCTGCGGGCTTGCAGCATTTAATTTCTGTGATAAAACCAGCCATGTTATTCATATATCAAGATATATGCCAGCAAGCCTTTCATAATGAATGCGCCGTGAAGGCTTCACTGCCTCCGTAGTCTCATTCAGCTCTGAAAAATGTGGAATTTCATTTTTAGTTAAAAAAAAAAAAAAAAAGAGGCTAGTTTATTGCTGAAGAAACTGGATGCAAAAGTAACAAGTTTCGACCTTGAAGGCAAAAAAAAAAAAAATCAAAGGCTCTTTTTCAAAGCTTTGTGAGAAAAAATGTTTAGTTTAAAAAAATAAAAGAAACAGTTTTGTATTCTTTGTTTAAAAAGACTGAAATTATTAAAGGCTCGAAGTATCATCTCATTAATACGGAATAAAAGATGAGTTAGAAGAGACTTGCTTGTCAGAGTAATGAGGCATATCCTGCGTAATACACACACATACACTCTCTGAATCAAAGTGAAATTTGACGAGAAGGAGAGAGAGACAGTCAAAGAGGGAAAGAGGAAAGAGTGAGAGAGCTTGAGCGGCAGTGAGAGCCCCCCCAGGAGAGAGAGAGAGAGAGAGACTGGAAGGCCTCCAAATGTTCCACTCAAGAATATCTTCAAGGACAATCAGCTAAACAGTTGATATTAAGAGAGCTGTGTGAAATCGATTGCTCAAGGTGTTATCGGCACTGCAAAAATGGCTGGTAATTAGTCATGGCTAAAGGAGTGTTACGGAGAGAGTGAGATGGATTTAATCTTAATAGATTTCACTGCACTGCAGATACAGTAGCTCCTGACTAAAGGAGCTACTGTCATTCCCCTCTTTCTTTCTCCCTCTCTTTGGCAAACATTCAAAAGAAAAGCAGCTGAGTAAGACACTGTGATCTACTGCTGTTGCTAAATTTGCCCAAACCTCCCGATGTAGATGTTTTGCCTGATCAAAGGAAGCACACGTCTGGCTGCTGTACCTGTTTTAATTCTGACTCTCAAGGAGCCATTATTTTGTGTGTGTGTGTGTGTGTGTGTGTGTGTGTGTGTGTGTGTATACACACACACACAAACAACTGGGGCACATGTGGGAATGGCTAGTGGAGATAATTCAAAGGTAGCCTTAACAAACTGGAAGTAGAGACAACGTTTTCTGTCCATAATTTTTTGAATTAGGTGTCCATTTTATTTAAAAATTTTTAATATTCAGTTTTTACTGTAAATAATTGATTGAACTGTTGAATTTAAAGTTCTTTTAAAAGGAAAAAAACAAACAAAACAAATTTTGGACTAAGCTAAATTGGACCTTCTAATCTTTGAATATCTTTTCTTGTAGGATTTTGTGCTGGGCAAAATATTTTCTCATGTGAGCACTAAAATCAGCTCAATTATTATGAACAACATAACATCTGGAATTAGTTTTTTTTGGTTAATAGGTGTGAATTAGATGCTGTGTTGATAGCAAAGTTGGGCTGATGGGGGGGAGGCAGTATTTTTATCTTCTTGAGAATCTATTCCCTCTCTTGTATTCACATTTGTTGTTCTCATTCATCTTTTCTTTTATTTAAAAATACCTAACTTTGTATTCTTCTCTTTTTTTATTCCTTGCAGAAACTGAAACAGAAGAACCAGCAGCTGAAGCAAATCATGGACCAACTTCGCAACCTCATCTGGGAAATCAACTCCATGCTGGCTGTCAGGAGCTGAGCTGCAAACACACACACACACACAAATTATGTAAAAGACACACAGATACACACACATTAGACTCTATCTAATATACAGGAAGATGAGATCGGGATAACCGGATGTTCGACAGGGTAGCACAGATGGGCTGAGGCTGCACTTTACAGAAGAACTTTGGCAATATCAGCCTGTTTGCCGAAGACATAGACAAATAAAATAATAGAAGGTAAACAAGAAGAGACAAATGAAGACGACACAGTTGGATGCCATAGGGAAGTGAGAATTCACCCCAGAGTAGACAGGGAGAGAGGAGGTGGCTAATGGTGTCATCAGTGTGGTTGTTGGCAGAAAATATTCTGTCTACCTCAATATTCTACTTTTCAATCACCTATTATGACTGAGTAAATCTAAAGATATGATATATTGTGTTTTATCTATTCATAGGTAGAAGCTCAATAAAAATGCATTACTATATTATATTCAATCCCCATATTCTGTATATTTGTTACAGTTCATGATATTTCTGGAGCCCTAAATGAAAAAAGAATGGTTTTTATTTTAGACCTCTTAGAACTTTTAGTACTTAAGACATACACTGTGGTAAATTCATGAGTCTTATTATTCCTATATTGATCAGATTTTTTTAATTTGCTTTAAACATATTAATGTTTTGCTCTGATTGGATTTCACATGTTATTATAATGTGATTCTGCTGATATATAAATTCCGCTGATATTTTTAAAAGTTATTGCCGTTTTGCTTTGCATTTTTCCTAGGTTGGTGTATCAGTTGTGTGTCTTTAAGGACTCAACAGTTAAGGACTAGGACTAAGCACATTCCTACCTCCGAGTCGGACTCGAAAGGTATTCACCGTAAATTCTCATTTCAAAGTTGGTGTTCAGACAATAGCCAGGGGACATATTTAAGTTGATTTTTCAAGACAAATTTTACTTTTTAGAACATGAATGCAAAACATGAGCAAGCAATCGAGATACATGTTGATTTGGTATTTTTTAGCATTTAATTCTTGTTATTACATGAATTTGCACTGATATTATTAGATGCAATACGTCAGCTGATAGCTGGTATCAGCTGACGTATTGGCTTGGCTGATTTGGCCTGTCAAGATCTACAGCCGAACAATATAAACCCCTTTAAACTTTACTCAGCTAAAGGTATTTTTAGATGAAGAACTTAATACCTAAACACCTCAAATGCATGAGTGCAAGTTGCTTTTCCATAGTTTCACGCTGAGCAGTTTGAAAGTAAACGAAACTGACAGTTACCTGAGGAGTCACATTCATTATATCAGACATAGTCATGACACATGATCCGACTCATCACCGTCTCAAAGTTGTGGTTTCCCTATTGACGCTGAGGGTGAACGCTTTTGCCAGGACTGGGTATATATATACATAAGCTCCTAGTCATCAGTAAATGTTTTTGCCTGAACACCGTCTCTTGGGTCGGGTGCGTTGCCACATGGTTGGCAGTGATAGTGAGGAGCCTTGGCGACCCAGACCTTGGTGACGGAGGCTGGCTGTGGGGACGTGGTCCCAGCTTGTATGTGAGGTCGAATGCTACCAGTTAGATGTGGTGGGGCTTACCTCCACACATAGCCTCAGCTCTGGATCCAAAATCCTGGAAAGGAGCCAGTTGAGATTGTTCGGGCATCAGATAAGGATGCCACCGAGGGAAGTGCTTCTGGCACGTCCAACTGGGAGGAGACCGTGGGGCAGACCCAGGACCAGGTGGAGAGATTATATCTCCTCACTGGCCTGGGAGCACATCGGGATCTCCCAGTCAGAGTTAGGCGAGGTTGGCGGGAAAATGAAGTGTGGGCTCCTTGCTAAAACTGTTACCCCCGCGAACCGACTTCGGATAAGTGGTTGAAGATGGATGGACCATCTCTTGGCAACATCTAACCAGATTAGGACACATCAGCTTTCCTCAGAAACAGAAATGTTCTTAAGTTAGGTAGATCGATGAACTGCCTGGACCTAAATAGTTCTTTGGCCACTTAAGACTGATTTCCAACTCTGAGATAGTTGAGAAATGTAGACCTTGTTTTCATGCCAATTCAACCGGGCAGAGCTTTTTGGCTCCGTTTGTGTTTTAGGCTTATTTATAGTTGAAAAAGGAGGAGGAATGAGAGAGAGAGAAAGGACTTCACAAAGGGCCTCATTCAACAGAAACATGAGCCAAAAACTGAGTACATGTGTGCTCATATGCACTGCTGTTAGGTCACAGATATGCACAAAAATATCAGTGTCTGATATGGGAGCGTTTAATAATTCAGAGCAAAGCTGGGGTCATATGTAAGACGTGTTATCAGGCCATTATCCTCAGGGAGACACAAAAGGACAGCTGCAGCATTGGAGCAATGACGAGGCTTTCAGTGGAGTAGGGAAAAAAAAAAAAATCAATGCTCTGAGTATTGTCTAATGAACCCCTCCTCAGTGGTCTAATATGGGAGTGGTTATTATATCTCCGAGGGCAATGCAGCAATGCGGGATTATTATTGCTGTACAAATTGAGTGTTTTCTCATTCAGCTGAGGCCGAGGTTAGAAGCAGAAGACCTGTCCACACGCTCTCTGTCCCAGCTGATGTAGCGAATAAAAATACGCAGTGTTGTACTATCCTTATGTCAGCACGCCCTCTTATCACAGCGACAGTGTCTTTGTTCATGTAATGTCCTTCCACTCGTAAACGTTATGGGTCTTAATCAACCTTTTGGCCATTTTCCATCTGTCTGTCTTGTACATGGGTGGAGCGACTACAGTGTACTTTCTCCATAATTCCTTGACATTCGAGACAAAACCCTCAAATCAGCACTGACTCTGTGCTGCTGTATTGTATCCTCTAGTTTGGATACATTTACGTGTTATACCAAAGCAATATTCTGAGAAATGTAAATTGCCCCCCACCTCAATTAACCAATATTATCAATCTGACATGATATTAAAGCAGACAAACAAACAAAAAAAAACCTACCCAAAATAAAACCAAAATGTCATATTCAAAGGACACAAAAGCGATTCATGTATCTTCAAATATGAGTTTATTTTTTATAAATCATTCTTACAAAATTGGCATTTATCTATTTCATTTGTGACCTCTATAAAAGTCTTCTGTTAATTACAAGGTAGGCGGGAGGGAGAAGGCATCAGGACAGCTGGGCTTGACCGAGTCCTTACAGAACAACAGATACTACTGCCGATTGGAAACGTGATGCAGCCAGTCGCTTATAAATAATCCCAAATAGGAAGTGGTCATGCGTGGGTCGCCTTAGCAACACTGTCCAAACACAAAAATGAAAACCAGGTGTTTCTAAGAAGAGAATGGAATGCTGCGTCTCATCCAGTGTATGAAGGCGGGGTCGGTCGGCCCCTGCACACGGCGCTATCGTTATCGTTATACTGGAAAGAGCTCAAATGTTGATTTAAAAAAAAAAAAAGGCACAAATCAAGAACAGATTTAGTTTCCAGAACGCATACCGTCGTTATAAACACCAACTGCCTGGCACATTTGGGGCTTAAAAACCTTCTACGACAATGATAGCTTGCATAATGTTCATCCTGATCAAATGACCGGCGTCTTGGCGGATGCAGAGGTTTTCCTCGTTGCCAAACGCACATCCATCACACACTCTGATGATGTACTGTACAGCACGCCAACTGAAAGATGGGGCAGTTTCCGCTGCCAAGTGTATCTGACCTAAAATGCAAGCTGTGAAAGAGGCAATTTCAACACAACTGTGTCAGAGCCCTAGACTCATTATTGTAATGCATTGGAAGGAAGATGTTAGAGCAGAATCTGAAAATGTTTCCATCTGGTACAGGGGACCCAGCTGCTTATTATTTTCCATGTTTCAGTTGGCGTAGTCTTTATTGAGACTTTGCTATTTGACTCCCATTGAGAGCCAAGATGGTGCGGCCCAGTCCAATTCTAGATCGCTGGTGTATGCAATCTTTACAGGAGCTGAAACTCTCCTGTGACTCTCTCTGGGAGTTTTGTACGAGAGAGAGAAGCGAGTGTGATAAAAGTTTCCCAGGAAAACCAAAGCAGAGTAAAACATAATACGAGTTGCATACCTGCCTCTGTGGATTGATGTGCACAGTGTGTCGAAAATAAAATGAATAAATACCATTAACTCCCCTCAGCGATGCAAGATCAGTCTCATGTACTCGCCACGTCATCTCAAATCGTACAGTCTTTTTTTTTTTTCCAACCCCCTAAAATAAATATGTCTATGTACAATGCTGACAGTTGCATTTGGATTTGAAACGTATGTTGTTTTTTTTTTCTTTTTTGAAAAGCTGGGGGACATGGTTCTCTTGAGATAATCAACAATAGTTATTGAAACAATTACACAAAAAAGACTTGATATGGATTCAAACAATATGGTTCTGTGAAGATGAAATGAGGACCAGATGCAGACCAAGTGAGGAGTATGTTTTTCCCACAATTGAGCCGTAGTTGACCGAACACTCACATTAAATGGATCACAAATCTCTCCTGGCAAAAACAAACAAACAAACAAACAAACAAACAAAAAAAAAATCACAATCAAAATTTAAAGTCCCACAATGTAAATACAAACAAATGAGGAAAACAACATCATGATCATCCTGCTGGGTTCGATATGATCTGCTTCAGAAGAGTTGCCTCACGCTGGTGGTTATTTGTATATGAAGCATGAGAATCCCCCTTTTGTTGACACTTTAAAGGCTTTACAAAACATTTTACACAAAATCTTTGTAGAACAAAACATAAATGAATGAAAACATGAAAACAGTCACTGAATGTACTGACAGATTGTTGATGACAGTTACCAATTAACACACACTGAAAAGCTTTGGCTGAGACATTATGCTGAATGCCTGCCTGACAGAAAGGCCACTAAAAGCACGCTGCTTTCATTCAAGTGTCTGAAAACTAAATGTGCGTGTGCAGACTGTCTGCTCCCGACCCTGCCACGCACAGACCTAATGACAACGTGCAAGCAGCTCGGCTGTGAGCCAGCCATTTTCTCTGACGGTCTCTCTATTTGAAGTGATCAATTAAAAAGGTTGAGGGAGCTTTTTTTTTTTTTTTTTTCTAGTTGACTGAAACCAATAAGATAATTTAAGGTGCAAAATATCAGGCCATTTGATGTGGATACAACAATATGAGCAGCTGTTTGTAAGTAAAGCACAAACACAACCGCGGGGGGGGGGGCTGCACTCCGAAGGCTAGCATTAGCCAGCGGGTCATGATTGTGGGTTGCCGCTTTCAAAACACAATGGCCCATAATGTTAGTGTTTCATCAACAGCTTGTCCCCTAGGAATAAAACAGCACTCCAAATGAAATAGGTTTACCTAATTCAAGCCCAAACACATCTCTGCCTGACAAATGGAGGATAAATCCCTTTGTCAATTTAATGGCTCTGAGGTTCTCTGATATGTCACCGGGGATGGAGGGAGGGAGGGAGGGGGTGGGGAAAGTAATGGTGGCAGGAGAGCCACATCAAACTGATGACGAGAATATTTCAACAAGAAAGCATCTAGTCATCTCAGACCGATGTAGGCAACGTGATGTGCAATGAACAATTTTAAAGGCAGACCCTGAATGTCAAATGGCACTGATGCACTCACAAAAAAAAAAAAAAAAAAAAAAAAAAAAAAAAAATACTCCTGTGAAATGACGCTGGTCACTAAAGACCTGCTATTGTCTGAAATGTTCCCACTCTGAGAGTTGTGCTACCTGGCCGTGCAGGAAGGAAAGATTAAAAATATATATATATAATAATAATGGATGAAATGAGTTTGGGTTAGAAAGCAGCTTTCTGCTCCATTTCATCCAGAAATGTTCATTTCGCTCATTCCAACGGAGGGAAAATGTACTCCGCTTGGGCTTATGGTTGGATGAGCCAACTTTGCAAGGCTCTGTACACACAACACGTGCACAGACCTACACACACACAGGGAGGAGTGAAAGTACAGAGTTTGAAGGAGTAAAGACAAGATGATGAAGGTAAATGGAGGGGAAAAAAATGGGTAAGAGAAAGTACAAACGCCATTGTGACTATGAGAGGAAAATGGGATATGAAACGAGATGTTTTTCTAACTTATCTTGGTGATAACAGGGAAGAAAATAGACCATTACAAAAGCTGTATCAGTACATCAAGGAACGAGCCAAGGATAGGACAGATGGGATGTTTTCAGACTTGAAGCTCAAGGACGTGTGACAATAGCAGTGAATACAAGGAGATAGCAACTTCTTTTCAATATAAAACCTTGTAATTACTGGTTGTACACTGCTTTTAGGCTTTTCTGTCTTAAAAATTAAAATATTAAAAGCTGACAATGCGCCGATTCTCCACCTTTCAGCAAAGAAAAAGGGGTCAACGGTGTGGCTTGAGTTGACTTGTACGATGAAATAAAAACCAACTAAAGCTTTCCCAGGCTATAGAGCGGGAGTTTGGTAGTGAGTCCATTATGTCCTGATGCTGACTAGGGTTGCTAGGGGCGACCAGAAGGGTCTACGGTGGGTGGGGTTGCCGGTTTCGCGATCTTGGACACCTTCCCTCTTCTACCGTCCTGTACATGTGCCGAAAGAGCAGGAAAGTCAATGTCGTCCTTGTTCGTGTTGTACAAAAAATATTCTATTTAAGAGTTATCGTCGTCAGTAGTGTGTGCTGTGTGTTTGCACATTTGCGAAACATACAGTACTGTTTGGCTTGTCCATCAGTTTGTGTACTCCGCTTTGTCTGTCTGTGTTTGCGTTTTGTGATTGAGTTTTTCAAATCCAAACGCCATCTGCTTGTTTCCTATTTATCCCTTCCCGAGTCAAGTCCTGGCAGCAGCAGCGCTGTGGTCATTGGCAATGTGCTGAGTGGAAGACAGAGCTGTGTCGATCCCTGTCCATCCTGCTGTAGTCCCACTACTCCTCCTACTCTCCACTGAGTCCATCTCTCGCGCCTCCCCCTGCATAGGGTCTCCCCCCAGGGGGCGCCGGTCCTGTCAGAGCCTCTCAATGTCCCTGTATTTCTTGCGGAGGATGGATACCTGGTCCTTGAACAGGACGGGGTCCAGTCTCATCTGGGAGTGGACCAGCGGCATGCCGCCAAACCAGCTGGCGAATTTGTTCATGCAGGTCTGTCGCTGAGCGAAGTGGTCTGGATCGGCCCAGCGGGAAGCCCTTGAAGACTGGTGGGAATAAAGAAGACAAAAACAGTGTTAGAGTCAGTCTGTCAGTGTTGTGAATAATCGTTGCTTTACGTCAGTGGTTTTCGATGAGGGTCAGTGGATATACAAGAGAGGGATTTGGTTTGAGTTAACAAGGCAACTCCACACACAATTACAAATGCATTGTCACAATAAGCTGCATGCTACAACAGGTTGCCCGCACAGCAACACCCCACCAAGCTGACTCAATTGTAACCCATTAAAACCACATGCTGGACTTGAGAGATCATGAAAACGACTTAGCCAACCAGCCAGCCTAATTACTAAGATGAACATGGTAGATTAATAATTGAAATAATTAGCAATATGTTATTGATGATGAAATTGTTGTAACTATTAAGCAAAAGTAAAACAATAAAACAGGAACAACTGAAAAAACTATCTAAAGGTTTTTGATACATAGTTGAAATATTTGATGGATAAAAGGTGCAAATATTCCTTTAAGATGTAAATAAATCATAGTAACAGCTGAAAAGCATTTGCAGTAGGTTTTGTTATTACATTATTGAATAATTATTAATTAGTTGAAAGATGGGGCTGTAGTAGAAATGTAAACTCATGAGGATCATATTAGTAACATGACTGATATCACTGAAAGGGGCCTTGAACTTCTCTAAAGCTGTAGAGCTCTGCGGGGACAAAAGCTGCTTTATTTTGGTGTCGGGAAGGAGTCATTAACATTACATGAAACAGGCTAACAATGACAATGATCTGCATTCTTTCATTCAGTCATAATCTACCACTATCTGCAAAGACAAGAGAAAAGCATTAGTGACTGACGACTGAAATTTTTTCAATAAATCATCAGCTGGATCATCTTCTATATTTGGGAGTCCGGAGCCGGCTGGAAACTATGACGTAATGCTTTAAGACGGACACGACTCCTTCCTGTGTTTTTGGCTCTGCGCTTAGTGAATTGTCCTATTTACACACGGGTCACACAAAAGACTTTTAAGGGAATAATTCATGCTGCTCATAAAGCAGCGAGGGTTCGCTCCAGCTGAAAGGCCATGACGCACACGATGGAAAGAAAACAACACCGGCACCAGCATGTATCATGACTTATACAAGGCAGAACAAAACCAAAGAGCCTTATGTAATATGCCTGTTTTGTATCCAAGGCTGTGAAATGGCTATTTGTTATATCATAATCTGTAATGAGGTTAGGATGTTAAATACTGACCAACTCACTCCACTGGCATCTGTCGGGTTTTAGATTTAATGCTTTTTTCATGTTTCAAGTGATCCACAAAAATGGCACAGATCAAGTTATGTGGGGTTTCAGTACCTGTCCCATCATGGTCTCTTTATACTGTTTCTTCTGTGTGACCTTGACGGGGGGCAGCTTGGTGACAGCTGAGACCAAGAAGTTCATCAGGATGTCCTCACAGTTTGCCAGCTGGTCCACCATGCTCTTCAGACTCGTGGGCAAGTAGTTGGAGTACAGGTAATGGTAATACCTGGAGGAGGGAAAGGTTAGAGATGGGCGAGTTCTGCTTGGAAGAAGAAATGTAACTGGAAGGACTTCAACACGCTTTTACTAGCTGGAACAATTTGTTAAATCCAAAATGACATACATTACACTGTGACACAGAACCAACGTTTAAACCCAGAAGGTTAGAGAACTAAAGAATAAAAAAGTGACACAAAAGGCATACATTTTATTCTACACCCGATAGATGTTCAGGAGTAAAGTCAAATCTACGTATTTAATTACTAAATTGATCGACGTAAATTAATCAGGAGCTAATTTAATGATCACTTTCCATAATATCTTTTTAATTTCAGTGATATAAAATGTGATGATTTACTGTCAAAAGAGAGAGAAAAAAAAGCTGATTAATAACTAAAGGCGCTTTCAGGCAGTTGAAGACATCTGAAAGGTTACGAAGAAAACTTATTTCACATGCATCACAAATTTTTAACAGCCCCATTTTCCAGGTTGAAGTCCTCGGCTTAAAGTCTGGATTCAGCTTCTTCATGTCCCTGGTTGGACTGAGTGATGGACTTATTGAAAGTGATTAAGCATTGGACTGTGGTGATTGGCTGATTTCAGATTAATTCACTGCTCCCATCACAGCTGAGTGAAACCATATTAAAGCTGACAGGGCTGTAGTTTAACCTAATGCGGGAACATTGTGCAGCAGACAAATTGACTTTTTTGGTGGAGGGGGGTATAAAACATACCAAGTGTTTCCCGAGGCTGTGCTACACTGAACATCACACCTACTTTCATAATCTACAGATCACTGCATCAAAGTGTTGTATCAAAAGAAAGACGAGTGAACACTGGAGAGCAGAGCAAAGTGGAGCTGTGAATCAAGGAGCATGAAAGAAAAGAGCAGAGCAGAGCAAGTTTCCCATGGAGGTAAAAAAAAAAAACCTACAGCGCTGGAACTGAAACTTTTAGTGATCACAAATCAATCTGAGGCCTGTGTGGCATCGTACCTGTGGTAGATGGCGGCTCCAGTCAGCACCATCGAATAGTCGTTGGTCCATTTGGATGTGTAGCCCCAGCGCTCCTTGTTGCTGTCCCAGAAGTGGCTGCGGGCAGGATAACCAACAATTCGCTCCGGGAAACTCTGCCAGACGGTGAAGGCAAAGTCCACCTGGGCAGAGAAGGACATCAGCTTTACACATAATGGTGCAGGACATCTATCTATTTTAGACAGATTCTGTAGTTACAACAACTTATTCTGTTAGACTTCAACTATAGTCCGACACATTTTATCATTATTTTGTGACTTCTGCTTATGTGTCTAAACCACATATGTTTTATATTAAAGAAAAGTCAGAACAATTTATTACAAGAGTGCTGACGTGTATTATAACCGCAATTACCAAATACAAAATGTGAACACCAGGCAGAAAGATTTTTCCCAACCTGGCAACTGGTCTGACAGCTGATCTACAAAGTATTGGTGAATAAATGAATTGATATGAATAAAACTTTTAGTTTTAATCCGTAGGATGCCTTATTGTGCTGTTTATACCAAGTCCCAAACTGAAAACTTAGAGGCAAGAGATTGTTGCTGAACCTACTCAAAATGTTGAAAATATATATTTAGTCTAGATTAAGTCTGTCGGACTATGTTACATTTCAGTTCAGTGGATCTATTTGGAGAACTAACAAAGGCATCATGCACTCAAACACACTTTATAGGGAAAATACAACAGAGGCAAAAGCTTTTGAAACACGAAGCAGTCTTTGCTAAACAGCTGCCTGCAACAAACTCGTGTGGCGGCGATCAAAGCGCTCAATCAAATAATTAGATGAAAACATCACAGAGGCCTTGGTGGCTCCACAAACAGCCCACTCTGCATTCTACCACAATTTACAGCACGAAACTGCACCGAGAAGGTGCTCATATTAATTAAATTTTTTAGTCAAAAACCCCCATAGCACATAATAAAAATGATTTCTGAGTCCCAAAGGAAAGGAGGAGCAGCTCTGAAAGTCTTTTGCTCATGTTTACAGTAAAAAAACAACAAAAAAATAAAAACCAGAATATTGTTTTGTTGATGCATTGCTGTTATAATTCTACTTTCCCATTCAACCAGTATATTCGTATCATACTGAGTCATATTCAAATGAGAGACTCCTCAAAAAATGCTCAGACTTTTTTCCAGTAGAAGTTTTATTGTGAAGGACAATTCTTTCCCTCGCCATTTTCATTTAAAGGTTGACAAGGCTGCTGGAGAAAATGGACAAAAAAAAGATTTAGTTATTGGTGGCATGCCAACATTGCCACTAAAGTCACCTTCCACACTTTTATACAACAGGGAATCTGTTCAGGGATCTGTTGTGGCGTTTTAGTCTTGATTTTTTTTTTAATCTTAACATTGATGCCTGGCTTCTAAAACTTTAGGAAATCTGTTTGTTTGTGAACTAAAATGTTCACAGGAGGAACATGGGTCGATTGGGTTTTTGGGGCTGGATCGTCTCTTCCTTTCACTGCCAGTTCTGCCTTGCCATCTTGATCCTCCGCACAAACAGCCTTTATGAGATCTAATTCTACACTGTTCAAAGCAGCATCTGGCTTCCCATGGTGCCATGCCAAAAACGTGTCCCCAGGAAAAAAAAAAACAAAAAAAAAAACTGCATCAGTCCCAGCAGCATATGGAACAAAAATGCCCATAACAGTGCTGCACTCGATTGGGGGATTTGAGAGGTACAGCGTGATCACGTGCCACAAATGTGAAGTAGAAAATGGAGAGAAAGGCGGAGAGGGAGGTGAAATGGAGGCAGATGAAGATAGGGGAACAGTAAGGCCCTGGGAGTGAAAGTTTGAGTCATTTTAAGCAATTTAAGAATTTAGCTGCAGAGCGATAACAGAGTGAAAACACCCGGGAAACAAAGAGAGAGAGATAAAAAAACAACAACAATGCAATCAGGAAGTCGCATTTGGTACAGAAGGAAAGTTTGCAACTTCGTTTTCTCTCAAGAGGAAGAAACTCATGAGACAAAAAGGAGGGAGACAAGATAAGACACGAGGAAAAGGATGCTTCTCAATTAAAAGATACCTCCGTGGTGGACAACACGGTGTCTTCATCCAGGCTGAGGACCGCGTCTGTCACGATGGTTTCATAGGGCAAGAAGCGGCTGCTCATCACCTGTAGGGGGAGACACAAAGTGCAGAGGGTCAAAAAAAAAAGATAAATGAGTACAAACACATAACAGTTGAATTCTCCGCATCACGCAGCACTAAGGTCAGATCATCCGCTTGGATGGAGAACACTGAAAAGGCTGTAGGACCGACGGGCATCTGAAAAATAAAACTAGAGCCCCCGACGTGTCCCTTTTTCCCATCACACTGAATATTTTCCAAACTAACAGTGCAGAAGTGTTAATTCACAGAGATGACAGCCTCCATTAGACTTGATTGAGCATAATATTAATGTTTCCATGGAAACATGCTGTGGGAGTTTCCTTTCAATTGTTAAATATTGGATCAGTGGATGGATGCATTTTTCACAATAAAACCATGGTGATAAATCAACTTCTTAACAGTTATCTTAAAACAAAGTGCAGATGTAACACACATATGGGCTTCCATGTTGATGCATCCATCTTGCTGCCTTGCTCATGAATTCTGGGAGTTCTTTTGGAGCCCTGTTTCTTGTTCAAAATTCCCATTTTTGCTGTTTAATGTTAATAAGCCTGATTCAGAAGCGACCGTGGGCCGCCTGTCACAGTGGGCAGCATGCAGTTGGTTTTTAGAGCTTCATTTTTAGCTGCCTGATGTGCGGATGAAAATGCTGGGAGATTAAGTCAAATCAAAACTGTAAATTTTAGGGGTGAAAGACCAAACCGATGAGCTGAAAAATGCTTAAATGTTCAGTAAAGCTGAGATAGCCTGCAAAGGGGGAGAGAGAGAGAGAGAGAGAGAGTGTGTGTGTGTGTGTGTGTGTGTGTGTGTGTGTGTATGTGTGTGTGTGTGTGTGTGTGTGTGTGTGTGTGTGTCAGCCAGTGTTGGACACATTATTCTAGTAATTAATTATAGTTACTAGTTACAGCATTATAAAAATAAGCAGTTACCAGGGATGTAATGTACCAGTATTTTACAAAAATTAGATTTTTTCCCTTTAATGGAACTTTAAATTCAACAGTTTGTTCAATTATTTGTGATAAAATCTGAATAATACATATTTTTAAAAGAATGATATGGACACCTAAAGCAATAAGTTATCAACAGAAAACATTGTAATTGTAATAAAGATTGAATGTCTGGTTTATAAATGCTACCTTTGAATTTTCTCTTAAAAGTTGCCACATTGGTGTTAATACAAAAGCATTGCTTTAAGGTGGAGCCGCCTGCCATGCAAAAGCTCAACAATACAGGTAAATGGAGAGCTCTACCTTAAGGTACGCTGCAGAATAAAATCACCTCTTGCTTCGAGTATGTACTGTATGCATTTTTTTAATGGTTCTTCCCAGATTCATTGCAATTCAGAGGAGACAACAAACAGCAGCTGACAGGGAAAAGGAGAAAAGCCAATATCCCAGTCTGCGGCTCCCCCGTCTTTTTCAGCAGCGATAGAACGTTGATGCAGGTTTCCGTCATTGCTGCGGTGTTGTCTGAGATCAGCGTCTCTTTGAGATCAATACAAACACATAAACACACAGAGACACACAGTCATGTGTCCTACATATGGCACAAATTTACCTTTTTCTCTCTCTCTCTCTCTCCTCCACTGTTGAAAACAGAAGAAGTCTATTAAACAGTGGATGAAACCCAAACTGAGCGTCCTTGAATATTTACTGGAAGCAGAAAGAGTGATGGTGGCCAGGGCCTGGTGGGTGGATGGAAAGTTCAACGTCTTGAGGATATTTAGGTGGGAAGCCTTTGGTCTATAGCTTGCGATGAAAGGCGCTCGGATGAGAAAACAGCAGCTTCTTGCTGGCCAAGAGTGTGTGTATTGTAAACTGGATGTGCGCTCAAACTCATACTTCCTCCCACGCAAACAAGAAGCATCTAATGAATACATATCTTTAATGGGTGCAGAAACACAAAACATCAAGATACACAATGCCATGCATGTAGACGCACACGCCTGCAAAGCCAGAGCTAAAGTCACCGAGTTATTCAGCACAGCTCCGAAGGTCAGGACTCCGCAAGTACAGTTGTTCTTTTAAAACACCACCTTCACCGAGAAGCCATAACATTTACATTTAAGAATAGTTGGCGTTGACCTCTTTGCTCTATAAACACCTGGCATTGTCTGCCTGCTGCGCTACAGCCAAGTGACCTCACTCTCAAAAGGTCCTCATGACTCCTACGGCTGGAAAAAAAAAAAGCAAGAATAAAGTACACGGCTGCACCGACAAGCTGTGCAATGCCCGTTATCTGTTCCAGCGGCACAGCTGATGATTACTTTTATTACCAATAAACCGTTTACTGTGTGAAATGTCATAAAATGGGGGAAAAAGTCAATCACAGATTCCCAGAGGCCGGGCCGATGACTTCAAATTGCATGCTTTAAATGACTGACAGTGGAAATGCAGAGATTCATAGTTTACAGTGATAAAGACAGGAGGCGTTGGCTTGAGTTTATTAGAAGTTCAAAACCAGGAGCTATAACAGTCTATTAGAAAGGACAGTCAACTGTCTTGGACATTTACAATGTCCATAACTGATTACATTAATTCCTTACATTATTATTATTGATGCCTTAATGAACGTAAGTGTTTGTGATTTGACTTCTATTAATCTTTACAGCCGTCTCCAGTCTAACAAATTAAACAAATGTAACAAATTAAAGCCTTAACGGCTAAATTTTCTTTTTCCAATTCTTCACAATTCAATAAATTACAGAAAAGGAGCCAATTCTTTCTATTTGAGAGCAACACTTTAGATTTATTAATGAGTGACAGATGAGTTAAAAGATTAATCCAAATATATATATAAACATTTTTATCTGATTCATGCAGAAACCTGTTTAATTCCTTTTTTGCCACTTTGAAATTCCTCCTTGAAATTTACCTTCAACAAATCAACAAAGTTTCATCTCACCTCTAACAAAATATCTTAATCATATTTCGGACTGATTCAAAATCACAAGTAAAAGCAAATTGAACTGAACGTTGAAAAAAAAAAAAACACATCCCGTCTACTATCCACAAATACGCGCCCTGCGATAACAAGAAGAATGTCAGCTGTCGGCCCGGTCGAGTGCCATTTATTTCTCCTCTCTCTGAAAACACTCCAGAGGCAAAAACAGCGGACGGATGTTGTGGCCGTTCTTATGGGGAGAAAGAGCAGACACGGCTGAGTGACAGTTGTGTTTACAGAGGAAGCAAAGTGGGGGCGCGAATGAGAGAGGCGGTACCTTCCCCCTCATCAGTACTGCTGTGATGTTCTGTGGGCACGAAGAGACACACAAAGCAAAACAAATCAAATCACAGCACTCCATATTTGCTTCTTGGTTTTTTTTTTTTTTGTTTGTTTAGTTTTTTTAACCAGAATATGTGAGAGAGAAAGAGAGAGAAAAGGCCAACAAATGACAGGGGGAGAGGGAACAAGATGGGACATGGGAGAGGTCATAGTGACACCGGGACAAACAACTAAAAGGGGGAAAGACACAGGGAAGAAGGGAGGATGAGCGGCTGGTGTTCGAAACCCCCAGATGGTTTGTAATGTTAGAAGTGCGACACATTAGCCCGGGGCTTCCCGGTGCTCTCCAGGAATGTGAGCTCTTACAGCAGGAAACTGCCTCCAGCACTTCACCTCCCCTCTAAAGGACAGACATGAAGAGCGAGGACAGAGGAAGACCACCAGTGTGCGCAAACCATATTAAGCGCTGCTGGGATTCTCACACGGCTTAAACCAACAGTCATAAAGCAGGTTTTTGGCCGCTGTGCCAAAGACAGGATGACACAGGGAAGGACAGAAGGGGGGGAGATAAGATTGGTGTTATGTTGGGTTTTTTGTTTTTTTTTTAGATTTTTAAAAAATTTATTTTCAACAAATTCCTTGAAAAGACTAAAGCTAACAATGCTACCATGTTTGTGTCACTCCTACCCACGCTCATTTGTTCCTCCGGGGGAAAAAAAAAAAAAAAGGCTCAGTAATTTATCAAAACAGCTCGGTACTGTAGTTTTTGGTAAACATTGCTCCAACAGGAAAATCAAAATGGGTTGTATCTGTTGAGAAGTGAATGTATTTTTGAGCATATATAAACTACAGTACCCATGTTAATGAAGGAAATGTGCAAAACCTTGGTTCGTGGACCTGATTTGAATTACTTTTGGAAAACAATTTGAGGTTTATGGCACAGAAGAATCATCTTTAAAATACGAAAGTCGGTATGAAGTTAGCACACATACATGAACCTGACTCCTTAACAAACACGATTCTGTCTGAGAGACGGCATCCCAGGTTGAAAACTACAGCAGATTTTCTTTGATGGTTGTTTTAAAAAAGCAAAAAAAATATTTTATGTTGCCACTCATCCACAAAAGATGTTTCTATCTGGAAGAGCGGAAATTATCCTCTGAAAGATGTCAGCAGGCCAACAGTGTCTGAGGTTAGAAAATACACAACGTAGAGAAAGAAGCGAAGGGCAGGAAAGGCTGTAATTTTTTTTCCAGAATTTTACTGGAAGAATCTAAATTTTAGGTTGACAATTTATAAATGGATTCACAACAGCTTTTTTGTCCTGGCTTTGAATTCGTCATACTTCTGTGTTTGGAAATGAAATTACCGGAAAATAAGATTTAACCGTTAACTGAAGAAGTACAATATAAGGAGCCGGGAGTAAGAAGTGCATCGTGGGAGTTTTGGGATGATAGAGTGATAGAGAGAAGGAAAAAGAGGATGAAAGGAAGAGCTGATAAAGAGAAGATCTGCGAGGGAGGAAGAGGATAAATGAAAAAGATGGGATGAGGAATTTTATGGTAGGAAAAACAATGGCAGGGATGAAAAAGGTTTTTCTCTCCATCCCTCTGATGGGTGGAGGAACACAGCTTGGCTCACCACGGTAAACACAGGACCTGCCACAACCACAACAAACCACAGGCTGCCTGGCGCACACAAACACACACAACGTCGGATGCTAAGCCTGTTCTGTTCCCTTTTCACGGACATACAGTGACACACAGAGCCCTCCCTCTGTGATTGACAGCTTGGGGGAAAACCACTCACAGCCACGGGGAGAGGTAAACCTTAAACCCAACCTACCGCCGGATGACTGACACTGATGTGAAAACCACTTCCTGTGATTGGCAGGTGAACTTAAGTCCTCATGAGCAAGTGATGAGACGGCGGCTTTAGGACGAGTGTGACGTCTCCGAATAGAGATGAGCTACCAGATCTCGTTTTAAAAATAACCTTAAATGTTAGCTTGGAAATTGCCAAACATACCTTAGAGTGGCATTTAGAGGAAAGTGTCACCCTTCATGTATGTGTCTGACCTTTGACCCGTACAAGGGGAGGTCAGTGGGAAGTCGAGATAAACACCGCAGCCCGTCCTCAGAGCATTAAAGCCTCATAAGCCTGTCATAATAAATAGCACTGAGGCATGCTCTTAGCTTGGGGCTCTGGTTTATGTCTGGCTGAAGGCTTAACTGACAAAAAGCAAAACACACAAAAACAAACTCTCCTACGACACTGCCAGTCACACAAAAAGAAGAAAAAACCACCATCTCTCATCCAAAGGGTGAAAAACGTATATAATATGCACATCAGCTTTTTTTTCAGACACCTTGATTCATATTTGAGTTTTTTTCTCTTCAATGTACATCAAAAGTTTTTAAAGTAACCTTTTGACCTCAAACAAACATGTAATTTATAATAGTTTTCTCTCATTTTTAATCAAAAAAAATCAAATCTTTGTTTTTTTTATAGTTGCTGAAACAGGACGTCTGAAGACCTCACCTTCGATGGCTCTGATGATAGATGGAGGTTCAGTTCAGCCATTTTGAAGCTCATTGGTAAATGAGCTTTAAAATGCCTACATGGAGGATGTGCTAATCTTAGCATTAACAGCTGCTTACTTGCTGAATTTGCCAAGAGCTTCAGCCATCCCTGTATTTATAATACAAAGGGTTATAATATTCCCTCTGAGCAGCACTCAGACCTGCAGCCTGGATGCTGCAGTGACTCGGTGTTGGAAAATGTCTCGACAGGCTCCAGCTACTCAGCATGCTAACTTCAGCAGAAGTGAAAGAAACAGGCGTAAAACAATGAGGCCGCTTTCTGCTTTTTGAGACGGCGCCTGCCAAGTAGAGGAATTGAACTCGCAATGTTTCTAATGACGGCTTCTCAACAGCAGCTGTTAATTCTAACAGTGGCCGCACAGCAATAAGAAAACTTACAGACAGCTCCTTTTAACATATCAAGAAAAATCAAACCTTAAAAACTACATGATTGCTGAGAGCCGCCTACTTGGCATATTATGACTGTACATTACAAATCAACTCTAAATTATTTTTCTGGAGAATGTTTTTTGTGACTTCCCTCATTTAATTTGATATTTTGTTATGACTAACATAAAGAGCAAACAGCAGTAAACACATTAAAATAAATAAATGCAACTATGCATATTCCCACACCCATTATCGTGCCCTCATCTTCCCTAACAATATACATTAGCCTTTCAGCCACCCTTTTTTTCCAGTATATATTATTCCCATTACTGAGCCTTAATTAAAACCACACAAACTGTCCTCTAATGGAATCGGCGCAGCACAAATCGAAACTCATTAACTCCCAGAAAACTCTCAGACTGAACAAAATGTTCCAAGATGCACTATTTTCTTTAAAGTTTGAGAATGTGCATAAGATGAGCTCTGTAATTAGAAATGTTAACAATCACACCTTTGTGGTCACAGAGAGGAAGGGGCGTTACAACTCACCTTATTCTCTCCTTCGATGACGATAACGGGCACTGAGGTTGCGGGCCAGCGGTGCTTTGCAGGGAGAGGCTTGTCACAGTTCCACAGCACAATGATCTGAAAGAGAGAGCACAGAAAGGTCTTCTTACTGTCACCAAATACTTGCTCTGTAATTAGATTTCTCCAACCAAAACATCTCGCAGCACACTCTACACTGTTGCTGAATCAACCCAGTGAGCAGGTGACATTTACGTGCCATGTGGCCAGCAAATGTCAGCTTATTACAGGCCGATTGAACGTTAAAGAGCCAGAAGGGCAACTGAACTGATAAAATATTTCCAATTATGTTTCCAGAACAGTTTGTACAATTCGGTTCATAATCAAACAGCCGCATCTTCAGGTCATATTTGTAACTGTTGTGCAACATGTTGCTCTGGTTCACATCGTCTTCACGCTCCAATCGGATGGTGTCCAGCATTAAGAGGAAACATGTTCTGGCCCCTGACATATCATGTTTCCCATGATTCAAACCGTTGTTCGACGACCTGCAGATCAGCCATCATGGAAATGTTGCAAGGAGTTAACCTTCCCCATTGACTGTGCTGCGACAGCAGACCTCATTAATGTTTGATGGGAAACGTACACAGATACACACACGACATACGACTCTTCTCACGCATATTACATTTTATGTAGTTTGTAGTTTGTAGTCACTCGCTAATCTCCACCCCGTCAACCTTTGGAATTCATTGAATCAACGTGCATGAGGCTGTAGACATAGGAACATTGTGAGTGTTTTCAGAATTTAAAAAGTGTTACAAATGAAACAGCAGAGGGACGTATCAACATCCAGTCCTGTGGTGTGTCGTCTCACCCCTGGCCTGGCTGAAATGTCCTTGAACAAGTCAGTAAATTAAACCAACCTACTGCAGTGCTGCAGCACACACCATGCTTCAGACCACAGGACATTTCCCTGCAGGGATCAATTAAAATTTCACATTATTCTAACATTAACTATGTCACACAGAGCGCTCCTCCTAGGGGACTCTGCACCCTGACTGGACCTGCCGCATGATGAGCCGGGAGCCAGTCGGGTGTCTGTGACTAGAGCAGCTCTGTGCTCACTGAGTGACCTAGATGGAGGACGGGAAAATGTCACTTGTGTAAGAAAAGAAAATCGACAAATACACAGAGGTTTTTGAAGCATTGCTAATTTACCTCCTCGCCATAGGAACACGGATAAAACAACTAGCATCGATCATGAGGCTGAATCTGAGTGTTTTTCATAGCAGGGTAACAACAGGTATACAGTCTGCACACACAATGGGAGCTGAGGAACATGTTAATCCACTACTACGGGCTTCTATTCCTGTTTGATTGGAAAGACAGATGGTCTCTCTGTGAGCTCACCAGTTCTGCTCCAGGGCCGACGGTAGCATTGTGAAAGAAACTGCAGCCCGAGCAGAAGAAACGCTTCCCTCAGACTGTGCGTGCACACATTTTGCACACACAGCGGGAGGTCCGCGCTGTCAGCATGCACCTCAAAAGCTTTCCTGCGTCCAATTTAGCCTCTTCCACCCTCATGTGTTCCTTCAGTCTAACTTCCATTCATTTATTTATGTCGTTTTCCTCATCCCATCCGCATTCACAGCCTGAATACGGTGAACACAAAAGCACTTCCAAAAGAAATAAGACGGCAGCACAGTTCACTCATCTGACCTGCTGCTATGTTTGTGACTAAAAGTGAGTTAATAATGGAAAGTCTGGTTGCCTTTGACCACTCACCACTTTGTAGCCTCTTTTTTTTTTTTTTTCTTTCAATGTACTGAAATATGTTCATACTGACAGCTGGAATAAACTACTTATTTTGGATCTGGTGAGTCTGAAACTATTGCAGATTGATGTTTCTCATTTTTTTACAGAGCTTTTGGTAGAACCACATGGTCTTCATCGGGGGATGAGGTCCAGTTGTAGATGTTCCTGTCAGTGTTAGCTCCAACTCAAGCTCCACCTATTCACTTGTTCTGGAGCTTTTGACCATTGAGTACGGTGACTTTGATTGGAGTTTAGTCTGTCAAGAATTATTCAGTTGTTATATGCCGAATTATTTCAGACTGCATTTAATTTGCCTTGCTTTTAGACAAAATTCGAAGGGGCATTTTACCAACTTCACCACCTCAAAGTTTGTTTAGTAGTAATGAAGTATGGCTATAAAAACAGCAGACAGTGGTTCTGTATTAGCTCTTCCAGATGGAAGATGAATTCCAAGTGAAGGATATGAACATTTATCAGGCAAAAAAAGTCCAATTAGAGATGTTACCTAAATGCATTATTGGAAATGTAGGATCCGATGCTGCATTAATATTTGAGAAACTTGAAAAATGATTATTTTCATAATCATACTGACACTAGTAGCAAAAAGTGATATATTTCGATAGTCTACATGTTAACCACATGGACGGCATATACACAAATACACACATATAACATCAGACACAGCACACACACCTATACAACCACTCTGCCCACGTAAAAAACACACACATTCATACTACATAATGGACTGCCAAAACAACTAGACTCATACACACAACTGCCCCCCCCAACACACAACCACAGAACTGGACGTTTGTACGTGGCACTCACACGGAAATGAATCACTCCTCCACAAAGCACAAATTCGCTTACTCATAGACTCTGCCGCGCAAACAAGCAAACAAAGGCACACACATGCACACCCACGCGCACAAACACACACACATTCACATAAAAAAACAAACAAAAAAAAAAACAAACCAGCCACTGGGGACGAAATTCCATTTCATTTCCGGCAATGGTAAGGAGCAAGCAGGGGAATCAATACATGCTGTCTCCAGCTGTGCTTAAGGGGGTTTCACTGCCATGGAGACAGATGTAGCACTGCTCCAAACTGCCGCTCTAATTCAATCCAACGCAGTTTACACCCGCATGCACGCAGGACGGAGGACGAGTTCTGTTGTTGGTCTGTTTGGAAAATGTGAGCCATGCAGGCCAAATAATGTGGCACGGTCCGCAAGGAGTCACCCGCTGGAGATCAGTGGAGGATTGTGGGGATGCTGCAGTGAAGGCAAACACACACACACAGACGCAAATCCTTTACCTGGGCACAGTACTGGGACTTGGCCACGGCTGCTAGGAGCTTCAGTATGGGCTGGGACTGGGACACCAGAGGGGAGACGGCATGGATGACCGCTGTGAATTTGGGGTGCGGTTTGATTCCTGGAAACAAAAAGACAACACGCATTACAGCACTTCAATAAATCCCAAAAAACAACACCAGCTGGAGCAAGGTGAGCTGACTGTCAGGCACAGATGTAATTTCAGGCACTTTGAAGAGAATAAAGTTGGGCAAAAACTGAAGGCACTCATTTCCGAGCACTTTGTGTCTATTTTCAGTGAAATATGTTACTTGCTATGAGTCTGTCTTCAGTTCAAATAATATACATGTCAGGGATGTGCGTTTCAAACTATTCGACAATGTTAATGTGTTTTGAAAATGCCAGCTCTCTTGATCACTGAATATTTCATTTCAGAAACGCTTCGGCTGAGTCTCCCACCCACTGAACAGATGACTAACTGCTGATGTGACTTTAAATTCAGCCGGACTCGATGTTGGAATAGAGTAATTGAGGCTGAAAATCAGCAGGAAATAAGATATTGAGCAAGACGGATCATAGAGGATGTCCAACGTTTCCTAATTTAAATCTAATCTTACCCAAACCAATAAAGCATAGCGTGGAGGAGAGGGCATTAGAGGAGTCTCCTTTCCGCTATGAGCAACTTTTTATGATGAGGGATATACGCAGTCTTCAAACTCAGTAAACTGTGCATGTGATTCGTAATGAAAAAGTAAAGAGTCCACAAGGTTTTTAAACACCTGTGGCATACATTTCTAACAAGCTCATAAACAGACTTTCATGAAACATTGAATAAATCCTGAAGCAGATTCACTGTCACTCAGGTCTGAATTTTGGATGTTTTCTGCCTTTAGTTCATGATTCTCGGCAGCTTTTATCAAATCCTGTACCGTCACATTACACATCTCACCTGCTAAGTGCCTGCAGCAAAAGAACAGACCGGTTAAGGACTGACTTTAATACCCAGGACCAACAATACAGGGCTGCTTTAGGACTCAGTGCTCATTCCCTTATATATAATTTAAAGGATTCTTTACATTAGATATAAGATAGATATACATTGATAATTCAGATCATTTTCAGAATGGTGCTGCCAATTTTCTTGTTACGTCTTGTGCGTCCACAAATCTGCAATTTCCTGATGGTGGTTAGATTTCAGATTTTTAGAGGAAATCGCTAGCCTGCACAGACCCTTTGGGATGAGGGGGGAACATCGACCGGTGACATCAGCTGGCGTTATCACCTGACATCGGTGTCTGACCTCTCTGACGCTAGTATGGCACTAGTATTAGCAAATCCCCCCCTAACAGTTTCTGGGATCCCAGAGGAGTGAAACCTGTTAAAGCAGCATATTAAAGTTCTTTTTTTTTTGGAATGAGATATCCAAACATTACAAGCAGGTGTTAAGTTCTCGTGTCTACATACTTCTGGCTATGTAGTTGGTAACTAAGTACGCAATGATAAATTGCAGGTGGACTAAAAGTTTCATCGGCATTAGCTTGAATTATAGTTTTCATTTACAGTTATATGATTTTCAGAGTTCAACATGTGGTTACTGCTATTATAGTTTATTGGTAAAGCTGTTCAGGTAAACAAAGCCCATTCAATGCAATTCAGCACAACAGCTCAGCCACATCTTCGCCCTTTACAAAACTGGAGAAGACAACTGCATTGCAGCGAATGGCATTTCTAATATTATTCTGCATTATATTCTTATCAATAAGAAGCTGTTTAGTTCCACAGCACTGCAAAGGACATAAAAATAAACATTTTGTTAAATGAATACCTCTAACCCCGACATCATCGTCTTTGTAAAAGTAGATGTTATGGCTCTTTTACTGGATTTTATAGATGTATCTAAAATTCTACCCGGTTAAGGGATTTCTATTATTTGCGGCACAAATAGTGTTTGGCGTCTACATCAAACCTTCGTTTTACTGAAGCAACAAAAACAAACCCTGCTCCTGCTGCGTGTGTTAATATGCATGATGAATGTGTGTGTGTGTCATTATTCTCTACTAGAGAACATGAAGAATGTCGCTTGGAAACAAACTATTCTTTGATTTTACTCATTTGCCCATCAGCGACAAGCCATCTTGTCTCCTAAAAACCCGTCCGTGTTTAATTGCTTCCTCTTTGACAAACAAAGAAACTCACCGCTGCTGTAATCCATGCCTGTCAACGTACCCATCCATTTTAATATCAGCTCTCCACCCCGGGTGCTAAATCAGCTGAATTTCAGTATTTGTAATATTGCCGCTAGTGCCTGTAAAGAGGGATGCGTGTGTGTGCTTGTGGTGGATGATGATGATGGAGTGAAGGCGTGAGGAATGGACAGGCTCTCGGGTCACAGATATGTGGCGACGGAAAACTCAGTGTCAGTGAGCCTTAGCGGGAGGAATTGGCCACCGCTGCAGCCGCTGCAGCAGCAGCTCTGCTGACTCGAAAACCAATGATGGACAGGCTGGTGTGTCAGCAAGACTAATACAAACATCCGTCAAAGGCCCATTCCTTCACTGCACTTGCTGCTAGATACAGTCATTGGAGCAGGGCAGTGGATCAGGGCGGATGGCCATATTTCTGCTGCTCAGACAAGGTCTAAATCCACAGCCGCAGCTGGAGGTTAATCTGCTGAAATGTTTCTCTTTTACAAAAACTGTGACGCAGTCTTTGGCGGCAGCGTGACGGATGGCAAGGAAACTGTTGGAGCAACATTTTCTGATCAACCTTTATGGATCGGTTCGTTACCACAGAGCGGCAGTGAATGCACGATCGCCGTTACGTAACAGCACTTTGTGCGCTTCATGTTGTTTCTGTGTGCTTGTACGTGCATGCGTGTGTGTGTGTTACTGACCCAATGTGGCGTAGTAGAAAGGAAAGTCTCCCAGGTATCCAGAGTACTGCGGCAGGGCGAAGAGTCCCCCAGGATGGCTGTTCCACATCAGGCTGCTCCTGGAGCCGTGCTCCAACACACGGTCCTGGATGATCTGCACAAAAGAGGCACAACAAACTGATTCAAAACTGATCAGAGAGTATTTTTTTATTTGATTTAAATACAACGTCGAGGACATGACGCATTAATGTGTTACAGAGTTTCACGCGGTCTTTCAATTTTAAAGGTCCCCTGTGAAGCTTCTGACCTCTGGCGCTGCTTTGTCCCCTGCAACATGATACACGTCCCTGCCAATGATTTTACATTATTCAGTTGATCTACAGAGGGCAGTAATATGTCAAACAAGAATGTGGAAAGAACAAAAATTCGATAAATAAACAATACCGGAAGGAAAATGCTATTAACTCCATTGGACCTCGATGTGACAAAAATCAAAACAGTGAATGTGACATTTTGTTTCTAAGCTTATTATTTGTTTCCAAGATTATTTTCCCCCTCCAGTTGTTACTTAGTTGACTGGAAATGAGTCTTTGCTTGTTAGTGGGATGGTATGGGAATTCAGGCCCCCTGATTATGGAAAATATGAAATCACTTCCGTCTTCACTGCATTAACTGTTTGTTTATTTCCACTGATACTTAATGAATGTAGTCTTGTATCTGTGTCCTCAAAGAGAAATATATTCCTCCTGAAGTTAAATAATTGTGTTACATATTATTTTTGTTTTAGGTGATGATGGTGGATTTTATGAAATAGGGATATTTTATTTTCTAAAGATTTGGGACAAAAAAAAAAATTTGATCTTGAGCTACAAAGATAACACTGAGTTGATCTGACTAATCCCTCAGAGCAGGGGTTTTTATTTTAAAAGGATATTACAGCATTTCAGGTTGTAATTCTATAAAGTTGGAGGACTTGACAGATGGTATATATATGTATTTATGGTAAAAATAAAAGCAGTACAGTCAGACACATGGTGACTTTCTGCTCCTAGTGTGGGTCCAGCGCCACAGGAGCCTACAGTTTTCAGCCAATAGTGTCTCTGTGTTCGAGCCTCCCCGACAGATAAAACACCATCTGCCACTTACAAGGGCAATCATTTGTTGAAGGCACAGAGTTTAGCCTCAATTCAGTTGGGGTACAATCACATACAGCATTTAAATTTTTTTTTTTTTAAACAAAAAGTAAGAATAATGACGCTCAAGATGTCTAAAATAACCATCAATCAACACTTTAATTTAGGGAACAGATTACATTGATGCTGCCAAATTGTAAGGGGGGATGAGTTTGTTCAAAATTTTTCTATTGGCCTTAAAGAGCTGCGTTGCTTTGACAACCACGAAGCTCCTTTTGGACCCACACTGATGCCGCCACCAAACTTTTAATTACAGCGGAGTCTCTCTGGTCTCTGGGCCACCCTGCCATTTGTAAGCCTTTCCCTTCCTATACTCCTAGAACTTTAAACAAACACAAAAATTACCTTTAGACAACATTTAACATTTTTTTGGTCTGATCACAGAGGACTCGTAAAAATCTGAAGTATTTGTGTTGATAAAGAAGCAAACGTTTGCCTTTGAGATTTGTGCCGGTTGAAATATTAAGGATTTGATCAATGAGCCCCGTAATCACAACTATAAAAGATTTCACACTGTGAAATGAGTTTTCACGGAAATGGCAAGGAGCAGATAGTCATAAATGTGAATTAATACCAACACCGCTAATGTTCCAACTTGCAATAATCTCTTTTCAGTTCGGAATAATATTCGGTGTGCTATTCAAAACTCAGACAGTGAATTAGAGCAGGTGGAAAAACCATTGTAAGAGCAAGTCTGCAGGCGCTGCATGAAAGTTAAGTCGCTAGCTGAGCTTTCCAAATGTTTTCTTTGTTACCACCTCAATAGCAGCTATTGATCGTGTCAGGAGTGAATCACTGTGGCACTAAGCAGAACTGAAAGATATCTTAGTTATTGTGTAATATTTCCTCCACAGACAAACCAAAGTCAAGTCTTTGGGGTTTTTTTTTTTTTTTTTACAAAAAAAAAAAAAAGCCCCAAAACAGATCAGCAAGTCACAGGCATCTTTGTCCATCTGTTATACAGAAAAAGAAGGAAAGAAGAGTGGCCAAACATAAACAGAGTCATCAGCTGTATCTTAACCGCGATTGGAAAGACTGGCCCGGATCCTTTCTGTGCCCAAATGGAGAAGTCAGTCAAATACTTGGACTTGAGTACCGTGGCACTGTCCGTCCCCAGGTGCTGCTTGCTGCCGGCCTCTGCCAAACACACAGGCAGGGGAAAAAGAGATACTGTTGCTGTGCCCTTGAACCATGCTAAATTGCTTTGGTAAAACAGACACAGGTTTGCAGTTGTGTTTTATGGCCACAATTGAGTCGGGAGGTTGTTACCGGCTCGGTGAACCAAAGGACGGATACGTACAAAGAAATGTGGAGGGTCAGGTGGGCAGCAAATGGCTGTTTCATTGTAAAATGAAAATAATAATATGCCCAGAGAGGGAATTACTGTAATAAAACTGACAAAGCCACATATGCATTTGTGATTTGGAGGAAGATGTGTTCAGAAAAAGGCCAAAAAAGGACAGTGAGGCTTTTTTATTTTTTTTATTTTCCAAGCTTTGTCCCTAAGGGTAGTTGATAACCATTTGCCTCAGCTGAGCAGATTAACTCGAAATCCGTTAGTTTCTCTATAAAAGCCACTGCCTTCCACCTTTAAAACCCCGAGCCCTTTACACCTTATGAGGGGCAATTTTGCTCGCTTGGCTGCAGCTCCTCCCCCTCGGCAGCCCTCAGTCGGGACATGATGGACGACTCAATCTCACCTCAGAACAGCCACAATCAACCAATTAGAGCATGATAGATAAATCCTGCTTCTCTGGGAGCACACTGTGAGCTTGGCTTTAATAGGTGAGTTTAATAGGTGTATCAGCGCCACAGATCAGGCTATATTGACCTTGTCATTGGTCGAAACGTGTCCAAATCCCGACAGGAAGTGCCACATAATAGGCTGAAGTGGTGTTTCCATTTAGCTTGCCATTCCTCCAAACATGCTCACAAACACCAAACACACACACACACACACACACGATGACATAGACACAGAGATTGGAGTTGCTGTGGAAAGTCATTAAAAAGCAAGAGTGTGTTTGGGAGAGTGCGTGAGGAGATTCAATCTGCCAACATATCGGAGTGTGTATGTATCACTACAGATCGGCAGTTAGGACCGGAGGTGGTTGTGGGTGGGGGGTACAGGCTCAATAGGACGAATAAACCATGTTGCTCGTTATATTGGGGACTGCCATGGCAAGGCCATTTACATATGTCACCCATTCTCCTCTTCTCCCTTTGTTCCACGTCTCTCTTCCTCTCCCGCTCTTTTACTGGACAGTCAGTCAGGATTACGTGTTTAGCCCTTGCTGTATTCAAAGTGAACATGCATGCACGCACACACACTGAGTCACAGACTTTCACCATGTCACCTTGCTCTTTAGTGTGGAGTGACAACATGTCAGCAAGGTTATGCCTGGGTGGTGCCATGTGTATCTGGGCTGACGCACAGTGACATATGGAGATGTGTTTCTGAGTTTGTGTGTGTGTGTGTGTGTGTGTGTGTGTGCGCGCGCGTGCGCGTGCGTGTGAGACATAGAGAGAGCCGGCTAAGATCAGACAGACTCGAGACACCGAAGCCACGACCCATTACGTGTGCTGCGTGTTTGAGAGTGCGTAGGTGCTCGCAACTGTGGAAAAAGTCAAATTCAGATGTAAGGTTTGGGAGGTTATACCGTAACTAAGACTTTAGCACTGAGAGGAGTCTTGCTCCCAGGCTTAGTGGTGCAGTGAGAGAGTAAATTAAAAGTATGATGGGATAGTTGAATGAGAGAGGAGGCAGAATGAAGAAGACATTTGTAACCACAGCATGAAGCCAGCAGTTCACCCAGGTGTTATCCCTGCATCTATAAACTACTCAGTCAGACTGAGTAATGGGGAGAGGGGATTGGATAGATTAACAGTTTGGTTTTTTTTTCCCAGTCACAAATTCCTTAATTGTTGCCAGAGCAGATGGGAGTGACAGTAAGAGGTCAGAGGCCTCAAAGATTAAAGTGAAACTTCACTTGAATTTGTCTTTTGAGTTAAAATGTTGAGGCCTGAATGGCGACCGTAAAAAGTCTGACCGTCAACAAGTACAACTGGAAACGATTCGAACATTATCACTTTGTCGAGACTTTGGCCGAACTTCCCGTCTCCAGCCTCACACAACGACACACAATGAATATTATGTTTGTGTTTAATTCATTCATTTTGCATCTATATGCTGTAGTCTATCTTTGGGACCCTTTTACACCTCTTCAAAGTCTTTTTGTATAATGTAAGTGAGCTCCTTAACTTTCAAATATAAATATAAGCAGTCGCTTCATATAGGTACTCTGGCAGAGGGGAGCCTTTGACCCATCCATGCAAATCACTGCAACCTGCCTGACAATCTCATTTATCTTTAATACTGCAGCCTTTCTGCCTTTCCACGGAACTACAAAGGCCTTTTTTCCTTTGGAAATTATTGTGCAACAAAATTCACGAACTGCTGCGTTTCAACCCTAAAACGGCCTACAGCCATATTTTGCTTCTCTTTTGAAGGCACAAAGCATAAATTGGTATGAAAATATGCCAGTGCAGCTATTTGACAAGGTCACTATTACAATCCATTGGAACTGTCAAGAGTTCGCAGTGATCGCGTGCGCTGTTCTCCGTGAAGGACGACTACAAACTTTCCCACTTGAGTCCCATTTAAGGTCACTGGTTTTGAAAGCAACAATAGAATATTTCTTTTAATCTTTTCAACTATGCTATGAATATTACTCCTACTCCTACAGATACTACTAAGTTTAATGCACTTATATCAACAATACTTTTACAGAGATCGTGATAATATATTGGAAACTGGGGGTTGACAACCCACATGCAAAATCCTTTGTTGTGTGCTTTGAATAAAACAAAAGGCAGCCTGTGGGAAATTCTCTGTGAACATGTGTTCAAGCTTCACTTTTGCTCTCTGTAAACAACACTTTGCACCCTTCCATTTTGTTTGTATCCTTGTGCCAGAGACCACAGTGACACCTGAAAATAAAGTGACGATTGCAGAGTCTGCTTTGACAATGCAGCCCTCTTAGAGAAAGATTGATGATGGTGGAGCCGGACAGAGTAAGGCTGAGTAAGGCAGGGAGGCCAAAAGGCCAGATGGTGTGTGTGTGTGTGTGTGTGCACATCTCTCTGCATGTGTGTCTATGATCCTCACCTCCAGTGTGGTCAGCACTATCTTTTCCACAGAGGAGAAGTAGGCCTCCCAGAGGAACTGAGTCTGCTGTCTGAGGGACAGGATCTTATCCTGGTGGATGGAGCGCACTGTGGTGGGAATCTGCAAACAACAAACAGCCAGTCAGTCAGCAGTAAATATGAGCGGGGGCTTCTAATGATTGATCTGGGACCTTAAATGTGGTGACAGGAAGATTGAAATTGGTCCCAAGGATACACTCAGGAAACTCCCATCAACAGATAAAGCACATCACAGTTTGGAGGCCTTGTGAACTAAAGGCTGAAGCAGATAATGCAGTGTTTGGTTTTTGTTTTTTTCAGGCATAGACACAACAGTTTTTAGATAATTTGGGTCCCAGTCTCAAATGTTCTCACACTAATTCCCAGGACAAGCCCTTGGGGGAGAGTTAAGCCCCGTGTTTTCACGAGTAAAGTGCCAGATTTGAATTTCTTTCAGGTCTTTACATGCTGACCGTTGGGATTTAGCATTTGAACAATTTGCCTACAGAAGTCCTTGTAATAACAAAGGTGAGTTTCCATTTAAGGTCTGCCCATTCATTATTTTGTTCCAGAATTTTCAGAACCGAATGTCACCTTTAAGTCAAACATTTCACCATTTCTCATAGCTGACAAGGGACCGAACTTTGGAAAGAAACATGCATGAGGGTACTTTTGTCAAGTCAAGAAATGTACATTCAGACCAAACTTTCAAATCTCAAGTCATGTAAATTCAGTCAATCCAAGTCAGCGGTCAAGTCCTGCTTTTTGAGACATTCTGGGAACTGCTGCCAATCAACTTTCTTACTGTGAGTGTGAAAGAATCCAAAGCATATTCACGTCTGAATGGCGAAGCAGCGGTTAGTTCAACTCAGCACAAAGAGTGGAAACTGTTTTACAGGTAGTCAAATAATGAGCCAACACATAACCACCCATCACCCACCACACTGTGGTGCTGGTGATGTAATGCCGTACGGAGTGATTTGTGAAACAATTTAAACCTTTTAATACGATCAATCATGGGTTGAATGCCACAGTTGATCTGAAAGTTGGTCCTGAACATGTGTGTCCCTTTATGGCCCCAATCTGCCATCATCTAAAAGAAAGAACCATCTCATGAAGCAAACATCGTTTCATGTTGCAGAAATCTGCAGGAATGCAGTCGTGTCGACGTCAGGTCTCAGAGAGCAGAAGCTGTTTTGAGGGTCCTGCCCTTTGTTGGTATGCTGTTCCTAATAAAGTGCTCGGTGCGCTCATTGTTTTGTACATTTTGTTGTAAAATATGTAATTCCAGAGACAGCTCCAAGATGCTTCAGGCACATTTGGTGCCTGAGACGCCTAAGCTATAAAACTCAATGTCAAACAATATTATTACACACTTCACTCAAATTAAGATTTAATGGGCATATAATTACTTTTTCCCCCCATGAAGTTCAAGCAATTTCAGCCAATCCATTTACTCATTCCACTTATTTGCACTCTCATGTAATGATATGAGGATTTGAGTGACATTTTCAAGCAGCCAAGGACTCAGTCGGCTGGTTTCATTTTGTTTTTTTGTTTTTTTGGTTGACAACCATAGCACTACAAAACAAAACAGGAATTTTGGATCATGGAAAAGTCAGTGGGAACGTGTATGTGCATGTGCTAAAGGTATGAAGAGTCAGAAATGGGCTCCAGTGGACCTCTGTGGCGTGAGCGTGGATTTTGGCGGTTACCTGCAGCAGGAGCCTCTCGTCGCCGATGACTGCGGCCGTGTTCCAGTCAATGATCTCGGAGAATGGCAGCTCCCATCCGTTACTCAGCATTACCGGCACACATGCGGCCTGAGACACACAGAGAGACCATCACTGCTTTGTTACTGAACATATCGATCCCGATTATAAAAGCTTTGCTCATAATTTTTTTTATCTTTTTTTTTTTTTTTTTTTTTTTTTTTTAAATCACAATGACTGCACTGTGTAATGATTGATCAGCTTGTTTTTCTGTGACCTCTTCAGTCATGCCTAAATTCTCCATTCACCAGGAACAAGCTTTTCTTTCATTTTTTTCTGTCAAATGTTGACCATACAAGATCAGTCAGTAGCACGGGGCTTATTACTAAATTTTAACAAGTGAATGACAAATTTGAGGCAGCTGCTGCCTCAAATTTGTGCCTGGTGCCTCCTTGTGAAATCAGAGATTGAATGTTTGAGCAGATATTATACACCCACCAGTTAGGGGACAGCATTAACATTCATTTGGAGAATTTTTTCTATCCACCTGATGAATGCAAGTGCAGCATTCACTCTCTGTTTAGCTTCGCTTTGGGCCGCAAGCACATGGTCTTCGCTGCAAAGTGCAAACCGGTTCATCGCTCACAGTGTGTGTCTGTCTCTGTCACTGAAGTACTCTGTCAGTTTTTAGCAGTTTTCAGAAAACAGCTTCTTGCCACTACTGGAAGTGAGGTTGATGAGAGCAGTGGGAGCAAACCAAAACTTTCAAGTTTGGGGGCCTTACACCAAAGAGCTGAGCAAAAACCACTTGGGCTATCTATCCTCTGTGGGTTCCCCACTGCAACCAGCTGCTCTCAAATTATAAAAAAGAATTTGGTGTATCACAGCTTTATTATAATAGTTTTCGGAAAAGACTCAGTCACAGAGTGCATGCATGAATGTAGCCTAATAAAAGAATATACAAATAAAAACAGAGATAAGCTTGTACATAAATATATAAGCAGGGTAGCAGATAAAGAAGAATTAAGTCAATGAAAAAACAGCAGACAGGGTTAAAAATAAAAGCTGGTGTCAGGGCTACTGCTGTGTGAATCTATATGAAGCAGAAACATTTCTTCACTCAGCCGTAGAACTGGTGAAAGAGACTCTAAAAATTTCACAAAAAGAATTTCTTAATTACACAACTAATAGTTCTGTGTCTGATTTGGTTTATTCGATTTGAAAAAGAAAGGCTTTAATCATGTACGAGGCTGAAAGTTGAAGAAAACGAGCACGTTTGGTCTGCGTGGACTGTTTTCAGTTGATGTTAAGTGAGCAGCAGTTGGGCCTTTTTTTTTTTTTTCCACTTGCACTGGTTCACACATTGGCAGTGTGATGGTAACTTCAGGTGAATGAGAGTTAATTACTCAGATCAGGCAAGCAAGGAAAATGATAAAGGGCGAATCAAAGGAAATCAAAAAGCAAAAGAAAGTGAATAGATATATCTTTTTTTAAAAAAAAAAAGAAAAGACGAGTGTTAGGGAGGCTGAATGTGACCTTTGGCAAAGGAGTGGCAGAGGGATGGAGGGATGAGAGGAAAGGTAGAGGTAACAGCTGGTGTATATGTGTGTGTGTGTGTGTGTGTGTCCGTGGTGGGAGTTTGATGTAATGAAGGCCCTGTCACTCCCAGGTCATAAAGGTGTCAGCTAAACCAGAACTGGTCCCTGGGGCTCTGCTGCTGTCTCCTCCACACACACACACACACACACACACACACACACAGGGATGCATACCGATATATGAAGACACACAAACAACCTCGGGCATACACAAACTTGCGCGCGCACACACACACGGGGCTGACCTCTATCTGGAATTGCTTTCCATGCCAAGACCAAAGCCTGTAAATACTCTCCCTCTGTCTTCCTCTAGATGGTCTGAGTCGATGGATGGGGTGAGTCAGACAAATGGAGAAAGGAGAGGAGAGGACATTTTTCCCTCCTGAGTGAAGTGCACCGGTGTGTGTGTGTATGTTGGCCAGCTGATAGTAAGATAAGCACACTTATGCGGGTGCACTCTGCGGACGGCAGCGTTCGGTAAGGAGAGGTAAAGGACAGTGCAGTAGTAATGCAGAAGAGTGCCATGCAGTTGCAGAAATGGATGAACGGGGAAAAAGGGGATGTGAAGTGTGCGGATTTAAATGCAGATGCAGAATTAGAAAATGACTCCAGATGGGTGGAATCCACTTCACACGTAATCAAGGTCATGTCCTGAGGTGGAGGGTTCGTTACCTGCAGCAGCTTTAAGCTTTTGTTTTAACAGATTGTTTGAAAGCATAAAGCTCCATTTTTCCATCTTTCAAGCTCTTCTGTCAAAACAGTTTATTTTGAAACTGCAGTGCGTATAGATGTACCAGTAAGGACAAGAAAAATCTTAGATTAAAAAAAAAAATCATTTGCATGTTAAAATAAATATTTAGCTGTAAACATGCTAGTCACAGTAGCTCCTGAAGCGGTTTTCTTTTTTTCCTCTGTTGTCTAATATCCTGTTTGGGGATTTAATGTTTGGGACTCTACAACATTTCATTCAATTAATGAAAAACCCCACTAAGCTAGTTAGCAATCTCATTAGCGCCTGAACACAGTTTATTTGAAATATGGACTTATTTAGATCATAAATGATGCTGCGACAAAATCCCTTCCTCCATTTTGGACTCTGATTTCAAAAGAAAGCAGGATCATGACTGATCAAGAGGGTTCAAGAACCATAATCATTTTATATCAGATGTGCTATTATTTGAGCTTGTGTGCAAAAAACCCCAAAAAACAAAAAATGTTTTTTTATGGGTTTATATAGCTACACCGTATATTTTTGCTGTAGTTGTGGGAATAACTGCGTAGATATGATGCAATGATAACTGTTCACAAGCAAAATGATTGTTTGACTGCAGACAAAGGTAAGAGTTCTCTGACAGATTTATTGTTTCCCTTAAGCTCTCTGATCACCTTGCTGTTGACGGTTTTCGCAAAGTCAAGCGAGAGTTTAACACTTTCCCAACAATTTCCATTCCTGCGTTGCAACATGAAACTTAGCTCAGACACAGGAAGAAGCAGCTAATTTTCCCGGCCAAGGTCTTGCTTGTTTTTAATTACACTAATGAGGTGGTAATGCTTTGGTGATCCTTAAATGGTTGAGGTAGCACTATTAAAACAAATGCAAAGTGGGAGGTAGAGTGTGGGAAGCGCCTCTTTTTTCTTCCCAGTAATTTCGCTGGTAGGCATATATTTACAGCCGGTGCAGTGTTTTCTCATCCTAGGATAGTGTTTGTGAGTCTGCGTGTGTGTGTGTGTGTGTGTGTGTCACTTGTTTACCTGCAGCGCCTCAAGGAAGCGAAAGGAGCCCAGTCGTCTGCCGCGGGGCACCAAACAGAAAGTGGAGTTGTGGAGCATCTCCTTGTAGTCATACCTACAGAGATGCAACACACAGACACACAAACGATGATGAGCTCGCTGACATGAACCAGAGCAGGAAAAAGATGTGTAATCATTAGAGGAACAGTAAATACATTCCTGCAACTTGTTGTAATGAGCTATAATATGGTAGGAATCAATACTAAACATGACATTCACTATCAAGATTTTTTAGCAGATTTACATCAATATTCACTCATTTTCTCTGACATAGACCCAAATAGGAGGCAGCAAAAAACATGATAGTGATGAAGTATATCATAAAGAATTTTAAAAGGATCAGGTACACAGCACGGAAACAGTCTAAACTACTGTGCCTGAAGGTAAACTGTCATTAACAATCCTTTGCTGCAGGGATCGTTCAGTCTACCGCAGTTAGCATGGCGCGTCAAATTTGGACTTTGGTCCGTAAAGTGTTTACAAGGACAATTTAGTGATAGTTTAACCATCTGCCTTTGTTTTTCCTTCCAAATAAGTTTGGCTAACCTGAGGTTATAAAAATAAAATACAGCCTGTCTGACTGCTTGAGTCTCGACTGTTATTCTCAGAAAATCCATTTTGAGATAAATATTTCTTAAATCGTCTGCTTCTTGGTCACTTGGGAGCTCTTCTCTGGCTATTTCCTCCAACTCTCCCCATCCTCTCTTCCTCATCCTTTCTTCTTCCCTCCAAACCTCCATCCCGTCACCTCTCCCATCTGCCTCTTTCTCTCCTCGTCCCTCCGCCTCCACTATCTCACAAACCACATGCTCCCTCGCACAGCCCCTCTTCCCCACTCGTTGCCTTTTCTCCATGCATCTATCTCTTAAAGCAGAGGGAAGATGCTCCCTCCCCTCCCTTCTCTCTCCCCAGTCCTCCTCCTGCCCCCCTCAACCCTCTATCTCTCCAGTGAGGTGTATCTTATTGCTCTCCAAACAGAGTGATCAACCCTGCCGGGGTAATGAGCTGAGAGTGACACCTGCTTCCACCGCACAGCTGGCTGTCTCTTTTTGTGCATGCGTGTGTGTTTGTGTGTAACACAGAAAAAGACAGGAATAGAGGAAGAGTGTATGTCTGTGCAGTGGCTTGTGTGCTCATGTTTGCATGCATGCTACTTTCCTATGTTTTGACAGTTTGCCTTCACCAGCAGTAGCACAGCAATGGTGGCGTGTGTGTGTGTGTGTGTGTGTGTTCATACACTGTCTCGATGCTCTTGTTCTAATCCGTCTTTATTTTTCCTTCCACTCTCTCTAAATGTGGTCATGCCATTGTCTTGCTGTGTGAAACCATTTTTCTCAGTCTCTCACTTATATACTCAGATCTAATAAAAGTTACCGACAAAAAAGGCTCACGTGTTAGTCACCCACAGACCCAGCCATGACGGGAATTCTTGTCTTCAGTCTAATTAAAGCTTAAACCTATTTTCACTAATTATTTGTTTTTCACATGTCACCATGTGCACCAAGTCATTTCCCACTACCGAACAACACCGATCAGAACATTTAAACAATGAAAGCTCAGAAAAATCAGTTTTAATGTAAAAGAAGGAGAAGAAAAAAAGGATTGGCAGAATTTGTAAACCAAATGATAATCGTGCACCAGACTGCCTTTAAGAAAGTGTAAAAACAAAACAATTACTTTCATTTTGAGTGGAGCATCTTTGCTGTAATATTTTTTGTACATAGATGCACTCATGCTGATTAATTTTCCTAAATGATATTTTTAGTACTAATGACACCCATGACTTTCATTTTTGTAACACATAAATAGCAATAATGAGCCCTGAGGGGTCTCCAGGTTGAGGGTTAAGAGACTGGTGAGGCAGAAAATCATTTCTCATTTAGCTGTAGTCTATACAAGGTGAAGGTTACAGGAGACACACACACACACACACACACACACACCCCTTTACTGATGATGCTGTGAGTGTACTGTAGTTTGAACAGAAGTGTGACAATGATTTGCTGATGCTGCCTTCTGCACCTGTGAATATAGACTGAGCTGACGGAGGGAAGCTGGAAGCCAAACACCGTGCACATACACCCACAAACACACACATACAGACACACACACGCATGATTGTGTTTGCTGAAGTTGCTGGCTAGATCCTGCCTTGTCTCTCCTTTAGCCAAGCTCTAATGAAGTGCAGGGACATGACAGCCCATGATAAAAATCCCACCCTCATTCACACCTACATGCACAACGCTCTGCAGTGCAGCACATAACACAGTTATCAGGCGCACAGACACAGAAATACAGAACACCGAGACACACACCGACATACTCGCAGAGACACAAACAGCAAGAACTAGCGACAGCTGCACGCCCTCATATTGACGTTCTGTCACCTGTCGATGGAGACGAAGCTTTCCACACCAGCTGTCACTGGATTTGTCTTTTTGTGCATATACATATATATATATATATATATATGCACACACGCACACACACACACATTTGAGTATAACTGCAGGCAAATCTGACCAGCACCTGATGGCAGTGAATATCAATGCATGGATCTAACATGCAGTAGCCCCGTGGGATGTTTTATGTGCCCACTGAAATGTTCTTTCTGATGTTTGGTCCAACAGAAACAAACATTTGCATCATATCAGACCTGTCTTGGAAGAACGTATTCACTCCTCCGCTAACTTTTTTAGTATTTCATGACCTATATGTGAAAATGAAACTAGGTCTCTCAAAAAAATTGGGAGGTTTATGGGATGTAAATTTGCCACTGTCTCTCGAAAAAGCGCCAGTTGAAACCCTCCCTTGTGATTCATCTGCTGCGCACCTTAACCTGATTATGACTTGATTTGTGCCTGACGGAAGCAATTCTCCTTTTATGAGTGAGAGGAAGTTTAGAGGTTCAAAAGAGGTGATGGGGTCACAGGAGGAGGCCTCGACAAGTACGCCTCCCTGCTGTGTAAACCCACTTTCCCTTCCCCTTCTTCTTCCTCACTCCTCTTCTATCCATCCAACCTCCTGCCTATTTCAATTTTATGAAGAGTTCAGAGGTCTTTTGCTGTCTTCCGTTCCTTCATACCTCTCTCCTCTTGTCTGTCTAACAGCTGCCACCATTTTGTCCCTGCTGACCTTGAGTTGGCAGAAGGGAAGCCACTCACTTGGGCTCTGCTGAGTGTGATTGTGTATGAGTATTTCTATTTTTCAAACTCTTCCACTGTGTGCTACTCTCCTTTGTATACAGCAATGCATGTGTGCATTTGTTTGCACACATGCAGACAGAATGATGAAAGTAGGTGTGGGGGGGGGGGGGGGGTGACTTTGTGATGAAGGGGAAGCGACATCCTGCTGGAAAGACATGCAGAAGGGCAGAAAACATATAATGGATAGAAATCAAGTTAAAATCTAATAAAGCTTTGGAATGACCTCGGCATGAGCGTTCCTCAGTTTTGCACGCATACCAAAGAGTGAGTGCACTGGAGTGCACGTGTCAGCATATCCAACAACTGTGAAGCAGTTAAGAAACACATCTCTGCCAACCCCAGTGGCTACATCCTACACTGTTACCGTGACAACCTGTCATTAAGTGCCTTCATTTGCAGCATCTTAATTACATGGGATTGGCACATCGTCAACACCAACAGGGAAGTAGGAAGGTGAAAAGGGATAGGGGCTGAAAGTGTATTTTTTTAAATAAACACGAGTTTTGCTGATTGCCGTTAGTGCATTTTAACCGTCTCTGCCCTCATCTCCGTCAGCCACGCTAAGTGCTCCCTTATCACCAGCAGTGAACTCCTCACATCATCCCCCCTTCATAATCAGTAGTGACTTGATGAAAAAGTACAGCAGTCCATTTTACCTTCCCTCACCTTAGTCACTGAAGCTGCATAGCACACATAAGAAGTTTATGATGATTTTGGTTTAAGGTCAGTTCATTCTAGATACAGAAAGAGAACCAAGGAGGAAAACAAAGATAATAACAACTGGTGCTGTCTGACTTTACTGAAAAATGTCACCTGACTCATTTTAAACCGACAATCATTTCAATAAGCTGCATGTATGACATCATGTGATAAAATTGATGCTAAAATGACGCGTTCCTGCCAAAAAGGTATATATATATATATATATATATATATATATATATGATTTAACTAGGAACTGAAATGAAGCGTAAGAAGAACATGTGTCCAGGTATTTCAGCTATGTGAAGTACAAAATTTAAATTTCCTGCTAGCATTATCCTGTTTGGGTGTTAAATATATGCACCATTGATTGTATAACTAAACAACAGACTTCATGCGGGCCTGACTGAACAGTTTGAGAATTTAAAAACAACCTTAGGTGTTTATGCTCTAGAGAGCTTTTTTTTTTTTTTTATTATTATTAATGTAAGTGTGGAAGTGCAGATAAACGCAATGTTTTGACTTAAAAATATAATATTTCCTTCTGAAATGTAGAAATACAGAAGCACAAAAGAAGTAACCTTAACCACAAGTATCTTACAATTTTTTTTAGTACAGTACATGATCGGGCCCCGGATTCCCTAAGGTGTGCTAATGGTGCCTGTCCCCTGGTTGAGTAGACGATTGGTGCCGACTGATCCCCTGGACACGGAGCTCCGGGGTGATGGAAACAAAACCACCACCAGATTGAGTGTCTTCCAGGGATAAAGGGAAAGAGGTCCAATTAACTGCTTATTTAGACTATTGTTATATCAGCCTCCTGGACCTGTCTGCTGTCCCCCAGTGCCGCTTTCTTGCTAATTTCTTTCTCTTTTAAAGTGTGTGAGGCCGCCAGACCGTGTGAAAGAAATGAATGTCTGGAGGTCTGGTGATGGCTGGAACAAAGTCAGGGGAAGTGCATTGTTGTGAAGGGTTTGTGTGTGTGTGTGTTAATTTGGTTTCATCAAAGAAAAATAAACCCCCCTGCTAAGAACCTTTACCTGCAAATAATTCATTCATGATAAAAAAGAAAGCTCTGATTTCCTTTCGCTGCGCCCTTCTGTACACAAGAAAGAAGGAGCTCGAGATAAAGCCGTAGTACATCAAAGAATAAAAAAGTTATTCCCCATTATAGATGTCAGGCCACAGATGTGCTCATTTGTCTAGTAAATAACTCTCAAATAGAGTAAGGGACAGATTCCAGCAGTGATTAAACAGGAGCCTCGTACTCCCCATAAACACAAGTGTCTAAGTTGAAGCATATTGTTGTGCGTGTTCCCAGGAGACTACAACAGATGTGCAAGCTAAGTGAGCTTTGGCTCCTGACGTACTGAGATAGAGCACGTTTTTTGAGGGCGGGGGGGTGCATGTGGGTTTGGGGGGGGTTGCATACTTTCACATATGTTTCTGTGAGTGTGTGTTTGAGGATGATAATGTGTTTGCACATGCGTGTAGTAACAAACCTGAGCTCCAGAGGAGAATCAGCAGTGCGTGACTGGAATGTATGTCTGTGTGTTGTGCCCCCCCCGTATTTTAACCCCCTCTACTTATTTGCCCACGCTGCAGAGTGGGAGAGCACATGTATGCATCCGTATGTGTGTGTCCAGATGTGCGCCTGTCCATTCTGTCCCGTTGTCATCGTCCTCCTCCTTCTCCTCCTCTGCCATAACGCCTGCTGTACGCTCTGCAGCTAATTCATTAGCCTAATTAGCGCCCATTAGCCAGCTTATGCTAGCTCCCATTAGCATTCTAGGATGGAGCGACCCAGAGGTCTGCCTCGCCAAACAAACAGGCTTTCTGTGCTTGAACCTGTGAAGACCCGAAGGTCCATCCAATCTGATTAGGCCCCACTTACAGACCTCATCCTGCTCAGAACAAAGACTCCCATAGTCTTATATAGCTTGAGATATATAAGACACAGTGGAGTGCATGTGAAGAAAATGATGTCACGGCAAGCTGGTTTGACTGCCGGTGTTGGCAACACTTAAGAGTTGAAAGCAAGAATATGTGGCAGCAAAAAAAAAAAAAAAAAAGGCAATGCAGCAGTTACAAACCTGCTGAGGCCAAAGATATGAAGAGAGCCAGCTCTCTAGCTGGCACTATAATTTATGTCGGGTTCAAAGGTCCACATATGAAACAATATGTTTAAACACAACTGTATAGCTGAGCTTCTATCGCAGGTAGGCACTGACAACACATAATAAGATGTCCTTTTCCGTCAATTGGCTTTCAAATGTGTTTCAACGGGGACCTTTACGCCTGAAATACATCTTTTGTCAGTCTGACTGAAAAAAGCTTAGGTTAGTAGAAAAAAAAAAGGCTGTAACATTGATTTACTGACAAAATAAAAAATGTATAACTCTGAACAAATCCAAATTGCAATATCAGCCATTAGAATCATATAAAGGCATCTTATTGTAAGCGCGAGAGCCATCAAACAAAACCACAAAGCAATAAATTAATAAAACAAACACATCCAGATTGTAGCATTATCAGCCAGATGAGACTGCATTACAAGTGGCCAGCTGTTAACACAGGTGTGGCAACAGCAAACAAAACAAGTGTGCCAGTGTCATCAATTAAAGTGTGAAACAGGCAGCGACTCTTTGAGCATCAAAAATAACAAGAGATGATTGACTGACGGATGACAAGTCTGGGATTTTTCGGCTCTGATTCGGTCAGCAGAAACGAAGGTGCTGTTTACACTTATTTCACTGTTCTTATACACAGATATGTGAGTTGAAATCCAGTCCCGGTGGACTTCCCGGCCTGCTATCTAAACGCCTCTGGAGATGAACCTGAGAGCTGTAGTGAGACCAGGCTGGGACGTCCATCTTGACTGGATTTCATCATTTATATCTCTGTATACGATCTGAAGAAAGACTGGATATGACAGCTCTTTCTGCCCCATCAAGAACAATTTCTTGAGGGGAGTCTCTGATTGATAGGTCCATGGTAATACCGCTGACATCCCTTTCTTTCTCTCTCTCTCTAGCTCTCTTTCGCTCTCACTCTGCGTCCTTACAGGGCTTCTTCTCTCAACTCCCGGCACATTTTAACAACATTAAATTTAAAGCTACGAATCCAAACCCTGTTACACTGAGAGCATGTTTGTACAACCTGATATATGCCTCCCCCTCTGCTGTGGAACTGTACCCTTCACAGCTAATGTACATTAAGTCTCTTCTCGGTGCCAATAAATGAACCGCGCTTGTCGGATTTTGCCCGGAAAGTCGCAGTAACTCAGTGTTGCAGCTTGAATCCTAAAGTAAGCAGGTGTCGAGAATTTTTTAAGATATCACACTAGTTTGCATAATGGTGGTGGATCTGTATTACTATTCTAATGAGAGCCGGGCAGTAAGTACAGCCGAAGGTGATGTGGTGTGAAAGACTAAATCAGTAATTAAAATAAAAAAAATTAAAATTAAAAAAACATGTGAAAGATATGGCTCATACTTCTGGATCAGTTCAAGTCAGAAATCCCCCATATCCCCAATCCCCCATATCAATACATGTAAGTCTGAATATTTTACAAATACCCCGATAACAAGAAGTGCTCCTACCACGATACTAATTCAGTATGACTGCTTTATCCTTGCAATCTTTTCAATTTGTCCTCTCGGATTTTTTCCACTGCCAACAGATGGAGGCAATTTTTCAGTTACATTTAGTGTCTGTGCAGGAGTCAGAGTCCCGAACTGCACAAACACACACACACACACACACACACACACACACACGCACACCTCTCCAGAGGAAGGGAGGTTGATTTCAAACTAGTCCACACCTATTCCAAACGTGTACCCAGGAATATTTGGGGAAATTTGTTTTCCATGGGCAGCGAGAAGACTGCACGTCGACACAATCACACTTCAAACTAACACACACACAACTTGGTGATTGGCGCAGCACTGTGAGATATTTCAGATGAGGGGTCCAGAGCCTATGAATGTTCACTGGAGACCAGCTGTGCCTTGCTCTGCACTTCCAGATGGCCTCTGGGAAGACTCACTGTGCACATTCGTTTGTGTGTTCGTATGTTAAGTGTGTGCCCAAGTGTGTGTTGATCCATATGTGTGAGACGGTCTCAGATTTAGACATGTCAGCACATGCTCTGCGGCAGCCTCTTTTTTTAAACATGGACACATTTTGCCATCAGAGTCACTGAGACGAGGAGTTCAGAGGAGGCCGGAGTTACCCCACACCGAGATGTCCTTTCATCTGACATACTCACTCACACACAGACACACACACACTAAGAAAGAGAGGAATGCTTTGATTCGTTCCATCCACATTACGGTCGCTGTAGGCTCTTTCACTACAAATCTTTCTCCAAAATCTTGAATCCTCTGAACACACTTATTCACATGAATACAAACCAGCGCCCAAACATTCTTGTAAATGCACAAATTCAGACACTCTAAAATCCTGAATCCACGTTAATATACATATTTATCACGCACACACTAACCCCTCTTATTTTCAATGCACCACCGCCCATTATCTGGGTCCCATCTGCCACTAAACACAGGGCCGTCTTCCCTCCAATAGCTGAGTAGGAACTTAATCTCATCTAATTTCTTGTCTCCAAACGCATACTAATGTATTCCCTCTGAAGACTCCCATAAATTGAAATATAAACCTGGTCCTGGAGCCACCTGAGTCCTTCAGCACAACCACCAATCAAAGGATGCTAAGAAGCCGCCCTAAAGCTGAGCCACAGCCATCACAGTAAAAGGATGACAGGGTGCGCGGAGTCAGATGGAGAGACACACTGTCATCAGCCAAGATTGTCCCTTTGAAATGCTGGCTTCGCAAGAATTTGAAGAGAAGCAGGCTTCTTTTCAAATACAGGGTTGTGTTTTGACTGAGCTTCTTTTTTTCTTCAGGCTCTCTGGGGTCGAGAGAGTTTAGCTGTTGTCAGTGAAGGTGATGTAAACTCAGACTCACTTTAAAATACTTTCCCTGTGACTGTGGAGGACACTGGTGGCTCAGGGGGGCTTTCAACACAGACTGAAGTTAAAAATGCACTGCTGGCTCATCTTTTCATACACGTTAATGTGAAAGAATAACCAACCATCATCACCACCTCACACTTTATTTCTGGAGTATATGAATTATGTTAGGCAGCACGGCAGCATAGTGGTTAGTGCTGTTGCCCCACGGTAAGAAGGTTGCAGGTTCGGTTCCTTTCTGTCTGCCTTTCTGTGCAGAGTTTGCACTGTATAATACACATACAGGTGGTTCCATCCATGTCTATATCTGCACCCACTTATGTGACCAGGTTTTTATCAGGTATTAACAAATGGAACCATCTCCATGACAACTGGGCACCCTCCATCTGCTGATGAATACAGCGGGATGAGATTGAAAGCTTTGCTGAAATTTTTATTACACTTTTTTTTTCCCCCCTTTTCACTTCAATAATTAATGGATAAATAGTTGAATTAAGGATTTCAGTTCCAGTCCTGAGTATCAAAAGCTTTTGATGGAGGGGTAGAAGTTCAGTTTTATCTGCCTTTGTTGCCCAAATATGCCTTTCACTGCCATATAACCTCAACCAAAGAGAATGCAACCACTTGATCATTACATGCACTGGCAAAAAAGAAGTGCTCATTGGCCCTGTATTGCCTTTGGGAACCATTACATGCATGCTGGTTCAGCTAACTTCCAAATGTGTACCAGAGTAGGAGTATATATTTTCTTTTCCGAAAATGTGATAAAAATCAAACCCTAGTTTGATTTGATATTTCAGTTATCATCTTTGGTCATTCAAGACTGATCCTCCACGTCTTTTTCTCCTACACACACACACACACACACACAGGCGAACAGATTCACAATAACGCGAGAATGGGTTTGACATCAACATCAAAAAAGGAGCATGATGGCACCGCATGATACTGAAGAGCAGCATGATGTCTGAGACAGTCGGTGCCCTGAGTGCATGCGTGTTTGTGAGAGAGAAAGAGAGAGAGAGAAGGGGAGAAAGAAAGGAGGTACAGCTGTCAGTCATGAGCGGAGAGGCAAGCAAAGTGATACGCTACCCTGTGGGTTCATCAGTACCATGTGTCAGTCACACCCTGAGATCACATTGATTGTCTGTCGGCACCCATCTGAGTGCGTGCGTGCGCGCGTGTTTGTGTGCAATGCGCGTGTGTGAGAAAATGATGGTGAAAGGGGGTATATTTGGTCCTGAGAGAAACATCCCGGGGAGCGGGACACAAAGGACAAGAAAAATAATGAGTTAGAGAAAGAGGACGAAATATCCACAATGATGCAATTATGATTCAATTTAGATTCTCGCATCAATTATGCAAACATATTCAAGAGACACGTCAAATATTGATAGGCTTTTCAACTTCTCAAACTGTATTCATTAAGGAGCCAAAACTTCGCCCTGACTCTCTCATTAATCATGGATAGATGTCAGCTGGAGGTCTACATTCAGATTCAGCCCGCACTCGCAGTCAGCTAAGGCTGTGCTTTGTATTTGTGTGTGTCAGTGTGTGAGTTGCCACTGAAGCCGTTGTCGGCGTTGACCCCTGACCTGTCATGCAATTGTCTGCATGGCTGTAGAGTCAGTGTAGGTGGAGCTGCCGTGTTTCTGTTGTAGCTTTATTGACAGTGAAATAAATGTATTGGGAAAAACAAATGGCTGGATGCCATTACTGGAAATTGAGTCCTGATAGTATACCTAGGGGTATTGTTTGATTTTTTTTTCTCCTCATTATTGTTGAAAATGTCACACCTGAATGTCTATACTGAAAATAACAACTCATGTACATTAATCTTTATCGTATATATATATATATATTTTTTTAAAGAAACTTTTAATAAATCAGCCAATGAGCTGGTATGTTCTGGTGACCACTAGAGTATGAATCTCACTCGTAACACTTCATCTAGCCCAGTGGCTCCCAGTTTGTGGGCAGCAAAGGTGTTGGAAGGGGGCTGACACATTATCTAAACAGCTTAAACACATGTAAAATTGGCATTTTCAAATCATTTTAAGGCTTATTACTGTGAAACTTTGTCGCTGCCAGCTGGACCACAACGTGTACAAGTCTCTATACCAAAAACCAGAGTATCAAAATTAATAGCTGATTAGCAACAGGAAGAATAAACAGTCCAGACTGTGTCTGGACTGGTCATTTGATTTGTGGTCGTTCCTCCATCAAATAAAATAAAAAACAAACACTTTATCTTACCCTGTTTCTCATTTCTTTTCAGTTTTCTGTTATTTACATAAAAGTTTGCTTTGGAAATATTCAGCTTTTGTTTTTTTTTTTTTTTAAGGGATGGAGTTAGGGCTGCCAAGATTTTTGAAACTTTCAAATGAGGCACAGGTTGGAAAAGTTTGGGAGCCACTGGTCTGGCACCACCGCAAGATTTAAATCCATATATTGCTCTAAGAATGGTTTAAGAGTAAGCATCTCATAAACGTCTGTAAGAACCACAGTAGTGTACTCGCCCTTACATGCTAAAAGGTACATGGTCAAGCATTGTACTCAGAAGATGTGCTTCTTTCAAGGCACCTCAGGCTCTGATGGAGCTTCAGCTATGGGAATATAATAAACTGGTGGATAAACAGTAAAGTTAATAGATCAATGGATGGGTGCATTATTAGCATGCTGACATAGAAGCCTGAGAAGCAAAAGTATTGACTTGTGAACACATTTGCATTTAATATCACTCAGCACAGCCTCACAGATGCATTAGCACTCTTAGGTATTACACTGAGATGCATTTTGAAATTAGGCTTTCTTTACCTCCAGTGAAACAGGCTTTAACTTAATAAAACACGCTCTTAAATTAGCATTTATATAATTATTTATTAAGTGAAGACACTCGGGCTAAAGACAATGAACCTGGCAACACTTTCACGGTGCTGTTTTCCGTGGGCAGTGCTGTAGATGGATTTTAAGTGAATGTTCAGGTTCAGTCCCAATTACACCCTGAATTTGTTTTTAGAATGTATTTATTCTCTTTTTTCTCCTGTTGGCTTGTCATTTAAAAAGGTTAAATAAATAAAACATTAATAAAAAAAATAATGTACAAAATATTAATTCTGTACAGGATTACCGTTGTCAACACAAAAGTACTGATCTAATATTTAGGACAGGGTTTTTTGGGGGGGGTTTTGAGTAGGAGTATCATGTTGTGTCTGTGTTGTCTGTCTACATTCTTTTCTTCTGTTATGTCACCACAACAAAAACCCCCTTGGGTTACAACGGCTCCATCTCATTCATATGACACAACTCCGAAGGGCTCACCTGGTCTCATATGACTGAACTTAAGCTCTAAAGCTGGGTGGGGTTGCAGCACACGGGTCAAAGGTCACACTGGTCCGCACCCTGAGGAACAAAAGGGGGGACTAAGCCTTTCATAGCTGAGGTTAGCGGCTTAGATTTGGGGAGTCGTGCTGTCTCTGTGGGTGTGTGTACGTCTGGAGAGGCTGCATTATGCAAATCAGTGGTCACTTCAGTGCAATTGTGTGTGTGTCTGTGTGTGTGGTTGGTAGCTTCACTATGTGATGAACAGGCAAGGCAGCTTAAGTTTCTCTGTTTCAGTACAAAGTGTTGAGGGTTCAGGCTCATGTCAGACCACATATGTCAGTGGGTGTTTGTGTGTGCACGCTAACTGTGATGATGAACCCAAAGTGTAAACCTACTGCCCCGACTGCAGGCCTCCCCTGGAGCGCAGCACTTGGCTGGTTGGTGTGTCTCCGAAAGTGTGTGTGTGTGTGTGTGTGTGTGTGTGTGTACGTGTACAGGGACCAGCTGTTCTCCAGTGCTACATGGGGAGGTCAGGGGGAGACACAGACGAGCTACAGCTGTGGCCCTGGGGCTTGTGGGAACTATGGCTTGAACAACGTGGGAGAGGAGGAGGAGGAGGAGGAGGAGAAGTACAAGAAGAGCTTTAACAGGCAAAGCTGCATTTATTAGGAAGGATGTGAGAGCCAAATAAAGCTGGAGGAAAAAAAAAAAAAGAGAGAAGAGAAGACACGATCAGAGTGAGTAGAACAGAAATGCTGCAGGAAAAGTTGGCGTCCCTCCATGTTAAAATCATCTGGAGCTGCAAAAGCCCCAAAGACCAGCAGGCGACGTGGACTGCAGCATGTTTTGGCCACAAGGTCATTCTGCAGAGACATCCAATGAGAGGCACACAGACTCAGGGCTCATTTCCAACCAGCTGATCCAGACCCATCCGCTGCAGCCTCTTAGTATTCTGATCAAAGCTCTTATATTTAAGAAAATTAATCATGGATATAAACTCATAAACAACTTGACTTTCCTGGTGGAAAGCGGCCCCACTAGCCAAGATTGCAGAGTAACTCGAAATAAAGACCCTCCATTGGAGATAATGCTTATTTCAGGACAGCACATAATGTGATAAGTCTGAGAAATCACTTTATAGTTTTTGCAGAGACAATCATGAGCTGCGGTTGAGAGCAAAGGCCCTGCTCCAACAGAGAGAAACCAGCAGCAGAGAAAAGGGGCCTGACAGTGAAAACTAATAAGCCTTGTGCATTGGGAGAGAAATGGGCTCATCTCTCCGAGGCATGAAGAGAAACTATTGGAGCTGTTGTACACCATTTCCAAGAACAAAAAAAGAAAAAAGGAAAAAGAAAAAGAAATGCCTCATCTATGCTGAAACCTAGCACTAAATCCTTTCTGTCTGACAGATTTGGCAAAAGAATAATATCTGCGGGAAGAATAATATTTGCAGCCTAAATTATATAAGCATACGAGGGAATAGAGCGAGCGATGGAACTAGGCCAAAAGCCAATTTATGGCTTTTGTGGAAACCCCTCTAAAATACAGAGAGGGAGAGAGTGAGAGAGAAAGTTATTCAAGGTGCTACTTAACATCCTCTCTGAAAACTCTGATCCACTCACTTGCAAGCTTCAATTAAACACTGACGACTTCCATCTGTGAGAGAACCGGATGTAAAGCCATTAAAAGTCTGCCGAGATTAAAAGCAGGTGGGGGGTGGTAAAATAATAAAATGAAAAAAAAAAAAAAAGAAGAGGAAATGAGGAAAAGACTAAAAGAGAAGAAAGGAAAAGAGGAGAGGTGAGTCATTACAGATGACCTTCCTGTGAATGATTTGACTGAGTGAAGTCAGATAAGCCAAATAAGCTGATCTCTCTCTGTGTGTCTGTGTAATTATAATAACAACTCTTACATATGTCATAGAATAATAATATGACGTGTGTACATGTATGTGTGAGTTTCAGCAGCAACGGTGACACTGGAGGGGGGGTTAGATTGAATAAATAGTATCCTGGCAACATGCGCTGACATATTTGAGGCTAGATTTCCTGTAGCTGATAAACATGTGTTCAGCATGCATGCATGCTGTTTGTGCTACAAGCTTGTTGAGGGTGGAAGTGCACACACACACACACACCAAAGTGTGGCTTCTCTGCCCAGAGAGGCTTTCCTAGGATCTTCATACGAGAAACACCACAGAAAGTGATGAACATGAGCTGGCTGTTATCCTTTAGCCATCCCATATCTACACGCGCTGCCAAAGCCGTGACATGTCTGTTGTCTGTTGTCACGGCTCCGCACCGGAACCAGAGGGAATTTCTCTGTTCTCTGTACTGTGACGGGGACGTCAAACAAGTTCATGAAAGCCAACTAATTTTCTTTTAAAATGCAAAAGTCATATTTATTTTGCTTAAGCAGAAGTACTGGTGCATGTAGGCAAAACTGAAAAAAGGAAATTAACTGCATTGCGAAGGAGTTTTAATTAAGCAGATGCCATGACACAATCTGAGAGAAAAAAAAAAAAAAAAAGCCCATGGGCCGTTGGAACAGCAGGTTATTATTACGTTTTGCTATGAGGGGGCATCTAGAGGCCATTGACATGAAAAAAGTGCAGTTACAAAGTTGGGGGGATTGATGAGAAGGAATATAGATGTTCGATTCCCATGTGGCTGTAGCAGTTCATTGGTCTCTGTGATACATGACCGTTCGATAAAGTCAGCAATGTAACCATGAAACCATCCTCCAATGTTGAGGAAGATGGTATTTCACCCCACAAATTGATCTTTCCTGAAACTTAAACAGCCAAAAGCGTTAGGAAGTCGGTATTCCACTTCTGGTGCCATTCTTGTTCTTATTATTTTAACCATGACACCCAAAAATGACCGACATGGTACATAATTAGGGCTTCTTCTACTATTAGAGCTCTGCCTGGTGCAGTGTGCTAACACGCTCCATTGCTCTCGAGAAAGGAACACAGCATTGGCATGAGTAAAACAAATTAAATTAGAAAATGCTGGGCCCATCTTATGTTTGAGGATAAGACAATTAAATTACATGAGACATTCGGTTACGCAGTATTTCAGAGTAGTCTATGGCAAGCCTGTCACTCAGCTCTAGCAGTGTTTGGCCTGCAGGAGTTGGTGTAACGTGTGCTGCTGCCACAGCGGAAATGAATTAACAAGGGGAAACTCACCCGTAGTACCAGAAATGGGATGTCATTACTGTGGAAATGAACCAATGGAAAAAAACAAAAGTTACATCTTTCACACACATGTGATGAACTAAAGAGAGAGAGCGAGATCTCTGAGGGAGGAAGCAGAGTGAAAGAGGAATCGACTCTCCAGTTACTATTTCAGTGGCTGGACTCAACCTTTTTACTTCAAATGAATGATTTTAGACTCTGCGGTTTTTTTAGTTTTGTGTTCTTAAATGCTTGCACTGTCAGTGGTACAAGTGACTTGAGTTTCAGATGTATTTTGATTGATCATACTGATAAGACAAGTTATGCAGTGCAAACCTGTTGTCAGATGCACAGAGATGTGCCTGCCATTTCCACGAAGAGCAGTTGTTTCGAATATAACGTAAATAAAGCAGGATTGAACACAGTGGCAGTTGGGACATATATGCCGGATTACACAGGAGCTGTGAGACATTCCTTCACAGGCAGATTATGTTTTTGGCTTTATATATAGGCCTGTCTGTGTCTCTCAGGGTTATGATGATGTGATGAAGCCAACAGAGGTGAACAGCAACAACAACAACAACAAAACTTTTGACGGCCATGAATAGATATGCCGTGTCCCAAAAAAAAAAAAAAAAAAAAGCCTCTCAGAGAAAGAAATCTCAGATTACACATGACATTCACAAGTGTCCCACAAGGGAGAGACAAACCCTGTCTCAGTGCAGATACTGCACCTTTAATGGCGGGAACAAATGGAATGCCAGATTAATGGTATCTGGATAAAATCTGGGAACCAGACAAATCTTAATGTGTGGTAGGAAGAAAGGGGGGCAGGGCTCTTTCTCTCTTTCCTTCATCCTATTTCCCACTGAGAAGCGCTGCTCCCAGGCATTTCTGCAGAGCAGCAGAGCAGAGAGAGAGCCGGCCTTCTCTCCTTGTTCCTGTAACAGAGGGATATTGTTGCCACAGATCCGTGATTTCAGTTACGGAGCATTCCTACCTCTTGATTTCAAAGACAGAAAAAGTGAAGGTGAAGAGAGGGAGAGAAAGAGGAGAGGAGAAACGAGTACAAGTAAGGGCAGAGGAAGGCGGGCGGGGGAGGGCAAATATTATCACCAATTACAACGCGACTTTTTCAACCTGAATGTATAGTCGATACTCAAAGGCAGCACGGTAAGCAAAGGCACCTTTTTTTTTTTTTGTACACACACACACACACACACACACACCAATCAAGGACACTTTATTCTTGCGAGAATACAAACATACAATCAGGGGCGCAACCGTCTCTTAAATTCAACAATGGCCGCTTTTTCCTTTGGCCAAAGAGGAGGAGAATAATCTGGTCGCTTTGATCTGCCTCAGCGAGAGAATGTCTTCTCCAATCCGAGCATGTAATTCTCTCCAATGGGACACTGGGGTAACAGCTTTGTGTTGTTAGTCACCCGCTCTGGCAACGGCACACTATCTACTTCCTGAAAGTCATAACAATCCCACCACTGATGCTGCATTAACCATCCGCGACAAATGGACCTCCGTCTGGCAAACGACACACACATATCCACACACACACACACACACACACACACACAAAAACACAGACTCTGGCTATGGGTTGATACATGTTATACTCACTTAGCTCAGGCAACTATTTTGTTAATGTGGACACGCACATATTTGACATAAGGGATTGTGTGCATCAGTTTAAAACATTGCAGGCTATATTCATTCAGTCAATAATTTCACCAACACACAATCTCTGTTACACACACACACTAATTTCCCTTTCCTATAAAGACATACAGGGGAAAAAAAAAAAAAAATCAGGAGCTGGGATACCATTTAATCCCTCAGTAATGGATTTACCTCCAACTGAGAGTCCAATTGCAAGAGCAATAACTGTTAATGGCAGCGCTAATCATGACAATAGCATCACGGTTGAATACTGTTAGCGAGGACACAGTGCTTGGTTTACCCCAGCAACAGCACCACACAATTATAGCACAACACAAACCAGGCAGCTCCAGCTGATTTAATCTGTTATCACAATAACTCCTGCCTCCCTTCCCATTATTTATGCCACCATAAGATGCTTGATAATCTCTCTTTCTTATTTTTTTTTTTTTTCGCGCCCTCTTTCTCCCTCCAGTCCTTAAAAAGTCTATTTAAATGTGACTCACTTTTTGGCTCCTGAAAAGCAGCAAAAACAAGCTAAAAAACACACAGTTAACATATTGTCGCACTGTTTGGCTAATGTAGAGTCAACAAATACTCTACATTCAACATTCAGCAACACAAACCAACATTAATATCCTTTTAGTCTCATGTTTCTTGCTCTGTTTTGTTTTTTTGCAAAAATGTCTTGATCTTACGCATTTCTTTTTTTTTTTTTTTACACATATTTGCCTTAGAAATTAGTTTACATTATACACAACTATTACTCAGTGTGCATCAAAAGTAAAAATCCTGCAGATATTTTAACCGTATCAAACCCCATTTTGGCCATTACACAATTCAAGTGTGTCTGTACACGAAGTGATGCAAATGACAAATATAGGTGGAGAGTGACTAAGTGTGTGTGTTTTCGTTGTATTGATGCTGTATTTGTGCTGTCTGGGGGTTGGAAATATATAAGCTTTGCTTCTTCCATCCCCTTTTCAAACCGTGTTTGTGTTGTGTTTGTGTGTTTGTGTGTGGTTGTTATATTGTTTGTTATCGGTGGTGTCCTGTGGATTTGTTTGTTATGTTGCATGTGTAGTATTTTGTTTGTTTTGAAATGAATGAATAAAAAAGAAGAAGGTATTGTATGTTCAAATATTCACATAATGTGGAGGCAAACACAAAACCTTAACTTCAGGATTTCAGTACATAACTCTGAAAGATAGTAATAAGTACAAAATAAAAATCTGTACTGATTCAAATTTGACTAATCAATGAATCATTTAAAACATTTTCCTTGCCAAAATACCAAACTTTGTTCCGTTCCAGCTTTGAAATTGTGAGGATTTTCTGTTTATTGTTGTCTTAGTGTGACAAAAAAAAAAAAAAAGCAATTTACCACCCTCACCTTGGGCTACATTTTTCCATTTTATATCAACCAAATAATTTATAGAAGGGACGTGAACAGGGAAATTAACTGATAATGCCAAAACAGAAACATGCATGTGTAAATTTAAACTTTAAGACCAAACCTTAACTATCTTTGGACTGGTAAAAACCCTGCAGTGCAATCTAAGAAATTACAGTATCTGTCTGGTCATCTAACCAACCCGGATATCTCTGGCTCACCTCCCAACGTCAGTGTTAACTGGGTCATCTGTGAGGGAGGCTTGATGTTCTCCTGAGACTCCCACACAGACACGTGCCTTCAGTTGGAGCAGTTCAAAGGAGCCCAATAAAACATTTACAGCATGCTTAAACCCCCCTCGTTTACTTTCAATCTGCATCTTTGGCTTGTTTTGTATCTTTCCTTCTCCCTCAGTCTCCATCTCCCATGATGCTCTGTGTTGTTTCGAGTCTGGACTTCTCACCGACTCTTGTCTGTTTCTTTCACTCGGCTCTCTGAATGACCTTGGGTTAAACACATTTAATTAGCACTCACAGGATCTACACGCCCCCTCCTACTGGCAGCTTAGACACAAGCCCCCTGGACCAACTAGCTTGTGCAGCATATGTGTGTGTGTGTGTGTATACACGCTACATATGTATTTATGCCTGTATGTATGCTGTTTGCTCTGCAAGTTGAGATGGTACAGCGGTAAATAATGTCAGATTTCACATGGGCTCACCCACTTCAGGCTCGATAATTACACCAGTTGCGGGCAGCCATGGTCTCATAGCGCTAAAGAACAAATGCACACATACATACGCAGAGACCAAAGTGTGTCTGTTTGTGAGAGACAAGCAGCACTCTCCCCTCTCTTCAACCCCTCTTCAACTTAAGGCCTTCATCATTCCTCATACTACTCTCAGGCACAATGGAGCCACTTGCTTTGAAGTGTGCCGCCTCTGTCAAGTTTCTGCTGCGTAAGACACAGCAACATATTTTACACCGCATGGGCCAGCAGTGTCAATATATATACAAGCAAATGGGGGTCTTTTATGTTTTCACGACAATGAACACTTATCGGGAAAGGCACATGCAATATGGTCACAGAGGATATTCAAAGTTATGCAGGCTGTGGGGTGCCTGGCTGCTTGCTAATGAACAGCATTGGTACTAAAGGTAACAGGAGTGTACGATCCAGCAGGTTAGGGCCTTCAATGAAAATGAGCAGTGGGTGCACATTCAAAAGAGGTGGGCATACTGTATGGGTGAAAGCGGGAGACAGAAACCCATATTAGAAAGGAAGAAGAATGTATTTATCAAAAAATGAGGTACGAAATGTATTTTGCATAAAACATAAAAAAAAACAAAGCAGTAGTAACAACACTTTATTCTCCAAATATTTCTCACTAAATAGGTTTCCTTGAAAAAATTATAGTCGTTCACTTCTAATCAGGAAGAACACGACAACAATAGCATGCCAGTGTTTACTAAGTATAACATTACACAGCATAGTTATAATTATTTTAGTTTAGCATTTTAGTATGGTCATGTTTGCTAATTAGCACCAAACTCACAATACAGCTAATACTTATAGTTGTTCATCAATGTATTATAAGTGTGCAATGTGTCTACACGACAAAACACAATTGTACAAATATTGAGATTTAAGTTTCCTATAATAGATAAATAATCAATTAATGCTGACTTGCATTTGAACTGGGCAATTCCTTCAAAAAAATCCAGAATTTCCATAGCGTTAGTAATAAACTATGTTGTTATTTCTGGGAAAGGTCCATGGAAATGAGAAAATTATAGGCTATAAAAATAAAATGTTACCAAGTGTTGCATGGAACAAGCTTACTGTGAAGACAAAGAAAAACAGGTCTTGTGGGGGAAAGAAATGCACCAATAAACCGCATATTACAGATAATGAGGAGTTCTTAGTCAGAGATGTACAACAGATTTTCTCTGGAGGGTGATCAAGACATGGACACGAGGAGATCAGGTTGGGACAAAAAAAAATTTTAAAAACCCCCCAAAACTTCAAAAACTACTGCAGCAGCATTTGGTGCTTTCAAATCCGAATAAAATTTGAAGAAACTCCGACAAAACAGAAAAGTCATGTTTCTTCGCCCTTCCTAGTAAGCCAGCACAGTGGAACAAATCACTGTCACTTGGTTTTGAAACGAGAAAAGAGCAATTTAGCAGACAAGATGAGAGAAAATAAAGCTTTGGTGCTCTGTTTGAAAGCTGATGCAATCTACTTTGCCGTGGAACATCTGGGGAAATAAAAAGGTCACACTGATTTATATTTATATGCCGCAGGGAGAAATATTCCTCTCCACACTGGGGTGCACCCATAAGCTAACAATGGCCCGCTATGAAGAAGCAAATTAATGTTGCGTTAATGGCAGTCCACTGTGTGGCTAATGGATGCTAGTTTTTTGTTTCTGTAAGCAGTCTGACGTGAGCGCAAGGCTCATACTGATGATCACAACACGTGATGCAGAGAAGACAAAGGCTCTGTGTGCTAATATTGCAGCAATGGGAGATATGAGCACAGGACCAAGGCATTAGGAAAAATAGAAAAACATTTAAACAGTAATACAAGAAACACTTCAAAAATATGCTCATTCACTTTGTAATCACAGTTTAGGTGATACGATATGTGGTAAATATGAAAACACAGCCAAGGTTAGCAGACAGGGGGGGAAAAAAAAAGAAAAAAAGAAGTTAATTATATCATTAGTAAAATTTAATGATTTTATATGCAGATTGTCAACTTTCCCCCAGTCTCTAAGCTAACATAAGCTAGCTGGTTGCAAGCGATAGCTTCATATTTAGCATCTTACTCTGAAAAAAGGAATTATAAAGAAATAATCTGAAATTTTAGAATACTCTTTTCAGGTGTTTCAGATTAGATTTATCATACAGCCAAAAAAAAAAAAAAAGTGCTTCGTTCCTGCAAATTTTTCTTGTTAAACTCACGTACAGTTTACTCATTTGAGCATTATTTAAGCATTTAAAAGTTATAATTTCCTTTCCTTAGCTTTAAAGCTTAGCTGGTTGGGTTTTTTTTTTTAACGACCGGGTGTTTCATTTTCACAATATGCATCTTTGTTACAACATCGCCCCTTCCTCGGGGCTTGGGTTATGTAAGCTTAGGAGCAGATGCGTGACATTAAAGCCTTGTTTAGCTGAAGGTAAAATAAGACTAGGTATTTGCTGATGGCATTGCTTGGTGTCAATGTCTTTCCTCTGACTATTGAAGCTCAGATCTCATCTTTTTTTTTTTTTTCTTTTTTTTATGACTATTTGTGTTGGAAATCTACCTACCTTGGGGACAGTGATACACGAAAGAGAGAAAGAGAGAGACAGTAAATATGCAGAAGCCGATCGAGATGAGCAGCACAGGTACTGGGTAGGAGAGAAAGCCAGGGAACATTTCAGGCAAATACAGGACTAATTAGGTTGCATGAAAACACCCAAGGGTGTCCACAAGGCCTCGCTTCCCTCTGCCGCTTCAAGAGGCTTAGAGGTCTTCTCTGCTATCTCTTCGGTAAAAGGCCTTGTAGACAGATTGTGATTAATGCTTAAGTCTTGCTATTGGGCCTCTTTCTTTGCTTAAGATCCAAAGGGAGAAACTTTTAACCTGTGATTTGAGCTGCACTGATTCACCTCTAATAAGTCAAACTCCTTGGGCAAGGCATCGCATCAGTTGATACCAGTCATGGGATGTGCGCGGAGCGCTAACTCTGTCAGAAGCTCCATTGGTCGGCTGTCTTTTATAGGATGGAAGGTCTTCTGCCAGGCTGGGAAGTGTCTTCTTACTGGCACCATGGGGTGGAGTGTGAGTGCGGCGGAGGAAATTAATCTGCGTTTCAATGTTTGTACACTGCTGTGTGTGCCGTTGTATATGGATACCTGAGGAGCTGTACAGAATATTGGCTGTTGGTGTTCAGCCTCAAATTTATTGCGAAGCTCCATGGCATTAAAAAAAAAATAAAAAATTTGAAATGATTTGTTTAAAAAACAAAACCCCCCAAAAAAACAGACAGCCCAGAGTTCTTGCAGAGTAAAATTAATAACAAAAAGCCTTTTAAAGAATGCGGCAACAGAAAAAAGTCGTCAATATCATTTTAAATAAAGTGTGTCCACAAGTCCTTAAGCAGTTAATACATGGTTCATACATGGTTCATGTGTTCTAAGAAAGAAACAAGGGACGTGATTATCGCAAATTCCAGTGCATAAAATAGATTACATGGCAATTCCATTACATGGTAATTCTATTTGGAAATTAATTAATTCCCTAATCGACTTAAATACAGCTTAAATGTAATGAGAAGACATTGAGCAACATCGGTGACACTAGAGGGGTTAAGAACAAGATGTAAGACCATAAGTATCAGATAAAATCTGTATTAAAAAGCCCCTAAAGGTTAAACAGAAGAGTCTGCCCTTTGATTCTGCCAGTCATTTTGTTTTCTCAACTGAGAACACGCACTGTTAGAAGTATGACTAAAGGGCTCATTTGTCAATGTGTCCCTTCGAGTAAGGGCTTGTGTGGACAGACGGTATCTATGTCCACATGCCCTAATTCCACGTGCGTGCCGTCACCGCTCCAGTCATCTTTTCCAGACGTACTTTCAACATCACGCAGTGGGTGCTGTCTGCCTCATGATTCACCGTGTTATGACAATAACACCGACTTTCAGGGGCTGAACAATGACTTTGTATGGACTTGGCAGATATCTGTAAAAATCCCAGGTTCTCCTAAAACAGCACACAGAATGAACTCTTTGAAGGAGGGTTTTAAAGTGAGTAATGCCAGCCTCCTCAGCCATGCTCATTACAGCCGAATTAGGCCGTATCGTCGCGGTAAGCTCCAGTAATCAGACTACCTCGGCAACTCAGCTTAATTGGCTCATCACTCAGCCGACACGCATGCGATGCACATTAAAAAAGAAGGGGCGCCTGTCATTTCTTCAGTGCTGGAAGGGCAAAAAACTAAATACAGAAAGAAATGTTGTTTTCTAGAGGTGTCTTTCATGATTTTTAACAAGGAAACATTGAATCTGGGTCAATGCAAAACCAGACCACAATAAGGACATAAGGCTTACATTTAACACACTAAAAGATCGCCGGTGGAAAATATTCTTATTTGCTGTATAAAAGAAAAACCTCAAACACTTGAGATTCGCATTACCTTCAAAAGCTAATGAGAAATTCTGACCACAATTCAAAAAAGAAACCTAAGGCATTTTAATTCAACCCTCTCGTCTTACTCAACCTTCTAGACCTACGTGACCTTCTGCAGCAGCTTGAAAATTAAAAAGCTGAAAGATTGGAGTGCGAGTTAAACAAAACTGCCTGTGCATTCGAGTAAATATGCCAGATAACTTGGCACCCACAATGTGGGAACAACACGCCACAAGAAAGGCAAAACAGGAAACATATGAGTGAAGGAGATCAAATCAGCTGGGCTGTGAGCGGAAATGAATGAACAAGAGTGGGAGAAAGAGATAGAGGCCAGCAGTTTTTGTTGGCTGGTCTGGGCCTCCCTGTGCCAGCTTCTCTGAGAAGCTCAGATATCCATCAGGTCGGCCTCTCTCTTTGCTTGACAGTGGGTCTACAGAGGGTCCTTTTTAAATCAGGCCTCTCCTACTGCTGGCGCAGCCCCAGATAAAGGCCCACTCTGAAGGGGATTCCTCAGCCCACAGACCTCCGCTGGGAAACAGCTGAGTGGGACGAATGAACGCTTTTGTGGTAGGAAAGGCAGGGCACGGCGGTCAAGGAGACAGGCAGAAAGTGAGGGAATAAACAGCGAAGTGTGTGTGTGTGTGTGTGTGTGTGCGCATGCTTTGGGTGGGGGGGGGGCAAGCACACACACAATCCCAGGCAGCGAGACACAAGCTCGATAGGGGGTCCTGTGGGGACCTATTTGACATTTGTTCAATGCATCCTATAGACATTTGTGCCACGTATCTCAATCCATTCCTTTTTACTCCAGGGGGACTCAGACTGGAAGCTGGGATGTAATTAAGAACTGCAGCTATGCATTTGGTATTTAGGCTTAAAAGAAAAAAATAAATGAAAAAAAAAAAAAGAAAACACCTCAAGATCTGTGGCTGGATTATCAATGAAGAAGAGAGAGTGATTGCTATTGGTGAGCTCACGTTTCACACCTGTAGTGGAGTTTAATTGGTTTGAACCAAATGTACTAAACGATGGGCAGCACGGCAGCATAGCTGTTAGTGCTGTTGCCCTACAACAAGAAGGTCACGGGTTCAGTTCCCAGGCCTGGGGCCTTTCTGTGCGAAGTGTGCATGTTCTCCCCGCGCCTACGTGGGTTTCCTCTGGTTACTCCGGTTTCCTCCCACCTTCCAAAGACATCATGCTTGGGTTAACTGGTGACTCTAAATCTAAATAGGTCTGAGTGTGAGTGTGAGTGGTTGTTGGTCTCTGTCTGTCTCTGTCTGTTGGCCCTGTGATGGACTGCTGACCTGTCCAGGTGACCCCGCCCTCGCTCAGTGTGAGCTGGGATTGGCTCCAGCACCACAATCCCCCCGCGACCCGGAAATGGATACGCAGTTGAAGATGAATGAATTAATGAAACTAAATGATTTATTCGGTTGAGTTCACACCGGCTGAATAAACAGGATCCAAGAGTTCAAGATGACATCATGTAGACTCAACCAATGTGTACTTTGGTGTCCTCCAATATCAGAAAGATATTTATATTTATATTTATAGAGTTTATTCAACTGGTCGAAAGCAAGATGTAACCCTGTCCACCCCTTTCAATACTGCTACTAGTCAAAACTGAAATTGGATCTTCATTATGAAAAATAATTATAGATGGAAGGTAGAAAAAAAAACTGAAAATCACTCCTCTTGTACCATAACAATAAAGTGAGTGGATAGTTGTTGAGCAACTGCACAAGCCCTTTTCACTCGAAACATGCTTAGAAATTACAATCATATTCAGTGGATTGACTCTACATTAGGTGGTCTGCTTCAATTCTAATAGTCATAGCAGGCATTGTATGAATCAGAGTTTTGAATTCAGGTGTTGGTAAATACCCTGCAATTGGCTTGGAAGTGGATGAAATTGCTCTTATTTAAGTCATCTCTATGTGAGATTGCTTGTTCTGCACTCAAGTCTGAAGAGGCAGAGGTCAGACCGAACAAGGCAGACACAACCAAGTTGGTCCTAAATGAACCAAACAGACAAAACGTCCAGAGATGCAAGCCTGAACTCTGAAATGGCATATGTGGAAAAATAGTGTAAAGCTGAAAACCTTCAGTTTGGTCACATTAGTGCACTCAAATTTCAGAAACAGAAACATCTTTATCCATCAGACAAAACTAAACTGGATCGGAGTGATGACACTGATTTTGGAGAGTCACGGCGAGAGGAAAACTTGCGCTGGTTGGAATGATTGACACCTGTAATGCTGCTGTTAAGAGCCACTCCAGCCCTCTGCTGTACTTGTTGAGCTTTTTGGGGCAGCAGTGAAAAAACCCCACCTTTCTCCCACTATCTCACTCAATGTGACTTGTCAGTAACCCCTGATTCTCAGAGGAGCCCTCCTAAGAGATGACAAACGGCACTTGTGTTGACTGAAGCAAAGCAATCCTTCAGTCGTGTTGCGGTTGCTTAACAGGAAAAATCCCGATCTGCAGTCAACGTGACTCTGGGATCAGTGCGATTTTCTGTTTAGGTTAACCAGCTGACAGACGGTTATGCTGCAGTTAGCTCCACCAAACAACGTGGGGAATATTCAGCAGTGCTCTCCTCATAAGCCCCCGGAGAGTGTTTACTTATCAGCGGGAACACACCCCTATCAACAGCCGTGCTCCAATGCACTGCAAACTGAGGAGTGTCAGAGGAAGAGAAAAGATGAGGAGGGAGAAAGAGGACAAGGCAGGAAATAAGGCTTTCTGGGGAGCTTTGATACATACTCAAAAACATACATGGCTACTCCACCGGCTAATGCTGCACTCCTTGAACACATCTGCGTGTAGGTTAGGAGGGGGGCCGGCTTAGGAGCGCCCTGGAGTAAATCCCTCACTCTTCCCTGTCCCTCGAGACCCATTCTGCTGCCTGTAGATAAGTGTGGAATTCAGGCTTGGTGGCAGGCGTGCCGAGGTGAAACGGATGCTGTGGCTTTAACTCAGGCGGACCCGGAGTGATAACCGACCGCCGGCCAAGACTGAGGCCTGCCAGCACTGTGCTGACTGTGTAAGCTTATAAAACAATATTAACATTCTTATGAAAGAAGGGACAGGAAACCAGCCACCTATTGTGAACTGCACGGGCCAGAAAGAAATATATGAGCTCTAACAATGTCAGCATGATCCAGTGAGCTGTGTGGGCTTCATTACTTGTGTTGGCCGAGCCGCAGTGACTGAGATATCCCCCAGCTACTGAACACAATACAGCAAGCGTCGCTGACTGCTGTCTCCTCTCTATACATCTCAAACCAAAGCGCACTCACTTCTAATTAAATTTATAAGGACGGGATAGCATGGCCCGACAGTACATCGTAAGAGAGAGAGAGTGTGTATGTTGTACAGTGGGAAGGAGGAGAGATCTACACACAACTGACAGGACCTGGCAGCCTAAGTCCCTGAGCGATGGAGTCCACGATGGAGGTTCATACAAAGTTCTATGTGTGTGTGTGTGTGTGTGTGTGTGTGTGTGTGTGTGTGTGTGTGTGTGTGTGTGTGTGGAGGGGGTGTGTCTGTAAGCAGCCCTGCAAACACTTCCCCACTTCTACAACAGTTGCTGCTGCAGGAAGCGGCACTGACACTTTACTTTACATTGCACCTTTCTGAGTGTTATTCTAGTGGAAGCAACAGTTTAAGTATCATTTCCTCATTAACAGAGAGCGAAACCACAGAGGAGTGAAGAACAGAGCTGGGAAAGCTCAGCAAGAGAAGCAACACCAACAACAAAGGAGCTTTAGAGAAAAGATGCACTAAGAAAAAGGAAACAGGGGTGATAGAAAAATCACGGAAATAAAGGAACATACGGGATTATGAGCCCCGTCACATTCTCGAGTTCATTTATATCAAGTCTGTCCGTCACCCTCAGCAAAAACTGAACAAATTAAGCCTCACAAAGGCAGTTTTTTATTGCATGCTTTTTTTCCTCCATTGGCTTTAATTAAATCCTGCAGGTGATCCTGCCATTGCCTCTCTACATAGTTCTGCATACACTATCTTGCACATTCATTATTCATTTGAGTGTGGCACCAGCACTGGCAGACTCATTTTTAGCCAGGCACCTCATGCTATAATAAAAAAAATTAATAAAATCATACACCACATACATTTTTATTGACCAACTATTTTAAGAGTACACCAACAGAAAGGGGTTTAACAAATCAGAAAGGAAATGGTAACATTGAGTTTGCAATCATGTATAACAGAGAGAAGCCACAATTCAAGTTGCAGAAGCTCCAATTAGCTCCAATTATTCTCTCGCTATTTAAAACCCCAATAATCAATAATTCATCAATTTGCCAATTCTTCATATTAATTTTCTTCCCATCAAGTAATTGATTTAATGATTGATGCGGTGTAATATATATAAATTAAACGTCATGAAGTTACTAGGACAGCACAAAAAGAGACCTCTAAAGGATTTTAGATCCCGCTGGAATCTTAGACATGTGCCAAAAGCTGCTACATCACTACATCACCCCAATCTCTCAGTCGCCAAAACAAAATCCAGTGGGTTTGCTTCACTGTACATTTCGAATATGATTAAGGTGGCTCTGATTTGTGCAGCAACCACCTGATTCTCTGCAGGGCAAGCCAACTTCCAATCAAATAGGGCAGGGGGGCAATGCCTGCGGTGCTGCTGCCTAATGCTGATGAAAAACAAGGTAGTGTGGGAGCCCGAGCAGCCACTGGAGCAGGGTTAACATGGGTGAGAGCAAAGGAAGTGTGTAGGAAGGAGTGTGTCGCAGTGAAGGCTCGCGAATGTCGTCACTACCTCAACCACTTTGTCTGACTGATGAGTTCAAACAGGACATGGTAATAGCCTGTCTCCAACATTCCCCTAACCATAAATCTCCTTGCAAGATAAATGTGAAAGCAATCAGGTGGGAAGAAGGTTTTTTTGTGCACATTGTGCATCGCTGTTTTTGTGTGTGTGTGTGTGCCACACACACAAAAAAAAGAGCAATACGAAGTGAAACGACACACTAAGAAAAGCATGTACAACATAGTCGTGTATCACAGGTGAAACAGAAAAGTTACAGGAAAAACTAGGCCACAAACGGTGTAGCCGATATAAGAGGACACACAAGATGATGAGTGGGCACTTGAGCAGTTGAGATATGAAGCTTGTTTTAGTGCACATCAAAAAATGAAGCTGTCGTTCCTGCCCAGCACTTAATATGATTAAAGAGTGACTGACAATAGAAAGCCTTGGCCTTTTCTTTAAAGTAGTTAAACCATTAAACAGGCCAAGAAGAGTTATTCTGTTGAGACTTGGCAGGCAGAGCGGGTGGAGAGTGGCCAAAGATTTAAAGCTTTACAGTGAGAGGTAGAGAGTAAGAGGGAAAGACAGTGAGTAACGGACGTATTTCAGCATAGTGCCTGAGTATCGATCAGACCCTGACCCTTCCTGTTCATCATTCGCCATGTTATCACAACCAGCATTAATAAATATCTCCACACCCATATGTCAGCCGCTGGGGGGGATAACTGTAACAGCCAAGGTGCTGAGGCAAGCACAATACAGTGCATTTGCGTATATGTGTGTGGGTGTGTCAACGTGAGCACACAGGCATGCCCTCACCATCATCCACGCATACACACAGTCGCACACGCAGGCTCTCGAGCGACTAAGATGTAGGGCCTCATCAAAGGCACAATGCAGACAGTGTGCTGGGTGTGCTACATTCAGCCATCAGCGCTGCGCAACAGGACCGTCAGGTCTGCCAAACAGCCTGCTGCAACACTGTGGCAAATGAAGTTGGAGGTTATTGAACAGGGAAGGAGGGACTGGGACTGGAGGGGTAGCAGAGGAAGGTGGGGAGGGGGTGAAAGAGTGTGAGGGGGGAGATAAAGAAGGAGAGTTTTATTGGTCAATGCAGTGAAGGGAGGAAGAGGGGGAACAGTTGCAGAAATGGCCTTTGAAATTTGGAAGCAATTTGTATCAAATCTGATTCACTAATATGTACGTTGGAATCAGTCTTCATAATGGTTATAACTGCTATAGAGACGGACATAAAATTAAAAAGGTCGATTAATAGCACAAAACTTACGTTCCTCACCCTTTACCATTTACCTTCTTCCAAAGGACAAATAAAGAAGCTAACAAGGCTGCTGATGCCTACTGTCACCGTCTGTTGTGTGGCCATTGCCCTGCAGGTCATAGCTGACCATCGAGAGTCTCCCGTGGAAGAACCATCTGTGGAGCGCTGAGGACGTGCAATAATGTGACCGTAACTTTGAAAGTTAGCTCTTACTAGGAGCAGAAATACACACACACACACACATGCACTCCTTCTTTCTTTCTCCTCCGTAGGGTCAAGTTGACCTGCTCCACTCAAAGCAAGTGTACTGCACCAGTTACACTAAACGGTGTGGGAGACTGCGGTGGCCTTCAATGCTTTGTTTGTCTGCAAACAATCTGCAGGGAGCAGACCAAACACCCTCCCACCGGCTGCTGTAAACACAACAACAGACCCCATGCAGGAGGGAGACGAAGGAAGCTGGAGGGAGCGGGCACAGGCGAAGGCAGGAAGTGTTTTGGTGGTGGTGCCATGAAGGGAGTATTTTGAACATTTAATCTGACATGTCTGAAAAATGGAGTCCAGGCAGGGAAGCTGTTGCCCTTTGCAGTCAGTTCATATGTAAATGTACTATACGTCTGTGCCACTTTGCTCAAACAAGTTGAGGTCATTTAACCATGTGTAAATGCAATATGTAGTTATCCAGTATATATTACTGCCATTGAGTGGGCATGTAAGCAAATCTGTATGTTAATTAAAGACCCTGTCATTTCCTCTGTGAGCTATGAAGGTTGTTAATTTGCAAGCTGCAGAGCACACGCATATAAATAACCCACACTACAGCCTCACTGTGAACTGGAACACAACACAAAAGCGTACTCACACACTTGTTACCTGGTTCGGGAATTCCTATCGAGTTTTGGGAGCATTGTTGCAGTCCTGACATACTTTCAGAGGCAATTGATTTGAAGTTCACAGCAAAGACCCGCTTCCCACCCCACGAGCTGACCACCCAACAAAAGATTTAAAACTTTAAACTTCTTTTTAATGTTTCAATTTTCTACAAGAAAAAGAAAAATGTCCCTGTGAAACAGGAGCCAGCTCAGACCGGCAACTGTCAGCTGCCAGACTGCTCAAAGACTGACAGACGGTTTCATCTCGCAGGAGAGACAGTTGAGGTTTTTTATCAAGAAAGATGAGATGACACTTGAATAAGCTGCAAGTCCATGGAAGCCCTTTCTGTTGTGGGAAAATTATCTTGTGGGCTAAACAGAGCTATGACGTAGCACAACACAATGCTGGATTCAAACTTTCACTCAGCTTTAAAAACACAACAGAAACCAATTTGCCCTTTGATTCTGCTTTTCTTTCCTTCCCACTCCCCGCCTGTCCTGTCTTCTTTACGTCTGAAAGGATAATCGCTCTTTTTGGCAGACAGCGCAGGGCGAAAAGTGTCTCTTTATTCACTCAGCTGAAAGAGCCACAACTGTGGCCCTTTGACAGGATCCCTCCCTTCTTATTTAAACATGTGTGCTATATGTTAGAGAGCTGTCTGTCTGTGCGCCCGGGCATCGTTGATACGCCGGGCACGTTCACCCCCTGCCACCCTGCCAGTTCTCACGCCCCACCCAACCTCCCACACAATCACACGCACAGAAAAATCACAAGGAGGAGAGGAAAAAGTTTTCTTACCTAGATGGTGTTGATTGGTGTGGATGACAGGCAGTGCGGGGAGGCAGAGATGGGGAAGAAAACACAGGGAGAAAGCTTGATTAGTGTGTGAGTTCAGCACTTGTAACCTCTCCTACTGCGAGTTAAGATGCTCCCTCTTGTTCAGCTCAAACAGGTTGATGCCGGGAGTTGCGTTAACAAATCTACCACGCACTCCTCTGGGTAAAAAAAAAACAAAAAACACCTTCTCCACTACCTTTTCTCATTCCTCTCTCTCTCTCTCTCTCTCTCTCTCTTTTTTTTTTCAGATCCCACTTCACGACTAAGAAGAGGATCTCTCTTTTGATGCCTTCAATCTCGTGCTTCTTTATTCACTCCTCATCTCTCCTTCACTTCCCTCTACGGCGATTTCATCCTCTAATCTGTTACTGGACTTTTCCACTTCTCTCTGCGCGCTCCAACCTCCTATTCTCTCGTCCTTTCCCACTTGTACCAAACAGATAGAAACACCCCCAGTGGGTAACTGGGAGGTGGAGAAAACCCCCATTGGAAACGGTGCAACTTATCAGGTGGGCCTTCTTACTCCTCCACCACATGCTAGATGTGACCCTCCACTGCACCTTGCATCGTGTTATTTCCTTCTTTTCCTGCAGCAATCCAAAAGTGTACATTTACACCTCCACTCACGACCCCTTTGGGGAAATGCACATCAAAAACCCAAAAGCACAGGTCAAATACAAATGTGGATTGGAAGCCCAGCATGGGCTGAATAGATAAGCTAAATCTCCTCAGATGGCAGCCATGAAATAATAAATTATAAATAATGAAAAAATAAAATCTGGTACATTGCAAATTTTTCTAGGATTAAATCCACATTCCTTCCTACCGCCTGTTCCTTCCTGTTGCATAGAAGACATTGCTATTTGCCTCAAGCATTACTGAGTTTAGTTATACACACTATAGGAATCTCATTATTCCCAGCTTTCAGCAGTAACCTGGCGCTAGATACAGGAAATGGTTTCCATTTACAGGTTAAGGGATTAAGAAAAACATTGTCAACACAGAGGTGTGTTCTGAATTACTGGGATTTATACTCGGGGCAGAGAAATATAGTCACTAGGCTGCACACTGCTGAAATTCAAACTGTCACTTGAACACAGAAAAAAATCTTATTTCATCTGTTTGCCTTGGTCATTCTGATGTGTCGCACGCCTGGCTGCCTCTTTGCAAACTAAGTTATTATTTTTTCTCAATCTTAATGCAAAATGGAGGCAGCTCCCAAAACTGTATTGTTGTTTACAACTAAGCTTTTTCATAGGAAGTCTAATTACTGCAGGAATTTTGATCAATTTGAGCCTGACACGTTGTTTGAACTAGACCACAGTGACAACGCTAAAATGTTAATGTTTAATATGACAGCACTACAAAGCACTACACTTAAAGTACATCTGAGGATGTTGGGCCTTTCAGAAGTGTTGCAAGACAAAAAGAAATGTCTAGGTGTTGCAGGCAAATGAATTTGAATCTAAATAAACTGGAGAAAAAAAGAGAAGACGACAGAATTATAAACTAAAAAGTATATCGAACAAGCACTTGGAGAAAAAAAATGTCTGGCTGAATTACAGAAAAAAGCCCCCACCCTTCTACATCTCGCTGTCAGATTGATTGGTGCAGTAAAAAAGAAAAAAAAAGAAAAATAAAAGATTTGAAACTAGATGCATAAATGATTAAGAAACAATCTGATAACAGAGTAGCTCAACATAAACTGCGGTCATACAGCAGTCGCACTGAAGAAGCACGTTGATTAAACTGTAAGATAAAAGATTATAGAAACTTTTTATAACACCGAACATAGGCCACATTCCAACAGCCAACATGTGGGTGCTGCAACATTGGCAGAAAAGTGTATTACTTGAATGTTTCATACATATAAAACAGCAAAAGTGCTTTTTTTTTGGTCTTGAGGCAGCTTTCCTGTGGAAACTACATCTAATGGTGATCTGAAATGCAACTCACTGCATCTAACTCATTGATGCAGCCTTTTTTTTTTTTTTGCAGCATGCGTCATCTTTGTTTACAGCAATTATGTTTCTAATTATGGCAATATATTATAGATTTTAAAATTTCACACACTGCATCTTTAACATTGAAACTTCTTCGGGGACATATTAGGCCTTCGACTCTAATTCTCTCTCTCTCTCACGCTCTTCCAAAGTCTTTCCAGGGACAAATCGCTTTTTACTGTAAATATTCCTAAATGTTTTTTTGGGAGATGGAGTTGCCAACGACAAGCTTTTTTTATGAAGAGCCCTCAGCCTACCAATTACTGTAAGTCGAGGACACTTAGCAGCAGCCTAAGCTCTGAAAGTCCCTTTTAAGTCAGCCAGGCAGTCATTCAGTGAGACATTCAGTCAGCCGCTCAGAGAGCCTGCGGCGATGGGAAAATTTCTTGTGGTTAAAACAGGAAGAAAGAGAGAGTCGCTCTGCTGAGGAGGCTAACGTGGCCTCATGTGGCTTACTGCAAACCCATCAGATGACATGTAGCAGGTATCGAGACATGACGCAGCATTTTTGGTTTCTGTTGCATGGCGGAAGTGTGTGTATTTAGCATTTTTGTGTGTTGGTTCGGGAAGGTGTGGCTTCACTGTTTGCAGGAGCTGTAGGTGATGAGACAAGCAGACAAATGGTACGTTGAATGCTGGCATTGCATTTTGATTTCCACAAAGCATTTCCACAGAAGAGGAACAGGGATTCGCTGGAGAACTTTCAGAGAGATTGGGGAGGGACGGGGGAAGATGCCGTAATGATTTATCGAGTGGCGGGTTTCATGATAAATCATTTATTCATCGAGCAAAAACGCCAGACATTCGGTGATTCCAGCTTCTAATATCTGAAGATTTTCTCATTTTAACATGACTGCAAAGCTAATAAGTCAAGGTTTTGAACTACTGAGATGAAGTCACTTTTGCTCAAAGAAATTATGAAATGCATTTTTCACAGTTTGTCCTTTTTACATTTATCAACCGAGGAATTAAATCAACCACCACTGACGCTACAATTAGCATTTATTTTCATTACCGACCGTTCTTTTTCTAATTAAATCGATGAAATTGTAACTTAGCAGTAACAAAATTAGTCTTTTATTGTTCACCAGTGGATCACTTCCACTCTCGCTGCAGAGATGTGGGAGTGCACTTCTTGGTGTACCAGTACACTGCCATCACAGCTGGATATGTTTATTGGCCCAGTTGGGATACAGCTAATAACTGTTTTGACCGGTGATTAAGGTGTTGATTCATTTTTCAATCAGTTTTTGAGAAAAGGGAAAAGACAGATTTTCCCCAGAGTGCAAATTGGTCCTCTGATCGCTGATTTATCTGACTGGTATTCAGATTCTGTTTATCATATAAGGAAAAGTGACTGCTCATACCAGACGGGTGAATGAATGGACAAAGAGCTGCGGCGCTGGCAATCATAAAACTATAGCCACTTTCCAACAACAACAAAGCGCCAAACCTTGGAACAAATCACACATTACTTCCACTGCGACAGAATTACCCACAACGGGAGCAGTCTCCTGGATCACGACTTCCATAAATCCTTTTGTGGCGTTGGGAACAGCTGCACCGAATGTTGAACGATGAGCAGCGCTGTGTCCTTCTCCTTAAAGGCTTTGTTAAATGCCACGCCACCAAGTGCATTGTTGGAAATTCATGGACACTAAATATCAAGCTAGGTTCTGTCAATTAACATGCAGGGAATATATTAGACAGAACAAAGCCTGAAGGAGCCGTAATGGGACCCTTAATAGTCTTGCTCTTTTGAAATATGCACATGCTGTGTTTATTAGGCTCTTTGGTGGTGAGTACAGTGCTGGATAGGAGGCAAAGTAGTATACTAGTAAGAGTATTCGCTGGCAAACCACCTAAAACGTCCTGAGGGGGAATATGCACTGCCTAAATGCATGTTGGTGTAAAGAAAAGAATATGATTTGAAAACAAATAAAGGGCAAAGTGCTTACTGAAAAGGTTACACAGTTATCACTGAGGTTTCCAACCAGTTTTTGTCATAGTGTGTGAGGCGAAGAAAGGTTGATAGTTGTCAGGTCCAGGCACAGCCCTCACCCCCCTCAGGTGTTTTGACATTTTAAGTGAATTTAAGCTCGACGGTCTTCTGCTGCAACCTTACGCCACGGCAGTCTCCATGCCGACAGCAGCACCAGCAGTTGTCTCCCAGAACCAGCCCTGACATTTTGTCTTCTCCTCGGCATGAAGTCAGTGTGTGCGTGTGTGTGCGCGCGCCAGCCTGTGTGTGTCCGTGTGCGTGTGTTTGTGTGTGTGTGAATTGCCTGTTCAAAAGCTGATGTGCTGCACTGCTTCCTTCCACCCACCTCTTTCTTTAGATAATGTAACACATGAAACCTACGTGCACTCAGGTGTCAAACCGCAAAGGAAAGTCTGCGTGGGCAACATAAAGAGCGAGTGAGAGAGTGAGAGAGAGAGAGAGAGAGAAGATAGAGGAAATCATCCTCAATATGCCAGGTAGGTTTTCCAGTAAAGCTTAGAACAGAGCCCTGCAAAACTTGACGAAGGAACACGGACGATTCTGGACCCGCCGCTGATCAATTATCAATGCGAACAATTACTCTGGCCTGGTAGGAAATTCTTTGTTTAGTTAGTTCCTGCACTAAAATCACAAGTCTTATCAGGTCTAACTAATATTTTCCATATATATATATATAATTAAATCCAGATTAACATGATTATTTTCAATTGCAGCTCCAAAGCTAATAATGGCCGAAGAATTTTAATTTGCCGAAACAAGAAAGTAGTGATTCAGTTCACCCACTGAGTTTCCTTTGACTGTCATTGAACATCTATATTCATCAGCAGGAAACTATTTTTGTGTTTTCTCACCCACCAGGTACAACATATCTGTGGCAAATGCCATGTTGGTTAAAAGTACACTACCAAAGCAAATGCCTTTTCCAAGTTTAGCATGTAGGAAACAAACCTGAGTGAAAAATCACCTTTGATTTGCTACTTCAATTTTTTTTTTTTTTTTTTTTGAGTTGTGGCTTGATAACCAATTATTTTAATAACATAGGTGGCCATTTTTGGATTTAATTTGTGGTGTCAGTCTTTTCACCAACAATAGAAAACTTCATTATAAAACTGTATATTACTACAAGACACATTTCTGAATATGGCCTCGCCTTGGTCTTTCAGTTGGCCTCAATAACTGCTGTTGTCTTTACATGACCATGGGACACACTGGATGTCACTCACAAAGGAAAATACCAAAGAGCTATAAGTTTAGTGGACACAGCCAGCGCTGTTGATGCCTCGGGTTCGCTCTTCAAAGCACATTGTAGAAATGTCAAATAATCTAGGTCTAATATTGCTACGAATGCATTCTAGCCTTAAGCTTTCCATGAGCCAATGAAGCACCAAAGCAACTTCCTATGATCGTAACGTGCTGCAGGGAGCATATGAACATTTAGGACTTTTACATTTAAGGTCGGAAAGCCGAGTTAACTCTCTCGGGCTCTCGTTCTCAACCTATGCTGCTCTCTTTTTGTTGAAGCTTCTCAACTTTAATAGCGTGCTAATGAGACAGAGCCTTGTGTTTTGGGCTTCATTCATTGTGTTGTTTGCTTTCACAAAGACGTAGACTACAGAGATCGTGGTATGGATAACAAGGCTGCTAATTAACTCATCTTCCACTTCAACCCCCCCCTTCTGTTTGCACTAAAGATTCTGGGGGCAGATTTACTTCCAATTACTTCTAAACGGTTAGGTTATGGTGAAATTATAGCATCAGAGGTTTTGCTGCTTTTCTTCTTGTAGCCTTATCTTGTAAAACAGACCGGAAAACACTGCAATGCTAAATTGATTCCAGAAAGGCTGGAGCACACATCCAGCTTCAAGTCCCTCTTGACCCCGTGGCCCTTTGCGACGTGTTGTCTGCAAGCAGGCAGTTGAAACGCTGTAGAGCGTCACGTGATCTTTAGTAAACCACATTATCTTCTACCGCGAGATAACTGTAATACCTCTGGGGACGTCAAGTCACACCACAAGTTGGCTGGTTCTTCAAATCCACAGAATACATAAAGAATGGTTCTCCACAAACACACTCATACACACACACACACACACCCAACACAACATGCTACACTAAAAAGAAACACCATTAGTCTGTCTTGTGGTGTCATCCCTGGAGGCTCCATTTGTCACATAACACACCTGTACCTGTGTATGTGAGTGAGTGAGTGACAAAGAAGAGTGTGTGTGTGTGTGTGTGTGTGTGTGTGTGTACAGTTAAATCCTTCACATGCTCCCATCGACAGACAGGTTGGAGAGGTCTATTGCACCGATTCCCCAAAAGAAGCAACAATACTTCTGAAGTTGCCAAAAGAAAAACAGTTATCTTAAAGTAATGACTGTGGTTGAAAGAGCAAAAAGTATCCGATTGATGGTTAAAACAGTTGGCGACAAGGAGCAAATGGTAGAAAGAGTAACCCTAACGTTTAAAACGGCTAGTCATCGCTGGATTAACAATTTAAATAGGTAGAGTACGTTGAAATTGTTAGCTAAGGTTATGTCTAAATAGCTGAACCGCCTAGTTAAAATAATAAACCCGTGTTGGAAATGGCAGAAGAAGAAGTTGGAAATTGTTGTTAGCCTGAAATTACTAAAGTATTATGTATAATGTTGATTGCTAATTGGATGTAATAAATGAAAAAAACTACTGAAACGTCTGTCACTCCAAATAAGCCCTCAGTACAAACAACAACAACTGTATCAACTATATGAAGACCAAGTTCTGGTCTAATGTGATTGATAGTAAAATTTAAATTTGACCCCTGACATCTGCAGAGCACAGGCCTCACTACAGACCGGCCCTTTTACTGTTCACTTGCATGCTTGTGCTTCGGCATTCGATCCGTGCCGCTATGGCTTCAAGGATCAACAACCACAAGCCATGAGAAAAACCTTGACAAACCAAACTGAAAGTTTTCCAAAAGAAATTCTGTCTATACAACAAAGAACTGCACGGATGGCCAATTACCATTAGAAAAGAATGCTGGCATTGAAGGAAGCAGGGCCGGCATCGAAGTCTGTTTAAAATTGCAAATTGGGCTGAGGCCTTTTGAATGCAGTATCAAGTCTGACACTTAATTATTGTGCACTTTACATCTATTTATTTGTGAGTACGAGCTTGACAGCGAGAGGCTGATCTTAATCTTACTAGGTTTAGTGTTCTTGCCTGTGTCTCTGTGTTTGTGTGTCTGTGTGCATAAACATCCTCACTACAGCTCTCTCGATACTTTGGAAACAATAGTCCATGCAAAGGAAGTTAACCATAGTGCTTCCTGTGGTTTTTTTCCCCCCAATCAGACACTTCCTCTTTGCTTCATTAAACATGTGTCCCCACCTCTTTGTGTGCGTATGTGTGTGTGTTTTTGTGCGTTGCTGATATCTTGCAGGGGTCAGTTAGTGAGTTCCACGGGGAGAGTTGCTATAAAAACATCAAACAGCAGCAGCAGACAAACAGCCAACATCATGGGAACGAAGAACGCCTCAACCCCAATGAGACGAGAATCAGAGGAAGTCAAAGCTCCCCCACGTTTCCCCGCCGCAACAGCAGCAACATTACCACCATGAGCACTTGACTGTGTGTGTGTGTGCGTGTGTGTGTGTGTGTGTCTTTAGCTGTCAATCCCCAGACATGCAGAGAAGGAGAGGTTTGCTGTTGTTTTTCAAAGAAGAGCTATGGGTGCTTTAAACTCCTGGAGATGACCTGACCTGGATTGAGGCGCCATCAGATGTGCTTGTGTGTGTAAGGTGATTATCGATGCAGACATTGTCCATGCATGAATGAGTTGGAATGTGCTCACCAGGTCAAGATCAATGCACGTATGAGGTAAAGACACAGCAGTGTGGAGCATGTGTGTATGTGTGTGTCCCTTTAGGTTATAATGTCTGTGCTTCCACATGCAAGCAATGAATGAGCTTTTTATGCCTCTTAGAGTGACTGTGTGTGTGTGCGTGTGTGTGTGTGTGTGCGCACCACAGCTACGTCAGGGGTTTGAGGCCTGATATTAATAAAAGCATTTCTCTCTGTGGACCTCCATCAGTACAACAAGCTCCTGACGTGATTAATAACTGCCTTGCACCCTTTCTGTGTCTGGTGTACTTGCGTATGCGACTTGCCCATTGTGTTTCTGAATGTACATCATGCAAGTAATATAAATATACACATATACATATATATGTATATTTATAAATATAATATACATATAAATATATTTCCTTTTTGCCACATTAATATTACAGTTTTAGCTTCTCCTATTTATGATTTGACATGCAGTGACACATCATAATTACATAGTACAGTGTGATATATTATAGATTAGATCTTTAAACTGTTTTGTGGCCTTTTCATATAAATGATACCTTTTATCTGAGGATGCACTGATACTGATTTTCCCACGCTTGACCCCAAACCAGCAATTAGTAACTCCACTTGTTTATCTACACCTCACTACATGGAACTTATTGAGATTGTTTTTATGAAACGTAACATGAGAAAAGAAATGACTGTGGCCCTAAAACGATGGGAGCCAATTATGAAGGTATCTACTTACAGAAACAATTAAAACATTTTTTTCAATCCACTTAAGAGTCAGGGATCTGTGCAGCCCGTTCTGTGTTATCCTTTCATAAAAGTCTGTTGAGAAATTATTCGGAAAAACAAATATCTGCCAATTTACAATTATCAGGTTCCTTTAATCAAAATACCAATACTGGTGTCAAATACAACAGTCAGCCTTGGGTTTTTGGGAGAGTGTCCACTTACATATGTCAATACAAAAGCATAAGTCAACTTAATGAGGAGTACATTAGCTCCTCATTTTTACAGCTCTGTACTCGACCAGCCACTCTGCTGCCACCTGTTTAGCTAGATTTTTTATATCAGCATGGTCTTCCTCTAAAAGGACACCACAATGCTTAAAAGTTTCTGGCTTTGATGAGCCAAATGGTTTAGTGCATCCATGACAACAGAGATACAAAGCTAAACAACACATACTTTTTGTATGACAGGGAAGATAAGGCAGCATATGGGCGGTAAAGCATATTTGCGCCTCACATAATCTGAGTAAACCAAGTAGGTGGCAGTAAAAGCTGCCGTTGGTGTATTTGTGCACCGATATTATCTCCTTAGCTTCTTGCAGCCCTCCTTAGCAAAGTGCTCATCATCCATCTTCATTTTCCCTGGTGGCAGCGCTTGTGTGTGCGCATCAGTGTCTGTGTGTGTGTCCATGGATGTTGAGAGGGAGACAGAGGGCATTAGAGTCAGAAAATTGTTTGTGACTGTCTATGTCTGACTATTATAGAGATCCATTAAGGCCTCTGTGGTCTCACCTGACAGGATAACCTTCAGTCTTTCTCACTTCGTCTGTCTCGTAAACTCCCTCTTTCAGCTCCCCCTTTCCTCCCAGGATTTAACGAGACCTTCTACCATTATTTGTTTGTGAAAGGTGGTCTGTTGCACTTAATTAACCCCCCGCGGCCTGTATATTAACTCCGGTGACATCACCGAGCCATGAGCGATTGCCCTGCAACATATCAACCTCACAGACCACGAACCCCCATCATATCCCGCATTAGGCAAAACAGTGTACTGTGAACAGATACACAAATACACATTTATGAAAAAAATGAATGCAAAAGCCTGCCAGCAAAAAATCAAATGGACAGGAACCACGGGACACATGACTAGCTTCTCTTTTGAATCTCTATCTCACATCTCTAGCTCCATCTCTGATGCCTGGCTCCAAAGTCTCCACCTCTATTCCAATTGCTTTACCCTGCTAATCAAATGGCATCAGTCTCTGCACTCGCCTAAGGCTGTGAAATTAATTGTGTCTAATCACGACCAGTTTCCACAATGACTAATTGTGGAGCATTAACGTATCAGTATGAGTGAAATATCAAGTTCCCTGCTGTAGGTCAAAATAATCATGCTTGAATGTGATGCAGAGGTGCAGTTGTTCTTTTGAATTAAGATGAATTATTCTGATTCTGAATATTAATCACAGCGACTACAACGGCACCGCCTCTAGCTGCTGATGTTGATCGATTGTTTTCATTTGAAGAAATTGAGAATGGACACCGAAACATGGGTTTAATTGTCAGCGTGTGCAGCGTCGTATGGTTTTAGACTCGTCCAAAAGAACAGAGTTAATAAAGCAAAGGCCAGGACTGACAAGCTGGGATGACTGAGTGAAGCTGCTCCATTTGCATTTAGAGCAAATGATTCAAAAGAAAAGAACTCGAACTTGATCTCCATCCGTGTGTAAGGCTGGTTTGCAATACTAAAGTTTTTACTAAAGATACTAAATACTAAAGTTTTTCTTGTATATGGTAAATATCACAAAAATCATTTAGAAATATTTTCTTCAATAAACAGCTACAGTTTCCTACATCCCAAAGAGATGTCTATTCTCTTTTTATCTTATCAACAGTCCAAACCATTAAGATATTCAGATAATAAATAAAAGAAAAAATCCCAAGTTTGACAAGTTACACGCCGACAATATTTAGTATTTTTCCTTAGAAAAAATGTGAAAAATGTTGATCAATATCCAAATAGTTGCCAATTTCTTACTGATACCTTCCCTTAGGGTATCTGAAAATAAAATAAAAATTAACTTTAAAAATTACACATTAATATTGAGTGTAGTTCACTCCTGAGCCGACAGAGCAGTATATATACACACATCAGGATCTATTTAGTAGCTGTTCTAGAGCTTTCAATCACATGGCAGAGTTTTAACCAGCAGCCTACCATTGGTTGAATTCTTATTTAAAATCAGTTACATCTAAAATACCTCAATCAAAAGAAAATATCGGAATGAATGACTGACTAAACTCTCAGTGAAAAGATATCTCTTGGACGGGCAGAAGATAAACTTCTCATGTATAAATTTCATTGTCACACACATTTGGTAGCCGAGTTGCCTCTGCATGGTCGTCCCAGAGCAAATGACATTCTCCTCCACTGGTGCACTGCTGCTTTAGCCGGGCACAGCAAGCCATCAGTCTTTATAAATCATTCAGTTAGCCTGCTTTGCCCTACACACACACACACACACATAATATGAACGCACACAAACACGCACTTTGGCTCTTGGTCATGCCCCTCCCTTTCTCCTGCAGTGCTTCAGGATCACTACAGTTTACATAACCACAAGCACCAGAACAAGATTCAGCTGAAACAGGAGCTGAATATTTAAAATGTTCCTCTTTTTGATGGGGACCCTGACATCCACCCCCCCTACGAACTGAATTATGATTTAAAGGAGCAATCCGTAATGTTTATACAAGAAAAATATAAACTTTTGCTGATTGGCTCAATCTAGGTCAACCTATTTTGCCACAGCTGTAACACTTTCAGCTGCTGAATCTTTCCTTTAATGTCAGTCCTTTGACCACAACACGGGAAGTACGCTAAAGTTTAAGTAGCAGTTTGAACTGGATAGTTAACACAGTGAAACAAATTACAGTAAACAGAAAACAGGAAGGTTCAAAAGCACCGACAACAGAAGCATTTCCGCAAACTAAAATTAAATCATGAGACGCTTCTGAAATACCACAACAGTGACCACAAATGGGGAACTGAAATGAGTAAATTTGCACAACATCCTGTCAGCAGCACCTGACAACAGTGCTAAATGTATTGTGAAGTGTGATTTATCATCTTTTGCATTTTCCTTTTTCGTCAGTCCTGACCCGAAAGACTGCTCGCTCTCACCCCCAGAGGTGCTTTGGTCCTTACATAAAAACAGGAAAGTCATTTTTGAAAGCCTGCTTAGAGAGGGGGGTGGGGGGTGGTAGGGGTTAAAGGTCAACTCTTGACAAAAGTTATAAGAGTATGAATTTAGTGGTAATTTTGCCTTATTGGGACTGGTCACTGTAAATAATTCATTCACTCCTTTTAAAATCCAGCTGGGGCCATTACTATTCTGTGTGCTATGGGGGAGTGGGGGGGGGTCTAATCTCAGTATTTCGTGAAGATGTAAATCATTAAAGACCTTGTCAAGTTGGAGCCCTGAGTTGAGAGAGACTCCATGATGTAGGATGTCATCTGGGGCTAGATGAAAAAGAGCCTTTTTTTTTTTTTTTTTTGGTAGAGGGGGTGTCTTCTGTCAGCAGTGCGGCTGTTGTGACCCCCCCCTTCCCTCCTCCCGTGTGGTCACCTTGTTTTTAAATAACATTGCGGCCCATTGATCTCCAGGGAAGGGCCATGTTGTCTCTGATTTAGCCTGCAAAGGAATGCTGGAATGTCTCTGGCTCTGAGCCAGCAGCCTTTTCCTAGGCCGACCTTTGACCCTGGCCACTGCAAAAAGGGGAGGGGTGGGGGGGCAGCTCTATGCAGGAGGGTGGGTGGGGGGAGATGGGGTGAATGAGGCTAAAGTAGGCGGCGACCACCTGCTTTCCCTCTGATCTCATGACCTTGCCTTTTAGTCCGCCAACAGTCACACGTATAGACACGCACCTAAACTCACAAACTTGGTCCCTGTTGTGTGGCTGCGGTCACCCCGGCCACAAACGCATGCACAGCAGCCTCCTATGGACAGAGTCATGCTCCGTGGTCTTGGGTAAACACACAAGCTAAGGGCTGACTGCACACGTCAACACACTGATCTGCCTGTTCTAGTGGGGCCATAAACATACAAACACACACGGACATAAACACACACTTGGCTCAGATGAATAGCAACTGACCGACTGTCTGTGTGTTCAAGGATAAAAGCATCATAAAAAAGCTCTATACTGTATGTTAGTGTGTGTGTGTGTGTGTAGATGTGTTACTCAGGCAGCAGACATTTACGGCTGTCATCTGGTAGCTATACATAACATCATTACCCCATTGGAGCGCGTTCATGTGAAACTTGGAAGTGTGTCTGTGGCCTGTGTGCGCTTGTGTGTATTTTCTTCAACCATAACCCATTTCCATGTGACTGGCTCCTGAGGTAGGAGCACTGGAAAAATCTGCGTCATTACATCATCTGGCCTGTGCTAACCTCAGCAGCTTGGAATGGGTGAAAAAATGGCCAGGAGCGCCGATGTAAAGGGAACTTGGAAGCGTTTTTAAAAATAAACGCATAGTGGTAAAACACTGAATGACTAATCGGTTTGGAGGGCTAAGCTGGGCAGCATGACCGAAGGGGGAAAAAAAACAAAAAAAAAACAAACTCACGGCCGAAGTAATCAGACTGAAAAGGGCCTTTATGCCCGGTGTGTCAAGTCTGCTGGGATTTATGCACAGACGGTCAAATAAAGAGAGGAATATTACAACATATGGGTGTAAAGGAGAATATTCATGTGACACAAAACAGACAGAAGGAAAAAAAATGCTGTGGCAAACAATGAGAAACACAATATGCATGTATAAGTAGGAGTATGAGAGACAGAAGACAGAGAAAGCAATGAAGTAGGGCAAATATATGGAGGAAGAAATATATATACATGCAGGCGGGAGTGACAGCGAGGAAGGGAGACAGAGTGAGAAGCAAGATGAGAGATGGGGAGATGAAATTAAAGAGGAATGCAGATGAAAATAGAGAAAGCGTGTAAGGCAGCCGAGCTTAGAGGGAGTCGAGGGGTAATTTGAGATGATGACAGTGCTTCCCTTCTAGTTCCAGTTCTCCACTTCTGGCATTTCCATCAGAGATGTGTGGAAAGTGAAAGACCCCGGCTGTAACATTATACTCAGTAAGTATAGGCACCAGCCTGAGCTGAATGCATGGTTGTGTATAGCTCTGTGTGTGTGTGTGTGGCATAGAAGTTAATTGAAAAGCCTTCACTCCTGCACAGAGAAGACGGCTGTGGCCTGGCCGAGTGGGATCATCAGTCAGACACACACACAGACGCAAGCACGAATTGATAACTACAAGCAGCAACATCTTTGTAAAAGCAGGGGGATAAACACAGGGTATTCCCTCATCGCCGCCAGCTCCCTTTTCTGTTGGCCGAATGGAAACAGGAAGTCTCCACCCCCCCCCCCCCCCCCCCCAAAAAAAAAGGTTAGGAGAGAGAAAATTATAGATCTCTCTGTCACTGTCTGCTTATGTCATGAAAACTTGCCGACCACATAGCATTAGTCGAGACGGTTCAGCGCGCTCAGACATTGAGACAGGGTATAAGCAGAATGTGAGAGGTTTTCTGCAGCTACGTCAGCGTACGCCAACAAAGAAAAGAAAAGACAGCAAACTGAAACAAACAAAGCAAAAAAAAAAAAAAACTGAGAGAGACAGACAGGCTGGTTTACACTAACCGGTGCATTAAAGCATGCTAGCCCTGTCGGAAACAGAGAAGACTGGAAGAGGGCGGGGGAAAGACTTCCCGAAGACGATGGTGTGGTCTTTGACTGTCTTAACTGTGCAGTCGCTCCCATCGTGGATCAAAGGCAGAGAAGTGGCTTGTTCTCTCAGTGGCATTAAGTCACATTAAGCCTAGATGGAGGCCATGCACATGCTCCCACAAATAAAGCTGGCTGGGATTAGACTGACAATCGCCCACAGTGAGTCGCACGCTTTCAAGCAAGGTCAGACCACAGTCTCACAAGCAACAGAGCCCACGGGGGGGAAAAAAGACGGGCCAAACTACTTCAGGTGGGCTTGATTTCATTTATCAGGATAATGGAAATGTTGAATGTTCTGGGGGTTTGTCTTGAACCTGGATGGTGGAAAGGTCAGGGCTGTAAACACCCCCTTTTTGAACAAGTGTTTTTGTGGACTCTCCTCTGGACTGTACATTTAACGTCTTTTCGGTGTGGCAACACCCACCGTTGCCATGGTAATGGCGGGTCAGGCTTCATAACAGCGGAGCAAAGTTTATGCCTGTTTATGGTGCAGCCAAACACACTTGGCGTTTAAATAAAGCAGTCATTCAAAAATAACTATCTGTAATCTGTTGACCACGTGCTGTTTTGTAGACATGCAGTTTTTTTTTTTGTTTTTTTTTGTTTGTTTGTTTTTTTTTTTTTTTTTTTTTTTTTGGCGCACCTCAAACTCCCAAGACAAAATCCTTGTGTTTCCTGGGACTGTTACACAATAAAAGCCAGTTTTAGCTCTTTGCAAATGCTTGTTAAGTCAGTAGCGAGGCAGTAACAGTGGCAATAAGAGATGGTGAGTTGTTAACAGCACTAACTTCACACTGCTTTGGCTCTGATACAGCGTTAGGACAGATTGATCAATGAGACAACGTTACACTCTGTGATCATTCGAATGTAGTTTGGATATGGACTCAGTAGCAATTAAAACTACTACATATACTGAAAAAAAAAATCTTATTTTATGAAAATCATAACCACTGTTGTTCTCTCACATTCCTGTTGGTACAGATTTCGTATTCTTACATGTTCACATGTTTCGCCCTGATGTACAGGGTTGAGCTTATAGCACACTGTTGCCTTGACCCTCACAGCAGGGTTGTGTATGCATGGTCTGAAATCCAAAGCTGTACACTTTAGTTTAGACTGGGAATTTTAAAAGGATCTTCAGGGACTTGGGCCGGAGAAATAAAAGGGCAACAATTCACTTTTAAGACCATTTTCTGAAGGTCCGTGAAGGCAGACTGAGACTCACTCAGCACAACAGAGGAAGTAGAGACACATAAAAAACCCACAAAAGGTCAAACTAAGTTTAAGTTAATACATTTTGTTTTAATGAAATTTAAACAAACTGATGCGCGCGCACACACACACACACACACACACACATACAGGCACGTGCATACAGGTATCTGTAGTGTCACTGAGCTGTAAGGCTCTGCATCAGACGCCTGGGAATGGTAACACTTTTGGACCGGCCAACACTACCTGTCAGCACCAACAGAGGCTTTAGCGCACACACACAGGTGCACATGCACAAACAATAACACCGGCACAAACGTGCACACAAACATATGAGAACAAAGAGTGACAGCCAGAGAAGGGGAGCACGGACGATGACTCTACATATCGATGTGATGAAAGGGCGAGGCCTTGCAGATTTAAGGGAGGAGAGGATGGAGTGGTGGGTGGGGGGGCATGGGAGAGATCAAAGGGGTATTTGTGAGTCATTCCCCTGTTGGACGGTTTGAGAGCTGTTGGTTGTCATCAGCCATGAGAATAAACACTGACAAGCGTGACGCACAGACTGGTTTACATGCAAAGCTTTGCTGTTGTACACACACACGTCGGTGTATACACTATCAGGCAGACACGCAAACACATCTTCATCAAAGATGAGAACACAAAAATAAACATAAAACATCTTGGCTTCTGAGGAAACCTCCCTTTCTTTCTCTATCATTTCCATCCACACATCTTTTCCAGTTTTATTCCACAACCTTCAGGTCCCAAACCCCAAATTTAGAGTGCTTTTATTCTAAGTGCCTGACAGTACAGTGTACTTTTTTTTTTTTTTAGCCCATGTGGCCCCAGTGGGAATCATCACATCCCAGTCTGCAGCAGCATTAACACCTTTTCTAAACGACACAAGGTCTTCATACACCATGAAGTAGCTGGGTCACCTGATTTTTTTCCTAAAACACGGTGTCCTATTTTACAGTAGACGTCTTCTAAAGCTGATTTTCTAAGGTCTCCTTGTCTCTAGAAGACAGGCGACATGAACATGTGATAAAATTAGTTGTTGCGATCGCAGCAGGATTATGACTGCTAGCTGTTGTCACATGAGTACAAACAGAACCTTTGATTTCCCACAGATGCTTAGAGACCGCTATTATTTTATCCACATGACAGATGTAAAAAAGTACCTTCTTAACCAACTAATCAGTGTTAGCAAATTATATCAAGTCTGTTTCTGTTCACCATGGCAACTGTAAATTCAATATTAAATCCACTCTCTGTTTTTCTATTAACTTGAAGGGGAAATATCTGGATACTGCTAAAAGGTCCACAAGCTGGCGGCCAACTTTATCTTTATCAGCTCATATGCTGAAAACAGCTGCAGTTGAAAACAAAGTTGACGTGAGCAGTGATGGCAAGCCACAACAGTAAAGCAAAAAGACCCCTAAAAGGCTCCATGAAGTTGAAAGACATCATAACAATGGGTGATAATAATTCTCCAATGGAGCTTCGACTGGAAATACTCTGAAGGCTGAAACCGCCGATGCTGACTTAAAGGCCATTGCACATCTGATAAAGCAAATGTGTATTGCATAAAAACAGTCCAGGAGCCAAGGTTGCACACTTAGCACTCTCGTGTATTTGCGCAAAATTGTGTTTTTTGGTCTACTGATGGGTTTACTGAGGTCAATAACTTGGCGCTGAAGGATTTCTTTCATTATTCAAGTGAAGGAGAAAAAAAAAAATCCCCCCAACTCAAAACAAGTACAACAGAAAAATACAGTCTTGTAATGTCGTCTCCCTTTCAACTTTTAACACCCAAACAAAATAATCAATCTGAACACTGACATTTTCAGCCTCCTCCATAGGAAAGCAGTTGCAGATTGAACCAAGTAATTCGACGAGGCACTTTGCCGGGGCCACAAAAGCGGCTCGCACATGTTTTTACATTTCGTGTGAGATGCTTTTCCTTTTTGTGCTGTGGGTTTTTTGTCTTCCTCTTGGCAAAAACATCTCCCATTGTTTCACCATGATTGGCCGTCTCACACCTTCCATTCACATGTGTGTGAGGGGGTCTATTCAGCTGTGCAGAGGGAGGCTGATTCTATTCTTGCAGCGAGGCTGTTTCCCATTGACTGGACAAATAAGTGATCACCCAGGTCATTTATCTTACACAATCCCCACTTATACACTGCACAGAGAACGGGGGGAAAAAATATGTGTGAACAGCTGAAATGAGTGAACTGTGGCATTTTTTCCGGTGACGAATGGGAAATGTGAGTCTGCCTCTCCCCTTGCCTCTAAACTGCGAAGAAAGAGAGGGAAGCATACAGGGGGAGATGGAGGAGGAAGCAGAGAGCAGGATGTTTCCTTTCAGGACACTGACCACATGCCCTCCACTCCCTCTACTGTGTTGTCACTGGCCACTTTTCATCTGAAGGAGTAGCGTGCGAGTGTCTGTGTGTGTGTTTGTGTGTGTATATGTTTGTGTGTGTGTGTGTGTGTGTGTGTGGGGGGGGGGGGGTTGGAATCAGTTGGTGGCTTGAAAAGCAAAGAGCTTTGCCCTGTTTTGTCGAAATGTGGTTGGTATCTTTCCCTCTAACACACATTTTGTTACTCCACCAGGTCTTAAAAGCAGAAATATACACAACCACACACACACACACACACAGGCTTTCCTTAGTGTAGCCATCTATAAAGCAGAGATACACTATCCAAGCCTGTGAGGAATGGCTAACAGCAGGAAGTCCAACTATACACAGAACAATGGACATTGAAGAATAAATGTATCTGCAGACGAGCCTCTGTTTTTAACCCTTTTACACCGAGTGTGCAGCCGGCGGCACCCAAGTTTGCGAATGTTTGCTCTATCACAGAAATTCCAGTAGTTGTCTGGAAGCTAAAAGTTTAAAAGGTTAAGTAAAAAAAAAAAGAAAAGAGTAACAATAACGGCGTAACCCTTAAAACTAAAAAGATAATACACAAGAGGTGCTGCAACAATGTGTGATTTTTCTGAATCTGGGAGGAGTCTCGAAGATTACTGTCCTTATTACTGTCCCAATTCAACGGTGAACTTCCCCCAGCAGACAATGGGGTTAAAAATGCACATCAGAGTGTCACGTTGCCATGGAAGTTGAGATCAGTTAATAAAACCAAAGAGGAAGTCATTGGCTCATTACAAAGCCCCACAGAGAAGGGTTTCCTGTGTAACTAGGCAAATTATTGAATTACAATCACAATGTGCAGATTATGTCCCCCCCCCCCCTTTTTTTTCTTGATTTTATGAATTTCCTCTCATGTCCTTATCATCAACTTCTAGCTGCTGCTTGGTGGAGCTTTGACACAAAACTACCTCATAAGAGTAGACGTGTAGGTATTTACAGTATGGGTGGACCAAGCGGGAGCCTCATTTCAGTCCTGTTGTGCTTTAAATCACGGAAATAACGCAAACTAAACCTATAATTACTTAAAAAAAGAACCCCACACTTTATCTCGACCCCTGTGAGCTTAAACAGCCTGAGGTCTGGTTGCTCCACATTAGCAGGTATTGAACCACTAACCACATCAAAGTTCCCCTCTCTCCCCTGTCATACTGCATCGCCTAGAAATATGATATTCGCAACAAACCGCACCAATCCCACCAATCAACATCCAATCAGGGTGTTTTCATGAACCGTGGCACTCGATGCGGCTCCACCATCTTCCTAACTACCTATCTTTACCACCACACCTCTCTCGCTCCAGTGAAGCAGCCACGCTCGGAGAATTCAAGTTTGATTCACCCCCCCCCCCTCCAAGGAGTGCCAGCCTGCCCCTCATGAGGTACTCCGAGATTTAAGATCACAGGCATCAGGGGATATCCCACAGTGGGGAACAAGTCATCAAATCAAATGGCTTTAAAAAAAAAAAAAAGACAAAAATAAGAAAGGAGAGGGGGAAGAGGGCAACGGGAAAAGGTGGCAGGGAAAAAAGATGAATGAAGCTGGTGAGTGACTGGAATATTCCATAAGACGGAGAAAGGAGGTACAAGTGTTTGATAAATGAGGCAGAAAGAGATGCGGTTAAAAAGTAACAAATGCAAATAGGTAAAGCTGAGGGCACGGGTGTTGTGTGGAGTGCTTTCACTGTGTGTTAACCCCCATCCCCCCCACCCCGGTTTTCAATGCACCAGAAAAGAAGCAGCGGATGCTCATCATTTGATTATCCCCAGAGATCTATTTTTCCTCTCCTCTCTCACCGCCAGATACGTATAATGTTCTGTTGTAGCCCTCCTCCTCCTCCTCCTCCATCGCCACCTGCCTTCGTCACCTCTTCCTTGCACATCCTCCCCCTTCCTCTTCTTCCTCCTCACTGCCAGACTCCCTAATGAGCCTCTGTGGGAATGCTCTCTGGCTCCCTCCCTGAAGATAGACCTGTTCGCTTTCTGTTGTTTCTGAGGAGCTGCTGGAACGGATTGTCTGCTGCGCGCACCATATGGCCTTGCCGCCCTGGTGTGCATGCAGCAAATGCATGTGCACCCGGACACGTGCACGCACACATGGAAAACAAAAATGCACAGAGGCAAGCCAAGCGATCGCAAACATCCATTTATGCATTTGTGTGTTACTCAAGCTTGTATGCACACTCATAAATTAGGAGAAACAACTATATGTGGGTGCACACCACTGAATACACACACACACACACACACACACACACACACTTAAGCAATGGTTACCAGGATGGACAAATACATCAAGAATCTACAAAGGATTCAATCAATCACTGGCTTAAAATCCCATGTCGATTTTCTACTTCATTATTTGCCATTTAAAGTGTAGCTTAGTGAAACAAACTCAACCTGGCAAAACAAAATGCTTAACTGATTTAACTGGAGCCTAAACACCCTGAACATTTGATGCGGGCTGTGGTCGAGGTGTCATGAGTTACAGCGTCCTGTTGGGGAAAGGCGCAGCCGCCACACATTTTGGTTTTTTGGCCTCCTCAATGAAGACAGTGTATTTAAGCCGCCCTAAGTGGCGGTTTGCTGAGTCATGAATACAGGTTCGTGGAAAGCAACCTTTCACTGGTTAAAGAGTACCAACTGAACGCTGCAGTGCTATTGCTGTCAGATGACTGACTTTATTTAAATGTGTGGCTTCTGGCTGGCAGAGGTACAGCAACACAGGTAGAGACATTTAATGTGAAACCTCCCTCTCTCTTTACCCAACTTGGCAGGAATATTTATGCAAAAGCATAAATTTGAAGTGCAGTTTTTCTCAATTGACCCTGTGGTTAGGTGGTAATTGGACAGCACTTTTTTCTCTTATAAATCAATCACACAGCACGTTTTATTTCAACTATATATCATCTACCATACAAACCTACTGTCATTCACTGGATGATTGGGTGGAGCAGCCATCAAGGTTCAGTTTGAAACGTGGACTAGAGCAGCTGGGGAATGAACCACCTCTGTTCAGAGGTGATGCCAATCAATAGCATCCTGTGATATCAGATCATTAATGGAACAAGAAAAAAAAAAAAAAAAGGCAAATTTTGTCACATGGATGCTGCATTTTTGTTTCATTAACCATCGCAAACAAATTATATGATAACTGCTGTGGCGTTTTGTTACCTGATCAGCCCATGAAACTTGTGGATTTATTACTCAAACTTGATTTAATAGATCGGATTCAATTTTTCTGTACCTGAGGTAACACGCCTCACCAACATAGGCCTCCGCTTTGTGTAAACGCAGGGCTAAGCTCTGTCTGAATAGCCGCTAACCCAGCACTGAATCCCCACATGAATAAAGATTAACGAAAGAAGAAATACTTAACATACCGAGTTCAAGAAAGTACATGTTGACAACCAGGTCGAGAGCATGATGTCATCAGGCCACACACACAACGGTCGGCCAAACTGGGGATCCAAAATGTGGGCTGCCATAGCTGCATTCATAACATATCTGGCACAGAACGACACAGACCGACCACCGAATGATTCGCTGTTGGCAGAGAGCTTAATGAGAAAACACTGGCTGTGCGGTTTCTGAATAGAATAGCGAAGATGTGCCAGTAATTGGATAATAAACTCTACCTTGATGGTGAGTGGAGGATATTGTGATTTTCGACTGTGTTGGGTTTAATAAGCGGCTATTGAGAATATTGAGCGTATTATGATGGCGAAAGCGCCTTCTGTTCTGCTCGTCCTTCTCTCACGTTCCACTTCCTCTCTCTCTCTTTCTCTCTCTCCCCCTTTCCATCCTTGTGTCTGTCTCTCTTAAGTTGTGCTTTCCTTTTCTCCCTCTATCTCTGAGTCATGCAGTTAGCAAGCAGACCGTTTTGTCCAGGTCTATTTCTGGATGTCATGCTGTGGAAGAGAAAAATAAGATTTAAAAAACTCACACACGCACACACACACACACACACACACACACACACAAAAGCGAAATATATTTCCCCGCGGCTTAAGGATCTAGGAAACTTGAACCGTTTTTTTCAGACAAGTGATACTCAGCAAAAAGGACAATCTGTCACCAAGACGGCATAAACATGCAGCGTCTGCACAAACACACACACAAGCTGACATTAAAAAGAACTAAAATACCACAACCATTCCTCATCTCCCACACCCGGCGTCAGGAAGCCACGGGCTGCATTATAGCGCGCCCACAGCCTCTTGCAGTCCAATCGATAACTGAACCTGATAACCATTTAACAAATTGATTTTTGAAATGGAGCTTTAAATGGATAAGGGCTGTGCACACGCGAATATGTGTAATCTCAAACAAAACTTAGTCAGTTTTTCTTTTTAAATCATTTTCCTTCTTCTTCTTTCCCTCCCTGATTATCCAAACTTTTTGAGTGCTCGTCCAATTATAACTACTTTGTGATGCATGAAGTTTCAATATTTTGACACTTTTCCTCAGTATATAACAAAAGAAATCTGCCTTTTTTTTCTCCCCTACAATGGAGCTTTGTTCTGCATTCAGGAAGACGGTTATCCTTTTCCAATAAGCTGATGGAGGCACACCTGATTTTAATTTCTTCTTTTTTTTTTGGGTGACATTTAAAAGTTTCCCCTGAAACTCGCTTGAGTTTGATGGAAATGTGGTGAGTCATTTGGGAGGAAATAAAAGGAGACAAACGCAATTGCTGAAGAAGATGTAGCCAATTTCAGAAGTATCTTGAAACACAAATCCATGATTTCATACTTTTCCTTCTTTGTTTTTTTTTTTTTCTTCCCACTGTTTTTAACCTTGGAAACCCAACTCTTGTTGTGCTTCCTTTGATAAAAGTCATCTGGTTTGGACTCAACAGACAGCTGTGGAACAAGAAAAGAGGAGTCGTCTCCTCCCTCATTGATCATAACAAACACTGTTTTCATCATTCTTCCATTAGATCATTCCTGACTGAGATACTCCACTGGCCAGTTTACTATTTCTCTCTTTTTACAGGCCACTAAGTTCACCTTCCTTTCATGCCAAAGGGGTCAAGGTAAGTTCAGTTCATCCGTACCTTCTTGGTGTGTGATCCTAGGAAGCAATCCTTCCCTGTACGCACAAACACAAACACAAACACACAGACACACACCCCAGGGTCTGCATTCACTTGAACCCAGCAAGGTGTGTCCGTCTGCATGATTTATGATTTACACAGAAACCTGATAAGGTGGGAGGATGGGGTCAAAGGAATCAGAAAAAAAGCAGTCTGTGGCATGCTGGACAAACAGCACCAGTACGTTGTTGTTGTTTTTTGTTTTTTGTTTTTTTCTCTGGCTGATGTGTAGCAAGGAATAAAGGTCCCCGCGGATCAGCCGAAAGCCTGGGAATGTGACTTCTCATATGTCGGCTGGGCTGAGCTTTGAGCTTTGATCCCTGACTAAAGAGAAAGTCGGATTTTTCGGCACAGTGAGTGACGGGTCGGCGAAATGGGTTGGAACTGGGTAAAGCCAGGGAGTTACTACGCCAAAAGGGATTGTGTGTGTGTGTGTGTGTGTGTGTGTGAGATCAGGGGAAAGAAACGAAGAAGAACAAAAAGGGGTGGTGGTGGCAGCAGACATTCTCATTTTTCAACTCCTTTCTTTCACCCCCCCCCCAAAGTCATTTCTTTCTTGGCAACTGCTGGCTAAAAAGCCTTTCCTCTATGAGAGACAGAGGGGGGATGCGGAGGGCTAAGACTTGTCTGTAGTCGCTGGGGATTTTGGCAGGAAGCACTGTACCAGAGATTCCAGGACAAGCAGCGAACAATGATGGTGACACGGCATAACTAATCGATATGAGAAAGCTCTAACATTGGACGGGGGTCAGGGCTCTTGATGTCACAGGCAGCGTCTCTACCAGCCCGTTCCACTCCCACTCTCCGGTCCTGCCAACCCTACACACCCTTCATTTCCTTTCTCAGCGGACATCCTTTGAAATGCTAAACAATCCGGGCAAAGTTTACACCTCGGCTTTCACCCCTGTCAGACGCTGAGCTAATTTTTCGCTGGCACTGCCTGGTTCAGGCAGGCGATCCGCTCCTCTCTTGCAGGAAGCTGGGGTTAATGGACAGACAAGAAGCTGGAAAACCACCATCTTGGGGCAGTTAAATAAATTGTGATTTTGTTTTCATTCATTATTAATAGCAGAAGACTTTACTAAGGACTCCACACTGAAATTAAATGATGCAATCAGGAATATGTCATTTTCACTGATGCGTTTCTTTTTATCCTGTATAAACTCTACAGACTCAGTTATACCAGGTACAGCTCATTTTCTGCTCTGCGTAAAGCCAATCTACATGTTGCCCCTTTCTGTACACTCCATATGTTGCATCATCATTGGGTTCAATGTATTTCTTTATGTGCTGTTCCCATGCATTTCACCCACAGACCCAGTGTGAAATCAAGTTTCCATTATAGGACAATTTAAAGCTGAATTGAATAGGCTTGGAAATATAGTAATTATGTTAGTTGAATGAACATTTCCCCGCAGTTGCTGAAATTATCTAGTGTAGTCATTATGATTATGATGGATGTGAAAAAAAAATTGTCTGGATATTCATTTTGGCTATGTATTTTTGAGCCTTCAGTTCAAGCCTCAAACATTTTCAGGTGGATTATGCTGTAATACAACTCATCCCCCCCTATTATTTGGTGCCATGTCTTTTGTCTGCATCATTGGCGATTTGGGGGGGGGGGGGTCTGACTTCTTCACCTACTTGCTGGGAATGTAAAGCAATCCGCTTTAGGATTTTCCTTGAAATGTATAAAAAAGGCTGTGTGACTCTATAATTTCCAAGGAGAATGTCCCCAAGTCACATATTTATAACACATTTTCATCCGAGAAACTCGGTTCAGGGTCATCTTCAGAGCTCAGATGAAGTACTCTCCCCACATTTTCCCCTGCAGCGTGTAAATGCCATGCAACTGTGTTAAATTTGTGCAGCATTCAATCCAAGCTCCGGCTGCCACTGGTATCACAAGGATTACAGATGGAAATTTTCGTTGTAATGTTATTATGGTCCTTGTTTTCGGCGTGGCCCTCCACCTACATTTTGTCCTATCCTTGCCTCTGCTCTGGCTTGAGGCAGTGGCACTGTTATTCATTACCTTGTGACACCGCTCATATATCAGGGGCCTCTACATCAACAGTACTCTTTGGAGAAATCCTTAATTAATATGGGCAGAGCAGAGGTGCCTGGTCCAAGTCCGAAAAACACCCCAGAGACTGAAAATATGATGTTAAATGAGGTCTGGGCGCAGCAGAGGTTGGAGCTGACCACACTGGCTAAAACAGCTGTTTGCCTGTGCTGTGTTGTGGTTTTAAACAAACACTGTCACACACGCGTACATATGCATACATATTTACACACTCGCACACAGAGCCTGTCTGTTCTGTGTTTTGGTCAGGAGCAGAGCGAGTCTCTGTGGTCTGGTTGGGCTCGGCAACACACATGCTCTCTGTTTATGCAGGGTTCACAAACCTCCTGTGGTCTGCCTCACTCCGTCCTGACACAATCTGCCATTCCTCCCTCTTCTCTTTCAATCAAATCACTCTCCCTTCGTTCTCGCCGAGCTTCCATTATATTGATTCTAACTCCAAAATCTATGTTCTTTTGACATATGTGCAGCAGATGCAGAGATAGTCGTGCTTTTGGTCATTTCCAGGGCACCGGATCACGGTGAGTAGTTTTGTGCAAGTGCACTCTGTCTGTCTTGCCACAATTTATTCCTCTCTTCCGCCATGACTCACTTTCTTGACCTGTTAATCCCTTCTTTCTGCGATCTCCCCTGCTCGCTCCCTCTGCACGTCTGCCTTCCAACTCTGCCTGGCAAGTCTCATTTTGCGAGTCTATTGTTGGGGGCCAGCGAGTTTATTGGGGGGGGTGGCTGGCCAGCCGGCCTGAAAACACAAGCAGGTATCGGCGTAGTCGCAGTGGAGCGTGACGGATACAATAACCCCTGGAGCGGAAGCACCCAAGTGCTAAATTACTGCCACAAATGTTCTTCCATCAGGCCGCGGCAGGACCATGAGAGCTATTCAGTTATCTCCAGCCCTGGTGCACGTTCCCTTTTTTCGTGACACAATTGCGCCGTGACCAAGTACATCCAACAAGTCAAGCTCCAGTTAAAGGTGGAATGAGGTTGATTGGGATAGGGAAGTGGAAGAGTTAGGCTGGCATTACGCCCCAAAGGGAAACAAATGGGGACATCTTCAGCGTTGAACCTAATGCCAACGGGTCATTTTCCTGCAAGTTACGGCCACTACAATTATCATAACTCTATAAATGCGGCAGTCAGCACTTTTAGCATATGTATATACAAAGTTTAATATAAATTTTCAGTGTATATAGAACTGAGGCAGAACCAGGTCCTGTGTGAAAGACACTAGCAGGAATAAACCTATTGTGGGGTTAAGCCGTGTTTATTTTCCTACTTTTAACCACAGGATTTGCGTGAGAAAGCAGCACAAACTGTCAGCAGCTCCTCAGAAGAACAGAGCCACATCAGTTGCTTTTCTTTTGACAGTTCCCCTTCTCGTCCTTGTGATTTAAACTTGTTCCATTTCCTGCCAGCAGCCACGACACCTATTGTTCGTACGGACCGGCCGCTTCGCACCTCCCATTCACGTTTCTGAAAACCCATCCATTCGGTCATGTGGAGGAACTTGAACTGCACTCACGTGACAGCAGCTGAAAACGATATATATACAACTGCAGGACAAAGGAAAATTCCACTGACTGAAGCCAGGAGCTATTTTTAATTGGGATATTTCTGGCTATTGTTATAAGCTCACGGCGAAAAATCCCTTCTACCCTATTTAGAGCAACGTGGAACAGTTTGATGCCCTCACACATGAAGAAAACTGGATTTTCAACAATCAAGGACAGAGTAGACCCCATTGGCTTCCAGTGTCATGTGGCAAATCTTACCTCTGCTCATCGAAAAGAAAAGACCAAGTGTTAAAATAAAATCTTTATTAAGAAAAATGGCAACTCTACAACTAGTTGGCAAATAAAAAAAATATCTATAAAATTTGGTTTTTATCTTATTTAAAACACAGGCCTAATGTGTCTACAGTCATTGAGACACCATGACTGATTAATAAATTACAATTTTGAAAAGGTGATTATTTTAAAATCCACCCACGATCGGACGAAGAGCAACATACAAAACAAATAAATAATTTCTGCTTTCTTGATTAAACAGGCAATCATGTTGTCTATAAATGCCAGAATATGTTGTCCATCAAAACATTTTGTTTCTTCCTTGGAAAAAAAAAACAAACAAAAAAAACAAAACTTTTACTTTTAATTTGGCGTCAACAAAGTTGCTGATTAATTTTTTGCACGAGTAAAAAGATGCTTTCAGCTCTGAGGGGATAAAATATTATGTTGAGTTTCAGTCTTTTTATTGCAAAACATCTCTCTCAGTTTCCACCACAGATGATTTCCAAGGCTAGCATTAACACACTTTTGGGCTCTTAGCGACCACAACTTACTCAGTGCCTTATTGATCTATAAATGGTTGATGTTCTCCGGCATTCATCTAGCTATTAGCCGACCCATTAATATAAATGTGTTCACATCCTATTTTACTCTGCAGCTTGTTTTCTGTTCCGAAACTTTCTGGATGAAGAAGAGGAAGAACACAGGCATACGAGGGAAGGGCTGATTGCATGAGAAGTGCTTCATAACAACGGGGGATTCAACTTGATTTCAGCTCTATTCTAAACAGACAGAGGGTCTCACATACTGTTAAAAGGATCATTCACATTCACACACTTACGTGAGTGACACACACAATCGCAGCAAACACTGCGAGGAGACAAGCAATTTGGCATGCAGGCTCATAGATCCCCGCTTTATTATGTCACTTTAGATCTGCACATCATCACGGCGGTAAATAACAGCACGAATTACCACAGAGAAATGAGATACGTCACTGTGACTGAGAGGACGAGAGGAGGGAGGAGATGAGTCACCCAATGAAGGGCCCGCCTGGATTTCAGTGTCCAGCCATGATTGGCTCAACGCACTGGCCCAGACTTCTACCCTTCTCCATTCCTGTTTATTTTATGTGCACGCTTGCGCGTTCATCCAAACAGTAACTCCCTGATAAAAGGCAGCCCCCTGACACGCAGGCAGGTTATATTGGGTAATATTATCTGATAATCATTAACTAGACAGTGCGGTTACTATGCAAGTCTGACCTTAGGAGGAAAACGTTCTCATGAGGACATGAACCAAAGTGCTAAGTTTGAAAATCAAAGTCTAATCTCGCTTTCGAATTCAACCGCTTAATGCAACATGACACACACCCGGAAATCATAAATGCATATAATCTATGTATCTAAAAGACGTATGTGAGAGTGCAGCGTATAAAATATGTATTACGATAAAAGCAATGCATAGTTTCTTGAGTGCAGCAGGAGGTAACATGTGAAGTGACGTAGTGTACAGTGTCCTGAATGATAAGTGGAAAACAGAACTAACAGATGCTAATCCTGCCTTTACACCACATTTAGCTCAAAAGTGAAATTCATGCTAACTTGGCTCTGCTGGCGTTCCAAGAATGACTAAATTAGAGGACTCAGAGGCCTTTTCTTGAAATAGTATTTATTTGTTTTATCAGTACTGATAGCACAGGATGAGAATACATTTATTCCACTTGTATGCCATGATTTATTAATAGACAGCTTATGTTTATGTAGCTTTTTATGTTACACCCATTCACTCTAGTGACCTAACCTGAATTTCTGTGGGACAGTATGCTAATAATGCTAATGCTAATTAGGTTGCCTAATGCATGTTACTAACCTAACATGATTATCTTCGTCAGGAAGTCTTTTTTTTTTTTTTTTTTGTAAATGGAACAAAACATATTTGATTAACTTTCAAGCAAAGAAGCATGAAGGAGAGCGGATATATATACATAAAAAAAAAAAAAAAAGACAAATCCCACAAAGAGCTATGTCTCAAAAGAAGAAAAAAAGATGGAGTCACACACTGACTAAGTGGCTAAATGAGAAGGTGCGGAGGCTTTTAACAGTGTGGCTACGCCTCAAACTTCCAACATGTAATAAAGATGATTGCGGCCTTTTCTCGCCAATAAGAGTTCTGTGGACACTCAGAGGGCAAGATGCCCAGAGCGTGGCCTCATCACAGCAGCTCAGACATGTTTGCAAGACGTCTGTACATGACACACACAATCCTATACGAAGGGACTGTGCACATTATATGAAAATAGATAAGTCAGATGTGAGGGTATGTCTGCTCCCAGGTCAAATTCAGTACAAATTTAGCTGAAAACTGAAAATGCATGCTCTCCAGGTAAATGGAAAAGATAAAAAAAAAAAAAAAAAAACAGATATACAAAGTGCAGCAGAAAGCTGAGATAGAAGAACTAATCCAGAGGGACATGTTTTTTTTCTCTAATATCACAAAAGGAAAGGGACTGATTAAACTACGGAAAGATATGCTGCAGATGGAGTTCATCTGATATGCTGTATATAATGAGAAAAGGAGATTCTGAAGTTTGTTTGTTTTTTTTTTTACTGAAGCAGGAGATTTCCTGATTTATTTCCTGGTTTAAAATGGAAAATGCACACCAAATCAGGCAGTGATGATGGAGCTACGGCAGACTTTGCAGTGACAGAGCTCTTAGATCTACTTGCCTCTGCCATCCCAAAAGATACTGCAGCTGGGAAATGCAACGTAACATCTATTTTTTGAGGAATGTAGTCCGTCTGTTCCCGTTCCCGAAAAAACATCCCCTGTGTCGTCCTCTAAAAAAGCTTATCAGCATCCAGAGATGCCGCTGGCTTTCAGGCTCATTTGGTCTCGCCTCATACTCCACATTAAATGCAATTTATTGAATAATGAATCGCCTCAGCTATCCAGACCGTGTGAATTTAGTAAATTCCACCCTATCCATCTCAAAAAAAAAAAAAAAAAAAAGAGAGAGAGAGAGTGGAAAACAAAAACAAAAAAATAAACCCCAGTCCTTTAAGGTTACTCTCTGATCCTGGGTGAAATTCAAATGAAATTTTCTCCTGTCAAAGAGAGACTACAGGAGGTTTGATGCCTTGTTGCTGCTTCGTGAAAATATTGGTAAAATCCAGGGGGCAGCCTGAACCCTGATGGGAAAGTTCAGGGGGCAGCTGTAAGGCTGTATGGGTGCATGCTGCTAATTTGAAGAAAAAAAAAAAAAAAAAAAATAGAATAAAAACTCCTCTTGCTGATACATTATTCATGTTTTGTAGCTTCTAGCTGTTCCCCATGAGTGGCCACAGTTAGAGTTAGCGCCAGTTTTCAGCCAAACAAGATGCTGCTGCCTATGTGGGAGGGAAGGGAGGTGCATGTGTGCATGCATATGTATGTGTGTGTGTGTGTGTGTGTGTGTGTGTGTGTGTGTGTACAGGGAGGAAGACGCTGGGCATGAAAGGTGCCTGAAGGCTTAAAAAAAAAAAAAAAAAAAAAGAACGCTCACTGAGGAAAACAGGAAAACGTTGGGATGGAAGGACACACTACTGAATCAGCACTACTTTTCCTCAGAGAAGGCACACGGGCCCGCCAGCATGCATAGCTATGCACATATGCATATGTGGACGCGCAATTTCACACACTCACAATTCAGACTGCAGTGTAAATGTAACACACACTTGTCTGGATTTCTGTCAGTCCCCTCGTCTGCTACAGTGCAAACACTACGAAGAGCAATCGACAATAAAATATACAGTCCACTGCTAAAACAAAAGGGCGAAGGCCACTAACTATACAATAAGTGGAAGGTATATTTAGACTTTATTAGCTCATGCTTTATTTAAGCTGCTGTAAAGTCAGCATCCCTGTAAAATATAAGTGAGTGTTTATAGATAGTAAGCAATGTAGCGGTGAGAAGATAATCCCAAGTCACCAGATACTCCACAAACTCCACACTGCCTGCTGGCAAAGAGAAACTCTTCCTGTTGCGCGCGTGCACACAAACACACATATATATATATATATATATATATATACACACACACACACACACACACACACACACACACACACACACACACACACACTTGTGCCTGGGGAACCTCAGGGGAATTTGACCTATCACCTCAATATAGAGGTAATGATACTGAGAGTATGTCATAGAATACACACACACACAAACATGAGTCATGATCAGGAAAGCAGGTCTTTTGGACTCTGAGTAGATTTTAAAATTAATTGAACTGTCTTGTCTGGTTTAAATAATTAGGTTTTCAACTGTGCCAGCCAGCAAACTGTGATGAAAGGCGGAGGGCTCAGTCCAAAGTGTGAGAATCTGCCAACGTAGCATCAACCTCGGTTTATCTGGAGCAGAGGAAGCTCTCCAATTAGGTTTATTTCCCAAACGTGTGGGCAAACATACATACAGTAATATCAGACAGTTTGGGCATCCATGTGGTGCATAGGCAGAGAACTTGTCCACCTCGGCAGCTTTCTGGGCTCCAACAGACACAATTAGTTGTGTTTTTCGGAGGTGGGAAGGCAGTGACAGATTGTTTATGCTGTCTTTATCATATTACGTCAGGCAGGAAGTTATATTTGTTTTCCGGGAGATAATTTCCCATGTGTTCCTGCACACGAGGGACCAAAAACTCCAAATCCTCATGGTGGCATGTCTGCTTGTGATCCGCTATATAGGTGTTTTGGAGAAACACCTTTTTCTCCCCGTTCACGCATTTGTGGCTTGATACAGGAAGTCTTCAACTGAAAAGATATAGCAGAGCGGCAGGAATGTAAGTCAAGATCATCAAAGCTGATCACTTAGAACCAAACCCACTTACCCAAAGCTAAAATAGACTGACTCATCATTTCTATCACCGGCTCAGGAAGGGACACAAAAACAAATCTTCACAGAGATACCGCTGGAACCTGCAAATTACATAATCCAAGGCGATTGAACCTTTTCCTCACATTTCTCACTTGTCTCACTTCAGACAGCTGGAGAACGTCGCGTCTAGCGAGCGAGCTGCAAAGGCAAACAAGATGCAGACACTTTGAAAACAAAGTGCTGCTGTGTCACAACTTTCTGGGGAAATAAGCACTTCAATTCACCCCAGCAAAGAAAATAGACACAGTCGGGGTTGCTAAACAAAGCAGAACGCTCCGCTTGCTCTTTCTGCTACATGCCCCCCCACCCCATCCCCATCTCGCCTTTTCTACTTTCCCTTTTTTCCCCTTGCTGCTTTAGATTGTCAATAGGATCACTGGCTTTCCCTACTCAAGCTCTTTCTCCCTCATGTTCCTTTGGTTTGCGTTAAGGGCAGGGAGGCGGCTGGATAGACGCCAGCAGGCAGGATACAACACGGCAGAAAGTAAGTCACCGAAACAGTGAAGTGTCCTCCATCTCTGTAACAGAGCTGCAGAAAGGCGTAGTTAAACACAGCTTGTAAAAATATGGATGTTACACCAAGCCGGGGAAAGTGCCACCCAACCTTGAACTGAACCTCTGTGGAAATGACTCAAATGGCTAAGAATGTCATTATTTCTCAAATGTTTCCATCCATGACGCAATGAAATCATACAGATGCTTGAGAGAAGTCAAAAGTAACGCTGGCAAGTTTTTTTTTCCACATGCATGAAGAAATTGTTGTGTATCTGGGCTTTTCAGGCTGTGGGAATGTAAGGCAGGAAAAATGGCAGCACAGGAGAGAGGAGGAGAAATGGAGTTTGGGAGATCGAGGAGAGGAAACCGAGGCGAGGGGAGAGTTTGGGTGTTCATTTAAAATATCCAACGTTGCCACCAGCAGCTGCACTTTGCACTGCATCACCTCCCAAAAACAAGCATGCAGTCCTTCTACTTAATCTGAAAAGGAGGCCCTTGTCAAGCTCATGAATAAACACCACGCAACAGCCTCGCCAAACTGGCAAGGGAACTGGGAAAAAGCAGCGTCAGACCAAAAATTATTCTTTTCCTTCCTCTCTCTCTGGTCAATCACACACCCACGCTCCCAGGCACACTAAGACTCTCCTCGGTGAGACCAGATGCCTTCTTCCCGTGTAACCCTCTCCCCCGCCGCCGCCCCCTGCATTAGTTTTGGCTTAGCCGCCGATCCATGAAGTGTCGTGGAATCTGCCAAACCAGGGCCTGGTTTCCCGAAGGTTGGAGCTGTGAGAGCAGCCATTGCTGCCAGTTGTCGCTCAGGCTTTAAGACCAAACAGGAAAGAGATGCGCAGCGCAGCGATAGAGGAGAGTCAGGGTTGATGAAACATGAGGGGGAGGAATAAGGGAGCATATGTGGGGAGGCTACCATGTCAACAAGGCACAAGTATTCCCTCTGGAAAGAGAGCAAACTTCAGCACAATGGGACCCCTTTGGAGGGCCTGAGGGCAGCCACAACTTTTACACCCCCAGAGTGGAAGTCAAACTGAGCCATAAAGCATGAGAAACCAGACGGGGACAAGAGCCCTCCCATCAGCCTGCCAGGCAGCCTGATCTGCGCCAACAAAACCCTCTTTCTCTCCTCTAAATTGTGGCCCCTTAAACACTGAGCCACGCACACATTCTTCAGTGACATAATGCTTTTTTAAGCTATTGCCCTCTTAAACTTCCCCCACCCCACCTCCTCCTCCTCTTTGCCCTTACTCAGATTTCCCCCTTTTGCCTATTACTATTTGAATATCAATACCAGCAGAGGGGTTAGGTGTTTGTTTTTGCTCTCGTGGTGGCGAGAAGAGAAGGGGGGGGGGGGTGTCAACGATCTACCGTTCCATTGATGTGCCATCGGTAGGTGTTTGGTGAACGGCCTCTCATGACCATAAAAGCTGTCATTCTGCAGGGCCATAATAACTATCTGAACACCCCCCCATACCCAACCCCCGCCCCCCCACTGAAGCTGCCGCAGCGCCTCCAGGGAGCCACAAGCTAACAGAAGTCGAGATCTGTAACCACTGGTTACAAAACTCTAATCATTTTGTGTTATTTTCTTATTTGAAGGAAACATTTTCATCTATTTGCCACAACTGTTGCCTTCAGTGTCCGCAGCAGCACTCGTGGTGGATATGGGTCAGAGTTTCTGCCTGCTGCCCCCATCACTGATGAGATGACTGTGGTCAGGTGCTCCACAGCCTGGGGACGGAGGAGTCAAATCCCTGGGAGCAGTGGAACCAGCGGAGATCTCCACTTCCTCTCTCTCTCACACACACACACACACACACACTTACACTCTCTCAAGCACTAACGCACTCACAGCTCCACAGTTCAGCAGCGAAGAGATAACAGCCATACAAGGGCAGCCTAATTCACTCACTGTGAAACCTGTGTCCACTTCAGCAGCTACACGAACAAATGGGATGTGCGGAGAAATCACTGTTAAATCCGAAATTAGGGTCTTGCAAAGAGCTGAATGGTTCATTATATTTTCTTCTATTGAAGTCTCCATTTCTCCAATGGACTTAGAAAAAAAAATAAATAAAAGCAAGAGAACAGCCGATTTTTTTAAAATGGCATTAGCTCAGATTGGATGCTCGGCGCAAACTAATCTTCCTCAATACTGTGCAGAATACAGGAGTGGAGTTTATCTAAAAAAGTGACATATAATGAGCCTTTCTTGCCACTTTAGGGCAGAAAAACTGCTCAGATCAGAACGGTGAAGGTCAAAGAATTGTCTGTGGGTTTGTCGCTACAGATATATTCATTCAATCATTCATTCATCTTCTACCGCTTATCTGTTTCCAGGTCATGGGGGGTGCTGGAGCCAATCACAGCTCACACTGGGCAAGGGCGGGGTCACCCTAGACAGGTCACCAGTCCATCACAGGGCCAACACACAGAGACAGACAGAGACAAACAACCACTCACACTCACACTCAGACCTACAGACAATTTAGAGTCACCAGTTAACCCAAACATGATGTCTTATGACGGTGGGAGGAAACCGGAGTACCCAAATGAAACCCACACAGGCACGGGGAGAACATGCAAACTCTGTACAGAAAGGCCCCAGGCCTGGGAACCGAACCCGCAACCTTCTTATTGTGGAGAAACAGGGTTAACCACTATGCCGCTGTGCTCCCAACTACAGATACAGTGAGTTCATAATCCAATTTAAATCACAATGTGCATAATTTCCAGAAATTGCGTTCCATTGAGCATCATTAATGAAAACAGAAAACACATTTTTGCTGTTAGAAACTGAATCCCACACCTCCTCTCTGGGTTAAAGAAAAACAAAGACCAAAGAGGCCGATGGCAAAAATACTGCAGCAGCTGAAAATGGGAGAGCTGGAATGTGCGCTCAGAGCAGAGTTAGGCCGTCACAGCATGCCTTGAGAAAGCCTAGACTTTTTTTTTATTTTTTTTTTTTTTTAAATAGTTTGTCTCTTCTTCCACAGGAAAAAAAAAAGACAAATGTCAGAACTCAGAGCTCATTGTGCTCACCAAACCTGCAGACAGCAGCCATATCTCCCTTTCATCTGTTTTCAGCAGAGAATTTAATGAGAAGCCAATCACATGTCTCTCCTGATCATCACTTTTTGCCTCAGCCAGTCAAATCCCCGTCTTGTTTAATTACGTTCACAAGGACCCAATCAGCTTCTCTCTCTCTCTAGCGCTCTGGTACTATTCTGCGCTGTCAGGGCCATCCCAAAAAAAAAAAAACTGTGCAGACACTCACTTGTCTCTCCCCCTGCGAAACCTTTTACATCACTGTATCAGCACTAGTTAAGGATGAGAGAACCTCAAGAGTGACAGAATGAGAAAGGGGGATTTACAACTTTTACTCCTGTATCCGTGTCTCTCATTAATCCATTTCCTGACAGTGCTGGAGAATGGAAGGCACTCTGATGCCCTGTTATTACTCATTCTTTCAATTACCGTTACCACGACTACAATAAACCCCCAGACCTGTTTTCTTTTTTTTTTTTTTTCCCCTCCATAGTAGAAGTGAGCAGTTTTAAATGGAGGAAATGATTCCAGGGGCTATGACCACTGCTAATACGGTCATTGATTTTCATTTTGGGGGAGCCTTCCCAGCTGATCAATCTCCCTATACCAACTCACCAGCAGCTGGCCTGGAAGGGGGGCTGAAGGATGCCTCACTGTCTGATCCAATGTGTGTGTATGTGTGTGAGCCGGGTTCATCCCCACCCCGCAATTCTTCCCCTCTCCTGCTCCCTGCCCCTCCACTGACCCCCCTCCCCCCTGCCGCCACCACCTCTGAGGCCAGGGGCAGCTTGGCTGCATTGCTAATCCTTCAATGAATGTGGGTCAGTAAGCGCGGCTTTGCCTTCGTCACTCAGCAAGGGGCACAGACAGCGAGGTCGTGACCCCAGTCATCCTGCATGCACTTGTGTGGACACACACACACACACGCTTGCGTTCACACAGTCACATCCAAAGACAAAGACCCAAACACGAAGATGCGAGCACACACACACACACACACACACACACACACACACACACACACACACACACACACACACACACACACACACAGACATGGATGGATGAGCAGCCACAACATGCACAGACAAAAACAAGTAGCGATACAAACTTGGAAAGAACGTCTGAGGTTAGTGGAGCTGAATTTATTTGAGGAACAACTAATTGACTTGACAGACATAAAGTTACACCAACAGATTTGATTAGCAATCGATAATTGGAGAATTTTTTTTTTTTACTCCCCCCAAAAAAATAAATAAATTTGTGGTTTCAGCTTCTTTGAAATTTCCAAGTGTCGCTTATGGCTCTGGGCCCAAAGAACGAATCCGGAAAATAATCAGCATATCAATCAGTGCTGAAAACAATTGTTAGCTGCTGCCACCGGGATTCACAAACAACTGACGCTGGACTTGAAAATGAAAAAATGAAAAACAGATTCTCGGAATAATTCAGATTAATGACAAGGAAGTGCTTTACAACATGATACAAAACACAGTCATATGAAAGAGACCTCAAATCATTTATATAAAGAAATGACCCATGAGGTGAAATAACAATGTCAGCTACTGTGACAAGTGTGTGTCAACAGGGCTCACAATTGCTGGGAAAAAGAAGCAGACAGCTACCCCGAGTCACCACAGATCAAATTAAATGAAGCTGGATTAACTCCAAAACACAAATGCATCAACTAAAATGAGAACCGTAAAAGAGCAGAGACGGTGAGAGTCAGAGAAGATGAACTATGGATTGACAACCCGATAAGATAAAATAACAAACAGAGGTTTTATGTAGTTATGGACTTAAATCTGCAAATCTTACACAGACGCACAGCACATAATATCAAAGAGTCCTAATTAAGATGCACCACGTTCAAACTAATTTACATTCTCCATCACGAGCTCGGTACTTTATCTAAGAGGGAGCAGGCGATCATGAAATATTCATGATTTATTAATCTAACTATAGAAAAACAAATAGTGGCAACCCAGGGAGTGCGACACCCTCCAAACAGTGAGGTGGCAACATGACTGTTTTTGCTCTTTGCTCCAAATCAACTCCAGTCCCTAAGACAGAAGTCCACCAACATCTAGGTAAACACTGCTATTCCCACTCATAACAGCGTTTCACCGAGATAAGGTGGGGAGGAAGTGTTGCTGGTTTTCTTCACTTGGCCCAGGTCGGCTCCTGCCTCTCATTCTGTGGCGTTGTATCAAGAAAATGTCAACTAGCGCCTCATCATACAGGAGATGGAAATGTGGCAGGAAGCCACCTTGAGCCAAATCACATCAATCTTTCCGTGAGAGCGAGAGAGAGAAGGGATTTTAAAAAGGAGAGAGGAAAAAAAAAAGAAAAGTAGAAAGAACCAAACAAAGGTAAGGGCGGTAAAACAGAAAGAGAGGGAAAACATGCAAATGGGGAAAATAGACGCTGGATGTGAGGAGCGTGTTAGAAGCTGGCCTGTTTCCTCTTTCCTCTCTCTCGGCTTCTCACGCTTTTGAGGGGATTTTCTAAAGTGGGAAAAATTGTGCTGATGACACAGTTGTGAAAATGAAAATGCTGCAGCGCTTGGTTGATGTTACTGTCATTGACTCCTAATGGGGAAAAAGTCTCACGGCATGCACAGTTTTTCTGGACTCTCCATCTCTTTTCATCCCACCTCACGCACCATACGCCCAACAAACACCTCACGCTATTATTACTCAATCTCACACCCACTTGCTCTTCTTCCTCACTCCTTTCCACACACACACACATACACACACTCAACACAGATATAGTCTCTCTTGACTTTCTCATTCTCTAAATCTCTTCCTCTCATTCTCTTCATAACCCTCCCTCTCTCTCCCAGTTTTCAAGTCCCTCAGATGACCTTGAGCGGCAGCTGCCAGTGAAGTAGCTAAAGTACAGAGTCAATACGACCAACAAAGCTGGTTAAGTATTAAATGGGGGGGATGATGACACTGCTATTTGCCGGGGAAAAACTTTACAAAGAGCAAATAAAAGGAGCGTGTGCAGTCAGACTGTAATGGAACACTCAATAGTTATAATGACGTGCTACAGCAGTTGACTTATGATGTTAGATGGGACAGTACTTTTGATATCTGCAGACTCATCCACTTGAAAGAGGAATACAGAGCACTTACAGTACCTGCAGAGTGGGTTTAATGTTGAGTTAAATGTGCCAGTGTATGGAAAGCTGCTTAAATGAACACATCAGGATTACAGATGATTAAACCTTTTTTTTTGGTGGGGTAACACAGTGAAAAAAAAAAAAAAAAAAAAAAATCAGACACTGTGGTTCATTACTAAAACAGGAAGTAGCATACCACAAAACTAATTTCCCCATTTAAAAGCAATGCAAACTTAATTTCCCAAAACTGAAATGAAAATGGAAGAAACAAAGGGAAACCCCATTTACAGGGAGGTGGATGTTGGTAAAAAAATTTTTTTACCAAGTCACAGCATTGCAGCAAACTTTCCCCTTATGTGAAAAATTTTCAATTGGTGAGCCCATAATAGCCTTTCACTGTGCTCTCCCAGGATCATTGTCAGCAGCCCTGAAAAATGAGTGATGATGTAGCAGTGAATGGGTCCTTTCATCAGCATTTGACTCCAATTGAAAGCTATTGCAGCTAAGAAAATCAATTGAATAAATGTGTGGAGCGCGGTGCATTTGTGTGTGTGTGTGTTCAGTTCAGGTGCGCATATACTGACTTCCACTCTAGCCCCTGCTGCATTCCTCAGTGGAGAAGCATTCCTCTGAAAGCCAGCGGGGGTCAGAGGTCAGGAGGGAGGGATGAATCAGGATGCAGCAGCAGCAGCAGCAGCAGCCACGACAATGTGTGTATACAAGTATGCCTTGGTGTATGTTTGTGATTTGTGGAACGGTGTGTATTGATTGCAAACAAGTGCAGTCTGTGTTTCACTGCATCCCTCTCTCCCTCTCTGTAGGCATCAAGCTACATTCAGAGAGCATCGAGGTATGTACATACACTGTGCAGACAGTCAGCCTGCCTTGGCAGTGCTCCTTCCTCAACCGCTAACAGCTGCTCTGACACGTGTGTGCATTCCTCAGTCTGCACCACAATGTCCCCGGAAGGCACTGCGTGCCCACCCCCCAGCCTCTGGAAATGTAGTTCCAGCCCTGGCCGGCCGCCTGCACATGGATCCCTTTACCTGGGAGAGCGAAGTCAGGAATATTTGGGCGGGCACCCAAAGGGGTTTAAATTAGATTAAAATGAAAGCCATCACTTTGATTAAATTTAAACAGGTTGCTGAATCATAAATGTATTGTTTCTGCTGTGTTGACCGATGCCAAAGGAGGCTAGCACGCTGAACGGTCTATAGCCAGCAAGAACAGATCTAAAAGTCAGCAGAAAAAGTCAAATCTAGGTCAGGGATATGAGTGAAAATGACTGAAATGTTCAATGCAACAGCCAGGCTCAAACTCCGCACTAAGCACTGTAAGGGCGTTGTATTAAAATAAAATTGGATTTATCGAATTTTAGTGGAGAAATCAAATGTAGTTATCGATCTGGGAAATGACTAACAAGCTGCGACATCGATCAAAATAAATCAACTGTGAAACACACTATGGTGGAAATATAGGGCAGAGAATACTTCCAATTTCCCCGAGCTTCAACTGTGATCAGTTGTGTCAATCAGCTGATTGTGGGCGCTGAGATATTCCAGCGGCAGACGGTGCCTCTGGGAAAACAAGGCCCCGATCTGTTGGGAGAGAGAGAGCAGCGAGCGGAGCAGAGGTGGGCTGTCCAGAGATGACTGGAATGTCAGATAATGGATGACATATCTCCCCAGGTGACACCGAGCCTAAGGCATCCAGGGAGACATGATGAGTGTGTGTGTGTGTTTTTTGGAAAAAAGAGAAAGAAAGGAGGGGTGGGTGACAAATGGATGGACAAGTGCATGCTTGTGAAGTTTTGGTAGAACTCCCTTTTTCTGGCATTATACTTTGTCTGCAAAGAGTGTGAGGTTTTTGAGTTCATCTCAAGTTCAATGAGAGTCTGTTCATCTCTGGACCCAACATGTGTTTAGTTAAAATGTTCCTCTTATTTCTCCCCAGAAAAGCTCCTTGCACCTTGCTCTCTTACAGACTGAATGGAAATATGTGTCGGCTGACTTTCCCCATGTTTGGCATCTGTCCTTTCCCTTAACCTTGACATTCAGTGCGTATGCACAGGTTACACACACCCTCTAGGAACAATGCAGACAAGCGCTGTTATCACATGCCCGAATTTCTCCGGGCTTCACACAGGCATGGGGATCCACGGGCTGATATATGTAGATCAAACCAACATCACTCACAGACAAGCGAACCTAACAGCGGAGTTCACCGTGTAATCCAGCTATGTAAACATCAGAAAACACCTCCTCCATATTAAAAACATACCAAACATTCAAGTGCAGCTGCTGATCCCAAGAGTGATCATTAATTACCACCTTGACAAAACTGAGACCTCCAAAATTAGAGGTAATCAACTGTCCCTGGGGGCAAAGTGGAAACGATGGCACTGGCACATGGAAATGGAGGTGATAATTAACCCATTATGGCTTATTTAGTTGCACTAAAGTGTTTCATAATTCAACCAAACTGGTTACACACCACGAGCTACACTCCAGCTATACGTTTAAAGTGTGGGAAGTGGAGTTTTGTCATGACAAGGCCAACTTAACACTGATGCTAATTTCAGAGTTTAAAGGGGGGGGAGAGAAAAAAAACTCCCACAGTTTGACTTTCACTTAATTTGCACTAAACACAGGCTGCAAATCAAACATGTCCCTGCACATCCTGGTGAGAAGGCCGCAGCAGTGCTCCTATGGAGGGGAGCTGGAAGGAGGTGGTGGCACTGGTGGGGATGGGGCGGGTGAATGCCTTCATAGGCTGTGATGGAGGTGTGTGTGTGTGTGTGTATGAGTGGGGGGGGGGGGGTAATAGACTTGACTGTTGATCTTTTATGTAATGCTTTGAAAGGGACTGAGGAGGCGGAGTGGGGAAGCAAAAAACCAGCCATGTAGTGGGACATAAAAGGGCTGGTCAACTATGACCTGCAGGTTCAGGGGTCATTTTAAGGCCCACAGTCACTCACAGCTAATTTAAAACAGACTTTTTCACTATTAAATTAAAGCTTAAACACTTGATCAACTCTCAGCCACATGGACAAAAAAAAAAAAAAAAAAAAAAAAAAGAGGATATAGCCTCCATTTATATTCTGCTACAAGTTAATGGCTCTATCTATTTTCACTCAGGAAGAACAACACACACAGACAAAAACACTCCCATACTGTGTGTGGGAACTCTGCCGGGATTGAAAGGTCTTTACGCACAGATATAAGAGTAAAAAAAAGTCGAGCCACAAAGTTGTTGTTGTTGTTTTGTGTCATTAATTGTCACTTACTTGTCATACTCCGCGTTGTCCTTGTCACAGCGTGCGTCCTTGTGCTTCTGCCAGTCCTTGCCGTGCTTGCAGGTGGTGAGCAGCACCACATCCTCCGCGTTGTGGACGTGATATAAGGCATTCCTGGTGTCCGAGCCGATCCCGGTCAGGTAGCGCTTCCCCTTGAACACCAGCATGTACTTTCTAAAAGGAGGGATGGAGTTGTACTTGAGGTACCCCCTCTCCCCCCCGGTCCTCGGGTGCTCCTTGGAGAACAGGGGGATGGACACGTCGAAGCTGGGCCTGAAGTTCTCGGTGCTGATGCTGGCTTTGGCCAACATGGCTTGGCCGATGTCGAAGCCCAGGTCTTCCGTGTAGTCCGGCCACGTCCCCGAGTACAGGTTGAAGATGAGGTGGTTCCTGCCGTCGTTCCACAGGGGCAGATTCTGGACCTTGGTCTTCAAGTTGTGGACGTATTGTGGGGACAGCTGGTCCCGGTCCAAGGTGTCCAAACTCAGAACGAACAGACACGCCTGTCCGGGGTCCGAGGTGTAAAACCTCGACCCCTCGATTGTGGATAAAATATTCTGGTAACTCTCGGAGATCTTCTCTCCCTTCTGCTGCGGGTAGACGTAAACTTTGAATCCGTTCCTGTGGCACAGAGAGAAATCAAAGCATGAATCCATGCGGCACCGCTTGCCTTTGTAAACACCCGCGTTGACGTCCCTCTTCTGCCTCGGAGAAATGTGCAGGTTGTACTCCTCGGTGTCCGGCTGGTCCCAGGGTAGGAAAGGGTGTAAAGGGTCCGAGAAGTGCGGCCAGGGCTGGTCGGGCCGGTACGCATGTCGGCTGCGGTCATGCCGGCTCCTGCTCGCCGCTGGAAGTTGAACCCCTCCGAGGTAGAAGAGAAGCAGCAGGCACGCACCGGCGGAGAGCAGGATCAGGTAGCGTTTTTTGGCCTGCATGTGTCCTGGGAGCGGGGGCGAGCTGTTTAGGAATAAGAAATGCAAAGTGGCCCGAAGTTAGGCTCTCATCAACCCCGACTACACCGCTCCATCCTCCGGCAGCCTCCACGGATCCCCAACCCCCCTTCGGCGTATTCGGTTCCCAAATCCAGCAATTGATCCAGTGCATGTGGGCGATTTTAAAAGTAGTGTCGCTTTCTCCCTCTTCTGTAGAGTTTCACCATGTCGCCTACAGCTGGGTAGGTGGTGGTGGAGGGGGTCTTGGGCGCACCTAAAAAAGCCCCAGCGGTGGCCGGACCCTCTCGGACGGACACGGATCACATGCAGCGGCGGCTCTCTTCCCCGGCGCGTCTTCGCACCCTCATTCAGGCCGGCTGTGTGCGGGGCTATTCAAATGGAAAACTGTCCGACAGCCGTGTGGGAACTCTCTCTCTCTCTCTCTCTCTCTCTCTCTCTTAGTCTCTCTCTCTGCCCCCCCACCTCCCTCCCCACCAAAGATGAACAGCAGCAGGGGTCCCCGAGGCTCTCCCAGACGGAAAGGTATACCCCGGCTTGGATGTTAAAGTCGGTAAGACATAAGAAATAGAAATTTAAAAAAAATCCCACACACCCCGCACCCCCCCCCCCACTAAAAAAAAAGCCCACAGTTGATGTGGCCGGATCCAAAAGCTTCGGGGTGAATCCGTCCAATTACCCCCCCCTCCTCCCCCTTGTTTTATCACTCCATGGTCCCGTGTGAGGAGAGGCGAAGGAAACGGAGGAGGAGGCGGTGTTGGTGGTGGGGGGGGGGCGCAGGAGCGGCTCAGCGGTACAACTGTAACCTGACGAATCCCCGCATGTCTCTTATTTATCACAGACGCTCGCTGATATTAAATAATAAGGAGAGGGGTGGTTGGGTTGGTGGGGGGGTGGGGGGGGAGAGAGTGAGAAAGAAAAAAAGCTCATCAGCAGGAGAAGCCAGGCAGCAAAATGACAAAAAAAAAAAAAAAAAGCGAAGTTGGCCGGTCGACACGAGGCGGACCGAGACCGTACCGAGACCGGCAGCGAGGGAAGACGCTCCGCAGAAAAACACGGCAGTCCGGGGTCCTCTTGTCCAATTACCGAGTGCTCAGTTGTTCAGATTGTTGGTCGGTTACATTCCAATCCCGACACGACTGCAGCTGACGTGACCTCCCATCGATGCTCACCGCCGCTGCTGATTGGTCCGTCGGTGGGAACGGAAGGGGCGGGACTTAAGAGGTGGGGGTGCACCCATTCATAACCGGAGTCCTCCGCACGTGCAAATTATCTAATTGTTGAGCCGGTGGAAGTTGTTTGAAGGTTTTTTTTTTGTTGTTTTTGTTTTGTTGTTGTTTGCTGCCGGAGAACAACACACACACTCAAAAAATAAAAAATAAAAAATAAGGCTGACAATGAAAAGTTGTGTTAGTGCTGAGTGGTTTTCTCAACACACATACACATTTAGTGCTTGCTCTCATACTGTCTGAATCAGTCTTCACTTCTGTTTTTACTTAAGTAGAAGAGTCCAGAGGATTAAATACTACATTAGAAGTTTCAGCAAAATGTACTGATAATATCAAAAGTGGAAATGTTCTAGTTTCATTCATCTTGTTTGGAATTAAATGATTCGTTAACACTGAAGCAGATTGTTTAAAATTGTGATATTTTGCTCTATCAGCATATTTCGAAACCTCATGCAAGGCTACAGTTGCTTACCTACTCTGCACCAATGATTTACTATTTCTTTAATCTTTATCTCATAATTTATTCACGTTCGTGTTATTTAGTTTTATGTATTACAGAAACTTGATCTTTTATGTATTTCTTTATTTTTAATTTCTCTCAAAAGTCATCATTTTTTGTTGTTTTCATAACCAGCGCCACAACTTGACTTGATTAGACTTTTTAGTGTGTTGACAGTTCTTCCTTTCTTTTACTTTCTTTTATCACTTATATTTACTTACTTATATTTCTTTCTTTTACTCTTTGTCAACTCAACGGGTGCTTTTAATACTGCTTTTGTTTTTCTAAAATCTCTGGTGTTTACAGATCTTTTATTTTTCCTATTGCTTGCTTGTATGTAGGGACAGACAGGAAATGAGGAGAGGGAGAGAGGAGGTGGTTGGGGATAACGGGCAAGGTCCATGGCTAGTATCAAAACCAACTCAAGGATGTTGTGGTATTAGTGTTGTGTTGTGTCTCAACCTCAGACCACAAGTTCATTTTGTTTTCCAACCAAATGTTGTCCTTACTAGTGAGCCATGGTTTGTTAACAAACAGGTTTTTATGCAGACCCAGACTCAGTAACCTGCAGTCCTGAGAGAGGAAATACGATCAAAGGGACTAAAGTAAGATTAGCTCTGTGTGATTTGCCTGTAATGTGATGAAATATTTTGATCGCCTACGGTTCTGTTCGAATGAATGACTCCATTGTCTTTTTGTAAGCCTACCAAAAATCTAGTCACGATATGATGGCCTGTGATGCCAATAGGTTGCTGGGAGTTAAACCCCCCAGCTAAAGTTTTCCCCATATCCACTAACAAACCAATGGGGCTCTTCAGAGGCGACATACTTGACAGGGAAATTAATAGCAGAGGAGTGGCTCTTGCTGAGTGTCACCATGGCTCATAAGCCCTGCATAATCCTCCCCACTGCCATTTGGTGGCACAACACTCAGGCTGGGTGAGGAGGCCATCCTAATTTTTTATCGGCCAATTAGCTCAGAAGAGGGGGGCTAATTAGCCGGGCTGGCTGGGAGACCGGCCAGGATCCTGTAGTTGGCCAGCACACATTATCAGAATATGCTGGTGATGAAGATGCCTGGGTGCAGTTCCAGAGGCCTGCTCCTGTCTTCATGGTCGTCCTCTTTCAACCAATGTTAAGCAGCCCATATAGGAACACACAAAGCCTGAATCATATTCTTACTGTAGTGCCATAACCGGTTCTCGTGGCCCTTATGTTTCCATAGAGGGCTTCTTCTAACACAAATCTAAACTCAGCACTCTTGTAGAAAGTCACCCAACTGGCACACTTAGCTCAGCTGCCTCTCTTTTGAGAGTCTTGCTTTTGTTTATGCCTGAGGGACTTTTCTCTTAATTGCTTGCAACTCTAACAGGAATAATGTCGGGTTCCCTAATGACACTTGAAACCAAGACAGTGTGAACCCGAGAAGTTGGTGTAATCTGAAAAGACTTGTTCTCTCGAAAAGTGCTTGTGTCTCTTTAATGTATTGCAGGCTGTCCACATCATTAGACGTTCATCTTAATTGAAGGTGAGAAGGAGAGACTCGGTATCTTAAGCATAGGCTGCAGTTTTCACTGCTGCACCATCAAAAGGTACCATATGCCACAGGTTTATCCCCTGTATCCCGACTGGTTTGGAATATTTTGTAGCTGTGTGGTCTCTTCATCACAGCGGTGAGGACTGGGAATCATTCCAGCGAGGTCTGCCTATTTCCACGCCTTCATCCTTTCCTTGTGTACACTTCTAATGTTTCCACCCCAAAAAAATTCCCCTCTTCAATCACACTTTGGTCTCTCTCCTTCACAGGGCTGTAGCAGGTTGGGGATGTGAGAAGATGGGTAAACCTGGCCGGCTGTGAAACCTTTGAGGCTGGATTTACAGTGTAAACTAAAACCCCGCTTCTTCTTTTTTTTAAGCTTCCAAAGTCACAAACAGTGGGTTTGTACTCGAGCAGAGCAGCTGTAGATTCTCACATTTTGCCCAAATGAAATCACGCTGTCAATGCGTAGGAGCAGGAAATTGCTCCACTAATAAAGGAAGAAAAATATAGGAAGTTACAACTTCTACACAGAGGACAGAAAAAAACCCACAGCAAGTTCTCTGTCCAAGAACAACCCCTATAAGTGTTAGATCGTTAGTTTCCTCTGATATGAATCAATACATTGACTACATTGAGTCTCAGAGCAAACACGTTGCACCTCTTTTCCTTAATTCAAACGATAATAAACTAAAATGAAAACGTCCTGCATATTCCTCTCTGTTACTATTTGTTTTCCTAAAAAGTAATGCACTTTTATGTGTGTGTGTGTGTCCAACCACCTGAATTAGTTGCTACTTGAGGAAGTATTTTTTTGTGAAGCAAAATAACAACAAAATGACTTTTTTATGGAAGAAAGATTTGAGGATTGTGGAAATAACCTCAGAACAGCAGTGAAAGCTGTTAAAAGACCAGTGTTTCTTCAGGTACTTATTGTTTTTTGGAAAATCTGACGCTCAGACTCAAATGTGAGGCACAACGCACATCTAAGACAACCTTCCAACATTTTTATGTGTTGCTTTTTTATCCTGACATTTGTTTTTGAGACCTCTCATGAACTCAAGTTATATTTTGTGACCCGGTTTTCAGCCAAGAGCAAGTCTTGTTCTATGCAAGTTATACACATTTAGTCAAACCGGGAAGTAAGAAAAATATTGCAAAAAACGACGTGGTGATGAGATACACATCTTCATTTTTTGCCAATGGAAAAAGTTGACCTGAGCTATCATTTGCCTTTTAGGTTAAATTACAAGAATATAACCAGTACCATATATTGCAATGATATTTGATATTTCTATGCCCTGCCTTTACGAACAGTTGGTTCATGCTGTGACTTTTTTTGGCGCTGCGTGTAAAGCACTTACCCTCAGTGACGGCAAGCTGGCATGATAAAGACTTGCAAATTCAGGCCGAGGTAAACAAATACCCATGGCTGGAAAGTAATCTGTGGGTTGACGGAGTTTCAGGTAAGAGGAAGACAAAACAGCCTTTGAGAGTCTTCAGGCTGCTGCTGATCAGTGGCCGATAAACTCCCCTGTGGATGATGTAACAAGCTGGGCTCCTGCAAGGAAAAGGGTGTGTGTGTGTGTGTGTGTGTGTGTGTGTGTATGGAGGTGTACACAAGCATTCATGCCCAAAAATACTGTATCTCTGTGGTGTGTGTTTGGATCCACATACTTGGCTTGCGTATATACTTCTGTATATACTTGAGACTATATTTTGTTTGTGTGTGTGTGTGTGTGTGTGTGTGTGTGTGGGTGGGGTGTGAATAACAAATCACAAATCCAGTGGAGTTTACTTTTTAAAGGCTCGTGAAGTGGCTCCTAAAACCTGAGAAATGACTTCCACTGATCTAGTGTGTAATCTCGTCCACATGGTCTCACGGGGAGTGTGCTCTTCTTTTCAAACAATACTGCTTTTATTGGGGAGGTTCAGAAAAAAACAAGGTTTTCAAGTATTCACATCCAATCTTTTGTCATCTGTGTTGCTATTTCCCTGGTGCTCCCTCCTGCAAACTTAAGGCAGGGTGAAAAGTTGAGGGTGATCAACATATTGCATTGAAAGCTATTCACTTTGTACCGTCGCCTCCTTTCGTTGTTGACAGCACCAACAGAGCAATAACAAACAGCCCGGAAGTTTAGCTATGAGAGCATTGTGAATGATGTAGCCGTGGCAAGTGTGTGGGAGTCAATCTGGACTTAGACTTTCTGTTCTCAAACTGCCAGCCTCATGGATTGCTCCGGGCTACTGAATGCTAAATGGTGTAGCCTTGACTATCCTTTTAAAGTGCTGCTCACTTCGTGTGTGGGATGCCAAGTGATCTCCCATTCTTTATTTATTTAAAGTGACCTTTCGACTCCCGAGCTGAGAACGCTTAGGGCAAACTGAGCTGGGTTTAAATGTTCGGGGGTGTGGGAGGGAGGCCATCATTTGTTGCCAGGGCCCTGAGCGAACGGCACTGAAACTCCACAATTTTAACCCCAGAATTCCTCTGGGAAGTGCCGGCTGGCAGGCAGCATCAAATGAAGCGTTTCAGGTTAGATGTGGTGATAGGCTTTTGTCCTCATTAAAACAGAAATCCCTGCCATTTCTTTCCCATTTGTATTCAGCCTCAATTCATTCAGGGTGGATTTTGATTTGGGGGATTTGGATGGTATAAGGCCACTGAAGCCGAGAAGGGAAGAAAAAAAAAAGCATCTTGTAGTTATGTTATGTCTTGTGCAAAGCTTTGAAAGAGCAACTTTACATAGGCACCACTTTATCCTTTACTCACTTTCCAATTTTACAGCTGAAGACTAAGCCTCTGTCTTGGCTGAAAATTAAAGTTTCCCTGCTTATGAAAAGGTCTAAGAACACCTCTCCTTAAGCACACTTGCGGCTGAATGCGCCAATCACTTGAAACGTCGGCCCCACTTCAGGGAGCTGAAACATAATGAGTGTCAGTATCATTAAATCTACAGCGCTGATATTAAATCAGTATCATTTAAAGGAGCTCATTTTGATATCATTACTTCAGAAAATGCTGATGCTGCATTGGGACCTGCTGGCTGCAGCACAGTAGGATTTTGCATCCATTCAGAGATTCTTTAATTCCCTCTGGGACTATACTGCACAGTAATCCACTTAATTTACAATTACCCATGCAAGGCAGTCATATGGAATGATTAATGGACTCAAGTAATTCTACTGATAGAGCTGGTGAGAGGAAACCAGTCTGTATACATCACATACAGTCTGTTTTCCTCTCTCTCAGTTTAGCACACACACACATTCATACACACAAATGTATATGCAGCACATACTCTATGCATCTACTCCGTGCATATTGTATGAACCTATTCCCTGTTTTTAAGGAGAGGCAGGGGTGAAGCCTGGCTGTGCAGGATGAATGTTAATGTTTTAACTCCCCTGCCAAAGATCAAAACAGTGCCTGCTCTCCTCAGCCCTTTGAACTCTAACCCAGATTTTGCCGTACCGCCCTCTGTCTTGCACGTCTGCGCTGTCGGCTACTTTTCAGTACTTGGGATGAGCTTTTTGCACAAGTGATAAAAGGTAGCTGGACAACAGCGGCTGCTCTTTTCATTTCCTGTGCACTAGGCCCACAGATACTGATGCGATCAGCTCCGTCAGGCTCTGAGTGCAAAGAGCTAACTGCTAACATCAACACTCTGATGTGTTTACATGGAGAATTGTAAGAAACTGTAATTTAGTGGGTGTTCTTCTCACATTAGCCGACTGACAACAGACACAGATTAAGTATACGGCTAATGGCAATTTAAACATGTTCTGCAGGTAATTGGTAATAAAACAAAAGATTAAACAAACTGAAAAATAGCCAATAAATCTGGCCATTTGTTTTTATTTCCTATTCAGTCCCAGATGAATGTGTGTCTTGGGCCACACTGAGCTGAAATATTGCCTTAAAATTACATTTCAGCGTGAGCGATCGAGATAAATATCCCAAGTGGTGTAAATATGTAAATCAATTTACATATTACATAGACCACACAACGCTGAATTAAACATGCAGTACCTGTATAATGCCTTTTAATTATTACAGCAGTCATCACAGAGGGTCACCAAAGAATTGCTCTGATGTTGGCACCAAGTGATAAGTGAGGGGATTTCACAAGTTATACAGATTCATTCTCTGGAGATCATTACTAACTTGGCAAAACTTTGTAATCCATAACATATTGGTAGAGAGATTTCCAAATCTATGTACCAAAGTGTTGTTTTTCTCCTTTATTGCAGTTTTTACTTTAAAGCAAATCCTCCGCTCAAATCTCAGCCTCCATCTCTATGTCTCTGTAGATCCTCTGTTTCTGATTTGACAGCTTTGTTCTCCCATTTTTCCTATTTTACATTCTCACACATATTCGATTGTTCCTTTTTACCGTTTCTAGTCAAAGACAGGCAAATGAGTATCTCGCTTTCATTTTTTAATCGGTCTTTTATTCTTTTTCTTGTTCCCTCTTTCTCTGTTACTTAGCCTCTATGACCCTTCGACTTCATCAATATCTCTCCCCTTTCTCTTCTTTGATTCACACATTTTAATTGCTCATTTCCCCATCTCCGGAATTAATGAAATCTTTATTCATACAGGGATTTATTAAGCTTTAGAAAGGACAGAGAAATATGGAGAAGGACGGAGAGAATGGAACAATGCATTTTAGTTTTTGCTGAGAACAACAGATGTTGATGACAATGATTACCCTGTAGCCAAATAGCTCAATCACTCCTCACTAATGGCAAATAAATCACAGAAATCACCCCTACAAAAGCAAATGAGAAACAGGTTTTTCTCCCTCTGTTCCAAGTAGCATTTGCTGTCCAAAGCCTGTTAGAGAGATGCTATAAAAGAGTCACAGCAGATCAAAGCTTTTTTCCCCCTCGCCCTCACTTGCAGCAGTCCTTATGCAGGGAACGATAGATGTGTGTGATGAGTTGACAGCAGAGAAAGCAATGCAGGGAAAAAGGTTAGAATGACATGTGAGGACATGTTATGACTGCTGCTTTGACTTGACAGTGCAGGGTTAATTATAGATGGCCTCCTCTGTTGGCAAGAGCTCAGCGTTAAGTCCCTGAGACGACTGAGACCTGGCTGCCTTCTGGCGATGTGCATTAGGTCTTCTTATGTTTTATTACTGCTGGAGGTTGGGTTGGGGGTGCCTGAGCTCCATTTAGGATTTGAAAAAAGCTTTCTGACATTAGAAATTAACAACAGGTTCGGCTGATGTTTTATGGCTGACCCATTTTACTCATAGGTCATTAGCAAAACACACTTTCTGAGGACCATGGAGTCAGTGTTACAACTTAACTAACCAGACTGAGCAGAGGAACCAAATCTAATGGAGAAACACTACAAGGCCCTTCTGTCCTTATTGGTAATATGGGAATGCCTTCATTTTCTAAAAATGAATGCCCTCACTGTTTGAGAAAGGCAGTCATTTCTTTTGCTGGCATGAAAAGATTAATGTCAACATTGTGTGCATTGATTACTGAGATCGTATTTATCCTAACGTAGCATAAAGACTGGAATTTGGAGGAACTGCTCATCTTGCTCAATCAAAAGTAAAAAAAAAACCCAACTACTTATTTATTCAAATGTTTTCATTTTGGCTCAGAAATTGAAAAAACAATAGCCGTTTAAACATGTTTGAGATGTTGGACTTCTGTTGCAGCACGTATGGTGATCACTCGGGCTGGCATATATAATTGGAGATAAGGGTTTTTGGTTTTGGCCTCTGTAAAGACATGATGTTAAGCCTAGCTTAGCATGAAGCTGGGAAACAAGTAGCCTGGCACTATCAAGTTCAAAAACAAGCCTAGCAGTCTACCAGCATTGGAGGCATGCTCATGATGGTATCAAACTTGGCCACATCTCTGTGACGATAAGGGTGGTCAGACTGTTTCTCATTTTCATGCTAAGATAGACTTAGTACATCATGCCTGTGCAAAGACAAGAACAAATACCTGTGCTCATCTACTGTATTTGTCAATCTGAGAGATGAAATGTTGTTTTCTAAATTCTCCAACATGTGACTTACACTCACATTGTACTTTTGGTCATTCCTACTTGGGTTTAGGCTAAACAAACAAGAGTTTAGGATTCTGGTAGGCTAACTTTTTAATGTTGGGTTATCTGGTCCACTCCTGTATTTATTCTACTTGTTAATTTGGATAATAAGATTCTGACTTTGTAGCAGATCAATGCAGATTCACACAGGGATCAGAGTCTGCAGAAGCTGGATGAATGAATGCTCTATTCCCACTAGTTATTTTGTCTGTTGTCTTTGTTTCTACCCAGCTCATAATGTGCATGCTTCGAGCTGACTCTAGAGCGAAACATGTTTGGCAGCACCTCCGATAATTGTTTATAATCAAAATTAAAATCTCAGTAAAAATTATTTTTTAAAATAATTTTTTTTTTTGAATCCCAAATCTTCATATCAGTAGAGTTGTATATTGAGTTGTTGCTTTGGATGTGGACTTTGTCAGCCCTCAGGGGCCAACATAACAGCCTCGGGCCCCATGCTGCTACCTGCCATGCTTGCCTCTGCAGATGCACAGTGCTAATCAACCACTAAATAACATTTTATCAGCTAGGTACAAGAAAAAAAAAAGGGCTAATTTCCTTCCTGTGTTTTATCTCGTTCCTCTCTACAATTAACTTTCCTGTAATACGTTCAATCAATCAAGGATGCCAAGCTGCATTGATTTGTTAAAAGATGTCGGGCATCTTTGGCTGGTAAATGTGTCTCTAGAAGATGCGTTGTGCTCTCACATCATCACAGAGGCACTGCAGATTCATACACATTTTGCCCTGATGCCATAATTAGCTTGGTCAGGCAAACAAGCACTTTGAAGTGGTTCTAGTGAATGAGACCTTGTTTTCTTTTCTTTTCTCTCAGAGCGGTACAGACTGGAATAAAGTGATGAACAAGACAAAAGCTTGAAACGTTTAGTCGATTTACAGTCCTAAACTGGCAAGGAGGCTGTTGCTTAAGCCAAAAAAGCGCTGGACACATCCCTGTTGTCTGCAGTCTGGGAAATGATTTTGCTGGTGCATCTATGTTTGGGGAAATGGGGGGGGGGGGGGGGTAGTTTTTGCTTTGTCATGGGGAATGTGATGATTCATGCTAAAAGAAGCCAAACATCTGGCTTCATTAATCATTTCTTCTTAAGTCCGGGTTTTCGGGGAATACTTTTCCCTTTTCATCACATTCTCTTTCTCCCCCCCCCCCGGCCATCTGCACTGCTTGTCATCTGTTGACATTCTGGCATGCCTCATCACCCATATCACTCCTCCCTCCTCATTTGCTCCCTAATTTGTTTAGATGGCAGAATAAAGAAAGGGATGAGAAAGAAAGTGGCTTAAGGTGTGGAGGAAGAAAATAAGGGAGGGTGTGGGAAGGGAAGAAGGATGGAAGAGTTGTAAATCAGGTTTGATGAAATCAGCATGTATGCCATTAAACTGTTAGGGAGTTCTTCATTACTCACTGAGCTCTGAGTGAATGTGGTGACACATCCACATTAATGCCATATGCTACATTGCCTACAGCTAACTGACATAGTGATAAGAACAACATTTTCTATTCCCTGTGATCCCCCCACCCACACCCCTACGCCCATGCAACGAGCACGAACGCCCCTTGTCAAACGTTTACAGTATTCAGAAAATTGCTGCTGTCCTACAAAACCCCCATGACCGCTGTCATATCAACAGAGAAGTTTCTTATTATTTATAATATCTTATTGCCCTAGTGTTAGCCCTAAGGGACAAGTTGTTCCAAATGCTGACACAGACACAGAGAAAGAGATTTACTCTATGTAATAGTGGGGATATTAAAAGATGACAATGTGGATCAAATTTAAGACATAAAGCATCAGCAAGAAAGAACAGATCAAAACATGCCACGGATCAGATCAGGCCAAAGGTTTTAGAGTATGAGAATTAAATTGTAAAGCTTATCTGGGCTGTTTGTTTAACTGGATCTTTCCTTCAAGAAAAACAGCATCGTTAGCTTTAGAAGGTGCCAAAAATGTTTAAACTTTTAAACTTTACAGGAGCTTCTTGTGAATTTTAACGTGATTAACATACATAACACATTACCTCAAACATCACACTTCAAAGCCTTCCTTAACTAGAGCTGACATTATATTTCTCTTTTGCTACACGCTAACCAGCACTGTATTTCTCAAAGTCCAAAAACTATTACTGCACTGCTGATGAGGTTAGATCAGAAAGCATTACTGCGTTATTTAGACAGCATTGACAAATTACACATTTAGCTGTTTAATTTGCAGGATTTAGTTTATTGAAAGAAGGAAAATCTCGTGCCAGAACAACACCTGAAAATGCAGTTTAAGAGCGTGTGTAAGCTAAGTAGTAGTTTAAAAATAGTTACAGCATGTCTTTACTGCGTTGAAGGTCAAAAAATCTAAGTTTTACCTACCTTGTCCTTCTTATGGGGGTTGCACAGTTAGCCAGGGAAAATTGGTCTGTGCCAAATTTACAATGCAGCAAGACCAGAAAGTCCCAGTTTTCCAGTGTATCATTATTTGGTAATATCCTTGGGAAAAGGCGAACGACAGAAGTTAGATTTGTGGTTGTTTACCAATATATACATACTAGACAGAGCAAAACAAAGTTCCACCAGAGCAAAATCAACATATCTATCATGCAGTCGGAAACTACAAAAACTACAAAGCTTATGAAATAAAAGGATCGGCCTTCAAAATCCCAATTCATGAAAAAAATATGGTTTGAGAATGTAGTTTCCTTCATCAGGTTTATGGCTGGAAAAATTCTTTAAACCACAGTCATCTCTGAGATGTTTGCCAGATGGCAGCAGGGTAGATATGTAATAGCACGAGCACATGCATCCACGGGGAGTCACAGACCTGATGATTATACAACAGCCAGACAACATTGTTACAATTGCAGATTCTGGGGAAAAGGAAAGCAACATAAAAGAAACATGACTAGTGAAACAAATGTATTTGTGGCAAGGCTGTAAATACACAGTTAAATATGAAGAGAAACTAAGAGGAGGAATCAGGGCAAATGGATGCTGCAGGACAACAAGAGGACTCCAACAAAAAAAAAAAAATTTTCCAACTGAATTTCTAAAGCAAAAAGAAAAAACGATTCCTCTCTGTACTGGCTATAAATAAACTAAACGATGCAAACCTGCACCCCGTTCCTAGTGGCAATAGCGAAAATATAATTTCCCTCATGTGGGAGAATCAGTTTGGGTTTGAACTAAAACTAACCCAGTCAAACTTCTTCCTCACCAGCAGCTTCCACAGTTTATCGTGATCTTACAGAATTTCAAAGATGTGAAGTAAACTGCAGAGCTGTTTATATCAGCCGCCTCAGGTGACAAACTGGCAAGACATTTTCACCCTTGCTCCCAAAGAGGAGAAGCACCCCAAAGCTGCAGTCCGTCTTGAAGCAGGATCATCCCATTACTGGTATGTTTAAGAAAAATAACATTCCCTCATAATGCAACAATGACATTATAATCATCTTAAGAAACTGCCTCGCAATGTTTAAGAAAACATTATCACCCCCACATTCAGTCACTCATTGCATACGCTCTTCACTGAAAGGGGGATTTTTTTCTTGTTGCTTCCAAACTTCTTTGGCCTCCAAATCTCAAGGTTAAGGTTTTGACCTGAGCTCAGGTCTATCATCCATCCATTTTCTTCACCCACTTTGTCTTGTGCAGGGCCTTCAGATGAGACATCACTAAATCAATTTCTATGGCGCAAAATTCAAAATCTTATCTAATCTTCAAAAAGCTGAACTGCTTCCTTTGTACATTTGTCTACATTATCAATGACTAGAAAGCAGCTGAAGACTTTGATTACAGTGATTCATACTTTCCAGTGCATGTTCAAAGAAGCCACCAAAGCTGTTCAGGTACTTTTTGTTCACATACTGAGATGTTGCTGACATTTGTTTTCACATTTGACAGAGCCATATGTTTCACAAAAATATCTAAATAAAAAAAAACTGTCTAGAAGCTAAAAGAGAGTGCCTGCATTATTTACGGACAGAATTACTGATGCATGTGAAGATGATTCAGTCACTGCTGTGTGATGTGGTGGGGGTGCTTCTGTTTTCTATTGTGTGACAAATTCAGAAGTCTGCTTTAAAAAAAAAAAGTCTGTATTTTGTTTATTTGTGTTGGTTACAACAATATGAAAGTTTTCAGAGAAGGTAGATTCTTTACTTTGGAAAAATAAAGAAGGAAAAAAGCCAGAGAAATATAGCCACACTACAGGAAAATTAAATCAAAGCGGCGAGGCAACAACAACGCATATTCACACTTTAAGGGAGCAAGCTCGCACAAGGACGAGGAGTTATCCAAATTAATTGAATTTAATGCAACAAGCTGTGTTGCACACACCGAAACCATTAGCACTTACATAACTGCGGTGCGTTTGCCAAATAGGCCAAGTTGAAACAAACCCTATTTGATGTTCCAGTCCAGTGCATCAACTCCCATTCACAGGAGTTACATGCCACATATACATGACAATGAGCGATATCATCAATCACTCATACGCTAACGCCTCCCCCCCTCCTTAAATGAAGAATTATGAGTTTGTACGCTTCGTTCCGTAGCTTGTCTCTTTGATCAAAACAGCAACTGGCATCATTTTCCAACTGTGTTGGACTGAGCTCAGCAGAGTGACTGAAAACGAGCTTTCAAATAGAAGAACAGCAGACCTTCACATGTAAACTGTATCAAACCTCCCCTCTGAACAGCCTTTGACCACATGTTGGGATGTATGGACAGAGCTGTTAGAAGACATAGAGATAGATGACATAGTTTTAAAGGAGGGGTCTTTCTCTTTTAGCGTTTCCAAAACCAGCAACAGAAGAGCAGAAGTGTCAAGAGTGGATTAAACATTGTGTACCTGATATAACTAATATGTCTGACAAACTAGTGTCCGCAAACAGTAGGAACCTGGCGTTACCTCAAAGGCACCAGAGCACATAATTAGCACTCGCTAATAAATACATTTAGTAGAGTTAAAGTTTTCATCAATAAAAGCCTAGTTTCTGACTGATAACATTTACCAGCTATCGGGAGGCTCTTTGGATGAATATGGTTTAGAGAAATGTTAGCAGCTCTTCCCTTCATTCCTTCTACGTGGATCATAAACTGCCTCAGGCAGGTGCTGATGCTTTTGACCTGAGGCATGTTTTACCCTCAGTCTTTTAGCATCATGCCATCTAACAAGCCATTCTTAAACATTAACAAGTCAACCAGAGGCCCCATTTTCGACCAGCTCATAGAGTTAATGTTAACTGGTTCAGATTGGAGAAAAAAGATGAGCCCAAGATGAGAGACACAGCCTGATGTAGGTGAAATCCCAGATCTAGCTATCTTTCTCTGGCTAAAGAGGTCTCTCTCCCCAACTTCCTCCGTGACTAGCTCAACAGCAATGGATGAGAGGTGACTTGGGTCAGTGATGTTAGACAATAGCCTGGTCTATCACAGCCAACACAAACACAGGCACACTGATAAAAACCCTCTTTCAGCAATTTCCTGTCCAAATCTTGTCCAAAACCAGCTGTGCTAAGACTAAACATCTTGATTTGCAACCTCCAGCTGTTTCTTCGTCTGTGATGGAATAAAGATCCCACTGTCCTGCTTTAAATCACCCTACCAAAGACCACCGCAAACCCCCGTGAAATTAGGACTCATCCAAACCTGAACTTTTGGTGTCAGACAGAGGACAGGATTGGAAAATCAACACACACACAAGAGCATCAGTGGACTCCAGTCCAGCCTGAGCATCTGGGTGGAGGTCAGAGTTCACAGAAGAGCAGAGGACACAGGCGAGCTGAGGGAGACCGACTCTTGCGCATGTTATTTGACCTTGAGGTTAGAAGAACAAACAAAACTTGATTAACAAGCAGTGTCATGTCAGCATACAGTGTGTGTAACATATAGCCGACCTATTCTGTGTAGCCTGAAGTGTGTTTGTTCTGCATATAAATGTCACGTCCAGAAACAGGGTGTTTACAGTAAGGTCAGTGGATATAAATATCTACATAGCCAGGTATCTCTAGTGGAGGAAGAAATTATAAATTGGCTGAATTGACCCTTTGATGCTATAGGAAAATGAATCTACACGATAAACAATAAATGCAATGTGCCTTTGGTTTATATATCTAAGCTCAATGACAGGTAACATCAGTAACAACACTGATAACTATTGCGTGCGCACACACACACACACCCCCACATGTATTTCAAGAAGACATGATTGTTGCTCACGAGCCCATCTTGCCGCTAAATAAAAAAAGAGATCAATTGACAAATAAAAGGCTGATTATAAATGATGCATCTAAAAGTAAGCCCGATAAAAGAGACTGTATGGATTGAATCACAAAAAGGGTAAAACTGTGAAAAGAATACACACAAACTGAAATCTAAAAGACTGCACGGAAAAACACAATCCATATCTCAGGAGATGTATTACATTCATTCATTCAGGCAATGACATAAATTAATTAATTAAAAAAAAACCTTCTAAATCATTTTGTGTGCATATTAATACAGCTATTTCCAAATAGACCAAAGGCGGGATGGCCTTCAAACTGAAGTGTGGTTTGAGTTCTCGTCCTGCTTCTTTCCTCCCACAAACCTTGTGTAAGGAGTCAGAGCTATTACAGGGAAGAAGTCTTTTTATTTAAACTTGTTAGTCCTGCTCCTGTCATTTGCTGTCATGCTGTTACTTCAACGCATAAAAGCTGTAAAAAAAAAAAAAACCACAATGAAACAAGTTGTGCAAACTGTTAATTGGCACAGTGCCGTTGGTCCAGAAGAGACATGTCCACGGCAAGGAAAAATGTTGGGAAAAAACCCAGGTCATTGTTCTAAGGAGTCTTAAGACGATGTGAGAAACTGAAATTTGGAGTTTAAACACATGACGTGTTGGCAAAGGTGAGGAAAAGTTCAAGTGGTAAAGAGAAAGTATAAGGGCCATTTGTCTGTGCATTCAATTGTGTGTGTGTGTGTGTGCACTGGTTTATCTACCTTTCATATTAGACTTGTAACTTTGTCTGCAGTACATCTGCCAGTACGTCTGCAGTAACTTCTCCATCTCTTTCTTTTTCTATTTCCTCTCGCTGACCTCCCTCCTCACCTCGCTCCACTCTGAATTCGAACTTGCCGAGCATACAGCTTGGCGAATATTGTTGTATTACGTTCCATCAACCAAACAACAACCCTGAAAACTCACATTTCAAGGAAACTTCCAAACTGATTAATCCTTGACAAATTGTCAAATTTTCCAAGCAATATGAAGAGGACAAGGCCTGAACTTGAATCTTGTCAGTTCATGCAGCACATTTTAATTGAGGTTATTAGGGTTGTTAGAAATCTTGTAGCACACACTCCAGTGCACGGGGATTTCGATGTGTGAAATTTGGGACAAGCTCTTTGGCCCACACTTAGAATAATTTGTGTGGGGGGGGGGTGTGTAAAGTGAAGGATCTGCAGGTGAAGGTGCACAGAAATCAGGGTTGCTGGCTTCTCATCATAAAATCCTGCATGCAGAAAGAACTAAAAAGGAAAAGGAGGAAAGAGACAGAAAGAAGAAATGAATCATTGTTTGAAAGTTTACTCCACCGGGGGAAATGAATTGGAGACTTTCTTTGCACTACATTAGGGAAAAACAAACAAAAACATATTACAGCGGATTGACAGTGGACTAATAAAGTTCAGGGCTTCACTGAAAGGGAGAACTCACTGAGCGTTTGTGGCTGTTTCACGACCCTTTACTCTAAATTACACTCAGCGCCAACCACGGGAAAAACAAAAAAAACAAAACAGCTTATTAAGGTAAAACAGGGAAAATGAAATGTAAACTGAGCTAAAATGATCCTGTGATGGGGTCACTGTCCGGTATAGTTATCTTATTTTTTTTTTGGTACCAGGGTTAGATAAAATGTATTGCAGTTTTAGGAAAGCAGCACCGTCATCATCGTGCCATTATATCTGCCAAAGCCAAATTCCACTTCACCATCTGGGCCGTTTAAAATCCAAAATAGAGTCTTGAAGCCAGTAAACGTTTAAATAGCAGATAATGGACTTTTTAACAGCCACATTTTTATAGAGATTCTTTACATCTGACGTTGCATGTTTTCAATCTAAGTAACTTATAAAACACAGTCTGTAATTTGAAGGCCTAAGAGCAGTTTCCAAAGACATCATGTCACAAACTGAGACTTACAGCACTTCTTGCCATGAAATGTTAACGTGGATACCATCAACGGAGGTTGTTGATTTAAAGTTTAATTTATTTTCCTCATGAAGTTTTTTCATACTATGATTGCCATTTTATTTTAGCATGCGCCAAAAGCACAGCAGAGCCTGACGGGTGTACGATTACCGACGCATGCATTTGGTCAAAGACAAAGTAGTGAATATATCAAGACTTTGACTTGATGATGGTGCTTTTTGAAAAGTCTGTGTGAGCAAAGTTATTGCACTTGATCCTGTGGGGAAGATAAATGTTTAACAGCAATGCTTCTCACAGTTGGGGAGACATTACACTCATTCAGTGTCATAGCCTTAAGAGAAGTAAGGGGACTTACTACAGACAGGAGGATTAATCTTCTGGGGACCATGAATATCCTTGCCAAGTCCATTTTGTGGATGTTGATAATGTTTACATGTTAAATAGAAACTTTTACCAATCCTCTGGGTACTATAAATGTCTGCACAGCAATCCACCCAATACTTGTGGGAATATTTCCCTAAATAAAACAGAAAATAGATATTGGAGGCAGAGCAGAAGTCAGGGAGTCACCAGTATCAGGGCTCTTCATGCTCTGGGAAACACAAATGTTGGTACAGAATTTCATTGTGCTCTTGAGTTATTCAAACCGCCTTGACTACCCAAATGACAATGCCAAGAATGGTTAAAAAATAAATAAATGAATGCTGGGAAGCAGTGATACCATCTTTCCAGTCCAAAGGAAAAAAAAAAAAAAAGAGTCACATTTCTCCATTTCTGGAGTGAGTAAATATCAGTGAACCTGGTCAGGCACCAGCTGCAACATCATCCCACTGTGTCTCACAGTACGTAAGTCAAAAGTAAAACTTCATATATTTTGGGAACACCAATGTTTTTGCCATTAAGATGGTACAACCTGACCTACATGCAGTAAATAGAGCAGCTCTTTGTATCCACAATTAATCAAAGTGAGTTGTAACAAAGTGCTGCTGTCCCAGGTGGGACGATAAGGGAGGGAACAAACAGTTATGATGGTTGCTGTATGCATCATGCCAGCTTTATATTCCCGCTGAGAGTTTCTGTGTCTGGAGAGGGTGTGAGGGCCTTCACCTCTCTCAGTGTATTACAGTTCAATGGAAAGGTGAAGAGCTTGGATCATAAATAATGCTTCATCTCTGGCTGTCTGGCTGGCAGCGTACTCGGTCAGTGTACCACACCCATCTGTCAACCAGCTGACCCGGCTGGGCTCAATCGCTCACTTTACTTTCTTCTGCAGGTGAAATAAATTCATCTCACTGATACTGGACGCATGTCACTGCACATTTTACTCTGTTCTGGGCTGTTTGCTGGGTTATTGTTTCACTGTGCTGTTTTTTTTTTTTTTGTTTTTTTTGATATGCAATGGTGCATTCTCACAAGTGTCACAACGCATGAGGGTTAGTCAAAGTGAAGGTGTGGGCGGGCGTGTGAAAAATCAGTGCCACTTTGAATGCATGAATGCCGTTGAGTGTGAGTTAGTATCATCAGGAGGGGAAAGCCTGAAATGTTGATCTAACCTTGTGCCCCAGCTGTTTTCATTCCCTATTCAGCAAAGTTTAATATTGAGGATCTCTGAGCTGTCAAAACATATCAGAGTGATAACGCATATTGTGCTACAATGTGCCTGGTGAGTCGCATTTTTTTCTGTGCTTAGAGACGTGATAGTGTTAATAACTCTCAAATTGGATGGATGGGGAGATGGATCAGAGGTCTGTTCTTATCTAACGGCACACAGAGGCACTGTGTATTTTTGCCTCTTTTTTTTGGTTGTTTTTCCTTCTCTCTCCCTCTGAAACTGTGGGGCATGTCGCTTCATTGCTGAACTTAAGAAGTTTAGTATTAAACTACGTTACAGTATCAAAACCCAAAATGCAACTGGTTGACCATTAGATGCAGCTGCTTTCCTCTGCTTTCCAACCATAGACTGACAGTGCTTTTTTTTTTTTTCCCCCAAACTGGGGTTGGATATTGAATGTTGCCATTCACATTACTTCAGGCAATTTTATTAGATTTTATCAGGAATCCTTCTGCAGCCACAAAAGACTTCATATGACTTTTCAGATGTTCAGTACACACACTCTAAGACCTGTAAACAGTCTTTGATGCGTGAAAATGTCAAGATGGCAAATATTAACCCGATGATCTGACTCCATTTCCAGAAAAGAAGGTTTGAGCCCAGAATCTAATGTCAACATGGTATAACTAATGGAAAATGTTGATGAGACAATGGCGTAAATAGGGTGGAAAACTAAAAGATTCCTTTGTCGGAGCTTTCTGTTTTGACCCATTGCTTGGCAGACAGCCGCTACAAAGTACACTAACAAATGAGGCAAGTCGGACAGTCAGCATAAAAAACTCAAAGGTTCCACCTCACCTAAGCGGTTCCCTGATTTACCCCCATTAATGCCCCCCCCCCTTCCAGAGCGGCTCATGGCTTCCTTCAACGTGCTGTTCTCCGAAGGCCATGTCCTTGTTTCTGGCTCCCTGATGCGTGGCACAAACAACCCATGAAAGTGGTACTAAAAGGCCTAACCTTCCCTTTGTGAGTCTCTGACCATTACTTTGATGAGCAAAACTTTTGCATAAAGATTATAACATTTCGATTTTGAGAAAAGTATCATTTGGCGTTAAATCAACCAACATGCAAAGCTTTTGTGGGCATGCCACACAAGAACATTACACTTAACATTAATCCCTGCCCCTCCTGTTTAAGCATATTTAATAATGAAAATTTTTTCCATCCCTATAATAAGAAAATTGTCCTTTAACCGGGGCAAATTGCAGCATTAAATTCTTCTCTTATCTGTGTACTTATTCCACCGCACACTGACAGTAATTCAACAGCTGGTTAAACTCTGGTATGAAAAATTAGGAATACCAAATGATTAAAATTTTCAATAGACATGAAATGTCTGATAATCATGTAAAAGCCAACTGAAGAGCTCCGACTGATTCCACTTATATTACGGGAAAAGCATTCAGTATCCAGTCATGCAGAAAATTTCGGTTAAAATGCTAATTTAAATTTTTTTTTTCGTAAATCTCCCTTCCCACAATATCCTCCCCTAAAAACAAGATAGTCAAGGGTGGAAAAGATCATTGTTGTGATACAGTTAGCAATAAGAGATTTTTTTTTTTTTTTTTTGCCTAAAAAAAACAACATTAATAACTCTTCAGCTGAAGGCAACACCCAAGTGGTAGGAAATAAGTCACTATGTCCTTCCTGAGTTCCATTCAGAATAAAGACCAGAAGTATTTTTGCCGAACATCGTGATATCACAGTGAAGTCGACTTGTGACCATTTGGATATGAAATACAACTTTATTTGTGTTTAATTTTGTGTTATAATCAGTGGACGAATTTGAGGGTTATGTCGAAAAACGCGTTTTGTGAGATCACCTTGACCAAATTCAAAAGAAGGCGACATCACATTGACCTCCTTTGGCTCAGAAAATATCTCCAGTTCATTGCTGAGTTCAAATTTTAAGTTGTTTTTTTTTCTCCAAAAGGACATTACTAAGCATTCACAATCCCAAAACTGACCCAAAATGACCTTGACCTTTGACCGTTTCCTGCCAAAGTTCAAATGAAAGTTTGTACCAAATGTGAAGAAGTTCACTCACTGCATTGGATGAACCGAGAACACAACGTTTCCAGCTCTGCCTGTCTCCAGCACGGAGACATAAGGAGCTAAAAGAAGCTGTGAAGTTCTGTGGAGGGAGAAGGTAGAAACGAGTGACCGTTTCACCTGTTGTTACTATGGCTGCTTTCAGGTTGGGCAACAGAAGCGACAACGACAACACAAAAAAAGCTTTCGTTGTTGGGATCAACTGACTAACTGACTAAGGTGCAGCTCAGCTCCAGCTACTTCTTGCCTAATTTAACAATGCACACTCTCTCTCTGAAACTACGTCCAATGTTTTGCCTGTTGCCCAATCCTGTGTGTCTTCCTGCTGTGTGTGTGTGTGAGATCTATCTTGGCACCCAGGTCCCAGCTGTCGCAGTAGTAAGACTGTGCCAAACCGGATACCCACGGGGCACGCTGGAGCCAGAGGCTGCCAGCTGGCCCAACAGTCTTTCCCCCCACCCCCCCATGAGAAACACACCCCAAGAGATACACACACAATCTCCCCTCTATCTCACACCTAAAAAACTCCTCCATTGACTACTCAAACTTGCTAGCCCACCCACTACCGCCTCCTTCTCCTTAGTACACACATTAAAACACACTCAGGGTGGGCACATGCCCAGATCTTGGCATGTTGGAGCTGTAAAGGCGACAAGAGTGTCAACAACATCACATCGCCGCTACATAATCCCCCTTATCTGCCCGAGCAACCCGCACACACACAGAGACACACAGTCTCTATCAATCAATCAGTCCCCCTGCTCGACACATTTGAAGGAAGAAGAGTCAGGCTGGAGCGCTCAAATAATTGCTGCTGGAACAAAAAGTGATGTCATCTTTAATTTTGGACTATTTATTATGGTAATGCAAGATCATAATGGCTCAGATTAAGAGGCCGATTTGGAGATAAATGTGAGAGTGTAATGTTGGAGAGAATGTAGGCCAATGAGACAATCAAGACACTGAGCTGTGGCGGAGGGATAAGAGCTGAGAGTGACTTTTGTTCCTTGAATTGCTGTTTATTCACTGTTTAGTTGCCATAGATCTTAAACTGCCCATTCACATTGAAACGGTTATTGTTCAGCGTTATTTCAGCCCACACATTATGTAAATCTCATCCAAGCCAATCAGCTGCAAATTCTCCACATTGCTGCTTCTTAGAAATAGAAGAATTCTTGTCATCATGGGTTATTTTGCTGGATGTTGCTGAGAAAGACTCAGTGTGTCTCGCTGTGTTTGTTTGGTGCAATTTCATTCTCAGAGGTGTGGACAGGATGTCATTTCTTTTGCTGCTATGACAGCGAGGAACTGATGCCAGTTTGAGCGAGGATGGCTGGAAGAGGTCAGTGGATAAAACACTGACACACACACAGTCATGCACATCTAGTACCAACCTTTTTTGTACGCACACATGATGGGAAGACGAAGACATGTACTCCAACCTCACCCACACACAAGCATAGAAGACAAACAAACACACAGATACAAGTGGACAGACAAACACACACACACACGCACAGGCTGCAGTCCATGCTCCTCTGCTCCAGTTGAGCACCAAAGTGACTCACATCCTGAGTGGGATTTCTTCATGTTCTCCCCGTGCCTGTGTGGGTTTCCTCCGGGTACTCCGGTTTCCTCCCACCGTCCAAAGACATCATGTTCAGGTTAACTGGTGACTCTAAATTGTCTGTAGGTCTGAGTGTGAGTGTGAGTGGTTGTTGGTCTCTGTCTGTCTCTGTGTGTTGGCCCTGTGATGGACTGGTGACCTGTCCAGGGTGTACCCTCGCCCAATGTGAGCTGGGATTGGCTCCAGCACTCCCTTGCGACCCGGTAACAGAGCCAGTGAGTTGTGCTCTGATTCTACTCTGATTTGGAGAATATGTGAAACTAACAACATCCCAGAGGAAAATGCTGCAATGTTTTTGCCATCTGCAACACAAGTCTACCAACTTAAACAACAAAATAGGTCATAACAGGCGACTGCTCTCCACAAGGATCTGGGTGGGGGAGTGTTTTCTGATGTGCTAACCTGATGAGCAAGGCGGCATGATTTGAGATACAAGAGGAGTGTACAACCCTGCTTCTGACTCTGTAAAACGCCACTTAGGCAAAGTGACGCTTTAAGCCAAATGCTAACATCGATGTACAACCATGCCAGATATGACATTGCTGGTTTCATAACATGTTTGCATGCTAACATTTGTTTTGGCAGTAAGCACAAAGGGCTGTCTGTGTGATGGTAACAGTTTTTTTGGGGGGTTGATTTCAACAGTTCAACAGATTAAACATTCGTCCCGATGCCAGCACTAGATAGAAAGTTAAGTAAAATTCATCCTGTGGAGCACATGAACATCTGTACCAAATTTCCTGACAGAGCTATGCCGTTATTGAGGTTCTATTTAAGGAGCTAATACTTCCTTAAGGATACAAAAACACTGTGATCACATTAAGTCGCCCTTGGTGACTTCGGGTAAAGCAGCAGAATCAATTTGTGGCCGACGATCAAGAACCTAACACTACTTGCCCCTCTGCTGCTGAGACAGAACAATCACTATTCACACGACCACCAAGTGTTCCCAAGTCAGCAACATTTTATTTATTTGAGATGAACAATTCTGTAGATTTCCAGGTGAGTGACTATCTCTTATCTAGTATAAATGCATTACAAAGTGCTCAAAGGCATCAGTGAACAGAAAATACACAGCCTCCCCCCAGTATGACGTTCAACGAGTCACTGCATTGGATGGCAAAATTGCAAGATTTCAAGACATCGCAATCTCCTAATGTGACTGAGTGACCATCTCATTTTCAGAATCCGGCACAATCTAGATCCCAGCACTCAGGCGTCCTAGTCAGACGCCTGACTCATCACAAAAAACAAAAACAAAATGAAACAACAACCCAGTCAGAGATTTTTATAATACTGTGGAAAATGTGAGATTCTGATCAGGAGATTTCTGCTTAACCAGAGCCCACGTACAAAGTTGCACAACGAGGTGGGAGGAGAGTTTCTTTGTTCCAACTACCTTTTACCTGCAGCTGTCATGAATTTGGCATTAAGATATTGTGAAAGGGTCCAATTTTCTGTTAGAACAGCACGTGATTTTGAAACAGGGCAGAATGGAGGGCACCAAAACTCAATGAAATGTCACAGGCAGGGGATTAAAATTTTCCATCACGTACCGGTTTATTTGGGTGGCTGACCGTAAATGTCCCCTTTCTATTGATCATCAACTTGTAAGACAAATATGACCCTGACAAACAAACTGCTTCTGTCTCAATAACAATTCTAGTAAGGGACAATTTAGGACACTGATATTAATCATTCACCAAGTGGAAATACTTGGACGTCGATATCTCGTGTCCAGGTGGGCAGAACAGAGAATGAAAAGAGTCTAAATGAATAGTGACTCGCACACAGAGTGGATGAAAGTGAGGCGGCCATCTAACATGCCTGTACTTTAAACCCCTTCGGATACCGCACCACCGCACGTTCCACTGTCCCAGTTCTGTGCAACAGGGAAGACAAGAATAGGAGATTTCTCTCCAAAGGCACCATGTTACATCATTTCTTTTGTTCTTTTTTTTTTTTGTTTGTTTTCCTTTTCCTTTTCAATTTATGTAATTTTTTTTACATAGTATCTTCGTACAGTGAAGCCATCGAGCCAGTCACTCACAGACAGGCAGATCAAGGCCCACTGGTGTGAAATGTGTCGGCCATTTTGGCTCCGTCAGAGCCGGTGGTGCATAGAGCAACTGCTCATTAGAAGGCAAGTGTGACAGAGCCTCTGTCCCCTCCACAGGACCGGTTTGACTTCCTCACCCAAATAGGAGGGGGAAAAAAGCGATGGAGGCAGATGGTGTCTGCAAAAAAGAAGTGGAGAGAAAGCGACGGAGCGAGTGAAGCCGGAGGAAGAGTGAAAGTGAAAAAGAGGTGAGAGGTGGGAGTGGAGGGAGAGATATAGTATGGGAGAGGTGGAGGGACAGAGAGAGGGAGCGTGCCAGCAAGTATCATTAGGGTCGGGAGCAGGGCTGTTTAATGGGCACGCTCACAGCACCCCTCCATCCTTAGTGGCGCCTGCTGGCTGGAGGCCCCCAGGTCCTGGCCCCCCAGTAGGGGCTCTAGCCTGTTCAATCACTGGAGCTGAGGGTGGAGGGCTTTCTTTTTTGTTTTTTGTTTTCTTCTCTACCTGTGAAGCACACTGGCATAGACACATGCACAGACTTAAAAAAACAAACAAACAAACAAACAAAAAAAAAAAAACAAACCCAAGAAACATTAACTCAGGATCCCTCACACACACACACACACGTACATACGGCCTCGGGGTTTAAAAGGTTTACTGCGTGTGCTCTCTCCTTTTTTCCCCTTCTCTTGTCAAAGGTATAATTGACTCTGCCTGACACATAAACATAGTGGTAATAACCCCGGCTTCCCCTTGATGTCAAACGACAGAACACACAGCTGTGTGAGGTGCTGGGAACAGTCACCGGGCAGCAGGCGTCTGAGGGCTCATAGCATCCCTGCCATCGCCTCTTCAACCCATCTGACTGCACCGCCGCCATGGGAGGCCTCTCAGAAAACATTTCCCTGCAGACTTCGACCGAGAGGCATTTCTTATTTGAATACATCAGTTGGAGCAAAAGGGGAGAAAGATTGGAATCAAAAGGCTGAGAAGTTAGAGGTGGCAGAGGCAGAAAGAATAGGAAAGAGTGGAGAATTGCACTGGGAATAATAGCTGTGTGATGTTGGTTCCTTCTCTGGCTGAGATATATAAAGCTTTACAAAATGATGACACCTCATTGCTTGATTTCATGTAAATAACGGCTTCATGTTTATTTTATAGTTGTCAACAAATCACATGAAGTCACAAATCAACCTTAAACTGACACAAGTGACTGGAGCTTGATGTCTTTACTCCTCATTGTTACAGAGCAATAAATCTGAACGATGAGCAGCCACATTGTTTCATTTCTTCATATTTCTTCTGATGAATACGGACGCTGTATTTAACTTGATTCGGCCCCACATGTACTGTCTACTGTTTACTCAGAATGAAATTTGTAGGTGAATGAAGTTATTCCCATTTGAGTAATGTTTACTAAACGCTACAGCCGTTCTTGAAGATCATGAATGGATTTTGTTTAAATGCGAAACATTTTTGTGTAAACCAAAAACATAAGATTTACACATGGCTCCATGAAGTAACAGTTGCCTGTTTACACATCAGGGAAAACTGGAGCGATGTTGTCAGACACTAATTACGTTTCTGGTCACATGGTCAATAAAAGTTCCAATTTTGGCCCGACTTTTTGTTTTGTTTTCATCGCCAATGAATGAAAAGCTTTTGAAATATTGACACTGAAAATTTAGAAAGAACTTTCAGAGTCCTGACAGGACAATATACCACAGCGAAGGCCTTCTCTAAGCAAGTCAGCCAGCTACTGTACAACTGTAGGTGATGGTTCGCTGAGTCTCTTCACCTGGGATGTCTTTTGTTCAGTTGGAATTTGAAGACAATGTTGAATTACACTGCACAAGGTTTCATCAATGAGCTAATGCAAAATCCAGAGTTCCCTGTGAAAAGGGAAACAGGCTTACCTGGGCCAAGTGGGAGCAATGTGCATGAACCAAAACAATAAACTGACATATACTAAAATGCTCCTGAGAATTGAGGGAGACTGCTGGGAAGGTAGATACCACTTGTAGTCACTTGTAAATTCAAATTCAAACTACTACTTTTGCCTTAAATAACTGCTACTTGTATTTCAGCATGAAGCTGAACTAAATGTAAAAGGCTTCCCACTTTTCTGATCAATTATTTCCCTCCAAACATTGTGGTTGTCTGGTCGAATAGACGTTGCAGCAATCTTGTCCGACCTGAAAAAGACCCCTTAAACAAAGGGGTTGCTGGATGTTGGTTGCAAAACGTTGCAAAAGGTTGCCAAAGTAAATCTGGGTATAACAAGGGCGACTTCTCCCCTCGCTGCGCTGACACTGGTCTTGACAAAGCCAGCGAGATAAACCCCCCCATGAAAAGTGGCTAGTGGTGATGGGAGCACAGCCGGGCAGAGGGTGTCGAGGACCAGGGAGTTTATGATGTCAGCATGATCTACCCTCAATTGACGCACAGTCAACGCTGATAAGGAGGCTCAAACTCTCAGCTGGCGAAAAAATATCTCCTGATGCCCACTTACATGTGTGCACAACAATATTGGTGAATCTTGCCAAAACAAGCAAAATAAATTCCTTTGAAATGGGTTTTATTATTTGTAATATTTGCAGCACCAGCGAGAGGGCAGGTTACAGTGGGAGAGAGAGCGAAAGCAAGAGGGTTAGGGTTAGGGTAGGTTAGAAGAAACAGCAGGAAAAAGAGCAAATAATAAAAACAAGTTAAATAAAAGTTGAAAAATTTCAGCAAGTGAATAAAACAGGAGGGGTGGTGAGTACAAACCACTAGCTGAAAACAACATGTACTGAGAAGTCAAACAAGATAAGAGGAGAGGGGAGAGATAAGACACAGGGAGAGACAAGAAAGGCATGAGAAAGGGGGTGAGAAAAACTTTTTTTTTTTCGTCAGTGGTAAAGCGTTAAAGTTTTAGCACATAAGAGCACTTTTTATCTCCCCCTCCTGCCCCAGCCTCCCCACCCTTGACAATAAAAGATGAAGGAAAACAGATGTGATAACCCTCGCCGCTCGCTGTGATACTGTGTCAAGTGACACGTAACACGCACACGGGCCCTGACAAACACTAACGATGTGTGGCCAGAGCCCCCTATCTGAGCACCAGCGCTCATCATGACACTCCAAAGGGGCTCAGCGTGCGCACTGTCTAAGATGTTTAATTCATACAGCCGCCTGCTTGTGCTCGACATGAATGTGTGACAGAAGAAGATGGGAATGCAGAGTGTTATGCGCAAAGAGCCAGGCAGAAGATGATGCAGGGATACATGAGAGGGAGGGAGACAGAGAGAGCATATTTGTATGTAGAAGGAAAGAAGAAATATAAGATAAGCAATGACGGAGTATCCACAGCGACAAAGAGAACAAGGACATAGAAATAGATGCAGTTGAAAAGTGTGAAGCCGTATTATAGTAATAATAATAATTACAATAATACTAGAGTGGGAGAAAAGTGAATAGATGATGGCGCTCATGTTTGACATAGTTCCTCAGATTCACACAGAATGAGTGATGGGGGGTGAATTAGAGTAGTAAAACCGAGAGGGAGAAAAGACTGACGAGGAAAAGTGAGGTAAATTTCCGACGCACATAAACATATACACCTAAGGGAAAAAAACACGGAGACTTCATCCAGGCAGCCAGCGAAAGCCCCGAGCGCTGAGGGTGTCTGTTGTAGGTCTCTGAAGGGGCAGGCAGGGGACTGAGCGCTAGTGATTTTCTGTCATATCTCTCTTTCTCTTCATCCCTCACGCCTGTTATCTATCTCCTCCTCCTCCCTCACCAATGTGGTAAAGCCCTGCTTAAAAAGTACAACAGGGTGTGTCGCATTTGTAGGGCATGCATTTCCATTCATCCAGGGATTGATTTAATTGTGGGATTAATTGTGATAGCGTGGTATAATTAGTTTCTCAGAGTTAAGACCACGTTTCTTATGTCACCTGCTCTTTCCTGTCCTTTCTCCTATTACTCTGATTAAACCTGAAAGAGCTGAGTCTGTACTGAGGGGACCCTTTTAGGCTACTTTTGTATAAATCATTTATTGATGCACAATACATCTGCAAAAATCCACTTATGATAATAATATTTCCTGCACTGGCAACATGTGAGTACTGTTGAATACTTTTGCCTCTACCAAGCATAACGATTGGTCTGGCTGCTCTTGTTCAAGTGATAATTCTGATATCTGAATAGTAATTTTGATATATTGATAGCTTCAATGTTTACATCATCTTGGGTTTTCTATATTTGCCCTGGATGGTATTTGAATGACATGATGGAAAACATTAGTACGTAAAATATACCCTAACAGAACTTAAACTAGAAAGTAACAGAAAACAATAAAACTAATATTTAGCAAATATTTCCAATAAATGAACATCCAAGTTTAGATTTTTGTACTCAAGGGCACATTGAATGATTAAATTATTAACCACTAATAGATAATTTATCTTCAGTAGTGTTATAGCGCTTTATCTCAAACCCTTTAACATAAGTACAAACAACAAAATTACATCCCTTCTTAGAAAACAATGTACTGTAAGTTTCTGAAAACTTTGAATCAATGTTGAGCTTTTCACAAAAATATCAAATGAAAGATACTCAGACTTGCGGTCGCTGCGTACAGAGTCTCCTGCGGGCTCCCGGGGGCCGACGTCAGACCACTTCGGCCACAACATCTGTTGGGAAACTCAGTTTACATCTGCTGCGCCAAAGTGGTACAGCACAGACATACAAAGAATTGCATTGTGGGAGTAGAATTAGAAAGAAATTACACACACACACATACAAACTACACACAGAATAAAAAAAGACAACACATTACAGATTAAGATTATTCTGTTTATTATATACTCATCGTGATATCAATACCATCATTAATATCCATCATTAGGCACCTTATATGTAAATAGACTGGGAGTAGAGACTTGCTCTGCATGCCTGATGGTTAAAAAAAAACCTCAAATGAAACATGCCGTCAACATGGGGGTAAAGATTTCTTTGTGTATTATTTGTTTGAGGTGTTATTTCTATGTCTGCGTCTACAGGTGTTGATGTGTGACTTCGGTGGAGTGTGTGAGCGGGTGTGACTGTGTTCACAGCCATTACGGAGTATTCTCATGTGTGTGTTCTTCCAAGCGTGTGAGGCGTGTGCTTGTGTTTGTGTATTTGCCACACAAAGTTTGCGTTTGTGTGCATGTTAACTTGCGTGCCAGCATGTGAAAAAAAGTTCTTGTGCAATAAAGTTGCGTGAGGTTTAGTCTGGCCTTCTCTTGTGTAACAGTGCACTGTATATCAATGTCTAAGAGTGCGTGCCAAACCTCTTACATGTAGTGGGAGACTATGGGCTGAGCCAGTTCAGGCAAGTCCTTGTACAGCTTGGCATAGTTACCAGATGTCAAGCTGGTTATACCTGGAAAACCGTGGGAATTTTTCCTTGTGTCCCTGGAAGAAAATATATTCTCTCCTGTACTAGCAATCCATTTTTCTTTAGATTATTATAGTGCTGTAGTGGAGGATATGGATAGCTAAAAGACACCGCTGCTGTGCATTTGGAATATCGTTGGAAAAACCTGCAAGCAGCTTTATGTTTTGACCAATATTTTATGAAATTTGTCCAAATTTGTATGATCACAGCTTCGAGAACAAAGGAATATGTTTTGACACAAAAACTTTCAATAATTCTTTATAGCCATATTGAAGCACAGAATTGCAATTGAGTTAGAGTACAGGGTACGGGGCTACCATCCGAAAAATATGATGTAATTCAAATGCAAGTGGCTCATATACTGTTAGACACGGGAAGTCTGCCTTTTGTTCTTTTCCCACCAGGCTTTGGGGATCCATGGACCTCGGTTTTGTCAGGCTCTAATTCTCAATTTATTTTTTTTTATGATTGTATCCAAAGAAAATGTAGAATTTGAAGTTAAGTCTCATTCAGTCAACGTTGCTCTCATATCTGTCTGGTAAATATGAAGCTACAACAGCAGGTACACTTTGCATAAAAGCAAAAAACAGAAAAGGGATAAAATGGTGAGTCCTAAGTGAGGTAACTCGGCCCCGAAGGGTCAACACAATGTGACTTAGGAAAACAAACAAATAGCCCAACAGTTTTCCATTTGCCAATGTTCTCGAACTGATGAGGATGTGTTCTGTATTTTTTTGGATTGTGTCTATTTGTACATTTTGTTAAGTTAAGCAGTGTGTTGGGCCCTCTAGGCCAATGTAGATAGCTCAATTTTGTTAACTATAGACACAATCAGTCTTTATTTCTAGGCTAAGCTAAGGGACTGCTGACTGAAGCTTCCTGTTTCTTGGACAGACATGAGTGAGGTATCAATCTTTTGTCTCGTGGCAAAAAAGCCAGAAAACCTTTTTTAGATTTGAACTTATACAGTAACAGTGAGACATTATCTGAATATAATAACAGCCTTACAAAATCAAGATCAGATCAAACAAAACAAACAAACAAACAGCAAAAATGACAATGAAATAAAATAGTTAGTGTTACTTAGTGAGTTTTAAAGCTGATGGTAGACAGTTTTTGTTGCTTTGGGACAGAGCTGGGTTTGCTGTTTTCTTCAGTCTTTATGCTAAGTTGCTCTAATAGGAAGTTGGCTATAGAATCAATTCAGCACAAAGATATGACAGTGCTGACAATGTTCAGTTTTTTGTTTTTTTTTTATATTTTTGTTTTAATCTAACTCTCCACAGGTAAGATAATAAATGTATTTTTCATAATATTTGTTTATTGCCACCAAGCAGCTACATTGACTACGTTTGAATATCATACGCAATTCATTATACTGATGACAAAGGTCAGCATATATTATTAAAGTCCCAACTCCTGCCAGCAGTTGTTGCACCATTGCAACCATTTCATCCAGTTTGGTTGTTAACAGTTTCCAATCTGAAATTGAGAAGTGTTGAAATTTCAAATTTAACAGATGCTTCATCCCTCCCATTCATTCACATGGCCCCGACAGAAATGGACACGGCAGCTCCACCCGACCGTGAAATAGCCTCTTGTGTTTTAGCCCGAACAGCCCCATTCCTATGTGTCATCACACACACAGACACACACACACACACACACACACACACACAGTGTTTGAGGCTCTTGTAATCTGGGAGGACCGACTGTATGTCCCGAAGAGCTGATCGATACTATTCAATCTGCTTGCAGGTCCTTTTCTGCATTAGGGGACGGCCACAATCCAAACAATGAAGGGACGGACACAGGGGGACCTGTGTACAAATGGAATCCTTTTACAAGTCAATGGCCCTCAGAGACCAACGCTGACCCCCCCCCCCCCCCACCGACTTCCTTCTTCATATTCCCTCTGCGCCAACCACAGGAGCTATTTTATGCTCCTCTGACTGACAGCTCCCTTCCAGGAAAGATGTTGTTACCGTGACAACAGCTCATGCTACGCCGGCGTGGACACAAGCTTTTGATAAATATCACTCCAGTACACTGAAATCACCTGGTGATATTGAGAGATCACTACACTGGCTACAGGATTTTATAATGTATTTACATTCATACACGTAGCAGAGAAAATGACATCGATCTAAGCAACTAACTGTTTTGTGTCATGACGGACACGTGTGCTTTTAAGTCCAGCTAATATATAATATACCTATTATATCAACAGTGAGTGGCCGTTATTCACATTGATAGCAGAGATTTGAGTTTCTCATCAGAGATCAATAGGATAGATTGGTATCTCCCTAACAGGATTACATACAACATGTCCATGATGAGCTTTTTCACACACGGCACATCTCCTTTCGACACAATTTTCAGTATATTGCATCTAAAATTAGTTTGAAGCGGTGAAATGGAAAGCAGACAAAGCAAGAAAGAGTTGGAGATGGGGAGGTGAGGAAATGAAAAAAGGCTCCTCTTTTTCTGTCTGCGATGTCTTTTCCTCTTTTGCTCCCCTCGTTAGCAGTGAAGAATTTCAAAGTTATAGCATCTCTTGACTGACTGAGCCTTCTTCCTCTTTTTTTGCCTTTTCGGCCACCCTCTTTAGCCTTGCCAAATTTCAGGGTGCCAACTTAACCATCCCTAATGTGATGCCGGGGTATAAATGTTTATTCCCCCCAATTAACTGTTTTCACAGGTAAGTTCATTCTGTCTACATCAGGAGAGCGAGCCACGGCACTGAGAGGGTTCACCAGGCTTTGTCGAACACTGTTTTACTGGATCTATGCACAGAACAAGAGAGAAAAAGCACAAAAACACACACGCATGGTTGTGTAAAATGTTTCACCCTCTTGCGGTTTTTGCACGAAAGTCTGTGAGGAGATAAGGAGGAAGAGTGAGGGAAGGAGAGGTGTATAGTCACAGTCTTGGGACTTTTTTTTTTCCTGCCATTACCGAGTCCTTAGTAGAGCTCAGCAGTGCACCACAAAGGTACTCATGGGAGAAAATACACATTAAAGTGCTACGATGAAGGCGCTAACATGCCACGAACAGACCAAGAGAGTGTGAATAATACTGTAGCTGTTCCTCTTCACTGGAAGAGTTGGGGTAATGATTTAGGAAAAGTTCCCTAAAAGCATAACGGCACGCACATAAAAATATCGTCCAACTACAAGGCAATGGTATCAACGTTTAAAGGCTTTCAGAAAACTCAGCCAAAGAAACGTTGGGATTCTGGGTAGATGGCGGTTACAGTAAGGGTGGGAGGGGTTGGCAGTTGGGATTTGTTCGGTAAAGGAACTATGAGAGGAGTGTAAGAGTTATAGTGTTAGAAGTCTGGCGGATGTTTGGCTGCAGAGGTCAGAAACGACTGGTGATGAGATGCCTGTAATGGAAACTATTGGTCAGACTCCAGGAAGCTGTGAGGAATTTGTTTGGATTGCGAGGAAACTGCGAGTCAGAACTCGTGGGAGCCTCTTAAGAGTGGCCGGGAAGGAAAGAAGGCATGGGTACTTTTCCAGATCAGTCTTCTGGGAAGTCGAGGACAGAAACCAAAAGGTGTGAAGCGGACATCAGTGAATGGTCCAGAGAGAAGTCAGAGGGTCACATACTGGAGGGACATTGGCAAGGTGGCGGCTCGTCTGGGTGTCCCACTTCGTCAGGCTATGGTGAGGATGGAGTGCACTCCAGCGAGGCTGCAGAGGACAGAAAAGATTTGAGAAAGTTAATGTGAAAATAACAGAAAAGACGGTCGGTGCTGTGAGACGGAGCAAGAGCACTTCCTCCCAGCAAGTGCTCTTGGTGGAAAAGGAAGAGGTTAATAAGAATCATAAATGGCATGAAAGAAGGAAATAAGTCAAAAACAGCAGAACAAAAAGAGAAACGACAACTACCATCACGGGAGGAGTGGTGAGGGAGGCATGGAAGAGTGTGTGTGTGTGTGTGTGTGTGTGTGTGTGTGTGTGTGTGTGGGGGGGGGGGGGGGGGGGGGGGGGGTTAAAATGAAACCGAGAGGAAATTAAGAAGTTGAGATCAAACAGCAAAAAAATAGAAAGGGCAGAGATAACAAGCATGGGCACAGTGAGGCATAAAAATGGATCAGGGGGATGGAATTAGAAAAATAGACGAAAGAGGAGGGAGATAACAGAGACAGGATAAAAGAGAGAAGGGGGAGAGAGAGAGGGGAAGGATGGATAAAAAGAGAGGAGACATAATTATAAAATGGTACAAGAAAATCAATGCAGTGGGCATCATTGTGCTTGCAGGCGCCGTACAAAAGGAGGTGGAGAGGAGCAGTGTGTCCATCAAACGCATACACACAGCACATGCCAGTGTCACACACAAACACACACACACACATAAACAGGAGCATTTCAAATGCAAAGTGAAGACAAAGAGGATGACTCAGGCAGATGAAGCGGAGAGAGACAAGTGACATTTAGAGCTCAGTCAGAGCATGTGATGACAAGTCACAAAGATACATGCCAGGCCTGACTCTGACAAGGGCTTGTGCGTGTGTGTGTGTGAGTGTGTGAACGCAGAGCTCAGCACAAGGAATCACTGTGATTTTGTGCAGGAACCCAAACTTGGAGCCGAGACAGAGCTGAGGACAGCATGTCCTCCACATGTCTTTTATTATGTCCATGACCTCTAGATCAACACATACGATCATCCTGATTCATGTTTTTTTCCCCCCATCGCTGTTAAGTGAGAGTTCGGTGAGGTTCAGGGAAAGAGGAAAAACCCATACTAATAATAATAATAATAATAATAATAATGAGCTACATTTCTGGTAATGGTGGGTTTTTTTTGTTTGTTTGTTTGTTTTTTTACAAAAAAAAAGCAAAAACGTTGGGTGTCACTTGGAAACGGTAAATCAGCAGCATTTTTAAGTCCCATCACATGCACCTCAGTGTTTGGCTATGGTTAGCTATAGCTGTCAGTTAAAGGATGTAAAATTAAGTAAAAGGTTTCCGTCAAGTATTAATCAGGAGGAAATGAGAAAACATACACACGGCACAGCAGCTAACTCAATATACTGAGGAACTCTGGCAGAACTATTATTATACATATATGCACATGAACAGCCATGCAAATTCAACCAAGTGATGTTCAACATTATTACTGGCAAACTTGTAAACACCACGTCAGCCCACACACCCGTCTACACATACACACACAAACACACACACACCTTCCTTGCTAACTGTATTAGTGCCAAAGCTTATCTGTGCTGTGGGACCACACACCACAAAAGGCTGAAATTCATTACAGTCGTAGGAGGCCTTGACAAGCTGTCAGCATGTTGGAGAGATTCTTCAACCCCCCCCCCCCAAACCACCACCAACAACCTCTGCTCTCTCCTTTGGTCTACATCTTAATTTTGAAGATAGTTTGCTTTGTCACATGCAGAGGAAAAAATCCACCCATCCATCTTCAACCGCTTATTTTTGAACTGCACATATACAGCGAAACAAGCTCGGCGTTTCAATTTCATTGGATGTTTACACTGAGACGCACAAACGTTCACTCTCACACATGTACACATTGTTGTGAGTCAGCGGTGAGTGGAGCGTTGGTCCACAGGTGCAGTTCAGTGACATGCTCCATATTTCCAATTTATGTTGGTGTCACTGTGCCTCTCTTAGCTGTCAGAATATACACAAACCCTTTCTCTCTCTCTCTCTCTCTCTCTCTCTCTCACACACACACACACACACATGTATCAACACATAAACACATGTATGGGACTTTTGTTGCTCCGGCTGTGGTTACATCAATAGAAAAACATTTTCAGATGATCAGAAGAGATAACTGTTGCCACAAAACCATGCAAAATCTAACAACCCTGCATGATTTTACAGCCTTCATGTGAACACATTTTCCTATTTGGTCAAACAGTTAAAGAGCAGCGGCAGTAGAAAGAAAAAAGGCTGATCCTCCAACCAGCGACCAGACTGCAGTTTCAGTTTTCAAGGACGGAAAAGGGCAGATTACTCAGGAAAATCTTTTATTTAACATAATTACTGTAATCTGCCAAACCTACATTAAACAGGCCAGCATGTGAATGTCTTCCTGACATGAAGTGCGGGGAGCGTGTGCTCCAGCATAAGACAGAGAATTACAATTTCAACATGTTTCTGTGATGTGTAATTGCATGTGTGCACAAGCGAGAGTGTTAGCGAACACTCAGCTAGTCTCCAGTTATTAAACCGACCAATTACAAAGCCCACTCATCACGTTTATGTCCCAAACAAAGGGAGAGTTGATCTACAATTAATGTACTGCTCCACTGTGTAATTCACGCACGTATTTGATCTCACACCAAAATGTTCACACTTGACTGCTTGCACGCACATCACACACACACACACACACACACACACAGATCCGGCTCCCGTAGCCAGCGGTAGCTCACTCTCTTGGGTGAATGATAAATGAGATATGTTAGTATTAACAGATGGGCAGCTTTTCAGAGACAGGTAGTCAAATGTCTGGGTCATTAAAATCTCTTTCTCTCTCTCTCCTGGTTCCATCTCATCTGTTTTTGCCTCTCTTTCCCGATGCCTCTCCCATTCATTTGTAATGAGACCTGTCTCACTTGTTTAATCAGAGCACATCTCATTGTGCAGGTTCTACCTGCCATGCTCCGTGTCTCGCACCGAAAACTTGAACGAGGACGTATTTGCACTGATTCTGTCCATCAGGTGTTGAAGCATTCGTTCTGCAGGCTGGATGCAGACTGCACCCGGTGGTGCTGCTTCCATGTTGTGGAGGAAACCTTGAGGTCTAAAAAAGCTGGTGGATTTTTTTTCTTTTGTCAACAAAACCAACAGAAAAAAAAAAAGAACTAAACTGAATTGATCCACTTAACAAGTTGGTGTTGCTCCACTGATTCAATGACTTTCTTGTTTGCGTACTAATGTGTATTAATCTATGAAAATTTATGAAAGTAGCCCACACATGCAAATGTGATGAATGCAGTTGATGATGCAGTGGGAAAATCTACTTCTGATCTGATCAAACATCCAGTTTGGATGCAGCTGTCTTCTCTGTGTGTTAGTGAATACTTCATATAAACCCATATTAGAAAACAGAAAGCCTGTTAAAGACTGGCCTTAATCTGCAGGGTCACAGCTAGATTTGAAGTGTATGAAATGTTTAGAGGTTCTGTAACAATCGTCACTGCTCGTGCTGCTCGGGTCTCCACCTCAGAAAATCCAGACTGGCTTTGGCTCAAAGTGGGGAAACGCTAAATACCTAACGGATGTCTTGATGGCCAGCCCGTCAGCTGGGATTTGAGCTGGTGGTCTCCGTAGACAGTCAGCTTCTGTTCTGCTCTTTTACTATCTTTGTCAGAGGCCTTCTTAGCTTAACAGTTTCTTAAGGGGAGGTCTCTTCTTGTAGGTTGCATTGTGCCGTTTCACGTGTAGGCGGCCCAACGGCTTAACGGGGAAGGACTGCAGCTGATGCCCTCATACATGCTGTAACACACAGTGACACAGAGCCGTTCTTCATACCAAACCGCAGAGAAGCAAAGCTCAGACTTTTTCCACTCAGGCCAAGGCTACTTACGACAGAACATGGTATTTTAGTGCTCTTAATATATAAAATCTAAAAGTATGAAAGTATACCCAACCTTTAAACGCAAAGCAACTTAACCAACTCTGGTCTGCAAATTTTTGAGCTTGTGACCTTTAAAATTAAGCATGTGGCATCTTACCAAAGGTTATGACCTCAGTATCAACACAAACTGAATCTTAGAGATTTTCTGTGCCCCAGAGAGGTAAAAATGAGAAAGATGATTCTACTCAACATATTGATTATCTTGGAAGATGTCACATTTGTGCTTAAATAACTGTCAAACAACAATGCTGGCTATTGGATTCAGCAAAATTCAGATAACATTGAGTTATATCTTTTACATCTGATGCCAGTCATTTCTTTTTTTTCCCACTCTACCTGTGCAAGCAACTACAATATCATCAAAGTTAGGGAAAGCCTAAACTTAGAGCAAATAATCTACTTTTGAAGCACTTTTATAAGTTCAATGTTGTATTAAGTGAGATTACCATGTCTTTTTAAATTATAAAGCAAGTCTTTGTTCTATATTAATACTGTGAAAGCATCACAGCGTTGGGTTATTAATGCACACAGCCCGTATTCAGACACTGTGCCGTAAATTTGTGATATCCCAGCTGAGTTACCGCCCCCCCCACCCAGATCCAGTATTCAGCCTCACAGGATTTTTTTTCTCCGAGTGCTTCCTGAAATTTGCTCCATTTTTATTGTTTTTTCTAGAGATAAGCCAAAGAGAGGTGATATAAAAATACATATCAATATCAGATTTCAAGATGCAATGGTATCCAAAGCAAAAGATACAGATAAAGGAAATCAAAGCAATAATAATTGACAAAAAAAACAACCCAAATCTGTAACAACTATGATATACAGGACATTATGTGTGAGTCACTTGTTAATGATCAACTAAAGGTAAACTGAACCCTCATCACATGTTCCTGCACGGTTCAATATTTTGCCGTCTGTAACGCTCTGACAAAAGTACGGCGAATGTGGCTGCAGTCTGGGCCAACGATGACTTTACCAACAGACCACAACAAAGAGATCCACGAGGCAAAATCTTTGCACTTACAGAAGAATGCTTGTTATTGACTTCTATATTGATTTATGTTAAGTCTACAGTTTGTCTTACTCAAACGGAGCATGGCAGGCAGGGCTTCCATGAGAAGGTGCAGTTGTTGAAAGGGAGAGGTTACTGACTCCGGCTTTGTGACGTCTGCCACAGGCTTAGATGATAAATCCAAGTGCAAGTTCAGACAAGTGAGGAAGAGCCACGGAGACGCATCCACGTCAATATATATTTATGTATGTAGAGCTTTTGCGCCTCTGCGGTGCTCAGATAAGAGTTCGGGAGCCTCATCTCCCAGCGTGTGTTCAAAATAGGTCACATCTTATTCTCTGACTCTCAGCAAGCATCCCTGCTTCATTTCCTGCCCTGATTTCAACATAAACAACTGATGGGAAGCCCCCACCCCCTAACAACACATCCTGCCTCCTCCCACTCCTCCATCTCTCTCTTTAAAGTAGAGCTCCTCATCAGTGGAACCCAGTGAGGTTAAGTAAATAAGGCTATTTTATGCAGAGCAACAGACAGAGGGACGGTGTCAAAGTGCTTGTATTTTGGTATTCCAACTTGTGTCAAGTTGGATTTGTTTGCTACTGTGCCTTTTCCAGCGCCACCTGCCAACACACACAGTGACTCACTCACACACATACATATTTTGCCTCCGTGCTTCGGCTTGCTTAAGTTGCTCAGCAGGGGACTGTCAAACTGAGCTCAGTACCATTTCTTTACTGCGCAGGTCTATCTTGCAGGATATCTCTCCTGACACAGAGCTGTCACGGCATTCAGAGCTTAAAGATGGCGATGCAAAAGGAGCAAAAAGTAGACCAGTAAAAAAAAACAAGCCCATCATTTATTTCAGCGCGCGCATGGTGATGTCTTCATGCATCTATATTATAATAGATATTTATCTGTGCGTACAGACAGGCTGGTGAAAGTTTAGGCTTGCTTTATTCATCTTTCCTGCCTCCCAACTCAACTGAAGGCAGTTCAAACCAATCAGACTCTGATACAGCCTCTGCGAGCCAATCATCGCCTTGCTGTCAGGATGCAAACTGTTCCTCTCTCTCTGCTGCTGTCAGCTGTCATGTCAAGATTGATGCGAGCCTCCCCCCAACCCCTCGTTTCACCTCCAGAAAACAATGTCCACGGGTCTCTCCGCTGACCGCATCAGAAGCCTTTACTGTACGGCAATCACATCCATCCAGCTCTTCAGCCATACCAACACTGTCTAACCTCCACTGGGGGAGTTTGTACAGCTCAGCTCCGTTCTCTGTTTGTCTCTCTTAATTGATGAAATGCCTTTGGATGAATCATTGGCGTTAAACAGGAAAGCGCAACCTCCAAGATCTGCTTTGATGACATTAGTAGTGCGATTAGCCCGAGGCTTACACGACATCATGGGTGGTTAAAAACATGACTGAGGTTAGGAGTATTTCATCATGCCGAGTCGCAAGGGATAAATATGCTACAACATTTGATATTCAAGCCACAGAAATGATGTCTTTCCACTGAATACAACTGAACAGCCTGTTATCTGCTGAAATACTATCTGCAAATAGAGAAACAGTAAATTATGCCTGTTTGCTTTCTGGCTGTGAGTTGGAAGAGAAGAATGGAGAAGTCACTCCATTTGTTTATGGGATTACTGCACTATTGTAATGATGTACCTTGAATTGTTGGGTATTTAATCCTTAAATGAGCTTAATGGTCCGGCGCTCACCTTAGAAACAGCAGTTTGAGAAAGGATTCATTAGGACAAGGGTTATATTGAATAAATGGTTTATATTGGTGTACATCTTTGTAGTGCTTTCAGCTCTTTTTTCATTAGCAGACGCAGTTTGTTCATTTCATTCCTTAAATCACGTGACTGAACCCGAAGCAACCTTGAGTTTGCTGTTAGAGCCTCGGAGATCTGTGACTTCTTCGTTTCCAGATCATTTACTACGTCCATTGATGACTCTAGAGCTGAAAACATTTCGGTGATTAATCGATACTTTTAACTGACAGAAACACTATTAATACCAATATGGATGTACATTCATAATGTGAGTCAGTTTTCTCAAAATGTAGCTTCTTCAACACATTTTTTTTTTTTTTCAGTTTTATCTAAGTGTACATTAAATATCTCGTGTCAGACAAAACAAATTGAGTGATAGGCGTAATGGATAATCAGCTAATTGCAGATGAATATCTGACAGAATTCAAAATCTGCTGCAAGCCTCGATATCAACATAACATTTAGCATTAAATGGACTGCACATTAACCCATTCATTCATATGCTGTAGGAAAACAGCACAATTTCATCCACAGTGCACACCCCTTGGATCCACTATCAACGCCTGGTTTATTTCTGTTTTCTCAAGTGTATAACACATTATGCACTTGATGAGTGAAGGTGTGTGTGTGTGTGTGGAATGAGAAGGAGGTAGAGAGACGGGTAAGAAAAAGGCAAGGATGTGTTGACACGGTGAGTGAGAGAACTATGAACTGAACTAAGCTCCCAGGTTCTTGCTGACACTGATAAATACCTCAGACATGGGACACAGTTGAGAGCTTGGCTACGCCGTCATTAACCTTGTGAAACCTCAGTCTGTGCTGGTGATTAACGACACCCCATTATGTGCTATTAAACAGCAGTAGAGGACGGTCTCCGTTCCTAAAGCAGAAAAAAGAACCAGCACAATCCTGCCACAAAACTATCCCTGAGCTTGACAAAATTCTCCCACAGGGACGCTAGTAGAAAAAAAACAAAAACAAAATCACACCTCAACTTCATACATTTACTAAGAAAGATCTGTTTGCAGGTTGCAGAATGACCCACTGCAGCTTTATATCCTCTGAATGCCGCTTCTTTGCGTGCCACTTGCATGTTTCCCCTCCCTGTCTGGTTCAAAGGCCTGCTATTGTTTATTACAATAGAACTGGTGGAATCCTCATAGAGGGCTCATGATAAGCAAAATACGTTGACACAGAAAGGAGGCCTTTACCATATGAAAGGCAAACAGAGAAGAGAGAGAAAGAGGCGAGGAAAGAAATGGGAAACGGCTAAAGCGAGAAAAGATAGAGGTGCTAGGATGGAGTGAAGATGTGGGGAGTGGAGGGTGTGTGTGTGAGAGAGAGAGAGAGAGAAAGCTGGGCGAGCAGGAGGAGAAGATAAAGGCAGAGCTGTACTCCCTGATGCGGCTTCTGTGTGTTGGCTCTTTGCAGCTCCTGCTCCAAGGATTACTGCATTTACACTTCAGCTTAAAAATAGCCCCCGTGATAATTTATATAGCTGGAGCACGCCATCCGGCATTGTGTTTCCAGAGAATAGTTTTTTTTTCTTTCCTTTTTTTTTTATGCATCTTTCAATGAGATTCTTCCTCTCTCTCTCGCTCACTTTCTCCCCTGTGTTTTAGCTGTGATATTTTTTTTCCTGTTTATATCTCTTTCTCTTAATCTGCTATTCCCTAAGAAAAACAGAACTTGAAAAAAAAAAAACCCCCAAAAACCCAAATAAACACAGCGTCTATGTTTACCAGCACAAACACTCCTACCGGTTATGTTCCTGGTATAATCTAATTTGTGCTGCTAAATCCAGTTACATGAACCTCTGAACCTCTGACTCAGTGCTGTCAATTAATCAGCTGTCAAAACAAAAAGCTCTCACAAAAGGAATAAAAAAAGAGTTTTATAAAATTCATTTTTCGAGATTCTTTTGTAATGTCACTGACATTGATATGAATCCATAATTTGTTTTCTATAAAATTGGCCATCTGTGCTCAGTTTTTCGAGGTGCTGGCTGGGTTGTTCGAAGCATCTTGGAGAATTTGCCGCAGTTGTTCTGTGGATTTGGGCTCAGTGTCTTTTGTCACTTCATGTAATCCCACACTGACTCCATGATGTTGAGAGCTCAGCACTGTATCTTGACACTGAAGCCTGACTCCGGCTAAAGGGCTTGGGCTTGTTGTCCTGCGGCAGAATGAATGTGGGGCCGTTCACACTCTTCCCTGAAGGGATGCAGGACGGAGACACGTTTGAAGCTCTCACAGTTTTGCGTCACAAATAGTACACAGGCGCATCCGTATGAAATGTGTGGTTTTTGTTTTGTTTTTTTTTACTCAGATGGATAACTTTACTCTACAGATCCTGCCTGACTACTTCTTCAAAAATCAAATGTGTTTTAAAATTCACTGCCACCAGTCTTTAGCCTTGTTAATATAAAGAAACGCAGAGAAGCAGAACTGTGTGTATATATACCAGTAAGACTCCTCAAACAATGTCAGAGAGATTTTAGCTTCTGTATTATCATCAATACTTTATCACGTATCTGCACAGTGTCATCAGCAGTGATTTAAGTGTTTATTGCATCAAATCAACTGACTGATCTAAAATGAATCAGGTAAACACAGGCTAATGAATATATGCTTCCAATGTTAGAAAAAAAGCATATTTAATTAAACAAATGTAATGAGCTTAAATAATAAATGTACCTTAGATTAGAATAGAAAAGATTTACATATAGACTGAAAAAGAACAACCATTAACTGATAATCCAATTTATACCCGTATATTTGGTTCTTATTCCCATTATTTCATTTTCACTACATTATATAAAGCTTGTAGTAATAGCCTGAGGTGTGAGCACTCATTTATTAATGCCTTCTTATGTCTGGGTCGTGAAGTTTTTGGGGAAATGTTTAGCGTTTACATGTGCAGCCCTACGATCTAGATGCTCCAGTGCACATTTAACCTTCATATTCCTCTTATTCCAACCACGTTACCTTATTTAGATGTGTTATTAGTTGGAAATTCTCCATGGAAATGTAACCGAAGCCAGATGATATGAGTGAAATGGGCATGACCACGACACTCCTGACTCTAGGACAACCTCCGAAGCCAATGACATACCGCTAAAGTGAAGAAAACAAGTCTATTACCACAGCACTATCCAAATCGCCCTTGGGATACGCCTGTTGAGTGTTCTTTGAACGCACTTGAATCTCCCTCAAGTTACTCAGCGGATACACAAGCCTATCAAGACCCGAACAGGGCATGTTCAAAGTCAACAGCACTTTTAAACATGAGATATGACGGGCCTTCAAAGCGCAGAGGGGAGAAATGCTTGGTTGGTATTTTGGATCGGAAAAAGTGCCTCTGCAGCTGAGGTTAAAGGGGATCATCAGTCTTAGTGGCACAGCGAATCTCATTTTCCACCGAAACGTGATGACTCAACAACAGATAGGACAGCAGTGAAGTAGATGGTGAGATCAGGGAAGTGGGATTCACAATAAGGAAAGGATCGCAATGGATTCCTCTCAGCGTTTCCTTATGACTGTCTCCTTTCCTGACTCTCTCACAGAAATCCTGACCTCTTTTGGTAGAAAGCGTTGACCATGGGATCTTATTTCTCTCCGATCAGATTTATGCAGTCTGAGTTCTGAGGTGAGAATGTCGGACTGGATGTTGGTGTAAACTCTGAGATGATCCATCCCTTAGTTTTGTTTTGTTTAGTTTGGGCATTTACAAATCTAACATCTAACCCCGAAAAAAGGGTTTGTGGTTGGTTGGAAGTTAGAGTAGATGATGAGCTGTGAAATAGGACCTTTGACTCCCCCCTCCAGTAAAAACAATACATTTAAATGAATAAATATACAGTGTTGGAACAGAGCCTTTCTCAACAGCGGGTGGCTTAGTTCTCGTTTAGATAAGAACAAGCAGTTTTTTAAGGGCAGCCACGATTTCCCGATCTCCCTCAGTGAGAGACTGCATTGAATAAGATATTTAGTAGCTATTAGACTGGATGTGATGTCATGACTTCATCTCACTGTTGGACTTAATAAAATCTGTCAATTGGTTCCTACTGAGGGTGGATAGTTAGTTTATAATTCCATCTGAGATTTGAGAAGATAGACATACTGTTCACACCTGTGACACTCTCTTTGTGGTTTGAGATACTAAGTAGAACTACACAACCAAAATAAGCTATTTTATTTATCACAGTGCAGCACGCCCTGTCAGCGTGGTCCGGCCGGACCAGCCTCACAAGATTAGAGGTTTTATTTTGGGGTTTTTTTTCCGCCTGAGGAAAATTTTGAGAAAAGTAAAGAGTGAAAAAAGAGTGTGTTGCCTTCACATGAGGAACAGACAACAGACTGTGGCTGTGCTCATTTCAGCTGGACAGGTAATAAACCAAGTAATTTTAATCATCGTGGTTGGTGTCTGGACACACACCTATGTGGACATGTAGCGTAAACATTTACAGTTCAAAGCATTGTGTCACTTTTATGAGACAACTCACTTGTGTGGAATTATCATAAGCAAAGTGGTGAAAAACAAACCCCAAGATGGTTTTCTTTGTGCTTTTATGAATTTCCATTTAATTGACTCATGCACATGCGCTCTGTCCCTCAAGGCACCATTGCAACTGATGGCATCATTATCCTCTTTCGAACAGCAATGACTTAAAGAAGCAGCTTCCAGCATCTGGATGCTGTTACCAAAAGGTACACTATTAGAAATATAAATCCTCCACTCAGTCTAGCTCAGTCTACGGAGGGATGAAGCTCTCATAATTCTCTGCCACTCTTCACAATGGAGAAATTTTAATTTTCTTGTCTGCTACAAACTTTTGGAAATATTCTAATTCCCCTTGAGTGACGCTTGGATGTGATGTTAGACTAATTTGCTTGTCTGTTAATTAAATGAGAAATCAGTTCCATAAACAATTAGTTCTGCTTGTGCACACAAGACAGTAGTGGCTCTTTAAGTGTTTGTGAGTGCGACTTTAAGTGCACAGGAGCTCCGAGAGCTCAGTATCTGCATGTGTTCAGGCACATTTCCGAGTGTGTTGGCTACGTGGGCGTTGTGAGAAGGATCCTTTTCATTGTAATTAACTGCAAACTTTTTCTTTCCCTAATCTGGTAATCAGAAAGCAGGGAATGTAGGTGAACCTTCACACCACAGTCGTCTTTGTTTGCAGCCATCAAAAATGCACAATTACGTGACGTTCCTCAGATAAAGTCGTAATAACGCAGGAAGTTGTTTGAACCAAACTGAGACTTTAAGCTCCTTAAGACACCTTGAGGTGCTGACCATCACTTAGTTCACATTTCTGCTTAAACAGTAAGATCTGTATCTGCATTTTCATTCTAGATATTTGGGTAAAAAGAAAAAAAAAACCACTGTCTCTTATTTTCAGCGCTTCCTGTTGGTTTATTCTGACATATCCACTCCCTCACACCCAAACTGCCTCATTTACATCTGCTTTGGCTTTTCTATAGATTTCCAAGACTGTATCAGAACAGCCCCCAGAGAATAAGAGTGAACCTGTTGCATTCAATTTGTGTGGGTGGAGAGTGCATTTCAGATAATGATGGCAACAGCATAGTAACTGCAACAGAGTGAGTATCTCCAGGCACGAAAAGAGGAGCACTGCAATATTTCCCTTATTCCAGACATGATGCCGTGCAGGTGAACTGCCACCAGACAAAAACAAACTACTTTTTTTTTTTTTTTTATTCATAAGAATTCAGTCACATGCTTGATGTGTAAAATAAAGGTGTGAAACATGAAGAACCATCTGAGAATTATCATTTGACTGCAGTTACCACCTGCTCTAAAGAGAGCTTTAGCATCTTTTGGCTAATTTGGTTTTATCACCTCCAACCTAATGCTTTGGATGGAAGGCAGCAGGTTTCAGCAGAAAGACTCTGTCAAAATTACTGCATAACATATGAATAAATTATTTAATGAAATATGTAATTAAAAGATGAAATAAAAGAGTTGTTAATTGTATTCACGTTTTTTTCCGATGTTACGTACAGGTAATGTGTTAAAAGGTATCCCAAATTTGATTAATTCCACTCAATTCGAAAATGATTACAGGGTTGTAATTAATATATCTAATTAAATCTAAAATGTTTATCATCACTCCTTCTGACAAATAACCTACTAACTAACTAACTGTGGGGAAACCATTAAATTAGTTTAACATTAGGTGGCAAAACTCTGGTAAATAGTCCCAAAACACCATGTTCTGCAGATTTCCAGACTTGTTTCAATTTTTTTTTTCTATTGCAAAATCTGGTGCTACCTCTAAACACCTGTCAAGCCTTCAGCGTTAGCTTTCAACAGTATAAGACTGTGCACAGTCTTCAAGTGCTGACGCTGAAAATCTTCCCTCCAGCCCCTCACTCCTTTGACGTTTCAAAGCAAATCACCTGAAGTGATTGTGCATTCCTTACATGCTTCCTGCCCCTACTGACTCGGTAGCATTAAACGTGTATTTACCAGCTGGGGGTCTGAATACACGACGAGGTGCCTGGATTCCCAGCGGGACCATACCTGCCACCGCTACATCACATCGCCCTTGAGCTAGACACCTTAACCTTAGCGCAGCACACAGTCGAGTATGCATCGCATCAAGCCAACTGTGTGTGAATGGATTTAATGTTAGAGTCAGGATGTGTAGGTCCCAGTGGATACAGAGAGGGCATTTGCAGGCAACGGAGGAGCCAAAAGATGAATATTAATCATCATATGTGTCGCAGATCTGTGAAGAAACTATGGAGATGCGGCGGAGTGCTACCTAGAGGGAATATACTATGTACATTCATTAGCCATCAATACACTCCTATCTGCTGCCTCTACTACAGGGTGGCGTGTCTCAGCATGCCCTCCGGTGAGAACACAGTTGTCCTAGGAGTGCGTGTGTGCATGTGTGTTCACATTACACACACATTACACCATGTGTGACAATGGCGCTCCTACTGTGAGACAGGATAGTGCTGCTCCACAGCGGATGTCTTTGCACGACAGCCTTGTCTCTCGATAACACTCTCCAGTGCCTACCTGTAGGTTTATAATACGTCTGGGTCAAGATACACTGGGAGCACAGAAGGAGGTTAATGTGAGGCAGATAGTGTATCTGCCTCACCGATGGCAAGCACCGGCGCTGTTTGCCGGTTGCATTAGACACACAGTCGGTGAATGTCGGCAGCTGAAAGAACTGCAGAAATTGATCCATTTGGAGGTTGTTTTCCTGACATCTGACGCTTTTGAAATGTGATCTGTTTGGATTGCCTGATACTTGAAAAGCCTACATATTGCCTCTTGTAATCAAGCACCCTTCTGTTTTTCCAGAGAGCAGTTATTCCTGAATCTTAATTCATCCTCCCGGTGCTTGCCTCAGACATATTAAGCTGCACAGAAGAGGTGGGTCAGAGGGAAACGTTGAGGATCAGTGATCCTAAGACAGTTCAGCATTAGTCTGACTCCAAACCTTTGAACTGGCGACCCATTCTTGTAGAACTGGTGTTGCACTCATTGATTGCTATTGCCAAGTATAAACAGCCAAACAATTCCAGCCTTTTAAATGAATATTGGGGGTGCCATATTTCTCATTTACTCATATATCATAAACATTCTCATATTTGATAAGCTGGATATTTACTTAAAGGCCCCATTTTTAGACTTTAGTTTTATTGATGTCCACCATCTCGGTGTAGTTTTACATCTTTGATACTTTCACAGAGATATGGGGCCTTTAAAGAATGACTTAACCAACTGAATGTCTAATTGATAAAGCAACTAATACTTTATACTCAATACACTCTATTACATTACAACTCCACTAGCCTTTTTTAGGGTGTTGTGATACAGTGATGTTTATCCTAAGATCAAATGACAGTGCTGTCCGCACTGCTGCAGGAGCAGTTCAGTAAAATGGGGTTTTTAGCCTCAGTTAAGAGCTGCACACGTTCAAATATGCTTCATTGCGCAATGTCCTGAAAAGCACAATTGACCTATTAAATGTAGAGAGATTCGCTTTGAATGGGGTTAGTGGGAGCCTCCAGAAGTTGCACCCTGCAGAGATATGCAGGATGATGGTGGGGCAGATTACTTCCGTGAACACTAAGTGTTGCATTATGACACAACACGCCGGCAGAACTGAAGTGCTCCAGCATTATCATTGCTGCTGTCACATGGAAGAAGATATGTTAAACAGAAATAGATACGTTCATCTGTTCGCCAGCCAGGTAGACTTTTTATGCAAACAGATAACTGTTGTCAAGTTGCATGGTTCAGTCTACTAGTGTAGGAGTCAAATTTATGGTGTTTGCCAAAGCACTTGAATGTAATGTTTGGTGATTGTTTTCATTTTAAACCGAGGCCACTTTGGGAAGTGAAAGTGAAGAGAGGGAACATTTGCACAAATGATGACTAATTGTCGAGGCCGTCTTTGCGAATGCCTTGCAAATAAACGTGTCACCTGTTTTCACCGCCTACTTGACACAGCAATCCCACAGTGAGGGACATCTGCCATGTTACTGGATGGCAGTGCTGCCTCCTACAGTCATCCCAGCCAATTGGAAGGGAGAAAGCAAGTGCCACAGGAAGTTCTAAGGAATACGCCTGACTTCAGATGTTGCAAAAAAACTTTTTTGTGCAAAAACTGTATTTCCAAAGCTGATTCTTGAGAAATCACTTAACTATCTCTTTTTATTTTGATGCATTGAGAGGCGAAAGAGAAAGGAAAACATTATCACAAATAGTATTCCTTGTCTTGGCTGTGATTGCCATTGCAGTAAAATGTCAGGTACAAGCCCTTTGCAGTCACACAAGAGTTCACCTGCTATGGCCACAAATAATACACCAACTGTTTGCCACATAGGAGGAAGAAGAAGGGGATGGGGGGGGCTCTGGAGAGGAAAACACCATTAGCACAACGAAACAGTCCAAAATAGTGCTACAGAGAGAGGATGGGAGGGGTTGAGGAAGAAAGTATGGCTAGAATAAAGTATTGGTGGACTGAGGCAAAGTGGGAGGCATGCAAAGCGTTAAAGCAAGACAGCACACTCGGTATAGCATTCGAAAGTTAGATGAGTAAATGTGTGCACCAGATGGGAAGAATAAAATGAAACAGCAAACGGGAAAAAAAGGAAAGAAAAAAGGATTTCCTTCTACTTCTGTTTCAGCCTTGTTGTAGTTAAACCACAACTGTCTTGTACTGTTGGTTGAGATAAACACTGAATAATTTACGAGTGCTATTTGACCCGAGGTTGCGGCAGAGTTAGCTATATCAATTGGATCAGATGAAATTCAGGTACGCTGGATATGAGCCAGTACTCTAATGAAGGACTATTATATATCCCGCTGTTAACAACCCTGGGTTTTCTGTGTAAGGGTGAGTCTGGAGAAACCTGACGAAAGTATTGACAGAAAATGCAAATCAATTTTTGCCGAGGTGCGAAATATACCAATATATGATAATCACACTCTACAAGATATGAGATGGTTTCTTTAAAAACCTGAGGCTGCTTAATTGCTAAACCTGAGGTGAGAGATAACTAAATTACAGTGGCAGAGAGGTTAGAATATGAAGAAATAGAAAATGAAACAGGTTGCAGATGAATTGGTTATTTTAATTTTCTGTGCACCTGGAATTACGTGATTCCTTTTTGCCACTGAGGGAGAGGGACTTGCTATAAACACAGCATTCAAGGATTCAAGGAGTTTTTATTGTCATTCCAGTCGTATTTGCATGAGATGTGACTCAGGACCCGCTAACTGCCCTGAGAACAAACATTAGTAAAGTGCAACCAACAATTAATAAAATCTAACTAGATAAATTAGAGAAAACTGAGAGGTTTAAGAAAGGGAGGATAATATAACTAAACTAAACACAGTGAAGTGTGTTTTTGTTTGTGAGGTCATTACTGAGACGAACACCCAGGTATCTGAAGCTGGAGGCCACTTCCACAGCTGCTCCTCTGATGTGCAGGATAGGAGGGGGTTTTTTGCCCCTCCTGAAATCCACGCTCACCTCCTTGGCTTTGTTTTTTGTTTTTTTCCAAATCGATGCAGAGGTTGTTCTCTATGCACCATTTCTCCAGGTGTTTCACCAATTCCCTGCACACGGATCCATCATTGTTGGTGATGCATCGTACGACTGCTGTGTCGTCCGCAACCTTTACTATGTGACAGCTCGGGTTCTGGGCGGAGCAGTCATATGTCAGCAGGGTAAATGGAGGGGGTGGGGGGGGGGCCAGCATACAGCCCTGAGGGTAGACAGTGCTAAGACCGATGGGAGAAGAGGAGATGTGGTCTGTTGGTTAGGAAGTCCTGTACCCAGCTGCAGAGGGAGGTTCTCAGTCCTTTCTGCATTAGGGTACTTGGGATGATTGTGTTGAAAGCAGAGGTGAAGTCAATGAAGAGCACGCACACGTAGGATGAGAGGGAAATGTTGAAAATATCCGTTAACACCTCTGACAGCTGAAAGGCACAGTCCTTCAGTACCCGCCCTGGGATTTTGTCAGGGCCGGGGTTAATTCTTAGCAGGGACCTCTGTACATCAGCGTGGGTCATGCTGAGGGGCGCCACGCCCGGTGGTGTGGTGAGTCCGGTGCTGGGGGAGGCCGTGGCCTCCTCGAATCGGGGGAAGAAGTTGTTGAGTGCATCAGGGAGAGTAAGTTCCCTTGGGCATTGTGCACCTTTGCTGGTGCAATCCGTGATGCAGTCGATGTCCTTCCACATGCTCCGTGGGTTGTCGGTGGAGAAATGTCCCTGGATTCTCTGAGCATATGTGTCTTTGTCCCTCTTGATGCCTGCAGTCAGCCGTCTTCAATCAGCATTGACTTATAATCACTATATAAACTTTACCCAGCAAGCGTACAGTACGAGCAGATGGTTGCCTGCTGTATTAATACATTTACATCCAAAAAAAAAAAAAAAAATTGACAGCATTAACATCCGCTTGAAGACAAGTTTCTGGCAACTGGAAAAATACTACAACTTGAATATTCCTTATTTAGCTCAGTTTAGCTCTTCCCGTTGCACTGGGTAATATCCGACTATGTATTTCTGACTTCTAGACACCGAGTGCAAACCTGCTGAAAACTGTTGCCTGCTGCAGGAGACAAGATTAATGAGAGTATTGTGACTGGAGCAAAACTGTTGAATGAATGTATCTGGAACACAAAAATTCAATTAATACATCTCATCCGCTCTCACAAAATTCTACTTGAATAAACGACGTTAGTAAACAGAAAGAATGGAAGTGGATTATTGTTTAATTCAAAAAGCAGAAATGTAATTACACCTTGTCATTTGAAATGGTAATTACCACTGACTGGGAAATTGTGGTCCTGCACGTATACATTTAAGCAGCTGTCCGTGGGCATGTGTGCGTTTGTATGTTTCAGGTGCTAATAGGCCCCTTGAAAGCGTGGTCATATGTGTGTTACAGGGAGCCATGAGGTGATGTATGAAGGCAGCAAACTGACAATGTATGCGTGAATGCCTCTTTAAATGAATCATCCATCTTACTGAGAGAGCACCGGGCCACTTAGGCAAAAATCCACTTGACCTGCTCCGAGCGAAGACAGAAGTAAAGACAACTGTGTGTTAAACCCGCTGCAGTTAAACAAAAGGATTTCATTCTTCATTACCGGTGGAGGAGAAAATGAATTTGTCTTCATGGATCAGTGGTTGCAGTGGCAAGCGGGTCGTGCAAAAAAACAAGAAACAAACCCCACCTCAAACCTCACTGTCTGAAAGCCAAATAACCAGAGCAGGAATCAAACTGAATAATGCACTGTTCCTACCGACAGCGATTCAGCCTGTTAGTCGGTTAGAGGGACAAATAAGCATTACAGCCTTTGCCTCCTTATCTCCTTGTTCTGTTGAAGACTGCACTCGTGTGATTGACAGCTGAAGGTAGGCCTTAATTTGTAGGAGGTGAAAAGATGGGCGTTACAATGCCTGACAATGCCACACAAAGGAAGAGGGGGTATCGATAAAAGGCGGGGGGGAAATGGAGACGTGAACTGTTAATCCTCCCGAAAGAGACAGGCTGACATTTGCTGGTGCGCTGACGTGGGGTTGAATATTACGTTAGATATGCGGGGTTCGGGTCACTGCCCTTCTTTCGGTGCAAAGTTACTCTTTTTCTTTTTCATCCATTTTGAGCTTTAGTCAAGAGCAGCTGATATTTAAAATGAATGCAGCTTTACATTCAAGGATGACCCAAATGTTCAGAGGCTTTGAAGCTTCATCTGTTGCCATAGTAATCACCTCCTTTTGTGTCTGGACCGCAACACATTTTGATTAGAGGCAAGATTCCAGATGTGTCGACCTGGTTTCTGCTGAGGAGCTGGAGCCTGTTATGACAGTTTACACACATGCATGGTGTGTATGCACAGAGGAGAAACAACAGAAGCAGAAAACCTTCTGCCTTCTTCAGAGACATTTTAGGGCTTTTCCCCGCCCACAAATGAATCAAGTATAACCGCTTCGTCATTGGCATCTTCACTCTCAGTCCTCCTCCCCCATTCCCCCAAATTCTCTCTGTACTTCCTCTTTTCCCTTTTTTCACTTAACACTCAATTTTCTTTCTTCTTTCTCTTTCAACAGCATTTTTTTAAAATGCCAATATCCTTATTATCCTTGTTTCTCTTCCCCCTCTCTCACTGTTGCCTCTTGCGTCCTCCCCGGGCTTCCCCCTTCTTTCCCAGGGGTCTGCGGTGCATTTAAGACGAGTATCTGGCAGGTAATTACTGCAACAGCTGACAGATCTTAATCAAGGTGTAGATGTGATGGAATCATAAGCCAAGGTACCTGTTTAAGGATAATTTACGACTCACCAAACCACTCTGTAACTGACTGGCAAAACTATGCACACATATTTGGGCTCACTTTTTTTTTTGCAAAGACAAGCAAAGTCTTTAACACATTCATGTGCACTCTGCTACAACCAGCAATTACCGAAGCAGCCACTTCAGGCACTTTGGAAACGAAGGTGTTTACATCATCAAAACGATGCTGCACTCACAGGGGGAAAAAAAAAAAGATAGGAAATTAGCACTATCCATCACATGTCAAGATTCAGAAGCGCTGAGCTGAGGAAAATCCTCACTGTCTTTTTCATGTGATACTGCTTGAACCCTTCTACATTTTTACTTGCTGCGTGTTATCACGTATAAACACATGAATGGGGAAATACTCATTTAGCGTGTGCTAAGACTAAAAGCTGTGGGGTTTTGGTTTGTTTTACATGACAGCTCAGCAGAGAGGATGGCAGGAAAAGCTAAACTTGCAACTTCCTTTTTGTGCAGCAGAGGAGGAAAGCAGACCGCACAAAATGAGAATTATTCTGTGTCCATGTTGACATTACCTAAAACCCTCCACAGACAACATTGATGCATATCAGGAATGTATCAAAAAACATTTTAAGCTGAGGCAATTATGAGACATCTTGCCTGATTAAACAATGCTTGCAATATTAGTGTTGATTTATAGAAAAATGACATTGCATTGCTGTTGCCACTCATGTTTTATTTATAGCTGCAGTCCTGCATGTCCTGTTAAACTGATAGATAGCAAATAGATCTGCTGAGCAGATGGAGTCCACAGACTTGACTAGGACTGGAAAACTGTCTAAAAATGTCCACAATGCATTTGAAAAAAAAAAGAAAAAGGAGACAAAACTCAAGCTGGATACCAAGATGACCAAAAGCTCAAGAAAAACAGCTAAAATAGCTCTGAGGAAAGTCTTTATTTTAAATTAAGCTCCTCATTATTCTATCTTTTCTCTTCATACATGCAGTGTACAGCACTCACACAACCAGCGAGCAAAACATGACCACATTATTCCCTTTAAAGCTGATATTAGCAATTTATGGCCTATTAACAGACGTGGAACAACATTCGCTTTCATTTGGTTTGTTATTCTGGAAAGATTAGAAATGTAAGTCCAGTCTTTAGGCCCTTTTCTTCAATAACTACTCAGACTCAGAAATGTTTAAATTCTATTATTATGCCCATAAATCTTTATAGTTACTGATGATTACTTTCCCTTTAAATAAAACCGCATAAACCTGGCTCAAAATTGCAGCCCGCTGAGACTTATTTCACTTTTCTCTCTGCGCACAGCTGTAAACATTTAGATTTAGTTCATGACCTCAGGAGAGAAATAGACTCAGTCATACAGGCTTTCAGCCTAAGTACATTTATTCCCCGGGTGGTGCTGGGCTGATATTGCACGACAGTGACATTCTATACACTCTCTGAGGAATAATCCTGTAAAAATGAGATGCCACTTTGATTAATAACCATAAAAATATGTGCACACATTGTACTTGAGGAGGTGTCACCAATATGGATGCTGTGAAGCGAACAATGACGAAATTTATAAATTTCTGTTACGAATGTGCAGTCATGCACATTGTGGGGTAGCCTTTTTTTATGAAATGTAATTTCCAGTAGGAGCACATACAGGAATTTACCTACGGTTCTAGTAATCATGTAGACTCCTCTTCCAAATTACAAGAGGATGCAGGAATGTGTGCAAGTGAGCCAGTGTTTGTGTGCGTGCATCTATTTTGCCGGCATATGAGTTTTGTGTGTTCGTGCTGTCAGGAAGTGTTGTATGGCGTGGAACCATTCGATCTGTCTCGGGGAATAGAGTGTGTGTCTGCGGCACGGCGTATGGCCGCCACTCCTCTCCCAGGAGCCAGCTCACTTTAATTGATGCTCCGCTGAAACACAAGCCGTCGCAGTACAGTAACTCACACAACACTGCTATCTCCAGCATCTCTGTCTCCCATAGAAATAGAATTAGACTGACAGCCACATGCCCCCGGAGCTGCAGGATGACAAACACACACAAAGACATAGATGCATACACACACACACACGCACACAGACCCTTATATAGAAATAAATAAATACAACAACCTATAGGCAGCAGCTGAAACAAGCATGCTGGCACACTCGCACACACCGACAGTGTGATAGAGTGATTGTGGCTCTCCATAAACCAAAGAATCTCATACTGGTCTGCTTTATATTAGGCCGGGCAACTGCAAAGGAGAAAAAGATGGGGGGAGAGAGAGAAGCAGATGAAGGAAAATCAGAGGATCAATGGTAGCTGAGTGACTGATGAGAATGAAAGGGGAGCAGAAGTGGAAATGGGGGGAAAAGAAAAAAGACATTTTTGGCAGAGGACTAGGAAAGGGAAGGTAGCGAAGAGGAGCAGCGGGTGGGTGTGTGGACGGAAAATTAATAGTTATTCCTTTTTGTGGTTTTCACTCCACTTCCATGTCTAAATTGGGTTGCGACTGAAGGTTAAGAGCTAATCATTGTTCGAATTTCTCACACAATCCAAATAGCTGTGAATAAATAAGCCAGTTGGCTGTTAGGAAGAAGCCTAAATGTTAATTGGCTGGACAAAACAGACAATTTGAAAGAATGACATCAACATATGTTATTTGTAGCCGGAGATCATGTGATCAGATCCCTGGATTTGATGAAGACAATGTGGATTAAAAGTGACTTTCCATATGAAGTAAATATTTCCTTTTGACACAGCTGAGCCCGCTGCACTGTGAGCCACTGGTATCAACAACACTTCAGATGATTTACCAGTGTGGGCAGTTTTTGGCTCAGAGTAGAGCAGCTCCAGCTGATTTCTTATGCCTTTTGATTTCACACTACCAAATGCAATACAAAGGAGTGTGGAATAATAAATTATTAATTAGCCCATAAACCCTCTGGCATTTCCCTTGCTGCACACCACAATCTCAGCTCCTGCGAGCCAAGGTCACATGGTACCAAGCCATCGTAGATTTACGAGGGTTCTGCTTCTTCATCGCCTTCCTGCCAACTTTCAAACTTCATGTCATTTCGTAATATATTCTCATGATTAAGGCCGGCAGGACACTGTTTAGCATTCAGTAAACACCTGCTTGGCTCCAAAATCATATTTCATTCTTTTTCATTGTCAGCAACTATAGTAGTTGCGATTGCAGAGGGTAATGGGGGTTAACAGGACACACGCTGAGCTCCCCTCTCAGCGAGTTTCTTGGAGGAAGTTGTACCTCTAAATACAAGCCCCTTCATCGACCTGCTCACCCGAGCCTCTGTTCTCTGATGCAGGTTATGGAGGGAGGTGGGTCCATAGGTGGGAGGGGTGAAGATGACGGCGTGTGGAAGTTGCAGTGGTGGTGAGAGGGCACATTAGGTCACACTAAGCCATGAAATTGTGTTATTACTATTTACACAAAATGATCTCCACCTTCCCACAGGAGGACATCGATACCAAGTTTTTCAACTTAACCGCGAAAATTTCGCTGCAAATCTGTCTCTTAATGGAGGGAGATCACACATCATTTTGTCATGTATTTGGTAAGCTATTCAGTATTTTAGACTTCATGTTTCATACTTAGATGTGAGCAGTAAATATTGCACTTAGAGATTAAAACAACAGCACCCAACAGAATTTAAAATGGCTGCACAGCCACAAGAAACAAGGTTAAAATGCCGCTTCTATAAAGCATGAATAATAATCCAATGATGAATGTCTTATTCATTATCGACATTTTCCCACTTGATGCATCAGAATCTTTAAATACATGACTATATAGTCTATATCTTGACACAGTTCTCATCAATTACTTTTCCATTCATCCATCCATCTTGGATCGGTCACCAAGCCAAACATCCACCTTTACACATCCACTAATCTGTCAGCCTTTCTGTACCCTTCTGCAGTCATGCTGAGGTAATAATACCTAATAACATGCCGTTTCCTTTGGACGCAATTGAACTAAGCTGAGATGTATTCAAATGAAGTGCTTTGCTGCTGCCTCCACATTTGTAAATTATTTATTCTGAATGTATATAACACCCTTGCAGTAAATCATATATTAGTCTTACATTTGCACATTCCCGTTTCTGATCGTGTAGTTGGTTTACATTATGAATTCAATGAATGGGGAAACAGTTGACCTGAAGCTTGAAGAGCATGAGCTTATTTTTACAGACCATGTACTCATGTTTTTGATTTACTGGACTTTCTTATAGACTTTTTAAACTGGTTACAATGGCAAGGCTGTAAAATATCATTATAATATCCGCATCAATAAGTGGCCCATCTCAAATTTTAATCGCCCTATTAAAAGTATGCAAAGATAACAGTAAATACAAATCTGAAGTTACTATTGTCTGCCAATTTTTACTACCAGGCTTTAAATAATTTTGAATGTGTTCTGGCTGTTATTCAAAATATTCTCCCGAGAATAAAGCAAAAGAGCTTTGAAAATGCCTTTTTGATGGTTATTAGGTAACATTACACTTTTATAGACTGTATTGCTGCTACATTTATACTATTTTATAGATTTAGATATCAAAGTGAGTCTGCTGCCTCAGTACTTTCATGAACAAGGTCTTTCTGTTTGGATTTACATCAAGTGGTGGACAGAATAAATGAAGAATTTGAAGTGGGAAGAGGTGTTGCGAATTGCTTTGAAATCTGCATCCAGTGCAAGTGTGAAGGAAGGTTGCACAGCAAGCATGAATACCTCAGTTTCAATTAGACCATCAAGGTTCATGTCCACATGTCTGTAAGCATTCGTTCTGCTGAAGTGCCCTTGAGCAAAAGAGTGAATCTTTACAATTGATATTCCCCATATGACCCCGCTTGCTGCAGAAATTAATAAAACATGAAAACATTAATATTCACTCTGTAGCTTCCCGGGCAACCTAAATAATTGGCGCTTCTTTTACTTTTCATTTCTGTTGCCTCAACTCAGCCCTCCGCTTTCCACATTGACAGCTTTTATCAGGGAAAGTATGAAGGGATTATTTCATTAATTACCCTTTAATTTGTGAAATCGGTTCATTTCAAAAGAAGTAGTAAGACAATTAAATAGCGTGTTTATCTGCTTCGCAAAAGGCAATCTGCATGTGCAGCTAATTTGCGTGCTACCTGCCAAAGTCTATGAGCACATCATTAACCAAGTGGTGAGGTAAAAAAAAAACAAACAAACAAAAAAAAAACATTTAGGATTAGCACTTTGCATTGAGTTAAATCAGTTTGTCTTCATCCCAAAAGCCTTTTCTTTTGAAATGCTAGACGTGAAAACATTCTGTTAGTAAGCTAAGCAGCCAAACTACCAGGGTTAGCCCTTTATCTGGGACTTACAGTTTTAGCTTGAGCCTTGAAGCACAATATCATTTCTGTAACGATTAAGGGCATTTTTGAGACCCCCATTTACAAGATTCCCATTTTAAAATGGGATGAATCGACACAACCCAACCATGGAATGTTTTAAACAACAACGTGGGTGAAGCTACCTTAATTAACTAGGTGAGTACGATTAGTGGAATATACCAACGAGCATTTCGAACATTTCAGCCCACAAATTTGACACAGACCAAAAATGTATGTAAGGATAGAAAGCTTGACTAGAAAACAATTCATTTGCACTCATTGTATTTAGCAAAGCATGGAGAGCATAGGGGGAGAGGAAAACATCAAAAACAAGAGAAAAGAGGAAACTTTTGGCCCAACACATGTCTGAGTTTGTGTGCGGCCTTTATGTTATACTGCCACATCTGGCTGTTATTGACTGTCAGCCGGAAGATTTTGTGTGCGTGCCAGAATTGGTCCAGATGTGGAAGTAGCATCTTACAATCACAGACCAGACTAGGCCATGGAGCCAGGCCTGTAGTGAGGCACAAGAAAACAATCATGTGGCCTGAGCATGAACTGGATTTATTTTTTTCACTATCTGGGGATTTGAAGCAGAGAGATGTTGAAATATGATGGGTTTGCTGTCTCTTTACGCTGTGGAGTGAGAATCTAAAATGTCTTTATACCAGAGCTGCTCAAGGCTGTGGGAGGCTGAAATCCACAAAAGACGAAAACAAAAAAAAAACCATAAACACCAGAACTGCAAAAATACATCCGTCCTCTTGAGGCTCTTCAGTCTCAGACACATGCCCGTGTTTCATATGCTCACATGCAACACAAGCCGCACGAGCCATAGCCATGAGACTGGCTATAGTTAGCAGAAGGCTAAACTCATATTATAATAATATTCAACCTAGTCACTCATTGCTTGCTTTCATGGTAAAGTTACCGTCACAATCATCCACTACAACACATTTATGACCGGAAAATGAAGTGCTCTCCATGTCTGAAAAGTCTGAATATATTCCTGTGTCCATCTAAAGATATAGAAAAACCAACAGCAGCACACATTCTCTCCAGCTCTATAAAGGAATCGGCCAAAGTCGTCAAAGGCATGGGCCATATTTTCTGAAGTCTGAGAATGAGTAGGGAGGAGGAGGTGCAGATGGCCCGTTTGCCCTCAGACAAGTTGAATTACATTGTGCTGCAAGGTGATTACAGAATTTTTCTCCCCCCATTGATGATGAAAAATTACTACCTGACCCAGCTTCAAACTATTTTCAACCATTAGTGCACTCGGTAATTTAAGTGATTCTCATTTAGAAAAATTGAGAGAGAAGAATAAACCTATGATAGGGAAAAAGATTTGCTCGCTACTGATGTCTGCCCGTGCTTGATTGTGATGATTGTAGAACGGTAAAGTGTGACTGAAAGTGGAAGACACATCCTCAAGGACCCGTCAGGAGATGTATGACAGCATAGTAAGAGTCTTTAATTTAACATGGGCCGTGGACATTCATTAATGTGAGAGCAATGTCAAAAGAACAATGAAATTGATCTGACTTTACAGACAGAAAATGGTTGTTTTCAACCTTCGGGTTTGCCTTTAAGTAGGAATTTATTTTAAAAAAGGCTCATTTAAAAGATTGAACTAAACAAGAACGAAAAACAGAGCACACATACTGGTTTGGAAGTCAACATAACCAGTGCTAGGCCAGTGTTTCAGATGAATGGCATGATATTGCCATGATATATTTAAGATATGAGCTCAGTCATCTCACAACCTGAGCACAAAACTGGTTGGACCTCCCATAGATGCATCATCTGAGACGGGAATACGTCATGATTATGCAGTTGGTACAATAACACGCTCCACTTAACGCCGGGTTTTGGAAATTGCGAGTATGCCTCACTGCTTTTTATCAGTAAGTTGAGGAAACCGAACTACCTCCGTCCTAATATGACTGATTCAGGAGAGACACCATCGGTCCATTTGGCTGCTTCGGTAACATAATAACGTTAACTTACTTTCACCAGCAAATTTAAAGCAATCAGACATAACAATATGTATTGTTAAAAGATAGTGGCTTTGTTTTCTTATTAGTTCATTTTATTCCACCAAAACAACTTTTCTTCTTCTTCAAAAAAAAAAACCAAACAAAAAAAAAACTAAGTTGTAGATGCATTGAATCAAAGCAAAAAAAAGTAACAACTCAATGATAAATCAAATGAACAAACAGGAGTAAATTGAAAAGTACCTCCGTTGTGTGTTTTATATATATATATATATATATAAAAGATATTGAAGGTAATTTTGTGTATTGGAGACAGTATTTTGATGTCACTAGAAGAGATTGTTGTCTCTCTGAACTAGTCTCAAGTATAAATGAACAAAATCTTCTGAAATAACATTGTGCTACAGAATTTGCTGCATTTAGAAGGTAAACTTTATTGATGCGTAGCCCCTTATCTTTTTGTTTTTGAGGGGAATCTAACAGGAAACATACAGCAGCTCATTAAACTTAAACCTGAATCTTTTCTCTTTCTCATTGTTGGACCAGACAACAGCGTGCTATCTCTAATCCAGCCCTCATTCATGTGGGCTGTATCTTTCTACTTATGGGGGCTCCATTTAGCCTTTTAGAGGTGGTGTTGAGGAAAAGGTCACCTTTACAACAACAAACCCTCCACCCAGGACAAGGTGATGAGCACTTTAGTCACCTTTGATGTCGTCTCTGCTTGACCCGGGAGAGGCAACATTTACGCACTGTGTTTGGCCACTCTGCCCGGTTGCACGGCCCCTCTTTTCAATAAGCCAGTGTTAATGCCATTTTTTGTACTTTTATATAAAATCAGGCTCTAGCTGGGTACAATGCATCACACACACAGTACACAGAAATGGCAAGGGATCTGCGCTCAATATCTTTGTCAGATAGTATTGTAATTGTGTGGGGCTAAGGTGGCAGGAGCCGAGTGACTCGGTTTGGATATTGCCTGGTTAGATTTCCCCTGAGCCTGCTGCAGTGCAAGTAGTCTCTCTAGGTCTCTCTCTCACATCAGTCTGTCCCCTCTTTGCTCTTCATCTGTCTCTCTGGCTGTTGTTTTTTTTTTTTTTGCTGTCTCACCTACTGCACACGGGCAGAAAAACAAGGCCTGTCAACCTTTCTCACACATCAGGTGGAAAATTTTTAACACAAGAAAATGAAGTCATTTCTATACACACGTCTGGAGGATATACAGGAAACACATTTATCAATTTGTGCGCTGTCTTATAGAAACGGAAGCATTAGATAACACGTCATTACATTTCTGGCTCTGTCACCAACAGGAAGGTTCGGTTAAGTCTAAGCAGCAAAGATTAAGGAAAGATCTTGCTTATTTCTTTTAAAAACACTCAGACAAGTCTAATTCAAAATGAGTCAAGTCTGCTGCTGACAACTAAGCACAAACAATGGGAGTCAAATGAAAGTCCCAAAAATGTTACAAACATGACCCCTTTTTTAAATAAACAAGAAAAATAATGTCACATTTTGGGCAGCTGGTTAATTTATCTTAGCATAAAGGCCAGAAACATGGATAATTAATTAGCCTGGCTCCGTCCAAAGTGGATAGCAAATACCAGACCCCCCCCCAATTTCTTGTTTGTTTAAGTTGCACAAACACTTTGAGAACATTTAGTAACCTTCCAGTGTTAGCAGTGATGTTGGGTCACTTCACCCAGCTAAATCCAACATCTAATCCCATATCTTTTTGTCACGATACAGTTTTTTTTTCCTTTCTAAAGTAAATGAGATATTTCATGTCAATTAATGAGCTTTGGAGAAACCGGCAGATGGATTTTGTAACATTTGGACAGACGCAGGCCAGCTTTTGTGCTGACCTAAGTTAACTGGCTGTAGCTGTAGATGACAGTGGTGTCATTTTTCCCCTCTACCAATGCTCTGCAAGAAAGTGAAAGAGCAAAAAGACTTTGCTCATTTTAAAGCAAATCAATGTCGTAGATGGGACATTGAATGCAGAAGGCTGTCTGTAATATGAAAGCCAGACACCTTACCTCACCTCACCATGCAGATGACCTCCTCCTCACGAGATTTTTTTATAGCTATAACAATGCCACACTACTGTCACCTTTACTCTGAGATCAGAAAAAAGGGGATATTTGACCAAATGACTGATTCTGTCTTTTCCCCCGATAAGAACAGTCAGACACAGCAGAGAAATGCTCGTTCGCTCTTATCACGGACTTGTTATCACATAACAGACTGAAATGGCGCATTAGACTTCATGGCAAGATGAAATAGAAAGACAGTAATGGCAAAGATCAACAAACAACCAGGTCAAAAGAAAAAATCACAAAGATGTTCAATGTGTGAAGGTTATGAAGCAGGCAGCGGTTACGCTTTATGAAATCCAGAGATGATAATGTCAGCACTGTAACCACTTTCATCAGTCTCTTCTCACACCGTCCAATCTCACTTTCTTTGTCTGTTTGCCAGTGGGTTTTTTTTTTCCTTCTCTCCATCTCCCCTCCGACTTCTCTCCCCTCTCTCCGTCTGTTCATTTACACTTGGCTGGAAAGCAAATGGCCCAGCCTTAATCCTCCCGCTGCATCCCGGACGAGTTGGCCAGAGACACGGGGCCATTTCGGGAAACAGGATTAACGGGGAAAAAGTTCAAAAGTACAGGAGAGGAGAACTAAGACAGTGAGTGGCAGAGAGCACAGAAAAAGTATTATGAAAAAGAGATGGAAGTGTGGAAAGGAGTCCGATATGCCATCTTGTGTTCTTCTGCAGACGGCGGTTCCCATGTGATAGTAAACAAGGATGGATAGGATCCAAAGCCGAACATAATAACAGCTGATGACTATAATCTTTCTTTGTGTTATGTGAAAGATGTGTTTTCACGTTGTGTTATTTGTCACACGGTCGTGTTCCCCCTTTCTTTGAAAGAGCACTGAAAACAGCTCGGTATAACTCATCAATAATGAGAGAAAAACCTTGAAAAGCAGTTCTTGTTTGTAAACTGTCTTTAGCTGACACTACAGCAATTGAAAAAGAGGCGATATCAAGTCTTTCTTTAGTTACCAAATCACCCGTTCAGTGATGCAAATGGAAACTAAATAATAAACAGCCATGTGTGCTACAAAAAATTTGTTTTTTTTTCCTCCCAGAAGGGAATCTGTGAGAGGGTTTTCTTTCTGTTAGTCGTCAAACTGATTCTTGTATCTTGATATTCACCGGGGCTTAGACCTCCCTATCCTTTATTACTATGTCGAAAAGCCTTTATTAGTTTATATACATTTTGTGCAGTTGGCAGAAATATCAAATTAAGCATCTACTGCATTCTGTATTCATTTAGAAGCGAGTTTTTGAGTTGGTCATACTGCTCAACTCGATACAGATTGTTTTAACAGAGATGCCTATGAAACATTTGTAACAACATGATCCATCAGAGTCGACCCAATTTCCAAAATAAGTTTTCTTGAACGTCAACATCTTTTTTTTTTTTGCTGCAGTATCTTCAGAGATACTGCTGCATGTGTATAGCGGGGTAATCATAATATCCCATGCAGCCCCCATTATTAGATAAGCAGTTGTACTGACACCGCACATTTTAATTTTGAATTACAATAAAGCTGCCTGTAAGTCTCACCTTTTTTAATAACCTGGCAAATTATGACTGAGAGAATCATAACCAGCACCTCAGTCCAATGCTTTAATTACACCAGCCTTTCTTTTCCGTCGCCTCCCAGAAGACGCACGCAGCAAAAGGAAAATGAAGCCTACGACTACACTGGACTTAGACAGCGTGTTTGAAGTGTCTAAGAATAGCATTGGTAATGTAAAATATGGTGGAATCTGGGGCCCTTGTTTATCAGATTTGAATGTCATTAAATCTAAGTATTTTACATAAATTCACGCTCAACTCTCAGAACATAAAATTCCCCTCAGAAGAGGAAGATACACCATCACAAAAGCGAGCCGTAGGCAACGCAAAGATTTAAATCTTGAGTCCCATTTAGAATACATTAGAAGAGAGAACCACACAAAATTTTTCCAAACCTTTAAAGCACATATTAGTCATTTACCGACAAAACATGGTCAGTAATCCTTTAAAAGCAGCTGAGAGTCTGTCATTTTTCCCAGGTTTGGTTTCTCTAATAAGCCTATGATGTAAAGACGTTGCAGTTCAGATAACATAACTATGCTACGAACAAAAACAGTGAATGTGAAAATTTCAAAACGCAGCCAGCACATACAGACATTACAAGAAACCGCATTATCCTTTATTACCTGAATTCCAGGTAACTACAACAACAACAAAAAAAAAACCTCAGAGTCGACTCCAAAGAGGCTCACGTAGGCATTTAGCTGTAGTAAAGAGCTCAAATTTTGACTTTAAAGTGGTAAATTTCAAATATAAACTAACAATTGTTGGTTTCTGCTGAAAGTGTAACTAAGCCGTTCTTTGCTAACATGTTAGTCATGGCAAAGTTTAAGGTAACTATGTTAATGTTGCATTTATAGTTTGTTTTTGTTGCTGCCAAGCGGTTTAAATAAGAAAGGTGACCCAGAAGACAGGATTGGTGCTGACAGATCTGTGTACTTAAGTAGGACTGGGTGAGAAACAGAGAAAATTGCTCATAATAAAGGGGTTCAAGTATACAAAGAATATCACACGGATTTATTTTGTCAGAAATACTTCAGGGAGTTTTATTCAAAATCTAAACTTAGACTGAAATGTAAATCATTATGCCCCCTCTGAGATCCTTGATATCACTATATGAATAAGATGCTAATGGAAATCATGCCAGTGATCCAGGATTACCGTTCTTATTCTGGGAAACTGAATGCATAGTCCTGTGGGTCCACAGTCCAAATGAGTATGCATGGATCAACAATGTGTTCAACAGAGCAAACAGTAACTCACTCACTTACTCCCACATGTCATTTACTTTCATTCTGACACATTTAACGCAGCCCGTGTGTGACAGGGAAGCAAGGTAACGTAGCTGCAGAACAACCTTTAACTCCAGAGGGATTACGAGTCGGATGTAGGTGTGACGACCGACGAGACACAGCAGCGAGGTTTGTGTACGACATTCAGCAAACGGTATATCTGACATCCCGATCAATATTAAACTTTTGTGGGTCAAACTGTCATCAGGAGGCAGTTATATAAACAGACGGGCAGAGACGCATTCAACCTGCTGTGGTAATTCCCACGGCTGAGGTACCTCATGTGGGAACCAGGAAGGTAGAGCATTTGATGTGGTAGTTACTGGATAAAAGTCTTAATATCCTCCTGGATGGTCTTTACTGTGATTATCTGTACTTTGATGGTGCTGACGTTGCGCCTACTATTGCCCTCTCAAGTATTAATGCTGCACTCAAACACAAGAGCCAGAATCTCCCGTTACAGATCACATGGTGGTTACATCCTCAAAAGAACAGCCTTTCCTCCACTAGGAAGTGGTTAAGTAGCAATCTCCCCTGTATCTGTCAGAGTCAAACAGACATTATTATAATTAAAGACACTAAAAAGTGGCAGCGCGGCGGCATAGTGGTTAGCGCTATTGCCCCAAAATAAGAAGGTCATGGGTCTGGTTCCCGGGCCTGGGGCCTTTCTGTGTGGAGTTTGCATGTTTCTCCCCGTATCCGTAGGTCTGAGTGTGAGTGTGAGTGGTTGTTGGTCTCTGTCTGTCTCTGTGTGTTGGCCCTGTGATGGACTGGCGACCTGTGCAGGGTGTACCCCGCCCTCACCCAGAGTGAGGTGGGATTGGCTCCAGCACCCCTCGCAGCCCGGAAACAGATAAGCAGTAAAAGATGAATGAATGAATGAAGACACTCAAAAGTGAACTCCTTCCATGGCACTGTGACAATGGGCACATAAAAGCAGGAATTGTTGAAAGTTTTCAGCTTCAGGGTAAAATCATACAGATGGAAAAAAAAAAAAAGAAGGGAGTGAAAATTGATCTAATAATTCAACTGTTGATTTAATGTGCGCATAATGAAAAATAATACATCCCTCATAAATATCTGCTGGGTATATTTGGTGTCATGTGCCCCTAGTGTGCACTGTATCATGATATTGCTGTGCCCGGGTAGTAAATGGCTGGCATGGAAGAGCTTAGTCTGCCTGCCTCGTTCGACTTCTTATGGTTTCTCTGTGCCCATTTTATAGTGGCAGCACTTAAAACACTGACATGCCATAATTCCTCACTTTCTGCAGCCCAAAGCTGTAACATTGATAGTGTAGAAACAGTGGTGGTGGAGACTGAGGGGAAGTAAAAAGTGTCAAGAATCAAGAAGGGGACCAAAAATAAAAGTGTGTGTGTGTGTGTGTGTGCGCACCCGTATATATGTGTGTTGTACATTTGTTTTACATCCAAATGCCTTTGTTATGAGTAAGGGCTTGAGGTGGAACAAATGATTGTAAATGGAATTATTAGTGAAACACAGTGGGTGAAAGAAGGAATTCAAATTAAAGTGTTTACTTTCCATCCATCTGCGTAATTATGGTTAAAACAGCAAGCTTGTGTATGAGTGTGTGTGTGTGTGTGTGTGTGTGTGTGTGTGTGTGTGTTTATGGATCATGGGGTGTATGTGTACATGTGACTGAATATCAGAGGTCACAGAGGTTTCTCTGATGTGCCAAGGTTATAAACACCAACCACATTTCCTCCCCATAATCAGCATACACACTAGGAGCTGTTTTAATTACAAATAGGCTGTGTACATGACAGATGAGCAAAGGAGGGAAGCTGGTATGTTGTGACGCCGTGATCATTTCACATGCACGCTCTCTCAGCCTCAGAGCAGCAGAAACTAAAAGCAGTGACCGCATTTAAGGTGGAAATTATGACTGCGCTAAAGCTGCCACAGGTGGCTGTATGATTAGATGGTGGCTCATTAAAGAGTCACCGAGTATGTAAATATGAATGTGTTTATGGAGCTGTGTGCGCTCAGGTCTGCTGCGTGTTTGTGCATGGCTGTGTTGAGTTAAATCTGAATTAAATGTGTTTCTTTCTTGTCTCTTGACCTCTAATCTTTCTATAACCTCTATCCTGTATTCCTAAAAGGTTAATAGCTTGCACAAAGACACTATTTGACGTTTTGACGTTTAAAATAACGCCTTCTGTAAGATAATCTGAAGCAATATACAACCCGGGAGGATATATATATATGCTCAGCTAGAAACCTCAGATTTCTGCAGAGGATCTTATAAATAATAATGCACGTGCTCAGCTATTTGGTGTGTCTCATTTTGCACTCTGTTCTGACACTTGCTAATTTGAGTGCATAACTGTGTTGGCACCGACAATTACGGCACCACCGAGTGCACTATGAGGACCCAGATGGTGCACACACAATGGTCAAAAAGTTGAGTGTAAAGCACCAGACACTTGTCAACCCCAATCGTCGTCATCTTGGCTACGTAGCAAAAGGGGAGGGGCCGAGGGAGCTGCAGCTGTTGCTATAGTCGCAAAGAAGAAGCAGCATCAACATCATGTAAATTGAAGTTTTATATATGTACACAAAGTGTTAAATTTACAGTATATAGAGTACAACTATACTGCTGCTGGATGGAGGCCATCATATCAACTTGTGGAGAAACACAAATATGCGAGTAAGTATAGAGTGCGCACAGTGTATTACATACATGAATACTAGCTTTAGTATTCAGAATGATAGTGTAGCATGTGGGAGTGAGTGCACGCAAGCCTTTCTGATCAAATAAAGCTTAAAATACTGTATGTATGTATGTACACATACAGTTTGCCATGCCCGCTCCCACACGTATATATTTAAGATATACAAACAAACACACAAAGCTGCAGTGTATCTTGAGCCCATAGAGATGGACACGTGAGACAGGAGGGGAAAGAGGAGCGTCTCGTATATCAATACATCAATTTTTCCCTGCTTCTACTACACTGACAACTTAATGCCCCGCAGGTCTGGCACCTTTGGCCAATCATTTCAGCGGAAAGCACTTTGATTAACGGCAATATGTTGGAGCATCAGACTAATGGATGGCTTTTGCCCATATGCAGCTTTTCAAGCAGACAATCTAAATATGTTCTGCTCTGGGTTGAGAGAGCATTTTCATGCACAGGATGCCATCTCAGTGACAGGCCTCGAAGCTAAAGTAAGAAAGGGAGTAAATGGAGGGTACTTCTTCCTCTCCCAACCTAGAACAGTCCTCTGGAGTGTATCTTACCATCTGTGCATGCCATCATTAAGTGTAACTGATCTAGTGTAGCCATGTTAGTGTTTTTTATTTTCAGAATGTGCGGTGTGTCAGGCTCTAATGTCACATCAGAGTTATGGAGTGTGATGCCGCACGTGATGCTGCAGTAAAGCCAGTTTCCCCATGAGGGATTATCCACCTATCACTACATCACTGCTAAATACATGTTGCTATTTAGCATCAGCATGCTTGTCAGCGAAAGACCACAGGATAGCTACATCAGTCGCAGAGTAAACTTCATTATTTAATACTTTCTAATATACAGGAATGTAGCTGCAGGTATGACCCGAGTGAAACAATAAATTACGCAGTAAGCCAGCAGCGGGGAAACACAAGGCATCCCTTATTAGCTGCAGCATTAGTCGAGGCTGGGAGACCGGTCCTGCATCCATGCCAGGCCGTCCTGGGGTCAACCTGGAGGATAATCAAAAGCTAGAATTATATCGGCAATGTCCCTCAAACGCAGCGACTAGGAGGGGCGAAGGAACACTGACTGGTATCACTGTAGTCCTGCACATGGAAGATATAATATAGATGAGGACAATGAGAGCAAGGACGAAAAGGAATATGAGAAAAGAGATCAAGGGACTAAAAGCAAAAATTAAACAGGCAAAAAAACCCCAAAAAACTAAAAACTAAACAAACAAACCCAACAACAATTTCAAGAAAGCACTGATCCTCAAGCGCTTGTTGGAGAAAAGCATTTTCCATGTGGGAGGAACAGAGGGACAAAAGTGGAGAGACAAAGAAAGACATGAAACACTGACATGCAAAGAGATAAAACGGACAGAAACTGCAAAAAGAAAAATTGAGCGAGAGGAGAGCCAGACACCGACTTGGCATTCATAGCTGACATATGAAAGGGGGGGGAGAGGAGGGGGGGTAGTGGTTGGGTGAAGTTTTGGGGGGGGTGGAAGAAGATCAATCATGTGGAATAACAAAAAGACCTTTCAACAAACTGTCTTTAATCTTCTGACAAAGCAACAAACTGCTCCTGATGTGAAACTTCTTCCAGAGGAGCAGGGGCCCTGCTTCTAATAACTCCTCTCGGTGAACAAGCTAAATCTTTAATGGGGATGGGGGGAGCAAGTCATCTTAAAACTCCTCTATTGTAACACAGACATAATACATAAGAGGCATAAGAATGTGAAAGGAAAATATTACCTGTTAATAGAGCTTAGCGAAAAACCGCTGACAATATGGAGGTCTGTCATTTCTGATGTTATTCTGTACATACAGCATTCACACACACAGCACTCACCTGTAAACATGTAAATACTAACAAGCACAAAAAAAAACTGGGCATGTGCAGAGAATTAAATCTTGAGCCGTTAGGGGTAAAAAAAAAAACCTCATTTATATTTCATCCCTCTAGCAACCCTTGCCTCTAAATATTTATTAAGTAATTAAAATAAAAGTTAAAAAATGTGTCTGAAGCTCGAGGTCCTGTGGTGAAGGAGTGCATAAAAAGCAATGCTCTGTTACAATTAATTCTGTTTTAAAGCGAAGCTGCTGTTTCAAATACATTTGGGTAGTAAAGGTCTTTTAAAAATGGGATCAGTGAATGCTTTGCTAAATGCTAATGCTGCTACTACAAAAGCTTATCGCACTTATAAATAACCTAAAAAACATCACAACTTGGCCGAGTCAACAAATTTTACTCCCATGTATTTAATTATGGATGCACCTGCCTGACCTACTGACAGGTAGAGAATCTTTGAATTTGATTCCAGACGCCCTGGAACCAGGTCCGCTTGACCGCCCCGCCAGTCCGGTGTATTTGATTAGTCTGAATTATGTGTACCAAATGAATTAGTGACCCAACGAATCAGTCTTGGTGCCGTTCATGTGTGCTCAGGTCAGTCTGCATCAGGTGTGAAAATTATTGGACGACAACACGGAAGTAAGTGGACTGCCTGGGCTCCCAAAAACGTATACTCTTCATCTTCTCATTTATTTATTCATATCACTATCTATTGTGTGAAAATACACAAATTGATAGAAGTGATGGGGTGATGGTATGAAGTATGAAGTAACTGTACAGAATATGAACCCCTTTTGGTGCTGATGCTTTAGGCCAAGTGCTACTTTACTTACTTTCAGCAAACATATTTTGCATATTTAAAGCATCCATGTCTTATTATGATATGTTAATATGCTAATATTTGCTATTTAATAGTAAAAACTAGGTATGGTAGTATAAGGATTACAGTTCATCCTCTGGAGAATGTAAACAGCAGTCCATCTATCAGCTCTCAGCTAACTGACATTGGCCTCCCTTGAGCTACGCAGCTAGAATGACAAACAATGATACACGCTACTTGCTGTAAACTGTTAGGGGCAGAAGTCTAGACCCGGATCAGCAGTAGCCTTTGGGCTATATTGTGCAAGATTTCAGCCAAAGTAATCCATGAATAAATGTTTTTGTCTGTGTGCAAAGACAGTTTATGCCTAACTGTCAATCTTCTGCTAATACAGAGCCACTGCCTTCATGTATCCAAACCCAGAGGCAGATACAGTAACATCCTCTTTACTGATTCACTCATCTGCTCCTTCTATTTGTTCATTTTAATTTGTCATTTACATTGTTTTACAGCCTGTTTCATCCCATTATATGTGCCTTGCTGAGAGTCTAATTTTCCACCAGGGTCAATAAAATGTTAAGCATCTGTCATCCAGGACACAGTGCTCCCCCCCCCATCATGTTTAATTGTTATCATACTCACGCAGCAGGCGGGAGTGAACAAGCACTGCTTCGCAGAAAGTTCACCATGAGTTAAAACCAAAACGATTTAAAAAACTACTTTAAGTGTTTATGTTTCGAAATCTCCTACTTGGCACCGAGACAACTAGCCAGTAATTTTTAATTACTGATAGTTCGGTAGGGGGGAAAAAAAGAAAAAAAAAAAAGAAATGGGAAATACATAGGCTGCCATTTTGGTGAGCAATCAAGCATAAAAGAAGTAATAGAGCCAGTTCCATCTGATATGGGTTGGGCTGATCAGCGTCTCTTATGCAAGGCTTGCCTTTGACTCCATCACCGCACCTTTTTAGTGTCAAGGGGCAGACTGACTTTGTGGACTCTAATAAAATCCTACCACTGGTGCATGATTGGTTTTGCTTATAATTTGACCATAACGGAAACGAAGGGCATAAAAGTATGGTTTATCATAACAATGTACAATCTCTGCAAAGCAGACGATGGGGTAAAGTTGAAAACAACAATGCACATTTAGGTGGACGATAAAAAGTTTGTCGTGTTTGTTTTCTGTTCTGGCTGTGTAATATTTCATGCCAATTTTCCATTACTCCTTGATCCATTTGCAGCAGTAATCAGTTGACAAATGACTGTGTTCTTTTCAGATGATGCCCATTTGCAAAGAGCACCTTTTTAAATACTGTGTGTCACTTTTGTGGTAATAACAATTTCAACCCAAAGTCATTAACAGCTCCCCATCAATCATGTCTGCCCCCAAAGTGAGAGATGTTACAATAATAATGGATGATCAGGTGTGGTGCTGCGCTGCTGCAAAGTACGCTGCCATAAATCCTCAATATACAAACCATGATCCCGGACTGGCGTAATATACATCATTTCCTTTTATGTACCTTCTCGTTGCACCTCATTTCCCTCAAAATGTCCTTGGTATCCCTTTTCCTTTTCATTCCCACACTCTGTTATCCATCTATGGTACAGAGTTCTGCAGTGATTTTGTGAATAAATATTCTTTTTTTTGAAGTCTGTTACATCTCGCTCCTGGCTCACCTGGTTGTTTCCGCATGATGCTCTCATAAACAGACGGCAATAACAAACAAGGAAATACAGGAAACGCAGAATATTAAAGGAAATTAAGGAAATGCAGAACATTAAAGTTGATTTATATTATGTATTTAGACCGCAGATGAACTAAAATCTGAGCGTGAACTACAGATCGTGTCAGAGTTGTCGCTCACCCTGAAAAACTTTCTGTCTGGGATCTCCAAAATATTCTGGCAATTGTAAAGTTTATATATATCTACAAATGTTAAAGATGGGAAGTACAGAACGCAGAAAGGAAGTTTCAGTCTGATAGTACAAACCTTAATCAGATATATGTTTTTGTTGGGTTTTTTTTTTTTTTTTGCAATTGACAAATTATGCAAGTACATGATCAAAAACAAAAGTCCTTATTAGTCCAGAGGACCCAATTCAAGTCATAATTTTAGGAAAAGTTTCCACATGTTTATATTTGTCGTCACGTTTTACAGTGGGGTGTTATGAAATTCAAAGGCGTCATTCAAAGATTCGAGGACGGACACATTCCACACTGTGGATTTGAACCAATAAAACATTAAGCCATCGCGGTTGATAATGCATTAACTGATATGCACACCACCTTAAAACTGTACAATTATATGGTCTGGCAATGGACAATTGGAAAAACAACTTCCTGAGTGCCACTCTCTTTCTTCTCCATTACACCCATCTGTAGTAAATCTGGTGCCAGCGCTCGGGCACATTTATGGGCTAACGGCTTGTCTCAGAGTACAGTAAGTGTCCTAGGGTTATTGATCCAGGTTGGTAAGCTCATGAGCAAGTGCTGGGAAGTTGAAGGCGTGCGCTCAGGAGTCTGGCCTGTCCATGCCGTCTGGGCTCCTTGATGTCCGGAGGTGGTCAGGCCGGCTGGAGAGAGCAGCAGACTGAGTGGAACCAGCCGTGCTGCCCAGCGACCGATACAATGGCTTTTTAATGGCTTCTCATTTCACTATAAACTAATGAATGTGGCTCCGTGCAGTGAAACCTAACCCACTACTTCTGACCTACAAAGGCATAAAAGAGCAAACTACTGCGCATTGAGGTCTCATCGACCAACAGGGTAATTTTTTTATATAGAGTCCAGCTTGTGTTTTCACACCAACATACCGTTTACAGAGTTCACTTATACAGGAAACATGAACTCCATTACGTTTACATGACTGTTGGTATCCCGACTCTAGCGAGACTTTGCCTTTGCAATGCAAGTCCACATCTATACAGAGAGTATATTGACAGCCGAGCTCTCTGCCAATTTCCCCTTACAGCCATCACATCATATGGCACAAGCTACAGTAATGCTTCAAGCCCTTCTGGACATCTGGTAGCCAAGGACTCTCCGGAGACTCTGGCAAAAGAGCAGAACATCTCATGTGATGTCAGTGGAGCTGTCAAAGCAATCTGTTTTTCCTTTGCCATGGGTCAGAGGCCAGAACAGTCAGTGTTCACGCACACACACACGCACACACACCAACATGTTTAGTATGGCAGGAGCGCCTCAGGCTACCCCACCTGTGCACCTTCTTTATTTCTACCTCTACCTTTCTGTTCGTCTTTCTTTGTTTCCTCTCCTTATTCCCCACCGGTCCTCTCTCAATCGTCTGTGTTTTTTTTTTTTTTTTTCCTACTTTAGCTTCATTAATAGATCTGCACATGTAGTTCATACCCGGCCGCATCCTGCTCTTGTGTCTTTGAGAGCCGGAGTTGGGTTTGTTTTATTCGGGCACCCTTTTCTTCTCCCTGGATAAAACTAGATGAAATGTGCTTCGCCTAACCTTGACGCCGCTCAACTCCCTCTCTGCTCTTTTTCCCGCAGAAAAAAAGAAAATGGCCGACACTGGCAGTGCAGTGTGAAATGTTTGGAGTGAGGCAAAAAGTCTGTAATTGGGAGCCCTGAGCAGGGAATCTTCACTGCATGTCAAGGAGAATTATAGCTGGAGGTTATAAAAAAAAGAAGTTTTTTTGTTGGGGGGGTTGAGGAAAGGCGGCAGTTTCAATTCATTCTGTAATGAAAGGAAGGATTTTCTTTCATAACTGGGGATCTAATTACTCTCAGTGTCTCATAACATCATTACTATCTGAGGTATGTTGCTATATTGTGGATGTCTGCGTTTAGGCTTAAAGACCCTCAGAGACCGAGCCGTTAATGAGCAAAGATAGGACGCGCCATGTCATCTGAGCACTGAAGCCATTTGCTCCTAAATGACATTTCCTTTTTGGGTATGAGCCTATATTATTGCCTGATGTGGCGTGTCAACCCGAGCATGTACCCTGAATTCATGTCCTAAGGAGTGGGAGACTTTATTAAGTGTGATACTACCATACACCTTATATATCTTTACAGATAAGGGAAAAAAAAAAAAAAAAAAAACATTATTCAGTTTGTCAGACAGAGGTATTCACTTTGTCCTCACCTTAATCACATCTTTCAGACACTGAACCGAAGACGGAGTCTCTGTGGGAAGAATTTCGCTGACAGGAAATTATGAAAAAGAATTAATCTGACCTTTTGCTTGCAGCAAGAAAAACAGAGGGAGAGAAAGAAAGGGAGGAAATAGAGGAAGGGTGGATGGATAGATGGAGTCAAGGGAGGTTGAGAGAGGAAGCTCCTCCACAGAGGGCAGGATACTGAGAAGAGAACTTGGATAATGAGAGCTCTCAACTCCCTGAACGCTGGAGTAAGAGATGTGATTCAGTGAGAAGCCCAAAGGAAGGACAGTAGTCACCCTGAGCTCCTTAAGTCTTCAGAGGGAACGGATTCAATAAAGACTTCAGAGTCACGATACTCAATTCACTCATGATGGCTTTCCTCCATTAAAGACCTTCACCATGTTGCCTCGGCATGGACAAATTGAAAGCATGAATTTCTTTTAATTAGGTGACAGCTCGGACACAAAGTAAAGTTTCAACGATGCGACCGAACAATCCCAACTTTTCATCAGCTTTGCTCACGAAATTATTTGCGTTTCTTTTCAGTGGTGATCGTAAAACATCAGTTTGACACTTAAAGGCCTTGATGAAAATCAAGGGTTGATGCGCCGCTTGATGTTTCATATAATACACGATGTGTAGTGATGTAAGCAATCAACGCCAGGTTGGTGCATTTTCCCCTTAAATGGATTCATAAGGGAATCTGTGCATCACGCCAACCTGTGGAACCTACCATGTCAATTTGTGGGCCAAATTGTTTTTACATGCTATAAAATACATCTGAAGATGAACTTTAGAGGATTTTTTTCCATGTTAAGTGGAGTTTATGTTGTTTTAAAGTCATAACTGATTTCCGTTTATCGCAAAGACTGCCAGTTTTTACTGATGAGTTGAATTTTTTTTCCGTAACAAGACATCACATTTGCACTTCTAAGAAAAACTGTTCCAGGAAAACAAACTGTTAATATGAATGATTTGATGCTATGCATTATCACTTGCATCAAATACGTCTTAATTTTTAAAAGTCCTGATTATCCCCAAAAATGAAATGGTCTACCTTCTCTTTAAGGCTAATGGGATACTTGGAAGTTAGATATATTAAAGCAGCACAAAGTGTAGTCCTCCCTCTGGAAGTGGAGGCATTAAGGGCAAATGAGATCTGATGGGATGGATTTTCACATCTATTAAAAGGCCACCTTGAGGGGCGCAGATAAAGTGGATAGATTGGATACAAACCAGGTATCTGCCAACACTGCTTCTCTTGCCAACAGTCTAGCTAAAAACCAGGTCCAAGCCCTAATGTGAATTCTAACTTTCAAAACAGTGTTTGTCTGGCTGGCCTGAAACTAATATGAAGCAGATCTTGAGTGCAAATGCAAAAGTGGGATTCTTGTCATATTTGCAGAGCACCTTAACTGAAGCTGAAAATCTCGGTTTTGTTGACCTACAGGGGTGCAACTTTTTCTTGTAGCAGGGATGAGGAAACCGGCTTTTCATTGCAATGTGCTGACGAGGTTTGAGCTGCAACAGGCTGGAAGGCTTTAACTTCAAACTCTGTAACCTTTTCAGCTGGATTTTTTTGAAGCTACTTCCTGATGCGACTGGAAAACCAATGAAAAAAAAAAGAAGGTATGTTATAGACATAAACTAACAATATATAAATGAACCTGGAGCCATAGTATAGTTAAATATCAAAAGTTGAATTTGAAATTATGCATGAAAAACCCGTGACGGGTTAGGTAACCCAAATACCTGCTTAAAAAAATCCTGCAAATGATCAAAGGGTGTCTTTGGATTAATAAGGCAAGCTAACAGTGCTCTCTTTTTAAGTCTGCTAGCATTAAAAGTTATTGATTTGGCCTCAAGTTATCCCACAATCATTAGACGTTAAAATGAAGTGTTAATCTCCTGCCAGAGGAAAATGTGGAACCCATGAGTTTGCAGCTCTTTCCTTTATTTGAGCTTGGCTGAGTAAAGTTTCCCTTTTCGGTCAAAATCTTTGTGTGAGCAAAGTTAACATGTTGAGCTAGTTAAAAACCACGGAGCTCAGACGATCTCTGACTGAAAGAGATTTCCTCTGTGAAGCAGCGAAGCAGAGAGAGAGAGAAAAAATTCATTAAGGTGCCTGGAGCGAGGGAAGAAAGGTCTACTAAAGCACAACGAGAACGCTTCCTTCATTTACTGCCCTGCAGCCACAGTTGTCTACAAAAGCTGTAACTGGACCTATTTGTCCTGAAACTTTCAGAAATGAATGCAATACTACGTTTGAGAGTCTGGCTCAGAGAAGTGATGGTACATTTTCTTATCTAGAATCAAATATCAAATCTCACATCCCACCCAGTGTGCCAAGAAATCATCATACAAATCTCCCCTTTCTTTGCTTAGACTGAGTCGCCACATGAAAACGATCTCTCAAATGCCAACGAAGCACCAAATAATGAAAATCGTGGATCACAGAAAATTAACTTCCCACAAACTTTTAAAAAATGGTCAAATTCTGCTGGACAATAACAAGCACAGATGGACTAATTGATAGGAAGTGACACAGTAAAGCATCTGTCTAAAATTTTTTTTTTTTTCAAAGTTGTATTCATCCTCTCTCTTCAATGGGACTCTGTTATAGCAAATGAAGCATAAAGAGTGAGCCTGTGTCTTCATCCACAGATTAGCACTACGTTCTCAGAAAACCACTTTCATAGAGCTCTGTCAGCTGGGTAATTCAAGTTTCTTTTAAGAGTGATGATTCCACAAGCCAGTAATAGCATATTTACTGGCATAGGGGCTTCTATTGTAATTTCTGAAACGGTTATAAGCATGAAATTGAATACAGAGGTATTTTTTTGGTTTTTTTTTTCAGGAAAGGACAAACGTGACGGCTTTAAGACTTTCAAACATCCTTTTAAAGTTAATTTGGAGCGATTCGGTGCAGTCACTCACAGCTTTTACACGCAGCTATGTGAGCAGTCAAGTGCCTGTTATCAAGAAAACAACCTGATTAATCACAACAATCACATTCACCTTTGTTCTATTGTGTCGGGTGATGACTTTGAAATGTGTCAGAGGGGTCAATATGAAGCCATTACTCACTTTGATTTGCAAATAAGACACAGATGCTTTTCTGTCTCACCCTGCCCTCCACATTTTATCTCAGCTGCTTGGTTTGTTTCTATGGATACAAATATTAAGACTAAATATAAACTGTACATGCTTCTCCGTCAGTCCAAATAAGCTGCTGCCTTGTTTAACACCAGTTCATAAAACTTTGATTTATTGCTGTTGTTTTTTTCATTGTACTTTTAATGTTCTACTTCTTTTGTAAACGTCTTGCCACTTTATAAAAGCGTCTTCGTCTGTTCTCTGATATTATCTTTAGGTTTTATTTCCGCCTGACTGAAGTGGGAAGAACGGCTTTTTATCTTTTTTTTTATTATTATTATTATCTTCAACATGAGGTATAGAGGGTTTTTTTCTATTTTCAAATCAAAACCTCGAGTGAACTGAATGTATGTGTTTAGGAAAAAATTTAAAATTAATATATTGTACCTGCCTTCTCTATTTCAGATAATGACAAGTAACATACACTAACCAGGCTTTAGGTGTATTTTCATTACAGTAAAGCTGCTGCTGCTTCTTCTGTCATGTCATGTCTCCTAAACTTCAACTAAATCCTTCATAACGTTGGAGGAATTTGTAGCACAACTTGCCGACTCGAATGTTGTTTCATTGTAACGTGTTCAGCATTTTTCATTTCACATTCACAGTACATTAGTTGCTGTCATGCTAAAGAAAATGAAACTTCAAACTCGGACTGCCAAATAGTTAGAAGTTAGTCCAGCTTCATCATATTTTCACTTTTGACTGACATGTTTGCATGAGGGCTCGGCATTCATTTACAGCTCGTTCACTGATAATCTTTCTTGCACGAAACCTTTCCTTGTGGTCTCATAGGAGACCTGCTGCTGTACAACACTTTATTGTGTTATCGTCATTGTGTCAAACTTGACTGATTATCAAGTTTTACATTCTGGAGTTGGAATCCAACAAATTAGTTGGTAGCGAGGACAACTATCCCAGAATGTGCCTGAGACCAAAATATAAAGACAGATAAGATCATAGTTTCTCTTCTGCTTATCATATTGGTAAAAATCACCCACCACAGCATGACAGTGATTGTACCAGATGTCACATGGTTGTCAACGCTTCGTACGCACTATAAAGACGGGCTTACATTGTGTAGTCTGAGTACGACATTAGATCATTCTTGCTCTCAAAGTCCAAAGGGCCTCAATCAGGCTACACACTTGAAACTCTGAGGCCATTGTTGGGTATCACTTTCTATTTGGAGTGCCTCACCTCTTTGTTGACTGTCTTCACTCTGCACCGTCCCCGTGGCGAAGAGACAGACAGAGAGAGAGCAAGAGACAGGGGTGAAATCTAATTATTTTCCTTCCATGGCCCAGCAAGCCTTAAAGGTTAATCACTGTCCGTCGAGCTAATTCTGTCTGCGTGCACTGCAGTAATTACAACACCTCGCTCTCTCGTGTGCTCTCCTGCCTTTTTCTCTATTGTGTACCTTGCTCACTCCATCACTTGCTTCTGCAACCTCTCTCTTCATAGGGAGTGGATGTCTCTCGCTCTCTCTCTCCCTCTCCCCTTCCTCTAGCATCTAAGGCCTTTACTTTAATTGCAGGAAGCACCAACTCTTAACAATACACTTACACAAAAATACAAACGAGCCTTCGTATTCATTCATTCATTCATTCTTCTTTCACCAGTTATCTGTTTCCAGGTCACGGGGGGTGCTGGAGCCAATCCCAGCTCCCATTGGGCAAGGGCGGGGTCACCCTGAACAGGTCGCCAATCCACTGCAGGGCCCTAATACAGAGACAGACATAGACCAACAAACACTCACACTCACACTCAGACCTACGGACAATTTAGTCACCAGTTAACCTGAACATGATGTCTTTGGACGGTGGGAGGAAACCCACACAGGCACGGGGAGAACACGCAAACTCTGTATAGAAAGGCCCCAGGCCGGGAACCGAACCTGCGACCTCCTTATTGTGTAGAAACAAGAAGGTCAATTTCCAGTCACTTTGCCTTTTTCTATTACTTTGAAGACTCCGTGCTAACCAGACTATATTGTGGTGGGAAAATCTTTCTCTTCTTCCTCACCACGGTTCAATAGGTCTCATTTGGTATTTATTATTTCAGATATTAATATTTACACATACTCCACGGGTACAGATATATAGGTATACAGCATATATATATATATGAAGAGATTTCATAGAGACAGAATTGTATTTGTCTTCCCTCAGATCACAGAGGGGGGGGTTCCTTTTTCACCTCCTCACTATCTGACACTCCTCCATCTCCCCTTCCTCCATCTTATCACCACCTCTCTCTCTCCCTTTCTTCCTCAGCCTACCTTTTTGTCACCTAATGTATCCTCCTACTCTTTTTACTCTTCTCACCATTCCTCCCTTTCTCTCTTTTTTCCCTCTTTATTGTCTCATCACCGCTTCAGCCACCTTCTCACTTCAACCCCCCTCCCTTTCTTTCTCTCTGCCTCGGCTTCCCACTGGTAGCTGTATTCCCCCTATAGCGGCTCGATACAGCCACTCGAGGAAATGTGCCTTGGGCTTAGAAATATTCCATCATGCCTTCACCTTCCATTTCTCTCTCGCCTGTCAAAAGCATCTCCAGAGGTGACAGCTTAGGACACTTTAAGTGTGTGTTTGTTTCAATCTCCCCCTTTTCTATTTCCATTTTCTATTTCTAACTATTCCACTTCCTTGCCATTGACACAGCAGCTCATAAAAACAAGAAATTATAAACAATGTTTATGATGATACATAAAACCAATATTATATTAAAATCACCTCCTTATCAACATGCCTAAATTTTACACAGACCCTCACTCATCTCAGTGTATTTACTTCCTGTGATGACTCTTATTAGTTTAGACACATGTCACGCAAAACATCAAACTTTTCTCAAATAAATAAATACAAATAGGTTTCTATATTTCTTCTCATCTGCTCTAAATGTTTTCTCTAACATTTTCAATTTTCTTTACATCCACCATGTTTGAGTCTTTTTTTTTTTTTTTTTAGTCCCTCTATCCTTCCTCCCCAAGGCCCAGACAAGCTCCTTTAACTGTCTATGTCCTGCTGAGGCCAGCAGCCTGTAGCTGCAAAGGCTGGTGGGCTTTTGTGTCCTATATCATCAATACAAAGGAGAAATGAGGAAAGTGGCAAAACACGAGAAAGGAAAGGGATGGGAGTCTGAGAGTAGCCCTGAGCAAAGTGTCATCACTCAGCTAAACTGTCTGCCTTGCACTCTCTATTTTCCATTTTTCTAGGAGACCAAAACATTGGCAGGCATTATTATACTCCAAATGCTTTCCAAGAATTTCAAGGAGTGACAAAGATTCCTAGAATGAAGTCTCGGGCCCTGTGGTGAAGGGCCCCGTTTGACAGCCTATGGGGAGACGGGTGCTGATGTTGCAGGTGATGCAGGGTGTTGCTGGTGATGGAGGAAGGCAGGAGCTAGAATGGATGAGGAAAAGACAAGGGAAGCTGAGAGTCACGGTGTGAAGAGGAATCCAGGCAGAGGATGGAAAATAGCAGCACCCAGTTGTTGTTATGAAACAGGATGATGCATTGTGCAAAAGTGAGAAGTGCATGGTGTAAAAAGCAATGAAAGAAGGTTACAGAGAGAAACTGTAGGGGTGCAGTGCAGAGTACACAGGAGAGACACAATGTGTGTGTGAGAAGAGATATGACATGTCTGTAAAACACTGTGAATGGTGGGAAGCCGAATAATGCCTGGAAAAAATTCTATGTGTCTTTACACAAAGGTCAGATTAAATAAAGGCAGTAACCAGTGTATCTGGTCTGAATATGAAGTAAGCTCCATTTTTTTTACTATGGTTTGGCCTTTTGCAATGCTATGTGTGAATTTAATAAGCACATTTACTTTTAGGTTAAACTGGAGATGTGAAATGTTACATTACAATCAAATATTTAACTGTTACATTTACAGTAATGGAAAGGGTTTGTAACACATATTCTCAAGATAGCAATAGCGGCAATTTTTTACCAAACTAAAATGCTTAGTGCTTCTCAGATATAACAGTCAGGTCCTTATAGAGCAATGCCTAACCGCCTGTTACTTGCATTTAGAGGACTTTAACCAAAGTGAATTTCAGAGACTATTTGGAAAAATCCACTCTTGCTATTTGAAAGACTTTATCAGTATAATAGATGGTGGTTCCCGTAGTTGCAAATTCATAACTTAATAATGTATAGTCAGGTCAGAGAACAGGGCAGCTCTTTCTCTTTCGGAGTGTTAAACTATAACCATATCTGCTTATAATTAAACTGCACTTTCCTTTATTAAACTATTGCTTTCAATAGGTAGGTAGGTATGCATTTGTCCTTCCGTCATGTAATTAGCACTGATTGTCCTTGTGCACACATTGCAGTGAATTGACACATGTGGTTGTGGTTAAATACCTTCCATACAGCAGGTAGACTCTATAAAGTTATTTTAAAATGGGATGTGAATAAACCTCACTTGCAGCTTATCACTATCCAACCTGCAAAAGTAAAACTGTCAAAAGTAGCCCGGGAAGCTTTTCTGCCTACCAGCTGCAGTATGGTTAACTATTTTGCATGAAGATGTGCTCACGCAACCACAAACAGATACACGTACGTGTACATACACACACGCATGCACACACCGCAGGGAATGTGTGCTGGTTTCACACTCACGCTGGTTGCAAGCCCTGTTGCAATGAACTGGTGGTGACGTGGGGTGGGCTCACAATCCTTTCACTGAAATCAAGTTACTGGAGACGTAAACGTTTCTGTCAAAAGTTGTTCAAAAATAGTTCGGATTATGCATTCGACTTCTCTTTACATGCAATTTTTCTCCCAAGAAAATTGATGAGAGTAAAATAAATAATAATAATGAGAGAGTAAATAATCCACTTCAGCTTCCAACAGCGTGCTATTGGATCGATGCCGCAAACTTAAGTGTCAAGCACAAGGCGTATTCATTTTATTTGAATGGATACTCAGACTGTGGTGATTCCATGAGAATGAATTGATTACATCATTAAATTTGACCCATTTGACCTCTGCATCCAGGCCTTAAAGCCGCACCAATTAATTTTGTACTCCAACTCTGTTGATCTAAAGTAAGCGTGGCCTTCAGCATGGAGAAGTCATCATGTTTACCAGGCAGCGGGCTTCAAAACATGCAGTGATGGCCATGACTGCAGATGGCATGTGCATAAATACTTGACAGGAAATTATTTGAATATTTATCAGAGTGTTAGATGTCAGTCTGCTTGTGAATGATCTTTACACGGGAGAGACACAAAATACAGTGTGTGCTCTGAGGCCCTGGAGTGTTGTGCAGTTTGTTTGAACAAATAATATACTACTACATTAGAGAGAAATGCGAACAGAATGTCAGCGCATTTCATCCTGGACCAAGTTTCACGGTTGTAATTTCTACCTTGTGTGAGGAGTTGGAGGGTCCTGACTTCCTCCCGGACGCGGAGCTGCAGGACCTGCTGCAGGATGTGCTGCCTCTGGGATTCCTGCATGATACCCATTCGTTCCAGCTTCCTGTCTGTCAATCTCATCAGAGCCCGCCCTGCAACGCAAGAAAAACAACACATATAGAAAATATAAAGGCAGCATAAATTGTGCATTACACATGTAGGTGATTGAGATCTGAAGCTTTTCCAGGTTGCAGAATTGTTTCTGACGTAGAATCAAACAGTTTTATGAATCTTTCCCTGTTACGTGACCAACGTTTATGCCTCCTACTTCTGTTAAACTAACTCGGTGTTCAGCATACTTTTCTAAAAAACACAGCATGCTTCATAGGAAATCAGTACTGCATATACATTGGCCAATTTCCCTCTCAGTTCTTTCCTTAATTGCAAATCCTTGTGTAAAATCCATAATTTAATCATTCAATCAGTTTCTATGAAGGGGATTTGGGCTGCTGATAAAACAGGAGCAGACTATGGTGTAATTATTAACGCTTGTTATGGATGCCTTGGTAATGTGGGATGGTAAGCAGATAGGATGATCATTCAGGGTAATTACCAGGCTTTGGGTTGAACCCGACAGCTGCCGTCACTCCTTTGCCCTGATGGCTGCCTTGGCAGAAATGTGCTCTGATCAGACCTTCCATTCTTCTCTATTTTGTTTTCTGCTTATGGTCTTATCATTAACATGAACAAATATGAATCTTTCGGTCATTTTAGATGTGAGACAGATATTGAATTTACATATATTAAATGGGTGTTCGAGTTTTTATTGAATGCTGCTTTTAAAAATAACAACAGAGATGAGTGCAGACTAGATAATTTCATGTCTCATCACTCGTTTGGATGATCTATTTTAAATTGTTGGGGACCTGCTGAGCCATTTTGGAACAGAGCACAGAAGGGAGTAGCTGGGAAAGCTAAGTACCTTTAAATGCTGGCGTTCTAACATTGACTGCATTAGGCCGAGTTTCCCCTGCTTTAACAAGAGAGGTTCTTTGTTCAGCGCTACGGGCAGATGGGGGTAAAATGTCAAACATAGTTAAGACACAATGATGCAAAATGGTGCTCAAAGTACACATGACATAAACCCCAGAGAGCTAAGTAGAGACATAAGAGCTCGGAAATGAGGGAAGCATATTAAATGGGAAGAAGGGAAGACTAAGATTAGTGAGGCGGAAAGAGAAAATGGACAGACGTATTGGCGGTGGGACAGAGGGGCGGGAAGTTGGCGAGAGGAGGGAGGACGTACGGAATTGACGGAAAAAAACGTTATGCCCATAAAGCTGCTGTCATAAGTCTATAAATATTGACCAACCATCTCTTGGCACCTCATCATACAAACCAAAGATAGATCGGCATGGAAACAGAGGTTCGCCCTTCCTCTGCTTCAGCGATGTCGATGTTAATTTACAGCAGATACATGACAGAACACAGCTCTCTAATTCGGGGATAAACAGATGGCTCAGAGTATCTTTGCTAATGTATATTTTACAAAAAAACTAAAAAAAAACAAAAAACAACAACCCACTTTTGGATTATTTATTGAAATGTTTATATGTTGAAATGAGTTCAGTACTTACTTCAATCCTGGCCTTTTGTTGACAATGGATTAAATCCGATTTGCAAAAACAATCTTTTCCTCTTTCCCATTTTTTTTTCTTTTCTTGAGCTTATTAAAACGCTGTATGTAGCAATTTATCCCTGAACATTATGATGATGAGTTGATAAAGCGGTGATGTTGTTAGTTTTTGGGCCATCTTGGTTTCTTTTAGTTTCCGTGTGCTCTCATAAATTAACTGTCAGCAGCAAAGAGACGGCGTCTATTTGTCCTGGCTTCTGTGTTCTTCATGATCACAGTAAAAGGACAGTAATCTTTGTAGAAACAATGTATATACAATATTCTCTGTTTTAATTTTATGTCACTCTTAATTGGCTTTAGTTTACACAGCATTTAAATCTTGTTGCAAGGCTACAATTAATTCAGAGCAGTCCATCAGACAGCTTCATTATAATGTATTATTTCTGCATCTGGCTCTTGTGTTTGACTTTATGAGAAAACAGTTTCAACTTCAATAACTGAAATCTAAATGAACTTACTTGGGTTTTCGAAGTTGTGCTGCTGTTTGAAAAGTACTGTCAATTACACATGTAAAGCATGTGGAACAGGATTTACAACTTGTATCTCCAAGACAGCAGAAATATAAATAATGTGTCATTTTCTGAACAAATTGAAATATTTCATTAACTCTGCATATAAATCCGCGTTTGTTTTGACTCTTGTTCTCTGTGACTTGAAAAGTTAGCCATTCAATGACGAGACATCAAATCAGGGACTAATCATGGACTTGCTATGAGGAGCACAACATCGAGCGTGCACAAGCTGGCGGTGGCTCAGCACGTGTTGAAAAGATTAACCAAAAATAATGTTCGGTGGGAATTCCCACTGACATTGGCAAACCTCCAGTTTCCAAATGGCAGCCATAGCGCAGCTCGCAGGCTTCTACTCTGAGTGAAACGCAAAGTTGAGAGGCACAACAGGCCTCACTTAATGTTGAATGTTGTAACAGATGTAATAGATTAAATAAATATATCCAGCAAAGCTGTGCGGGCTCATAGAAAAATGGGGAAAAACCACCTTGTGTCAACATTTAACAGTGCGTCTCCAAACAACCCTCCCTCTTAATGTCAAACACTGCAATGGGAAGCACCTCGCCAGATCCCTGAAGCACAGACATCGCTCCTGCAAACACATCTGAAGGGATTTGTGGCCTGTTTTGGAAATTTCGATGTTTTCGCTCGAAGAGCACTGCAGCTATCTTTGTGTTTAGGAGGTCATAATGAGCCCTGTCAGCACTGGTACATCTAAAGAAGAGCAGCCAGACTGTAAGAAGACTGTGGGTGAGCTGGTTTCACATGCTAGCTTAAGTCAGTGGGGCTCTTGACTGAGGAATGAGAGGGAGTTTGATGCTCCATTTGCCATATTTCTTCTAGACAAGTAAGTAAAAAGCTGTTTTTGGATCCTAAAGCTGGTTGAATAGCGATAGAAAAACTAAACAAGGTATATACAATTATAATAAAAGTCATGTATACAATCATTTCCAAACAAAACATTAGAAATCAATCAAACTTTCCAGTTATGCTTAAGAATCGGTCTTGAAAAGAACTTAGCGTGAACGTTTAATTCACTACAGTTGCCATTGAGATGTTCATAAATCAGGCCCTCTATGTGACTCTAGACAAACTGCCAGTTCTCGGCGGTTGGTGCCAACATACCGCCCCCCCGCCCCCCTTGCTCGACGAGGCAGCGTCAGCGGGGTGGAACAGCTTCTGTAAGGAGTCCAAGCTCTCTGTATGCTGCCCTGCAGTTCTGAGTCATTGGCATCGACAATGCCACCAAGCCTCAGCTGGGAATTTTTTCAAACCACAATTAATACACTGAGCACTGTAGCATGGCCATGAGGAGAAGAGGAAGAGGAGGAGGAGGAGGAGGAGGAGGAGGAGGAAGGGGACAGGACAGAAGAAAACTGATGAAGAGGAATGGAATGAGGTAAAGCGGGGGAGAGGCATTTGCAGAGAAGTTCAGCCTCTCAAAGTGTGAAGAATAGTGAATCAACTGGAAAGATTACAGCACTGCGAGAGAACATGGCCTCATTTGGCAGGTCAAAGCGAAAATGACACAAAGAAGGCACAGCAGAAAATCATTAACTCTTGACCCAAAACATAAATTGCACACACTCAGTGACAGTGTTGTCACTTTCTTACTTAGCAACAGTGAACTTAATGCAGGTCCTCGAGCCCTGAGCATGTGTTTCACCGACGGCTTTTAAACTCGATACACTTTCACCTCCTGTACACTCATCATCTCTCCTGACACCAAGTGCAAAAAGAATAAGAAGGGAAAGAAAAAAAAAAAAGGGTCAGTATTTGTTCCCTGTCAAAAACCTTTATGTGAACAGTTCACCAGGCATGTCAAGATTATGTGATTCTCCTGCTTCCACAGTCACTTAAACAGGAGCTTACGACTGCAGTCCTGCAGTATAAATATTTGGGATCCATCTTCGACAATAAGCTTAGTGCTGATGCCAACGTTGATTTTATTCACACAGAGGACAACCAAGGTTGAATGGCAAGATTCTTCTTCAGGAAGCTAAGTTCTCAGCACTGTGTAAACACCTGCATGAGCCATGCACTTGACTGTGATTGCTCTCTGACAAAATAATGAGCGCTGTAGAGAAAAGGCCAATAAGCACATGCGAGAAGAAGCGGCAGTGGCTACTTATATTGTTGGCATTTGCCCAGCATGTGTGCGTTGCTCCCTGCTCTCCTGTCTATGTGTATGGCGGTTGGCCTGCGTTGTGGGAGGAGGTGGAAGAGCAGGAGGCCCACACACATCCCCAATAAGCCAATGACCAACATGGCTGTGGCTGAAAACAGCAACATGTGCCAGATCTGTTTATTTACTGAGTTCAGTGAGAAACATGCAACAGCCCAGAGGAGCTTACAGCTAATGGCTGTGATCTGGAACCCTAACGGGGCTCCACAATTTAAGATCAATTCTTATTTGCTATAGACCCTGCATAAAAAATTAAGAATTAATAAAAACTTTGATTGAATATGATTTATAATTCTTTTTTATACATAAGGTGGAATGGCAGTATGCAACTAAAACTCAATGCTCTTCGTAAGTAGTCAAGGTAGTATTTTTCCTTCAAAGCACTAATCAAATATGAATGAAAAGCAGGCAATAATCTACCTGCCTGTCTGTTTTCCCCTGACCATGTGCAGAATATACCTCGTCTCTGCTCCTCCACTCCAGCATGTTAACTACCATACTCTCTCTGTAAAGAGACTGAGTGGATCCAACATGAGCTACTCCTGCTTTGACTGTTCACTGAATATTATTTTATTTCACATACAGTGTCGTTCCTCCATCTCTTATCCTATCAAAGTCTGTATTTTAGTAGAGAGCTGTATTGTAGTTTAGCTAAATAATGTATGATAGGCTGTATTGTACGAAATGCATTTTTACACACAAACCAAATATGGGCGCACATGTTCTACACGCATACTTTACAGAAATGCACTGATGTGCACACAAACACATTGTCCCTGGGAATTAGATTAATGAGCGGTGGCTCAGCAGCAGTGTTGGGCTGAAGCAGATTAATCTCCAGTCTGGCACAGGCAGCCACAGCTTTGATGAATGGGAGCTTAAAGTACATCTGCACACACACACAAACACAAACACAAACACAAACACAAACACACACACGTGCAGCATGCAGACCCATCTGACCAAAAAATAAAATAAAATACACACGTGGACATAGATTGTGCAGGAGTGCACTTCACTCTGCAGCTGCACCTAGAGCGCCACGCTAACTTTGACTGTGTGGGACAGCTGTAGGTAAAGACAGCAGGACAAAGGCAGAGAATTAGCTCTGCAGCCCCTCCATCTTTTAAAACGTGTCTTTTCGGCCCTGGCACATTTTTCGCAGCTGTGCCGGAGACCGACGATACAGTGCAAGAATGAATTGTGTGGCGACACCTCCTCAGGTAAATCCGCCATACCAGCCACACGCATATCTCAAGTGTCCTGCACAGCTGTGTGCCATGCCGGCGTGTGGGTCTTCTGGGGATAAGTGTCACCGAGCTGCATCTGGCGAACTGCACTACATACCAGCACTACACTCTGTCAAACACAGAATAACAAGTGAAGCAAGTGTGGAGTGCGGCTTCAACTATCTGACAATGACAAAACATTGCAAATGGCAGCGCTGGGCATATCCTTCACTGGTATTTACTGTGACATGACACAGCTTGAAGTCCTTAAACTAAATGTGACTTATTGTCCCAGTTGTTCGTAGCTGCGCATCTAAATGGCCACTGCAGCCACAGAGCACCTGTGATCCAAAGCCGATGCTGATGCTGTTCCAGACTGTAGGAGGAGAGGCATTTTATGATCCTTTAGAGAAAAGGGTAAGTAATGAAGATTGACCACACAGCCACAGAGGGAGAGAGAGAGAGTGAGAGATACACAAATTCACTCCCACACAGATAATAAGCTGCCTCGATCCTCCACTTGTCACAGCAGCAGTAGCCTCACACTGATTTCACCACTACTGTTCTATTTTAGCTTGTTGGTCATTATACACCACCTCTGTTGGTTAGCCACAGCTAACAACCTGTAGACAGCTCTCTGGACTTTCATGCTGTTGCGTCAGTACAGACGGCTGAAATCACTATAAGGTTTACGGTGGACCTAACTAGCTGTCCCGGGTTAAACGAATTTAGAGGTCTTTTCACTCATAGTCAGGACTACTGACTGGGACTGCAGACAGCTGATATCATGTCATTGGGAGAGATTGCAATGGACTCATGGGCACAGAGTGACGCTGACCTTGGGAACTTTCCGTGTAATCACATTTGGATGATGTAATCATATTGCGTTATTGCAGGCTTTGTATTCTCTGCTTTGAGAAAAACCCTTTTCGACACTGTGCAAATGAAGGTGCTAACGGAAATGTTTTTTTTGCTAAACGGTATGTGTGAAAATGGGCGATGGATAAAATTGAAACATGATTCATTTCCATGAACATCAGCTTGACCATTTCTGACTCTTTATACATTTAGCATGATGTCATATATATAAATATTCAAACACAATCTTCGTCAAAAGTATTGGAAACAACAGGTCATCCAAAACAAATCCTCATTTCCAGTTTTTGGAGAAAAATTTTGATGTTTGATATTTGAAACCCCCGAGCTCAAGCCAATATTATTAAGCCACCTATTTTCCACATGCATGACATTGATTCCGAAGATATTGCCTGGCCCCAAAAATAAGTCAATTCAATATTGCAGCCTTTACCAAACAACTCCGCAGCCAAAGGTCTGAATGATCTGATGAATATTACGCAGGTAGACGTCGTATGTTTTGATACACAAGCAGCAGCACCACCACCAGAAAGTTAAAATTACAAAAAGTTTACTTCAGATAAACCTGTAGGCTTCACTGCCGGGCCAAAGCCAATCTTAGCTGTTGGACACTAGTAACTCATACTGGTGAAAGACTAGTGGGAGAAGAGTTGTTGGACTGAGACAGTAATCACAATATTTAGTATGCCGTCATCATTAAGATCATCATTAAGGGACGTGGTCTGAAATTGCTTAAATATCAAGAGTAATTTTTCTGTTCTGGACAGGCCCAGGTTTCATTTTTCTTTCTTACAAAGATAAGGATGAGAATAATCTGACTTTAAGTGGTCATTAATTTCACTATGCATGCATACAGTGCATGTTTTCATGTAACTGCTTTGTACTGCACACCATTCAAACCTCTGAAAATTATCTTCCAAGCTCTCCATATGGAAAAAAGGATTGTAACGTCCAATTGGAGGAGCAGCAATTAATTTTATATTACAAATTGCTGTATAATCACCTTACCAATGGCATCATTAACCACAATTCCCTTTGTCGGTGGATCAAACTGTCCCTAAACACCTCATGAGCACCAAGCTGTTTAAATGTCCCTGTTCGGAAATTATACAAAACAATGGCAACCGGTGGAGCTGTTATATAGCTGGAAGGTTGGTGTGAAGCCACGTTGGTCTCTGTGACTCGTTTACTATATGCTTGTCCCTCCATTATACGGCAGCACTTTTTGCGACAGCAGCCGGCAGGTGCTGGCAGAATTCGACTCATCGCTCAAGTGCTATTAAGGCCTGCTGGCGGGTGTCCTTGTTTTGGTTTTTAAAATAGCATTTGTCACCACGTGTCTCATCAAATATACATTTTGTAGCTGGCGTGAGACTTTCCAGTGGATGAGGAGATCACGGCTGTTCTGACTTTCAAAACGGGGAGCTGATGGATCCAGCAACCATCAACCAGCTGGGGGGGTGGGTGGACAGATGAGGTGGCGTCGGGGGCTGAGAGCGAACAGGCCTTTACAACAACTGAGGTGGTACAGTGTGAGCTGCTGGAGACGGGCCACCCATCATTAAACCACTAATATTACAGGCTATTAATTATTCAGAATTAGGTCTTATGACACTGTACATCAGAGGATATTATGAGGCTGCTTATTCATTTATCTGAGTATTCCTATGTGAGAAGAAACAGTCCAACGGATGTGTGGTGGGAGTAGTTCACATGCATTTCAGGTCCCATTTCACACAGCACAGTTGTCTCCAACTTCATCAAACTCACTGCATTTCCAAATTAGGTAGCGAGCTGGCTGGTTGTCTGGTTACTCAGCAAGTCCTCCGCCAGCCAGTCAGCCAGCCAGCCAGCGAGGGGTGGGGTCAAGGGGAGGCCAGGGGTGGCACAGGACCCTTGGATGAGTTGACTGTTGACATTTATTGTTGGGAAGTCAATGAAACGACCACAAAGTGACATTAAAAGACTACAAAGAAACGCAAAAATTGACATTTGGTGTCTCTTCATTCTGGGTATCCTGTTCCAATGTAGCAAAGGTGGGGGGGGTCTGTACACCCCAAATGTCCCATAATGGTTGATATTTGTAGCTACAAGTTTGTCTTCACACAGGGCCCATTATCCATTTCACTTCTTTCTCACAGTTATACAGTCCCCCCCTGCCCAACCCCCGACACATCAAACTCGTCCATGCAGCCAACCTCTACAGCTGCATCTAATTGGGTTGTTGTATGACTTTAGAGAGGCTCTGAATTTCCACAATGTGATGTAATGGTCTTCATGGACTCTATTAATATAACTTAATAGTGACTCACTCGTTTTGCTCTTTTTCCCCCCACCCTCTTGTTTTTGATTACCTTTGTCATCACATCCTTTTGTACTGATTACACCTAAGGTATCGGAAATTGTGTGTTTAACTGATTTATCGTGCTAAGCTATTCTCTCACCAAAAGAGCTTTGTCCTTGTAATTACAACAGATTAGGGACTAATATCTAATTATGCCTTAATACGCTTTAATGCATTTTTAATGACAACTGGGTGTTAAAGTCAAACTCACCGTTGTCTCTGTTGGAGGTGGGAGGTGAAGATTGAGAGGAGGAAAGGGTTTCTTGGCAGTAGATGCTGGCGGGAGGATGGGAAACATTGATTTCTTTGGCTGAGGTTACAGGAGCCCGGGTAGGGAGGCAGCTGCTGCATACTGAAGTCACTTGATTTTAAAATGTTGCACCAGCTCCGATAGGCAATGAAAATGCATTTCCCTCACCATTGTTTTATGTCAGAGGAGGGAGAGCCACAAAAGCCTGTTTGAATTATGATCTGGAATAGAGAGCATTTATTGATTTGCTGCTTTATGAAGGAATATCTACGTTGCCAAGTGAAATTGAGCACCACTGGCAGCTGAAAAGAGGGTTGAATATTCTGTTGTGGAGCGAAAACAATCTGGACAATGCAGCAACATTAAGAAACCAAAATTCAGATCCACTCATGCAGCTGCACACAAAAACACACACAAATGTCCATTTTTCAAGAGCCACAGCTACCGTATGCGAGAAACCCTGAAAAAAAAAGAGTTTCTCTGACACATGCTTTACTTGCATGTATAATTGTATTAATTCTCACTATTTGTTTTTCCATGCTTGATTGTGTTCCACAACAATATTCCATTTGTCATTTGTTTCCCCCTCTGTTTATTCTAACACGGTGAAGGAGGAGGAAAAAATAAATAAATCTGCATAGAATTTCAAAGATTGCTTGGGATGCAAATTGTCTCGTGAGCCCAATTGGTGTGGCTCGGCCTGTTTTAATTGGGTTCTGTTAATTAATGCTCGATGTGAAGACAAACTGAATGCAGGTTTTGTGCATGTCATTATTTACTAATTGTCCCAGCAGGTAAGCATGTCTCGAAGTGCTGTACATGCATGACTGTCGCATGCATCATTTGGTTAACCCTTTCCTCTCCTGTGTGAGATTGTAAAAATAAATAAATAAAATCGCACCCTAATAACAAACAGCTCATCAAGTTTATACGCCATTAGGAAGATGAATTCTTATGTTTTAATCACTAACAAACTAATAAAAAATATATATTTATTAATTTTTAAGTTTTAATTAGATACAGACCTCAAGAGAAATTTCTACCAAACGATGGTCGCAGTTGACTTGATTTCTCTTTCATTTGGATAAATGCTGCACAGACATGATAAGAGCAGCATCTCCACCTGTATCCTCTGGGAGTCCTTTTGTTCTTTTGCACCTCACTTTATCAAATGAGAATAAAAAAACAGCAGCAACTCATCCTGCACTTTCACCGAAAAGGAGACAAAATAAAATCTTCCGAAGCAGTTTGACTTAAAAAGAGATCCACAATGTAGCAAGGGGTGTTTAGTGAGCATGCAATGACCTGTGGATTATCTGCCGGACCTCACTGCCCTGATGAAATATGTTAGCAACTTGAACTTCAGAGCGGCGAAATTCATATTTTCAGACCATTAAATAGGGGATGCAGACACTCAAACACACACCACGCAAACATCGGTCAAAATGCATCAAAGGGTAAAATGGGAGCACGAGTCATTATCATCATTCACTCATCACGACCGCCAAGCAATTTATCCTGCCAGCCAGCCACTAAGTCCAGCAGTTCCTCAACAGCAACAAATAAACATATTAATGTGATCAGTTAGTGCTCCAAGAGGAGAGTGCATGGCAATTAGTGGTTGTCTGTTGCTATGCAGACCAGAGTATCATTATCACCGAGGTGACCTTGAGGAGCCTTGTTAGAGAAGTGATTGATAGGAGAAGTGTTGTCAGTGATGATGCTGACGGTGGGAGGGGCAGGGCAGGGAGGGCTGGGTGCCAGGACTGCAGGGGGCAGACAGTGGGTGCACGGCATACCTGGGGGGTTATGAATGAGATCAAGACAAGAAACGGCCAATGCAGCAGAGTCTCTAAGAAGGAGACGACCCGTGCTGACCCAAATGTTCACTGCAAACTCAATCTGTAAAAAAAGTTATGGATGATAGTGCACCATTGTCACTGATATGAGTCTTTCTCTGGGGGGGGGGGGGGGGGAAGGACCAGATAAACTTATGACAAAGCAAATAGCTGGACCTGATGACAGAGAGACACTCGAACAGTTCTGAGTGAGTCATTTGGAAAGAAATCCCCCCCCCCCCCTTTGCATTAGCTACAGCTCAAAAACCAGGTAGGGGAGGCTATAATGGCAGATCTTATTGCTCTGCTGCAGAATACATGACAGCCGCTGCCCAGACAGGTGCAGCGGCCAAAACGCACCTGTGATATCGTGCTGTTTGAAGGAGTCGCTGTAGATCTGGTGTTGATTAGGACAGTGTTTCTTCAGCCACTTGCAAACATCCTGTTGGGTCCACAGGGCCACCGGCTTGGACAGCTTCACGTAGCCTGGCTGTGAAACAGAGAGACAACAAAAACATTTAGAACTTATTCTGCTCATCAGCACCAACCTTGGTGTTTCTGTTATGAGAGCCTTTATGTGCCATTATAAGTAAATTATGATCACATTTTGGATGGACTGCCACTATGAGTTAGAATATGCAGTATCTACATAATAATTTACCCAAGGCTGTTGTTTTGTACTGATCAATCAATCACCTCTATGGAAGTTGTCCTTACATCTCTCTGACATTCACCCTAAAGGATCTATAAAGTATTAATCATCGAGCAAACTTTTTAAAAAGTTCACCAATAACTCCAGATCAGCCCAATGCTATACAACTTCATTTATATTGTGTCTAAGTCAACCTTGACACAGTTCAATTGATCACTGTTAATCACATTCTCCACATGAAATGTTAAAATTGAGCCCTCAAATCTCAAATCCCTTCAACCAAAAGAGAAAGGCAGTTATTTTGTATAGTTCTACATTGAATGGCAACCAAGAAGACCAAGAAGAGGAGGACAGACCTGAGCAGATGGCTGGGAACATGTGGACAATATTTGGAAATTTGGCCCAGTTGTAAAACTTGTTGGGACAAGGAATTTAGGCTTATAATTGGGGAAATCTGCTCTGCATCAACCCAGCTTTAAAGTACCACAAAAAGCCTAAAGTATGAATAAATCAGATTTTGTTTACATTTTGTTTATCTCCCTTAATTGCATTGTAAATATCCTTAAGGCCTGGCATGTGTACAAGAAAAGTCCTTTCAGCAGTGCAGTACTTTTAGTGGCAGGTTGCTACTACAGCTTAATACTATCACCAAATGTTTTTGCATTGTAAGACAGCAGAAATTAAAAATGGGGCAATCTGAAATGGTGACTTTATGGAAAAACACAAGTCAACACATACTGGTTGTTGAGACATTTCACTCAAAACCACAAATGTGAACCTCATGGTGGTGTTTTAAATCATCCAGCCCCAAATTTCCTTGAATTCAAGAACTTGGTCAAGCCAGAATGACCAAACCAGTACTTTTACATTTATACTTCCTGAAACTGCTGAAAAAGTGCAACCTTAGACACAACCGCAACAGCCATTAAAGTACGGCATCTATCCATTGCCGTGATGACAGCTACTTCCTGGTTGCGGTAGAGTGTCCCAATGTATTTCTACCTTCCACCCTTCATTAGACGAGCCCTCCTCAGCTGAGAGTGAAACTCCATTTGGAGTGACACTTGCTGGTGAAGTGGCAGTGGGCAGGGGTGGGTTTGGGATTGGGCTTAAAAATCTGGAGGCATGCATTACTGCCATCTGCAAATGGCAGCAGATGATGAGATGCCGGAGAAACTGATCCAAGTATTGATCTGTGTTGGATGAAAAGCTCCACTGATGTAGTTGTGACAATGTGGAGAGAGTGAAGCTTAAATGCAGCAACATTTAACAAGCAGGATATGTTGGAGCGCATGAAACAGGACATAGCAACACTCACATACACGTGTCTGTGTTGAGCTGTACTCTGGTTAGAAGATGCCATTCTAGTTTAAATACTTCAACAGCAGGCCGGGCAGCACACTGCCAGAGGAACACTTTTGAAAGTACTGGCAGCACTTTTTTGATTTTGATTGAGGGTCTACTAAAATTACAAACAGAGAGAGGTGATTAAAATTTCACATCCACTTCAGCCTGTTCTCCAGCTGCCGTGTGGTGCAGCATAGCAATGGAAGCCCCTCTCTTCTCCACCCAAAGAAAAGCAGAATAACAGGTACGAAGAGAATTTTGGATGCTTCACCTTCCTACCCCCCTCCCGTATTCAATCTCACTGTATTCCTGTCAGATCTATCACAGTCTTTCTCACTTCCTCTCCCTACATATTGTGGCTCTCATCTCCCTCCATCTCTCTCTCTCACCCGTTCCTTATTATATGGTTCGACCTCACTCTCTCCTTCTCTGTGCCTCTTTACTGCTCCTTCCCACTCAGTCTATATCTAGCATCCTAGAAAGACAGAAAAATCGGGGGGGGCAGATGCATGTAGGTGAAGTGACAGGCAGGTAGGCACTTTTTGCTTTTCCTCCCAGCTTGGATAGGTGCCAAATCTGCAGGGAGGGGAGGGAGTGGTATGGTATGGCAGGAAGAAACCTCATTAACCATTAAACACAGCTCTACTCAATGCTAATTAACCCCGACTAGGAGCCTGAGGTGACAAAAGAGAGAGGAGAGAGAGAGTGAGGGACAGAGCAAAAAGAAGAGGGAGAGGAGAGTGTGAGAAAAAGGGGAGGCAGGATTAGTGGAGCTGGCAGGAAGGACAGGAGAGGATGCTGGGAGTGGGAAAGATGTCCGCATTGACAGATGAGACAGAGGAATAAAGAAGGAGATCAGAAAGAGAAAAAAAAAAAAAGAAAATTCTACCGCTCCGGAGCGGACTCAGCACAGTTTGACACAGGGAGACTCCCTCATTTTCCGTGAACCCACTTGTGAGTCAATGGCCATCTGTGTTTTACATTCTGCACTGTTTTAGTCCATAGCTGCGTTCCCGGGGCCGGTACAATAGGTGAGCTGGTGCCTTCCTGCCTGGCCAGCCAGCCAGCAGAGCCAAAGGGCGGAGCGAAAACAGCAGCAGTATAATCATGCTCAAAGAGCCGTGTTCAAGAGACAGTGGGCCAATTAGAGATTTGAGTGACAGCACAGGGTTGAGAGGAGAACTCTGCTTTATTTCTAAGTGGAATACATCTGGGACCAGACACACACACACACACACACACACCTACATGTGCAGCCCAGGCACAAAAACACTTTCACTATGGGGGGTTGCACATGCATCGTGATCACACACGCAAAGCATCTATTTGCCATACGAGCCAACCTGCACTTGATGCTACACTGTCCTTGGCTTTAATTGATATCTGAAAGCCCCGTACAGCTCCCAGTATTCTTCACGTTACCTTAGCAACAGAGCAAGGACAACGTCAGAAATTAAACACAAAGAATAAAGCCCTTTAGGGGAAAAAACAAAAACAAAAACAAAAGCAAAACAAACAAACAAAAAAAACACACAACCCTAATATGAACCAAGGGTCTGAAATAAACATGAATACATTGATGGCCGCAGTGGAAAATTATTACATACATAATGAAGCATGTAATTGTACCAACAGTGATAAGCATTTAAAGATCCAATATGAATGTGCTCAGCTAAATTAATCAAGAGGCAATAACATGGCCCCTTTTGTGAAGACGACAGAATAGAAAAAGGAGCTGGGAGTGAAAAGCGCTGAAAAGCGCTCCAGTGACAAACACCATGTGTCCAAGAGCGCGAGTTTGGCAGTGATGTTGTGTATAGCGCGCTGTCGTTTTTCCGAGAACTGCAATATCCCTTGTGTCGTGATTTTAATTCTGTTCGGCTGATTGTGGGGTGAAATGTCTCCACACTCCATTAAAAATGTTAACTACAGCAACAATTAGCACATATAATCACATTGTTTTGCCAATAATTGGCTGTATTTGGAATTAAACGGGCCACAAAGACCTTATAGCATCAAACAGATTTCAGAGTTTTTCAGAGTTTTGTTTGCCTCCCAGAAATAACTCAAACTAAACCTCGGCCGTGGATGTTTCTCCAGATAATGGGAGTGGGCAGAGTTCATTTACTGTGCAAATGTGTACTAGGGAAAAATTTTCAATAGCTATCTGACAGCACAAAAGCTCTAGCTTTTGTGCAGAACCATTACAGCTGTCAAGCAGCTGCAATACTGTTTTGCTGGATAAAATGCAACCATGTTCAAAACAAAACGATCCCATTTCATTGTACAACCACATAAAGAAAAAAAAAACCCACAATATGAGATGTCACATTGCAGAGTGCGTAAAAAAAAAAGAAGCTCTGTTCTCACATATATAAAGTTAACTCCATTTCAAAGAGACTAGAGGTGTAATGTATCTTTTATGAGACCATCTATTTTATGGATTTTTTACATTGCAGAGGTGAGCATGGTAAAGCCTACTATTGCAGTACCGCATTATACAGATTTTAGTCATATAATATCTACTAACTTCAAATCAAAAATTATGGTTCTCACTGAAAGATTCAGTAATCATTTTCCTTGTATGTCATTTTGCCACAAAGAAATCTTCCAAACAAGTTGGAAAATTTGAATTTCTAAAAACCCCCAAATCCTCCAAAAGACGTGGCTCAAAACACGAGTCCTCCGAACAGAATGATTACACAGGTCATCTGCCCTGACCTTCTGAGAAACCCCTGGGAGTGCCGGACCAGGCCGTAGTCATCATGGTGACGATAACAACGTGGTTAAGGCGGTAAAAATGAGAAGCAGCGATTGTCATTCAATGTGTCAAAGTCACGTGTTTTGTCAAGCTCATGCAAACACAACTGTTGGTGCCACATAGATAGAATGACATGTAATAACCTGTGGAGCTACAGAACTAACACTTTATTGTAACGCCCATGGTAAATTGTGTACCTAATAAACTGGCAACTGAGTGCATGCAACTAATGAATGCAATACAACGCTAGTTTAGATGTGTAAATTGCACCATCTATGTGATTTCTATAGTTTTGAATTCTGATTTTGGCGACTTTTCCTCATCTGTTCTATCACTCTTAAAGGACACCAGAGAAACTGTGGTCCTTTCCTTTTACAATACGTTGACTTTCTTTACGCCACACCGGAGCAATTCATTGTTACATACCGCCCTCTAGTGTCACAGCTAAACACTGCTGCCTCTCTTGAATGTGACTGGGCAGAAAAGTGCTGAGAGAAGGAGGGTCAGTGCCATTAGTGTCATATTGACTGAGTGAATGGCTTTTTGAGACACGGAGCCCTGCGTCCTCTGCCCTATCTCCACTGCACAGCTAATTAACAGCTCTGGCATGCTTCTCCTTCACTTTCTCTTCTCTCCGCCTCGCTCCATTTCTCTCAGTCGGAGCTGGCAGGAGATGAAAATTCCCTGTATTAATTAATCTGTTACATACAGGAGTGGGGATGAAACTGAGATACATCTCTGTGTGTGTGTGTGTGTGTGTGTGTTGACGGGGTACAGTGCAGTCCAGAGAGCTTGGATGGCTGACTGAGAATAACACACCATGCTGGATAAATTAATAAGCCTTTATAAGGAGCTTCTGTTTGAAATTGGATTTACAGGCGGTGCCAACTTTACTCAGGCACATCAAAGAAAGTAGACAAGACCTCTTCACAGCTGCCTGACCTTGGGGTTCGGCAGAGTCCATAAAGCATCGCTGGGTATGTTAACACCAAACAAAATGTATTCACCTCGGATTTGATATTGATTACGGCAGAGATGAGCTGATTAGTTGTGGGTGTTAAAATCATCCACTGAGTCTAAATGGCTGTTTTATGCTTCATGTTTAATCTATGGCTAAGCCTCGACTCAATTACAAATCCAGTCAGGCGCATGGAGCCAGCTTTAATCCAATATTTAAAATTTAACACTAACTGCTGATGTGATGAACCGAAATGACCAACGATAAGCCTTCCCACAGGTTGGGTGTTTTTATTTAATCTCTTTTATTAAGACCTAATTTGGGATAATGGGCAGCATTGCAGCATAGTAGTTAGGTCGCGGGTTCGCTTCCCAGGCCTTTCTGTGCAGCGTTTACAAGTTCTCCCTGTGCCTGCGTGGGTTTCCTCAAGGTATTATTAAGTTCTCTCGAAGAGAGAACCTCGCTCTTGATGACAAACCAGACGCACAACCCTTACACTGCAGACACACGGCTTCCGCTGGGTGTCTAATGCTATTCGGGCTTCTGACTCAAACAGAATAATGCCTGGATATAAACCACACATCACAGACAGTCTGTTATGGATAATGTTTTTTTGTCCACTTCAGAACAACCACATATTAATTTTCACTTACCACACAATCCCGAGAGAACAGAGCATCTCCACTATCTTTAAGTGCGTGTCTATATGGATAGCATGTGTGTATCTAATCAATAAAAATATCAGGGTTTTCACACAGGACCGTGTCGGACTCAAAATGGCTCCACTTACATTGATTGGCAGCTGATTACCAAAGATTTTACACAGCAAAAAGAGAATATGAGTGTGTGTGCATCAGTATCTATCACACCCATCTCCCCCCACTGTCCCAGCCATGGTCTATTTCTGGAGAGGAAGTGAGGAATTTATTCTGCGTTGCTGATGATGGCTCTTTTGATCTATTATCAGAAACACCAAAGACGAGTTGAGCGGCAGACTGTAACAACAGCTTGTCTTTCCATGTTTATTCCCGTAGAAACTCTTTGTTTGAACTGGAGGGATAGATGTGTGGAACAGAGGGATTCATAGTATCTAAGTGGGTGGCTGATGCCGAGAAATGTTCTAAAGACGTGGAATAATGTCACAGAATTAGAACTAATTAAGGGAAAAACACAATAAAACCAGTGTTGTGGTGAATATTTTGCAAGGATGAGTTCAATCTGAAAACATGACCAAGTGACTGTAGTGATGCCAGTGACTCTGTGAGAGTGTAACAGATCGATGATGGTCACATTTTCACAATGACAAATGGCCTACCTGTTGAAGTTTAGTGCGTACTGTATAAGGTTTAATATAACCGTGCTAGTTGAACATGTACGTTTGCTAACATACGGACACAAAGTACAACAGAGAGCAGGATGAGTTGGTCATAAACCAAAGTACTTCAACTCATCACTAACAAAATGTATTTTAGCCCAAACTATTTTTTATCACCTTGATAATATGCAAATATTTGTTCCTTTGCTCCTTCTACCCTCAATAAATTCCATCCAGACAACAGATACAAATCACAGCACCTGAAAGTTGGAATATAGTTTAAATATCTGTCTAGTCTTTTTTTTGTTTTGTTTGTTTGGTTTGTTTGTTTTTTTTCAGTCTTCCCATAACTGATGAAAATTAAATAATTGACAAACAGGTGTCTTAAAGCCCAGGCAGTGCTTATTTCCAAAGATATTTATCTTATTTCAATTACATTGAACATCTAATTATAATCTAAGATATACTTGATGGTTTCGGACAACTTTGGACAAATTAACACTAATGAATTCATTCGCCAAGATGTGACAATTTCACTCATCAACCCAACATTAGCCAGGAGAATGAACTGCTCAACTGCATCTTTGACACAATGGCAGGTATGGATGGTTAAAAAGGAACCATCCATTTTCCACCGGAAATAAATCTAGTTTTTCTGGACGCATCATGGCCTCAGACGGAAATTTTGGCAGTTACAGTTGATGGTTTTCTGTCAGTGAAAATCACTCTTCACTGGAAATCTGGAGATGATGAATCATTTGTCATGGTGTGAACTGTGCAGTCATAAAATTAATCTTCATGCTTTTTTAGAACGAAACTGACACTTCTACTGCGCAGCCATATCAGCCCTTACCCGTGTCAGCTCCGACTCAGAGACTGAGCGGTGTGGCGGGGAGCGGCGCTGGTACATGGGCAGGCCGACATCTTGGTAGCTCGGGCTGTCGTCATCCAGCAGGACAGCCCCCGCATCCACAGACTCCTCCTCTTCCTCCGGCTGTGATGTCACGTCCTCTGGGCACATCTGGTGGTCGATGCCATTCTGGCTCAGGTTGCAGTGAACAGCTGTGTGGACAGGAAGAAAAAGATGAGTTAGAGATGCTAAAAAGGGTTGTACAAGTATATTTTGGGGAAAATGAAAATGCCGATATAAAAAAAAAAAAAAAAGTTGTATTGTACAGTAGAAATGCTCGAATGTATAAATGCTTTTCTAAATAATGGCATCTCATATTGATTTTTAAAGACTAAAACTCCTTATTCAAGGTGTTTTCTAAATGCTTCATTTTTTCACATTGCTTCTAGTGATGAAACGTCTTTTTTGAGCAGTACATGTTGAATCTCAGCACAGCAGCATAATGGTTAGTGCTGTTGCCCCACAGTAAGAAGGTTGTGGGTCTGGGGTCTGGGGCCTTTCTGTGGGAGTTTGCATGCTCTCTACTCCAGTACTCCGGTTTCCTCCCACCGTCCAAAGACATCATATTTGGGTTAACTGGTGACTCTAAATTTTCTGTAGGTCTGAATGTGAGTGTGAGTGGTTGTTGGTCTCTGTCTGTCTCTGTGTGTGTTGGCCCTGTGATGGACTGGCGACCTGTCCAGGGTGACCCCGCCCTCGCCCAGTGTGAGCTGGTATTGGCTCCAGCACCCCCGTGACCCAGAAACAGATAAGTGGTAGAAGATGAATGAATGTTGAATCTCCCTGAAGACCCCCACACTGAATGCTGTATAGGAACAATCCCACCAGATGGCGCCAAATAACGACACATAGAAGGTGAGTTGCCTTCAAAGCTGTCTCAATTTTACACCACAAACTAACAGAGCAGTTTGTAATAAAGTATACTGTTGTTGTAGATAAATATTAGATTTTTTTTTTTTTAAAAGAAAAAAGTCAAATGAAACCAGCAAATAACAATAATATTTTATTTATGACGCTCTCCTTGTGCTACAGTTACGGCTTATTTTAGCGTTAATTCTTATCTTTATATATTACAAATTGTGCAAAAATCCTGACAATATGATACAAAACCTATGGCAGAAACTTCACAAGTCGAACCTTTCACATCACAAAAACAAAGAGCGACTGTGTCTCATCCTTCAGGTTTCACACTGTCCCTTGACACTGATGCAGCTTTTGACCTTATGCCATCAAAGCCCAAGAGTGATAGCTGAGTACTACAGCAGCAGATTACATATTCAGTTTGTAAAAAAAAAAAAACAACCTCCTACTTGGTGAGTTTGATTAATGTTGTGGGGAGGAAAAAACTTCTGGGTCTTGATTAGATATCAACATGTGCACAACCATAAATCCACGTAAAGCTAACGCGGTTAGAACAAATTGGCGGTTGAGTTCGAGATGAAAATGATAGCAAGCCTTAAATCTCCTGAAACAATTCATTCTGTTTTTGTATGTAAGAGGAAATGTTTGGAGGAGGATAGAAGACATATAAAGTTGCACTGCTGTACTAAGCCATTCCCTCTTTGAAGCTATTATTTTTAGTTTTGTTTTTCACAGGAAGCGTCAGGATTGGGTACCATTTTAGTCACATCAGGCGGTGATGCAGGCACAGAAGCGACAGCCAGCACTGAGTTGTGAGGTGTCACTGAATTGGGCCATTTGTCATCATGCAATCTGCCCATTTGTTAGAAAAAAAGCACCGTTGGCTCATTTATGGGCGATGGCAAACCAAAAGACCTTTTTTTTTTTCCCATCACACCTGCTTTGATTTCTGCTGCAGCTGCTGCTTCCAGGTAAAAGCGACATTTTTCAAAAGTTCCAATATCCGCTCTGCTGAATGGTTTAAAAGAATGACCAAAGTTGAAGAGAAAGCAAATTTACAAGAAAAAAAAACCACATTGGCAGCACGGCGGCATAGTGGTTAGTGCTGTTGCCCCACAACAAGAAGGTTGTGGGCTCGGTTCCCGGCCTGGGGCCTTTCTGTGTGGAATTAGCATGTTCTCCCCGTGCCTGTGTGGGTTTCCTCTGGGTACTCCGGTTCACTCCCACCATCCAAAGACATCATGTTTGGGTTAGCTGGTGACTCTAAATTGTCCTTAGGTGTGAGTGTGAGTGGTTCTTGGTCTCTGTCTGTCTCTGAGTGTTGGCCTTGTGATGTGTGTGTCTGGTGACCTGTCCAGGGTGACCCCGCCCTTGCCCAATGTGAGCTGGGATTGGCTCCAGCACCCCCTGGAAACTGATAAGCGATAAAAGATGAATGAATGAAAAAACAGTGGTCTATAAATAAACATCTTGAGTGAAGCGGAGCTTGTTGAAGTGCATGCTTTGGCAGGCAGTGACTCATGCAAATGTGAATGCTAAATAAATGTTAGGCTGTACCTGAACTCAGTCTATTTGCTGGTGGAGCTGTAGGTCTGGGAAAACATCCAATTAGAGGCTCATTTCAGCAGCCACTAAGCAATTACAAGCCTGACACAGCTCAACACAACATGAAACAAGACAAATAACAAGAGGTACAGCACCTGGGCTGCCTTTCCATATAAAAAGGAGCAGGACTGTGAAAACTACGGGGTGGTCCCGTCCTCCTCCCCCGGCATGCTGTATAACTGGGAGCGACAACTCAAAATGATTCCGCGAACAAATTCAAAGAAAACCTGTTGGAGAAAAATTCTCCCCCTCGGCCTTAAATCACACCATCTTGTCATCATCTCCTCAGAAATGCACTGCAAAGGATTCAGGCTCAGTCTTCACAAGACTATGTCAAAATCGATTATATGGCTGCACCACATCGGAGGCCATTTGCATTCTGCTTACTGTCAGCAGGTTCGAGCCTTTTATCCTTCTGTCTGGGTTCACCTATACAGTATTTTAACACAGCTGATTCATAGAGCTGCTCTGAGTTATAGAAAACAGTGACCATAGACGTTACTTGCAGTCCCCTTACAGGTACTTCCAAGCTGATGCCCTAAACTGCTAAAAATCCTGATTTTAAAACATGATGCTGTCTGACAAAACAACCAAGCATAAATTTAAGACATCAGCTGTCCTGAGATTTCAGCTCTACTCACAGAAAAAACTACAAGCTCATTCAGAGTCTAGCCAAAAACCGTTTATCTTAGCTTTCATTGATTATTCTGGAGACACAGGGGTATTTGATATATACTTGCGTGTTATACTGGGTGATTCAAATTGGAGACGCTCACTGTCAGACATCCTGCTCTGTACCATTTAGAGGTACTTGTACTTTACTTGAGTATTTCTTGTTTGTGTTAAATCCCAGTTTGACTCCAGCACATTTAAATTCCATCCCAGTTGTTAGCAGCCCAATGAAAGGAAGATTCCTCCTCTGATCTTCTTCTGGTGGTTTAAATTTAATCCTGTTTGCAGATTAAACCTGTAAAAATAAATAAAATAAAATAAAACGTAAATTATGGTGTGTGTGTGTAACGTCTTGGTTACAGCAGCACAATGCTTAACAATCCCATAATGTAAATGAATGAACACCATTACATTAGTGCTTGTGGTGCATTTTGCTGACAATGTTTCTGGACCTGTTTTGAAAACAGGATTGCTTGAGTACACAAAAACAAAAGTTTTCCTTCTCGAGCACTTTTCTTTGAGAGGTGAAAAAGAATAATGTGCAGAAATGATGAAACCGTCCAAAGCATTTAGCAGAATAACACTGATTAATAAGGTTTACTTGCAGACAGATGGACCACAGTTTGGGGCCAAAACCACAGCACAGCTGCAGGCCTGCTCCAGTTTGATCCCTGATAAACAGGGCCCCTGGTATGCCCCATTTAAAGCACTGGGAGAATATACATGAGTGGTCCCTGTTTTAAACAAAGCCAACTTGAGATGCGTAGCACGAAGCATTGCTCCCTCTCACTGCCTCTTTATTCCTCCCTTCTCACCCCCCCCCCTTTTTCCTCCTCGCCTTGACTCAATTCATGACTGGTGTGCAACCACTCTGGAGCAGAAATGAATTATACATCCTCTGCTAAGAGCATTTCAACAATGGTACAAACAGACTAAAGGGGCAGAGAGATAGATGGATGACAAGATGATGATGAGGAGTTAGAGAACTGGTGGGGACGTGGTAGAGAGGAAGGACAGCTTCACTGCTCTCCAACCTTTAAAAAGGGGAGAACGGCAGGTCGGGATATGGAGATTTTTTATTTTTAAATTTTTTTTAAACAGCAACGGTTACTAAAAATAGCACCAATACATTCATCCCTCCTCTCTGACATGCGCTGTGCATGCATCGACAGGGGAGAGAGATAGATGAGGGAGGATGTCTACTCCCCCCCTTCAATGAGAACATGGGGGAAATGAGGGGAGAAAATGAATGGAGCAAACCAACAGATGTTAAAGAATAAGCGCCATTCCTGCACAGCCAACTGCACTTCTATTACTGAGAGGAAGATTTATAAAGAACTGGATTAGTCTTACATAACTCTGTCTCTCTTAATTATTGTACAAGGTTTCAAACAAGAAGCCATTACAGACCAATCGAAAAATACCGTCCAACAGGAACACTATGCATCTCTGCATGTGGAAGAGCAGCTAATCAGGACACGATGCTTAACCATTTTTGTCTTTTATCATTACCATTGAAGTGAGGACCAGATAGGAGCTGCTTAAGGAAATAAAGAAATACAAAAATAAAACAATATAGACAGACAGAATTGGAAAGTCTGCATGAGGTCTCACAGACACAATAATGTAATGGTGCTCTTTTGGGCTTCTTGCTCAAGGGCACATGAGTGGAAAGAGAAAGCTGAGCTCTTTAAATTCACCCATCCAGATTTATCCAGATGGTTTTGATGGTCATATTTTGCTTCTCTGAGCTGTGCTACGCCTTCGGGGCAGATCAGGGGCTATTGTGAGTTACTACTGGGAAGTGACAAGATGGGCCAGGGCTGGTTAGTTAGTGAGTTGATAAAAAGATGTGAGTCAACATTGGTGATGCCTTCCATCAACTGAGACAGCTCTTGACAACTAAAGGAATGATGCTGAACTGGAAACGTTAGACTGAGAAAAACTCCACTGAATCGGATGAATAACTCAGCTGTGGATTGACATATTGCTCTGTTGGAAATAAACTGAAGTTTCAAGTGAATCGGAAAACCAAATGGCCACATTATTCATTTAACTGAACACTCAATAAAGTTAATAGACAAGTCAAAGTTATTTCTATGCATGTATTGCGGCTGACATGTCTCCCTGTTGCCCCATAAAATTAGATCCATGACAGAAGCCCAAAAGAAAGAAAGGAGACGTTTTTAAACTGGAGCAAAGGGGGGACCTGTTTCTCTGTGCTAACTCCAGAGTCTGTGTTTCACAGCACACGCTAGTTCAAAGAGAGACCAGCAGCGAGTCCATAATCAAAAGTGAAGTTTGCACTGTGTGGGCGCTCAGGCTTGTAGTGATCTTCTTCTCTTGGGCTGACTCCCAAAGTGGAGCAGAATGAACTGTTTGTGAATAAAATCTACTGTATGACCCAGAAACAAAGCCCGGAGAGAGATGGAAGATTAAGCCGGGCCAGATGACTGAGGAGGGGGTATGAACTATGTTCTGCAGCTGGGAGACCTTTGGTCTTTTTACCTGATTCTGGGATATTCAGCAAAAAGGACGACGCTGAATCCCCTTCAGTAGCAGTCATGTACACAGGACAGGAAGGATGTGGGCGCATTCATTCCCAAACCAAAACATCAGTGCAAGCAGAAGCTCTTAGGAATTTTGAAGAGGTGGTCTGGCACCAAAACTGGCAGGATCTTAGCATAATGACATTTCAGTTATCCACACAGCTGTTACTCTTCTTATATGTTAACAGAAGCGTGGAGCTGAATCAGAAATCGGTCCCATGGCCGAGAAAAAAAACACAGAAAATACCCAAAGATGAGGAATGAATGTGTAGATGGGTACATAGTTCTCACAAAGCTGGTCAGCTCCCACCATCTGTCATGCATGCATAGTCGCTGATATGTGCACACATCGGTATGCATCCATGATGAACACAGGACTCTGCACAACCCAGCATGTGAATGCACAGATAACAATGTGTGCACACACTGCGAAAAACGCCTTTCCTAACACTGCACACATTGCTGATTCTCACCTAGTCTGCTCCGAGAAAAGCAACAAATCTAGAAAATAGACTGTCAACTGAGTCCATCCACTGCACTCCGAATTAGAACAAATGTGAGAAGAGCGTGCGAATATGTGAGAAGATCGTACCCACTCAGCTGTCTACCCCCAGGACCTTGGAAAGAGTATCTCCATCAGTGGGGGACAGAAGACACAGTCAGATCCTTGTTACACGCTCACTAAAGTACTAATTAGAATATCTTTGAAGGGTAGAAAGAGACAGCGAGAGAAGCACATTGCCTGGAGTATAAGGATGTTTTGGACAGGAGCCTGTAGGAAGAGTTTGCTGCTCAGTGAGATTAAATTCAAGAGACAGAAGAGACGTGCACGTATGAATGAGCTCCTCTTTCTTGTTTATTCTTTTTCAAAGCCCTTCAAAACAAAAGTTTCTCATGGTGTCTTGGATGGAAACAACAACATGGATTTGCCAATTGAAATGTACATTAACAAACCTTTCTGCACTAAAACGCGTACGGACTAATAGGCCTATGTTATGTTTTGTTGTGTGGTGTACTTATATACTATATAACCACAGGATCCAACAATCTTCGAAAAACAAATAAGATGCCACTTCGTTAAGTCCAAATCTAAGTGCAAAATTCAAGAGGCCCGCAGGGCACCTCAGGGATATCTGTCTCATCCTAAAGCTGTTAAAAATGACATATTCCATGATGGACAACAAAAACTCTGACATTATTAACAGTATCACATCTAAATGCTCAAGATGTGTATACATTAGTATTGAACTGTCTAGCTTCAAAAGATGGAAGTGAATGTAACGTGTGTTAATCTTGTTTGCTTGTTCTTTAATCAGACAATTCCCAATAAAAAAAAAAAAAAAAAAATTCAAGGCCGCTTGTATTTAGAGATCACATTAGAATAATGTGGCTTCTTCTATTTCTACAAAAGTGATTTTGTAAATTTGTGATTTTGGCAGACAAAAGGTCTGCCAAAACTCTATTGTGTCATAATCAGCAGTGGAAAAACATCATCCAAAGCCCCGGCTGTCATTAATCACTGCTCATTTCACGAATCCCTAGTTGCAGAAGATGGATTTGGTGAGCAGATGCATGGTTTCCAAATTCTAATTTAGTTCTTTTTGCTGCCGAGCACTCCTAGAATCAGCTGATGAGTAGCTCCATTGAAGCAACAAAGAGTTAATCATGTTGTTTAAGGGTGCCTCAGCAAAAAGGCTGTGAGCCAGGAAGGCCCTTGAGTTTAAGTGGAGCTCCGAAAACAAAGGGCAGAATTGTGTTATGTTATGTTCCACTCAGCAGGAAAGGCTGTATGTGATGTAACTGTCAAGTCGAAGTTATAAGGAAGCTTACTTCAACTTGTTTTGTTTTGGTTTTTTTTTACAGTAGGTGTCAGACAGAATGGATGTTGCTGCTTTCAGACGAATGAGAGCACACGATTATGTAAGCGAACCAGGTATTCCTCCACCTGCTGCAGATGGTTTAGGTGTTTCTGCTTCAAACAGTGAAATAAGTAGGGCACCAGTCTGCTCCCCTGACTGATCCATGAGTCATTAATAGGTTTGCTGCTCATGGCGTCTCCTGCAACCATTCAAATTCACAAGCCGCCTCTGAAATCTGACTGAGGCGGCTCAGGTGATCTCAGGTAATACTCACTGAACACAACATTCAGTGGGTCAAATGTGGTGCTGCCACTCTATTTAAGGAAGTGTAAATCTGAATGAATTAGTTGTCACTGTGTGCTTTATTAGCAGAATGGGTTCAATGAGATTAATAGAGCTTAAGCTCACTTTCTGTCACTGTAATTTGCTTCTATTTAACCGTTAACTTACTCCACTTTGTGCAGGCTAAAATAAGGGTTAAATTCCAGCTTGTTGAATAAGCTTAACCTGATAATGACCCATTATTAACAATATATGTTATCTGGAGGAATTCTTGTCAAGATCAACATGAAACATGCAAACCAGTGTTCCCTTAAAAGCCATCTTTATTTTCCTTAATTGCATATTTTATTTTTCCCTCTTATACGATCATTAATTTAGCCAGTGGTCATATATCTGCTGTTGAGACGGTGAGGACGGACTGCGTGGCTAAGCATCAATCGTGGCATCGTGTAAAGAGCTAGCCGGCCAGCTAGACTCTTTTAATTCAGCTTGACATCCTATCAAAAGTTAACTCTGCTCAAACTTCACAGACTGCCCTCTGGTTGCCTGTGGCTCAATCAGCTATGATTGGTTGGTTCTGTGTCAAGCAGTCGCAGATGTGCTCATCTCAGAGCATTTCTTAGCCGCAAAGAGTACGAGGGCGCCTTTTTATTAAAGGCGAAGAGAGGCAAAGTGAGAGGAGATGAGAGAGAGAAAAAAGAAAAAGATGTAGAAAGAGATAGAAAGTGAGAATAAGAAAGACGGACAAAATGAGTCAGTGAGACAGAGCTGGAGAGAAAAAGACGGAGCAAAATGACCCACTTTTACAGCCCAAACCCCGCACGAGCTAAATATAACTGCTGCTCACTTTGGCTCGCCACGAAGCATATATCCCTGGAATAAAGTAGTTAACATGTGCCGCTTCAAAGGCACACGGTAAAAGGACGACAAATATAGAAGGTCTAAATTAGGGCCAATACCTTTTAATAATTGATGAGAGACACAAGCTTCCTCTATTTTTGCAACCACAACAGGAACTATTGCAGAGAAAGAGGGAAAGTTTCTGATTTCACTGGGTATTATCGGAAAGGGAGTATGCAGTGTGTTTTTAACCTATTACCTACCTGCGAAGTTTGAAATAGCGACCATGGCAGCTACAGACCTGAAGCATTTCCACACCGACAGCTGGAATAAAGAAATAGTTTTCATGGTCTATTTTTAACTTTGATGTGTTCCTGAGTGCAAAGTCATGATTGGACCAAACAATCTCAATGTCAGGCCTAATCAAAAACACCTATAGTGTCAGCATAAAAGCACAATGCAAATACGACTGCCAAAAAAAAAAAAAAAGAAAGACGACGACGACGCAGTGCAGCTGATAGTATCTCACAAAGCTGCCATGATGTGACCAATCCAAGTCAAAAGGAGGTATTTTTAGGCTTGGCTACATTATTTCCCAGGCAGGAATTTGGAATATCTACCCATTTAACTGAAGACATTATACTCTATACAATAATACAGTGATACGTGCCCCCGCCACCTGAGACCATTATCCTGATATTAAAGCTCCGATGCTCACACAAACATCCCCTGATGTTTGGTGCACGGGCAGCTCGTTTGAGCCCCTAAGAGCTTCTTGTGTGTTTTTCCCCTTCATGTTCCTGAAGAAAGTAGCTGTGTTGTAATCACCTCTGCTGTCACCACCCCTAAAAACACTAGCACTATAAGATCTATATCAGTTTGGTTGCTGTTGACACTTTAGTCAGATTGTATGAGATTTACCAGATTATTATTGCATCCTGATTAAATCTGATAAGTACAAGAAATGTTCCCACTCGAATGGCCTTGCTTCATAACCTTTAAGAAGTGTTTAAATTACATTTTCCATCAGTACCCATCTCCAACGGCACCTTTAAAGATATCATACAATCACCTCTGCAGCAGCACTGCTACACCATAATGACAGACTTCACCTGACATTGACTCCCTCCATCTGTGCCCACTGTAACTCAAACTGTCTCGGCTCTGCAGCTTCAATCAGTCGGCAGAATGGAGCCCAGAGAACTCCGTGGTCATCAGGGACCGGGGTTGACACACTGCCAAGTTCCTGCATTCAACACAACAGGGTGCCAAATGCTGCAGAGTCTTCACAAAAAAATCACAAAGGTTGACATTTGAGAGTGAAAGCACACAAAAAAAGAGCAGAAGTGCTTTGTGGGGGAAAGAGCAACGAAATGACAAGAACATCCTGCAATATATATCTTTTCCCTTCGGTTTAATTAGGCTGATGTTCATCCTTCATGAATGTCAATGAAGCTACTGTGTACAGTAGGTTTTGTTCTGCCCTGTTTGGTGACACAGACAATGACCAACGATGTCAGCCAGGTTAACGGTGCAGTGCATAAAAAAAAATAAAAAAAATTCAAAATGGAGGCCAGATGCTGCTGTGAATCTGGCAAGACAACACAAGCCTGCACTCTTCTATCCATTATGCCTTCCCTCATCCAATCATATTCATCAGAGCAGAATGTGGAAATCTACACGCATTCCCTTTCATCACAGTGAATCTGCTTGCATGTGCAAATACCGAGTGTCTCGGGTGTAGAAAGGGAGGTGGATGGAGTAAAAGCATCTGGAGGCTACAGGTGACAGTGAGGCAGAAGGCTTCTTCTGCAGGTGTAGACACGAAAAGAGAAATAACTGAAGTTCACAGGACATTATAATTTCATTTTAAACTTTAGTTCAACTGTATGCTGTTTCAATAAATCACCAGGATATAGTTCTGAATTCAACTATGGGAGGTTTATTTTTATTAGCTATATTTTCTGTTGGAGAAGCAGGTAACATTTTATGGATCTGATATTCCCACCAGCACACAGGACAAAGAACACCAATTTGAACTTGGATACAAGTTGACTCTGCCAGGTTCTGGTGAAACCAAGAGAGGTCAATGTTGCCTGAAACCCAACTGTGTCAGGTGCATCCACCAGGCCCAGAGAGGTTACCTTCCCTTGGATGTTTTTCTCTCAAGCTGACAGTCAGACAGATTGATGCAAGCTGCGTGTGCTGCAAGCACTCGGTCCAGAGACAGATCCAACAGAATGGTAATCTGTAAACCTCTGGCATTATTAGACAGCATTCATCCGGTTGCTTGCAGCGTACTGTAGATCAATCATGCAAGAGAGTCTCTGGAAGTGTTGATGGGGGAGAAAAGGGGACTCATAGGTTAGTGTTGACGTGGCTTGGGGACAAGTCTGTGCCCACTGCTTCTGTTTTTATTTTCTATTTTTATTTCCTGCTTAACTCTCGTTCTAAATTCCAGGCAGCAGCACTTTACTATGGTACATCAAATATGGCCGTCGGTCCACCCGAGGGATGATTACACAACGCTGCTCTCTTTTGACATTTGCAACGTCTTCTGTCATCTCCATCATCGCATTCCTGCTGAGTTAAGTTGGTAAGATGCCCCTTCACGGAGGTATCTCCTGATTAACTTGACAAAGATGTAATCCTATTCCACTGATTGGAATAAACAGGTTTAGTCTACTGAGTGTACTCCTGGTCTAGATTCGGGGGGGTGGGGGGGGTTGGACATGAAATGAGTTTTTCTGAATGGGTGCACAGTCAGGCAGAGCAGGGCAGGGCATATCAAGGAGGCTTAATGCACAGAGGCAAGGAAGAGGAGAAGGGAATTAATAACTTCAGCCACTGGGGTAAACACTGCTATGGCCAGGCAGGAGGTCCAGTTGTTGGCCTTTTTTCGGAGCGTAGATATCCCCCATCAGTACATGCTTCATGTGTGTCTGTGCCGTTATTAAACAATAGCTGTTCAGGTCAAACGGGCGTCTGCAGGGTCGTACCTGTCAGCTGATGCCGACATGGTGGTCTCACTGAAATCAATGACTGAGGCTGCATTTTGGACACAAAGCTATTGTTGGTCTCCATCAGAACTGGTGTCCGACAGAGAAGCTTCTACCAAAATAAGTCCCTGGACACATTTCTGATGCTGAATTAGGAATCCGTGTCCGACCATTTCTCTAACTTTGCAGACTGCCAATCTGACACGCACATCCACTTCACACAGCGATGGGCCAGCTGTGTGGAGGCGATAAAGGATTTGAACTTCCTCCTCTAGCTCTTTTTTTTCCATGTCTGACACCACTTTTCACCCACATGCAACACTATGAATATAATATTATAACCCCAAACCAGTTCTTCTCCAGCGTAATACAGACCCTGTTAATACAGTTTGGGCTAAATATATCAGCAGTCGTTCACTGATAGCATCACAGTCACAGTACTTGTGACCGTGATGCCCCATCCATGCTGATCTAAATCTTTGTCATCAGCAGTCCTTAAAAAATTAAGTGTGATTGCAGAGCCTGACCAGTAAAATCAAGAGTGATGTGAATCTATATTTGTATCCGAGACCAGCTGTGTTTTTGTAGCTGCACATGAACAGCTGCTGTTTTTGCACAGAAATGTGTAAGGCCACCCCACTTCTCTAACACTGATGGGATGCATGTCAAAGAAGCTCTCAGTGTCCTCAGTGTCCAACATGCTCAAAATGTAACTATCCACAAGACTCTTGTCTCAGATCTCCAACAGTAATAGCAACACAGTCTGTATCTAATTTGAACAAAACAGCTTTTCTAAAATTTCACACCGTTACAGACTCTGGTGAAAACTCACTCCAGAGGCTTTGCCAGCTTGAAGTATGAAGTCCAGACTCCTGCAAAAATCTGTGAAGTTTTTTTTTTTTATGCTGTCTTGCACAGGAACTGAATTCCCCAAACAAATAAATTTACAGTAAAAATGTCTTCCAAAATAAAGATAATATCTGTAAAATAGCACTTGAAAAAGCGCTGGGTTCTCAGAGAGCATATTGTCTTCTCATGTATTATACATTATTAAACAGCTGACCTATATTCTATTTTATCCGGGTTGGTGGAGCACTGGAACAGAAAACAGTGACAGTGCAGAGTTGTGATCTCTCCTAGACGTCACATCTTTCTGAAATGAGAAGAGATGGTGCAGCAGTGCCGTTTGGCCATCCACGGGGACCGCTTTACTTCTCCCCCAGAGAAATAAACAAAAACAGTTCTAATTAGATCACAGGACTTTACAGCTAACTGTGGCAAATTTAGAAATGGAGATGAGTGTCCTCTGCCCGGCTGCAGCTCCGTCTCCAGTATGGAAGTATCTCCTTTAAAGGAAGCCGATAGAAACACCACAAAAACAGGATGACTTTGTCACACTTTTCTGGACAGAAAAGGTTATTTGACCGTCAATGATAGTAGTCGCTGATTAAGATCCTTTAGTTTAGTGAAAATGTCAATACAATAAAATAAATATGGTGTTGGCCAGTGGTACCTTCCCTGTGGGTCCGCCCCCCCATCCCACCGCAAAAGGTCACAACAGGATACATCACCTTATCTATTTGAAATTTGACAGGCGGCCTCAAATGTACAGTCCACTTTTGTAAGGTGCCGGCGTAGTGTACGAAAAAAAAGCTCATTGGGTATTTTTCATGTCAAGTTTAAATCTGAAAAGACATTATAGCTGTCACAGAAAAGGGGAATACAGGAGTGATTTTTGTGGTATTTCTCTCTGAAGTGCAGCAAAGAAGGCAAATGGAAATATTTGAGTAAAGTGGCTCTAGCTTCAAGATTCTTATCTCAAGTGTTTCAAAGTATTAGATTTAAGCCACAATTTCTTTTTATTTAAAGTGTTTTCCCACATTCTGGCTAATGTATTAGTTATTGCAGCTTCAGTGAATCGGGACGTGACTCATAATTCATTAGTCTCTTTGTGGCACAAGTCAGTGAATCACAACTGAAAGCCCGCAGTTGCCATATTGACAGCTGAACTGCTCAAGTCACAGATCGGATTGACACTGTATTTCACACTTTGCATTTGCGCAGCAATGACAGAAAAGAAAGAGATTTTTCAGACATTGTGCTGCTCTTCCATCAGTACATTACACTATCTCTGGCATCTTACGGTAATAGTTGTGAGAGGCGAGGTGACAGTGATGAAGTGGTGGCATAAATTGGGAATTTTATGGTTACAGGGAGCATAAATTATGTTTCTCCCTGACAATTTTATTCTAAAAAAAAAAAAAAAAAAGTGATACCATTAAAATTCCTGCACGTTGGTTTTATTCAAAGATAGCCAGATTAAAATAGATGAGAAAAGGGTGGAAGAGAGGGATCAAACTGGATAACAGATAAACTATTCAGCACTGGAGCAAAAGTGTGCATCTGCAGGCAGCTTTCAGCTTCCAGAGATGAATCTCGAGAGAGGCATGAATGAAACTGTACGGTGGGGGGGGGGGGGGGGGTGCTGGAGGGCTGGCTGTGTAGCTGCTGCTCCCTATAAATCATTGGACACATATTTCATGCTTTGAAACATGGCTCAATTTTTTTTTTAAACACCTGTAGGATCAGCTGTCAGCACCATGAAGAAGTTACAACATCAGAGCCAGAAAGGTGCAACTTGGAAAAGATGTCTTAAAGGTACAAGCAGGAGAGCAGCTGTTGCAAAAGTAAAGGGCAGCAGGAGGGGGCAGAAGCTGGAGGGGAGCTTGAGGGGCTTTTTGTACACCCCAAGTAACCAAGTTACTCCGTGAGTAAGGCTGAGGAGACAAAAAAGACTGCACCGTGAAAAGATGTTAAAGCTCAGCTCATCAATAGCCCACTATAATCAAAAATGTTTGTCTTTGCATGTCAACATGTGTCTATTTTGGGTCGTCGACGTGAGAAAAACAAGCCGAAGCGTTCTGCAGAACAACAATAATCCTCTGCATGCAGATTTTCCACGCTGCCTTGAATGTGAGTGCAAGAAAATATTTGATTGTCAAACGCAGCATCCACGCAGAGACACACACAAACACACACAAACCCACATGGGGGAACAGGAGAGACAGGTCCAGGTCAAGTATGTGTGCATGTGTGGACACTCTGGTGTCAGCTGTAATGGCTGTCAGACATGAATAACCTGATCTGGGGCAGGAATGTAGGAGTGCCACAGACATACCACTCACACCTGCATGGACAACACACAAAAACAGGGAGATGGCACAGGAAAATCCACAAATAGTCCCACTGCATGTATGTGACACCCCCCAATCCACCCCCCTCCAGCATACCTCTCATAGGATTCTGGATCCACAAGATGCCTCCGATAAGGTGAGGAGACTGGCCGAGCATCCCGCCTCACCGACTTGTCTCTTGTCACTTTTTTCCCCTCACCTCCTACTGTAATGTCCGGAGCGAGCACCTTCACTAACTACTCAACACCAGTCACATGGAGAGAGAGAGAGAGAGAGAGAGAGAGAGAGAGACGGAGGGGGGGCTGCCGGATGACTTCTTTCCCCCCGGTCCACATGTCACTACACCTGCTGCCAGATGAGCCGTCTCAACCGGACTGGTCTTGTGGTTCAGGTCGTGCGCACACACCGGCGCTCCAGGAGACAATGATCCAAGAAACAGTGATGGACCACCGCCTCACCCCCCCCCCTCAAAGGATCCTCCAGACCAGGACAGAGTTACGCAAACAGCCCCCCTCCCCCGGTCTCAGACCTGTTAGCCGCCGGTGTGTCCGGACGCGCACAGACGGAGGAAAGCGGCTGCGCGTTAACACGAGTCTTTATGGCCGGTGACCGTGAAGCAGCAGCAGTTTATCATTTTAATTTGTCAGACAGCGGAGAAAAGATCAGGACATGAACCAGGACAGACTGTGTGATGCACAGAGAGCACGGAGAGCTGAGGCTGTGCAGACGGACGGAGCGGAGATCAGCTCAAACTAGGAGCCTGTCTCTGTCTGTTTGTAAATCTTTGCACTAAAGCGACACAAAGAAATCGTACATGCCACCGTGGTCAGGTCCGGGTGAAGCGTCTTACCTTCAACAGCCATTGTGCTTCTCCACAGATTTGGGCATCACTCGCAAAAGAAAGGGGGAGCTGACGAAATGTAAAAGTCAACGCTCCCTCATTGTACCTTGTTTGGCGTGTTATCATCACTTTGCTGCGGGCGAGCCGAGCGCACAGCTGCTGCCGCGCCGCTAAGGATCATGGGAAGTGGAGGCTTCCTGGGGCTGGGAGAGGGGGAAAAAAAAATCAAGTTTCTTCTTCTTTTCCAGAGAGAGGAAGTTTTTTTTTTTGTCTTAATGGAAAATTGGTTTAATAAAAGGCCGTTAATCAGAGCACAATCCATGAAAGTGCATTTGATTCAATTCATGATCTGCAGCAACATGTAGGTACAAGACAATGAAAAACACACACACACACACACACACACACACTTACTGTCTTTACCACAAGTCTGAGGAAATAGAAATATGAACATATGGGGAAAATTATACCCTTTATAGGCGGATACACGTAGTATCCCTCAATCCATAGTGCACAACTGTTGGTCACTAACTAAGCTACATTTCCCATCATGCATTGGGCTCAGATTGAAAGACAGAAGAATGGAGAAAATTACCTAAGTGGTGTCCGGCATAAATCATCATCTACATAGATGTCCTTGAATAGAGAGTAATGAGGACTCAGTGATTACAGACACAAGCCAGCAGTCTCTATTGGTTGCCTGGCAACGTCATGGCGATGAAAATACAGGAAGTCTTCACACCTCACCAGCACATAGCCCGTCTGAAATTGTATTGATTAAACAAATGGGATTTTAAAATGAACTTCGAGAAGCTTCATATGGCATACACAGAGATGTCATCACAGTGATATCCAAGCAACTAACGCCAAGTATTTCCAAAAAATAAATAAATCACAGAACACCAATTTTACATTACACAGAGTGAAATATCAACAGCTAAAGTGTGACTTAAGGCAAAAGTTTGAACTGGGTAACATTAGTTCACTGAAAGAAGAAACTGGCTTTTCATGCATACATACACACAATCTGATTCAGAAACTCTGAAAGGAACAAGTTAGCTAGTTAGCTGCTGCTAAATGCATCCAGCTCACTTTGTTTATGTGACCCATGGAGTCTTAGAAGTGAAGACAGAGTCACTGATGGAGTGAGACAGGCGGACTAGAGGTCAAAGGTTAACTAAGGTGAGGGTATTGTTTATTCTTCCATTTTGCTTTGCAGGAACAATTCACAATACATCTGCCACACTGTAATATCCCGTAACATGAATCATTTCTTTGTGCATTTAAATAATCCTGATGATCCATTATACTTCTTATGAATGAATCATTTCTAAATTAAACTGCTGGAAGCAGGAAGAGGGTATTTACAGGTGAGAGGTAATTGTGCAGTAAGTTGTAACTCATTCTGTGATCGAATGGAGCACTCAACAAGACTGAACATAGTGACAGCGTGAGCCAAAAACCCAGCTGAGTGAAAGCAAAAGGACAGTGTCTAGACGGGTGTTACAGGTCTTGCAAGTCCAGATCAGATAAGCAGGTTAATGTATTATCCTGGACCTGTTCCATCTTTTGTGTGCTTTTGTGTTTGATTCTCGTAACACATATTCTCCATAACAGTATGGGGAAGTGTGTCAGCTCACACACAAGCTTGGGTGTCTGTGTATTGGAATGTTTTCCTGACTTCTTCCTGCTTTCTTCTTTTTTTTAAGGTATGATAAAACATGCCTGAACAGTTTCTCTGAACTATCCACTTAGAAATTACACTTACAGCGAGAATATATGCATGTGTGTGTGTGTGTGTGTGTGTGTGTGTGTGTGTGTATGTGTGTGTGGTTGAGCTACGTGCCTGTCACAAAGAACGAAGAGGGAAACTGTGATTCTTGAATATCTGAAAACTAAAAATAGACACAAATTAGACAAAAATTTTGGCACAAAAAAAATTAAAAAGAAACCATAAAAATGAAATTAAGCTTAAATTAGATAATTTCTTGTCATATGAGCTAAACTTAGTAGGTCTCTTTACATTTTAAAGTCAAAGAAGACATTAAAACACCTCTACATCTCTATAATGAACACTTTCCTTTTGCCATCTTAAAGCCTTATTTTTTCAAATTGGCCACCAAAACAATGTTGAACTCTTGAAACTAGTGATCAACAAGCTCAACTGTAGAATCTGAAGCCTCATTTCTGCTGATCTAAAAACCTGCTCAGACTCACTAACGTCAGGTTCCTGTCAGCGGTAGGAAAAAAATATAATGGTGTTCACACTGTATTTATCAGCTTCAGGAGATATGATACGATCTTTCAGAGTGCACAAAAAACTGCAGTCAAACTGGTCACATCCCTGGTGTGGTGCTGTTAAACCAGAAACATCTAAGATGCATTGAACTCGGACCTACAAGAGGGAAGCACCGTCATAAGTTTTCAATCCCCGCAATCACATACCAAATCGTGCAGACCCTGATGCAAGTCTCAACCCAGGGATCACTCTTTGCCTCTTATCTTGATGAAAGTGAAGGAAACTCCCAGTCTGGATCTGTAAAAATAATAGATAAATAAATAAAATGAGGAAATAAGTCAGCGATTAACACTCAAAACAATTAAAACACTGCCAAAAAATACTTAAAACAGAATTAAAAAAAAAAAAAACAACAACTCTGCATGGCATCACAAATTGTTGACAGTTTGGCCCTTTAATTGGTGCAGACAGGGACAGTGAATACCTCTGAGACAGGGCAGCAGTAATTTAAAGTTGTGTGTAAAGATAAAATTAAAATAATTTGTAGAAATCAAGGTGACATGAGAACAACCCACTGACATGATGAGTGCACTCCTGAAGGTCTTTTCTTGTCTGTTTTAGCAGAAGTGCCCAATCAAGCAGATAGTTGCTGGATTAGTAATCTGCGTATCTGAATATATTTACAAGAAGTGAGATATAGAAGGAGAAGAAAGAAACTCAGGAACAATGGAAAGGAGTGTTCAGACAGATACTCTGAACTCCACATTGACTAATGCAAATAATATGAAACCCTCTTATCCAAATCCTTATTACTGTTATTTGTATTTCCTCATTTTAGAAGAAATGTGAGGTAAAACCATCGAAAGCTATCTGAAAAATATGTTAAACTAAACACTCACCTAACATAATAGCCGTATTCTTGTAGCACAAACTGTTGACCTTTTTCAAGTGATATCAATTTTACTGTGGCTGTGTATTCATTATGTGAATTATGCAAAATACACACGTTGTTTTTTGCATTATTCCTCATTTTACTGACAGATAATAAATCAACAAGTGACAACATACTTTCATTTTGCCGTTTATGTATTTCTTTATTATTCCAGGAATGTGAATTACAGTTCATTTCAACTTACTGCCCTGATAAGGGCATACTCCGACAGCGTGTTACATGATAACAATACACCAAAAGAAGAAACAGCAGTATCACAGATGGTTATAGATGTGTGTGATGCTACCATAACCCTGTGTTCTTATTAATGTCCAAATGTTGGCTATAGCTCAGATTTCCTCTCCTGCTCAGTTCCCAGAAGTGCTGTTTGCAGCCGGATACATGACGCTCCAGTGTGCTGCGATGGAGGTGATGCCTCCGTGGACTCGGCCGCTGATGAGGCGCAGCTCAGCTTTGCTGTGGCTGGCGTACATGTTGAAGGACTGGCCTGAGGGCTGGCCTGCGCGCAGTGTGCGGCCCCTGTTAGTGGTGAAGACCACCGACTGCAGGTAGTGAGCGTACTTCCCAGAAACCTGGACGATGGCCTCGTCATCAAACAGCTGCAGCTCCTGGGCATTGTCGATCTTGTGGCCAACCACAGGGGACCAGATGAAGCCGTAGCGGAACTGAATGCTGATTAAGGAAAAAATAGACAAATATATCACGTTGGTGAAGTAATGTATTCACGAGACTTTATTTCATACGCTCCACCTTTTAGCACAACCTTTTCCATACTAGACTTCCTTTGATGCCATTCTGTAGAAACCATTATTACCATTCCTGTAACACCATCTCTAAATAAACCTGAAGTAAAAATTACAGAGAGGACTGGGAAGTCTTGAGATGCACATACAGATTTGAACATGATCCTTGTCTGTCGTTAGGCCTGTATTATTTAAATAACAACAAAAAAATACAATTTGAAGTCATTGCTTTATTTATGATCATCATCTGAATCTAGCCAGTGTGAGAACTTCCTAAGTTACAAGATTGAATTAAATGTTATATTCACCCGTAGATGTAGCCGTTGTAGTTATCCCATACTCTGACGGCTGTGATACGGCCCTCTCCGCTCAGACTGTAGGACACGCCACTTCCTGAGCCCACAGCAGGGGAGTAGGAGTAGTACTGAGATTGGCCTGGGAAGGCAAAGAGATTCAAACATGAGCTCATTTCTTCATTCAAAATGAATTATTTCATATTATTTTTGTTTTGTGACTCAAACTGAACTAATAAAAGGATGTAGCACATTTTATGTTCACAGTACAGGTCGGCATACTGTCAAACTTAACACACATGCACAATTGTGATTAATCAAACTTACCATCAACCAGAACAGAAGCTATAAGCAAAGCGAAGAGGACAATGTATTGCATTCTGTGAAAAAAAATGTATAATGGGGCAGAATTATTTAACAAGAAATTGAATTTTTCCCAGAAGGTATTGAGGTAAAACTGAACATAGAAAAATAATCAGACTATTTACTTGTAATTTCTGTCTTCCAATACGATCACCAGGTGCCTGTGGACAGAGAAAGAAAACGCATCAGTGTATGTTTTCCTAAATGTCCTTCATTGAGAGGTGACTGTTAAAAATGAATGTAATGGCAATAAGAAGGAGATCGAAACAAACACTTACAGATGAAGAATCTCAGCGCGCTGTTTGTTAGTCACGGCTTTGGTGTGTGAAGCTTCACCTCCTTCCAGTGTTCTGAGTTTATCGTGGCCGCAATTCTGTTTTCATACCATTTTGGTAGCATTCTTTATTAATGAGCCCATCCGTGACAACAAACTCCGCCCTTGATGACCTAAATTGAAAGGAATCAATTTATGACCTTCTTATTTCCAGTTCTTGTGAAAAGAAATAGAGAATAAAAACTTTTACGGCAATGACTGATGGTAAATTGGCATATATGGCTCTCAACTCGTTTTTATTTTCAAAGATAGCCTTATAAGGTTATTTATTTAATTGAGGAAATGGATCAGCTTACCGGCACCTTTGCAGCTATTAACACTGGAAGCAATGCAACCTTGCAGGAAGTACTTAGAATAATTATTCAATTGCTGTAAATGACTTCTTGTTTCCCCATGCCTCCAGTCTTGATGGTAAACTAAGCTAATATTCTGATTCTTCATTAGACAAGATTGAGGAAGGTATCAATTTAAAAGAGAGAGAGAGAGAGAGAGAGAGAAAATGTGAGCACATTTTAAAATTTGTCACACTATTTCTTTAATCAGCGCGGTTCATTTCTGAGAAATAGCAGCAGTCATTTAAAATTTTGTGTAAAGATAATAATAAACTAAAGTTTTTTAAATGGGGCTGTCAAACTGATTCTTCTTTAAAAATGGAGATTAATCACAACACTTCAGTAGTTAATTGTGACAAATTGTATGTTTTACCGAATGCTTAAAATTTTATCATTTTGAATTTCACAACAGTCCATATTAACAATGGAACCAATGTATCTCGAATGGGAATCAAATGGATGCAAAGAACATGACATGGAATTATATTTAATATTTATTTCAACTCCACTAGGTTTGAGTAAAGCTGAAAATGTAAAAACTTGCCACACTGGGAAATACACAAAAGTGTTTTGGAGTTTTTTTTTTTAATTAAAAGAGCCATTCAGAAGTGAATTGTTAGGATGAATACAGAAAGATGACAAGTTAAGGGTGCGCCGAAGGGACAAAATAGCAGCGTTGTACACATTTAGTGCCAATAATAGTAAGAATATTAATCAACCACAATGAACGCGTAAAGCTGACTGAGCTAATTTAGATCAAATTACAGAAGAGCTCACAGATATGAGGAATACATTTGTGAAGGTATTTTCCTGTTTGTCTTGGAGGAAGTGCTCGATTTCTAAAAACTTTTCTGGAAAACTACAATGTAAAAACTCTTTAAGATGGAGGTTTTATTTTCATTTACTGTGTAAGGCAGTTGTTCTCATTCGGGCAAAATAAACAGGGATGTCGTCAAATGAATGTGGAAATAAGAAAAAGACAATTTTTCAGAGTTCAGAACATTTTCGAGGAGAGAGGAAAACCGACTGATGGAAATAATATGAAACCTTCTGAACCTAATCCTCATTAATGTTATTTCTATTCTTCATTTAAGAAGAAACGGGAGATAAAAGCATCTCAAACTAAAAATATGTTACACACAGGGCGGCACGGTGGCATAGTGGTTATCGCTGTTGCCCCACAACAAGAAGGTGGCAGGTTCGGTTTCCTCCCACCATCCAAAGACATAACGTTTGGGTTAACTGGTGACTCTAAATTGTCTGTAGGTCTGAGTGTGAGTGTGAGTGGTTGTTGGTCTCTGTCTGTCTCTGTGTGTTGGCCCTTTGACGGACTGGTGACCTGTCCTGGGTGACCCCACCCTCACCCAGAGTGGGCTGGGATTGGCTCCTGCACCCCACACGACCCGGAAACAGATAATTGGTAGAAGATGGATGAATGAATGAATGGATGTTACACAAAACACTGACCTAAAAAAATAGTGTTCTTGGAGAACAAACTAATGACCTTATTCACTTTATGAAGAATCTTCTAACTCCAGCTCAGAGCCCGCAGGTCTTCACACTGCTGTATGAAGTAAACATCACTTTTACTGTGGCTGTTTATGCGTCAGCTGACTGAAGGAAAATACACATAATGTCCTGCATGTTATTCCTCCTGACATTCCTCATTTTACCGACACATAACGAACCAATAAGTGACAACATACTTTCATTTTGCCGTTTATGTATTTCTTTATTATTCCAGAAATGTGAATTACAGTTCATTTCAACTTACTGCCCTGATAAGGGCATACTCCGACAGCATGTTACATGATAACAATACACCAAAAGAAGAAACAGCAGTATCACAGATGGTTATATATGTGTGTGATGCTACCATAACCCTGTGTTCTTATTAATGTCCAAATGTTGGCTATAGCTCAGATTTCCTCTCCTGCTCAGTTCCCAGAAGTGCTGTTTGCAGCCGGATACATGACGCTCCAGTGTGCTGCGATGGAGGTGATGCCTCCGTGGACTCGGCCGCTGATGAGGCGCAGCTCAGCTTTGCTGTGGCTGGCGTACATGTTGAAGGAGTGGCCTGAGGGCTGGCCTGCGCGCAGTGTGCGGCCCCTGTTAGTGGTGAAGACCACCGACTGCAGGTAGTGAGCGTACTTCCCAGAAACCTGGACGATGGCCTCGTCATCAAACAGCTGCAGCTCCTGGGGCTGATTGTATGTGTTGCCAACAACAGGGGACCAAGAGAAGCCGTAACGGAATTGGATGCTGATAAAAAAATAATAAAAGAAAAAAAAATAGACAAATGCAACACAAAGATGATACATGGTCTTTGTTTACAAATAAATCGGTTGCACTTTACTGCATAACATGGTAACATTAACAAGGAGAGGACAGAGAAAGAGAAGAGGAAGGAAAAGACACTTGCACTAGTTGACGTATCCCCCTTCCGCCTCAAATGCTGACTAGCTCGCATTGATTCATAGCTAAAAATAGTCCAATTCAAATCCAGCATTTAATCTTGTTTCAGTAATCATATCTTATTTTACAGAGGACACTGACAGAGTTCAGGATTTATTTGTTCAGTGGGAAGAAAACTTTTTCTGTCTTAAGATACACTCATACTTGATTTTGGCCTCTTCATAGAATAAAACCGGCTTTAGCTTTTTAGGCCAATATTATTTGGATTACATAAAAAATCATGCAGCATTGAATCATTGCTACACTAATCATCACTATAACTCTGTTTGATAATATATTTCGTACTCACCCGTAGATGTAGTTGTTGTTGACCTCCCACACTCGGACAGCTGTTATGCGTCCCTCTCCACTCAGACTGTAGGCGGTTCCACTTCCCGAGCCCACGGCAGGAGAATACGAGTAGTACTGACCTTGGCCTGCAAAGACAAAGAGATGCAAACATGAGCTGACAGGAAACTGTCTTTTAGTTAAATAAGAATAAGGGATTATGTGCAGCATTCATCGGACATTAAAATATTTATCCCTCAACTGATTAATGAAACTTACCAGCAGCCGTCACAACAGCTGTGAGCAAAGTGAACAGGACGATGTACTGCATTCTGTGAAACAGATTGATAAAGAGGCAAATTCATTTACCCAGACATCAGCATTTGAACCCAGCAGTTAATGAGTTAGAGGTGAACAGAGTGAATTTTAAAGTAGTCAGAACCTGTTAAATTTAATCCTTGCTAGAAGACCAAGAGATACCTGTTAAAAATGAAAGAAAACATGTCACATTCAGTATTTGTACCATCAGATCCTTTTTTTTTTTGGTTGTATTTTTTAATTAACAATCTGTAAATGATCTAATAAATCATAACAATTAACAGGAGAGGTTGTAAATAAGCAGATACTTACAGATTCTGATTTGTTTAGCTTCACCTTCTTTGGCTCTCTGTTGACCTGTGGAGAGGCCGCCACCTTATATTGTCTGCACGAGATTCCTGAACACAGGTGATGGGGTTTTTTTTTTTTTTTTTAATGACATAAGAATAGATTTCTACTTCCTGGTTGACAGTGGAGTCAAGGAAACATTCCTTAATGGTAAACATCCAAGCACATTTGAGTGATCACAACAAAACAGTGCGGTATGAGACTGAGACAGGGAATGTGATGGTGTGTCAACCAGGATCGTAAATACTTTATTAATCTGGGAGGGCAGTAAACTGTGAGTTTTACTGCTCCAGGATGTATGACTTTCAAAAAAGTTCTCAGAGAGTGAATTATGATAAGAAATGCAAAAATCTGCTCCAGGAACCACAATACTTCCTAAAAATGGCAGGTAATACAAACAGGTGGACAAATAGTGAAGCATAATATGCAAATTAAATGGAAGCCTCCAATTTAATCCCTTTTATTGGTTTTTGACCATAAACACACTTTTTTTTCATATATATATAACATTTACATTCTTCACATAAATAAATTGTGTAATTGCCTAAACCACTCAATAGTGTTTTTGTAAATGTTGTAGATTTCTCATATATTTTCTTTGTTCGATTATTAAATTCATCACAGCCGGTAATAATATGACTGGAATGTCTGCCATATGCCAACATTACATCTCCCCTTCTGGATAATGTAATACTTACATTTATAAAATAATCTTAAAAAGCAGTAACACACAGAGCTATCGACATAAAATCGGGTGTCATAAGAACATCGACAGTGTCTTTCCCTGATCGTATTGTTGTTTGCACAGAGGACTGATCAGTAGTTGGAGCACTGAGGGAGATCCTGATAGGTCAGTCAGACAATCTGAACACCAGCAACAATAAAGTAAAAAAATATACCCCAAGTTAGTTAAAGCAGAGGGGAACAAAAACCATTCTGGGAACAGAAAGACAGGAGCATTACATCTTCTATTTCATTTGTGAATTATAATTGTTGACAGTTGGAAGAATAGAAATGATGAGAACTCACCTCAGTGATTTATATTTTTCAGTATAATAGAAAAAAAAATACCTTTGTATAAGACAAAAAATATTACCAAGTTAAAAATCTAAGTTTAGTTCAACTGCTACTAGCAAATGAAATATATTAACAAAAATATGAACTAATACTCACAGTTCAGTATCGATGTGTGGTGACACGCCTCGGTGTTACTGTTACTGTACAGTGAAATGGAGCTTTTTAAAAGCAGATAAGTTAATGTTGTTCAATGAGAAATCAGATCAAAACAGCTAGGTGAGGTTTTTTGTTGTTAATCGACAATATGTCAAGAATACTTCTGACAGTCAACATGGCAACAGAACGACAATCTTTTCATCGATGAAAACCAGCTGTGCGATTTTTCTCATGCTACTTCCTTGTACATCAAACTTTGGGACTATAAAATAAACCTGTTTGATGAACAGGAATTTAAAACGAAGTATTTTGCTTTAGTTAAAGTTACATTGACTTTGATGGGAACGCAGCAGCATTTATTTGAGTTAAATTACCTCTTTTAAAGGAAAAACGTTAATATGCAGATTCTTTTTGGCCCCTCAGTCAGCGGGACGTCAGTCTGATGTGTCCCATTGTTCTGATTCCACTTCTTCATAACAGACAACATCTGGAGCAAAAGCAGCATGGATTATCGTACCAGGCAGTCTCCCAGGAAGTGACAGCCATTTTGCTTCTTTTCTTATCACCCTTGCCTGTCATAACATTGGATTTAACAGGCTCTTCCTTTGCCCATGAAATTCAGTCTGCACATACCACATCTCTATTTAGTTGAAGCGTAAACGTTTCTGCAAGGACTCTTCTTGGAAACCAATTCTTCAAGGGGGAATTTAAAAAAAACAAACTCTAATTTAACCATCTGTGATGGTCAAATCAAAACACAATTGTGTATATAATGTTACATGACTCTCATGCAAAAAAATGGGTTACTTATTAACTGCTGCCAAATGTAGCCATGTTGTATTACAACAAAAAGTCAGCGTACTGACAACGCACTGACATTCAAAACTTAATTAAGGTCAGATTCCTCCATCAATCCATCAATGAAGCACACACACACAAATAAATCACACTGCTATCTGAAGGAAGATAATCAAATCAATCGTAAGTCCTTGCACAGGAAAGGATTGATATTCCGATGTTTATTTTTTCTTATGGAAAACATTTCCCACTTATAATTTTCCAGTAACGGTCTGCTGAATGTTCCATGCTTGGTCTTTATTTTTTTAATCTGCTCTGCAGGATTAGAAAAGAGGAACAGCAGAGGAAATGCCTCGATAAATGAGCTGTTGGTGTGAACAGGCAGGCTGCAGCTCGCATGAATACTGACGAAGCATCACAAATTTATAGAACGAAAAATAATGAACATCGCTGTGTGATTCTTACTTTCTGTGTGCCAAGCATGAGTCTATAAAACGCCCCATAACTGTAGAATAAATGAGAAACTGTCTGCTAGCACTTCCCCCTGATCAACTCAACAGTTATTATCATGCAGTTGTTGTGTTCACATTCTGTTTTGTTGTCCCAAAGTGGCCAGAAGAAGGAAAACACTGTATACTGTTATTTAGAATATATTTACCCTCAACAGAATCCTGGAATAAAGCTTGATAAAGAACAGAACATACAAGACTTCACTTTTAACTTCAGTTTGACTCAACATTTGTTTTTTGTTAGTTTTTTTGATAAAACTCATTTCTTGAATGCAGCCTGTGGCATACCTCCATGCAACGCACCTTTTTCATAAGCAAACCATTAAATCTTCTTTTCTCCTCAATTTGTTTAACACTATCAGGAACTCCTCATTTTAGTTGGGTTCTGTTTTCTTACAAACCCCAACAGACTCTTCTAAAACTCACTAACTAACTTTTTTTCCCCCCCAGACAATCAGAGTCATCTTTTACATTAATTATAGCCTCAGTCTAACAAAGTGCTGCAGCCTGTGCTGCTCCTCTCCGTGTGCCCGGTTCGGTGTAATGAACGCTGAGCTGCAGGAATTCAGGCGATGAAACTCAATGCAGGTTTAGAATTACTGTGCTACAGTGGATGGCAAAGCTTCTTGTTATACGGTACGTTAACACATCTTTAAATATCCCATTAAAATAAGCCGTAAAGAAAGTGCAAAAGAGGCATGTATGAAAATCTGCAACCTGCTCTGAAAGGAAACATAAGTAGCCCAAAGCTGGGACGTTATCTCTCTGGAGCTTCCGGAGCTTGTGAATTAAAACTTCAAAGTCTTTTTGGATTTCTAAAAACATGTGCGTGACAGCTACAGCTCTCACATCCGCAACTTTGACAGGAAGCGTTTTCAAGTATCCACAAAAATAGCAGGCAAAAAAAATCTTCCATAATCCAAATCAACACGGACACAGAGACTACGAGCTTTGTAGTCTATCCCTGTGTGTTCTCCAATTGTCCGCTGAACAGGCCCGGGCCAAATTGTATTTTAAATCCTCCGCTCAACGCTGTCTGATAATGCCTGAGGTTATTTCACAAGACCCGCGGTGCCAGCCAATTATGTACAAGAGGATTTCCAGTGCAACGCTGACCCAGGTGTAAGTGTCACACCAGCAGAGTAATGATCACTCCGTCATCCCGGCCCTGCCACAGCATCTCCCCTTCAAACGCCACCTTCCCGTGTTTCCTGGCTCTCATCAGGATCCCCACCACCTTGTCGGAGATTCGAACGTATCGTTCAAACAGCTCCCCGAACGTGATCCGGGTCCTTCCGTCTGGGTCCGGATCCGCCATAGTCCTGATCACGTAACACATGTCGGCGATCTCGCGGTGGATGTGTTGCTCGGCGCGTTTGGCCCTCTCTGCTGTTTTCGTGCCCTCCTTCGGCCGCCCGTAGCCCTCCTGGCCCTTTTGGAGGCGCAGAGACATGGAGTAATCGTAGTCAAAGTACTCGCTGAAAGGGTTCTGCCTCTGGTTGACCGTGTGCTCCGAGGCCCAGTTCTGCCAGCGACCCTTGAGGTTTCCCACAGCGCTGTATTTCTTGGAAAGAGCCTGAATCTTGTTGGCCTCCTCAGCTTCCTTTTTGTACCTAAAAGGGTAAAACACACTAAATCTATTGAAAGTAAAAGAAGCTGTGATATGTGATAAATTTTTTAACCTTTAAATTTTACCAACCACATAAGAAGCCGGTGGATAATAACCCAACCCAGAGCTGACCTCAAAACTCATCACCATAACTCACAATCATATCCAGATGACATGATGTTTGACCTCACCAGCCAAAATGATGATGATGGAATTAGGTATTTTCCTGACAGTTAAATTTGACCCCCCACCAGCTGATACTCACGTTGAGGCAGACGGTCTTTTAATCTTCACTGCTGATTCAGAGTCTCCCTCACTGTTGTTCAGCTCATTTTGAGGATCCTCTGTGCCTGTTTTCGCCTTTCCCGCCTCAGGATGTCCATGTTCCTCTTCCTCTTTATCTACACCCCTTCTGTGTGTCTCTCCTCCTTCTCCGAGCTGCTGCTCTTTCTCCACCTGCTTCCAGCTTTTGGTGAGCGACGACACCATGCTGGAACACTTCCTGCGGCGCGTGGGCGAGCTCTTCTTCTTCAGCAGCCTGTCAATCTCGTCTGCCGATGGAAGAGCTTCCCTCTTGATCTTCTCTGTCAGGAGCTCGATGCCTGCACCTTTCTCCTGAACCCCGCTGGTCACAGTCTTCACCACCTGCTTCGTCTTGATACGAGACTCAAGCGGCGTCTCGGCTGAGGTCACAACCTCCTCCAACTTCTTCTGAGGGGTTGATTTCTTTTGAGCTTCTTCCAAAGTAGCGGTGTTATTTTCAAAGATTTCCGTTTTCTGGATTTGAGAGGTAGGGGTTTCTTTGGGGACCCACGTCTTCCTCTTCTCCTCTGTTGAGCCTCCCAGTGAAGATGGGGCCCAGCCGCTGGGTTCGTTGGCCTGCTTCGTCTGGTTCTCCGTCACCCACTTCTGCCAGCTTCTCGTCAGGCCGCAAACCATGCTAACGGTGCGGAGCTTCTTGATGTTCTTGTTGGTGGATGGTTTCCTGGGGGACCCTTGGCTGCCATGTTTGTCAGACATAATTATTTCGATTTAGGTGTCAATTTAAGCAACAACTGAGTGAGCTGTCAGATTTACTCAAACACATTAACCTGGTTGATTTTCTGTCTATTTGTCGAACGTTTTCTTCCCCTTCCTGCTGTCCACCCTCACGCTTACAGCTCCAGCTCTAAAATGGGGAGGGTGAACCCCAAGATGACTGTGGAAACTATTTCTGTCATCCCAGGCTACAGACCTGATCGTCTTTCACTGACACTGGTCAACCCTGCACACTCATGTTTCATCACAGAGAGTGGAGCTTGTAACTCGGGGCAAACAGGGCAGGAAGTTCAGGAGTTTAACCAGCGAGTTCACGGAAACATGAAAAGACCATCAGAGACAAACCGCCAGCTCAGAATGTCCCTGATTAATTTTCTATCTTACAAGGATTTTGTATTAAATCTTTTGAAAAATTTATGAAACATTTAGTGACTCACTTCAACTCCACATTCTCAAAAAGACAGAGCTCCATATATTTTCATGACCTTCCACGCTGGGAGATAACGAAATGATCTTGTGCTCATGTCCTTTTATCATAATGTCTTTTCCCAGTGGCTGGGGTTGTATAGTGTTCGCACTATTTTATTTAGAGCGAGTATTTTTAAGTTTTCTCTGCCGCTGAGAGCTGATGTTGGCGACGGTCGCTTCACCCATCATTGTGCTTACAATGCGAGAGGTTGGACTAGTTCATCTGATGTGAAAAAATTTAATTCAGCTGAAGTCCAGTGTTTGTTGGAGTAAAAATGAACGTAGTTATTTTCCACCTCTGGGAATTATTGTGACTGTTTTTCAGCGAAACGTTTCATCGTCTGGCTTCAAGATCAAATTTACAAAACCACGCTGAAATAATAAAATCTGTTGAAAATGTTGTTGAAGCCCAATGCAAGTAGTTCATATCAATATATTGTATTATTAATCATTTAAGCCAATATATTTTTATGATCCTTTTGGACCCTTTAGCCGTAAAATCTCAATCTAAAGTAGCTATCAATATCAAATAAATGTAGTGAGGGAAAAAAATCATCATCAAACAAAAGGAACAACATTAAAAGTGGACTGAAAATGAAAAAAGTAATCGATAAGAAAAGTGAGAATGCTTTGTAGCTGTAGTGTCGAAACAGGTGAGTAAATGCCATTTAATTTTAGTGGAATGGCGTCACTGCTCATGTTGTTTCCTGTTTCCTGCAGAGGTTTGATGACAGAAATGGGGAGATTTTCATGAGTGACATAAGAGACATTTAGCCACAACACGAGGAAAGAACGAGAAAAGTTCAAATGCAGAAAAACAGACCACACCCTCTGTCTGGCACCTACAAACCATCCAACTGGGTCAATAACTTCAAGTATTTAGTGCAGAAAACAGGATGTCAAAGATCGTAAAGGAAACAAAGTGAAGAGAAAATCAGAATCTCCTGGAAAGTGCTATTTTACTAAAACATCCTTCTTGTCAAAGAAAAGAAAAGACAAGAGAGAGCTGCAAGCACGACGGAGATACTTAATACAAGATGAGAAAGGAAACACAACTTTGGCCGGGGGAAGAATGTGATACCTGGAGGGGATCTAGATCTCCTGCTTACGCATGAAGTGGTTTAGTCTTGCAAAGCAGCTGGTGGTTTGATTTCAGTTGACTTACTGAAGAGCAGCCTGCCGTCATTCAGCATCGTTAACATCAACACTGTCCTCCTGAAGATTTCAGCTTGGACAGAGCTGTTTATTGCCGCTTTAAGAGCTGCACTTAACGTGAACATGCAGAATGCAGTTTTAGGTGTTTTAATATCTGCGGCAGAGGGACACTGGGGGTTTATAAATAGAGCTTGGCACGCACATTCACACGGACATGAAGTTGCAGCTGTTTGCAGTCTGTCTGTGACTCATCGAGCATCAGGACGTCTCAGAGAGGAAGCTTCATGCTCCTCCACAAGGACAAACAGCTGCATTACACTTTCATTTCTTCGGTTGCAAAAAAAAAAATCCTGCCAGCTTCCTTGTCTTATTTTTAGTTACAATGAAAATCATGAACACAAACTGCAAAAAAAAAAGAGCCCACAAGTTTCCTTGTTTAAAGTCACAGAAGAAACAGTTTTACTGCTTATGAATCCAACATTTTATTTGGAAGAGGAGGGATGTGTTATCTGTTCGTTCTAAAGCTCCACCGTCTCCCTTTAAAATCACCTCATTACACTCTTTATGTTCCCTGACAGTTTGCTCCAGCTCATCGTTCAGGCCACACAATGTTTTCACTGTCTCGAACTGGCCCAATGTCAGCAACAAAAAGCCTGGATCACACACCAAGAAAGCTGAAACAAATCAAACAAATAAACCCAAACTCAGGCCTTGGAAGAAGACAAAAGAGAAATGTTAGCAACGAATTGCTGAAATTAGGCTGCGGCCCAGTTTACTCCTCAAACTGTTGGAAATTTCTGTCAGATGTGTTTCCTTTCCAACTCTGTCCACTAGCTCCAGAGACCAGATGCCAAATCATCCATCCCTAATCTGAAGTGCTTGTCCATCAGGGTAAATAAGACACAGTCTGTCACATCCATGACCCGCTTCTCAAACCCTGTTTGGCTTCCTAATTAGCACTTTTCGAGCGTAGCTGTGTATTAACCTCAGAGGCTGCTCATAGCTGATACAGTGAACAGGTAGAACCAATCATCCATCTTTAACCCTCACAGCTAAGCTTTCATGAAATAGGAACAATTGGTTCCATTATTTAAGTTGTTACATAGCAGTACAGCATGGCAGACTGACCCAGTAAGAGGCATTTCTATTTTAAATTGATCCTGGATATTTGAAAATAGATGCAGGGTTAGCAGTGTACCAGTAGAGGTCACTATGATTTCAGTGTTGGGCCAGTATAGTGCGTTACACTACAGTACAAAGATCTCAGCTGCCCTTTATGTCTAAATCTTAAGTTCAGGCACCACCACGTAGAAGTGTACTTTGAATTAGAGCTCAGTAAACTGCTCAGCTTGTAATATTCAGCTCCTTTAGGAGTATGGGGTTCTGAAATTTGGATAATAGATGAAAAATAAAACAAAACAGGATCTGTTGATGTGTAGATGAGATGATTGCTGAGTTCAATCAGACTTTCCGGGCATCGACGGAACAATGTCTTCAGGTTTCACTCCTCCTCAGCATTTCAAAAAGATATGTTTGCTGCAAGTAGGAAGTGGGTACGTTTCTTCAATAACTGGCTGCTCTGATGATCTGGGCCAAATAAACCAGGAGGTCCATATCCGGAGAGAGCACACCTGTGTTTCCTGCTCCCTCTCAATGTCTGCACTGTTAGGACAGCTTTGTTTACTTCCTCACTAGTGGATTGTTGTCTTGGCCGTCCACATTAATTGCACAGGAATGCATTTTATGAGCATCTCTCCAGTTTGTTTCGCTGACCTCCATATGTGATGCTGATTCGGGTTGTGCTTCGGGAGACTTTCTTCTACGTATTTGTGATGTTGTTGCAATGGCAGGATCAAAGTCCTTGCAGGAGACATTCAGAGCTATGATCTAGATTGGAAAATTAGGTTTATTTCACAGAGTTTATTTGCAAGAATGGTAAAAAAAAACCAAAACAAAACCCACTAAAAAGAACAGCTGTAACCAGGATTGAGAGGATTTTTTTTGGTGCTCTTTTCCAGACACAATAACAATAACATCTGTAACTGTCAAACATATTGCTGTTGACAAATCATCTGAAATAACTACAATGAACTGCACTTTTGATCCATCTGCGGAGGGTTGTTGCCTTTCCCCGATGCTGACCTCAACAAGGAAGCCAGCCGCACAAATCTGTCCTGGCCCATGAAAAGTAAACCACGATGTAATCCACTAATACTTCCTTCCGAAGAGGCTGTATGTTATTGTTTGGCTGTGCCACTTGGCCCTGATAAATAAAGATTGGAGAGACAGTAAATTAAGGTTAGCTCAACACAGGGGTCAGTGAGGGCCGACCAGGACGCTGAGAGAAAACCTGGTCTCCTGCAGGGGGTGAACTGACAGGATGACGGAGAGCGCCGCCGGAGCCAGACGAACCCATCAGAGGCTGAAGGAGGGTTAAAGGTCCCCGGTCTGGATTTATGTGGCAGGTTTCACGACAACGTCTTACACAATGTAGAGGATGGAAGCAGAAAGACGAAGGAATACGATTAAAGATAAAAACAGAAGCTCTTTTAAGTGGTAAGTGTTTACAGTAGAAACTCTGCACTGCACTGTTTAATGTTCGATGTGTTTTACTCTCACTGATAGATGCTGATGGTTCTTTGGCCCCGTGCTGCTTTAAACTAAATGCTACATCGTCTGACACTGGATGCCGACACGACGATGTGTGGAAGGTCGAAGCTGTTTGACACGTTCATTATTGGGTTGATTAGCATGCTAACGAGCATTAAACACATAGTACAGATGAGACTGATTGTAATGTCACCAATTTCATGTAAATAATAATATAAACGGATGCATTTCACTGTAGTTATTTGGGAGTGCAGCATGAGCAATGTCCAAATTAAAGCGTAAATGTGTAAATAAACCAAGAGGTCTGTCCTGAAACACACTGATACACGTTTTAACTCATGAAATAAAGGCTGCTAAATATTTGAAATGATTATATTTCCTACATGTCGAACCCCGAGGCCTGTCGTCGATCAGCCCGAAAGAAAGCACGTCACTCTGCTACTCATCGACTAACCCTGGATACCAACAGCTGCCAGAAGGAGATTCAAGTCACTAAAGCTTGCATTCAGAGTAATTCCTGGGTCTGCACCCATGTCTTACACTTTAATGCTTTCCTTGGACCAACGCAGTGGTCTTGCGGTTCCCCGGCGTAGGAACAAGTTACCGAATGCTGTCAGGGGCCGCCCTCTCTGTCCTCAACAATCTCCCAAAGGCTCATCTCTTCCAAGAGCAACTCTTGGAAGGACACCTTTAAAACCCCAACATGCTTCGCAACCACTTCCTCTGCATTTTGGCACAACCTTTTGTCGGATCACCTTCCAGTTATTGAATACTTAATATTTATCCCAAGACTTCCTACTGGACTCAAGCTTTATTGATTCAAGCCATTTTCACTCATCTTCTACCGGTTATCTGTTTCTGGGTAGTGGGGGCCACTGGAGCCAATCCCAGCTCACATTGGACGGGGGTGGGATCACCCTGGACAGGTCGCCAGTCCATCGCAGGGCCTGTAAGTCGCTTTGGACAAAAAGAAACATGTCAAACAAACTTTCTTTGGGAATTAACAGGACCATCATCAGAGAAGCTGGTCCAGGATCCACAAGCTTCTTTTCCCTTTAAATGTCGCTTTACGTTGCGGTAGCTTATTAGCAGTTCTCCTCTTAATTTCACTTTTGCTTTGATTAAAAAAACAAAACAAAACAAAACTATCCAAAATTAGAAACATCATGATAAAATAAACAAGAACAACCACATTACAAAATCAATTTTTAAAAAAAAATATAATAATAATAATATTGGTGATCTGCACGTTGGATATTCTGTATTTTAAAGATAATGAATATGCTAGTCAGCCATGTCGGTTATTTGTTTTTGAGACATGCTCTTGTTACCAGAGGACTTATAAAAACATGTTACTTCTGGCTCACATTGCATCAGTCAGCAATCACACTTCATTATTTCAGACCACAGCAGCCTCTGGAGCAACAACTGGCGACACACTTCTCACTTTTAACGTTTACTTTTAAGACATTATGGACACTGAGCTCTGAGATCAAAACCCCCAAGTTGGAGCTGTCCATTAAATCTTTATTTCTTTATCCAACATATCATACTTTTTGACTTCCATACTGGTTTCCCATGTTTTTTTAGGCTAATTTATGTCATAATAAAATGTCAGAGGAAACGACAAATAATATAACACTTCGCTGTATGAATAAAAAAAAGCAAATGCTCCGCTTGCTTTAACTTCCCAGGATGTCTAAATCTGATTTATAGTCTCTCTGGGATTCATATCAGCTGATTCAGCCTTTACTTAAATCCAGAAGAGACTCAAAATTTACAGCTGATACTTTTAAGCTCTTAGGAAATCCATTCAACTAAACAGCCTCCGTGTTATTATCAGTTTGAATGGCTCCTGCTGAGGCCTGCAGCCTCTCTTTGCTTCACACCCTCTGTGTACACCAAGCGTCATCCTGACTCCCACACACCATCACTCATATTCCGCTCCCTTTGTGTTTTCCGAGATGAAGGAGTCTCTCACCTCCACTCACGTTTACATTCTTATTTTACTCCATTTATTTTGCTAAGCCACGGGAGTTTCTGTTCAAAACCAGCATTGCAAAATTCCAAAATTGCTTTGTAATTGCAAGTTAAATAATCTCAGCGTTTTTCCTCTCCGTGGTTGGACAGAACATCTGTTAAACTGATAATAAACGGTAACCATTTCTATACTGAGGTCAAGATGATAGATAGAAATTAGCTTTTGGTAGTTCATACAACTTTCTAGATTTGGAAATCATCAAAATGCATCAATGTGACATATTGTATCATTTCAATAACATGCTGAAGAAAAACAGTGATTCTCCTTGTGCGCAATCGAACCCGTCATAAATCTTCAGGGACCGCAGGTCTGCTGCAAAAAATGACTTGGAAGTGCACGCACTGATGTCAACATTTAATGGAGTGATTTCAGGGCGACTTGCATTTGATTAATGTGTGAGTTCATTACCTGCTGCACTTTTAGCGCCATACTTTGTGTGGTGGCAGCTTTCTTAAAACACTTTGCTTCATCAGCGGTTGATTCTACGCCAAGAACGTCGTTCCTCTTTGTTGCTGCTCTCAGCGATTGCCCCGCAACATGAAAACATTTCACAAAGGGTCATTCATTTTAACGCAGACAAAATGATGTCACTGTCACAGAGAGCCAAAAATTGAGCTCTTTTGAAAAAAAAAAATAAAATAAAAAATCACAATTACACACGTAATTGTACAGATGTGCAGTAAACTAAACACATATCCACCAAACGGTGAAGATAAGTGATGGCCTTCCAGCCTTTACTGGAGACAGTTGCGAAACTGCGAAAACTCTAAGATAAAACAACAAATTCAACCATTATTGCAGATAAAATTTAAGTTGTGTGTCTCGCAGGTTTACATTTCAGTTAATCCATGAAATTTTTGTGTGATCACAGTGACCTCGAAATCTAATCAGTTCATTTTTGTTTTGGTCCAACTTAATGTCTTTGTCAAATCTGAAGAAATTTCCTCACAAAGTTACTGAGGTATCATGTTTGCGGGATGGACACTGTGTGAAAACATAATGGCTCTGGCCCAGGCCGTCGCCGGCACAGCAGCATAAACACAGAAGAAGCCAATGCTGGCAGGAACCCTAAACTTGGATCTATCTAATGACCCTTGGGAGGTGACTCCAGAGGTCTGATTGAAAAGGGACTATTTCTCGTTTGACTTATTTTCAAGTCTAGTTTCAAGTCTTCAATGCAACATGATGTTCAGATTTTAAATTATGGCCTAAAAAAAGCAGGGCAGCTATCCTATGATCAAAAGACAGTACCAGAAACAACGACCTGACGGAGAAAGCACAGAGCTGGTCAGCTCCACCTCTCACTCCTCTTCCGCTCTTCAGTTCATCGTAGCTGAAGTTTGTATAAACCCTGTTTTAACATGAATCTATAACATCAGTGACTTGCAGCCATTTTCCTGCTGATTTGTTAACCCTGCATTTCATTTCCTTCAACAGGATAGAAATTCCTAATATCTCTGATTTGGGATGGAGTGCGATAGGATGGGGATTGGACTAATGCGGGTGCAGCCAGTGAAGTTACTTCAGATACAGGGCGATGCTTCACGACTTGGAAAGATTTAAAACCAATGAATCAAAGGGGCAAGGGAGACTGCCACTTTGTGTTAGATAGAAATGTAATGTGTCCAGAGTGTAAAATAATAAAATAAAATAAAAATAAAACAAACTACTTCCTGGCGGAAGACCAAAGAAAGGCTTTTCTTGGCTACTCACACAGTTTTCCATAACCTGCCTACATCCGGATTTGGTTCATAAACTGGGATGAACGGAAGTATGCGGACCTGTGTGCTGCCTTTTCGGGTCCATAAAACCCAGACTTCAGTCTAACAACCCTGGAGTGTACACAGGAGTTCACTGATCCGTTACACCTCCTTTCATGCAGCAGCTGCTGTTCTTTTTTTTTTTTTTTGTTCAGTCCTGTGGTGTCGATGAGACCAGCAAGCTTTTGCTTCACAGATACTGATCCCATGTTTTCTTTTCTGGTGACAATCAGCAGCTTTTTGGTCCAGTGAATGAAATGACTAATTTAGTGCACGCACAATGCAACTTTTGATGTACGACTTTTCTGGCAACTTTTTCTCCGTCTCTTGCTGGCTCTGATCCTGCAGGTATCAAATAAAAATAGTCTGTGCTAAAACAGAATGATTAGATTGGCTATACAAATAATTTATATGAACGAGCAAAGGCTGAGGACATGCTCTATTTTTACTTTCACTTCCTTTATCTTTGTCTCCTCAATAATTGTATTCATTTCCACATGAGCGGTTGGTCTCTCTGGGGATTCAAGGGCCCTGAAAGTTCATACTGCAGGTACTGTATTCTGTAATATCTGATTTGGTCCACGTCCAACACTGTCCGTCTGCGTGCAGCCCGGGGCCCCCCACCTCCCAGTGGGAGTCTCATCGGCTCAGCAGCCCTCAGCTCTTCCCCTGTTAACAGGAAATGATCCACTTTCAGACGGGGACATAGCTTTGGATGCGAGGAGCTGACGTATGTGCGTGTGTGCGTGCGTGTCGGGATGACGAGAATGTCCAGTGGAGACAAAACTTCCCCGAAGTTTAGAAGTGGCTTTCAGTACCTCCTGTCCTCACAATCAACAAAGGACAAAGCTGAAGACCCACATGGGTGTTGGCCAGCTTGAGCGGACCCACTTCACAGCCCGCTGCCTGAGACTCTCTATGAAATGCATTCCAGCGAGGGTGTCGGGTCAGCGCAGACGCTGAAGGACACGCAGCGGTTTGCAGGCTGCGGTAATTTGTTTAACCTTTGATTAGGCCCAGGAATGTCAACTATGAAGACGCACTACAGGTCCCGACAGCATCCTTTGACACTTTGGCAATCTGTCATTGCCACTTGCGAGCAAGCAAAGCGAGTCACCTCTCGAGACAATAGCCTCTCCACCTACTCGGCGGGTGGGGGTCCTAATCTCTGCACCATCTGGTTCGATCCTGAAAAAGACGGAAGAGACCGTGTCTGTTTATCTACCTGATTTATCTCTTCTCTTTCTGCGCCAATAAACTCGCTTTGTGCGACACACAGTACAGTGCAGGAAGATTTAAACTGATGCTGAAGATGTTATCATGAAAGGTTTTTTTTTTGGTTTGTTTTTTAAGTTAGTGTGTCTGCTTAGGGAAAGATGGAGCAAACCTTGGGAGTCCACAGTTTAAATCTTCGTCTATCATCGCATCATTTCGGGCTCAAAAAGTACAGCCTAAACGCAGATTGAAAACATTAGTGCATCACATGCTCTTTTATTTAATCTAGTACCACAACACTGACCACATGTTACAAAAGATGTTTAAATAAATCCGCAAATCTAGAACTGACTGAGGTAAAAGCAGAGTTATCAAAGGCACATTTCTCCAGGGTTATTATCTTAACTCCTATGTTTTATGCTCAACTTCAAAACACCATTGTACTTCTGGCAAAGTATAAACAGGAAAAAAAAAATAAAAAATTTGCCTTCCTCAGGAAAGCTGATTTACATACACACATTAAATTATACAATTTTAGTATGCTAATAAACATGTCAATTATAGTAATACAAGTTCCAGATACACTTTATCTTCTTGCAGCATGTACCTTTAGTAAATACTCCACAGTAGATTCTGTTGTTAGAAACAGGAGGATATAAAATATGTGTTCACACGGATCACTTGGTGGAATCATTAATTTCATGCGTCATATCCAACGCTGGCTTGTTTTTTCTTTCTTTTTTCCCCCCTAAGCGGCATTGATGAAAAACAGAAATTGGCTGCAGCGTCTTGACATGTAACACAATAATATGTCTTTAAAAGATATTTTGGATGCAACTCGTCTTAATGATCTGCTGTCTGTCTGAAGGTCAGAGGTCAGAATATGAGGAAACTGACAGGACCAGACGTGGAGGGGTTTTCTTTTCATGTCCTCTAAATGTTTGTGACTGATGATATGGCACCGCACGCCAGCTTAATATAAGCATCTACATCTGACACGTGATTGCAGAAGGTTCACAATATGGTACATCACCATGACGTTTGGTAATATGCTGCATATTTCTGAAAACATCAATTACTTGTACATGGAAATGTGCATTTTCTAACCCCCGCACGCACAAGTGTAACATACCTCTAATTAAATTCCACTGAATTAATGTCCCTGCTTTTGCTGTTCAGCAGAGGTAAGGTGATCACTCAAAATCTGAACCTTGGCAGGTGTTGGATGTTTCTCAGCCAATAATAAAGGCAAAAGGATCTGAGTCCAGAATCTAATCCAATAATAACCTCACATCTTGAACTCTAAAAATAATCACACTCTGCAAGGACAGCAAGTCTGTAACTGCCAACAAACGCTGCAAGTGACCCTCGTAACTATTACCGAGCGCACATCATCACTCGTATTCAAGGTCACTTCAAAACTGTGTGATACATGATGCAGAAAGAAATTCATTATACACCGTACAGTACAAAAGACATTTTTATCTCACTTTAGATATTGTATAAAGTTGGAGTAACAAAAATAGTACTAAAAATATAACACAGTTGCAATATTTATGAGCTGTATTCTGTGAGCAACAACTGAATTAAAAAAAGACAACAAACATGTCTCTCATTCTCTCAAGCGTTCCAGATATGTTCTCTCCTGCAGGTTAAGAGTCACTGCAGCTCTCTGACAGCTGCTTCGCATTCAGGAGAGTTCAAGTCCTCTGTATTATTTCGACACGGGTCCCCTTGAAAATGGAAACTACGTGTGCTGACGACATGATCTTATATAGTGCTCAATGCGTGCACAGAAAAAAACACACACCTGAGCACATTTGTCCGCAAACGTGTCTGAATGTGGTTTTGGAAGAGAAATCAGTTCAGGTGAAGCACATCGTTCTCAGTCTTCCTCCCCCACAGCTGCTTTTCAGCTCAATGAGGGGAAAGGGTATGAAGCAACAGTAGCACAGAAGGATCAGCAGCTCTGGTGAAACCAGGGTGAATAAAATGATTTACTGGATGACTCCCGGGGGCCAGCGAAATGAGATGAGACGAGAGGATAAAATAAGAGGCGTCCCTCTAATGTGCTACATAGTCGTTCAGAAGTTGAAGGTTCATGAGTTCAGACGACTAAGAGAAGTCCAGCGGGCGGATCATCATGGCTGTGGCTTGTAGCGAGTAGCTCGGGCCCTTGAAGTAGTGCCACTTGATACCGTTTAACTTGCCTATGTGTTGTCCTTGTGTGAAGTACATGCCGTTAAGGTTGGACGGGCCACAAGCGTCGAACCACCAACCTGAAGACAGAACAGGGACACAGATGAGGCCACATTGTCGGATTAAAGAACTGGGCAGCTCTGTCGTTCGTCATCTGAGCAAATGTATAACTCCAGATAAAGGACACTGAAGCGATCTACTTGTTTCGTTGCAGTACTGATGAAGTCACCTCAATCATAAATTCTGTCCTTGGTAAAGGTTGAAATGTTCCCATGGCCTCTCCCACTGCTCCGTGGCAGTAATTCAGACACCATTTCACTGCTATCTGCTCAATGTGTTACTGTCACCGGGTTCAGTGGCGTGCCAGTACCTGTCGCTGAACATGTTTTGCGCCTCTTTCTATTTAAAGCAAAGAGTGAATGTGCATGAACAACAGGGGAACGTCGGAGCAGTAAATGGCATGAGGGAAACGTTTCTTCTCTTCCCATTTAAAGATTTCCCTGAAACACATCTGTTACTGAGAGACGGAGCAAATATTCTGGGACTCGGAGGACATTTTTTAATATGCAACTTACGCCACATTTTGGCTTCCTGTCTCTTTCAGAATTGATTTTAAAATGTCACCGGCTGTTTACAAGGGCTGTGACAATGGTTTCGCACCTTTATACTTCATGGGCTGTTTCACTCATATGGAGAGCCAGCCAGTATATACTGGATGTAAAATCTAATCCATCCTAGTTATATGTCATCAATCTCTCATCTCTGCTGTGGTTAACACACCCTCACTGGTACAGTCAGATATAGAACATATGCGAGGCATGGCATGTGTCAGTCAGACTGACAGATGGCAGCACTTCACTCTCCTCCTCTGACAGACCTGAATACCACTGCTGGCCACAGTGTGACATTTCAGCATTCAGGGCCAATGTTCTGCTCACTGCTGGCGGGGATCACACAGATATAAATTTCATACTTGATTGCTGCTTCATCAAAAGACATGACGACGGTGCGGCACAGAAACTGGTGTACATCTACTTACATTTCCAAAACGTCACATAATTTCAAAATACCGGCACCGGTGGGAGCTGAATATGAAATTGAACTTGCACTGTTTTAATTATTTTTACATGAAATTCAAGGAGAACTAGTCCTCAGGCTGGAGAACTGTGTCAGAGGAGACACTACACCTGCTGTCTTTGTACCAGGACCAACGTTTTGAAAGGTTAAAGCTGCTGTGGTGAATGTTTCCAATTGGAATGAATGACTGTGCTTGATATGAAACACACCGCCCAAAGTGACCATTCAAGTGAATGTGATAGCCCGATCTACAATGTCCCTCAGCTCTCAGGTTTTGTTTTTTTTTTTTTTTTTACGTTTTTTAGTGTGATTTTTTGGTTTTTCCTCAGTTTTTATTGTTCTTGTTCAGTTTTACAGTCATAGTCATTCCAAATTTTATTGTACATTAATGCTATGTCAATACTGTTTTCTGCTACACCTGACTGGCCAATTACAACCACTAAATAAAAAATGTGAATGACAGTGAGCTGTGCAATCATCAATAGAGGCTGCAGCTCACACTGTATTGTCAGGAAGTAGACAACAGCATCCATGATGCTGCGTCTCCTACTCACCACCTCTTGCCTGTTGATAAACCACAGACCAGACAACCGCTGTCACACACATAAATATTTAATACCCAGAGCAGCAATGGTTTGGGATTTATGAGAAGTGTTGTATCTGTTTCCAGGCTAAAGGTTTTTAATGACTTGTAAAAGAAGGAAAAGAGCAAAAACAGATAAAGGGATCCCCCCTTCCTCCTACTGTCAGTATTTTATCCCTACTGTATGCTCTGCTGCTTGGTAAATATATACATTGTGTGTGTCCGTATTAGATCCTCCTCCATATTCTTAACATGCCATGCTGTGGTTCTCCTCTTAAATGTGGCAGAGAAGTATTTGCCTCTTGTATACTCCAGACATTTACGTCATTTAATTTCAGCCCTGCTCTGTATATGCAGTAAATAAATCCAAATTGTATTGTATATAGTATATCTGGTACAGTTCTGACCAGCCTTGACTCAGGCTACATGTTGTCATGCTTCTCCTTCATGGCTGTCCATAGTTAGTCTATGAATCCAGAGGAGAAGGGGTGTTGATCAGCGATCATATGCCAGTTCCCTTGAAGTCGCTGCATTCACAATGACCTAAGAGGTAATGCTGAACTTAAATCTGCTCTTAGAAATGCTTGATTAGTACCAGGTCAGGACTCCACAGCAGAGGAGTGCCATGAGGTGACAGCTAGGGTCGCTGGGTTCTACTTACACAGCAGGAGAAGTAGGAGTCACTTTAAATCTCTTTGACACTTGGTGCCGCACCCACGGATTTTTACATTACACTCGTTTCCAACCACAGTGCAACTTGGGATATAGAGTCTGGCCTATTAGGTGCAGATAGATGTATAAGTGGTCACTTTAGCCCATGGCAAGAGCAGGTTTTGATCATAATGACTTCAACCAATGACTGGGCCATGAACATTGTAGGGTTTGGCCACAAAGCCAGTCGGAGAAAATAGTTTTTGGAAGGGCAGTTGGAGGGCTTAGACCATGGATCCATTTTCTTTGAAAATAAAGTGTATGTCTCCAAAGTAATATGAAGACAAATGGTTAGAACTTTTCTGTACAAGTTTTAGCCACTTCCTATTACTCATAGTAAAATTACACAAGTCTGGCATTGACAAACCCAAACGAAGCCTAAACCAGGTTAACCAAATTTACGGTGAGAAATAAAACTTCACAAAAACACAAACATTCAAAGGCAATCCCGCAATGGCACTTCACAGATTCATAAAATGCCCTGCCATGCTGCAGGGAAAATATCAAATGACAAATATCAACACAAATGTAGAGCGGAAGTGACGGCCAATGATTCAAGCAGGGAGCAGAGACACCGTACGAAACGGTGTTGTCGTTGGCTTTGATGAAAACGATGCGATCTTAGCTTTTACTTTGGTGATTATGTTATTAATATTACAACCAAACTACACAAATAAGTTCAAATAAATCTGAATTAACCATAAACCTGGGGGTAATTCTTTTATTTTGCCATGAGCGTAGCTGGTTGCTGCACCTACCGCCTGTAAGCATGAGGGCGCACTTGCACAGGCAGTTGTCATTGTCCATGTCCTTGGTACTGAAGTCTGCTCCGTGGATTACTAGACTGCTCTGTCTGCCTGCGGTCCCACTGTGGCTTTTCAGGAACAGTCTGAAACACATCAGGAGGAGGAAGAGGAGGGAGTCATCGGGGGAGGGAGGAAAGGTTGGGAGAGGTGAGTATGTGCGGTGTGAGCAGTGTAAGCAATAAAGACAGCAAGAAGACATAACATGTTGAAAAGAAAGACTCCTGAGAGATATTTATTTTTTGTTGTGATTGAGTATGTATAGAACACCTGGAACAACATTAACCGGACAGGCAGATTATAAAGTGAAGAATTAAATAAAAGGAGTGTTTGAAAGAGTTACATATGGAAAGTGAGAGACAGACAGAGGGAGAAAAGAGCATGTAGTACAAGGAATGTCTGGAAATCACATTTCCATCTCCTAGGTCACAAAAAGTCAATTTACACCACGACAACAATTCGGGTAAATCAGTAAATCCTGTCTTCTAACAGCTAAAGACAATACATGGCCTGTTTAACCAATCATCCATGCAAAGATGTATAGGTAGGACACACTGTCAGTGGATCTCAAGCCTCCAAGTAAGCAATATTTCTCCTTGTCTTCTCTTTGTGTGTTTAAGCAAACAGACCCTAATGCTCTTCCTCTTTTCAAGAAGTTAGTTTACCTTAGTGAAAACATAAACACGACTGCATTTTTCTGCTAACAGAGCAGAAATATTTTATGTCAAAGTCACTGCTGTACAAATCCTGGAAAATACATCATTTTTTGGGCATATAAAGGTTTCTTTGTGACGCGAACAATGAAGGAAGTCACAAAGGATCATTTTTAAAATGTCTGTCGTGGATTCAACTTGGACTTCAGACAGAATGTGGCTGTGTTGATGTACAGTGCAGGCAGCCGTTCAGGAGTGAATGGACATATGTTGTCATCAAGTCACCAGCCGCCGGGAATCATCAATTGATAAATATCCATATGATATAAATGACAGTGAGGTCGTTTCCTTCCACAGTTTATTAAAAGACATATCTACCCAAGTCATATTGGCAAGTCCATTCTTTCACACATTCTGTGCTCAACACACAACCTGAAAACAAATATGAACAGAGAAGCAGATTTTTTCCATCGTACATCTCACTGTGAACTCACTCCTGGTGTGAGTGGGAATAGCATATACTTCTGACAATTCTTACATCTGTTTGATAGCTCTAGCACACGCTCCCTATTCTGCTGTCATGTCACACGTTCAGTTTTTTTTAAATTTCTTTTTCCTCACGCTCTCTCAGTTTCAATCTTTCCCGATAGAAAGAGATTACACATCCAAAAAGTAGGACTGCAGCACCCTGCCAACGAGGTCTCTATTATGAGGTATGGTTCACTCTGTGACAAACTAATATCCTGAAGTCATTCCTCAACAAGGGACGACGGGTGCGCAGTGAACCTTGCATCCGCTTCTGGTTTTCCGATGAGAAAGTAACAAACACAGAATGTATTTCAGAGATGTTGCACACTCCTTGTGCACCTCCAGCCGACAGCCTTTGAAAAGCTTGTAGCTGCGAGTCATCAGCTTGAACATCTCGAAGAAAGAGACTGCAGACTCCCCGGGAAACAGAGTGGTTTAATGCGAAAGACTCCTGTATTTGGACAGCTGTGTAAATGGTTGATTTGAACAGAGTAAGAAGTGCGACTGCAGGGTTTTCAGTGGGGAGTTGACTAAATCCACTAAACCAATGCGTGTATTCCGACAACGTGAGGTGAGTCATGTGACTAATCAGTGGCACCAAATGACCAGCGGACATGGCAAGTTTGGATAAGGACCTGTGAGTATATCGTAAGCACTTGTGTCTATTTATAAATGCCCAGGATCTATGACACACGCTGAAGTCTGTTACGCAAGAGTTGTCTTTGGATATATCCTGCAGTTCAAAACAAACCAATATGCCAGCACATTGCCTCACTTACGGGCAGCATGACTTCTATCAGCTAATTTTCATTTCCGAAGAGTAGAACGTGCAACGTCAAAGATGAAGTCTGCTACTGCTCTGATAAAGACCAGATTGTGTTGCACATGCACTCTCCATTTTCCAAAGCTCTTATGATCACTGTTGCGCTGACAAGCCGCCGAGGCACATCATCAAGACAGATTTTCACCATGACACTTTTGACAGGCTGCTTTAAATAGTCTGTGGCTGTGTTTACCAGCTGAACTGGCTATTTACGAGACCTACAATACCCAATCCAACTGACATCTGCAGTTCTTCCTGTCAGGGTCCATTATGCACTTAGATGATAAGTAGGGTAATCCAAAGATGGGCCAAAAAATGAACTCAAGAGGAAGAGATGCGCTTCCTGAGGACTGTTTCAAAGAATAAGAGAGAAAAAGAGACACTGAACATGAAAGAGAGGAGGCCTAGTAATTAACGCTAATGAAATGTATCAGGGGACAGAGATCTGGTCAGGCAGATCAGGAACCTAAGAGGCAATGCATGCTAATCTGATTGTTCCTGCTGAAGTCATTTAGCGATGCAATTGGTCGAGGCTCATTAGTAACCAAAATATTGAGCTGTGAAAGGAATAATTAGCTTTCACAAAACGATACCTCCAGGGAAGAGCGGTTACTTTCATGTCATTGGAATAATGTGAGCAACAGGTAATGTCTCTTAAGACTTGGTTCTAACGATTAGTTAGTGAGGCTAGGTTGGTTCCACTTTTAAACCAAAAGCAGATTAGCCTTGTTCTGTCACTTTCACTTTCTTTCTAAAAAGTAAAAAATGATAGGTGGTCTTAAATGTTAATGTAGTAGAATTACTACTGGTTTATAAGAAATATGTGTAGAAAAAAACATCCAAACAATCAGTCATGATATGATATGACATTGTTTCTATAAATATCTCCATAAGTTCTTTTTGGGGGGGGGGGGAATAGTATTGTGGTTCATATTTCTATACCCAATAAATAAGAATAAACATTTCTGTACACTTACAATGTGTGTTTTTCAAGAAACCAGGCATACAGGACATACAAGATCTACAGAAAATTCCCTCAGGCGAAAATTGTGGCCAATGAAAACTGTTCTCAGGTCTGACACTTATATTAAGTAACATTATTCATTTCTAGAAAGTGTAATTATATAATGTGTCAAAGCTTTCCTCTGTCATTTGTTGTGCTTTCATCGCTGCATTTGTCTGCAGCGATGATACAACAAAACCTGGGCAATAAAACCAAAACTATTTGCATGACTAAATCCCACAAGAGTTAAGTGGGAAAATGTTTTTTGTCAAATGTCATTTGGGTGAACCGACGCCTTAAAGCTGTGATAGAGATTCAGTTTCAGTCATAATGAGTCTATGCTCTGGAGCATTACAGCTGCAAAATGTATACGTGGGAAATGACATGCAGCGGGGTCAGGTGAGGAATCGGATGACTGGAATGAGTCTATTTAAAAGGAAAACTGGGTTACAGACATTTTATCACTGAGTAAAACACTGTCAAAACATTAAATACTTGTATAGAGCAATGGTAGACTATTTCTTGTTGTTCAAAGACACTTTGGAGGGAAAAATGTTCAAATGGGCACATTGTCCTTCTTACCTTGGAGAATTTGTCCCATGAAAAAGCCTTTAAAAAGAACAAGTAAGCTTTAGCATTTGTAGAAATGTACCAGTGCTGAAGATGCCTTAAAGAGGGACACCTTCACACACAAAGTAAGGTACCTTTCCTTAACAACTCTTATCATGGCTAACATTTAGGTTGGGAGGGATGGGGCAAGAGAATTTAAAGGGATTCGTCTTTGAAAATACCAGCAATGAAGATGTGAGCGATCAGGATAATATGCACAAATCTCTGTTGAAACTCAGCTGCAATGTCTCGTTTCATCTTCTGACTGACACTTCAAGCTCGGCTCTCTTGTTTTCTTTCATCTCCCTACATGAAGGCAACAACGCAGTCAGCTGAGAGTCCAGGACATACTTTCCACACCTGGCAGTCATTAGTCTGCTGAACTGCAGTCTGATTGGCCCATTGCAAAGGTTAATCACCCTGACCAATGGTTCGCTTCCTACTGTGAGGCCACAGTGGTGTCTGGCTGACTGAGACCCGCTCGACTGCCCTCTTGCCACTGGGTGTTATATACATAAAGCTCTACTGAGACATTACACCGGAGGTCACTAATAGGTGGGCTGTGCTCCTGCTCCGGACCTATAGCCTATAAAGACATCTGCTTGAGGAAATTTTGCCCAATTAAACCTCTCTGAATTTGAACGAATGGCCCCCACACCACATAGAGGCAAAAAGCATGGATAGCTGTTCAATTGCCTGGTTAAGTACATATAGATTGACAAAATTTAAAGCAACTTTAAAATGCAAACCTGCAGCTGGTTCTCCATTGGATTGACATTGTCGCTTCAGTGCCGCTTGCCTTAGAAATCAGATGGGAATCTGTTGTGTGCGTCCACATGAAGGTGAAAATTCATGTTCAACGTTTCAGCTAGTAAATTGACCAAAAACTTGTTAGCTAAAGGCTGTCTTACTGACTTTCCGCCCAGCAGTTTTTTAGCTGTCAAGGAGATTGATCTGCAGATCTTCTGATATGATCTGATATGAATGTACTCCTAACATGTTTGTCATGTCAACAGATTTGTCTCCATGACAACCTAGCAGGACTCATTCAATGATGAATGTGGTGCAGTGTCGTTAAAAGCTCGAAGTGGACCTCCAGTTGGGGATGTATTTGTGCATGATCAGAAATTTAGAATTGAGAAGAGTATTATTATTGTTTGTAATAGGAAACTGTGGAACTCACATGGATGTGGTTCAAGCAGAAATAATTTGAGATATCTAAGATTATCTCAGTGTGAGTCTTGGAAAAGATAAAAGTCATTGTGTTTTGGAATCCAAACCTTTGCCAATTCCTTTCCTAAATCCCCACATGAAAAACATCTAAGCTAGATCTATCTGATCCCATGGGGAATTCGGCCCATTACCACACAGTATGGAGAAATCACTGCATTTAAGAACTTGGCTGGCTGAACATAGAGGGATATTGAATAAACATGTCACAGTTTGTTCAAAAATAAACCGTTTATTCTTGCAGCTGGGCAGCTTTGAACAATTGTACCAATCGGTGTCCTCTATAAACCTCAACCTGTGTCTGTTCATATATTCAATTGAATGGATTTTTGGATTGCAGAAATTTAGCAAATTATGGCCTTTCAGGGACCCTGCACCCTGGCATCCCACTTCACGTGAGTTTTAATTTTTTAAGATGCATTTAACACTCCCAGGCATTCAGCAAAAAGCATTGCAAGGCCAATAAAACAGTTGTATAGAAATAAATTCTTAGTAGAGGAGAAAAGTTAACAGTACACTCATCAGACTACAGGTACCAAAAGTTGTACAATGAACAAAACCTAAAACTCATACTTTTCTATAATTCTTCTATAATCTTAAGACAAACCAAGCCCAACTAAGCTGGCCTTGAGCCAACTCTTCTGTTGTTCAGTTTGTTGTTGGATAACTCAATTTTGTGTGACAAGCAATTTTTGTTATTCTGTACTATGATGTTTGCCCATGACTCAGAACTGTTTGTTTTCTTTCCTTTGAAAAATGAGCGTGATTAGCTGAATGTGTTGAATGGATGGTTATTGTTAGAACAATATTTGTAGATCATCAAGTTATATTTGATTTTATTATTTGCTTTTCTGCAGCCTTGCGGCAACCAAATTATCTATGATGATAGGGGGCCATAACCTCTGCAATTATGGAAACTTCATTCACAATGACAAAAAAGGGATCATTTCACAACGTTATGAGTCTGTGGTTCAGTGCGAACTTGGTCAACCCAAATTCACCTCCAAAATGTTGTCATCAAGATTCAGATATCTGCATAAAAATGAAATTTGTGATGGCACTTTCTACTGGACAGACTGCAGTTTTTTTCTTTCATTTTGGCTGCCATTGTATTACAGCAGTTCCTGCTATACATGACATTGTTATTTTACTAAGGCTGTGTTGAGGTATATAAACCTAAAAACCTAAAGCAATTTTATTCATAAGACTAAGGAAACTATGAACTGCAACTGCCTGATAATGAATACAGAAATAAAGAGGTCCATCAGATAATTTTTTTCTATTTAGATTTATAAACCCCAGTACATCTTGAATGTAAGTGTTGAACTTACAGCGTTAACAAGCTCTACTACTTTCACTTTCAACCATCAGTTATTATTTATGGAGGTGGTAAACTCCCCAAGGGAAGGATGGCCTTAATGAAAAAGGCTTATACACAACTCCAATAGTGTAATGGTACTGAATAATGAATTGGTTTCCTGGGACCCAGAAGACCCATAATAACCACTGAAATATCTTTACAATTAACTATGACAACGCCTTTGCCAGATGTTAAAGAAGCAATTTAAGGGTATAAACAGTCTCCAAGGGTTTCCATTCTTAGAATTTAGACACAAATATTGACCAAAATAGAACCTAGGGGTGAACAGAAATGCCACCTTATTTTAATCATATGATCTTTAAGTGTTACTACGGGGCCAAAGCCAACAAGACAGCGCCAAAATGTAAGCATGCTGGTAATAAATGTGACATTCATTCTGTCTACATTATTAAATTTTTGAAGGATTAAGACCCTAAATGTCACAAAGGAATAATTGCACACCTCCATGCATTAGCTGAGTAATTTCCGTTTTATATTATCCGTAGATGGAGCTAAGAAACTGGCAGCTACACATCTCCTGGCTTGACTGAATATTGTTGATGATAAATGGTGAGTCATGTTCAATTTTGGCCAGTTCACTTTTTCTGGTGCAGAGTTTGTGTATTCATGGCTTTATTTATATATTTCTGTGCTTTTTTTCATCTTACAGTGTGTGTGTATGTATATCTGTTACAGAGAGAAGCACACACAGAAAGCGAGCAAGATTCACTATTCCATATGAGGTCTCTGTAAATGTTTGTCTGATCTGCGATGACGTAGACTATTCCAGTAAACCACTGCGAATGACAGAAATCAATCCAAAACTAACTAAATATCAGCCATATCACTTACAACTACCTCTGATATTTCGGGGCAATAAATGAAATCTGCAGAACTTGTCACAGATTGTTTGACATTTAAAAGCTTGGAGGTGCCAAAGCAGAAAGAACAGAAATTGTGGCAGCGTCGGTGCTTTTGGGACCAGGCCATGTAGTTTTTTTTGGCCTGTTTTTCAGAGGAGCAATGCTTGGTTATCATACCACATTTTTCAAGAACAAACCTATTCATAGAGGTCAGGGTGAACTTGCATCCAAAACAGGGCAGGATGGCCAGGGATGGCCTATGTTTGTTTCAGAAGAACAAAAACGAATCTTATTTTCCTAATTCAAAACAATAAAAGTTCAACTGTGAGGGATGTTGAACATATGTGTGAAGAACACATCATGGAAAAGCGTTTTGATGCTCAGCCACTAAATATTGTACTGTGTATTTCCATCTATGAGCCACATTGAGAAATCAGTGCAGTAAGATCTGAAACGAAGATGAAAGGTGGTGAGTTAGATCTGGTCATTTCACTGCAGTCCCACGCAAGTTTAATTTTGCGTGGAATTCAACCCCCCCCCCCCCAAAAAAAACATCATCTCTTCTGCTTGAGTGAAATCCATTTCTCCAGTCCTGAGGGAAAACCACAGATCCCACTCCAGGTACAAACTTCAAACTTCCCAACATGGAAACCTTGTAAAGTGAAACCCCCTTTCATCGCGGGGTGATTGTGAGAATTAAATATGGCATCACGCTTAACGGCCTCCCTGCTGTAGGGAAACACTTGTAACTGGAATTCCTCGGTACTCCCAGGACCATGGGTGCAAGGAATGGAAGGATTGAGGTAAAAGCTTTTAAGATACAGAATCTCATTCCTTATTTTGTCACTTAAAGCTGAGCGCCTGACATTTCACCACTAAAGGGGCACTTTATCAGAGAGAAACAACCATCCAAAACCGGCACAATTGGAGATGTCTGACCTGCTCTCAAGCCAACGATTTCTTGGAAGTCTCTGGAATTTGCAGTACTTTTCCACATCTGAGGAGGCCAAGCAGCTGTCATAGTTTGAGGCCTGTTATCATTAACCCTCTCAAAAGAAAACAGAAACCTTTGTCCCGCTACACGTGAGGACAGAGCGTCAATCAAAGGAAAGTTTACAATCAGGAGATGATGATAGGGAATAGATTTGGGTTGGAAAGAATTTACAATGAGAAAAGTCTCACCACACTTACATAACTGAATTGACATAATTTAAGTTCCTGGAAATCCCACAGTTACTCGCCATATTTGTAATCTTTTAGAAACTTTTGGACACATTGTCTTTCTTTAGGAGTATTGTTCCATTCCTGTCCTCCTTGACATGCATTTTGTAAAGACAAGAATCCAAAGTACTGGATAAATTAAATCTAGATTAAACTGAAATGTCATGGCAGTTACATCGGATAGTGGCTTCTGTAAAAACCACAGATGTCAGCCACATGTTAGAGGAAGAGTCAGAGCATTTGGATTGATCATCTGGAGACCATGAATGTCTGTCCTAAATGTTATGGACATCCACTCGGTACTTATTGAGATAATCACTCTGGGCCAAGGTTATAGAGCAATGTACTGATCAAAATTCTCAACAATGGAGCCATGCGCCAATATAAGCGGTAGAAGATGAATGAATGAATTCTTTAAAAACTGAGCCAGACCCTAGGATGTTTTTGATCACAGCTAAGTTTCCCCAGCTCCAATGAAAAGCTGTAATGAAATTTTAATTTAGCTGGCTGTGTGCTCCCTGGCCTGAACAAATACTTACAAAAAAGAAAAAGAAAAACAACAAACAAACAAGCAACAACAACAACAACAACAAAAAAGGCTTTTGTTGATCGCAGCAATATCAGTATTACCTGTAGTTTTGTTTCTCACTGCCGATCTGGAAGCGGTCATATAATGAGAAGGCCTGGTGTCCATCCCAATCTGTCAGCTCTACACGGAGAGCATACTGCCTCTGGCTGGTCAACTGGTAAACATACTCGTTCCCCAGCCAGTGCTCAGCAGACACGCTCCCAAATCCCTGCAGTGACAGAAGAGAAGCACAATAATCAGTGTGGAAATACTTCTGAGAATCCTTTTTGTAAATTATAAATGAGACGATTATTCATTGCCCTCTCCTCTCTTTTCCCAGAAAGATAAAATCTCAACACAGAGGATCGTGGAATGGATATGAAGGAATTTTTTCATTTATTTACTCGATTATTTTGGCGTCAATCAGAAATCCGATTATAACAAATGGCTCTGGATAATAAATAAATTGGCTGTTTATACACCAACAGAAATATTTCAGTCCTGTCATAGCAATCTTTTTTATTTGTCTGAACTGCAGGCGAGCCAAATATTTGACTCACATTGAATATGGCCATATTTTATACAGTTTTTAAAGTTTGGTCTGGCTTTAGCCTTCACATGGACAGACTTACCTTTCTACACTATAAAGAGTGTAAATTGGTAACAGCTGAAATAGACACACACCTTTTTCCAGCTCCATCATCCCCTTGAATCGCACATGTTAAACTCATTATTACTTAAAGGCTTCTTTCCTAAAATGTACACTACATGCAGAGACGCTACTTCAAACAACTGCAAAGGTTTATAATTGATCAGAGTGGGTGCCGGTCACAGGCAAAGTGCTTCTGACAGCAGCAAGAGCAGCAGACTGCAGAGGGAAATCTCGCAAAGGGGGAGGACATTAGCGCTCTGACAAGATGGTCTGGACCGCTCGATTAAAGATTGGGAGAGAAGGAGGACAAAGTCAGAGAGAAGTCTGTGTTTGTGCTAAGTGTGTGTGGTGATGTGGAATAGGAAGGAGGGAAAGTAAATATAGGGCATTCCTTGGGCCTTAGGCATGTCCTGCTGAGTGGGTGGAAGAGAAAGTAACTGGGGCCCATTACAGATTTCTCTCCTTTTTCCTCCTCCTGTCTCTCTCTGATCTGATCTCACTCACTGATGAGACGTTCCCTTCTGACTGGCTTTCAGCTCGGTCCAATCCCTCCTACTGAGATCGCGGTTTATACCAAAAACTCTGGCTGGAGAAAAAGGCTTGGAGTCGAGCTATGTTGACAGTTTTCCCCTTATGCAGTTCCGGTGCTTTGCAATTCTTCACACGCAAACCTGATCTACATCATTCCTTTTCAGAGAAGACGAGAAGACAGTTGAGTCATATTGTTGGGCCGAGTGCAAAGGCTTTGTAAACAAAGATCTATGTAAATGCCAGCAACTTGCACAAAAACAAACCTAGAATTACAGCGAGAGTCCAAAGCTCTACAAGGGAGGCTCACAACTTTTTATGTCTGACGTACTTCGACACAATCTGCACATCCATCATGTTCTTGAGAAATCTATGTTATCTTCAAATGACTGGTTACATGTGGCTATTGATTGAATAATTTTTTACATACAACTGGATTGTCGATGTTTCCTTCGGTCGATTGTCAGAAGGTGGACACTTAAAATGCTTCACTGTTACTTCTATTTATTTCAATATTTACTTAGATTTTAGCACACTTCTAACAAACAATACTATTTAAACTGCTTATCTCGTACTTTGTATTAACTTTATTATTCCGCTCACTTGCACCTATTCACTCGTTTTTACACTAGTTTTCAGTTACTACCCATGGTGTTAATTTGTTCACTCGCTGACTGGTTAATGTAAATTTACTTGTTAAATTACTCTACTTCACTTGGCTTTACTTTACTTCACTTACCAATGCCATGCAAAGATTATGAATCATTTACACATTTTAATAAGATCGAAGAGTTGTTGAAATTGAAGGCCTCTTGTGATGTGCGGTCTCCAAGTAATGTAATTGCAAACATTAGAGCTAATTTTTATGTGCCCTTGGTCCCTGTTGCCAATATTCCCCACAAAGATACAACATCTAACTTGTACTGAAAGATTTACAAACCCTCCAAGTGCATTAAATGTGAGACCACAAGCCTCTGCAGACCAAGAATGAGAAATTTAATAACACAATAAAGTCCATCCATCTCCTCTAGTCTTTTCAAAGAGACCAACAGCTATACTCCTCTGTTAAATTAGAAGTGCACTTACTGTAAACTGTGCTGTAACAAAATTCATGATCTCTGGCTGGACACCTGTTCCTATTTTTTTTTGGGCCACATGTGGTGTTTATTTTCTTCCTCTTTACTATTTTCTCTTTTATTTATTTGCATGTCTTTTCCTTCGTTCCCTTTAAAATACTCAATTTGTTCTTTTTACCCCAAAAGACTTAGATCAGTTTGATGAATAAGAGCTTTCTCTCCTTCTACGAAATGCTGCTGATAAGTTGGTTCGGTTGATTTGTATCCAAAAAAACTCTGCACAAATATTTCCTTGGAAACAGCCAATGCTGAGATTTTTCATTGAAATAAGATTAATTATGTTAGTTTGGTTCACTGTGGAAGTTTTTTGGCTTGTAAAGCCCCACAAACATGTCATCCATCAAAAGCAGTTGAGGGAGAGAAAATAATTAAAGTGAAAGCATATTACAGGGAACAGAATGAACAGTGGAGTCCACTGAACAATAAACTGTGTGCTAGAGGAAGGTATACACAGGTGACTTGCACAGCAATGCAACTGCTACAATAATAAACCCAATTTACCATCCAAACACAGCTTAGGTTGGAAATGTTAACACCCTTAATGCAAATAAGTGCAGATTTTTCCTTGATGACAAACAGATGAAACAGCCACCACCAGGATATAGAGACTAAACAAATGTGTTGTTTTCAGATTTAGGTAATAATTTCCTGTTGGAAAGGAGGAAGAATAACAGCATGTCACTGATGCTTTGGCTTGATGAGCGGAGCAAATACTGTCTCACCGTAGACAATATTGGGAACAAAAAAAAAAACGACAGGGGAGCAGTTGCTGCGAGAGGAATAGCATCTGTCTGAAGCCTTCCAAATGGCTTTGGATCAGCGGATCCTCTCTCACTGTTTTCAACATGCTTAAAAGGCCAAAAAGTCCATGCTGTTTGTCATAATCCCCCAGCAGTAGTGTATTGTTTTAACAGGATGTTTTACTCACTGCACAATTTCGTAATTTATGCCTAATGGATGCAGATGGGCGTCTGGATGCTGAGAGTGTGTATGTGTCTGCGTATTCGTCATGTCTCACCATCTTGTACTCCTTCCATGTTCTCTGAAAGTCCACGCTGCCGTCTTCTCTGCGTTGGATGACTGTCCAACCACCACCGGCTGTTTCCATGTTGCAATACACCTTGAGTACAGCAAAATTGGGAACATGATATAAACAAATGTATTAAGGCCATGGAACTCTGATGGAAGCCATAGATCGTGGTCAATTCAAAAAATGTAATATAACCACCAAAGGAGTGAACTCGTACTGAGCTATGACTCTCAGTGGCATTAAAAAACAATGAAGAGCCATTTGGACAATGATTTGATTTCAGACACTCCTTTTTCCAGCTTTCATGAATCATCTTTGGAAATGCAACATAACTGTGTCCCCTCTTCCTCAAATATAATCAGTGTCTCCTTCTCCCTCACCAAGTCCCCAGAGATGTTCTTCATCAGAGAGCTTTGTTTCTGGTGGATCAAAGTGGAGGTCCGTGCTGGACACATACCAGAAGACACCTGGGTATAATGTGGCCCTTAACCTTGGACCTCAGTGTGTGTAAGCTGATAAGGCCCAGGACTGGTGCTCTGTCTGCAGTGTTGCTTTTTGTTTTGAGGAGGAGACCCCAAGGTGGAGCAGAAACGGTCTCTCGCCTCAGCTAGCCCACACAGCTGAACACACATGAACACAGTCTGCGTATAATTAAGGAAGTACCTTTGACAGAATCATTTTCCCCAAGACTAGCTCATCATTCATGGAATACACATACAAAACAGCGCGTGCACACACACAAACACAGTGGCCATGTACTGGATTAACGGCAAGTTTTTTTAATACTCCAGTCAACTGTACAACAAATGTGATATACTTAAAGTTCTTGGATTTCCGCGGTTTTAAAAATGTGCATAAAAAGAGCTGTATGGAAACATTCACAATACACTCAGCCAGCGACACAGGAACAGAAACTGAAACAGAATGTGTCGTGGGATGAGCATTAATGTCAATTAACCTTATCTAATCTGACAGTCAGCTAGATGGGGCTCCTTGGCTAGCTGTTTCAGACAGACTATAGCTGCAGTATGGGGACAGATGGAAGGAAATGCCCATTTAGGGTTCTCATATTATGCTCTCCAAACATTAGTACCTTGAAATGTAGACATAGTTTCACTGTCTATGTCCCCAAACTGTTATATCCTCTTTTGAAAATTTGATTTCCTTACACAAAAAACCTGGAAAAATGTTGCAGTTTGACTTGAATCTTCTGGGACCTTCACCATGCTTGACTTTGAGAGACATGCCTCTTACCAACACACATTTGAACCATTGACACCATTCCGATCAACTCAGTATCCTGTTTCACATCTCTGTTTCACCCTGCTGCTAAACACCTGCACTATCAAAGCTGCCAAGTTTATTTTCAGCCTTCAATATTTCCTACAGCAGGTAGCATCCATCATTCAAACTCACAGGGGGCTGATGTCCTATGGTGGCTAAGGTTCTTTACCACACATGAAGAAAGTTGATTTCCGCTGTGACTCAAAGAAAACGAGTGGTGGGAAAGAGCCTCATGCATATAAAGATGCTGAGACTCTCACATCACTACAATATTGCAGCTTCTCACCTTTTTGGTCTCCTGGGAATTGATCTGGATCGTATAGATGGCGTTCTTCTGGAAACCAGCCTGATAGAGGTCGGCACAGTCACGGAATTTCTTCTCTTCAATCACAGCTTTTGTGCTGTTGGGAACAACTGCAGATAGACAAGAAATAATGGATGCAGTGTTAGACCCTTTTCTCTGCAGAATACTGTATCTCAAGGGGCAAATTTAAGACAGAAAACGTTCTTTTTGTAGACATCAAAATGAGCAATAACAAATGTTCATTCTCCAGCACAACATCCTGGGGAATGTATTGCTAATGACACTGAAAATGGTTATAGGTCTTCACTGAGCAATAACCTGTGATGGTCATTATACTCAAGGAATAGCAAAGGAAGTAAAAAATAAACTCCCACAAGTGAAATTTTAATATGGTTACTTCTCTTATGCCAAATTTGGAGATTGAGACAAGTGGTTATTAGCTTAGTTTAGCAAAAAGACTGGACACAGGGGGAAACAGATAGCCTGCCTTTATTCAAGCTTTAAAAATCTGCCGAATTTGAGCTATAAAAGTTATCAGTTCATAAACATTTTGTCTTTGATGTGTACGAATACACAAAGTTATCAAATTTTTAAATTTGTCTACAAAGCTTTCCTGGAAGTAAAAGGCCTCAACAGTTTCTTGGCAAAAGAGGCTGGGTGTAGTGACTCCCTGGAGTCTCCACTTGTTTTCTGGAAAACCCACAGTGACGAAGCCGAGCTTGGGAAAGTCGTTTTTGAAATTTTTAGAGGGTTAACCTTGGTGTCCCCCCCACTTCCAGTTCATATGCTAAGATAAAAATGGTCTTCTGGCTCTTCACTCACTCAGAGTACTATATTATACTAAGGGAAACACTTGTTTTTTTTAATAATTGAGTTTTTGCATGTACAAAGAAGAAACAATGTATGTATTATATTTTGTGTGTGCTGTAATCTCTCTGGTTCTGATTCAGTCCAGTAAAAATGGCTTTAAAAGTCACAAGCTTTGCACATAGTACATTATGCGTACGCCAGCTGTTTGTTGGAAGAAAAAGAGAGAGGCAGTTTTGGACGTGGGCTTTGACTGACAGGATGCTAAAGCTCATTGTTTCTCATGCATTATTTTGTGATAGAAGAAAGAGCCAAATCAACACTGCAGAATAAATAAAGCACATGATTTCAAGGCCCTTCGTGCAACCTCTTATGTCAGACGAATATTGAAATGCTATATTGAATAGCTTTAACGTTTTATGGACTCATATAATTAATAACAAACTCCTAAAAGGTCAATTTATCATATTTCAAATCTGCACATCTCAGAGGGGAAAATATTAAATTCTGGGGCAGAAGCTGATCAGTGAAGTCTCAATGTGAGTATCTTGTAACTGCTAGATAAAATCTTGGGGTGATGAACATATTAACAAGAGACAGGCAGTTTGACTGGATGATTTCTCACTCTACGACAAGGCCTCAAGACTTTAACAGGCCAGCTGCATTCATTTCCATCTGTAGATAATTATGGCGGCACTATTTTGAAACCAAGCAAGGGGCTAAGGACAAAATACTACAAGCTATAAATTTCAAGTTCCTGTTATAACAAGTGGTTTTTATTTACCTTCCAAGCCCTTGTTGTATTGATGGAAATTCCTTCCGATTTTTCCCTCTCTCTTCTTTCTTTCTCCCTTTCTCCTGTCATGTGAGGGGTTCATCTCAATTTTCACACCACTGTTTGTATTGTTAAGGTTGTTAAGTCAAAGAAGATGTCAGCGAAAAGTGAAATGTGTCGACAGTCCTTAGCCTTTGCTCGAACCCCTCCTCCTAAGTAGAGAACTGTCTTGCCCAAGCAGGGCGCTTATTTTGGTGTACTATGTGAGCGTTTTGACAAAGTATTGTGTGTCAGCGACAAGAATCTCCTGCTGTGACAGGTTGACAGTGTGGGCCCTTGCACACCAGACTCTAATGCAACAAAGAGTGGCCCTGTCAGGTGGTAATTAACCCAAGCGGGATTACAGCAGGGGACATTTTAGAGGCCAGAGAGATCATCGCCTGAGGGGAACGCTGTGGTATTTGATATGTAACAGCGTGTATAATTATTTCACAATTGCCTTTGAAATTGGTGGAAGAAGACTGCCTTCCAAGGGACTGGATGCTCCTCCAGTGTAGGAGCGGCTCCCTTGAACAGCTTGCTGCCCAGCTCTACAAATATTATTTATGTCCCAATATTTATTTACAGAAAAATATTTTGCGGTTCAGTGGGGACTTGTATTCAGTAGGGGGTTCATGTGAAAAGACCAGCAGGGCTTGGGTGTTTGCATAAATCAGTACCCTTGCCAAATGAGCCAAAATACTGGAGCTAAGGAGAGTGAATAATGGAGCTAAATGGACTGCCATGGACATCACAGCTCCCATGTGACTATAATCAGTCTCTAAATACCGCTGAGAGTTGAAGTGATTCATACAAACACAAATTAATTTCTCTAGTGAATTCATATATGAAGGATGCAAAATACCATAAAACAATACTAGTTCATTCCCACAGTATATATCACAGTACTGTCCAGCATTTGTTGAACATGTGAGGAGTAGGATTTTGTGAACATTTCTGGGATGTTTGATAAGGTTATATTGGTCCAATATTGCATATCCTATCTACTTTCATATACCGCTTTGTAAAGAACCCTCATTGAATTAGTAAGTACAATTTGTAGAAATCATTAAGCCCAGGAGGATTTTTATCTTCATCGGGATAAAAAGGAAGCTTTGTCTGTGTCTGCAGTTATAAATATCTTTGGTAAACACTGAAAAAGTCAACGCAATCTGACCACACTTGACTATACTTAACTTATACTTAAGTATTTTAATACCTAAACCTGGTCAAAACTGGCCTCTAAGTTCAAAGTTCTAACTCAACTATGCTTCCCATTTCCCTCCCATGACCTTTGTGGCGCAAAAGAGCATTAGACTGCCAAATAGCCAGCATTATCATTAACAGCTGTTTATTTACCAAAGGAAACATCGCAAGGGCAGCATCAGTCTTTATTCCTTTATTGACCCAAGACCAAAAGTTATGGCAGTCTATCCTCACATATTTTCTTATATTGATGCTAGCATGCTAATTAGCAAGTCGTGGCCTGTCTTGTCACTTCCTTACAGCCACTCACTAGTGCCCAAAAATCTCTACTAACAATCAAGAGACAGAGCAAGAAACCATATTTGGCGTCAGAAAAAATCTACACATAGCCCCTTTAAAATTATATTTGCAAAGCAGATTAAAATAAATACATACCCACATTTTCATTTTTGCCCTGTTGTAAAAGTTTACATACTGCAGCCCTGTAATGCAAAGTAAAAAAAAACAAACCCAAATCTGATGACTGCAATTGGTATCGACTGCCTTGTTAAATGCTATACAACATACTGCTCCGTTTATCATCTTTAACCGACGTGTGCAAATACAACCAAATAATTAGGTATTCCAAGTCCCGGTGCAAAAATAAAGGAGAAAGGTACCCACACTTTTAGGAGGTGACAAGCAATAATTGCTCACATTTTGCAACAAGAGGTGTCAGTTCATTCTCCTGGCCAGTGATGCATGAAAATAATTGTGTGCAGAACTTAAAAATTTTATCTGGATTGTAAATTTACGTTTAATGAAGTGGTTTACCATATTGTCGTACTGAGGCACTACACACAGCTAATGCCTTGTTTTGTTTTTTTTTATTTTGGAGACTTTAAAATAATTCCACTCGCTTTGATGCAGAGTGAGCGGCTGTTAAAATGATGAATGTCATACATTTTGTGGGATAATAGAACACTGTACAACAAAATCATATTTAGCAGCCAACATTTTTTTACACAGCGTTCCAAAGCTGAGGTCAATTACTGTTAATAACAGTACGTGGCTCATTGCACCCTAATGAGGTTTAGGTAATGATTACAACCTAAACAAGCGCTCCACTGCTGCATCTGGCCACATCAAAAATACCTTCTTAACCCTCAGTTCATACTGCAAAAGCTGAAAACACACTGGAGACCCTAAATGCAGGAAAAGACTTACATGGAGAAATGCAAAACAAGAGGAAAGTTTAGGGAGATTTAGTGTTAAAGCTCCCCATTCTAAATATCTGTCATCTTCCCCTAAGGAAAGTCAATGATGACTTGAGTTCAAGCTTTAAAAGGAAATGCCCAGGCTCAGTTTTCAAAACAGAGCCTAACAGATGCAGACGCCACTCCATGTGGCATGAAATGCTAACCCTTTCCTCAAATGAAAACACTAATCCGTTTGTCAAACAAACAGAATCCCTCCCCTGTACGCTTAAAAAAGGGAGCTTTTTGCTTCTGTGTTTTAAATACTGCATGTCAGATGATCAGTGAGATCTACCTACTCCTTCACTTCCTCTGGACAAGGCTTCCCCGAGGAGCTATTACAGTTTGACTTATTCAGGCTGGGGTGAAGAAAGGGGAGACCTCTGACCTGCACACAAGCTTCAACCTTCAACCATGGATGAGGAACGGACCAACCACAGAGCAGCAGCAGCAGTCACGTTTCATTTCTATCGCTTCTCGTTAAGGCAGCCACCAATTACTGAGAGGGATGTGAGCTGCTCTGCTGACCTTTCTGACACTAAAACTGGCAGACATGGTGGCAAATTAAAGGTTAATTTATAGTGAATTAAATCAAACTTGACACACTACAGCAATAAAATAAAGACCCAAACATGTTGAATTAGGGAAGAACGTGAATATCAACATGATGAATGTTGAGATGATGCATAGAGACCAGTCAGGCCAAGATGTCTCAAAAGATGTCTGGTAATTAATACAGCTCCAGACTAAACAGATGGAGTGTGCCTAAGGCCACCCATGACATTTATTGCATGGAACATTTAAATTACAAAAGGCAGTAGAATGAAAGTATGTGTTAATCATGTGCAGCAGTTATACACTCCTGACTCCTACATCCCTTCATGCCTTTGTTGTTTCCTTTCTGATGGGAAACCTCAGGAATACTGTGGGGTCTCAAGGCGTCTCTGCATAAATTCCACAAATGGAAATGAGATTGCAACCAATCCCCTCCCCAACGCAGACATTCGAGTAAAATCTCCTGTGGCCACTAGGATTTAAGGATCAAGCAGGTTTCATGTTTAAACGGGTAAATGAGTTCAATGCATTTGACCGAACAATAAAGGTTGTATTGCAGCCGGGTCAAATGTAGAGCCAAACGGGAAACCCATGGTCCCCTGTGTTAACAGAGGAGAGAGAAATAAGCCTCTTAACTTCATAACCTGAACCCTGTTTTGACATCGTAAGGCTTGTGTGCACAGACTTTATAAAATTAAAGCGCGAAAAGCGATTGTAGCAAGAAAAGAGCACCATGCTGGTTTATGAGGAACTAAACCTCTCTAACAGAGGCTAACAACATTATGATAAGAACTTTGTTTCTTTCTTCATGCTGCTCTAAATGATGCAGAATATAATAGCCAGTGCATCCGTGCCTCACTCAGTATGGGGTAAAGTTTATAGGGCCGGTGTCGTCATAATTTCACGGTGATCGTAAAATCAAAGATGCTGTAGCTGTAACATCTGACCAAAGGAAGCAAGAAATCCAAAACAAGTTGAGTGCTGCCTCATAGTTCAGGTCTCGCACAGCCAATCCACAAACTTTCCCCCCCACATTATGGACTGGCCAGAGTCAACGAGGCATTTTTCTTGGACTGGAGTTATCGCTGATGGGGTTGAACAAAACTGGGATCAGTACATAAGCAGCTGACACATGACTGACAAGTGCTCTCCTCCACTGAAACATTAACATAAACATTTCTTCTCGTGCATGGACTGAGTCAGTGCATGTTGGATGTCTACTTCAGGAAAATCACAAGAATTGCAGCCATGCTAGCAGCTCTCAGGGGTGTATTTGAGCTCAGTGGTGCATTAAGCTAAACTCTACTGACAAAATTAACATGCTGATGTAAGTTGGTATATTGTTTAGTTGCTTAGTTACAAGTATTAGTGTACTAATATTAGTTAATTTGTGCTTAACAGTGACTCATTGGTCAATGAGTTGTATAACTGTTCTTTAACTCTTTTCCCCCCTCTCCAAATCAGCCTACCAAAGTTACAAAATAATGGTTGAGATGCCAAGAAGAAATAATAATTATAAAAAATAAACCAAAAAATCTAAGTCAAGGGGGGTTGATCCCTGAAGGATCTGGATTTCTGTGTAAAATTTAAGGCAGTTAATTCACAGACTATCCCTAGAGCCATGCTGCTAGCTAAAAAATAGGTACTATTTTGACAAGGTCCAATTACACATACAATACCCACTGTAAACAAATCTGGGAACTTTTAGGTGATAGCACAATGACCATGACTCTCCTTCCAGTAAGCCAATCATGCTCATTGTTACTCATGATTTCTCAGCCTTGCTTAACTTTAAAATACAAGATTGCTTGTTGTTATCATCTAAACTTCTTGTTTTTTTTCACTGATTAGTCCAGGTTTGAGGTGCTGGATCAGTTCTCAGTGGCTTTGTAAAGCTACCAGACTGCACCCCTGAGTTAAACATCTACTTACAACTGCCAAAACTGCTATTGGATCAGACCGTGGTGGCACTCAGGGTTGCTGATAAAGTTCCAAACCTTCCACTTAGCTTACCTCCATCTTTGGAGCAGAGGTTGAGCAGGTTGTGGACCGTATCCATCATCTCCTGCTGCTGTCTCTGCAGGGCTGTGCTGTTTCCTGTGGCTCGGCTCAGCTGGGCTTCCAGTTCCCTGATAACTCCGCTCTGCCTCCCTACCAGGGTCTGGAGGCTTCCCTTCTCTTGCTTCAGCGTCTCCAATTCTTCACTGTGGCGCATCTCCATCTCTAACATCTTCTGCTCCAGGAGGCTGGGGGATAAAGCCGAAAGGAAAAAAAAAAAAGGTCAAGAAGTTTGTCATGGGAGAAGTTCTTGATTATTACAAACCCTCAGGGCATCAAAATCTCCCAGAGTGGGATTTATTTGAATAGGATTTAAATAAAATGAATATGGTTTTGCAATTTTTGTGATAAGTTATTTTCCAATTATGTAACGTGTCTTTTTATTTTTTTTATGAAGCCATTGGGAATGTACATCAGGCCGCCGTAATTTGATTTATAAAATCCACCAAATTTGAGATTTATTCCTGCTGCTTATTTCTAATTGATACTATGGGTAATGCATACAAATTTGGGGACTTTCCATGACAGAAAAACAAATACTGATGTCTGTAGGCTCGGATGTTTTCTGTGCATGTACTTAATGGTCTCATCTGGGGTTAATGAACAAGCCCTTCCAGCATCGGAGCTTTACCATTCTACACTGCACTGCCTGAAAGATGATATGAGCTGACATCAAATTCATTAACTAATCATATCTTTCCCTTGATTTTAGATTTGCTAACAGAAAAAGAAAAAGCCAACACGTACAACTTGGAATATTGTCCTAATTGCTCAAGCTTAAGGAAATTGCCTACAGAAATGTATCTCCATGATCATCAAGAAAAAAAAAAACTAAACAGGCAGAATCACCAGAGACTTTACTTTCAAATCATTCTGTTTTTGTCTAAGTGATTGCAAGGAGTCCCTATGGATATGCAATGAGAAATTTGGACCAAGCCCTTTTAAACACTAGATCATCCACAACAATCCCAGAGGACCAATCACTGTAAAGAAAAAGCTTTGGAACCATGAAAATATATCCACCAAAAAATACACAAAAAAAAGCCACATTTTAACTCCTTGATTTTGCAACAACTGCACTGCAGTCCAACATGGAAAGCAAGCCCACATGGATTTAAGACTGATTTACTGAACATAATAGAGAATACAAGCTTCTATCGTGTAGTTGTTTAAACAATTGAAAATTGGTTTGGAAAATGGACAAACTATGTGGTAGTCGAAATCTAAAGCTGGTAGCAAGCTTTATATTTCGTTTACGCAATCCTGCAGAGAACAGCAGCAGCTTTTGCATAGAAATAAAACCAGTACATCATCATCGTCTTCATTTCATACGGAAAATCTTTGTTCAATTGGCTTTAGTATGGATTAGAGCCAGCGTGTGTGTGTGTGTGTGTGTGTGTGTGTGTGTGTGTGTTCTGTTTGCTTTCAGTGTTGTCTGTTTACCTGTTCTTGTCATGCAGTTTGCTGATCTCATTGGTCTGGACCATTAACTGTTTCTCCAGCTTGTTTGTGGAGAGAGAATTTTCCAGCAGCTGGATCTCAAGTCTTGATGTCTGATTCAGGACCTACCATGACAGGAAACGCACAATTGTAAAACATCTAAATATAATAAAGATCATAATATGTATCTTCCCAAACTATGTTGCTGCAGCTAGTTTCCTGCACATCTGCACCGTAATTGAAGGTTTCTAAACCCCTGTGGAAGAAAAAAACAAAACAAAACAAAAAACCTTGCATAATCGAGGCACATATAAACCATCATCTTTGTTTTCATTTTGTCAAGTAGTCACCCAACACATGGTAATACTTACCAGATATTCATCTCTGTTTTGATTATCTTTTTTTAACTTAGCAAACAGTTATCTTCACAGTGCTTTAGCAAAATTTACTGACCACTAACTTTACAACTTTCCGTCATCTCCTCCTCACACCCCTCCATATAAACATTACAAAGAATGTGAGCCAAATAACTGAGAAAAGGGAATGGCATCACTTTGACAGCGGCGAGCTCTCTGTAACCTTTCTGTGGCAGTTGAACGTGGAATGGCCAGGTTAATGGAGCAGTGGATGGATCCTCTCATTGTTAGTGTGTGTTCATGAGAAAAAGCAAGTCAGGAGAGAATAGAGTGGGACAAATGTGTTCAGGAACATTATCGTGACTGTATGGACATTACCTGTGTCTCAACATCAGTTAGCTTGCGTGTCTGTTCAGCCGTCTGAGAAAGGAGGTTGGTGCCCATTTCCAACATGGCTGCCGTGTGGTTGTGGACGGCACTCTGCTGCAGTTGGGCCATCTCTGACTTCATGCTCTCTTTAATGTAGTTTTCGATCTGCACCAAAAAGTAAAAGAGGTTCAGATCCATGTTGAGAGTCCAGGATACGTTTTTTGGCACTTTAATCAAGAAGACTAAAGCCACTCACTTCAAAGCTTTTTCATATAAATCACAGAAAAAAGCCCAACAAACTGTGTTTCAGTGGCACACAAGTGAAGAATAGGCTTAGTCAACACAAACTGACCCAGTTGGTGGTTTACTTTCGGTGGAAGAGGCAGAGAGTAAAAGAATTTCACTGAATCTTGTCTGGAAAGAGCTTTCATCCTTATCTCCATATACAAAGAAATGAAAAGATGTACTGTAGATAGAGGTTGAGGTGAGATGAGATCCTTCAGATGGATTGTTTAGATTGTTTCATTGTTCTCCACCTTCATTTAGGTGATCTTTTTTACTCTGGCTCAAGTAGGTAGGATCACGTGAGCCCATTAAGTCCCATTTATTTTTCTCGTGCTTTGTTTGCATCTTACTGTGTTTTACATCATTTTGTTACCGTTGGTGATTAGTCTATAAGATTTTTGGACGGCTTTTCTGTGTACAGCTGATTTGCAAATACAGTAAACATAACTTGATTAGATTTTAAATGTCCACTTGTTCATCTGGTGGCTCGGACTTTGAAAACATGCTTGGGATAATTCAGTACTCGGGAGATTCTGAAACGCTTGATCTATAAAAGATGTTTTGCTCTGGCCCATCAGTGGGCTGTAACAGCCATTTCTTGAGAACCTATCAGCCAAAACAAATCAGTGTCAAACAGAACAACACCAAGTGTTGTGTCCTTAGCAACGGTTCCCACTTTATAGCTGTGCACTCACACAATGAGAAACTGCGCAATGTTGCCCTCACTAGTGTGTCTTAGTTAGAAGACACGCCTGCTTTAGATTACAGTTTACACCGTAAACCTTCCCAGTTAACTCTGTGACTTTTAGTAAAGTTCATCAGTGGAAACAAGATTGGATCTCTATCTTTTTAGTGTATGATACCTCCATTCAACCACTTTTCTGCCAATGACAGACAATGCCAGCTGACATTTGGTAAGGGTAGGGTACACCCAAGTCTATCGCAGGGCCAACATAGAGAGACAAACAACCATTCGCACTGGCACTCAATTATTAACCTAACCTGCATGTCTTTGCAATGTGGAAGGAAGCACCCAGAGGGAACCCAAGCAGGAACAAGGAGAACATGCAAACTCCATCCACACAGAGAGGCTCTGCACAAGACTGCAAATTGTTCCGGTCTTATTCCCTAAACACAAAATGTATTCCCCTGTGCCTAAATGAAAGCACTGCAGCTGACTGTACTGGGGAACAGTTAGAACTAAATTTATCCAGTAAATCGGAACGAATTTCATCAGACAATGCAGGCTAGAGCAACACACCATCAGAAGGCAGACTGTGAAAAGCACAAGTCTCAATTCATCTCCCCATTGCACAGAAGACACACAATGTTACTATTATCAAGTTAGACCTGATGTTTGGCAACATACACTGCATATGGAAAGAATAAATGTTGATTAAGAGAATTTGACAAATATCTCACAAAATAATTACCACTACAGACAACAGGGCAAACTTCTTATGCTTGCTGTACTTGCTGAAGTCATCAGATGGTTGGTAAGAGTATCATCTTCTCAGGGGATTTCCACTATTTCTCAATCTTACCAGATGCATCTTAAAGTGATTCCAGTTCACATTTGATTTAATGATTAGATTAGTGACAAAATGCCACAGCATGCAAACAAACAATTATGTGTTACGGGTTTTGAGGCCATGAAAAACACATAATCGTCGGTATGTTGACAAAGTGAAGCCCTTATAATTTTTTCATAGAAATATTTCTAGTATTAATTCATTTGCACATAAAATTATTTTTTCTGTTTTTCTGAATAATCGCAGTCACTGCAATGACTAATTCAAAGCTGTCAATCAATAAATCCAAGACTGATAGAGAATAAAACAGAACGGAGACGGATCTCTCAGTTCTTCAGTTCTCAGCCATTTGCTCAGATCTGCCAAGTCAAATTAACTTTTCAGTGTAACATCCTTTCTTGGCAATGGTTTTAAAGTAAAATGTTAAATTTTTTCAGGCTGTATTTCAGACATAATACAGCTTCCCCTAACTGTGAACTACATAAGGCTGATATAAGTGTCACTTTCCACATAACCTCCAACGTCTGGCCCCAGGAACTGGAAAGAAAATGAGAAATCTGGAATCCACAAAGCTCAAGTAATGATGGATTACTCTGCCTGATAATGAACCATAGAATATAACGGCGTTTGGAGAGGGTTTTCAGTCCATCCATAAATGTAAAATCTCTGAAATCTGCTGATGAAGTATGTTGTTTTTATATCCTTTTAGCCCTAAGCTCCAAACCTCAATGTAAACCTCACTGCTTTGTAAATCTTGCATCAGCCACTTTGCATTGCAGCTTACTCATCTACTGGTGTTATTGTGTCCACTGTTTGAGGACCTTGATAGGGTTTGCACAGTGGAAGTCACCTTGAGAGAAAATGCCCTAAAGGGACATACGGCTGAGGGAAACCTAAGCCTAGCAATCACTTCATTTCGTCTGTCCTTGGGGAATGTGGCTGACTCATGGCTGAATCTGGTGGGGGTCATAAATGGAAAGTACCAAGGAAAAGCAAGATTACACAAACACATCCAATCATGTAAAATCACCACTTAGGAAGCCATAAAATAGGTCTATGTGGGTGTTGGGTTGTTTAGATGGTTTCTAACCTCGACTCCAGTTAAATGCTGTGCTTTTCAGTTCAGCGACTGCCAATAGAAACAATTGTCGGTGATAAAGGCAAACATTTGCCTCCATTACCAGAAACGAAATTTAGAAATAAGATTGGCATGGCAAACTAAATATAAGCATAATGAGAATGCAAAGATTAACACAAGGTTTTATGGCAGCAATTGATTCTCTACAGAATATATTGTAACTCGACCATTTTTAGTCAATCTGAAATTGGCACCATTTCCTTTCAACTGTAGATGCCGAGTCAAAAAGCCAGTGGAATGACAAGATTGCTTCTCATAAATTCTTTTCACAGATGGGAATTAGACAAAAATCTGGTTCGATGGCAGTAAACTTGAATGCTTAAAAGAGTTAGTGTCTGGTGAATTTCTACATCCCACCCCTTGAAGTAAAAACAATGGAAGTTGCACATACCAGTACATTTAGGTATAATCATTACAGGTACACAATGGGATTCAAACTACATTTTTAAAAACATAATCATTAAGATAGAGCTATAGTAAGACAATAAATCTTTTGCTGGACAGCAGCCCAAAGTGAAAATTATGCTCCAGCACTAAATGCTACAAACTGTAATGGTAGCAGAAGTAGAGAACGGTAATAAAGTCAGTAATCTCACTCAGTAATGTACCATACACAGCAGTGTTTAGCTTCTCCACCATAAACCATGGGCATACCAGACCAAGTATGGCTTTAACTGCCAAATGAGTATAGTGAGGAGAAAGCATGCTTCATTCCTTTCGACTGGACATGAAAAAGATATTACTTAAGTTAAAAACATTATACCTCTCTCAGTTCCTCTCTCTCTGTGTGAACATTTCATTTTCAAAACAGAAAGGAATTTAAATGAACCACAACTTTCATCAAAATAAAAATAAATCTTGTTTATAGTCATTTATAGGAGACATTCCACTTGGTCAAATAAAACTAGATTCTGCTTTTAGAAACTGCTACATCTAGCTGGTTTCACAAAATCCCTGTTTGCTAACTGAGAGTCACGTAAACACAAGTTTATGTTTCCCTCAGTGCTACTTTCTGCTGAGGCATAAAGGTTTTAAGGTGCTGTGTTTGGCACAGGGTGGACTGCCTTTGACTTTACTCATGATGCTGTCTAACATCCCAGCTATGATGAGCCATTGGTACTTTCACCACAATTCTGCGTGTACAGACTGGTACATTTAGACAGTTTATGAGGCACAATGGACAGTTATCCACTAAGCAAGCAACTTTGGGCTATCTTGGACATAAATGCCAAGCTTCACATCCAGAGATATGACACAGGATGCATATTTTAAGAGCAAATGGCATGTTCATCATACACAAGGACAAGTGTTTAGGCTAGTCATGAACGGCACTACATGGTCACATTTTAGTCAAATGCATTACAAGCAGACAGGCCCAGAGTCCTGAACATACATATCCTGTAAATGATCGTGGTGTAGCTAGTGAATAACCACTGCTTGAGAGCCAAGAACAGGCTAATCCCTCAAGATGGTACTCTTACGATAATGGTTAGAGATTAGTGCAAATGTTTACCATTTTTCTGACATTTCCCATTTAGTGTAACTTCCATTCCAAAGCGGGGGGTCCTTGATCTTTTTCTGAACAGCAGCCATGACAGTCTTGAGAGGAGCTGTGAGAGTTAGAAAACCGCGGGCCTGGACTGTATAAAGTACTTACTGCTTGAGCTCTGTCACATATCTGCTTATCTCTGGTTTTGTGTGTGTGTAGGGAGGTGAGGGTGATGGTGTTACTGGGAAGGTCTGGTTTCTGGGATGCATCCCTTACGCTCATGCCTGGATCCATTTTGGACTACTTTAATGGACAACAGCATGCAGGCTGTTACCCATCCCCCAAATCAGCACCTCTTGGTGTATCAGAAGCCAACTTGGGAACAACGGCAGCTAAATACACTCACACCTCCTTATCACCCTCTGACAATTAAAGGTGAATCTGACACCCCTACGGACTCGTAGTTCACTCTTGCAGGGCTTCAGGAGGTGTAACCCTGACTTATAGCACTGTCGCTCTCCGCTGTTATATACTGTCATGGCAGAGAACTTAGCAAGCTTGTCAGCAAAAACAAACAAGGCAGTCACTGGTTTGTTTGTTTTTAAATCCACCTTGAAACAGTCCCTTTGTCTTGAACTCTGTCAAGATTAGGTGAGTAACAACTGACGCTGAACCCTTTGTTGACCTTGGTAACCTTCGCCCCGTTGGCCAACATCCAGGTGTTAATTCAATTGATGCCAATTTTTTTTTCTTTTTTCATAGACTGTCTGTAAAGAGAGCCTGTAAAAGTGAATTGTAAAAATAAATCACCCATTTTCCAATGATCTGTAGGTACACTGTGTCTGTCAAGCGGTGAGTTTCTCGACACATTAAAGTGATATGCATGTAAATACTCCACATTAAAAAGTTTCATGTAATTGATGGATTCAACTATTTAAATATCAGCTTTAAGATAAGAATCAATTATTAGCATTGATTGACTAACTAGCTTACCACCTACACGAAAGGAGCTTTACTTCCAAGGCCAAGATGTCAAGGTTTACATCCCAACTAACTAGGTATGATTTGTTTGTACGATTACAAGTTATGTACAAAAAACAAAAAAACAGAACAACAACAAGACAACACCCCCCCACCCCCCCCAAAAAAAAACAACCTGACAAAAAACTGCATATCCACAGAGTAGTATTTCGTATTTCTCCACTGTGTTGAACCTGGTTCTGGATGCTGTCAAAGTTTAAGCCAACTTTACTTAAGTCCACTTAGCTCTAACTCAATACTTTATTTAACTCCAGAAACCATTCGATGACATGTTTGTTATACACACTGGTTAGTCCTCATCTTCAAAACATTTTTTTTTTTTTTTAATCTTCTAAGGATTCTAAACTGAAGATTTCTGCATTTTCCATGTTGCCCTTTCCCTTGGGACACCTTCAATGTCAGTCTGTTTATTGTTGATGTAGCTATGAAGTTACTGAAATATTTAAAATTCAGATGGTTTGTTTTAAACCACGCCATCTAGCACTATTTGAGCTAGCATCGATTTCATACAATCTGGAAAAAATCTGTGGCTGCCAGGTAAAAACGAGAGAGCAGCTTTTGTTTGCTTCTGTGTGAAATCAACGACCCCTTTGTCTGGAAAATTACATATATTATAAAAAAAAAAAAAAAAAAGAGTTATAAATCTGCTTTCATCATTGATTTAGACAGATGATGTGCCATGCAGGAATGGAGAGATTGACTCTGTGATCATTCGAGCTAGTGATTGATTCCCATCATATTTGGTAGAGCAGGTCTGTGCAGTGACATGGGTGGTCCAGCCCCTGCCTCATCTCTGTCCGAGCTGTTGGTTCCAAGATTCCCCTAAGCCAAAAACACTGACTGCCATCTGAAAAACAACCCTGCTACTGCCAGAAAACCGCCATTCTGAGGTGCCTTTTTTTAAAATTTGCTTTTCTTTGCATCTTTCTTTCTCTTCTTTTTCTCTCCCTTTGTCTATCTCTCATCTGCTGTGTTGATGTCAATAGCATTTTGGTTGCAGATTTCCAAGGACATAATGAGGATTGTGTACACAATCTGAAAATAAACGAACCGATCTTCTGCATAAATCACATATGGTGCTTAGTTTGAGGTGCCCAAAATCATTTTGCAGGTTCAAAAGCAAACCATTTTCCACCCTTCGAAGGTTTTCTGTCACAACAGGGCAGAAAATAAAAGAAACAGAGAACATTTGGCTCATGGTAAAGTTTTCAAGGCTGGTTGAACGTTTCTTTGGTAATTCAAATCTAATTTCTAACCTGAAGGCAAATATTTTTGGCCAAATTGATTTTCCAGTCATTTTGTCAAGTATGTGTTGGCCATCGTAATCATTATTTAGGATGAATAATTTCAAATAAACCACAAACTGCAAAAACTGTGGAAAATTTGACGTTAAGTTTTGACATGTTGAATCTATCAAATGACTAATGAAGTTTGCATATGGCTAATTTATTTCAAGTTACAACAATATCAACCCACTGAGTTTTGAATTCATGAAAGACTGAGCAAAATATTACGGATGTGATGCTAAATCCCGTTATGAAACAGAAACTGGCAGAAATGGTCGAATATAATTAAAATATAAAATTGACAGTATTTATAAGTTAAAATATCTGAAACCAAAATAAATTGGATGTGCTGTTGTGGTTTTTAGCTTCCTTTGGGAAAATAAATATTCATATTTCAAAACATTGCTATGGTAACCTGCGATTACTGCTGGTATCGTCATTTTTTCCCTGGGCACAAAGTTTTGTGATCTAATTTTAGCTTCCTCTAATATGGAGACCAGCATACCATCACCACCAGAAACCACACAATATGCAGCTTCTAGCTTGAGAGGAATTTTTAAATCATGTGCCCCGACTGTGTTGTGTCTACGACACATACTTTGCTTGATTACCTGTGAGGCAAGATGAATTGGAGAAAGTCCTCTGTAATGTCAATGATATGTAAGATGAAAGCCAAACTATTGAAAGAGAAACAGGATGGTTGCTTACAAATTTATGACAACTATGTTCTAAAAGGCAAAAAGTTTGTCTCAGCATTAATAAATAAAATAGAATTAAAAAAAACAAAAAAAAAAACTGAGATGGACCAAATGTTTTACCTTAAACTTGACTTTTTCAACAATGTGGAGCGGGTGTGAGCAAATCCAACAGAAATGTTGGGTTAATTTCTGTTGATATTGGTACGGCGGTTTGGACAGTTATTTGTTTTCATGATAAAAAGTCCATTCTGGAAATGAATTCTCTGAGTTGGTCAGGAAGATTTGGCTCGCCTGTATGACTATGTTATAGTTGCGCAGCATACACCTCAAGTCACAGGCTGCTTGTGGGCGAAATATCCGATCTCTGCAGAGAAGTGATTGAAAATAATGATAAAAGTTTGAAAATGTTTGATACCGTGTTTGAGCCAAAGCACAATTACTGCTATGAAATAAACCTCCACAAAACGTCCAGGCACCGAATAAAATCTCCAATAAAATCTCCAATAAAATCAAACCTGTTTAGCTTTAACTAATTAAATCTAATCTGGTATACAATAACTTAACTTTACCATGACTAAAGAAATACAAAGAAGACACAAGATGCCACATTTAAATGGAGCGATTAGAATAGTGAAAAATAAAAGTCAAATTCTCAATGTTTTGGTTTATTTGTAAAAAAATTTGATAAGTAAGGTCTAATTATTCTTATACTATTTCAGTATCATTCTGGAGCACTCACTGGACATCAAACAATGTTTATTAGCTTTTGGATAGAGCAGAAATGCCCCATTAAAATACTAAAGGACCCACATGACCCCTGCCCAGACACAGCTGGTTCAAACTCGGGACTAACTTATATATTTCTTTCAATTCTCTCATACTTGAAGGCCACGCAATGATCACAATCAGAGACGTCACATGGCTTCTTTCCATACTAAATGAAAACAAATACATTGAAGTACAGCTTACATATGAATGTATATTTTCACAAATCATCCAGTTTCAGTCCAGCTCTCTAATGTCAAAATGGCCCTCAAAATTACTCCAATTAATTGTGTGTATCTGGACGTATGGGAGAGGAAGTACTTGCATTCACCCAAGACATGGGAATGCGTAACAAAAACCAAACAACCAAACAAACTCAGACCTGGTCATTCATCCAGAGGTCTTAAACACTGAGTTTCAGCAGAGAGGCGGTCTGTTGTGCCACAGTTGTCCAACACAGAATCTTTCCTAAGGGACACATCCAGACAGGAATGTGTGTGTTTGACAATGGGTTTTTCGTGTCAATCCTCCAGGCCGTGTCAGTCTGCCCCTTCAACCAAAGCACACAGGAATTCCACAGAGCCATCATCCCACAGAGGAGGCATTTACATTCAAATAGCAGCGATTCAGGGGATGTCTCTGCCAAAAAAGTTTAGAAATAGATGCAAAAGGACATGTTTTGTTTTAACCTCAGTCATGACAGAGACATTAGTGCATACGCTGTTGTATGTCAAACCTCCCAGCTGGGTAAAACTTTAAGGAAAAAATAAAAAAAGATACAGCGTTCCAGTTTTAAAGCCAGTTTCTCTATCTACATAGCTGGCTGTCTCATCTAATCAGAATGAATGGGCATTTAATGACAGGGGTCGTTTCCTTCAACGTCATATATATGTTTACTTTCCACCCTAACATCCCACATATCATTTCGAGCAAGGACTCTTTAGTTTATAAACCATCCCTGTAGTCGTCCAGGGTTACAACCACAACCTTTCAGTTTTTCTCACTTTCTGCCTGCCCTTCCATATCTCTCTATCCCCCAGTGCTCTCCTCCACCCCTTCTTTCTTATGATCGCTGACTGACCTGACCTCATCACAGCTGTTGGCAAGAAGAAAAATAGATGTTTCTGTTAATGATAATGCGCCGCTCATCTGTTGCCACATTTGTATCACTACCATGCTGCAACACTGGAAACATTTGCTTCTGTCTGACCTTCAGCTGATGATGGACGGAAATGCTGATAATGTTCATGTTTCTGTGTCCTTATTGTCTGTTGCACATGTCTTACTAGAAAAGCTACAGGATAAATATACTTGTGAATCATCAGTCTATAATTAGTTGAAACAAACATGGCAATCTGTTAGCACAGACCTTTTTTGGGCTTTTTCCTATGGGGGGGGGGGGGGGGCTAAATAAGTCCAAGGGAAAGACGATTAAAAAAGCTCAGAAGACACAGAGTGAATCAGATGAATAATTCCTGGCCTTAAGCCGCACTTAAACCATACTTATGAACTCAGATCAGTGGCCTTGCCACATCTACACCCAATGCAAACAACCTTATAATCCCATTTTGTAGTCCATCCTGTAATTCTTGGCGAAACTGATTCTGGGTACTAAATAGACCTTTTCTCGTCAACTGCTGTTTCCAAGATCAAGATCGAGCTCGAGCTTTAAAACGTAATTTTTTGAGCCAATTTGACTCTTTACACATAAACGACAACAAATCAAACTTGGACTGCCAATGAAGATCCTTTAATGTGATAGGAATGATTAGAGGTGAGATTGGTTATTCAACAGCTAAAGTTCACTCTTATCTAATTTATTGGAAACTACCTGAAACAAAAAGGGGACCTGTATACCATTAATATTATTTTTGGCAACCATCTAAAAGGCTTCCTTGGTTAAAATGCAAGCTGCCTACACACTGACAACTGAAGACAAGAATGCGTTGTTCTTAATTACGATCAAAATGACAGGACATTAAACTCAGTACATCACTATGCTACCCCATGCACACCTTTGCTCAGAGGAGATTTCCCAGATTGACACAATTGATTTCGTGCTGTGCAGAGAACACAGCATAAGCACCGTCTATCATTTGGATGGATTCATAATAGAAGTGCTGTTTGAAAACCACTGCCAAAATGTGACAGGCAATTTTCTGTCTGAGCTTCATCTCCAGACCGTGTGGGTCCAGAGAGGGAACCTCACATTTGATCCCTTAGAGGCCATCAGTTAAGCTGAAGGTCGACTCATCCAAACAAAGACAAACACAGACTCATGTGCTCGTCAAACATTGTCGTGCACAATACATTTGCACCACTGGATAATAGCTCGACACGGATTCATCTCTATGCTCACATCTAGAGAAATATACACACACAGGTCTCTGGAGGATTATCCTCTCCATCTCAGGGCTGCAGCAAACATGTCAATTTAAATAAACATCACAAACCATTTGTAACCAATCGTATTTCAGTTGTAAACTCAAAGCAAAAAGCACATATATCTGATCAATGACAGATTTATGGGACAGTTCCTACCGGGTCCTTGTACAGAAGCAAGTTTTAGAGTTAGTCTCCCTGCTAGAGTGTAATACTCAGACTTTTTGGAAGCCATACCAATGTATTAGTGGTTTTTCCATTCCTTCATGATGGAAACAATCTAAAGCCCATCGCAACAACCTCTGAATATGCACTCACTTCAAATGTAAAAGCTTGAGTCTGACATAGGTAGTGTTTCAGAGTGTGCAGTGTGCTCCTGGCACGCACAGGCATAAACTTCAAATACAACAATATCAACATTAATTGCTATGAAAGCTTATACCTTTTAAATAAATACGGTGGAAAAAAGCTATGTTAAATGCAGAGCTGTTATCTAAAGCTTAATGTAGGAAAATTCAGTTATCTATGTGGCTAAGAGTTCATTATTTTCCTGGTTTCACACCAATATCATAATATTATTTGTCCCATAGCTGCTATTTTTACATAATATTGTATAATAATTTTCTTGCGACACAGGTCATATTTAGATATGCAAAAATAAGTGATAACAAAAATGCAAGTACGATCTTCAAATTTCACACTAAAATGCATGCATGAAAAGGAATCATGGTGAAAATCCCACTCTTAAAGAAATATCTACAAATGTTAGCTCACACTTTGTGGAATGATCCGTATTTCCATGCAATGACTCATTTTAACGCCCAACGCTCATTTTAAATTGGATAAGAAAATACGTCACTGGTATGAACCTACACCATGAGTTTAGGTACAGTAATAAGCATTCGGAAAAAGTGGCATTGGCAGATCGGTGGATTGAATATCCAACGCGTGCGCTCCAGTGTCCAACAGGTGTTTTCCATCAGATAAGCACCTGCTCTGACATCACTAACTGGGGTGTCAACAAAAGGGCTGCCCAAGAGAAAAAAAAAAGAAAAAGAAATGTGGTGAAAGGTCAACAACATGAATGATTTTATGAGGACTCCTGAGTGAGACTGTGCTATATTTTGACGGTGTTATTTTTAAACAGAACAGAAATGTCAGGGGCTAACCCACTTCTGCAGTCTCTGTGCCAACTCCAGCCCTGGTATTGTGTGGAATGTGAGAAGCCTGGCATGGGTCCCGGACAAGGCAAACATCGCTCTGGACAGGGTTACGAGCGTGTTTCTGTTTTCAAAACACAAGCTGTACGCAGATTTGTGAGTTTATATGCATGTGCTCCGACATTATTTGTGAGCAGTCTGTGGAAGGTGCCTCAACCCATAACACTTAACCAATAATCTGAGACTTGATGTGCCAATGTGTCTGAACCTACCGCAGAATACAGGCAGAGATCATAATCAGCCTTGCGTTCTGCATAGCTCCAGATCGTCTATCATCAAGATGTGCCGGTCTGAAATTGTAAGTTAATGCGTGACATGATATTCACCCAGAAACTTTCCTCTCTCACCCACACCAAGGGACACAAAGATTAAATAAATAAATGAGGCAATTCCTGGATATGATGAAGGCTTTAAGAGCAAGTGGTTCCTATCCCAGCGCCACAAGAACAAAACAAAAACAACGGAGCGAGCCATTAGTCATTTGAAGATCTATCTAGCCCACACTGCGAGGGAGTGAAACTGTTTATCTTTCACCCAGTATCTTACACTCCGTCCTTATCTCCTTCCTTTCTCTTTTCATGTTTACTTGCTTCCTGCCATCCACAGTTCTGATGGATTCTGCTGCTTATTCATCTTTAGGCGAGCAACTGATTGTGATTCTTTTTGTTTCTTGGGTCTGAGAACATTGCAACACTTTGGTGGGGGCTGAGCTGCCAAGAAAGCTGCAACGGTTGTGTCCTCTGGAACCTCTGTAAGGCTCCCCCCGGCCCTGACAGACAAAGACATCCACTCAGAACACAACATCTGTATGGGAGAGAAAAAGATGCGGCGAGGGGGAAAGTCGGCCTCAGAGACAGCATGTGGGGAGACAGGAATTTTTGTCCTAACAGAATTGATTTTGGGATTAATACATCAAATGCAAGGGAATTGACAACTGGACGAATATAAAATTATGCTTATTGAGAGAGCGCTAAAACTTAATCAATTTCGATTTCTCATACATCTGCTCGCTGCCAGAATCAGCAGTACAAAACATGCATGTTTCATTGTGTTATCTTTTCTGGGAACTGCAGCGAAGAAAAAAAAAAAAAAAAAAAAAAATCACTGACGCATTACTGTAAATTCACAGTGTAGACACGCTGTGGTATTCACAGCAGGCAGCTCAAATTCTCAAATGTCTTCTTTTATTTTTTTCCACATCCCTAGACCTTCATCAAACTTTGATTTACAGCTCACAACCTAAATGCAAAGTCTGGAGGAAAATAAATAGCAACAGATACGTGTAAGTAATATTATCATCTGCTCTATTTATCAGGAGTCATTATAAAACAAAAATATAACTAAGATAAGAGTCGGTTCAGTGACTGAAGTAAGTTCAAACAGAGCTGTGATTTGCTGCAGCCTGTGATAACACCACAGTATTTCCCCCACTAATTGTAGATTCAGATTGACTATAATGTCTAATGTTTCGTTCTATCTCAGCCATTGCTATCTCATATGTGGTGCATGATCACTCAACCTTAGCAGTGGCAGTGATACAACCTTGAACCTTGTGCTTTTGGCAACTCTTCTGACCATAACAAAGACACGCTGTACAAATGGCTTCCATTTGCCTGCCCAAAATAATATTAATACTCATTCCTTTTTCTTGTTGCAGACATGTTATAAGAAAATATTTAAGTCTTCATTGGAATATATATATATATATATATATATATCTTAATGTCACTCCATTTCACAGCTAGGTGTTCACATTCATAACTCCTTAAAGCTGCTACTTTCATTATTTTTATATTAACAGTAGATCAAATGACCACATGTGTGAAAGGCACTGGTTGTGGTGATGAGCTCTACTGAGCGTTGTAGTGTATTTTTGCTTGTTGTTTTAGTTCGATATGAAAGCTTAATTTTAAAAGTTATTACACTCATCAGCGTAATTTTTAGGAACAAAGAAAGCAAACAACAGATGGACATAATTAGCAATAAGCTGGTGAATTTAGTGTGACATTTAGCAGATGAAGAGTCAGACATTTCCCCCTGGAGTTGGTGGAGACCAGACCAGAGTTAAAAGACGGACAAATGCTGGACCTTTATCAGGTTAGCCAGAGACAAGACTCCAGTGTTGCTCTATGTTTGCTGTAATGTGTCACTTTTGTGCTTAAAGCCTGTTTTGTTTCTCCAAGTGGCACAAATAATGAGTGTAGGTTTAAACAGATCCCTTCCATACCTGAGTGTCATTCTGTAGGGCTCTCATTCATAATACCTCTGACAACCAATGAAGAAAATTTTAACCATTACTGGAGTGAAAATATTCAAGGGTATATGGAAACACAAACACATCAGAGGAAACTCTCAATTTATTCCACAGATGCATCGATGGGTGCCAAGCTACAAGTTAGCAACAATGTTTTCAGTAGGGATGCCATAAATCCTGCATACATTAAACCAAATGTATAACCCTGTAATTAAAACAAAATCAATCCCAGATGGAGTGCCCACCAGGGTGTGATCTACTAAAATGAGTGATGGAAAGGGAACCATATGCTTGCTTTATAGCTGCTATAAGGTAAACTAGACAGATTTAAGACACGTAGCAAAATTACCATGAAATTTAGTGCTCCATTCAATGAGCATTACTGAGGCATGGGTGCGCAACACTGTCTGGTCAATATCAAAACTTCTAGCGTGTTGGGGGCTACTGCCTGCACTGAAATATGATTTCTGAAAGCGAGGCAGTTCCAAAACAAAATGGATTGCCATATTGAGCGTGACAAAACTACTAAATGTCCCTTCACCTAAAAATCATCGACATTTGCAGCTGGAGCTCCAATTTTCATGTCCATGTAGAAATACTGTGGTATGGCCGTTATGCTTTTTTCTATTCCCAGGACATGTTATGCTGAAAGCTTTGTTTCCTTTTCACTTTCCATCATAGCACAAGTGCAACCAAAATAGTTTATGGAAGCTCTTATTTTATTGTCCTTAAGCAATTTCCATGGTTTCCTTTTTACAAGTTTGGGGTCAGGAAGGAAGAGCTTTTTATTCCTCAGAGAATCTCCTAGTTTTTGTGCATCATCTGACTGTTACTCTTGGCCCACATTATGAGTGAAAAAACTCTCATAGAGGAGGAAGTCATCCCTAAAATAGATAGGTTTCTCCTCGGATACCCAGACACACTGTGTGGCCCGCTCATAGCATTAAGTGGAGTAACATATTCAATTTCTTGTGTGAACTCGCAGTATGGAAGGGAAATAAGTTACGGCAACATGCCAGTATATCCTTTTAATCCATGGCCTCTGTAGCATAGTCATGTTTGCCGGGAGACAAAATGATGGGAATTTTACAGGGATAAGACACCAACAACCGTTTTTTTCCCCCTTCCATTTGTGCAACAGCTTAGTTTGGCACACTCTGTTCTTCTCACGAAACTGCTCTGAACCACTTTCTACTGTCTCCACCAGGAGTTTAATGAGAAGATATATTACTTTCACTCCCAAGAACAGAAACTAAATTTGGCATGTTGATCTCTCCATCGGTGCCAAATTTTCATTGTCCTTGAAACATTATAAAAAGTAGAAAGCGTGTTCTCAGGACATGAAATGCTCGATCTACTTTTTACTCTTCTGTTTTTCTAATATAACCCATCACAACTTTCATAATTTCAAATAATCAAATAATCCTTATTTATCTGTTAGGAATTTTAAGAACCTAAAGCTGGTTTCAAGTTCTTACAATCTTTTTTTTTTTTTCTTTTTTAAGAAAGGAATATCTTCATTGTTTGGTATTGATAAGGACATCGTCAACAAAATTGGTACTGACTAAGCAACTGAGGTTCATTCCCAAAGAATTGGCTTTTTCCAAGGCCATTACATGCCATATGATGCAAGATGTTAAAAAAAGAGATGCAAACCAGTCATCCAATGGCATCAACAACATGGTCCACTGTTCTGCTTCACAAATGTAGCATATAAATAAGCTGCCAGCCAAGATGAGGGCAACATGAAATTTCAATGGTGTCCAGTGAATTTGTGGTGGATATGGTTTTAGTAGTAACATTATGCTGACTCAACATGATTTCAACATGTTCTATTTTATTTCATGTCATATCTGATTGGCTGGTTTGTAAATATCGGTTGTAGTAACAATGTCTTTGTTAAACTTTGGTCCAAATTTTTTGTCCAATGTTAGAATTCTGATACGGGTCTTCTGCACTACAATCTAAGACAAGCAAATTTGATCGGTTTGAGTGTAATTAGCGTTTTGTGTGTAGTATGATGTAGATCATTTCTTGCTATGCTTTGTCTCTGAGTTCAGAGCCAAAGCTGTCTGATGTTCCTCGCCTTGCAGGCAGGCCAGAGAAGTAATCCTTGGACAAACATGGGCAACCTTTGACTGGTCAGGAATGTTATCAGGGTCCATATACTCTACCCTGGGTTGAGGAAGGAAAGATCTCAGACTTAAAATGCTTCCCCAACAGCTGGTTGCTGCATCACTCTTGAACTGTCCACCCCCCACACTGGACTGGGCACCCCGTCACGGGGTGGGTGCTATCTGCAAAGGTCCAGTCTGTCCTTCTCTTTCATCAGGGCTGGCTGGAGCAACATCAGGGCGAGCTTTCTCTTAGACAAGCAGTTAAAGCACTAGCGTGATTAAGATAGATAGACTTGCCAGGACACTTAATCTTCTGTTCAATGAAAAATGTTAACTACCTCCTGATGTCCCCCCCATGCAGCGTAATTAGCCTGAATTACCACTGTGTGTTTAAGCTTTCTCTGAAATGCCTTGGCCAATTTCTTTCTTATGCTGATCTGCCTCATGCTTTATGCTTACACATTTTTAATTACATACATCTAGGGAATTTACTTTGATTACCACCATCACACATTTTAAAATTTAATCCTGTGATGTATTATATAATGTGATTTAGTCTAGATTTAATTTTCTACATAAATTGTAAATACCTGTGGTTCTGTGGTGTCAAGAAAGATGTATGATAGCATTAGTGGTGATGGCAGATGTTTTAAAATGCTCCCATTATTACATCTGAGGAGGAAGCTGATCTCAAGGTTTCATTAGTCAAACCTTAGGTCTACCAATGCTGCCATTGTGTTTTCATAGTAACATTTATTTATTTCACCCCCTGGCCTTTTTTGACACATGGACAGCTTTTGGGAGCCATTCATAAACCCACTGTGTTTTAGACTTGGGACATTGAAAAAAGTAGCAAGTCGTCAATAAAAAGGATGCTTTTGTTTTTTTCTTTGTTTTGTTTTTAATCAGGACAATGCATGGCAATGCTGTTTAGTCCTATAAATGAAAACAGAATTTTTCTTATCGCTGCCATTTAAAATTATTCTTCTTTTTGCTCCCTTTCATTCAGATTTGGGAATGTTGTTTATATTGTATTTTTGTGTTCTCTCTTTTTTTTTCTTTTGCAATGAATGAAATAAAAATTTTAAAAACATGTAAAAATGTATCGTCACACATCTTTTTAAAACTTTCATGTCTCAACCCTATGATTTACACCATGTACAGGGAATTCCTCTGCTAAACTGCAATAAAGACAGCCATATACACTCCACTGATAAGATGATGGTATATAGATTCTGTCCTGTAATGTCAAAATACCTCTCCATTTGGATTTGAAAATGTGTGGTTGAGGAAGAAAACCGGAATATGCAGGAAGGCAGAGTAGATGCAAACACTACACCTCTGTAATTACAAACTCAATCAACATCTTGCTAAAACATACTTTGACCAGTGCCTCGTTAATTGATGAGGAATGACTATATCCTCCAACCTGGGGAGTGAAAAGTTGACTTTGTAAAGAGTAAATGAAAAACAGGCGCTCAGAGCTGTGGCCCAGACAGGTTTGGGAGGACACGCTTATTGCTAATGAATAAACACAGGGTATTGATGAAGTTCAGGTTGATTTAACCCCCCACCCCAAAGCCGGTTCCACTGTAATCCATCAGGTATTATATGTGTGTGCAGTCAATTCATGTTATGCCACCTTGTTCTGTAGACGAAAAACAAACCATTAGCCTCCAGCAATTAATCACACATCAGACCTGCAAATTTTTTTATCTTTTTTTTTTTTTTGAAAGAACGACAATATTGTGGAAAAGTCAAGGAGCAGGAGAGATGGTTATGCCAAATTTGGAAGTTTGTTTATTTAATGGATGTATTCATTTCAGGGAGATAGCCTTGCTCTCTCTGGAGACACGAAGTCTCAAAGCTTAAAAAAGCATGAAGGCTGCCAAGCTATATCAGCGATGGCCTCACAATTAACATTACAGTAGAACCATATTTGAACATAGTAAAACTAATGGCTCTATAAATAACTTGGAAATTTGCCATCCGGCAATAATTAAAAAGCATCCTAACATCCTAATCCCAGATATAATGATGATTGTGTTTAAAGAAAAAAACAAAAAAAACAAAAAACAGATTAGGGAATGCTTTTTTTTTTTTTTTTTTTTTTTTTAAATCAGAATTTCTTTGTTTTTATACACACAAATCCTTGAATAAATAAAAGGGAGCTTTCTGTTTCTCTGTCTTTTCCTTCTCTGTGTGTCTCTGGGGGCTCTTTTTGACTTCCTGCCATTAAAGAGACAGCCCTATGGAGAGTATGGGGTGACTGACATGCAACTACCTCTTTTCTATGACCGACGCTTTGTGCAACTCAACTGGACATCTGTGGAATTTACTCCGAGGGTATTTTGCTTAAGAAAAAATGGGTATAGAAAGAAAGAACGAAGAAGCAGTTTCATTTGGCAGCTGGGTAAAGAGTCACAATGTGCTTGATGTCTGTGGAGGACAGAAACATCAGACAGCTGTGTGACATCCAGCACAGAAAGTTCAGCGCAGTTAATGTACACAGTTACATAACAACAAAGAGTTAATATAAATTGTAATGACGGCTGGCTTCTAGATTATCAACTGTATATTTAACTGTTGTTTTATAAAGCAATTTTGTCAAATTGAACTTGTGTTTTTGAGTTCATTTTAGAATGAGGAGAAGTAATCTTTTGTTGCTTTTTTTGTGTGTGTGTGTGAAAATGTCCTCTCCCTGATACTTTATTTCGAAATTGGTCACACGATGAAACAGAATGCTCAACTGCTCAAGCATGGAAACTCTCCTACTGACAGACCTTTTGGCAAACGACACATCAAGTAAGAGAAAACAGCAAACACTGCTCAGTTTTGGTCTGAGAGCCTCATCCAGAAACCAAAACAAGTTATCTAGTGAAGCCACAAACAGACACTCTGTGGAGCCCACACACCCACAGAAAGATAAATATCTCAATAAACTATGCACTACAACATGACCACATCAAAAGAAATGAATGTGGTCTAATGCAAGGATGTTACGGATACAGCGCAATGACTGCCTCATTCAGCATGGCTCCAATTAAAAAAGGAAAATTACCATCTCAAATTTCACCTGAAGAAACAGCAAACCACTGACTGATTCTCTTTAAGTGCTGAAACTACCACAGGAGTTGCTCCCTTACCTTCTGTAGCCACTGGGTATAATTCTCCATAATGTGCTCGAGCTGCTGGATCTTCTGGCTGGGAAAGTCAGGCTCAGGTGGTGGAGCGTCCCTCTGGAGAGAGTTGGCGTTGTACTGCGTGCTACCGGCTTTCGCCTCCCTGCAGGAACCTCCTCCGGCTCCATCTCCCTCAGGTAGGATGAACGTGTAGGTGCACTGGCCATGCTGGATCTTATGAAAACGCCTGCTGCTGTAGTTACTGTTAGTACCACTGCTACTACTTCCTCCACTGCTGCTGCTGCTGCTGCTGCCACCTGTGCTGCTGGTGCTGCTATCCGTCCTTCTCCTTTGCTCCCCTCCTCCGCAGCTCACAATCACCAGAAGGGCCGCAAGCGAGAGCAAGTGGTGTCCAAAGCTGAACCACAGCATAATTTCAAGCCCTGGGAAAAAGGCTACAGGTGAATTAAGTTTGTACGTCTTTAGCTGCTCGTTCTTCGTCTAGTTGGATGTTCTTTTTAAATCTGGATCAGAAAACGGTGAAGAACACCCGTTAGCCTGCAACAAGCGTCTTCCATCCTTACACTGGACCTCCAACATTGAAAGCTACTGCCGACTCTTTTGCCATGGACACTTACACATGCTATGTTTCCAAAGCTCCTTTAACTTTTAGTCCTGGCACACATCTCCTGCAGAATGACAGCTGGGTTTTAAATCTTAAATGTTCCTCCAATAAAAATCAAAGCCAGATGTGAGCAGGCTGTGGGCTTGCATTTATCAGTCTATGCATTTTAAAGTAGGTGCCGCCGTAAGCTGGGACGGTGTCGTCAGACCTCCCTCGGTCTCTCTGCCGTCCCTTCCTCCTCCGCTCCCTGACTTCACAAGTGGAGAGAGTGAGAGAGACGCTCACTCCGAAGAGCAGTTCCAAGCTTGCAGCCCACTCTGCGCCTGCCCCTTGCAGAGCCTGCAGAGGAATGCATGTGCACGAATGACTGTGAGTGTGTGTGCGGGTGTGATCCTGGCAGAAAGGGGACCCCAGCACAGAGGATGTGCTTAGACTATGAGGATCGGTTTACAGGCTCTCTGACTGCACTCATGTGGCTGACCTGCCTTCTTGCCTGTGTGTTGACACAAAAAACTTTTCTTGACGTTTAATTTACAGGTGCTTTATTACATGTTAACACAAGGGAGGTACATTTTCAGGTGATTTTACAGTCTAATTCTCAGTGTTTCTTTCCCTCTCCTGACAAATGAGATGGCAATTTGTTTTTTTTTTTTATGGCTTTCTAAGCACCTAATTCTTAATATTTTCATCATATTGATTCCAATATTTGTTAAGATTTATGGCAGGAATTTATTATATTTTACACATTAAAGGCATTCATACAGTGGTGCAATGTGGAGGTGTCAATCCCAATATTTAAATGATGTGTTAGTGAAAGCAAACTGACAATAATATGACGAAAGGATGCTCACATCCAGGGTCCTACACTCAGTAATTAAAGGACATCTAATTTCAAACTGATGTCTGGGGCTTGTAAAAAGTTGTTTTTATTGTCAGCACAGGTGTCTCTTTAAGTATTGCTTTTTATTGGCTGGGATTGGATGACATTAATACTGACCCTCTTGCAGCCCAAAAATAGCAGAGCAAATATGAGTCTGACTGCAAAAACCTCTTCTTTTAAGATTTATCTTTCATTCACTTACAACATTTACATTATATGCACTTTCACTACCGCCATTTATTTCATATACAGTACGGCTCTATCACACCCACCTTGGCTGTTATGTTGTCAAGAAAACAACAGCGAAATCCAAGAATGAGCACTAGAAGATGGAATGTCTCTTCATCATCAGGCCGGAGAAAGGACCAAGTGAGGAAACATAGTGCTGAAAGGCCTGGGGTCAAAGGTCAAGTCCTTGTTATGGACAGTCCATTAAAATCTCTAATTCAGGGAGACACAGCTGTCTGAATTCTGGCTGGGCTTCAACATTCCTCTAAAGTCCAAAACATCTAAATCTGTGCAACAGTGGATGTGCACATTTTATTTGTGTATAACACATTCTTGCACATGCGTTTACTGACTCTGCCTGCTCATGCTAACACATTACACTGGTTTCCCGTGTGTGGGTTTGATATAGGGTGTGTATATTCAGTGATAGCAAGGGGCTAAGAAAAGTTGGGCCCTCTGTGTGGGAGAACGCGAGAAGGAGACCCAAGATAACAAACCCCTTGAATAACCTGACTGACCAAGACACAAAGCATGAGCAAATATCTACTGCAGAGTTTGTCCATGGTGACCTGACATCTGGGTACCAGTTACTGTGTCCGAGGGGAAACTAAACGGGAGATACTTGTTACCTCTGGGCAACCTTGAGACTGCGATCACTTTTACTGTATAAGCAGTTACACAAAAAAACCTACTCATGCAGAAAAGAATGTTTAGTACACTTTGAATGATTCATGTTTCACAATTAGCTGTACGCTATTATTGCCAGCTAACTTTGAATGATGAAATCTGCTTATTGAAGCCGCTGCAGTCATCGGCTACCTCTGTGTGAAGTCAGAGACAGACTGTTTCAAATAACACCACAAATTTTTGTAGTTATAAATCTGCCACCATCTGTTAGCCACAGGATTACTTTATCAGCTGTGCTGTGCTGAGTAGAATACATTTCATGTTTGTTACCAAATTGTGTGCATATGCTTTCCAATAAAATGCATTCAAACCACTGTTTTGCAACACTAAAATCAACTTTCTGATACTTGCTGTATGACAGCCAGCACTTGAACAAGCAGAAGATCTTGTGGCAAGAGCTCAGGCTCTAATGTAAGATTTAAATTCTTACTGGAACGTGAACTTATTCAAAGAACTGAAACGCTACAAGATCATCACCATTTAGTCATCCCTTGGGTCCCATACTGCTCTGTACAGCCCGTCACACACACATATTCAATGTACACCCACTTCAGTGAAATGCAATAAGTGTTGTGCTGGTGACAGTGGAGCTCAGAGCGGGTCACGTCAGTTATGAGAGGCCTCGAGGCAGCGGCCCTTCATGGGAATCTGGCTTATGTTTTCCTTGTGAAAATTTGGGAGGACATTTTGTTTTTAAATCAGCATCAATTTGACTGACATGGCCTTCCACATGCAATGTAAGACTGAATGCATGATGTGTTAACATGGAAAATGAAGACAACAGCCTTATTTAAAATGCATTTTTAAAAGAGGCATTCTGATCTGATAAATGAAATTTGTTGGGGCCGTACATAGAGGTAGATTTGCGGATGACATTGAATCTTTACTTTCATTGAGACAGTCTTCCTACCAAAGTAAAGTAAGTTTTTATCAGTGAAAATGGACATGATTTAAAATAGTAATTTGCATGGCATTTCTAACTCCTAAATTTTATTATCATTATTATGATTATTATGTATCTCAGAGCAGCTGCACAGCGGCAGAGTTGTTAGCACTGTTGCCTCACAACAAGAAGGTTTCAGGTTCTGTGTGGAGTTTTCATGTTCTCCCCTTGCTTGCGTGGGTTTCCTCCGGGTACTCCGGTTTTCTCCCACCGTCCAGACATGCATGTTTAGGTCGATTGGTAATTCAAAATTTCCGGTAAGTCTGAATGTGAGTGGTTGTTGGTCTCTGTCTGTCTCTGTATGTTGTCCCTAAGATGGACTGGTGACCTGTCCAGGGTGTACCCCGCCCTCACCCAGTGTGAGCTGAGATAAGCTTCAGCAGCCACTGTCTAAGACAGAGGTAGTAAATCCTCATGAGGGGCTGGAGAAAGAAAATCTTTGGCAATTATAATTTAAAAATGGACTTTAAGATTGAATTCATTATCAAAATATTTGCCGATTCATTTTCGGACAGTTAAATACTGTATCAATTAACATGTATTATTTACCTCAAAGGCATGTCAACCAATTGAATTATAATATACATTATTGGGGTGAGAGACCTGATTTCATTGTCTCTCTCAACATTTCATGATATGAAACATTTGTTTTTTTAATAAAAAAAAACCAAAACATTATTTACTGTCTAAAAATGTTTGACGCTTTGACACTTTAATAAATTCTGTTCTTTGATCATTTAGCCCAGATCAGAAAAGAAAACACACAGTGAGTTAATAAATGCAGTTGTCACTTGGGTGTGAAAGGCAAACGCTTTCTGCCTGCCTTCAAAGACAAACCTCAGCAACTCATTCAAGCGTGTTTGAATGGCTTCGGCACTTTGTGTTTACCTCTTTCTTTCAAATAAGAAAATTTGAATTTGATTAGATGGTTGCATAACCGAGCCAAAACGCAAATGGCACAGTTTCTTTCAACCTCAAGCTCTGCTGTTTGTCATGGTGACAGTGATTATAGTCACACATACACACACACTCAAACACGGTGTCATGGTAATGCTAATGCAGTGCCAGCATCCACACCAGTGGGGACATCTCTTTGAAGGTACAGGTCACTCTGGGCTATTATGCTACTTTTTGAGTTTCAGGGTGGACCTGTCATAATCTAATCTCCATTTGAAAGATCCACAGTCAGGAAGGGGATGTTAATCTCAGGCACAATAGCCTTGTTAGCATTTGATTGAGTGATGACTTCACTTTTCATGCACAGAGGTTCAGAGGTGACAGTGAGGGAATCAAACATTTCTGTGTGCTTTCAGTGGCTTTGGGTTTTCTAAAGGACTCTGAATGGCTGTGCTCAAGTGCATGTGTAAGGAGTTAAGAGTTACACAGGTGGGCTTACTCTCTGAAGCAGCTTCAACAGCTCTGCAGTGAGCCTATAGAGTAATAGGCTCAAGTTTTTAAGTCTGCTTACAGAAATCCTTTTGGAAAATAATACTGAGGATCAACCTCCAGTGGTTTTACTCAAAGACACAAACATAAAAGGATTAAGAGGAAAAGTAGGTACTCAGCTGGATATAGAACTTGAGCAGAGGCCCAACAAGAAGACAAGGGTTGCTTCTCTACATTCTCTGGAGAATGGTATTAAATGGTAAGTCCTTAATTCATCAGAACGGATTCCCAATGAAGAAAATAGAGTATCTTACTGTAACAGGATTTTAAAATTCTGTGCTCTATTGATGGCAATGCTGGTCTGTTGGGCTGAATCCACGACTTTGGTCCAGAGCAAAATATCACAGAAAACAATGTATGGATAGGGTTAGATTTTTCTGGTACCCTGATGGTGGAGCTTAATGACTTTGGTGAGCCCCTGAATTTTTCTGTAGTGTATCCAGCAGGTCAAAGTTTTCATTTATGCTGTGAAATGTTAGCACACTAACTCCTGTGCTTACATATTAAATGTCAGTTGACATTTAGGTAGACCTTAACTTTCTTACTTTCTGCCAATTTTTTTTTTATGTATGGAAATGTATTTGTTTCACCCAGTTGCTTAGAAAAGCAGTGACAGATCAGGATAAACAAATGTTGAGGTTTAATGTGTTTCATTGCTATCATCACTGACTATTTTGTGCTGGCAAAGCAGATGATTTGATGCATTTCCTCAACAACCCGTTGTGGAACATGCCTGCCTGCAGTAATGATGTCATCAGGGTGAGACCATTGAAAGAGTGTCATCGCAGAGCCATTAACACAAGGGGGTTGTCACTCTTCGTTTTTCCCTTCGGACTCTCAGTCTGTGCTCGCCACAGGCATGGCCTGTATCTGCTGTCAAAGCAGCCATGCTCGGGACCTGTCCCACCACAATCCCGCCCATCCTCGACCCGCGAGGCACAGTTCAGAATGAGGTGAACCAAAATGAAAGGCGTTTTCTGCTTGTCAAAAGGATTGAGGAAAACAATAGGAAAGAGGAGAATAAATGAGTGCTTTTGGTCCAATTTGAAAAATACTTGCGGTCTAGACACCATGCCTGCTTTTCCCTTTGCTGAACCAATTTATCACTTAAGCAAAATCAATTCTAAATTCAAGTTGATGCATCCATTTCTTAACATTTCCTTTATATTCTTTCGTATTGCATGTTTCCAGTCCCATAGGATGTGCCCTTTTCCAACTGCTCACCCTTATTCTTCCAAAGTCCCATCAGAAACTGCCATGCATTGTGTATTTTGGTTTATTTTGTTATCTCTATTGTGTACAAAGCTGTAATTTTCTGGACATTCAGCTCAAATTTGACACAATGAAGTTAACATGATGTCACTTGAGCTATGTTTTCAATTCACAATCATAAGGTTGACTAACCCCATGTGAAAACAAATGCACGAAAGAATGACCTTTGTTGCTGCAGAGCTCAATTGTTGCAAAGGTCAGAGGAGGGTTTGGACAGACTCAGGGTATCTGCAGGGGTACTCCACATATGCTACTCTCTGTTCTTTCCATAAACTAGAGAGCTGAGTAAACACAGAGAAATGATGAGACATGCAAAATAAAATGCATGTGGTCAAAGGATATGGACATGGACAATGTCACCCACTACAGCTCTAAATCAAAGCACAAGACATTTCTCAGATTAATCAGTGCCTCAGACTGGGCACCCTGAGGAGAACATGTTCATGCAACTCATGAGAAATACTGAATTTAGCAGTTCACATGCGAACAGAGCCCCACCCATCCACACAACACAACACATTAAAATAAAGTCTGGGACAGTAGAAACGTACATATTCAACACGATACGATTGCTGATGGCAGTTCGCTTATGGGTGTCACGGTTGATCAAAAAAAGTTGGACCAAGTGTTTCTCCGCCTGCTGGTGGCTTTAGGGTGATGTGTTTAAATGTAAGAGAAATGTTTTATGATTAAAAAAATTCCTCATCTCTAGATATTGAAAATTCAGATGTTTTGTGATGTTATAGCTGTCGGGATCATCTAAAATGCTGGACGATAAGAAAACATCAGAAAATGTTGCACACTATTTAAAGTGTTTAAAGCTTTAGTCTTGTGAACGTCACCTGCATCTTTCTTTGTTGCCCACCATCTGATAAAAAAATACAATTTTTAATCCACTTCTCTGTCACAGATCAGTATTAATTAATAAGACAAATTGTGTTCAGTGTGTGTACTGATACATGAATACGCCCAGAAACATTCCAAGAAATGCCAAGAAATGTGACAAAAAGGAGGGACGGGATCAGCATTGTGGGTTTTATATTTAAGGCTCTACTGAAAAAAAAAACAAAAAAAAAACTGCCTGGTTACATCTTTTCTCTGGTTACATTTAAATACCGCCCTTACAACGTCAGGTCACAGGACACTAACTTTAGCTGTACCCATTGTTCTCATGTGTGTCTTGAATAGTATGCTGCATACACATTTTAGATTTCTTTTACATTACACAATTTTACATGCTTATTTACAGGAAAATGTAGAACTTATGACTGTGAATTATCTGTGTCTAAGTATTAACCGTTTATTTTGGTATTCAGATCTGTCTTGAAAAAGAGAGCCTAAGCTCAATTTAAGTGATTTCAATTAAAAAAATTGAAAGTTGTCTTCTTTGCTATCCTTCATATTTACAATGTTGTGGAAGGAAGCTGTTTTATATTGGGATTTCCAGTCATTCTCAGACTCTGTTTCCACCATTAGTAACTATGGGACCCTCACCCATCACATTCCTCCACCTTTAGCTAATATTTTCTCTGTATATTCTCCATCCTCTCCTGCCACATCAGATAAAGTGAAGTTTAGCATTTTGGACAGCAGCAAGCTTACACCTGATGCAAGCTGATGACTGCTGATATCTCCATATTCCCTTCACAATATAAGTGAGGTTACAAAATCAGATGCTGGTCATAAACAGAAACATGCTTCACTGTTACTGCAGCTATTACAGGGCATTGTTGTCCGTGCTCCATAATGTTATGAAACAATGGAACCTGATCTGAAGCGTGTATGTGGCAGAAATGTAGCTTTAATTAGTGATAACCAATTTAGCCTGGCTTCTTGACATTAATCATGATGACACTGATGGAGACGGCTTTTGTTGGCTTCAGATAGGCTACACTGTCCAATGTCATACATCAAAGGTGATGCAGTAAGCCGAGCTATATCTTCTTACTTACTGTGCTAATTTCACTGCTGGCAAGGTTTGTTTGCTCTCTTCATCTTATTGCTTAGCCAGCTTGCTGCCATTTGTCATGTTGTATTTTCTTCCGTGTTAATGGGCCCTCTCAGTCCTCCTAAAATGGCAAAGAGCATGACATCAGCACAAGGTTATTTTCTTGACTTAACCTGCCTGTGGAATCAACAACGCATATTGGGTCAGTGTGTAGATGTGTGTTGCACTTGAGTGAGATCATACATGTGAGAGCAATAAATACAGACTCGCCGCCTTTGGTCTATTCAGTGACATGTCACCTATCACATTCAATGACATCATACAAATAACCAATAAAGAAAATGGTTGTCACACGCAATTAACCAATTTCATAGCTCTCTTTACTGTTGTCACTCTGCATTTCTTTAGGGATGATGCATGGCACTCTATTAGGCAGAGATAAATGGGAACAGCGCTGCGTTCACCTCAGGCCTCACTGCTAAGCCCACTCCCCGAAACTGACCCCTAGCGTACTGTATGAAGGATGGCGGGTAGGGGATCTGATCTGATAAGAGGTCTGCTGAACAAGGGTTGCTCTGTGTATTCCCTATCCACCCAACTAGCACCTCCTCATAGCTGTGTTTGTGAATATTATGAGGTATGACAGAGCTAACACCAGACAGAGTAAAGTTTGTCAATTCCATCACAATGGTAATCCTTTAATGGACTGAAAGTTAGTTCGCAAAGAGCCAAAGAATGTCCACAAAGTCTTTGCCGTGTCAGGAGATCTATAATATGAAAGCGCTTGAGAAAAGATGGATAATTTCAACACTGTTCTTGACGTGACATCCATCTTCAAACTTGTGTTTTCTACGAGTGATGAAGTGACAAAAATTTAAAGCAGCTTACTAAAAAAAAACACAGCTTAATATACTGCTTTGATTTATTCATTTTAAGAAAACAGGTTCAGCTTCTCTTCAGCTGTGATTAAATGCTGCTGAAGGTCTGTCAAATTAATCACCTGTTTAAATAATGCCCCCCCCCCAAAAAACTTGCACAGGGGGAAGTTTATCTTAGCTAGTATGCTACAAAGTCACAAACGCAAAGCAATCCTTTAGCATAAAAAAAATGTAGCATCAAACACTTATTTTGTTAGGGCAATAGCAAAATGGCAATTGTTCGAGGAAGTGGTGCATACTGTAAACTCATAAACTTTAATAGCTGCCATGCTCATGTGCAGAAGACAAAATTATGTGCTTAAAAAAAGGAAATTAACCGCACATGGCCACAGAGACCCATATGGCCAATAATGCCGACCCTGTCCTTCATGTTCACAGATAAACAGAAGCATCTGAATCTGTTTACCATCTGCCTTCATCTGTTTCTGGTGACAATACCCAGATAAGTTAGGTACCATAAAATTTGGTATGCCTCTGGGCTCAATTCTGAAACCAATCGCATCATATGGTTTTACTTAATACATCATATAGGATTGGCATTGTGTTACCTTATCATCAAGATCAGATGGATATATTCTCCAGTGAAGTCCAACCATTGTGTATAACACTTACTCGCTCTACCAGATGAAACACTGAATGCTGAAAAATCTCCAAGGAAAAAAATTCAATTTGCTTCTGGCCAAAAATTTGAAAACTATATTAGCTAGCTTTTCCAGTCCTGAGTCCCACATCAACTTAATGATTTTATATTCCTTGATCCCAATGCAGTTGATCAACTACAACCACCGTTAAACAATGTACAAAGGCTTTCTTTAAAGTAATGTACCGACACTGGAGTCCAGGGAAATGAAATGATTCAAGAGGAAAATTTTTCATTGTCATATTTTCGAGTGTGTGGGATTTAGTCAGTGTTTGAAGAGGTGGGTTGCTTATACAGAGCAGATCAGACCATCCCTTTGAACTGATCTCTTTTTCTGTCTGCCACCCTTGCTCTTTCACACACTGTGTGAATGTTCTGTTTTCAATTTCATCGCGTGCAACTGAATCACCTGATGACAACACAAAGTGACTTCTATGTTTTCCATCTCTGCAGTGCTTGCATTAATCAGCAGCTTGTTGATGGTGGATGTTGATAGCCCTCAGGATTGGGTTGCCAATTCAGCTGGTTCATCAATTAACCTGATCGATTACACAGCAGTAGTCAAGGTTATACTTTCATATTACTTTGGTCTGTGCTGCCAAAACATATAAGAGGTTATGTTAATGTATACTTTGGTGAAAGGAAATAGTACTGTAGCCTGCATTTTTAAGTTTATTTAAATTTTCATATTGTAAGTACTAATCCTTCACCAAAAGTGAAGCATATTTGTCATCACCAATCCAGGTAAACCTGCTGCATAATGTGTTGTCATCACTTCAGGCTCAGTGGTGTAGTTTAAGTTACACAAGGTCTGATGAATGCAATGCAATACAAAAATATTTTCATATGAAATATATGTTTCCATATTTTCTTTTGTGGACGTCTCTTTGTGTTTCCATGTTTGTGTTGGTTCCCATCATAAAGAAATGTCACCACACAAAATGAGCCTGGAGCAAATATGAAATGGGTCAGTCAGTGGAATAATTCCATGTTTTGACCTTTTCTCTAATTTTCACTTCAAGCAATGTATTCCCAGAGTAATTTCAAGGAATTAAGCTGTTGTGCTTTTGTTTTCTCATTGGCTTTCATCACATTGATGACCCCTAAATGTAACACAAAGGTTTTCCTTTTTTTCTGGTTTTGTCTCCAGCTGTATAGTGACTATGAAAATTTACTTTGGTAAACTGAAGAGAAAAATAGATATTCGATCCACATCTTCTGACATATCTCAACCTGAGACTGTCACAAAACTATTAAAATTTTAACTTTTAAGTCTGTTTAAGACACAAGTCAAAAGTTGATATCAACAGGCCAATCTACCTCTAAAAATATATTTACCACAACTAATGATTGAGGTTCAACACAAAAACATTGAACTAAAAAGACAATGGGACATGACGTGCTTTTACCATGTAGGGCAGTTATCCTGTTTCTGTTGGTGACCACCCATTCAAACTGTGATAGCGCTGCAGTGATTTTCTGTTGCATAGTGCCAAACCTGCTACTGTGCCAAACTTTGATTTATAACACTCTGAAAAGATATGTTTGGAGCTTATAAGATGATGTTTTTATGATAACCATATGGAAAACTGCACCCAACAGATATGACCACATCCCTATGCACACTCATAAAGTTAAATGTCACTGAGCCAAAGTAATAAATTTTTGTGTCTTGCCACACAGTTGATCTTATGCAGTACTTCTCTGAGATTTAGCAAGTGCGTGGGATCATGTGTAATGTCAAAGCGATATGAATAAATAAATAATACATATCAGTTTTGTTGATAGCACCTCTTGGTGTGCCTGACGAGACGCACGGATAACTGGAGACTTTTTAAGACTTAAATTATAAAGACAACCGGAGGGGGGGAAAGAAGACATGAAAACATATAACCCAAATGTAAAATGAGAATTTTCACCTAGAGAATCAGTTTTCTAGTTTTTCTGAATATGGAAATGGCCTGTGAGGCATCATTGCATCAGTGTCTGGCGACGCTTGCCTCAATCATTACAAACACAATGAGGTCAGGGGAGTGAGTGACAGCGTGTACCGTAGACTTTAAACACCTCACAGAAAGGAGGGCTATTAGCTGGCTATTAAAACTCAAATAGCAAAAGAGCGTGTCTAACATGTCTCGCAGCAAACTTGCAGCTATTCACCTGGTGATTTGAGATCTGTCAGAAACATTGCCTGTGCTACAAACCAGATCTTCAGCTGCAGGTCCCCGCACCCACCCATCCACTTTTCATGTTTAGAAACACTTGAATTGCCTCTTGGAGGGGAATTGCTCTGCTGCTCATCCGAAACAAAGATTTCATTCAACTGTCATGATCGATGAATTGATTCCGTTAAATTGGAGTAATTTGCACTCACATGGCCAATAATTTGACAGTATTGATTTCATGTCAGAAAATTAGTTGAAAGGTGGAGCAGTTGGTTAAACACAGCCATGTTTTGTATTTGTTTACCAGAGGTCTGTCACATTAAATAAAACCAGAGGTGCACCAATGGTTTACATCATGTCACTTTGTTGTATGGGTCATAGGGGCCAACACTAAACACAATCATTGGCATCGCCTCCAGGACACACCACTGAGGGCCCTTAGTGCCATTTTGAGTATGTGTCTCTGAACTTGTCACGCACTAAAGCTTCTATTACCAAGTAAAAATAAATGGACACCAATTTAGTAAATGGGGAGCAAAAGCACCACCACATGGTACATGACCCCCTTGACCAGCTCAGTCATCTCTCTGGTTCTGTTTGTTGGTCCTAGTGGGCTAACAATTGACAGGACGGGGGGCCTGGTGGGGGAACACAGCTTCCCACTTTTTACAGATGGGCAGGCAGCTGTGGCACATTCCCTAATATCCCCACAGTGTCCCTGTGAGAGCCCCCGGATGGGTGCTCTGCACTGAGAAAAAGCACCAGTTATAACACAGCTGACAGCACCAAAGTCTCTGCCCATCACTAGAGGTAAACTTTTCAAAAAGCTTCTAAAGCTGATGGATATCTCAATTCTCTAAAGAAATTGCAAATAGGAAGGACATTTAAATAATTTTCTCCTTTCTTTGTTGATAGCTAGTTTAGAAGATGAGAAATAAAACTGATGCTAACACTGGAGCTGGAGGTGAAGTTCAAAATCAAGTCACCTGTACTTCTAAGTTCCACTAATATTTGGTCACGAAAGCTGTAATATAATGACGACATATCAAATGGAGGTTATGTTTCGGACCTTCTTCAAAAAACTCTTGGCTGGAGTGTTGAATTATTCCTTTATATATGATATATAGGAACAGTTGAATTCACAGGGAACTGAATTTTGTGATGCCTTCCTATTACATTTTTGACTTGAGATCATTCTATCTGAATAACATTTTCATAATGGTTGGAGGGCAATAAGTGGATGTAAAGTACATTATTTGTTTTCCACAGGAGGGTTGAGACCACATAAGATTTAATATGCAGCACTCAAAATGTGGGTATGAAGATGTTTTATTTGAAGCTTCTGACCTACCGCACCCCAGGCTGTTGGGTGTAGATGGGAAAAGTAACTCTTGATGGCTGCTCCTATTCAGTAAATTCCATAGTTTTCATGAGGTGAAGTTTCCTCTGTGGAAAAAGTCTTTTTGAAATTACTCAACATTGACACATTGAGTTGTATTGAAAGTTGTTGTCCAACTGACTTGTTGCCTGCAAGGTTGTAAGTTCAACGATTTTCCCTCCAAAAATGAGAACTGATAAAATGCTCTTAACAATTGGCGGCTATAAGTTTTATTTGATGCAAAAGTAAAGTTCAAACTTTGGCATTGCACAGGCTGAAATAACTTTTTACAACTAAATTTTAAATGATTGTACTTTTCTATACTTCAGGGTCATCTTTAGAAAGCACATAAGGAATTGGAAATCACTATCTATGATGGCACCCTTTTTTTTTTTATAGAGCCTTGTGAAATATTGATAAATATTCTTACGCTTACATGTATCCTGTTATTTGGCCATACAACATTCGTCATAAGTCTTCTTAATGATGCCATATTTTACGATTACTGTCTGAGAGCACAGAACACATATGCATCCATGTGGACCCTCTGCTCAGGTGATTAACAAGAAACGTGTGGGGCAAAACCTTTTATATCATCTGCGATTTGTCTATCACACGGCATTACACAGGACACTGGAAACCAGCCAACCTTTCAACACTGCACCCACTCCTGCTGCTTTTTACATTCTGACTCTTTCCCTCCTCCCCACTGCTTCTCCTGCTATGATGAGGGAGACATTTTGTGCTAAACACCTTCATATGGTGCATTTGGGTTGCCAGAAAAGCTCTCCACGTATGGAAATTAGCCTAAAACAATGGAAGCTGTATGACTTATTGAAAAGTTGGCCCATCAATGCCACTTTTTGGGTCCAACAAGCACCTCTCCCTGCGAGATTTCCAAACAGGAGAGGAGAGGGAAGACAGTTGGTAGTCCCCAGGTTACTAGTGATCACTATGACTCTTATCATTATATATTGGGGTGTGCCTTTTTGAGCATGTGATGACCCAACTCTTTGGCAATGCACACACCAGGAACATCTAATAATATCATAAATATCGTAATCCTTCCTATCTTTGGTACAGATTATGCTTTTGACCTCAGTAATACGAGGCCTTTCTGGGGATTTCAACATGAAATAACTATAATGTTTTTGCCGAGCAAGCTGTCAACAGTATCTTTGAATGCAATTTTAATGTATGACTCATTGTCTTGTCTGTGTGTACCTTTGTGGGATTTTATCCAGCTCAAAAGGAAAAGCGGGCAGAGAGCTGGTCTGCCCTATATGGCCACAGCAGACCTCTTGACGTCCGAGGAATTACATGGCCATCAGTGTGATTTAAGATTACAAAACCACATGAAATAAAAATAGTCAAAATCTTGACAGATCCTTGCTTTCCCGATTTTGGCTCTGCAAGCTCAAAATGCAGCTTTTCGCTCAAAATCTTAAGTTTGTGGGAAATTGGCTCACTTGAGTTAGTATTGTGCAAGTTACAAAAAACATCTAAAATGACTAAAGGCTAAACATTCATTTCACAGAAAGAGGTGAAAAGCTCTGTCTGGAAAGGATTGTGTAAAACTATGTTCGATCACGCTTGGAATTCGTCTCACTGACTTTCAGTATATTGCGTTGAAATTCTCTACTGAAGAGTGTTTCTCTGTAAATGTAGAGCCGCTGGTTTTAATTATTTTTTAATTTTACAAGTGTAGGTATAACCAACAAACACAAACACATTCACCTTTCCCTGCAACTGATGCCTGGGTCCAACCATTAACCATGCTGGATCGAATAGGCATATTTTTTTTCTTTCTATTCATCAACATTTCATGCAAGAAAATAAATGCAGGGTGTTTTTGTGTTTTTCCCCATTATTCTCTTTTAGGTTTTATAGCAATCCCTCTTTAGATACAAGGAGCAAGTCTTAAAGAATGAAAAAAGGTTTTCCTTTCATGGAAAATGAACTGTTCGTGCCTCAAATAAATACTATGTACAAAATTCTGAAAAGTACATAATGTTTCCACTAACTATTAGCTCTTGGTGGATATTATACAGTAGTTGAGGTAGTATGAGCATAATATTCCCCTTTCATATAGGGTATATGTATGAAATTGGTCTAATTTACAAAGAGGGTGGTGAAACGTTGATTCAGAGCATCCACAACCACAGACTTAAACCATGCTAAGTGTCAAATATATTTAGAATCCAATAATTTGGTTAATTGACAACAAAGAGCTACCGCTGTGAAGGGCAAACAGCTCATGTAGGGAACCCAGTGCTGGAAAAAGCAGCCAGTGTCCAAACTGTAATAAAGGATAGCCAGGGGTCATGGACCTATAAATTATACCAGCAGAGAGTGAAAGACAAGCATTCGGCAGGTGTGTGTGTGTGTACATGTGTATTATGTAAATGTATTTTTATCTTATTGCGTCTTATACAAAAGTAAATGGAATAGGGTTTTATATCGTTGGTTTTGTGCCACAATTTCCAATTAGGCAAAAATGTATTTCTATCCATCTGTTTTTTTTATTGTGCATGTTCTATTTGGTAATTGAAAATGGTAAATAAATAAAGGAAGAAGAGAACAGAATATGAAAGTGAAGTCATATATTCAACATTGATTTCATTTGTTTAAAATTTGACTGTGTTCCTTTTAAACGCATTAGACTGGATGAATTAGTGCCACCAACTGTTGTCAATGTACCCAACACTTCATATACCAGCAGGGGATAGGAACAATTTGGTGATTTGGCCTTGAATTGTCTTTTTGTACTAAACTTGTTTTCAGCCGTCTATATACTCTGATACAGCACAAAGTCCACTGAATAAAGCCAGACCTGGTGGTCTCTCAGATAGTGTAACTAAGTTATGCCATAGACTCAGTGATTCCACATAACCTCACATGACCTTGTTTTGTCCTATTTCATAGCTATTATGTCTACTGCAACCATCACTGTTGATATACATCAGCCTCTAAACAAGCAAAGGAACAATAGACTTTGGCCCAAGCAAATGCAAACAAGACTTTCCATGAGGTAAATCACCCCCCACCAAGATTATGAAGATATAAATAACAAGATGAGAAACAGGTTGGGCACCAGTTGAGTCTCAGTAGCTCTGCCTCGGGGCAAACATTTACAGGGCAGAGGAGGACCAGTTTGTGTGTTAATTTTGATATCTGTTCTTCCAACCCACACTGCACCAATGACACATACACATTCGGCTCTGCAGGAGATTGCTGATGTGTCGAAAAGGCTTCGTGCTGTGGCCTCACATGAAAGGCCAACATTTGCCCCCCATGGTGGTTATGAAAGCAAAAATAAATCAAAAACAAGGCAGTGAAATCCAATCGGCCAGCTCCTTCCTGCGTGGATGAATAAATCATCTATGTATACACTTCAGCAAGCATATTAGAACATATTAATATCACCTTTTGATCTGTCTTGGGAAAGAAAGTGTGACAAATTCTCAACAGATCTGGTAGGTCGAAGCTGTCAAGTTACTCAGAAGAAACTGGCTTCATGCTCTGCAGATGTTAAACAGAGAAGGTTCCTGCCAAAGACAAAGTCTAAAGTAGGCTAATTTTGATTCATATTAACAAGCAGGAGTATTTCTTTATCTTTGTTAAATGAGTCTGCTCAACTCTAACCCCAGCCGAAAAAAAAAATAAAAATCTGAGAATCAGTGATAAAAAACAGCAGACACAACTCACTTATTCACCATGTCCCAGACAGTTTGACCTTAAATTTCGAGTTAAGTGTTCTTTTGCTGCTCCTGTATTTTGTCAAGAACACTTACAAACAGCTTAAGAATAAATGTAAAAAGTAGTCCACAGTTCAAGACATCCACAGAAGCCTGAATTGTTTTCTGTTTCAAAACTTATGCCTCTGTTAAAATAGACGTCCAATCAAAACTGGTCATTTTGGCTACAAAAAGCCATTGATTCTCCTAACAGCAAAATAAGGCTCCAGAAAACATTGCAAAAACGATGACTTTTTGTCTGGCTGTGGCATAGTTGTCTTGGACACAGGCAGATTCATCATGGAGGTGTTTATGGTAAGTGGAAGCCCTGTCTAATCATTTGAAACACATTTTAACCAACAAAAAAATAAACTTGTGAAAGAACAATATACAGGGCTTATTTGTTATCATCTGGCCTGTGTGTAGAAATTACTAAAAACTAATAATATTTAAAATGAAATGCAGCATATAAAAGACAGCAACAACTAAATGACTGTTGTTACTACTGTTGTTTCTTTAAAAAAGAAAAAGTTTCTGAAAAAAATTGTATGAAATGAAAATTGGATGACTGTATTGCCGCAGAAGGCTAAGTTCCTCATCATCGCACTTCATCATCATCATTTGACTGGTTATCTTTGAGTGCAAGTTTCCCAAAAGTGCATACAACATAACACTCATTTAGTGTGTAAGTGGGAGTGGGAGTGTGTGTGTGTCCATGTGCATGTGTGACTGGCACCCTCTTGTAAAGTCACCACAGTCTTCCTGTCACTTTGGCGCTGGGTAAACTGCCAGATGCAGTCCAGCATCTGCCTGGAAACTGAGAACTATGATACATACCTGGCACTGTTGCCAAGCTATTTAGTCTTTACTGTGGTGATAATATGCAGCCTAAATGGCGCTGTGGGCAAACTCTGTGATTAGAGAGAGTAACTTTATCTCAGAAACAAAACAAATGTCTCAGATAAGGAACTTCTGAGCTTGGTTGGCTGTTTTATTATTTTTTGTCATGGTTGGAAGGGATTTTGAGATCATTTAGACATAACAACAATAACATGTTGTAAAAATATCAATTTAAAAGTGCAGGTACAAGAAGTAACAAAATGTACTGCAGGTATCAAAAGCTTAAGTGCCCATTACCAATGTCATGATTTGTATTATTACCAAAGATTAAATAAAGTGTAAAGAGCATTTTTAATCTTTAAGACGCTGATTTTTTCTTTCTTTTTTTTTTTTAATCAATTTACAATTATAAATATAGTTCCTTAGGTTAATAAATTGCTCAAAAGCAAAAGTAATCACTTCATTTGTTACCACAAAAACAAGCAGCTAGACTTTAGACATGTTGACTGACCATCACTAGATTACTCAACATTAGCTCCAAAGATTACATGATGTCCCTTCCACACAATGAAGGTGCAATTCTAACAAAAGCCAAGTAATTACTAGATCTACCTGTGGGAGATGTCAGCAACAGGGCTAAGAAGACAACATGATTATATAAAAAAATTTGGAGTCTCTTCTTTTGCAGTTGCCTAACCTCCATTTTCATGCCTTCAGCCCCACACTGGTACATACAGGAACAGGCGTTCCACTGACCAAAACTGAAGAACCTTCTATCAAACTACCAGCAAGACAGAAAACTAAATATTTCCTTTGCTACTGAAACAACAGAATGTTATTAGGATTTATAACAGTTCACATTGTGACCTCTTACTGACAAAAAGCTGTTATGTGTAGTGTGAAGGCTGTATGCGTCCATACATGCGTTTGTGCATGTCAGCATGCTCACTTAGCTGTTCAATGAGATAAATCGGGACTTGACAGATGGGAAAAGGGCTCAGCCTGTTCCACTGCATAGCCCTTCCACCAAGGCCTGGAGATTATACCCACACACCTCTAAGTGTATGGAAGAACCGCTCAATTAATTTGGTTTCATATCTGCTGAAAGGTGTCGGGCAGAGGGGCATGAGTGTCTTTTCACTCTCTTACACCCTCTATTTTTACTAACCACTGACAGCTGTTCAGTGTGGCACATGGAACCTATTTCCGCTGTTGAGGAAAAACCAAATGCTAGACACCTATCCACTCTGATTCAACCACCACAGATTAATTGATTCTTAAATATTGATATAGTCCCGCTTTTATGCCTCATGTAAAACTGAGACCAGTGGACCTCCTCTACAACATCCTCATCAGTTTGAACTGCACTCGTGGGATTTAGGAGCTCATTTCTCAGTGGTTACAGTAAAAATAAAGTAAATAAAAAACACACTATCAGCCATCATGTTTCATTAAGACAGGCTTCCTTTTTATTTCCCAAATAATAGACTTCAATTCATCCTAATTTATCTAGGAAGTCATGTTGTGTTAACACACCACCCTTCAGTGTGTGTTGCTTTGGGAGATCCCAAGTGTGAGATGTCTCTGTTTATCTGCAATTACACAATCACTTTTGCAGCTGCTTGGTATTATGGTCAATTTGCTGCACAAGCCTTGATATGAGACCACACTATGCCACACTCCAGTCAAAGTCAAAGTCAACTTTATGACTTTATCCACCTATGATATGATGTATTTGATTTGGCATTGGGATGCACACAACCATCTACTTGACATCTCTAATGTGACAGGAGTTGCTGAAAGCGTGCCAATAAGCTCGGTCACTCTCTGTGTGATCGATGAAAAGACGTTTAGCCAAAGATTTCCACTCTAATCACATACCAGTCCCCCCAGTCAGCCAACATGGTTTGTGTCTGCAAATGTAACCATGAGTAAATGTGATTAATCTGAGAAACCATGCATTCCCTTGAGTGGCCCTTAATAAATCTGACCTCAATTTAGCGGTTTATGCAAGAGTGCTGCTTCATTTCACTCCAGTGTTTTGTTTTATTCCCTCTTCTCTTGACCACACATACCTGGAGCTGTGTCTGGCTGTGAGCTGCCAAAAAGTTTCCAAAGCTTATTGCTGCCATGTCTCTCTCAAGTGTCCTATGTGAGGCTGGAGAGATGGCATCTGTGTTGAAAGGATATTTCTGCCCTTTGAGTTGAATGGACTCTTTGTGCGACCAGCTCAAACCTGAGTTCTGCGGTGTGTCATGAAAAAGTGCTACTCTTGTCCTTATCTGAAAACGGACAGAAATGACTTCCAGACATTTAGACACAAAATAAGGAAAAGGGGTGCTATCTTAGATCTTGTAGGTGATTTGTCACCCCTTTGAAGGCCATTTTTAAATTTTGGCATCATGTTTTAAAATATTGTCATTGTGAGTCACACTGTTAGCAGGGAGGACAGCCGCAAATTACGTTTTCATTAGGGTTGGTTTTCTTTAAGATGTGATGGCTTGCAGTGATAGACCTTTAAATAGTGTTTTCCATAATTCAAAGCCATTGGAGCGAGACTTTAAGGGCCTCTTCAGTGCGCATAATAATCAGCAGAATAATTCACTGTCGTTTTCGCATTGGGAATTCAGCTTTTTATTAGACTGAAAAATGCTGCTTTCATAAACTTTTCTAATCCCCTCTCTCAGCATTGGCAGCCAAAGTGATGCAACAGCAATTTAACCTCTATTTGCCTCCCACCCCCACCAGATCTTGAAGTCCAGCCTCCACACAATGAGCACATAATGGGTACTGAGACTTTGAATTCATTCAGACATTATGAGCAGGTAAATCTTGACATTGCAATCAAAGGGCATGCTTATTTGCAAGGTTATCTCCTACAAAGCAAAACCTTTATTTCCTTTCTGTCTGGATTATTTTGCATCCACCTCGGCTGAGATGGCTGATGAGAAGATTGTCTGAAAAAGGATAAATTCTTAACACACACTTCATAACTCCTGTTCTATCAGTTCACCACATAATTTTAAGCTTGAAGGTGAAGTTTTTGTCCGAAAGCCAGGAAGTGGTTCATATTATTTCATCTGTTGTCATACACTGGCCCAGCACAGATTCACTATAGTCAGTTCAAGTACAAAAACTTCAATCCCCAACAGGGATAATTAAAATATAAAACAAAGGAGAATTCACATTTTTTAAACATTAGAATGGTGTCCAGAGATAAAGTAATGTTTTCAGTGTTATTTGCACAAACATGACTGCTAGGTGCTGTTCCCTCTTTGTATAGCCAATGTTACAACTGCATGTGTGCTTGCCAAGTACCTGCATTTGTGTAGCATTTCAGCCTCTCACTGGTCTCAGAAGTCCTCAGATCAACCTCAGCAGTTCTTTCCTGTATAATCCTGCAGTCTCACTCCTTTTTCTCATCAGTATCTGCAGGTTAATGAAATAACGTTGGATCAAAAAAACCTTGCAAGAGGGCAAAATTTTTCACACAAATTATTCTCCTTCTCATCTTTCTATCATGTCCCATTTTGCCTAAAACACAGAATAGCTCTGTTAAAAGTATTATTTCTGATCCTCAATAAACCTTCATTCTTGACCTAACCCTGACTAAAAACAGCAGAAGAGAAGGAAAAATCCTTTTAGTGGACATTTTTTACAGGACTTTTGGGACAATTGATGCTAATAACATAGACAGGCATACATTGATAGAAATATGTGGATGCAAACAAGTAACTCAGTTCCCTATTGAAGTAGCACATCATAGCACATAATCACAGTCAACTTTAAACTTCACTTTCAGTGGCAGGAATGCTGAGGCAGATAAAAGGATCAGCGGTGCATTTTACAAGCGCTCTACCACCACTTGACATTGTAATGGCCCCATCTACATAGCAGCACCTGTAGAAAATGCTGCCTGGAATCCAGATAAGGACAGGAAGGACAGAGTAACATTTCTGTCATCTATATTTTCCTTTAGGCAAGGAAAAATTTTTAACTCGGCAGCGTAACTTAATAGGGCTATGAGAATAGCCGTCTATGATTTATTATTTGAACAATGTTTAAGTGTCCTGTAATAATTTACTGAATTATTTCAACAGCTCATTATCAGCTAGTAATGATTTGTGATGTGCAGTGTTAGGAATATAATAGCACGGTCTACTCACAGCAAGTTTTCTGCTCTTAATAAGTGCTGATTTGAGGGACAATTACTTTAAGTGTTGATTGGAGGAGTGTTTTTCCCACTTACAGACTTGATGAGAGTCTGAGGCAGCAGCCCAAAACTATCGACTGTGTTGAGTCAACAATGATAGGTGTGAACCAACAGAAACACTGGCATATTGCTGAGTTTTAACACTCGTGTCAAGTTAACATTGACAATTTTGTTGTGTGACTGTGTGTGCTTTAGAGAGGGAGGCGAAACCGGAGGTTTCGTACTCATTCGATCATTTACTCCACATCTGTCAGCACTGATGGAAACATAGCAGCTATAAAACACAGCATCCAAAAAAACCAGTGAACCACACCAACCTCAGCTCTTGAGATCCAGTCTACATGTTAAATATACATTGCTGATAAATCCATTTTAGAGGAATGGAAAACACACACTGTAGCGTTGTTTTAAGAGGTAGGCACATTAAAACTGCAGACTTTTACTTTTCGCTTGTCATTACTTGTTGATAAAATTCTCATGAACATGGTGTAAATGGAAAACATCTGGCCTTGACCACCGTAAGACATTGTCTAATTGTATCTACATATTATGCCTCAGCCGGCAGTGAGTTAGTTTAGCTGAGCATTATGACTGGAAACAGGGGGAAACAACAAATCTAGCTCCCTCCATACATTGAAGACAAAACTAAACTACATTTTAAAAAGAGACCATTTTAATACTAACCCATCCACTTTATCACCCTGTTGATCAGATACATAAAGATCCAGACACTCATTTATTCCCACAGCCAACAGGTTTTAAAACTCTTTTAACTATTAAAAGATAAACAACCACACAACAAAAATTTCACAGTACTGTAGTTTCTGTCTTTATACAGTCCACATAAAAATAAAATGGGAAAAAAAATCTTTAAGTAAGCAAAATAAAATGTAAACAGCAAAGAAATGTTTAAGTTGAAGGCCATAAATGTAACTTAGCTTTATAGCTTTCTTCACCCAAACCTCTTCCCTCTACAAAGTCTTCACAAACTTTCCACCTGTCAGTGAACAAAGTTAAGAGTTAATCAACATTCATAGGGGAAACGTCAACATAACATATGATATTATATGTATATACAACATAATATTGTCATGAAAATATACGACGAGTCCGACATTAACAGCCTGGTATTAGCCAGTTAGCTAGCTAACTAGCTAGCAATTAGCTAGGTAGCTAATTAGCCCGTTGGCCAGGTAGCTAGCTAAGTGCCACTGCTGATGTGAATTCATTCGTTAGCATCATGTTGGACGGACCGTTGTTTCTTTAACTTTGTGCCATCGGTCAGTTAATGTTTTGGCGCTGAAAAAGATTAAACAAAAAAAACACATATATCTCCGATCGAGTTACCTGAATCACTACTTGGCTGTTTTGTTCAATTTGCTGACTCCGTCGAAGAACCAACGTGGTGAGTAAAAGATGTCTTAGAAACAAGAGCTTTCACTTCAACAGAAAAAAAAAAATGGAAAGAGGTGACCAGACCAGGAAGTCGAGGCTTTGTACGATAACTTAGGAGTATTAGCCAGACTTATTGTCTAAATATTTAATAATATCACAAAATAAATATGCCCAGTCCTCAGTGGTCTAAGTTCTTAATATCTGAAGGTTGTTAGCATCTCCAGGCTACATTAGCCCCCTGTAGCATTAACAAAAGTGCCAGTGAATGGTTTGAAATTGTCTATTGTGGGAGTGAACTGATTCACTCTTTTTTTTTTTTTAATTGATTGCAGTCATCTTAACAGTTCACCTCTTAAGTGGGGGTACAAACAGTTTACTCACCCAATTTGCTCACACTTTTCAATTGGAAACCAGTCTGTGTCCTGAGGAGGACAGATCCAGCTTTAGTAGGTCAGCTATATGTTGTATGAACCTGAGTCTGATTAGAAACACCGGCCCCTCCCTCTGCAGATTATTCTGTAGTGGAACAATTCCTGCTTCAAATGATGTAATTGATATAGGATCTGGCTATCATACTTCATCTTTACTGCCTTGGTGTATTACTCTACATGTGAGAGTATGGGTGCGGCTCTGGGTGTGCATTCGTGGCGTTGATTGTAGGCAGTGTAATGAGAGTGGATGTCAGCCGTAACCGAAGCCTGCTGTGTGCTCTAATTCATCAGTTTGCAGGCACGCGACTGAGGGGAGGTCAAGAGGTCGCTTGTGTGCATGTGCGTGCGTTAGGTGGGAAGTTGTAGGAAGCAGACCAGACAACTGATAATTGCCCACAGAGCAACAAAGTGGACAGAGACAGCTTTGAGTCTGAACTGCGGTTTATGGGAGTGAGCACAGAGATACTTGGCCTGAGACAGACTCCCTAAAAATCTTCCTTGCGATAAGGCGGGGTGAACAGAGACACACGAGTGAAATTATGGGAAATGTGCTTTTGGTGTTGAGAGTTTCTGTTGCCATTTGCCATGCTGTCAAATTTCATCAAGTATAATTCATTACACATCAGCAACCAATGGTTCACTTGAAAATTACATGTCAATTAGTCTTTAAAGCGGCAGGAGGAAATGGAAGTCATTATGAGGAAATACAAACAAAGCAAGATTGCTGTAGCACTCTAAAGTTTAGAGGAACATGAACACAAGTCAACATTATATATAAAAAAAAACCAATTACATGCAGCATGAGTTATGTTACTAAATGACACTATGGCTGTCCTTCATGCATTTTAAAAGATCTTGCAGTTACTGTGCAGTCTGGCGTTTAGTTTTCCCCTGCCTCACAGTCTGTTTAAAATGACTGAAGGAGGCATTATGCAAATTGGAGGGAATCTAATCTGAAGTTAATGGCGTCTGAGAGCTGTGTGGAAGTGATCAAAGGAGAGTGTGTATTCCAGTTATGGTCCAGCAAACCCTTGGGGCAGATGGGTCATAAAGGCCTCTGATAGCCACTGCCCTAGGGCGAGACTGAGGAGGATGGAAAGTATTTATTAGACCTACATTATCTGTACAAAGAGACTAAAAGAAGAGGGCTGCTGATAGTGAGGAAATAACCTTTGGGGAGGGGTGTCTCAGGGAACATCACAAGAACAAAAGGCTGATTTCTGAGATTTCTTCTTGGTAACTGGGTTATGGCATTGATTCTTTAGCTGGTCCACCAATGCTGCACAAGCCCTAAAAAGAGTTGTGTCGATAAATCATCGATCTGCATGCCTCCTTTTCCATTTTCTCTCTCTCTGTCTCAATTGTCTATTTGGGAATTCCACATATATCATAAAAAAGGAGAGGATGGGAGAGCTGAATTGTAAACTATTGCAGTGGGAAAAGCATCAGTATAAATGTGACATTCAGAGACAGCACAGCAATTTATTGATTCATCTGAGCTGTTAAAGACATTACAAGTAGGATGTGGGCTATGACAGGGGAATATTTCACATCAGTCATTTGCTGGAGATATTCAGTATTCAGGTAATGAACGGTAGTTGAACACTTTATCGGCGTCATTTTGCCCTTTACAGAAATATGTGTAAAATGTAAACCCAGAGACACTCGGTGCTATGAGTGAGTTTGAAACCGTGAATGAATATGTGGGGGCCAAGATGGGCAAAAAAATATACAGCAAAATACAAAAATTTTTCAACATGATATATACTCTCTGTTGGGTTTGCTTTTAATTACACTTATGACATGATAAATTGCTATAAATGTAGGTCAACTGTTTCTTGGAGACTTATCAAAAGGGATGAGATATAAGCACAATGAAACATGGGTGCCACCTTTTGGTCAGAAAAAAAAACTGTGTAAAATAACTACACCACATTGTAGTTTGCTGCTTCAACAAATACACTCCAATTCCCTCCATGAATCGTATCAAACTGACAAAAGTACATTAAACAACATAAGCTATTTTTCATCTCAGCAAATTCAATAAAATTTGTTAAAATCACAAAGTTTTGAAAGGCAGTATAGTGGTTGAATGGGTTCTTTGTGGGTTTATGATCACACACACTTAAGCACAAACATGCACACACATTTGTTAACTGTGTCATAGCTTAGTGAGTTAAATCCCAGACATCGCGTCTCAGAGAGAGCTCATCACTCAGCAGCCTGGGGGGCTAAGTTGCCGGATGTGTGTTGCAAAATGTGGGGCTGTTTGGGGGTTTAAACGTTTTGTGCAAGTCAGTGTGTGCATGTGTGTCGGATGTGTGTATGTACAGTATACAGTCTTCCCTCTCTATGTGCGGGGTATTATGGGGAATATTGAGGGATTTTATGCCTCATTTTGCTTTAAGTTCACATGCATCCATATGCTGTACACAAGCTTTGTTTCATGTGAAATTTACATGTGTGTAACTTTCCATTCACATGTTCAATATAAGGCCAGAATGAGGCACTCTGAAGGACAGAGAATACCTACCTACACTTCATGTTGATTATTAGAGGAAGTTACCACATTATTGGGGGATTTTCCACTGCTTCTGAAACGTCCTATCTCACACTGTAGGCCATATGTATTAGAACTGTTTACCTTGGCTCCTTTCCCCATTACATTGCATTTGAAATTGAAAAATCACCAGAGGAGTTTAAAGTGCCGACTTTCAGCTCCAATTTGAGGGTTTATACATTCACGTTTACTCAAAATGAATGATAATGTGATGATTGGCAGCACTTTAATTGCACAGTCCTTGTTTTATTCAAATCCAATACAATGGAGTACAGAGCCAGAACGCCTCACTGCAAAACAAGTCAAAAGTGCACTAAAACTACACATTGTATTGTATTCACTGTTTCTTAAGTGAGTCCGTTTGATTCTTGAGTTGAAGTCTGTCTGCATAATCTTTTGACGTGCTAAAAAAAACATTTCTGAATCTGATTTTCTAATTAAGGCGCACATGATTTTGAAATAGTATTGGTATGTTTTACTATTTCTAGGTTGTTTGTGTTTTGAGAGGCAAAATGAACCCAAGGTCAGCCCTAACGGACTCTTAAATGCAGCGTCTGTGTCTACAAAGAATTCTGTGTGCCAAGGTTAGAGTAGATACTGAGGATTAGGTTGTCTCTCTTAAGTCCAATAATGATTTATCTTGGAGGTCTTGGCAGTACAAGTTCAAATACACTCTATCCCTCTCTCTCTCTCTCTCTCTCTCTCTCTCTCTCTCTCTCACACACACACACACACACACACACATTTTTACATAAATGCACACTGACACTAGAAAAACCCTATTGGCTCATTGGCTTGCGCTCATGCAGTCTGGTTTGTGTCCAACAATCCACCAGGGGATGTTATTGGACGTGTTAGGCCTTGGTTTTCATCTTAAGTAAGAATAGACAGGAAAGAGTCAGCCTACACACCAAACCTACCTCTTTTTGGTGCAACCCCACAGGATTCTGGGACATAAAAAAAATCCTCAGGGTTAAAGGAAAAAGCAGTGTACTCCAGTCCTGCAGGGGCATGCGAGGGGAAGAGTCACTGGTTGAGATTTAAGCGATTATACTTCTTAACCACTAGATGACACTAGAGTATTCCCAATAAAAGCATATCCCACAGATACACGTTGTTGATGATGACATGCTCTCAAGGGCATAGAAAGCAGTAAACTGAAGATGTTCACGACATATGGAAGGTCTGCAGTTTCTAAAACATGGTGTATCAGATGTTTCTCAAATTCAGTTTGAGAGAAGGACAAATGTACATCATATTGAAATGCAGAATAATAATAAATAGGATCTGCATATGAAAAGGATCTCTGTATTTGATGTTCCCAAGGAAGCATCAAGGAAGGCGAGTGAGTGAAAAGACCAGAGCTTTATTTTATTTACTTGTTTTGTGGCACAACAGGAGGAGAAATAAATCATACCCACCCACAGCAATGTGACTGTCAATAAAATGAGAGATTTAACTATTTTGGAGGAGGAACACAGTAGTAAAATGTTACACTCTGCTCCACTGAGGCCTTGGACACTTCCTTTATGGTGTTTATAAATGAAGAACCCTAATATTTCACAGAGACAGAAAGCATTCTCAGGTACCTCAGAAAGGTGACACTAGTGAATTTCATTTACAGTGTGTTTTTGGAGTTCTTGCAGGAACTTGGAAAAAAGGCAGAGCAGCTATTTTAAAAAAGTGCAATTTCATTTATTAACATATGTTGAAGGCATCTTCATGATAGTGTATTATATGAATTCCACCACTCCTCTGCTATCCTAGTCAGCCTTAGCATTGGTTTAGCTTCTCTCTACTATAATAAGATTCAGTTACTTTCTCATTTAGCTAAGGGAAAAAATGACTATTTTGAATTAACAAAGGCGATCAAAATTGAGTTTCTAATTACAGATAACAGCAAAAGTGTCTTTGGTATATAAGCTAATTTAAGTTAAAGATTTAACTAAGGCTAGTTGAGGTTATTCACACCAGCTAGCTTTTTTATAAAACTCTTTTGAAGAAATAATTACAAAATGATAGCCATCATCATAATTTTTGTATAGATAATTCATTGTTAAAAAGTCAAACTAAAGCCTTCATATATATTTCAACTATTTGAAAATATGAAGGTCTCATTACTGAGTTTTGCCCTTGAAGGCCAGTACAGTTTTTAAAAATCTTGATGTCGCCAACATCTATACCAACTTATTAATCAAAAACTCAAAGGTTCAGTACAGTCTGTCCAAAACTTACACTTATTTGTGTAAAAACATTTGTTGTGCACATTACCACCATTGTCTCCTCCCACTTTCCGTCACACTCTGCCCTCAACATTTCAGTTTTGGATGTATGATCCTCTGATGCTCTGCCAGTGGCATCGAGCACTGTTCAAATATTTGAGTTCAGGTCCAGCCAAGTTGACTTAACTCAGAGCACGGCATTCCTCAGGCTTTGATAGCAGGCCTGTGCTGAGCACGGGCTTCCAGACAGGCTACACTGAGCGCCTCCTGTGCTGCGCTGTGTTGTGTCTGGTGGGTTTTTAAGATAGACGGGCTGGGCTGAGAGGCAGATGGCCACATGAGAGAGGACTGAGGTTTCCCCACCATCAGGGACACACACAGGCACAAGACCTCTGCTATTCAAACTTGTTGACTGGTGGGGATCAAAGTCTTCTGGCTCACAGATTTGGTGGAGGTGGGTTTCTTCAAGGTAACTAGGAAATAGTATAGCCTCTATTTTCTTAATTATAACGCAGCACGGTGGCCTAGTTTCTTTCAAAATTTTCCTTTGCACAATGACCAGTGTTAATGAATACCTACCATGCTGCTGCTGGACTAGACTGATAATTCTTTACACAGTTACATGAACTTTCTTTCCATTCTGTGCATCATGTAGGATAATGTGTTTCAGTGTAATTTTGCAATGCAGCACTGTGATGCATTTCAGTTTTATTTCATTATAATTCAGGTCATTTAAAAAGACAACAAACACTAATGTGAGTTGGCTTTCATTGACATTCAAAACATGCTGAGTATTTAAACAATCCCTTCAGCGGTGTGCTTAAAGACAATTACTTGTTCAAGCCAGCTAAACGTATATGCAGTAGTTATTAAATATGTCACATATTTAATAATCCCTGCATCTCTTTAGCTGTTTCCACTTTGCTGGTAGTAAATCTACAGCTCGTTGTTCTTCGTTGTAGCCTCTTCAGTTAGTGTTCCTGTCAGAAGATTGTTTGCTGAGTTTGTTATGGTCCCTGAGGTAGCTCTATCTATTCTCTGCATCCTATAGAGCACATCAGAGATTTTATTTTCATTACAGATATGATGCATGCTGACGTGACAGGACTTCATGCTGCAGTAACGCTGTTGGATGAATAAATTCTATTTCAAGATAAGAGAAAAATCTGGGATTAATAAATGATTGTTTGAAATACAAAGATGAACTTTTTAACCCCCGCCCTCCCCCGCTTGGCTTTCAGATAGCAGAGGAATGAGAAGTGAAAATCAGGCAAACATATTTTGACAGTGTGGATCTGAAAACCTGAAATGAAATGACACAGAATAGCAATGATTGTAACCCATAAAGACATGAAATCTCCCAAACATTAAGGAGACAGAAAGGCTAAGCAGGAATAGCCAAAACAATGAAATTCCACAAATACCTAGTAAAGGGTTTGATTTTCACAGAAAATTAAATTCATCTGAGATGTTTTCAGTCATAGGAAATTCCCATGGTAGACTAGAACCTTGTTGTTCCCTTAAGAAAGAAGAAACTGGGCCTACGCATACACAGCAGAGAGCTGCGGCCCACAGGCCTGTGTGAGCTGGAGGTTTTCCATCGGAGACAAGTTCTGACAGTGAGAGATTAGCACACATACGAGTATCCTCACATGAGTTCTTCTCTTTCCTCCTGTGTCTCACTCATCCCAGAGTGGAGTGTCAATCTTTAAAGGTCAATCACACTCTTGTGCATTCTTGTGTCATTTTCTTTACCAATACGGAAATGCTCGGAAAGCTGAGTCTAGGACAAAGCCTTCATTTTCTCCCTGTACCTTTTCTGCTTCTCTTCTTGCGTCACTTATTTCTCCAGAAACAGCTTTTGAGCCTGTCATGTTTGATTTGAAGGAAAGGTGGTGATGCTTGGCTGTGAGGTGAGTTACAGGCTCCACGCGTCCATCTCCAAATCAATTTTAACCACCACATGAACCCTCATGTCTTCCCATAATAATTTTCCTATGTTTAATGTAAAAACCTTCATCCTAATTCCTTTTTCCACTTGTCTCCTTCCTTTTCCATCCCTGTCCTCCTTCATTTTCTATTTTTGCCCACACACTGCTCTCATTTGTCCTTCTATTTATTTCAGTGAAAGTAATATTTAGCCAGACTAAACAATGATGAGGACGATTCAGCAGTGCAGACAGCTTTCATTACAAATGCCTGTGCTGAGTTTGATGAGCTTTTGATGAGCTAAGCCTTGACTTTCCTTCGAATGATTTCCATATGAATAAGCAAAATTCCAGCACTCTACTTATCACTATATCTGTAGAGGTGCCTATCTCTCTATTTTGCTATATGTCACATGCCACCACAGATGAGGCTTTTTTTTTATTCTGTATTTTATAGTTGTAAGTTAAAATTATAATCAGATGCTTGTTAATTTTCTAATGAATTACTAATTACTCATTACTGGACTTTTGTTGCAGTCCCCAGCTACGTCAAAGAACTCCAAATCTTTAACCACACCTCTCGTTTTTAACATGAAAATACAAACCTTGTGGTTTAACCATGGACAGTAAACAAAAACGGATGTAGTCTTTCTGACTTTACCCACAGGTATCTGAAGACCAGCTTTGAAGCCCAAAGTTGGCTGCTCCACCTTCACCATCTTGGCACAGTATTAATAAACAACCAACCCTCGGTTAATCCAGAAATGGGCAAAGATGTGAAGCATTTGTGGGGTGAAGAGTTTGGTGTGTGGCCATCATCCACTAACCTATCTGTCTCACCAGGCAACATGCCTTCAGTTATACAGGAGTTTAGGCCTTGATCCCATTTAGATGCTTGAGTTATATACAGTTGCCAGAAAGGAGAAGATTAGCTAGACAGACCAAAAAGGATTTGTTTGTTTTTTTGAAAATAAACATGTTTATTTCTGTTGTAAAATGTTGGTATTTAAATCTGGGAATTGGCTCTTTTGGAGTCAGCCCCAAGTGGTCCTGGAAATGTAGTTTTTAGCTCTGTTGGCTTAATTCTTCCCACTTATGTTTAACATGGAGTATACATAAAGGGGAAACAGATTTAGCAGTTTTTGGGTGTTTCTCCATGGGCAGGCAAACAAACTAGATGGTATTTTTTAGACACAGTGTTATGCATTATGCCCAACAATGATTTTCAAGTGCTTCTAATAACCTTTCTTGACATTTAAACGACAATCTAGCAACACATGAGGTTTAGAGCTTTTCTAAAGATGGCCACTATTATGTCGTCCTCTGATGAAGGGTGCACTTCAGGGCATTCTGACCGACTTATTAGATCTGTTTAGGGCAATTTCCCACAAGACACATAACAGTGGATGGACTGCCTCCGCTTAATTGTAAGCACCTGATATATCAGCTGCTGACAGACTCAGTGCAGGGATTAATTTCACCCATTAAAGTTTGACTGGCATTAACAAAGTTTCATTAATTGTTCTTCATTGCAATTTAATTTTCAGAAAACTTCACAACTCACCACTCAAACCATTAGTTAGATTACCCACCTTCCTATAATAAAACACACATGCACACACATGGGCAAACACACACACACATGCATGAATACACACAATGCTTTGTCCAGAGCCATGTCAGTTAATGTGTAATTAGGGGGACCTTAATTTGCATTTTTAATTAAGCAGTGTATAATGGAGATACAAGGCCCAGATATTGGTGTGGTATTTAATGGTGTGGAGGCAATCGAAGAGATGACTGGTAATTATGGCTACAAAGTCTGATTGCTTTCTGCTTTCTAATGAATTGTCTGGCAGAATAAATGGCTTTGATATAATGGATATGGTCCCAATGAACCCATTGGAGTACCATCTTTAGTGACAGCAAAAAGTTAACTATCCTCTATAAAAGAAAGCACTTGCAGATATTTAACAGAAATACAATATGTGTGCATTCATTTAGTATAACTCTATTTATTATGCACGGATTAGTATTTAATAGAAAATTATCCTTGTACAGTGTTCAGACTCAGCAGTCAGCGCACATAGCTTATTAAACTGTAAAGCAGCTGCCAAGCTCACAGTTTTCCTGAGAGGGATTACGAAGTCATGTCTCAGTCAAAATATAAAATAATAGTCACTGATTTTGGATCTAAATTTGGAAGTTTTACTTTTTTTAAATGGTTCAAACTATTAACTACAATTTCAAATTTTGAAAATATTAGGCAGTGTCTCTATCTGGATGCAGCCAAAATATGTTCTCTTTCTAATATCCATGTGTTGGGGACAAGTTGGTGAAATAACCACAAACCTCTTGAGTCCTGATGCAAATAAACTCAATTCAGTCTCTGTTGGGTACATGAGAAATAAAATTCTGAATATTTTCAAATTTGTGCCTGGGTTATAATATTTTAAATGGCTGCTCCTCCTCCACAGCATGACTTTGTGTATACTTACTCTGTAAATTCTATTAGAGCCTCTGTGTGGGATTGTACCATAGCATTTCACTGCGCTGCATCAGGGCAATCAGCTCTCAGCAGAAGGTTGTTCCACAAATCAATGGAACAGCCTGCCAGACGACGTGAGGGGCTGCAGCTCTATCAGCACTTTCAGAACAAACTTAAAGCTCTTTGAAATTCTCTCTCATGCACTTCATGACTCGCCTTTTTCTGTTGTGTTATTCTGTGTGGTTTTTTTTTTTTTTTTGTGCATGTTTTGTGTTCTTGCCCTCTACTGTGTTTCTTTGGTCTAAGCTTATAAAGAGGAAAGGAAGGAAAGAAAGACCACTCTGTTAGGATGTGTTCGTGGAAATGATAATAGCCTCTACAAAGTAGGCTATGTTGTCATCCAGCCATGCCTGAAGGCAAATATGCTTCCACCTGTAGCAAAAGGCCACACACGAAGGTGGTTGGAAAACCTGCCACCATAGCCTCCTCCTACTGCATCCCAGTCTCCCTGATCTCCTTCCAACAATTATGCATGTCTCCCTAGTCTCAACACCACAAATTGAACAAATAGATATAATGGTACACTGAGAAGCAGCTCCTCCTCCTGTTACGCTCCGTAATGCACACAACACACACAGTTGATGTTGTGTGTGGAATGAAAGAAGAGCTTAGGAGCGAAATTCAAACCCTGCTTACTTTCACACCTTAACATCCCAGTGGTCGTGTAAAATGGGAAACACTGACTATAACAGAAAGGTACAAGGTCTTGTGTTGTATAAAGATTTTCATGTCTTTCTTTTTTATGAAGCAGGTTCCATATCAGTACTGTGATGCTATCAAAGTGCTCAGTCCACAGAGAAATGCACACTGCCTGTAGTTAGAAACTGCACCTTAAAACAAGCTGCCAGGACTTCAGTAACTTTGTGATGTCCAAACAAGGAGAAACCTGGGACAGAGAATGTAGCCTAAGACTACATTTTTTGAGATGCTTAAAACCACAAAGAATGTATATCTTCATATAGATATAAAAACAGAAAAAGTTTCACCTCTTGGTAATGTAATTTGTTGCTAAATCTTACTAATCTTTTTAAGTGAAACCCAAGAGTTGTATGATCTGTACTGTAGATACTGTATGAATGAATCAGACACTGATCAAGTCCTAACTGTTAATGCTTCACTTCACTATGCTTACTGTATGATGACTAACATGCTGTGACAAACATATTTCCAGTCCATCACAGCATGGGCATACAAGACATTTTTATATTTTATGATATAGTTGTAATTCCAAATGCAAGAAATTCATACGTTGGAAATGTTGCTTCAAAATTGCCCACATGGTTTAGCAATCTCCACTCATATATATACTCTCTATGCATCAATATTTTATTTTAACCATGTTTTCTTACATAGATTTGTGTATACCTTACAAAATAAAGTTATAAACAGAAAAAAATGGTTTGCTGTTAAAATAACAATACACAATGATTGCTTTATCACTACTTTTCACATTTAATCTTAATGGGTCTGGTTTATTGAGTGTTGTTTACCAACCTCAAACTCAACATTTCCCTCTCAGTTGTAAAAACCTCAGCTGTCATCCTGGAATCGACCATAACTACTTTGGGCTGCAGTTTCCAAGATGCAGCTCATCTCCCATGAGCTTTTCTAGGTGATGATGACACTGAAAGCAGAATAAAGAGAGAGAGAATTGTTTTGTTTTTTGCTTTTCTCTTCCTCTATGAGATGGGATCCTAAAAGAACAACCTTCATTTTCCATTTCTAGTGTACAGTGATGCGTTCTTTGGCGATTCAGGAGATGATGACATAAGGCAAGATGACCTTACACAGTCAAGTGTATTTCTGTTACAAATACACACATATAATCACAGTGATGAGGGCAGGCTAATCTGACACACAGGATGAATGGCATCAGAGGTCTATTCCACACAACACGTTTCCATACATACACTTTCCAACGCAGAATCTTGTTCAAGCCTGTTGATACCTCTCTGTGGCTGTTTTCATCAGTTTCTTCCTTTACAAACATATAAGAGCAGCTCTCATGCGCATGTAAACGCACTACACATGTCCAAAAAGAGGTGAGATTATGTATTAGAAATCATGTAGGTCTCACATATCTTCCTAAGTAACTCTGAGGGGATAAAATAAAATTGCAGAGTAGAAAAGAAACAGACAGAACTAGCATCAATGAATGTGCAGGTGAAACTGCATGTTTTGGGAGTGCTAAAGAAAGACAGCCAATCACGAAGGAAGGTTGATTTCTGGGACAAAGAGTATGAAGGAATTATAAATCAAAGCTGGGGGAGATTTCGTGCTGAGCACCTGAGCAGCTGTTAGTCCCACTAAAAGGAACCTGACAGAGAAAATGTGCGTTTAATGTTCAATGATGTGATTAAAAATTTCGCAGCCCTTTTGCTTGACTCAGTTGTTGTACAACAACAAAAAACATGGGTTGCTTCACATCTAAGCTGAGGAATTTATCTCAATACAACTAAGATACTAAAAAAACCCAGTGAAAGACTTCACAAGTGTCATATATCAGAAGCAATAAAAAGTGCCTGTCTTCAAACATAACAGAAAATTGATCAGATACTGTTCATGCCAGGCAAAGCTCAGCGGTGATACATTTTCTACTTAAAGAAATAAACTAGTGATCTTCTGTGTTTCATTATCATAAGTAAAATTTCATGAAGTTGCAAAAGCAAACTTTGATTTAACCCCTTGAAGTATGAAGTTTAATCCTCTGTGCGTCAGACTTCAAGTCAGTGCCCAAGAATGACTGTATTGGCTGGATTTTTTCCCCTGGATATTACATTTAGAGGGACATGGCAGAGTTCCTGAAGAATGTACTGCATTATGTGATGAGAGTTGGAAAGTTTGTTCCCCTTCATGGCTGCTTTGGAGTTCGGCCACCAGAACAAGGAAAATAGAAAAGAAAACATGACTCAGGGTTCAACGTTCGATGCTAGACGATCGTCTAGCAAGGCATTGCATTGGTCTGTCACGTACAAGCACATAGTTCTGATGACTGTTTCTGCTCCTTAACTCATGAACATTGCAAGAAAAGATAAAATAGTTGGCACATTGTTGAGTTTTAAATCTGATAAGGCTTCAAATACATTAAGGCATAATGTGACTGTGAGTGGACTTTAGGCTGAATGATGCTGAAAAGGGTATGGAAGTTTCCTGCTTTGAAATGACATGGCATCAGAGTTGTTGTTGTTGTTGTTCAGAAGCACTAAATGCCACAACTACTATTTCAGTCATTTTATCACACATCCAGATCACAAAGTGGTTTTTTTTTTGGTTGTTTCGCTGTGCTTGTGCACTCTGAACCTGGGCAGCAGATGTTTTACTTTCTTTAAAAGCCGTCTTCAATGGGAAAGTCATGACTTCATATCTATGTTGTGATCTGTTTTCATTTATTTTCTTTGGCTTTGAATAGAAGACAAATAACATCTGAGCTGCTAAACCACGGGGGCGAAGCGATTTGTCATTATACAGGCAGCCAGGTCCCACTGAGATATGGTGCCTCATACTAGCTTTCTCTGTCGCTGCACCTACTGCCAGCCTGTCTGAGGACCTGAGCAGCGGCAGGTCTCTCTCTGAAAGCTCTCACTGGAAAGACTAGTACTGGCTGGTGCCCATGTATTCTGACATGCGGATGGCTGGCTGGCTGGCTGGCAGGGCTGGCAGAGCTGGCTCGTGGATGGGCCTTGCAGCTTGTAAAAAAAACCCACGACTCGGCCCACGCCTCAGTTTGCACAGACTCCGAGCACGTTTTCCTTTTTGTGCTGGGTTGCCAAGGTAACCCCAAGGAAAAACATCCCGCTTACTGTCTGCACAGCAGCGAGAGAAGAAAGACAGAAAAACTGACAGTAAGAGAGAGAAAGCAGACCAGTCTTCAGTATCTTGTGATTTAGGTACAGTAAGTGGTATGTTTATTCCCGTTCCAGCGCTGCAATGGTTTTATTGTCCCCTTTCCAGTTCTATAAAACATGTTCTCATAAACCGACACTCATGACAGCACACCTGTGGGGCCGTATGTGAATGTTCTCTTTCTTAACACCAAAAGCCACACAAGCTGAAATGGGCTGACGTGACGTAAGAACAAACTGCGAGACTGTTGGATTTAGTGAAACATGTCACTGAAATAACATCCTTTTTGTCTGGAAAGTAGAAAGCCTGCGTGTCTGAAAAGTAGAAGTATGTGAATTAAACATCATAAAGCTACACTTTCTGTTTCATAAAGTTGACTTTATATCCGCTACCTGGTTTAAAATAGGACACAGGTCATCAGTCGTTCAATCTGAATAAAAGTGAAATCATATGTCCTGCAAAAAGACTGATAATTTAAGGTGGAGGTATGGCATTAAATCTAATATTTATATATTGATGGGACGTACCAAAGGGTGCTGATGATGTGAGCTAATGTTTCCTAAGAATCCCAAATGAAAGCAGCTCCTAAGATCACTCCTGCCTCATATCTCACCACATAGATTTCCTGAAATTCATATTGCCACCGGCATGTCATGGGAGGAAGCGAATCAATGAAAATTCAATCCCAGTTAGAAAGTTACAGCACTGAAATCGCAGGAAAAACCAGATAAGCCAGGGAGAACGAACAGGTTGTCACCAGAAAAGGTTATACCGCTGCCTCAGCGCCTCTGCTGCACTCGTCGCCGAAGATAATGTATGTATGTGTTTCAAAGATATTCCATCAAAAAGATGCGCTGTAACACCAAACGAGGAAACAGCTTTTCAGTCTTAAACTTTCCTCGCTTATTCAACTGCAAATTAATAAAAGCTTTGACATGCTTGGATTGACAGCCTGCTGTCCCCCTTTTTGTCGCTGCCAAGTAAAACAGAAACAGACAAAAGGTACCTGCCATCAAGACAAAGCAAAGCATCAATATTTCCACAGCAACATTACAAATTCAGTGATACAGTTTGAGGCAGGAAATGTTTGTCTGTAGCAATCTAGCATTTTCAAGCATCCTTGATAGCCTCAGTTGATTGAAGATTTTATGCATTTGCGTAAAACGCTTTCATTATTTTAACTCCACCATCTCGCTATTGTTGTCAAGCTTCAATTTTTATAGGAAAGATTAAACAGATTTTCCACTCTTAAGTAAAGCACTGACACCTTGACTTCAGACTGTGACTTTTGCTCAGCTGTAATTGGTTAAAAGCTTTTTAATTTGATTTTAATGTTCTTCAGCTACTTTAACAGCAAAAGCCACTAAAAGTGTCTTAAACGTACTTGATGCCTACATGATAACAGCAGAATGAGGCATTGTCTTCGTATCACAGTGTTAACTTATTGTCATACAAAATAAAATATATAATGCATGTAATTTTGTTCTAACGAAGCCTTGTTTGGCTTCATCGCCTTAAACCCTTAATTTTACAAGATAAGGACTAACTCACATCATTGATAAATGTAACACGGCCTCCGAGAGTGTTGGCTGAAACGTGTAAACACCCAAAAATCCTGTAAAGACCATGACCCAGCTGCTAATGTTGGGCCTGAAATGCCATTACATCCATAAGCAGCTTGTACATACTGAGGAAATGGTACACAGTGAAAGTGACTTGCCATTTAGCCAGACACGCCAATAATCAAAGTTTACATTAGTAACAGAAATCAGTGTTAGTGCTGAGATTCAGATGTCCCCCAAGACAAAATATACTGAACGTAATGAATTCATTTAAGTAAGGACTGTTGATTCTGGGCTTTGAAAAAAGATTAGTCATTTTCACCTGAAGCGGATAAAATCGTTTTGGAGGTACACAATTGTTATGCCTTAGACATACTGCGAGTCATAACAATGTTGGAATATGGAACCAGAAACAGTCAAAATTTTCCAAATTTGAATATTCAGTGGCACATACTTGTTCTTACACTTGCCTGGTGAGACAGAAATGTCAGTTGGTGGGATTATTTCCCTCCAGATTGGACTCAGAAAAAAGGGAATTTAGACTGTGGGGAATCGGGCAGATAACAGTCTGCAAATGCCACAAATGCCTTCACAGACCAGATTTGCCTGGAGACAGATGTACTGAAGTCCTCTTGTTAACCCTGAGTAGTTTGGATTTGCACAACCGCCTCAAACAGTATTTGACTTGAGATTTTATGAAGTTTCTAATCGGTTCATAGCTTGTTGTTTTGTAAATATTAGTAATAGGGGCTGAAAGAAGCATACTGTAATAGCTAAAATAAAGCAGATCAAAATTAGATCCTTTCATTACTCTACTCTCTACCACCCCAAGGTCATGCTGCTGCTGCTCCCTAACCTGCCCCCACAATGCAGCATCCCGTTGCATAAGCCGATGAATATTAGAATTTAGAAGTGAAACTGTAACTGCTCTCTTTAGAAACAACAAATCCAACTGAGTTCTTTTTAGTGGATTGTGGTAGTCTTCCAACTGAAGTTTAATTTATCTAGTATCAATAAATTAAGTTTAACATAATACTCAGTATTTGGCTCAGGAAGCTCACAAATCAATAATCAATCTGTCATTCAAGTCATGTATTCATATTTAAGATATCGTATTTTTGTAGGCTGACCCAGATATTACCTTCACCTTGGATCACTTGACTAAAAGTTAAAGGTATTTCTGCATTTTTACAACTCTGAAAAATGTATAATCCGTTTTATTCAGCACAATAATCTTCACTAATAAGCACCAATTTTAGGATTTGCAGTTGCCAGGAGTTACAGGACAACAGGCTCCCAACAAACTGCACCACGTTTGATTTAAGCAAGAATTTAAACGCAACAAGGCCATCAAAGTGCAGTGATGAGTCAACTGGTTTTTGTGTTTCCATACAACCTTCATAATCTCATTTATCCAGCTCATTTTAAGTGATGTAAGAGCTTCAGGGAATCAGGACTCAGGTATTAACTGACATATTTTCCCTGACGTACTTAAATTATTGAACCCATCCCAAAAACACCTACACTCCTAAAATCTGCTGCTCACTCTGGCTGTGCTCCAGTGACGGGACAGGAGAAAACTTCCAAAAGGATAACCAGACATGACACTTAGAATTGAGACCAGTCAGCTCAATATTGGTTTCATCAGACCAGAGAATCTTATTTGATAACACCTGAGAAAATTTAGATTGTGAAAGTTCAAGTTTCGCAAACTTTCACAGAGGAGCTGTCTCCAATCTGGCCCCTCTGCCATAAGGTCCAGATTGGAGGAGTACTTCTGTGATGGTAGTCCTTTCCCTACTGACTGCTCAGTTTGGCTGCTTGGCCGAGTCTAAATAGAGTGTGGCTTGTTTGAGAATTAGGGAGGCTTCGTGATCTTGGGAACCTTCAATTCCCCCAGATCTGTGTCTCAAGGCAGTTATATTTCTGAGTCCTCTTTGTGTGTGTGTGTGTGTCTGTGCAAATAAAAGCCAGTCAATTAAATTTACCACAGATGGATTCCAATCCACATCTCAAACAGGCGAATTTCAAGTGTCACAGCAAATGGTGTGAACACCCATCCAATTTGATATTTCAGCTTTTCCTTTAATAACTTTTTAAAATGTCATATATTCGTATAGTATACTGACAAAGTAAAATGAAAGTTGGATTTATTTATTTAACTTTATGAAATAACAGTTGTATGCTGTTAAGTAAAAATATTCTTTTACTGATTTCTTTTTTTTACTGAATGCACACTTTATGTATTACTTGATGAGCAGCACTGGCGCTCCACAGGGAACTGTAGAGATCTGTCAGATCCTGTTCACCCTTCACTTAATACAACGCTGAGTCTTACCACGTTCAGTAATACTTGGGTGACACAGCTTTTGTGGTGTGTTTCAGAAATAGGTAGGAAGATGAGGACAGTGATCTGACCGTGGCCTTTAGTGAAGGGAGTGACAAGAACAGGACTGTAAACTGGACTGCTACCTGACCAAAGATGCCAATTACCGGAAGGGGCAGAAGCTGCTTTTTTTCTACAGCAGGTTCAGCTCCTTTTAATGTCTGCAGAGAAATGCTGCACACGTTTTATTGGCCAGTAGTGGCCAATGTCCTTTTTTATGTTGTGGTCTGCCAGTAGAGCAGCACGTCTGACAGGAACACAAGGACACTGGTCAAAAAAACGTCGGGTCTACGCATGGCAGGAGGCTGGACTCACTAAGGACTGTTGCTGAGAGACACATGCTGCGAAAGTTGCAGGCCAGTCTGGAGACTAGCAACAGCTACGGCCAACTTATCTCTCAGCGCTGCATAGCAGAGAGAGAATCCAAGAACAGTGAACAATTTCTCATCCCGTCCTTTTATATATAGTCTGTCATCATCTAAAGAGCAAATCTTCCATATTCTTTCAAAGAGTATCTCACAAGAGCTCTGTGTAATATAAATCACAGGGGCAAGATGAACTAGCTGAAGCTTCCCTCTGTCATCACACTTCTCACTGAAACGTTATGATCTGTCAGATAATTGGAACTTCTGATTTCAATTATTGTTTTAACACAGTGTGAGACAGAAAGACCACAAAGTATTTGCTCTCTTGTTGCGAGGGAGCTTCGCTTCTCTGACGAAAGAAGAAGATGTGAAAATCAGCTGCTCTTCATCCCGGTCTGGGGTCCTTGGGTGACTGAGATTTCATTTAGATTTAGCACACCCCTCACAGTGGTGATTTAGGATCACACATGGACTCCCCAAGACTCTTTCAGTCATTGCATACCTTACCACAAAATGAAGGCTAAATCATCGTGTCATACTCTGGAGCGCTGAGGTTACAGTGACGGGCTGCAGTGGACTCACCCAGCCTTCAGGGTCAGAGGAGACTGAACCAGGCAGCACTCTGTCAACATGTGGTTACACACCTGTAATAACATGCCATCCACCTTTTTATGTACACACACCTGTGAGCCACAGTCTAGCTGAGTCAGCTTTTTATTTGCTTACATGGCCTTACTTTCTGTAGCTGAGGCTGCTTAATGTATTTTACTCTCCAGGCAACAGATGGTGCATTCATTCCAAAGAAAATGTTAGAAAAGCTTCCTGAACTATTACTTTCCACTTTATTGCAAGTTGTATAAAAAAGATGGACCCAGGACAGTTCTAAATACTATAATGCTGCAATTAATGTAAGAAAACAGGCACTTTGGACTTAATTTACAAACTCCAACTGTGTACTAAATAATCTGAATAAAGATGAGAGCAACCTGTAAATTGGCACAATGTTTGGTTACCAGGAAAAAAAATAACGCCCTTTGTATGATTTTTGTTTGTATTCTCCCTTTTTCCATTAACAATGACTCATCCTAACCATTTCCACCGGCAGAAAAAAATTATTTGGTGATGGACCTCACACGTTGTACATGATGGCATATGGAGTGACAGTGAAGTGTGCTCATTCAGTCTTACCCAGAGTTTGTTTATCCTGGAGTGGCTAACCATCATTATAAACTGACAGATCACAAACTTCCTGCTGCTTGAGTTTTACTTTCAAAAACTTAGAAGGCAAAAAATGGAAAAATGGGAATGGATAAGTTAAACCTGTTTATCTGCTCTACAGCGTCAGGCTAATTAGTATAGGAATAACAGCATTACCTCCAAGGTCAAGGAGTGCATCATTAAGTGCTAATGAAAAAAAACCCAAAACAAAACAAAACAACCCAAAACAATTTAGACTCCTTTGTGTTTAATTTGGGGACATGCAATTTTAGTTAGATTTTTTTAGTACAATACAGTGCCTGCGGTTTGTTTCAAAACAGATTGATTAGAAAGATTAGAAACATTAAATTGTCATCTTCAACTGTATTTTCCATACAGTTTGTGAATCTAGCACTAGTTTATGAATGAACTCTCCACTGGTGATGCATTCATGGTCCGACATATCTGTAGATAATGAAAATAAACTAACAGGAAACAGCAATGACAAATGTCAAGATATTTAATCTCTTTGAATAATTCTATTGAATCTGAACTCAGTTCAACAGCTAGCCGCCTTAAAGCTGTCTGCATGCTGCCAAGGTTGCGATGAAATGGTCAGGACAGACAAAGATGGTGACGCCGCGCATGTATCCCCCATGTACCAGCGCATCTCTTCAGTTCGCTCATCGCAGTCTATGGCAGCCACGAAAGGTCACACCTTGTCAGACTGCCTTCTCCAAAGGAGTCAGGACATACCTACAGCATCTACAGCCGCAGCTCATAAATCTGCCAGCAACGGTCGTAATTTGAGCCAACAAAAATCAATGGTTGCTGGCTGGAAATGAAAAGCTGCTTTTGTCTACCTCTGTCAGACGGTAAGGGAAAATTTACAAGAATTTCAGATGATAAATCTGCCAAGGTTATCTGTAATGTGCCATGCCGGACCGAAGGGTTTGACAGGTATAGTGACAGTAACTAAAGAGACAGAATATAAAACTCTCAGTAGACCTATATCATATTTTGACAATCCTCAAAGTGATCAAAGCCTCAAAGAATAAACTATAGAAATTGAGAAAGAAAAAAGGCGACTTCTCTAACATGTCAAACACACGCTTCTCATTTTTTCTATCTCGTTCACCCATCTCTTTCAAAAAATTTCCCATGAACTCCACTAAATCTTCACAAGAAGGCAACTAAAATCATTTTCGACAAAATGGATGAGGTTGTTTACTTCCTGGCATGGTTCAGGAAGCTATATGTCAACTTGAATGAACATTATGTCCTCAAAAAGAGAAATAAAGCCATTATGTAATTTATTTAGATTTATTTTATTAATTTTTTTTATCCAACATTTGGAACAGAGGAAAGAATCTGGCTCATTCAATTGGCCTCAGTAATGAGCTGGATGAAAATCAATACACTTTTGCCTAGTCAATGTGTGTGTTTGGGTTATAATTAGCTTATAAAAAACACTGACTTCTGTAGTGGTTAATGTGGCTCAGAACACACAATCTGCTTCTTAGAAACAATAAAATAGGCGTATTAAAAGATCACTTTAAAGCTGAAACAAATAAATATTTCTGCAGAATGTTCATTATTTTGCCAAGTCGTCTATCTCCCTCTTTTCTTTACACACCAAAAAGACCTTGGTGGTTGTAAGTGGTTATAATTGTACATCTGGTAGCAGTTAGAGCCGTGTACTTGGCACCAGTGAGGTTTCTGCCGCTGGAGAGGAGCAGCTCAGCTCGAGCTCAGTGCTCTCAGTTCATCCCCTGGATAGAAACAAAAGAGCTGTTTGATTCAAAGGAGAAAGACCTTAGGACTTCATGGGAGGGGGGAAAGATGGGGAGGAGCAACCGGCTTTCCTTCTCATCTTCCCTTCGACTTTTCTGGGTCCTTGGATGTTGTTGGCTGAGTACATGAGGATGAAAGGCAGGCTGGTGGAGTATGAACATGAGATAGAGAGATGGGATGAAAGCGCCCCTATAGATGATTGATGGCGATGCAGAGCAGATTCAAGGCTTGGCTTACACACTGCAGTTCCCCACACCTATTATGATGATGGCATGTCACATGACCATCTTCCGCCTCTTGATTAAATAGACTTTTCCACTGTGACAACTGTTTTCTCTCCAGGTGGGGAATAAAATAAAACAAAACAGAAATGAATGTCATTTTCAGTCCCTCCTGACAGTGTTTGAGCAGTGGAGACTAAGATCCCTCTGACTTTAACAGGCTTCGATTCATGTCCACCTCATTCTTCTGCCTTTTTTTTTTTTTTAATAATCTTTTCGTCTCGCTATTACCACAAACAAAATGACTTTTCAAAGATGGAATAGATAGGCCTCTTCTGCAGCATAAATGGCATCATCTCCAACAAAGCCATTACTGTTTGGGTTATTTCGTGCCATTTCTGATCCCAGATGAGTCCCTCAGCTTTCAGCTAAAACCAGTGTTTGCTGGAATAAAATGAGGCAGCCTGCGATGCCAGCTCCTGCCATGTGCTCTGTCCTTACAAGGAGCAGCTCCTAGCTACAAGCCAGGAGACTCCAATTTCTCTCCAAATTCCAGATGTTGCTTGATGCAAGTGGTTAAAACAAAACATTATGTAATATAAGTACCTACAGCAGACGCCAGTCAGCGTTTTCACAAGCTGCCTGTTTTCATATTTTACGATGACATAATCACAAACATCTGTAATCAGCGTTCATCACGTAAGTGTGTATAATCATAGCAATTAACTGTACCATCTGCGGGTTGCCTTGTATCACAGAATTTGCTGTTAACGTCAGGTTAGCTTCAGTGGCGGAAAGTAATCTAAACACATCAGCTCAATCTGTGGACTAGACAAATTACATATAAATGTTCAAACCAGCTACTCCTCCATTATTTCTTATATTTCTTACACATTGATACACGAGCATTAATGATGTAATATGACAATATATCAATCAGTGGAAGGACTTTTACTTCCAATACTTAAAAGTACAATTAACTCACAAAAGCTTGGTAGGGCTAATTGAATGGGATGTTGACTGTAACGCCTGTAATGTAGCATTTTTACTGTGTGGTACTCATATATATATATATATATATATATATATATATATATATTTATCTATATATACTTTACACATTTTACAGCGACACTTGCTTTTATGGGGGGAAAAAATATGCTGTGATCACCTAATCTTGATTCATTGGGGTTGGAATGTAATTAGAAAAGCATTATGAGTTGCTGAGAGCAGCAGAAAGGGGAGAAGCAGGGGAGAACATAGACTCTCCTTGCTACTGGGTTACTTTACATATCTGCAACTCAAGCAGCTCAGCCCTCCCACCGACCCTCTGGCTCCTTACTGTGGTAATGGCCAGGAGCAAACGCACTCTCCTTGGCACAGCCCATCTGTTGTTTTTTGTTTTTCAGACTCGGGGTGTGAGGGAAGTGAGGTTGGCGTTGGCCTGGGTGAGGGATGAGAAAAGGACGAGAGGTTCTAGCCACAAATTATTGCTGGTCTGTTATTACAGTGGGCCTGAACGTTAGCAACGGCTCCACGGCCTAACAGTCCGGCACAATAGTCATCTCTAAATAAAGCCTCGGTCTATTGATGCAGTTGGTTTGCCTCTCTGAGCTTGGTGAGGATGATGAAGTGAAGGAGTCCTGGCTGTACCCACAGCAGAACCGAGAGAAAATCTAATTTTAGGTTAAAAAATGTCCGCCTTTGAGAATGAGAAATATCCCATTAGGTTCACGAACTGGCCAGCAGGGGGGACGGTGGCCTGGTCTGTGCTGTGAGGGGTTTGTACTGTGTGGGTTTCCTTGCACACTTGGGTTAAGGCTCTAGGGTCAGATGTATAAATGATGCATACACAGAAAAACCAAAAACCATGTACACGTACATGGATGAGTATTTATAAACACAAAATAAGCAGTAAGACTGTGTGCACCTCATGTATTCTTTTGACCATACATACAAGTTTATTTTAGAGCGAGCCAAGTTAGATACAGCAAAGTGCAAATGCAAAATAATGAGGAGACACAGATTTTAACATAGACGCTTTACTGTTTACTAAAAAGACTGTATGACAATTCATACACAGTAATAATCATCTTTATGTCCTCAAGGTTTCATTTTGCATTTTTTATTTTATATGCTAATCATTGATTGTGCTGCATTCAACTGTTTAGATCCTATTTAATATTTACTCATCACTATTTCAAACACCTTTAGCCTAATGAAGATCTTTTTGGTCCTTAGAAATGAAGTTCAGAGTAAAACTTAACTGATTACTGATGCTGGTCCATCTCCAGCGTCGCCTCCTTCCAAACTTAATAATGACTGTACAACTATGGACTCAAACTTTTCATCCAACTCTTAAGAATGCAAATAAACACATCTTCCAAAAATGTACTCCATGGAAATATTCCCAAGTGCTTCGTTGCACAGTGTTGGAGGTTTCTGATGGAAATGTGTGTGAAATGTAGAGAATGTAGCAGACAATCAAAATACAACATAAAGAGACGGCGCCCAGGCTGCAGCATATGCTACGTGGGGAGGGAGAATGGGCAGACTTGCTGATGAAATCTCACCCTGTGCATTTCCCCGCAGGGTTTTATATTCAGGTCCTTCAGTCATTGATACCAGAGAAAAACATACGTTTCTTCTCCCAATGATCCCCAGACAAGCTGACTTTTGTTTGCAGTGCAAGCATCCCATTGGCTCCTTCCATCAGTCCCAGCTAAAGCCAGCCATTGTTCCAGGCCAAGATAATAATATCAGCCCTTGACGGGGGAGTTAAACTTGGATTGGCACCAGCTGTTACAGCAGCCACACTTGAACCTGATTAGATTACAAAATTACACCCGATCTCGTCTGACATTAATTACTGGACTGTAATGTGTTCCCGGCTGAGGGCTGTGCCGTACATCCCAGAACTACACGAGGCTCGGTGGCCCTCTGCAGCTCAACGTATCCACAGTTAAGGGAGTCATCTAAATCTTCTCTGGTGGTGTCCAGAGACTTGGTGGGTAATGTGCTGTTGAGAGACTTTAATTGGGGATCCAGACAGCCTAATCAGCATCGCAATCACATCTCTTCTAGGAAAGGAGAATATTTTCCATTGTTGGCTATTATTGCCAGACCACCCAGTGAGATTCCTGAGCCCATACCTTTGAGGGTTGACAGTGTGTAGCTATTACTGTTGAGAGTGTGAGGGAAATCTACTTCAGTAGTGGACCGAAATGTAACACTATTAACTTCCTTTTGTTTGCATACTGATATATGGCAGATCAGTGCAAGGTTAAAACTTGTGTTGGCAGGACTTTAGCCGATGTCGCGTCAGGCAGGCAGCAACGGAGCCATTAAATTAAAGTGTACACTGTTTAGGTAAACTTAGTGGAAGAATATATCCATTTTTCAGATAGCTGATGGATTGGCACAAGATTGCAAAAATCTAACTAATTTAACTCACTTTGTAAAGCTTTTGATTCATTGTTAAACATGTAAATTAACTAAGATCAGATAATTTTTAGGTAATTCCTGACACACACTCTCTAGCAAATCATGTTTATTCATCCTCAGGAGAAAATAGTCCTTCACTGTTTCCCTACTACTGCTTGTGTTTGCTGAAATTTACAATTTTTCCATTATTTTAAGAAAGTAGTGGACCAGTTTTTTTATGTTTATAACATTTGTAGGATTTACTGGGATAGAGGCCAAATAGCACTCGGGATAGGCCAACACGTTGCTGATTTGGGCCAAGTTGAAAGATCAGAATAACAGGTTTAAATTTGTAGTTTATTTGTATTATATTAAATTATCAGGGTTGTTCAATGATGAGGGAGACAATTCATGAAGTGTTAACATTCAGGACTTTAACACTGATAATCCTGACCTGCTTCAAATGATGTAACGAGGATGAAACCGCAGCGTGCATTTCATTCATTCTGCCTGGTATGACTAAATCGCACAAAGGGCAACTTTAAACTCATCATCAGATCCCGCAGCTGTAAAATGATGTATGCCATCTCCCTAATTATTGCCTACACATCTGTTGTTACTGTGAGAAACAGACAAAAGGCAGCAGAGTGAAGCAACTGTGAAAGAGTGTGGGGAGAGAAGATGTAGGTAGTGAGAGATTTACTGTGTGACGCAGTGGAGAAAACAGCCTCAGAGATATACGGCAGTGTCGCTGCCTTCAAGACAGACACATCCACAGCCGTCCTGCACCGCTGCTATTACGATTAATAATGCTAGTATTTACAGGGCCCAGATCTCCCCTCAGAAGCCCAAGGCCACCCTGAGACAAGCCACCAGCAGAACACAGCACCGAGGCTGATGGCTGGACGTGTGAGAGAAATCGAATTGAGAAAACATGCTCCCTGTCACTGATGCTCTCTGGGATGCTGGAGTTTGCGAATTTCTGACAAGCTAAATCTGTATTTTATGCTTCACAAAACCTTTTGTGAAAAATGCTGAAGTTAATGCAGTGAATGGGAGTTCTTGGTTCCTAAAAGCACTAGTCTGCCATTTAGGGAAATGTGTGAGAAGTTTGATGTTGTGATTCTGATTGCTCAGTAAATACAGAAGTAGAGCTAGCAGGTTGTTAACTTAGCAATGAGTATAACAGTAGCAGCAGTGTTTTGGGTGGATTAAAACCAACATTTAAACAGATGTGCTATATGGTAGACTTCTTTGTTTTTTGTATGACTTTGGCTTAGATAAATCCAGTTTCTTTCATTCTGTAGGAATTCACCTTTTGGGAGAGAAGATTTATTTTCTTGACCTTGTATAAACTCAAAACAAACTAAATCTTCAATAAATATAATAATTTTATTTACATCATATAAAAACAGTCCAAGAAAGACAATATAACCTCTTGTTGGTCTGTTAACATTTCATGTTGTGATTATAAAGTTGACACACACTAGTTAACCATGATATAAATTTACGACTCAAGTACAGATTATAAAAGGTTAAAACAGTCTTTTCAGTGAGAACATTAGTCAACCATAACTGACCACATGATCAGAATATCTGAATATTACACGGCTGTCAGCCAAACGTCTGACTAAGTATTAGACAACACCATGTTTAACAGCATTAACTAGAACTGAACACAAGTAGTTTGTGTTTTAAATGATGTATCTACCTAATTGTCCCAAGCAAAAGAAGCCGCATAGTTTTTCATCTACATGTTAATGAGATTAGGTAGACAGAAATAACTTAATTCACTTTATAGCTCTAAAGCTACTAGCAGCTACTGCCAAAATTTAAGGTGGAATGCTATTCAATGCATAGGCCTTAGTTTTAGCACGTTTTAAGGATGATTGGATCTTCAGGTGCCTGAAAAAAATGTGCATACATTTCAGTTGCATCATGTGAACTGAAATACATGTATTATGTATAATGTATAATGTATTGTGTCTGGGAAAAGTGAGAAAACCACAAATGAGCAACATGGCTGACAGAAAGCTAAGTGATATAATGATGCAGCAGACTGCTGCTGGTTGGCTCCATGAGGCTTACAGATAACTCCATTGTCTTTCTATTGAGTCTCAGATTGAAATGAAAATTTCTTGTCTTCCTCACTCTCCAGTGGAGCATACTCACAATCACTTGGCTCTAAAAGATTAAGATTGACCTGTACGGCTACCAGTTTCTGCAACTTGTCAGCCGAGACAGAGCCCTGGGCCTTTGTATTGCAGAAGTGAGACTGTAGCTGCTCACAGGGACCGGTTGTCGGAGGGATCTGGAGTATAGCAGAGGCCACAGCAGACAGAGGCTCAGAGGAACACAGCCCTTTCCACCAGGTGAATGCAGACACGTGCTGGCATGAGCTCCATATGCCGGCTCCCTTCCACAGTCCCTGTTTGGCTGAGAACCTGGCAAAGCTACCAAGGACCTTACCCTCATCAAGATTTAGATGGTGTGACAGGTTGGATATCACGTAGTAAGCACTGTTTATCTGCTCCCCGGAGAGTGTCTGCTGTCCAACGTGCTTCGGATCCAGCATATACGCTGCTGCGTGGATGGGCTTTACACAGAACTCCTGACACCTATCTAACGCCGCCATGACAGCTTTTTGTTCAGCGCTGTGCAGCACAGAGCCAGGAAGGGAGGCTCCGATGTGGTATCTTAACTGGCTGAACATGTCAACAACACCAGAGAGAACATTATCATCTCTTTTCATGTAGTCCACAGAATTCCCAATCAAGTAGAGCAAGTTATGACTGGTACTCAGCCCCTTCCAAAATGTTGGGTCCTGTAAAGTGGTCCTGATGGATGCCTCAACATTCAACGTGGGTGAGATGGCCATCTCTTCAAGAGAGCTTTGACCCTCCAGCAGGCTGCTGAACATGTTCAGCAACCCAGTCCAGTCAGAGCTTGTAGGTAGCGCCAGTGTTGTCCTATTAGAGGAGTTTTTTCCTATCTTTGTTGACTGCCAGCATGTAAAAGTCTCTGATAGCATTTTTCGCTCTCTAACATAGCTCACCACCTGCTCAGCTCTCGTGCACAATGCCTTGATAGACGGCTGTGACGCCATGTCATCAAAGAGCTTCTGGATGGCACATGCAGAGCAGCCAATAGCTGATATATGCGGGAAGGCTTCCTCTACTTGAGCCCAAGCTGCAATCATTTCTGGTGCATCATCAGTGATGATAGCAAAGACTTTTTGTGGCCCCACTTTATTTATTATATCTTTCAGTTCCTCAGCAATGAATGTGCTTGTGTGTATCTGCTCTTTTGTCTTTGTGCATTTATAGAACAGTGGTACAGGAGTAGCCACAATATAAATGATAGTCCTGGTTTCTTTTATGTTTGACCAGCTGCTGGCGATGATGGTAACAGAGTCTGCTTTCCCTATTGCCTCGTGAACCTGGTTTTGTACTCTGTCATACTCACAGTCCAACAGATGAGAGGACAATGCCTCTCTGCTGGGTGGGCAGTAAGCAGGCCGCAGCACACTGAAAAACCGTTTCCAATAAATATTATCTGTGAGAGTGAGGGGTGAGGAAGTGGCATACAGGGCTCTCGCCAGGCTCTCATCTGCATACGCCTGGCTGCGTTGATCCACTGAATCAATGAAGAACTGTCCCCCAGAAGTGCCAGATGGTAAGAACGAGAAGGAGGGAACAGGGATAGAGGCAGAGGAGCTTCCATCAGGGCCTGGTGACTGCTGTGAAACCACAGAATATTCCTTACATTTGTCCAAATGCATCTGCATCTTGGTGGCATTCTTTGTGTATGTCCTTGAACAGTAGTTGCACATGAATGTTTCCCTGCCATCTTTGACAGCTGGGGTAAAATGCTTCCACACACCAGACTGCAAGCGTGGCATCCTCCTGCATGAAGAAGATAGCAAAGTATTACCATGCATTCACAGTGGTGAGTGGTGACATGAGGCTTTTTGTTTGTCTACAGTGATATTATGACATGGGACATTAAAAATAAGGTTTTCTGGATTTGTTAATGCTGGTACTAAGGATACAACTAATGATAATTTTCTTTACCAGATCACATGCTGATTATTCTTTTGATTGTTTACTATTCATTTAAACTACAAAATATCGATAAGATTTATCTTCATTTATCTCATCCTATCAGTTTGGAATCACTATCTAGAACAAATCGCCAGCTAAGTATTGTTACAAACTTTATCAATTAGTTCTAGCTATTAATAAGTGCAACTACTGGCTTGCCAGGTTGAAGATAATTCTTGTCGAACATGGCTTTGCATGAGTTTTTAGGCTGTTCTTTAAAACTCCCCCAGAAGAACTGACCGACCACTGGCCCTCTGAAGGAGTACTGCAAGACTAAATCTGTTGCATCCGATTGTGAATGTCACAAATTTATTAAAAAGCTTTCACAGAATAATCCATAAACACTGCAGTTGTAAATGTTAATAAGATGACTTTTCATCAAGATGTCCTGCAGACCTTTTTGCAGGAGGATAAGTGGTTGATGAGCTTATCTTCCTAAATTGTGCATTTACAAGAAAAAAAAAAAAAGCTATTATATACACCTTATTAAAACTTAATAAATGGCGTCTGATCAGAAATATTATTTACTAATAAGTAACCTACTGGAATCTCACCTCAGGTTTTGAATTGAGGTCAAATTGTTTCTCAACTTGTAACAGAAGAGTTCACTGTCAGCTCAGTGGACAAGGTGTTAGCCTCTAGCTTTGTTTGTTTGTTTGTTTGTTTGTTTTTACCCACCTCTGTAATTGAACACTCGTGAATGTCAATCCAACCGAAGTTGAACTGTGTCCTACATTAGCTGCTTTGGCTAACTTGACATCCTGTTAGCAAAGTGGTCGAAAAAAAAAAAAGTCCAAACTCTCCCGGTGGTAAACTTTGACAGGACACGGAATACTGGATGCACATTGGGAGTGTTGTCGCCACATTTACGAGGCAAATTCAGCAAATGTGTGATCATTTCTCAGGAGAGCTGCGCTGTTCGCCGCTGCTGTCAGAGAGAAGCTACTTCCTGAAACCGAAACCGGACGCGCCCGCCGACTACGGGAGCCGGAGAGGATCATTGAGAGAAACCGCGATAGAGACACATAGGGAAGCGGACGGGAAACGGAAATGTTTGGATGTCATCGACGTCTGCGGCAACCGGAATCAAACGCGTGCAAAGAGAGAGGTAAAAAAATACCAAACAGAAGTTTAATAAAATGTAAAAAAAAAAAAGAGTTTGAGGTTTTTAGACTTAACACACTGCAAGTGTGCTGTTTGTTCTCAGCAGGTGGAGCGGAGAGGGTCACAATTAACCTAATGCAGCAGTCCAACTCAGATATTCTCAGAGGGAGGACATTTTCTTTTTTTAAGAAATGGGCTTTAAATGCCAAAGAAAAATAAAAGAAAGAAAAGAAAAGCTTCAGTAAATAATAAATGGCTGTAGAACTTATTGCACTAAAATAGGCCTCTCCTGAGGAAAAGCAAAGGTGTAATGAATATCATTAATTGCTTTTGGGTATGATTCAGTTTTGCCACTTTCAGGGGTTTTGTTGTTTGATGATGGCCTTCATGGAGACATGAATCAGGCTTTTCCTGCCTTTACTTTGCACATCAGCCCAGAAAATAAATAGGGCTTGTGTTATATACCATTTAAGGTGGACGTTTTTGCACATCTTAGTGCTGATGGCTTCCTACCAACTAGCTTACTAGGTCAAACCATGATTGTTATTTACAAAGGACAGGATTTTTTTCCACAAATGATTAATCCATTAAATATTTTCTCAGTTAACAGTAAACATTACTCATTGAGTCTGAATGATAGGGCTAAATGTAGTCTTATTTAAAAAAAAAAAAAAAGAAAGAGTTAATAAAATACAATACGTGTGTGTGTGTGATTATATATATTTATATATTGCAATATTCTGAACTGGAGGTGACATCTTTAAACTGTTTTATTTACCGTTTTTGCTTTGAACATCAGTCAAAGACATCCAATATAAAATATTGAAGACTGCAAATAGAGATTATTTTCAATGTCATCTAATCAGGTTTTTAACTAAAATATAAAATATAAACTATTATTTCTCACATTTGAGAGGCTGGAACTACCGATATGTTTTTTGCAATTCCTAAAAAGCATTTCACTGAAAAATGACTTGCATTACTGAAATGACTCTTTCATCATTGAATTGGCTGATCATTTTCCTGTGGATTGATTGCTAGACTATGAATTTTAGCTCCAATTATACTGTACTGTAATGCTCCATCATCTAAACAGATGCAGATTCATTTCCTGCTGATTGACTAATCAGTTAATCAGCTAGTTGTTTCAGCTGAAAGTGTTACCTTTTCCTTTTATTTATTTATTTGTCTATTTTGCTTCCAAGTAAATTCTACCAACCGGAGGCTTTGAAAAAGGATGTAAAACAAAGACCAAACTTAAATGGCCAAAGATGGGTAATCTAAGGTTCATGGCATGTGCTTGTTGCAGGTGAAGGCAGTAAAACAGATGCATATCTAGAATTTTTTAAGCGCATGTAGGCTACGTTATTGGTGGTATGTGCACAGTCACCACACAGATCCCTCATCGACGGTGTAGGTCCATGCTGATCTTGGTGTTAATGGCCTGCACTCATTTGCTCTAACACTAAATGACAGTGATTATCTCTAGCTGTGGGCTACATTTCTGTACCATGTGTCTGTCATTAGAGACATTTCTGGAGTTTATACAGTGCCCAGGTTTTTGTGGCGCAGTGAGTGCAGCCAAAGCAAACTAGCTCTATCTAATTTGGGGGCAATTTGAGCTGTGTAATGTCACGTTGTATCACAGTGCTCTTCAGGCAGTGAGCATTCAAATTGACTCGCTGCAGAGAGACAGAGAGAGGAAGGGGACCCCACTAAAGCCGAGCGCCATTATTTTCTTGTCTTTCAACTTTGGATTAAGTTGCCCAGCCCTTTTGAGGGCATCAGTGTTTGAGCCAAAGAATTAAGAGTCCAGACCACAGGGACACCAGTTGAAAGGAAGCAGGGTGATGTCATGACAGGGCATTGATGGAGGATGAGGTTGGTTTGCTGGTTAGTTGGTGGGTTTGGCTGTTCTCAAACATGCTCTGGCCTCATAGGAATTGTTTATTCAGAGTTTGTAATTTTATTTTATTTTTTTAATACTGAAAAGATTAGATTACAGTCTATTCGCAATAGAGGAGGGGACATAATCAAGATGTTTTTTCTTGGCTCTGTTCCAGATTTAGTTGTTCTCCCAAGAAAAAACTTCCTCTCTAATACCATTTCATGTGGAGCTGTAACAAGTTGACATCCCAAAAGCTCTTTCATGCTGGCGTCGTGATTTAACTGTCATTGTCACACACAGGTATTTTTTTGTGTCAGAATACAGTAACACAATCTGCAAAAAACTGTACTGATGACACATAAACCCTGTCCATCTGTAGGTTGCAGAAACTTTGCTCAAAGATTAAAGTTATCGTTTAAGATCCAAAAAAGACTTTCATGTCTCCTCTGTGACTCGCCCCCTCTTTTCATAATGCTCCGTCAGAGTCAGACTTAATCTGACAGCGCTAGTTTTGGATCCAAACACTTTGTGACATAAAAGCCTAAAATGCAGTTGAACACTCTTGACCTTGGAGACCATTGGGCCGCTCAATAGAGATTAATTAAATGGGATCATTTTATTCCACTGTAATGGCTACTCTCTACTTTGTGGTGCTTAAAGTTGAAACTGCATTGCAGAGACTCTGTTAGCAATTACTTGATTCATATCAGGGAACGTCTACTTTAAAATAGACTGAAAATAGCTTAAATGAGGTTTTTCCAAGCAGGTTATGGGAAAAACATTGCATACTGTATGTGGAGACTGCATACTCTGCCTCTCAACAATGGCGTCGTCGTCGTTGTTTGAAACACTTGTTTCATCTGCTCTGTCTGTATATTAAAATAAAACTACTTCTATGTTGCCATAAAGTTTACCTTCAAGCAGTGAGAGAGTTTGATTCTTGCACATTTTTGCTTTTCTTGGATGTTGTTCTAGCTTCTGTTGTTAGTACTTTTTTGTTATCTCAGTAATGCTAAATCATCCCAGATATTAATTTGACTGTATTCCTTAGTCCTTTTTATTTCAAAATATTTAAGGTGTAAATTCAACACTGGCGTCTGATTTAATCTGTCAAACACCAGCACATTCCAGTTCAATTAAAAAGCCAAACATTGCTATCATTATTCACCAGCAGCTGTGCAACGGCAGGACAGATGTAGCCCACAGCCTCTCCTGAGTACGCAGTTGGGATCCGTCCATGTCAATTATAATCCACCACAACAGTTGGCCAACTGGTTTCATTATCTAAAGGTAAGAATGAGCACTAGCACATTTATTAATACAGGATTAAACTAATTAGCAATCATCAGTCCATCCTTTAATAAAACTCAGGGTTCCACATTTCTGTCATTCGTCTACCCCTGTGTACAGTACCTTTACCACCCAGCAGAGGCCACTGTGGCCAAGCACCACCACTAGACTTTTGACATCTGATCATCATCTCAAAGGTGTCTTTAGTTTGATGGCAATGATAAACACGCAGCCCTTCGAAATGAGGGTCAACGTTGTAGAATTTACAACACCGATCCTGCACTAGATGCCATTTTGGTGATGTTTATATTTGTTTCTCGAGAATGCCACTTGTTGAGGGTAAAGGCTAAAGTTATGGTTTATGCTTTAGGAAACTATATCGTAAAATATGAGATAGGTTGGATTTACATTATGTTACCGCTATTATTGCTCCACCACCAGTTAGTGAGTGACCACTGTAAAGTCACAATTACACAGACAGTTACACAAGTGAGTCTTTAAACATATACTCCGGCAGCATTTGTCCCTCAAACCAGCCTGACACTATTTTTAGAGGGGAATTTTAAAGGCTGGAGCAAATCACTGCAACACCAGTTGCAAATAAATTGGAAAAGTCTCAAGACTCATGACAACACATCCAATATAAGATTAAAAGAAGGAAGCATTCTAAGCAGAGATGGGCACAAGAGGACACACTCATTGGGATATATACAGAACAGAAGAGTCTGCGGTTAACTTGGCTCCTACAGGCCAGTGCAATATCTGATTTGATTCTGGTCGTTGTTTTAGTCTAATCACATCTAAATATTTTCCCATGCTATTGCTGCAGGTCCTGAGTCTGTGTTACTATGACCAATACCACCACAACTGGGTGTTACTGTGGGTTCCTGCAGCAGCCTGTGTATTTCCTGTCCTCCTGCAGATGAAAATGAGCTTTAAGATGGTGTATACCTAAAAAAAAAAAATAATAAATATATATATATATATATATATATATATATATATATATATATATATAAATATGTATTGTTCCATGGCGCTGTTGAATAAATCATTGTATGAAACAAGATAAAAACAGCCTGAGAAAAGAATGACGTGTAAACTAAAGTTCAGGAAAATGAAATGTGCTGCTGCTGTTCAGTCACAGCTGCTCATTAGTTGTTGTTTCTGCCAGTTTGCTGGTTGGGATCATCAGAATTTTGTGAGTGTTCTGCCCTTATGCCAACCTTGTAGTCACACCAGATAAACAGCATAAATTAGCCACGTTTTATTTATGTTTTTGAAACATCCAAACAGTGCATAGCTCTTGCAATAAAATGAGTTGAGTGGATTGTATTGGTATTTATGTTCGATTTCATTTTGCTGGTCCATTTTCTTTTTTATTGTCCACGATGATTTTATCACTATGAGGCTGTAAATAGCAGAGACTGTCCTAGTTAATCATTTACTTTAAATACAAATGCGTATTCATAGACTTGTTTTTGATGAAAAATCTCTCAAATATAATCATAGCTGGGCAGCATGGTGGCATAGTGGTTAGTGCTGTTGGCCTAAAACAAAAAGGTCACGGGTTCAGTTCCCAGGCCTGGGACCTTTCTGTGTGGAGTTTGCATGTTCGCCCCATGTCCTGTGGGTTTCCTCTGGGTACTCTGGTTTCCTCCCACCGTCCAAAGACATCATTTTTAGGTTGATTGGTGACTCTAAATTGTCTGTAGGTCTGAGTGTGAGTGTGAGTGGTTGTTGGTCTCTGTTTGTCTCTGTGTGTTGGCCTTGTGATGGACAGGCGACCTGTCCAGGGTATACAACGCCTTCACCCAATGTGAGCTGGGATCGGCTCCACCACCCCCCACGACCCGGAAACAGATAAGCAGTAGAAGATGAATAATAATAGCTTAGTATTTTCATATATCTTAAAACAGCTCTGGAAACTATTTTTAAGCTATGCATGTCAGGTTTGGTCAGTTAATGTCGTTGTGTGAGCTCCAGTTAAATTATAGCACTATGCCTTTCCCCTGGACCCTGCAGATCAGCAATCAACGCTCTTAGCGTTCAAATACTCAGAGAGCCGTCTTGACACACACAGATCCACCATAAAGCTTTGTAAAGTCAAGAGCTTGGTGGCCATGGCTGCAGCACAATAGCACCAGCGCTCTTTGATAAAGCTCAGCCTCTTGTGTAACATCTCCTGTCGCTGCTAGCAGAGTGTTACAGTGCAGTGTTTGCTTCCACTGTCCTTGATAATTTCTCTCTGTTTCTCTCTGTCCTTGCAGTTCTTTCCACTTTGCTGCATGAAGACAGTCCAGCAAAAGAAAACAAAATGGACCATCTTCCCATAAACAGTCATTTGCACAGGTACAGTGGCTCTCCACTCACAAAGCAGACACAGCAGAAAGATGGATGTATTGACCAGAAGAGTGTGAGAGGCTGTGTGTCTTTATGCCCCCTCTGAACATAGCTAATGTCCCACAAGAAAGCAGGTGTGTGAGGGGAGGTGGATCAGGAGGGAAAAGGATAGGCGAAGCTTAATAGATCAGAAATGGTAGCCGAGAAAATGTATCTCCCTCCCAGCCTCTCTCCTCCGATTGTTTCAGATCCCTGCATTTGTTTTTAGCATGAGAAAGACTAGTTTGGGTGCATCAGTGGGTCACAGTCATCACTCTGTTCAACCAATAAACATTATCAGTATCACAAACATTTGTCTTTGAAATGATCTTGCATGCAAATGTAGTTTTAGGACAGTTTAGTGTTTTTTTGTTTTTGTTGTTGTTGTTGGGTCTTTTGGGGGGTTTTTTGTGCATGACAGGAAGAAAATGCAACTGATCTGGACACATCTCATAACATCCAGCACATCCATGCAAATGGAATGACATTAATGATTAAAGCCAGTTCACAGGCAACCAGGCTTTGCAGATAAACACCAGAGCCACTGTTTACTGAAGCAGGCGAAACATTTTTAGAGTCCGAGGCTGTTCAAAGAAAAGACTATTCTCAAGCCTCTGAAGTTTGCAAGGCCACTCCTAACCACACTGTGTTTGTTGGTAATGATCTTGAAGCAGCAGTCTGCTGAGTTACACTCAGTGGAGTCAGGCAGGAGGCAATTTGTCTAAAATGGAGAACAACATTTAAATAACAAAGGAACTGGAACACCCAAAAAATATGGTCGATTTTATAGAATAATTTTCCCTCAAAACCAATTACTCTGCACAGTGTTTCTAACAGTAGAGCCTCAGTGTTTACTCGGTATGTAAGAGACTCACCAGTTAGTTAATGCGCACAAAAAAGGATTGTTGCATGCTTTATTATTCCCAAGACGATTTTAATTATGTGTGTAATATAGAAGATTAAGTTGTAAACAAGAAGCATTGAATCAAAGTAAAAGGTCTGTATCAGAGAGAATTAGTACACCACTCTGTCCTGGTGATGAAATCAGCATGAAATCACAGGGAGAAAAAAAAGGCACTTTGCATTTGAACAGCAAACCTTCTGCAGGCAGCACAGACAGACATATTTGTTCTATCGGTGTTATTTTGTCAGACGTCCACATAAGAAACCATTTGGGATAACTTACCAGATTTCACAACCTAAGCTTAACCCTTGAGCATGAAGTACGAGGGCAGAAGCGCCCTCGTACAGTTTGTGTGTCGTCATGGAAACCCAAAGATGGACAAAAATGCACGCCGATGATGCGAAGATAACTCTCCCAGAAGCATTATAACCATTCTCTACATCTACCAAACGATAAAAAAACACAGCCATAATTAAAGATGACACAAGCTTCACAGTCGCACATTTTTCTTTCCCTGGAAGAATAAAGAACGAAAAGCAGCAAAAGAAAATCAATGACCGCAACAGACACATTCTTGAAGTGTCAAGGGTTAAAAGGAGCTCTCATGGTCGAGTGCACATGCTTCCAATTAGATCTCAAATAGGCAAGAGGAAACGGTAAGTTTAGGAATATTACTGAAGAATGACTTTAATTAGCTGTGAGACTAAGGGACACCACCGCTATCACCAAACAAGGATAGACATCATTTATCAGTGACTCCGACGGAGCCGTACTGGGGCCTAACTCATTGGAAGCAAGACAACAAGGGGGTGATGTTTGTTTATCATTACACTCTGGCTGAAGGCAAGTTGAAATAAAGGATGATAGAAGCAAAGATTGTTCAGCCCTGCTTGTTACTTTTTTTACTCAGCAGAAACCATGTTGTTGTCACCTCCAGCTGGTAGAGCTGGATAGTGACTGCTGTGACTTTGACACCATCAGTAGCCTCATTTGAAAGGCAAACACTTTACTGCCACGCAAAGCCTCATCTTATTAGACTGCGACAGCTGTGACTCACTAGCTCTTAATATTTCATCATGCGGCGTTATCTTGTTGACATTGTTGAGTAAGTGCGGCCTGGTGCTTAGATTTTGTCGAGTGAAGCTCCATTCTTTGACTTCTTAAAGTCAAACTGTTTGTGTTGTCTTTGAAATGTTTTGCTGAAGCACTTGGAGGTTGTTTGACACGTTAGACTGTGTAAGGTCGGATGAATAAAAGCTCCCAATCATCGTAGTTATGTAACTTATAACTAAATTTAGCTTGCACAAATGAGCAGAAGGTCTCACTGTCTTCCTGAGGGACACGGCGGTTGTTTCAGGAATTAATCCGTGTTCAGTGGTGGAATACAGTAAATCCACTAACTCAAATTATTTACTTTATGAATGACAACCAAGTACATTTATTTCAAGTACCCCAAATTCTACCTAAATACAGCTCAGAGTGCCCCTTGTCATTGTAATGGGCATTTCCCACTATTATTTGAAGTTTCTCCAACCAACAAAAACTTTTATGTGTTTTGTGCTTCTTGTCTACTTTTGTATTGGAACACCTAACAAGTATGATATTAGAACTTATAGTTAAGAAAAGGACCTTCCTCCACCACTGCTTCTGTCCTACTGCAACGAAAGCTTCCTCAGCCACAAATCAGATCTGTCTTTCTACATAAACCACATCTCTGATTGCAGTCTCATCCTCCTGCAGGTGCAATGCTTAATCATCACTTATAAATTCAGTTGTTTATATATATATATATATATATATATATATATATATATTTATATAGAGCGGCGCTGGCTCCTGTGAGAAGTGCTTTGCTTTAAAAAACCCATCTGAAACTAACATGGAACACATTTATGTTCAGGTGCCAGCCTAACCGCGTAGAGATCTACCTGAGATGGCTCTGAGTAATTATGTAGCAATTGCATAGCCAATTCAGCGGGCCAATAGAAGAAACAATGTGCTAAAACCATTATGAGCCTTTGACAGCTTATTTTAAGTGATTGATGCACAGTAACAATCTGGTGATTACCACGCCGTGTGCTCACATGAATCATTTCACATGAAAAAAAAAAAGCTTCCAGCCACACATCATACTCCAGAAAGCAACAGCAAGTGGCATGAAAATTCACATGTATAGGAGGGTGTTAATGAATCCACAGATGTTAATGTATTATCCCCATGATAGTGTGTATGTGCTCTTAGACAGGTGAATGTACTGGTCCATTATTTATAATAAGCGCCAAGGCTCCTGTCAGAACGTTTTGCCTCTTCACTTGACTTCACATGACTGACTGGCTTTTTTTAAATAATATACTGACTATTTTATAAAAAAAAAAAGAAAAAGGTAATTTCCTTTGCGTTTTTGAAATAGCGTTTGTCTCAGAGGACTGCGTTCCCACAAGATTGAGGAATAAGTGAGCTGAGAGTGGGTGATTACAGAGGCGTTCCAAGCACTGTTAGCAGTGATAATTGAGTATTTAAAATAGGTTTGACATAAGGAATACTATATGATTTTAGAACGCTCTTACTTTTCTGATAATTGGCATCCCATTTAAATAATGGAAGAAATAAATGAAATGTAATATAAAATCTGACAAACAGCCATGAACTTGTTTTGAACCCCTGGTGGTGGGATTCAGTCATCAGGCTCCCCTACAGCTGATGGTTCAGATCAGGGTCCATGTGGCCCAGGTTAAACTGGGTCAAACTATCAGGTGATACTGTGGTATGTTGTTTAAAGGAATAGTTCCAACATGTCTTGAAACGTGCTCGCCGACCTTCTTGCCATCAGAAGATAACTGACGGTTAATGTTTGCCTTCGTTTATTTTGCAGTTGGAAATACAGCAACTAGTCTGGCTCCGTCTGACGGAAACAAAATTCTTCCACCAGCTAAAAAACACACAATTAATAATGCTAACAAGGAGAAGCATAACAATGGAAGGTTGTGTTTTTATGGGCCACAGGTTCTCATTTGCAGTGATACAAACAATAGGTGAGAGGTTTTACATGATGTAAAACTTGTTGTATTCCCACTCTTTCTAAAGCTGCCGGCTAATGGGATTTTGGCAGTTCTGCTGTTCAATCGCTAAAATAGGTTAATCTGCTGCTGGTTGTCACCTTATTTTGTCCAGACAGATGTTAAAGTCATTATAATACTCTCAGGAAACTTTTGACAGGAATGCACACGAGCCTTTCCCAAAGTATTTAGCTATTTTCTTAGAAAACAAGATTACAAAAAGAATTACACATGTCCCAATGTGAAATACTGCTCACCCAAATCCCATCAGGATGCAGCTAAATTCAGTGGCATACTGTCCAGTATGGAGATGTATCCTCATTCATGTGCACTTTGTCCTACATATTTGTATATTTCTCAGAAGAAGCCGCTCCACGACACTCAACTGCTTCCAGATGTGGAATGCCAGAGATAATCTGTCCTTTTGGATCACAATGGGAATGGTGCATCTTGCAGAAGCTAAAGGTCCAGATCAGGCTACCAGATTCCGGACGTCCAAGAAATCCATGTGGTAAGGAGTGGAAATACACACATGGCGGACACACACTGCAAACACAAGGACAGTGAAGGCCCCAACACAGGAAAAGAAAGTCTCATTATCAATTATTGGAAGCATTTCATAGACACCTGACACTTTAGTAGTGTTACTGATCTAAGGTCAATCCAAAAAACTATGGAGCAGCAAAAAAATATGACATTACCTAAAAAAAGAAAGACAAGCAAATACAAAGCACAGAGATAATGTAGCAGACCCTGAAGTGTTTCTGATATAAACATATGCAGCATATATCTGTATATATCCACTGATATGACCTTTAAAAAAAACCAAAAAAAAAAAACCAACATGATTACAAGCCTTCAGTTCAATTCCTCAGTGGTTTTGGTTGGTTACATGCTGCTCTCACACACATATACACACACACACATTAATAACAGACAACATGGTGTTTGTTCGTGAGACAAATTATGTCCTCCTCTTTAAGATTTTAATGGCAAGAAACTCGTACACTCTACAAACACTGTAAAGATTGTCAGTAGGTATCAATGCCGCATTCTTTGATTACTATTTATTCAGCCCAGTTTATCCAGTTAGTTTTTGTGCTGTGTTGCGTTTGAAGTGGTGTTTCACTGATGGCTAACAGATGCTTCAGGGAGAGAGAGAACAGATAGAGAACACAGGATGCTCTGAACGCTGGATGCCATTTCAAAATGTGAGAACGCTGCCTCCTTAATGTGCACCATCAATAAGATACATTACAAACATGGCTCTGTGAGCAATGTGTTCCCCAGCTCCGGTTGCCAATAATGCAAACATCTACAATACACAGTAACACAGGAAAGATTTCTGGATGTTTAATAATTGCTGTTGACGCTGGATTTGTTTTGATTTTGAGGGGAAATATTCAGTATAACATTTCATTGCAGCTGGGCTCCAGCAGCTTTAGCTGGCAGCTCTCCCATGGCCAACATAAACAACGAATCCTGTAAGCCGCGCGCCAGGCATCACAGCAAACCCAAAATGTATGTGGCAACAGAGGAGAACAGAGACTGAGCACTTCGGTAACGCGTCATCCAATCAGAGGAAAGTTTTCCAGAGTGGAAAAAGTGTCTGAAACAATTATCATAGCTTAGAGGAAAAAGCAATTTAGCAGCAAACTGAACAAGAACTGAAACACAAGCGAGTAGAGAATTAATGACATTTACTGTACATCTGGGTATTTTTCCGGCCGCAAAAACAAAACACTGGTCTTTGTCGGGCAGACTATTGATGTTCAAAAATCCCTGGCACCAGAGCAGTCATTATAATCTTTGGCAACAGCTCGCTTTTATGGACGAATTTTAAAGCAAGATTCACGTTCACGGAGGTGAATACCAGTCACCCGCAATGAGCCGAGTTGGAAACGTCCTAAAGTAGCCTGTTTAAAAGAACTATGATATAACATGCCAGAAAAGTACACCCACATCCTCGACCAACCTTTTTGCCTTTCCCGCGTGAGGCTGTGAGGAATGTCGAATAATGTTACTGAAGCGTTCTCCTGTGGTAGGGGAGGCGATGTGTCAATAAGACACCAGATTGCAGATCATAAAGCATAACAAGCTCACATTTCTCAAAACAGTCTGCTTCTGCTTGGGGGGAAATGGAAGCGTTTTGAGAGAGAAAAGAGGTGAAGAAAAAAAATGTGATGTTGGATTCCAGACATCGTGGCTCATTGTTGTCTCTGCAGGAAGCATAGTGAGGTTTAGGGCCCTGTTACATAGGCAGCTTAAAGAAACTAAGTCAATGTCAGACACTGAACAGGAAACTTTAGCAGAGAAGGTTAAGGCTTGAGTTATAGACATTTCTGATTTACACTCTACTTTTTCTAGTGATGGAGAAAACCGTGTAATTTTTAGCGTGACTTTCCTCTTCTCCTGTGTACCTTAATCGCTCACATTATAATTTCCATAAATAATTATAGCCGTTCTTTTGTGGGCAGCACGGTGGACCAGTGGATTTCAGACACAATAGACTTAAACTGGTGGCTGTTTCTCTGACTGAAATGTCAACTGACTGGCAGATTTTATCAGCTGGTTAGCTACCAAATTGAACTAACATTATCTTCATTATCAGTTTTCTGGCTGACTTTTTAAAATTACAAGCCTGTTCCAACATGCTCAACATTATGACGACACTAAAGCCGTATCTCCAGTCGTCAACGCAGAGGATACAGAAATAAATGAACAATATAGTTCCTGTTTTTGAGGTGGATAAGAAAAAAATAAGATGAGACTGTTATTTCATGCTAAGATGACCAGATTTATCTTGTGTTACATACTTTTTGTAAGTTGTCACTTTCAAAAAAGTCTAGCAGGATATAACCTGCATTCCCCTTTAAGCCCTGCTATGAATTTAAACGTCACTTGATGAGATGATGATATGCAGCTTTTTGTCAGAGCAGATAAAAACACAATTGAACTCATTCCTTACACTTTTGCTCATCTGGCTTTGGTTTTTGAAAGGCTGTGAAGAAGAGACCACCTTCCAACCTCAACACAGAGTATTAATTCAACATATGGACAAATCCAAAGATTGACAGACCTGCTCTGGTTTGTACAGTTGCCAACTGAAGACCGAACAACTGCTTGTATTTAGTTCGCAATCAACAAAAGCTCTTTGTCACAGCATACAGGTTAATTTCATAAAGTTAATCAAGGTTGTGTTACAGTTACCGCCACCTTTCCTCATTTATCCCTGTACTCTGTTATTTTGTTGTTTTCTCCCTCGCTCCCGCATCAGTCCCTCCTGTCCTGTCTGCTCACTCCCCCCGCCCTCTCCTCCCTCGCCTCCTTCTTCTCCTCTCACACAGATGTGAGGAGCACGGCCCTGAGGTCTGGCCTTGGAACAAGCACTTTCCTTGTGAGACTCTGTTTGCTTTGCGAGGTGTTTTCTCACATTGCAGCCTTTCATGACCTTGCCTGGCAGATCACACCTCTGTGTGTATGCCTATGTGTGCGCTTTTGGGAAGACTCTATACGAAGTCCTCCAAACCTGTGAATACATTTATAGTTTGTGTGCATTCTTAGCCACATAGACATAAGCATGCATCTGTGTGTGTGTGTGTGTGTGTGTGTATTTCGCTGCTTCCTTACCATGTTCAATGTGTGTGTGAGCATGTGTTTACAGTCCTGGGTTGTGTATGTTTGTAGTGAGAGTTGCCCTGGGCACTGCGTACCTAAAGCTTTGCTCACCGAGTAACTCATGAACCAAGGCATGCCTGCCTTCCTGTTTTCTGAATCAACAAACTTTTAAGGGAATTCAGCAGGTCTTTACAAGGCTTTATTAGATGGACTAAGAGAAAAACACCATCAATCTCAAGAATTCTTAAATGAGACCAGGAGAAAAATATATTTCTAACTTAATGTACAGTGGCATAATCAAATTTCAAATTCCTGTGCTAAAATTATTGTCTGCACTTGATAAATGACTATAGCTTTCAATGACACGATATACTGATTTCAGAAACGGCTAAACCAACACTGCTGGACCTGCTGGAAGCTGATAAAGTTGTGGTTTCATTCAAATTTTCCAGCATCAGTGATTTATTTAATTATTTTTTTCTATTATTCCCCCATTACTTTCTTACAGAGTGCAGTAGCTCAGAAAAGTGCAGCACTGCTAGCTTTCACTCTGGGCTGCATCCTTCGTCATCCAGTAATTCTTATGTTTGTCCCTGCATAGTGACATGCAGACCTCGGGCTTTTCTGTATGGTTTCAACCCAAAACCTTCTTGTTTTGAGGCGGTGGTGCTAACTACTGTGCCACCGTGCTGCCCTGGGCTGCATCATGATCTTCAAAACTGAGTGTTAAATGTGTAATATGAAATGGCAAAAATATTGGTAATTTTGTGCTGAAGTACACGGAATCATCTATCCAGGGTTAGCTGAAAGCAGATTATTGTCTGTTTAAAAACCTCTGTATTACTGTTTCCACATGCTTCGGTGGAGCCGAGCAGCAGATGGCTGCCAGAAATGCTCCTTACCTGCGGAGCTCACACACTGTTCCTGGAGGGTCTTGTTTTCTTTTGTTCTTTGCTGAGCATGCACAGAATTTTGCTGTTGTGCTCTTTTCTTTTTGTTTAATAGACTTACATGAACAACAAAGACTTTCACTGACCAATGAGCAGCTTGGTGCTTTTCAGCATCTCAGCACATGTTAGTGGTTTTTAATGTTACCATACATGTTATTTTTAAAACTAAAAGTTGTAAAACCCAAGTTATTATTCATTATCACTTTACAAAATGGACTTGTGGATAAATGAATGTTTTGGGACAAATAAACACATTTAAACATAAGCACTTTTATTTTACTTTGGACTTAAAGAAATTTTTTATTTAAATTTTTAAAATTATGATGTATCATATCCAACTATCACTATTTGAAGGTTATGCCAGCCGTTGATTTTGCTTTAGAGTGCTGGCACGACGGATTGGCTTCTCAGAATATATAAATCTCAGATAGAGATTTATATATTCTCCTAATTTGAAGTGTACCATTGCATTAGTGCATTTACAGAGTTTAAATGTAAAAAGAAGTGGTGAACAGTGTGTGCGTGGACTGAGGTAATGGCAACATTTGATTTAGTAAAGGCTGTTACAGCACCACAGAGATCCTCAGCAACACCGTCCACGTTAGCACACACAGATACTGCGTATGTCTCGATGAGAAAAAATAACACTCTGCCCCTAAACCAGGACGTAAAGCCAACAGACTCCATTTGATGATGAGGCATTCCTGTATGTTTGCGTTTATCACACCTGTCCCATCTGAACTCCCCAGCTCATGCCTCTGCTGAGACGTCTGGTATGATATGTTGAGAGATCTTTGCATTCCCAGACTCAACTCAATCTCAGGACATTTAGCACAAAATGACCTGAGGGATGGGATTTCCCCAAGATAATCTCTGAGGCTGCAGTGGTGAGTGGTGCATAAGCACTAGTTTTTGCTGCTTACACTGACTTAGGAAATACATTTTAGTGTCAAAACAATTCACTCTGACAAGGCTCAAACCTGACTTGGTGAAGATAAGGTTGTGTCTTAAAATAACACTGATGTTTATTGTTATATATATCTGTTTAGTAATTTCATGTTGTTGTTCATCATGGCCCTTCGCCGCTGAACCCAAATCAGCTGCCCACCTCAGATGATCTCTTAGCCCTCTCTCTGATGTTATCTCCGCCTTATAGAACATGAAAAAAGATGAGGACGCAGACAAACACTTACGCAACTTGAATTACAGCACCCCACCGCCATGACTTCCCTCTCTACTCGTCTTCCATCCGAACAGAGAATGACTGGTTAGAACCAGACAAAGAGAAATTTCAGCACTTCAGCCAAAAAACCCGAAGAGTAGAGCAGAGATCACATTGCATGTAGGTGCAGTTTTCGAACTCGCACTGATACGAGCTTCACGCTGACTCCGAGGTTTCGGAGGATTGGCTGACAGCTAGCGCTTATGCAACAGAGAGTACAGAAAACATAGACTTTGACTTCACCGGGAAATCCAGGAGAGTGCCGCTCTGTGTGCCCTCAGTGCTGTTATTTGTGTTTGTGTACAGAGAGGAGAAAAAAGTTTACATTCCATTTTAGCTCTGTTTTCTAGAAAATGATTTTACCTTCTGATGCATAAAAGCAACCTCAGTCAAATAATTGAAAAATCCACTGTATTAAACAGTCTTATCTTCTGTAGCTGATTTCTGAAACATGCCATCAATGGATATAAAGCAGTGAAATATGGTGACTAGCACCTGTCTGATTTTGGCTCCACGCTGATCAACACCTTTGTGGCAAACTACAGGTTCATATAACACAAATTCCCATTTTTGAAACCCTTCGCCACAACCTGAACCTCTGCTTTTCTGTCTCACACGCTCTGTGTCTGTTCGCTCTCTCTACCTTAAGCCTCTCTCTCTCTCTCTCTCTCTCTGAAGAACACACATATATGCACAGGCCTTTTCCTGTACTCAACTCCCCTTCCCAGCAGAGTGGTGCAGCTTTGCTTTTATGAGATACCAGAGTTGGGCTTGCGGCAGGATGACTGACCGACTTGTAGAGAGGACAGAGGAGCCATTTTGTGCTCTGCCGCCTCACTGAATCCCTTTAAAATATTCATTCATAAACTCCTGGAGCCTTTTACTCCACATCAAACAGTAGGCCCATAGGAAAAGCACTGAGCTGATGAATCCAAAGAGGAAAACAAAAATACAGGGTAAACAGGACCAAGGGTGAAGACCAAAATTACTCTAAATATTTATGTGCTAAATATACTCGGATATATTCATTGTGTTTTTAGGGAAATGATTTACACCCAAAGTTAATCAACAGGATTAGAATTTTTGGGGAAAATTGGCAAAAAGTGTTGGAACTGGTCATTCATTTTGCAGAGCAGCTGCGTTTATCTCAGTGAAATAGTCCAAAACAATGAGGTATTTGCATTTTCCCCAGATTTCAGATGAAACAGACATATATTTTGTAACTGCATATTAAGAAATGAAGGCTGAAAAATTGATAAGCAAAGATTTGGTCAAGGAGACATTCTCCTCATTGGGTTGCACAAGTTTTCTCTAAATTCCTTCTGAAATCGTTTGAGAAACGTTCTTTTTGAGGAGAAACAAAGCTAGTTTAAAGCAGGTTCTCTGAAAAGACTTTGCTCATGTTTAAATTTGTCGCACATTAATGAAAAGTAGCCAGCTAAGGAACAGTCACTTAAAAGAGCTCCAGTGGTGGAAGTTTTGCTTCTATTCCTATTAGTTCTCATTTTCTACTCGCACTCAACTCTCCTCAGTGTCGTTGCTCTCCCATATTGAGTCTACATATTTTGTTTTACAAGTCTGCAAAAAAATCCTACTGCAAGTGACTTTAATTCTGTGATCACTGGATCCAATGAGGACTTACAGATGCGGTGCCAGAAATTTTGCATGCCACTTAGCTTTTTTTTTGTTTGTTTGTTTGTTTGTTTTTGTTTTGTTAGCTATACCCACCATTTTTGCTGTCAAATGAAAATTCAAGTAGTTTTCTCTTTTACAGATTTCTGGAACCACACTGAAGTGCCTGGCAGATGGCGTCACAGGCAGCAGTTCAGGGATATTTTCTTTGTCTTTTATATATACCCAGCCTTTATGTAAGAGGGTTTTATGGAGGGAGTGTAGAGTTGGTTGTTGGCAGCTGAGGTTTTGGCATCATACTCAGCAAAATATTGTATATTGCCCTGAATGAATAGCAGAAATGCAACCCTTTTCCCATCACGCTTGGCTTTAAGTAGTCTTAGAGTGATTATTACTTTTGGTATCACATCTCAGGAGGTCTCTGTGATAGTATGAGAATCAATGCTCTGACCTCTCCTCAGCAACCGCTTTATCTCTATGGCGGATGAGCAGAAGCAGTCACAAAGGGGACTTTTCTAAATGTCATCATCCTTGGCTGTTTTGCAATAAGCTGAAGAGAATGATTGAGTTTCATGAAATCATGAAAATAGATGGTGTTTTCTTAAGTTATAATTTGCACTCAAGTAAATCATGCAAATGGAAAAAAGGAAAGAAAAACACAACTGTGAACTAAGTGCCAGAGAGGAAAGAAAGATGAGTGAAGAGGAGGAACTACCTCCCTGAATTTTTCAAAGCTCTCCTATGTCACCTCAAAAAAGCTTCACAGGTGATTGCTTTGACAGATTTTCACCAACATTTGGAAACGCTGTGCCACAGGCTACCAAATGACCTGGCAGCTTTTCAACGCCGCCTCCCACTACATCAGTAGCTCCATCCCCAGGGAGGCATAAAGGTCCATATCACTGTCGAAAAGTTTTCACTAAATGGGATGTGGAGACTGCTACCTTATCCCTGTACAGTACTGTAAGCTCATCTGAGTGGCAGCAGATTTTTTTTTTGCCAGATACATTTGCAAATAATTCACTTGTCCACTACAAAAGTAAATCACCCCGTCAGTGACCTGCTGGGGGTCTCCACCTTAGTGTCTGCGATTCACTGTAGACTTGGTTTATTATTATTATCATTAACATTAGTGACCAAATTACTTTTATAGAAATTTGTGAACACTTTAAATGTGTGTGTCCTCTGGCTGTTTGAGCTGTAGCTCTTTTTCTCTTTACTTTCCATCCGATGTCTCATCATAAATGACTCCTCCATACAGAAACCTTTGACCACGAATACCTTTACTTCACTTCACCTTCACAGACGATATTACAATTTCTGTGGTGAATGTCACAACTAGTAGAGTCCAGCATGACTAATACATTCTTTTAATCAACATTTCAGTCTGATAGCAGGGTTGACATGCAGAAATGACCGGAGGAAATGGAGAGGAAATCAGAAAATGAGTGTGATTAAAGCGAGGCCTAAGATGAAAGGAAGAAATGTGTGAGTGTACAGGGAGCACAGAAAGGGGTCGCTGAACCTGACTGGTCGGTCATGGCTGTCATTTTAATGCCGTACAATAAGGTTTTTAACTTTAAATAAGCAATAAATGCAAGTTTGTGATGACTTGCAAGTATAACTACATCTCAAATTAGTTGCTTAAGATAAATAAATATCTCTTTGTCGTTGTTTATGAAGCGAAAGAGGCGGAGTCAGTAGTTCTCATGTTTTTTTTTTTTTGCGTTTCCATGTTCCTGAACCATTTCAACACAGTTTGTCACGGCAGGGGAACCAAACATGCAGGCTGCCAAAACATCCCATTCTGGATGGGGTGTTAGTTGCCCACCCGCCCTTCTCCACTCCTCCACTCCTTCCTCCTTCCTCCTCCTCCCTCCTGCAGACACCATAAATCACCCTACGTCTCCTCGAGGTTGACCCGCTGATGAACCGCTCGCTTTTAAAAAGTCATTTACATGGCTAAAGAAGGGGCCACACACGCATACGTGTGTGCACTTCAATGAGGTGCACACAGAAATGACCTGATGAAAATAAAGTAGATTAGGTCATATTTGGAAAGATTCAACTGTTATGGTGGCCTTGTTCCTTAGTCCAATGGACATGGTCCATGTTTCAGCCACAAACTACTTATCACACTTTGGTAGGCGGATTGTACCTCATCAAAATCTACTTTATATAAATTTTGACTTAAAAAAAAGTTGCCTTTAACTGAGTATTTTCTCCTGGCAAACAGGATCAGGAAGGTGTGGGTGAGTGGATATCAGGTCAGAGCAGAGAGATGAGTGGAGGAGGTAATAACGAAACCACAGTGTGTGAAAGTCAGAAAAGCAGACACACAGAGAGAAGCAAACAAACACCGGAGAGAACCATGGGGGGCACCAGAGAAAGAATAGAAAAGTGGAGCAGTGAAAAAACACGAAGAAGTACCCTGGGGCGAGGTCTGCAGGAAATGAAGTCAATGGTCTTGGAGAGATGGGAATGGGAAAAGCAGCTGTGCGGGCCACAGTCCTCCGCTCCCACAATCAGCAACACCGCGTTGTTAATGAGTAAAAGCGGAAAATCACACTGTGGTAGATGACGGACTGTAATTAAGCGCTGATTAGACCTCAGTTGTTAGTCCAACAGTGCTATAACTGCTGATTCAACACAGCAGTGATGAGAACTGCAGTGTGCTCATTGTGATTTAAATGTATTTAAGGTCAATTTACCTTGAAGAAGTAAAGTCTTACAAAAGTTGAAATATTAGTGTGGAAAAATGGATATGCACACACTTCTGACTGAGATAAGTGGATTATTAGACATTAAATCCAGGCTTAAGAGTTTTCATTAATCACATTCTGAGGTAAACAGTTCCACAAACCGCAAAAGTTTCCAAACTAGATTACAGTAAAATAAGTTTGCATCCCACATCCTACTCTCTAGTGTAAAGTGAATAGATGTGAATTTTTTTTTTTTTGCCCTTGATTTAAATGTCTACAATCCAAAGAGGATTAAAAACATTGTTTGTAGCATGAAACAATCAAGCAAACAAAAAACAAAACAACAAAAAAAAAATAAAACATAAATCCCCACAAAGAGAGGAAGAACAAGGAGGTGGTTGGGCTTTTCTCAGCTGAGGACGAGCCCACACAGACGGGCTGGGACAGAGGGAGGACTGATTAATGATTAATCTACCTTGGCTGCAACAGAGAAGATGCAAACATGGCCCACGAAGGGAGTCACTTCAAACTCTGGTTGAGAAAGGAGGAAAACCAGGTAAATATGCCATCATTCAACGTGCTCACTGGAGCTTGTGCACAATATATCCTGAAGTGATGGACCAGTGAAAGAGAAGGCTATTTAAAGTGTTGCACAGTCCTTACTTAAATTGAGAGAGTGGGTAGTAGCGTGTGTGTGTGTGTGTGTGTGTGTGCGCGCGTTTGAGAGAGAAAGTGAAGACTTATGGAAATAAGTTTTAGTCACACTGCATGTAGGTGTTAAATATCGAAGACCTCTATTGACTGAGAGGCTGCATTGAATCAGTTTAACAGTTTAAATTGGCTTCAAAGTTAATGTGATATTAGAAAGTTGTGTAACCCCGTTTACTGTACTTGTTACTTTGTCACCTCAGCCAGTGAAGTTTATTCATTTCTTTCTTTTATAATCTCTTTGATATGCTAAAGCAAATGAAATGTGATTTTAGTTCGAAAAGTTCCCCACTATTATCTATAAACTGCTGTAGTCAAGACTTAATGCTCTGAAACTTACAGGAGTTGTGTATTAAGTGTCTCATTTACACTTTCTTAGCTCTGGGAGTCATTACTTTAATGGAGTTGTTGTGTGGAGGACACTTGTGACTCTAACAGGATGTGCTCGGCTTGAACCACAAGGGAGATGTGGGATGGACTGATTTGATCCAATAGGTCTATTTAAACTGTTTAAATAGTGAAAACAACTTGGCTGAAACTTGCTCCAATTACCGCACTAATTTGTCAGCAGCCCTGATGATTTCTGCTCGTTTCTGGGAATCGTGGTTAGTAAAGTCATAAGTTCAGGTGTCTAGCACTAACTTCGTTACAAAATGCTGGCACACGATTGTCAGACGGACGCTCGAAAATCATGTTTATTCATATGTGAATGTGTCAGTTTTGGATGGCAGATAAAAATGTTTGCGTTGGTGAAGTGTTGGGTTTGCTTTGCTTAGAAGAGAAACTGTAGCTAATCATATTCAGTATCATGATGCCACAGTTGTCCTCTTTCAGTTTTATCTCTGATTATAAAACAAGCAGACACACGTTTGCCCATTTTTTCCCCACAAATGCACAATCTTAGAAATCGCCTGAAGGTTCCTACTTCAGCTGAAACAAAGCCACTGTTGTGTTTTCTTGCTACTGCCTCTGTATGATCAATATAACAGTTTGCGGCTTGCACCACTGAGATGATTATTTCTTGAGAAATTGAGCAAATGAGAGAATAGATATTAGATTCGTGATGTGGGCCTGCCGGGCGAGCACAGCAAAATAAATATACCTACAGGAAAAAGGTGCCTGGTGGATTTGAGAGGAAGACAGCGTTAGAGCACTGGAGATATGAATGTTTTGTGTGTGTCTGAAGAATGGGAGGGTATACATTTGTGTGTGTGCGCAAGATGGCGGCATTGAGGGGTTTTCATATAACAGATTAAAATCAAAACAGAATGACATTCAAAATGAAGCCGAAAGGATTAGACTCTAGCCGGCGTTTGTGGTTTGATGGACTGTCAAAACATTTTTCATGAGATTACCCACCTGTCGCAGGAATGCTGTCATGTACGTTATACAACACTGATAACAGAATTAGATTCCTGTTATGAATTTTAGCGACGTCCTGAAAAAAAAACCCAAAAAAACAAAACAAAACAAAAAAAAAAAAAAAACCCCATTATTTAGCCTTCATTCTCTTTGGTACACCTGCAAACCCAGGATGGACGCTCGCTGCTTACCTGTGTGAACACCGACACACTGCTGCGTATTTATGCTGATTTTTCACACATTTTTAACACTTATTAGATCACCATGGCTCTCAAAATATTACTGCGGTCTTTTTTTTCTTTTTTTTTAATGCCTTTCTCTCTCTCTCCCTTACCATCTATTCTCACCGGTGGCTTTATATCAAACAGACGGAAAACCTGCTATAACCAGCAAACCCACTCGGTCAACCCAGTGTGGAAAACATCAGGTGCCATCATCTCTATTCTTCATCAGGAGAATGCTGCGAGCGGCTGTCACTCACAATAATTTTGCCTCCAAATGTTAACAGAGAGTTATATAAAACCAGCTCCAAATTTACACTCACACCCTACAATCTTTAGATTTTTCACTAATCTGCACAGTAAAGTGGAATGTAACAAAAGAGACAGATCTCGGGGGGGGGGCAGCTGTGTACTTCCTGCGATTGAGGTGACCTACGACGTTGATCTCCTCTGTACTTACAGACAAAAAGCATCCGGTGAAGAGCAGAGAGGAGTCATCCTCTCATGATCCTGACCCCGGGGTGTTAAGTTGCTTCCTGGGCTGGCTGAGGGTTTGGCTGATTACCTGTTCGAGCCTGCTGCCATGTCAGAGCTGCTCTGAGGGTTTTGTGTGCTCATGCCTCTTACATGTCCTCCCCCCTGTAAACAGTATGATTCCTGAGTTTGTACTCTTTCCTGTAAAAAAAAAAAAAACTGAAATGCCTGAATTTCAGTGTCAGCAGCCTGAAGATCAGTTTTCTTCTTTGCACACATGTATACCTGATTCCACATAGTAGCACTGTAATAGTAGAGGCTTCTTTTTAACTTCAGCTTTCTGGGGTGTTGGGGACTTCAAGGATTTGGAGCCCCCTAATGTGGCCATCAGGGGCTGTCTGTGGAGCCGATGTAAATAGTGGTCAGATGTTGTGGACGCAATATGATGCAAAGAGGCGCATGCACACTAAAATGGCTTCTTTAATTCTGGCAAGTGGATGAAGCAGTGAGTTGATCAACGTGGGGGGTTTCTCTGCTGCTGTGCGTTTTATAAACAGGATTCAGGCTTTGGTTCCTCTGCATCATTGTGGTTTTGTGATGATGTTTCTAGATGTGCTGCTGCTTCTGGAGTCTCACTGTACTCTCTCATATCTTCATCCTTTTCTGAGGTCTTGGCGTCGATACCCAATACCCTGTTCCTGCTGGTTTGTAGTGTCCTTCCCACCTGATAATTTGCATTTAAGTTTCCATTCATGGTGCCAACAATCATAAAGTTCCAGTATTGATCAGTTTCATAAGGTCATTTTCAGATGGAAAGTTCTATTATTGTTGTTTGTTGGAGGCCGTTGTTCACCCATTTGTTTATTCACCATTAATTTCCAAATTTGAAAGTCTGACATTCTACCTGCTGTCATAATAAAAAAATAAAGATAATCATTAAGGCATTACTTTAATTATCCACTTCCAGCTGAAATGGGGAAAGAAATAACTTCACTTAGTTAATGACTTGTGAACACATGATGAAATCTTCAGCCCTTTGCTTTCACACCCAGTATTTTCTCAGCTATACAGTTTTTTCAAAGTGTACTTCATGTCTCTATAGTTACTGTAAGCAAGAAAGAAATTGGATGTGACAGAGAGGTGTTTTTGAGTGGTTGCAGGTCAAATTATCGATGGAGAGAATGGATAGGGAACCTGACTCAGACCTCTTGGGATCCCATCTTTGGGTGTCTATTGGTGGACGAGCTGGATGGCAGATCTATACAGCGATACCAGACAAGTGTGTGTGTGTGTGTCCTTGTGTAAGAAACAGAGTTAAGCTAAACTCTGAAGCCTCTGAGCTCCCACGGGCTCTGAGGAACCAGACAAAGGAAGCTATTGAGTACCCAAGGGACTGTAATAAAGTTCTGTTTCAAACACACACACACACACACACATGGATAAAGTCACAGTACAGACGAAGACAAGTTGACACACACACCTGTGCCTCAGTGTGCACTGGGCCATTTAAGGGGGCTGAGAGTCGACGTGTGTCTGGAGTTTTGCTTCTTTTTTTTTTATAATGGGCCCACTGTAGCAGAAAGTCTACTTTTGTCCCACCATGTTGTGACAGCACTCACACGTGAAACGCACAGACCAAATCCTAACTTAACCAATATTTAAATTCTCTTTCTGCAATCTTCAAAATCTCCAATTCCCCCAAGTCTGAGCAGACCAGGCTGATTGTGTATGCAAAATTTATGTGACAGTCATCCACCTCACATTGTATAAGGAAGCTAAACGCATCGCTTTGATGGTGCACAGTTTCCATTTCAAAGCAATGAAAGAGAAGTTGTTTATTGATTGGCATCATTCAATTTATTGAATGATGTGGGCTCAAATGCCTGGATTCTGCTGCAAGAGAGGTTGAGGAGGTTTCAAAGGAAGTTTGATGTGTTTTGACGTGTGACAAAACCCGGTAGTCTCTGCCGATGTTGTCGATGAGGGTGGATGTGTACATCAACAAAATGTGACTTTTGCAAGAGCGGCTGCTGTTTCTTTCCACTTTCCAACTCTCAGCATCGGTTTGAATTCTATACGTAGCTTGACGGGAGTCAGTGGAGTTGGTGGATGATGGGGGTGGTGCGGTGGTCTGAGGGGGTTTTGGTAACAATATGGGCAGCAGAGTTCTGACCCAGCTGGAGTTTATGGAGGGACTTTAGAGGAAAGCCAAAGAGAAGAGAGCTGCTGTTGTCAATTCAGGAGGTCACAAGGCTGTGGACAAGGATGTAGGCAGTATGGGGGGTGAGATAGGGGCTGAGTCATTTAATGTTATGTAGATGGAAGTATGCAGACTGGTTAAAGTTATTGATGTGGGATTGGAAAGATAGTGTGCTGTTGAGGATGAAACCTTATAGAATTAACACTGTTATCAAAATGTAGATGTACTAATTCTACCAGTGCAACACACAGGAAAAAGGAAACAATCTGATAACAAGAGGATGCCTTGTAATGAAGCAATAATTCAGTGGATGATAGATCATACATGAGAGATATTTGAGTTTACAATAAAGAAACAAAGGGTCATAAATGAGACGCATGATAAAAACACATTATCTTTACTCGCCTGTGCTGTTTGAAGTGACACCTCCCTGATAGCAGTCACCCGTCTGTGTGATTTACCTCACTCACCAAAAACCAATCAGACAACAAAGTTCAACCGGTGAAATTCAATCCTGCACATATCCCCTTCCTTCAGCTGTGCTGGGATACCGACATGCGTATCAGACTCGTATCCAAACACACATATACATGCTTGTAGGTACACGAGCTTGTCACACACAAACACGATTCCATTTCGGTCCTCTCCCTCTTTTCTTTCAAAATATAAGCTGCTTTCATGCTGCTACTTATCCAAGCTGAATGTTAGCGTTTGATATTGAGATTAGCGTTGCTGCGAAATGAGCCACCGACAGCCTGTGGAGGCCTATTCTGGGTGGCTGCATTAGTTTGTTTTCAGCAGGCGGCAGCCAACCAATGCCCGGCAGACAGCTCAGAGACAAAACAATCCACCGTTATTAATGAGGACGTTTTTCACCTCACTTACAAAGGTAAATACACGCCGTGAATGTTAAGTCATATGGGCTGCTTCAAAAAAGCCCGATCAAAGAGGATGCAGTGATTCAGTTTGACATCAGGACAGCCCTGAAATAACAACGATCAGATTGAGTATACCTCGATTCTGCCCAGTTAACAAACCTCACACTTAACATCTTTATCCTAGCTGCTAGAATCGATACCATATGATAACCTAATCAAACAAACTGCTACTTAATAGCAGAGATTTGTGACTTTGGCTTCTATGCATGGGGGTAATTTGTTTCCAGTCCCTCAAGTCAGCTGGTGGATCGATGTTAATACTTAAACAGAATGAACTAATGAGGATGAAGGGTTTAAGTTATTTAGTATGAGAGACCCTCTGAACCATTTAAAGACACAAAAGGAAACACAAAATTTGCTATGATAGATTTTCTTTCAAAAATAGAAATGAGAAATGCTATTTCTTGCTTAGAGTTGAGGCAAGAGAAGGTAAGGTGTAAGTAGCATTTATTCCTGTTCTGACAGGCCACAGTCCAACATAAAGCATGGAGACACACAAGACCTAATCAATTGTGCAAATTCTCCTGGGAGGCATTCGTGCCCAGAGTCGCATGTGAAAAGTGATGAAGATATTTCCACAGCGGTTCTCTCAGCCAGGATTCATTAGAACTCCCTCTGTGAGCAGCACAGTGACACAGTGAGTGACAGTCCTGGTCGTGCATTACAAACATATTCAAAAAAATCTTATCAGATGGGTGATTTATGTCTGTTTTGAGAGGTCCATTGTGAAAAACTTTGAGAGCCACTGGAGGATTCAAGTTCACACCTTTTGGATTTCTTTGTAGTTAGAATGGTATAAATCACTGTAACAGCAGTATTACCTGTAAAAGCCAGCCAAGTCTGTCTGTGTACAGATAAAATGTATTAGTGAGCTTTATGGGAGGTGGTAGGTAGAAGGTGCATTTTTAAGCTTTTGGATAGATTAACAATGTCCCGATTCCACATTGGTACTCACCCACAGGCCTGAGAACGTTACTGATCTTGGCAACAAAGAAAATTGTACTTTCCAAAATGTCAAACTGCTCCTGTAGGTGTTGTATTGTGGTGCGCTTAACATTTCACGGTGTGTTTACACAGAAAACTTTTCGGCTATGTTTTTCAATTGCCCATTTCACACCTGACCGAACGTTCACCCAATCCGGCTACCGCAAAACAGCTTTCAGTTCGCTCATGATAAATGTCTGAAGACACAACCTGGAGCATACTTTAACATTTCAAACCTGTTTTCCTGCATCTTACATACATAACCAAAGTGACTGTGTGTTGGACTATGCACACTTTCAAAATGCAGGTGATATGCGACGTAGTACTGCTCCTGAACGCACCCCTCATACCTTCACCAGCTGCTGCTCTCACCACACTGTGCAGCTGGTTATGTGCATATCCTGGTGTCTAATGTGTTAATGCAGCATGAATTAATTCATTAACTCGTTAAAATTCTTTTAAAATAGTTTCGCACACGTCAGCAAAATAAGTAGTCAAGTCAGATCTGTGCTGATGCCTCAAACTCACGACTGATTCTCAGTGTTTTTTGTTTTTGTGTGTGTGTTTTTTTTTGTTTTTTTTTCTTGCCTGCTCTGCAACAATCTCTCCAATCATTCACCCACACAGACAAAATGTCCTCTGACTTGTTGTGCACTGAGCTGACTGTCCATCTCTCCTGAGACAGCAGCAGCGTGCACCAACATTTGACATTGCGTGAGCCACCGACTGCACACTTGGCTGCATCTGGTATTTCTGTTATACCCAGAGACCCAAGTGCCGGGACTATTCAGTTTCAGCACTCTTTATTGTCTACCGAGTTTCCATGAAACGCTCATTCATTGTAGAAATATGACTCTCAGTAAAATAGAAAATACAGACGCCATCAAAGTGAGGCACAATAAAGGGGAAAAAAGGACATTTTACCCATAACTGTCTGTTGAGAGTGGACCTAACATTCCCTAACTCTGTCAAAAACGGACAAAGGAAGGGTGAAAGTCACAGCAAAAGACAAAGCTGCTGAGTGTATTTTTTTAGGCCAAGTCACCTGATTTATTCTATATGTGTTTGCTTCGCTGCACACGTTGCACAAAAACAACCACAACCCAAAAAAAAGGGACAGATCGATGTGGAGTTTACATGCTTTTTCTCTGTACAGCACAAGATACCTGTTAAAGATGTGACTTGTGGAGAGGGATATTATGAGATATGAATATAAATCTTTCATTCACATTCCACTTCTTTTGAGGATGCTATTAAAGTTTGCATCAATACTGAGACCCTGGGGGAGTAAAATGAACGTCTGTATATGTCTGTCCTAGTGAGGACTAGTCAGACCGATGCATTCCAAACTTTGAGAAACCTAAGTTCTAAGTCCAGTTGCGTTCGATTCAATTGTTGGCCGGATATAACGTCTGTATTTATCAGAAGGTACTGATGTTCGTTCCTACCTCTAGCTTTGAAACTGAGGCTAAGAACATCTCGTGCAACTCCAGCCCATGGTGACATTTTGAGTTTTGTGTTAGAAAATTGTATTAACAGCACATGCCGACTAGATCCATCTTTAAACTAGCCCACCATTCCCACTAGCTCAAGGCCACATGGCATCTCAACAATGGGAGCCCTATTACAGTGCAGGGACTGTAATAAAAGCGCCAAGGTTATTAAATAGCCGAGGTAAGGGAGAATAAATGTTGAGTAAAAACTGGTAATGATGATGGTTTTCATCGTTTTTATTATGTGCTCCAATGGGTCTTTATAAATTGAATCAATTTAATTTGACAGTTGTGGACAATTATTTCAATGCATATTCCACTAAAAATGCTGATGGAAAGATACAGAGGATCAGGCTGTGAATGGAGCCAGAGTCACATCTGTGCAGTTACACGAAGAGATGACTGTGATTCAGTTTACTGTGAACTTTAAATCAGAAAATGTATAAAAGAAAAATTTTTTACTGCAGTGTAATAAAAAGACAAAGATCACAGTGCACCAAAGTTCACAAAGTTCCCACTCCAGTTCACATATAAGATGTTGACACTGCGTCGACCTGCAGACATTAATTTAATGTGCATTTAGAGCAAGTTCTCTTATCTAGACAACATACTGTGGCAAGATGGATTGTCAGCGCTTTTATAAACAACCCTTAAACATTTTTAAAAATGGCTTTTATCAATGTTTTCATGTTTGCTGCACTTGCATGGTTAAAGTTGATCTAATTCATGTTTTTATGTAAATGATGGTTATGTGAAAGAGGTAAAATTATTTCTTCTCGGCTTTAAGGAGCCATTTAACATCTTTCTGTGCGTTGTTTTGTTTTGGCATCCACTTTTCTGACTGAAAGAGGACAATCATTGTTCGGACAAGCACAACACAAGCACAACACATTTAATATTTCAACAAATTGTCAAGATGAAATCAAAGAGTCACGATACAGCAACAATTCTACAATTCTTATGTCACAATCATGACTTTTCATGGAGGAAGTTGGTCTGAACGCAGCCTTACTCTATACTGATATTACAGAAATAAATAAAGCTAACTGCAACCTTGGCTCATTAATATATCACAAGGACAGATACAATACGACTGAAGCATCTCCTAGTCCCCCTCAGTCATGGTCAAATACAACCAAAATTCAACAATCACAGGTGAACAGCAATAAATATCTATACCAGCAGCTGGTTCCGACACAGTGTCAGCCATGCTGTCACAGAGGTCACAGTTCATCCAGGGTGGAGCCAAGGAGACACATGGAGACTGGGCCATCATTAGTCACAGCACAGGAAGAAGTAATAGGCATCAGCGAGTCATTAGTCAGTCTTGAAAGAAGAGGTTGTTTCAGGGTAAATGGCATCATTGTCGACACTATGATATAATATGATGAAAGCTCAGTCAGGCTGGCAGTGGTATCAGTGCTCTCTTTGCTGAGAAAAGAAGGTAAATTATTTTATTTAAGACCATTTTCTTCAAAGATTGAAGCATTTTTATTTTTATTTTTTTTGCCTCATAAATGTTTCAGGATGTTGCCACAAACAGCTTTTGTAGTCAGCCCCAGTTTCCATGTGGCAATAATTTGTAAGTTATTTTGGGTCATTATGGCTAAAAATACCACGAGTACAGACACTCATCTCCACTGTCTTCACTGTCTGAAGATCTGACACAGAAAATCTCGTCTCAATCCTGTTTTTGTGTGTGTGTGTGTGTGTGTGTGTGTATGTGTGTGTGTGTACCCAAGGCGCCGTCCCAAGTTATGTTTAGGTCTTAAGTTGAAGTCACACAGAGGTCACGACCCCGGACAGACAGCAGGTCACATCCCCACTGACCTGTCTACATTTCATCCACATGCATGTTATTATTCAGGTATGTAGGGAGGAGACGGGTCGTGTTACAGTGGACTGCCTATTTATCAAGGCAATGGAGATAGAGAATGAGAGGGCTGTGGAGCCAGAGAGACCACAGCATGATAAATATCAGCAGGAGGCATCTATTGTATGAGCCACCATGGTGACAGAGATCCAAAGGCCATAATATTAAACACGCTGGGAGAAAAACATCAAATATAACAAAAAGTACAGAGGAGTGAGAGAGGGATGCTGAGAAAAACACCACCAACACCCAGCAGAGAGCCTGTCGGACCTGTGACCCATCGGTACAACTCGGTGCCGTCAGCCCCCAACTTAGCTGACCACAAGACCTGCAAGTTAATTTATAGATTGGTTTAGGTTTACCGTGGCTGCTGGGAAGCTCTCGCTGTGTTGTAAAATCTTTTGGGGAAGAAGCTGTTGTGAAAGGAAAGTTGGGGTTTTTTGCTATTATATGCTGAAACGCTGCACTTTTAGAACATATTCATGCTGCAAAGGTTATATTTTCATTAGTTCCAGCTACTATGTGTATAAGTGTGAACCCCCATGAATATCAATAGCTAAGTGGCATTTATCTCATTCACTGATCCCATGAAAATGCATAAACTTAAAGCAGTTTGTTTATTTCCTCTCCTGCATACATCCACGACCAGCTAAAAGCTTCCAAGCTGCAGATTTAGTCACAGGTATATTAATATTCAAGATCCAAACAATTTAAGTACTTTATGAATAGTACTGGCTCTGTAGAAAGCCATTTACTGACCGCCCCCCCACCCACAAAATCCTCACCTCCCAGTCGCACTGCTTTATTTCTGTCTCTCACCTTCTTTCTCCGTCTGCCTATAAGGCAGATACAGAAGAATAAAGCGTCTTCAGGAAGCGAACAGACAGATTAAAACACCGCTCACTGTCCTGGCTGACTGCCCACGCCCGGAATGACTTCAGGGGCTGGAATTTAAAATACCAGGATAAAGACAGTAAGAAAGGGAAAGGGAGGGGAGGAGGAATTAGCGTCAGGTGAGTTAGAGGGAATGAGGTTGAGATGTAGCGGGAGGGAGTAGGAAAGTGCTGAAATGAGGTAGAGAAGACATCAGCCTGTGAGGAGGTGTTAGTTTCAGAGCGAACTCTGGTGAACTTGTTGCTGGGAATAGCAGAATTGGTTTTTTAACCTCAAATGACTTGATAGTGAATGTGAACGACTGCATGGGTGGATCATGAATGCACTGCCATCCAGAGGGACACATCATACCTCCTGGTTCTGGGTTCCCAGGGCTTTTTCTAAAAGCCACATTAAATTAAAACATGTAGGGCAATGAGTTACTGCTGTAAGAGCAGCTTTATTTGTCTTCAATGGGAGTCAATGACCTGAGAACTTTAAAAAAAAAAAGGACCAAACTAAGGATTAACATGTTACCCACAAGGATACTGCGTCTATGACAGTAACAAACCCTTAAAAAGATTGTTTCCTGCTGCAGATGGAAACTGTAGTGTTGGAGCACATTTGAAAAAATGAAGTGAAGTTCGGTTTTATTCATATAGTCCTGAATCATTACAGCAGTTAATTCAGGGCAGTTTTCATACAGAGCAGGTCTAGACAGAACTTTTTATATTATTTACGGAGACTCAACATTTCAGCCCATGGGCAAATATTTGGCGACAGTAGCAAGGAAATATTTCCATTTAATGTAGAACCTTGAACAGATCCCATCTCATAGTGAGAGATAATGAGAAAGACATCCCTTCTGGAGGAAATAACCATGGGAAATAATGAATCTGAAATTCTCACAAAAAAGACCAAAAAACTGCAACACATTTGAGTGAAGCCTAAAGCCAATCATTAGAGGCTGCACCCGGAGGAGAGAGGCTGGGGCACCTGACTCAGAACACTGCAGCTGTAATCCCACAAGGTTTTAATGTCACGTGTCACAGTGTGGTGCTCTGCAGCGCCAGCAAAAGTCAGGCAAAATGTCTGAGCCCAGCTGTAGCTGCATCGCATTAGAGCAGCACGACACAGTCAAACAAAGTCATTAAGTCAAACGCTACGACTCTAACAGCTGAAATTAAAAGCTCAGAGAATGAGAGAGCTTTAGAGCCAACCTCAGGTTTTACTCTTCTTCTTCCACTACTTCCTCTTTGTCCTGTTTCTCTGGAGTATTTGATTTAATGAGTGAACACTCCATGGGGGTGTCTGTGCAACTTTTTTTGTCGGTGTGTATATGCTGTATATATAGAGTTACAGTCTATTTTCATTGGGAATACTTCTTCCAGAGAAAGTAATTCCAAGTAGTTTGCGAAACCAGCCCTTTATATTAACATCAGATGGAGAACAGCTTCTTTACAGCTGAAAGGCCTTCTCCACTTTCACCAAATGTACCAGCAAACCCATGACCCCTAACAGTGCATGTGCAATACTTTATATATTTACTATATCGTAAGACAAAGAGAGACGTCCAAACTTATGCACAAGTGGAACCAGAGTGTATAAGTTAACCAACTCATATTTATGCACAGCACAATATAGTTACCCACAGAATAAAAAGCATGTGTGTGTGTGTGTGTGTGCTTGTGCAGCCTCATGATGTTATTTAGTTGCTTCAGCTCTGTGCACCCACCTGCTTTGTGAATTCTCCAGCAGAATACTGCAGCACCTCTGAGCTCAAGTGTTTCTATAGTGATATGAATGTAGGCAATATTAATTAACCATGAGAGGAAACATGCATGTCCTTAATGAACGTTTGTGTTGTGTGTGTGTGTGTGTGTGTGTATGTGCGCGCTGTCCCTCGGTAGACTCTCTTCTGCTTCTGGTCCCTTGCAGTCTCATTAAATGTGGTCTCTGGCAGGGAGTGTAGTGCTGCACATTCTCAGGGTGTGGTGGTGAGAGCTGGCTTAAGTTTCACATTTTTGTGAGAGTGTGTGCATGCAGACATGTATGTATGTGTTTGTGTGGCTATGTGCATGTGTGTGTACAACTTATTAGCAGATGCCATTCAGTGCTCTGATTGATCCCATAACAGTCCACTCATTGGCTTTCCACCAAACACATACTCTGGTTTTTATTACATACATCACACGATCCAGTTTTTTAAACTGACTGCATATGTCTGCATGAATGTGTGTGCTCGTGTGTGTGTGTTCATGTGTATAAATGGCATAGGTCTTAAAAATGTACAGCAGACAGAAGACTCTGGATGTTAATGTAAGTGAATGACGGCACAAATAAATTGAAAAAGCAGCCAGAACTGCTTAAGTCAGAAACTTATGTGAAATGTTGGCAAGGAGGAAATTGTTTCATACAATTCCCTTCCTGCTAGTGAGTCTGTATCCCAGTGCGTTCCTCTGGTGTTATTTCCTCTCTCACCTCCGTTGAAAGCTTTTGTGTCCATCCCTCTGCCACCTATTTTCCTTCTGCTTCTCCTCTCTTCTTCTCTGCTGCTCCAGATGGTTCAACTTAGCAGAGGTCTGGATGTTTTTTCGAGTGTCGGTGCGGAGACTGCCACTCCGGCGCTACTTGTTGGGTGCGTCTGACAAAATAGAGCCGCAGCCGTGGGTGTCAGAGACCTGTGATGTCTGAAGTAGCGAGAATATAAAGCTCTCAGGGAGCAGAAAATAGTTTGCTCTGTGACAGTGACACAAACATGCAGCTTAGAGAGGACAGTGTGACAAAGCTTCTACCTGTAGAGCAAAATTTCTCTGACTTTTGGGTTGAAAGAAAATCAAAAAAATCAATTCACTCACACGAGTCTGCAGCAGTGCAGCACTGTTTAAAATAAGTGATTACGCAGGCTGCTGTGATGCAGGAGTACTGGCCCTCCCTGTATAAGTATCATAAAGTCGCTGCCAGCGCGCTGAGCTGTAACTTCAATGAATGCTCTCTCTCTTCCCTGAAATAACGGATCACATTTTGCCAGTATTATATTATTTTTGCAAGAGAATATGTTTTTACACCAACAAATTAAAATCAGTGGTCCGCAGCAGAAGCCAGAGCATATTACCAAATACATAATGTTTTTACAGGGGAAGAAATAGAAATACCACTTCTATTAAAAGATTCCAGACTCAGAGTAACTTGCACGTGCATAACAGGGAAGATGGCATCTAATAGGAGATTTGAGGTGTACAAAAGTTGAACAAAAACCTGGTGCAAGAACTCAAATTAGAAAGTTAACCTTCCAACAGATTGAGCATGGAACCGAAACAAAACCCAGGAATGGCTTCGGGACAACTATGCTTTGTGACAAATGACCGTTTGAAATGTCCAGACAGAGAGCAGAGTGGTTTATAGACTGAATCTAGGCTGATGGCTGCCACCGTTCTCTTTGAAGAGGCAAAATTCAAAGTTTTTACAGCCAATTCTCAAGCCTAAAGGGGCTTTATATTCATAAGTCAGATTTTGGCAGAGTATCACAGAGAAAGGATTCAAAGTTATCTATCTCCCATCTAAAAATACATTCATTTGCTAGCTTATTAGGCACACCTAGCTGGAAGTAATGCAGTCTATTATAGCCGCTCTGCAGTGAACCGTATTTTCATAAACTCTAAGTTAGCAGCAGAGATTATAGTGACCTTCAGAGGAAACTTAATGTTACTGTATATCAGCACATCTCTAATTCAAAGATGATTGAACATTATAACCTTCATGAAGCTACTGAAGGGCTGCTGTCTTCATTTTAACCAGCTACACGAAACTGGTAAATGGTAATGGTCTAAATAGTTGTACAGCTGCTTTTGTGAGTTTATTGTGTTTCTCCCTCTCAGCTATCTGTGTGTGTATCTGTAGCAGTATGACATAGACAGATATATATTTTGTGTGTGGCAGGAAATGCTGCTCAGGTGAGTTGAGAGCTGCAGACAAGGTCAATGTAAGCAACCTGTGAGCAGCTGTGATGAAAAAGCCAACATGGCTGAGAAGGTGAGGCGGTGATGAGGTGCCAGCATGAGGAGCATCACACCAACAGTGCACACACACACACAAACACACACGTATGAGTGAGAACTCTAACCCTCACAACAACCTCAGATATTCACACACACACACATTCACATACCAGGTGTGCACTTGACACATCGCGATAATGGCATGCAGGCATGACTAATACACAGAGCCCTACCGGCGAGAGTAGAGGTTTGTCTGGGCATATGGAGATCATCACTCACACCTAGAGAGCCAGTGATAGCGTTAGGAGGAGATCTGTGGTTCTCAATGAGGACCTGGGCCCTGGCCTCTCACATTACAGGCAATCACTTACTCTAAATAAGCACGCCAAGAGATGATTAAAGGAGAGAGGTCGGGAGAAGAAACACAGATGGATGTCTGAGAGCGTAAAACTACATGAATCACCACGAGGATTGCGAGGAAAGAAGCATCACACCTTCGCCAGTTTCCCGCTCACCCATCCAATCCGTGAATCCAAGTGAAGCAGGTAGCGTCTGATGGGAGCAGCGAGGCGTCGTCCCAATTTATATGACAGCATCTCGGCTGAGTCACCGGCATTTTAAACTTATCTTTTATCTTCGAATCCGTCTTTTCCACAAAGGGGCTCCATCGCTCAGCGACCCACCTGAATGAGATAAGCAAAGGCAGATCAGAGTCAGATGAGCAGAGGAGAGCGGAGGATGAAAGGATTAAATTAAAAGGAGGAAGAGTAGGGGAAGTGTTACATCTATTAGTTGGTTAAGAAAGGTGCTGTTGTTATATGACAACCCCTGCCACAAATATTCAGGGTGAAGCGGCTCTGGCACAACAGGGTCAAACAAGTCTGACTTTAAAACCAAGGTATGATGTATAACACACTTTAACAAGCACTCAATGCACAACAACATTACCTCGTGTGAATTATGCTAAAAGAATTTTTTTGAGGAATTCACTGGATTCATTAAAAAGTTATGATCCTGATGTATTATTGAGTATTGAGCCAATACTGAGCCTGATCTGGTGTTGATTAGACAGGTGTGTTTCGGGCTACACTTTGATCCAGACTGAAGTATTTCTAGCATTAGATGTATTGCCTTAACGAAGACTATTGATCTTGGTGGTCCTCCGACTCTCCCACTGATCTCCGGCATCATCAGGAAATCGTTGTTTGTGAAATGCCTTCACAAGCTGCCAATTGATTCCCATGAAATTTGTTACAAATATTTCATGCTGTTAGTACCAAGCTCAGCGTCCGAGTTGCGACATTTCAATGTTTACACTTAAGGCACAATATTTACTGCAGCCGTTCGTGGTTCCCAAAGGATGATCCTCACAACTGTGACGATCTGCTGACTTTCCATCTCAAACAATAGCTCCGTTTATGCAAAAATAACCTCCGTCATAGGTTCCCTTTGATGATTTTGCATGAGAGTATCTGCGGAGAGGAATGTCATTGTGGATCAGTCGTGGCAGGAGGATTTAGGGAGGATTTAGACAGCTTCTCCTCATCTGCAGCGTAAACAAAATAGTTTCAACAAACTTCAGAGTTAAAGTAAACCAAAGAAAAAACATGTAAAGCCACTGCAAACAAGCGAGGGGGGGGCTGGGTATATGTTTGCACCCTCTCTTTTATAATAAATCCTTGGGTTCTGCTTGGATTAGGATTTTTCAAACACAGAACATTGACATGTAATTTTCTTGCGGAAAAAAAAAAAAGCTCTTCCCCGATGAGGTAATAACACCAATTTGTTCTCCTCATCTTCATCCAATCTACCACCTACCCCCCTAAAAGTGCTCTAGGTTGTTGGCTCATTAGCGGTCACGTTACTGAGGGTCAAAATGTGTCCAGTTCACTGATTACTGATTGTGCAGTTAGCATTCTCCTCCTTTTAATATCATAGCAATGGGTTTGTAGATTGTGCCAAAGTGAGTAAACAACATGCATCATTATCCGTATTCTAATAAAAAGCCAGAGTCAAAGTTCTTTGTGCATGACCCCAAATGATATTTATTGTCCCAGCAGATGAGGAAAGAATTTGTGCTTCTTGATATGCAGCGTGACCCTGAGGTTGCCATGGAATCAGAATGATAGACCTCAATATGACAACACCGCTTCTGCAGCCCCGTGTTCAAGGGTACACGGCCTTTGTAAATGCCAGTCAGGCCTAATGGAGTAGTTGCATTGCTCATATTCTCGACACAGTTAGAGATTTGGTTCAAAAAGTAGCTCTCTGTGTACCTGAAGTGTTCTGCCAGGAATTCAAATTAAAAACCACCTCTTTCTGTGACTATAGTGGAAATAAAGTTTGTGCACAAACAGCAGCCAATTTTACCACTTATTATGACACCTCATTCAGATGTCACTTGAATAGATCATGATAAATAGGAATTGACACCTTGTTTGGGTGTTTCCCTCAGCCTTGTGCCTAAAAATGGATGTGAATTTGCTCCATTGTTCTGCTGTGTGTCTTTATCGGCCTAATTTCTGCATTTGTGTGTGAGGATGTTGGAGATGGCACTCTTCTGCTAATGACGTGCCTGGTGACTAGAGGGTGAACAATGTGTTTAGTTTGTCGCTCTACACCCACCTCCACGCAGCACAGATACACAAAGACAGACGAGATTAGAGGGGGAATAGAATAATGTATAAAAATACTTTAGCTGATATCAGGTCATGTCCTTGTTATCTGCAAACAAATCATTTGTGTTAGATTTTTTTTTTTTTCCTTTTTCTATTCTCAGCCTGCCATTTTAGTAAAACTGTCATAGAATAAAAACACAATTTTGTTCATTTGTCATGAGGATGGCTCAGTTGGTATTGTAACCCAGTTATGGAATTTTAGTGACGTGTTTGCGGTCATGTGTGTTTTTTGAAAAACGACTTCCTGATGGACTCCATCCATTTCTACCTGGTTTCGCTCAACTGTGTGAGCTCCCACACCCTGCAGTCACCCTTTGAGTTTAAGTGGTTCTTAACCTATAAACAAGGATTATAGGTGTGAATTAGCCTGTTCCTTTGCTGCATTAATTCTGATGTAAGGAAAAAAAAATCAAACCTGCTGGAGAAAATGTTTCAAGGAAGCTTTGTGATCTATATGAAAGCTCCTCTGATTAAACTCCAACTCCAGCAGTTGGAGGGATGGGAGGGATTGATAGTTATATCTATTTCTACAGGTTTATCACTGCAAACAGGGAGAGGAGAGATGAGGTGGCAGGGGGTGAATTAATGTGCCTGTTATGGGGAGGATTCGGCTCATTACAGTTTTGACGCTGACACATGTAATCCCGCATTCCAGTAATGAAGCTACAGCTGCCCTGATTGGCTGCTTTTAATTGGTCTGACAGAACCCAGCAAACACGGTGGTGATGTCCCATCTATGAATATTTAGCAGTGGATTCAGTGTGTGTACAGCTGACACAAAGACAGCAATTTAAGGGATTAGTTGCCATGACGTTGGCTGGCGATAAAGCGAATGAGATCAATTCAGCATTTAGGGAAAATGAAGCTGGTTGTTGGCGACTGAGCTGCTATAGTCTGTCTGTCTGGATCACATGCTCATTGTCTCATTTCATTTAAGTTACAAAAAGCTATAAATACTCTTATGGATTATTTGCTTCATGATGAATTTGAAATGCCAAATTTCAGCTTGTCCAAGGAAAATGTGAGCTGGGATCATCTCATGTGCCCCTGATCCACAAGATGAACAGATAAAAGTTTAATTAGTTATTGATTTGTGTTTCAGTTGTCAACATTTGTAAAAAACTTCTCGAATATTTTCTGACTCTTTGTATGATATGACACCTCATTATTTCATAGTAAGGTGATGTATGTGGATGGTTCTGACACTGGCACTAGTGTCTAAGAGAAAATCAGCATTTAACATCACAAACTTGAAGTCTGTAAAGGTCGGCAGGAACTTTTCCAACTTTAGAAAACTTTCTTTGGAATCTTGTCTTTAAAAAATACCATAAAATGTTTCATGCAAAACATCACCCCAATAGTGTCTGTAACAGCAGATTATAAATCCTTTTTTTTGTTGTTATTTAATTATCTAACAAAGAAAGGTTTCTCAGTTTGCATGGGAAAGAAAACCCCCAACACATCTGGTGATGCCCTCATGGTGCAGGTTAACAGCAGGGTGATAACAGGGGTGAGTCTGGTGAAGGGGAGTTTATCACGGTCTGAGGAGGGGGGACAGCAGCAGCGATACCAAGGTGTGTGGAGAGATTTGGAGCACGGAGGAAAAATGCACTTTGGATACATGAAGGCGAAGGAGGAGGTGAGCACGCACGCTGAGATAACGGCGGCGATGGCGGCGCAGTGGGAGCAGGAGCAGAGCTTATCAGAGTCATTCAATGTCCTCCATTGTTGATGTCCCGGCCTGCCTGCCGGCTTCCATACAGATGTTCTTCAGAGGACGGAGGAGGTTGTGGGGAGGAATTTGACAATCTGCAATGCTATCTCTCAATCTTCACCCGCAGCTGCCATGAAGAGCCCCCCCCCCCCCATCCATCTCTCTCCCTCCCTTCACTTTTCTCCCTCACTCTCTCAGACGCCTCTAAAGCCATTTGAAGTGTCATCAGTTGGCGTGATTAGAACAAAGCATACTCAAACATGCAAAGTCAGCAGAGTCAGCGTGCTCAGAGAGGTCAACATTTGTGTTTCTGTCTTTATCTTTGAGACCGAAAACTTTTTTTTTTTCCAAGGCTGTCAAGTCTGCAAATAAATAATCATTAATTAACTGTTGTTAATACATCAGGGGTGTAGTTGTAGATGTTAATATAAGGGTCAATGGATTGGTTTGGTTATGTGGTCCATAAGAGTTTTGTATAACTTGCTAACCCAAAAGGTGATTTTAGTAGATTATAACAAAATTATAAAGCAGGAGTGAATTATTTATTACCAGTAATAAAGCAACTAGATAAACACAGGTAGAGCATGTTTAAAGTCTAGCTAATACAATGATAATGATAAGTGATGCACTGTATTTGTATTAACATTAATGTCCCGGCTGGATCTGATTCTCCACCAGAAAACTGTATTTGATTCGAGCTTCACTCAGGTTCAACAGGACCCAGGCAAGAAAAACTAATTAGCCTCAGCTTCAACATGCAGGTTCACTCACTGCGAGTCTTGACTTGACTTACAGCTCACCAGGTGGGGAGGAGGATTTGAGTCCTGAACGCCAAAAGTATTCTACTTTCTTTCCTTGAAAACTGACAGCTTCAACCTTTGACTTCCTTCACGAGTCTGTCCCCTGTTTGCAAGAGAATATGACAAACCTCATTGTGCGCCACCTGCCAGCTGAGCCCGTGTCTTGTAATAAGTAACTTATTTTGTCCAGTTGCTATGGACACAGATGGCACAGAACTAGGCCGAGGCAAGTGAATGTGAATCTGTATGTGTGGATAAAGGGCAGCCACTGTGACTCTGTGGTCACTGCTCTGATTATAGGCCGACTGGGTGGCTGGCAGGTAACATACTATCAGTATTATGAGTATTTCTGCTAAAAGTCTTAATACATGAAGTGACCAGTTAACTACAGCTGACAGATGATGTATTAATAATTCTTATTTAAGTGAACTAACTTAAAAAAAGAGCTAATTTCAGCTTGGAAAAGATCCCATTGCATGTTGCATGATTTTCTCTTCTAGTATACAAAGCCGAATACATGTGAACATGTTCACGGCTGAGTTTCCCCTTGTGCCAGAAATAGAGACGTTTCACGGCACAGTGTAATTTTAACAGTAAACCAGGAAGTTTCCCCGTTCCTGTATGTGTGTCACATGGTGAGCACAGTTGTTCCGTTTACTTGCTGTGGCCTCAGCAAAGGATTAGCTGTACAATAGCAGACCTTGTGTTACACACACACACACACACGCACGTGTATAGACGTATCCTATAATGAGAGGAAAGGCCAGATGAACTGATGCCACCTGTTTAAGATCATTCAGCCTCACTTTCCCATCAGTCCCCTCTTCCTTCTCCCTCTTTATTGGAGTGAAAACAACCATTACCAAGCCTCGCTGTGCTCAGACACTTCTCCTCGACTGCAGCCACTTCTCCTGTGATGTCAACTTTGACCTCCTGACAGCGCGGCCACCATTAGCTTCGCCACACAAGAGTGCGTGCGGTAACACACAGGACATGCGACGGCAATTGGATAACAACCCCAGCTGTCCTGCTGCTTTCACCTTCACAGCTGCTCTGGCCCTGGTGTTGTACATTACATCAGGCTGAGCCATGTGAAGTGTTGTGCTTATATTTGTGTTTGTGTGCACGTACACATATGCACAATCACGTGTGCCTGTATTTCACCAGTGGCACATGTTTGTAGTCTTGTCGCCACGGCTATCAAAAGCAGATTTAGCACTCGCCTTTGACTCCTGCAGTCATGGCAGGCATGTGAGGGCAGATGACTTACAGCGCACAACATGCAGTGAGAGAGCGACGCTGACTACACACAATAAGAGTCCAAAAAGAGAAGGAATAAAAGGAAGATATGGAGCAAATAGGAGGAAGGAGCAGATTGGATGTTGGAGCAGAGAGGAATGAGACCCACTAAGCCACGCCGCTCGGCTCTTTAAGGGATGTGGAAATGAATATGAGTCTGCCACGTAATCAGCTTATCCCGGGACCTCGCTCGGTTCCTCGCTTATGCAACGCTCACACCATCTGAGAGCCTTTCATTTAGTTTTCATTTAGCAGGCTGAGAGACTGATACACCGCATCCACTAGCTGCCTCACCACAGCTGGCCTCATTCACATACATCCTGCTCTAATCACGCTTGCTGCTGTACAACTGTGAGTGTGTGTGTGTGTGTGTGTATGTGTGGGTGGAAATGAGCGAAGCAAGAAGTTACAGGAGGTTGTGTGTGTGTGTGTTAGTGTGTGCGTGCGTGAGTTTTTGCCTAAGTGTTTTTTATTGTTCATAAATGCAGTGTGTGTGTGCGCACGCATACAGTATGTGTGCTGCATCAGCTGCATCCTGCTGCTACACCAACTACATTTTTCCATCTTCTTGTAAGGACAGAAATACATGTTCCCCCGACTCCTTCCATGCATGACTGCCTTGCTGTTTAAATAAGTAAAGCATCAGTCGTGTCCTGATTGTTCCTCCCTCTGCATTAATGCATTTATTTGCTTGAACGGGGAACAACAGAGGATGAATTAAAGACAAAAAATATACACACCGGCAGTCACATTTCCCCAGAGGGTCTTCTATTTTATTACAAACGGATGAAAGTCATAAGATGTTATCATTTCTAGATTTAGCGTTTTGTTTTGCCTTAATTAGAAGTGGTTAGTTCTTACTTAGTGACTGTGTACTCATCGCTTCCTCTCTAGCAGCCTCAGAATCAGCCTCTTGGGAGATGATTTATTCTTGGCTCTAACTCCAGCTGCATTTTTATTTCTTATTTTTTAATGAATTTGAGTCACAGATACACCGTTTGCTCCTTAACCCGCTGAGCTCGTATCAGCTGCTCTATGAAATGACTTAAAGCCCTCTTTTTCATCTTTCATAAAATGTGTGGAGCATAGCTCATTTAGCATCATCACTTCTGAGGCAAATGGCAGCGACAGTAAAGATAATTACAATAAGTTACAACAAAGCAAAGATGCATGTCTGGGTCACTCTCTCATTTCCCTTTTTGTTTGGATTGAAGGGTTAAGAGTAAAGACTTGGACATCAGAGGAACAAGGATGACATTTAAATACAGGTTTTTTAATTTTAGTTGTCATATCCAGAAAGTTTTTTCAAGCACTCAGCGTGTCTCTAGCTCAGATATAGCAGTAAAAACTAACATTAAAGCAAGTTTTGAATGAGACAAGCAACTTTTGTGGGAAAAGCTGGATGGATTGGCAGCATGCGGACAGGAAAAAGAAAGAGCTTCTAACTAGTATTTATCCAGTTAAAATGTCTGAGGACATACGCGCCCTCTTAGCGCTGCCTCACTTCAACGTTTAACAGCAGCCTCCTATAACCGCCGTCTGTTCCACTGATGCAAATCAACATTAGCGTCTAGCTTTGTGACATTAAAGTGCAATAACTGAACTTTTTGTGTAAGGTCTCTCAAAACAGACCTAAAATCTGCAGCTTGAGGGTGTCTAATTATGATCTCCTTCCTGTTAATGATTGTTTTAAATGTACGTTGCAGCTCAGTGCGGCTTTCACGTGTGTTTCTGGCAAAGCACAAACTATTTCTGTGTGATTCTCTGCGCGTGAACACCCTGCCGCAGCAGTTTCTTCCCTTGTAATTACAAAATAAATGAATTATAAAACCAGAAACAGGCCTTATATTTATGCGATGCAAAAGAGTGTTTCATTTTTTTTCTTTGGAAAATTTGGTTTTTGGTCTGCCATGACCAGCAATGGTTTGATAAAGTCTCTTTCTTTCCTCCCGCTGTCATTTCTGACTGATGTATCACCACTGAAACTGCAGTCTGAAGACGGAACAAGCTTCAGTAACACTCTGCTTTAGTGTGATTTCAGAGTGGATTTCTAACCACACAAGTGAGGACATTCAAACCTGCTGTAAGTTTAACACTCCAGCCACATACCGTATATCTGTCTGCAGTGTTCTTTCTCACCTTTCTTTCCCTTTGTTTTCCCCTAAACCCGCAGGATTTACATCTACACAAAGAACTGTTTAGCTACCTTTTCCTGTAATGACTGTTGAGAACCATTCAGCTGACTTCCTTCCTCCTCTCTTCTGCAGTGCGTTATATAGCTGCAGTTCGTTGATGCTGTGGTCGTGGCAGCTTCTTTAATGTAGTTTCATTCATGTGATATAGACATAGTCTACTCAGATCTATACTGTATGACTAATACACGTACATACAATACAACACCCCCAGTGTTTGGCGCTAGTATGTTCGAATGCAATGTAATGAAGGTTTGACAAGCCGAATAAAAACGCAGCAAGCAAACTCAAATGGATCCACAAACCCATTGGCAACAATGTGAAAAGCACTTACAGTGGCTTTTTTTGTTTTAGTGCGGCTTAGACAATCAGCAGACAAGGGTTTTATTTAAAAAAATAAATAAATAGAAGGACCTTAAAGGACATCTAGTTTGAATACATGTGAGGTATAAAAATAACCACACTGATTTTGCTGACGTCAGACTTCATTAGTCGTGTGTACTTCTGTTTGATTTAAAGCTCCATCACACCTGTCTTCATTATAAAGCGTCGATGTGTGACATCACACATGCCACAAATCTGCCGCCCTCGCCCTGTCTGTCAAACAGCGGGGATAGAAGAAGAAAAAAACTCAGCTTGTGTGTATGATTGTCTTGATTAATGTGCGTCCAGTCCTTGTAAACAGTTGTGAATACCAGCAATTCTCAATTATACACTTGGATTCCTCCCTTATTACTGGAGGTGAAAACACAGCTGTATTATTTGTGAGAGCACACAAATACATGTAGATCGCTTAAAGTGATGCATGGTTTATTACGATATTTCAAACATTTATGGTATGACACTTCTCTTCCAGTAAATGCAGCTGCAGCGGTTACTGTTGGAGGTATATTGCATGCATACAGTATACCTCAGAATTTCCCCGGTGTCATCTCACCGTATATCCTGAAGCATCGGCACAAAGCACAGACGAAAAGATTCATTTGAGTGGAATCCCCCTTTTAAAATTAGAAACAGAAACCCAGACTCATCTTGCACCCTCCGCTTGTCAGGAGTGTGTCTGAAGCACACCCTCATGGTATGTTGATTGGGTGTAATCTAAAACCTGAGAGCTTTATTAGGGTCTGTTGGTTGTGCAGCCCAGACAAGGAGTGTTTCAAGTGATGGTGCACCCATCTCTCTTGTCTAGAGGAGAAACAAAGGAGCCTTTCTGCTTCCTGGGCAGTTTACCCACTTTGGTAACAATAGACCACGCTCCTCAGCAGTGTGTGTGTGTGTGTGTGTGTGCGTGTGTGTTTCTGTGTGTACGAAGCCCAATTCTTAGCATTAGATAGTTGCTTGAAATACTAAGGGGAGTCTGGGTAAGGAAACAAACAGAAAAACAGGTAAAACTGAGCAGCAAGGAGATGCTGAAGTTAAATTATACATACTGATAAATATGCAGCCATATGCTTGGTTTGTTATGAAGAACCTACACGATCCTGCTGGTTTTGTTGGTGCATTAATGCTGGACTGAAGGTTAAAGAGCAGTCACTGGTTTTCTAACAGCAGGGGTCTATATGAAAGCAAACAGCTGTGAAGGTTGTGTTTGTTTCTGAGATCAAAGTGCCTGGGAGAACTTTCTATGCCAAAAGACGAGAGAAGAAATATGCAACCGTTTATCTTTGATTTCTATCCAGCCCTAAGACAAGTGCATCACAGGGATGGCAGATCTTATCAGCAAATGTTTACTTTCAGTGAGATTTGAAAATCAATTTTTATTCACATGTGTGCCTGCAGCTCTGTGAGGTTTTAATAGCAGTGAGCTAAATGAGCTAAATGATGTGGTGTAGACTTTAACATGCTCACAATCATAAGCATGTCATCATTTCCTGAACAGCACTGAATGAACGGCTGAATGACAATCCATCAGTTGTCCAGATGTTTCACAAAAAAGCACAACCTCATGCTGATGTCTTGGGATCAGTAATGTTGTTAGGATTCATCCTCAGGGTCAAATGAATGAGTCAATCATTGGACAAATACAGACGTCTCAGAGAGCCTTACTATTAACCAAATTAAATAGTCAGCAGAAATAATACATATTTTTATAGAATCAGCAGTTCTGTAAAATTTAATAAAGGCAATAAAAATATAAACATCTGCTGCACTGTTGATAGTCACACTATTGTTTGAGTCCCCTCTGGAGACATTTGGACAGAACGCGTCCCCAGCAGAGATTAACAGGGCGGACTTTGTGGACGACTCGAACAGGAGCGTGACCACAGATGGAGATGACTATCAATTATTCAAAACCCACGGAGATGCTGACGGAAGAGAGGAGTGAAAATAAAAATAAACTAATTTCAGTACAAGCACCACAATGTTCCATTTGAGACCGCCTCTAAGAGTCCTGTCATGTTAAACTGAATTAACGCCTAATTTAGGGCTAATAGGCTGTTTTTATAGGCAGTTGCACGCAACCACTAGAACTTGCAAGGGAGTGGTTTCTTGCCTTTGCAAAATGCAATTTTCTCTAAGAAGGTTATAGTTAGATGGGTGTGAGGGCGGCGGGGGTGAGAGGGGTGATTTGGTGCTGCAGCTCAGGGTGGAGTCAAGGTCCAAACATAACTGCTTCTGCAATTCTTGACTCAAAACAAACTGTAATCTGTGACACGTAGGCCCAAACATAACATTTTGTGAATAAACAGAGAGGTGGAGCTCAGAGGAGTCAGTGTGTAACATGAATTCAGCGTCACAGCAACATGAAATGCTTTGTCTCACACACAACACTGTATTACTTGGCCTGTGTTCACTGTCCGGCAACAACTAAGCAAATAGTGACACAAGGTCTCTCGTGTGTTTTTTCTCAACCCTGCAATCACAGGGCAGACATTTTTAGCTACCAGGGCAAACACAGACAAGCTACAGAGTAACATTAAGGTTCATTGACAGTTCTGTTTGTGTCCGATATTCGCTCTTCTTTGACCTCTGTTTTGTCCTCTGCCCTGCCCTGAGGCGCCGATCTTTACTTTTTAATCATTTCACACGTTGTGAGAGTAAAAATGCGAATTGAAGCAGCTTTAATCTAAAAAGTGGATTGTCCTACTGGGAAATCTCATACAATATGTTGATGACATATCAGACCAGTTGGTCCTCCTCCCCAGACAGCTCAGGATGCTGCTGGGGGATTACAGTAAAACAGTCAGTCAACAGCCTGTGTTTATAATGAACAGCTTACTGCGACATGTTTTTTAATTGAAGAACACAAAGAGATTTAGCAACGTTTTGTTGGTCTTTTTTTTTTTTACTTTGATTACAGTGGTAGTGAGAGAGACAGAGAGGATGACTAAATCCAAAAAACATATATTGAAACATCATTTTAAATTTGTCTCTCATGCAGAGCCTTGCGTCAGTCCCAAATCCCCAATAGCTGAGTCCAGAACGTAACATTTTTATTAAAGGCAGGTAATTATGTCTAACTCCCTCTGTTTGAATTAGTTACAACCTTGCTACATGTGACTTCCCTCTCTACCTGTCACCCCCCCCCCCCCCGCTGCTCAGATGTTAAATTATTCCTCTGCTTCCTTTATTAATAATGATACATGTAATAAAAGCTGTTTATTTGCTGTAATGGAAGTGATGTGCAATCTAGTGGAAGTTCTCCTCCACCTCCCTGCGGTTCCAAAGCCACAGGGAGACAAGAACAGCTCCCCAGACTGCCGACTCAGTCCGGTTTCAGGCGTAGACCCAGTTTGTTTTGTAAAATGCCACCAGCACCAGTATGCGAAAATGAGCAGCACTGCGGACTGTAAACACCCTGCTAGTACAACCTTTAGCACCAGGCTGACTGATGGAAATGAAAATAAGGCCAGTCAGTCAGGGAAAGTCCAGATTACGGGGCTGGTCCAGCCAAAACTTATGACGAATTCTGCTTGGACAGCTTGGGATTCTTGTTTTTCTTTTTAGATCATGAATTATGCTGCACCATAACAGCCTCCATAGCGATGACCTCCGACCCCTTTGAACAGCTCGGCATCCTGGTAAAGATTCATGTGATGAGTGAAATACTTGGATCCTCTGCCTTGACTTTACAGCTAAGAGAGGGAGGGAGGCTGAGCATTAGAAGATTATCTGATGTTCCCGTGGAATGAACAAAAAACATATTTACTTTTTCACGGCAGTGAGAGAATAACAGATTATTCACATTGGAACACCCACTCTTTTAGTCAGTCGTAACAGCTAGCTTCGGGTAATCAGAGAACCAGGGAACTCAGAAATGCATTATCATAAATGGAGGAGCGCTCTGTACCTGAAAACACAGGAAAGTGCCATTAAAGAGCACGTGAACTCTGTCACATATCTGAATAACTAGCAATAGTGAAGCTGGGAACGCAATCGAGTCTCATTTCTCTTCTTTATGAAACGTGTCACTGCGCTGCAACTGCTGCTCGTCAAAGTAATTGTTATGAGGGAAAAAAAGTGTAGTAATACACTCCTGTGAGAGGAGAAACATACAGAGCCCGTCTTCAGCTCTCTGGATTATTAGCTGTCTCAGTCTATCACAAGAGGTGGACGTATGTATTTTTCATGATGTTTTGCAGGTGAAAAGTGCATCGCAAAGCAATAAGTCAAAACAGGAAAACATCGGTGTCTGAGTGTGGATATATGTGTGTGGTTATAATGGGGCTCAGTTCCTTGCTCTGCTTCAGTTCGTCATCTGTTCCTCTCTTTCTTTCTCGCTCCTTTTCTGCAGCAGGGCCCCATTTCCCATAAGCCTGTTATGGCCACATGATGATAGGCCTCAGAGGGGCTCCCTGAAGGCATCATAACATAAAAATGGCACTCTCCAAGAATGATCGCAGAATAATATGTGCCTCCTTCCCCACTCGTAGAAGGTGAAAAACATCTTACGACGCTTCAGAAGAGATACTGAAAATGATTTGTGTTAACCAAACTGTAGTTTTTGTTCTTTTTTACGCCTATACTTTTCTCATACACTACAAAGTGTGTATGCGCATCCCATCGTGATGTTAGGTTCCCCGGCGATAAAAGTCAGAACAGTTTCAAAAGAAAAAAACCTGCAAACTGAATTGATAAAATGTTGAGGCGTAATATATTCATATGACTAACATGCCAGTTTCCGGATGTCCTGTTGTCGTGCTCTGCATCATGTTTATTTTTGTTTATAGTGTGTACAACAGGATGTCTACCAAGTACAGTAGGTGTAATACAGAAATTATTCACTGCCGTTATTGTCTGATAACGGTGTTAATATCCTTGCGAATGATATTTGGTAAGAGCAGAGTTTATTACCAGCAACATGAATCGAGAGCAGAGCAAACTAATAGTTTTATGATTCCGACTGTTTCTGTTGCTTTCAGTATTGCAGGAAAAAAAATAAAGTGACAGAAAGAATTATGATACACAACTGCTGATAACTGTCAGTATGGAGTAGAAAGGTTCGTTGACCTTCCCTCTTATGTGAATCGTCAATTTCTCATTGCAACATAGAACCTATCACATGGAGGCCTCTCTTTAGAGGACACACAAAAGACATTCTCACCAAATATTAAATGTAACACCTGCCTTTTCCAGAATGTGTATGACTCTTAAAGAAGAGCCTCCCTTTCTATATTATGAATCCTTTTTTTTTTTTTTTCTTACCCAGGCATCCATTCATGATGTCTGGGTAAACGTGACTGGACGGCTTCACTTTGTCTTTCAGGTCTTGACACGTCAGGAGTGTGTGTGCACATTTGTGAGGCAGGTAATTGTGTTGTTTGTGCTGAAAGTCCTCCCTTTGACGTCTGACTTCAGTGTGGTCCGTAGTTGGGTGACAGGTACATTAGTGCCCCCATACTGGCTCCAGGGTGGGAAAATAAACAAGGAACAGTTCAATCATTTGGTCCGTTGTGTGGAGCTTTGGAGAAATGGTGTTTTTCAAGTTGTCTTACCTTTGTAGATTAGGCCCATAAATCGTGCAAGTCTCCACTGTTTTCTTAGAAAAACTAGAAAACATCAGGTAAAGTCAAGTCTAAGTTGCTATAGAGAAACATAGCTTGTCCAAAACAAGTAAATACACACAAAAGGAGCACTTTAGATAAAAAAATTTCCACCGAACTTTTTACATCCTGCTTTTTTTTATAACAAGCACATAGTTTTGATTATGTCGGCTAACTAGCCTAGACAGAGACGGTTAGATGGAAATCTTTCTTTCAGGGGTCTCATTGTGAAGAGGACAAATGGCCAGACAGTTATGGCAGCTAGTTATCCTCAGCAATTGTAAGTGATGAAACAGTAATGTGCAAAGGGACAGAGGAACGTACGCAATGGTTAACAACGCAGGTCCCCCGGCTGGTTAACAGCCTGTGAGGCCATTAAACGCTTAAATGATGATCTCAGCTATTCTTAGAGCTTCCACATCAGCTGGACTACCAGCTTTCTCAACAAACAGAGATTTATTCTCCCCAGAAAACAAAAACAGGGAAAAATAAAAATAAAACTAAAATATTTTTCGGTTCAACAAAAATCTACCAAAGGACCAGAAATCAACAGACGGCGGTATTTTCTCTCTTCTTTGTACCACATTTTAAAGCTTCCTGCTCTCAGAAGGATTAGAAAAGCACCAAACCAAGGCAGTAAAATCTATATTTTTTTAAAAAGCATTTCAAAGCAGCCAAAGTTAAAAAATCTCTCTGGCTGTCATGCCAACTCAGATATGCACAAAAACTTAACAGCTCACTTGATAAATACGTCATTCAAAATGGCTCCAGCCTAAAAATATGACACAGTGAATCATTTATGGGTTAACAATCAAAGCTGTTCACCAGGCAAGAGGCAGCACGGTGGGACTGAAAACCTCAGACAACTGCTTTGATGAGTAGCTGACAGGGAAGAGCGACCAGACAGAGAAATGGCCCTTAGAAAAATACTTGGCATCAGTCTGATGGTTTGCAGCAGGTTTTTCCTCGGATGGCTTTTTTTTTTTTTTTTTTTTTTAGGTACTGCTTTTCTGACATATTTGAGGTCACACTTATACAAATTATAGCCTTCACAAATAACACATCCCATCAGTGTCATGAAGCAGATTATCTAATGGAAAGTCTGCTAATGTGCTTTTTTTTTGTCTGTTGCATAAAGAAAAGGGAAATTTTATTCTTTTGAATTGGCTTTGAGCTGCAAAGGTGTGATTATTTTTGCAAAAATCTGTGTTGAGGAGTACTGTAAGCATTTGTGAATGAGATGTCTTTGACTGAACTTGGTGTAAAAGGCAGATAGAGTGTGAGAGGGGAGAAAAGGGCGAGGGCGGCACGCTCAAACAGACAGCAGCAGAGAGGTGAGCATGAACTATGGTGGTGGGCTAATGTTTTCTTTAAACCCATTAATCTTTCGCTGGCCATGCTGCAAAAACAGGACCTGGATGAGAAGGGGGCTGTAATCACACAGACTGAGCTTGCCAGTGGCTGACTGACCGTCTCTGGCCTCTTGTCCGCTCCACGAAATCCAGAGTCAAATTTACGCATGCCGGCCTCGGCCCCAATAAACAGGACAGCACATGACTGCATGGATCTAAAGAGAGAGCGCTGATGTGATGTGGTATGTTGGAAAATAAACATTTATCAAAGCTGTCGGAACATCTTCATAATGGGCCATATTATAAAAACGGTTACAAAGGCTGAATTGTAGAAAAATTACATTTAAAGGTGCCCTGTTTAGTATTCTTATGTTATAGCTACATTCAATGTTGCTCAGAAGCGTATTAGTCTTATCTCTATCAGATCTTTTCTTCTACTGGTGTTATCATGCTAACCAGCTAGCCTTGGCCGTTCTCATCTATTTCCCATAGTGACTAAGTGCGGCCTCCATCGTGCTTGTGATTGCTCGGGCTTTGATAAAATATCAATCGCGACCACCCACTCTCGGCTAGAAGCCACGTTGGACAGCTGAGGAAACTTACAAATGGATCCTTTAAGTAATTCAAAGTAAAAAAAAAAACAACAACAAACGTTTAATCCCTGTAGCTGCAAGTCTTCTTGAGATTTATTTAATTCGAACTGTGGAGCCGAGCCTAAACAATGGAAAGAAGTGTTGTTTCTTTTCTCCCCTCATACTACAGCCAGAGTTTATTCCGTTTAGTTAATGGGCTAAAACATGGCAGAGCTGGAGTGTGGTCTGTCTGAAGGCTGCTGCGATATAATAATAGTTTAGCTCACATACAGAAAGCTTTGCAATTGGATGTTCCCTTCCCCTCCGTTCAAATGCAAACCATGTGTAGCACAGTGTACGTTCCTTTTGATAGCACATGGCCTTAATACATTTCTTCAGGCAGGAGTCATAGACTGTATATGGAGCTCACTACTGTGGACTCGAGATCAGTGAGATGGGGGAGGGGAACCTGCAGGAACGTAGGAGGGATGGACTGATGGATACCTTTGTTGAGATAACAGAGCAGTGCCGGGGGACGACGGGGGGTGTCAATATCTTTTCTTCAAGGCCGAACGCAGCCTTGTGCATTTCTTAATGCGTCTTTTTATGCATATACATTCATGTACTGAGGCGACTGAGGTGAAACATGCGTGCAAGGACGACTGATGTCACACACACTCCAACCTTTCTTCTTTCCATACAGCCCATCCCATACTGTCGCCATGGGCTTCAAAGTTCTGCAGCTAACGCCACGGGACCACCACGGTTAGTTTAGTAGAGACATGATCCATGTCCTGATCACAGACAGAAAGGGGACAGGGGGTGGGGGGGTGGGGGGGGACCAGTTGGAGAACGAGGTGAAGATCTCACATAGAATTAAGAGAGACAAAGGGAGGGAAATCAAGAGGGAGAGATGGAGAAACTGGAAGTGAGATGAAACGACGGCATGTCTTCAGAGAGATGTTGGTCCCTTTTGAAGAGGACACGGGTGCTGCTCAATCACAGCAAACTTCAAAGGCTCTTCATTAAAGCCTTGCCTGGAGACGGGAGTCCCCCCTCCCACCCCCCATCCTCATCCTCCTCGTCCATCTTTTCTTCACTGTCTGTCTCATTCACTCTCTCTCTCGTCCCTTGCCTCCACTCAGCCATTAAAAAACAGCAGGTAGACAAGCGAGTGAAAGAGAAGAAGAGCAAGGGAGAGACAAAGGGATGCAAAGGGCGAAAGATCAGCCATGCAGGCAAGAGAAAGCCACCTCCTTTGGGTTGAATGGGCGACGTCTTTTCCTCGGATCCATCTTCTTTTGTCGTTGTTCAAGTGCAATCTGCGATGTTGTCTTGCTCTTCTTCTTTGTGGCTTGAATGGATGAGTCCGGGGATGGATGAAAAGGTGTGCACAGGCTTGAGTGAAGAATCAGAATAGAAACAGAGGCGAACGCTTACATCACTTCAGAGTTTGATGCCTGCCGTGACAGCGTGATGTGTCACATAATTTATCAGCTGTCTCCCGAAGACACTGTGTTCCAAAACAGTCGATCTCGGGATGTAAGAGTTGCGAAATTTCTGACGTCTTGTGTGACATACAACATCTGAAGAAGCGGTCTGTACAATGTTAAACCCCAGCATTCAAATCCTCTAAAATTCAGACTCTGCTGTCAATTAATAATACCAGTGTTTTTCATTTGATTCTGCAAACACAACCAGTGTGAAATGATATGATGTGTGTTTGATTTTGTTGATGCGTTTGATCTTCTACTTTCAGACACGCATTGAGCACATCAGGTCCAATCAATGTCATGATGAAATATACACCATGCTGAGGAGGGGAAAAAAAAAAAACTTCAGAGAGCAGCACAGCTGATCATTAGCAGGATGACGACTGCACACATACTGCATCCTCCTGAGAGCGCACACACAGGCACACATTGCAGTCTCAAGGATGGTGAATCGAAGAAAAAAGGTGTCTTTTTGCTCAGATTGGATGCAGAGGTGTGGACATGTGTCGGGTGGAAGAACAACAGAAAAGCTGTGTTTCTCTCGGAAAGGAGAAAGAGACCCTGAAGCCAGGAGAAGTGCAACATGAGAGTATACAGCAGTGTTGGCAGCTTCCATCTGTTTTAATATCAACATTAGGATCATAATGCCAACTGATTGCTGTTTTGGAGGTATGATGTGCACCATGTTAACCATTTTAGTTTACATGTTCAGCAAACACAGAACTAAACCCAGATGATCACGGTGGTCCAGATCTGGACATGAAGTCAGCCTTTGTGATTTGAATATATAAGATACGTTGGAGAGCTCTCTGCATCTGTGAGGCTCAGTGGGCCGTCTGCAGCGGCGGGGGCTGGTCAGGGGTGAGCCCTTGCCGCTAATGATCTTTTCGGTGTGTCTTCATCAAAAACATCCTGCAGATGCATCAGACGCGCACCAGCACATCCATCACCGGCAGATTAATGTGACGGGACTCCTCCGGAGCCCAGCTGCCAACGACTGCTGTCATCACGGCGCTTTTCTGCACATCACTGCAGACAAGTGTCTAAGCATTAACAAATATTTAGCTGAGCTACCACTTTCTCCACTTCCCTCCTCCATCCAGATTTCACTTCAAAGATCCATCCCCTTTCCTCGCCTCGTGGTTTTACCGTCACAGAAAGATTATTTATTTTTAAATAACAAGCCTTTCATCGTACAGCATGGCAACGACTGTAGTACAAAGACAGCAGTGCAAAGCCAGGTCTTCGAAGAAGTCTGGCAGAGTTCAGCAGATGCAAAGTTGCTTCGTTCTGTGATTAATATACATTCAAACAATATGAAAACCGAGAGAGCGATGGGATTGACATGTTGTGACTTCTCCCTGAGGTGTATATGGGATTTATTATAAAGATAATTATATAACTTTATACAACATCAAAACTCAGCTTTTCTCCTCTCCATTGATCTTTACTCAAACTTCACTCTTCACTCTCCTGCATATATTTTACCCAATATAAAACCCTCAATGCAGCAAAAAAATGCAGATGCATCCTATGTTGTGGGGCCTCAACGCAACTGAAACCATAATTAAAACCATCACTGAAATAGGGATTCCAGTCCTAAAAAAGGAGAGTTCCCTTGGGCTGTGAGGACAAATCCATATGACGTTCCCTCCCCGTAGCTTCAGATCTAATTAGAATATAATGGTTATAAACGTTCCCATCACAGGCACCCTAATCAAAAACAAAACTTCATTTTCTCTCAAAGGACCCCCAATGAGCAGGCTTCATTTAAATGAAATGACGGTAATATCATGTTGCAGGCTTAGCCTGTGGAAGATGGCAATAAGAAGTCTGGCTGCGTGTGTGTGTGTGTGTGAGTGAGTGTATGAAAGTAAATTAAATGATTTCCAAATCCTATCAAGAGGAAGCAAGGTGGCACATTGGCATTCATTATCAGTCAGCATTTAATCAAGAAACTTGGTGATTAAATGGCAAAGTGAGCAGCTCGTCGTTTTTCTAAATTGAGTTTGTCGTGTGTGTGTGGAGGGTTATATTAGCGATTTCTGAATTGTATTAGTCTGAGTTTTGTAACAGACATTAACCCACCAGTAATTCTACAGTCGGTGGTGATCACTTTCTGAGAGCGCGTCTGTTCATCCATCCTAATGGTGATGCTGAGATTTGTTCAGGCGTGAAAGATCTCAACAGTTATTAGATTTGATTTAGACATTCGTCGTGTCCAGATACTGAAGGCAAATTATCTTCATGACTTTTCTCTCGTGTCACCGTTAAGATCAGAGCAGGAGAAAAACCTTTGTACATCTATCAGGTGAGGCAGGTGTGTAGGACCAGGATAAAGGAGTCCAAAGTGGCAAAAAGCATGACACCCTTTCTGACTGGTTATATATGAGGAGCCATCTTAATGTGAGGATAAACCACTAAATTTATATCACTACACTAAATATCAGCTCACAACACAGGAGTCTGTAAGGAGTAACAAAACAAGTTGGTGAATTAATAGAAATATACTCCATAAATATTTATACACAAATGGCAATTATACATTAGGCACTACATGTGCAGTGGTGCACATAAAATCAGGTTGCCTGAGAAAAAGGAGGTTGAAGAAATATTTCCATTTTCATACACATCCAAAAATGTCTGCATCTCGCCCTCTAGGAGCTGAGGGAATAAGAGATGAACTTTCTATCATTCCTGACAGTCAACGCTTTTTTTTGGAATTTAATGCATTAGTGTATATTTATATTTATATCCAGCTCCAGATATGTATGAATATGTATGAATACCTTTTACTTCCTAACCCTAACCCTCGCAGCCGGATTCTTTACGGACCACTGAGGTTGCACAAACATCTGCAGTGTGTGAAATGTTATGACACCTCAATGTCAGCTGCAGAAATTGGCATCGTATTCGCACAGACATTGATCGTCCTTGTGTATCTCCCTGACTTGGCGATGCCCCGGCCCCCCCAAACCCCCCTCCCCCCGCCATAGCCAGCCAGCCAGCTCTGACTCCAGCCCGTAGCTGTAAATCACGCCAGGAAAAACTGGGACAGCTGGAGTTTTTTGGAGCAGAAGGTTTAGATTTTATTAGCTGATAATCTGTATAGACAGAGATGAAAATGATACTTCTGCTTTTGTTTCAGCAACCATGCACAACATAGTTTGTCAGGGAGCGGTCGTCCTTTGGGGCAAAATATATTGTTACATACACAGAATCTGCTTTGTGTGTTCACAAAGATGTAAAACTGTTCAGTTCGGCTTTATTTAATAATTCTAAAGAGTCTCATAGCTTCTGAAAAAAAAACCCAGGTGATTCGATGACTTAAATCAACAAAACTTGAGCTTCTTAAAATAAATCAGTGCAGTAACACTTAATGGAGTGTGACCGTGGCAGAGCTCTCTTCTAATCTTACTGATATCACATAAAGAGCTGACATGAGACCGTTTTAGTGAGCTCACCTGTCTCACCCGCCTTTTACGCTGCTTGTTATTTTACACTGACCTACATGGAAGTGGACTTACTGTAACGTGGTTCTCTGAAAACACTCAAGTCGCCTGTGTTCTATTAAAAAGGGGAAGAAAAATCTGTGGTCAGTTTGCCGTCCTCCTGTGTAACATTCAGTATTCATCACTTTTCCTGAAATGAAAGTGAGACTTGTGTTTTGAGAGATGGGGGAGTCTCAGACACAGATGTTCTGTTACCTTTTGATTGATTCCTGGCTTTTGTTTTTGGCAACACAGAACTGAAGAACCCCTTTTTCTCATCATCCGATTGTGCGAGCAGTCGTCATTTGCACTCTTCTTCCCTCCCAAATGTTTGGCTCTACGCACCAGTGATGGCTTCATTTGCTAAATCTCAGCAATCATCCTCATAATAGCCACCAGAACTCTTAAACTGGTTCATCTTTCTTTCTTTTCTTCTTCTCTTTTAATACTTTCAGCCAAGGAATTAAAATTGTATAAATTCCTACTGGATGATCCACACTAAGCAAAATTGTTGCATAATCACTCCAAGCTTCCTTGCCTAATGTAAAAAGCATCATTAAGCTTTAAACCCTCAAGGCCCAAATTATCTTTATATATATATATAAATATATATATACTCACACCTGACTCAGGTTTTAAAAAGTGGAGCAATAATTAAGGAGATAGAGATTAAGCCCACACAAAACTGCTGCTAATTCAGTGCATTGTAGCAGTTTCACAACATTCAGACATGATTTACTTCTTAAGCATCTTTGAGCACTAAAACCTCTGATCCTAAGAAGTGCTCAGTTGAGCTCACCTCCTTCACGGGGATGAATTACACCGGCTCTGAGACTGCTTTTACTTTTAGGAAATACTGCTCCTGCAGGTTATCTCCTTAAGGCCTCTTTGACCAGTGCAACCTTAAATCCAGTGTGGAGCATTCAGCAAAAACAAAGGTTGGTTTGAATCAGTCAGGACAGAGATGGGAATCCCAAGTGTTTTCACATGTGACAGGCTAACATTAACGTTTCCTCTTGTTTTGGTCTGACGGAGATTTATGTCTTCCTGTCCCGTTCCGGCTGATGTTTTCCCATCCTTTGTTGTAAAAGTTTAGTGCAACCTCTCTTCCACCTTCATGCAGCTAAGATTAGCTAAACTGGTGTTGGTTTTTAGGCAGGACTCTGTCCTGACCTCAATGTCCCGCCAACTATTTCATGGCTTGCCGCTAAATGTTATGCGGACATATGCGATCTCCACAGTATCGTAGGTTTAACTTAAATTTCTTTGATGTGTTGCTCTTTCTTCAGTATTTCTTGTTTGTTGTTTGTCTTTGTTAAGGCAAGTGTAGAAGTGAATCTACAGTCAAAATATAAAAATACAATCCTGATGTCAATGTCAAAAACCAGTTTGTGTAAATTACCGATGCAGCTGGTAGAGCTGAGACTGCGCCGTGTGGCTGTGAAAGCCATGAGAAAACGTCGGGCAGGAAAACAGAGCTGAGGTTGGAGCTTGGATTAGGACACAAGCTTTGTCTTACTAAAGTGATCACGGCTCTATTATTTCGAGGTGCGGGCTTGGACTGGTGCATTGGCCCGATCCCATGCAGTGTTGTCTGCTTACTATGCTGCTGCGCTCTCGTGTATTGGGTCAGGGAGGTCCTACGTGTCCACCCCAGCAGGCCTAGGCTTAGTCTCCAGCCATGAGCTCTCATGAGGCTTGACAGCCTGTTTACCTTGGACGCCATTTCCTTAACATTTCTGCATGGTTTGGCACTGACTAGCAGCTGAAGGCTGACAGCTTTATTGAATCAGCTCTGCAGCTACAAAGGGAGAGACTGGGAGAGGGAAGGGGGGGGGGACAAAGGAGATGACAGAAAGTGAAAAGAGAGAAGAAAAGGTTGTATAATGTAATCTAAAAGTCATCCACCTAAATCTTTGACCAAGAGTGGTTTACATTTCTGTTCTCTGTCCTGACATAAACAGGAAATGCTGAACCTTTTACATTATCCTGAACAAAACACAAACAGCTCATAAGTCGTGGTTTTGCACTTTGACACAAACAGACTAAAAAAGGCAAACACATCCAACGTAGCTGCACAGAGAGGAAAAGACAGATTGGGAAATGTTTGTGACTGCAACAGCTTCAACATGCATGGCTTCTACCATTGGCTCTCTGCTTCACCGCCCCCCCGCCCCCCCCACAGGGTCTTACCCTGGTGGGATGTCTTGTATAAACTCCCTTTGGGCAAATATCACATACCATATTGGAGCACACTGACCTGGTTCCTCAGAAAGGAGCAGAACGAGGAGTGTTCACTTAAAACAACATACAAAGAGGTGACGTCATCCTGCCCTCGATGATCTGCCCCCCCCTCCTCGGGTTAGACAAAATATGTACGTGTCAGCTTGACACACAAACTCCAACCAACTGCACTGATCCATACATGTGAAGTTCTCCTTTCTTTCTGTATCATTTTCATTACAATCCGCTTCAGTAAGCACACGGGTCTTTCAGGGTCAGTATTATAAATAGTCCCAACTATAATCACCTAATCACCACCAACTATGGATTAAATGTCAAAAAATACGTGATGTTCGGCACGCCGAGTGAAACGAAAGGTTAATCTGTGGCAATCGTTTTTTTTTGTTTGTTTGTTTGTTTGCTTTTTTCTGGGCAATGATTTTAATGACAATAACCTCTTCATGTAATTGCTGCATTTATTTAAATAATGAAAAACAAGTGAGAAGGCAAAATGGTACTTTCTCTTAATGAGCCGCTCTTCAACTTCAGATATTTTTCATTTATTTTTTGAACACATAAGCTTACAAGCCGTGATGGGTTTCAGGTGATAATGCCAGGTAATGAGCATGAAATCGTGGCCCCTCCCTCCCCTGAGAGGTCCGTGTGAGCCTCGCCGGTGTCTCTTTCCACTCGTAGCACTACTCAAGATGTGCAATCCTGTGTGAGATTAATCCCCACCGTTACTCTAATCTCCCTCTATAACAGGGTGAGATCTGGGCCCTAAAATGATACGGTGGAGCACATAAGCACATAAAGATGACTCATCTGCACATTGGTAATCCCCTTAGACTTTAGGTGACGTTCGGAGAGCGGACGTGCTGTACAGTTTAAAAGGCAGGACTATATTTTAAATGCTCTCTGTTTCATTTATAGACTCAGAGAGAGCAGTTTTGTGACGAGCTTTGAAACTTGAGTGGAACCACACTAAGAACCTTTGACTAATTATCCAAATGAGCATTTTGTCTCAAACATTTTTGAAGTAGTTAATGAGCCGAATAAAGTCTGCTCTCAATTTTTTCAGACAAAAGCCCTCAGTAACAGATCCCAGGAGAAAGCTTTGCTCGAAGGTATTTATAAAAAAAACATCTGTGATTATAAAAGTACGGCATGACTGATATGCTAATTCATTGTAATACTGGCATGAAATTGCATTACTACTGGATTTCAACTTTCAGAGCAGAGTTATAGAAGGAGATTGGCCATCGTCGTGTCTGTTTGTTTAGTTTGGAGCTGCAGCCAGGCAGCCATTAGCCTAGCTTAGCACAAAGACTACAAACAAGGTGAACATTGAACATCGGTTCAATGTTCAGAAAATCAGCCTACTAGAATCTAAAGCTAATTTGAAATGTTTTGCATTTGTCTTAAACACTGATTTTTTTTAAATTCTTTTAAACAGCTATCATGTCCCAGGAGAAATCTTGGTTCAAAGGTATGTGATACCTACTGGAAAATTATGAGAAACTGTGAACATAAGTTATCTTCAAAACGTTCATCTGACCAGCAGTCGAGGCAAAACATTTAGCAAAACACATCCGAGGAGCCGCGATGTTTGATAAATGAGTCAATCAGCAGCAGGAAGTGCCATTACTTTTTACCCGCCTCCGTAAAGTCACACTGGTGACTGCAAAAAAACTCCTGATGTCACGCAGCTACATGCTTCAGGCTGTGAGTGGCTCAGTGCTGATTTACAAAAAAAACAAAAAAACAAAAAACAAGTGCAATTGTGAAACAATTTGACACAGGCAGTTAGATATTAGGCCACAATGTTTATTCAGTAGTGTTGTTTCAACTTATAGGTACAATACTGTCAGCTTTTGTAAGACTAAAAAAAAGTTACCATTACAGTCATCCATGCTCACAGAATGCCAGTCAAGTCGTTTACACCCCTCCTTTGTGTACACACCCGCCACATGCTCACATTGAGCAAGTACATTTCCAAATGGTAGGCACTTTGAAGGTTTAAAACATTTGTGAATATACATTTATATATATTTATATATCTTTTCATATACTAATAAGCAATTGGACTCAAAGGTCAGGTCTCTAATAGAGAGGAAAAAAAAACTAAGAGTGAAGAAAAAGAGGATGAGGAAACAACATGATGTGGCCGTGTGGAGGGGAAGATGGTGGGAGTAGAAATACTGTGAGTCTTTGGGTTTTTCAGTATAGTTCAGTACTTTAGGTCTTATGACAACAGAAACGGGGGGACAGGAGAAGGAAGTGGACTAGTAAAGGGTCACAGAGAGACTGACGAGAAAGGAACGTGAAGGGTGGAGGGACAAACACCTGCATGTGGGTGGTGTTAGGAGTTTAGACGATGTGACAGCATCTACCGCACCTACTTCACGTTACTGTACAGCTGAAAAAGGCAACTTCACAAACCTGTTGGACAAAACACGTGTCTCTTTAGAGTTAGTTAATTTAGACGTTACCAAAAAAAGAAAGAAAGACAGAACCCATTTTGTGGTCATCTATTCGGTTATACTCATTTGGCGATGAAAGATGGCATCCAGTATGTTAACCTGGTAAACATCTTCTTTTGACAGAGGCCTTTTTGAAATGCTTTCACTGGCCACATAAAACCACAAACAGCCCTCAATGTGAGCGACAAAAACTATTCAGACCTTCACACATGAGTCAGACAGTTTCTGTGCAGTCGTATCTTTCAATCGCTCTGAGAAACCAAGTTTCTGGAGGGGGGGCGGGTCTGGCATCGATAGCTGTAGAGGTATGTGCTCTGCATGTGGGGGATTGAGCCCCGGCCCGGACTGTTTGTGTCCGGGCAGTAGCAGGCCTTCACTGAGCAGATCTTTGGGCCTAAAGCATGAACAAAAACACCAGGCTGCCTTGGTGGCTCCATACAGCTGATCGAGAAACAGGGGATGGTGTGTAGGCTTGGGGTCGGGGTGGGGGTGGGGGTGGGGTGGAGGGGGGGTGTTATTGACAGCCAAACTGGCCATGATCCAATCTGATTAAAAAGAAGGTGGGAGTGAACGGAGGAGGTTTCGTGTAAACAGCGAGGGGGCGGGTATTGTTAACAGAGTTTGGGTGCATTCAGTGAACTTTAGGGACACACAGGGGAGATATGTGGCTACGGGCCAAAAACACTACACACACGCAAAGCTGCACGATAGCAGTGGGAAGCAAAAGCAGTGAATGTGCATCGTGAGAGAGAGAGAATGCATTCAAAAGAAACAAAGCTCAGTAAGACGTACAACAGAAGCAAGAAAGCAAGATTTGTGATTTTTCTCGAGCCCTGACACACTTATTTTTATCTTTTTGAAGACCAATTCCTGGTGTGAAATTAAAACGCCATCGACAAGAAAAACGAAAAAAAACGACAACAAAAGAAAAGAGAAGAGACAAACAAATCAACAAGACATAATGAAATGCTCATGTTTAACCTCAAAAAACAAAACAAAAAAAAACAAAAACAAAATGTGAGAGCAAATAATAAACATTGTAACCTGAAGGGAGAACATTTACATTGACCGTTAACAGCGTTAATATGAAGACCAAAGAGCTTCATCAAAACTACAAAGGCATTATTTTAACATCAGAGAAAAGATAAATTAATGTAATACACCTTTAGAGATCAACATCAGACATGCTAAGACAAAAAAAAAAAAAAAAAAAAGAATGTAGGATTGATACAGAATAATTATATTCAATTATTTCCACTTTAAAAATTTTTTTCTTTACAAATAACATACTGCTACAGTTAAAAATAGTCAGCAACTGTCTTCTGTCAAATCATTTGACAGAAGACAGATGTGGTCTGTTTCCTCGCCTTTACAGATCCTGTTTGTGTTTTTTCAGCCTTTTCAAATAATACACAAAAAGTTTAAATACACTGAGATTTGCCATAAAATGAGAAATGCTTGGTTTTCATTAAAAAAAAAAAAAAGAAGACAGAAAAGGTCTTAATTACAATACTCTATGCAAAAGCTTTCCTTTATGCTATTTTTCCTTAATCGACTTGAAAACATTTTGCTGTTGTTTGTTGTCGTGCTTGAACAGATTTGCTGTTGTTGTGGACTGCCTCTCTGACAGTCCCCTTCAGATTTGTCAATCTTCTGCAACGGGGAGGGCGATTTTTATGCATAAAACTCCTTGGTTGGAGCCTTCTGATAGGCTGCGCCGGAGGGTTTCCTCTCCCCCAAGTCGTAGCTGCCCTCATCCTTCTTCCTCATGCGGTAGACCAGCAGGAGGATGAGGAAGATGGCGAACAGGAAGCCGATCACTCCGCCTGCAATAACAGCTGAGGGAGGCAAAGACAGGAAAGTTAATTATCGATGCTCACAAGGTGAAATTGATGTCTAGTGCCTGTCATCTGGCAGATGAGACCTTAAATTTCTTTTAAAGCTCTTCAAACTGAGCTGCTTCCTCATGCTTCAGCATAAAGGTTATCAACGCACATTTTCTGTGATCTTTGGAAAAAAAATGTAATACAGTACAAACACAATACAACAGCCAAAATTAGCAAAACTGAGAGACTCGGTGTGCTGAGGCCAAACTACAATCATTCTCTGTGAATTTAAGGCAGTAATTAAATGCCAGTGGAAAAACCTGCATATTGTCTCAGTAGATACAGAGTCGATCATTTTCCATGCTTCATTTCACGTCCCCTCATGTGTTAGTGAGTTTAAAGGTGAGCGGTCCATTAAGGGGTTATTAATGCTCCGGTCCTTGATTGGCACACAGAGTTGAGTTGCTGCCCCAAGGGTGGTTGATTCGACACGGGCGGTATCCCAATTAGTGACTGCTGATTGGGGATTGGCTCCCTTTTTAGAAGGCAAATAAATCCAGTGGGGACAAACAAATGACAACCAGTCCAAAGTGGCATGAACTCAGTCCTGGCCCTGAACTTGCTGATAAATGTCACTGCCTCGGACTAAAATATCGACTGACCGCTGATATGATACAATGTCCAAAAAAAACAACAACTGGCTCTTATACTGACTCAATGACTCCTGTCATTAAGGCCCTCTCTGATTGTTCCACATTTTTTAAATTCCAAGTACTAGTTTATAATAAGGAATCACTGACATCATCAGGGTTTTATTTCGTGGAGCAACCGTCTTCCCTGTACTAAAAGTGACCAGCAAAATTAGCTGTACAAGTTCAAGATGAAATCAATTCAAATTGTCTAATTGAGTGTTGAGACAGTCTGTCTGGGTTTCTGTTTTGGACTTTTCAACATAAAATAAAACCTGAACATCAACAATATGTGTTTCTGCCTCCTCACAAGAAGCCTGCATATTTAAGATAGACTAATCCTGATTCAAAACCATTAGCAACATATCATGATCCCGCATGGACTTATCCTGGACCATTTTAGTCACAAATCCACCTTTAAAATGTGTGAAGAGATTGATTTAAAAAATAAATAAATAGGCTAACTAAATCAATTTAACTCAACCGAAAAGAAAAAAAGTCAAGTGGCTGTAGAGTAACACAAAACATTCTTCCAAGAGAAGAGTCTCTCCTATTTAAGTCATTATAAAGCAGGACTCAGACTTACAGCCTGAAAGAGGAAGGAATTAAACTCCATCTTTGATTTTTACACAGTTTTTGTTGTTTTGTCAGTTTTGTTTTTTTTTTTTCTTCTTCATATAAGTCACAAAATAGGATTCTGCTATTCAGCACGTTTGAATTCAGTTATTCTTTCAGTCATACATTATGTGCCTGTGAGTGAAATGGGATATTCATGCAGGACTGATGTCGTGAACAGCTCTGACTCAACGTTGGACAGACATTTGTGACACAGAAACAGAAATGTTTGAGGTTACACTTTTGTAAAGGACACATAGGCCAACAGAGGGCTAACATCAAGGGAACACTGAATTAAATCCACCAAGAATGTGTTAAGAAATTCCCCCCTCCATCTTTGACCCCGACTCTCCTCGCTAATGCTCCTAACCCGCCACATGGGCTGATTTCTCTCTGCCTCCCAATTATGCCTGTATGAGGTTCTTTATAGCTTCCCTAATCTGTTTAAGGTCTCTCTTGGTGCTACAATCTGCCCTCTGCTCCACTTAAGGTTTCCACATGATGACTGGACCCATGGGTTAAGATCCTGGCAGGCACCCAACTGCTGAGCTCCAAGAAGCAGTAACGCAATGTAGAGTGAATAAATGAAAATTAGATCATGGGAAATAATTTTTGAAGAAGTCATGCAGTGCAATGGTTATGATCTGGAGGAAGGGTAAACTGAATGAGGTAGAGAAATGAAGGCAAGCATGAGGTGAACAGGGTATACATATATTTCCACTTTAAAAGCCTTAGCTAAAGACTTTATGCTGGCAATCAGATTTTTTTTCCTGCCACAATCCCAGAACAATATAAAAAAGATGAAATGAGCCTATCTATAGGAGATGGATAAGGACGTGACGCCATCCTGATTTCTCCTTGTTGATGTTGTTTCAGCATATTGCCGATGCCGGATGGATATCACAACAAAGTGAAAGTGAGGTGCCAATCAATGTTTTCCGTGGATGCACAGGGAAAGAGAGCCGGCGTCAGAGAGAGCACAGGGCTTTCGAGTGAGATAATTTCCTTTTTTCCCTCTTTCATGTATTTGAAACAAGGCAAGCAACACACACTCAAAACGCCCACAGTGACGTGAACTCAACAAGGTCCCACAGAGGGACGCAGACAGAGTTTATTGAAACTGATTATTTTGGATTATGGGGAAGATTGTAGGGAAGATATGAACTTAATTCCATTTCTTTTCTTTTTGACTGGAAATATGCAGGCATGTTGTGACATATTTGATAGCAAACTAATTAAACATGCAAACAATCAAACTGAGAAAGTAATGGGGGAAAAAAAATTCACTGGAGTCAAATGCAAAAAGGACAAAATTGTGTCCAATGAATAATTAATAAATGTTTGAAATATTAAGTACTTCTGCAAAGATGAAATGCTTTGATGTTTTTTGTGGCATATTGTGATTACATACCTGCCAACACCTCTGTCCTCTGGAAGAGGTTTTCAGTGCGGACCTCAACGGCCTCCTGGGCTGAACCGGGAGCATAAGTTGTACTAGTCATCTGGTTCCTCTGCATGTCCTCTGTGACTGGCACAGGGGCCTGGATGAGGAGGGGAGAAGGAGGGAAAGGATAACTGACTTTCACAGTCTTTGTGTTTAGAGGAGTTAAATTTATTCGAGTGAATCCCTAAAATCCCCCCCCCCCCCCCCCCCCAGTATGACTGATTTGTAATTATGAAGGAAGTAATTCAGCATCTGATTAGCTACGTACAGGACTATTTTTGCACATCCCAAAATATTCAGGGGGAAAAAAGAGGGACAAAAACCCTGTTAATGGGCCAAAGCCCATGTATGCAACACTTATTCCAGTAACACCAAAAGAAGGATGAACAGGACCTGAATGGAAGTGAACCAGCTGCCCGGGGGGGGTAGTGACACAGGCAAGAGGAAAACACATGGGAGAGGGCCAGGTAGGCTCAGGCTTAGGGAGTTGAGACCTTGACAAGTAATCCCAAACAGTTGCAGGATCCATCATGGTACAGTAGGAGAGCAACACAGAAGTGAGATCCACACTGCTTCCAGAATATGTCATTATGTCTGAGAGGGATGTAATCCTCCATAATTTGCAATGGAGAGAAAACGTAGAGAACTGACGTGAGCACTTGATCTTTATCCTGAAAGCCACCTCGCACCTCCTGGTATTACAGAGGATTTGATGACATTTACTGGGTCAGATAAAGATATATTGACGTCCTGTGCTACGCTCAGGGTAGTTATAAATGAGCTATGACTATTACTGACACTAATTTGTATAATGTCATAATGTACTTCCTCACTATGAGGCGCATAGCAAGATTGGGTGTAGTTATTGTATTATCTTAATAGTGATTTAATGGTCCAATCTATTGATGGTGGTATTAAAATACATCAGTGCAAATCAGCTGGACCACATAAGTCAAGTGCAGGTGAATCTCTGCTTCAAGGAATGGTTCATCATTTTGGGAAATACACTTTGTCACTTTACTTACCAAGCATTAGAGTAAAATCAATGCAACCGTCATGCTAAATATGAATTTAGTGCCATGACACTGTTAGCATAAAGAATAAAAGCAAAGGGAAGCAGCTGGTCTGGTCTGTGCTTGAATTTACTGGAATTATGTTATGGTTTGAACAAGACATCTGCTTTTTTTGGTGACTTTTTCAGGGTACTCCTCACCTCTGTTCTGAATGGTTTCCTGGGCGTGCTCTCCTTTGCCCTCTCTCTGACCGTGGCTGTGTCCACCCTGGGGGTGAAGTCTTTGGTGGTGTCCTGGGTGGGCTGCACAGCATTGGGCTCGAAATAAACCGTACTGACAGTCGCCGTTTCCACAACCACTTCTTCACCCCCACCTGGGAGAGAGAATGTGACAGGTGAGTAACGTGTGTTTATTAAAATGTTTGCTTGGCTAAGCCTCTACCAATGCAGGAACTGGCCATTATGATGTGTTTACACATAAATAGGTAATGTGTTTTTAATATTTAATATCCAGAGGAACCATGTTCCACTACATGTTTAGTTCTTATGTATTGTTTACAGCCTGACTCTCCTTTAGACTCCACTGTGGCACAGTAGAATAATAGAGTTCATATACAATATTGGAAGACCTATATATCATCGTCCCGTCTCCTTTCACCTGGCATGACCTTCTCTCACTGCAATTATACAACTCTCAAAAGGAAGAGTTACTTTTAAACGACAAATGAGTATTGTAAAGGTGCTTAAATCAAGTAGAGCAGAGGAGCCAATAAAAAATAGGTGTGAAATTTGCTGACAGCAGTCTGGGTGACAAGGCAATCTCAGTTCAAATTGAATGAGAGAGAGAGAGAGGTGGTGAAATAAATGGGTGACAAACAGAGGAAAGAAAGGATAGAGATGAAGAGAAAGTGATGGCGTGACTTCAGAGTGCTGGTGAAGAAGAAATGAAAATTATAGAAAAGAAAAAACTTGAGGATCACAAAATGGACCTGCAGCACCTTGAAAATGAGTGTCATCATGCCTCTGGGTAATTACCTGCTGAGCTAGCAAAATGTGTATGTCTCGTACTTAAACTTGAGTGTGTGTGTGTGTGTGTGCGCACGTGTGCGACTTACCTGAGCCAGACCCTGAGTTAAAGTCATCATCATCTTCAGGGTAATAACCTCCTGATCCTATGTCATCCAGGTACAAGTCATCAGTCTGAGAGGATGTCTTGGCTGCTTCTGCTATCTGCAAAGCAATGAGATAACATGGTACTGAGGACTTGTGTCATTATTATTACTCATTTCTTACACACTTAAATGTTAAAGTCTTCATTCTGCACTTTACACAGCACATGTTTTCTAAACTGGCAGCTAAATATGAATAAATTAGAAAGTTTTTATTCTCGCCTTTAAATCATTAATCACAACCTCTCCGCTTTGAGACCAACACTCCAGCCAGTGATTATTTCTTTAATTGGCAAACATAAAACCCTCTGGGGTAGCAATCCAAAGCTTATATCATTAGTGCAGCATGAACAGCACAAATCTTTGCTAAATTTGCCATTTAGAAAACTCTCAGGCTGCTAACTGCGGTCAAAACTATCTGAATAAAAATCGGTCTTATTGTATCAACTACTAAGTAAGGCATGCCTACAGTGGCAATATTAGCATGCTCATGTGTAGCATGTCTATTGTTCACCTAATGAGTTTAGTGCATTAGCATGCCAGCACAAAGCACAGCTTAACTTTGGCACATCTTTTTATTAATAATGCACTTAAATGTTGACCCTGATGGTGGCGCTGAGGATACAAGGTTAAGAGATAACACAAGTTATTAGCATTCATCCTGAGGTGGAAATGAATGTCTGCAAAATCTCACGCACCATTCATTATCAATATGAATTTTTATGAATTTTCTGATAGACAAATTTTTTTATTAATTGCTTCAGATTGAGTCAAGATATTTCACTCAAACTTACAAATGTCTTTTTCATGTTGGTGCAAGAACAAAAGTCATGGAAATCCCCAAAATCAATAGAATTCATCTTCTGGACACAGCAAACCAGGTTTCAAGACTATTAATCCAATTTGAGGCTGAAACCAAAACCATGGACAGACCAACAAATCGTCCATGTCAGCTTTAGAGACATACTTCTACTGTGGCTGATAAAAACACGTGTCCCTGTTTTATGATTAAATGAAGCAACAGCACAGGTGACGGTCCGGGCACAACGTCCCGTCCCTCCCACGGCATCATCACCTTGACAACTCAGCTGACTAGCGGGAATGTTTGTGTTCCAGCTTAATGGAGTGGCCGGCTGAAAAGACCAGAGTTTAACAGAGCCTGTTTGTTTAAAAAGCTGCTCCTCACGGGGTGCGTAAATTGAGATTTTCACGAGAAATAAGATCAAGAAATCTGAGTAGAAGTGTCAGAACCAGATACACGCTGGATACCCGAGTATGACAGCTGTTACACAAGAGTGTGTATATGCTAACTATTAAAGGTGTTGTCTTCGGTGTGTGTGTGACTGGAATAGCTATAAATGCATCCATGGCAACATCCATTCAACTCCTATTCACCAATCTGTGGTTGGCTGTACTGCCCCCTCTATACTGATAGTCCTGCTTTAGAAAAAAGAATACAAAAGGGAGACCCCACAATATATCATCCCCGTGTGTGTTTGTGTGTGAGTGTTTGGCACCCATTTAAGATGGTTGCTACAGCCTCAGCTCTGCTCTGAGGAGGAGCTGATAAAACTGGGGACTGAATGAATATTGATTGGAGGAAATTATCAGGTGTCAGGAAATAAGACTTTTTTTATGTTAAATGAAAAAGAGGGAATGCTGTGAGAAAGCAAGGATAATGTTTTATCAGGCTTTGGGCACTCTTGGTTTGACAAAGCAAGTATCACTGCAACTAATGTTTTCATTAGTAAGCAGTCTGCCAGTTCATTTTATAACTTTAGAAGTCTTTTAATCGTCATTTATATGAGTTTAAGTGTATGAGAAAACACAGAAACAGCAAATCCTCACAGTTAAGAGGCGGGATGAGCAGATGGATAGTGGGAACGGATATTTAAACTTAGACTTCCTTTCAAACTAATCTAAGAGTTGACAGTGAGGTGTAGCTGTAGGCACCGCTGCGCTTTAAGCTCATCGCTATTTTAAGCATGCTAACATGCTCATGTTTAGCATGTCTGGTGTCCACCTTTGAGTGTAGTGCATTTTTCTTTTACATCGATTTGGACTAAGCGCAAAGTGCAGCTGAGGCTGTTGGGAATGTCACTAATCTGGCAGGTATTATCATTAATAACATGTTAAACGTTGAACCTGGTGATGGCACTGATGATACAAGGTTAGGGGATCAGACGAGTTATGAGCATTTGCCCTGAGGTGGAAATGAATGTCTCACAGTAGCACGTTTCACAGTATGATGATTATTTTCATTATTGATTGATCTGCCGGTTCTTATCATGATTAATTGATTAAAGGTCTGAGCTATGAAAATGGTGAGGACTAAGTGAGGGAGAGTAGCAGCTAGACGTAATGTGTATCCTGAATATTGCTTTTAAGTCATTGTGTGTGCTTTTGTGAAATGCTGAAAGAAAGGCCCGGCACTCTCCATGACAAAGGAGCAGGGAGTACACACAACGAACAACAGAGAAAAAAGGGAAAGACAGAGGCGAGATGAAACAGAACAATGTGCATCTCCCTTTCTCTTCTCTCAACTGGCTCTGACTCCTGAAGAAAGGCTTTTCACCACTGAGCCGCCTGATCAAAGAGAGAATTTGTTCAAAGCAACTTTATCTTAACCTTTCTTGCCTTCTTTTTCTCCAAACAACCACAGCCCCCCTCCCTCATTTCTCTCCTGCAACAGCCTGGCAAATCAATTCATCGGTCCACACAGACCACAGGTCTTTATGCATTGGTGATATGAGCACAATGGACCATAAGGAGGCAGATCAAATGCTGACAAAAGGCACTAATGAGAAAGAGGCCACACACACACACACACATCCGCATGCATGACTAGACATGTTTTACAAATGTATGCAAGCATTCATTGATTCATTGATTATACATACACACACGTCAGAGAGAGCAACTGAACTTATAACTTGGTATGACTCACACACGAAAGCAACTGTGTGAAGAAATGCATGCAAGTAATAACAGTGTGAGGCACAAGGAGGTACTTAATTCCAGCTTTATGTTTTTTCTTCTACTTCCTTTGATTTAATTATTGATTCATCTAATTGTTATTATTATTATTTGCTTATTTAGAGTTTCATCGTATGTATAGAACATCTGCAGGAGTGAAAAAAGCTCATCACAAGAGTATTTGTAAATTTGATGCATATTAATCCATTCACATGCATTGTATTCCACGCTCTTTACAGGTTTACTATAACGCTGTATTTAACGCTCATGAAAAGCCCAACTCTCACAAAACATCCTTAAAAGCATTACACAAAAACAGACATTAGCAAAGGGTATTCACCTTGAAGAAATTTTGAAATAAATGCTTTTGGAAAATACTATTATTTTCCATCTGAATAAGCCTATCTTAGCAAAAAGACTGGAAACAGAGGGAAACAGCTATTCAGTCTAAAAAGTAATCAAAAGTTACCTCCAAGGACCACAAAGGCTCACTAATCCCTATTCCTGTTATCTTATTTTAACCTATATTAAAGAGAATGAAATTAACAAAATTAGCAATGCGTGGTATCAATCTCCTCATCTAACTCTCTGCAAAAAAGCATTTTTATTAAAATAAACTCTTTAACAATGACAATAAGCTGTAAGTTGTATGTTACCTCTCAGATAGGGTTAGTGTATGGAGACCTGGTTTATTTCAAGCTCCACAGTGCACAAGTCCTCTTGTTGCCTCTGTAATCCTCATGTTTCAGCAGTTTGAACAAATAATTTGGATTAGAGAGGTTTGACTGTACAAGCCATACAACACCAAATCATTACAGATCTGAAAGGAGGAAGTCGCTTGTTTGACCTCGATAAACTTCACCGACTTTATCTGACACACTGCGATAGGCACTCACTGGTATGTGTTCTTGGGAGTATACACAATATAAATTTGATGAAGCTGACTGTCCCTATCACTGATGCACACATGCATGTGCACAGACGTAGCAGCCCCGATAAACTTTGCTCTTTTTATCAATCCACTGACATTTCCACGTAGTCGGTGCTTTCAGGCCTTATCACAGTCTCTGAGCTGAAGCAGACATCAATCCAGCAACAAGGAAAGCAGGATTTACAACAAGATTGTTTGATTGTTGCTGGTCTACAGAGCAATTATTTGAAAAATCCTGCAGTGTTACAGAATTGACTCAGGTCAGGAAGAACTTGTTAAATTGATCCAGTTGGAAATGTCTAATTTATCACCTTATTGTTTATTTTAGCCGATCAGTGTTAGGTCAACCACAATGTTGAACAATTTGGAATCACATCCGTTATTCAGCAAATCTACTGACTCATCCTTCCTCAGAAAGCTGAACAGTGATCCTTCCCTCACTATCTATGTTGTCATTCACTAAATCTGAAAGGTAAAGTGATATTAAAGTTTCATAAACCCATGAAAATAAAAATTTTAAAACCTGCAATATGTCAAGTTTTGAATCCAAAGTAGGAATTGTTTTTATAGCAGGAGAGATACAATGAAATTTGACAAGTTCCCTGAGAAGTTGTTGCATTGATTGTAAGGCTAACTAGTAGTTAGTGAGGAGGGTGTGCATATTATCTCTATGTTATAATCACAGAATCACTTACTCTTTTTCTGGGATAAAAGGAGGAGGGCATCCTCTAATACACTTCAATTTTAATCAGAATAAATCATCAGTGTCCACGGTAATTGCTAAAAACAGATCTCTGTTTGATTTTCACTGCCCTGCCTTTGTGTTAAATCATTTATAAACCCCACAGCAGAGTAAATAAAGAAATACACAAATCAAGACGTCTTCAGTCTCAGCTGAACTCAAGCTGTGCATTTTGTAGTGGACTGAGAAAAACATGCCTTCGAAAAAAGAGGCCTTGGAGACGAGGGTGAAGGATTTAAACCTCAAACCTTGTGAGTGGCATTTATTATGAAGCAAAAAAAATGGATCATACTCGAAATTTTACAGAAACCAAACCACAGTTGTCCACTTTTCAATTTTATTTTATAAACTTTGATTATAATTGCAATCAGCTCTGGCCTGTCGTTGTTGGAACTGGCTTGACTCTTTTCATCATCAGGGGAATAACTGGTGGAGCCTCGTGTCCTCTCAAGCAGTCACGCAAAGACACACAGAGACGCATTCTCATTTAGTCAAGTGGAGACTACTCTGTCTGACCATGCTTACAGACAGTGACCCGAAAAACGGGATAGGCATAGAGAGAACGAGTGAAAATGAGAAACAAGGAGGGAAAACTGCCATAATGAGCTAGTGGCTAGCGATACAGCCACTCTATTAGTTCATTAGTGGGCAGAGAGAAGCAGGTAACAGCAGCAACTCTCACATCTAATAAGTAAGCAGAAGCGCAGCTTCGACGCTGTCTGTCTGCGTCTCCTTGTCGCTCTCTCTGTTTGACCTGCAAATCTGAAGGAGAGATGAATAGCTGCGGACCAAAGCTGAACAAAATACAGATGACAGAGATGGAGGCACTGAAGAAAAGACAGTGTGAGATAAAAGATGAAGAGAGAGAGTGGGGGTGTAGACAAAAGGGGAGAGAGGATGAAAAAAAGAGGGAGGAAGGGAAGAGGGGAATAACCCGCTGCTGCAGACAATCCCGTAGCCTTGAGGTTGCTCTGCTAAAAGCCTGTCAAAATTACCATGTCCATGCCTAGTGGGGCTTGAAAGGCACTAGGTCTGTATGTGCGTACAGTATCTGTGTGAGTCAGTGTAATATTTGCATCTCTCACTTTTCCTCCCACAGATGGATGGAGGGGATGAGGGGATACGTATGGAGGGAAATGGAGCCATCTAAAGTAACCCTGGGCTCCTGACTTTCTACTGTTGACACACTGCTGTCACTTCTAACACAACAAATATTAGCTCAACTCCCAAGTCAGGTCAGTGTTGCTCAAAGGAATGCAGACACACACACACACACCCGCACACTCGAACATCTGCGTGTGCATGAAAAGCGCACATGAGACACACATATGTGCCAACACTGACACACACACTCTTATCCGGCTCTCACATCTCAAAGGCGTGAGACGAATGCACAGATTCGCATCATAATGGCAACTTCAGAGAGAAGGAAAAATAGGAAAACAAGTGCACGGGCCAGCAAACTGGTTCTCAGATCCTCCTTCACAGGTCTGCTGCTCACTCAGGTTCTTAACCATTTATTTAAGTCTACCTCAGCAGTGCAAGGAGCTTAGAAAGAAAACAACATCCATCTCTGCTTTCCAAGCATTGTGTTGAAGCTATGTATAAAGCATTGTGTTTCACAACTGCAGCTACAGTATTGTTTTAGTTACCTCACTGATCTTCACTGCACTTACCAATGTGCCTCCTCTTTTCTTATATTCCATTAAACACACTCCGACCCTCATGTTATACGTTGCTTTAATCTGGTGTGGTTATAGTAGTGAAGGAACAAACTGAATCACTGTGTAACTTTGGTATCAAAATGCCAAAGACTTGCTGGTTTCCGTTTCTGGGAGGCAGATTAGAAGATCAATACCGCTTTCACATAGTGATGCCCAGGAAGGGGCTGCTTCAGTATATGCCAGCAGGATCTCACATTTTATCTCATTTATGTAATAAAACAAAAATCATGTAGTTGTATGGAGGGTTGTGCTAATTAAACTACCCATCTGCAGACTGGTGCTAAATAATATTCAGTTTTGAAAACAGATTTATTTTCTTGCCAAAGGTTAGATTAGTGGATTGAAACAACTCTCACGTCTGGCCATTAAATATGTAGCTCCAGCAGCTAGTTAGCTTAGCTCAGCACGAAGACTGAAATGATATATTATTATTAATCGTAAACAGATGGATCCGTCACAGAAATTCTGGTGACGTGGAGCTCTTTGCATTTCTGTTTGTTCAAGAGTGTCAGCTTTCACAATAACATTCTCCATATGGAGAGTGCAATAGCATCACTGGATATTGTCTGATTTGTTATCTCCTGTGACTGAAGTCAGTTCTCATTTTTTACAACCAAGTGAACAAATATCTACATCTACACGAGAAGCCAATATTATGTGACAGGATGTGTGTGTGTGTGAGAGAGAGAGAGGGAGATTGTGTGATAATCCTTCATTAACAAGGTGAAGGTGGCAGATTGGCCTGCTGGCTTTCACTTTATCTGTTGTACTTTGGCTGCCAAAGATCCATACGGTCAATATAGTAACACGGTGTGGCAGGCGGCAATTGCGTGCCCCCCCCCCCCTTCCCGTCATCCTGCTCTCTCGCTTAGGAGCCTCCCCCATGAGGTGTTTTATCACTGCAATGGCAGGACACTCAAAAGCAGAGCAAAAGAGGAGTGGAGGGGAGTGCAAGAGATGATGCATTTAGCAGGTTAAATCAATTACAGTTTGGATTCTTGGTGAAAGTTGAATTGAATGAATTTAGAAACTGTGGTGTGGTACTTTGCTCCCTGTTGCATTTTTACACGTCTCCTGCTAACACAACAGCTGGGATTTTGCACTACACTGTAGTTGAACAGCGGCTGAGGTTCATTTAAAGCAAAAATGAGCATTATACATACAAAATGTCACTTGAGTTATACTGAGGATGTCTTCAGGAGAGAACTTTTCAATGGGATTTTAAAGTCAAGGAATGACTTCCTCCCACTTTGCAACTCTATAGTGCCTCGGAGGAGGAGAGGAAGTGAACAATAGGCTCCCTGGTGTTTTGAAAGCTGGAAGCAGGGTGACGGACGAGGATGAGTTGAGGAGAGTGTGGAGAGGGTGACAAATTGGCTTCTGTGCATTCATGTAGCATCAGCCATCAACAGAGCAGGCAGCTGCTGGCCTCATGGAAGAGGTAGTATGAGTAACAGCTAGGTCCGTGATGGTGTTGTTAGTAGATATAGAGCCAAAAAAAATATATATATATAGTGACAGGATAGGAGTCAGCGACATTTAATTTGTCTCACCAACACCTGCTGATGTCTGAGCAAACTGCTGGCAAGACAGGCAGAAAAGAGGTCTCTGTGAGTCATGTATGTGGGCGGTGAGCATTGTTTGGCAAATGTGAATAGGAAGAACAGGCAGTAAAAACCACCGACAGAACTGTAAGAGAGGATGCCCATACTGTAATAAGTCTTACAGGCCAAAAAAGTTCAGTGTGCCTGTTTGTGTAGGTGTGTGTGTATGTGTGTGTGTCTGCCTTTGTGCTCTTTGAACCCACTCTAACTTTTATTGCCCTCCCCGGGATCATAATAAGGAACTAATTGATAGTCTTTGAGCTGTGGGCCGAGGAGAGGGGGAGTTCCTGCCGGAAGTCAACACAAATCAAACTCTCTCTGAGCCCCGAAGGCCTGGAGCTACTCCAGCAGAGTTGCGGTGAGTGTGTGTGTGTCAGTCTGTGTGTTTGTGTGGGTGGGTTTGTGGGAGAGAGACACCGACACAGAGTGGAGAGAGAGAGTATGCAAAAGAGAGCGTGATTGAGATGAAGAAAGAACGATGGCAATTGCGGTTTACACATCGACTTGTCTAGATGTCGACCCTCCTCACTTTAACACATGAACTTCCAATTTCGACCTCATAAACTCAAGCCAGTTCAAGTTTCAGCTATACTAGATATGAGATGTACATTAGAGTCTCAGAGATACATTCATTTCAACTCTGTACAGTATCATTTGCAAAAACTCACCCAACCCCCTAACTGTTTTCATTTTCTCTCTGCTGTAAAAAGATTGGATCATGTTGCCCCTGTAAGTGAAAGACCCCCCCCCCCCCCCCCCCCCCCCCACTCAACAACCTGAGCATGTTGGTGCTTTCAGCTCAGATTCATATCGTCTCCTATTCCAAAACAAACGGCCGTCACACATAGAAAGGCATACATCACATTCCACAGGGCTCAAGCCTCTCTGTAAGGAGGTTGGCAGGGGCAGACGGGGTTTCCAGCCCAGACGTCCAAGGGTACCCTGTGTGCAACTTTTGGCCTTCCTATGACTGAAGGAGGTGGGGGGGAGGGCACTTTTATGCATATGTACAAATACGAGAAAAGTCTAGCGATAATTGATTTAATCCTGTGAAAAGATCCATCTAAAGCCTGAAGCAGCTCACACAGTTCACTAAATGGCATTTTCATCTTTGTAGTGATTGTGTTTATTTCCTGCTGTAAATACTCGCATATGAACAAAACGTGTTAATTCATAGTTAAAAATAGCCCCAAACCAAAACAACAAACGTTTTTAAATCTGTGTTCAGTGAATAAAAGGTTTATTATAGTTCCATCAGAAAAAAGGTCAAAGGCAACCATTTGAATATTTTCTCTATACCACACAATTTAAGAGAAATGTGATGTTTTGAGGCCCAAAAGAGAAAGCGTTGAAAAGCAGGAGAAAAGATGAGATGGCTCTTTATTCCTCTAAAGTTGCCCTTCACACTGATATTAAAAGGTTGACATCATCCTTTTAACGAATGCATTAGCACAGCTTTATGTCTCCATAAAGATTAAAGGAATGGTCTAAGGCTGCAGGACTATTAAACGTAGCAGCGTTTTCTGTGTGTGTGTATGTGTCAGCGTGGTACTACTGAACAAATATACTGACTTTCTAAACTAATATAACAGATCAGCTACCTCTTTACTGCTCAGCTAGAACATTTTGTTGCCGCAGACAGGACTGTACCTGGTGGCTTTGGAGGACAGAGTAAACATCCGCTACTAACGGAGCTCTGGCCGTGAGAATGCTTGTCAATCTGTCCACCACTTTTATGAGCATTAGCGAGAAATGTGTTAATATTGTAAAGAAGATGGATCCTAATGGTTAATCCTTTCCTCCAACACCAACATGAAGCTGCCATGTATGATCCCTCTCCTCCACACATCATCACGTTAACATTATCCCAGTACAGGCACATGGATGTATTAAGACAGCTGGATACGGTGCCAAAGCTCAGCTTCGCCACCAGTTTGCCCCAGCTTCCTCAGAGAAAAGTGGTGTACTTTAGTGTGTTACGTCTATGGGCTGACGAGGAACGTGCAAGCGGCGCCAGTGGGCAAAACACTAATGTGCACGTGCGGTGGGCCGCACAGCGTGCAAGCCAACCAGGAAGCTAGAAAACCTTTCTGGCTCATGAACCAGGAAAGCAATTTTCACTCCAGTGAATGGCCGCCATCTCTTAAGTCCACCATTCAGTTCCAATCATAATTCATCCAAAAGTCCCACAAACATGGCAGAAATTTTGTTTTTCCCTATTCCGAAAACCAAAGTCCACTTTGACAACTCAAACTGAAGCCATATGTTAGGCAATAACTTTCTGGCATCTAAAGTGTACTGGAGATTTAATTTTTGCTTCCAAGCTAACAAACACAAGCAAGAACAAAGAGAGGGGCTGATGGCATGAGCAGAATCAGGACCCCGTCTAGCAGTATGTGCTGCTTTTGAACCAGCCCCACATGAATCTTTATTTTTCCTTCCCACAGACCAGGGAGACATAACACTGACTGCCTATGATTTCCTCCCTTGCAGTATTGCTTCCCAACAGGAAGTAAGTCAATTTCATGGCTTCCAAGAAAAACAGACACATGCTGACAGATCACCAACAAGCGAGAGAGAGAAAGAAAACAGCAGCTGCCCCCCTCTCACCCTCAACTGTCCAGTTCTGGGTCTAATGTAGGTGAACAATGGAATACGCATCCACCAGCAGTAAGAAAAACAACAGGATGGAGCTACTGCAGCCTCGTATCAGTGTGTCGCTGTGAGTCAGTCAATGCAAGAAAATGGATTTTCTCACATGCTGCAATGCATTACAGCTAATTTACTTCATCTCAGACCACTAAATGTTTCACTGCTGTAATTAAAGGCTGTCCCATTCCATCAAGTGGCTCTCTGAAGGCTCCGATTGGATTTAATGTAAACTTAATGTAAACCTCCTCACTGTGAAATTTCTCCCTCACTGTTGCCAGAGCTCATAAAGAGGGGAACAATGTGGAACTCATGAGGCTTCAACATGGCCCTATTTAGAGAATACCTCAGTGCTGTGGTATCCAGCCACATGGACCGTAACCAGCTTTCTTTCTGCCTTTTGCACAAGAAGGAGCTCTGCAGATTCCCAGGCCTAGCAAGCACTGTTGCCCCAATGCAGAAACACCCCCCACCCCCTTTTTTTTTTTTTTGCCTATCCATCGGCTTCTGATACGCACGGGAAAGCCTAGATTCTTTGTCAGCTGTGAAACTCTAGACACTGGGAAATGGGCTTCACCTTCCAGTCATCTCTGGTGCTGAGGAGGGGGGGAAACAGTAAGATTTGCTGCAGCACAGCAGCTTTCTTCCCTCCAGACAGGAGAGAAATATGAAGCTTAAGAGAAAAGCTCGAGCTGAGTAAGTGTAGAGAAGCGAAAACACAGTAGAGGAGAGGGAGAGAGAGCGAGAGATTTAAGTGTGTTATATAAAACAGGTTTCATATTCTCTATCTCAAAGACTCCAGTAACCCGAAAGCACTGAGGCGCAGCATGGGAACAATCTGGAGTTTCTCCATTTAGCTGGTAGTGATAGCAGAGCCCATATCATTAATACCAGATATCAGAGGTTCAAACCACTTGCATGAGCTGAAAATGGAGTCCAGTCGTGTACACACACAAATGTGAGCAGCTGTATGTATAAGAGAGAGCTGATAGTGGACTGCTGGAGGTGAAGAAGATCCTTCTTTGACCCAAAGCTGACCTGATACGAGCGCTCACTGGCTGAATGTTGAGTGATATGACCTCAAGCTCCTCTGCTGAAAACACTCTGTTCAGAGATTTAAAGCATCTGTGTCCTTATTTTGGGTTAGAAGCAAAGTAAAACCGAGGTTTCGATAACATTGAAAACTAACTCAAATGTGAAATTGCAAAGACGCCCTGTGAACGTGGATGTTTAGTGCAAAATGGACAGACTTTCTTCATATAAGGCCTGACACTGATGATGTGGTTTTTTTACATTTACTAAAACTAATCCAGAGAAAAAAGTCCCTAAAACTCAAGTTCTGAAAATTGCACAATTTGTCCAATTCAACCGAATCAAAGGTTCAAACCAAACAATGTTTGGGCCACAGCTATTTTTTTTTTTTTTTAATTATTATAAATAAATCTGCTGGATATGTTTTCAATTGATTGTTGCCAACATATAAGCCTAACATTAACATTAAATGTTTTATTTTGGAAAACTAAAACCTAAGTATTTCACATCAAATGTATGTTTAGCTAAACTTTCTTCAGCACAAATACTGTGGAGTCTTTCGTACATTTCAAAAGAAGTAAATTTTATTATTTGTTTAGCTCGGATTTAGTCTGCAGTCAACAAAATGTTGCTATGTTATTGGTATTTATGCATCAATGCACCGATGACTTATTTTGAAATGTTTTAGCTCTGATATTCACTATGGTTTTGAAAAAAACAACAGACGAACAATTATGCCATCCACTCAAATTGCCAAGGACTTTGAAAGCCCAAAGGAACGTGTTTGTCGAACCATTTTTCTTCAAAGCAGCTCACAGACAGAGTGATGAAAAGCTAGCGAGCAACAACAGAGGGACTTTGAACGCCCCAGGTAAAGGCAGTTTACAGCTGACGCAAACAGAAACACACAACTCAGAGAGTGAGTTTTTAATAGACATCATCAGTTTCCCACTTGAATTAATAACCACCTCTGACTCTCTTGGTGACCTTTAGCTGGACTAAACAGCTCATTTGTTTCCTTTCATTCCCAAATCTGAAAATGAGTAACTCAACAGTGCCAACCTAACCTGGAGAGAACATTAGCATTGTGACAAAAGCTCAAAAAGGTCGTGATGAGCCCTTTTCCATACACCGAGTCTTATTAGAAAACAAAACTAATGGGGCGTCTGGCCCTCTGTTGGTGCAGGAATGTCTTTTTTCTTTTTGGCCCTAAAAGTGCATATTTTCAGCTTTTCACCTGCATCACATTAATGCTCTCTGAGCTGGACTTTTAGCCCACAGGTGCACATTATATGAGACCCCTGCCTTTTGTCCATATAGGAGTAGGAAATTAATCGTTGCAGTGCTAACTTAGCAGGCATTCTCCCAGGAGCTATGGTGTACGTTAGAGAAAGGAGAGTGCAGAGCCTATTTTCTCATCCATCATGGCTGCTATGCAATACTCAGCTCAGCAGGTAGGAATGTGTGCATGTTCCTCCACCTCTATTTAAACGCACGTGTGGTTGTTATCTGCCGCTGTGTGACAACAGGCCGCCTGCTCCCTTGATGCAGGGCTACAAGTTTAAGTTGAGTAGCATGTGGCCCACAACTGAGGCTCTGCTGTGCTCAGCTGCCGTCAGCAGCCAACAGACAGACTGACTGACTCATCTGGTTTAAAAGCTGGGAAGGAGGAATACTGGCAGAGGGTGCCAAGACCATCTGTAAGGGAGAGAAAACAGGTCCCTCTTTATCTCATGTCACTGGATGAAGCCTGCTAAGAGGACAGGGGGTAGATGGATGGGAAAAGTTTCTACAATTATTTGTTGAAGCTTACCGTTAAACCTGTGGTGCGGTGTATTTATTCTTGTCAGATTTTCTGTATCCAGGACCATATATGGATCTTATTAGTGCAGAAGCCAATTGTCAAGTTGGTTAGTCGACAATATAACAAGGTCCTGCTGTAGATTTTTCTATCTTTGGGTTTTGGAGTTCATTAGACTAAATCAGCACTTTGAAGACATCATGCTGTGGTAAACTGTGGTGGTCATATTTCACGGTTTTCATTTTGAATAATTAAGATGATTGTTAACGGCAGCTCCACACTAATGGTGAAAGTCACGGGGAGTAATTCAATTTATTTTACAGTGCAATATCCATCTGTAAATATTAGGATGTAGAAATACAAATTAATTCATACATGTTTTTTTTTATTTAAAAGCAACCAATGGAAGGTCTATTTTTAAAAACTCTGCAGTTTTTTTGGTCACTTCTAAAGCTATGTCTCCTCCTCATGAAACCTCTCCAACCGTGGAAGACAGACGCTTATGACCTTTGACCCCCACCAGTGGGACCAATGTGACACTGGTGCATATTTCTCCACTTTCTTGACATTTTGGGAATGAATAAGCTACAGCTGCTGTAACATATTGCCCAAATGACCCTTTAGTGGTCACAACAGAACTATAAACTGTGGACTTCAAAAGCTTTGCAACAACGCAACATTTCAGGTCCATATGTTTTGCATGTTTTTTTCTTATAAATCAGGTCAACACATGAATTTAGAGATCAGTTAGAATTATTCTTTATTCACGTAAATTAATATAGCTACTATTATTTAACAGCAGTGAAGAACTGAAAAGCTTTTTACAGAGCTCCCACCTGAGATCAATCATGACATTAGTTATATAAGCCTCTGCTGTCCATACACACACCTGTGCCACAAGCGAACACACACTGTCAGTGCAGTGCCTTGGATACATAAACAGACCCACACACAAACACATTAGATGTATATGAACACATGAGCTGCCACATGTCCATGGACACGCAAACTATAAACTGTTGATTTGGCCTGTGTAATGACCTATACTCATACAGCATGAGCATATACAGCCTTCTCACTTTCTATTTTACACACACACACACACACTATCAAGTCGTCAGCGTGTCAGTCAGTACTCTGGAAAGGGATGAATGCAGCCTTTGAATCCACAGCAGGCCAACAATATCAACCATTCCAGCTCTAACACAGGTGCTCCTGCTGCTGCTGCTGAATGAGTCAACTGAAATGAATATTTGTGTGCAAATGCAAATATTTGTAGATATATGAGCAAATGTGTGTGTGTTTGTGGGTGTGTGTTCTCTCTACTACACATTACACACACACAGATACAACAGTATAGAAGAATCACAATGACCTGAGAAGCACATGGGTTCAGTTGGAGTTCTGTGATCTGCACCGCTGACTGCACTTTGTCAACAAAGCACACACACAAACTATAGGAATGTATTTTGTTTGAACCCCATTACTATAATTAGGCTTTGTGTATGTGCATGCATTTGTTTCATGACGCTTTGCATGCTTTGTACTCGCACTCTTTGTTCTTGAGGTGAACTGCTGTTCAAGTATAACCAATGTCATGAAAATTTCATACCGAAAACAACGCACACAAAAATGTCTGAATTTTCTTGAGCTCAATCTGGCAAACACAAACATACACACACACACACACACACACACACACGCATAACGTTCTGTTCTCATCTCCTATTAGCTGTTATATGCCTGGCACACACTGTTGTTGAACATAAAGAGGGAGTGCTAAGTGTTTTAAACTCACTACCCTTAATCATTGAAACAATGGCATGTGCATGCCATTGTTTCAGTGTTATTAATCACAGATCATGTGCTCCAGACTTAGAGCTAAGCTGATCAACTCTTAGAGAACAACAAGGTGAAGGGTCAATTCATTTTTAGCTGTCAAATGAGCATGAATTAAAAATGGTTCCTTCAATACAAAACAGATCGATTAGTTAGGGTAGTAACAGTATTCAGCTTTTTCAGTGCAAAAACAAAGCCACTTTTTTAAAAAATTTTATTTAATAGATGGATTGTCAGCGATTTGTGCTATTAGCGGCTGCTGCCAGCAACACAATCCTCTAGTGTTCCATGTCACACAACACGTCTCACACCTCGCGCTGCCTGGTTTTCACTTTGTCAATATAAGGGCAGCATGGTTTCCATCAAGTCTACCGTTTTAAAGCTTTTGTGGTTCACTGGTGTTGTCTAAAAAAAAAAAAATGTGCAAGGGCAAGGTGTGTGTGTGATTGTGGTGTGTTTTTAGCTTTAGTGTAGTTCAGTTATGTGCTCACATGCTGTATGTATATGCACAAAAAGTAAAAGTGTGTGTATGTGTTTGCTTAAGGGATGAATGTGGACGAATCACCAGGTCCAAGTTTGATATAGTTCAGCTTTTTTCCTCCCCGCTTTAGCATCTCTGGGTCTACGTATGTGTTTTTTTAACCAATCTGTTGCCAATAGGAGAAAGGAAAAACCCTGAGCTCTTCATTGCCAGATCATTAACACTGCAACATGAAAGCTCTCTGGGGGACTCTGTGGGTCAACGTTTGGCCCATGTCTTCCTCACCACATAAAATACAAGATATAGTGGATGGGAATGGAGATGGAGGAGCAGGATGTGGGGATGCAGTTTGGGAGTTTGAGGTTTGAGTTATAATTTGATCAGATATTATTTACCCAAAAAGCTGCAGTGCTTTGCTGCTTGACAGCTACAATCTGGTCTGAACGACATGAATTAATGGCTGCAGCACAAATATATGCCTAGAGGAGTGGAAGTCCAGATAGCCAAAGTTTATAATCAAATACACCGAATTTCCACTTCTGTCAGTGCATATGGCCGTTTATGCACTTATCAGTGTGCAGGGCAAAAAAAAAAAAAAAAAAGATGATGTGCCACATTCCTCCATCCAGGGCGGCAATCTCTCACCGCTGCCAGCTCTGCCTTTATCACCTGAGATGAAAGCCAGAGGGGACAGGGAGAGGGAGGCAGATGGGGCAAAGGCATGCAAGGCGGGAGGAGGGGTGGGGTAAGGTGTTTGGTTGAGACAAAGAGAGGGGGAGAGAGAATGATTTTGCTGCTTTGTTGCCTGATCTGGTTCAATCCTGGTGGTGCAGCAATTGAATTCCCATCCAAGCCTTTTCCTTAAGAGGATTTGGGCTCAAGGGAGTCGGCAGGGCTGCAGGACTACAGCGTGAGGGGGAGGAACCCGTAACGTGATGATGGGAGTGATAGAGGAGAAAGACAATGGTGCAGGGAGAAAGACAAAGAGGAAGACTGAGAAGTTGCAGAAGAATAAATATAATCCAGAGAATGAAAATTGAAAAATTCAGCCCTTAGTCAGTGGTATCACTTCTAGCTCAGGATAATGTGTTAGCTATGTAAAGATAGGAAGGGCGCGAAGATGATTAAAGAGGATCATGAAAAAAGTCACACATGTTCTAAGTGTCCGAAAGAGGGAACGTAGATAGGGGAGGAAGGGGACAGTGATGATTTAAGGAATGGATAAACATATGGAATAAAGAGGCAAAGGAGGGATGAGAGGAGCGGCAGGTGGTGATCTCTGATCCCATTATCCAGGGCTAATCCTGACCAGCAATGAGCCTGTTTGTATATGTACTGGCGTACATGTGAGTGTGTTGTTGTTGGCATGAGCCTCACTTAAGCATCAGGTCTATCAGCCGACCTGTAGCCAGATCTGAGGAAAAACAAAACTGCTTAACAAAACAGATTGATTTACAAAATGTGTGAAACAGTTAAACGTGCAGAACACCTTAAAACCATCCTTATTTTTTTAACGCTTTTATTTTTTAACTTACAAAACCCATCTCATAAAACACCTAATGGTGAAAGATATCAATTAAATAGTATGAAAAGTGTAATAATTAAACAAGAAAATTAATACTTCTGTCAAGCCAATGTGGAGATTGGATAATTAGAAGTTACAATCTGCACCATCTATTCAGTCAGACAAATTAGCAAGACTGTGAATCTTGTCAAAAAGGTGTCATGGCTGTCATTTTTTAACAGCATCAATTTGTCTAATTTCCTAACAAGCCATCTCTTTGTCTTCTTTCTCGCCTCCTGTGTCTGCCTGCTCTCCACCCTCACTCACAGAGCAGCAGACTCCCTGCCTGTCAGATGAAAAGAATGCCTTAGCTCGCGTTCATGACACAATAAAACTCAAATGTGCACTTTCCAAGGTCTCAGTAACAGCAGGTATGGTGTGGGGTTTTGGCTGACTCTGACGCTAAGTCCATGACTATTGGCAGCCTTCTGCGTGAGTCCGAAGCGCCGTCACCTACATTGTGGCATTGCACGGGGCTTTATTAATAGTCAGCTAGCCAGTGAATCTGGGTCACTATGCATATATGGTCAAGCGCATGCTGTTCAAATTGGGTGGCAGGAGGCATCTTAAATTACATTTTGTAAGGATTAAAAAAAAATCACACAGATACAGGCTGAAAACAGATTTATATGACGGAACTGTTTCCAGATAATAATGAATAGGGGGTTGAATACAATCTAAACATATAGTAGATCATAGAGCAACTCAGTCTGAACTAAGCACAACAAAGTTAGAGCACTGTGTGTATTATTGCTTTAATGATGGAGTGGAAACATTTGCCATCTGTGTTTTGTTATGTTTGAAGAGGATTTCATCCCCTGTCTGTAATCTAGCCAGGGGCAGCATTTTGCATGATAATGTTGGATGGATGACTGCTGCAGATGTAGATGTGCTGGTCACTACTGTGTTAAACCATGGCAAAAAAAAAAGTCTGTCCAAAGACACTGTAATCCTCCTTTATTTAAACCAAAGGCAAAATGCAATACCAAACACTGGAGAGTAAACATGCCAAGAACTATGGTTTCATGTAAAGTGTGTTTATTAAAAGCCAGGAGCTAACTTCAGTTCATTTTCATATTTACCAATGAACTTTCATCTTGTCAGTCATTCTTTTCCTTAAGTGCCACAGGTGTTAAAAACATGCTTTGCATCCTCCTGTCAGGTGACGCTCTGAGCGTGAGTTCATACTGCATATTTCAAAGATCACCACCAAGCACTGTTGAAACATAAATGAGAAAAATCCACAGTTCTACATTTCGGCCCAAAGTTTTGAGTTTATGTGACATTTCAGCAGCCTGAGTTAAACAACCCAATTAAGGGTCTTTCCAAGTTACAGTCTATTTAGGACAAATCTGACTGTTTGTTTCCCTAGACAGTATCTAGTGAGGGGTGTTGAAGGCACAGAAGCTTTGAAACTGAAGACTGCTGGAGCATCATATTAGTTTCAGTTGAACTTTGAAGTGTATTTTTAAACAAAAAAGACAACTCTGGATTTTGTTCCCCATCCCTTGCATCAAAATGGATTTAAAAATAGATCTATTAAGGGCTCATATGTACACGAGGAATGATTAAAGCAAACCAAACAAAACATCCATTTGGAGACAGACCTAAAAGATCATGGATCTATCCTTTCATCATTAAGAGCCTTCAATCCTTATTGGAGGTAGGTAGAGAAAAGAAAAGAAGACAGCAAATTCACAAGATGGAAATTGTGAAGATAAATAAAAGTCAGCTCTCAATTGGGTCCAGAATTCTCAGTGACAATGAGTGGATGCAACGTGGGCTAAGCATGACTCATGTAATTGCACATTAATGACAGTCTAATTATGGGTACATGAGCTAAGATGCATGCAGTGAAGAAAGAGTTTGCGGTCCACAACCACACAGGTTCTCTCATCTCCAGTCTCAGTCGATACAAAAAATTTTGGAGGAGGAATACTAAAATATCTGAAGGAAGAATTCTTTTCAACACACAGTAATGTTTTCTTGGCATCATTACTGAGGTGCAGGTTTAATTCTCGCAGGAAGTTTAAAGTACTGTAAGGCCCACCAACATAGATCTTATGAGCCAAATGCGGAGGCTGATTATTGCACTGTTAATGTGTACCCATAAACCTGCTGAACCCTGTAAAACCAGGATTATATACAATACAGTCGCTGTCATTTCATTTGTAGTTAAAGCAGTGATTGCATTGTCACACCAGTGCGCCTTGAACATATGCAAATCCTCACGTTCCTGCTGAGAGCATGAAGCCACAGCCCTCTGTGACACTGGTACCTGTGAGGATTAACAGTGTTAGAAAGTCACCTGAGGTTAAGTTAGCACATGCAGAAGATTAGCCTGCTGTGGCTTGAGAGCACTTCAGCCCCTCTTAGCAGTGTAGTCCAAACCAAATCAAACTTGGCGTGCACATACCAGCACCCTCACTGCAGCTCAACGTCTGTTCAGTTAAGTGTGTCACTGCGAGCTTAACTCATTCGGTAGAGGCAGGGCAAACCAAAATGACGCGCTGGTTAATCCAGAAATTGATTTGCAGGAAGATCATTTGGAAGAATTACTGGTAAAAATTCCAACCATTGGTATGTTTGAGTTTCTCAAATGTGAAGACTTGCTGGTTTTCATTGCCATATGTCATAAATTTAGTTCAGTTTCTGGTTGCAACATAAGCAATCTGAAGAAGAAAAGGATAAACTATGATGGCCAGTTTTACCTTTGTTAGTAAAAAAGTAATGCAGATCATAGCCCACAAATCTTTAAGGAAAGTAAGTGAATATATTCTCAAACTAACATCATTCTAATGCTGGCCAGTGGAAATTGGTGTTTACATGCAGCAGCAATCTAGACAAAACTTCCCCTAGTTCATAAACCAGCCATTTCTCCACTGTCAAATAACAGCTGTGATTTTTTTTGGTACTTGATCCCTAAGGCAGCCCGTACTCTCCAATCACGCACAGAGGAAGTCCTTGTAATGCACATCTGTGTGCGTTTCTCTTTGTGTATATGAGTGATGTTTGACAGGAACACCGCAACTCCGTCCACTCAGTTCCGGCGCAAAACAAACTGGTCCACAACAAAAGAAAAATGCTTCCATGTTTTACATATGCAGGCCAGCTGCTTGACGCAAAATACATCTTCTTCTCTTATCACCCAAACAACACAGAGCCCACAAGTGAGATCAGAAATATGAGTAAAAACTCACATCTTTCCTGGGTGCCTTACATGTTCCACTTCGGCTTTGATTAGAACACAACTGGAAAGACTTGCTGCTTTTCATATTCTGTTTAAGTAAAGAGACATCACACTAACACTTGAAAGGATGAGGTGTTAATCCCAAATGCAGTAACAAATAATCTTGTTTTGCCCTTCTTGGTGATAATTTGTGAATCTTTTTTGAGTCTTTTTTTAAATTATTATTATTATCATCATTATTTATTTAATGTGGTGTTTGCTCAGGCTTATATTTGAAAAGGATGAGGTGAAATTCTTATTCATGCTCCGTTTTCTGTAAATAATTGAATTCTGGCACCAAAATAGGCCCAGTACTTCTCAACTGCATTTTCAATCTTTAATGACGTCTGTGGAAGAAAAAGATGTGACTTTCAAAGTGTGCCAGTTTATCAAGGCAGAAAACACACTTTCAACTGAGAGAACACACAATTAGCAAGAGTCAGATCTTCCATACCTCTTTCACAAATTTTTTTTTTTGTGCTCTCTATTTTGGATGGAGGACAGAGATCACTAAGAAAACTCCTGAAGCTAAAAATGGCTTTTAATGTATCTGCCAAACCTCTGCTCCCTTGCTCACCATATGGCCTTTCTCCATTCTTTCCCTGTGCTGTAATTCTGCAGGAATGTGTGGTTTCTGAAACTTGCAGTCTGGTTTTCCTGAAAGCTTCTGAAAGATGCTGGCTGACTGATGCTCCACCCTGTGCTCCAAGTCTTACTGTAGCAACTTGCAACTGATGGGCTGAGGATACAGAGGTCCCAAGAGAGACATTAATGAGTGGTTTTAAGGAAGGAAAAAAAAAATGAAGTTATGATACAGACTTTCAGCTCATGTTCAACTCAAAGAGATGGTATCTGCACGCAAAAAGTTTAAAAACAATCTCTCAAGTAAAAACAAAGCGAGACATGTTGTGAAAGCTGGGAGGCAGAGGTTGTGGTGATACTTCCCACAGTAAAGAAGAGCCACTATCAAAAACCCACCAGACAGCAGATGTTTCCAGTAGCTTTTGCACTGCAGGTCTAAGATAACTTGTCATAAAGTCTCTTGTGGTCATTAAGTCACACTAAACGAAAGCAGAAGCAGCAACAGCACACAGTCATCCTCAAAAATCTCTAAGAGACCCTTTAGAGCTGTGCATTGTTTCAGTGAATGTGGAGGCTGTGTCTGTGACTGCTGTGTTGAGAGGAGTGGAGGTCATTTGATGCGTTGTGTTGACAAGGGGGCAGCACAATGTAACCACACACTGCTGAAAACGAATCTTGAAAGCAAGGCAGAGTAAATGCAGTAAGTAAAGTAAATGCAAATGTTGATATAACAAGTGGTGTATTTCTATCATCGTAGACCAAAAGTAGCCATGAAGGCTTGTAATTATATGTGAAAAAGACCTCTTTGGTTGTAGACTAAAGATAAACCAGCACTAACTTTCAGGATGTTAAAGATCAGTGAAGCAGCGAGATATTGAAATATTGTGTTGTTTTGGTAGACCTTTCCTTCCTGTTGAGCATCCATGTAAGTTCCTCCAGGCACCTAGTTTGTCTTTCCAAGCTCAAGCTAAGTTATTTTTTGACAGTTGATAAAAGCAGACTGCTTTCACAGACTTAGTAGTTCTTTCCATGATCAATTAAGTGATTCTGATGAGTAAAATTGGTGGGTGATGATTCTGAAATGGAAACTAGCTGCAAGATGCAAATGCACTCAACTTCATTTGCAAAATCTTCCCTTAAATTTGCCTACGTTCAACACTGTGACTGGAATTTGATACCTACGACGCTGCAGCTTAGAGAACATTACTTAGTTCTACCTGCTGTAACAATTAAAAAAGTGTGGTGTGATGCAGCCCTAATATTAATCCAATTATGAACACATGACCGCAAGATAAATTAAGCTTTCCTTCCCTTAAAGTTTTCTTGTAAACAAACAAACATGTTAGGTTTACATTCACCATTTTTTGGGGGGTTCTCTTGAGTTCTAACAAACAATTTGTATGGATTTCCTCGCTTGTCATAAAAAAAAATGAGGAAAGCGGATTACCCCCACACATCCCCACAGGATACCTTTACATTTGATTTCAACAGAGAAAATTAAGAATCATTGCTCCTGCATTTGCTTTAATACCATTTAAAGGCTTAACTGAAGAGTACTGCTGGGAAGGGATACAATCACTTAAGTTTAGCTAAAAAGTTATAGAGCTTAGAGCTTAAAACTTCTGTAGATCCCTCATTCTCTTTGTACCCACTATTTAATTCTTTGTCATGAATCTGGAAAATCCCTACACAGACGGCACTGGAAAGCCAGTTGGCTCAAGCGTTTGCTGGCTCCACAGACAAAAAGGATATCCTCCTGAAGCTGGAGGGTAGCGCCCATGCAGCCATTTCTCTCAGCCACCCAATCACTTGGTAAAACAAATTATCATCATCAAACTAATCAAGCTTTGCACTCTGCCTGGCTGCCTACATTACACCATGAAAATCATTTTAACCGATGCAGGGAAACGACGCGAATTAAAAGTCAAGCAGTGACCTTGGCTGATGACGCTGTCAAAAGGGCTTAGCTTTGGGGTTGGTGGGGCCGCTTGGAAGTAAGACAGAGCGAGAGAGAGAAAACCAAAGAAGGAGAGACAGAGTGTCGGATAGGATAACATAAAAGCTGCTTCACAGTTTGCCAGCTGTTAACACAAAAGTAATAATGTCCTCAGAAGTTTTAGCTGTGTTCAGTGTTAAAACATCCATGCCCTAAAGCCCAGTAAAGCTTGCCACGTCAAAACGGTCAACTGTACAAAGCTAGACTTCCAGTAAAGAGGTGAAAAGGTCAACCGCGGACAGGACACATTTTGACTCGCAGCTTCTGTTTGTTTAGGGATCTCTGCATGAAATTTTCCACCCATCAAGAGCTGTGCTGTGTGGTCGCGCCCAAAAAAGAGAGCACCGGCAATGAGCATGTCAGCGGTATTTGCATTTAAAATCTAAATGGATTCCATCTGACACAGTTCCTCTGGTCTAAAGCCTCTCTGGACTGAATAATAAACCCAATCCCTCGGCGTAATGGAGGACTGACTGCTTGGGTGCTGAATGCCGCGTGGTGCCCTGCTGAAAAGGTTTACAGTCAGTGCTGAGAACACAGATGGCTGTTAACAGAATGCATTAGTAAAGATTAACTCGCCTGGTAAAATCGCCAAATTAATGGCTCTGATCATGTCGACCTCCACAGCAGAGGGGCACCATGAGGTATGAGAAGATCTGAGCTGAAATTCATTGTATACGTCATACTTACCACTTGCAATTTTAAGGACATCAAAACATTATATAATGGTGAATATCCACGGGAATAACAAAGAGCAGTCTAGATGTTGATAAAGATCTTTGAGATGAACAAAAATGCCGTATATTTGATGGTTTAAGCTTGTGCTTAAGCGATGTTAAGCTCTGGCGCTTTTCTTCGTCTCGTGTGTGTAACATAAATATTTTGGGATTTTAGACTGTTGGGCAGCCATTTGAGGATTTCATTCTGTGAGGGCATTTCTTCCCCATGTTCTGTCATTTTATGCTTTAATTGAGAAAATAATGGTTTTAACCCAAAGGGAAAAAAATAAATAAATCAAGACTAGTAATGAGGATCCTACCAAATAGCACAGTTAAAAGATAATACTATGTAACTTTTTAAAAATAGAAATAACATAAACTCTTACAAATACAGTTTGTTCATGAGCAGTAAAACACTCTCAGTTTACACACTTGTTTTGCTACCATACCCTCAGTTCCTTTGGTATGGTACGTATGTAACGTCAGCTAACAAACTAAATAAATACTGTTAAGAAAATGCAATAAAGTCTGCTAAGCTTTTCAGTTCCTTTTTGCCCATTATATTAGTTAACTAAATTATCTTGTCTCGTGGTCTGCTCACCAGCCTTTTCAATCACTTCTCTGTCACTTGATTGTTATGTCAAAGTTATGCTGCTTTACTATGCTTAAACTATCATGTTAAAAAATTAAACAATACAGAAAATATATATATATTTATGTGTATTCTTGGGTGACCAATAAATTTAGTTTTATAAATGTACCTAGATGCTCTTTCCAAAGCAGGACAGCAGATTCAGATTTGAGCAAAAACACACAGAAGAACTGGATGGAGGGGGGGCAATGCTGATAAACATGCCACTCTGTTGGGTTTAGCTGTCCAAACATTTGTGTCACACAGGATGTGATTTAATGTTTAAAGTCTGTTGAAAATCTCCATAGTATTTATACTGGTACAAAAACGAGGTGGCAGGCAGCAGAAAAGAACAAAGGAATAGAAATATCACATAGTCCATAGAGATTATGGCTCCATTCATAGCAGGAGCTGTGTTGACAGGTGTTACTTTTTCCAATTCAAAATCATTAGGGGAAAGAAAAAGAACAAAGATTAATGTAGCTAAACCACATTAAGGACTAGAGATTAGTTTCAGACTTGGTGCTTGGTGTAAAAAGGCTTTCAGTGTGATCCTCAGTAGCAAATGAAACTGAACTGCCCAAGTATTTATCTATTGATTTATTTTATTTTTTGTACCCCTGTTTAGCTCATTCATGAGTCACTGTCTGGACCAGCTGAATGATGTGGTCACAGTTTAGCCTTTCACAAATCGGATGTCTGCGTGACAGTACACAGGAACATCTGGATGCAGATCTTGTGGCCTTAACACAACCGTTCCTCCAAACCAAAATAAGGAAGTGAGGCAAGTCGACAGGAGGCATCGCCTTTGAAATCAAACTGGGAATAAAAACTACGATGTGAATATACGGGCAGTGACTCGAACATTTCGTGTTTGCTAGATATATGTGGGGTGTTGGAAACAGATGCGAGTTTTTGTAGGCATGGAAAAACTGGCTTATTATTAAATTACAGGTTGTGTGCTCAAAAGGAAATTATTAAAAGCTGAAAGTATTGCAGAGTCTATTGAGAACACCGCATGGAGACAGACAGGCAGGAAAGGAAATACATCTACCTCCTGTTTTTTTTTTTTTTTGTTGTTTGTTTTTGTTCTCACATCTCAATGATGAATATTCATGAACATGTAATTGGAGCCTTTTAAGTCACTGCTTTTCACTAAAATGAGATGAGTTTACACACCAGCATGCATTTAGAGGAAAAAGTGGCAGTGCTATGTGGGTAGTTGACTAATGAATTTCCCTCTGCAGCTCATCTGCATTCCCAAACACCCTCTGGAATCGCTGAATTTTCTCATGAAGACGGCTTGAAAATTAAGTGACTGCGCGGAGTGTAATTTGCAAGTCGGTGATACACCCTGCATTGAAAGCCTGATTTAGGCGCTTTAGCTCATTCACAGCCATTTTGACGAGACGGAGGGGGGAAATAATGGAAACAACAGACATCACAAGTACATTTCTTCGCTTGGAAGAATGCCAGCACAGATATCAATTTGGCGCCTTTTAGAGACGATAAAGCACGCTCGTAAACATGAGCGAGCACAGATGTGTTAAATGTGCCTTGCCATTTTCCACAGAACTCTTGGGAAGTTAGACTGAAGGAAAAGAAGAAGAAAAAAAAACCTAGCTGACATCATTGCTTCAAATATCCGCCAGTTTTTGGATAATTCACAGATGGAACCAATTTTTGTCGCTCGAGTCATTGTCTAATCAGCAGAACAAAGACAGTTTCATGAGTAGCATTTGATTTCACGTCATTCTTTAACAAGCAAACCAACAAAGTTTTAACTGACCGCAATCCACAGCAATGACATTAAATCCAGCTATAAAGGAAAAAAACTGTGCAGCAGGGCATGAAGATTTTCATATTCAAAATAGCTTGCATCGCCTATGATTTTTATGTGCTTTGACTTCTCTGTACACTATAAATTATTTAACACCACCCACACAGTAAAGTACACTCTGCTTAACTACTTCGTACGACGCGTCATTCAAACTGCGAAAATTGCACGCTCTCCTCACAGGCAACTGATGTTGTTGCACTCACAAAAACTGAGAAGAATCAAATGTGCAAAACAAAAACAGTATGAGAGAGACTGGCGTGTTTCCTTGGTCACGCATACCTGGGCTATCCCAGCATGAAATAGGTGTAAACTTTCAGAAAGTTACAGATTTTCAGGCTTTCCTCCGATTTCCATTTTATTTTCATTTATTCATTCATTGTGTTGTATTTATATTTTTATTTTAACTCTGTTAAAACTCTAGCAAAGTGTTTAACACTTTGCTAGAGTGATTACAGGGTAACTATATGTATAGTTTGAGGTTAGTGTATAAGATTTATAGACACCACAGCATATAATCAGCCCTTTGAACTCAGAAATGCTGCTGTTCATCAATGCACAGATGCACAAAGTAAAAGTAAAAAAAACCAACAATGAATAGATCCAAGTACTTCGGAACTGTCTTTGTTTTTCATTATAATGAGCTGAATATTTTGAATTTTTGACTGTTGTCCTGAAGAAAACAATTTAAAAATAGAAAACTTTCTGAGAACTGACTGATAATGGCAGGAAAACATAAAAAAAACTATAATTGTTTGATAAAAGGAAGCTACATTTATTCAAGTGCATTTTTATAATACATAAAGAAGAAAGTCCAATGTATGCTTGACTCCTAAATTCTAACAAAGTATTCACAAAGTAGACCAGTGAAGTTGTCACACACCAAATACCACTTACTGGCACTCTGTTTACCACATGGGTCTGTCTCCATCATTTCACCCCCTGCCAAGTTAGGCACTTTTCACACCTCACACAGCAAAGCACCGGGCAGGCCCCCCCACCGCCTTAGCCTGGGAAAACCTGCACACCAAAAGGGAAGAAGAGTTCACACTCTTCCCCCACTCATTTTCCTACATGTCTCTCTTCTTTTTCCTCCAACAGACTGAAACTGGAAGGCAGCAGGCAGTTAAAAACAAAACAAAAAAAAGACTGAGAGAAAGAAAAGAAAGAACAAAAACAGACATCCTGACACAGGGTTTTCAACTTTTCTCTTTGTCACAACCACAACCCCCTTCCACCACAGTCTTGCCAAGGAAGTTTCCATTTGCGAAGCAAATTAAACTGAAGAAAAATGGGAAGAGGAGGGTGGGAACAGAGGAAAGAGTAGACAAAGAGTAGTCTTCCAGGTCTACTGTGTCTAAATATTTTCATCCAGACTGCCACATGCACACACAGGATTTGTTGTCTACTACCGCAGCCTGTGATAAGTCTGCTAGCCAAGATGGCCGTGGCCCAATATAAACCAGCGCCGCCATCACTGGTTTTCACTGCAGCCACATCTCCTAAATGTGTTTTTTCCTCTGCCTCGGCGGCTGGGACGGCTGTGTATTTTAAACATGTGGCTGTAGACTCATACACACACACGGCCATAGTGCATGGATGCATACCAGCACACACAAACACAAGCGCAGTCAACAGTTTGACTATTTGTAAGTCTTCACTAGTATGCACAAGTTCCTGCCAAAGCACAAGCCTCCTCTAATTCGTCAACAAAAGAGAGGAGGATGAGGAGGAGGAGAAGGGGTTGGAGGGGGGTCAGGTTCTTTTAAATACACATACGTCCCGCAGATGTTAGCAAATTCAATGACAGGCAGTCACATCTCAAAGGAAGGGGAAGGGGGAAAATGGGGTGCATTTTGTGTAAAATAAAAAAAAAAAAAAAGGAAAATATATTCTTTCCTTTCATTCTTTCCAGTTGCCTGAGAGGAAATACTGTGCTGCTGTTCTGTAATCCAGTGTGGTAATGACAGGCAGCATCTTGACCATGCTGGCAGAGAGATTTGGCAGGAGGAGGGGAGGCTATGTAGAGAGGGACGGGGGAGGCATGACACAATGTGTGCTAACGTGTGTTTATCTGCTTGTATGCGTGTGCCTGCGTGGTGACAAAACAAGAGTTCATGCGTGGACACAGATGGATTCAGGGAAAATGAGAGGGTGTGTGTGTGTGGGGGGGGCTTTGAGTGGTCCAGCAGCCCCTGCCTTCTGTGGAGTCCATTAGCGATTGCATAATGCTAGACAGACAGGGACAGAGTAAATGTACCCCCTAAAGGGTCGGACACTACCACAGAGGTAGGTTGCTCCACAGAGTAAGAAACTCTGTGTTCCTGTGTCTGTCGGTGGCTGATTTGTTGAAAATAAATAAAAGCAAAAAGAAAGAAAGTGGCAGCTTTTTCACAGTCAAAGTAACTAACTGGCAGTTGCATGCAAGAGAGCTGCTTCAGGTCCTCAGTTTGAGGAATTCAATGTTAATGCAAAATAAAAGAGCATCATTAAATATACAGCAGGAGAAGCTGCAGCCACAGCAAAGCATATGGCCTCTGCTTCTGTGTGGCACTACATAATTTTATTTTTCTGCACTATCATTGACCTTGTATACTTATATTACAATGTTGATTTGGTCTTTTTTATCCCTGTGTTTATTCTTTGCTATGTTGCTTCCTGTTAAAAGAATCACAGAAAGGAGGGGAAATATTTTGCCCACACACTACAGACTGGCTTTTTACTTATTCATCATGAATGGCATTCGAAATGAAGAGTTTTAAGATGAATGAAACACGTTGCTTTCTTTTAACACCAGAAAAATGAAAGAAAATTTCCCTCGTACACATCTGAAAGCTCGGTGCTGTGCAACAAAATGGGCTGTGTTGAATTCAGTTCAGTAGCCTTCGAAAGGGTGTCATGAGGGTAAAAGAAAAAAAAAAACCAAAACACTGAGTGCAGTGCAAAGGGACATTCATTCAGGATACGCAAGATCTTCATATCAATCTAACCAATAGGAATTAGTGTTAGGGTTATGTATTCTTTTCAGGAAGTGTTAGTTTTCTACAAATACGAATTAGATGGCCTTAAATTGAAAGGAAGAGCAGCGCGTTGTTCATTTCAGTACCACCAAAACAGCAGTTACAGAACTAGCATTCAAGCCAGGAAATGAAACTCGACTAGCACCATGGGATCAAGATAATACATCCCCTGATAATACATAGCCTGCACCTTTCCCTCTCCATTCTAAAAAAGGCTTCAAAAGGCTTCAAATTTAAGCCTTGTATTTGATGCTTTGGCCTTTTAACCCTTGAAATTATTTTGTCTTAGGGTGTATTTTCTTTTGAACCACTTGATGACAGTGTATCATAAAATGCTGACCTTACTTGCCCTTTTGAGGAAAGACTAAGACAGCTTTCTTCCTGCATTGCCCAAAAGAATGGTGTCAGTCCCCTGCAACAGCCTGTGAAAAATATTAGAAGATATGTGTAATCACTCTTGGACAGATATATTCCATTTAATGCTGAATATCTGCTGTTTCCTCCATCCTGACGTTTCCCTTTCCCCCTCAGGTTTTTCTCATCCAGCCTTGGAAGCTTGCAGGAAAACCAGCCTCCACCTCTCCTTTTGTCTCTCTTTCTGAGGCGATTCCTTTGAGTCCAGCATCAGTACGAGACAGCACCCAGAACCCCCCTCCTGTAAATCCCAGATGTACGGGGAGTTGAACAACACCCATGTTTCCCACCAAAACATGACACAAATTACAGACCACAACATCTGGTGAGTGGCGTGCACCGAAATACGGCAGGGCGGGCTGGTTAATACAGTCTAGCTTAGCCCAGGCAGACGCTTCCTCCTCCCTCACTAAAGTTCTTGGAAGCAGAGGAGTGGAAAACGTTACAAAGGCCGTCTGAGGAAAGAGCGGCGGGAGAGAGAGGACCGCTACAGCTCCATTTTCGCTAAGCTGACATCATCTAATGTGTGATATGATAACAACACAGCATTACCACCGTGCCTTGTATTGTACAAAGCAGTATTCCAGCAGAACAGAACAGAACAGAAGCAAAACAAAACACAAAAGTCAAAGGAGCATAAAGAGTATCTAGACAAAAGCACAATCATTACATACGACATGACCTTATAGGATTATAGGCGACAAAACAAAAGTTGGCTTGGTGATGACATTTTCCAGAGCCAGGGGCAGCTCGAACTTTCCAAAAGCCATTGAGTATTATCCTGCACTCCTGACATGATGGGGTAATTAAAACACAGCCAGATGTGCCTACAGCGGGCTATCAACTGCTGGTCACCACCGGCGCTAATATTGAGAATCGATATCACGTGTCAGGTTCCACTGGGGCCTTCAGGGGACACATATAAAGGGAAGGAAGATATTGATCAGGTGAAAGTGTGTGCGTGAGTGTTTGTGTGTGTCTTTGTCAGTCATAAACCACTTCACATTTTGCCTAGATAAGTCATGGGATGTCATACATTTGGTGACCACTAAATATAACTATGTACATTGTACTGCAATCAAACTTAATTTTGTAAAAGATGGTACCTTTGGGAAACTTTTAGCTGCTGATACTGTGTCAGATGTCAATAGTCTGTTCGACGCTACAGGTATTTCAGAGGCTGTCATTTGTAGTACCTTATCCGCCTTTTGTTTGCGGAGCCATTGGAGACCTTTAGTGTTGTGTACAGCTACACAGCCTTGGTGTAGAAAAATCGTAGAGAACATTTTAAAAGATGTACTCGGGTTGACCTCATGCAAAACAATGAGTCATTAAAACAATATTGTCTGAATCAGCTAATTGGACAAGCGGCTCCAACAGAAGAGGCACTGCGCCAAGCGACAAGTCACAACCCACAGAGAAACAACAGGAGGGACAATAATGACAGGGGCTGCACATGAAAGTGCCAAAATCTGTCATTCCAACAACCCGGCCAATTTGCAGGGTGACGCACTCTCAGTTCGACGGGCACCACACTGACTGAAGCCGAAGCTGGTTAAAGGAAACAATAGGGACAAGCACTGTATGAGTTTTGAAACCAAACTGCTTTTCACAATAAGAGGGGCGAAAGGGGAAAAAGTGCAGAATGAAAGCTGGGGAAACATGGGAGCCCTGTTCATTTTTTGTCCCAATAATTCAGCACCTGCCACCAGAAGGGACGCTGAACAAAGATTTATCTTTCTAATAAGCTCTGCAAGAACCTGCATAGCTGTCAAAGGAATCAACATCTTAACAACAAACAATCAGTAGATTTACAGCTACGATTCTCCTGTAGATTTCATCCGTGCTCGGTGATCATAGCCTTTATCTCAGATGCCATCCCTGTATTTCCATGTGAATTTTCTCTTGAAAGCATACCAGGCTATGCAGTTAATTCACAATCTATTGTACTAAAGGTATAAGAGCAACAAATAGAAACATGTCAATGATGTGTTTAGTTTAAAAGAGCAGCTCCATTTTACCAGAAAATGAGAAACGGAACCTCTGGAGCAGTAATGAAAGAGGCACATCGACCTCTACAGCATCTTTGAGAGGATGCCAAGTATATTTTAGTGTCTTCAATGATCTAAAGACGTGTGTTGTTGTTGTGGAAGTCTCCTACAAAGTGGAAACGCAAAAACGCAGAGATTCAATTAAAATTAACAACCAGCGTCCCAACTACCGTGAAAAACCCATTTATGACTCAATTACAGCAGCGATAACAGAGAAAGATGGGCAAAAATCTGCACACACACAAAAATATAAATAAAATAAAATATAAATCTCCGTGGGGGGTCTGTGGAAACAAACAGCTCCCCCAGCAGCAGCAGCAGTACGTGGACCCAAGTTGCCTCTATCCCTCCACCTCCACCAGCGGAGCTCTGGAAGTTTGCTCTCCACAAAAACTCACCCTTTGCCCGGAGAGGACGGCGGCCAGCCCGAGGGTCAAAATTATCCAAACGTTCCTCATTATTCCTCTTTATGAAGCGGAAACACGTTGTTGCGAACGAAATGTCAAATCTTTCCCGTCTTCCTCTTCTTCTTGTCTCCCTTTCTCTCTCTGTCTCTCTCTCAGGACTGCAATCCCACCGGATACGTGTTGCGTTTTTGGTTATTCCTCCCCCCTTCTCTCTCTCTGTCTCTCTCTCTCTCTCTCCCCCCCTCTCTCTCTCCCCCCCTCTCTCTCTCCCTCTCACCCTCTCTCTCTCTCTATCTGTCCACTTTTTTTTTATTTCTGTTTTCTTCTTCTTTTTCTGTATAAATTTGACAGAAAAGAAAAAAATAATAGTCACACGAGCGAGCGCGGCTTTAACCGCAAACTACACCGCGCGCCTCCGTCTCGTGTCGCTTAGTCTAAGCGAAAATACTCACGAGACACCTCGCTCGCTCTCTCTCTCTCTCTCTCCCTTGCTTAAAAAACTAACGAGGATAAAGTGGAGGAGCACGCGCACGGAGCCCCCGTGTGTGCGTGCGCGAGGGCGCGCGCTCTTCTTTCGAACCAAGTCACCGCGAGAACTTGCGGCAAAGTCGCTTCTCAAAGCGGAGGACTTAATTAGCAAACAGCTCAATAACAACAACAACAACTAAACAATTAGGCCGTTTATCGACGCGCCGATAATTTTTTTAAATAGGTATCAATATTGATTATGGTTTTCCCAGCGCGGGAAGTCGGATAACAGGGTCGCGTGGAGAAAAGCCTCAAGGCTGATTGAGGTATTTATCTCCACGCGGAGATAACGATCATTAATTGAGCCATAACGAGGATTCCCGCAATTTTCATTCAGCCGCTCCTTTAAATCACAATCATGCTTCATTGTGTCCATGATGGGAGCGATGATATTTATTTAGCACAGCTGCATCTCTGTGTGTAACTAAACCAATAGGCCATTATTTATAGACTCTCCGGGCAAAGCATGCAGGGTTATTATTATTATTATTATTATTATTATTTTATTTTATTTGTAGGAAAGAAAGTGCACCCAACAGAGATGGAATCAAACATCGAAAGGAGTTAACATCAGTTCTCGGCTGTCGGATTCCCCCAGTGCACTTCAACCATTTTAGGGGGAGGTCGCACCCTTCTTCTTCTCCTTTCGGCTTTTCCCTTCAGGGGTCGCCACAGCGAATCAGTTGCCTCCATCTAAGCCTGTCTTCTGCATCCTCTTCTCTCACGCCAACCACCTTCATGTCCTCTTTCACTACATCTATAAACCTCCTCTTAGGTCTTCCTCTAGGCCTCCTGCCTGGCAGTTCAAAACTCAGCATCCTTCTACCAATATATTCACTATCTCTCCTCTGGACATGTCCGAACCATCTCAGTCTGGCCTCTCTGACTTTATCTCCAAAACCTCTAACATGTGCTGTCCCTCTGATGTACTCATTCCTGACCCTATCCAACCTGGTCACTCCCAAAGAGAACCTCAGCATCTTCATCTCTGCTACCTCCAGCTCTGCCTCCTGTCTTTTCCTCAGTGACACTGTCTCTAGACCAAACAACATCGCTGGTCTCACCACAGTTTTGTACACCTTTCCTTTCATCTTAGCTGAAACTCTCCTATCACACATCACACCTGACACTTTTCTCCACCCGTTCCAGCCTGCCTGCACACGCTTCTTCACCTCTTTTCCACACTCTCCATTGCACTGGACTGTTGACCCTAAGTACTTAAAATCCTCCACCTTCTTTATCTCTTCTCCCTGTAACCTCACTCTTCCACTTGGGTCCCTCTCATTCACACACATATACTCTGTCTTGCTGCGGCTAACCTTCATTCCTCTCCTTTCCAGGGCAAACCTCCACCACTCTAGCTTCTCCTCCACCTGTTCCCTGCTCTCACTACAGATCACAATGTCATCTGCAAACATCATAGTCCATGGAGATTCCTGTCTAACCTCGTCTGTCAGCCTGTCCATCACCATAGCAAACAAGAAGGGGCTCAGAGCTGATCCCTGATGCAGTCCCACCTCCACCTTGAACTCCTCTGTCACACCTGCAGCACACCTCACCACTGTCTTACAGTCCTCATACATGTCCTGCACCGCTCTAACATACTTCTCTGCCACTCCAGACTTCCTCATACAATACCACAGTTCCTCTCTGGGCACCCTGTCATAAGCTTTCTCCAGATCTACAAAGATACAATGCAGCTCCGTCTGACCTTCTCTGTACTTCTCTATCAACATCCTCAAAGCAAATACTGCATCTGTAGTACTATTTTTTGGCATGAAACCATGCTGCTGCTCACAAATGCTCACTTCTGCCCTTAGTCTAGCTTCAACTACTCTTTCCCATAACTTCATTGTATGGCTCATCAGCTTTATTCCTCTGTAGTTGCTACAACTCTGTACATCTCCCTTGTTCTTAAAAATGGGCACCAGCACACTTCTCCTCCATTCCTCAGGCATCTTCTCACTATCTAAGGTCCTGTTGAACAACCCAGTCAGAAACTCTACTGCTACCTCTCCTAGACACTTCCAGACCTCCACAGGTATGTCATCAGGACCAAGTGCTTTTCCACTCTTCATCCTCTTCAGTGCCCTCCTCACTTCATCCTTACTAATCTTTGCTACTTCCTGGTCCACAACAGTCACCTCTTCTACTCTTCGTTCTCTCTCATTTTCCTCATTCATTAGTTCTTCAAAGTACTCTTTCCATCTTCCCATCACGCTATTGGCATCTGTCAATACACTTTCATCTCTATCCTTAATCACCCTAACCGCCTGCACGTCCTTCCCATCTCTGTCTCTCTGCCTTGCCAACCTGTATAGACCAACCTGAGACTCTACCTTTCCCTGTCATAGTTCCAACATTCAAAGTCCCTACTCTCAGTCCTAGACTCTTGGCGTTCCTTTTCTCTCTCTTCCTACGAACACACCTTCCTCCTCTCCTTCTTCGACTTCTTCGACGAACAGTAGTCCAATTTCCACCGGTACCCTGTACGTGAACAGCACCGATGGCGGTCGTTGTTAACCCGGGCCTCGACCGATCCGGTATGGAAGTCATTGATTCGATTCCCATGTTTGATTTGGCAAAAGTTTTACGTCGGATGCCCTTCCTGACACAACCCTCTGTATTTATCCGGGCTTGGGACCGGCACAATAAGGCACTGGCTTGTACCCCCTTGCGGCTACATTAGGGGGAGGTCGCACCCTGCTGGTAGAAATTAATAACAACCCCCCCTTACATCGTATTATCAATAACAAGACCTGCTTGAAAATAGTCTTGCATCTGCAAACTTAGTTTTGTAGATTTATAGATTTAAGATTCTACCTAAAAACTCTTATTGTCCTTGTGTGCATCAATCCATCTTTAGTGTCTCGTTTTGTTTTGGTTTTGGGTTTTATTTACTCCAAAATATATGAAACAAATGCGTTTCGTTTTAGTTGTGGACTACATTATAATGAAAAGCTTTCCACCTCAAATCTACCACTTTGCAGTCAAATTCCCAGTTCACCAAAAGAATACAAAACACTGGAGACAGTTTTTTTCCACCAGAGAATCAATAATTTCACCCAATAATAGCCCATCAATATTAATAAATAATTAACAATGGCACTATCTTGGACACATAATTTGCAAATGACCTCCTCACCTACAAAGGTAACTACTTTGAGATTGTTGCTTCAGTCAGTGCAGACAGAAGAATTGGACATGTAACAGCAACAGTGATGGAGGTAATAATGCATTATAGGTTATACAAAAAAAACAAAAATATCCACAATGATTTGGATAAAATGTGAAGATACTTCGCCTGTCTTGGTGCTGGAGTATACATTTTAAATTCTGCTCTAAGTGCAAACAGTATGTTGAGTTTAACCACAGTATTTCATTCTTGACATGGTTTCACCAATGAATCTTTGATGATGAAGATGAAGGAAAACTGAGTCACAGACAAATTAGAGAGCTTGGTTACCACTGCTGGATCTCCCATTTTGGAAACACAACAATAACACAAATATGGAGAGTATAGCTGAGTTTGATGACAGCTGAACAGGGACATTTCTACACTATGTGCGCAGCAAATCCTTATTGATCGGCATCTTTCTTGAGATCTTACTTGTATTCGATATCAGTGAGGCTTTAATTTGAAACTAAGAGAATCGCAGCTTTTTAAACGGCATTTTAATATAACCTCATTTTGACTTGTCCTCCAGCGAGTTGTGATTTTCACAGCAATCAATGGATGATGACCCTGACTGATATGTTGGTTTAGTCCCATTTTAAAAGCCTTGATGGGGGCAGGCAATTCAACTGGCTAAAAGAATAATTTATGAAGTTTTAACTGGAATTAAATTCTGCTGTATTTATTGATGAAGAGACATGTTTTGACGTGTAACCCCTTATTTCACTAATGATTGTGTGGAACTAAGTTTTGCAGCTAAGAGGTTAACTGTTCAGATCCAACAAACTTTTTTATTGTTGTTGTTTTCAAACAACATTAAATACAAGGTTTAAAAGATTAAGAGCTTTAGATGTACTAGTTGGTGGACTTTGTTTGGACTGGTTAGTTGTTTCCCCTTTGTAGACATGGGATTGGAATCAGAAACTTTATTTCCCAAACTGTTGACCCCTTCTTATGTACTTACTTTTATCTGAAAGAAGGGACAGTGCACATTAACAAACTTTTTATGTAAACCAGATTATAGCCACGGCTGATTTCCATCAGTAGTCCCTTGGTAAGAAGTTTCTTAATATTATGAGATGCCTTTTCTTCTAATTCATAATGCATATCCTGAATGATTATAAATAAAGTCTCTGTCCCCTTTCAGCTTAATAGCTGATGAATATTCAGTGAAACCCCCCCCATCTCTACCCAACCAGTCGAGGCAGATGGCCGCCCCCCCAAGCCTGGTTCTGCCCGAGGTTTCTGCCTCTTAAAGGAAGTTTTTCCTTGCCACTGTCGCCAAGTGCTTGCTCATGGTGGGATATGTTGGGTCTCTTTAAATAATTCAATAAAGAGTTTGGTCTAGACCTGCTCTATATGAAAAGTGCCTTGATGTAACTTTGTTATGATTTGGCGCTATATAAATAAATCTGATTTGATTTGATTTGAGAAGTACCTGTTGGCTCATAAGGCAGATTGACTTCTTGCCTGGTATTGGTCACACAACATCAGAGGAGAAAGACAATAAGACCAAGAGATGCGACGGTGAGGGAAAGTAGTCATCAGGGGACATAGACAAGACAGCAGGGGAAAAGGAGGAGGAGATACAAGTCACCTTTGAGCTGTACATTTTTCTTTGCCTTCATCAAATTGTTTATACTCTGTGACCTGAATACAAACAAACAACAGAATTTAATAAAAGTAGAAAAGAACTCAGTGGTGCCGGCCAGCTTTGCACAAAACCGAGAAGCATCTTTTTGGGTGTGAAGATGTGAATATAAACCAAGTACAAAAATAATTTAAAAAAAGAAGAAGAAAAAGAAAAATATTGCAACACATCCCCCCACTGTAATGCACAAGCTTCCCAGGCCTCACCCCTGTCCCAGATTACAAAGCCAATTAGGGGTGAAGGCAAAGCCCCTTCTGGTACTGAGCTGGGCTGGAGAGTAGTGTATGTGTGTGTGAATGCTACACCAGATCATATACCTGTCAGCCTAGTGAGAGGAAGCACAAGGACACAGAATGATGCTGTTGTCTAAAGGGAAACATTCAGTGAATGCAGATAGAGATGACAAACAGTGCAAAAACTGTACAATTTAATTTTCCAAACACAAATTCACCGAGGCGAGTTATGCATGCAATATTTCTGGACTTCATTTTCACATGTGAACTGAATATCCTTCAACCTCTATACAAGGTGAAGACCTTCAAAGTTGTTCAAAGCTGAAGTTAATTCAACAGCACCACCAGCTGGCAAATAAAAAACTTATTTAAATTCAGAGGCAAATCCTGACAAATGCGATGTATGGGTGTGTGATGGCAATCCAAGGAGATGCTTTTGAATATGAGCAACACATGAATAAAGCTGAGAAAATCTTCAGATGCTACCTGAGATTTTGACCCTGTGGACTGTGCTGACAAATGCATTTGTAAATCTAAGCACGTCGCTCCTTAAGCTAGCAGAAGCAGGAAATGCATTTTGTTATTTTCTTGTGCACATGAGCGTTTCATTTAGTGTCTGAGGAAACTGCTTCATAGGTAACCGCTGGATTCTTAATGTCTATGTGAGTGGCGCAGTCATATTTCCAAAACTTTAACTAGAATTTAAATTTCATTCATGACATAAAAGTATCCCAGCTTATTAAATGAAAGGAAAAATTATTGAAAGAAGAAATATATATCATATTAGTATAAATATTTTAATTTCAATTTCAACTTTAATCTATATTTAATTGTCACTGTTATAATAATTTACATTTCTGCAGTTCATCATTGACGAAGAAAGTTGTTTTTTTTTTTAATCCAAAGTCAGTCTCTAGAAAGAGACAAAATTCCACCAAAAGCAGACAGAGGAAAAATAAAGGGCTGCTCAGTGTCATACTGCTTCCCTCTGCAGTTTTAATGAAATATTCAACAGTGACATTTACAGCTACATGCCCTTCTTCATACCCAAAAATCAGACAGGGCATTTTTTTAATATGATCATTTAGGAAAACGCTGATAACTTAGTTATGTAAAATGAAGATTAATCTTAAAAAGCTTACTACAGCCGAGTTTTGTTCATGCTCATCATAGGCAAGAATCAAATACAACTTTAAAGGATTACTTTAGTACACACTCAGTAGTGCGACAGCTACATATATCATTAATTATGATAAATCACATCTTCCATTTAGGGAAACATCATCTGACTCTGGCCAGCTGCTGGCTGAGCTCCTCTGCCGGGGGCCCTGATGTCACAATGCACAATCTGCAAAGGGATCTGTGTCCTGGCTTGGCTGCTGAGGGAACAGATGGGGGGGTGACTGTTCTTTGGACCGGGGCAGCAGAGACTCCCCGAGCGGAGGAATACTGCAACTGTAGCAAGCCGGATGCCTCTTGGATATTCTGGGTTACAAAAAAAGAGAAGTCAAATCAAGTAGCAAGTACAAAAGCTGAATAAATTGTAGATATGAACACTCTGGGGAAGCAAACAAATTTAAAATGCTGAATCAGAGGAAAGACGGAGGACAATGAATTTGTAACACCGTTCACCTACTACAGATCAGAGTCATTATCTTTTGTCATTTATACCTACTGTAAGTTAAATTCTCCAAAATATTAAAATACTGAAGAAGTCTCTATATAAATTCCTTATTATTTTTGGTATTCATATTTATGATACTCATTTGCATGATAATCAGGAAAGCTGCTATGGTACCCAAAACATCTGTTTTATATTTGCATATTTTTATAGGATGGATAGATAGATAGATAGATAGATAGATAGATAGATAGATAGATAGATAGATAGATAGATAGATAGATAGATTCTAATGTTTTTTTTCCACACAGAATCATTTCAGTGTCTGCCAGACAGCTCGAAGCGGTGCAAAAGCTATTGCAGATCATGTTGTGTACATCCACCCTCAGGAGGGGAGCGCGAGCTTCAAGCTCAGCTTTTGATTGTTTGGATTCAACCCGATATAAAGAAGAGGCGTACATGTAGGATTTTATGAACGTTAAATCCAGCAGGGAGTGCTGCTGGTCAAGAGACTCAAGTCTTTCATGTAAGACAATATGTGGGGGTGACAGAGTCCCAGATAACTGTTGTTGTTGGCTTAAGTCTTGATCAGAATTATGAAAACTTGAACTACTCAATGTTATATTTACTTTTCTGTTGTAGCGAATGAATGGTAAAGCGATTATTCACAGAGGTTGATGCAAAATAATAAAATATATAAAATGAGATTTCACAAACACCCCAGGGCTTATATTTACTGGAGGTGACCCTTTCTTTTGACTAGCCTGTGAGGAGAGCAATCAAAATGTATCGGAGAGATATGAACCTGAGTAGCAGCGTAACTGAAGGGAACAGGATAAAACTGCAGTTACTTTTCATCAATCAAAAATCTTTGTACCCTGTAGAGTGACAGCAAGTACTAAAGCCACCCCAACTCAACCTTTATTTCGCTTTACTGTACCTGCGCTTCAGTGTACTTTTACATCCTCATCTCCTCTGGGTCAGCTTCTCCCGTCTTCGCTGAAGCATTAAGAGAGCGGAAGCCCTTCAGGAGTCTCCATCAGCTCTTTTCATCCTTGCTGTGTTGAAGGTGTCAGAGCACAGAAGATACTACTTTCTGCCAAACGTCACACAGGCCACATAACAGGAGAAGCTGTTAAAGGCAAAAGGCTCCTGGAATCAGTGGATTCTTTAATTCAGCCGATGATACATTTATCAGTTTTTTTAATGAGTTCATTGAATGAGCATGCAGCATCTACACCCTCTGACCAAACGCCACGGCAGCCACTTATTCTTTTGTGTTTCTAAAAGGTCGAAACAGCTATTTCTGTCCCCAAAAAGGTCACATACAGAGCAGGTAATAAGCTACTGCTGTTAGCGTGATATTTCCCTCCCTGTCCACCCACCTGGCTAAATACTGGAGAGAGCCTGTCAAAGCAAAGCACCTGTGATGTGTCAACATGTCCGACCACTAACTAATTCATTAAGGCCACCAGGCACTGGAGCTCAATGTCGTTCTGTTCTGCTCCCTGCTGTCTACAGTCACAGATGGTGGACTGAACTTGACTCTACAGAACATGATTATATATATATATATGAAAAGAGAGAGGAGGAAAATATGGCCTTTGAATTTCAGGGGTGAATTTGTGGTGAGTACCAATACACCTGTATAGAAAACTCTGCCAATAGTTTAGTTGATGAACTATGGAACACTAATGAAAGAGTTAAATTAATTTTTAAAATGTGGATATTGTTGTTGAGTGGTCCAACCAGAGCCCTGATCTGAAACCAGCGAAGCGTATCTGGAGAAACTTGAAAATGGCTGTCCACTGTCAGAGCTTGAGAGGATCTGTGATGAAAGATAGCAGAAAATCCCCAAATCCAGGTGGGCAAAGCTTGTCATGTCATACCTGAGAGGACTGGAAGCTGTTATCGCTGCTAAAGGTGTTTCACCAGTGTGGTGAGTAAAGGGTCTGAATCCTTATATCAACATGATATTTCTGTTTGGAAAATAAATACAATAACTAAAATTTTCCATTGGATGAAGAGAAAAAACTATATATTCATATTCATGTGGCATTAATTTCTGAATGCACTGTACGTTGTAAAGTTCAGCTAAACACGGTATGAGGCTCAGCCACTTATGTTCACCCAGTCCACAGGGTTTCCACCAAAGCCATTGTCCTTTGTAATGCACATTCAAAGTCCTTCTTTTTTTTTACCGCTCCTCCACTGCATCTTAAAAAGGAGATGCTCTCAAGGGGGGCACAAAGAGGGAATTAGATACGAGTAACTGAGGAAGCCAGCTACTTCACTGGTCTAACTGAGATTACTGAAGCATCAGAGAATCAGGTTAATGTTTGAAGACATTTCTGCACAGAACAAAGACTGTGGAATTAATTTTCCATCACATGTTACTTGGATTTTTAAATTTAGCCTATCGAACAGCTCTTTGCAGATAATAGTTGAGGCTTCAGTAACAGCTGAGGGTCGAGGTGATGGATTTAGTGCCTGACCCCAGTGAGATAGCAATAACACATCGAAGCATGCATATGATAGAGATTCCTCGATTCTTAAAATTCATCTGATTAATATAAATGCTGTCCTTCTGACATTTCTCCCAAATTTCCCCAAAAAAAACCAATTTGGCTAAATATATTTCACTGGCTTCCTCGGAGCCTCTGGAGAAAGCACTGCATATTTCTATCCAAGCATGAACCTGATCCTAAAAACGGTATGACCAGTAATGAATCCCTGGTAACTTCACAGCCGAGTGAAAATATCATAGAAGGAACACTTCCTCTGCCTACAATCTGAAAACATACTCAGCAGTGATATGTGCTGATGTCCACGATCAGAGTGATTCTGTTCAGCCGAGGAAACAAGAGAAAGTTAAACTACAGACAAAGAGAGGTCACACACGAGTATATTTATTTATATATGTATGAAAATAGACTCCCCTCCATTATTATTATGTGTAATTTCTTGCAGGATTAGGTTGTTTTCCAGACTTGTGCTTTAAGAAACAAGATGGGCAGCGAGGACTTCATCAACTTCCTCACTCCTGAAAACAGACGAGCGATGACACTTCTTTTCATTAAAATATACGGGCAAAGGAAATGATGCATGCCAGAAAGAAAAGCTGACAGTCACTTATCCTTTTCATTGTCAGGACAGGACCAAAGTGAGTTTGTAGCACACAGTGACTCCAGCGTGAGTTGTTGCAGAGCTGCGGTCTCAGTCTCTTCCTGATGCTTTGGCGCCATCTATGGCTCAGTGTGCAGAACTGAACAGACCTGAGGACACACAAAGACCAGCATGTAGAGGTGAGTCTCAAAAGTTCAAGGAAGAGCAACACGTGTAGTTAGAAATGGAGGAGATCACCAGTTTGTCTCCTCCGTATTTGGATGAATAATACCGAGCTCAAAAATATTATAATTGATGAAAATAAAACACACAGGAGGTTGAAGGACGTCCTGCGCCGGCAGCAGGTGGAATAATGTGTCACCTGTTTGGGATTCATCACGCCACAAGGTACAATTTAAATGTTAGCTTCAGTTTTAAAGAATGAGAACAACAACAACAAAAACTTACATACAAACACATCGGTATCATCTTCATCTTCGGTTATTTGAGGCTTTAAAAGCTGCGTTTCAGAATCAGCCAAGCAGCAGGTGACAAACTAATCCTCCATTGGACTCAACGCTCAGGTTCAAAAATGCCATTTTAGATTTTACCTGTAAAAATTTCCGGATTCTGGTTTGACACCTTTCTGCAGAAACTGTGGGTGAGATGTTTCTTGGAAGCGGTTTGATTTTTGTTTTACGTTGTTGGAAAAAAAAAAAAAAAAAATTTATATTTCACGGTGTGGTTGTTTCCACTTCCAGTCGATATCTCAGTATTTTTTTTTTAATTTTATTTATTTCAACGAATGAGGTTTTTATCAGCTGGTCTATTATTTATAAACATGGCATTTCTCAGAAAACACAGTAAATTAAATCACTTCTCTTGGGAGCTTTAAAATAGGCTTATGGTTAAATGGTTAAATGAATTTTCACTCATATCTGTGATTGGTGTTGACAATTTTAAAGCACATCCCACATTAGATTCTTTTATAAAGATTTACAGGATGTTGTTGAGTTTTATAACAGTTAATGATCATGACGAGGGGACAAGTAGGGAATTTATCAAATGTTCCCAAAAGCCCAGTTTGTTGTTACCTAAATTATTTACCTTGTGTTGGGTTTAAAGAAAAGAAAATTTACTGTTACTGTTTTTCATTGACCCAAACAACAAGGAACTAAAGCAAGGTCTAAATATGAAATAAGCTTGGATTTGTCCTGCGCATGTTGGTTTAATAATTTTTTTTTCTGCATGAACAATTAAACATCTTAGTCTGATAAAGAACGTGTTGCTGCTCAGTTTTGTTTGTGCTGAAGATTTTTAGAAAAATTCAAGAAATATAGTTTGATAAATGTATAAAAGAAGCTTGCAACTTTTATTAAAATATATATATATTTTATTTAAATATTTTATATTTTCAGTAATACGCAACATCTCTCTGATATCCAACTTATTAAAAAAAAACTAAAACAACAACAACAGATATCTTGTTACAAAATGTGTTTTATTTTTCAAGATATTCCAATCATTATAGATTACCTTACAAATCTTACAGCATATATGAGAATCTTTTATTTCCATGCATCTCCATTTTCCCTTCAAAACAGGACTATACTGTATCAAGAAGATGTGTAAGCGTCAAGAACTTGCCGAATACCTTTGTCGGCAAAGAAAAAGGGCAAACATCAGCTTTTCTGAGTTCTTTGAACTACAAGACTGAAGTTCTCTTTAGAGTGATGAGGTGTACATTTTCTGTCAGGTAGTCCAGCCCCCAGCCTCTATGTCTTTCTGTCAGGGCATCCACCGACTGCAGCAGCTCGATATCACAACTGCTCCCTGAGGAAAAGAAATGCAACACAAAAAAAAGCACAATTTTGTTTTTGCCCGTATTGGCAAAAAAGTACTTTTCCAACAGCATCACTTCATTTCAAATCTGCTTTCCATATTTTGGTTTGTTAATAATAAGAAACACAATTACATAATTGATCTTATCAGGACTCACCAAACAGGTTAAGCACTTGTTCATCGGGCACAAAAAAGGGAGGACCTGTAAAACAAAATCCATTAACATAAATATGATAAACAGAAGGATGTTTCCTTTTGCTTTAAGACCATACGTGTATTTGACTTTGAGTCACAATATTGTCAGTTACCTTTATATAATTCAGGGTTGTAAAGCAAACTGTCCAAAAGGTATCTGCAGTCGTTGGCCATAAGAGAAGTGATGAGAGCAGCATACCTGTGGTAGTTAAATGACAAAATATCATCAGACTGGGTCTACGTATGTCTACATATAAATTATTATTTCTCTGAAAGTCAAATTATACTTTTAAGGAGTTGTTTTAAATAAGTACTGTTGATTTAATGTCAGTGGGATTTGAAAAACAACACCTCGGTTTCTATGCTGTACTGACTGTCCAAAAAAAAAATATATATATATATATATATATGAAACCTGAGAGGGGGATTCAGTCTCATCTTACTTTTTTCTGTCTCTAGGGTTGATGGCCACCAGAGATCCCCTGTCCCAAACTGCCCCGAACTGACCCTCGATGGAGCTGTGAAATTGAGTTAAAGGTCATTCTAAGTAAGCACACCTATTAAAAGGAACACAAATAAACAAAGGTTATCTACCTGGAGAAGTTGAACAGGTCACATTGATATAAGGAGATATTTTTCTCTGAGCTCTGTGGAACAAATACAAAGTGGATTAAAACACATTTTTCTTAGTGTGTATTGAATCGGGGTCTGATAGTGCAAAACCAGTACTTCTGCATGCTGCTGTCTAAAAATTCAGATGTTCACTACGAATCTGGTTTCATGAATGAATAAAAAAACTTGTGAATTTAATTGTGAAAATATTATAAATGATACATTTATGGACACAGTTAAATTCTCTATTCGTAAATCATTAATTAATTTTACTGTCTTATTGAATAAATACCAAAGACAACATTCATGCAAAATAAAAATATGAAAAGTAGTTTGCTGAACATATTCACTTTATCTACCTTGTAAACCTTCGCTCCGGGTATGGCAGGGACGGGCTCCTCACTGTAGGTCATGTTGTTTTCCTCAAAAAACTGTTTTATAGCCTTTTCAGATATTTCCACCCCAACCACTGAGTGGCCCATGTCTGCTAGCCTGGTGTTCACACAGGAAAAGAGAGGAAGTTATTTCTGAGAAAAAGTTTAATTATAGGCCATCCATCGTATTTATAATTGGAACTGGTGACTGAAAATGAAAAACACTTAATATGATCATTATTGGATATCACACAATCTTCCGTACCACTTCATATCGACTGCTTTCCCACAGAGAGGGAAGAAGAAGCGCACTCCTGTCCGTCCTGCAAGAACTTTTTCAATGTTGGTCTCCAGCATCCTATTGAAAAAGAATATAACATGCTTGGGCCAAGTTCTAATAAGGCTGGTGTTGGGCTGGTTATTCACACAAACCTGTTAAAGTGTGTGAAGAGAGCCATTTAAAAATAAAACTGAAGTAAAACTCAAATTTGTACCATAACCTTTGTTTTTAACTAAAATTTATTTGTTAAAATGCAATAAAAATAAAAGCATCATTACCAAAGTCACAGTATTGTATTTTAAACAACATCCCAGTAAAATAACACTGACTCATGTATTCTTAATGATTTGTTACATTTAAACTGCTAAATTTAGGGGAAAAAATGAGTATGTATAGCTCCAACATGCAAACAGAGTGAGCCTCAGGGTGCAGTGTGTGAGTGACGGACTTTATTTGCCTTTAAAATAGGTGATTTATTTAGATGTAGATTATTTATCTAACTTTTTCGGTGGATCCCTGACCAGAGTGCATCCATAGTTGATGTAATCATGTTAAATTACACATGCCTCTTTATCTCTTTTTACTCCTTGGAGGAGGAAGATTGGATGAAAGGTTTTTTTGTTTGTTTGATTTATTTATTTTTCTTTTTACTTGTGTACTTGAGGCTGATGGAACCCAATTCTGTCCTCCTGCCAGCGTTCCTCCCATTCTCCGAGCGCCATGACCCGACCTGCCTGCGGTGCCAGCATGCTGTTTATGCCTTCTTGACCCCAACAACTGCAGAACAATAACAAAAGGAGCAGAATAAACCTGGAGCAGACAGGTGAGAACACACGACACGTGTTTTCACACAACCCTGCACATAAACACACACATAAGACAGCCGCACAAGCGCATACATGTGAGAAATTAAAGAAGCCGGAGCTTTAAACCAGTTTGAAGTGAACAGTTAACATGTTTTGAGGGTTATCACTGCCCACCCCAAGTGTGTCTGATTTCACTGGTTGGATCATTACAGAATTGGCTGAAGAAGCCAGAAGAAACACAATTGAGGTCAAAGGTCATGCACGTCCATACAGAGTAAATGTTACAAAACCACTAAAATCAAGGATTGTGGCCCACACGGTTTAACTAGCTGATCCAGCTTCTTGAAATGACACAGTCACGTGGTTAAGAAAACTCTGACGTCACGAAGGACTTCAGGCGTGCAGCTTGCATAATATGAGCCATCCTTCCTATTGAATAAATGAGTTAGTGCTTTAAAGGCACAGAGAACAGACGGGACAGTGAGAAAGTCCCTGAAAATAACCGGTACAGACTATAAGAGCCATGCTTACCTGGAAGCAGCCTGGAATAAAACCAACCACACCCCTAAGAGAAAATATGACGCCCACATGTTTGTGTATTCAAAGCAGGTCCGCACCTTTTCTATTCTTTTCTGTCTGAGCAGCAGCAGCTTTATGCAACCGTTTCAACAATATCCTCAGGAAACCTGGAAGGCAGCACTCAATACTGCGACTTCCGGTGTGGGAGGAGCTTAATGCTGCGTTCAGGGTATGTTAAAATATAGGAAATCCCGGAATAGACTTAATTTTTTTTAGAAAGCTTTCGAGCTAAGAAAGTATTATATTAAAGGGAGGTTGTTGTTTGTTTGGTTTTTTGGTTTTTTTGTTTGTTTTTTTGCCCAACTGTTTTTATTTCATGAAGCCAGGCCAAATAGCAAAAAAAATCACAGTTTTCAATACAACTCAACAATACCACGTACTCATCCATGGAAATTATCAAAAAGTTGAATCAACTGAATGTGATTAACAAAAAAATAAAACACTTTAATCTTCATGGAAATAGGATTTATTGCAGGATTGTTATTAGATGTCATAATTTCAAGGTAAATGTTCCTAATGAATTTCCAGATAAGTGTATAAGTGTACTGATTTGCAGCCTCACCATGTTTTTCACCCGCTTATTTAGTTAGTACTGTATTTGTTCCACTTCTTTTCATTATTTCATATTGGTAGTATTAAGTCTATCCATAAGCAACTACAAATCTATGCATTTTTCTCTGTGATTATATCTTTGCCCCCTTTTGTTGGATCACTGGGTGTACAAAATGTAAAAACATGTAAACAATTGAACTTACGGCCTAATTGAAATTGAAAAACAACATAACAACAATGAAAACACGAAATATTCCACTAAGGCTAACTAACCGCTGCCCTTAATGCATGTGGTGCTCTGTGCGGACTAGCAATGGTCCATGAAGGGTCCCTTGCGGATTTCCCATGCAAAATTATAAAGCTTATTAATTTTATGCTCTATAGAGCTGGGTATAGTCTTTTCTACTTGGCTGCTGTTCCCAAACAACAGCATCACTGACTCTCGGTGCAGTAATTAAATTTACTTGCTCACAACTATTGAGGTACATCTTTTCCTAATGGCCCTGTGAATTTGATTCCAATTAAAATCCTGTTAGCATAATGAATAGATCAACTTGCACAAGAATTTAGATGTAGAATAATCTTATTCATTCAACTGATATGGTGTAACTTGGACAAAAACTTGGAGCCTAACTGCTCATTCGTGACCTTGACCAGTGTTTTTCAAAGAGACACCTCAACTCAAGGTTAACCTGCTGGATTTAATTCTTTCTTCGGCTGTCAGCTGCACCCCTCAGTCCTCCTCAGATGGCCGAAGTGCATGAAGAATGCTATCTTTATTAATGAAGTAATTGATTATCTGACCCACAGATTATGAATCGTGGTTAAATAGATATTTTTTGGTTCCAGCCTCATATCAAGCTACTGCTTAACTACAGCTGCTACTATTATTACCACTACTATTACTTCTACTTATAATAATGATAATAAAAACAACAACATGAGGCTTTAATAGGATTTATTTACGAACTGATTCCCCAACAATCATGACATTCAGATTTACAGTGCAGCCTTTTCTTTTGGCTGCGACCTCATCCAGACTGTGACAGCTGTCATTAATCCTGAGAAAGCCTGTGCTCTCGGTTGTTCAGTGATTACTCTGCCCGTCAGCAGACTGGCCTCAGCTCAGAGTCAGGAATCAGATCCAGCCTGGAGGAGGATATGACCTGCTCCGGACGCAGGGCGGCGCAAGAGACTCAGAAATGCCGGCTGCGCTGTGGGACTAATGTGCTGTCGCCTCAGCCCGTGTTCCCCGTGATATTATCACACTGTGCCTTGTTAAATATAGTTGTTAGAGAAGCACGTAGCATTTGGAAGATATAAAGTAGTGTGTATATCAATGAAACCAGTGCTGCCGGCTGTGTGGGTGCAGCGAGCCTTTGCACTCCTCAAAGAAGCTCATTAGTTCAGTGCAATTATCTTTACAGCTGGTAGGGCTGTAATAATGCTATTAAATCATTGCTAGTCTGTGGGGACAACCCTTACCTCGTAGAATTAAATGCTGAGACAATAATAATCCTCCCAGACGCCCACCATCACCACCTGATGGGGACCCAGCGTGCTCAAGTGTATGAATTTGAAACCACACTTTCCCCCCCCCAGGTGAAAAAAGGTGTCACGATTGTTATCTCCGGCAACAATAGACAAAGGAGGCAGAGGAGCCCGGAGGAACGTGACGCTCCTCCATGTCAGTTCAATGCCCGTGCGTAATTCGGTGTTCCCGGAGCGCTCCGGTGGCGCAGGGGCCGCATCCAGATGTGTGTGTGTGTGTTTTTCTGTACTTGAGAGACTAAGACGCCGAGGAGCCTGTGAACCAATCACCACCGCCCGGGGGCGGGTCGTGTGTGTGTGTGTGTGTGTGTGTGTGTGTGCGCGCGCGCGTGCGCGCGTGTGTCTGTGTGTGTGGACTGTTGTGAGATATGGGAAGGGAGGAAAAAAAATGGACACTTTAACACGCATTCTCATCATTCATAAGCCGATGGGGGGACCTGCGCCTTTGCACGCGGAATTGATTCGCAAATGCCCGGCCGTGGCGTGAAAAGGAAAATTACCGGAGAGGGGAAGAGCGCGGTTCGCCAGCCGGTAAGAGCGAGCTCTCCGTCCGGGGGAGAAGTCGGAGCGCAGCGGGGATCGTGGTGGCTGATTTCTGCTGTCTGTGTTTTAGAGGCTGCATGTCGTTCATTGTAGATGGATAATGTTTCAGCCGAGAGCAGAGCTCGTGATTCGGCGTGTAGAGGAGTTAAGGAATTGGGGGCTGCTTCCCATTTGTCTCATGTGGATCTTATTCTCTGCTGGAATAGACATCCAACCACCGCTGCAAGCTCCTGTTCTCCCAAATACACCGAAACGCTTCATTGTCCGCCGACATCCACCTGAGGCACTGTAAAAAAAAAAAAAAAAAAAAAAAGATGTGGTTTTTTTGGGTTAAAGTGTGTTTTCCTGATGTATTATGTGTGTGTGTGTGTGTGTGTCAGCGCACCTTTGTCACTCACGCTGCTTATAATTTCTTAGATGGGAATAACGAGTGTTATTCCCAATCAGAACCAGAAGACATTAAAGGTTTGTGGAATTAAATAGTGGCAGGAGGTCCCGATAATCCAAACTCACTATCAAACGCAACGGGGGCACTTTAATTCACCGCTGGATTATCCTGAGACCGCCAGCCTTTATTTGACAGACGCTGCCTGCTTCAGAGGATCCAGGTGGCTGCTGGTGGTGGTGGTGGTGGTGGTGGTGGTGGTGGTGGTGATGATGATGATGATGATGATGTCCATGGTGCTCTGACTGAGAAAGGTGCATGGTGGATTATAAATAAAGGAGAGCTCAGACACGTTAGAGAGTGACAGTCTTCAGAACAAGGTGAGCTCCTTTTGGCAGAGGATCTGCATCTCCCATTGGACAGAGAGGCTGCAGGGTTGCATATTCCTCAGCCACCATCCAAGAATGTTAAATAATGTTAGAAGTAGCTCAGCTGTCTGGCTGTTTTTGTATGCAAAACAGCAGCCAGCTTGGTCCAAATCAGAATCTCAAAAAACTTCTGACTGTAAAGTCTTAGCATATTTTTCCCAGAGATTTATTTGCTAAGCAGCCTCAAGCTTTAGGCTGCTGATGAAGACAGTGACTCTGTGAGCCAGTAGGAGTATCAAACTGGCACGATCTCCTCTTCAGTCAATTCTGAATCAGTTATTCCTTGAGAGCTGAAGGGAATTTCCCATTACTTGAAAACTACTTTGAAACATCTATGTAACACCTTAGTTTCAAAAATAAACCAACCACAGAGTTTCTCTTTATTAATGCAGTCTGCAATAGCAACAAAACAAAACAAAACAAAACAACTCTGTTCTGGTTTCTTTCTGTTTTGGATGGAGACATTTATTTGAAGGAATATTAGCAAATAACTGAGAAAAGAGGTAAAAATCTCCTGCTTTTTATCCTCCTCCTGAGTGCTCCACGTCTTAATGAATCCCAAAGAAACAAACAAGACTGCCAGAGTTCTTTGCAGCCATTGATTACAAGTCTCTTGTTATTTTTGCATGAGGAAAAAAGAAAAAAGATGGCGACATTACTGATCCTCAAATAAAGTGCCCTTTTTATCTGGGATGCACTGAAAAAGGCTGGTTTGGGGAGGGCGGATCCTGACGGTAAGCTGTGCGTGGATTTCGTCTGATTTATGAAATTAATGCATTGTAATGGCAACCCCCTCATCTTAATGGGATTTTCCATTCATGATGGTTCTGTGATGCCCTCCCTGGTGATTAAGACAAACACAAATCTTGTCTTGTTGAAGCGTTGGCCAAGACAGACAGTATTCCGATTCCAGGAGTGTTTGGCATTAAGAGATGCATAATCACGGCATTCATCAGTGTGCAGCTTTTAGAAGCCATTAACCCTGATGGGTCACTGTGTGTGGTGTTAATGTATTGTCGTGCACTTTCCACTGCGCTTTTGCATAAACAAAGTAGTTAATCAAAATGAAAGTAGAGTAAATAATCGGTATTAGAAATGAAACTATGCATTGGTACCACATTGTAGTTCAATATTATTGTTATGAATAATAAATTGACGAGTGGAAGCTGTAAAAGCTCATTTTTCTCAGAACACTGGGGAACTTTATGGAGCCTGAGATTGAAGGGACGTTCCAGTAATTGAACCTCGTCTGGAATGTGCGTCTTCTCCTCCTTCTCTCTCAGGGTCAGATCGCCTATCTTTGCCGTGTTGTCAAGGTCAGATTGTTTACAGGCCAATCTGATGAATTCTGCAATATGCCCACCTCCAGACCAACGCTGCAGAGATAAGACGAGTTGCAGGCAGGATGCACCGAGAGCAGGACTGTTTCTGCAGTGTGTCAGGTGCACAGCCCGCCCTCCCAGAACACAGTGTTGTAATTACAATATCAGAGCCCTCGCTAGGCTTTCCTTCTCCACATCCTCCAAGGGATGTGTCAGTCTCAGCAAGGATCTTCTTGGTCTGGTTGATGGAGCCTGATGTGCAGATTTTCTGTCCATATGACTGTAAACAGCGCTGCCAAATTCAGAGGGCGAGCTGGAACCTCCTAATAATTGTTCCTACCCATCTTGTTCATTCTGTTAATTAGCCCTTGTGGTGTTGGAGTGCAGCATATTGTTGAGACATAATTAATCAACCCGGCTTGTAATTATGCTGGTTTTGGAACGTGAGCGCAGTTGGGAGGCTGGTTGCTTTGCAGGGCATTCAGGTTGAGGTAAACATCTTATTAACCGTGTCAGAGCCCCATTTGCCCGCGCAAAACAAGTATGGCGTTGTTACGGTGGAGCATAACGTGCTGTTATCCATATTATGAAAATGGCCTCATAAAAAAAATGGCGCTTGATTAAAGTTTATGGCCACTATGGTCCACGGTGGTCCAGCTAATGGGAATAAAAAAAATAAAAAAGCCTCTAGTAACTGCATGGAGACAGTGACAGATCATTTGTTATACAGTAATTTGTCCTGCACAGACCAAAATATGCATATGTTCCCCGGTTGTGTGTTCGCTTATATATGCATATGGTCTGTGTGGGAGTTAGAGTGCCTCAGTTTCAAAGGGCAACTAGTAGGTGAGGGCAGAAAATAGAGCATGGATCACATCCCAGCGGTGAGCTTTTAATGCAGCTCTGTCAGGGGACACAGCCGCTATTTTCTTTTTTTTACTTAACCACACCAGGATTTCTTTGGTTTGCCACAAGCAGACAAATCTCACACACTCAACCCGACTCCTACTCGGGCTCTAGATAGCCAGGAAGTGATGGAATTGCAATGCAGCTATTATGCAGGCATCCACCACTCTTGCCAATAAAAACACACTTAGTTAATGGCCACATACACAAATTCCTCGGTCCCTGCAGTAACTATCAACCAAGGAACATACACAACAAACACTGTTTACTGTATGGAAGCTTCTACTACTTACTATTTCCAAAATCATTACTTTCTGCTTGTCATTGAGATCATTTTATCTTCAGACCCTTAAATAATGTATAATTATATATCTTATATATAATTATATTTTAATTTTAAGATTTACACTAACACCTATAACCCTATATAATACCCTAATTTTGATGCTATTTCTATATATTAAATGTCATTTGCTGGATTCAGGTTGCATTCACACACACAGGGGATTCACAGAAAACAATGTGTGCCTGTAATTTAGCATGATTTCATCTTATGTTTCTATTTTTCATGAGAGTGAATGAAGCTAAAACACACCAACAACATTTCCTGCTACTCGCTCCACATTAAACATGGGGTGATTTTTATTGTGAAGAAACCACACACCGTGGTGTGTTTATCACTGCGGCGGGGGCTGCCACGATGGCTCATCAAATATGCAGCTGCAAAACAACAGTCTCGACTGCAGACGGGTTTTAATTTCTACGAAGGAGTTATGCAACGAGAAGCAGCAGCCTCAGTGAGTTGTTCGAAGAGGTCGTACCACAGAGTTACACCCAAACTCCTTCAGGTTTGCGGGTCCGTTTAGATTGTGTGGAAAACTACTCGCACTGTGTGCTGCATGAAATCAGATTGCAGTTGTTCATGGTATGATGGGAAAGGCAGATTATTGACTGATTTATTTATTAAGTGAGTTTGTTTGGGTGCACTGAAACAGATACACCCTCCTGGTTTATTTCTGATTGCACTCTGTGTAACCACAGTAACCATAGAGGTTCAAGTATAAATTATCCCCTGATATAATAATCCGGGAAGGAAAAATAACTCCTCAGACTGCCTTAGATTCACTGACATGACAACGGGAAGATGTAGACATCGCTTCATTTCAAGAGATCACAGCGGGGCTATCTTTTGGTACCTGGTCACACTGTCACATCGCCAAGGCCTGAAATAACAGAGTCCAGCATTTAATTTTAGCTCGACTGAACCTTTCACCTCGCCACATAGATTTGTGTTTTCTTCAGAACACTTCATTTGTCGCCAGCTTTAGGCCAGCAAAAACACACATGCCAGATGTGTGCTTAAGTATAGTTTAGACAGGAGCTCGCACACACTCAGACACACAACGCCAGAAGAAGAAGGAAAAAAAAAAAAAACACTGAAAGGCCTGCTGCCACACTGGCATTTGTACAGTGCAATCATCCAGGATTTGAGTATCGCAGGGCTCCATCATTCAGGTCGGCTGTCTTTACGAGCTAACCATGTCTTTTGGGAAGGAATAGAGATTTTTTTATGAGGCATTCGTTCCAGCCGTTGTCGATTTACAATTTGCTCTGTATCCTTACCCAAATCATTTCAGACTTCACAATGCTGCTGCTGCCGCCGCTTCTCTTACACTGCTGATGGGTCTTCTACCTGGGGAATGAGCGGATTTCATTTTTTGAGTATTTGCCATGGCACTCGCACTCAGCTCTTGCGTTATATGGCCAGGCAAAACATTGAACGAATAAGGGGGAAAGTCAATCCATCCCTGACAGAGAGAAATCCCTTTAGAAACAGTATCCCATTTGGTGGAAGAAAAACACTAACTGACAAAAGCTAAATTTCCCACAGAAGGCCGTCATCAGTGACATCCATTTTAGAGCATGTTGGTTTTCATTTTCTGTCAAAGCCTGCATAACCACAGTTGTAAACACAATTCAAGGGAGCAAGATGGGATGACAAATTTCAATTCCATTTCCTTGAATGACTTAATAGTGTAGTTCTGTGAAAACCCGCAGCAGGTACAGAAAGCGAGGGAAGCCCCAAAGCCTTCAGAGAAGAAGCGCTTTAGGGCAGGAAGTGTATGGATTGAGTTTAGTTGGCATACATGAAATATCAATCACTAAGTCCTGCTCCCCCTTGTCAGTCTTTCCTTCCGCACATCTTTTATGTCCTCCGGCCTCACCTTTTATTCATCATGTTGTTTTCCTTGTAAGTATTGACCTTCTCACGTCCTGAGGATCGTCTGTATTCAGCAATAATTCAAACTTCAAATTCCACTCAGTGAAGACGTTCAGCCCTCCAAAGTTGTAATAACATTTCAGTCCCGGCTCCTTTGGTGGCTCTTGTTGTTACTGGCAGTGTCAGCAAGTGTGATTTAATACTCTCATATTTTTTCAGATAACATCAGAGCCTAACAAAGTTATGCTCTTTCAGTGAAAACAGTCAATAATATCTGGACCTGATCTGATTCTTGCAAACAGTAGTCGAGTGCTAGTTATCTTGCTGAGAAGTATGAGAAGTGCAGTGGGGGGAAGAAAAAAAAAAAAAGCTAAAATTTAAACTGAAATGAAAATGCCGAAAATTTCCATTGAGTGGCTTTGTAATAAGTTCAGTTGTGTGCCTTTAAAACTTTAGATGTCAGAGAGGTGGGATGAGGCAGCCAAACAACTCCAAAAGTACTTTCTTTACTAAAAAGGTGCTGCACATTATCCAGAAAAGCCAATTTGTCCTGATCTGGCGATGCAAGATCCAACTGCTGCTCTTTATTAGCTGATTTTAAAGCATTTGAATGCTTTATTATACTTTTTTCCCCCATGTGCAGTGTTGACACTTCTTTTTCTTTGCAGTGTTGACATAATTGCTTGTTCAGTACACTCTGAGTGAACCTTACTAGAAGTTTCTTTGCACTCAAGGCAAGCAAATGATCAAAGAATTGTTGGCCTTGGTGACTGTATTTCCTCATGTCTGTGATTAAGTGTTCTGTTCCCCTCTCTTACCCACCCCGCCCCCAACCCAACCCTCGGAGGATGAAGCAAGAATAATTGAAAAATGAAAACAGTGCAAAAGTGGTATTGTTTGAAAGTGGCACAGTCAGATTTGGTTGGATAGCAAAAGGAGGAGAGAGGAGATGAGAAAATGGAAAGTAGGAATGATGGCAGGCGAGACAAGTAGGAATTAAGTGTAGAAGGCATAGATAAGAAACAAATGACAAGAGATGCCCTCACCTTTCCTTGAACCCTCTATCTTCAGGCCCCTCTGCTCAATGAGCCTTGTGGCTTTTTTCCAGCACGAGCCACCCACCCATAATGATCCATCATTGATCCATGACAGAGGGACTTCTCTCTCCACTTAAAACCACTTTTCGCATATATCTGTGCACCCATGGGCGAGTGTTTTCTCGCTGAATTGCAGCTCCAGGGATGTTGTCGGGCCCGGTCAGGTCCAGGCATGCCCCAGAGTTTCACTGGCTTAACTTTGTCTCTTCCCGTTAATGGCCACAGACCTTCATTGTACATTCATTGTGTGTCCTACCCAGAAAAGAAGGAAACTTAGAAAACCTCACTGCCTCACAGACATTCTCATTCCCAAACTTTGACTGATGGTATTTGTTAAGTTACATGAACTGAAGCGTGCCAAAATGTAAGGTTATTTTTAATGATAGTGTCTTATTGAGAAATGGCAGTTTAAAGATGGAAATAGAAACCCTTCCTGTTGTTGATCCAAGTGTAAGACAGAGACCTCACTGCATTTAAATTCATGTAAATATCCTTCGTAAATCTTTACTTGGCAAAGCAACTGCAGGGAGGGGGGACAAAAGCAACGGTGTCCCTACGCAAAATTACTTGGTATTAGATTTGATAAGGTGACAGAATAAATTTCTTTACACCCATCAGCATTACCATCATCGTAATGATGCCTTCCATCACTTTTCCATTACACTTTCCTGCCATCACTATCAACTATCCCCAAAACCACAAATCACAAGGATAGCGCTGGTACACATCTCTCAGCGGAGTGTATCCAGAAGAAGATTGAAGTGTAATTGTATGCGTTGGTGGCACGGGATATAAAGTCAGAAAAAAAATTAAATAAAGAAAGGAAAATCAATGCTTTAACTAAAGGAGCAAGTGAATTATTGATGAGGAGTCTGCAATGGGATCCCAGGTGTCTATTTCTGGTCCGCCACGGATTGTTTGCCACTCGCCGCTCAGGCAGCTAGAGAAGAAGAAACCGTGGCCAAAAAAAAAAACCCACCCACAAACGTCTCTACAGGCAGATCTGCCCGTCCTAAATTAACTGGTGCAGTGTGGGAGACGCTATAGTAGCGCAGTTAAGCTCCATTTAAATCAAGATTGCCGGTCTGCTGCACTGTCAAGGAATACCACTGTCACAAAAAATCAAGCGTTTGACCGACAAGCAGATGGCGTTCAGCTAACAACGCTACTTCTATCCACAATTCTTTCCCTTGTGCTGTCAAGTCTGAAATGTGTAGTGTAGCGTGTTTATTTTGAACTTGTTACGTTAGAAACGAGACGGGAACAACACGCGTTGTTTGAACATGCATAGATTGAGAAAATTGTCAAAAACTATCCTGTAGCAGACATACACGATCATGCGCAGAGCAGTTTGGTTCATGCATTAATCATTTCCCTCTACCCGTTTTGAGGTGGATAAATCAGAGGGTGCATTGTTTATCCGCGACACCCTTTTGCTGTTTGCTTTATAGCGAACGGAGGAGGCAGGCATCACTTCTGCTTGGCTGGAGAAGAGGCAGAAATGAGGAATGTGAATGAGAGGTAGAGAGAGAGAGAGAGAGAGAGAGCGGCCAGGTGAGACCTGAAAGCTGCCTTTGTGTGGCAGCTGGCAGTAAGAACACTGCCCTTCAGTGTGAGGTGTTCTCCTTACACACACACACACACAAGTACACTGTACATATATGGGTGTCATGGGGTGATGTTTGGCAAAAACATGAGGCTGAAAAACCGTTGCAATTTTGCGAATGAAACAGAAAAAGCCCTTCAGCTCGTCCCCTCGACATTTCACTGCCCTTCAGCGGGAGGTGTTTTCCCGCCACACACACAAGTATAACTGTACGTATGCGGGTGTCATGGGGTGATGTTTGGCCGAAGCACTAGGCTGAAAAACCGTTGCAATCTTGCGAAGGAAAGACAAAAAGGCCTTCAGCTCGTCTCCTCAAGGTGAACAAACGTTTGAGTCATAACGTGACTGTGTTTTCCTTCCACGTTTCCAAATCTCCTTTTCAGATGCTAAACGTTCTCTGATTTTCTCCTCCGCTGCACTTCAACTGTATCTGGCTCCATTCAACTGGAGCTTGAAGTGTATGATAATATCTCGTCCCTTCTGCTGGTTTAACTTGCTATCGTGAAGGGCTACTGCAGAAGTCTGAGCACATCCCAGCACATTGGGCCAGGTTTATGTCCATCTTACTCACAGGAATGTGGGATGAAGATAGAGGACTAGGTAGACTTCATGAAGAGGTGGTTTTGATTTGTGGCTACTCCGGGTAGGATAACTCTCAGACAGGGTGCAGAGTACTTTTCTCAATTTTCTCTTTATGAGCTAAGGCTGAAGAGGGATTTTTGTTGGTTTGAAATTCTGTGCTGCCAGTGAAACATTACCCAGCTTTGCTGCTTTATCGCCGTTTAATTATATTTGTGTTTTTCCTGTCTGAAATGTGATTGAGGTTGCAGATTAAATATGTCTTCCCAAAATGAAAGCTTATACCCATCGGGGCAAGAGGAAGGGTTACTTAAAGTGTCTCTTGAAATTGCACTTTCAATTGCAGAGTTACTGTGGTGGTTGCGGAGCGGCAACTCTAGCTTGTGTACTGATCTGTTTTCTTGTTTGTTTGCTTCCATCCAGGAGGGGCCCTGCAGACAGCAGTCGCGCCAGGCACCATGAGGCAGCAAGCTTGGCCTGAGAGTGCAGAGAAATCACCCTTCATCACTCTCAGCCAGGCTGCGCAGCGGCAGCAATGCACACATCAGGAGCAGCAGCAGCAGCAGCACTCGCCACTGAAGAGACGGGCTAATTCACACATCTGAGAGTGCAGCAAAGATCCAATGGGGAAGGCAGAAAGAGACTGAGAGAGGGGAGTCAGTAACTCAGATCACATTATTCTAAATGGCGAAGTGGCCTGGGCCACACTCAGAGGCAGCGATGTCCTTGTTAACACATTGTCCTCCATTAGAAGCTCCTTGTTAGAGGTCACAAGTCAGCCTCCCCACCCCCCCACCCCTGTGAGGCCGCAGAGCTGAGGGGCAGAGGAAAAGACAAACAGAGGACAAGCGCGAGAGACAGAGCAGGGGAAAAAATAGACTGCGATAGGCCCCCATGCAGGCGCGTAAGAAGTATGTTCTGCTGGGCTTGTGTGCGTGCTGCTGGCTGGTCCTCTTTTACTGGGGCGGAGGAGTCCAGCTACGTCTGCTCCGGCTGCTGACACGCCATCGGGCCGAGGTGGTGCGCCCCTGGCCCAACTGGACAGACCGAGCCTTCCTGCCCCGCTATGCCCACCTGGACGAGCTCCAGACGGACCCAGGGACGGCCGAGTCACCCCGCCAGCGGCGACAGGCGTGGTCGGCCATTTATAAGGACAGCCGCTGCCGCATGGAGACCTGTTTTGACTTCTCACGGTGTCGCCGCAGAGGAAGGGAAGGGTTCAGGGTGTATATATATCCGTCAGAGAAAAACGATCGCGTGTCAGAGAGCTACAGGAAGATTCTGACGTCCATAGGTGAGTCACGGTACTACACGTCAGACCCCCGTGAAGCATGTCTGTTCGTGCTCGGGATAGACACCTTAGACCGCGACCAGCTATCAGGACAGTTTGTGCCCAACGTGGATGAACGTATTCGTGGTTACCCACTTTGGAACGATGGGAGGAACCACCTGATCTTCAACCTGTACTCAGGCACCTGGCCTAACTACACAGAGGACCTGGGCTTTAACATTGGCCAGGCCATTTTAGCCAAAGCTAGCCTCAACACGGAGCATTTCAGGCCGGGCTTCGACGTCTCCATCCCGCTGTTCTCCAAGGATCACCCGCAGAAGGGCGGAGAGCGGGGCTGGCTGGTGAGGAACACCATCCCGCCACGGAGGAAGTACCTGCTGATGTTCAAAGGGAAGCGTTACCTGACGGGCATCGGCTCTGACACCAGAAACGCGCTCCATCACATCCACAACGGCAAGGACATCGTGTCGCTGACGACGTGCCGCCACGGGAAGGACTGGGAGAAGCACAAAGACTCTCGCTGTGACCATGACAACATGGAATATGAGAGGTAAGACAGAGGTCACGTGGCCTGTGAGGAGGGCAGTAATGAGGCAATGTTAAAATGAGAAACATGGTGTGAGTCAGGGATTTGTGGGAAACACAATGTCGAGTGCAGTTTTTTTGGGAAACACGCAGTGGTGTTGTCCTGTTCGGCCTTTTATTGGGACTTCACACGCTGTTTCTTTGCTCTTTTAAATTTCAGACTTTTTGTAAGTTGAGGCAGCCGGGGGCTTCGGTTTTCCACTGGTTATTTTTGTCTCTTTCATGGCTGAGCAGTTTTTGACTGTTCAAGTTTGGAGTGTTTTGCAGTTGCTTTTTCGGATCAAAGCGTTGGACTCAGGTCTCTGGAAATTTTTTATCCAGGCCTTTCTCACCAGCTATTCTCTTATTGTTGTGTTAGCGTTATTAAAAGTGCAGCTAATCAGTGGTTGCAATGTAATGTAATGCCTGTTGTCGTGCTGCGGGGAATAAGCCTGCCATTTCCACTTTACTTAATATTTATACGGATTAAATGGTGGGTGGGTGGGATAAAAGACAGTGGGAAATGAGATTCCAGCAATGCCGAGTCTGAGATTTATTGTTAAAGCCTATTAATTTCAACATCAGACCTTTGCCATGGTTTGAAAACAATTCAAAGACGCACAATACAATAGGATATATGTTTCTGCTTTCCACTGGGCACAGAGTGGTTTTCAAGAATGTAAGCACCATTTTTCAGTTAATAATGAGCAGCCAAAAAGAAAAACACTTCCTCAGCCAAATACATACTGTAGCAGCTGCTTGGTAAACAAGTCCCATCCCATGAATACTTTCCATAGCCTCCCATTAGCTTATTAAAGCTCAGACAGAGATTTTGATTTTAAAAACAGATGGAAACACATTCATTGACTCAAAACAAAGTGACATATTTTTGCTCATTAAAAGTATTACTTCTTACAATTCTTACCCGCTGGGAATTCATCTTTGAGGTGAAACCTGATTTTGTGTTTTTAATCATATTGTAATACTTTATTAAATATTCATTGGAAAAGAGCTTCAGTGTAAACTCAAACACTCCAAACGTGTTGGACTTCGCAATTTGAAGAGAGGGGAAGACCCCGAATGCCAAGAGATGGTTTCCTGAGAGGGATGAACACTGTAAGAAAGCATAGGGCTGATACAATTGGTTAAAAACTACTTTCAAACAAATATCATAAATCCCAAACCTAACACAGTCTGCCGTAGGTCCAAAATGTTACATTTATCTAATTACAGCGTTATGGGCCGAGTAAAAAGTGGAATAAACCGCACTGGCAATGACAAGCACCCCAAGTGTTCATTACTTTTATCATTAAATTTTTCTATTTCTTGGTACCAGCTCGAAGCATTTGCCTCAACCATAACAGAACATTACACCCAAGCCTAAGTGTGATTAGCTTGCTTCAATTAACTCTTGTGCAAAAGTCATTATCTTCTAATATTCTATACCATAGAAATAACACAGCTGACATGGAGGAACAATACTTCCCTGTAGCACAGCCCCCCCCCAGTGCTTCACTCCTACTTCCTTACCTTAAACTTTGCAATGAGCATTAGCAGCCGAAGTGCTGACAGAGCTCATCATTATGAAGTCTGTGCCTGTCCATTCACAGACCGGAACAGAAAGCCAAGGATAGTCTGACGGTGCAGAACATTTAGAGACAGGAGAAGACCAATTCCACTAAAAGTACGAATCAAAATAATGAAAGGAATGAGAAAGAGAGGGGAGTTATAGCCACAGCAGCCTGTCTGCCAGACCATGACTATATAGTAGCGTGGGTCAGAAAGAATAAAACCATAGGGTAACTTCAGGAGAGCTCTGAACAGCGCTATTGTTTCATAACAGGCGAATAAACAAAGATAATTCAAATGTTTGGAGGTTGTGGATGGAATTAATTCCATACTTTCACAAACAGGCGCAAGGACAAACTCAAGTGCAGGATTGAGGCCGACTTATGGGAAGCTAAAGCTGCACAGATATGTTTTCGATTGCAGACAAGTGAAGCTTTGTGTTTCTGAAACTTATATCCCTCAGTTTGTACCACACTGTAAAGGCCTGGGCAGACCAGGAGAGGCAGAGAGATTTTAACTACTAATGCAATGTGAAATGACCAATTTTCTGCCACGTGATGACTTTGTTTTAGCTCCCCTCACATTCACAGGAGACTGAAATGAAAACTACACATTTTAAGTTCATTTTACAATAATAGTTAGAGGATTAGGTCCTTTTCAAGTAAACTTTCTTCATTGGGCAGTTTTGTCTTTTTTTTTTTTCCTGCATCTGCAAAGTTGAAATGCTTCTCTGCTGGACCGGCCGGACTTTTCTAGCATAAAAAAAAAAAACCATCCACTGAAGCTGTACTCTAATCTAAGCCTCTTGGAATTGGATTTTTTTTCCAGGTTTTGTATTTTCGAAGCAAGTATCATAAATCTGTACAGAATGACTTTTTAGATGCTGTCTCACCTGAGATCGGCGGCAAGGTGGCGGTTCAGACCCCGAGCGCGCTCCTAGCTGAGGCCTATAACTGACTACCTTAGGCTTATTTACATTGGGCTGAGCAGTGGAGGGATGGAGCCGCTCGTCACTGTATGAATGAGCTCATTTATTCCACATAGCCCACTACTCAGACACCTGGGTGGGCAGGGGGGGTTGTGTGTGTGTGTGTGTGTGTGTGTAAGGGGGAGGATAGCAATAGCCAGAGGAGGTAAGGGGTCCCATGTGGTATTTTTTTGCTGTAGATTTGGACACAGTAAATACTCTGAGGGTGTGAGAGTGTGAATAGGGGAGCCAATGTGAGAGACAGCTGCCGTTCATAAGAAGAAAAAAAAAATGGGATGACATTTTTTCCTCTCTTTGTATAAAGTCTCGTTCTCTGGAAACTGGGGGCTCCTACGCTTGGACAGGGAGGTGCGAATGAAGGTCTTAAAGAGTGGTGTTGATGGTGCTGGTGGGAGCTCTCTTTTAGCATCCTTTGAATCTCCTGCTGGGGAGGGAGGTAGGGGGGCCGAAGACGAGAGCTGTGGGGAGAGTGCAATCGAAATGAATGAAAGAAAAAAGAAAGCCCAAAAACAGGAAGGGTCAGGCGGGAATTCTGTATAAACCATGTTCACTCCAGGTAAAGTCACAACCCTGCGTCTTTGTCTGTCTGCTATTTTGGCATACTCTCTCCTATTTTCGTCTTTCAGATCTCTTTTTTTACTCAATATCCAGCCACTGTGCTATTAACTTTTAAAAATATTTTTTCTACTCTTTCTATTCCTTGTTTCTATTTCTGTTTTTTTCTATACCTGTGGTTGCTGCTGTAACAAATTTCCCATAGTACATAAAGTACTATCTTATCTTAATAATACAGTTTATTATGATATGATTATGATCCATAATAATAATAAGCACATGGCCTTGTGTCTGGGCTGTCACTGTTATGTATGTCGAGCATGTGTTTCATCTATAAGACTGTGTTACGGTCAATGATGCTCTTAGAAGGTGGTGCCAGGTTAATGACCGTATGCATCTGGCACAGCAACAGATTAGCCCTGAGGGACCTGGACAAAAGAGCAACCATCGGACAAAGGACACGAGGCGGAGGAGGAGGAGGAGTAGGTGACGTAAGGGGGAGGGGAACTCAGACAGAAGCATCATAAGAGGAGTATTTTACCCGTATAACAACCTGACTGAACCACCTACCTGCCCAGACTTACATAAAAATGAACTTTAATGAGTTATTAGAACAAACAAATGAAAAATTTTTAAAATATTAATTAGTTTGTTGAGTTCAGCTTCATTTAAACTCATCATAATTGCGTATTATATATATATATATATATATATATATATATTTATTTATTTATTTTTTTTTCATCCCAGTATGTCTCAGCACCAATTAATATTAAATGGTTAATTTATTGGAGAGCAGAAAAGGCCAGTGGGACTTGAAGCACTGAAATGATGTTTCAAAGATTTTTTAAAAACTGGAGAAATACATTTTTCCCAGGTGTACAATGGGTGATGTACAAATAACATTGAAGGCCATAATCTTAATCTGGCCCTTATTTGAACTCCTAGATTTATCCAAATGATTTAATGCCTCATTCCCTTCAGACATGTATTTAGAGTCATCTGTGTGGGTTTTGATATCTGAGATTTCTGCCTTCATCTCAATCAGCAGACTTAGTGGAAATGACACAGATCCAGCACCAAAACTAACGTTCAAACAACAGCTTTCACAGGAAATCGTCTCTGCTTGAAAAAGAAGAGTGTGTGTGAGTGAAAGCCACATTCGCTGGCTGACTCGTATGTTTCCTGAGTGTTATTCTGACATTTGTGCGAGCTAGAAGACTCCGACATCGGACTGGCTGGGTGGTGGTGACCGAGATAACAAGTATTGGGGGAGACTTTGTCTCTTTTGATGTTTTGCATCTTTGGTAAAATCTGTTGACTGGATGATACGAAAGAGAAGACCTGTCTTCACTTGTCAGGGTGTTTTACACATTTGAGAGCTTGATGCATTCACTGTTCTTGTGTGCACACACACAAAAAAAAAGATATTATAGTCAACCTGGCTTTACCAGATGAATTCTATTCTTGGATAAAATGGAGGTGAAGAAAGTTTTTCCCTCACATATGCCACCTTCATTAAACTCAGATGGGTTGGAAAACACAATTAACCATTTAGACTTCCAATTTGGACTGTTTTGATAGCATCACTATGCCAGTCACTTCCTAAGACGCCAGTTAAGGCTTTCCTAAGCTCTTTTTTTTTTTTGTACTTATGAATAGATGAATGTATAAAGCACTTTCTTTAGATTTTATAATAAATAATGTCACCACGGCTGTTAGTAAAATAGTTCATAAAATCAGATTAAGTTAAACTGCTTCCCTCCCAGCCATTTCTATTAAAATAATTTTACTCTTTTCAACTGTTGAACAGTTGGTAAATGATACCTGAAAATCCCATTAATATGTGCCAAAGGGAAACAGAAGGTGTGTGGAAATGCTTTTTTGGGTCTATTCAGATGGTGTGTAATAGTGTGTGTGTGTGTGTGTTTGTGTGCATGGATTATGGATGGTAGGAGAGACAACAGAGCAATTCTGAGAGAGACAAGTTAGAGGTAGGACACCGTGGTACCCAAGGCAATAAGAGAAGGAAAAGAAAAGGAGAAAGTCATATGAGGAAGATTACAAAAAGATTGTGGAAAAGACGAACGGGATACCACAGGCAACATAAGGCAAAGGCAAGATTGAGACGGGGCAAGAGGGAGGGTGACGGAGGCAGAGAGAAAAAGGAGGGGAATTGGAAGAGAAGGGGATACTTGAAGCAAGGGGAGAAGCTGTGCGGCAGCCTAATGGCCTAGTTTCCCCTCACTTCGGAGAATTCTCTAAGAAAGGGAAGAGAAACGTGCATTGTACAGTGAATGCAAATGAGCAAGTGTGAAAAAGAGTGCGAAAGAGAGGAGAGGACGGGAAGAAAGCGGGGGATGACACAAAAGGTACCACGGAGGTTCCAGTTTGGACTGAGAAATAGCCAAGTGTGTGTGTGTGTGTGGGGGGGGGGTCTACCTCTATTTGTCTTAAATGGCCTCAGTGAATGTAAAGGGTGGTGTTGGAAACTGATGGGTCATTATTCACAACCTTCCTTGAGGCAGCTCAAGGTCGAAAGAGAGAAAGTGGGCAATCAGACTTTAAAATCTGGCTAACAGTTCAGGATGAATGCGGCATACTAATCAGACAGAGCGGGACCGGAGGAGTGATTTAGTAGTATATTCGCCACGCTGAAAGTTGGAAGGAAATGCTTTAGAAATGCTCCCATGCATATGTAATTTGAACAGGAAATTTGTTAACTTTTATGCCGTCATGCGCATCTACGTGCAGTGTAATAAGGATTTCAGTGTGTTGTGTGAAAAATGAATCAGCTGAGGAAAGGAAAACAGCGTCACCCTTATCTGCTGGCGGACATTAAAAAAAAAAAAGCCACCTCACATTGCTGTGTAGTTAGGACTTCCATGCATGCACAATATAAAAAGAATATGTGGGTGTGTACACGCACAGCTGTGCATGTGCGTGTCTGGATCTGTAAACAGCGTATGCTCAGCTTGTGTGTTTTTGAGATTTTGGCAAACCAGAGGAGAAACTCGGCAGTCCACTGTAATTAGGGCCTGTGAAATTGTACCTCTCAAGATACTGTGGTCTCTGTGTGTGTGTGTGTGTGTGTGTGTGTGTGTGTGTGTGTGTGGTTTGTGTGGCCCACGTCTTCTGTCTCTGTTTAGAATACTTGGAAATGAGAGGCAGCCTTATGATTTTCTGGCACTTTTACACTCCATCCTCCGTTCTTTTTCCTCCTCTCCAGCTTCGTGTCTTCTTAATCCCACACACATCATTCTTCCTCCCTCTGTGCGTTTGTCAAGTCCAGTCAAATATATTTAAAAAGTCACAAAGTGCTTCATACTGCGGAGCCGGTCAGGCCCGGGGCATGAAATCAAAAGCCTGTCTTTCTAATCATTACTGTTGATGTGCCCCTTTTTTCTTTAAAGCTGCTGTAATCCCATGTTTTTATATTAGCAATGGATCATATGACAATTTGTAATGTGAAAGAGGTTTCTTGCAGTGATCAAGCCTCAGTGAATTATTTCTGGACTGTCCAGTTCCTCTCAGTTGTTTTGCTTTTACAGCGCGGCAGTTGGACGGTTCGGTTTGTTCTCATCTACTGTGCTTCGAGTTAGCGAAGAAGCTTTTTAATCCACTGCACGCTCCTCACCACCTGAAGACAGACAGGCACAATTGTACTGGCAGGTGGAGAATTTTAGCTACATACCGCATTGGATTGACTCTGAGAAGGCCCTCAAAATAAGATGACCCTCTGATGTGTCTAAGAAAAGGATTTTTTTTAGGGTAAATATTGTTTTTACACTCATCATGAGGCCCTGTCTTCTGTATGCGGTGAAAAACTTTATGTAAAACAAATGACACTCTTGGTATTCTTGGACCTGACACAAACCAGACAAAATGGGAAACCCACCTAACGCTGACTGGCATAAATGAATTTTCAAAGCGAGACCGGATCTGAAGAGGACCCTGGAGCTGACCCAAAACGCAATCACATCTGTAACATACCATTTGATCAGGGTTGATACCGTGTTAGCTTGGGTCCCATTGATCTCATCATCCGTGACAGAGATTTATCTCTGAACTTGTTTTTAGCCATCAGAAATGTATTTCTCATCACAACCCTTCTGAAACTCCCGCAGGCTAAACAATATTTTAAAAAAAAGACCTTCATGGGTCACCAACTCTGAAAGATGCATGATAAACAGACTTGAAAACCCCCACTGGCCAGTAGAAATATTAAGACTACAAACAACCCATAAAGCAGCACTGCAGGAACCAGAAGTCTCCCTACGCTGTCTTTTCCAAACTTAATATCCAGAAAAACACATCATCTTTTATGCAGGCCAATACAATATTCCCTGTGAGAGTGGGTAGAGACCAAAATCAGAGATAAAAGGAGGAAAACTGTTCAGGTGCCAGAAGCACGATCTATAATGAATAATGTTTCTCCACATCTGAGACTACGTTTCTGTTATTGCAGGTTATTGCATCCAAACCACAGTATAAGGTTTCCCAATTTTTATGTTTATTTCTGCAAGACTTCTCATTGTGCAGTAAAGTATACAGATGACCTGACTCCAAATAGATACTTTGGCCATGAAATAATTTGTTAGTTTTGGGTCCCACCTAATCTGAAATTCCTAGATGATTATTCTGTTTTTCAGCCACACCTATGAGAGAGGACGATACATGATATCAAGTCCAAGGGTCATATTTGTAAAGTCAAAAAATATATTTAACTTGACTACAACTTCTGGGAATGATGACTTTGGCTGTAAAATTAACTTGGAAGCGTTTGTGGTGTTGGCAGGGGTTTGTGCTGTTTGACTCCCCCACTGCAGTTCCCCATACTGTTTATCTCAACAGCAGAAAAAAACAACAAAACCCCACAGCTTTCATTCCTTCCTCTTGAAAAAATGAAATGCTGGGCTCTCAAATACAAGTCAATTGCAACCTGCTTGTCATTTCTCATTTTTGTGGTCCAATTCTCATCCCGTCATTGTTTATCTCAAATGCTGCTCGCAGTTTGAAAACTCCAGGCGTATTTGTAGCCTCAACGTTCGCTCTGTGCCTCTATTTCAGTGTCAGTTTCTTGTCAGTCTCGCCCCTTCTATTTTCCAAAATAGGCTATGATTTATCCCCGTTGCCTCACGGCATTTAATGTGAAGGGAGAGAAAAAAAAAACCCAAACTTATTTGCAAGTCGCATCGGTAAAACCAGTGATGGTGGAGCCACGCCACGAAATGAGGCAATCAAGGTTTCAAAGGCTTTTTGGTCTGACACAAAAAAGATCACATCATTAACCGTCTGGTAGGTGTGACTCACACACCCAGGCTTTACTTATTTTTGATAAGTCTTTTATGTAATCCTTGTATTGAAAACTACCTGTACTCTAATTGCTGTGATAGACAGTGTGGCTTGGGTGGCTGCATGCACGAACATATCTGCAGTTTGTGAAACGCTCTCTCGCTGTCTCTTCCTCACACCTTCTTTCAAAGCGTCCTCTGCAAAACTGTTCTCCCAGCATCTTGTTTTCCACCTCTCCCTTTTTCTGGTCCTCACGCTGTGCTGCACAGCCCTCCTACAGTCGACTGCAAGCATCCTGCCATATTTCTGAGCTCCAGTATGCATGATTTATCAACAGACCCTGCTTTTCTGCAAAGGAAAAACTTTTTATTTTTTTATTTTTTCAACAGCGCAGCTGTGTCAGTTGTGTTACACTACTGTTGTCTGGCACGCCACCGTGTTTGTTACACGCACATGAGTGCACATTCACATGCTTGCAAACGCTGACGAGCGCTCCACACTTTGCTCTGTCTTGCTAATCCAGGTGTTCGTTGCCCTGGCACTGCCCCACCCATTACCCCTCACGCCTATTTTGATGAGCCAGAGAGCGTATGAAAGGTTAAGGGAGGAAATCTGTTATGGTGTGGGAGCCTCAGTGTGTCAAACAAGGCTTCATATATTATCCACTTCAGTAGAAGAATAAAAACAGGTCTTGACCACCAGTCGTGGCCAAACATGCTGCCCTCAACGAGGAAGCCACACAGTTAATATCTGCACTTCAGATTTCTGTTTGACTTTTTAAAGCTGTAATAATTATCTTATAACAACATTAAAACCACATGAAAATCCGAATGAAGTTGTTCGTAGCAATAATCACAGGTCTGGTAAACTTTCCTAGTTATCCCTGACGGCACTGACTTCTGATTTCAGTGAAATAGTTTAACCACACACCGACTGCAGCACCAAAACAGCACACTGACACGGTTAGAAAATCAGCTCATTTGGCAGTCAGGGAGTCTGATAATCTCACTCTTAGCCAAAATCACAAACAAAAACTCTTTATTATACTTGAGTGCTATAATTATGCTCAACGTTTTCTCCAAATGATGCTGAGTCACCTTTTTATGTAATATTGAAATAGAGTAGGAGAGAAAAAAATCTGTCTTCAGGAATCCTAAATCGTGGTCATACTGTGCAGCTAATATAGTCCAGCTGTTTGGTTACCTGTATATCATCTGTCTGTTGGCTGACTTGGCTGTCTTCAACTACAGACGCATGCGATCACTTCACAATACATCCGTTTTTGACTGATCGTCTCAGTGAATTTGGAAGCAATGGCAGCTTTAAAGTCGCACAGGTGCAAACCATAACTAGTGAGAAATCCGAGCCTCAATTTATTTTTTAGGGATTTCAAGGATTTTCAGGTTTAATCCACGTAGACTGGATAAGTAGTGCAGCAGTTACAGCAGGAGCTCTGTGTCTCACTGATAATTTGGGACTCAATAGGTCTCAAACTTATGACCCTATTATGACAGTATTTTGGAATTTATGCCTTTTTCCTCAGAAATTATATAGAGTGGACGCCTGGCTGAAGTCGACAATGCACAAACAAGCTCAACGGGGGTACTTAGAGAAACTTGAATATTTGCCTCTTTGGATGGAACTTGGCTGTGGTTGCATGACGTTTTGGGTGTCTCCCAGATGATTCAAATCTGGATTGCGACACTGTGAGCAAACAGCTTTCCAAACAATGTTTGCAACCTGTCCAACCTGATGGGTTCTGTTCAGATTAGAGAGCACTTAAGATTCAGTGTCACCCTTCTGCTTCTGTCGTGGCTGAAATTTCAGCCCCATCCAGCAATGAACCAATACAAAAGGAAATTTTACTAAAGAAATTTTGCTCAGTTTACTATGACGTTGGACTATGTGCAGACACAGAGGAAAAAACCAAACCGGAGCGGTAATTTGGTGGTGGAAAAAAGTTTCATATTGAGAATCATTCATTGCTTTTTCTGCATCAGCTCATTGTTTCTCAATTACTGCATCTCATTCTAATCCCTCTAAATCTCCTGCATATATAAAATGGGAAACTTCTGTCTGTCAGGTGCAAATCAGTTTTATTTAGGTTTTTTTTTTTTGTTTTTTTTTTTTTAAGGAGAACCGTTGGGCCCCCAGGCTATCTCACTAGTGTGGATGTCTTCTTAATGGGGGCCCATTCAGCTCCCTAATCGGGCCCTTTATCAACTCCAGCTAACACCACAAAGATCATAGCAGGAAATGCCTCTGGCAACCCTGCCTCCTTTGTTCCAGGCCAACTGGAGCGCAAGAGCTTTGACAATGACAATGCAGTTTAGGAGAGAGTAAAAAAAAAAGAGAGACATCTCTCATTGCTTATGCAGTGAAGTAGTCGAGGTTCCACTTCATGCTCTGGATTTCACTTGTTTACTGTGGTTTTCTGATGGCATCTGTTTGACCTTTGACCTCACCACCACATGCTATGGGAGTGTGGTCATTGCGGTGGGGAGGAAAACAAGAGACTTGTAATATGTGTGTCTCTTTTTGATTTATTGACATCTGGGGAACAAAGCGAGTCAAGAGGAGAATAGAAAATGAATTAAAAGAGGATAACATGTTTGTTTACGGCAAGTTTAAAATGTGTTTTGAGAAACCTCACCAAGAAAAAAAGTTTTGCAGAAATCATTAACAGTTCAGACATTCAAACCGTCAGCGTGAAAAAGAGTCCAGTAGCCAAATCATGACTTTCAAATACACAGTTCAAGCCATTTTGACACAATTAGGCCGTCCAAAAGATATTTTGAGGATTTTTTTTTCCTCACTAAACTCCTACATTGCTTGAGCTGTGTGGTGTAAAATTAGGTCAGAAAATATTGTGTAGTGTACGTTTGCAATAAGATGAAACGGCTTTTTAATGGCAGCTTCTTTTTCCTCTCTCTCTCTCTTTGATGTAGAATGGAGCCGTCCGATTGGTCGCTCTTGAGATGAGTGACTGATACATAATGATAATCCCAACCACTGGAGGGTTCAAAGGACTCGCTAATATATGCTGCACTATCAGCATTAAAATGATCCATGTACCCCCTTTTTTAATAACGCAGTGGGATATTGGGGTTAAACTGGGATTTGGAGGAGAATCAACCAAACCGCCATGTATGTTACTTAATTATTTCACTTGCACAACAGCATGTGTGAAGCAAATAACTTTTATCCATATTTCTATTAAGGAGGTCTTGATGCTGTTCTCAGTCTGAGTTCTTTAATATGTCGCGTCTGCCACTGATGAGTCCAATCAGATACTTATTCTTCCCCTTATATTATTATATATAATCAAGCTTCAAATTGATGAAATCATAAAATTCAATTATGGGATTTATTTATTTAAATTAATGTGGAATCAAAAGCTCCAAGCAAGGCAATCACATTTTCAGTACCACAACTTTAGAAGGCTAAGAATAACAAAGGGCCGCCTCACCTTAAAAAAAAAAAAAAAATAATAATCGAATAAAAATGAAACAGCTGTGTGTGTGTTAAATTATTGAGTGGCAATCAGCTTTTATCAATGTTCAGGCTGTTGTGTGCATGTGCGGAATAGACAGTAATAAGAAAAGACAGTGAAAGTCCATCTGGCAGCCGGTTGTGTGGAGGTTTTAATTACTTTAAGTTGATGTCTAGCTCAAGCGGAGCAGCATCATGAGCAGGCAGCCTCTCAGAGATGGTTTTGTTTAAGTTTGGTTTGTCGTTTGTGGTTTGTTCCAAAAAGGCCATTTGGTCGTAATCCACAAATCACAACAGCCTAACTAACCGCTAAAGGAGTTTCAGGCTGACCTGAACAGGATAGCATGCTGGGTAAACATTCTTTAAAGTCAGCCACCAGCAGTGCAGAGCATCACCAAAACCACAACTCACTGCAGCTTTAACGCACAATATTATCCCCCCTATCAATGCAAATAAACACACAGGGGGTAAACAAAGGGCTAAATACCCCGCCAACCTTTCTGAACCACGACATCACAGATACACGATCACTATCCCACCTTTACCTCCTAGTGACACAATAACTAAACCTAATCTATTGAAGCCTGGCTTGAGATAAGTGCCAGTATAGCGTGGCTGATCCATACTGGGAATAAATACATCTTTTGTTGGCTGGCTGCACAGCTCCTGCAGTATCTAAGAAGGAAAGGCTGAAAGCCGTCAGTTAATGAGCCAAGACGTCAAAGACAAACACAGAGGAAAAATTCCCCAAGCCCAAGCTATTAAAGAGAATCGGCATTATGGGAAATCAGATCCAGGATCAGACCCAGATCCACGAGCAACTGTCCTTTATTAGTGTTGTATCAATCTGGGAGAACTAAACTTGAAACACAGGTCAACACTGTATGTGTGTGTGTGTGTGTGTGTGTGTGTGTGTGTGTGTGCGCGCGCACAGTGATTGTTTTCTGATGTGCTGTCCTCTCAAAATGGCGAGTTTCTTTCTGTTGTAAATGACCAGTTGTGCTCTTTAACTACGCTTTAAGTCCTTTGCAAAGGCATATGTGGGTCTTTCTGTTTATGTAACTTGTACAGCAGAGCTTCTTGTTTTTTTTTACTTTCTACCTCACAAGAAGCAACAGATAAAGACGACCCAACCCCCACCCCACTGACTGAGATGCTTGTTTCTCTTCAGTTCGTGGCGTACTTCTTCAGAATCGCTCCTCTGTTCTCTCTCACTCACACTGTGCACTAAAGCGAATAGTTCAATTCCACTTGATCGTCACTGTAGGTGTTTGAAATGGCATTAGCGGTGGATAACAGACTGTTCAGAGACTTTGCTGGAACTTGACCTGTCTGACATGTCATTATCTGAGGAGTACTTATCTTTTCTTAAAGTAGTATTAAAGGAGTACACTCGATACCTTTTGAATGGGCGGCGTGGAAAGGGCGTTTGTTATAGGAGCCAAGTGCACGCAGTGTTCCTCGTAACATCTTGACCTCAGCTGTGTCAGAGACGTTTGGAAACTTCACCAAGACCTCCTTGTCTAAAACTGATACACAGAGAAAGGGCGAGGGCACTAATGTCTGCAAAGTTCAAAATCATGATTACAAATAATAAAGTCTTTGTTATATTGTTCTCTCCCAGAGTTTTTCTGACTGTCTGTTTGCATGTGCTACTCTTGCCAAGCCCAGCAGGAGATAATACAGTATGTGTGCCCCAGATAAGGGCTTTTATTCTGCCACCTAGCAAATGAAGAATGTGTATAACATTATGAATTACTCATGAGCTCTGGTGGTGTACTTTTATTTAATGATAGCCGTGCTGGGACTGCTCTGCACCTCTCACCTGTCTCCCTCCTCATCACCTATGATGAATGAGAAACAAGTTGAGGAAGAAAGAGAAGGAGAGAGAGAGAGAGTCAAAACTTCCCCCTTAGTTGCTCTCAAAATGTCTCCTGCTCTGTAGTATCTCAGAAACTGCACCGTAGACACGAACTCCACAAGCCAGGGTTGCACACCGGAGTAGCATGATGTATGGCCCGCTGTGCCGCTTTGTCAGATGGCCTACTACACTGAACACTCACGTACAGCACGCCGCACAACAGCCTCCCTCCAAATGGCAGCGCGCTGAATATACACATACTTTGTAAGGTCTGTGCGTCGCTTGAAAAATGGGCTTCATGTTGCTTCTGCCTGCTCAACCTAAAAGTCTCTCCTGTAGATTAAAGCCTTGGCACACTGAGCTCCTTCACACTACAGCAGGTCCTGACTCATTCCAACCCGCTGCTCATTTCAGTCCTCATTTCCTTTACATTATACACACCATTAAGCATATTAAGTTCAAAGCCTGCCATTGCACTGTCCCATGCTTTTAGTGACACAGCCATCTGTGTGTACCGGCAGGTGCTTCGAGGCAGGAAAAACCTGCTTTGTCATACGTAGCGACGTGTCTAAGAGCTAATCTAATTCTGGCATTTTAAATAAATAAAACATTACAATCGACAGCCATTAAAGCAGCTGTGAGTGTTTTCATTTGCTAAGGCTATCAGGCTAACATGGTCAAAATGGCAAAACTAATATGCTGATGTGTAGCAGGAATAATGTTTAGCATGTTATTAGCATCTGCTCAGTGCTAATCAGGAAAGTACAGCTAGGGAAGATGGAAATGCTGTTAGCTTGGCAGGTTTTAGACTATTTAATTTTGTGCCTCCATGGTGGCACTGCGGGTACATTAGCTTCATCCTGCAGGTGCATTCAGTATAACCACAGTGTCCACACTCAGAACAGAGAGCACTCAGGATCTCCACACATGAATTTCATGGTAATTTATCCCAATATGGCTAAAGAGGAAATTGCCTGGAAATGAAATGTATCCTTCCTCCTGCACTCCTTTACCGAACTCTACACAGTCGGGTCATCCTCACCCTGTTCTATTTATTTCCTGCTGTGATATGTTTGTGCCATTCCTAGTATTAGCTCGCTGTTGGCATCTACTATAATGACCTCTAACAGTCCTGTAGTCGCGTTTGGTGTCACTCCCAACCTTTCACCCCATGCCAAGCGCCAGATTACACGCATACATACTCCTTGTATGTCCGTCCATCTTTCCTGTCGGTGACATTTCTTTCTCTTGATCGTCCTCTCAACACAAGATGCATGGAGCCACACACACGCTCCTGCTCAAGTTTCCCCCCCGTGTGCCCTGCCGGCATAGCCCTGCTTCTGTGTGTCCAGCTGTCCACTGGTCATCACTCTCTGTCTCTATTCACTGGCTGCCAGTAACCAGATCACTCTGTGTCTTTCTTTGTGTAGTGACCTTCCCTCTTTTACTGTAAGACGAGTCCTTGCATACTTCCCCTTTTTTTTCTTCTTTTGTCGTCTTGTCTTTTGCTACGCTGTTGTCTGTCGGTCTTGCCCATTTTTATTTTTCTCCCTTTCTCATGTCATTTCCTGTCTTCCGATCGCCTCAATCCTTCCATTAATCTGGGAATGGCAGCCCCCAGTTCAGGAGAAGAAGAGGTCAGATACTTTGCTGAAATTAAAAGTCAAATATTACAATATAAATGCGTTTCACTACAAGTCAAGGTTCTCCATTCAAAATCCCGCTCAGTTAAAATACAGAAAATCAGTATTAGTGGAAATACTTGTTAAGTGTCCCATATAAATGACGTGTTATTTTGTTTAACATTATTTGATTATTAATATGGAGGAATCAGTTTCTATAGTCAAGGTGCAGCACAGATTTTTATTGAATTAAGTTGGACTTTTTTGTAATGTTTTCCAAATTTGATGAAGAGCCCCAAAAAGTGGTCACAGGCCGAAAAGGTTGGTTTTATTTATATAAATTAATCTGAACCTGCAAAGCAACTAGTTGCTACACTTTGCCAGATCAATGTGGTGGAGTAAAATGGTTCCCCCTCTGAAATCGCTTGATTCAATGTACTACAAGGAACTTTATCTGATATTGATTTTCAGTCACAAAAGGACGAGATAGACAGTCAAGCCTTAAAGACGCTTTCAGACAACAAGAGATTCACAAATGCGGTATGCAGTAAGGAGCAAGTGACTCTAGTTTTTCCTACACCCCCACTGCATTACGCCTCCCTTTACCCGCAGCCACTCAACCTCTGCCGACTTACTGTTCGCATGCACTTACACACACTCTGTCACACTCCATCATGGTCTCTAATAGGGTAGAGGCTGATGGAGCAGCCGGGCCTGCTCAGCAGACAGTGGTGGAGTGAATCTATATTCAGTCTCTGCACTTCTTCCTCCTCCTCTGGAGCCTAATGAACTCAGGGGAATCCATGGCGCCGATAAACATTGTGTGATCTATTGAGGCACCCTCCCTGGAATGCAATCCATATTCCATGGGGCAAGGACGGTTTTCTGTGGAAGGCACTGGATGTGGTCATTTTCTTATTTATGTGAAGGATGGAGAACAAGGTCCGATGATTTAGTGGAGACATAGTGCATGTGACCAGGCATTAACAGGTTTCTGAGCATATGTCTGTGTGTGTGTGTCTCTAACAGAGGGCCACTTAGGGAAAGCGACAGAGTCGGTGAGAGAAAAAGGAGCGAGTGGATCGGGGGATGAGCCTCTGATTTCCCAGCGTTGTGGCTGTCGGTTTACTACGGAGCTACTATGGCAGATGAGCCAGATGGAGTAATTTTGTTAGCATCCCATAAAATGCAACTTCCCGTGAGAGAGCCCTCGTTGCCACATCACCCTTTAGGTTAATGCAATGATGATTAAACATGCTGTGTTTTATTGATCCAGGAAGATAATTCCTCCTAAGTCAGAGTTCAGGGAGAAGTGACAGGAGAGGCGTCAGGGCTGATGAGGATGTCTTACTCAGCAGCACCTCAGCAGTGAAAACCGTGCCATTTTCTATTTTTTTCATTAAATGGCGTTCAGAGTAACACAATGTCTGGTTTCGAAACAGGAAACTGGATTACTTTTGCTCTTATGTTGAAAAGTCTATTGTTGACTTTTGGAGACAGCAGATTCACTTCAAGGCCCATTTAGCATCTACTTTACTTCGTCAACAGCTGCTCCCAAGGTTAAGAGCAAACTTTGAGGCAGGCAGACTTTTAAGACGACATGGACAGGAAATCCTCCGAGTCCTCAGATAAAACGGAAATGTTAACATCTAACAATCCATGAAACCTGGGAAAAGTTGTTTATGATTGTTCTGTGATATGATCAAAGGCACTAGATAAACTATGATATGGACCTTGACGGAGGTTGTTCCTTTAAGGTTTACTGAAGAAGGCGGAGGATGTTTTTTTTTTTGGTTTTTTTTGTTTTTTTTTCAGATCCACTAAATTCAGCTGAAGCTATTCCCACTAACAGATCTTATTTCACAGTTATGGCAATGGGTGGCAAACTTAGTGTAACAACTGCTGCATTAGCCAGAAAATATACTCAGAAACGAAACAACTGACAAGTTAATGGAGAGAACAACAACAACCAACAAGCATGTCGTCACTCACAGGTCTGCTGTTCTGAAACCTTGAGTTTGTCATCACCTTAAAGTTTTTTTGAAACCAAAAGGAGTTATGTTTGAGCGACAAGGTGGAGCTGAGAAGTGAGGGGTGGGTGGGTAGTCACACATTAAGACAAACCCTCCTTTGTCATCGATTTTCCCCTCACCCCTAAATTTAAAAAAGTGGACACCATGCTGTGTTTAAGAAATCTTGAAACTATAAATTGAAACCATAAATTCATCAAGAAAACGTTTACTGAAGTAATAAATCAAGTGAGAAGTAGACATATACATATGTCTATATGTCCCATATACAATCTGACATTTCTAGTTGTCCACTCTGTCTACGATGTGTTAATGTGAGATTTTAGGCCACCACAAGTTGTCAGAAAGGCTTCAAGCACATCCAGCATAGATTCTACACGTCTTTAAACTCTACTGTGATCTTCCCATAAATGTCCTTCATCAATGGTAGAACGGCCGCTGGGAGATCTGGAGCTTTTTCCCGATAGGCCACTGCACAAATTGGGCCAGTGGCCCAATCTGAGAAAAAAGAAACATCAGGGAGACACTGAGGAAGAGGGAGAGCGATAGATATGGCTGTGCTGTGGCGCTCGGCTCAGTGGAGCAGGCAGCGCGGCCCACCCTGCCTCTCTGTGGTGGTCGTCTCCCTCACGTCCGCCTCACTACGCTCCCCCGCAGGATCGCAGCTCCGCCCGCACGCTTGCTTCTGTGTTGGCAACGAGCTGATCCCCACTCGTTTTACATGAATAACAAAGCTGAAAATAAACACGATAGTCTAGATGAAAAGCTTCGGGGAAAAAAGAAGTCGAGCACCTCCCACCCCTCAAAAAAAAGGCAGGTGTACACCTAGCTCTCCAGAAAACACGCAGGAGGAGCAGAGCAGCTGAATGGATTCAAGATTACAGCTCCCAGTAAGTCCAGTATAAGCACCAGGATTTTATCACGGAAGCATCCAGTCAAGGTCATCTGTTACTGTATTCACTCCAAGTTATATGCTCTTAGCTACTTTCTGGTTGTAGCTGTGGCTTGAGATGGAAAAAAATGTTTCTTACAGCGTTATCCACAAAACTCTGCTATAAAATTCTACTTCAAATCTGTACTTGAATTGTTTAAATAACAATCCTGAGTGTGACAAATGTGACACTGGCCAGATACGACGGTGTGACTCCAGGTGAGCCAAACTGAGTTTAAAGTCCCAAGCTGATTTTAATTCCTATTCCATCCCCATCCTTCATTTGTTCATGCGTATAGTGAGCTCTTTCTAAGAGTCTACCACAGCCGCTAAACTGGCCTTGGTCACACTATTTATTTATATTGTTTTCAAACCAAATCCAGTTACAGTTTCTTGCTCTGGAATACCTGCAGGATTTAGGCACCTGCGTTTGTTACATTTCTTCTCTTATTTAGTCGGGCTATTAATTTGTCATCCGTTGGCAGGTTGCAAGGTTGTAATCATTTTTGAGGTATTATTTCCTGGTGAAGTTTCATTTCCCCCATCGTGGCTGTGGATTGACTGACAGTGAGTAATGGCTGTAATGACATATGCACAATCAAGTGAATCCTCTTATCCTGGGTGCAATAGAAAAATAATTACGAGAGAGGCTATAATGAAACCAAATTAATACCTTGTATTGGGGATCATCCACCTTTTGTCAACTTTCATGAGTTTGGAGGTGAACAATGGGCATATTATTCAAAAACAGTACAGAAAGGAAAGTGGAAGGAAAGTGAGTCCAGTGAGCACGACCCTGAAGATAAAATGTGTCTGGGACTGTCCCAACTGTGGCTAGACTCAAAATGTTATATTATCACTTCATAGGGCCTGTACAGTGATGTGTCTGAATCACATCCTGAGGGACTTCTGGCCACATAAATATGTGGGCTTCATTGGAAATCCAAATCCATTTGCATTTTTGTGTGTGTGTGTGTGTGTGTGTGTGTGTGTGTTTGGGCTGGTTAACTGTGGGTGTACAATAGAGCTAGCAGCCTCTTAATTCATTAAGCTTACAATCAGGCCTTCATTTGTATTGAAATGGATTTGACCCTGATTATTGGCTGGAAGCCTGCCATCCTGGATATGTGATCTCCCTGTTTGACTGGAGATATCACTGGAGAGATTTGAAAGATACAACCACAGAGAAAAAGGCACGCTCGAGGCTGAGGCAGAGTATTGGTTTGTTGCTGTCTCCCTTTTTCTGTTGTTTTTTTTTTTTTTTTTTTTTCCTCCCCCTGTTGCACAATCCTTCTTCCTCTCCATCTCCCCCTTCTTTCTTACGGTAATGCTTCATTGATCTGTGCTGGGAAAAGATACTGCTAATTCACTGAACCTTGTTCAGCCACTGCTCTGCCAAGGGGCTGATTGCTCGAGTTCATCCCTAATGTTCCCTTTCTTCTCTCTCTGAGCTTTCTCGCCGCTTTCCCTCGGCTCTGACCATGGGCCAGACTGGAGGTGTTCAGCTCTTCAGTCTTTCTGGTGCTGCAGGGCGGCTGGTGGCTAATGGCAAGGCGGACTCAACTCTGCAGCAAGTGGTGCTAATGATGACTGTGCCAAGTGAACCGAGTCGGTAAAGGTGATGATTTGATCAGCGGCGCTTTCAGCAGTGTGTGTGCGTTGTGACAGTTGAGGAGAAAACTTCTGCGGCAGTACAACTTTCCTACAGACAAATTAAATTTAACAATGATGATCCCCTCATCCTCACTCAGATGCTTTCATCCAGGAAACTATTCTGTATAAGCGAATAAATATCAAATGAGGTCTAAGTTCAATCATGAAGCTGCTCATTAAGTCATAGGTAACTCTTGATTAGAATCCATCAGCTGCAACAAAGCTGTGATTGATGCAGCAAAGCATGAAAATGTACAAGAGCGGAGAATGGGGGTTGTTACTGCCAAAGTAAACTTGGCACCAGAAGCCTGTAATGAAATGGAAGAACAGCCAACTAGACAATAATTTGGGTGAGCGGAACGGTAACAACAAAAAATAATATACTGCAAAGATAAAAGAAAGGATATGATGAATGTCCGCGGGGGGGCGGTAGCTTTATTTTGAAGTCAAATATTAGTTTTCTGGTTTGAATGCGTATGCAATTTTCTTTTGTCTCAGTCTCTCTCTCTCACACACACACACACACACACACACACACACACACACACACACACACACATCCTTACAGATGACACGACACTCATCGAGTCATCCTCTAAATTGTCTCCTGTCCCTTGTTGCCTCACTGAAACACAAGGATGCTCATTTCTCTCCTCATTCATCATCTCTCTGCCATGTGGGTTAACCTCTGAAGCACAGTGGCTGCAATTAAACTAAATCCATTAGAAATGTGCCTGTGGTAACTTTGCCAAGGGCAAGGTATTAAAAATGAACTTACATATTAAAGCTTGAGGTTTTTTTTTTTTTTTTAATGAAATATAAAGGAAGTGATACTGCCAGTCCTGAGTGTCTCAGTTACTCATATTTGCATTGGAGCAAAATTAAAATGTGAACACAAAGCACTGGGGTTGCAAATAAATCAAAATGAAGAAGTGGTCCATCAATTTAAGGCACATTTGCTATCTTTGTACATCACTGTAGTAATTTATGGCTTGGAAATGTGTATCTTTTTACTGCTGCGGCTGCCCTTTGCTGGATAAAACATCATATTTTTTAAAGGCAGTTAAAATGTCGTTCCAGAGAGATTATTAGAGGGACATTTTGAGAAATGCACTCAGTCCCATTCATACCGAAAGTAAGACCAGAAGACCTCTATCTCTAAATGTGAAGCGATACCTGGCAGCTGGTTAGCTTAGCACAAAGACTGGAACCGGGAGGAAGCAGCTCGCCTGGCTAGCGTACAAAATCTGCTTATCACAACCTGCAAAGCTCACAAGTTAACACATTGTAACTCATTTGTTTGTGTAAAGGCGTGAAAAGGTCAGAGGCATGCAACCTGTTTTTGTGCTAAGCTAAGCTATCTGGTTGCTGGAGTTTGTTGCACCTTCGATGTACAATGGCATCAACCCCTGAGCAAGAACCCAAAGAGTCTATTTCCCAAAACAGTGACATAATATTTCACTTTATTTGGAGTACAACATAAAAAGGAACATTTGGGAAAAAAGGAAAAATAATTTCACTGCTTTGACCTCGTTCCCGACGTGCCCACACTTTTGATGTGATTTCCATGACCTGTTTGATGTTAATAAGGCACCATTCACATCTTTAAAAAGCAGAGAGCTCTAACAAAAGGAAAAGCTGTAGAGTTTATGCAAGGCGCTCAGTGCGTGGTTCAACGTTTTCTTTTTCCTTCTGGCTTCCTGCGTGTGTGCGGCCGAGCAGTGAGGTCGGATAATAGTGTTTATGGTTCTACCGAGGCGTGACATTTTCAAAATGCTCCATGCAAATCTCTTTGCCTGCCTGTCTGTCTTTCGTCCTCCCTTTTTCTTTCAGCATCACTTCCTGTATTCTTTACCTCCTGCCCCCTCTGATTCTTTTTTTTTTTTCCATTTATTTTGCATCCATCTAGACCTGAAAATGTAAAATTGCATGGCTTTGAATTTGCACATAGCGAGTTAGGTGTCAATCACCATTTTTGTTTTCATTACATCTTCCTTATCTAGCTTCTCCAGATGTGTGAGAGGGATGACAAACCGGGGAGTCAGGAAGTATTCATGCAGCGTTTTGCTCCAATCTAGTTTCTTCCACAGAGCTCTCCCCAGAGGCTGCAGTAGTTCTGCTCTTGTTTTCCAACCAAAAGAAACTTTGATTGGCTTGAGGGCTGTTCCCCCGCATGCCAGTCAACTCGTCTGACTTAATTAACCACTAATCTCTCAGCTGTCAGCTTCTGAGGCGGGAGCTGGAGTGACTTCAATATCCTGCTCTTCTCTGTACTTTTTCCCCCCCGAGAGCTTTTGGTGTGCCCGTAGAGAAACCTCAACCCAGTCCACGCCACTCAAACCAGACTATGCCGACATCAAATACCCAGCGTCATCCCGCTTCGACAGCCAGCAGACTTGAACCGCCCACAGGAAATTGAAAATTTTTCACTATCATGTTAAAAAAAAAAAAATACAATAAGAAAAGCAAGAGTTGCTTTTCACGCCCTGCCAGAAGGGAGGGGTCGATGGACAGCCAAGGAGGAATGTAATCAATTTCTCTCCAATAGAACGAGGCGGGGGGAAGCTGACATCAGTGGTTGTGTCTCTATGAACTCGTGAGCTTCACCTCTGCAGTAGTTTACGTGGGAAAGTTCATCCCCAAGTGAACGGAAGTCCAAACTTGGCTTTCCTGTTGCTACGCTTCAGTTTGGTTTTTTTTTTCTTTAACACTTACATTCTTCTTGAAACCTTCGCTAACTAAATAAAGGTGCTGCTCTGTCATATTCATTTTGAGGGGATTTTTCCTGCTGCAAAGTTTGGGCCATTAAAATAAGCTACTCAGAATTTTGGGTATAGCTACATCAGCAAAAGTGATGGCTTTTCCATTATGACTTAATCAGTAATAAATATATATACAAATATAGATTAGTGAAGCTGAAATTTTCTTCTCAATTTGCATCCTTTTCCTCTTTTTTTTTTTCGTTTTCCAGTTCCTCTTTGACCATCCTAGGATGTAAACCACCCCTTTTTTTTTTTTTTAAATCACATGATCTGTTTCGATCTGATTCAGATTTCACTGGAACAAGATCTTGCAACAGTGGTCAAATTAGAAGTCAAACATTCCCCCAATCAGTATTTACTGTACATAGCAATGTTCGCTGACTTTCCATGTTTCCATTACAGACCTTATCTGCAGTAGGTCAGTATGAATGTGGTTCATTGCTTTCCTTTTTAAAATCCCTCAGTCGGCTCCTTTTTTTTTTTTTGTCCATTTCATCACCAACTTTGATCTTAGCAGTCGGGCTTTTTAGCTGTGGGCGATTCACCAGCCTTGCACTAAAACATATTTGCATATTTGTTGGATATGCCCTTTTATGTATGCTTGCACATTACTTCTGCACCTCTATGAGCCCTTAAGGCAAGTTCAGCGAGAATGGTAGCTCCAATATGTTGTTCTAATTAGATGCAATGTGAAGTTGTGAATGTGCTCAGTGGGGAGCCGTATGAGGACTTTTGTAATTTGGCCACACACACACACGCCGCGCAAGTCTTATTGTTTAATTACTGCATATCACTTCCCTTGAGCCACCGTCGGCGTGCCTTTAATTCCTCTCACTGCTTCTCTCCTCCCTTTCTTTCTGTCCCGTCCTTGATATTCTCTCCTCAGAGAAAAACAGCTTCACCAGCTTCCTCCTTCTTTTGCTTCCTCTCTCTGTTGTTCAATATAAACCCCACCACCGCTCCTCATTTCTCCTCTGCGATAAATCTATCCCCTATCGCCTCCCCTTCCTTCATGCATCTCTCCTCCCTCCTTCTGGACAGACTGCTATCTGAGATGGCCGCTTGGCTCATCTGTGGCCCAATTAGGCATAAACAAACATTTGGACATTTCAGTCCTGTGCCCCCTCCCCGTTCCTTTATTCTTTCCCTTCTTTTATTCACACGTCTGCCTGAATATAAAAAGAAGAGACCAACATTTCATATATTAATGAAATAAAAAAATACAAATAAATTTGGGAAAAGGGAAAACATGTGGTTTTATATTGATGTGGATGTGAGTTGTTTTTCCTTTCTTGTATTATTTTTCTGAAATATTTTATAAACTGTAATTACATAAACTGCATCTGTTGTTTTCAATGAAATAAATCAAAAAGGTTTTATATGCTTTCAAGCGAGTTTGTGCGTACTTCTGCTTTACATGCCTGCCAATGTACGCTGCTTTATTTTCAGAAGCTTACTAAATTTGAAATATGAGGCCAGTGTTATTCTATGTTTTCCTTATGGTCACGATCCCATGAAAAGACCAAAGCCAACCATCCATTTGTCAAGGCTGTTGCTCAGTAGGCTACTTTCCAACCTCCCCAGCCCGTCTCTGGCAACTCCGCCTAAAGCTTTTTTCAGTTGTGTTGACTGAAACAGAGATGTATCATTTCCACGTCAGAAAAGGCCAAGCGATTAGTTAAAACAGCTTCTCACTGTTGGGTTTGGTTTTGGGTTTTTTTTATTACTCAAAAAAGACGAAGTAGAGCACTTGTTGGAGACTATTTTGAGTAGCGGATTAATACGCATTTGTATACAGCAGCAGGACAGCATATTTGTGACCCAAAAGTTTGGTTGTCACATTTAGAAGCAATAGAAGTTTCATCCTTCTTGGCTCGTGTCCTTGTAAGACACTTGGTCATTTATTTATGAAGAGTGTGTTGTTGAAGTTTAAACTTTTTTTATTCAAAGGTAACAGTGAAGGGCTGATCAAGTCCAGTTGGGATTTTTTTTTAAAGTATTTACGATAAAGAAAAAAAAATTAATCATTGAGGAGTGTGGTTTGGCCTGAGTAACAGCAACATTGTCCACACAACAATATGTTACTGTTGGATTTAAAAAAAAAAAAAAAAAAAAAAGCTATTTTCATTGTTTTGTGCAGAACAAACAAGAGTCTATTCACATTCATCATAGTGGGGAGGAGGCAGAAATCTCTCTGAGGAACTTCAAACCACCTATTCTCTGTTCAGCTCAGACTTGAGGATGTAGAGAATGCACACATATGAACACACACACTCCAAAGGGTTGTGGGTGATGTGGACATGAGGAAGCTGCTATAAATTCAGAGCATGGCTGGACTAAGTCTGCACCCAGCTAAGGAAAACAAGGTAAACACCGGAGGATCACTGAGGGGTTGTGTGTGTGTCGGTGCTTAGATATAAAAAAAACAAAAAGCTGATGTGGTCAACTCATGAGAAAGACATTATCCACTCTGTGCTGTTTGTGTCATCTGAGAGCAGTTTATAAAGTCAGATAATGACTCGACAGTGTGTGTTGCTGTAATGTGGGCAGTTTGGCAGCAGTGAATCATTGTTGGTTTTGTCCAAGTAGACTGATTAATACTTCTACTCCTGCGTGCATTTATGTGTGTTTAGCTGTACGTAAGCTTGCGCGTCGGTGTGTATGTGTGTATATTGATGCGAAAACATGCACGCACACCAACCTTTTTCTCCCCCCAGCAGTGCAGTGTCGATGATTGTGTCACAGCAGGAAGAGGCTCTCTCTCAGCTCCGCGTCTAATTAACTTTATGCCTCATTTTTTGTGCGTTTTGTGTCATGCTCGCGTGTGTGTGGGCTCGGCTGTGCATTGTGGCTTTTGCCAGCGCTAAAAATGAGAGGGAATTATTTAAAATTAAATATTCAAAGGGGAAGGCTGAAACGTTGGCCCCCTGTCACCACCCGTTCCCTAACTGGCCTACACCTTCAGGTAGTAGCTTTTTAAACACTGGACGTTTGCTTCTTTTTTTGTTTGTTTGTTTGTTTTTTAACCATAGATTATATATTAAAGTGGATATAGACATCAAACGCTGGAGCCAAAGCACAAGGGCCTTAAACTTGATTCTATCTAGTAACAATCAACTGATTGCAAAAAGAATTCAGTTTGTATGAAAGTCTATTCGGAAATTCTCCCACATCTCACTTCATTTATCAGCTCGGCAAAAGGTTTCCTAATGAGCCTTCTTCATACAACATGATAATCCTTTTTTAAGTCATGGTCCCTTTGAGAGGAAAAATAGATGAGAAGGCAGCAGTGGCTGTTGTGTGATTGACAGACGGCACCACAAACCGCGACCTGCCAGAGAAATCCTGGAGCAGCTCAGATCCATAACAGCTCCACCCTTTCTCAAATGTGGCGATGGCAAATTTACAAACTTGAGGCTTCAAAATGGCAGTAAACCAGGTTTTTATTCTAAGGGGTGGCTTAGTACACTCTTGGGAGGTTTAAATCGGAGCCCCTGACATCACTGGATATTCTGCTCTCTGATTGTTGGGAGCACAAAACTCCCCCAGTCCCAGCCCTGTGTTAGAGGTTATGGTCCCGTCCCACCCCAGTATAAATGAGTTATCCGTTTTTTCTTATTTTTAATGTGCTCACATACTTTGTGTTTTAATGTTGCATGACTGTTTCATTTATGCACAATCAATAGCCCTTTACAGACAAATAAAGTTATTGATTGATAGACTGTGGTGACACCTGAGCCAGTTTCATCCAATGGAAAATATTGTGGGAGGCAGACATTAGCTGATTGTGTAGTATATTTCACAGCAATTAAGTCCATCGTTGTCCAGATAGAGATAGTGAGAAGGAAACGCAATAAAGATTTCAAACTGTAAACTTTCAGACTTTTGGATTTGGTGAATCGGTTTAGTGGATCTTGCCAAACTGTAAACTGCTCCCAGATTTCTCTGATTAACTTTAACTGAATGCAGTCCTGTCGTAATCGATAATCGGTGGTCTAACTGCACAAACAAGGCCTGCCTTCTAATTATACCCGGCTGTGTGTGTGTGTTTGTCAAATGTCCAGCATCACACAGGAACAGATGTTTTGGTGGCAACTGCAATAACAAAACTGCAGTGTTAATGTGTTAATTGAAGTGTGTGTATCTGCGAGTGTGTGTTTGCATTAGTGCAGTTTGACAGGGGAATCACGCTGAGTGGGATTATATCCACAGCGTTACTTACCGAGACACGCACACAGGTGCCATACGTTAACAATGGCAAGCCCAGCGGGGTTCAGTCACTCTGAAGAATCTCCTGTTGTCACTGGTGTGTTTACTCATTAATCACGTGTTTGTTAAGAATTCACCCTCAAACCTTGTTCTGACAACACAACGCCATGCTGGGAGACACAAAAACCACCTGCCTTTCCCCACAACACAGAAACATACATACACTGAAGCAGATAAAGAAATATGGAAAGTATACAGTTGCAACTTGCACACACACAAATATAGACAAGACACGATTGCATCCGCAGTCGTACTCACGGATATGCAGATTTTTGCAATCTAAGCACGCAAATACAGAGAAATGCACACAGGTTTAAAAGAAACTTTCAAAAAGTGGCCCACAAAAAAACAGAAACGTCTGAAAAATATGAAAAACGCTAGTGTGCACCAACAAAAAGTGTGGACTCCCATCCAGAGAGCTGCACATTCACCGCACTCCTCTTCTAGCCGCTTTCAGTCGATGTTTAATCTTTCTGTGTTTTCTGCAGGAGACGTCTGCCGCTGCGGCAGCTATGCCCGACATACCGGCTGTACGCTGACGTCATGTCGCGATGTCTCGTGACAATAATGCATTAAGACACAGTTATAGCTGCTTACATGCTTGTCCACCTACACTGCAAAGATATTTTTCTCCATTATAATTATCAATATACAGCAGTTTTACTGTGAGGGCGTACATGTCTGAAAAGAAGAAATGTTTCACAAACATACTTTGATTCATCAGAAATGATTTGCTTAAAGGTCCGTTGTTAAGAAAAGTGAGATTATAAAGTATTTTTTATTTACAAGGCATTACTGTCAAAGGATCACAGTGCTCAATCTATGGAGCAACACACACAGCCTGTTGTGAAAAGGCCTTAAACAGTTTTCTTTGTGATGACCCAAAAAGGTTGTCAGTGCTCTCAACCAGGCCCCATGTCTCGATCCGCCGTCCAAACCTGCAGGATTTGGTTCCTGAAATCTGCTATATTTTTATTTGATCACTCCAGAAACAGTCAATCAGTGAAAAGAGAGACTCAGAAATGATCAGATCTTTAACCGTTGTACCACTGAGCGTGCTGCTGCTGGCACATTCGCACATCCGCACCTCGAATTACCGCAAGTTTGCGAATGTTTGCTGTATCTGAGAAATTCCGGCGGTTTTTGAAAGCTGACAAGTTGCACTTCACAGCCAATATCAGGTCATTACGTAATTCCACAATTGCCAGAAGTCGATGAATCCACACCTTCGTTGTTAACCATTAATATGTCATTTCAACATACTGTAAACAAAGGTTCTAATCTTCTGTGTTAAAGGGTTGAATCAGAGTTGGGAGACATTATCTTGTTTGCTTTGGTGCTAACAGCTGGCTGATACCACAGAGAAATAGCACAAAGACTGGAAGCTGAGAGAAAAAAAGAGGGTAAATGTGTGTATTTCTTCTATAACAACATCAGTACAACAGTTTTAGGCATTTTGTACAACATCTTCCGCCCAAAAGTGTCATTTAACCCAAATATATCTACAGTCAACGCAACATTTACTCCCCTTGTTACCAGACTGCACAGATATTTAGCCACATAAGTTATTCAGGCTTAAATGTGTCGGCACTCTCCACCCACGCCGTGCTTTTTCAGCACATGACGACGTGATTGATGTGTGTGGACTAGCAGCAGTTGCCGTGCAGATCCAGTCAGACGCTGTCAGGCGTGCACAGGGCAGCTAAACTGGAAATGAAAGGGGGCGAGTCTCGGCCTGTTCGGGTTTGGTTTACTGATTAGTTTTAATCTGTTGAGATTTGCAGCAAATCTGCTGACTACACAGCACATAACAAGCCATTAATTACTCAAACCAAGTTATTTCTTGAGGTAAATTAATCGTCTTTGTTCACTGTTGTGCTCATTAGATCTTTTTAAGTCTGCATGTACCTGCATTTATCAAGAAAGCTGTCACTGCTGCCACAATTGCAGACTAATATGAGCTTTGTAGTCAGACTGCAAATCCTCATTTAACCCCCGCTGCTATATCCTCAAATTATCAAACAGATTTTTATAAATTGTTTGCTTTTAAAAAAACAAAACAAAACAACAACTTCAAAACTTGCCATTAAATAACAAACCAGCTGGAAGGAAATCAGATGTTGTGCTGGTCGACAGCTGGCGCTTGTGGAAACCACTGATAATTTATTTCCTTTTCTGACAGGAATACAGCTGTCAGACAAGTTATTCGTTTCCAAATATTGTGCCACGACAATTAAAGTGTAGCATAAGATAAAGTTTTTGACATTATAAGCATACTATCCGTAACAATGCTTTTTGGTCATAGACCATAAAATAAGCCCCAGTTCCTGTGAAGTGATCCCAAAATATGATAATAGAATCAGCAGGCAGGTCGCCACTCACAGCATAATCAAGCCTTTTTTTTTTTTTTTTCGTATTTGGCAAATTGATGCAAAATTGTCAGAGGTCAGAGGAATAGTATGATGCGAATTAATCTCCTTTCAGAACAGATTTTTTTTTCTCCCCCTCTCTGCTGGAATTACATAGAGCTGATGTTGTTGTTTGTTGTTAGCTTGTTTACCAGCAACCATCCAGCCAGCCGTCTTTCAGAGGAATGTTCTGGAGAGTCTCTGGAGCGAGGCCAGTTCCTCCACACTGCATCTACTGTCTCCTATCTTGCTCTACCGAGTAGCTACTCAAGTTGACGATGGCCTGGCCAAGAAGGGAGCCTGAATGTGGGCTACTGTCTCGGGCTCTTGATGTTAACCGTTGCTCTTTCAAAACCGCCGGTCATAAGACTTTGCATGCGTGTATGTGAATGTGCATTCATGCAGGACGAACTGGGGTCCTTAACTTGTGTAAAACTAGCAGCAATCCACTGTAATGGTACGTCATGATATGTAAGTTTTGCAGCAAAGTTGCTACTTGAAAGTGAAATTACTCAATGCAGAGAAGTGGCCACTGTCACTGTTGAAGCCACTGATTCATTTCTTTTTTTTTTAAGTAGATTAATTAGACTAAATGGGTAAAGTTCACCATTAATGTACATTTGTATCAGGCTACACTAACCAGTGCCAACTCATTGTATTTACCACACCGGAAGGATGACAGCTGTTTGTGTAATGGCTCTTCTGTCTGTTTAGCAGCACAGTTGAATGTGCCAGAAAGTATTGAGACTAAAATACTTGTTAGAGGTAACTAGAGACTTTAAGTAGGCTTGGCTGACCCTGTCCGAGCCTGCAAATGTTCTTATAAGTACAGGCTTTGAGTGCAAGTGAAAGCAATGGCTTTCTGTTCAGGAGCACAAATTGTTAGTGTGATATAAGAAAAAAAAAAAGCGGGGGTCTGATTTTCAGAAGCCACCTTGTGTGTTGAACTGCTTTACAGCCATGCAGCTGCTTATGCATGTCAGAGATGAGCCTTATAATCCTTCAGCAACAAACCTCAAAGCGAGAAAATGGAGAGAATCTGTATCATTGTTACAGAGTTGGATCTTGTTTTGGATTTAACTCAGTTTTTAGATGGAGCATAGCCAGAAGCACTTGGTTTTGTATGTGGCACAGTGGAGTGTACGAATCATTTCAGGAAGTAATAAGTGCAATTGAAACCATCGCAGTTCCTGTTCTCATAGGTCCTTTGGGTGGAAATGAGAGCTTATGGTTGTGCCGCCACCCCACTCAGCATTCATCTGGGGAACTGACCTCCTGCACCGCCAGAGGAGACAACATGCTTGTACAACCCTTCAAAGTCAGAGTGATTGTGTCTAACCGGGGGAGCAAACACAAGCCGTAGCTTTTGCTGATCCTGACGGTCGTTCTTGAGGAGAACATCTGATCATAAAGCTGATGTTACGTCACTCCTGTTATTGTTGCAATGATTAGGAGAGTTGTTTTTGTGTAGTCAGACTGAAGGTTGTGGATGGACCCTGGAGCAGAGGTGTAGTCCTGTAGCAGAAGGTGACCCTGAGCTGAAAGTGGGTTGACTGGAAAGAGTATACACGTCAGAGGCTTCCATGTGTTATGTTTGTGGACAGCTTAGGGACTGTATGATCATTGGGTAGGTGAAGGCAGAGAGAGTATTCCTACCAGAGGCCCATTGTAGTGTATGATTACTTACCTTTGTGCCAAGATGTAGATAAGAAGACCTTTGTTAGTTCTCAGTCATAAAAATTAAATTTAAACCAGCCGAAGGTTTGTTTAGCTTTTCGTAAAGACTTACCAACTCCTCCAGCAGGCCTGGTGGAGAACTTACAGGTTATGTTGAGGACTAAGATGTTATCCACTAACTAGATAAAGCCTGGCTGATGAATAAAACCTGGTTGTTTTGTGTACTAACTTTGAATAGCCTCATGCTAAGCTACGTAAAGCTAAACGAAGCGTACTCAGTGCAGAGAGCAGTATACGTCTTCTCATCTAACTCTAAACAGGAAGGTCAATTTTACAAACTTCCAGCCTCTATGCTAAGCTAGGCTAACTGACTCCTCACAAAACAAAAAAAAATCCCAAATTACCAAATTATTCCTTCAACATATCTTCAGCTGTCATTCAATTTTGCTTTCACTTTAAGATTTCACATAAATAACAAATTCCCAGAGTTGTCATAGGAATCCCAGACTACAAGCAAAATACCCAGCATTCCCCACATACCTCCCAAAAAGAAGTGGCCTCGAGGATGTGGTGATGTTGGTGATATATGGTTGGGTTTTTGCAAAACAAGTGAGGTCACAGAGTCGAACTGTGTGTCCAGCTCAATTGTGGTCGCATGCTTCGCAGTTTACTTCGTAATGTGTGGTCTTGCCTGTTTTGTGTGTTGGTCGGGCTGTGTGCTTGTGCGTGCGTGCGTGCGTGTGTTTTATTGCGATGTAGGTGAGTTGGTGACACTGTAAGAGTCAGAAGTTGATAGTGTTTATGCCTGGAAGCTGTAAGGCAGTCAGAGCGAGCATGAACACCGTTGGACACATGCACTTACCTGTCACTGTTTCCCTCCAGCTCCCGCACACACACACGCACGCACACACACACACACACACACACACACACACACACACATACACACTCACACACTCACTCACTTGTAAAATCCAACTGACTCCATCGACGTGACCCCTTGTGTCTGCTATTTATCTGAGCAATCTGTGTTTATGCAGGTGTCACACACACAGTCACAGCCACTCCATACGCTCATGCTCGTGTGTATGCGGTACACACAGACTCAAATACAAGGATCTCCTCTCCCACCGCACAAAGAATGCCTAGATTTCATGGCGATAAAGTGCAGCATTTCCAGCTAAATCAGAAGGGTCACTAATCACATGCTAGGATAGGATCAATCTTTTGAGGAAAATCTGTCTTTTCCTGACAATTATGTGGAAAGAGAACACAATATAAGTTGTTCTATGCTGTGTGAACCGCACACATACGCCCCACTTACACATAACCTCGGCAGCACCAGTAATCAGAGTTATTGAAAATCCAGCTGGAGAGCTCTTCACCTCACACTGAGCCGTTCCTTTAAAGGTCACGGCCTCCCTCATCCTCTGAAGACCACAGGTAATCACCCGATGACCTTCCGTCTGGGTCTGAAAACACACGAAACCGATGGGCACACAAACACATGCATGGGCCACTGATCACGCACACATGAGCTCTTGAATTATCTTCTTCAGTCTTGTCGATTTGTGCTGTGCTTAACATTGCAAGAGTGTGAACAGAGTTGATGTTAGATAAGACGCCACATTTTCAGATATGCGGACATCGAGGAAGAGCAGGCTGAAGTGAAGGCTTTACTTCCAAGGTTAATGAACAGACTCACCGTGGACAACATGGCGGCAGTCAGAATTAGGAAGGTAATTTCAGTGAACAGCATCAGAACCAAGCAGCACAGGTTATCTGGCCGGCGGGGGCGTAGCAAAGATGTAGGTATACGATCTATGCACTGCAGCTGAATGAGGACCGGATCAGAATTGCCATAATTACCAGTTTCTGACTTACAATTTTCATTCGCAGGGATTTTCATGAAAGTTAATTGCATTTCGATATCAAGACTTGGTGGCTTGTTAACACAAAATGCCTGGAAAATTAAAGGAACGTGAATGGCACGCGCGAGCTGTCATTCATAGTCACCTAACAGAAACAGTGTTCATAAGACCGTCACTGCAATAGCACAGCAGGCTTAAATTATGCTGCGCCTTGGTTCATAAGGCTTGAGCTGTGCTTTATTTCCATCTGTGACCAAATGAGGTATAACCACGTTTCTGCAGCATCAATGTGTATATGTGGTTGAATATGCTGTTATCCCCGCAACAAAATACACAAAGTAACAAGCTGCTACAAGCGGATATTTGAAGAAATGGTGATGGTGAGGGATGTTGAAAAACCATGTCAATAGTATTTAAAACATATTTACTCAAAATGGCAGTGTCACTGCAAATTTCCTTTTTGTTTTGTTTAAAAAAAAGATGATTTTAAGATATAATAAAGTGCCTTATATAGCATACATTATATACTACAGAGTATATTACGTATACAAGAAGTATACAATGATTGTCAAAGTTTCATAATGGATGAAGGGCTAAGGAGGAAAGATGTAGTCGGAGGTTAAATATGAATCATGAGAGTGGCACTTTGACCAGTGGCCTTCATGGATTTCAGAGCACATACAGCAGTTTAAGGACGTTGGGCAATTTTAGAGCTGCACTTCACAACTTTTCTTCTTCATACTGCTTGTTGGAAATTTTTCTAGCCCAATAAGATGGACAGAAAGTGGAGCAGCCATACTTGGTGCTTGTGCATCCCTCGTGAAAAATATGAGATTATTTTATGGTAGCTGGTTTTGCTGCCACTGCTGTTACAAACAATTAAAAATTCCCATTCGCACAAGCACATGTGATAAAGGCCTTTTCTTGTGACCATTCAGTTTTGGAAGTGCTGATGCTACCATTTGAATTTTTCGACCTAAATAAACATCCAGCGGAGTGTCTTTGGGAAATTTCGCTGCTGTCCTTCAAGCATGAAGAATTTGTGTTTGAAGTACAAACTGCTGGGAGCCTCAAGGCATGCGCCACAAAGAAAAATATAATCTGCCACACAGGAGAAGAAGGAAAAAAAAATCCACAGTTGCCTCACACTGAGGTGCTTATGTAGATTACTTGAGTACTTTAAGGATTTAATCAGGGGCAGACAATACTCCGGCGTCTTGCTTTTTTTTTTTCCCCCTCAATAGCAGCATCTAGCAGACTAATCTGTATGATCTCGACACACATGGCATCACTCACTACACCGGGATATACAGGTGGAGGACAAACAAGTGTGAACTCACACACACATATGCAGATACACTGATCCCTTCACCCACACATATGCCTGTTCATGAGTGACTCCCCAGGGTGGTGTCAGGGCTCTGACTGATGAAAAGCCAGCAGCGGTGGCGGTGTCAACGCCATAAAACAAAGGCTGCAGTGTAGATGAGCTGCCAGCCGCACCTCCTGTGATGAATTCCTCTGCTGGCACATTTGCTGCAGAAACCAGACCATTTAGTCTCCCTATCGCTCTCTCTCTTTCTCCCTCACTTCTCTCTTAATCCTCCACTTCTACCTTTCTCTCTTTTTCAACCCATCAAGGTGCTTTATATTTGTCTTTTGCATTTGCTGCCCTCCTGTTGGCATGTCGTGACCCCCCCATCTTATTTACCTCCACACTGTTCACACTTTTCTATACGATTTCCTGCGGCCTTCAGCCATCTCCAAAGTTGGATATGACCCATGTTTATGACCCTGGCGAAGGAGCACATCTGTTCTCTGCCCAGCCCTCACTGCCTGTGTCACCGTCTTTAGTTTTCTATCCTCTCTGCTTCACTTATCTGCTCGTGTCTGCCACTACCCCGCCTCAGACTGTCTTTTGCCCATTCAATATCCTTCACAGGTGAAAGGGTCACCACGAGCTCTTCTAAACCCTCGCTGAAATAAGCACTCCCTGTATCGAGCTGACATCTTCCACAGGTAGAAGCTGCCAAGATGAAAATTGTCAGATTTGTGCGTTATGTTATTTACTTTGACGTTACATTTACTCCTTTGGCAGATGCTTTTGCACGAAGCCCATGACAAGGGATGAGATGAATTCTAGCAGAAATGTGTTTCTTGGGTAGCTGTAATATCCGTTTTAGCTGGGAAAGGTCATTTAAAGTTTTCATCATCTTGGAATCGTCAGAGATTGTGTTGTTAGTTTTATGCTTTTTCATCCAAATGTCACACTCGGGCATTAGTCAGCCAATTCGCATATAAATAACAGTGCACGTCGTCAGATTGGTGTTAATGACTCTGTTTTCTGATGTTATTGGGTACAGGAGGCGGCTCACTGAAATATGCAAAACCCCCTAAAAGCCCACAACTATTAATAGAAGATGAAATATCACCGAGACAGATTATGTTCATACCAGGGAGTCTCTGTGGAGAATTTTCCTCAACAATCTTTAGCAGTCACACTCAACAATGCATAACAATCCCCCCACCTCCAACCTCAACAACAATCTGGGTTAATATCATGCAATTACAGTGCATATGTTTCATTTTGGTGTTTTGGAGCTGGAGGATCGCTGAGGATGAATATTAAAGAGATCTGTAGCGACATATTCATCCATGCTAGCAGCAACTTCCTCCCTTAAATCTCAACTCTTAATATTAAAATGCTAATTGGACCATAAGTACTTGATTGTCAAGTAATAAAGCAGAGTCATGTTAACATTGACAGAACATTTTAGCTTTTTTCAACTCTTTATACACTCATAAATAACTAACTATAATTAATAAATATTCAAAACTGATCAAGTTGTAATCATTTGTAAAGAGGTAACTGTTGGTTCAAGTTCCTTCATATCAACTTAAAAGGTGATAATATGTCAATGCTGTAGTGATGGTGAGTCAGAAAGGCAGAGCTGTGAGCCATATAACGTGAAAATTGAATTTAAAGGTCCATTGAGCCATGTTTAACCACAGAGCCTGAAGGTGATTCTGTGTGAGCTTTATTTCGAAGAGCCTACCACCCCTCACATTACAGATAGCTTTTAAAGATGTTATTAATCTAAAAATATTGATCGGTGCAGCTTTAAACGTTTTTGGGGGCGGGATTTGGATACCAGTACTAGAATAACTGTTTTACTGTAGAAGAAAAAGTTCCTCATTTCCAGGACACCCACCTGACGACAGATACTCGATCATAAGTTTTTGACATGCCATCTGAGAGTCAATCCCACGTATTTGACCGTGAAAGTTTATGATAAATGGACACACTTGATGAATAGAGGCTGTATTTAGAGATGGCTCCATAAACCAACCAGCCGCCCCCTGTTTTATGTTTCATCGTAAAACCTAAAGTCGGTGCCATTCGACGTCCAAAAACCAGATTCGTTCTCTTCTTTCACAGAGTCACAGTTCGTCTCTCGTGGCATCATCCATTAAGGCGGAAAATAAGTGGGAGAAGTCTTTAACCTGCGTCTGGAAACTTTTGAGCTCGAGTTTCGACATCACACGTAAACTTTAGGGTGGAGCAGACGCTGTGTCACGGCTTTTATGTTAACGGACAAGCTGTTTGGGGATTTGTGAGTGTATAAAAAGTTTATTTTAAACATCTATGTAATGACTGACGGCTGCACACACATACTGACACACAAATGATCCCATAGTCTCTAAAAACTTTCCCTCTCATTTCACTTCAAAGGGAGCCACCACATGACAGCCATACCTATTGTAGCCCCACCTGTGTACTGTATGGGCGTTTCAACCATCACTGTTAGTACAGCTGCCTGTCTATATGTGGCAGTATTTGTTCGGGGCTAAAATAGCTTTAATGACCGCGTTTGTCACCGCGTTCTCAAAAACGGCTGTATTGTCACTGATGTAATGTCTGTTGTTGTCTGTTTGCTTTAAAGGACCATAGGTGGTGCAGCTGATGGGATTTGGCGGCGTCTGCGTCTCCGTGTGTCGCTATATGTGGGTGTTGGATCGTGTGCGTCTGTGTTTATGTGTTTTTGTTTTGTTGTTAATAGACTACCCGGTGAGCTGGCAGTTGGCTTGTCTCATCACCAGGACCAAAGTCTACTGAATATCAGGCTGGCAGGAAACAAACAGAACATTTGTTGCCACATTCCCGCGGCTAAACAATTAAAGACACACAATGACATGACATGAACGCAAACCGTTTTTCTCTTCCTCGCTCTCTTTCTCTTTCATATAAAACGCATATGTAGAGTTACAAGTGCAGCCTTTCTTACCATTTTTACAAGCTCCCAACACATTTTATTTTCAGCATGCAGCACGCAAATCACATGGGGGAAAAAACTGTCATTGATGTGTAAATTCACTATAAATAATTCCTCTCTGGTATCACCCAAAAGACCGTCTTGACGCGTGTTCAATGCTCCTGCTTCCAGCTTATGCCTATCTTTCCTTCCCTCCCCCCTGTATCCTTCCCTCCCAGAATCATTACTTATGAACCACAGTAATGAAAGACTCTCATTTTCTGTGTGTTTCGGGGGATCCTCTGTCATCTGTCCTCCCTCCCTCCGCGACAGGCACATCAGATAAAGTATCAGGCCCATAATGGAAAATGAAATCAGAGTTGTGGCCAATGCACTCACACGGTGTGAAAAACAGGAGAAGTGGAAGCGTCAAAGTCTATATTTATAGGCAGAAAACCTGATTTCGGATCAGTCACGCTAGACTTGCAGCAGACACCTTCTGCACAGCGGGAGAGGTGGGCAGACTGAGCTTTTCCTTCTTTCTTTCCATCCTCTCTTGCAAAGAGTGCATGCTGTATTATTTTCTGCCCCAGTATGTCTTTTCTCTCCGTTCCTGTCCTCATGTGCCCCCTCCTCTCCTGAACGTCCTCACCTTTCCTCACCGTGACGCAGAAATCACACAGTCTGTTATATCTGCCATTAAGTCTTATTTTCTTCAAACAAGGAAAAATACAAAACAAAAACAAATTCACTCTGTTTACTATGCAAATGTGTTTCAATATTCCTGCCTAGTTTTTCTTTCTCGGGTGAAGGCATTTCCTTTAGTCTGTCTTCTTTCAATATACTGACAAAATCTACTGACTTTTTATTGGAGAAAGGATGAGAAATTTGCGCCACTGGCAGATTTTAACACTCCTTTAAAGAGTTGAATATATAAAGAAGCTACAGCATGTTAGCTTTGCGCAAAGGCGTGTCCAGCATCCCTAAAGCTCACTAATGAACATGTATCTTGTTGGGTCTGTCCATATAAATACAAGTGTAAAGTGCTAAGCTAACCTACCGGTTGCTATAGCTCTATATTTATTGCACCTTTAGTGCTGCGATATCAGTTTTCTCCTGAAGTCTTTCCATAATGCCAGAGTGATGTTTTTGAAGCTAAATCTAAGCGGGGTGCCCCTCTAGAAAACAGGACTGAGTGAAGTTATGATGCAGCACTCCTCATAGATGTTATTTTATTGGAAAGGTTAAGCTTTTTTGCACGGCGGCATAGTGGTTGAAAGTGAGTTTGCATGTTCTTCCCGTGCCTGTGTGGGTTTCCTCCCACCGTCCAAAGACATCATGTTTGGGTTAACTGGTGAATTGTCCGTAGGTCTGAGTGTGAGTCTGAGTAGTTGTTGGTCTCTGTCTGTCTCTGTGTGTTGGCCCTGTGATGGACTGGCGACCTGTCCAGGGTGACCCCGCCCTCGCCCAGTGTGAGCTGCGATTTGCTCCAGCACCCCCCGTGACCCAGAAATGGATAATCAGCAGAAGATGAATGAATGAATGAATCTTTGACCAACAGAGCTGCATTTTGCCAGAATGAGTCAATGAAAGGGGATTTTTCCAGTGCATCAGCTCGAGTTGGTCTCACAGCACTGTCTGGGCACACATAGGAGGATCGTTTCCCAGTGGTGCCAAAAACACTTGTTGTTGTTGAGTTGTATTTCCCTCTTTTGTTCCGCTTTCTGCTTTGATCTTGCACATTATATCTAATCTCTAACCAAATGCCTACGAAATCCTTGAAATTAAACCTGTTTCTGTCCTTAAATTGCATCTTTCCTCCCTCCCTCTCCCAAGTCTGGCATTCTCGCAGCAGCTATGTTGAGATCTCCTTTTCCAGCCTTCCTCCTTGTCATCTTGTCCTGCGGAGGGAAGCAGGCCACTGACTTTACAGTCGTGCTCCTGTGCTGCTGTGCTTTTAGCACAAACAGCTGTGCTCCCATTTCTATATATAAATAACAACCCCATAAGATGAAGTTTGTCACACCCTGTCATGGGCTACAACATGTTCCTGACCACTGTGTTAATACCCAAGGAAAAGTGTATTTGTGAGTGTGCGTGGGCTTGTAGAGATAAGGCATAAGTACCCACATTTTAATCTGCTGTCTTTTTCTACTCAGTTTTCAGGGCCTTTTTGCTAAAAACCTGCATTTTTTTTTCTGCTGCTTTTTATTTAATAGTTTTCAGCTAAACACGAAAAAATGAGGATTTATGTAAAATTAAAGCTACCTTAAATAGATTTAGTGAAAAGCATTTTGATAAGCCCGAGCTGGAACTACTTGAAATACGGTATTTAATGTAGCCTTAATCTGCATAAACCACAATTCTGTTATTAAATGAATGCAGGACAAATTTGAGGTAAAAATAAAAAGCTTTTCCTATCTCACCAGTTTAGTTTTAGCAGACTGTTCACTTTATTTTCAAGGAAAAAACTGGAGAAAATAGTGACATAGTTCTTTCTTCACTTCGCTTGAAAGTTAAGAACTGCACTTTCCTGCACCTTTATTCTTCTTCCCCTTCATGATTCAGGATTTAAATCCTCCTGTCATTTGTATTTTAGATATTCACAGGCATCTATCTGTTTCAGTGCCGCTCTCTATGTGTGTGAATTTACGTGTGTGTGTGTGTGTGTGTGTGTGTGTGTGTGAGTGCAGGATTGGTATAAGTAACCGTGTTAAGGGATCAGCCGAGGGTGGGGTCATGTACGTTCAGATTAGAGAGCTTAGTTTTCCCGTTTGAGTAATTAACGAGAGACAGGGAGTGAAGAAAGATAAAGACAAAGAGGCAAAGAGTTGGACTGTGAGTGCATATGGAGAGTGGTATTAAAAGAAACCAACAATAACACACAGGAACACACTCAGCAGAAGAAAGATTGTACATAATGACAGGGTTCTCGGCGGTCAGAGTATTTGTGTACATGATGAGCATGCATGCAGAGTCCAGAAACAACAACAGATAGGACATAAGAGGGCTGGCCTGGATATGTGGTGGATCTACCAAAGTTCAGGACCTCAGTAATGTCAACAGGGATAATAACTAGAGGATATGGCAGGAATGCAGGAGTATAAAATCTTAAATGCAGCAACAGCAAAGATTTGCATATGCAAAAAAAAAACCAAAACAAAACAAAACAACGCACATTTGTCATATTGTAATATGCAACAACAGTATAGCATCAGCGGTTTGAAGATAGAAGAGCCAATTAATTCCCTCACAGCTGGTCTTTTAAATCAGTGGCTTCCCGTGTTTGACCTGAATAGCAACAAGAAACAAAGAAAACTGGTTACTGACAGCACAGGAATGATAAAATAAACACATTTAAATTGGTACTGACGACACAAAAATCGCACACATTACGGCGAGGTATTTCTTTTATTCAAGATGGTGTCATACTGAGCAATGTGTCTGGGTTAGTAGAGAGAAAAATGTGATGTGGCAAGAAACTTTTTTGAAGGAAAGGCAGGTTTACTGAAATGTCACTATTCCGCATAACAACACCATTCAAAGGCGCAAACGGCTTCAAGGCGAGATATATAACAAAAACCTAAGGGAATATAAAAAGACACTGAACTAGATTTAAAATGGTGGAATAAGCCAGAATGTAAAAATATGCAAACTGAACAAGACAGGCTGAAGGGGAAAATATAAGTGGCAGTGCAGTGCAATATGTGTGGATGAATAGTGAAGCTGATTTTATGTAACGCGTTGTTTCATTGACTTTAAATACCACAGGAAATACAGCACATTAAAATTAAAACGTATTTTGTAAAAGAGAAAGCACTTTTGGGGTAGCTGAAATGTTTTTTTTTTCCCTCCTTCTCTGTCTTCCTAATCACTTTGTAACCCCTGGGATTTATCTCACCCCTGCTGGGAGTCGTACTTTCAAATGATAACAAAGCCTGCTGATCTGACTGATAAATTTAGGTTTATTATGGCTGAGGAAGAGTCGCTCCCCTGGTAACAGGTATCTGGTGAGTCTGTTGTTGTTGTTGTTGTTTGCGTTGTCTGTCAGGCTGTCGATATAATTTGTGTTATTTTGAAGTTGAAAATGTGAGTTGATTTCAGCGTAAATTATGCTGTCGGCTGATTAATGCAATACCAGAGAGCCGAGGAAGGCACACTGCATTTATGTCACCCTGTGTGCTCGTGGAAAGCCAAATGAATGATGTATGGTTCCCTCATTAATAGATATGTGCGGTAGAAAATGTTATGTAGCGTGTCTTGAGAATAAAAAGGTCAAAGAGCTTTGTAAGTTCGGACGTGGCATTTGAAAGCTGGTTACAAAAGGAAAGCATAAACAGCTTTCTTATTTAATTTAATTGTCACTCCTGAGTAAACAATGACTCTCTCAGTGCAGTGTCACAGAGAGAAAAACAATTGCATCCTAATGCAAAGACAGAACAAAGAGGAAAAGAAAAAACTCCTTTTAGCTCAGCACTCGAGCCTTCAACAATAATGACTCTTGGTAACTGAGGAAGACAAAGCTGCGTGGCAGAAAATCCATTAGTGAGTCTGCTGCCAGATAGTGAAGCGACACGGAGGAATGGTGGCTTTTGATACAGCCAGGCCGACTCCACCGGCGGCATCAGAAATAACTGCCTTGTCCTTTTTTTTTTTCCTGGGAGAGCCTGAGAGAGGTGGCAGAAGTTAGAACCCCCACTGGATGACTAATATCTGAAACGCTGCTCTGAAGCCGTAGGTGTGTGTGTGTGTGTGTGTGTGTGTGTGTTTGTGTTTGTGTTTCTGTTTTGGCCAGGGCTTGATAAGAGGGCAAAGAGGGGGAGGGAGGAGAGGAAGGCGAAAGCACACAGATGAATAAAGATTGAGGATTTCAAGCAGCGCCGCCTGTCACGAAACACCATAACGGTGACAGGAATACAAGCCAAATTTGAATACCGGCCAAATGTTTTTGTACCATCCCATTTTAGAACCGCTCAAATTTATTTAAAGATTTGATGTGAATAGTGGCTGTCAATTACTTTTCAATAAATTATATTGAGAGCGGAGTCATAAAACAGTATTTCTCCATAACATTAAACATTCATGACTAACTTAAAAATAATCAAAGTAAGGAAAACCTTTTTAAAAAGACTTAATAAAAACTCTTCTTCTTCCTCTGACACTTTACTTTAAGTCCCCTTATGAGGCATTTATCAGCAGTATACAAACATGTAAGCCAATATTTTTTACTAATGCGTCTGCCAACTATTCTTATCAACCTCTAAGCAACCAAAAGTCACCCACAGCCAAGATTTCTGCTGTACAAAGTGGTTACTACCGTCTCACATGATGAGCCAATGATGTATCAATTCATGTGTAAGGACGGATGTACAGTAGTTCAGACTTTACACGTCACTGAATTTCAGACGATCTGAGTGAAATGTTGTGCTCTGGTTTCTTGTGTTCCCTCCTCTTGATAAGCTCTTTCAAATCTCTGCTGGATCTCTCCCTAAATAGAAATTCCATTTCGTAGTTCAGGCACACTATATCCAATTCAAGATGTGATGAAGCCGTTCAGCGTTTCCTGAATCTCACACTGGCTGCTGCAAAAGCCAGACTACAACTCTCTCATGCTGATTTCTCTGAAGTCTGTTTTAAAATTTGTTGCAAATGCTGCCCGAATAGTGCTCGATTTCCCGTTTTACACGCTTTTATGGAAAATACCTCTTTCTAGAATTAAATTTCAATCCAGTTTTCAATATTGTATTGATGCTGCGGTTGTATTTCAGTTTCTGTGAAAGTTGCATCAAGGTGATGAAGAAGTGGAAGTGAGTGAGGGAATAAGAAGGAGATGGCTTATCTGACCATCTGCTACTTTGACAGGCAATGAGGGTCCGTCTTGATGTGTGTGTGTGTGTGTGTTTCTTATGTGTGCATAAAACAGCTGCAGGATCGGATTTAACATCTGAATACACCTTATCTTTTGCTTTCTCTTGTCGAATTGTGTCTCACTCACACGCTAACTCTCGTCCATCTTTTTCCGTAGCACAGAGATTATACTGAGTCAATTCCTGATATGATTCTTTTTTTCACTAATGAAACGAGTCGGGGGGTAAAAAAAGAAAGGATGAGGAAGAGGAAATCATAAGATTATGAGCTTTGCCCCCTCTGTGAGACATTGTCCCGCGCACCAGGATGAGCGTGATCGCCCTCTCTCTCTCTTTAACGTAAGCAGATACTTGAAGCACTCATTCCTGTGCACACTGAAACCTGAACTGTCTTCAGCCTCCTGCCTTTCAGTCCGTCTGTCTCCCCACATCTGATTTTCCCATTTTAAAATTTCCAACCTATTTAATTACTTCTTCACATTTCTCACTTCTCTCCTGCTCTAAATTCATTTGAAGGAAGCACTTTGTTGTAAAAATCATGAATCTCTTCCACTAAATGAATGCAGCATTCATTTGTCTGGTGGCATATTTATGTAGGTTGTTACTGCGCTCCTGACCCATTGCCTGCAGACAGAGCTGTAGCTTTGTGACTTTTACTCCTCCAGCCCTCCCTTCCTCCTGAGTCCTAGAAGCTGGAGCAGCTGGCTGCGTACACATTTCTCTTCATCTGCTGTACGCCTTTCTCTTCCCACCCCCTTTTTTTTGGTGTGTGTGGCATTTTTCCTCCCTCCATCTTTGACTGCCTCGTCGTTTTTCTGCTTTCAAATATTCTTTCTCCAAGCTGCAATGCTCTCCCACTGTTTGTCCACTGACACGTACATTGGCTTCAGATTTGTACCATTCTTTCATTGTAGAGCCAAAGTAGAAGTATGGAGACTTTATGCCTCTCATACCTCACTATAATACAGGAGATGGGCAGTATTACAGTACTGGCCAAGTATGGCTCTTTTTTTAATTTGAAAGCATTTTTGCTTTTAGCCTGAAAGAACCCACATCTACTTCATAGTCCACATAATTGATAAAGTGAGATTCCTACGTCATTTTGGGATTATTCACATAGAGAAATTATCAGTGTTCAATCCACAGAAATTCCCACGGTCCATACTTCTATACATTTGTGATGTCAACAGCAAATCTGTTGCTGTATTCAGTTCAGCCGGGCCTGAACTGTAGGAATTTGGCCCCTCTCTCTGTTTTCTTTAAATATCTTTTATTTTTATCTGAACGCTCATCCCACTGGGGGAGACTCCTCTTATTGGCTCACTGGCCTGTTGCTGATACAAGTCCGGAGAGGAAGCTAACAAAGCTGATGGTTTTTTGGTACTCAAAACCACAAACACACAGAATCAAAGCTTCAAATGAAAGACCTTAAAGGTAAAGTGAATTATGGGACCTTTAAAATGTCCCAACCAAGTCTAATAAATCTTGAATTCTTTTATTTAGAATGCCTCATTTATTATCTAATGAAGGCCACCTTTCCATTTCTTTTATTTTTTAATGAATACACATATTGGCATCATTTAAGTCAAGGAATTCACTGTTAACGGCAAACAGACATAAAAAAAACTTTAACAACCATACATGAATATTAAATTGTTGTTAAAACGACAAGACTTCTAGTTTAGCTCATAATAAAGATGTGGAGGTGGGAAAATACACGTCATTATTTAGCTGAGAGCCAAACAGTTTTTGTGAAACATGAATGAAGAAGCAGATTTGTTTTTGTTTTTTTATTACAAAGCAAATGTATGAAAGAAGATGATACACAAAACTGTTTCTTTGTATTTTATAGCTACAGCGATGGAACAGAAACGTGTGTGTCTCGCTTTAGTGTCTGGTGTGTGTTTGTGCATGTATGCGTGTTGACATTATCAAGACAGTCATTTCTGTCATTGTGGTTGTATTGTGTTCACTGAGATGTACATGACAATGAGAAGTATTGACGGTAGCCTGTTAGCGCTGTGGCAGCTAATCCATAACCCTGGTCAACCACACACTTGGTTTTCAAACGCAGGGACACACACAAACATACACCCAGAACACATTCGGGCTCTATTGACACCTGACCTTTACAGGAAGCAGACAGGAGATCAACTGACCAGAAGCTGCTGTCAATCAAAGAGCCTCCGTTCCACCCGCCTTCCTCCATCCCTCACCTCTCCACTTACGCTCAGTCAATATTCATTAAATAGTCAATGTTGAGTGTGCATGAGGGGGAAATGGGGAAGGAGCTGAGCGAGGGGCAGATGTGTTTATTAAAGTAAAGCATAAAATCAGGCTCAGACAAAATGGAGGGTGAGAAGAAAGAGAAACAAGTCAGGGCGGGCGAGGCTGATTGGTATATGGGAGAGAGAGGGAGTAGGGGATGATGCTCAGGAGAATCAGATTTGCTTATCAGACAACAGAAAACACACACACACACACACACATTAACGCACAGGCACAAACTGTCAGCAACTCAGAATGTTGCCATCTTAGAAAACACAGCTTGGATGATAGTGGTATCACACTGAGTCCGATGCTTTGACATGAAGAGAGAAAGCCCGCTGTGCATTGTGTGTGTGTGTGTGTGTGTGTGTGTGTGTGTGTGTGTGTGTGTGACACTGGATCTTTGGCCTGTGTCTCTATTTATGTCTCAGTTTGAGTCTGTGGTTATCTGAGACAAATTTATGAAAAATGATAGGAGTATGGAGACATCAGACCTAAATCTGTGTGTGTGTGTTTGCTGACTACACAATCTTCTTCTCTTATCCTTTTAAATTGATTGGCTCCATATTGGATCTTTAATATTTAACTACGCCTGTCCTGGTGGGAGACTGGGAGATTGGAAAAAGGTGTGAGGAGGCGATGTGTCATGCACCGACACAAACACACACATGCACATCTCACATGCTGCCACACACACACACACACACACACACAGGGGAGTGCTACAAACACAAGTGCACACACAATCAGAGTCTTTCATCAGAAAAACACAAACACACAATGTGCAATAATGAGTATACAAATGGGATGAAAATGTAGTCAGATGTCGAGTATGTGAACATACAGCACGCTGTGTTTCACACATGCAAAACATAATTACATCAGTGCTGATGCAATTAGTCAATTAAGTCCATTATTCAACTCTTTTGTTTAGTACAAGCAAATATCTGCTGGATCCATTATCTTAAATATGTATTTACTTCTCGTTTGGCCACTCACAGCGTTGAAAGTTCTCTCTTGTTGCTATGCTACATTTAGCTGCTAAATGCTCCACTGTGTTCACCAGCTCGTAGCAAATTTAGAGTACAGTGGGCTTAGTAGAGCTTCTTTTGCTCCAAATATCTGCCTGGTGTGTCGATAGAATGACGCTGACGCCACGGGAGAGGCAAAAGCATGAGAGTTGGAGCTGAAGTAGCTGGAAGTAGCTCAGACGGCCCCACAAAGTGGAGGGGAGCGGCAGTCGGATGATAATTAATTGTGACCCCTTTCATACACACATAGTGCTCGGAAACATTGCTGATATGAATACAGTGAGTATTGCGGCTTTCAGTGTAACAATATGCTGCCTTTTATTTGATTGTAAATAGCATTTTCACAATGTAAATGAAAATAATACAGAATATTTCTTAGTTTGCAGCCCTTCATACGTCATTTTGCATCCTTCGTTGCATCTGTAGCCCGTAAATTCAAGACATTCCTCCAAATATGGACACTGACACTACAATAATCTACCCGTATATCAACATTGACATGTAATCTAATGTAATCCACATCCGCACGCAGATTTGAGCTCATTCACAATGAGGCCTGCCAGATAACAATCGCACAAACTGCCACCCAGTGCACACAGCAGCCGTTTAAATCCCCTTTGTATTCCAGTGTAAGTGCAGGCCCACGTGTGTATGTTGCACATACTGTATGCATGCTTACCCACATTAACATGCTGGGAGTCTGGTGTGTTACAATACCTGCCATGCACAATATGAAATGACATACAAGCAATTACACACACATGGATACACAGTGAGTCATTGTTATCGAGCCGGCCCCTCCTCCCACAACACAACCAATCACAGGCACACACAGACTCAGTTATTGGGGGGGGGGGGTTGTTTTTCTGTATAGACTGTAAGAAGAATTACTTCAAGAGCTGATTCACTCAATAACATTTCTTTACTCACTCACTGGAGATGATAGAAGTTCGCAAACCACAACGTGGTTGATTGCGGAGCTACATAGATCTCGGATCTCAGGTCACGGGAGGCTAAAGTTGCAAGTTAATGAGCAGGATTGATGGGTTTTATATGAGCTTCCATCAGTGAGACACACACAGGCCTATCTTCTCTCCAACTTACTCCGACATGTGGCGTCATCTTCTCAGTGACTTCTGCCTGATCTATTGTGGTTGGGGAAATGTTCCTGAAGGATGCTCTTCACGGTTGGTTCTGTGGACGTGTTTTAAATAACTGAACAAACACAGAAAAATATAGAAAATTTGGACAAATTAAACCAAAATGGTCTGCATGGCGAAATACTTGTAAAAAAATACAGATATCGGAGATGATTTTTTAAATATTTTTTTATCCTCTATATAGAATACAGAAGCCTAAGATGATGCCCTCATAGTGACTGCTTTCTCTGGATTAGCAGTTCTAAACCCACAAATATGTATACTTCACCATCACATGTTGGGAGTTTACTTTAACTGATCAAAATTGTCACTGATTCCAATTTTCTTTTAATCGGCTAATTGATAAACTGTCAAACGGCCTCAAATGTTGGTGAGTCAACCTTTAAACTCACAGATTCAAAGATAGATCGATTATTAACAAATAGATAATAATCTAGGATATATCGTTGTGTGTACACAAAACCTGCACTGCAACTTTCTTTTCCAGTGGGCTACGTATGACACCGCAAACGAACAAAAAGCTGCACACTCACAGGAAAAATGCTGAGACAAAGGGAGGAGGAAGGGAGCGGAGGAGCGACACAGCGGGTCTGCTCGTTTGTTGTTACAAACAAAGTGCTGTTAAATGATTTACTTGTTCTCTGCATTTTTGTACATTCCCTCATTAAAGAGCAGCAGGCAGACTGGACAACCACACTGCTGGATTTTCAGACAAACTCTTACACACACACACAAACACACACCACTTCATGCACAAGCCTACTTGCAGTAATGCATTATCAAAGACACACAAATGCGCATGCACAGACACACACAAACAGCAGGCACAGAGAAAGAAGTGGGTCAGACCAGACAGCTCAGTCTCAACACGTTTATAACACACAAGGGGTCTCTCTGTTTCATATGCAAACACACACACACACACATACACTCACACAACTGGGAACGTATTAATGTAATCTCGCCACGATTTCCAAGTATAATAAATTTAGTCTACAAAAAGCAAATACATTTACTTTTGAAAGCCACACACACCCTCAGTTACACTTTAATTTGCTCCCTAACGCACAAATACACAAGAGTGCCACGTATTTACACATGCAATCTACATTTTCATTTACTCATACATAGCTAAACACGTGTCTTTACCTAAATCCCTGGCTCGGGGTGGGATTTGAACACAAAGTCCCTCAGAAAATACGTTGTGTAACTCTTTCTAACCGTCGTGAATTTTGGAGATTCATCTCAAATGTACATCAGCGCTCCACGCTGGAGACCTCTGCTACACAAAGATCCGTCACACACCCACACACATATTATATGAACAACACAGCTCTATCAACAGGTATGACGGTAAATTTGATGCCAGTGTTTGTGCACGCATGAATGTGTGTGTGTGTCTGGTTGAAATGTTTTGACACATCCTCTCAGATCTAGAGAGTGTATCAGAAGCAATTGATGCCAGCACCAGCAATGAAATTCCAGTTTGCTCACCCAGGAGGCCTGCACCTCGTCACTCGTGGTGGGGTTAAATAAAATGACTGAAGCCACTGGGAAGATTAATGGCAGGCATATTTCACACTGATGCTCCTCTTTCGAAATAAACAAGCAGAAAACTGGATGAAGGAAAGTTTGAGTGGAATAAAACCTCAAAGAGGAGGCGGGGTGGAGTGAGTGATGAGATGAGGAGGAACAGAGTGAGGGGGAACATTGAACTCTCCCATAAGAGTCAGTTTGTTTCCTAATCCATCGACTCCTCACCATGAGACCGTTACGCTGCTCGTCCGTTGCCTATCCACTCGGCGGATGAAGGAGAGCATTGACGCTGAGGTTTCCATCGGACTGTTTCTCTCTTTCTTTCTTTTCTTTTCATAAAGCACAAGCATGAAATATGAGCGTGAAGCAGAGGAGCTCGCCCGGTTGACGTAGAGCAGCAGCCAGTGGGAGTAACGCACTGAAAATGTCTTCTTACTCTGGCACAAGTTCAGGCCATCGTGTCCACAACACAAATCAATACAGAACAGAGATTAGGGTGTATTTATTTATGAGCTCAGTGATGGATATATTTTCCAACACACGGTAGCTATCTGTAGTGGTGCCAACCTGTCTGTGTCGGGGGGGTAGATTTATGACTCGCAATCTGAGCCATTATGACTAAACATCAGAAATGAAAAGCTGCAAAAATCTTGTTTTATGTGTGACAGATGTTGAATATCATATATCAGAGGGAGCGTGTGCTGCCACACTGGCAGGCAGATTATTAGATTGCTCTGCCATCATTTGGTTATTTCAGTCAATAAGGGCTGTACTCTTGTGGCAGCATTTTCAGAGCTGAATAAAAAAAAACAAAAAAACCCCAATATATTCAGGTTACATGTTTTAAAAATCCATCCACGCAGCACTTCTTGTACTGATTATTAGACTTCACTGTAGGAGCAGAAAAACGCTCTCCCTGGACTCATATGTGGCAGTTATTTTCTCCTGGTGTCACTTTGTGTTTTACAAGTCTCGAGCTTTGCAAGGCTCGGGTGATAAACCACAGTAGAAAAACATTTAATGCAAATAAAAAAAATTGCCAATCTAAGATGAAAATGGACTGAACACATCCACATATGGAGTTTATTAATGTACTCTAACTGCTCTTCTTTTGATAGGTTTGATTACCAGGAGCTTCTCCACAACTCCACCTTCTGTTTGGTGCCTCGAGGGCGACGCCTGGGCTCCTTCCGCTTCCTGGAGTCGCTACAGGTAAATTTAGATTATTCTGTAGTTTATATAGCATCAACAATATCAATCATTGAAGTCTCAATGGCCATATTATCATCCTCTCCACCTGCATTCCTGAATATTAAAACACTATTTTCCCGAACAACTTTTTACTATGAGCGGTGGGTGGGATGCTACATGAATGCGAAATATCCTGCTGAAGTGCTTTTCAGCTGACAGCTGGATTTATTTTGTCTATATCTCCAGGCAACAATCAGGATTTGACAACCTACCTTTAGATTGTGAGAGTCAAAGTCTGATTACAGTTGTCCGATAGTTTTGCTTACATTCCAGATGGCAGCAGCAGTAAAACTGGAGCAATTCTGAATTTAACATTAAAGTTATCAAGCCAAGTGTTTTCATCATATCTGCCAACATTTTTTTCCCCAAGAGTCTCTTCTATTTCAAGGTAATGTCCTGTTTCTCCCAGAAGAAACTCCTGTAATTTGCACGGCCTTCGACCTTTATTGTGAACAATTGTTTTGTAACCACGTTGCCAGGTTGTATATAAAACACACAATCCCTGCACACACCCATCTGTTACCGCAATCAAATTCAAGTGCTGCATACAGCTGCTCCCTGCACAGCCAGCACATTTAACTAAATTAATGAATTGATCTTAAATTAACAAATACAGCTAAACTTTTTTCTGTTTATTTCCATATAATGTTTATCTAATGCTAAATGAGCATATTAATTCAAATATGATTACATTAAATTTGATCAAGCTTATTTGTTTATCATGTTGTATACTTCATTTATATATTTATTCCCAAAGACCTGATGCAAGTATATTCCTGAAGTTGAATTAATTTCATCAAATAATCACCATCCATTGGACTCCTCACGAGTTCCCTTACTCATAGACATCGGCTGCCACTTAAAATCCAGATGTTACAAACAATAAAACTCAACATACTACATGCCAACACAACAGTCATCCAGACATTAGCTCCAGCATTTCCCTCTAAACAACACTTAGAGTAGCCAAATGACACTTTGCAGGATAACGTCCCGGCTGAATGAGCTCTGGCTCATATACGGTTTAACATGGAAATGCACAGGATGCAGAATGTTTATTTTCCCGAGCTGATGTTTATGTAGTCCTCATCATTGACACCTTAATGGTCACATCTGCAAGTGCTTACCCTCAACCATTGTGTTGTGATGAGTACAAATCTAACCATAAAGGCTTTATTTGTTTATTTGCTAGGCCTTTTAAGCTAAAATGGGTCCATTAACACACAGGGAGGTGCACACACACACTTCGACAAACCAGTGGAATCGCTCATTTGTGCCCGTCAGTGAAACGTCCAAGTGGACAAACAATGAATGAACCGCTGGCAGAGGAATGAGTGAAGAGTTTAAACAGTCAGTGTTGCTGACTGACTCTCTCTCTATCTCGCTCGCTCTCTCTGTCTCTACCACCCAAGTCGACAGTCTCACACCAGTGCAGGAAGCAGCAGTGGCTTTTTTTAGATTTGCCGAACACTGAACTCTCTGGCTGCTACAATGTTCCCTAGCAGCACTGCTCTCAGGGTTTGTGTGTGTGTGTATGAATGGTCCGGAAGCATCCATAGGAGTGGCAGCCTGCCCCACCGCTGATGTCTGCTGAATGGACAGTTCCACATACAACCCACTTGGCTTGGCAGCCGGCTGCAGTCATGGTCCCTTTGGCCTCCTGTCTCCTCTTTTTTTGTCCTTTCTTTCCCTCCCTCCCTCTTTTCCATTCAAGCTGCTTTTCTAAATTTTCAGTTGTGCAAGTTTTATTTCATTTTTTTTCTTCTTCTTCTTCAGTGCCAGCCAAGGCCACAAAAGAACTGGCAATTACTGGCGTGTTGGCAAACCTACTGCCAGCTTTCCAATATACACACACACACACATTTGCCCACTGCTCCACTTACACAGTCGCCTCAAACCTCCCCTTCTTCAGCTCCCAATGCAAACAAACAAGAAACAACTATACAGCACACAGGCTTTCATGTTGCCCTTCCTCCAGAGAGTGGGGCGCTTGAAATAATCGAAACTCACACTCATAGTTCCTCTCTCTCAGGAAGAAGACTCAGCCAGCCCTCCAGGTACATTTAAAATTTACAGGACTTGGATTATCACTATGGGAGCCTTCGTGTGACCTTGTTGTAACCTGTGGCCGACAGGAACACACACACAAATACAAGGGCTCCAATTTGCCGGAGTGTCCTTCAGCTGGTCTGTTCTCAGATGAAATGCAGGAGCGTGGAAGCCCCCATTGGGCCAGAGAGAACGTTTGATCTCCACCAATTTGGCTGCTGTTGCTGTTCTCGAGTGGTTTAATTAGAAAAAAAAGTGTAGGCGGTGGGGGGGCAGGGGAGAGATAACACCCAGACCTATCAACAGTCCAGAGTCCAGACCACACTGAGTAGAGAGAGGAAAAGAGCTTGGATGGGATGAGAGTGCAGCGGAGAAGTGTAAAAAAAGAAGTACAGAGGGAGAACCCTGTAGACGTGCAGAGAGCGGGAAGACCAAAGGAAAGTGGAACAACATCAAAAACATGTCAGAGAACGAGGGGATAAGGCAACATCAAAAATCAACTTCAATTAAGATCGGTGTCTCCACGTATCAACTGGTTCCTACATATTCTCCTCCCATCCCTGCTTCCCTCGCTCTTTTCCTTCACTTTACCTGCTTCCTGTGCGCACGGCCCAGTAGTACACATAGTCAGCCCCCGTCAGACACATCTGCGTTTGCATGTATATGACTTACTGTATTTTACAAAATCTCCAGGGCTTCCTGGGAAAGAAGAGATAGGACAAAGCTCATTCCAGCTGCCCTATGGGGATCTTAAACACACACACACACACCCAGCTGCACATACATTTACACACAGGAGCATTGATCATATTATCTGCTCAGCTGGTGATATCACAGTGCCAAGCAGCTGGGACTGAACTCATACAGCTTGTATTATATCCATGCAGCTGTAGTGTGTCATGTTATGCCGTTCGCTGCCAAAGAGGAGCTGAACTCGGAGTCAAACTGCAGCTGCTCATAGCTCAAGTTCTGCACAGGGATTGTTCTGCGTGGTATCAGTTGGTTTGTCATTATCGCTGTCTCTACATTCTTATATATGTGTTAATGTGTGTGTGTTTCTGTCCAGGCGGCGTGTATCCCGGTGTTGCTGAGTAATGGCTGGGAGCTGCCATTTTCTGACATCATACAGTGGAACCAGGCCGTCATTGAAGGAGATGAGCGATTACTGCTGCAGGTAACATGAATAAGATATTACACACACCGATTGATTCAAAATATATTTCTCCTTGAATTTACGTCCCCATATAATCCAGAAATGATCCATAAGTGTCACGCTAAAGGCATGTGTTTGCGTTAGACCGTTGAAGACACCCTGGTTCTCGTCCAAAAGCCTTCCTCAGTCCTGATCAATAGATTAACCGCCACCTGGACGAGTAGGAATCTTTGCAGACAAACCCGACAATTGTTTCCCCCTGTGATGTAAGAAGAAACCGTACACCTGTTTAGGATTAGCTTGCACTGCACAAAGCTCAGAATTGCCTCCCTTCAGTTTGACTGTCTGTCACATCATTCGCTTGGTTTCTAAGATGAGCTCATTGGAGTTTAAAAGGTTAAAGATCAATGTTCAAGGCCACTGTAACCTCGCAGAAAGTGTTTTTGTCCAAAACAGGAAGAATGTATGCACTAATTATGATGACAGATTTAAACACAAATATCTCATAAGATAAAATAATCGAGTGATGGCACTCCAAAAACACCTCTGAGCACTTGTTATTGTGAATGAGTTCCTTAATTCTAGCTTCGACAGTGATACAGTAGAGATACAGAGAGAGCATGCTTCACATGTAACCATGGTAGAACCCCATTTGTTTCTGATTTTTAAGCGTAGTTTTCACACTTTTCTATTTTAGTAGTCAAAATAAACAGATAAATTACTTTTCTGATAAGAAAAGCAATGAACCAGACTTCATGGGCTTGCAGTCCCAATGCCAATAACATCCTCTTTATATCAGCACGAAGCAAAGACATCACCTCATAAATGTAATCAAGAACACCGGGTAATATCGACCATGTGGGGCTACAAAGCAGGCATTACCCGTATCACATAGCGTGGTTACAGGTCGGGATGCTCTGAGATTAAACACTCATAAAGGTCTTAATCCAGCCTCAGATGAAAAGCACTCATCCTCTTTATCTGTCTCTTCTCAGACAGAAGCACCCATTCACACAAATAAACAACAATGAGCAAGCAAAGCCGGCTCACTGTCAGCTACAATGGTCGTCGTCCTCTCTCTCTCTCTCTCTCTTTCTATTTCGCGCAAATTACATCATCTCTGCTTTGCATCAACGTGTTTCAATTTCGATCAACAGAAGCCATGAATTGGCATTCAGCTAATGACCAGGAACAAGCCCAGGGAGCTGAGGCAAGGGGAGACATTTTTAAATTAGGGCAATTGGATTGAATGAGCCAACCTCCCTCTGCATACCTGCAAAACTCTCACTTTGAACACACGCACGTTCATGATTGGAGGTTAAGGAGTGTGAGGCTTTTACAGAGAAGGCTAAGTGTAGGCAGACGCTTCGGACACACGGAGAGGGAAGAACCACATTATTTAAACCACAGTAAAAAAAAAAAGGGGGGGGGGGGGGCTTCTGAAAGTGTTTGCTGTGTTAAGACAACAATTAAAGAGTCAACCGCTCCATCTTTTCTCACTTTCTTCCACTTTGATTGAGCCGCTGATCTTAACTCTCTAAGTGATTAAATCAATCTTGGTGATTCACTCAAAACCCCCAATTTAGACCGTTCTAATTAATGTCTAATTATCTGAACAACAAGCCTCAAATCAGCTCTGTATCACAGATTTTCTTCCCATTTGTTTTTTCCAGGGGCCAGATTAAGCCACCATTCAATATGCTTTATGCAGTTTTCATCACTCCAATCCCATTCCCTCTTCTCCAGTCTATTTTAAGAGATAAAATTTGCTTAAAACAAGCAGCTCTTTGTGGCTTTTTTTTTTTTAAATGTTCTTCTTTTTAATTTTTACCTCTCTTCTCTTTAGGTGCCGTCCACAGTGAGAGCGGTTGGGAATGAGAGAGTCCTGGCCCTCCGGCAGAGGACCCAGATGTTGTGGGAAGCTTACTTTTCCTCTGTGGACAAGATAGTCCTTACAACACTGGAGGTCAGTCAGCTTCAACACATTCAGACTGAAAGCTCGGTTGGACCAGGAAGTGACAAAGCAAAAAAAAAAAACAGAAATATATTGTTTTGTGGTGCAGTGGTTGCGCCATAGACCCCTTAAACTGACACAAATTCAGATGAGATTCTCCAGATCAGATAAGATCAGTTCTTTCTATATTGATGTAAACCTACTCAAATTAAAGCTGAGTCCTTTCATCTTACTGTATGATCCACTCTTCTATTTCAAATTAAATGTTTTGACCTTGTGTAACTGTCCATACACTTATAGTTTGAAGTGCAGTCCTTTTTACGGAAAGCGGTATTTGTACAATTGATTCCTGACTCTTAACTTGCGTAAAAACCTTCATGCAATTCTTGCTCTGACAACAGGAGTGATAGTGTAATAAGCTACAATAGCTTCTTTCATTTCAGCCTCTGGCTCGCTCTTTTCCCACCAAAGATATTTTGCTAACGGTCAAACATTTGCTTGTTCGCTTCGAAGGATTCCATTGGAATGAATTGATTTTGCTGTCATAATCAACCCGTAGCGTTGACGCCTACCTCCCTCAGGCACCGCCGCAAGTACTTATGGGTGAATGTTGCTTTTGGTTGCTGGATACTGAAATGTTTTATAGGACTGAATACTCAGCATGTCTGTCATCACCATACAAATCTCTTCAGGAATCTGCAGCACCCCTGGCCTCTCCAGTGGAAACATCTTAAAAAAAAAAAAAAAAGCCACTGTTATAAACACAGGTTTTCTGTTGAGCACAGAGCTGTAGTTGCCACCTCTCTGCAGTTTACAGCCTGTGTGCTATCATCAGTCCCCTTTCAGAAAGTCTTTCCAACGGCGTTTTCCCAATCGAGTCAATCCGGCCTTCTATCGTGATGATTACGGGGTTGGACCGTCGTGCCGTGTCCTACCTTTCTACTTTTACTATCTCCGCTCTGCCTTGTGCTGTAGGTCTGTCATGTGAACATTTTCAAAGCAGTCCACATCCTGATCTGCTGGAGAGAGAAATCCCCTGATGTATAGAAAAACATATATCATTTCATAGCAGATCTCAACCTGCCAGTTTCTGCCTCTCTGCTCGCCATCACAGACCGTGGGAGCTGTTTCTTTTTTCCAGCGGTACAGGTCAACTTTCATCTTTTGAAAGAGCCACTGCAATTTACAAAAGTGCCGCTTGGATTTATTTTTGCCACCATTTTCATCCAGTTCATTCAGCAGCTTTTTCTTCTGTTCATCTTTTGTTTTAACTTCGCCTCCCTTTGAATGAGCTGAGAGGAAATACACTCCAAAGTCATCTGCTCCAGTTAACAGAAAGTCATTTGAAGGTTAGCCCAGCGGTTAGATGATACATGAAAGGGGAATATAACCTCCTTACATGAACGTTTTTTCACAAATGCTGCCAAACTCAATTTCAGCACATTAAAAATGTGGGGAAACAACAGATTTAACCCCGACACAATCAGGAGAAATCACACACTGAGTGGTAGGCTTTGCACTCTGATGTTTATAAATGTAAGTCTGGCAGCCCCTTGTGTATTTTGCTGCTGGGGATTTGTGCTGGAGATAATAAAAAAGAGGTTCTGGAAGTTGGTGATAAGCTGCTTATATACATACAGCATGTAGAGGGGGAACCTCTCCCCATGGGAGCCAGCTGTGCAGTCAGCCTGAGGTCAGCCAGGCGCAGGGCTTCACAGCGGGCGATGGCGTTCACCGCTGCGTGGACACCTCCTGTTGGTGTAAAGCGAGAAGTACATGGGGCACGCCAGCAGGAATGGCTGTAATATGCAAACACAAGTGTGTGTAGATTTGAATTGCAGTGTCATTTACATTAATCTGCTAGACTCTCATCCACCAGCTTGGGGGGGGTGTAGTGCAGGTTTACTGCAGATGAGCTCAGCAGCTACTTCACTGTGTTCCTCTGTATTACAACCCATATTTAACCCCATCTGTTTATTTCTTTTTTTTTCTGTCTCTTCCCAGATCATTAAAGACCGTGTGTTTTCTCACGTATCGAGAAACAAGTACATGTGGAACTCCCTTCCTGGAGGTCTGCTGGTCCTCCCAGAGTACTCGACTCACCTCGCACATTTCCCTTTCTACTACCTGGGTTTGGGTGAGCGCACACTTTGATTTAAATGAGCCAGCTCAACATGTAAATTTTGTTGATTGGACTCTTATGTCAGCGCCATGGCAGAGGAGTAATCAACACTTCACAAGCAAATTATAATCAAATATTTCTTTGTCTGCGCTGGCTTTAAGGAAATGTCTTCCCTTTTTTTTTTTATTTTTATTTTGTGACCTCTTTCAGGGGCCAGTCCAGGTCAGGAGTTCACAGCCGTCATACATGCTGTCTCCCCGTTGGTCTCCCAGTCTCAGCCAATCATGAAGCTGCTTCAGGTGGTCTCCAAGTCAAAGTACTGCTCGCAGGTAAATAAAATGAAAAGGATTGACAAAAATGAAATATAATGCCCCTCCCCCCATTCATATTTGTCCACTGAGCTGAAAAAAAAACTTACCTGTCTCTTGGTCTCCTTTGAAAGGCTGCTCTTTAAATTCTATGATCAGAAAGTTAACATGATAGAAATGTCATTTCCATGGGATTTTCCATTTTCTGTTAGTGTGGTAAAACATGTTTGAGCCATAATTTGCAGGACTGAAACAATTCACTGTCAGCATTTGTGTGTGTGTTGTGTATTTTGTCCAAAAATGCTTTGCACAAGAGACTTACAGCTTTCAAACTGTGGATGGTTTGTCCAATATCCACTGCAACACACCTAACTCAGCACTACAAAGTCCAAAGTGTCCCGTGGGTGGGATGGTTTATATTAAGGAGAGGAAAACTTCAGCCCACATGCAGTCACCAACACTGAAGCCTTACCAATCACCTTAACATAGTTTTAATGACGCACACCTCTGCCGGGCCTCCTGGTTGATCAATGTCAGTAACTAATTCTGATCAGCCTGATGCATCGCTGTATGTGATGTGTAAAACTCCCCTCTCCTGCTGCTGCAGATCATCATTCTCTGGAACAGCGAGAAGCCGCCACCAAGTCGGAGCAAATGGCCTCCCATGCCCGTCCCGCTCACCGTGACAGACGGCAAGAGGAAGGTGAGGCCCGAAGCTGCTTGCAACTCACACAAAGGCTCTTTGTGACGTTTGAGTGACAGCATGCCAAACCCTCAGTCGCTCCGTTTATGTGTCTCTTCTTTCTGACAATATCTCAGTCACCATTTCCACTGGTTGTCCCAGCCCATGTCTCTTACTTGTCCACCGATCCTTACAACATTCGATTTCAAAAATGTCACTTATTCTCAACGTTTCTTCTGTCTTTCACTTTGTCTTTTTTTTTTTTTTTTTACTGCTCCTAAGGCAAAGTCCGGAGTGATTCTCACTTATCTCAGTCACTCATCATGATCTTTCACTCATTCTCATCATCTCAAAGCAGATGGCACTCAATATACAGCCTTACAGCAGCAGCACTAAGATTTCTTACTGCATTTCTCTCTCAGACAACCAGTCGGTTCCTACCTCACGTTGCCATAGAGACAGAAGCGGTGCTGAGTCTGGACGAGGATACAGTCCTGCTGACCAGTGAGGTATGTGTCACCGTGTTGAGTAATAAACACCTCAGTAGACGTACGCACACTCATACTAATAAAAAATAATCCTGAAAAAGTGAGTACGTTTTTTTTTTTTTACGCCTGTACTTGTAGGTGAACTTTGCCTTCTTGGTGTGGAGGAGCTTCCCTGAGCGGATCGTTGGCTATCCTCCCAGGAGCCACTTCTGGGATCCCCTGAAGCGCGCCTGGGGCTACACATCCAAATGGACCAATGACTACTCCATCGTCCTAACTGGAGCTGCCTTCTACCACAGGTACGCCAACAGCATTGAAAATCATTTCCCTGTTTCAAATCGCATGCCTGCCACAGAATTTTCTCCAAGGGATCTCTTCATAATTTATCAAAATAGAGGTTAATTTTCCCCCAAATATGGTTTCATTATTTACTTAAAACAAGCAGACACGCACATACTGTGCAGATACTTTTATTTAGGCAGACAGGCCCGACACTGATTAAGCATCTTAGATCAAAACAGATCGAAGGAGTTGTGCAGGGTGAGATGAATATCAAAGTGAAAAGCAAAAAGGAATTAGAAAAAAGAGGAGGAATACTTCAAGCAAGCTGTGCCTCAGACAGGGTGCTTTAAAAGCCATTAAAACCCTGTGACATTTTAAGACAATGTGGTCATTTTCTTCAGCAGTTTCCATGAAAAAGACTTAGTTTCATGCTAATTTGGATCTTTACAGCCCATTGATCAGGCCCACTGATATTTTAAGTACTCTCCGGCATTACCTCAAACACACTTTTACACCGCTCGCGAGAGGAAATAACGAGGAGCCGAGTGAGTTAAAATGTGCCTTTTATTCACAAAATTAGTCAAGACACATGACATCAGTCCAAATGGCTTTTTCTCAATAGGGCCGCAAAAATAAAATATTTATCAATGTAATACAAAATTAGCAGCTTAATGGAAAACATTGCACTCGTATCTTCAAATCTTAAAAGGTGAGAAATAGAAAATATATGCATTGTACCACAGGGGTTTGATTTTTTGTACACTGTAAATATCAACTGGCAGATAAATGGTTAAACTGTCCCTGATACAAGTCATCAGCATATTGCACACAATCTAATCTTTCCTCTAGATGTTTTGATGCCTGTTGGTGTAAAGGTGCTTGTTGCCTGGCCTCTACCGGAGATAAATCATATAGAGATCCCTTTCTTAATTATACTACATTTTATCTGTAAAGCAGATCTGCTCGTCTAAAGTGATTTACTGTACCTTCATAATCATGCAAGACAGATCATGGCATTATGTGTCACAGAGAGGAAACAGCAACATTTGCATGTGGAGGGAAGTTGTGCGATCTGTGGTTGTCAGCTGAAAAATCCAGGGATCCTGTAGGTCATTGATTTTTAAATTGGTGCCAAGTAACATTTACCAAACTAAATGTGAAAAATAATGTGTATTGACTTTTAGACACCACTGCTTCACCTTTGGTTAAACTATGTCAGTGTTAAAGGAGATAGAACACGAGCACTGTAGTAGACAACAAGCTCACCTTTGACAGTAAAATAAGGAAAGAAATTGAAAAGCCTTTGTGTTTAAGAAAGGTCAGTTTCAGGGTTATGATGTCAAAACCTTTACTGAATTAGTACTTATGTTTTCTTCTCTTGATGTTAAACAGGAAATTTGCTAAAGAAGCTGGTAAATGTCAGCAGCAAAATCAGTGACATTGAACAGAAAAGTCTGTCTGTTGTGTCTACGCACTCGTCGGCCACAAAACAAACTTTAATTTAACCATGTTGTATTTTTATTATTGACACCAGCAGCTGGGGGAATTGAACATGCATTCTTTGTGTTGGTTAGAGTTAAAGTGATGTCTGATCTATGTCCCTTTAATCTCTGAACTACATCAGGTCATCTGCTCTCATTGAAACTATCCTGAAAACACATTTCCTAACCACCGTCTTTCCTGCCACAGGTACTACCACTACCTGTTTACTCACTACCTGCCTCAGTCGCTGCGGACTCTGGTGGATCGCACTTCTAACTGCGAGGACATCCTGATGAACTTCCTGGTCTCTGCGGTAACTCACCTGCCACCAATCAAAGTGGCCCAGAGGAAACAGTACAAAGAGTTGCCTGGTCCACAGGTAGGCCACTGCTGCTCCTCATCACTTAAGTCTGTGGAAACTGTTTTACTCAAATGGCAGCAAAGACCGGATGGCTAATGAAGGCATCTTGTTTTTCCTCCCAGGGTACCAAAACCGTCCCTTGGGCCAACCCAGAGCACTTCAACCAGAGGCAGGAGTGTGTCAACACCTTCGCCAACTGGTTTGGCTATATGCCCCTGGTTCACTCTCAATTCCGCCTGGACCCTGTGCTCTTCAAAGATCAAGTGTCTGTCCTCCGTAAGAAGTACAAAGACCTGGAGAGGGCATGAACTTAGAGAAAACATAGAGAGGTGGCACAAGAGATCTGTCTAGCGGCCTTTTGGACAGACAATTGGACCAATCAAAGCAGTCAAGATGTGGTACTCAAGGACTGTCTGGGATGTTGACAAAGTACAATCAGCAGACAGACCCTGGTGGACTGCTCTGGACTATATACATATAAATACAAAGGGAAAAGTTTGAAAACGGCTTCAAACGATTCTCCCACCTCCATGAGTCTGGTAAGACAACAGAGGAGGAAATTCAGGGGTCTTGAAAGAGCGTAATTGGGCTTCTTGCTGAGAAAGTATAATCTCTATTGGACAGCAAATACAGAAACACTGCGTGGGCGATTCTGATATCAGTGCCATTATCGTGAGGAAAAAGACGGGAATAACTATCTAAGGCCAGAAGCACCCAAAGGACAGAAATTGGTGTCATGCACTCTGGATGTCAATGTGTGTCTCAACGTTACCGTGCGGGGACCATTGCCAAGGACACAGATCATTTCACATGAAAATGCTAACTGTAAAACCAATAAAATGATTTGTAAATGCAAACCCTGAAATGTTGCTGCAGACCATTCAAGTTATTTTTCCCCACTTCACTTGGCTCACACCGAAGGGGGCAGCTAATCCTGGTTGCACCCACATTGATGAAAATTTAGATAGTTAAAGAAGTTGTAGATAAATTTTGCCACACGTTGGAAATCCTGCTTTCGGTTCCACTGATTTTACCTGATAGAGCAACTAAATGCTTGAATGAGTGAGAAAAGAAATTACTCATTTGTTCTATGAAATGTCCATATTTAAACAGTCTGTGTGAGAAACTGGAACCTCAATCTTTAGCACCCTGTTTAAGTATCAACATTGGTGCAAAAGATTTTTCTGTTGATTCAGTAGTCATTTCAATTTTACTCTCAACTAAGCGTACTACAAATTTTATATCTCTGCAGTTCAACCACTGGCATGAGCCCATTGTTAAACAGGCAGCTGAGACAAGTACACTTTCCTATCTGCTGGGTACACTGATAATTTGTAGTGTAAAGCCTGCCCTAGCCTCCACTTTTAAATTCCTTTTTTTAATACGTGAATTTAAATGGAGCAGTTTTTCTGGGTGTCAGGAAAAATTGTACCATTTGTAGTGAAGCACAAGTGCCGGAGTCCAGGATGTCTTATGCTGAGGATGTTTGCTGAAGCTGAACTCATTGAGGAGGAAGGAGGGATCCATCAATACGGCGTTCTGTGCACGATGTCACCTCAAATCCGAAGCAGCAGCCCTTGAAGATAGTGTTATACACTGCAGAGAGATAACGTGCTCTAAATAATTGGTAGAGAGGGAGAGAGGAGAGAGATAAGGTCAAACAGGCATATGTGAGCACGCTATTAGATCATTAACCAGAAACAAGGAAATAAGCCTTTATCCACCCAAGTGCTGATTCTTAGAAGACCAAACAAGTTGTTACTGACGATCCAATGTCTGCATTTATCAGCCCTGGCACCAGTGTGTCTAAAGGTCTGCAAGATTTAGTAAAATAGCTGTGGCATGGAAATTTAGGGATTCATACTGACCGCTCACCTGGAGACAGTTACTCATCAGGTGGACAGAGAACTCCCTCACAGTGGGCTAAATGAATTTTTCTAAATATAATTACAGCAATGTAAAAGCCTTCTATTACATGCAAGATGTGTTTTCGTGACTTTGCTGCCTCGTTATAGTGTAGGAGCGCCACACAGATAAGCTGCTGGTGTGTAAACAAAAGATGAATACCAGGGGTCGGGGTCAGAGTGTGCATCATGATGCGTAGGTGGATAAGCTTTGATGTACTTACGCATCATCTCAGTTGTGATGGAGAACATGCATTCCCACGTCAGTCCTGTATCTAGAAGCACGACTTTTAAGTAGAGAGAGATATACATATATATATATAAAAATATAGATATACATGTTCAGAAATGGTTTTCTTTAAGTTTATTTTATACAAAATGGACATAGTAGGCAGACCTCTTGTTCCACAGTTTACAAAAATAAATTCACAGGCAAGCAAGACTCAACACCCTCAGGGTAAACAGGTGTGCTGTCTAGCACTCAACAACCTAATCTCATTAAGCACATGCACACACGCACACACACACACTTATTATGTACAAAGCACCTGAGATACAATAGCTGCCATGGGGCTAATTTGAATTCTGAACCATAGTGTTTTTACATCGGGAGAATATAATAAGAATAATTGTTCCTATTGTTAACACAGTTGTCAGATCAGCCACTGTGTTTTCTATAAGAATTACCTGCACTGAATTCAAACCTGTCTGGTGTCAAGTGAGCACCTGAGGGCAAAACACCGTGAATATGGTGTTTTAAGAAAACCTTTTTTGTTGTTGTTTTTACCTGAGGCTATACAGATTTCAGCTCATTATTTAAAAACTATGAAAACAAAGGGGTCCATAACACAGCATGACAAAATAACAGTTGTAAAGCAATTGGAGATCACAAAATAGACTGCTGCCCTCTACAAAAAAAGGGAATCATTCTTTGTGTTGTAGTATAACAAGTTGAAACAAGTGTATCCTTTTTAGCTTTCATCTCATTATCAGTTTTCCCCTCAACAGTTAATTAGCCACAGATTGTGAGTGATGTGTCAGTTTCAGTGACAAAGTGCCAACAGAAAGGAAGTGCACCTAAGTGGAAAGTCCCACATCCAAAAATCCAACAGAAGTTCCCGTATTTAATTTTGTGTTTTTCCATTGCACACTTTGGATGCGTGTGAAGGGATCTGTCTCTTAATGAAAAGTGTACCCAACAAAGACTTATCATTTCCTGAGTGTCAGCATGGCATTGATGTCCCACAGCAGGTTCCTCATCTGATCCATCAGAACTTTCATCTCCTGGTTCTTCTGACGGACCTTCTGCGGATCAAACAAAAGACATGTGACATCCATTAGTTGACTTTGCACGATTCAGAGCTTTAGCATTTTACAATCCTTCAAACCTGCAGCAATCAGGACAGAAAAAACACGAGATTTTCTGTCTTCACAAATGACATTTGCTTAGTTCTGGTGTTGGGAATTAAACTGTTGTTTTTGCCTTTGCTAAGCTCTGGTGTAGTTGGTAAAATAAAAAGGTTTGTCTGCCTCAGGTAAATTTTCCTCTATTTTGTTACTGGGTGCCTGGTGGCAAAATCTTGACTCACCTGTAAACAACCTACTAGAAAATTGGGTCTAACATTTACGAAAACAACAGAAAAAAGAACACTCAGTAAATTTACTTGGGCTGCGTATGCTGTATAATGGGATTTTTTTCATTACTCCATCAGCACCAAGCAGTAGCATCTTAGCCCCATATCAGCACTGCCACCTAGAGGCTTAGGCTGGGGATTTTTTCCCCCTCAACAGTCAAGACAGGCTGTTGCTCTGAGACACCGTTCATATGTTGTAATTTAAACCTTTTTTGTCCCTTTGGTAAAAATATAACAGGTATTTGCCTGTTTGGATTTTAATGTCAAAACAAATGTCACCCTGTGCTGGCAGGTAGTTACCAAATGCATGTACAGTGGTGTTATTTTACAAGAGGCAGCAGTGAAGGACCTTTACTCTGTGCTTGATGAAGTAGCTATTAAATGTCTGGCATTACAAAGAATATGCAAACTTAAAAGGTAAAATAAAACAAGAAACAATCTGATCAACAGCACACCAGGAATGATGCGACACTACCTGGATGCAAAATGTATATATTAAACAAATTGGAATAATTATCTGATATTACTTTAGACGAAGAAAACAGAAACACACCTCTAGAACTTCTTTTCTCTCTTGGTTGACAGCAGAACTGCAGGGCTCCACTCTGACAGACGACAGCTCATCTCCAACATATGGCACAAGCTGAAGACATACAAGGCATACAAAGAAGTTTTAAATGGCCCATATTCTCTTCCTTTGAAAGAATGTAACACATACATACATAAAGAAAAAGCCGAAACGCAGATGTCTAAAAACACAGGTCTATATTCAGCATATTTTATATTGGTTATTAAAAGGCCAGCACACATTTAACATGATATCTAAACAGAAACTGAGGATTTCCTCCTAACCTCTGCTGGCCCCTCCTGCAGGTCAGCAGTCATCTCAACGCAGCGTTCGTAGAGAAGTCGAAGCTTTCGAAAGAGCAGGGCGAGTTGCCGTAGGTGTTCCTGGAGCTTACCAAAGCGGTCCTGGTACATCGCCTGGCTCTGAGTCACACCATTAGGAAGCTACATCAAAGATACACGTCAGTCATCAGTTGAAAAGTTGTTAAAATTTTTTGTTTATATGGCTGTGTTAATGAGTAGATAGAGAGCAGTTGTCAGTAGGCAAATTCAATTTTTCATGTCAACAGATATTATAAATTTGATGATATAATCTAAAATATATAAAAACAAAAAACACAGGTATCCAATTGTGAAAATAAATACTTGACTGTGAGAGAAAAAGCAGCACTACTGTGGCTGTCTGGCTCCCGGTACTTGCATGGGCCAGGGCTGCTGCACTGAACACAGTGCATGACAAACAGGAGTCACACAATGTTGCTTTCATTGATTGAAAATGAAATGTAGGTCAAGCTGAAACTAGCGAATAATTCAACAACCGTCTGGTAATGATGGAAGAGAGTTCACAACCTGCTGCAGGGAATAGGGGCTGCACTTGATAAAAAAAAAAAAAAAAATACAGTTTGGAAAGACTTTGGATTTTGTAGATATATTCAAGCAACGCAAGTCAATGTGTCTCATTGGTATTGGTTTGCTGTTTGCACAAAAATAGATGGCTGAATGGTTTTAACCAATATTTTTTGGGCCAATTTGTACACCACGAGACAGTAGACATGTTTATTGTCATGTATACTGTAATGCAAAAGTTGATCCTAGAAAACAGTATCCTGCTTTGCAGTAAGTTAGATAAGCACGTGGATGATGATCTATCAAACCTGGATAAAAAGGCATTTCAGCATTTCAGTCCATGGTTTTGATGTGGCTCATTTACTCTGAGTTTTCAACTCAAGAAAAAAGCCCAACTCACTCAGTTTAATGGACAAGGACAAGCTGGAAGAGGTCAGTGATAAACTGAGAAACACAGTAAGGGACAATTAGAGACACAAGTCAGGTGTAAGTGGAAGAATGAGTAAGACAGATGCTGACAAGCATGCTAAGCAGATTCACCAGAAAAGAAGACAGGACAAATGCAGACTGACAGAGGATAGAAGAACCTTCTGAGCCCAAACGATAGCTATTCAGTAAATGTTAAAACCGCGCAGGAGACAGAAAACACCTTCTTATATTCAGGTTTTTCTCTCTATAGCCATCACTCCAGAAAACAAATTAAAACATTTTATGCACATTGTGAATTGTGATGAATCATGACAGCAAATAACTGGTGAGTAGTTTTAACGGTAGACAAAGCTAGTGTTAACTATTTAGTACATCATTTTATCATCTTAATGGAAATCAATCGAGTTTTTCCAGTCATTTGCAACAATGTGATGTTATAGAGATAATAAAGGTGGTATAAAAGCGATAAATGTATTTCTTTAAGTTTGTTTTAAAAAGAATAAAGCAACAACAAAAAACCCCACAGACACTAAAAGTTTAACTTGCGTTTTGTAAAAAAAATCTAAAGTAAATAATTATTCATTCCAAAACATATTATTGGGGCTTGTAAGTTTTAAGCATAATTCAATACAAACAAAAATTACCATAGGTGCTCAGAGTCAAAGGTTTGATTATAAATGCTTTTCAAGTTATCAGTAGAATATTGATGAGAACTGTCTGTTGTGACTGAAATTTTGAAAGAATTATCAAGCATCTACAACTAGCTAGTAAGACACATGGCCATTACCTGTGTGGCTCGTGTGATCTGGAAGATCTCCATGGTGCGGGTAACAATGTCCTGGACGGTCTCCTGTCCAATCCGACAGAGGAACACTGGGGAAATCTCTCTCAGCGCTCCCTGAGGGGGCATGGGCTGCTGACCTTGGGCTGAAGCAGCACCAGGGGGCAGGTGGGGCTGCTGCTGTGGAGGTATCCCTGCCATACCTGGCTTCTGAGGTAAGGAAGCTGCCATCACAGCACAATCTGTAAGAAAGCGATGTGACTGAGTAGCCTAGTAATAGCTTGATGAAAGGCATAAACATGAGGTGACCCCAACAACTACAAAGTTATTTAGAAGGATTGCATGTTCACAAAATATCTAAGAAAATGGCCCCGGTGAGTGTTTACTTTTGCATTAAATTGTAGGCAGCATTTTTATGTTAAAAACGGTTGAGGTGGAGATAAATAAACTTTCTCTCTATATTTTCCTAACAGATTTATTCTTTTCTATATAAAGGCATCAATTATTTGTTTTCATATAATTGCCATCACAATTACCCCTGATACTTGTGCCAAATTCACTATTCAATATTCAATATTGTTAAGACAATGTTTTTTGGTATTTTTACATTTGGATAAACAAATTAAGCAAACTTTCGCCTCAAATCAGGACGCGTTAAGTAAGTTAACTAAAGCTTGTTGGTGTAAAGTACAGCTTTCTATTTAAACTGTAATGGGTTTAAGAAATGTATGAAAATAAGATATTCAAATTAAACACCTCACAGCTGTACAGAAGTGTAATTGTTGAGTGAATGCACTCCGTTGATTTTCACCCCGTTAACCACTCAGGACAAACTAAAGAGTTTTAAACCGTTAACGTTGCATAAGATGTGCTACACCTTATCTGCGACACACAAACTGTAGCTGATCACAAAATCAGTTAAGACAAAAACGTTCACAGTTGTACACATCAATCTTTGAAGAAGATAAATGAAACGGCGTTTTGAATGACTGCGGGACAGAGGTTAGCCTCAGCGGCTAACCCGGTTAGCACAAACAATAGGGACACATGCAGAGGCGTGCTAGCTAGTTAGCATAAAGCTAGCTAAATACGTGGCGGCGAAGAGACAAAAACCTTCCTACCTGATTCAACAATGTCCTTCGGCTGGAGGCTCTTTAAATATTCCCTTCCTTCAATTTAGTGGCTGCAAAAATCGTACTCTATTGATATAAATATTATTTTAAATAATACATCGTGAGACCTTTCCGCTGCCGAGCTTCATGAAAGCTTATGAACTCAGAGCGGAAGCACGTTCGTGCCGTCACTTCCTGGCGGGAAGGTGGAGCCGGAAGTTGTTGGGCGACTGTCAATTTAAAGCACAATTTGCAATAATTGTTGGCGGAAGTATTTTAAATAAAGCTAATCGATCATTTTTATAAGGTCAAAATTTGACTTATTGCCAGTACATCAACTATATCAGTATATTAGCATAATGTACTTTGAATTACCACAGGATAGTTCTTTATCATTTGATTTACATCATAGTTATTGTACTGGGTTAGTAAAGTAAGCAGTATAATTAAAAAAATTGTTTGTCTTCAATTTAAATCTTAATCTTTAAATTAGTTAGCAGATAAATATAGTAGGAAGGAGCAGTAAAAAGAGGTCTGTTAAATATATCAAAGATAAAGCTACAATTGATTAAGCCAACTTAGTAACGCTCCCATGCTGCATATAATGTTTCAGTATCATAACAATATAATGCCCATGCCAGCCGTAGCATAAAGTGTGTTCGTAATTTATCTTCATCTTCATTATCAGGGTGCAATATAAGCCCATGTGACATGAAAAATTCAAATTAATACTGAGTGTGGCAATAACTCATCAGTGAGAATAATAGAACTCATTTTTTGCAATTTTGCTAACACTGTTTGTATTCAGTACTATAGAGCTGTAGACAATGCAATTTTGCTTGAACTCAAACTGTTAAAAAATACTGACCTATCAAAGTATCACTTTGTGGAAGGAAAAAAAAAAGCACACAATGATGGACTTAAATAAAGGTTGCATGTATGAGAGTAATTATTTGCCTTTCAGCTCAGCCAGACCAAACAGACTGAATGACGCCAAAATTGGTAATCATTTATGTGTTCAGCTGCTTTTTTATTTGTTAAATCAATGTAGCTTTCTTCACATGAAATACACAAAAGGTTGTATTTTTTGTACTTTAAGGAAGTTCATCTAGTGGTTTAGTTTAAAAGGGGCCTTTGTGAACCTTAATGACTAAAATGACCACATCAGCATGATACTAAATAGCATTAAGATAAAGTGGTCATAATCTAATATGACCGATAACAAAAGTAACAATTACGATATGGGTACGGGTACGGGTAAGTAAGTATGGGTAATATTTCTGTTGAGATCATATGTTGAGATTCACATGTTGAGATCATTTACATTTATGCCCCATAGGTCTGCCAGTAACTGAAAATGGTTGAAGGGAAATAAACTGGTTAATAAAATTAACCCTTTTAATAAGTTATTACTTATGAAGTGTTTCATGCCTCAATTTAAAACTTCCATTTATCATCCCTTGTTTGATTTTGAAACAATGCACCCCAAAATTGGGCAATTTTAAGTAAACCTTAAGATGATTCTTTTCAGATGAAATGTCTGCTTCTCCTCTCCCTAACTAAATTCTCTCCTTCTTTAAGATGGTAGTATAGTGGGTTTCATCCGATAAAACATGTCAAACCAAAAGGGACTATGTAGTACCAAGATGAGCAGGAGCGCAATGCAGTGTTTAATGTTTAATTGTCAGGCAAAAGGACGTGGGGGAAAAAAGCCAGACACATGCACGTTAATGTGTAACAATAACTAATGTTTTAGCAACTGTGGAAGAGATGACATGGGGCACTGGGTTATCTGAAAGATAAATTGAAATGAGTGATACCAGGAAATATTCAGCATGGAGATCACAGTAGATAAAGCACCACAATGGACAGATTGTGATTTCAAAGCACCTAAAGCAACCCGTTACAGGAACACATTTACTTCCTATCTCTTCGTCTTTGAGATAGTTTGATGATGACGGTGGCATAGTGGGTTTCATTTGTGTACCACAGTATTGATCTTAACTGTAAAATAATTAATACGCACACAGGTTTACCTGAAGACTTTGTACAAAGTTGGCATCAGAAGCTAAAATATCACAGGGGTATATTCCTTTCTGCCTGCTTCAGTTATACCAACACCTCCTTTGGCTGCATGCTAACAGGTGAGGTGAAGTCAAATGTGCATTCAATAAATTCTCATCACAATAATCTAATCACGAGAGTTAATAATGAACGAGTCTTGTGTTATCCAAGTAACACTTAAAATCTTTGCAGATTATCATTTGTTTATCCATTGTCCTTTTGTTGGTTATCTGTTTTTTTCCATTTATATCTCATCCTGGTTGAAAGTGAAAAGTTGAATATGAATAGGAAGCTTTTCGTTTCCATTAAAATGCTATGAGCAAGCAGCAGCTGACATTCTTTGGCTAAAGTAAGGATTTCAAGTTGTTAGGACATAAATTGCTGTTACTAAAAAATTTCACTATAATAATTATTATAAAGATAATATAACCATAATAATTATAGTTGTAGCAATAATATCAGATTGTGGTCACTAAAAACACAGTAAAAGCTTTAATAATCACATATTATGAATCAAGTTTGACTAGTAAAGGAAAAAATAGTAGTCTTGACACCAGCTTTTAGTAACACAAAGTTGTAGTTTAGTGTCTCAATTTATGAAACTTTAGATATTTGAGCACAGAAGAAAGTTTTTGTGATTTATATGGCACCAACAGTGTTGCACATATTTGAGGAGACCAAAAATATAAAGGTGCACACAGCATATCCAGTCCAGTGGATATAAATTTGAGCAGTCCAGGCAAAGAAACATATGTCAGTATGTATATTTTTGCGCAGCACTTCCTGACAGCTAACCTCATCAGCATCGTTGTTATGGCGAGCCAGCAGGTATAAAAGGACACAGAGAGAGGTGGGGAAAAACCATAAAGCTCAAGGGGAACAGCTGAAAACCAAGATGATGAAAACAGGGATGCCTGTCCTCTGTTTCTTTTTCACCTGCATGTTACTCAGCAGTACTGAGGTAAGACAAACGTAAACCTGGCAGAGAATAACATATGAGACTAATGACCCGAGTTTAAATTCAGTTCATCTTCTCCGAACTGACTGAATCAGTGATTTGTGTGGATTTTCACCACAAAGCTTAGCTGCCTTTTGCTTTTTTTTAATCTTAAGTGTGGTTGCATTCAAATTAACCAGAGGTAAATTTAACATTTAAAATTTAAATGCATTTCAGTCTATGCAAATGGGTGGTTCCAGATTGGGTTGTATTTGCCACAGAAAACAAAAGTCTGTCTTATTTACAGAACTATTATCTATAAAAATGACAGATAGATGAATGAATTACAAATGCAAATTCTGAAAATTGGTTTACATTTTTGACTTTTAAGAGAAAATTTGGTTATTTAACATGACATCATTGGATGCAACTAATTGAAAAAAAATAGTCAAAGTAGTTATTTCCTCTGAAAACTTCCAAACTTTTAATGTTAAGTTGTTATATCAGCTGCCTCAAATCTGCTTATTGGTGACTGGAGAATGTATTTATATTTCCTCCACTGTCACAATTCTGTGAAACCGAATTTATCAGACCTGCTTTACTTTGTCAGCCATCACTAATCCTTTCTTTTGCCATTGGGAGCTGCTCGGTGTCAGCCGCAGGGGGTGTTCCCATTTTCTGACAGACTGGATGTTTCTGGGTCTGAAATGAAGGGGAGATGAAATGCAGAAAGAGAAATAGATGTGGATACGGTGCAGACAGTCAGTGGGCAATTATGGCACAGTGTGTATGCAGCAAACAGGTACTGTAAGCCTCTGTCAACCGCAGTCACATGCAAAGCATGCTTAATGACCTCATAAGCCGGAGTATTCAGCTGGAACAGCAGGTGCTTGACCAGCTTTGAATGATTTTTGAAACACAGAGTCTCTACTCCAGGAAGGCTTTATCTGGGGAACAGATTGGAAATATGATACAGACAGGAAATACTGACAGTAAATGTCGGCATTGAGTGAGGGAGCGCGCAGAGTGTGGAACAGGAATGAAATTTATTTTAAAGTACCACACCTGCTTTATCTTCTCATTACTATTATAATGTTAGAATAAAGTTCATGCCTAATACTATCATTTGTTTCTTGGATTTTCTTATCATCATATATATTGTCACATTTTGTTTCTTCATGGGTTTTTGTGTGTTTATTCACTTTGTCATTGGATCTGGCGGCCACGCATATAGTTCTGGGGTTTGGTATATTTATGATTTCGGCTGACTCCCCTGTACAGTGGAATCAGAGCACGGTACATGTCTTTGGGTTAATTGGTGACTCTAGATAGCCCAAAGGCCTGAGTGTGAATGGTTATTTCTCTGTGTGTTGACTGCTAACTTGTCTGAGGTATGCTCCACTCTGACCCAATGTCGCCTGGGAGTGGCTCATGATAACTAACAAAGGTTAAAATGAGAAGTTATTGGGACAAGTATAATGCTGTTCAATGGTGATATATGTTTTTATTGTGCACAATTATTGTATTCCCCTTGCTCTCATGGGAAGATACTTTGTACGTGTTTGTGTCTACTGTGATTGTGACCTTCAATGCAAAATGCTCTTTTCTCTCACAGGGAGAAGGTACAGCAAATATGACAGCAATGGCCGGATCGCTTGCCAGCAACGAATCTACAGCAACCACATCACTACCTGGCTCCAGCTCCACTCAAGAGACCTCCAGCTACTCCAGTACTATTCCAACCCCAGGGGCACCTAACACCTCTGCCTCCATCTCTGCTGTCACCACAAAGAGCTCCACTACCTCACACCAGATCACCATGTCATCTGGACCGACCCAGAGCTTGGGAACCATAGCATCCACCACGCAGCGCTCTCCAACTGGGAGCACTACACCCAGCAGTACCGCAGCTGAAGGTACAACAGCTTCAGGAGCGTCATCTGTTTTGTTCGGGTGCTGCGGTCAAATGCTGTTGCTTGTCATGTCAATTCTGATCTACAGCTCACAGGGCTGAAAATCTACAACCTCCAATGACTCACGCTGCATTTCAAGGAACTGGCCTTTACAATAAATCCATAAATCCTGTTGAAGTATATAAAGGTAAAAAGGTCACAGATTAACCATTCTGAAATATAAATATTTAATCTTTGAAAGTTTGGGCTCTTTATTTAATGGCTCATTCTATGACAGTCACATATTTACCATTATGATGCTTTGTTTGTATTTAGCTTTTTTCAATATAGCCTCACAGTCTTTTTAAATGATGTTTAAAACTATAATTCTAATGTTCAAACTAAAATTGTTTCAAACAATAAATGCTGAATGTAAACAGAGGAGATGGAATTTCTATGCCTTTTCTATGTGGATTAAAATGAAAATAAAATTGAAATGGGGTTCTAAATCTATTCTTTATAGTAAAACAAAACACATATTGGCAACTGGCACGGAAAAAGACATTTTAAACAGATTGTTAATACAATTAGATTTTATCTTAAAAGAACCTTGGATACACCAAAACTGATAGCAATGGCACAAGTACAACTGAGAGCTCATTTGCATTTTGGCTTTTCTTTGAAAAAAAAAAAAAAAAAAAGAAATTCAGTTTATTCAAGCATGGTATTCAAATTGGGATGTTTGCTTCAAGTCACCTTCAAGACTCTGATTTGTTTTTCTCCAATGGGTCTGCTTAAGGACAATCTCAAACACGATAGGTATTCATTCAAATATATTTAAATAAGTTTGTCTGTATGTGAAAATTGTTTTGGTAAAATATAGTGTTCAGGTTGTCATGTTGTACGGTTTATTGAAAACTGAATGGGAAATTAGAACTTGGCATAATATCAGAGGTGAAAATATTTTAAACAGCAAGAAAATTGTATTTAAAGTAGAAATCGATGACGAATCACAGAGCTCTATTATACAGATATGTATTTGACCTCAAAGAGAGCCAGCTCAGAGTTGAGGAATTAGGATTTTTGCAGCAACTCATTTAAAAATATGAAGTATTAAAAAAAGTGTCTTAATCTTAATGACAGGATAAAAATAAGCAGTTGGAGGATCTCTGCTGAAAAATTACAGCGTAGACTGGGTATCTTTACCACCCAGTCCACCCTGCACTGATTTCACTTGGTTTAGTGCAAGTTTTTGCATTGTGGTGAACCATCAGTGGGGTGGAGACTGAGGCCAGACTTCCTGAAAGTAAATCAGTATCAGGTGAATAATCTGAACACCTTATAAAAGCTTGTGCTCTGGAAACGCACTTTGCAAAACTAAGACTTGAAGCGAGGATACGCATAACTGGCCTACGACTTAAAGACGTTTTAAACTCACTCCAACTTCCTGTTTGTCTTGGGGAGGAAATCATCTCTCATCCAACATGAAAGCCAGTGTCCTGGGGCTGTTTTTACTGGCTCTGCTGGGATTTGTCTACACTAAGGTAAAACTAATTTAATGCAGGTAAAGAGAGCGATGCACATGAAGCCAGAAAAGAAGAAGTGAAAAACTATATCTGATTCTGATTTTACAGGTCATTTTCAGTCACAGTGGTTAAAGAATAATAATAAAAAACAAAACAAAACTGTAAACTACTATTATACTACTTATAAAAAATGTTATATCTTAGATAAATGAATAAATTCACCCCAATATGCCACATGACACATTCAGCCTAATGAGATGACAATTTTAATAATGTTTTCTGTATTTTGGCCCTCTATTATTCAGCAAGAATGGATTTTTGATAAATACAATTGCAGTTTTGAAACAGAAACCTGGTTTTGTTCATATTTTTACACTAAAATACAAAATATTGAGCTGTCAGTTACAGTGGTTTGTTACATCATTGTTGTGTTTTGTCTGTCCTTTCAACCTCCTCATAGGATGAGAGCACAGAGAAGCCAACAACGCTCAGTGCACACAGCAATGTCACAACCATGAGCACCTCCACTGGAGACAAACCCATCAGAATAACCAACAGTATGACTACCGACACACCCAGAGTCAACATGCCCGGCACAGGTTACATGTCCAGCATGACAACAAAGAACGGACAGAGCCGCATCGTCACCTCTGTCAGCCTGCTGCTTGGATGTTTCACCCTTCAAGCACTTTGGCAGTGAGTGCTCTCTGCAGGTTCAGACCCAGAGGACAACCACTTGTATATCTGAGCTGAATGCAGAAAGTTTAGTCTTTAGGAAATACTTTTTGAGTTGTTTGTGTTTAACAAAATAGTGCTTTATGAGATTGTAAAATTGATTAACAGGTGAATGTGAAAAAGTCAGTCTATCAAAGTTTAATCGGAGTCACAGTGTGCATTCATTTATATGTGATGGAAAAACAGCAGCAGCCCAGAAATCATTATGAGTTTAAGCATGTTTACGTTGATTTTAAGAGATTATACTGTTGGCATACTTATCGTCTCCTTTGGAACTATTTGTTTATCAAACGTAGTTAACATATGTAAATATAATACTATATATAATCTCTTTGTCCTTGACATGTCAGGCTGTAAATTAGTTGTGTTGTCTTTATTTCAATAGTTTTTGTCTGTGTGTGTTTTAATATAATTACCTGCACACAGTAGTAAAACGGGGCAATGTGCTTGCTTTATATTGGCACACACAATAAACACTGAATAAACAGAGCAGACGTTTTACATATAAATTGGCTGACTATTACCAATATGTAATGCAAGGTTTGAATCATGTTTATTCATCAAAATGAAAATGAAAATAACATCTGTGTTGCAAAAGCTAATAGAGATTAAAACTCCTAAAAACACACAGGATATGAATGATGGATATGCTCAGTCTCTTTGGTCTCACAGGTTTTTCTTGGCACAACACACTACGCACAATAGTCGCTCAAGGTATTATATTGTGTGGTAAAATAATATTTGGGAATCGTGGCAGAGAGATAGAGCTTATTCAAGAGAAAAGGTTTTGTTGTGCTAAAGTACACAGAGCCAACACCCAAACACGGATGCCTCTTACATTCACCTAAAATGAGAAATGAGAATTTTTACGCTAATTTAAAAAAAACAAAAAAACCCCCCAAAAAAACCAAACCACTCAAACATCTCACATAACAGATCTAAACATCATTACCACAGGGTACAATGGCCTGCTTAGTTCATGAAAGAAGAGGAGAATGAAACGGTCAACAAGCACAATGACTCTTCAGTGAGTCAGCATGTACAATGAAAACGATATTCACTGCTTAAAAAAAAAAAAAAAAAACACATCTTTCTTGTGATAGGATGATCTAGTGTAATGTTAAAAGACGTTAAGCAAACGGGAAAATTAATTTCTGACAAAAAAAAAAGTCAAAGTGGTGAGGCTGGCCTCTGCACAAGCTGAATTCAGTTACACTTAAAATGTTTCAGTTTCTGTTAGCGAGCTCAGAGAACGAAGAAACACTTAAGCCGTGCGAGCTGACCTATCAGCTCCTGTGCTTCATCAAGGTTATATTGTGTTTTAGAAATAATTAGGGGATTTGTTAAGTCCTTTTGGTACACCACTGGAACAGTAGAACAGGGCTTATCAATGAGCTGTATTATACTATATTAGATTATATTACATGATACATAAAACATCATTCAGTTGAATGAGTAGTCACATACTTATAGACTAAGTAAGTCCATTCAGTGACACTGCATCCATGAGAACACATTAAAACTCTCATTTCCTGGACACCATGGCCCTCAATAAGACTGTACACGGAAAAGATGCTGCACAGAAAGGCAATGAGACAAATCAAGGTCAGTGTTGAGATATGTATATATACACACCGCCTTGAGCAAGAGCAGGTGAAAAGCCATTAAAAAGTTCTTCTTTAGAAATGAAACCTGAAATCAGGTTCAAGGAAATAAGATGACCTTTATCCTCTGACTCAATCCCTGATGTGGAAATGGTATTGTAACTTTATTTCTGTTAGTCCGACTCTTATCGACCTTGGGGAACAAAGCCAAATAATAATTTTATCTGTATGATCAATCTCAGCGTCTCAGTTCACTGGACCGACTGTTGACCATTACTAATAGTTTACTCATTCATCTCCATCACTGTAGGAATTTTTTCAAAGAATGCCATGTACAATTATTACGGTTGAGAATTAAACAAAGTTGAAAATGTATTAAAATATATCAAATATATAATACTTCAGGAAAATAGGTGCACAGAAAGTACACAAATTGAGAGATGGGTGATAAACTGAAGGGGGGATAATGAATTCTTCCTTACAACGAATGCATATGTATATGATCATATCAACAGTAAATCATAATTAACGGAAGCATTTTACTAGCATGTCCAATGCGTCAATGTGAGTATAAAGATGAGAGTTTATGGAAATATAGGATGCTTTTGACGGGCACATGCCCCTAACACCTCCTAAACCAATCTGGATTCAGTTTTTATGGCATTTTGCACGTCATGAAATAGCAGCTAACCCCTCCTGAACTACATGTATAAAAGAGAACACAGAGCATCCACTCATTCTCCCAGAGAGAAGAGTTGACTGGATTTACAAACGAAGGACTTCCAGAGACTTTGAGCCCATCAGCCTACCTCATCTCATCTCTGCCCCCCCTCGACTATCCACCATGAAGACACCAGCTCTGGGATTTCATGTTCTGGTTCTGCTGACATTAGTTCAGGTAACTACACAAACTCTTAAATGACCATATCAACCCGAGTAGAAAAGCCAACCATCAAATCTTTTTTCTTTTAAAACCATTTCATTACAGATGCAGAGTATATTTTTTAGCATTTTTACTAATACATAAATCATAATCACAAAGGTTCAGTTTTTATGATGGGCCTTTTTAACTTGTATCAGCACATTTTTGAGTGTAATTGCAGGAAAAGAATAATTATGAACTTCATGTTGATATCAAAGTGTTGCTAATCTATTATCATTTGATGGGAAAAAAAAACAAGTATTCTCTTAAGTAATCCCTTCATGTTCAAATGAAGTTGGATGGTAAGTAGAATAAAAAATGTGTTTTTGGCGTAACAACTCTAACCTAGTTTTTTTTTTTCTAGCATTTCAAAGGGGGTTCTGAAATTTGACGTCAGGTTTTGCTATTTGAAAGAGATAAAGTACATTTTGTCAAAGGAAGTACAGAACTATTCAAAGTGTTTAATAGTTCTGCCCTTCCTTTGACAAAATGTTCATCTGTAAAACTGTATTACAGGAACATGTTAACTGGGATATTTTCTTCTTTCTTACATGCCTGACATCATAATTACAACCAGTGTTTGTATTCTTTTAGTGCAGCAGTAAATTTATAAACCATCGCTGTAACCTCCTGGTTTATAATTACATTAGCTAAGGTCCACTGTGCTACGTGTGGCAGCCAAAGGATTAGTTTACTGTAACCTTCATTTTCCACTTTATTCTGAATTCAGTTGTCTCCCTGTTCTCACTCAGACCTTCACCACAACTACAGCTGACTCCATGAGCCAGACAACCATGTCACCAACCACTGCAACCGTAACACCAATAAGCATGACAAATGTGACACCAACAACTACAACAACTGTGTCTCCAGCAACTACAACCGTAATGCCAACCACCACAACAACTGTGACGCCAACTACTACAACAACTGTGCCTCCAACAGCTACAACTGTGACACCAACCACTACAACAACTGTGACACCAACTACTACAACAACTGTGCCTCCAACCGCTACAACTGTGACACCAACCACTACAACTGTGGAGCCAACAACTACAACAACTGTCAGACCAACCACTACAACAACTGTGCCTCCAACAACTACAGCTATGACACCAGCCACTACAACTGTTGAGCCAACAACTACAACAACTGTAAGACCAACCACTACAACAACTGTGCCTCCAACAACTACAACTATAACACCAACAACCACTACAACCATGCCACCAACCACTACAGCCATAAAACCAACCACCACTACAACTGTGAGACCAACAACTACAATTGTTGCTCCAACCATCACTACACCTGTGAGACCAACAACTACAACTGTGACGCCAACAACTACAACTGTGACACCACCAACTACAACAAAAATGTCACCAACCACTACAACCGTAACACCAATAAGCTCGACAACTGTGTCATCAGCTACAACAACAACTGTGACACCAACCACTACAACTGTGGAGCCAACAACTACAACAACTGTGAGACCAACCACTACAACAATTGTGCCTCCAACAACTAAAACTGTAATGCCAACAACTACAACTGTTGAGCCAACCACCACTACAACTGTGAAGCCAACAACTACAACAACTGTGACACCAACAACTACAACTGTAATGCCAATCACCACTACAACTGTGACACCAACAACTACAACTGTGAAGCCAACAACTAGAACTGTTGAGCCAACCATCACTACAACTGTTGAGCCAACCACCACCACAACTGTGAAGCCAACAACTACAACTGTAACACCAACAACCATGACACCAACAACTACAACTGTGTCACCAACTACTACAACAGTTGCTCCAACCACTACAACAACCGTGACACCAACTACTACAACAGTTGCTCCAACCACTACAACAACCGTGACACCAACTACTACAACAGTTGCTCCAACCACTACAACAACCGTGACACCAACTACTACAACAACCGTGACACCAACAACTACAACTGTTGAGCCAACCACCACTACAACTGTGAAGCCAACAACTACAACTGTAACACCAACAACCATGACACCAACAACTACAACAGTTGCTCCAACCACTACAAGGACAATAGCAACCACCCAATCCACCACCATGCACAACGGATGCTCAGGAGTCAAAGCTTCCCAGTTGTTTTCCTTTGTGTCATTGTTGCTCTACAAGCTGTGCCGTTGAGCAGTAAGTAGAAAAACTCTCTTAAAGAAAAAGGATCTGTTTCAACATTTCATCTGTTATTGATTTATTCACGATTGTACTGATGAATTCATCCTGGTTAAAAAAAGCAGGTAATATGAAGGATCTGACCTGTGTGCGGCATCAGGAATATGTCAATAACAAATAACTCAATAAACCGACAATAGTGAAAAAGTGATTTCAATGTTTAGTCCGAAAAGTGGGAGAAATTTACAAAAGACAGAGTGAGCCAATGCCAAAATATACAATTCTGAATTCGGATGAACATTATTTATTTTGAAATGGACATAACATCTAAAGTTATCGTGTTTCTGAAATATATAAGTTACAGGTTGATGCTAAATAGACATTTTTATTAGATTATTAAGAGAAAGGAGTTGGGGGCATTGTTTTCTGTGTGTAGTTATCATTTGGAAAAATATTAAAAACATTTAGATAGGATATCTGGAAGAAGACATGTTGCGTGTTGATTTAACAGCAATAAAAAAAACAAATGCACAATTTGCCCTCATAAAATACCCAGCATATCAAGCAGCTTCTTTTCTTAGGTTTAGTTGCATGTGTTTGTGTAACGATCACGACACAACTAGGAAGGACTCAAATGCACAACTCAATGAGCCAGAAAGATTTATTCAAACACAAATGACTAAACAAAAAACGCTCTTCGTGGAGAATCCCAAAAAAAAAAAAAAAAAAATGCTCTCAACACTTTCACTACTAAACGAAAATACTCTCTGTGGAGAATCAAAAAACTGCTCAAGACTTTCACAAAATCCTGAAGACTAAAAAACTTTTTGATGTGATTCTTTACCTGACAAACAAGACGAACTGGCACAGGTCAAGGGAGACAGAGACTATTTATACATGAGGTAGGGACACACAGGGAAACCAATCAGGGGCGGGGAAAACAATCTCAACGGAGGGGAATCACACAAAGGGAGGAAGTCAGTATCTGAAACAAGAGGGAAAAGGTGCCAAAATAAAACTGGAAGTGCATGACCAGACTTGACATGGGTGACCTTAACTTGACAAAAAAAGGGTGACCATGACTTGAATTTAACAAATTTGACGGGACACAACAGTTTGTGCAAGCCATTTAAACAAGCATTCACAAATCAGGCAACACAATGAGATTCCATAAACTATGAAAAGGAGCAGTAGAACAGTAGGTTTATTTTGGCACTATCAGAGACCGAAGATAGGGGGCATCATATAAACGAACACAGCTACTTAAAATGTGTAGTTTCGGTTTAATCTTCAGATCGACAGATGGCCAGCAGAGCCTGTAGATGTTCGCCTTTAAAGTGTTTCTGCAGGAGAAAGAGGAGGTTTGTGTGTAAAAATGTCGTTCTTTTCCCTTGAAAGAATGAAAAACGTGTGGATGTGTTGTATTTCTGAAAATATTACGGATGCGACCTACCTGTAGGGCAGTGTAGAGAGAAGTGCCTGTTAACTTAATGTAGGCAGCACGGATGCACAGCAGATCTTCCTCGGAGTGAGACACCATAATCCCCTGCACTACTGATGTCTGCCAGAGTGAAACATGTGCTTCAACATTTATGTATTTTTTCCTGCATAGTTTGTCGTCAGTAGGACAATAACTTTACTCCTGACACATCTGGGGCAGTGACTGAAGTCAAACGTGCTTCATGGAGAAGACAAAATATGAGATAATGGATTTATTTAACCCCACAATTCCACAAAAAACACTTGGGGTGGTGAAAATACGGTAAAACATGGCAGTAGTTTTCCAGAATATTGCTATCTGATTTACTGAGCACTGTTCTGTAAATGTTAAACTGAAGCACACAGATAGATGGAGATTTGTTAAGCCTACAGTGACCATGTAATAAAACTAGACAGGAGCAAAAGCAACTTTGTACAGCACAGTTTCAAAGTACTTTTCTTACACTTTTGGATTGGATTGGAAGTAACATATTTTTAGGGTAACTATTATAATCTCCACTATATGTATTTGGTGTTATATTTTATTTATAGATCATCTCATCTTGTCATATTTATTGTTTATGTCATATTCTATCTTATATGGCAATGCTCTTATTACCGAGCTGATCCATTCGACTCTTTTTTTAACGTACATGTATAACAAAAAAAACAGTTGATCTGACCTGAATAAAAAAATGCATCATTATATCAAACTTTCACAATCAATCAGCTGATGATGACAGCATCTTACCTTCATGCTGTTTATTCTTTTAGCGAGGTAAACATCGGGGCCTTCAATGCACTGCACTGTGACGACACAGAGATGAAGAGATGACGGTCACTGCCCAACATCTACCGATCATTGTCCACACTACAAACAATATTTACCTAAAACTTTCAAGCCCAGTCGGATGTCTCCTGAGAATCGCTTCTCCACTGTCTCAGCCACCATCTGTCCATTCTCCAGCTCCAATCCCATCAACACTGTCAGTAAAATGTAAGATCAGGGGTGTGTGAGCGTTTTCATATATATCTATATATGTATGTTTAAAAAAAGAAAAGAAAGAAAGGTTCAGTGCAGTCTCACCTTTTTTGAGATGGTCTGAATCTCTAGAGGTCAGGATGTCAATCCACGGTCCAACATCAGCTTTTTTCCCACCTAGTGATGCTTTCAGAGTCTGAAAGCATAAAAACATAAGTAAATACCATCAGATGTTCAGAGACTTCACTCAGCTTAGGTTTACACCTGCTGCATGCTCTATGCAAACACTGCAAGCACAATATGCCAGTTTTCTTCTTCTATAAGACAAAGTTCAACATTTCATTGCTTTTTTTTTTTTTTAGTATGCAAAGAATGCCAATTTTTCTTACATTCACGCTAAAAATGAGTAATGCCCCGGCAGATTTTAGCATCAAAATGCAAAGTTGAAATAACAGATACCTCTATGTCCTTTCGCACCACACCAGGAACATTTTCTTTCTGTTGGGAGACAGCGATGAAAAAAAATATTGAAAAATAATCAAGTTCCTATCAATATTCCATGAAAGGCAAATTGTGTGGATCAAATGAATGGGCCACTAGTGTAGCTTTAACGCAGCATTGAGGCTGTTTTAGTTATAAGGCTAAGCGTCGTGGTAAAGGAAGTAAATACTCAAATTACATTTAGCAAAGCCACAACAAGCTTAGCAAAGTCCCCACTGGTTTCTCCTTTCAGCTCCTTCTCCAGGTCCTTTTTGTACACTACAAAAGGGGCAAACCAAAAAACGTCTGAAAATTTTTTCTTAAATATGGAGGAAAACATTAAGTTAAAGCTCAGCGATTTACATTGTTTGTATGTGGAAGTGATTTCTTGAAGCTGCTTCCCAGATCGTGTACACAGGATCTCCATTAGTGTTTCCTCATCTGTGCCCAGACCCTGTACACACACACACACACACACACACACAAGTACACACCTTCAGTATGGACATACAAATACATTTATGTAGGCAAACACACAGATGCCGACTCACCGACATGGCCTGCTGCAGGCGGTGAGCATCGTACTCCAGAGTGGGCACCAGCAGCTCCAGCAGCAGAACCTCCAGATCTCCAGACAGAGCTTTCTTCAAACCAGTTACCAGCTCCTGGGAGACCATGCAGAGAGATGTCACATTTTAGATTTTGTCTCAGGTTTTCTCTATACATACACATTTATTAAACAGCATCAGACAACAACCTTTAGATAACACTTATTTGGGCGTTTAAAAAGATAAGTCATAGTGCATTAACATGCAGGCAACCTTACAGCGCCAGCTCAACCAACATCTGAGCCTTAGTAATGGCAAAATTGATGCCAACTTCTATAACATTTTTACTTTTGTCTGTGGTACGAGCACAACAGTGCAGTTGGATGACTTTTTTCTGATTAAGATGCTTTGCAACAGTGAAGGACATTCCTGGCTGCCTGAGCAATGTGAAAAAAAAAAAAAAAAAAGATAAATTGTCTGCCAGCTACTTTCATCATTTTGCGAGAATCAGAATTTGTATGTATGTAAGTATGAAAACATTTTGGCAACATTTAACACAGTGTCCTATTCACTGGAGCTCCGTCTCAGCCTGTGAATCACTTGGACGTTATACTGGATATCTATTTACTGCTAAACTCCCTCTCTACATAAAGGTGTGTTCACAGCCTTTTAGTTTACATAATATTTGATCAGCAAACATGTGGACGTTACAGATGAGCAAATAGACAGTTTCCATTTGCGGCATACACAATATTATCAGTTCAGCTCTGCTCTTTTGTTGCGTTCCATAACGATGTTTCATTTGATAACTTCTACACTGAGAGGCGGCTGTGGCTTTGAAATACCTCTTATGAATTTAAGGTTTTAGTGTCTGGATAAAATAACTTTAAAAAGTGTTGTTGTAAACATGTTTATCTGTTTCTTTACCTTGTGCGTTATCTCTTCGAAGGTACTGGCGATCAACTGTCTCTGAGCATTGCTGCGATTGGTCAAGATTCTCACCAGGTTCACCGCATCTTAATCAGGTACACAATGTTTGCATTTCAGTTATGAGACAACATTGAACATCAGATGGGGGGGAGGAATGTCAAGAGGCGAAACTGTGCACACAATCACTTAATGTCTGCACCTCTGGCTTTCCACACCAGCTCTACTCTGATAGCAGACGTACCTTTCTTCTCCAGCGCCGCCTGGATCTCTGAGACATCTCTGTCAGGGTGGAAATTGGAGAAGGGTCGCACCGTTCCCAGAGTGCCCCAGCACATCTCCTACACGGCAAACAGGAAGAAAGACAAAGACAAAGCAATGAATAATGGAAAAGTACACGCTTCCTGTCTGATTCTATCACAAGTGTGATAAATGGGTGACAGGAAACGCGTGGAATTTGTGATGAGGAACAAAGCGGCGTGATAACAGGCTTTCAGTCATACCAGAATTGCATCAGCAGAAGACGAGCAAAGATGCAAGTCACTTTTAATCATGCTTGAATCTGAAGAATGTTAAATATTGAAAAATTGTGAAATAGTAGGTTGGAAAAGCCGATAGAGAACAAAAGGACTGAATTCTTCAGCAGCAGTAAACACATAATCATCACTGCTGTTATTACTAATAACGCCACTACACTTATGAGTATTGTTATCATTATTCTTTTCACTGTAATCCTTCTCCTCTCAACACAACCTGTTGAGGCAGGCCAACCCTGAGGCTGCCTCTCTTTTGGAGGTTTCCTCATGTTAAAATTTTGTTTTTTTTCTCTCCATTGTTGGTTTTTAGAATATTGTGAAGGTCTTGACTTTCCTTGTAAAGGGCCTACAGATAGCCCATATTATGATTTAAAACTGTACAAATAATATCGAATTGAATTGAAGAATTTGGCAGAGCAGTTGAATTGCTTCTCTCTACCTTAAAATGATCAAGGAAACATCAAATCACACTGTGGCATTCCAGCAGGCCTGGAGGCATCAGGTTCATACTAACTTTTGTAGATAATGCGAGAAGTTACGTCATTAATCAAAGTGAAAGACGCCTGTTTATGTTATCTACAAATGTGGGGTCATAGTAAACAGAGCAACACAAAGGCAGAGGTAAGAGAGAGAGAGAGTGGAAAAAGCCTACTCACGTAAGATTTGAAGTAGTCAGGGTCCATGGTTTTATTTTACCTTTGAGACAATGTAAGGAAACAGATCAGTGGTTCATACTATTGACCTCTATTAGCACAAACATGTACAGTAAATGACATTAATGTACACAAAATCCAGTTTGGTGCTGCGAAAGAGAAAAGTTATGTTGAATCTTTGTCCAAATGAATCATTCAATGACAGTTTACCCCTGAAAACTGCAACTGTGCCAAGAAAACAGGGACATCACCTCGAGTTATATTACCTTATCTTTAAGAGGCTACATACCAAAACGAAGACATAAGAGAATGACACAACAGTTCATCATTTTCTTCCATTTTCTTAAAAACAATACTTCGATTTTCCTACCTGTGACCTGGAAGAAAGCTGTGGCAGGTGTACAAAGGTGAGGGGGTAGTGAAGTTTTCCTTCTTTCTTTCCTTTTACAGCTTCCTATAATCCGCTCTGTATCTCAGTCCCACCCTATTTATGACACGCCTTTTCCCACTACACCAGGTGTCTATCAAACTCCTGACCAATCACTGCAAAGCATCCACAAAGACATTGGGGTTTTCCCTTTTTTTTGGACAACCCACTTTTAAAAGTCTCACATTCCTCACAGAGGAGGAATCCAGACAGGCTGGTTTGTCTACAGCTGACATTTGCTGTGAAATCACCACAGGCTGCAGATTTTGCGACCGACATTTTAAATAATTAGTGAGGAGATATTCTTCAGTTTTGGGAGAGACACATCAGGTTCAGAGAAGAATATTTAGGGTGGTGATATTCGTGTCCTTTGTCATTTCACCTGGATAGGGCAGATATCTGATTAAACAAACCCACGAGATAACATGCCAGTCATTTCTGTCAGGAAGTGAGGGTGGGACTTTGGTTTTGGGTAAAACAGATCATCCTTACTCTGCTGGGCTCATATATAACCTGATGGTGTTTTGGGCTGTGACGAGTTTCTGTCACCCGAGTTAACAAAAGGCCTTTTGAGCTGCTGCATTAGGGATAACAATCTGATACGCTCAAATAATTATCTGCCCTCTTTTCCTTCAGAGGAAGACAAGAAGTACACACACTGCTAAAAAATACCTTGTAAAGCCATTTAAGAAAACAGACAGAAAACAAAATTTGAGCATGACCAAACCACTGAATGAATGTTTCGGCCCCCTGTGCTACTCAGCTGCTTCACAAGCTCTAAGGATCTACAGCTTTTAGCTTTTCATTCATGGTCTTTAAAGTTTCTACTTCATGCTCAACAAGGCAGTTTTTTTAAATTAGGGGAAGCTACATATTCTGAAGAAAAAGCAAATGTACTCACTGGCATCAAATACAGACACATTTTAAGTCAGAGTCATAAAACAGTTGGTATGGAAGTTGATTTAACACCTATAATTAGTGTTGTGTAGAAAAAGATCGAAAAGAACCAAACATCCATTATCCCATTAAGATTTTTCTAAAAAAAAAAAAAAAAAAAAAAAGGATAAAAGTTTTTATAGGATAAAAAACAGGACGTAAATTCCCTTAATAATACAAAATCATTTCCAATCAGTTAGTCGTCTTTGTTTTAATTTAACATTTATTTTTCAATATTTTAAAACCATTCCCTTTTACATCTCATTTAGTATCAAATATTAACAAACAGCTGATGCAATTAACAGAATGTAATACCAGAAAATGGACACCCAAAACCTGTTTCATATCCTGTTAATATAACTGCAACATTTCCCATAAAACAAACAGATATTTATATTTATATATATTTATGTGCGTCTTATATAAAAATATTATTAAAAACTTATCATGGAAAAGTTTTGTCTACACTTTCTTATGGCTTCATTCATCCATCCATCTGTATAAAGCACTTCCACCAACGTGGTGTTCGCTCCAGGAAAAGTGTGTCCAGAAAAAAGAGTTAAGACTTAGTTTGATCAATTGTTTGATCAAAGTCTCAAAGCTACAGCTGCTTCGACGGTCAGGAAATTTTGTATGGGCCTGGAATTATTCAAACAAGGAAACACTAATCCGAAACCCAAAATCGTCATCAAATCACCTAATCACCTAATACAAGTGTTTTCTCGGTGTGTTTATAGCAGCTCATCCTCAGAAATCTCACTTGCGATCCAACTCAGTCGCTGTCGCTGGTCGAGGCACATACAGTTCTTTTCGTTGTCGTCCTTGCGAACAGTAAGTCATCATCTGACTTACAGAAAATGGAATCACTTCATAATGCGAGTGCAAGCTAACAGAAACAAAAAAGTTTGCAAAGCACTGAATTGTTGGGTGCCTACAGTGTTTCAGTGGCCTTACTGGTAAAATGGATGATGGAGTTCAGTTAAAAAAAAATAAAATAAAAAAATACAGGCACTGAAATAAATTACCATAAGGCAGACACAGCAGCTGGTTCCCTGAATGTTAAGGGAATATCATTACTGCTTAGGGAAGCTTAGTCAAGGAGAAAATGAGGCTTTTATAGTAACTCTATAATCCACTGTTGGCTTGGCCGCTCCTCATTCTCAGGCATGATCACCAAGTGGTCCTTGTCGTAACTTTTGCCACCTATTAAAAAAAAACAAAAAAACAAAACAAAACAAGGGATGAGCTTATTGACAGAGTTCAGGCCATCATGGCAACACTAGAATAAATATCATAAAGTAAATGCAATATAAATATTTATAAAACCCCAAATTATTTAGGGAGGAGGTTAGATTTAAGCTACTGTATATCAGTTAATGTGAATCCAGGGACTATATAATAAAATGCTGTCAAATACCAGCTCCTCAGATATTTAAATTAAATCATTGAGTTCCCACAATTTCTTCTTCTGTCTTCATACCTTTGACATCCAGGACCATGCCGGGGAAAGTGAGGCTTGTGATGAGGCCTCTCATCTTGGCTGTCCAGGTCTGGGTGGGCTGCCGAGTCTCCGTCCACATGACCACCTTGGCCGCCGGCTCTATGTTGCCCATCACTTGAAGGCACATAGTTGGAGACAACTACAGAGGACACATACAGGAAGAATGTTCAAGCCATACCCAGAAGTTGCCATCGTGAATATAAGTGTTTAATAACGCCGCTACCTTGTTCTTGATGAAGCCGTCCTGGTAGTACCAGATGTCGCTCATCGCCTCCACCTCTTCTGTCACCACCACCCGTCCCGACTTCAACTCCTCCATGCTGCCTTGGACCGACATGTAGTGACCGCTCTCATTGTTCTTGATGCGCAGAAAGTGGCGCTTCTGAAAGAGGCAAAAATTCCGGTTTAAAACTCAGATCTTCAGATTTTCAAATATGACTTGAAATCAATAAGTTTGGATGAGATTTGTCTTTTTAATGAAATTATTTCGAACTGTTTAGGAGAGGAGGAGGCGAGGGGGGGATGCTACGTCAACTGAGTGCTGTCAAAATACAAAATTTGCCACGCCTTTATTTTGCATCTCCCCAAAATACCAAGCAGAAGTTACTCTTAAGGTTTGACTGTGTTGAAGATGTTGTAAAGATCTGGTGAACCAACCTGTCTTACTGGATACATCGAGCCAATTGTGTAGAGTGAACTGAACTTTGGCCAGTTGGTGATTTCGATCGGTTCCAGGAGGATCTGGCGCCCTCTGTAGTTGCTGTGCTCACACACCACCCAGCTGCAAACAATAGGAACAAAAAAAAGATTTGACTGTCACATCGTGTACAAAGGCAACCAAAATAAGAACGTTAGTCTTGTTTAATTTAGTTATCATCTGAATATCGAGATGTTTTAACGAGTTCATCAGCGATCGTTCAGTCCATGCAGTCTGTTCTAGTGGCCTGTCATAAAAACATTAAAGGCTGCCGCTCATAAGGACAAGCAGGAAGTGATTTCTTAAACCCACGTCAGTGGAAATACATTTGTGCAGATTCAAATGTATGCAAAAACGGCGCGAGGCTAATCATCCAACCCCAGAAACACACAAACGCAGCGAGCCAAACACTAACCAGCCGCTGTTGACTCTGACGGACAGGAAGTGATTGTTCAAACCCTCTTCGGCCATGTTGATGATCTCGGTCTCTGTGGTGATCTCTCTGCCCTCCAGACACTCGAGGCCAAACAGGGAGATGGAGGGAACTGAGAAGGTCTAAAAAAAAAAAAAAAGTCAGAGTAAGAGAAAAGAGAGAATACAAAACATTTCAGTTTTATGAAAGTTCATAAAAGCTTTCTCACCATCGGTACCACTTTGACGGAGCGGATGGTGCAGTTGGGGGGGCATCCCATGCTGGTTAAGTTGGGGTAGTCTCCTTCCAATAGGACATACATGTTTCCGGAGAACTGCTGATTCTCGTAGACCACCCAGCTGAAACCCAGAATTATCGGTTTATTCTTTTTATGAATCTGCCTTCCCCACATTACACTGTTTCTCATATGACTTCAGGTATTAGTTCCTTACTATCCCCCCACCACTCGGCACGACTTGATCAGGAATTTTTCTGACACGGCGTCATGGTTGCGGTCAAAGATGTGGCACTGCCCCTTAAAATCCGGCTCAGAGTAGAGTATTATCTGATGAGCAGAAGGAGAGGAAACGAGATTGAGAGATCAACACATTTACAGCCCTAAAGCCTTTCATCATTCGTGCTATATTTATCTTTATTTTTTTTATCGCAGCCTCATAATCACTGAGTACAGCTATTTTTACAACACTTAATATTTCCAATGGAAAATTGAGATGAAAAAAATTGCTAACATAACAGGTCAAACATCAGCATGTCTTTAATTACTGAGAGATGGAAACTTCACTTCTTTTCTTTTTTCATTTTTCCTGAAGCGAATTAGTTTCATGACTCATTGCGTTAAGTGCAGATGAGTCAGCTTGTGCCAAAAGTTTCGGGTTCAACATTTGCTCTTTGAAAGAAGTCAAGCAGAGCAAAGAAAAGGTGAAAAACACTTCTTGGCATCATGCTCATAGTTTTAACTCCATTTGCATCTCTTTGGTAATTACTTGATGTGTGTGCATCTGTTTGAGCAGAGGCTTTTTTCTCTTGGTCTTGTTAGATTTTCCCTGATAAAAACTGTGAATAAAATAAATTGTACATCAAATAAAAAGAGTAATAGACAGCCTGACTGAGGTGCGTTCAACAACATACATACATACCTCAGTCCTGGACCTCAGGTTGTCCCTTGGAGCCTACAAACAACCACAAGCAAAGATGTGAGTGACATATAAAACTTGAGATCTCGTGACAAGTTGGCGTCTTCCTCTTCACACCGGCTCTCACCTGGAAGATGGGCTGCACTGAGCAGATGTGAGTGTCCTGGGAGCCCCAGTCTGCGCAGTTATTGTAGAACCCTTTCTCTAAGATGTACTGATCCCCAGAGAAGTCCACGTGAGAGTAAGCAACCCATCTGCAGGGGAAAGACCAACAGTTAGCTGATCACTGTATTAGAGCCCCACTTCAATTAGCGACGCTGCGAAAGCAGTGTGTGAAAAGTGCCAATCGACTTACGCTCCGCTGATTACGTGGATGGAGCGCGTGGAGGTTTTGTATCCAAATAGCTCCACGTCGGGAATGGCCTCGTTCACCTCGAAGGTGCTCTCTTGCATGCCGCCCTGATCTTCTTCTGGCTGTTCAAACATCACCATCATGGGGTCTGAGAGGTCCTGCAAGAGAGTAAAAAGTTACACGAATCAAACTGTGGATTCAAAAATTGAGGTGAGAAGTTAAAATGCTGGCTGATAGAGAAAATAAATAAATAAATCAAAGAATAAAAAAATATTAAATAAAAAATCTGTATTCTGATCATTACTGACAATGGCTGATTTAGTTTGAATGTTAAAATGCAAGTATAGTTAAAGGGAAAAATATGCTCGCCAAAGTCCTACTTCAACTACAAGATGTTAATTTAGCTATTTCATTCAATAAGACGAAAAGTACAAATAAAATCAGGAACCCTCTTTAAGAATGCTTTAACTCTCGTCAGGTGATTTATGTTGCAGGTCATTCCTGCAGGCAGCCATTGCATTTTCATTTCTGCATTATGCAGCATTAAAATGGATTAATAAATCACTTTGATCCCGTCTGGAAAGCCATCTGGTGTTTGCATCAATTAAACTTTTGGCACTCAGCATTTGAATCACAAAGGCCGTTCGCTCGTCAGAGGGGAGGGCAAAGTCACTTTTCAAATTAGATAAGACAATGACGTCCATATACTGTGTCATACAAGTAGGTTATTCAAGAAACAAAAGTTTATTGGCAATGAAAAGAATGCCATTAAGCAGTGTATGAGGTGCTGACTTCTTTCCTATATTGTGGTCGGCATTACTACACTATTGGCCTGTCCTTGAACGTCACGAGCAGATTAAAGGTCTGAGCAAAAATAACTGACATGCATGAGCAAATTCATGTGTGCAACCTCCCATACTGACATTAATGCCATTATCCTGGAGTGTTTTCTTATTCAGCCTCTTTTCCCTCTTCATAAAAACAATCCCCAGACCATTAATTCTACAATTTCCTCCCTGTGGGAGCCAAGATTTCCCTCTTCTTTAATGGAGCAATTGAAATGATGATGATGATGATCGTGATCTTATTACCGAACAAACTTACTGCTCGTATGACCCTAACGGAGCGCAGCTCGGCGTCGGAGCCTCCCCACACCCTCCAGTCGTGGTACTCTCCCTCCTCCAGCAGGTACTGGTGGCCTCGGAAGCCCTCCTTCTCGTAGCCCACCCAGCTGCAAAAAAAGACACTCACACCTGAGCTGACGCTTATTGGCTTTCATGAATGAATCCCCACCTGAATTTTTGCACGTTTACATTAAACAAATGTAACTAATGATCCCTAATGTGTCTTTTCACAGACCAGTGAATGCAGACATTAGAGAGCGGCACTTACATTCCACCCAGCACTTTAAGGGAGCCAACGCTGTACATAAAGACAGTCTGCTGCCTGTCTGTTCTGGTCATGAAGTCTTTCATGTTGGCGGTTATGGTCCTGGATTTCCCGCAGAAGTACGGCTTGTCATAGATCTCAATCTGGAGATGCGTAGTGGCAATCACAATTGGGATGCATTAGGAAACTTTTAAGCTTCAATAATCACCATCAGTGCTCAGATTACTGCTGTTAGAGAAGCAACCTCAATAAAAGTGACAGCGGAGTAATTTCTTACCTTTGGTTCATGCATGTTCTCCACTCTTGGCTCGCCCTGTGGTGAAATACATCCACACGTTGTAAACAATGAATTTACACACACATTCAAAAACATGGATGGAGAAGCTGATCACTATGCTTCTTACTATTTTGAGTGGATGCAGGGATCCCACATACGGTTTTTCCACCCCCCATGCCGCAGGGTTGGGGTACCCCCCCACCTCCAGGACACGTGGTACACCCTGGAAGAAGGGCTCCGCGTACACGAGCCATCTGGGTGGCAGAAAAGTTCATGTGAGTAAAAACGCCCAAAGCGGCTTTTAGAACCAGACCAAACTAAAGCGATAATGAAACATTAGTAATGGCAGGAAAAGCCACTTATTCTTCCCAGCTGATGATTCGTAACTCACAGCCCGGCGTTAATGATGATAGAGTTGGACTTAATGGGGAAACCGAAAATCCGGGCATCATCGGAAGTGTCTCTGAAGATGACCTTCTTCCCCTCAGCGTTTTCTTCTGGGAATAGACAGATTTCTGGGACACTGTAATCCTGCGGGAGAATAGGGAGCATCCATTAATATCATGTGATCCAGGAGATAGCAGGTTATCACGCTGAAGTCCTGAGGGAATTGAGAAACCACGTGCAAAATTTGCACGGTGGAAAGTATTCCCAATTAAAAGGCCCCACTCTCAGTTACTACTAAATCTCCGTTATTAATTTTTTTTATACTGTCAAAAGTTTGTTTTCCAGTCCAAACAAGATCAGATTTTTCAATGCTGATGCAGGTATTTCTGAGTACACAAAATATAAGTCACAGCAAGTCATCCCATACCTGTTTTATTTACTAGCAAGCTTCTTCAACAAGGATCTCTTTGCTTTGTTAAGAATTGTAACCAAGATATAGATGAGAAAAATGTTTTTTTCCCCCTCACACGATGACGTTGCCATTTCTAAACTACCTCAAATATGTCAACAGCTGTTGTGTTACAATACTGATACAACAAACTAATAAACCAGTATATTGGTTTTATTACATCAGTTGTAAAATGCTGTGTCGAAGTGTGATTAAAAGAAACTTCTGTTTTCTTCTTAGAACTCTTTAAGATCTTGTGTTATAAATCAACTCCGTGTTGCTTCCTAGATAATGACATGTAGAAAAAACATTTCTGGCTAGCTGGATACCTATAGATAAAAATGTTCCTGGCTATTTCAGACAACTGGAACATTTTTAATTTATTCAACAGATCACTCCTCACGATCTGAGCAATAGAGCAAACAGGTTGTTGTTGTAGTTATTCTGGACACTAGAGGGTGGTCTTTAGTGAGGGAGCTGAGATATTTCCAGGCTACAATACAGAAAATGCTTGAAAAATATTTGGCAGTCAACAACATTAAAGAGATAACACAAGAGCCTAAAGTAAAAAGGAAGTTATACTTTATAATCGCTGTCAGATCTCGACTGTGTGACAACAGGGATAAACAGGAGGAGGGAGGGAACTAACCCTGACAGCTCTTCGTACAGATCCGATGATGAACCTCCGGGCCGGTTTGGTCTCTGCCTGCTCGTCACTCGTCTCCCCGTCCTTTTGTCCGTTCTGCAGCGGCTCCTCAGGAGGGCTGAAGGGGTAGGTGAGCTCTATGTCGCCCTCATCCAAGGCGATTTTCTCCCCTTTAAAATGTGGTTTCTCATACAGCACCCATCTGTATGGGAGAGAAGAAGACATGGGAGCAGCGGAGGTCAGAGATAGATGGTCAAGACTCTCATGAGAGCTCAACTGTACTGCTCAGCGGTGGGAGATATACTCCCATCCTATGTAGTTAAAGGGCCTCACCCATCAGGATAAACTAAAGGGGTCGTTAGATGATAAATGGGGGAGGAAAGTAAGAGCCAACAAAGTTCTGTGACATAAATTACGACGCACTTTTTTGGAAATCCCTTTCATCTTCAACACGGGTAAAGTGCCACATGCATCTGAGACATTACAAGGCCCCGAGTAGACACTGCTTTTTGTGGCAATAGTAGTAAACTGAAAAGTCAGTAGCTCTCAGTATTTCTCTCTTAAATGGAACAGAGAGGAAAGTAGCATAAGTGGGTCATTCTTGGTCGCTGTAGTGCTGCTTCGCTGAAATAATGCTTCAATGAAAGAAACCACGGCTTTGTTTTAATCAAGGATTAATGGAGTACAAATACCACTTGTGTTAGACTTGAATTACAGCATTAGCTGTGGTAAAGGCAGCGGTTTGGTGTGTGCTGCAGGAGCTGACAGTATCATTACTTCATAGTAAAATGTCAGGCCTGCCGTGTGTGCAGGTCAGAGCGGTGCCATCAGCTTCTCTGCGGGCTCACACTGTTGGCTGCCTTCGGTGAAAACATTCCACATCCGAGGCGAGTGTGTGTTCAAGCTTGTGTGCGTGGGTGTGTCGGCTATCAAAGGCATTTGCGTGTCTGCGCTGCATCAACAGCAGCCCCGCAGAGAGGGGTTTATTTTGAAAAGCCAAGGTCCAGTTTTACACCTCGCTTTTCTAGAAGAACGACGTGTCTGTTTGTCTGCCAAAATTTGCATTGCTGAAGACTTCACCTAGCCTCTTTATGCCAAATGCGTGTCGGTGGCATGAAGAAGACAGAGCTGTTTGTTTATCAGCAGGATTAGAAAGAGCTCTACATGCTCTCTGATGAAACTAGGAAAAGAATTTATAGCAGACTGTTGTGTTGGTATTTCTGAGTAAATCAAACTTCCCATCCATATTGTGATTGGATCACAAATGAAGTAGTGAAGGGGGGCAGTTCAAAACACTCACCCTCCTCTGACAACCCTGATGGAGATGGTCTCCTGCAGCTCCCAGGGCCGAGCATCAATGACATCACCGCACACCTCGATCCTCTGGCCGCACATCCCCGGTCGGTCAAAAATGTACATCTAGAGCAAAAAACACGCATACACCTCAGACTTTCTGACAAAGGGCCGTTGATTAAAAGTTGATTACAGTTTCAAATCCGAGCATAAAGCTTACATTTCACACTTATTCCCTCAAGACAAGAACTGTTCAACACAAACAGTAACAGTACAGTTAAAACGTCGTACAGCCTGAACATCGTCCGAGGCCCTGCAGCATGGAACAGGACCCAGTATGTAAACCTAAATGTTAGCTCCACCTCTAGCGCTTCGGATCCTTTGTGGATGACCGCGGCGAGAAAATGAAAGAGCTCTTCAGCTGCATGCAGGAGCAGGTCTGACATTTAAATGTTAATACCGTATGTAGCCATCTTGGAACTGACAGGTATGGAATTTTATTGGCATTAATCAGAGCCTGAAACCTCAACGGAGATGTCTTGTGACCTTTTCTTGGTATCTGGTGGCAAATAAAAGGCTTAACCAACCTGCCTTTGACAAAGAAAAATAAATGTCTATCAAATAACAATTATGTAAGCGGCGGTGTATTAAACCCAGGAAAAGTACAGTAAAGCCTTGTACCAATTACTTTTGCTCCCTTAAGTAAAGCACTTATGTGTTATGTAAAAGGGGCAGCATGTCAGATTACAGAGATCTTTGCACTTTGCAAACTACTTTATAACCATATTTGTGATGCAGTTTGTTTAAAAAAATGAAATAAAATAAGGACATGTATGTGTGCGTGCGTGCCACTTAAAGTCTTGCATATATGCAGATTTGCACATGTATTCCACGTGTTTCAGTGCAGACACTCACCTTTCCAGGACGAGGATTGAGCTTCCCATGCGCCTTCTCTTTCGTGAGCTGTTGACAATGAAAAAAATGTATTTTTAGCAAACTAATATATTTGACGGTACATTTCCTTTGTTTTCATCCTGAACCAACACTGAAGCCAAGACATAGCACAAGGTTGAATACAAATTTATAAATGTAATATTCCTGATCCATACATGTAAAAATTAAAAGCCTCGTTCAGCAGGTTAGACTGTGGGGGCGAGTATAAGTATGTAAGTATGCCATAAACCCAGCAATCATTGAGATTGCTCCCTGCTACAACAGTTTCTAATTTATACATGCCTCACAATCCAAACATTGTTTTTGTTTTTGTCACCCTGTCCAACAGGTTCTTGGGGTGCCAGGGTGGGGGTGTGCGTGACGAAAGAGTACGTCCTTCATAACAGAACAAGCGCCTCATTCACAGGTAGGAATACATTCCTCCCTTGTACCTTGTTAAGTTGATGCTTCCCAACACCAAAGCAACAACAGAGTGAATGAAATCACTCTGGGCCGTGCATTTCCCGCTGAACAAATCCTGGCAGGAATATCAATGTAATTTGGTGTGTGTGTGTGTGTGTGTGTGTGTGTGTTCGGTCTCAGGTATCACTTGGCCTCTCCTGCTCTCTGAGAGCACCGTAGGAAACAGGTTTTTATCTGAATCATGTTACCCAACCCCACAAAAAGGGCCAGCTACCCGAGCTTTTATTTCAGTCGGCTCCAGAGTCTGCTCTAATTTCATTCAGAAAAGCTTTTCTTAGATGGACAAATAAAAAAAATTACAGTTTCAATTTAATCTAGCCACCACAACAGGGAAAAAAAATGGCATTTTAATGTAAATAATAATAATAAAATGTCTTTTTATATTTTCGAGGACAGATTTTTGATAATGTTTCCGAACAGAGCAAGTACAAAAGCTTGACCTTCCAACTGCCAAGTTCCTGCATTTTCCTTTTTCTCTCTTTTTTTTTTTTTTTTTTTGGATTCTGGGTCTTGAGGTGTCAAATACTTTTTTCTACCCTTTTTTAAATATTCTCATTGTTTTGGCTCATTTTATGAATAATTGGAGACTTCAGATTCTCAGTGTTGTTGTTGTTGTTGTACACTTTTTGAATATGCTTGCGTTAATGAACTGTCAAATCAGCCAAATTCAGCTTTCACCTGCTCCACATTGCTGCCAACCCAACAACACACTATGCCTTAAATACTAAAAGGTCTATATGTAGTAAAACCATGTGCTCTTATGTCTTAATGTGCCCAAAGGTAGGACAGCTTCTAAAAGACGACAGTGTCTTAGGACATGCTGTCACATTGCATCACCGACAGACTCAACATGTCATATTTTGCACTGCACTGAACTGTTTGTGGATGGTTTCAGCGGAAGAGCTGATCCGAGCTGGTGAGTGACAAATACTGAGGCCATACAGGAGTATTGATAGACATGGTGCTGTAAGCTGTCTGTTATGAAACCATGAATGCAAAGAAAATGTCAAAAAGACTTAAAACCATATCCTCACATCACCTGAGCACCACAGGATGAAGCCTTTGGCTGAATGAATATCAACACGAACTGTATTGACTGACTCAATTATGTACCAACATAATGACAAATTAATCTGCTCTCTAAATGATTAGTATTAGATCAAACTAGAAAATAATCAATCAGTTGTGACACTTGGATGTCTTGTTTCATTCAGCCTAGAGCTGCTCTGGTTAAAGTGTCAAACTTAATTTCATGCTGGCAGCTTGGGGGGGGAGTCACTGTCACCAGAAAACAGCTTCAGCCATCATCGCCTTTGCAACATAACAGGTTATAATACGTCCCATATCCTCAGGGCTAATTGGAGGCCAGTTAATGTTGTTAATGTTAGCATTGCTTTCAACTGCTGGATGCAGCTATTGTCGAGTAAATGACTGAAGTTTCATGCTGAAAAGTTTTTTCAATAGTGCTACTTTAAGTAAACAGCTTATTCTAACATGTATGCTATGTAATAGTAAAATTTAAGATAATTGCAGATCTGTTGGATTTGAAACAGACTCTAAAATTGTTGTTTCAGATCCAGCCTGAACGTAGACCAGATCTTTTTTTTTCCTCCTCAGCTTCTCCTTGCTTTTACTTTGCAGCTCAAAACAAGGTTCAGCGCTGCATTATTGCATTATTCATGAGGAGTGATGCCTTGATGGCCAACTGAAACATAAACTCACACAGACACTTTTCCCGCTCTGATCCCCCTCCCCCCCAGCAGCCTGAGCACAAGTCCTGCTCTCATAAACACCGGAGATAAAATGCGCAATTTCAGCAACTTGAAAATATGCTTGAACGTCAGGAAACTGTTGGACAAAGCAAACACAGATACAGATAATCAGTTTGTCACCTCCTTATTCCTCTCTGTCAACTCCACTTCATCACATATCAAGCAAACACAAATATGAGGATAAACACAAAAGGTGAGGTGTGGCCATATTTCTGCAGGAACAGACAGATAAATGCGGTGGGTGTGGAGCCTGGTCGAGAGTTCAGAGGAAAAAAAAAAAAAAAACATACTCAAGAGAAGCAGACAGTGAGCTGCCAAGATTAAATCCAACGCCCACATCTTGACAAAATTGTCACAGATGGTTTGACTGCATGAAGGAGTTTGCAGGATGTAATCCTTTAATAGGCACGTCAGACCAGCTGCGTGATCAAAATCTACTAAAAAGTCATAAATGTTCTATAATCACAATGCCTGATCCATCCTCCTTTCTTTTTTTTCCTCTTCCACTGACTGAAGTGAAGCAGGATGAAGCTGTAAAATACGTCCCTCTTGACACCCAATGTCATCAGAGGACACCGACACACCACTTTCCCTGATAGTGCCCTGTGGCATAAGACAGTTTCTACAGATAGATATGAAATCGAAATATACTTGAGCAAAATCATATATTTCTGAAAGGTTGCATTTGATGGTGTGCATCGTGTATTTTATTCAGATATCCAGTATGTGAAAGTTTCTGTAAAACTCAAACTGTAGATTGCAGCATTAACAGTAAAAATGAGTAAATGAGCCTTTTGAGTCACGAGCAAGCTAATGCACTTTCACACCAATTTATTTGTAGGTAACTTCATGTAATTGGTTGCCTCTTAGATGGAAGCACAGGAAGGGATGCTACTTTATACATTTGTAACGTATATATGATCACACTGCAGTGTCACCTTGACTCCTCTACTGCATCTTCTTTTGCATCAGATGAATGCAAATGAATATTCTGTTTTGGCATTTGGGTTGAAACTGCACAGGGCAGCTGGATACTAGTGAGTGATCACACCTCAGAGTGCAGCTGACGCTGCTTTCGTATTTGCATGAATTCGCTATCATGCGCTATGCAGGGAGAAAAACGATAAGCTAAATGAAATACTGTGCTGCAGAGAATAGAGTGTGTCAGACTGCAAGGTGCTGGCTTTACTGCCTGTCAAAACGCCCCAACTTTCCCCCCAGGTGACACTTCTGCGGTTCCCGACTATTGGCATATCCGATTCCAAAAAGTAATGTTTAATTCTAATGGTTTAGAGCTGAAATTGTGTAAGCGATCCAAGTTTGGTGAGTGTGAGAGTGTATGAGAGCCAATAAAAACCATTTTAACATATGCATCCGAAGCAGTTCAGCCTCCACATACACACACAAATGCTTGCATGGAAAAGCAAGTGCATACAAGCACCTTAAGCATAGATACACACCCTTTTTGGGTGATTTTGTGACGCTAAGTGGGAATAACTTGTGCCTGGCAGGTAGCGATTAGGACTTTGGCTCCTACAGACTACAGATTTTTTATTTAATTTTTTTTAATCTATGATGACTGCAGAACCAATTTGAGATGACTGATGCACTGCTTGCTACTAGAGCCATTAGCAACCACTTCCATGCGTACTGACTGATGTTGCTTTATGAATACTTGCATCAAGAAGCTCTAGAAATGGTAAATGTTACAGTATTTGAAGGTATGCAGGCGCCAGCCACAGCTCCACAAACCAGGCCATTTCCTGCATGCACAACAAAGCCCACATGAAGTCATCTCTCTGGTCTATTGTAAACTGATCTACTGTTTGTCTCTTTTACAACAGCCGGGCGAACAGATCCAAGAGTGAGGCCAAGAGCTGCCTGCAGTAAATGCAGATTTAGAGAAGTTTTCATACCGATGTGGCTACTTCAAGACTCGCTGAAACTTTTCATTGGTGACAAAATATGCATTATATCTTCTGGATGCTTCCAAAATAAAAATAAAATCTCACTTTATCATGGATATAGCCTTCATTTAACAAAATGTGAGCTAAAAAGGAAGATAGCTTGTTTTATTATGGCACCCACACAATGTATTATTCAGACACAGTGGGCCCAGTTTTCCATGACCTGATGCCTGATCCTACCTAAATTATTTCAACAACCTATCTGAAAAGGAAATGCACTAATCCTTATTCATTTTAATATTCCCTCTTTCCTTAACAATATTATACATCTGCATCATACATCATTTATGAATTTTGTACTAAGGCAGAAGTGGAAACACTTACATATGCATCAGGGAAGGCTCTGTATTTCAAAGTTAAATTCCTGTCCAGCTCAGGTTCTTTGGTCTGGAACTGAGGGCTTCCATGCACACTGTTGAACAATGAAGTCTGATGGCCCCCCGCTGTGCCCTCACTAATGAAGCTCCGCTGCAGGATGGGAGTGCCCAGAGTCCCCGTGCCTGCACCCACTCCCATCCCATGAGTCTGGTTAAACAAAGATAAGGACGAGTCTGGGGTCGCGAACGGCCTGTGAAGGTCTACGGAGCCGGTGGGGCTGAGGAGGCGGGTGGGGCTGTTGCTGGAGGTGGGTGAGCCGACACTAAGCGGTGGAGGCCGACTCATGCGAGCGTTGGAGTCTTCAGCTCCGGTCACCGAGCCCGAGGTTGAGGAACTCAAAAGGAAGGACATACGGTCAAAGCGGGACCCCACCGGGTCTTTTCTGGGGCTGAGCTCAGTGAGCTCTTTTGGTCCAACGCTCACACGGTCACTTAACGGACCTGTTTCTGGCAGAGAGCCACTGCGGTGGAGCAAGCGTTGGGCCTTTCCATTTTCCACTGTCTGATCAATGGAGGATGACATGTAGCTTCCAAAGATGACACTGTTTTCCAGACGAGAGCCTGTGTTAGAAGATGGCAGCAGACCGTTCCCATTTAGCACCGGGGATTTTAAGTCCTCAGGGGAAGAGTCAGAAGGTTTTCTCATTAAATTACTGTTGGTGGCAGATGCTCTCTGGGGCAAGTTCAGGCCTCTTGCACCAGACTGGGGCTGCTGATCCTGCAGGTGATTGAATACATTCATTAAGTAGAGCAATATCATAAAAGGTTGGTTTAGCCAGGTTACAAATCCAAACAATATTGTCATATAAGATGTGATTATTTTGAGACATTTGTCTCAGTCACTTCTGCCAATGCCACCATATCATGGATGTGAATTGAGGTTTTGTTTTTTTGGAAGAAGGAGAAGAAGTTGTGTTTTTCATCAGGCGTTGACTCTGAAGAGAAGTCTGCTGTGAACTTAAATTGGAGGACAGTGTTTATGTGGGTTGTTAACTTATAATTGGCTGTGGCCGACATAGTTTTCTCTATACAGACCAGTTTTTTTGGCCCTTCCCTGCAGGTGGAGGGTGTAGGTTTGTATGCCTATATGTGTGGCATAGCATAAAAAAAAACATTATATGGAAATGTACTTGGACTTGAATGATTTTTGTTGGACCTTTAAAAAGTAAATCTCAAAATCTTTTGACTGAACAGCAGCCATGTTTTGTTAAAGGTGAATAAAGAGACCTTTTCATCCAGGTGAACCAGACGAGTCAAACATAAAGCTCATCAGATGGATATGAGGTTTCTACAAAGCAGGACTAAACTTCTATGATATCGATTTCAAGAATCTGGGTGTTGTACCTGCTGCTGCTTCATCAGCTCCAGCGGTGAGCGAGTGTCTCTGGAGGAGTTCCTCTTTAGTCCCAGGTCAGCGGGCAGCAGGTAAACTCCATTGAGGGGCTCAGCAGGCGTGGTTTCCATCTTCTTTGTGGGGCAGGTGATAGAATCTGGGGTATCAGTAGTCACAGGGCTGGAAGCATCCTCGACTATGGGAGGCAGGGAAGATATAAGGCCCTGGGGGGGCAGACGTTGGCCCATGGTCCTGGGCCTCAGGGAAGGCCCCATGCTCTTCAGGGTGTCCACCAGGTTGTCCATATCAAACTGGATGGGCGAGTCTGTTTCGGGGGAGCCGGGGGGAGAGGAGGGTGGAACTGCAGGGTCGAGCACCACAAGTGTGGCCTTGAACACTCCAGTAAACCGAGATGAACAGTCGCCGTTTTCTTCCTCAAACGCGTCAGCGTGGCTGGTTTGAAGTGGCGAGGGGAAGCCGGACGCAGGGAGCTGCTGTGAGTCCCAGCGTGACTTTATCCTCTCTGACTCTGCCTCTCCCCTCCTTTCACCTACAGGTGCAGCAGGCTCCTCCTGCTCCACCAGGCCCCTCCTCCTACACCACTCAGATTTTGGTTCTGCCTCTGGCTCGCTCTCATGGCTCAGATAAACTTTGGTCCTATCACTAAGCCTGCTGTCAAGGGTGAAGCGTTCCTCTGGAGCGGGGGTGAAGGAAGAAAACATGCTGCTGAAGGGTTTGTGCACTGTAGCCCCAGAGGAGGAGGACAAGGAGGAGGGGTCAGATATCTTGTTACTCAGAGAGTCAGAAACAGAGGGCTCCTCTGCTGGCTGTGTTTTACACTGGAAAACCCTCTCAAAATTATTCCTCCACTTGTACACATCGGACTCAGTTATGGTCGTCATTGTCTTGGTTGAGTCCTCTGTGTCCTGGCTGAGTCTATCACCCTCAGCTTTCAGAGTTACTTTGCGGAATTGATCGTTGGATTCATCCTCTTTAAGGGGGGCCAAGCCCTTCACGGTCACTTTGGTGCTCAGGCTTCCGTAGCCTGAATTCATTTCGTCCACCAATCCCTGATCGACTTTTGTCTGTTGACTTTCTGAAGCTGCTGCACTCGTCCTTGAAACTGTCAGGGACCTGGATGATCGGAAGGAAAGGAAAAAAAACAGTCTGGTTTAATGATGCCAAAAAAGTACTATGATGCCTTCAGGGTGTGTTGGCCACATAATGCAAATTACACATTTGAAAATGTTGCATGCTGTATAATCTACAAACCTCTTAGAATTGCAACAGTTGTTTAACTTTTTTTTTTTTGCCTGTATGTCTGACAATGATCATTTAAATATGACTACTTGTGTTAGAGAATCAGCCAGATTAAGAGTCATAAAACCGACTTGTTTGGACTGGAAGGAGCAGCTGCAAGACAAACAAACCGCTGTCAGCTGACAAGTTACTCAAAGTCAACACAGCCATAATGGACAGCAAGTTTTTTGGTTTTTTTTATATTGCTCTTCCGACAATAAACTAAAAATCAAAAATTACAATTAAAAGTTCCACAAAATCATTCTTTCTTCAGTAACTGCAGAAGAAAACAAATCTTAATTAAGGTTGTCGACATGAAAGTCTGAAATTAAAAAAAATAAATATATAAATATATATATATATTTCTTTTTTTTTTTAAGAGACAACCTGTCATATCTATTGATTCGTTCCATCCACAACAAAATATGCATACAACTGAAGGTCAAGAAATCTGATAAGTGAAGGGGATGATTTAGATTTTAATCTTCCCCTTAGTGACTCATTTGGCTTTTATACCTCTAGCAGTCTGAGAGATTCTGTTGTCTTAAAGACCAAAATGTTTTGTGCTTTTCTTCTCAAAGGTTTTGAGACTACACAAAAGAATACACATCGTGACTCACTGTCAGTAACATTTCACCTCAACTTCGTGGCACAGAAGCTGCTATTACTTTTTACAGTTTAAAGGTGACATGCATGAGTGTCAAGGCCCACAGGAGGTTATGCAAAAGTCGTAAATAATTGCAGTGCATAACTTCCATCCATCCATCTTCATCTGCTTATCCGGGGTTGGGTCACAGGTGTATAACTTAATGAGATTAAAAAAAAATAAATAAAACTCACGCAAAAGTCACAGTGTGCTTTGATCATGGGTGCAATATTGATGCCACACGTAGGCAGACGAAAAACCTCCAAACATGTATCTCACCACCACAAGAATTTGAAAACCAGTTAATTAGTCAAACTAGACAAGCATCATTATTTGTGTGGTGTTTTGTTGCCAGATAGTTACTTGCAACAAAGTGAGAAGGGAGAAGTACACAAAACGCACAAAAAATGGGAAATACCTGCAGGACGAAAAATAAACAGTATAGTGGGGCACAACATCGTTAAGAGAAAGGGTGCAAACTGTTTGAGTATCAGTGTCCTTGAACAAAAACCTGGCAACTCATTGACTGGAACCAAAAGTGCAAACTAGAGTGAGTTAGTCTTTAATTTGAGTTTTTGTTTTTTTTTCCTCTACAACACAACCTACACTCAGTCACAGAAAGCCCCATCTCATAACAAATCTGGATCTAATATTGGCTGTTGACACCCACCACCACCACCACCACCACTCCCACTCGATTTCTTTTCCAAAGAAAAGTACTTCTGGGACATGGTGAGCACACCGCTGGTTTAACCCCAGAGCCACACCCACAAAAATGATGGCAGATATCCAAAAGCTCCTCTTCCCAGTTCACTGCAGTGTTAAATTAAGAAACGCTTGGCACATCTGAGAATCAAGCTCCACGCACACATGCGCACACACACACGCACACACGTGCATCAACATGTAGCCAATACCAGCCTCAACACAGACATCAAATCTTTAGGCACTCAATGACTGACTGACACAAAATGTTGAAATGTCACATATGAAAGGAAAGTTGCCATTATATAACAACAGAATTTATTTTATCTTAATGTCTAAGTGAATTTTTAAGTGTATTTAACAGCAACTGCTCTCCTTTCTGTTCTCTTCAACAGCCTTAAATACTTTACTGTTATAGTATTTAAGGACCCCCCCATATGTGAGAAAACTGAGCTGGAATTTGGTCTCCACACAATGAACCAAGCCTAATATGCAAAACAATGGCAAACAAACAAAAACATTTCTCTTTAACCTCCCTCGCCTTGGCATCTACGTCGGGGAATGACAACCATGTGCACGTACAGCTAGAAAAAAAATCTGCTGCAAATTCAAAACACAATGCTATTAACACAAGTCATAAACAAACACCCTGGAAAACGGCACATCTCGGGTGGAGCATATTCATTTGGGATGTTTGCTCCAAGCAAACAGATGAAGCTCACATGAAAAGCCACTGAGAAAAAACATGATTTGAAAGGACAAAAAAAGAAACATTTCAGATCAGCTCGAGTGTCTTTTCTTACATATTTGATTCATATGAATATATATGAGCGGAGAAAAAGTGTACGTGTAGCCCTCTAGCGTGTTTTGACAGAGGATTTAAGGATGTTTGAATGAGTGTGTGGAGCAGTTATCGCTGAGCAGTGGGATGTTTGCGAGAGCTGCCATCTGTCTGGCTGTCAAACACCAGCAAAGGCCTGAAGTTTTATAGAGCTCAGTGGGAGAGAATTACACATCACATCAGCAATCAGTCCTGAATTTAACTGCAGACAACTAACTGCATCACAACTATTCAGTTGCTGACAGATGATTAACTAAAGACAAGAGCTATGAGCAGTGTTTAAAATAACTAGTGTCACTGTCAGGCTAAAAGCAATGATAATACCATATGAACTCATTTATATGGATATATGAAGCACCCTGATCATATGAATGATGCTGGTGAAAAACATGGAGGCTCTTATTTTATGATCGATAAAATAAGTATACAATTGGAAGTTAAAGATTAAAATATCCCCCCTCCAATTTTGACTAGCTATGTAAATAATGGGTTTGCATCAGTTGTCAGTGAAGTCAAAGGCTCAAATTTCAAGACAAGAAGACGAGGAAGAAGAAGACTGAAAAGACTCCAGCTACTTGTTGATGTACAATGTCAAAAAAAAAAAAAAAACATAAACAGGCATTCCTAGAGTTACTTAGCCTTGAATCCTGGTCTGTCAAAGTGTAAAGATGGACAGTTTTCTGAAGATGAGGTCAGGTCAAGGTGTGGTCCAACACCCACTTTAAACACCCTGCAGATAGATGGGGATTTTCAACTATGAGGAATTCTCCACGAGTTTGTCGTTCCAACTGTGTGTTCGGTGAGCTGTCAGTCAGTCATACTTGAAAGGAGAACAAAAGGAGAAAACTCAGAGGATCAGCCCGACTTCTGACTAACCAACTACAAGTGGCTCAACTGGCTCCAGCTCTAATCTTACCAGAAACTGTAGGTCTTTCACTATTTTTCTTTTTCAGATTAACAGACTTCATAGATTTCTCAGAGCGTCGAAAATTCATTCATTCAATTCATTAACTCAAACCAAGCTTTAATGATCCCGCAGGTATAAGATGATTCATTCATTCATCTTCTACCGCTTATCCGTTTCCGGATCAGAGGGGGTTGCTGGAGCCAATCCCAGCTCACACTGGCTGAGGGCGGGGTCACCCTGGACGGGTCACCAGTCAATCACAGGGCCAACACACAGAGACAGACAGAGACCAACAACCACTGAAACCAACGGACAATTTTGAGTCAGCAGTTAACCCAAACATGATGTCTTTGGACAGTTGGAGGAAACCCACACAGGCACAGAGAGAACATGCAAACTCTGCACAGAAAGCCCCAGGCCGGGAACCGAACCCGCAACCTTCTTGTTGTGGGGCAACAGCACTAATCGCTATGTCACCGTCGTGCCCAGGAATAAGATGATTTTAAGAGTAAAAAAAAGTTGATTTTATTGGTAATAAAAAATGTCTACAATGTTACCAGGGTGTCCTCGGGAACACAGTGGGGGTTTGACTCGTAGTTTAAATGCATAACTTCATCCTTCCACTTCATTACAGAGGAATCCGGGCTGCCTTGCCTGTCTTCCAATGAAGACTCGGCATGCCCATTCACCAGGAAACGTGTTGTTGTTGGAGGCCACAAATTGTTTCTTGGCACGATTTCGAAAAAATTAAATAAATAAAATAAAATTAAAAATGATGACAGTCTTTCAAAACACTATTTGGCAAGATATAAGCCATAAATCTCAGCCCATCAACTTGACTAAACATGTACAGAACATCAGAAAGTGTCGTTTTTTTTCAATGCAAAAATAAAAAGTCCAACAACAGGCCATGTGTTGGCCTCTTTATTCTGATTGTATATGTCTCCAGGGGTGTTCGAGTCATTCTTGTTAAACTACATATAAAATAGCTGCACTTTTCTTACCAACATAATCTGGCTTTCCTCATTTCCTGTTTCTTAAAGTCTCAGGCTCACTTCCACTAAACTTAGTGTGTTGGCTTTGCTTTAACTCTGCTCCCATCTTGTGGTTTTATTGTGCAGCAACGTTGAGCAATAATCTGACAAGCTAAATTAATAAGCAAAAGATCACACTGACACCAATCAGCAAACTTTAGGTGATAAGTCCTGAGATAAATATAGCCAAAAGAACGCACTTTTGTTGTGACTACGGCGAGACAGACTGAAGCTTGTACTTTGTGCCGTCTGCTACATTAAGATCCTGCTTTGTTTCCAGTGTAGCTGCACCTGTCACATCATGTGCCACAAGTTTTCTAGGGAAAAAAAATATCACCCTGGTGAGAAAAATCTACCTCTCCCATCACTTCGCAGTCGTCATGTAGTCTGCCCGAAAAGGTTTTAGCATAGATCTAAGTCAAACAGTGAGAGGGTGCATCGAGAAAACTGCAGAGTAAATACACTTAAATACTGGAGAAGACTCTGAATTAGGTGCAGCTATAATGCCTTCATCCACTTCCTTCTGCTTTATTGGTTCCTAAGAATTAAAATACTTGATCAAATGCCAGCTCCAAACTATAGACATTATGCAAAACTGTGTCCTCTAAATATGTTCCCATGTGAAGAAGCATTTCCTGTATGAGGCCCGCTCTCACAGGTGACAGTGCAGGTTGTGATGATCTGATGAATTTGTGCCTTTCACAACTCTGTCAAGTATTTAGAGCTGCAACTAACGAGTATTGTTATTGTGGGTTAATCTGTTGGTTAACTTTTCATTTTGATTCGTGGATTGTCTGAGAGACATCGTAGTGAACCCTTCCCATCACACATGATGGTATAAAACAGAGCAAAGCCTCACACTTTGACTTGAGAAACTGGAGTGCTTTGGATTTTTCTTTCATAAATTGCAAAACTAATTAGGTCATGAATCATATGTGAGTTTTGGGATGTGGCTCTGCTCATGTGATGCTGTTGCATAAAATGTGGATCACAAGCTTGACACACATGAAGATTGGGAGCTCCTGAATCTCTCTGGCAGACCGTAAATATTCTACATATCGACTTAAACACTAATGCAGGCGGAGGCTCAGGAGATGGTGAAGGTGGTGCAGCATCGAGGACGCCGAGCAGAAAGAAATCAAATCTGTTCAATTTGTTCAGACTGCCCAAATATATGTGTGGAAGTGAGCTGTAAAATGTGGGCTGTTTAGCGAAACTCCTGCAGCTGAGACAAAGAATTGATTGATTTGGAAAAAAAATGGCTTCATTTCCCCGGATATATTATTATAAAATGAATATCTTTGTATTCTCAGCTGTATTCAGGGCTGCACCAACATGAAGACATCATTCTGGACTTGTATAGATGTATTCTACAATACTGTTAATAATAATAACTGAAGCCTGAATCACAACAAGGCTTTAACCTCATAACTCGATACTGAATGATGGCTCAGACTTGAACACATGGTGGGTTATATTCTTAAAATATATCAATAAGACCAGACATGTTCACAGACACGGGTCTGTTAGTAAACAAGATAATCCAACGCTAACCTTTTTGCCAGAGGACATGTTTATCCACCACACACTTCAGGCCCTTATCAGATGGCTAACATGGTAATGTGAGAGCGGCCTTCTAAGGTTCCCCATATATTGTCTGTGTCACATGTGTATCACTTCACTTTAACAAGATATCAGCACAGGTTTGCATGACATTACCCCCCTGGGCTACAAGCTCATGCCTAGACAGCTACATTGGCTATGATTTCATAAATTGAAAACTTGCTCAGTTTAACTTGTCCATTAAAAAAAAAAAAAGCTCACGCTTGTTTCATTTTCGCACCGACTTCAAAGCTACTCGATGTACCCTTCAAGTTCATCATTTATGAAGAGCTTAAAATCTGGTACAACTGCAGCCCTGGACTTTTTTTCCAGCACTGTACGACCTGTCACTTACCCCGGATCCAGGTCAGTCTGGGCCTCTGCAGGTCTCTCTGAGGTCACCTCTGCAGGTTCAGGACAGCGTGTTTCTGGGTTTGAGTTAGACAGCTCGACTGCTGCCCGTTCCGGCCCTGACCCCTTTCTGCCTGCGCTCGGGGTAATTGTATCCGCCCACTCACTGCTCTGCAGAGCTCTATTGTGTTCGATCTCGATGGCGTCTGATTGCAGCTCAGGGATGTGCGCTGAAACACCCGTGACAAACTCTGTTCCTGCGCTTGTTGTGGCGTTACTGTTTGTTTCCTGGCTTGGTTCTTCCCTCCTGTCTGCAGAAACTTGCTCTCCTGCCTCTCCAGGTGTGGGTGTGATCACATCTTCTGCCGTGTCAGCGCAGGCAGTATCTATAAATCCGACACTCCTCGTGTCTTCGCGAGCCGGATTTTCTATCTCCTGTCTTGGGGGTTGCTTCTCTTCGTTCCAGTGGTCTTCTGTTTCCAGGTCTCTGGTCAAGTTTCCATCTGAACACTCCCCCTGCACATGCTGCATGCAGGAGGGAGGACCCACGTCGCATACCATCCCCTGCCGAACCGGTGTAGCCAGTAGCTCCTCTCCTCCTCCCTCCTCCCCTTCTTCTTTCACCTGTGGAAATGCTGTGCTTCTTCTCCCTCCGTTCTCTTTGCATCATTGCTGCTGAGAAACTCAGATGTTCCAGCTTCTATCTTTGGCACCGCACTTTGCATCTCTTCTTCATCACGCAGAACGCCTTCCTCAGTTACTTCAATTGAATCTCCCTCGTCTCTCGCACTTCTTCCTTTCTCTGCAATTTCTTTCACGCCCTCTGCCGCGCGCAGTTCCTCTCCCTCCTCCATTGTGTACACGTCTTCCTCCCCGCTCTCCTCTGCGTGGTCCTCCTCGGCGCTGTAGTAGACTTCCATCGCACTGCCATCGTCTGATCCCACGCTTAGATACACCGGGCTCAAAGGCCCCTCAGATGCTTCCACCAATCCTGAGCCGGCAAAAGGACCTCCTGTTGTTTCAATTTTTAACTCAAGGCCGTTAAGTGTGCTCATTTTATTAGGTCCAGGAGAGGGACAGTCAGAAACAACTGCAGTTTTGTCTGAGACCGACTCTTTAACCAGGATCACTTTCCCTGTGGAGCCAGTAACCTGAGTATCCGTCCCCTGGGATGTTACATATTCAGGAGCAGGAGGGGCAGAGTTTTGAACCACGGGGACTGACCCAACAGCATCTCCAAAGAGGCTAAGGCTGTCTGATTTCACCTTTGACTGGGAGCAAATCAGCTCCGAGTAAGGAATCTCTTCACCTGCTGAACTGTGTGAGGGGGAGATATCTTTGTTTGCTTGAGGGTCAGTCACAGCAGAACTTTGGTGACGGGTGAATTGCTCATTTGATGTGGCGACCACGAAGTTGTCAGGCAAACTTCTTTCGGCCTGATCCACTCCACGGGCCGCAGAGTCCTGCGAAGACGACGGGCGAGAGTACGTAACGTTAGTCTCTTTGTAATGTTCGTGAAGGGTTTTAACCATGATCGGCTCTGGTTTGGCGTTCAGCTGCCTCACATCTGTACAGATTTGAGGGGGAGGGTTTGAGAGGGACAACATTATCTCGGAGGTGAAGCTCTGAGGGAACAGCGACTCGTACAGCGTGTCATAAATTACATCGGCGCTGGAAGGAGTCATCTTTTCGCTGCTAATAGCTGAGGTTGTTGTGACACTGTTGGCAGCTTCGGGAAGAATTCTGTCTGTACAAGATGCTGAGACTTCACGGACGGTAGAGTTGTCATCGTCGCTGCGAGGAACAGGAGTCAACTCTGTAATCGTGGCGTTGGTTTTGGAGTCAACACTCAACGAGGAAGGTTCCCCGCCATCGGTTGTGTCTGGGGCATCAGGTTGATGATGTGATAATGTGACACTGGTAGATTCAGCGAGAGAGATCTCGTTGTTTGTGTAAGGCTGCTGGAGGAAATCATTATCACGAGGGGTGAGAACTGCTGCTTTGGGAACTGAGGTGTCATGGGCGACTGGATGCTTGCGAGCTGGAGGGCTCGGTGCAGCCTCGGTATCAACAGAGATGCTTTCCGTGTGAGTCACAGGAGCAGGACATTTGTCATCCCTACTGGATGAGCAATCACCAACAGGATTGTTCAATTCCTGATCATCCAGCTGCAGCTCAGGAATGGAGGCAATGGGAGCTTTCAGAGTTTCCTCGTGCACGTCCAAAAGTTTGGAGCCATTCGTCAGAGCCTCCTTTGACTCTGGCTGAGGGTTAATGGTGACAAGCGACTGTGATTGGTTATGGAGCACGAAGTAAGATTCTGATTGGTTTGTGGCAACAGCGGGAGGAGAGGGGATGTCGAATTTAACGCTGGTGTCAAGCTCTGGTTGAGACATGCTGAACCTCTTCGAGTTGGCCTGATCCAGCTCCATCTGACCGAGGTCCAGATTAGTCTATAAGAATATAATATACTGTTACTCATAAAAGCTGAACATGCTGAAACTTTAATGGAAGTAATAATAATTTCTTGATATGGATAAAGCATAATGTTATCAGATCTCACCTCCTCCTGCTCTTTAATGCCCGGGCTGTGAAGGCCAAATGTGCTCTTTGAGATACTGTCTTCATCCTTCTTCCTCTTTTTGAGTCCAAAAGAAAAGGTTGCGAACCTTTTGGGCTTGCGGAGGTCCAACTCTGAGTAGCTGAATTCTTTGCTCTGAGCAGAAGGAATAAAGATGGAGGAATGGAGTGAGATGAGAACACAGAAAAGGAAAAAGGGAGGGAATAAATAAAATGCAAAGAGTGTTCATGGTTTCTATTCACACTAACGTGTGTGTGAAAAAATCCTTGATAACCAAGAAGGCAGCGTTTTCTGTGAAAAAAGGTTAACTGGACACATTCATACATTCTTCATGTCTGTGTTAGGAATGAGGACATTACACATTCAAGAATTATTCCACCACCACAATTAAAATTCCTCCACCTGTAAACAAGAAAAGAGTCGACACCCTGACTTCATTCCAGGCGGCTAAAGCTGCTCCACCCTAAAACAAACAATCTACTTAACCTAGAGCTGCATCTTGGTTTGGACTTCCTGTTTACTGGCCCTACTTTTATTATTCCTACTGCATACTAATTGTATATCTCACAGCACTGTGAGATATACAACAGGCTGCAGTATAGAGGTTTAGTCTAGCCCCATTTTATCTCACTGATCTCAGCTTCAAGCCCCACAGAGACGTCTAAACTGGGCTTCATTTGGAAATATTAGATTAGAAATTGAATAAATGCTCGTCCCTTGTGAGAAAATCTAAATCGGATCATTATCCCAATCCTAAAATTCAAGAGGCCGCGATAATCTAATAAAAGCAATCCTGCTGCTACCATTACTACTCAATATGGATGACGCAGCATATTATCATACTGAGATTTGTTCAAAAGCAGCTGCTCCCGGCCTTCTAATAGCGGCCATCTTTCTTTTTATTCATCACGATTATGCTGCTACTTCAAATCATACCACTCTCAGTGTAGTTGTAGAGACTTTTCAAATCGCCGATCCCCAAAAACGTGGACGTAGCTCACATTTGAACCCCATCTGTTGTTCTCGCCATAAACTCTGGGTCCAGGCCTACACGCACAGCTTTGTTTGACTCTGGTTATGAATGACAGGATAACACAAAGACACATCTTCTTAAAAGTGACTGGCTGCCTCATTTAGATGCAGCTGACATAGGACGAATTTACATCTCCACATTCTTTCTTTCATCGAATCTGGCAGATCCAACATTTAAGAGAGTGTCAGCGCATCTTTGAAGAGCACCTTGCACCACTCAGGCTTTTTTCCCCAAGACGTCTTTGGAAAAGAAACTATAGCATGCTGTTTGACGCAAAAACATTGATTGAAAAGATAGAGGTTATTCTACGTTTGCTTTGTTGAACCGTGATGACAAAGAAGAATGGCAAACAAAGCTGTCTGTCAGATTTTAAACTGGGTGTGCCTCAAAAAATTATTCTTTCTCTGATGGATAGTTTGGAAAGTATGCGAGGCAAAAACAACAAACAAAGCGTAGCCGGAGTTGAGCATTCAGTGGACAGACGAAGTAGCTTGAGCTTTGTTAAATACATCTCTGGGGCGCCTTGAAGCAGGTACACATTTGTAAAAGGTCTTCGTGCAGAAAATAGGACAAATAATGAGTCTACACGACCAGGCAGAGAAAATGCAGAATAACAGAACACGTCTCTGAGCTCTAATGATTAGTGTTTACTGCTATTTAGCTTCTGCCCAACTTCACGGTCAAGACTACAATATAAAACAATGTCAGAAAAAGCTACATCTAAAGGCAGGTGATTACGGTCATTGTCTAAAATGTTGAAATAGGTTCAACTGAAGCTTAAAATGTTTCTGATGCCACACTTTGCTGGTGTTCAAAGTGAGCTCTTCTCCATTTCATCTGAAATGTGGCGAACAAGAATGATGGATGAGTCCAACACATTCAGGGGACGATTAATGATCCTTATATGTGAATCCTGAATCAGGTGAAAATTACAGTTTTTACGACTCAAGCCGCCTGCCTTAAATGACTTTGGAGACCTACCACCTGGTCACACACCTCCCGGTGTAGAGAGGTAATGGTCAAACCGAATGTGCTGCCGTGAAGTATCCTGCCCCCTTTTTTTAAACACATAAAGCACATTTGGTTTGACATGCAACACATGGGATCAAATCATCTGGTCATTTCAGATTTTCTTTATCATCTGCTCCTCAGGTCTCAGCTACAAGGAGTCAGTTTCACCACAGCGCTGTTCAGTGAAGCGCTAGCACCCTCTTCTGGAGGCAAGAAGTCAATTCACTTTCAAAAGCACAGAGAGCACCAAATTGGACACAGCTGAGACAAAAGACATCTAAATAAACACAAAAACATATAAACAGTCATCAGAACAGAAATCATCTTTAGCATATTTAACCTGCTTCCCTGTCTCACTCAGCATATCTATCACAAACAGGCACATCTAATAGCAGCAATTAAATATTTTTGTACTTCTTTGAGTAGCACATATTGGAGCTTTTAGTAACTTCTGAGGCACAACTAAGTACATTAACACCCGGAGGGAGATTTTCTGCAGCGGCCGTTGGAGAAGGAATCAGAGAGGGGGCTCATCTTTCACTGACAGAATTTAACAGCCGTGATTATTCTTGTTCAGACAGGTTATATTCAGAGTTCTGTCACACAATCTGAGCGACACACAGAGCCATGAGCGCACCCACAACTGCTACACGGAGAATGTTTAATTTCAACAGGATTACCTCACCAGTGTCAAACTCTTATCTTTACTATCCAAAAGATTCACATACACAGCGCATACGATATCTGATTCTAATTCTTCCGCTTAGATTCACACCACAGGATGAGAAACTCAAACACGGATAAAGGACTATATCATGTGCTTGAGATGAATTGCCATGAAGTTTCATCAGAATTTCAGGCTGCAGAGAAAGAGGAGACAACTTTGTCAGAGGTTTAGAGATCAATTTTTAATTCTCAGTTGTTCACATCAAATGGACCGTACGTCACTTCCACAAAGAGTTTGTCACTCAGAACAATAAAAGGGCGATATTTGGTGGCATCAGTGAGGACTGGGGAATCATGGGAGTTTTCTGTAATGTGTTACCTTTTTGAGAGAGGGGTCGGGAGTTAAGACGGTTAACACTCGATTAAATTGTTTCGCTGATGACTAAAGATCCAAATGATCAGGAAGTTTTTACCTGCAGCCAAATTATTCAAAATCATCTTGTTCTGTCCATAACACACAGATCAGGCAAGTAAAACCAGAAGAAATGCTAACAAGAGCTTAAGGTTAAATTAGTCCGACAACACAACTCGCAGTGAATGTGAGCCTGAATGGATTCCACCATCACCTACTGACCAGGTTCACCATCACTCACTTTCATGCTCCATCTAGACAGACTGCATTTTCAAGTTGATATGCCAGGAGCAACACAACGTACATAACGTGAAAAGAGGTCAAGGGTAAAGATGGCTTAACTGACCTTTGACCTGGGCGCGGTAGCATAGAGGAAGGACTTCTTTTTGTCCGAGATGACGCTGTCAGCGAAGGCCTCCCCATCCTCAGCAGTCTTAGTGGGTTCAGCAGCTCTGAGGACAACAGATATAGAGACACTCTACTTAAGTATACAGTCTTCAAAAGTAGAACTTAAATCATGTAACTAATCATTTCTTTAAGTTAAGAAAACTGAGATGACCTTTTGCAACGAGTTAGTGCGTTAATGTACGACAAAAATGGGTAGAGAGGGTTGGAAAGACTAACAGACATATTCAGAAGCCAAACTATAAGTTGTCTCAACTTGATTGCACATAGATGTCTTTAAAAAAAAAAAAAAAGGGGAAAGTATGCTGCTTAGCAAAATTAAGTGGTGAATCAGCATGCAGGGAATGTTGAATAAAACCGGCTGAGCAGAGAGTGACTTTCGTCGTCTTAGAACAGCTCAGTTTGTTTTTGGGATTAAATGTGTCAGCAGCAAAAAATAAAAAAAGAAAAAAGTCCACCCATACATGCATAATCTGTACTCCCAGCCCGTTAGGGTCACAGGTGGGGGTTAGGGAAAATGAAATTGGACTGGGGAGGTGTCACCACTTAACCTGAGCATATATGTCTTTGTTATGTTCGAGGAAGGAGCACCCTGAGGGAATCCAACACAAGCAAAAGGAAAGCATGCAAACTCCACGCAGTAAGGCCCTTTTGCTTTTGCCTTGAAGCAACAGTGTTAGCCACTTCACCAAATATGCATCAACACAACACCACTGTCTGTCAACAACAAGTGGAACAATAAATTATTTGTCTTTCCATTCATTTCCTTCTCCCATCCTGGGACGTTGGTGTCATGTGAGGGCCTTAAAAGTCAACAGAGCAGCCAAAGGTGTCATCATCTCAATAAACGGTACAAAAGTTGTCTTTATATGCTCAGGCTGTTGACCATCGCACACCTGGATAAGGCAGGACGTCAGTGACAAGCAAATATTAGTGGCAGCGGCACAATTTATAGTCCAGCGTGACTTGAGCCAACGTGCATTTTCATGCGCGCGCACAACCAGCAAACATCTGCTGTCAGGCAGACATCTTCTTTCTCTGCTCATGTGGGTGACAACTGCTCCGCAGCTTTTTTCACCAGGAGAGGACACGGTATGAGTTTACACAGTATAATCTGACAGGCTCACAAAAAGACACACATATGCACAAAAAAACCCCCAAAAAACAAAGACACTGCCTCATTAACACATTGTTTGTTAATGAAGACTAACAAAAGTTTGTATTTGTCCCTATTAAGTACTTAGACAAAATCACCTAAAGAAAAACTCCACATGAAACCTCTTATAGTAAATTGGATTAAGTTCAACAGGATGTGTGTTGAGTGTTTGTTTGTATTAGAACGAGTCTGGTGGACAGACAGTGAGAGTGAGGAGATAGATCAAGAGAGCTACTTCAGTGGATTCTATTTATTTGCATATTATCTACAAACAGTAGCTGCAGTCACATGGCACATTTTCAGTATGCAAAAATGGAATAAAATGGGCTTTTCAGTTTACTCACTATTTCATCTGCTCAGACATTAGCAGTCAGCTCATGTTAGGCCAACATGACTAAGCAAACAGATTTTTATTGGGCTTCAAACACAGTTGAATTGAAAACTGTCAGTTTCACTTTGTTCCTGTGACTTGGCAGGAAAATAGGTATTAAAGTTATATAATAATACTTACACAACACAAAGCCATCACTTTATGACCAACAACAAATTTTTGTCAGTGGCTGTCCAGTCAATACAGACACACCAAAGGTCGGATGAGTTTGTGTTGACATTCATTTCGTGATGTCACTCATGCAGAACAATTGTGGTTCTTCAAACTTGAAAATCCCTCGGGCTACTCCAATTCCTTTGACTTAGATAACGGAATAATGGAAAACAGAGCAGTGCAGCAGCAGATTTAGTGAAATCCAATAATATGCCAAGAAATCACTGAAGACTATGATAGTACGTGTAGAGACCCCCCCATCTAAAGCTTTGGTCAGACTGATATATAATGTTATCAGTTAGAGAATTCTTTAAGCCGCTGTGTGGCTTGGAGTCAATTCTCCCATTTAAGTAAGAGTGGACTGAATAGAACTCAACAGCAGTATCTGAGATTCAGTACTCGAAGCCCGCCATTGATTTTTAAAGACAAAGCCCTACTTAACTTCATTTATTCCTGCATTATCAATTCCCCTGCTGCTGTCTAACCCGGAATCTCAATAATGGCCCGACAATTGTGAAGAAAAGCAAAATACTAACTGAGGATGAATTCCAACTTTAAATATAAAGAAAAGCTAAAAACAAAGGAGAGAGCCTGTAGTCTTCATCTACTGTAGTCCTGTAGGGTGTGTTTGGTTCTAATTCTTAGATTTACTTCTGAAATGTGTATTTCTAGTGCAGCAGCAGATGTATAGGTCCATTATTGGTAATTCTATCTTTTATCTTGTAGCAACCTGACTGCCCATTGAGTTTTCTGAACCAAAACATGACCCATAAATTGACTTTATATACCATCAGTCTCAGTTATTTTATACATTTCCTATTCATTCCTATTCAGCTCCCTTTACTTCGCAGGCGAGACCAAAATAATGTCATAGCTCATTCTGGCTGAGCAGAATCAGGTGTTTGTAACAGGTTCCATAGTACAGTGACTCATTTATATTCAGGTACTCTGAGTGAAGTCTTAATACTTCAACACGGTTGAGTGGAGCCACATTAGCATATATCTCTGGGTGTGTGTGCGGTTGTACATGGGTCATTTATTAGTAACTTCATAACAATGCAATAGGCATGTGGAGTTGCAGGTTTCTTTATACAGTATCTCTATTAGTCCCCCATACTGAAAGTGTGGGTGTGTTTGACCTGCTCCAAAATGGAGAGTCGACTATTTCCTTTGGAAAGTCATACAGTGGGGTTAAAGTTTCTGATTTAGACCTAACCTTTAACTTTGTGAAATGCTACCGAGCCAAAACAAACAAAATAACTTGGAAGATTAATTTCCAAGAGCATGAAATCCTTAAATCTCCAGCCAGATGAAGCCCTGGATGTGGATTACAAACTTAATCCTTAACCAGCAACAAAAACAGATTGTTTACAACAGTCTACATTCAGACTCTCAGATCTCGGTCATCACCAACAATATCAGTAATTAAAAACCTACTCATACACTGTAAACATCAGCCACTCAAGAAAAAAATGAATATGCTGCAGTAAAATTCATGAATGCTTTAAAAGAATTCTTTAATCCAGTTCTATTGCTGTGCTTCCAGATTTAAAATAAATAACGAATGAATGACTTCAAGGTTGCAGGTTGTTGTGTTTATTGTTCCAGACTGAACGTGGCCCCTCCATACACTGTTAAAATTTGCCCTTGCTGCAACCTCATGAACAACATGACAACATGGTCCTGGCATGTGACACTGACTCACAACTATGTCTGTGCACACACCTTCCCTTGTGTATTGTGCGAGGCTCGTGAAGAAGAGCAGTGGATCTGTATTTATTGAGGGCCTAACGGCGGCGAGTGGTCGGTGGAGGGTGGCGTTTTATTCAGCCGCCTGCTGCCTTTTCAAAAACATCCAGGCTTCAGTTTCATTTGAGAACTACAACAAATCAACCCTGTACATCCCTGTATGACTACAACGGCTGCAAATGTACCAGTCACATTGTATGTTTATGTAACACATTTCTGCCTTAACTCTTTCATCCCCCTTCAAACAAAGACAGTTTAGGTAGCTGTGCCCGCCCCAGGAGTCCAATTCACTTAGAGTAGTATTGACTGTAAGTTAGGGAACATACATCATCACTTTGAATATCTTTTTCATTCTCATATGTACTGTGCAGGAGTCAGAATTTGACTATAACACCATAACAGTTTTAATTTATTTTTAATAACTTTTGGATTGTTTTAAATAACAATCCAAAATCCAAAGACACTCAGTTTAAACAGTAAAAGACACTAAATTAAAACATCAGTAGTCCAATCCGTAGCTATAATATATCCAACATAAAAACAGGCCTTTCAAAAAACTGTTATGAAACCTTCAGAAGGTTTCAGAGAAATGAAAAATGCTTCATGTCACCAACCCATTTGCTCTTTTGCACAGTTTTACATAATGATCAGAAAGAACAGACTGGATTTCATCAACATTTCAGTGCCTCTTTCAAACAGCCCTACAAAAAAAAAAGAAAAAAGAAATGAAACGACTTAAGTTGAAAATGATCCTCCTCGGTTATCACAGTTTTTGGATTTTTGTGTGCTGGCTAATGAACTGCCTGTTTTATGATGATGGCATCTAATTTTTCTGTGTCTGCTTCCATCTGTGGGGTGAAGGCTCAGCTAAAAAGAAACACCACCTTCACACCAAAACACACACAGTTTGTGCCATATTGGTTGTACAACAAAGAAACACAACAGCATGTGTGGGATGATTTGTTAAAAAAAAAAAAAAAGATGTAGGTGATTTGGCCCAACAGAAATTTGCAGCAGCTGTAGATTATACAATTTAAACTAAGGAGCCATATGACACATGCACAGGCATGAAGGCTGGCTGCAGATTACACCTCCACATTCTGCAAACATACCTGAGCACCGGCTGGCTCCCGGTGTCTGCCTCCTCCGAGCTCTTCTTGGTCTTTATCTTCAGCTTGGGGAATTTAAACTTCTTCTTCTCTCCGCCACGTTGGCTGGCATCCTTCTCCGCCGACTCGCTCGGTTGGGCTTCGCCTCTGGAGAAGAAGTTTTTCAGAGACTTTTTGGGTGACCTCTTCTGCGCCATCGCTGTCAGTCTCTGACTCTCTAACTGCGCCACCGAGCGCCGGGCTGCGTCTGAAAGGCGGCTCAGGTCTGGTCAGAAGGTGTTGGACGGACGGCTCAGGTGGATCTGATGGATCTGGCTGACAGGTGACAGGCTGGTGCTGCCGCCCATTCATTTACTGAGCAGAGCTCAGAGCTCAGGTGTTGGGACACGCCCCCTGAGGGGCGACCATCCACGCCCAATGCAAAGACTCTGATCCGGGTCAGGTAGTCCTGCAGAAACATTAAAGAGGAAACCAAAATGGTTTATTTCTTTCATCAGTCTTTATTAGAACATGAGTGATTGTGTAGTGCGCATTACTGTAATATGAAAGTGTGTCTTATTGGAGGCTCTTGCTGTACCGGCAATGACTGCGCTTCTTAAGGACACACAGTATGTGTATAACGAATTGTGCATATGTGTTTTTTTATTGTGGTGGTCTTCACTGTAATGTGCATTACTCTCTGCTGTTTATGTTGTTTATGCTTGGTGACCGATTCAGCTTCTCCCTTGGGGATTAATAAGGTGTCAATCAATCAATCAGCAATCCCTTTAACCTTTATAAAATGATCAATTTACATACAACGCGCATGCGCAACCTATGGGTCAAACTTTATTTTTGCAAATTACAGCATCTTAATTCTCTAAGATTTTAATTCTGACATTGAAACATTTGTCCCCATCTTAATAAAAGAGAACAAGGATGATTTGATAATGGGAGAGAGTCATATACACTATCAGTGAAAAGTTTGGACACTCTTTCCTCTTTCCTGTCACTTAAATGAGAATTTATGTCCAAACTTTTGACTGGTAGTGTATTTATATATATATATATATATATAATATGATATATAATATGAGAAAAAGAGCAATTGATATTGACTTGAAGCAGGTTTCTGCGCATGACTGATTTAGTTCATATACTTCACATAGCACCAAGAACATCAGTAATCTGGATCAACAGAGACATCTTGTGGTCTCCTTACAGCTTGTAACCCAATCACATATACAAACATCATGAGGCCTTTCTGCCTCATGATGGCGCCGCCAGTTTGCTCAATCCAAACACAGACACTGATGAGCCAGAGTGAGGTGTAATTGGTTTAAATATCAGACCACAACTGCTGAGACTTTATATCCCTTTACAAGTGAAGTATATTGGTATAAACTTCATCTCAGAACCTGCTCGTTATTAAACTTAATTTCAGAACCCATTTATTTTTTCACTGTCAACATATGTGAAGTATTGACATAACGTCTGATGCAATGAGTGAAAGGCCAGAGTTTCAGCATGTCGACAAGTCTATATGAGGCAAAACACAAGTGAAAGCAGGATAGGCTTTACAAGCTTGATAAGGAGATAAGATGAGATAACAGTCTAAAAATATGATTATCTGGAGTTCAGGCTAATTAAAGTGACATCATAGCATTTATATGATCCCCTGGAATCCACCAGCAATTTCCAGAAACAAGATAAGGTAACCCCAAGAGTCACCTGTTTGATAGGGAAATTAGTCTCATAAAAAAATAAACGAGGGGATAAATATATAAATCCAGTGGCAAATTCATCTGTTTAAAGGTCTTTTTTCTCTCCTCTGTGTGCGCTGTGTATCATATTCTTACACCAGACCTTTCCCCAGAATTTTCTGTGTGGCAACTGATTACAAGTAGCAGAACCCAATATGCGTCATCTTTAACAGTATCACCAATGAATCTTCTCATAATACAGTTTGACAGATGATTCGAACGTCAGGTAATAATAATCTTTTCCAGAAGATAATTGAATATAAAGTTTGATGCCACTCTAGTTTTATGTCCTTAACAACCAGCAGCTGGTCAGCTTATCTTTGTACAAACCCTCAGGGCAAATATCCAGCCTTGATCAGTCATTTGATACTTAATCCACCTTAAATGCATTTTTAAAAAATAAATTTTTTTGTGTAAAATATTTTATGTGACATGGTTTATCAGCATGATCTCTTTTAATCATTCAGATTAGACAGAAATTATCAGTATTGTTTTATACTTTCCTTACAAAAGTGAACTCTCTGAACACAGTCACATAAACATTATTTTTTATCTTGGTGCATTAAACCTTTAGACCCATTTAGCTAATTGCTGCACTGTCACCATACCATCAGTTCCTCACACCCATGTATATGGCTTTTACTACTGACTTCAAGTAACCGAAAGCATGACTCAAAAAATCCCCAAAGTGATTTACAAATGAACAACAATGAATCCACAGTACAAGAACAGGCCGACCTATCAGTAATTTAGAACTGAGCGTAACATTACATTCCTCTGAAGCTTACTGTCATAACAGAAAGTCATGTCATGTTCATTTGTAGTTCAGAGGAATATGAGAAGATAACAAACAAGTTCTGAAGTGCATATAAATGGAATGCAATTAACATATTTGATAGTCGGCCAATCCAAGCTTATTCCAGGTAAGAGGAAAAAGGCTTGGCAAATTTAACATCTTGCTTTTGGGTTTACCTTCCTTGTCTTTTAAAACACATTTCATAAATAATAAACATAATCATTCTTTCTAAGGATTCGCTTTGTAATACGGTAACCAAAATCATCATGAGGAAATATTTTGTATGAATCAGTTTTTTTGTAACCAGCCATATCCTGTTTGTGAAGAAGGTACCCTGTGGGTACTATGAAGCTTTCCTGTGCTTCAGGCAAATGACTGCCTCCATTTCTTGCTTTTCAGTTCAGTTCCTTTCCTGCCTCTCCCATGCGCTGAATCATTCTGGTTTTATCACAGATTTTTTGGCAAAGGGATGGATATGAAAGGTGGCAGACCATGACAGTGAATACTTCCGAACAATGCTCAATAAAACCCCGATGACTGTCATGGTAATGACACACTAAATGTCCACAATGTAGACAGAGTGCCTTAAACTTGGAACAATTAATTCAGTGTGATTAAGAAAGAACTTTATGTAGGTCAATGATCTGATTATACTGACTTATTGAGATTTAACAGATCTAAACTTTGCATCAAATTCCCCCCTGGAGGACAGATTTAGCTGATTTTGAGAAAAAGAAGTTTTTGATATGTAGCTCAGAGGCATGGTGCAAAGTAACACTAGATAATGACTTCAATGGAAATTTCCATTGCTATCAGAATCAGAAATCAGAAATTTGTGATTTCTGATTCTGTCCACTGCATGTCCCTGTGTAGATACAATATGTGACTGTTAAATATTCACATCTCTTTTCCTTTGACCTGATGATGAACTCTTCATGGACTAATCGTTTTTTGAGAAGGAGGGAGGGTATTTACACCCTTTTACAGCCATAGTGAAAGAGAGAAAGGGAGGGATAGAGCGAAAAGGGGGTGACACGCCGCAAAAGGCCCCAGGTTGGACGCAGGCTGCTGTGTGTTCCTGCTCCACCGCGTCAACCACTATCTTTCTTTGAGATCTCTTAAATCACTGAAGGATTCTTGTAATGTAACACCAGAAATCACCTAATTAATTGAAAGCATTGGTGCTGTGACAGTTGGTTTACTGTAAATGGCAGCAGCTAATTGAAACATCTCTTACTGAGCTCAGATTTGGCTTTGTTATAATGTATGCTTAGCTGAGCTGAAATTCATAGATATATACATATCTCACGTAACTCACAGATCGTCGTATTTTCTGCACAAAATTTCTTTTAATTACCTTCTATAAAGTGAATCTTTTGCAAAAAATAAATTAAAGATAATATTTATGATTTGTTGCTGGTTCATCATCAACATGCCACTTGCCACCCCCTAACCCAAACATTCAGACAACAGACAAGAGAGGTTAGGTTATCATATCCAGATATAATCAAATGATTTTTTTTAAAGTGATGTTACAGCTCGTGATGATCTAATTCCTGTTGTGGCTGCGGACAGCCCTGTTTTGTTTTTGTTTTTGTTTTTTTAGGCCTCTCCACAGGTGGAGATGTACCTGGAAATGTCCCTGTTTTTAACTGTGACGGGTGAAAAACAGACCAGCTAGAAAGTGCACAGGAACAGGCTTATTGCACTTGGTTTGGCCAAAGGAGGGGGCCTGCTGCTAACTATAGCCAACAGGAGAGTTGTCCAATCAGAGTTTTCTTTTTGACTATCTCTAGGTGGAAAAAAAAAGATCAACTGGCTGGACTTTCAATGTCCAAAGGCTCGCTGAAGCCAAACAAACATCCAAAGGAAACTTCAGAAGGAGAAATTTAATGCAGCTGATTTCACATGACACTATTCACAGCTTACAATGATTTTAGGAAAAACTACTTTTTATCATTTTGATCCATTGATACTTACGGACCAAAGTGATATAAATAATCAAAAAAGGCCAGATATGCATATTACGTAGCTTATTCGACAGAGGATGTGGTGTATAAATAGGGTGGCAAGCAGTTCTCTTTTATCGGAAGAAAACACAGGTATTTTATCTACTTTATTATACCCTCTTCTTCTTCTGGGTCTTAATAACACAATAGTATAAACATGTATGTGGAGGCAGGCAATCTGGCAGAACGAGAGGATTTCCTGTCACCACTGCAGCTTGACTGCACACTTTAAAAGGCCTGAGGTGTTTTTATTCTGGTCAGTGGTGTGTAGGTGTGTAGATCAGAAGAGGAAATACTATAGAATGAGAAGTCATTGCACAGCAGAAAAAAAGCGTGTGGTTAAGAGACAGAGAGACTGAGAAACAGAAAAAAAAGGTAGAGAGAGAAAGGCTGAGAGAAGAATTACTGTAAAGAACGAACCATGCTTACAGTAATTTTGCTATATAATTTGTTGATTGAAACTATGTCTCATTGCCATGGGACTAAAATGATCAAGTTTGAGGTTTCATGTTCATTCAGGTATGCCTGCTGTGCACGATGGATCACGCTGTTCTTGTCTTAAGACGAGCAGAAGAAATGACTGTGGTTTTACGTGTGAAGAGTGGTGTTCTAGATACAGGTGCTAATCACTGCTTGTGACCTCACTTGAAATGTCCGACCATCCGACTCTTCCAGTTACAGAAGCTGAACCCAAATCTAAACTGATGCAACTATTACAAAGTCAAACAAGCCAAACAAAGCCAAACAATGCAATAAAAGTGCATAACCTGGAAGAATTTAAGAAATTGATTATTTGATTCCCTGAAGAAGATGTATTTTCTCACAATGAAAAAAGCATGACGCAAGGCACCAGGTATTTAGAAACAATATTTTTAATATGCTACATTGTGTAAATATAAAAGTATCATCAAAATATTCTCTCACATATAAATTCTGAACATCTTATAACCTGTTTCAAAAAATAAACTACGCATCGAAACATAGTGGATAAAAGAAAGAGAATCTACAAAACAATAAGAAAAGACATTACTGACTCGATTGTTAGCAATATTCAAGAATACTTCCCACCTTCTTATTTAACGTAACACAGAGAGTGTGCTAAGTGACAAAAATATTAACAATGCTGGAAAACTGTGCTGCTATTTTGCTTATGTCTGTTGTCCAGTGTTGAACATGAGGTACTGAAGTCTGGATAAAGATTTGGATGAAGCTCAACTTTACAGATATTCATAGAGTAGCGTTTGCACTGTATTTGAGGAATAGCTGAAACATTTGAATCTGGCAGAAAGCTACAAGCAAAAGGACTATAAGCCATTTTCAGGGGAATTTAAGTACCTATTTCTGAGATGCCAGATAGCCAAAATATTACATGAATAATGCTCAATATGAAGCTTATCTCCTAATGGTAATTCAGTTTAACAATGATCCAAAAAAATGTGCGACTAAAACATGTTCTTTGATTGTAGTTTTGGCAATTTCTTATTAGCACTGTTTCAATCTGGCTGATTTTTCCCTTTTTAATCATCAATAAATAAAACAGCTCAGGAGCAGGAAGAAGATTTGTGCTATCACTGTTCCTTCTCTCTCACATATACTTCCACTCATTGTACACATTCATACGGAAACTCAAACACACTGTCACATAACAAAGTCAAGTGAAGACTGATCCACAAGTTCATGTCATTGTCATTGTTCCTGAGTCCATTTGTGGTTGTCAACATAGAAAAAAACCCCACTAACAGCAAAAACAAACTATGATAAAACTAAATAAATAATAAGTTAAAGCACAAAAAGCAAACACTTCTCTACCTGAGTGAAAAGAGTTTTAAATACTTCACAGTTTAACAATGCCTTCCCCTTTCAAAATTTCTAAACTGAGTTTTGGGAGGAAGTACAATCAGTGAATACCCTCGCCCAGTCTTTGGAATGCTCTTCTTTTGGTGTTGTGCTCAGTTGCTTATAAAAGTACATATTCCCTGTTGTGCCCATCATGGACAGAATAGGAAGTTTTATTTGGCTATATCTGTTTTCTTTGTTGATAACAGGCTGTATGTATGTTTTTATTTTCTCATCTTCCAGTTCCTTTTCATTGTCCCTCCGTCTTCACCGTTAGCCGTTTGTTCAGATGAACAACACTGGCCCTCTCCTGATAGGCTGTTGGAGGGCTGTGATGCGAGGCGGGTACCGCTGGTTGGGCCACGGGTGTTGCTGGTGCGTTAATAGCCGCTGTGAAAGCTTTCAGCAGTATGGTTGCCTCCTGATCCTCCTTCCCTTCGCCCTCCAAGGTACGAGCCAACCAACGCTCGACGGCCTCTTCCACCAGCGGTGCGGATGCCGTTTCCGTTAGTGTGTCGGCCTCGTGGCTCGCGTCAAATCGCTCCACCATCTCTTTCATGTGCATGTTGACAGGAGCCAGGCAGCAGCTATGTTGGTGGATGCGGAGGGAGAAGCGGTGGAAGAAGGCCTGGGCGCAGGGCTGGCAGCGGTAGGGGCGGTCGTGGTTGCTGTGGAGGCGGCGGTGCAGTTTGAGGTGGATGTATTGGGTGAACTTAGTGCTGCACAGCTTGCACTGGTACGGTTTTTCTCCGGAGTGAAGCCGCTGATGTGTTTTCAAGTTGCTGGTGCTACTGAAGCGCTTGTGACACACCTGAAAAATGCGAAATGAGAAATGGTCACCTGACAGATTCTTAACACTTAAGAGGAACAGGTTTGAGATTATTTTGGAAATGCAGTTGAGTGTGATGACTGATTGATGTTATTTATAGCGCAGTATCAGAGTCGACCATGTTATTCCTGTTCTTTGCAGCATTTTCATTCAACAAGAGAAATTAATTGCCTTTCATTGTGTGACTACTTCTGTCCAACAAAGCTCTGACACCCAAGGTGTCACATTATCAAACAAAATATGATACAGACGCTTCATTACATGAAAGGTGGGTTGTTGCGCAATGACAAACAACTTCTGAGTTGCCAGAAAGATATGCGAGTCAGAGGTCTGTGTGTTGTGCAGTTGAAAATATACGTCATCGTCACAGTGAGAAGAAATAGTCTGTAAAGAGATACTAAAACACAGACATGGATAATGATTTTCAACATACCTGACATTCATGCGGTTTCTCCCCTGTATGGACCAGGTGGTGTTTCTGGAGGTGGGCCAGCTGAGTGAAGCTCTTTTTACACAAGTTACACTGGAATGGTCTCTCACCGCTGTGTACTCGGAGATGGACCTACAATAACGCACAGATGCAAAGAAATAAAATTAACTCTAATGTCAAATTGCAAAATATAGGTAGATGTGGCATCTAAAGATGAGGATACTTTAAAATAGATAAGAATCAAAACAGAGGAATTCAGTGTTACCTTGAGATTTGACAGTTGTCCAAAAGTCTTTGAGCAGATGTTACATTCGTACTTGATCTTTCCGTTCTGCTTCTTTAGCGGGTAGGGCAGGGATTTGTGTCCAGGGCCGTTGCGAGGCACTGTGGCGCTTTTGGTTGTAGTCAGGCTCAGGTTCATTGCCTCCTCGCAGTCGGAGGGAAACTGCTCTGGGGACTGATGCTGGCTGTTTGGCTTAGGGGGAGGGGAAAGCTCTGGGGTGGCTGGGGCGCCTCGTGGTGGCGATACATTTGGCGTCAGTTCCTTAAGACCTCCCTGTGGAGACGGAGGGTAGGGGGAGGACACTGGGAGTAGACTGGGTGAGCCGATAGGAGGGTATGGGAGTCCGTCTGTGCCCAAATAGCCGCTGTAAGGGAGGGATCCTCTTGAGGGCAGCATCCCAGGAAAGGGAGGGGAGTAAGACGGGAGGAGGAAGCGAGGATATTGCGGGCCGTAGTGGGGGAAAAGCTGGTAAGGGTGCTGTAGGGGTCTGGACTGGGCGTAAAGAGGGTACGAGGACACCAAACCCTCCTTGTTCCCATAGAGGCCATGGAGATGAAGTGGGACATTTCCAAGTGGGAATGCCGGGTGCTGATTTGGTAGGTACGGGTGATTTAAGCCCGGGGCGGGTTCTCCGTGTTCAAACTGAGGGGAAGGAACAATCCCTCGATTTTCTGCATCCCTGTCACCCCTCTCCTCCTTCTCAACCTTTTTGCTGAAGTCCATGATCTGCTCGTCAGGCGTATCGGGGGGCGTGTCTCTCTCCAACATCTCCACGTCAATCTTTTCCTCTGCCTCTTCGTCCTTCTCTTCTTTCACGTCTCCCTTTGTCTTTTTGTTGAGCCACGTCTGCTGAGGTAGGTGCTTAGGATCCTGGTCTTCTTCAGCTTTCAGGAATTCTGTGAGGAAGAAATTCAAAACATTGCAATAAGTGTATAATGGCATCAAACAAATGTTAATACGGATTTCCATATATCTGGAGAGAAATGTGCCAAATTCAGTGATTAAAATGTCTCACATGAAAATACTGACATCCTCCCACAGAAGGCTCTCCCACTTATGGTAAATGATAGTAGTTTCACTTTTGAGTTGATAAGTCAATGGTATAGTGTAGGTTTCTATTTGTCAATCATAGTAGTGATTTGGGTGTGGGAGAATGGGTTGGTGGTAAGTTGTGTGGGAGTCTTTGTGCTATGTCATCTGTGTGTGCTTTTGTGGCATGATGTGGCAAGTTTTGTTTGGTTGAAACTTTTTCTGAGTATAGCTGTCTTCCCGTACTGACCACAAGAAAATGTGAAACGTCTCTTCCCTATTTCCTTCTCTTTCTCTTGTGAAAAAATCTTTTGCTCAACTAATATTTTTAAGCAAATGCCGTACGTCAGCTCCTGTAAGTGTTCGTGGTTTGACTGACACATAAGGGCATTTAAAGGACCACGCCACTGTTTTTGCACACTTTTGTCAATTTACTGCAAAAGCATACCCGAGAGATTTACATGTCAAAATGCTTTTAGATGTCTTTAATCTTAAAGACAGCCACTATTTTCCTTTTATTCAAAAATTTCCTCTGGGTTTGCGTGCCACTAAGCTTCAACAACCAACACCTAGTTTGCATTCACATTATATCAGAAAATCAAACCTGAAGACAAACATTGAGCATACCTGGACTTTGACATGACATGGATAGTGAATACTTTTGAGATCACTTAAGCTGATTAAACAATGTAATGATATCGCCTTAGTGTTAGTCACTGAGATCCATGTTGATGCATCTGGTGTATCCAGTTGGTGTGACTCATTAGACTTTTCAGCAACTGACAACAATTCAGGACGAAGAGAATATGACTTGCCACTAAACAAAAATGACTCACGGAGGTACTTTGGCCACCCATTAGTGCCTGAAGATTTCACCACCCTGCTTCAACATTTATCACATCTCGTGATACTGAGACTTGTTTGGTCTATGTGTGGTGTGCACACATTCCACATTATCTTACATAAATATTTAGCTCTCTTGGGAAAGCAAGACAGGGAGAAACAGTAACAGACCAACGGTTGGTAAAAGATAACATCAGGTCTTATTCACAGAATAATTACTGTCTTCATTCACTTTGAAATGAAAGAATTTTGCAGATGACATCTCTCATCTCTGGATGCAGACTGTGTTTAGTCATGAGGCAGATCTAAATCTGTCGTTTTATCACTGAAATGTCAGCTGTCTTTCACTCCTTCTCGCTAAGTCATTACCTAACAGGACTAAAGCAATATCACAGGGGGAATCAAGTATACTAAGCATGACGGTTGTTGTCTCTTTGCAAATACTGAACAGCCACAGCGTTGTGCTGCACTTCCAAGAAATGTAACAGTTAAAAACCAATATAGTATGCATACATAAGCTCGGTCCCTTCATGTGCGTCAGTGTTTGTTCGATTTATGTACATATTCCTCCGCATGCAGAAAAAAGCTGCACTCACTCTGTTTGACGTCGTCCTGCTGGCTGCAGAGTCTCTGTGTGAACTCCCGGCTGTACCAGACCAGAAGCTCCTGCTTGGGCTCCACCGGCCGGAGGGTGTAGAAGTAGATGTCTCGGCCGTTCTGGCATGCCACCAGATTCTGCTCGGCCAGAGAGCGGGCTGGGTTGACGTAACGCATCCAGTTGCTCCTGTGGACGTCATAGCCATCAACGAAGTTTTGAAGTTGACCACAACTGTAAATCTGCAAGGAAAAGAAGAAAAAAAAAAAGAAAGAGAAAATAGGATTAAATGGTTAAATTATCCAAAGAAGACACATTTTTGTGTGTAATATAAGGAGCATCAGCTGTGGATTAAATTCACTAAAATATTATTTGACCTTCTCTTGCAATGGACACATTCACTTCTGTTGTTTAAAAAAATGTTCAATTAAAAGATGAGTCAGTATTATTCATGAAAGGCTGATTAAAATATGCATTAAAACCTTAAAATGATTTATAGAAACAAAAGATTTTTCACAAATTTCTATCAATCTGTCTGTCTCTCTGTGTGTATAATATAATAATATATTTATAAGATAAGAAAGAAAAAAGTCAGAATAATCACCTCTGCCATGTACACTTAAATATCCAGTATCGTCTTCAGCTCTAATCTTTAGCTCGTGCGGTCTCTGACTGACAGCTGTGCTCTTTGCGTCTTCACAGTTTGACTATTTGAGGCGTGGGGGGCGTGGCCGGGGCATTACGTCACGCACGCGCCCGCTTTTCCGGTCTTCCTTACGTTTCGGTGCTGTTGTGATCACCGTCACGGCTCACAAGCCTGTGATGGATCACTTCGATTGTAATGATAATAATAATAATTATATATTTAAAAAATAAAATAAAATAAAATAATAATAATATAGAAATGTATGCTTGGGCTCGTGAAACGACAAAATGAAAGAGAAACGTAACCGTTGGGAGGCTGCCAAATGCACCCCCCCCCCTCCCACACGCACGCCCCACTGCCTGTATCCGCACGTCCTCTCTCTGCTCACCTGTGTCATGTGATTGATCAGACAATCACTCACGTCAGACTTTCACTTTTGCGGCAGGAACAACCTTCCGCGCAGGTTTACAGGAAATAAGGCTGGAAGTTTGTTTAAAAAAAGAAAAAGGTAGGGTGGCAACAAAATGCCCTTTTTTTTTGGGTGGGGGAATAGACTCAGGAGAAAAGAAAAAAATTTCCTGAATGACACAAGCAAGCTTTGGATATGTGAGAGAAAAGAAACAAGAGGGGGCAGTTGTGTGAGGATTGTCTGAGATTGTATGTGTGTGTTTTTTTTTTTTATTGAACAATAGGCCTTTCCTTTCTGTGTGTGACACATGTTGCATTTGGCCTGAGTGCCAGTAAGACTCCGATGACTGTGTGAGAGTGAATCTAATGTTACGTGCCACCAGCGTAGACTAACTTCCTCTAAAATTTTCATCAAAATCCCTTTCTATGTGAAAGCATTTTTGTTTTTCCTATTTTACTGACACATGGCATGGAGTATGTACCTCAACAACCATTGTTTTTATTTTATTATTTATGTTTCAGGAGTAACAGAGGAAGAAACGGACCCTGCCTGGGGTTAGTTTCTCAGATTTGAGAACTTTTAAGAGCCAGTCTCATGCTGTTCAGAGTTGGAGATCCAATTGTGTGTATTTATGTAGATATATTCATGTGTATGAATTATTTCCTTTACCCTCCAGAAGTATTTTCTGTTGGCCTGTTTGGGTACGTTGTCTTTGGTGTAGATGTCTCCTTGCAGGGGGCCAAACCGAGTCCCTTGAGGGATGTACTCTTTGCTGAACACACCGGTCACCTGAGAAATAGGGCAATTATATCATTAGGTTTAGGGTCCTAACTCCATCTTTCCTCTTCTTCACGTGGAATATTACATGGTAACCCACTTCATTGAAAACAAAAAGTCATCCACAAGAGCATATGCAGAAGTTCATCTTCCAAGCTCAGCTGAAGCTGAATTATGTGTACCATTTTAAATCTTTACGTATAACACAGTGTGACAGGCTTAGATGGAGGCAACTGATTCGCTGTGGCGACCCCTGAAGGGAAAAGCCGAAAGGAGAAGAAGAAGAAGAAGACGTATAACACAGTGTAGGACTCAACTGTATCTTCCCGGCTGGTTGTTGGCCTGAGCTGAAGTCACGCTGGCTTTGTCATGTTGACCCAGACGGCTCCAGAGTCACGTTAAAACCCACAAGGTGACCCACTTTCTACACTAATAAGTTAAACGAATGAAGAGAATTACACTTTCCCCGACTTACTCCACTGACCTGCTGTCCTCGTAAACATCAGACACACACACACACACACACAGGGAGGTAGCATTACCTGCTGTTTGTCTTGTGACTCTCATGAACACCCAGTTCTTTCATTAATTACTGGTTTTGAAACTGATCAAAGGCCACATGTTTCAAACGCAAGCCACAAAGAGAAGAGACTGGTAACTCTTAGGAAACTTATTTTTTCAAAGCCTTTTCAAAGATCTGGCAGCAAAATGTCCCTTAATGTGTAAATGAGTCAGACCAATAAGTGGATTCCCGGGAATCGGTGATTTAAAGCATCGAAATGGAATTGATGAAAGGAAACATGAAGGGATTTTTTTTTCCCACCCGTGTGAATATGTTGCTTTGGGGCTTAAAGTGATGCATATGGTATTGTGTCATGTGCTGTTATTCTCTGAAGGTTGTTGTGTGGTGTTTTGACCTTTTGAGGTGTTTTTTTTTTTTCGGTGAGCTGACTAAGAAAACAGCAACTGTAAAAAAAAAAAAAAAAAAAGAAAAAAAATCTTTGTGATTTAGCAGAAATGTTGATTTACCGTTCATACTTGGAAGAAAGTGCACAGGCTTGGGGTGAACCCTGCACCCAAGCACATGCGCGCGCAAGCACAAACACACACACACACACAGAGCCTGGCTTTCTTGAGAAGCTTCGTGTTCAGTCCTTGAATAACGCCCCCTGACCCCCACCAAAAATAAACACACACACTCTCTCTTTCTCCCATTCAGGAATTTTAATTCAAACTAAGTACGAAAAGGAATCTCCACGGCATCTTGCATAAACATCAGTCCTTCGAAGACAAAAGCAACAGGACAAACACCTCAAAACTTTCGCGTGCTGTAAAGGGTGGAGTTGGCTTTTTCAGTTGTTGTATACGCTGTTAATTAGTAGGAGAACAACAAGTCAAAGAGGACGACAGGGGTGTGTGTGTGTGTGTGTGTGTGTGTGTGCTGAGCAGCCATCAATGCCAGTGATGTGATGAGCCGGTGTGACAAGGACATTGTGCTTCACTGGCGTTGCGTGACTAACGAATCGCTGCGGCTGCTGGGTCCACTGCTGCTACTTAACCGCTCAGTCCAGCCAGGTTGGGAGGGAGGAGAGGGTGTCGAGGATCGGAAGAAAAGGAGGACGGGCGTCTTTTTTTAAGTGTGCACCCACGCTATCACACTCCTGAACGCCCCCCCCCCCAAACCCCCACACCAATTTGAATCCCTCGTCCTTTTTCTGGATTCTCTGGAAATAGCTTGCGCGTCTGCCAAGTTGAGGCCTGATGCCTGGCTGGCTGCCTGGCATCAGGCCCTGATGGAAGTTAATCATCTGGTTTTAACCTAAATCCACCCTTCTCTTCAACACAAACACACACACCCTCCTCCCCACACCAGTACTGGTACTCGTTGCTAACGCCCCATCTGCCACGTGTCCCATTCACCTGGTGTTGTTTTTTTTTTTTTTGTTTTTTTGTTTTGCCTTTTTTTCCCCAGCACACTTCAAGGTTAAAAAATGACCAACTGGGAATCTTAGCCAAACAGGTACAGGACAAGTGCAGCCAATATGCTGAGCTGCATGACGATATTCTTCCGTGTACAAAGTTCAAGTCAGTTCTCTGTTTTCATTCAGTCTCTGTGTCATGCAGCCGCTCACCTGCGCAAAAAGTCCCTCCTTGCCTTCTCGGCAATTGTGTAAACTTTTACATCTGAGGAGATGCAGACCATCCCACAAAGCCACAGCTGGGAGCAGCTTGTTTCCCAAGCATTAAGGGGAAATGATTTCCCCAGTTTTGGCGACAGTGAGTCAATGAGGAAGGTTCACATGACACATTCTTTAGGAAGGGAAACTACTCAATGGACAGGCTTTAAGCAAAGCTGATTACTGGCAACCATGTGAGTGTGTGTGTTTTCATATTTCACTTTTTTAATTTTGAATCGTTTCAACATGCTGATCTCATATGTACACCCCCAGGTACATGCACTCAATTGCATTTGTTGTCGGGAGTACGAGACAGTCTTCTTAAAATATCACCGTTATTAACCACCGCTGCATGTGAGCACAAGCAAACTACTAAATTTGCTAATTCAAGTTTTGGCTGTGTTTTTTAAAGCGTGTTAGGCATTAAAACAAGGGCTGAAGATTTGCAAGTTGTCAATGTCATTTTATCAACATGGTTTAGTTTGCTTTTCTCACCTTGTAGCATTAAATACTGCAGGGGCAGAAAGACAAGATAAGACAGCAGGCAAAAAGAGAGGAACGGAAGCAGAAAGTGTCACCCGGAGAAAAATAGGAAGGGGACAGCAAAGCTAACCACAGACATCAGCATTCAATGATAAAAAGAAGTGCTTTCTCTCTTCCTTTTAAGGTAATCATTTTACTCTTTGGCTACAGTACAAGGTTCCCCTTAAAACCTTTGCTATTACGCATGATTACAAAGCCTTACAGCTCGAGATATGTCCAGGCATATTGCTGATTTTATTACCCCGGGGAACAACTGACTGACTGTAGAGCAGCATGAGAATATTGTGTAAGCTCTCCCTGAAAGGAAATAAAAGGGAAAGAGCACAGGCAAGATAGAGAGAAAGAGAGAAAGAAAAGAGGAAATCTAAATGCAATTAGATTGTGTGTGGGTTTGTTTATTATGTCCTGACTATATGCTCAACAGAAACTGTACAATGGCTCAAACGTTTGGGTGAAATCATAGAAGTTAAAGTGACCGTAAGACATAAAAAGGGCCTTAACCTCAAGCTGCCAATGGCCTCATGTCCACTACCCAACATTTACACACACACACACACACACACACACACACACACACACACACACACACACACACAGCCTGTGAACCCCACTGCATTTGCAGAGAACTCATTAGTCAGCAGATCTTTTGTTCCAAGCAACCCAATGCAGATGGCCCAACAGAATATTATGTAACAAGAATTATTATTTGGAAGTATAAAGCTTTAATCTCAAAAATCTGACTGTCCCGTGCAGCTATCAGCGACAGCGACTAACTTAAAGTTAAATTTAGAGTTTTGTGGTTTCAGTGATTATGATCAGTAAGGTCATTTGTATTTCATCTATGAAAACATCTGAGGAGTCGAGACGTTCAAATAACTCAGTGGGGAAACAATATGAAGTGGCGGAATTAGTCTTACCTCGTTTTCGGCGCCGTACTTGAAGGTGAGATTCCGGGGGATGGAGGTCATGGCCTTGGGCAGGCTGAAACTGGGGTCCGACACCTGGTCAGGCACAATGTAGGTGCAGTTTAGGGCGAAGTCCACCTCTCTCCACCCGCTCATGTCTCCTGGTGTGTTTTCCAGCTTCATCGTGACGATGCAGAATGTACTGTTGGCGGTAAGACCTTTAGCGTGGCTTCTTTCTGTTTGGTTTCAGCTGCTTTGGTATAAACGTACTTTGGATATGTTGGGATAGGTCCCTTGTCTTAGGTATGTTGGTTGAAGCTCAAGATCTGAAAAAAAGATAGTAGGAGGAGAGAGATTTTAGTGAAAAGAGATCTAATTACACAGAGATTATATCACGATGATTAGGTGCATATGTTAAAGGAATGAAAACAGGAAGATCTTGTCCTATAAAATCTATTAGTCTTAGAAAATATAAGACAAAACAGCTGACACTATAAGATCCAAGTGTTACAGTAGATTGACCTGAAGTTCAACACAAGTAATACCTGTACCATAATTATTGATACCTCTTATGATGTGACTTTAAAAAAATCACCATACTGTTCCTAAGATTTTACTTTGATTTATTAACGCCTCCTGGCAGGCATTCAAATGTACGAGCCACTATTTACATTCATAAAGAATCATAGTTCACCGACACTGCAGCTGGCATACAACCCCACGGTGTAAATTCAGTTTAACCAGCCTATCCTGCTCATTCTCTATAATTTATCCACCTTTTAAACCATCCAAATTTACTCTTGTAGACCAAAAATAAACAATATGACTTACTTTCACACATTCATTCAGCTGTAGGATCCTCATTTCTTTGGCTATGTCATCCCTTAATGGTTTTAATTTTTTCTTCCTTATCTTCTGTCTTCTATCTCCAGTGTTTCTTCAGGGACTCCTCTCACTTAGATCCTTTGGGTATCCGCTCTCACTGCGGCCACTCTTCCACCGTCCCCAGAAACTCATGAGGCCAGATTGCGCCAAGCTTTTTTAGCTTAACGCCCCAGCCAATCACGAGCAGTGGAGGTCACATGACTGAGCCATCTGACACACAACTGTTGGTTTCAGACAACAACATCGGTGACGTTGTACACTTGGCCAGCACAGTGCTGTTGTGGCGAATGCTTACATATACACACACACGCATACGCACATCCACACACACACAAAGAAGATGTTAATGAATGAATAAAAGAAGAGCAGATGGCTGGCCTGATGCCACTGAAAAACATACTCATAGACTTTTGCTTGGTTTGGCACTTAATGAGCAATCTGCTGCCACTGTATCTTCTTGACCTACATCTCACTGTAGAACGTCTTTAACTAAGACCCCCAAGACCCCGTTCGCACACATAAACACACACACACACACATCTCCAAAATAAACACCAGGATCCATTAAAATACACGTGAGCATCATTTTTAAACAATGTTCTGAGTTCAATAAAGTCTGGAGAATGTTTCACAAATCCGATGTATCGCAGTTAAGATATGAAGTGAACTGATAATTTCTTTTTCCTCTCCAGATGCATGCTCTGCGGTAATTGGTGCTATTCAAAGGTACAGATGTAGGGCAGGTCATCCCAGCATGCAGGAAGGAGACTTAGACACCTGTCTGGTGAGTGTCCCATTTACTTTCAGACACACACAGAAGAACAACATGTAGCTCTGGGTCAGCTCACCTGGTGGTCTGCATTAAGATAGACAGGAGAGAGCAGACAAAGTAACATATGGTGTCTTAAAAAAAGAGAATGTGACTCTTCTAGATGTTGACATGAGACCACTTGGAAAAATATTATAATGCATAAAATAAACTATATTTACATCTATCATATTCAAAATAAAGATCTTTTTTGGGCACATGACAAAATGCATTGAAGTTTTCTGATGTCACATCTTACAGCTCACAACTGAACATTTTTTTTATTGAATGGTAAATTTATCAATGGTGATTTGATGGTCAAATTTCTCTACTGTATTTTTATTACTGGAATTTACAGGATGGTTCTTTACCCACATTTACCGAATGTTACACAACTTTTCGGGTAAATGTTGCAAAAGCTGAAATTATGAGGGCAACCCTGGACTCAAATACTAAATTCCTAGTTCCTAAAAAGAGGTTTTTTCCCCTGTATGATCCATTCCTGTCATATTATATTGAACATATATCATAAGAGCCTGCAAAAAACATTTAACATCCAATTACAGAATGACGTGATATCACGCGTTAAAGATGTAACTATAAAAATAGGTGATAACTATATTTGAGTCTGTCTTTCACCTCCCCGCCCCCCTCCTCTTTCTTTCTTTCTTGACTTGCCATATGGCAAGATTGCTATTCCAAGACTGGAGCTTTACTGTGTAGTGTGGCGTGGGGGTAATGGGGCTGGTAGAGGGAGTCTGTGTGTTTGTGTGTGTGGTGGAAGGAAGAGGGAGGGTAAATTGGGATTTGGGCTCTTTCACTGGCCCTCGCCTGACTGAGCTAATTTCTCTAATTTGCAGACAGTCTGGATTCAGGCTCAAGCCTCAAAGGCTAAAGACCCGTCACTCCAGGATAGCAGGTTAGGCGACTCATCTCACTCCCGGACACACATCACAACCAGGACTTTAGAGGGAGGGAAACTTCACTCATGCGGCAAGGGGGAACTGAGCCTTAGCAGGGAGGGGATGAAGGGAGGGCACCAGACAAGGCGAAAAGGATAAGTGGAGGAAAGAACTGGGATCAGCTATATTGAAGCTGTCTGTGACGTAGAAAATGAGACAATGTTCTGACCTGCGACATGCTGATAAGTACCAGGTGCATGTTACGTGGGTATCTTGGTGTAAATGCCTAGCAGCCTAATTCTGCACTGCAAGTATAGTCAGTAATAGTGCATAGAAAGCTGCCACCTGCTCCACCAAACGTTGATTTTACAAGCGAGTTGCATTGTGTCATTTACTGATTCACACCATCAGCTAAAAAAAAAAAAAAAAAAAAAAAGACCCCTCCAGTGCCCTCAACATTCGACCAACAACCACAAAACACGGTTGATTGCAGTACAATGAACCCGAATATGCTCATAAACATGATAAACCAAGTGAAAGTGCTCATCAGAAGCAAAGTACAACAAAGGAGTAAAGGTTAGTTTAGGATGCAGTTCAACTGTTCCGCCAAGCTACAAGAAAACAAATAGGGCAATTAGGAGAATCAAGTATTTAATCCTATTGTTTATCCATCAATAACTACTGATTCCACCATTACACATTTGCCCCAAACAATAGGCAGTAAATGATTAACTAATTTTTACTGAATCCTTAATTTGATGTGGTTTTGAACACATTATAGGACAAAGATTAAAAAACAAAAAAACTTAAAGCCCTTTTTTTTAATATCAATTTCAGAGTTTTGGTTGTTCCTGTTAATCACTACATAAGGAAGAGAAATTAATTGAATTGCTTTGTCACATATATTTAGACTTTTCAGTCTCGGTCTAAATGTATTTTATTATATTATATATCATTATATTAAAAAATGTAAAAAATATACCTGGTGTCTTTTTACCAGCCCTTTGTGAAACTGGGCGGATAAATAGTATAGAAAGTATCAGCCAGGGCAGATGTTACTATTCTGTGAAAAAAGAAAATTAATATTTCTTGTAGGGACTTTGTGAATGAAATCATAACCTTTTAGAGTTCTCATGGGAAATTAATGCCCCACCAAAAGAAAGAAAAAAACAAAAAAACAAAACGTTGTTCCTTTTTTTATTTGTGATCACTAACAAAAGAAGCCCATCCCAAATGACTAAACACCGACCTTTGGAACTGATTTAGCTCATTGACATTGAATATTTCCATTCCCATCTTGAAGATTCCCAAAACAAATACACGCCTGGAAAATGCTGACTATTTTTAGGGAATTTCAACATTGCCTCATGTGCCCCTCTGGCACACGAGGTAAAGTGTGTGAGTAGGTCTGGCATAACAATATGCCTTTAGCAATGGAAGAAATGAACCCGTCCTTTTTTGTCAGAGGGAGCGATATGTTCCCACAGGAATCCAGAGGCATTAAAAACTTGTGAAGTCTGGGAAAGTTCCAGTAACTGTTACTCAACTGGTCTCAGTCCTATACATTAATGTATAAGAATAGCTGTAGGGCAGTTAGAGATACAAAGCCAAGCTCAGTTTCAGGTTGGATTGCATTATCAGATTTCCCTTATATGACTAATCAGCGAAGGCAGCCAGTGGAGTGTTTGCTTTTAGTGACGAATGTTAAATATAGCTACAACTTCCATTAAAAAGAAGCATACACCAGTGATACTTAGGCTGTACTTTGACACAATGGCGCCAATATCCAGGTCAATGCTAACAAAACTATGTTAACATTACTATATATGGTAACTAGGGGCAGCACGGCGGCATAGTGGTTAGCGCTGTTGCCCCACAATAAGAAGGTTGTGGGTTTGTGGGTACTCCGGTTTCCTCCCACCGTCCAAAGACATCATGTTTGGGTTCACTCTAAATTGTCTGTAGGTCTGAGTGTGAGTGGTTGTTGGTCTCCGTCTCTGAGTGTTGGCCCTGTGATGGACTGGTGACCTGTCCAGGGTGACCCCGCCCTCACCCAGTGTGAGCAGAGATTGGCTCCAACGCCCCCGCAACCTGGAAACGGATAAACAGTTGAAGATGAAGATGATACTTGGTAACTAGGTATAATAACAGCTATCAGATATACACAATAATTATGGATACGCTTCGCCTGTTAGCGTGTTAATATTAGACTATTAGCTCTAAACAAAGCACAGATGACGGAAAGTTTATTAGTTTTGCTCAGATTATTGGATACATTGGAGGAAATCACTAAAGGTATGACAATCAGACAAAAGGTGAACACAATGTTCAAATGAATCCAGGGTAATGCCTCGAGCGATGCCTCATTTTTTTTATATTAACACGCCAACAGGCTCAGCTTATCTTATTAATCGTGTGCTGCTCTTTTGGCCTTTCGCCGCACCCTTCACCTCCATGACGAGGTGAACGTCAACAATTCATCTTGAGGTTGTTAGACAAATCAAAGGTCATTAACAGTTTATGTAAAGGACAATTAAAATGATTGATCATTACTATTTAGGCCAAGCTTTATTTCCATAGTAAACATTTGTGTTCCCTCAGCCCTGTTACGCTTCTTTTGATTTGAAATAAATCTGAAAGGCAACTTCATAAAGCCATTTCCTGATCAAGATACATTGGTGAGAATGCTTTAAATTATTAATACAGCTCAGAAAACGGTTGTGATGGTTGGATTTTCATCAAATCCATCCATCCCATATTTACTGAAAAAATAAAATAGCAATGGTTTTTCATTTGGATTTATCATAAATAAAAAACAAAATTTTAAATATATATCTATATAAATCCACCTCCTGTCATTTATCTTTCTGTTCCAACAATATACAGAGAGAATTGGATTTTTTTGGTCACACTTAGAAATGGTGATTAATCATGATTAATCCACAGCTGCCCTGTGATTAATCACGGGACCAAATTTAATGGTTTGACAGCCCTAATATAATATAATTTAATATAATATAATATAATATAATAAATATAACTACAACATGCAACACAAATGAGATTTAGAGGACAGAAATCTAATTTCTACTCTTCATAAGTGCCTGCAGAGAAAAGTGAAAAGTCATTGTTGATCATCCTACGTACTTTCAATTTTACTCCCAGTGATTCACACATCACACAGCAGGACATCTCCTTTGTGGATAAACAAAACAACAGAGGGGACTTTTAGGTGGTTTTAATGCCTTTCCCCGATATTATATTCTAATATATCTGTGACAAAACAGATTTCAGGAAGTTCCTACAAAGTGTTGTTTTTTGTGGTCTCATACGTGGAAATGAGCCACAATAACACCGAAAGAAAAGAAGGTATCGCCAAAGCGCCACATTCGGATACTGTAACAATAACATGTTGTCAGGTCCAGGTAATTGTTTTTGTTTCACTGAGAATGAAAGTGGAAACAATAGAGTCATGGAAGAAATGTGACAGCTCACTTTGTTTCCAACTGGTTGATCATACTTCAGAAAGTGCACTGGGGACACGGGCCCCACCTCAAAGTGATAAGAAAGGCAAACACAATAATTACAGACTTAGTTTCTACATGCCAGGATTCCTTATGACTCTATGAGCGCTCCCCCTCCCTCGATTTTTTTTTTCCACCACTGCTGTGGTAAACAGCTGAGGCCTTCAGAGAGAAAAAGAGGATTATTTATCTGATAACGCACTGTTACTGTGGCACTACAGTCATCCCTGGCTACAACTACACCCACTCCGCCAAGATGTAGATTACCTACTACAGAAAGTAACCAGAACGCCATCACTTTTTTCGGTGGCTTGTTGTTTACACGGCCAGGCCGGGCTTTATTTTCCATCAGATCCCTTTAACCAGTAGGATTATCCCTACTAGCTGATCCTTAAATATGTAAGATTACGTTATTATTGCATTTCATCACTGACATGCGTTGGCAGTTGTTTTCCTGGAAGCATCTTTGTTTTGTGAGGCCTACTTACTTAATGGGCAAAGATCTTTCGGAGTTTGGAAATCCCTTTGTTGTCAGAGTGTATGTGTGGGAAATCCGAATCGCCTTTTATGATTTTTCTCTGCTGGCTATTGTTTTTACAAGTGACTGGTCATCACTTCGCTTTGGACCCCACTGTGCCACAGGGTGATTGGTTGTTTGTATGCCAACATATAGATGAGACGCATTTCCTTTTATCTAATCCGAAAAATGCAGAATGATAATGTGCAGAATTACAGTTCGTACTGTACACTTTATCCACGGTGACTTTGCCAACATTATTCATTGTCCAAATAACAGTAAACTCGTCTGACCTGTTAAGTTGCCTGTTTGGAGAAAATTCACTGGAAGAAGCTTTTGTGTGGGGTCAGATGAATAATTCCAGAGAAATGCCATTACAGAGTTTATCGGAGCAATCATATTTTACAGAGAGTAAATAAAAGTCTTATATGTGATGTAGGCCTATAGGTCTAAGTAGTCAACATATATAGTCCAGGTGTGATTTAAAGCACATGGACAGAATTTTAATCTTGATGTTTAATCTTTGTCAGTGTTTTAAAGTAGACAACTGCGGTGGCTTGAGATGTGTTGTCAACTACTTTTAAACCCTAAAAGATTAAATCAAAACAACTTAAATCCTATTCCTCTCCATCTGTTTTAAGATTGGCGTAATGTGTAGGGAATTGTTTCGCTTCTTATAGATTCCACCTCCTCCTCTTTTGTGTTGTCTGTGTTGTGTTTTTTTTTTTTTCCCGGTCATTGTTAAATTCCACAGAAAAGCATACTCTGAAAACATGGCATAACGCCAGCTGAAAATGGGCGAGCACTCGAGTGTGCTTGTGAAATTTTCTCTTTATAGATACAATCAAAACTGTCCGAAGATGAAAGGAGGAAGGAGTGCAGTCTTCATTTCAGTAAGGGTTATAGTTACAAAGATAAAAATGCATTCATGTGGGGGGAAAAAAAACCTCCAGCAAAACATAAACACAATCTGCAATTATTATTGTTTTTTTAGGTATGAAGCGAGTGGAAATAAAAGGCACAAAGACTTTATCTTTCAGATTTATCAAACTAACAATACTGACACTGCAGTTCCCTTTTTTTTTTTACATTTCTAATCATAAAGGTACAAGTGTAAAATGTGCTTTCATCACCCTGGTTATTGTGAGGTGATAACCATTTCATCATCCAGTTTCAAACACACTGTGCTGCGATATGAGTTGCAAGTCTTCATTGCATGTATTGGTTGTGCCTTTTTCTTTCTGCTGTTTTTGCAGAGCACTTCATTAATGAGTCAAAGCAGCAATGAAAACTGACACTGGAAAACAATAATACATTTACTGTAACCATGTATGACACGCTGTTTTTACAGTCATTAACTCGGTATAGATTTAAATGTTATGACTTTAAATGATCCCAGAAGTATGATTTCTATTTTTTTTTTTTTTTTTTAGCTTTTTGTGTGTCTGCTCATTCCACAAAGTTAACATGAAGAGAGAACTCACACTTTCTCATCAGCAGAAGCAGACTTTCTCAGAGACTAACTGTGATGGACCAAAATAACCCTTGACATTTTCACACCTCTTGAAGTGAGTTGCATGCCATTACAGAAGAGGAAGGAGGAAGACGGACAACCCAGAAGCCTCAACAAACAACATCCTTATCTGCAACATCAACATCATTGTTTACCATGCATGCAGTAGTTATGAACCATGTAGCAGCTGTACACACACTTGTAGTTTACCTTGAGGGCAAAGTATCCATGGTGCTTTCAAATGGTTTGCATTAATCACCTACATTCCACCAATGTTGACTAATACAAAACAAATATACTAGATTTTGCACCTTTGCAGGCTTCTCTGTAAACTCATTTTTATCTGACACCAATGATGCATCGAGCCAAACACATAGCTCATGCTCATATTAATGTAACACTTATTGCATACCCATGATTGTGAACCACAGACATATGCATCTTTTTTTTTTTCCTTGTCCTGAGAAACGACACGGATCTTTCTCTCACCCGCAACACTTGTTCTGTGGTACTTGCTCTGTTGCACAGTCTGTTCTTTGTTTTTAAACCACCACCCCCACCCCCTCTTAAAAAAGCCTTTTAGCTCCCACTTTCTACATCTTCAGAGATACATTGGTGGTTAAAAAAACGGCTATATCTGGGGATAAATGTGAGATATATCTCTGAGCTGATGCTATGATTCTCTCACTTTAGACATGTGAATGTTCACACTTGTTTAGTTGTGGCAAAATAGAAACGCATGGATGTTGCTGCACCATTTGCAACAGTTTTCTCTCTCTGAAAATAGATTCATATACTATATTTCATTTATACATTTTCTCTTGCTGTACCCCTCAAAAAGTACTACAACAGAAGTATTAAGTTATGAAATGCTTGACTTGTTGGGCATGTTTGTGGACACCAGGACAGTTCACATGACGGTAACCTGTACTGAATATGTTCTGATCCGTTACACTTACTGTAGCAGAATGAGAAATAGTAACTTGCCCAGCCAGTGAGAAATTGAGTCATTTGCTAGATGGCAAAACTGGACATTCTTGAAAACAACACATGACATGAACTTGATGTACCAAATACTGTCACCAGCGTTACTCATTGCTCTTTCAGTGTGAAACAGAAGCAGAAAGACAAGTGTACTAAATTTCAGTACACTCGAACACAGCTGAAGAATTTAAGTATTATAAACTGGATAAATATTATCATTACAAGCTGGGAGTGACTGACATGTTAATATACATGACAATGTGAGATTATTATGCATTTGCATTTGAGTGAAACAAATGTTTCAAAACGAATAGAGGAGAAGAATTGGCTTGATTTGGACATGAGAGGAAAGTAAAGAAGAAGTACCTTAAAAACATCAGCAGAGATGGTGGTCAACCAATCCTTGTTACGTAACACTCTGAACAACAACAAAAAACAGCCTACAAATGCCAGCAGATGTCAGTTTATTAGCTCCTGTGTGGCAGCTAATTTACAGTTTATAATGCATCCATAATATTTTCTTACCATTCAATTATCAGAGGGGTGTTTATCTCAATCCCCTACTTCCTCAACTAATGAGAGTCTACCAGCCTAAAACCATAATCATTACAAAATCTAGTCATCTCCTGCAACGTGTGCAATTAATAACTTTTCAGTCCAGATAAATGGAGCGAGACTAGGAGGGGGAAGGGGTTATAGAAGATAGGAGAGTAGAAGATGGTGTGATGGGGAAAATTGGGATAAGAATCTAGTGATATGAGTGCAACATGGTGTGCACGCTTTTGGCTTGTGGTAAACAGGTGGGCCCTCATGCTACGGCCCCTCCCCAATCTTGCAGACCTGCAGCTAAAGAGAAAGACTTTAGCCAAGATCTGTCTGGCAGACAGGGAAGGGGATTTCAGCACCAAATCCTGCGGATCAATAAAAATGTCTGCTAATTAGGCTGGCCAGGAAAAGCAAAGGGAGGGGGGGGGGGGCTGAAGGATGAGAGTGAGACAGAGAGAGAAGATAGAAAAGAAAAAACACAGCAGCTGCTGATTCAGAAGTCTAGACAGGGAGGGAAAATCCCCAGACAGGTGTGCCGAATGTAGAAATCAGGTGAAACAGGTAACATCGCTCCTTGCTCTCTGGGTTAAGCCTATGTAGCTGTGCCATAAATCAGTCCCTCCTCCTACCACTCTCTTTCCTGCAACCTCTCACACTGCAGTGATCAGTTTCTCTGACCCCAATACTTCCTCCTCCTCTGCACCTTTTCTCTGCCCTCCTCCTTCTCCCTACCCTTCCTCCTCCTCCTCCTCCCCTGCTCTGGACATCACTACTTTGACCCAAATCTCTTCATTTAATCTTCTTCTTGTACTCGTCTTTTGGATAACAATCAACCGCCTAATTGTCTTAATCTCACTAGTCTTTTATTGTCCCCCAGGGCGTCATGCGTACCGCAGAACAAAAACATGAACCACAGATCAATATTTGGCATCAGGCCACAACTGCATCATGGTCTTCATTGATTAAAGTTGGCCGGCAGCGCTTATGGGTTTAACTGAAATAAAAAGAGATTGGGGTATATCAAATTTAGATGGCATATCAACATTTTCTGAAGTGTCTAAAGTGAAAGAAATGAAGACTGAGAAATAATAATAAAAAAAAGAAACGTAATTCAGAATTCAAACTATTGCGTTGTCATTCACTTTTTAGTTAATAGAGAGAACAAGTCAATGAAAAGATGGACGGCAGGGCCATTTGGAATGAGAGATAGTTTGTGCGCCTATGGATTAAATCCAACTTGAAAGCAGCAGCAGCATAAGCAGTCAATTGTAAACAACTTCTTCAAATCTGCCCCAATCTCTAACGCTGTCAATTTCTAAAATGAGAAGCTTATGGAATAGCACTCTCAGTTATATTACAATACGGCTTCGGGGGCCCTGAACCAACGATAATAGCTTTGGAGCAGCAGTAAACCCAGGATCAAGCTAAAGTTAGGAGATGATTTGTGTATGATTTTGAAATGACAACCAGGACGATAATCAAAATATTCAGAACAATAACAGATTATCTGTTTCCGTGGCTGCCCTCTGGACCATCTGTTGAGGAGTGCAGCCTTCGGAGTAAATAATGTCGTTCACTTTTCTGTACGTGTTTATGTGTGTTACATTTTTACATCAGCTTTTCTTCTGCCCATTATATTCTCTTATCATTCCCAGACAGATTTTTAGCTTTTATATTATGCTATTAGTGTTTCTTTTTTAATTTGTATAATTATTTAATTTTAATTTGCCCACATTTATTCACACATGTCAACCCCTCCCCCACCACCCTTTTCATTCTCAACCTCTCTCTCTCTCTCTCTCTCTCTCTCTCTCTCTCTCAGTGGGTGAGTCTGGAGCTTTTCATGGGAGTCAGATGACACTGTCTGACTCTGCTCCGCTGTAATCTGACATGGCTAATCTAATCTCTCTGTTTTTGCAGATTGGTAAACTACCTGGCTCTCTGCAGCCAATTAGGGCCAATATGCCAAGCACGCCATTGCAGGCCAGGCTGAAGCCTGCCTCCCTAAGAGGCCTAGCCAACCTAGTTAGCCTGCCGCACGGCTCATTGGTGGCTCAGGCTGTCTGGGGCCCCAAATACCTGCCGTAACAGCCCATCTGCCTTTGGTTTGGCCTGGTCCACTTTCATCCCCACCAGTCCCAAAGATTAGGGATCCCCTGCAGGCTTTACTGCCAATTAAAGCACTTGTTGCCATACAGTTGTTAGGTAATCGCCATAGCTGTGATTCATTGTGGGGTTAAGTTGGCTACTTAAGCACCAAATGTCTCTTTATTTATTTATTATTCCCTCTTTATAATATGAAATTTTTTAATATGCAGAATTATTAGATGTAGCAGAGAACTCAGATTAGAGGAATAAGGTTTACACTAACAGGTTTTGAGGTGTTTTAGAAAATTAGGTGTGACCATACAGAATATATTGGCCCTGCGATGGACTGGCGACCCGTCCAGAGTGTACCCTGCCCTCGCCCCAGTCTGAGCTGTGATTGGCTCCAGCACCCCACGCCCTCCGGAAACGGATAAGCGGTAGAGGATGAATGAATGAATGATACAGCATATATTGTCAGCATTGAAACACCATTATTAGACGGTCATTTATCTTCCTTACTTCCTTATTTTTATCTCTAAAACTGAAGAACGTCGTCTTTCTTCTTAATGAAGTATGCATAACAAAATTTAAGAGTTGCTTGCATTGTCTTACTTTTAATAGAAATATAATTTATGATCGAAAATCAAATTATTGTATGTAGTGTCTGTGAAATCACTTTGTACACGGAGGTAAATACACTGAAACAAGGTCAGAGGCTTTCCTACAGCTTATTTTCTCATCAAGCCACAGTCTCACTTAATCACCTTAGCTAAATTAGTTTGAAATTAGCCCTCTTTATAGCTCCTTCTCCATATTTCCCCTCCTCTCCTCCCTCCTTCCTCCCCAGTCATTTTAACAGCTTTTTGGATTAGACAGATTACACGTCTGAAACTCTGTTTTTGTTGTTTCTCTCTCTCTCTGTATCAGCCCCTCTGCTTCCTTTTTTTTTTTTTTTGAAGTGTGTGTGTGTGTGTGGGGGGGGGGTCTTAATCCAAGAGGTGCTATGCCTCAACATGTTATTTTAGACCCGTTACAGCTGAATTCATAACACAACAGGTTGATCCAGTCAAAGTGATGGAACAGCACCTGGTCTTATAGAAGAAAAGTGAGAAACAAATAAGTAAACACAGAACCTTTCAATGAAACAAGGATTTATACTAAGTATTTAAAATAGTTGTATTTGTTAGAAACGGAAATTCCTTCATTTATGGACATCCCAGTCTGGGGCGTTAAATTCTAGATGTTTCCTGACTCAGGTGTGTCCATATGCTCATGGTTTCAGTATTGTTTTGTGTGTTTGCATGTCAGACTGTCAATTACACAGCGGACGTGCCAGCAGGTGCATGACTTTTATTTTCTCGTCACATTAGTCATTAGTTTTCAGTTTACTGTAAGACATGCAACCTCTTATCCCCCCCCCCAAAAAAAAGTAATCGGAGAAGACTAAAAGAGAAAACAGAGATGCTTTTTTAGCTTTTTAGTGGAAAACTACCGCTCTGGCAAAGGAAACATAATGTTCATGAGTAGACTAGATCCAGTAAATTACATTAATGCTTAAAGTCAGAGGCATGTGATGCCACACAGCTGTTGGGGCTGATGGTATGAAATCATGCTGTTCCCAGCAAACTGAGCAGCACAGCTAATGATTCAGTGCATGTACGCCGTCCACACGGGCCTGTAGTCATCAACAATTTCAGAGTTTCCTCTCTTTTTTTTTTTGTAATTCAAGTTTTTATTTCTCTCCTCTCTTTAGTTTCACACAAACGAATTCCACTTTGTCATTTTTAAATATATTTGGGGGTGGATTTGAATCTCACCTGCATCACACAAAGTCACATTTGACTTTCCTCTGCAAGATGTGTTGCCTGTTTTTTTGTTTTTTTTAATGAATGTAATGTTTTTTTGAGAGCAAGCCCAGACTGTTTGTGTGTGTGTGTGTGTGTGTGTGTGTGTGTGAGTGTGTGTGTGGGTGTGTCTTTATTTGTGTGTGTGTGTGTGTGTGTGTTTGGAGAGGTTTGGTTTCACTTTCACTTCAGGGCTCATGATTCACTGTCGGCGCAGCGTCCGGGCAAAAGAAACATAAAGCGACAAAAAACAAAAAGTGCTGAGAGAGAAAATCGTAACAGAGGAAGACTTTAGGAAACTCCAGCATGGCCTTTAAGTACCCGGCTGCTCGAAGAGATGAGGATAAGGTCAGTGTCCAAGTCCTGAAAAAGAAAAACTTTAAAGACGAGACCAGGAAGAGAAAGGCGAGCTACGGGTCGGGGGGTTGTGCTAAGAGAGGCTGATAGCGACAGAGAGACGAGAGACGAAAAACAAAAACAAAAACAAAAAACCCCCCCCATAACTTTAAAAGGGTCGGACGAGTGTGAGACACAACACGAAGTTGTTGTTATGCGCTTTCAGTGCGGAGTGACGTCACGGTGAATCAGTTCGTTCGTTTGACTGTTAGCATCGATTGCTAACTCTTAGCATGGATGGCTAACTTGCTGGCCCCCTTACAAAGTAAAGATTACTTACATACCAAAACAATAGTATTAATTCATTCATCGGATTATTTATATTTAATGCTAATTCAATGTATGGATGCACAAGCCAAGGTGTCTTTTTATCATTACAGACACACAACTATCTCTTTATGATTAAGACATAATAATATTATGTTTTTTTCTTCTTTAGCATCAGTTAAGGATAATTTCATATGATTATTATCCTTTGTATTCCATCCTCTTACTATAATCGCTGTTATTCATATAATCATTTACAACCTCTTTGGCAATAAATCTGATTCTGATGCCAACTCCATCATTTTATGTATTTGTTTTGACATGTAGCATGTCCACACACCTAGGATATATCATCATGACTAAGACAATTACTTAGAAAATATCCATAACTGCCAGGAAGTAGTCATTGTACATTAGGCCTGTATCCCTATAAATGGTATGTACTGGACTGGCCCCTTTCACCATGGTACTAAATTGTTTTGTTCTTGTAACTGACCCATCAGCATCAGTGTCATATTGTCACTGTATATTTTGCGTGAATTGCTGATGTGGCAGTTGTGGACACGACAAAATTGTGTTACACAGCAATGTGAATCGGATAAGGAGGAAGACGTGAAGTTCACCTTCACTGAGACTGAAAGAAAGACATTGCGAACAGTGTGGTGCAGGTATCAAGTCACAAACGAATTAATACTCAAAGCTTTTTATAGCTGCATAGTACATTGTTAAACATGCTTATGATAAAATAAAGTATCTGCGTGGCTTTTCTGTTTAATTTAAAAATATAGAAAGAGTGCTGCTTCTTAGATTTTTCCGAATATTTCATTTTAGAAAAAGATACATTAGGGTATTAATCACCACACCAGTGCAATAACAAACCTGAGAAAACTTAGACGCATGTTTTTATCTTAAGTACCAAATCATGCAACCTGATATCTGAGTGGGCAGATAGTTAGTGCAGCCCTTTGCTGCGCTAACAGAGGTCTGTCACTGAGGTGTGAACTATGTATTTTGGCTCGGCTACATCCAATGTTGTAAGATCCTTATGTGCTTCCAGAGATGTGTAGGCTTGTAATTACATTTGGGATGTTGAAATATATTAATCCTCTGATCTTTAAGACAGCATACATTCATGTGCAGTATGCTGATGTATGTAGGTTGTGGTTTGGGCAAATCCCTGATTTCTTGGGAACTAGCAAGTAGGAGTGTTTGGAGCAGCATGTGTCATGTCTAATGAGATATCTCATGCTACGATGCTTTTTTTTTTTTTTTACCTCAGGGCTTCAATCTTATCAAGGGTAGAGATGTGCTTATCCAACTTATCTATCAATTCCAATTGATCAGCCCTGATATTTGGCAACACTATGTGCAACATAGCTGGCTGCAATTCAATGCTGAAATATAATATTTTCTCAAGTGCCAACAGAAGCATGTTAATATTCAAACTTAATGTCAATCATCTTAGCACCACAGGCACACATTTGTTCGTTAGTAGAAATTCAAGTGGTTTGTCTGGGCATGTACATACTTGTGTTTAAGGAACTCAATGGTGCATTGTGGTTGGATAATTTAAAAGGAACATGTTTGTCCAACCAAATGCTAAATAGGCAGTCATTTATGTATTTACAGTTGACAAAGACAAAGCAGATCCAAGGTAGTTCCACAGAATATCTTTTAAAAAGGAAATGGTTCTGTCAATTCCTGTTTAACTTGTATTTCTTATCAACAGGTAGATGATTACCATGGAACTAAGATTAATGACCCCTATGTGTGGTTGGAAGACCCTGATAGCACGGAAACTATGGTATGCCAAGATCTCCTGCAGAAAACAGAAACAATTTCTCTCATGAGATCACTCTTTCATCCATCCTTACCTTCTGTTTGTCTTTCAGGCCTTTGTTGAGGAGCAAAACAAACTGACTATGCCATATCTGGAGCAGTGTGCCGTCCGGGCTCAGTTTCACCAGCGCCTCACCGAGCTCTATGACTTTCCCAAATACAGCTGCCCTTACAAAAGAGGAAAGAGGTAGGGTCTAAATGCAAAGCGCACAGCAAATTTAAATATTTTGAAATTGACTTAATTAATTTTTTTTTAGGTATTTCTATTTTCACAACAAAGGTCTCCAGAACCAGAATGTGCTGTATGTGCAGGACTCTCTGAATGCCCCTGCCACTGTCTTCTTCGACCCAAATAAACTCTCTCAAGATGGCACTGTGGCACTAAAAAGTGAGCCGTACCTATATGGTGCAAAAATACACATGTACACAGATGAATAGAAAAAGATTTACAGTGCTGATGACTTCCCCCCTTACCTTGGTCCTCATCTCCATCCAGTGGGCCGTCTTTCGGAGGAGTGTGAATATTTTGCATACGGCTTGAGTAGCAGTGGCTCAGACTGGGTGACAGTGCATTTCATGAAGGCTGATGACCTCAGCCCACTGCCTGATGTTCTGGAGAGGGTTAAATTCAGCTGTCTGGCCTGGACTCATGATGCAAAGGGCATCTTCTACAACTGCTACCCCCGGCAGGAGGGAAAAACAGATGGTTAGGAAGAGACACAGACAGTTTAACATCCACACAAAGACTAATAGGAATATATTTTCCTAATCTCAATTTTTTTATATTTCCCTAAAGGCACAGAAACCACCGCCAACATCAATCAGAAACTCTACTATCACGTCATCGGCACCAAACAGGCAGATGACATTCTGGTCGCAGAGTTTCCAGACCATCCAAAGTGGCACAGCTCAGTAACCGTAAGTCTGCAGTCATCTTCAGTTGCTTTTTATTATAGTCAAGACCATTTAAAGCTTCATTACAGTTTAATCTTTCTGCCTATTTTCATTGCTTTATCTTCCCAGATATCAGATGATGGTAGATACGCTGTCCTGTCCATCACCGAAGGCTGTGAGCCCGTCAACCAGCTGTGGTACTGTGACCTTCAGCAGCTCCCCAATGGCATCACAGGTCAGATTTTTTTTACTGACTTTATGTCTTCACATCTTGTTTTGTGCAAACAAAAAAAAAACAAAAAATCTTCAGTTTAAGTGATACAGCAAATGGTTTTCCCAGGAGACTTATTTTTATATATACACACTTGTAACATTTGTAACATTTGAACATTCATATTCATGCTAGCTTTTTTAAACAACGAGCATCAATAGATATTAATTCTCCATATGAATAACACACTATTTGTGCTGTATCAGCAAGAGAGGAGTTGAAACCAATGTCTTTGACTCAGTGGCTACTTCACCAGTGGTAGAGATGTTGAAATTCACTCTGGTCTCTTTTCTGGTGTGAAAAATGCCTTTGTTACACATTGGAGTTTTGAAACTTTCGGTGCAAGAATATTATGAAATAGTTTTTCAGTGTAATGCAGTGAAAAGTAAAATAAATAAATCAATTGTTTTTCATGGTAAATGTTAATGCTGAACATAAGAAAAGAAAAATTATTGCATGTCATTTAAATATTAATACGTATGCTTTTTTCACTTGTCTCTTCCAGGCCTGCTTCCATGGGTGAAACTGATTGACAACTTTGACGCCCAGTACTCTTACGTCACCAATGAGGGAACTGTATTCACCTTTCACTCCAACTTGGACGCTCCTCGATACTGTCTCATCAACATAGATATCCAGAAGCCAGACAGGAAGCACTGGATGACCCTGATACCACAGCATGACAAGGATGTCCTGGGTGAGATTTGGTGGAAATTTCATTAAAAGCATGAACCAAAAGATGAAGTCAGCATTGTGGTTTGAGTATCAGTTCACTTTAGGGAAATGTAATACATCTGTGACTTAATAATACGCAGTTGGTTTATAAGACAGAACTTTGCTCGTGTGAAAACTCCCCCAAGCTGTACAAATGGGCAGTACTCTTTTGCTGAATTTCTGTCCCAGCACCAGTTCAACCACCTGTTTCTGTGGTCAAAGACCTTCGTCAGTAGGGGAACTGTGCTCAAAAAGTGAAATTTAGTCCATAAGCACATTGGTCTTTTGTTTTGTTGCTGTGAGTCATTCAAATGATGGTAATGTCTTTTGAAATTAACAAAATGCACTGAAGTGAATATCTGTTTTGTGCAAGTATCGTGGGAAAAAGCATAAGCACATACATACATGAGTGAAAATATTAAGGCAAAGAAATGACTATTGGCATAGGAAAAAATAAATTTAGTATCCATAAGTAGGATTTAAATAATTTATATCATTCTCATCCATGACTTTTAAAAAGAGTTCTAGTTGTTTATGATACAACGTTTCTGCCAATGGTGCATGGCCAGGGAGTGGCAACATTTTGGTGTTGTTTTTTAGTGTATAAATTAAGAGGGGCTGATTAATCAGTTTACTGTGTGTTGTTATTGTTTTGATGATGGCAACGCTCAAAGGAATGGCTATAAGGAATGGCAGAAATGGCAACTTCTGTGGCCCCATTGCCATCTACTGAGCAACAGTCCTGCTTCCACACCATATTTCACTGACAATATATTAGTTTGCCCCCTCCTGGTCCTGATGAGTAAAGGCTCCCCGTAAAAGGATTCACAGCCTGTAGCTGCATTGACTCTGTGCTGCACATGCACAAAAACATCTAAATTAACCAAAGTAATCAGTGAGGTCACTGATGTAGTCCATAGCAGTTACAGCTGACATCACTGGATCATTAAAATGACAAAAAAATAAATGAACAAATTGGTAGCGCAAACTATAATAATAACAATAACAATAATACATTTTACTTGTGGAGTGCTTACTCAAATACTCAAAAAAAAAAACAATACAAATTTCAAAAAGTAAAAAAAACAACAACAACAACAACAACAACAACAAAAAAAAAACATGCCCTTAAAAACAAACACCCTTCACTATCTTTCTATGCAACTCAAAAATCAGTAAGTCGGACAAAACGGATCCAGTCTCCCACAGATACAGAATTTTCAACAAAACTGCCTACCATCATGTTCGCTTTGCACCATTTCATCTTTATATCCCCCTGCAGGTTTTGTCTCCTGTATGAACCATCACCACCTGCTGGTCAACTTCATCCATGACGTGAAGGACATCCTGCAGGTGTACGAGTTGTCCTCAGGCCGGCTGGTCAGGGAGCTGCTGCTGGACGTTGGCACGGTGGCTGGTGTGAGCTGCAAGAAAAAACACTCCGAATTCTTCTACAAGTTCACCTCTTTCACTACACCAGGTAATTCCTCCAATTAATATGTTGTGTTTAAATGTCTGTTAGTAAAATTGCTACTGGTGAAAAATATAAAGTGTTCTGATTTCTTATGTAGATCCAGCAGTCTAAATCTCAAATATATAAAGAATAGCAGTAAGTCTTGACACCTGAACATGAACTAGTGTATTTTGTGCGATTTTGCTTACCTGATTAAAAACATTTGCTGCCTAATTCTTTCTACTGAAATGACAACCTCTTTTACTGCTCTGCTCTGTAAAGGTTACACTAAATGTCAGAAAATAAAGACCAAATGCTGCACAAAATAACCTATATTGCTGCTACTGGGGGTTCACACATCACACTAATTGTGACCAATCCTGAATAAAATTGTACTTGCATAATTAGTGAAACATGCAATAGCCTCTAAAACCTCATTGGTCTTGCCCAGGTATCATTTACCACTGTGACTTGAGCGAGTCGAACCCAGAGCCCAAAGTGTTCAGGGAGGTGCAGGTAAAAGGCATCAAGCAAGAGGATTATCAAACCACCCAGGTAATGTCCTGTTGTTTGATCTCCTTGGTTTCCTCAGTTAGAGCAGACTACGCATCTCCATGCTCACACTTCCTCATTACTTGGTTTTGTTTTTGTACTGATATCTTCCACTTCATTTGTGTTTATGTTGTGTTACCACATCATCAGTTTGCGTTCTTGACAATGATGCAGAGTTCCCAGAACTGTATTCATTTGGGTTGAGGAAGTGGTGAATGGTCTGTGAGAACAGCCTGTTTTAGACAAGAAAGACAGACAAGCAGAGCTCAGACAAAGTATTCACACATTATCCAGAAGAGGTGTTTGATAAAAAATACGGCATATTTTTCAGGTGTTTTATCCCAGTAAAGATGGAACAAAGATCCCAATGTTCTTAGTTCATGCCAAGGGCCTGGAAAAGGATGGAACTCATCCCGTTTTCCTCTACGGATATGGAGGCTTTGAGCATTCCATACAGCCATACTATAAGTAAGTATAACTCATCCACACAAAATCTGTCAACTTCCTGGAACCAATAACTTTTTTTGAGCCGACCAAGATGACCAGCAATCAATAATAAACTGGCAGCGATGATGACAGTAACTGTCTGTTTTCCTCGAATTAATAAACAGTGTGAGCAATGCAGGCGCCTGTATCAGCTTTGCACATATAGATGCGATATCTATTTTAGTTTATGTGAACCTTCACACAATGAACGTATAAGACGCACATACAGTCAAAAATAAAACTAACCAGTTGGGCTGCATATGACTGCTGAATGCTGAATTATATGTACACAGTAGCCACCTAAAAAGAGCCAGTGAACATATGTGAACATATTTCTTTTAGAATATAACAATCTGTGTTTTTTCCCATGTGTATGTTTGTTTTGCCTCTTTCAGTGTTGCATACCTGCTGTATGTGAGACACCTGGGGGGGATTCTGGCAGTGGCCAACATCAGAGGGGGTGGAGAGTACGGCCTCACGTGGCACAAAGGTTCAGATATAAGATGACGAAACCTAGAAAGATACAAGTTGTGTGCGATTTGATATTTGGTTGACACCCCTAACGCTCTATTGTGTTTTTGCAGCTGGCTCTTTGGCCAACAAGCAGAATTCCTTTGACGACTTCCAGTGCGCAGCAGAGTACCTGATCCGGGAAAAGTACACCACGGCCAGCCGTATCACTATCAATGGAGGCTCTAATGGAGGGCTGCTAGTGGGTAAGTACAGCACCAGCTGTGTGTGTTTGTGAATAGTGTTTTTATTTGGTGGCTAATGAAGTGATAAAGCCAGAGGGTGGAAGGGAGCATGGGCAAGTGAATGCTTTTAAAGGTATACAAACACTATGCATTGTTATACTATTTTTTTTATAGTTTGATGGAGCTGTACCTTTCTTCCTCCCAATTTAACAGTCCAGCTCCCACAGTTTAACCCATGAGGCGACTAAGAGAACACATAACCCCCCCCAAATAAAAGATTACATGAAACTCAAAGCAAAGCACCAGCTGCATTAATCTCAATGTTTTTTATTCTTTATGGGGGATTTTTGTCACAATCGCTAATGTCAACTTCCTCCAACAGCAGTTAGCTGCTTAGCTTCAATTAATTAAGTAATTAAACAGAACATTAAACAGTGATTAGTCACATCGTTTACTAAAGACCAACTGCCATATGGCACTGCACAAACCCAAATAATGTCTTCTTCTGTGGTATGAAAGTGGCTATTTAGGAGTGATTAGTAAAGAGGATGTGTGTGGGTGGGTGTGTTTATGAGCACATTAGATCAGTGACACAATGTTTAAACTTACACACACACAGCTGCATGCGTGAACCAACGTCCAGACCTGTACGGCTGTGCTGTGGCAGAGGTGGGGGTGATGGATATGTTGAAGTTCCACAAGTTCACCATCGGCCACGCCTGGACCACCGACTACGGCTGCGCCGACGACCCTGAGCAGTTCAAGTGGCTCATCAAGTATGAAACACACACACACACACAATCACAACATTTAACTAGAACACAAAGAATACTGCTGCTCTTGTCCTGTCTGGCATCAACTAACGGGATATGCAGTAGAGTAGTTTTTAAATAACCATACAACTCACCTGATGCTCTCTTCACTTACGTGTCATTCACTCGCCATCAGCTCCCTTTTTGTCATTTTATCACATTTTTCCTTCCACCTGGTCTTCCTTTCAGGTACTCTCCTATCCACAATCTGCCTAAGCCAGTTTACTCAGGGACCCCATACCCCGCTGTCCTGCTTCTGACAGCAGACCACGATGACCGCGTGGTGCCTCTGCACACCCTCAAGTACTGCGCCTCCTTGCAGTACAGCGTGGGCAGCAGTCCAGTGCAGCGGCAACCCTTGATGGTCAGGGTGGACACCCGCAGCGGCCATGGTGCAGGAAAACCCACCGCCAAAGCCATTTTGGAGGAGACTGACATCTTTTCCTTTATTGCTGAGACCCTTGGGCTCAGCTGGAAGGAGTGAGGAGAACATCACAGGGAAAGGGACGTAACTACCATGAAGATGTTTTTCAAAGGGATGTTGACATTTTTTTATTTTTATAGAAACTGTAGAAATAAGAACTAATTAGAGGGAACTGATGGTTCAGAAGGGAAGAGTACGCTGGAATGATAAGTGAAAGATGAAAAAAAATAAGGGTTGAAAATAAGAACCAACAGCTACGGTATTACACAAATCTGACACTCATCGTAATGCTGCTTTTGAAACAGCTATTCAGTGTCATTTGTTTTACTAATGAAATGCTCCCAAAGATGACATAAAAAAAAACCAACAACTTGTGGTCACTTCAAAATTGAATTTTAACTGAAAAGTTTCAATAAAACTTGATTTGCACTATGATTTGTGTCAATGTTAATATAGTCTGTAGTATCCTTCATCCAAATTGTGCCTTTCAAAGTCAATCTGTTCTGAAGAGAGGTTGAAGACTTAGACTTAATACATTGATTGATCTTCCTATGAGAAATTAATCAGTGATGGTTTTTATGGAAATAAAAATCCTTTTCAAGCTAAAAAAAAAATCAATGTCAGCTTCTCAATCTTAAAAATGTAGAAGAAGCAGTAAAGTTCTTATTACTTACCTTTCTACTTATTATATTATTGATATGTTAATGAAACGGACACAATGAAATGAAATGAAAATGGTAACCATAGCTGTAGGGTAAATGTAACAAACAATGAGATGTACAGGAGTTGAATTATAAAGTAGAAGTATGAAACATGTATGTCAGACTTTACGAGTTAATCTACTTTTCACATGTACCACCAAGTGGCAGTGTGGCACCGCAGAGCCTCCCCTCTAAGATCAACCCTCTGCCAATACCTCCAGGTCAAAGGCTGGCTGTCAGTGTAGTGTCATTCTGCTCGGCTGTTTCATTGAAGGGGATTGTAGATTTAAAAAAACAAAACAAAACATAAACAGCAGGATGCCACTCTGCTAAATCCTTTACATTGTTTATGAGCTGGCCTAGCCGTCTGGTGCTGGTGGGGGGGGGGGGGGGGGGGGGGGGGGGTCAAATCACTGGTAGATTGAGATGTGTAGGACGCAGATGTAAGAGAGGAAGTGCATCTGTAAAGTTTCAAAGTGGTAGGAGAGAGGGAGATAAGTGCGTACAAATCTTAAGGAGTATGTGCGTAGAATTGGAGCGATGATAGACGGCAGATATATGGAGGGACAGAGAGAGGCAACAAGCGGGGAGAGACTTAAAGTGCACTTATGGAGAGTCTCGGGAGGCAACCAGACAGACGAGTGTTTAAACTGTCAAAAAGAGAGATGGAAACTCTTTGCCAGCCAACCATGGAGAGTGAGATAAGTTGTCCATCCGGTCACTCAGAGTTTAATCTCGGCTCAGTGGGAACTTCTGATTTCGTCAGACTGAACCCCAGGCTTTATCTAAGTACCTCTCAGCAGAGAGATAGGATGGGAAAAGGAGAGCGGGAAGCAGAGGAGGCAGCAGGATGAGGATTTGCAGACAATGAATATTTGCAACAGGGGAAAAGTGGTTGAATGAAACCACGGGAAGACAAAGCCAGTAATAAGCTGGAAATTTGAGGGACAGACAGAGAGCTTTGAGATCATGCAGCAAAAAGGCTGTGATGCATTTCACCCAGGAGTGTCCCAATGGATTGCACAAGCTTGTGCTGCTTCATTTCTTTCCTTCACCCCCTCGTCACATTCTGAGCTCTTTCTTCCTCCGCTCTGTTCGCAAATGGCCTTCAGAGAAAAACAAGCTTTCACCTACAAAACCCTCACTGTCTCAACACCCCCCCACCCCCCCGGGGGACCTGTGAGTTTCACACTCACAGGTCCCCTTCCTGTGTTCCGTTTGTTTACTTTACTCTCCATAATGCAGGGATTAATTTCTGAAAGCCGATTTGAGCTCCGGCACGCTCTGGCAAAGAGCGGTGAGCAGAACTTTTGTACTGGGGGAAGTTTCCCCTTCACACTAGCTTAGAGGTAGACCGCGCTCCCCTTTATACCGCTCACTTTAATCTTCACACACAGCGTAGGGAACGAGGGATGGAGGGAGGACAAGAAGAGTAGAGGGCTCTCTCTTCCTATCACCACAGCTGGGAATCACTAATGTCTCTACAGAGGTGTCGTCTGCTTCCCAAAGTGCCACTGTATCCTTTTACCTCTTTCACTCCCTCAATGGAATTTCTTCTGCTTACATTTCAGGCCTCTTTGTTCTTCAAGTGCAAAATATTTTTTATTTCTTTTAAACAGTATGGTTTTGAAGGAGTAAAGCAAATGTATAAAATATAAAACAGGATGGCAGCTGTAACTTGCATATTAGGGCTTCAGCTAACCATTGTTTTCAGTATTAATACATCTGTGGATTAGCTTTTCAATTCATCATTGAATATTTTGGGCTGTAAAACTTGAAAAAGCAGTAATTCAATTATCACTCACAATTTTGTGTCACTTTAAAGTGTTGTGGCTCATTTAAAGAATCAAAGATATACAATTTGTGATGATGTAAAACCAAGTGAAGTAGCAAATCTTCACTTCAGAAATGCTCCTGCATTTTTGCTTCATAATTGAAACACTTTTAGTCAAAATTGTCTGTCATTAGACAAATTTACATATTAACTGAATGTTTTGACCCGAGGGGATCACATGTAGCATGTTGTAATTTCCTCTAAATTATTCTGACGGTTAAATGGTATGTATAATCAGATGAGATCGTTCAAAGGCCTCGCACGTCTCGAGTGTTGACTTGATTTGGATAAACTGATGGACTTCAGGTATTCCCATTTATAGCTTTGCATTCTGAAGCACAGATTTCATTCAGTCCCATCGTTCTGCCCCAGTCTCATTTGCAGTGAATAAACAGGGCAAATCTGATTTGAAGATTTACGCTCAAACTGTGAGAAGCCTAATAAAACATCAGCTAAGACAGAACCGCCTCGACACTGAGGAGGGTTACTGTGGGATATGATATTTGCATACTAAGACACCAAACTTGAACCAAGAACAATTATATCTCACCACAAGGGAATAGGAGGTAGATAATATCTGATTAGACCTGCGCTTTGCTTCATTTTGCTTGTGTGCAAAGATGATTTATGACCTAGAGCAGGCAGAATTCAGGATTCAGGGGTCAGGGGTCAGGGGTTAGTGCTGTTTGGAGTTCACCCTTCACATTATGTTGCAACATATTTTTCTACAACTCTATTTTTGATTGTATATGTCTGATACAGGTGTCTGCCTAGAGTGTAACTGAGAGCTGAGTATTAATCGAAACACAAAATTAAGCCACTAAAATCTTTTTACTGTTGTTATTTTTCATCACGTTACATTGTGAATGCAAGCTCGAGTCAAACCACTACGAGTCTCTCACAATGATTTATCCAAGTCCAGTGTTACTTCAGCACAAGTTCAGATGCTGCTCAGATGAGCTCCGCTAAGAAGCGTCAGGTGGGAGGTGATGTTTGATTGCGTGGGAGGTTCAGAAAGCAGCAGCCAGCGATGGCTCAGAGATAAAACTCATTAAGTTTCAAACTCCAATCCTCCACTCCAATAAGACTGTAATATAAAAAGTATGGATTGCCGCAGCAACTGTATGAAATAAATAAAAAGATCTGATTCTCAGATGTATGCCTCTGGCCTGGCAACACACTTACAGCACATTTACATACACACACGCACTCCGACCCATGTGAGCAGACACAGCAGGGCAGAACAAGGCGGCCACATTTGCACAAACACACAACTGCCCACAGCAATCCCACACAAAGTTCATTTGCATTTACAATAATTTCCCATATGCTCCGTGCTGGTCTAAAAGGTGGGCGTTTCGTAATAAAGTAGTAAGTAATATAACCTGTGTCCTGGAGAGAGAGGAACTTAATAAGTTAACATGGCAGAGTGGAGAGAGAGTGTGTAAGAGAAAAGCATGAAGCACAGAAAAAGGCCAGGAGAGGTAGCCGAAAGTTGAAGTCCTTCTTAAGTTGATACAGCCGATTGACCTCATAACACATAAATGAGTAGACGAGGCCCAGATGGCCTTAAGGGGTAAACAAGAGAGTAACTGTTGGTTCATTTTTTCGTTAAAAAGGTACATGGATTTAAAGCTCGTCCATTTTTAAAGTTGATCTCCTCTTTTCTTCTGTTCCCTTCAGTCCAGACACTGAAGTCCTGGAGGTTTAGCTGTGAAGTGGAGCGAGCCATGCAGTTGTTGTGGTTTATTTGAGATGCATCAAATGTTTGCCTCAACCCCAAGTGTAACAGCGCAGGATGTGAGCAGTGTTACCTACTGCACAAAAAAAAAAAAAAAAAAACCAGAGAGAGAGAGAATCAGTCATAAGAACCTGGGTCTCCCGGGTCTTTGGAAGTTAACGATTTTATGAAAAAATAAATCCAAGGCCAAGGTCAAAGGCAGGTTTAAAAGAAAAACATGTTCTCAGACTCAAACTGCATATTATAAAAATTTTTGATGAAACTGCACTCCTGTAAGCTGCCATGAAACACGAATAAAAAATGAATATTCTTTTGTTTTTATTGAAATGTAAAAAGTTTTATAGATTTAGGATTTAGGGTAAAAGTCAATAACTGAGTTCACTGAAATTATCAATTAAACTCTCACAGAATTGTTTATTAAAAGCTATTAAAATTACATTGGTCCAAATTTTGTGAAAATTAAATTCTGTTTCTTGTTCAGACAAAAAATTCTGAATGAAAATCTATTAATGCAAATAAACTGTTGTGTTAGATATACCATTACATCATTTTATCTCTATATATTTATTGACATTCGCCCAGACAGACAGCATTACTCAGGCGTTCACTTCCTGTTCAGAAGTAGAAGACAAGAGCAAAAAAAATTTTTTTGCTTATATTGTAGATTTTTTAATAACACATTTCAATATTGCAACAGCCATCAGATTTTCTTCTAACAAGTAAAAATCATCAAAAACTAACCAAAAAAAAGAAAGTTTTTTTTTGTTGTTTTATATTCCAAACACCAGAGTTTCTCAGCTATGGCCCTAAACTGAAACAAATAAAACCCTTACACAGTGAGCAGATATTATATTCAACACATTGTTCTTCAAACAAATTATAAAAATAGATTTAGCATTTTCAAATACATATTTACAATATTAAACATATCATGATGGTCACAGTAACGGAGAGGTGGGGATAGAGAGGGGGAAACACTTTTGAGTTTCATTCATTGTGGTGACGAGGTCCAGTTTGTTGTTTGTTTCTGACTCTGTGTGTGTGTGTCTTTGTCTTGTGTGTGCGTTAAGGACCTTCAGAGTGTTTCTTCAGATATGTTAACATGTGTGTGATAACATCAATAAGGACATATGAGTTTATTTAAGTTGATAAAACACTGACAGAGAGAGAAAGGGAGTGCAAGGAGAAAGAAAGAAACAAAAAAACAAACCAACCAACAACTCATCCTGTACCAAAGACAAACCTGTTACAATATTCCACTCAAAAATGTGTTTACCCTCTATTGTGAAGCTCGATGAGAATCAAATAATGCCCCGATAAACTCTTTCCTTTGAATTTTCTGTGCTAAGGTAGGACAGAAAAGGCAAGGGGCAGGTCACTGTACAGAGGGAATTCTGGGAATTAACTGGAAAAGAGTGCAAGCACGGCGTGATGTAACACTAACATAAAATTAAACATGAGAATCCAACAGCAACGAAGAAAACAAACCTCTCTTATGGCATTCTGTAATGCCGTACCCACAGCGCAACACAAAAACTGGAAAGTAATATCGCTAAATCCGATGATGATGGACTTACATTTAACGGTAGCAAACCCAGTGTTGAACAATACACAGATGCTGTGTGCTGACAGTAAAAATCCTCCTGTGTTCCTCTCACTTCCTGTCAAAACAATTAACCTCTTCACGTAGAAACTCACATTCGTAGAACAAAATCAACAACAAATCCAACAGAAACAAAACAAAACGAAAAGACGACTGCTTTGCTTAACATCTTTCTTTTTTTTTTTAAATACTATAAATTAAATAAACCTTTTCTGGAGAGGTTCCTGTTACAGTCTGTAAACATAAATAAATATGGATAAATAAGTGAATCGGGCCATCTTCCAGAGTTGGCCTGAGTCCTATACAGAGTATTAAACATGGTTGTGAGAGTGCCTTTGGAGAGGAGGATTATGGTACAGAGATGACGCCCTGGAGGCTGACGGGGGTAAAATTAGACGCGCTGAACGCTTAAAAAGAAAAAACAAGTGGAGGAGTCGATAAAGACAGAAGGAATAAAGAAACTGTGATTGAAAGCAGCGAAACAGACAGCGACGCACAACAAATGAATGAACAATCAAACACATGTTGTCAACCCTTTGTTCCGCAACCGTGTCCTGCAGTGTTTGTTTCTCGCCTTCATCAGAGGCCTTAAAGAAGTAAACAAATAAAACAAAACAAAACAAAAAGAAAGCAGGCTGATGTTATTCAAAGCACAATAAATCAGCCACAACTTGCTGTAGCTGACACATTATTACTGTGTGAGAGGCCGTACTGTAACGCTAGAGCTGTTGACTCATCCAGCTCATCTAAACTTACTGGGGAACGGCGCCATCTTCCTCCAAAACCTCAGGTTACATTCCAGCCAATGTTTAACCTTCACTTCATTTACCATCTGACTCGAGATCAGCTCTGGTGAACAATGACATGACTCTGTGTCCTCGCTGTGAATAAGTTCCAGTTTGATGTAAAATCAGCTTTGCCGCTTGGGAGGAGAGAGTTATTGTTCCTAGTTCCTGCTCCTCTGACCGCATATTGTTTTTGGAGAATGGATGTCATGGTAAAGGGAAATTCCACCCAAAATGTTCACGTCTCTTTTGAGCACTAGTCCATATCTGTTGGCGTGTGGTTGTCTGTGTGTGTGTGTTTGCAGCGCAGTATATCTCCCACAGCTCAGGTCAGCTTTCAGACAGACAAATATTTCATTTGATCCAGAACCGGCGACATGGAGCTGACACAGTTACTGAAGGTCAAAAGTGCAGATAGAGGTCACACACACACACACACACACACACAAAAAAAAAAAGTCACATGACATCACTCCTCTGCGACCCCCCTCCCAATCAGAAAAGGAACAACTCCGTCGTCTCTGAGTGGGACTCATACAAAAAAAGGAAGGAAGGAATCAAGGAAGAGCGTGAGGAAGTGAGGGAAGGAGGAGTAAATGCAGGAGTGCTATTTGCTGAAACCTCACATCATCTTTCCTCAAGTCCGGAAGAGCTCTCTCTCTCTCTCTCTCCCTCCCTCGTCTTCTCCACCCCATCATCTGTCTGCAGCGGCGGCGGTGGCGGCATGTGCCCCGGTGCCTCAGCTGTTTGTTAGACCTGCACACCGCGGCCGTGCATTTGGATGACCTGGGCTCTGAGGGTCTGGATGGCAGCCAGTATCAACTTCTGGTGCTCCAGTGAAGTGATGCCAAGGCTCAGTACGTCTCTGTGTGGCGCAGGGATCAACATTTACCATGATTAGTAAGAACTATGGGAAATTTATTGGACTCTACGTCACTGGCTCAAGTCAGTGGCTTCTAATTATTTTACGCTCAGATTTAAAGGGTCATTTATTAACACTTTATCAGTCAGAAACTTAGAGCTCATCTGTTTCATCGGATGAAGCATTGCCTTTATCAAAAATGATTCAAAGTGGATAGGTTACATTAGTATGTCAACAATCGTCATCTCATTTTTCCAGCTGAGGTCCGCCTCCTAAAGCTGATGGAAAAATTTTGATTTATAGGCCCTTTGAGAGGGTACTGTTTGGCAAATCCAGAGTTCACAGTGCTATGGTTAAAGAGTTTCCAATCTGTCACACCTGACCACCCCGGTTGTTGGTGAGTGGAGTCACAGGTGTGCTCTGTGCACCTCTACATCACTGCAACAACCGAGATAAGAGTTTCAGCTTTTTACGTTTCCATATATGTAAATACATGTCAATTTTATCCATAAAAGAAAAAAAATATTTTAGTTTGATTAGCAGATTACTTATCAGTCAATCTGCTGAAATTTATATTTCCTCCCTAAATCATAGTAATTTTTCTGAAAGCTCAAGTTGAAGTTGTAAAATAGTTTTTTATATCCCCGGTTAATCCCAAACCAAAATTATATTCAGTCATGGAAGGAACTTACTGGAATGATAATTCTTCCTTTAAAAAAACAAACAAACAAAAAAAACCTAATTAAACTTTTCAGCTTGATTTTATTCATCAGGACTTTTTTGACATGCAAAAAAATAAATCCAATATCAAGGAAAAGAGTGGAAATTATCAGCTAATTATTCAGCAGGTACCATATTGCTTTAATTACCTGGTCTTATTCACTAACTGGGCTCATTTATCTGAAAGAGGAAATGAAAGGTCACAGACATCGTCTGGAATAAAGCTACTCACTGTACAGTCATTCGTGCCACCGACTCCAAGTAGCAGTACCCCGCAGCAGTGAAGTTGTCTTTGTATCGGCCCATGTCCACTGCGTCCAGCCACTCACCCACTGAGTTAAAGGCCGGGAAGGAGGGGAGAGGCCTTTCTGCTAATGTAATGGAAGAACTCAGGGTCCTAAAGTGGAACAAACAGAGATGGGAAATTGGATAAATGAAATAAACTCACAGAGCCATCCTTTCACTGATCCTGTAGATTATCCCCCTGACTGTACCTGCGTGCCAGTGTGGACGAACTGATGCCATCCGGGGAGCGAATGCTCTTGCTGAGGGCTGAGTGGATTTGGCTGAAGCTGGGCCTCTCTGTTCTCTCCTTCTGCCAACAGTCCAGCATCAGCTGATGGAGATGTGGGGGGCAGTTAACCGGAGCTGGCAGCCTGAAACCGTCCTCGATGGCCTTTATCACCTACACACAGAAATGCGGAGTTAATATCAGGTTAGAAATGTGAAAATTTAGTGTAGTGACTTTCCAGTGCTTATACTATAACTGGATACATTCCCCATGTGCATGTTTGTGACTGTTAGGGCATTGTGGGGGAAGTGAATAAATGCATAGAAAAGTTATGCCCTACTTTAAAAAGTTGAGTAAGGTACTTAAAACCTTTTTTTCCTCCCCTCCTTTAGTTGCTTAGTTGCCAAGAATAGCATCCTTTGGACAGTACAGGTCCTACTTGGATAAATAAAAGTAAAAAAGTGCTGGGCTTTCATTTTCCTACATCACTAATTCCACACCTACAATGTTTCATCGCATGGTTCTACTTTTGTTGCGTGAATTTATTTTTAGGCAACACATATTTAACATCACCTTATGAATCAAATCAAATCAAATTTATTTATATAGCGCGAAATCATAAAGTTGCATCAAGGCACTTTACACATAGAGCAGGTCCAGACCAGACTCTTCATGGAGTTGTTAAAGAGCAGCAACTTCTCCACAATCACAGTTATTCTCAATCAATATGACAATATGAAGCGAGTGAAAATGTGGAGCGTTGTCTAAATTTGCAAAGATGGCAACATCCTGCAAATAGCCAACTATTATCAGTGAGGAAAAGAAAAATTTTCCTTGTAAAAACCCTCAAGACTGACTAAAGGGTCACTTCATACAATAATCAGTGTCACTTAGCGTCATTAGATATTTGACTTGGTATGACAACAGTTGGGTCCTTATCCCATGAAATATTATAATAACTATAATACCAGTTTATTTTCTGTGATAGTTGTGCACTTGTGGATTAAAAACTAGGAGAGATGACACTGGAGCGTCACTGCAACTCTTTATGTTTTAGGAAATGATTCATCTCTGCTCAGCATTTTTTATATAATCCTGTGTAACCTCTGTCTTGAAATATCAGCGCTTGAAAGCCTCCTCTCCAGACTTCCTCAGAGTTCCTCTATCAAACTAATATTGCCCCCCTCCGCCTCACAAGAGATTTCCTTTCAATACGTCTGACAAAATGTGATATGCCCCTCCTCCTGAATCACTCTTAAGAAGCACAATATCCTGAAAGCAGGAAATAAAGCTGGAGCGCAATCACAAAAAAAACCCCAAACCCACTTCCATCAGCAGCATTATTTCTGAAAACGCACTCTTTTCTCTCTGCCTGCCCACTCACCCAATGCCCCACTCCACCGTCCTCTCAGCCCCTTAAGCTCCCATCTCACTAAAGAGCATTCATAAAATGCTTTTCAGCATTTGACATTTTCCATTTATCAAAGCTGGTAGGTAAAGGGCGCGATGGATCACAGGTGGACAGGCCCAGCAACAATTCAGTTATAATATAATGTATCAATTCAAAGTGGATTAATATCCCTATCATTCTACAAGCTTGACCTTTGCCCCTTCAATTGGAAAGTTTGATAACACGAATTAGGCTGAGAGGAAATTTTCTTTTGCTTTGTGAAAGGGCACGGGGGGGGGAGGGGGCTTTGAAAAGCTTTGCTATTCTTGTGCCTGCTGAATAACTCATGCATATTCATTTTGGACATTAAAAATGGAACATGATAATAACCCTTCGTATTGTAACTGTGCACCTATCTGGATAAAGCGCTGACTTTATTTTCTGGTGGCTTTCATTTGAAATGGCATCAACATGCTGAAGCTTTCAGTTTGTGACAAAAACCCCTAAAGTGATCACAATCTTTGGCAGCACTTCATTCCAGATATGTTGTAGTTTCAATAATTAGAAAAATTCAACAATCTGCTCTCATCGCTGTCTTGGATCATGCTTTGATTTGCACTTTAGAGGCATCAAAAAAGTAAAATAATACCTTTTTTTTTTTGAAGGACAAAGAGGTAGGATTGACTACAACAAAAACAGAGAACCCACCCATGGTGATTTTGAAATAACAGGTTGCAAAATTCAGGGGTCCAATCGATTGAACAATCTCTCAAACCCTCAAATAGAAGCTGCTTTTACATTTCCTGAAAGAGGCTGAATTTTTCCAGAGGGATTTTCAACACTTTTAACAGCATGATGGCAGGATGGGAACAGGCTGGGGCCACTGGAAGGGGGTCAATGCGTCCTCACGAGGAAACAGGATTGGTCATGGAGCTGATGCAGATTTAAAGAGGGGTGGACTTAGGTCCTGCAAAAGCTTTCAGAGCTACTGGGGCTTCTTGGCTTTCTTTTAATAAGATCAAAGCTGGGCATGGATGCACGGATACAGAGTTCATTGATAAAGAGAATCAGAGGGAGGTGAAAGAGACAGGGAGGCTGGTAGAGTGCAGATATTACTATAAAAAAAAAATGGAGGGAGGTTGAGTATGCTGGAAAGATAACTCTCTCCCCGCTTACATCCTGGTTGCCCATATCCCAGTAAGGCCTCTCTCCGTAGGACATGACCTCCCACATGACGATGCCAAAGCTCCAGACATCTGAGGCCGAGGAGAAGCGGTGGTACTGGATGGCCTCCGGAGCGGTCCAAAGCACCACGCTCTTCCCTCCGTGCTGTTGGACAGAGCAGGTAGAGGTAAATGGTACAGAATAAAAAAAAAAACTAAAAAAAAGGATGCAGAGAGTTCACAAAAACCTCAAAGCTGTAATATTCTCTTTCAAAAGCTTTGAGTGCATTTTCAAAGGATCAAAACAATCTTTAGTGGAGCGGGTTCACCTTGAGTGGAAACCAAAAATATCCAAAGAAGTAAAGCAGCCTTTTTTTTTTTTTAAAGCTTAATTATGCGACTTCAAGCCTGACATGACATGTTAGCTCTCATTTGTTCTGAGGCTCATTAAAAAAAAAAAAAATAAAATGAATAAATAAATAAATCAAACCTACATGTGTGAATGTAATGACAAAAAGGCTTCCACTTTGTGATTCATTTAATGGGAAATTAGACAGAAGTTAAAATCAGAGCTGCAGCACACATTTACGTCTTCATTAGGAGTTTCTCTCACCAGCGTGGTGTAGATAGCCTCGATCTTGTCCTCCTGAAGGGGCCTGAAACCAGACACCTTGCAACCCAGGTTGGCGTTAACCAGCACCTGAGATAGAGAAAACAAACAGCTTAGCACTGGCCAAGTTTGGAGGAGAGACGATCTCCGTATGAGAACTCAAAGCCCTGATGGGCAAAGCTCTTATCGCATTGGGGATAATTGATTGTTTACAAGAGAAATGGGCCTTGTTCTTCGTTTTCCAACAACGTGACCCATGTGTTTGGCAGACGGGATCTTTTAGAGGAAAAAAAAAAAAAAAAATCTAAACTGAAAAGTCTCATCAGTTTCAGCTTCATTCTCTTCTCAAATAAAAACCTACATCTGAGCGATCGTCTGATGTTTGCAGACAAAGACAAATTGCATTCTGTACACCACCTGTGAAAACAGTAGCTGCAGACATACATCACCCCGAACCCCTCTGCCTCCCACCCCGCCGCCTCACTTTGTGTGCAGCCAGGCGCTTGTGGACGAAGCCCATTTCAGTGAGGTACTTCATCCCCGACGCCACGCCGGTCAGTATATCCATCAGCTGCATCACACTCAGCTGGCCCTCGTGTTTCTGGTGCGCCCGGAGGAGTGAGGTTAAGAAACAGAGGAAAAGGGGGAGGAGAAGAAATTGGACAAGAGAGGGGAGAAACTAAGGCAAGTGTACAGAATACAGTGATGCCAAAATGAGCTAACACATCTGTTACTCCAGTACAATGTTGTGCTCACTGAGCTGAATCCCTTTACTTGGAGAATAAACACAAACAGGCCATTAATTCATATCATTATAAACCACGCCGCAGCAGCAGAGGAGCATAATAACAGTTTACAAGAGCTTACAGCATCTTTGAGCTGAAACACTCCATTTGTGCTTTAATTATGTTACATTTCCCTTATTACTGTAATGAGCACAAATATTGCTGCTCCAGAACTAAACCACAGGAGTGAACTTAAGGTTATTAGAACAAAATGCCTTGTTTGTGAAAATGGGAGATAGTAATAATAATAATAATAATAATGGGGCTCTGTTTTTTGTGATTAGAATATGAGCACAACATGTCTGCATAGCATTTTAAGATAAATGCACAAACACGCAGAAAAGAAATTACCCTCAGGAAGGAATCTAAGGCTCCGTTAGACATGCTCTCCACCACGATCATCATGGTGTTACCTGGAGGAAGAGAGCAAAACAGTGAGCGTGTGAAACTGGGGAGGGAATAAGAGGAGAGAAGAAAGTGAGAGCGGTAACAGAGATGGAGACACCACAGGAGCCAGAGGCGGGGGGGAGAACACAGTGAGTCTAGTCCACTTGGCAGCCGGGCAGACATTGTGCAAAGCCATTCTTCACTCAGTGAACTGTGGTGAAGCCAGGAGAACCTGTGTGCTATGCTGGCTGTCTCAGCAAGTTTAACGACCCTCAAGCACTCATTCTCACACATACACACACACACACACACACACACAGTCTGCAGACAACGATATGCATGCACACTACAAGTCCAGGTACTACACACATGCACAGCGGGATGTGTGCATGCGCACACACACAAACACACACACGTGTACCCTGTGTGCTCAGGTACAGATGGCAGGGATCCAATAGTGCTATGAAGCGCACAGAGGAGGATAATAACACTGCAGCAGTCAGAGGAACGAGGAAAAGAGGAGAAAGGAAGAGAGGAAGATGGGAGGTTGATACAGTCAGATGAACCTCGATAGAGCGGAGACAACTCACTATCTGAGATTAAATATCCCGAGTGAGGACGATGGTTCACACAGCCATGTTGTGAAATGATAATTGTGTTGTGATATTCACAACTCACAGTTCTCTAAAAGCTTTCAAGAAGCCCTTCTCTAAAAAGCAGCCCACAACACTCCATAAGTGCGAGTCAGCCACCACAATAAGCCGGCCTGTCGTGTGATTAATGTCAGCTGCAGAGTGAATTACAGCTTCAAAAAAAAAAAAAAGCTGTTTGTTTGGTAGGAATATGTTTGCAAAGCCTTACAGAAATGAAGGAGGAGGGAGAGAATGTGTATGTGTGAAGGAGGAGGAGGAGGTAAGTGCTGTCTGCGGCCTCCCACAAAGAGTCACACACACTCATCATCATTTGAATACATATTGAAAAGCAAATCCTTGAACTTGAACTTGTTCCCTGCTGTTTCGAGCGGTGTGGCAAAACTGTTTCATGGACTCAGTCTGGTCACTAGAGTCAAGAGCTCATGAAAGTGACTGAAAGTAAAAAACTAAAGAAAAGTGAGAAAAAAGAAAACTATCACGTACTATTGTAAGAAAAGAAAGGAGACGAACGTTATCTCAGCCAGTCCCACTTGGAGCTATCCCCGAATTGGCCTGGGTTGACTATCAATATGTTATTTCAATAATCTTCTTGTGTTATTTCCGTCTGACTGATCTGAGAGGCAGAAACAAATCTCAGTTTTTCATGAATATTAGGCAGCAGCTGATGCTTGTCCAACTTTCTGTTGCTGTAGCAACCTCCGACCTTCCCTCGATGGAAATAAAAGGGCACTTTGCTTCTCAAGGCACCATAAACTATGAAGACAGTATAATCAGACTGTTGAATTAGACGTGGACTAATTCAACAGATAAACAGCAATTTGCTATGCTAATATATTTGTCATATTACACAACACATACTGTGCTCTGTTAATCTCCCAGTTAATGGAGTTCATGTCTCCATTGAAATGGATTGCACTTATATTGCGTTTTCCAAGTTTTATTGATCACTTGAAACTCTACAATGGAATCTACATGTTCCCAATGATGAACACGTAGATTCATTTGGGGTGAGACTGAAAGAGCCAGCGACTGAAGCACCAACCTTCCAATAAGTGCGTGACCCACTGTACGTCCTGAACCTAAAGAGCTGTGATATTCCTACAAGCAAAAAGGAAAAATGGTCTTCCATTCATTTTCTATGACCTTTGGTGAATATTGTGCGAGCCGGGCATCAGTCTCACGAATGCAGAGCTCTTATATTTACTCATCTCACATGTCTTCTTGCCCTGATCTGTATCACCACTGAACCTTCATTTAGTGGCCGCGCCAGTTTCTCTGTGTTTCTGCCCTGAAGTGAAGATACTTCCTGAAACGATACTCCAGGGAGGTAACAAATCACTGTATTACATTTCCTTTAGTGCTCTAATATAATATATAATTTCCTGTAATCCCGGCTTTGCCAGTAAAAAGGTGGAGCGTGTAATTGGTTATCACTCATAGTAAGGAGAGGAGGAAGCTCCCCCATCGTAATGGGACACACCCCGGTTTTTATGCAGCCTTTGAATGAGTTGAAAGATTGGAGGAGATTAGGAAAAGGAGGTGGTGGATGCTGTTTGCAGGTGGGTTAGGTGGGGCAGAGGGATGGCAGGGGTTTGAGTGAGGGGGTGGGGGTAAGTGATGTAAAGCAGCTGATTTGTAGTCTAGCAGCATGTGGGTGTGGATGTGTAGTGTCTGCGTTCATGCGTTCGTAGATGTGCGATTTCATGCCAAGTGAGGAGGCAAGAAAGCAGGTGTGTGTGTGTCAATGATAGTGAAAGAGAGGTGAGCATTTGGGACTGCTTTTGTGTGTGTGTGTGTGTGTGTGTGTGTGTGTGTGTGTGTGTGTGTGTGTGTACACAAAGGTGGGAGAGATTGGAGTGGATCTCAGGGCCCTGCTGGGTCTCTAGCACCAATTACTGTACCCTGCACATCTGCTGCCATCCTACTGAGCACAGAGTGTGTTCGGGCACGGTGCCCTCACAAACACACACGCACACACACGTATACACAAACCCCACACTGAGCATCACTGTGGCAGTAACAAAAACTTCACAAACTCTTTAAAGCTTCTCCCTTCACCTGCCATCCCCATTAACCTCTACCTCATCTTCTCTGTCTCTCATGTCTCTTTTCTACTTCTCTCCCCCCCAACCCCCCAACGCCCCCTTCCTTCCCATCCTGTTTTCGCTCTAGGACCTCAATTGCTATCTGTCAGCAGAAAATGGGCCTTGATGTAGCTTGGCTGCTGCTAGCGCGGCGCACCCACCGCGCCGCCCAGCTCTCTGCTCTTCAACTTCTTCCTTTTTCCAGCCTCCAGTCCTGCTACATCACTGTGTGCACTGACCCCCCCCCCGCCTCTGTGTGTGTGTGATATTAAAGAGGTTGGAGTGTCCCAGAACTAACCGCCCATCCCATTCTCTTGTCCATCTCCTTTGCTCTAACTCCAGTTTTCTTTCCATCTCTGTCCATACTTTCGCAAGATGTGATGAACCCACTCTACAGCTCTGATGCTGAAATCTTTTTTTTTTTTTTTTATTCCTGCCATGCCTACAGCCTCACTTCTTTTGGTAATGGACATGATGAGCCCCCCCCCCCCCCCCTTGTGATACTGGAGTTGGTCAAACTGTCCTATTTCTCTTTTGATCCCCAGGATTACCCCCCTCTCTTTTCACCCACCCTCCTCCTGTGCATCCTTTCATCTTTACCTGCTCTCCTTTGTTTTCCTGTTCTTTTCCAATTTGGATTTGCCTTCCTCCCAAACAGTTTGTCACCTTCTGCCAGGTCCCCCCCTCCCTTCTCACCGGTGGTGATGACACCCTCCAGTCGGATGATATTGGAGTGGTCGAATTGCCCCAGGATGCCGGCCTCGCTGAGGAAGGAGCGACGCTGTTTGTCAGAGCAGCCGGCCCTTAATGTCTTTATAGCCACTGGCAGCTCTCTCTTACTGGGCAACTTGAGGCAGCCGCGACACACCTCGCCAAAGTCGCCTGTAGAGGGAGATAAGAAAACAGAGGTCATGGTCACTATTGACGGAGGAAGAACCAGAGAGAAAGTTGAAAAAAAGGGGGGGGGGGTAGTTTTATGATGTAGAGTAATATCTGCACAAGGAATAAGAGAAAGTGAATAGAAATGAATAGGTGGGGAAAGGTTGGAGCAGAATCCGATGGTGAAATACAAAACATACTGTGGAGGGGAAGAGTTGACCCAAATGAAATGACACTGTCAGACAGATATGAAATACAAAGGGATCATAGAGAGATCAAAGATGGAGTCTGGTGCCGGTGAAACATCAGTCAGTTCCAGGGCAAACAAAACTGCCGGCTTAGTTTCTGGCAGAGATTAGTCAAGTTGCTGGACTCGAACATCTGGCTTTTCCAGTTTGTCTTCGGGCAGGTTGAGGGGAAAGTGCAGAAATAGCTTTGAGTTGGTTCAAGGGTGCTGCGACTGTAAACAGCCCCCGCTCTGTTTGCTGCCTCACAGAAATTGTTAGTGAGTTGTATGATGGGAAGTTTAAGACCCAGAGATTTAACAACCTGGTCCATTCTAATAAAGTATTTCTTTGATTTTCACCTTTTACATTAAGTCACCTAAATATTTCCCTTATATGTCACTGACTGCACTTTGGGAGCTTTGTCAGACTCATTCATGTACCAGTGCCTGTTGTTAGTAATCAGTAATTGCTTTGAAATTAATTGAAATCCCTCTATCGTTTACAAGTTGTACTTTTGTGGATGAAAAAAAAAAAAAGATTGTCAAAAGTGCAACACTCCAGGTTTGTGCGATTCTGTACCTGTGTGCACAATTCTCTCTATTTTGATGCTTGAGTTGTCCAGTTCTTTGGCGAAGGCATGCACAGCCTGCAGAAGGTCTTCACAGGTCTCTGGGTCAATGTAGGTCCTCCGTGTTGGGATCTTAACTAAAAAAGTAAAGAAACAGAAACACACAATAAAAAGATAACCTTCATAAAAAGCAGAGATTCATACTTCAGGGTCTTCATGCAGTTTGTGCAAAGAAACATGATAAAAGTCTGAAGTCCCAGCAGCAAAATGTCCACAATACCACGAGTGGATAAAAAGAAACTACTCACAGATTCAGATATCATTAAACTACAGGAGCAATTAGATACAGCCAACAACTGTTTTGTTGTCTGTGGTACCGGCTCTCAGCACAAAGCAAAACATCCTTCATGTCTGCATCGCTTGGTGCTCCACTGAGGCTGCAGTCAGCGGAGAAATTGGAAACTCTGCCTTCAACAGAGGATTTCTCTCTCTCTCCCTCTGTGATTGCTGAACATTAGACCAAAATGTTGTGTCGAGGAAAAAAGCCTTTGCTCTTTGATCTGGGGACTAAAATCAATACTGGAATTTTTACCACTTATGTCAGATAGCTTAAACATTTTCTATCATCAAACTCCACAACAAGTATCTCAGTTTGACGTCTTCAGCCAGTTATCTGGGGTTTAGAATTACTAAACACAATCTGAAACGTCTGCGTAAATTAGGATGACAGTTTCGTTTCCACTAAAAACAAAACAAAATACAAAATGCTTCTGCTCATGAAATCATAAGTTGTCTAATTCTCCAGTTTTGTTTATTTTGACCTTGCGAACTCCAAAAGCAGAGAAACAAATCGAGATCAAATGCTCCGGGTTCTTGACTTTGGGTTTCCTCCACCAGGCTTTAGCCAGATCACATGGCTGTTGCACCGCGGTTTTTGTCTTCTCTGCTCACTCCAAAATGTTATCTTGTCAACACACCCACACACACACAAACACACTTATATATACACAAAATAACAGACGCACCATCATCTTCAGTCAGAAACTGGGACAGGACATAATGGAAAGTAAAATGCTGAGCAAACCAAGAAGTGCCACGGATTGCTTTGATGTTTGTGTTAGTTTGTACCAGCTCTAAATACTCCAAAATATTACAATCGTCTGTCCTCAAATCACAAAATGACATTAAATAAATAACCCATTAAACCAAACATTTACACATCGTGTGTGACAAATAGTTTTTAATGTCGGTTCAAAGGTCCTAAATTCATAACGCCATTTTTACTTTTCCAATCTAGAAATAAATAAAAAGGCTGTGACCACCTGCCCTCATTTCATCCTCACCTCTGCAAGATCGCCACATCAACGAAACACAACAATTTTGTGTTAACACTGACAGTTAGAGCTGCAAGTGTTATTGACCCCAACTGTTTGACTGTAAACTAAACAAAACAGCACACAGCCTCTCAGCACACCTCTTGTTCTCTTTATCAACTGCCTACTGTATTCGCTCAACACTAACAACTACCAAATAAACTAGCCAGCAGATAGCCAATAACTATTACCTAATCAGCTATGCTTTTCAATTAGATGACCTTTGACCCTTGTTATGACATTTTACAGCTAATCTTCCTGGAAAACATCTGGTGGTTTTCCCAAAAGCTGGACCCGGGCTCTGAAATGTGATTACAGCTCCAGATCGACCTGAAGGATCCTATACTGGCTACCTCATAAAGGCTTATTGATCCACCACACACACACTTGTTTGAGTGTACCAAAAACACTTGCATGCACGCACACATGGGCAAATAAAGCTAAAAGTCCAATTATGAAGCAAATGAAACCTTTTCTATTCAAGGCCAGGTCTGAGAGGAGGATCGAAGACTCTTCTCTCTCAAATCGGGTTTTTAAACTAGCTGTTGTAGCTTAAAGAGCAAATATACTGTACACACTCTCACATGCAACAGAAAAAGAACAAAGTAGCCTAGAAACGTCTGTAGACATGACACACGCCATCGGCTCTGTGGATGATTAGTTTCGGGGTTAACTGTATCACGGCCATGAGCGATTGAGGGGAAATTAAAGCATGCTCTCACTTGGCTGCATAATCTTCAGTCGACCACAGAGTGAGCATCCTCAGCTGCAGTTCTTTTTTATCCTTCATCACATAAGGCCACAAAACTTGCCTTACTTAGTGCCCTCCATTCATTTCCCCCGACACCCTCTCCCTTTGTTTCTCTCTTCCGTGCAATCAGACTCTGGATGTTATCTGAAGCTGGCCAATTAATGGAGATTGCAGATGGGTCCCGATCCTTTCCTCCAACCTCTATTTGTGTGTTTCTAGGTCACGTAGTCTGACATAAAACTAATGTTCTGAGCAGTGTCACTTATGATGAGTATCTCCGTCTCTGCCAACTCACCTCTTCCCGCTCCATCCCTCTCCTCTCTTACGGCGCCCTTCACACTCATTTCACCTCCTTTTTTCTCTGCTTTATTACTCACACAGTCATTTATTCACTTGTTCCCTCCTTTATGGCTGTGAAATGTATCTTAAGAGTTTGGCAGATGAACAGATGGGAGGTGTGTGGGTGGGTGGGGGCCTCTCTACCTCATACACTTCTTGTTCTTGGCCAAGGCAGGTCTGCTGCACAATGAAAACGTATTGAATGGAGTCCGTGGTCACAAAACAAGAAGTGGACTCAAGAGAATGTGTGTTTATAAAGAGAACAAAAGAGCATATTTTGTGTCCGTTTATGTGTGTCCATGATCTAAAGAGAAGGTGCGTGTGCTAAAGAATCTAAAAAATCTAAAGAGCAGGCCAAAAATGTGTGTGTGTGTGTGTGTGTGTGTGTGTGTATATTGCATGCTTGTCATCTGTTGGCATGTCTTTGTTTGGGCAGATTTAATTCCCAGCCGCATGGCTTCGGCTCATTATTCATCAGGCATAGTGCTCCAAACCTCTCCAGAGGGCTCAGCATGCTGGGAGATTAAACAACGCCATTGAGCACGCGAATGCGCGTACCCACCCCCACGCACACACAAAAACACACATGCATCCGCCATATTAGCCAAGCCAAGGCACGCACACTTTTCTCAGGGAGACAAATAAGTCAAACTACTTTCATTCTGTCGCTGCCAAACAAAAAGCCGACTGAGAGTTTTTTGAGCGGCGTTTTAGAAAAAGCTGCGTTTACAACTTTGTACAACATCATACGCAGCAACAACGTTTAAAGTCCTGTTTTGAGAATGCAATCAGCCTCTGCCACCGCCGCCTGCTTTGTTTTGCAGCTTTTAACCCCCCTTTCTCCTGGTCTTTATCTTTCCCCTCCTCCTGATTTCAATCTCTACCCATCAAACTCAGCTGCACACACAACCCAATACAGTCTGTCAGAGAGTTCAGAGTTGGCTAAGCATGCACTCAGAATCAAGAATTAATGCCACAGAGCAACCTAATGCCTCAAAAGTCATCTGTAATGCACAGGCATGGGCGCGTTCACATAAATGCCAGCACATGGAGAAGGGAAAAGAGTTTTCAAAAAAGCATTTATTGACAGATGTTCCCACAAGTTTGAACAGAAACACACAAAAGCACATCTGCGATAAAATAGAGTGATCACTGTTTTCACTTACACTGGAAGTAAAGTTCCTCATCTCCCTCTTGAGAGGCTTTGCTGTAGCCGCATTGTCTACAAAGGGAAACAAAGAGAGGCATCAGACGGTGTTTTTATCCCAGCTGGCAGACAAACAGAAACAAGCATCACACTCTGTTTATTTGCAACATAATAGATTGTATAGAATGTGAATGACTGTGAGATGGGAACAAGTGAAGACAGGAGTATCGATAGAGAAAATGGAGGGGGGATATAGAGAGGACGCATCCGGAAAGACCCCCGTGGCGATGGTGCTGATGAGCAACAGAAAGATCTGAGGCTGAGTAAGTGGAAATGCTGTCTGATTTGAGTGAGCGAGACACACACACACACACACACACACACACTGATCGGTCAGGGATGGATACACTATTGCTGTTTCACCCTGATGGAGTTTGTGTTTTTTTTTTTTTCTTTTTCTATGAACACAAACTGCTTTCCACACGTACGTGTATACACAGTTATCCCTCATCCCTCGCCACCACAGGGGGTCTAGAGAGGAGAGAGTGCTCTATGATCTGACTGTTGATGGCTTTTCGGCTTTGAGGAAAACTTGGCTCACTCACACACACACACACACACACACACACACACACTGTAACTGACAGATTAACACGTGGTGAAGAGATATTCTGTCCGGTCAGCATCGTGCTGACTTGGACTAGAAAGAGGGAGGAAAAACAAAAAGACAAGAGGGGTATGAAGAACGCATCGATGGTTGAATCCATCCAACATCAGATAATCTTTTAAGAAACAGGTTGCTGAATAAATATATTCTGAATATGACCGAGATACACAGTATATTAAAGTACAAAGTCATGAATACTGACTTTTTTTCTCCATTCCATTTTGTATATGTATCGTGGAGTTTATCACCCGTATGACGTATGTGTGTTTATATCTGCAAGCAAAATGTGAGGAAATAGTAATCAAATGTAGTTATAGTGGCTGGTTTTCAACAAAAATGGACATGGAGAGTCCTGCGAAGAAGCTGCAAATGCAACATGTCAAGTTAAGACCGAAGGACCAATGAAGCTGAGGTATATGATGATTATTGTGTGCATACAAAAATCAATTGTTCGGCTGTCTATAGGCCTGTGTGTGTCTGCATTTGTTTGTGTGTGTGAGTGTATCTTCTCACGGAGTCATGTTTGTAACATTTAACTCTGAACCGGGTTCACAGAGAGCCTCACGGAGTTGCGTTGCGGTCGTGTTGTTTGCGCATCCATGCGTGCCTCGTGTTCGCCTCTTTACATTCAGGCACACATGAATATTTACTGTGTGGCATCAGCGGACCCGTGTGCGTGTGCATGGCTGCGATATTTTGCATGTGAGTGTTTGCGTGAGGAGACGTTAATGCAGGGCGCAGGCTGACATGTCCCCCAGCCTGTGCAGCAGCAGGGTCTGAGACAAGGTCAGGGCCCTGTCTGTCAAAACACACATGCAGCAACAGCTCCTAAGGGCGGGAGGTACCAGACAGGGGAAAGGAGACAACAATTAATAGATAAGGGAGCACGGTGGAAAGGGAGCAAGGGGAAGAGCACAGGAGGGAGACATGGGGGTGCCGGGAGAAACAAGATGCAATAGATGTGAGGGGAGGGGGAAAGGAGAGGTAAAGGAGCAAACGGGGAACGTGGCAAGGGAATGGGGCAGGGCGGGAGATTAACAAGAAGTCGGAGGATGTAAGAGCAGAGGAAACGACAAGAAAATAAGAGGTTATGGATAAGAGGATAATTGGACAGAAGGGTATGCGAGGAAGGAGAAACAGTTTAAGAGGCGCACAGCGCAGCCCGTAACGTACACGGTTCGGGGTGGAGGAAGAAGCAGGGATGGCGGCGAGGAGTGCAGGATGAGAACGGATGCTGCAGATTTAGGAAGCAAGGCGGTGATGGAAAACTGCAGCTGAGGCACATGGCAGGGTGAGTTAAGGGACTGACAAGAGGCAAATGAGCAAAACAGGGTACAGAAGTACGGAAATATCAGATTTAAGGGGACGAGCTGAGTGATGCGAAGGTGGCAAGGAGACAAGGGGGCGACTAAGCCTTGGAGATGGGAAATAAGGAAGGAGGAGGATAATTGGCAGGGCTGCATGAAGGCAAAGTCCCATGACTTGATACCATTTCCATTACCTCTTTTGAAATGTCACAGATGTGACAAAAATGAAATAGCAGATGCAAAGTATTTCTTTTTGGTGAATGGCTTCGTTTCGGGCATGAATTCAACAGTAACGGTCTCTATCACATTTTTAAGTTCATCTGGTGTCATGGCAAGAGTGCAGCACTGAGGGTATGAAATTGAATTGGGCCAAACAGCTTGACAAAAAATGGAAGGAAAAAAAAAGGAGAAATGGTTTTGGGTTATTATCATTCTCTTGGGATGAGAGAAGCTGGAGAGAGGAGAAAAAAAAGCACATAAGGAGGGAGGAGATGTAGGGACCACTGGGGAAATGAAAGAGGAATGAAAATGGGAAGAGGGTGGGGGGGGGGGGGGGGGGGGGGCAAAGGATAGCAGGGCTGGAGAGGATGGGGGAGGATAGGGGGATGGGGACATGCCAGTGTACCTGGGCATCAGCTGTGTGAAGGGTGGAAGAGGAGAGAGAAGAGGAGGAGGAGGAGGAAGAGTGGAGAAGGAGGTCGAGAGCAGCACCACACTAGCAGGAGTTACATTGGAGGAGCTCGAGCAGACACTGCTGGGAAGAAAACAAGGGAGAGGGTGGGGGGGGTGGGGGGGGGATGCTAACGTCAATCCTGGCTCTGCTTTCATGATGTAAAGAGATGGTCAATCAACACAAAGTCCGATTGATAGATCCCTTTTTCTCAAATCTAATCAATCATTGGAATATGTTGGATGCTACCAGAAAAAACAAACAAACAAACAACAAAACAAAAAAAACTACAGTAAGATAATCAAACACGATCATTGCTGTGAAAACATATCTGTTGGGTTAAAAAAAAGAAAAAAGAAATTGTTCCAAATCAAAACTTTTGAGGAAAATTCTGGATGGCTTTTTCCATTTCACGCTTTTGAGGAACCAGATGGCAGAAAGGAATGTGTGGATGTCAAAACAGGGAAGATCCCGGCCAAATTCTCTGACTGTCAACTCGGTCTCAACAAATGTTAATTTTGGCACAAATTTCCATCCCAGTTTTGTTGTTTCCAGATTTTTGAAAGCTCATTTCAATTTGAATGCATCAAAGTAAATAATACATAATAAAGGAGGACCGTTTCAACAGCCCTCTGCACATCAACATCTGGCCAAATGAAGGATGGAGTTCGTCATATTCTACAGTTTCGCTACCACCAACGAATTTGGAGGAAAACCCAACAAACGCTTTAATCATGTTTCTTGACACTTTCCAACTTCCCACCTTCCTTAGCTTGGCTGTGTCTATCAGCCCACAGCCCACTCCCTGCTACTGAAGATCTAAATCTCCAAAAGGGGGCTTAGAAATATCAACTTCATTTCCCAAAAAAACCCAAACAACAACAACAACAACAACAAAAAAGAAACAAAACAAAACAAAACCCCCAACAATCACAACAACAACAAAAAAGAGATTCTGGGAATTTGTTTTTAAAAATTGTGCATTTGTTGACTACTTCCTGCTGTGGATGTAGCACTCTGCAGTAAACAATACATTTTTATGGCTCAGGGAAATGTTTCATATCAGGTCATGACCAGACTGACATTAAAAAATGTATCTAAAATAAATAAATAAATACTGTATCGATTAGATCAACTCACTCCTCAGATTTTTCTGCATCCTTTGAACTGGCTTCATAGCTCACTGGTTGTACTAAAATAGCTTTTAATGACTTTGTTGTATGCAGAAAATGTATTTTGCCCGAGCTGAAATGCATACAGAGGATACATTATGGTGGATGGAACCTAACTTTAAACAAAACTGTATCTAACTCACTCAGATTATCTATAAAAAATATTTGTCTGAATCATCATATCTTCCTTCGTTAACTGTAACAGTAGAAACAGTTGTCAACATGATTTGGACTGGCTTCGGTGCTGCACATGGAAATTGTTGCCCTTGTGGTCACGAAATGAAAAAAGGGTCAGATGTCGTGTAAATGAATCCCATTCACAGCTGATTCAATGCACTCCATACCTGAGTTCTGCTGTAAAAGAAGGTGCAGTTATGGAAATAACATGAATAATAGGTGAGAGAGCAGGAAGAGAAGCTGACAGGATGAAGTGAGCCAGAGACGAATTAGGCCAGCAGAGATATATGGAACACATGAAACTTAGGCAATTTAATAAAGCCACTTTCATCCAAAGTAACTTTTATCCACAAGAATGAGTCAAGTTTTTTTTTAAGGTACATCATAGCGATTCAAATTCTTTGCTACTTGAAACCAGAACGGTTCAGGGTGGCTACAGAAGCATTTCCCTCAAGAATTGTTTTTTTTTTTTTTTTTTTTTTTTATTAATCTGAAGCCATTCTTCTGAAAAATAATATAGTTTTAGGGTTAAGAAGAACAATGTATTCATCTTTTACTGATGAATAATAAATGGAAACAGATTTCTAAAACTAACACCGAGCCCTTTGGAACAACGACGTTCACATTTAATATGGAGGAAGTCTGCCTCTGATGTGGGGGGAGGGGGCATCTCTGAGACATGAAAGCACTGATCTGTACAAGACACAGGAAACCACATCACTGCACTCGAGACCTTTTCCCTCGGCCTGCTCGTCTCTCCCCCTCACCCCCTCCCCACTGCCTCACCCCCCACCCCTTTCGAATGCCACTTTCCATGCCGGTGTTGCCAAGAGTCAGTGGCCCTATGAAATGACCCTCTGCTTTAATTCCTGCTTCTTCCTTTCCTCTTGATCTCCTCTCCATCTCCCTGCTCCAGAAATCTTGTAACTCACTTCACAAACATATATACACACACACTCAATCATCAAGCCACATACACGCATGCTGGTGTGGTCGGTGAAGGGTAAACAATGCCGCCTCACTGTCCAGTCAAGCCTGGGCTTCCTTGAGAACGTCTGGACAACGCCCTGGAAGTCTGGTTCTATCAAACTCTGTTAGGCACCAATGGACCCTGTGTGCGTGCATGTGTGTCTTTGTGTGTCTGTATGTGTGATGAGATGAGATGCCATGTCAGGATAAAGTTAAAAAGAGAGAGTGTTTCTTTCTCACTTCAGTCAGTTTTTATCTTCCACATTATTCATTAGGAATAATATCATGACTTTTACTGAGGATCCTGCCGGTTACACACTTGATTCAGTGTAAATACAATAGTATGGCACTTAAAAAAGACCCTGTGTGAAGTATAATACAACACAAATACTTTATATGGAAAGCAGCATCTGATGGTTTGCATGTTGTTTCATCTAATGTGCAACCTGAAGAGACAAACTCTCCAGCTGCGACACGTGGAAATGTGTTTTCTAATCATCCATCGATCATTTCTGAGCAGAATTGGTTTTAAGCTTTTTGGCAGTGAAATGAATGCATTTGGGTTTGAACTGTTGGTAACATGATTACTTAGGACTCTGCTGTATAAAATGGGAATTAATTTAATCCTGTCCAGGAAGAAGCCGTAGTACCATCAGACAAGAGAGGAAACTGGTGCTGATGATGAGATGCCCCTTTGAAATGGTGCTAGGGCGCCTCCTGTTGCTGTACGAAGGCCAGACGCGTCACAACTGTGGCTGCTTTTAGGCCAGAGCACCAGCCGACGATGCCGAGCCCCTCCATGCAGGAGTCTGTGATCAGGGCCAAAAGGACATACTTAATATAAAAAGATAAAAAGCTGCTGTGGTTTTTTCGTGGTCGGGCCCCGCCCCCGACTGAAACCACTCATCACTCACAGAGCACTAGACTAGCACTTAACACACCCCACCTGAGCCAGCACAGGCTGCATGTGTACAGTACAGCGTAGTTTTTTGCTTGTGGTTCATGTTGTGCGTCAATACACTTTTCATCTCCAATCACTGTGTGTGTGTGTGTATGTGTTGGTCATTGCTGTTAATTTGCTGTGGTTTTTTCTTCACAGGAGGTTATAATCTGACATCAGGGTGGGATCTTGAGCTTTTCAGGTTACCTAATCATAAATTGGCACGCCATAAGTCGACACATGCGAATATGTTTTGGATTTCACAGAGAAGCGAACAGAAAAGCGAAAAACAATCCAAACACCAATCACATTTCAGAGCTGCTGACACATACTTTACATTAAAAGACAGAAAAGAAGCCAGATTTTCTGACGAAGTGGGCTCCAAGGCTGGGCAAAGCATCCCAGTGCGCACCCATAAATAGACGACATGCCTTAAGTACACGCGGCCGCCTGCGTTAAGCCTTCGTGTGTGCGCAGTGGGACTCGTTTGCATGTGTCTGTGTGAGCAGGCATATCGATGTAACCGAGATCCTGCAGGATGCAGCTAAGACCCAGCCATCATTACGAACATGAGAGCATGGTAAATGAGACATCAAGCCTTTTCCTCTTTGTCTCTATGCAAAACATAAAGAGCAAGTTAATGGTCCAGCAGCTATGAACAATGGAGACCACTTGAAATGAATACAGTGGTGCAAATAAAGGAGGAACAGATAAGCATAATTATTCCCTTCTGTGCACGAGGGGATGATGATGCCTCTCCTCTAAAAAGAATGTATTTAAATGCGTGTGCGCGGGCACGCATACATATATGCAAACTTTTCCTTTGGAGGTGACTGATGGGCAGCATAGGTTTGTGTGAATAGAACTCATCTCTACAGCTTACTAGTGTGTATCAGGAATCAGTCTGCCGGCCCCCTTTTCATAACCCCCCCCCCCCCCCCCCCCCCCCCCTGCCTTTCCACAGATAGACAGGTAGGTGTGCTTGTGGAAAAGGAGCACAGCATTGAGGAAAGCAGGAGAAAATGCACACATGTATGCTTCCACAGTCTATCTGAAAATATCTTTGGACGGAAATCATCTGAATGCTTACCAAAATAAAAAAAGTTAACAAAAAACTATTGTGTTCCAGCCGAGTGTTTGAGTGTTAAATGTGGGGGAGCGGATATGCGTTTGCCTATCCGCGGCGTATGGTACGAGTTGTGTGTGTGTGTGCGTGTGTGTGTGTGTGGTGCTGTGTGGGCGTATGTGAGGTGAGCTGGCAGAATATAGAACTGGACTGGATTCAAAGAGCAAAGTGGTTGGAATGGATGAGCAGAAGTGCCCCCCCCCCCCCCCGCCCCACACCACACACACACACCTTTTTAATTTTTATCTTTTATCGACAATGAAACAAACAAGACAATAAAACAGGCATGAAAACCTGAGAGGAGAAATATGTTGGTCTACTGAGCAGTAGAGTTGAACTGTAGAAAACTTCAAATTCATTTGAAGTTGACTAAAGTTAAGTCGAAGTCTTTACGGCCAATTGACTCCATAGAGAATGATTCAGCCTTTATACTGTAGTATTCTGTAGTCTTATTTTTCATTGATGGGGTTGTTGCTCATTCATTATTGTGTTGAACCACAGCCTGATCTCTATTTCTAAAGAGGTCCCACATGGCTAATGCTAAAGCTATCTTCCTCCAGGGGCAGTCCTGGTCTGTCGTGTTAGGACAGTCCTAATTTTGCTTTGCTTTGTCTCATGTTAGTCAGTTTAACAAATACAACTGGGCCAACTAGGCCTAAGAAGTGATCAGTAGCTCCAAACAAGAAAAACAGGAAAATATAATTTGAGGCTATGGACAGAGCAGTGAAAAGAGAAATATCTTAGACCTATGACATTTTTTTCCCCAAATAAGGTTTCAGTTTTTCCAGGAAAATTTCCTTATAGCTTGGCAATAACTTTCTGCTTGGGCTACATAGTCAAGGTCTTTATTTGTGTCTATTACTGACAATAATTCTGTAATTGCTGGAAAGCATCAATGTTTACTGTCCACTTCCTTGAATAAATTTTATATTTTTCTGTTTTTCATGATTAAAGAATCACAGAACAATTTGTGTGCTTAAGTTTTAAAAGGAACCCAAAGCGCCCCGGCAGTTTGACGTAGGTCTACTAAACTTTTGCTTATATGAAATATGGAAAGGAAAGCTTCTTATATCGATTGCTGCTGCCGTCTGTACTTTCTGTTTTTGGTGCCACACAGTTCTGGAGATGGAAAGACTGAGCAGTTGGCTAATATAAATATATTAATGATAAAACAGGGGAAAAAAACAAAAACAGATCACAGCACAGGTGCTGAGAGTCAGTGTGTTCACCTGTGAGTCAATTTGCCATCAGCCTGGAAAATCTACTGAAACGATCCAGTTCCACTGTTCCCTTTGATTATGAAAACCATAAAAGCCTCTTGCTGCTGTTTTACAATGCCCACTTCTACATGTGAAAACTAATTATATAGCCCAAAACCATGAGCTCCCCTCCAAATTAAAACGATTTAAAGAGGTTTTGACCCTGCCGATGTTTTCCGAGGAGCGAAGCCAGCACCATCACCAAGCCAACTTCTTTATGTCGCACATGGAACGATGTTGGGGGTGAAAGGTGATCGTGTAATTTCAACCGGCCGCTCGCTTCGCAGTCATTTCACAGAGATTACTGTAATTACTGTAATCTGGATTGCAACAGAGCGGCGTGTAGGTTGAATTTGTGATCAAGTCTGTGTGCCCCTTGTGCTTGTGCAGCATGCTAAAAGGTATGAAAACGGACAGTTCACTGGTTATTTGCATGTGTGTATCCATCTCTACCTCCTCCAGATGAGCAGTCCGACTCCCATGGAGAGCAGCATAATGAGGGCGGCCACGGACACGACGACGATGATCACCACTGGGTTCTGTTCACTGGACGCCAGAGCCACTGGGAACGACAAAAACATCCTTAATACAACGCCACATGTGTGCACTTTAACGCACCAGCTCATATTTTCAATTACAGAAGATGAGAGCAAATGATAAGGTGATGACCTGAAAGGACAGAGGGGAGGGTAAACTGACATTTTCCTGTTTGAAAAATCCACCTCCCACGCCATTAACACTCCCTTTTAACCCACCAGGATGATGCAGTTTGCAGCCATATGCTTCACTAAATAGACTCAAAGGAACAGCAGAGCAGTAAAACAACACCTTGTGTTACCATTATCATACATAATGCACTTCATTTGTAGTAAACCTGATGGCAGCAGTAAACTACAATTACAATCAAACACACCTCCAAGGTCCATTTAGTAGTTCTAAATCCCGTTACATTATTTTCCTCCGCAGATGCCAGTTTTTTATTCTGTTTTTTATGCTTTTATAATCAGCATAATGGAGATTGTTCTCCCAGTTGTTGTCTCCAACAGAAGCTGATGGACTGGTACCAGTTTAGCTTTTTGCTAACTGCAGAGTAGGGTTGATGATAATGCTGCATATAGTTAATATTGTTTATGCATGACTTCGCTTCTACAAGGCCACTGATGGTAGCTGCGCTGCTGCCTTGGAAGAGCGTCGGGTCAACTTTTGTTTGGTGTTTGATCTCGTCCGGAGCAGATGTAAAAAAACATAAATATGCATTCTCCAAAAAAAAAGAAAAAAGGAATTGAGCAAAGAAAGTATGCTTGAAAAGAAATAAGTAATCTCTGGTGGAGATCTTCAGCCAACTGAAGTAGACGGTGGTTGTGCTGGGCAGCTCTCAGGTGAGATAATCTGTCTCGATGGTGTGAAGTAGCTCAGTGTGAGAAAATTATCAGTGCCCTTTTAAAAAGTTTCAACCAAAGTAGTACAAGTCCTGAAACACACACAAAGACACACTACAAGTCCCAACCAGACCCTGAGGTGGCCCAGGGGACACAGTTTCAACTTGCAGAGAGAAGCATTTCACAGCTTAGTGGTAAAATCGTGAATCTTCACACATAATCTCAGACGTAGTCAAATCCCCTTCTCTGTCTCTCCCTATCTCCCCCCCACTCGCAACATGCCTCATTGTGTGGGCTGGCCAGGTGCCTACACAAACCCTCCATCCCGATCTACCTGGCAGGTGCTGGGGGGCAGGGGGGGAGTGAGGAGGAGATGTGGGGGTGTAAAATGGCTACTTACACTCGCCAAGTGTCTGCAGCTCCAGGGGAGCACTGTAAGCTCCGTAGTCTATGGACGGCGGCGAAGAGGAGGATGATGTTGATGAAGAGGAGGATGATGAAGCAGAGGAGGATGAAGTTGAGGAAGTGGAAGAGGAAGAGTCGGCGGACGAGGAGGAAGAGGATGAAAGAGGGGAGGAGGACAGGGACGAGGAGGACGCTGGCATGGAGAAAGGGCGGATGAGGAAGACGTATGTAGTGCCAGGTTTGAGGTTGTTGACGCTGATCCGCGTGGCAGCGGTCTTCACAGTGGAATAACTCTGATCCTTTTGTTCCTGCGGAGACAGAAAGTGAAGCGATAGACGCAGACAACAAAGAACGAGCAGACGCAGGAGGAGTGAGACGAGTAGGAGGAATCCATTTGCCAGAAGCCTTGTTCATTTCCCAGACACGGTTTGAAATGCAGGGGGAACCTGTGAGACAAATTTTTTTAAACCAAATCAAGAGCTTTTTGGTGCTGCCTCTTTTATAGAATGAGAGGAGGAGCGTTTCACAGAGTTAGAGTGTCAATGAGTTGGACAAAGCTTCTGGTACAAAGTCAAGGAGTTTAAATTCTTTCACCTGCTTTCAATAAATGAGTATCTCAATCGATAAATCAATGATGAAAAACACCAGACGGCATAAAAGGATAACTCTATTCATTAATAAATCATAAATCAAATATGGTACATATCTGTTTCTCTCAGGTAAAAGCAGGCATGGTGGGGCCAGAAAGTAGATGGCACACAAATTACAATAAGTGCTCCTCTAAGTTTGTTTGCTGTAATCTATTTCCCCCCTCGATGTGTTTCTGCATGTCAATAAGACCACGTCAATTACTGCTCCACTCCTTTAAAGTATCACCGCTCTCAAGAAAAACCCGATTTACATGCAAAGGTACAAATGCAGTAATCAGGGTAAAGTGTAGCCAAAACTGGCACCTGTAGCTGTCCTTTATAGCCTTGGGATAAATTTGCATTGCAACATTTACTGCACTCTGAAAGTCAGACCATGAACGTAAAATCGTTGTATGGTAAATTTTTAGACGAGTCTGGCATCTCCTTGTGAAATGCAGCAGCACATTCGTTATTGGGGTGGAAGTTAAAGTCCAAATAAGCTGTGATGAGGTTTGGAGGTAACCAGTCATTGATTGGTTTTTGCTATCCTTTACAACCCGTTTGCTCACAGGGACTTAAGAAATAAAGATGGACAAAGGCGTGTGATGTGGTAGCTGTTCCAGGTGAGGTGGCATGTTGGCATTTCATGAAGAAGAACTAGAGTGCACAAACACAACCTTACAGATACACTTGCATGGCTTGAAGGTCCTCTTATGCTTACGTATCGCACGTTCAAACTGTCCAGATTTTTGCATGTACAAAAAAAAGAATTGCACAGGAAGGAAAGAAAGCAAACAGCTCCACAGAGATGGGGAGAAAACAGCACCTTCGCTCACAGACGACATTTTTCTTATGTCAACCTATGAATAAACTGTGAATCAATCATCACTTGTCATCAGTGTGTCATTCTTAGTCATTATCATCATCCAGAATGTGCAATCATTTATGATTCAGTTTAAAACTCAGTAAACCTTCTGATATGTCGAATCGGTATTGAATCATATCAGTACATCGTGATTTTATTTTCTTTTTTTTAAAGAAAGAAAAACTATGCTCTGAATAACCAAGGACATATTTTATACATTCATATACTCTTTGATACACTCTGGTTGTGTTGCCTTTTCATTTCATGGCCTTTCAACAACTTGCCCACCTTAGTCTCATTTATTGTCCATCTATCCCTTACACTCTGCGGTCATCAGCTTTCCCTCTGCTCTTCTTCTGCACCTCGTCTCACAAAGCAACTTCATTTATTTCTGTCTGTCACTGTTACAAGCATCTGATCATTGAGTCATCTTCCTCCTCATATGTCCCTAATACCCTACTCTAACCTTTTCCCTCCCTCAGTTATCAGACCGGCATCTCATTCTGAAACTGCTACGCCTCCTGCTATCTTTTCTCTTCTCTCAAGTCCTCACGCACCCCTCCTTCTCCATCGTTCCTCTTTTTTTTTTTTTTCTTCCCCCTAAGGATGTGGGGGTGGAGCGGTAAGGAGCAGGCCTTTGTAAAATACGGTGAAGCATAGAGAAGAGAAGGAGGTGTGAAAATGGCTGAGAATGTGACACAGCCAAATACAAAGACCTGGCGTTGGCAGAAATTGGAGTGTATGAAAATGCAGAAGCGTGAGCGTGACAGCTGTGGTTTACGTGCATGACAGATTTACTGTGAAGACTAAGAATGTTGACGGAGCGGCCGCGATGTGACTAAGTGTTATGTTAAAGCAGCATGATGAGGCTGATGAAATTGAAACCATGGTTAGCCATAAAAGAAGAAGAAAACGTTGCAGTGATATGGACTATGGAGGTTTATACATCACAGGTCTCTTTTGAAATGCATAAAAACAGATCGTGGTTTTGAACAATATTTAATCGTTAGCCAAAATAGTGACTAGAGATTACCGGATATTTTGAGGCCGATACTGTTACGGTTTCCTGTCATGCCAGTGTAGATGAAGACATAATGGATTTACCTTCTCGTAATATTTGACCTCGTATTCAGTGCGGCTGCTGTTCGGGTAGGCGGGCTCCCTCCACACCAAAGTTATGCTCTTCTGCTCGATCTTCTCCGCTCGCAGTTCACTGATAAGAGATGGTGCTGCGGAGACAGAGAGGGAGACAAAAGGGGGAAGAAGAAAAGAGGATGAGTTCAGGGATTCCAATCTCATGCATTATAAATAAAACTGCTTCAGGAGTTTTCTCAAGGTCTTAACCTGGTGTGCATTTCCAGTTTTCACAAAGTTTGACTGCGCAAGCAAAGTTTAGGGGAAGATACTCTGCAGTAAATTCTCCTGTGAGGTGAATCAGAAGAAGGAAATGATTTATACTTTGCATATGTATCGTATACCTGAATGTCGGATCTGTGGTTAGTGAGCAAAAGGAAAATGCAAAGACAGCTATAAGGAAGAGAGGAGAATGAGAGAAAGATGACACTTAAAGGAGCATACAGAGTTTGTACATTCATGGGGAATAAGTAATCCATTAACGCTGTCCTACCTACTTTTTATGAGGTAGAGCTGGGTCAGTGCACCGGGACCGACAGCAGATTAATACAGATATGGACTGACTGACAGCTCTGTATCGAGGGGTATCAGGGATAACAGTGCGAGACTTCCGAGATCCGACTCTCTCAATTAAACCGACTTCTGACTCAATCCGGGGAAGCTGCGGTGAAATTTATCCTTATAGATACTTCATCTCTTATTGATCACGACGGAACACAAAACAGAAGATGAATTATCAGCACGCAGCTTTCCAAATTTAGACACCGTGTGATGGCAGGTGCTCGCAGCGACCAATTCCATTACCAAAGAAAGGCTGGTCCTTTGTTTTCCCGTCAACAAATGACAGGTATGACAATCAGAGCGCAACCCACTCTTGCTTAAGTGCTAATTATTCCACAATTAACGAAGCAGCAAAAATGGACTGTCACTCAAAAACACTAAGAAAAACAAAGGGGTGCAGATAGCCTAGTCAGAAGGCCTTTATGTGTGGGAGGAGCGCTGCCATTAAGGCCATTACGGTTCAGTTTAGTGGCGTGCCAGTGTAAGGGCTGCGTGCTGTTATCTTCCTTCAACTTGATAATAATTCCTGTTATTTTCCATGCCCTCCCTTCACACAGACATGATCCCCAGGATTTTGTCTGGCATTGACGTTCCTTTATCTTTGCTCGGTTCCTGCACCTCATCTGTTTTCACTCTCCCCCTCTCTCCTTCTCCTGCCAGTCACTCCATCAGCCGCGCTCCTCACTTCATGCTTCCCCTCCTTTCCTGATCTTTATCCATCAATTCCTCTCTTTTCCTGGGTGAAAACAGCGACACTAATGATTATGTTCTGTCAAACTCGCCTAAAACTATGTGGAAACGCTCAACAAATGCACACACACTCTCAAAGCATCTACGCCGCTCCTCCAGTCCTCCTCTCAACAGCAGGATAATACAGTCATTTTAGGCAGCAGATCAAAGACACACTCAACACGCACCGTCTGCATCTCTATCGCTCTCTCTCTCTCTCTCTCTCTCTCTCACTGTCCATCTCCATCTGTCTGTTTTTGATGTCTCAAAGCACAGGTATTATCCATTATTCATGGTGACTTCTGTGACTTCTTACCTCACGGAGAAAAGATGGATGTACCTCAAGTTTTGTACAGTAGGAATGTTAAATAATATGAAATCCAACATTATTTTTGTTATTCAAAAAACGTAATTAAATAATTGAGTTTGTGAGCTTCTGCAGCTAGCTGTCACTGAGTTGTTTCATTTAGGCACATTTCAATACTGACTGACTAATAAAAGAGTTAAATCAATGAAATCCCTGAAACAACATTATCATTATTATTCCATTTACCTCACAAAGAATGGACTGGTTGGATAATTTTCTGCTTCCCCCTAGAAAATACAAGTATAGAAAGAAAATAATAAAAAAAAAACAGCCACTGTGATGTTTAAAAATACGGATTTTATGTCTATTGAATATGAAGCAGATAAAAAAATACTAATGACTATTTGAAACGTTGATAAAAAACTTTAACCATGCCAGCTAGTTGGCACTTTCAAAGCATTTACTCATTCTAATGAGTTTTCCTACAACATGTGAATGCAACATAATGTACAGATGCACACACAGCAGGGGAGGGCAGCAAAAAAAAAAAAACAACTAATGATCTCTATACAGGAATGTAAACAAACAGGCAGAGAATTTATTCTTAGTGATTAATGGACCTGCTCAGATGTTTGCTACACATACATGTCGAGGAAATCAACCGCCCTCCAGCTCATTAGAAAATAGAAGAATTACTTCCACGCCACACAAAAGGCGAGAAGGAAGGAAACAAAGAATGGAGCGCAAACGTGAGACCAGCAAGGTGTTTAAGACAATATGAAGGTGAGTGAGATGACAGTTTAGAGCCAGAGGCAGTTTGAAGAGACACCCCCTTCTTCCCCAAAGCCTCTGTCACCCAAACACAAAGAGAACATCAGTATAAAACGTCCAATCAAGAACACTGTGTCAACCTGCTCTCTCCATCTGCAACTGCAGGTTATTATTTGCTCTTCTTTCCACGCTCAATTATGCATAAAGCCAGCGTCTGCCTGCAAACTCCAGATCGCATCACAGCTCAAGCTGGGACATAAAAGCGGGTGTGCACAGTTTCTCCATTAATACACACAAGGCTCTGATACAGCAGTAATACAGTAATACAGCAGTGGCCAAAGCTCTGTTTCCAACCTCCAGAAAAAGAAGATCCTAACTTAGAAGCGACTGAGCTGACGGAGCAATTTCCAAACCCTTTGAGAAATTTTAACACCTGAAGTTGTTGGGAAATTTCCGTAACATCTAAAAAAAATGTGTTCTAGCAAGAGGAAGAAACGAAAAATAATGAGAGAGGTTCGATCTTTTAGGGCCCATCAGCACTTCTCACACTTCACTTGCTTTTTCTAACATTCAAAATGTTGATGCTGAAAACATCAGAATAGTTTCCAATACACATGTTGAGCTGTTCACACAAGCACACACACCCCCTTTAGAGAGCATGGCAGCAAATGGTGGCCAGTGTTGGGTTTGGCTCTGTATTTAAGAGGAGGAAATCAATGCTGACATCCTTCTGAAATGGCTTCTGCACTCACATGTACACACACACCAAAGCACACACAATTGCACAATGATTTTCACAGGTAATATAGAGGAGGTGATGGCCTTGTGGGCAATAAGCCTCTCTGGCTCCGTGGTTGAAGTGCACGGCAGATGTTTTGAAAGCCTTATCATAGCAGAAATCACACGGCGGATGCGCTGATAGGCACTCGTCACAAAGACATACATTTCCTGATAAGATCTGGTATGAAAGTTTTTGCAGCACACATACCAATCAGTGACACGGATAATAGTCTATAAACTTCAAAGGGCCACTCTGATGAGAAAGAAAAGTGAGGCATGAGGAGGTAATATAGATGGAGTTTGGCCCAAAATGGCAAACAGGCAGCGCACAGCTGTTCCCCTGAGTGATTAATCTTCCATAGACTGTGAGTACAAGCTCTGGCTGAGGATCATTTAGGTTTTAGAAATTCTGATTTTCCCTCCTTTTAATCAGTTTCACTCTCTATTGGTACATTTTTACACACCTGAAACATTTTTCTTGTAAAAAAAAAAAAAAAAAAGTAAATATGTTTTTTTTTTCTTTTAATGAATTCTCTGTCCAACTACTTAAAGGTCCCATATTTCCATGAGATTTATGCCCTTTTTTTAAAATTATAAAGCAAATACAAATACTTGCTTGTGTGAAAAGATTTATAGTAGTATCAGTGGTCGGTCTTGTTGACTTGTTGGTAACTGATTCATTGTGATGTCACAAAAAAGCAGTGACCTTTCTCAGCCATGCCCCCCCAAAAATGTAAACATCACTCTTTAAAGTCCTCGGTCGGCCATGTTGTAAACACTGGGGCACAGGTGGTCCTCACTTAGCTTTCAGCATTGCAAGAGCTAGGTTGAGCATGCTTCTTAAGAAATCCTTAAGATCTTTTAAATTACAGTTCAGATACAGCTCTAAAGGACTCCCTGCAGACACACGAGTGTGTGTGTGTGTGTGCGTGCTCAAGTCTCTATGTCAGGTAGATCTATGAATAGATTTTGGCACAAAATGGCTGCTGCTGCTGCTGCTGCTGCTGCTGCTGCAGGCTCTTCCATCCATGTGTACAGAGGCAGCTGAGGTGCGACTGGCATCTCTGTTTTGTTATCAAAGGAGACAGGCAGAGGAGCTGCTCTCCCCGGGGGTGACAGCACAAGCATGGCTGAACATCCCAAAGTCATTCACTTTTTTTCCCCCCTCTTCCTCTCCTTCACTTCCACGGGTCGCCTCTCTGGAAAATCTCACACCATCTTTTCAATCGCTTTACCTCTCCATTTTTCCCAAACACGACTCTTTATCTCGGGGGGAATCCACCGTTCCCCACAGGCCTGTTTGTGCCTCTGCTGAGATGACGAGATGGCACCCATCTTTCTGGGGGGGTGGGGGGTCATTGTTCCACTTCTTACCATCTCTGCAATGTGTGTAACTTTACGTACTCCTGTGAATATATGCTTATTAAAAGATGATGAATTGCTGCATGTATGGTAATAGACCTTCATGTTGGCTTTTTACTAAGTTAACTGAAAATATCTCTCAGGCCTGCTCACGCTCAAAGGGTTAACGGGAAGGAAATGTGTTGTTCCCTGTGGGGACAACACCCTGCAGTTAAACTGATAGTGCAACGATTTAAGTGACTGACAGCAGAGGAGTGTGAACATTTAGCTTCTTGTCATTTGGCTATTTCTGGGACATCTTACACATTTACTGCCACAAGCATTTCTGTAAAATCCAAAAAACACAGTGGTGAGTGAACTCAGACTCATCATCCAAGTTTCAAATAGCCAACCTTTGATTTGTGCAAAAAAAAAAAAAAAAGCTTATCAGAAGATCAACAATGAGGCACTGCATATTTGACTATTCAAAACAAAATAAAAATCCTGCAGGCACTTAACTATCTGACTTTGGAATCCAACACTGCACACATTCACGTATCAATTGCATGGAGAAATAATGAAGTATCAGACGCTGACCTTTAAAGCAATACATCCCTTGTACTGATTAAATTAAAAGAACACAGCTGTTCACCAGCACTTTGATGTAAAAAAGACATTACACAATTATTAATATAATATTAAGATGCTGCAATGAAAACAACAAGCTAAAAGCAATCTTGCTTCAGATTTGAAGAATAAATAGAAGCCGAGCGCACATTTACCAGGGTAATAATAAATAATGGCAAGGACAGTGAAGTAAAGATGCACCATTATTGATTCAAAGAATATATTCCATGGCAGAATTTATATTCTTCTCCAAAACCACACACACTCTTAACAATTCATTATAGTAAAAAGGTGTTTTTAAATGTATACATTGCATTCTGATCTAACAATGCTGCTTGCAGCAGCCTAACCCACCCACGTCTCACTATCTTGCAGCAGGTCTTGCTGTTTTAATCTGTAACTATCAGTCTGCTCCAGCAGTGGAGCGTTATCTGGCAACCTGTTCGCCAACCCCACCCCCAAATTCCTCGCCAGCATCCAACCACCCGCCTGCCTCATTCTAAACACACGCATGCATCCACACAATTAACTGCAGCATATGAAAGAGCAACAGTGGGAGAGAAGGAGGCGAAAAAACGATATTATCCAGGATCCAGCTTGAAACAGGTGTCCTCTATGGTTATAATTATTTGGATCAGTGCAAGAAGAAAACAGGGAGGGGGTGTTTAGAAGGAAAGAGCTATATGTATCTGTAGAACTTACATACGTGTTTGTATATTTTTTATGGTTCAGACACCGGCATAGGCCACAATTCCACCTATACCACAATGTGTGTGCAGGCGTGTGTCTGAGCATCTGTTTGTGTGCATTGTCTTTGTGATATAACAAAGAAGAAAGTGTCCTGGCCCGATTAAATATATCAGTCAGTAGGCGGGTGGAAGTAAAGGCCAGAACAGGAAGGCAGCAGGACAAAGAGAAACTGGCTGTATGATGTTATTCAAATGGGCCTGTTCAAAAAGAAATAGAGTTGTGCAAAAACACCATGTCCTGCATATATTGCCACATTGTTCCTTTTCCCGAAAGGGAAAACTTTTTTTTTTTTTTTGCCAACCTAACAATGTAGGAATACATGCAATTAAAGACACTAGTGATTTTTGTCTGAGTTGGTTTAAAGAAAAAAAATTATGATTACAAGAAAGAAAGAAAACAAAGACCTTTTGCACGTCAAAAACCTCCCATTACCTCTCGGCAAAACCTTTACTGAGCTTACAAATCTTTCAAAAGTGGCATCTCACACTCCCACCGGGGAAGAGCGACTGGGGCCGACTTTGCTTAAACTGCTCTAGACAGCTGCACACTGACTGATTCGGAGCTCTTTGGGCCCGGTGTGCTTTAGCCTAAAGGCAGACGCATGGTCTGATCACAACACGTCTCTTAACCCAGACAGCCTCCAACAAATAATAAAAAATAAATAGAAGGAAACAGGCCACATACACATACATACTTACACACTCTGGGTTGAGGGGGGGCGGGGGGGCACATATACAAACCGGCTGACACAAGCCTGCTGCGGGTGAGTTTGGCTCAGAAGGTGAAGAAATTTGTCTCTGGCCTGACAGACCTGGAATGGGAGAAAATGTGCATACACACAAACATGCCCACATACCTCCTATATATTCACTTTACTTTACTACTGGCACAATTCAAGTGCAGTCAAAGGTGTCAAGCGGGTGGGTGAGTATATATTGTGAGATGGACAGCAGCAATAAACTCAGGAAGAAGAGAATCTCCAGTGTGCCCTAAGACAAGAACACAGCATGTATACACGTTTGTGTATGTGCATAAATATACAATATACATACACACACACATATATATATATATATATATATATATATATATATATATATATATATATATAAATATGTAAAAGGGACACAATGAATGAAAAACCATCTGTTTGTGCGCATGTGTATATTACCCCTACAGTAATACACTGTCATTCAGAAAGACAGCTGCATCTCTACACAACTCTTTTGCACACCAGGATCCTGCCAACCTCCCCTCCCTGCCCCGCCCCGCTAGCAACAAACCCCATATAAACAACAACAACAAAAAAATAAAACAAAGACGGCATGCACGCACAAACACCTAGCGTGCTCCCTTAACAGAGGCGAGATGAAGAACTCTGCAGGTTTCAAGGACAAACTGTGAGAGAAAAACATTTGAAGCTCGAACTCCTCTTTCCGACATCTATGCCATGAGAAGAGTTTATGTTTTCACCTAGAAGAAGTTGCACATCAAAGATGGCCCTTAAGCCCCATATAATGCTGTGATTACAAGGATAACATTGTGTTGCCGTCAACCACCTCCAAGCTTTGTTTTTCTTCCTCAGTGAATGCTACAATTCCCAGAACAACAAGAAACAGCCTGTAAATCCACATACAGAGCACACAGACTAAAGACCCCAGAGTGCCTCTTCATAGACTCCGATTATAAGCCAAGAGGTAGGCAATTAAAATTTCCATCACAGGGTGACAAAGCGTCTTAAGTGGCTGTGCTATAGTCCTGAAAAGTAGCTTGATGACTCTATTCATTTGGTGCCTGCTGAAGCCTCACCTTCCCATCACTTCTAATTAAGGAGGCAAAAAAAGGATCCAAACGCCTCCATGCAGAGGGCTGGAGGTGGGGAGGAGAGCAGAGAAGGTGAAGACGTGTGAGAAAAGAAGGAGGGAGTAAAACGACTGTTGGAAACTAAATGACAAAGTGGTAGTTTTTTACTTTACAGTCAAGAAGGACTCGTTTGGTGAACACATCTGAAGATCAGGAGGGTTAAACAACTCTGCTGCCTCGTTTCTCATCTTCTTACCATCATTCAAAATACGCATGCTCATGATACCACATTAAAGGGCCATTTCACCGATTTTTTTCTAATTCGGTTTATTCATAAAAAAGTGTTTGGTGCCGCAGAAAGAAAAAGGCGTCCCGCGAACATTGAACTACAAGCTACTGCTGTCATTTCTCACCTCACTTTCCATCTTCACTCCTTATATTTCCATTCTTTTCAGCTACACACATTTACACAGACACACACACTCTTAACTACAGTAAACTACATATTGACTTTTCCCATATACTAGATTTGTTAAAGCACCACAAACTCTAAACAGAAGAGGAAAAGAAGTTTTCACTGAATGTGCATCATTTCTGAGAAAATCCATTGACTTTTTCCTTTTGCTCTTCACCCCTTGTGCCTCCTTTCCTCTGCCCCCACATAGCATCCTACTCATAATGTTACACTGGTTACCCCCCCTCATCGCTCCACCGCTGTATTCATCCCTCTCTTCTCGCCTCCCTTTATTCCTCCATCTCTTAGACCCATGTAACTCCACGGGGACTGGCCATCTAAAGCCCCTCCAGTAATCCTCTCAGGATATTGAAATGCCAATCCTTCCTCCTCCCTGACCCATACCTCCACCCCATCTCTTCAGCCATCCTGCATCCCCTCTCTTCTTCCCTGCCTCAGCTAAAGGGCTTTGGATGGACCACTGGGGGCCAAGACATTCAACCCAAGTGTGTTTTGGTCACACACAGAGACACACACACACACACACACACACACACACACACACACGTGTACATCTATAAACAAAAATGCACAAACATGAAACAATGCACCCTTTCTCGCACATACACAAATCAAGCATTGAACAATTCACAAAGCGTATGGCATGCAAGGATGGTTGAGCAAAGACATGAAAGTGCTGTCACACACACGGCTTGGTGCACCCAGAGCGCACACACAAACATATATGTGCATCCCTAATCCACAGCTGGATAAGGGGCCCCATGAGCCCTGGGCAAAACTGATCCCCCATTTAACCAGCCCATACCTCATCTCCTCACGCAATCCCAGCCATGTTTCATATTCCCCCAACTCCCTCCTCTCCTTTTATCCATCCATCCATCCTCAACACACCATGCAAACCTCTCTCCTTCCTCTTGGTGGCCTGATAAAGCCCCATCTGTCTGGGAGAAATCCAGTTTGCCACTGTGCGTGTGTGAGCATCCAGTTACTGAGGTACTTTAAAAGAAGTGAATTTGTATTTGGCTTTAATGCAGGGTATTAACGTCACAAGTTTTAAAATGCTGCTTCAGCTTGTTTTTCCCCACTAAGATAGAAAAGCTTACTGTATGCATTAATGTTAATTGACCTCTTGTGTGTCTGTGTGTGTGGTTTGGGTATTTGGCACATTCTTTCCTTGAGCTTCATATTGTGCCCTTAAATCCTGAGGCTCGCTTGGCACTCAGCTGCCAGCTAAACCGCACCACCCGCCGCTAACAAGCTTACCACGCCCGGGAAAACAAATACAGTACAGTGAGAGAAGAAGGAGAGAGAGCCATAGAGCGGGTACAAAGAAGCAGAGGGCAGGACTGACAGAACGAGAAGATACTTGGGAGGAGTGGTTGTGGATGAAAAGGCATGAAGCAGGGGAGGAGAGGAGGAGGGAGAGAAATTACCATCCAAGAATAGTGAGACGACACAGGTGGAGCAGGAGAGGATACGATGGGGGAAATTAGGAAGGAAATAGAGGGTAAAAAAAGAAGGGATTTGGATACAGAGGAAGGGAGGAGGGAGGGGGGCAGAAAGTAATAAAGAGATGATGAGGTGGCGAGAGAGAGAGATTGTGTGTCTGTGTGTGCTGGTGTGTGTTAGCTTTCTTCCAAATCCCTGCTGCAGCATTTATAAAGGTCAGTGAGTTTTGATGGTGCGAAGGCACCAACACGTGCATGGAAACAAGGCCGAGGTTCCGCGAGGTAACACTTTTCCATTCTGCTGCCGACCGGGTTTCTTCTGACCATTACAGCTTTGCTCCTGCAGATGAGCTGCCTCAGTTCACACAACGAAACCTGCTCTTATCAGCCTCACCCTCAGAGATATTGCTGTAAAAATCTGTCTGCTTCCTCCTGCCGAGAAAAATAAGACACACAGAGTCTTCATGGATTTCATCTGAGGTAGTGGGAGGGAAAGGTTTTAGGATTTGACTTGTTTCTGGTAAAAGTTTTGGGTTCCCATGGCAACAGATATATCAGAAATATCCAACATCCGAGTCACAGCGGTGATAATGTTTATGGATCAGATTTTGTCTGTGGATTTTATTTTTACTGAAAAAAGGTGTTTAGTCTAAATCTAAGCCAGAGGGTGGGACTCAACTAAAACTCTCATTTTCTGCCCTGTTTTTAAAGATACTATCTACCGGAAGACGATGCATTCATGTGCTTGGTAACATGGTATCTCCATTTGCATGTTTTAACAAGGTCCATCTATCCATATGTTGACCATCTTCGTCAGCCCCGTAATATTTACTCAGCCCCACCTCACATGACCCTGAGGAGGGCTGTCCATTCAGGTAGGTCGGTTTGTGTGTTCTGCAGTTGGTGAGCTGTTGATGCTGAACTGCTAGTCATGTGGAAACCATAGGTCTTTTCAACAAAACCAAACATGTCAGAATGAAAATAAATATATTTTTAAAACTCTCTGTCTCTCTCTCTCACACACACACACATAGAGAGGCAGCATTAAACACCCACACCAAATGTCAGTCTAAATCCTCCCTGACACAGAAGGTCTTCTGAAACCTCTGCAAACACACTCTCCTAACCCCTTGTCCAATCCCTCTGGATGACACGGTTAGTGGGACAACTCACACCCTAATACCCCATAATAACGACAAATCAACAGCATAGCAACTGCTGACATGACAGACAGACAGGGAAGGGGAGATAAAAAGGAGAAAGGTTGAAAGCTGTGGGGATAGAGAAAAAAAAGAATCACCACAGGTTTGTCCTTTTCTGATATAGTATCCCTAACCGTGGAGCTTGGGGTGTTTGATGAGTTAAATCCCTTTAGGGGGCTGAAGATGTAGTTTTTTTGGTCAGCCATTCTATCATAGGTTTGACTTTAGTTTAAAACACTGCAACATATAGAAAAAAAAACTTCTGCATGAAACGTCACAGCCTGAGTGAAACAAAACTGGAAATATGAAATCCAGTGACTTGTTCATTCCACACTATGCAACTTATTCTCTTTTACATTTATTAAGCCTCTTGCTCTACATCAGTCATATAAAACCACAAGTGCATACCTGCCAAATAAAGTCACTGACTGGTGGAGCAGGTGGAGAATTTAGCAGGCTAGCCATGACCTGATGGTGCATCTGTATTGAGCCTTTATTCTCAGTCTCTTGAAGTGTTTTCAAGTAAGGAAAAAAAAAAGAAAAAAGACCATTAGTGGAATGCAATTGTGTGTGAAAAGGATAAATAAAAGATTATCATCTTTGCTAAAAATGGTACTTTTATGATAAAAATACTGCAGTTGGCGGTGGTATTACCTCTTAACCACCTGTCACTGACATTAAGTAGAGATTTGCTGAACGCACATATGAAGCTGTCCCTTCGACCACTCCCTCCCCTCACAGATGTCACACTTACATAACATTTAACATTTGGTCAGTAGGAGGAGGATTGAGGCCATTCGCATTCATTATGAATTCTCAGCATCAGTCTGCTTATATCTAATTAAACATGAACTCCAATTTCCATAAATACCAAAAAAAAAAAAAAAACCAAACCACACAAAACAAAATATAAAACTCCATGTGTGTCTTTTTTTTTTTTTTTAAATTCACATGCAAACACCTTTCATTTAATTATTTTATAAACAAGTTATTTTGTCCGCCTTTAATTCTCCAGTGAGCATCGCTGCCATCCAAGTGCTCACATTTGAGAAACAGTCCTGTTTTCATTATGCTGCACAAACTCAGCCAATTTCCAGTTAGTGACAAAAACACACTCACTTTCTCACATTCTCTTTGTTTCTCCATCACCTGATTCCCTGTGTAGCACCTTTTCAGCGTCTCTCCCCATCGCACTTCATTAGCTTCATTATGCCTTCTGTCTTCAGAATCAGATCTCTTTTATCCCTCTCAATCAGTAAACAAACCTTCTCAACAACACGCGCAGTGGCCGTGATAGATGAATGTATGTGTGCACTTGCGTATGACGGCGTGTTTGTCAGGTGTTTCCAGAGCCAGACTGTGTGCTTTTGCATTTTTGTGTGTGAGGGTGTGTTTGGCCTTTTCACACTTGAGCTCCCTAGTATAGTGCAGTTGTGGCGCTGGTTGACAGGGCTACTTGGCAAAGTGCTTTTTCAAGCCTCCCGGCTAATGGCCTGCTGAAGACTGCTGCTGATGAAAATGAGATCACCTCCACCGGCGAGACTTTCTGCTCCGTCGGCAGTGACTGGCGCCCTGACAGCATGAGGAAGGAGAGTGTATGTCGAGAGTTTGTGCTGCTTAGCAAACATACACATGAAAATCAGCTTACAGGGTGCACATGACGTTTTGAATGTCATGCGTGATGCGCTACGTGTTGCGGAGTGCACTTTGAGAATCTACATAAATTACAAGCATATTTAAAGGTCACGGTTTGTCAGTGTGTACACGTATGTGTGTGTGTGTAGCAGAAGCTTGCTGTGGCGGTTACCTGCACCAATATAAGAAATTGATGCATTTTTCACCAAAGTGAAATGTGCAAATTACCACAGCAAATGAAATGTATTCCATAACATCTTTATAAAATCAACCAGACCTAGTTCTGGAGATTTGAGACTCAGGAAGACTATTTTCCCTGGAACACAAAGATTATATCAATCTATGGAAAAACAGCACAAACATTTTTCCACCTAAACTTTTACGACTCAACTGTTATTTCAAGCTAAATCAGCAATAAGCTGGCGGGCTTTGGGCTGCTGTTACACAGCGCACGGTGAGAAACCCACACAGTTCAAGATCAACAAAAATGATATGTAACTGCATAAAACATTTCAGAGACATGCGAGTGTGCTGGCGCGTCCCCAGTTGAGTGCATTTGCTACATCGTCTTTTCGGGGATGCAGACTGACCTCATTCTTGTTAAGCAGTTTTGTCAGTTCTGCTGAAGAGGTTGTGTTTATTTGCGTCACAACAGGATTATGCAAAAAGTATATATTTTACAACAACTGAGGTGGAGGGATGGGTCAAAGGAGAGCCCATAAAATAGCGTTGGTGCCAATATGGTTATAGAGTTAAATAAAGGATTATTCTAATAATTTTTGCTAACATATTTTATTTGTAGTTTGCACATCTAACAGTCTGGATATCACGGATTTGTGTAGGATTGTTTGGCCAGTTCTTGTTTCCTGGTTGTGCAGACTTAGACTGTGATTTAAAATGTTAACTGCTCCTTCCCTGCACATGATTTCATGTGTAAAGATCCCACTGTGACTCACCGGGAAGGCTTGTTGACACGTTGACCTGGGTGTAGAACCTCTTGTTGGGCAACAGCTCCGACACTCCGTTTAAAGCCTCTACAGAAAAGGTGTAGTTGGTGTTTGGAAGAAGGTTGACCACGGTCACCGTTCTCTCCGTCAAGCCGACCTGCTGCGGCACGAAGCCGATGATCGCTCCACACGGCTCGCACTGCCTCCCGACGCACCGCCGGCACCCCACGCTGTAGGTCAGATCCACACGGCCGCCTGTGTCCGATGGTGCTTCCCACTCCAGGATCAGCGTGGACTGCTTCAGGGTGTAGACCAGATCTCTGGGAGGTGACGGGGGCCCTGGGAGAGGAAAGAAGAGAAAAATCATAATTTGGCTTGTTGGTTTTTTTGCAAACAAACAAAACAAAAACAGACACAGAAGGAAGAGTGGAAAATATGTGAGTGAAATATTAATCAGACGCTGTAATTGTTCTCCAGCAATTTTAACTGACAAAGGATTTTATAATTTGTCAGTCTTAAAGAAATTTACCAAAAAAATAAAAAACAAAAAACAAACAAGCAAATAAACAAACCAAAAAAAAAACCAAACACGCCATTTGTTGAAGATTTGTCCCATTGTTTAAGGATGCATGCACAAATAAAAGGAATCTTTGGGGTTTTTTTTTTTTTTTACTCCCAGATTTTTTTTTTTATACTCCCATCTGTTACGCTGAAAGAGCACCCACTAGTGTCCCTTCTTTGTAACATTTGTAACTGTAAACATGAAAAATGGTTTGCACAAACAACATGTTGAGAGTGCGACACAGTCACCTGCATGACTCGCTCAAAAATTGTGACGCTGAAGCGCAAGCGTGACTGATGATACCAAGTCCACTGGGTATTACAGCGATTGCATGCATGGACTCGGTTTGCACATCACGCTATGATAATCCTAGATTATGTGCTAAAAAAAACAATCGTTTTGATGGGAATCACTTGACTCTCATGAAAAATCAAAATGTGGAGTTGTTTACCGTGATGCGTTTGTATTATGTGGCGTTATTATGGTTTAGCAGGGGGGGGTCTCTTAAAAAAATAAAATAAAATCTTTGGACTGAGATGGAGTGATTAGAGATGATGAAGAGAAAGAGAACTGAAGACTTGAACTAAAAGAGGAATACAACTTTGTCCATAATGTTCTGATGACAACATTGCACTATGGAACAAAACATGCATCTATAATTGGTAAATAAAAAAGTTTGCAACTCTGCTGAAACATGGATGTGACATGATGTGTTGGACGTAATATTAGAGCCTGAGCTGTCAGCTACAAGGCTGTGTGTGTTAAAACTTGCAGAAGTGGTGTGAGCCGATTAATTCCATCCATTTTCTATCCATTTAGACTGTCGTCTGAAGCGCTGGGCTTTGCATGAACTTTAAAATAAGACACCATCTGTGACAAATTGGATAAAAACCAATCATACAGTGCAGCTTTTAAAGGGTCTTAAAGGACCAGAGGCTACGAGACTGCACCTCAACAAAAAAATCTGTGTCCTGACTGACCTGTGCCATTTCCTGCAGGCCCGTCACCACAGAGGCTAAATAGAGCTCAAAGGACATGAATTTTATATGCCTCTCTGTATGTGTGTGTGGGTGTGTGTGCTGTGTAATGAATAAGTGAAGGTGTGCTGATCTGTGTGTGCTGTCACACACGTCACACACCACAGCTGCGTTGTGCTCCCAGGAACACGTGGAGTGTAGAGTTATGTAAAGCCAAAGAGCATTGAGAGTGTCAACACACACACACACACACACACACACACACACTAGATGTAGACACAGCTGGGCCTTTTATTCACATCTCTTTCCACTTGTGCGCTTTCAGCCTTGGACTCCCTCAGAGTTTCCCTTTTCTCTCATCTCATCCTTAAACTGGAGTGTCTCTCAGTAAAACTTCACCTCCTCAAGCCTCCTGCTTCTTTCTTTCCCATCTTTTGCCCTCTCTCACCCTCCATTTCCACCTTAAACTATTTCTTTTCATCTGTTATGTATACATCCTGCCCTTTGGAAAAGAATCCAGGGAAGTTTGTATACTGTGGTTATGTATGATTTCGTATCACCATCAACGGATTGAGTTGAAAGAAATCATGAAAGAAATACATATTTCTCTGGGTTTTTTTTTTGTTTTTCTTGGTTGCATTTTTGTCCTTAAACCACACTTATTTTTTAAATCAGAAAAAGCATCTCAGCTTCACGTTCATCTTTCCTCCAGAAATATATGGGCTCCAACTGTTTTCAAAAAATCCATTTGCAGAAAAGTGTTGGCAAACATTATGCATCACCTTAAGATATATTTTTCTTATAGTCATTATGTTATTGTCATTGCCTTTGCAGTTCTGTCAGCAGCACTTCCACTCCGCCAAACTGAATGCAGAGGAAGATATCCGTGCTCCCACAGAGACAATTTTTCTCTACTCTTTCCAAAGTCTTACTTTTCCTCCTCACAGCCACCAAGAGGTATTTAATAGTGTACTGCACAGAAAAGTGTCTAAATAGCTGCCATTTACAATGGTAATTAGTAGACTAGGAAATGTTACTGGATGAATACCGTTTAAGCCACGTGGAGGGGTGTCTTTCATAAATGATCTCATAAATGATTTATTTAAGAAAAAAACCAAACAAAAAAAAGGTAGCTCGTAATGTGCTAAACACATTAAGGGGTAGACAATTCTCTGGCCTTAATGGGAAAGAAAAGAGAATAAAATTACCCCGGTATTATTCCTTAATTGCTGGTATAATGAGGTGTGCATATCAAACCACATTCATCTGGCAAACTCTCTTTTTTCTCTTTTATTCTTATAGTGCTAAATTCATCAAGGCTTCTCTTTCTACAGCTGTACACATGCGGTGGATTAGCCAAATCTGGGGATGATTATAAATGCAGAATCAATAGTGTAATTAATGTGGTCATTAGGCTGCTATAAATGTTATCACGCAGGGATCACAGAGCTTAGTGATCAATATTGTAATTAAACCCCTCCAAAGCAGTTACCATAAAAGCTAGTATAACCACACACACACTTTATGTATAGATATACACACATACACTCAAGTGAGTGTGTGTACAAACATGCACAGACAGATGTAGTGACCCCATGGTTTTACTGCCTGGGACTGGTACTGGGATATTGAGCCCATTATTCCTCCATCTAATTACTGAGCTATATCAATAGGCTGTTCTCCATGCAGGAATCAATAAGGCTGCCCCTTATGGTCTTTGTCTTATTGGCCCTGTAGTGCATCTTTATTGGGGAAGAATAGGAGGTGAGGGTGAGAGATGGACAGATAATGCGAGGTCAGTGGGACGATATTATATAGTTTGTCGCTTGCGGATGGAGAGATTTCAGCTCGATGGAGGGATGAAGAATGATAGCTGGTAGGGTGAAAGGATGAAGAGGAAGGAAAATGGCAAGAGGCAGTGTTTATAAAAAAAAAAAAAAAAGGGAGAGCGATGAGTGGCTGAGTTAAGAACACAGACTGACAGAAGGGAGAAAAGTGTGTGTTCAACACGGGGGGTAGAAAGAGACCAGTTGGTCTGTAATGTATTTAATGGACGTATAGCAGACAATGGATGGGTAATGTCTGGAGAAAAAGTGGACAAGTATCGACAGAATGCACAAGGTTAAGCAGAAAGATTGGGAAAATGAGGTGATGGGCTTTTTGGATGAATACATAGTATGGATGTGCTGTTAAGAGGAATGAAGGATGGAAGGGGGATAAAAGGTTAAAAGGCAGAGAAAATGGCTACAGCAGATTGAATGGGTACATAATGTGTGTATATGACTGGATGAGATCGATGGGGGTGTAAGCCCAGGTCGGGATGGGTTACAGAAAAGCCTGTCCTAAAAACATAAAACAATAACTTTGATCATGAGGATATTCGCTCTATAGCGGATTAGCTATAATTGTAGCTCAAGGAATGCATCACGTCTCTGGTTAACAATCTGGTCATTATTAAAGTAAAGAAATGTTTTTCCTTCTCAAATTTGATGTAAATCAATACTTAGCAGAAGGCTATAAGGTGAAGGAGAGGTGAAGCGTGGGAGGAGATGAGACATGGAAATGGGCTGATGAGGAGGCGTTGGTGATGGAAAACCAAAGACAGACAGTGCGACTGAGACCCGGGAGAAGGGTGCAGGTCAGACGGAGGGTTGATGAGCTGAGAAAAGGGTGAAGTGGGTGAAAGGATGCGGGGTGAAGGACAGGTAAAACATTTGGGTCCTTATGGTTGTCGAGGCGAAGCCGGCAGGTTGATGAGATAATGACCTAATGCTAAAAAATGTCTAGATGAAATGATACATTATAGGAATGCATAAGAGAAAAAGGAGATTAGCACACACAAATATAAACAAATATCATGGTATTACGTGTGCATGGTGCTGAGGGACTGTCCAAGGGCGTCCTGAAGTGGTCTTCCTCACACACACACGCCACAGATCCCTCCTCCTCGGCGACACTGTTGGCTGGGCAGGGGAAACACTCCTGCTGCCTGGAGGACATCTTGTAGGACCCAGGGGGACATGCTGGAAAAGAGGACACACAGAAAGGCAGCACATCAGTCATATCCAAGAAATTTGATTGGATAATTCCTGCCTCCATTATCCAAACAAGGGAAATCCCTTCGAAAAGCTAAATAATGAGATTTTCTGCTCAAGGGAATGAGCACATAAATTCCATAAAGTAAATGTAAAACCATGGGATATTTCTACAAAGTCTAATAAAAAAACATTCCAGCTCCTTTAAAGATAATTTAAAGACATCTTATATCACTTATTTCTTCTACTGCTTATCCGTTTCCGGCTCGCAGGGGTTACTGGAGCCAATCCCAGCTCACACTGGGTGAGGGTGGGGTCACCCTGGACAGGTCGCCAGTCCATCACGGGGCCAACACACAGAGACAGACAGAGACCAACAACCAGTCAGACCTACGGACAATTTAGAGTCACCAATTAATCCAAACATGATGTCTTTGGACGGTGGGAAGAAACCGGAGTACCCAAAGGAAACCCACGTAGGCACAGGGAGAACATGCAAACTCAGCACAGAAAGGCCCCAGGCCCGGGAACCAAACCCACGACCTTCTTATTGTGGGGCAACAGCGCCAACCACTATGCCACTGTGCTGCCCCACACAGAAACTCTACTAAGCATTTAAAATCCCACGGGAAAAAAAAAGAAATGTAATCTCCCTTTCAATTCATGAGAAAGATAAAGAATGAATGAAGGAAAAAAAAAAAAAAAAACTGAAAGCAAGTGAATCCACAGGGAAGTACAGATGAGATAAAAGATGGGATTAGTAAAGAAGAGTAGAGGAGACATACAACAAACACAATTGTCGCATCACGTGTGATCGGTGGCCTTGGCAAACGGCATCAAATGCTGCTGCTGCTGGTGTGAGACAGCCAGGCAAATGAAAACAAGCCAAGCCAATGTGGAGGCGCGCAACCGCTAAACCCGAAACTTAATTTTGTTGTTGTTTTCCACAATTCCCGCTTTATTTGCTCTTTGATTCTCCCAAATATCTCCCTCCACAGCCCGAGGAGAAACCAGATCATTGCACACAAGCGAGCGCAAGAGAGAGAGAGAGACACTACAAAAGGTGGGAATGTGGACGAGGGTGATTAGCACTCGTGACCTTACATGCGCAGCTCACAAGAATACCCACCTTGTAACAGAAGCTTATCAATACGTGTATGTGACATCAGGCGGCCCTTAAACTCACACTCACAAGCACATAGGGTATAAAACGGGCTATTTTACACTCTCTCTATGCAGTTTCATTTTCCACTTGCCGTGCCTTTGTAGCAGGCGATAATGGGTGTGAAATCAGGCAGCCAGCTCGCGCTCGATGCTCTCCTCTCTTCTGAGACTGTATTCTTAACAGCAGGTCTACGTTAACAGCTTTGGCATGCTCTCTCGTCCCCCCCTCTCTGCTCCTTGCTTCCTATCCTCCTAATGCATCTGTCCTCTTTCTTATCCCTTTCTCAAGGCTTCTTTGCCTTATGTTCTGGCCATCTAGTGTTCTTGTGTGGTTTTTGCCTGTGAGTTGCGTATCCGAGGCTCTAAGAATCATGTAATTGAGTTTCTAATGTCTGTCATTACACAGAGAAAAGCCTCTCGGCTTTTAGCACAGCCAAGCATGAAGACACAACAGAAACACACATGCACACACAACCTGTCAAGTGACAATGGAGTAGACCTTCTTTGTTCCTGACCGTGCCGCCACTATCCGTCCCTCAGCACGGTAAGAACATCGAGCGTGAATAGCACACAAATCAAGGCGAAATTATGCATAGATCTATGAAAGCAGAAATGGGTTTTGCATTTTCTACCATTTTCTAGCCGGCTCGCGCTCGAGGCTGCGGTCTCCTCTCTTCTGAGACTGTATTCTTAACAGCAGGTCTACCTTAACAGCTTTGGCATGCTCTCTCACCCCCCCCCCCCTCCTCTCTGCTTCTTGCTTCCTATCCTCCTAATACATCTGTCTTCTTTCTTATCCCTTTCTCAGGGCTTCTTTGCCTTACGTTCTGGCCATCTAGTGTTCTTGTCTCTCTCATCTTCCCCTTTTATCTCATTCCCTCAATTTAACTCAGTCTCCCTCCTCCAGTTAAAAGCACATTATCCAACAGGCTTCCTTTCAGTGTGTTAACTCCAGGGGTTGACTGGAAGGATGGACTGCTATTCAGACCGGAGGGGAGTTTTGCTCCCACATGGTTATTCAGTTATATAGTTAGGCGGTTTCTTTGGGGTGAGGGGTTGATTTTAGCCTGACCAATCACCAGCGATTGGCACAGCCAGTGTAGACTCTGGATAATTTAAGCAGGACTGGCAGTTGGTGTATAATTTGCTGTTTAAATGTACAAATGAAACTTCAGGCCCAACATATGCATGGATCATTGGTCTGAGTCTGGCCCGTGTACTTGTGCATCTGGGCAGAATCCAGTTGGAATTCTCTTGTATTGGGTGACAGCTGGAACATTTTCTGCAGTCGTGCCAGAGTCGGTCCAGGTGTGGACGTAGCATCTAACTATCATGCTGCGTGTGAGCCAGACTTGGTGCCGCGTAACCTGACATATACTGGACCAGATCAAACATGAGCTTTTGGCATAGATTTATTTAAAGGAATATTGGTTCAGGAAATGTTAGGTGTGGTAGAATTTGACATTGCTTTACGGTATCTGGACAATATAAACGACAATACGAATGCATGAAACCATTACAGTATAGTATATAGGTTTTCAATGACATTTGTTGCATTTTTTAAGATGGAACATACATTAGACTACAGACCTTCAACTGATAACTCTATTTTAATTCAATGTTAGACTTCCAAAATAGTCAAATTAGATCAACAAATATGTTAAACTTGGATTCTATGATCTTAAACCCAAGTTTAAGATGTCCTGAACTGGCTATAACCCACATTTCAGCCTGGAGAACTCGGTTCATTTTCCACTCGGAGAAGCAGACCTGACTGCAACTATTTAGATTATGTAAAAAAAAAAAAAACGAAAAAAGAAAAAGTAATGTGGGCATGAATTTATAGCAGCAGCCAGGCTATACAGTGGAAGGAGCTTACTGCTACACCATCTCTCCCTCCTCACGTGTCACACCAGACTGTCAAGAGAGGAACCAAAGGCCCATATGTGAGTCAGCCAAGTGGAGTTACAGACAAAACACAACACAAACCTGCTGTCCTGAAATGCTTATGAACCTTCATCAAGACACAAGCACAATAGTGGAGGGGCTTCTGTCAGCTCATCTTCTTTTTTACTCAGCCACTCATACAAAACATACACACACACAAAAGGCCCGCCATCACACATTGATTAGCAGGCACCAGCTGCTCCTCTCCAGACCAGAGTGAATTCACAAGTGAGTGTGGTTTGTGCCTGTGTACATGTGTTTATGCCTGTGAGTTGCGTATCCGAGGCTCTAAGAATCATGTAATTGAGTTTCTAATGTCTGTCATTACACAGAGAAAAGCCTCTCGGCTTTTAGCACAGCCAAGCATGAGGACACAACAGAAACACACATGCACACACAACCTGTCAAGCGGCAATGGAATAGACCGTCTTTGTTCCTGACCGTGCCGCCACTATCCGTCCCTCAGCACGGTAAGAACATCAAGCGTGAATAGCACACAAATCAAGGCAAAATTATGCATAGATCTATGAAAGCAGAAATGGGTTTTGCATTTTCTACCTATCATGCTTAAAAGCAGGCTAGCCACATTTGTGGATGGCTGCAATTCTGACTTATCTCTTCAATTCAGCGTGAACACACATTTTTTTGCCAGCCCACCATGGAAATGTGCGTCTAATGATAGGGGTGTATCAAGACAATATGTGCGGCTCAGATAACAAAAGGAGCTGGCGTCGTACACCGCCCATCGTTCTCCACAGCGAGGGATCATTCGAAAGGCCGCCAACAGCCAATGCCAGGCAAGGTCACGTCAATCAAAATGGGCCAGTAGCCATCTGCCAATGGGAGAATGTGGAATCTAAAATGCTTCCAACAGTGGGGGGTGGGTGTTTATAAGGACTACTGCAGTCACAAGGACACTTTTTTGATTGCCAAGGTGTACGAGTTAAACTGGAAATGAGAGTGTCAGGCTCAGAAAGGGTGGTGGGGGGTGGGGGGTGGGGGGCTTGGTTAGAGAAATAGAGACAGAAGGAAAGATCTGCCAGGACAGCTGGCAAACGAACTGATCAATTTGTCCCGTGTGCCAACTGGGAGCCTCGATTAAATGGAACATGGCAGCACATGTACACACAAACACACACACATACACACGGACATATTTCTTCAAGGTGTAATAATATAGATATGGAGCTGCATGCCAAGGGAGGGTGGGGGTTTGGTGAAGCAGGAGGCAAGTGCTATGAGAGACTGAAGAGACATAGAGACACAGATGGTGTGTGAGAGACATGGAGACAGTGGACTACCTACTGTAAAAGGCAGGACACTAAATGGACCTTTTCAGGCTTGACAGATAGACAGAGCAAGAAAAACAGATAAGCACAGACATGCAATGAATATGAATGAGAAGCACTGAAAGAAAGTGGCATTACGTGAGACGGAGGTCATCTTTAGCTGGAATATATGCAACACTAGCACCGTCTTGCATATATACTTGCTAAGAGCCCGCGCGTGGGACGATGAAGTCAGACATAAGAAAGGAAAATTTAGTGTCAATGTAATAAGTGCAAATAAAATATTCATGATCAAAATGACACTTTGAGATTGCCGACAGATTCACCATGTAATGAGTAAAAACTAAAAGGCCAAAGAATCCACATTTCCCTGAGCTCACAAATTACTTTAATAGACTTTTGTCAGAAGAATCAATTTATCCTTTGCCCTTCTTTTATTTTCCCCTCCGTCTCTTTCCTCTAACCTTAAACATGCACATTAATAAATCATGAAGCATTTGATATAATAAATGTGAGCAATGAATTGTTTCTCTGCCTCCCTGACAGCACACATTAATTAATATTAATAGCACTAAAGGAGGTTTGCTTTACACACTTGCACTCACAACTTAACCCCTACTGTTGAACTCAAATACCCGCTGGGAAATAAACACAAACGCAAACTCAAAACTGCACATTAACACAGGAATACTTTTGTACATAAACACACGTAACAAACGAATATGTGATTGGTTTACGGCTGAAGTTTTACTGTGCACTGGTTTAGAAATGTCTCGATTGAATTTGTTTTAGTTTGTTTTTAGCACAAGTGCTAAAAAGGACGGAAAAAGCGGAGGCACAGTCACAAAAAGGAGACAGGATGTTATTCCAGCAGGTGAAAAAAATCAATAATTCAAAGAGCTTTAATTCAGATCAGTGCCTGCTGCGCGGCTGATGCTGATTCTGATGCTTCTTTCAGCTAGCAGGCAGCTTTAACATCCACAAAATTAATTCTCATTACCATTAAACAGTTTTCAAGGTCTCTTACACACACACACACACACACACACACACACACAATCATGTCCTCAAGGTCAGACAGGTAGGCGAGTCGGAGAGAAGTGACTGATTGGTACATTTAAGTGGTTTCTGGTTGGATCACATCATGAAATTATGAAATGATGTGGAGGTTATGGATCCCAAACGACTGACTAAATTAGACCACTTGGATTTTGGCTGATCTAGATGAAAAAAAAAAAAAAGTCAGTATTTACTTCATGAAACTTTGGCTGAAGGGACTTGCACTACAGTATACAAGAATAAAAAGTACTTTAGAAGAGCTGGAGCTTAGAACAATGGGCTGGAGACATCGCCAAAGCGAACCTCCAGATTAGAAGACCGACTGCTCTTTCTTCAGATCGTCCTCCCAACCTCCCGCAGGTTTTTGTGCAAGCAACATATTAAGACTCAGTTTTCCCTTCATTTAGTCATCACATTTAACTGATATGGCCTTCTAATTGGGATGTGTGCAGAGGAGGAAGTGGGGTTATTTTGTAGAGAGATAAAGCCGCGACAACAAAACTTGCCATAGATTCTTTAACATGGGATTTTGTTTCATACCCTTAATGCGACCAACAGTCATCCTTGTACCTTCTCACCATAATGATGATCATTCCTCTTAACCAGATTTATTAGTGTAGTCTAGAGTCTCTATTGTATTACAGTCTAGATTTTTAATTTCTAACTTCTATATTTAATTCATTTTGTACCTTTTTTTTTTTATTTTTCTCTGCCCATGTATATTCTCCACCTTATTTTCTTTGGTTCTATGTTACACTGTAGAGGACAAAAGAGCAAACGTAATTTCGTTTCCTCTGTGTATCTTGTATGTACAGAAGAATTGAGATTAAAGTTGACTTTGACAACTCTGAAGAAAAACCAGCACTTGCTGAAGACATGGCTGATACTTTTCCATCAAAAACCCAAAAAAACTCAAAAGGTTACCCATTTAATAATCTGTGGTGCATCACTTGCTGCTGCAGAGGCAATAATTTGGTGGAGGACTTGTGTTCATTCTTTTGTGGAAGAATCTGAGTTCTAGAAAGGGCGAATTTTTGGCTTTTTCTGATCAGTTTTATGTATTCTTATTTCCAAAGAAATAATAAATACTGCATTTCATTCCTGTTCTTCAAAAGGATACTTTTTGATATTTTGATTTCTGTTTCCATTGTTGTTTTATGTTTGATCAATGACGCACTTCTCTCTGTGGATATAGGAGAAAAAAAAAAAACACCACTAAAAGTCTGGCAAAAGCGCTTTTGTCCTGTGTAAGGTCAATGGCGTTCTTCAGTAGCGGCTTGGAGAGGAGTAAACTCTGGGAGGGTTATCTGCCTCTGTAATGACTGAAGTGGTGCACATTAAAATCTGTTTGTTGCCGTACCATTTTCTTTTAAGAAGCAAAAATACACGAATACACAATTCAACCTGTGAGACATTGATATATAGTTTGAATAACATTATCACATCTTCTGTAATCAGCGATGCATCTCTGCTGTTATAGAGTGACATTAAGTGACTGATGAAAAAGGCAATTTTGTGATACATTCTCTGGTCGGCTTTTAGGAAACAACAATTTTCTTTTGCTCCGCATGCAGCGTCATAACCCATCTGCAAGTCTAGCTGCTCTGAAGTTATGACCAAGCCCTGAATGACAGTATAAATCCCTGTTATTAGCTCCAAGTAAAAACCTCAGTCAGGTACACCCATTGCCTGGCTGCTGCTTCAGAGTGTAATCAGGGAGAAAACTCTGAGCTGTGCCATTCAGGTCAACGCTTTCTGTTATCATTTTATTCTCAGTTCTGCCCTGGTTACCACACAGAGTACACAGGGGGATAACCAGCCAACGATGCCACTGTGGGTATTAATGTCAGCGCTGCTTCGTACTTTATGCTGGAGACGGGTAATTTTGCCGATGAAAACACGCAATATGCAGCATGTATGCACAGACACAGACACACACACACACACACACACACACACACACACACACACACACACACAATTTGTAACGCAAAGAGCCAAAGGTTAATTCACTGACTTTCTGACAAAAGGTCTAAAAGGTCAAACTTTAAACGCAAGTACATTGAACCAAATGGACGTGACTAAGAGCTGCTGCATTACAACGCAGCGTCAGGTCTGCTGTTTGTCTGATGGCGTGGTTGGCTGTCTGCTCCTTTCAGCACTTTCCATCTGATGCAAACAGTGAAAACACACCTGAACCACGAGATCAAACACAACCGCGCATGCACTCAGTCAGTTATATGTGCACTGTACATCAAAATCAGGGATGTCAGCGGACACACCTGGAGTGACGCAAACGAAAACAAATCATACCATCATGTTGAAAGTGGTGGACAGATGGGCTTTCACATTATCTCATATGTGGTTCTAATGAAATGTACTTTTTATGGCCCCTTACTGTGTATTATGTGGCAAGAAAAAGACTTTTCAATGGAATAAACAAAGATGATGACTGTCAGATAGTTAGAAATAAGGCTAAATGCCTGTAAATGAATCTATAACATTCAAACCTGTGGCCTACCAACATAAAGATACATATTCTGGGAAGTGTGAACATCTGTACATAATTTCATGGTAATTTATCCAAATGTAGCAGAGAGATACAACTGGAATATAAATAGCACACTATGTGGTAAGAATGAATTTGTATATCTTTTAAATATGAATGACAGCTTCCTGAAGTCCTAAACAGCTTTGTGTGCCATGTGTATTATTGTGTATAATAAAATCCTACATGAAATGGGATATTAAAATGGACATGTGGCTGATATAAATGTATATGTATAAATGAATATTAAAAACGGATGTATTTCATCTCATGCATACACATCATTATAACAGACAGATGGACGGAGGCTGCGTTTTTTTTTTTTTTTCATTAACACACAATGACACGCTTGGATGAGGCGCCAACATTATACATAAAAGCAACAAGCACAAGGAACATGCACACCACTGTCTAATCACTGAGGGAACCTCCTTTTTCTCTTTTCCCATGTTTTCCCCGCTCTTCCTAATATCCCTGTCACTCTGACATTTACCTTTCTCCCATCTCATCTTCCCAAATAGCTCTTGATTGCTATCAGCTCTTCTTCCTGCCAAATGCTGCCTTCCTATCCCTCATTTCGTGTTTGCTTTCTGCCACCCTCCCTTTTGGTCTTTTATTTACCACCCCTACTTTTGCCCCGGCTATGATTTCCACAGGATTTATCAAAGTGTGGGGAACAAAAGACAGAGAGGAAACAAATTCTTTATTCCCTCCTCCTCCTCTCACTGATGTTTACATGTCAGGTATTTAGCTGTTGTTCTCATCTGGAGTGGGACAAAATAGGCACAGATATTGCTTGAGGGACTGAAATCCACAGACACCCGCTGTGCATCGCAGCCCAACTTTTACATCACTCAACTGTAGCTTAATCCTGAGACTCCAACCACGGGGTCTCTGGCATCTGTGACCTTGTTCAGTCATTGCTGTGTTGAAGTATGTGTTTTTGTTTCCTCCCTGTGTGTGATTGATGGCTTCTATTTACCTCGGCCACACAGCCATTAAATTATGTCCATACCTATCCGAGTAACGTGGCACTTGAATACAAGCACACGTGTGTGAGGAAGAGGCAAACAAACTCATTTAGGTTGAGGCTGGCACACAAAGAGAGGCATGTGTTGGAAATGGCGAAGTGCACAATTGCACACAAACAGCAGTGAGATGACAAAGAAGCTGTGCTCTGTGAGAATCCAAAAATCGCACCGGAAAGTGGAGGGACAAGAATTGAGTCTTCTGGCTGAGTGAGACAGAACAAAAAAGAAATCTGAAGTGAAATACTGGAGGGGAAAAAAAAACAAAAAAAAAAACAAAAACATTCCCAGCACGGCTCAGTCAAGTGTGGCAAGGTGGCCTGCTGGCTGAGCCCTCACGTCCCGCTGACACCCATCATCATCACCACCTTCATTTCCAGATGGGCAGTCCCACTCACACACAGTCTTACTCCTTAATGCACATTCCCAACACTCCGCGTGGAAACCGCTTGCAGCAGAGGACCGGTTGAGTTAACGTTAATGTCGGGGTGTATGTGAGTATGGCAGTGTGTGCGCTTATTTACGTTATAACCAAATCAGCCACAAGTCGGCAAACATGTTTGCACGTGAACATCAGGCAATTTCAGGTTGAGTGCTTTGCAAAATGAAATTCAATGTTCTGCTGTCATTCAGCAGTCATGCTGTCGTGCTCACACACGCATGGCGTGCACACCTTCCCTCTCTGTCTGTCATACCTCACCCAAATACAATTCCTCCTTCAAACTGTGAGCGAAGATAGCTTAGGTAAGAGAAGTAACACTGATTTGTAATGCTGCTGAAGGTTATTCACACAGCAAACGTTTAGACACTTACATCTCTCCGCGTTTGCAATGGCAATATGTAATGTCATTCTTCACTACTTCCAATTTTTCATGTAGCGAAGTGTATCAAGCGCATGTCAGCAGTATGTGCTGTGCTGCAGGGAGGAATCATGGGAGTAAGTGCTGTCAATATTTGTGTTTTTGTCAGACAAAAAAAGAAAAAAAGATATGAATCTGCAGACAAAGACAAAGAAGATAAAAGTTAAAAAAAGCCTGAATGTTAAACTTCCTAAACACTTAATATATGCAATTGGAAGCAAATTACATTCAACGGTGGAGCCATTAGGAAAGATGAGGATAGTTTTTGTGTTCTCGTGGACCCCTCCTTTGTGTGTGCATGTGTGCGTTAAATAAATCCTGCTTATGGAAATTAACAAGCATAATCTTCAGCCTCCAGTTAGTTGTGGCACGCCAGTCGCATTTGATTCTTCATCGAATCAGCTTTTCAAATCTGTGATGGGAACTCAAATGAGTCTCGCCTACTAATGACAAACCATTCTCAGTTGCTTCATCCAAATCAGTCATTCTCATGAAGATTGTTATCCAGATATATAGACTAATCGCCCTGAGAAATTGGATTCCCGAGAGTGCAGATATATATATATATACATACACGAGTGCTGCTGCATCACCTAAACTACAGCGTGGGAGAGGAGGAAAGGGGAAAAAAAAAAAAAAAAAAAAGAGTGGAGCAGTTCACTTAATCTAGAATCTTGTCGAACTGTTAAACGAGAGGAGGTCAAGGATAATCAGATGGCTCCTCAACCCTGGAAGACACACCTATTAGAGTCACTTAGTGCAGACCTGGATGGGTGAAAGGTGCATAGCTGTATGTGCTCATGTAGTGTAATTATGTGCACGAGTGCCTGTGTGAGAGCCACCTGCATCTTTTACAGCATATTAGCCCTAAATGTGTCTGAATGAAAGGTGTGCCTGTGCATGCTTGCCCACACAGTAGCATGAGATTTAGAGGTGCACCGGCATTAGTCTCTTGCCACACTGTGCTGACTGAACAACCAGCAGCTTACCACAGAAAGCGTGGCACATAATGCCGCCTTCCACAACCAAAGCAGCGTAATAGGTATAAGCTTTGGTTGCAAGTTTTAGTTTTTGTTCACGGTATCCGAAGGAGCCAGTGTGGTATTTGTCGCCAGTTTATGTTGTTTGCATTATTATTTCATGACATGTTTAAGACTGCACCAGTCAAAGCTGCTCTCAATAGAGGCGAAGCAGGATATATCGCTCAGCTGCTGTGTCGCATTGCTTTGCATCATACAAGTGCTTATTCATCTCAGCCTTTCAGCTCAGGTTTGGCTGAAGGAAACTATAATTTTCACATTAAAAGTTTCACCGATGCACTCGCCTGACCTGACTAGATGCTTAACCTGTATGGATGACCCAAGGCTGTGAGGTCATAATCTCTGCAAGCAGAGACTCGGAGTGATGATTTTTTTTTTCCTTGAATAAATGCATTAATAAATCCCTTTAACTCGACAGTTTTCATCCAGAAAACTTGTGCTGAATTTACAGCATGTATAACACAGTATACATATCCTTGGTGTGGCATCTGCATTTTTTAGAGAAAATTCCTTGATCTTAGAGAAATAGGTAATATATGCCTGCCCCCCCCCCCCCCCCCCATTCTAGTGCATCAAATTCAATTTAATGTGAAGCTTAACAGGAATTTATTGTTGAAGATAAGGATGAGTTAGCTGGATAAACACATACATGGTGCACTTGAAGAAAAACCATACACACAGCGGTTGTTTAAACTCTGGCTATCTGGCTATCTTTTTTTTTTTTTTTATGATGTCTAAACTGCAGCATTCAGTTGACCATCTTAGACGAATCTAAATCCTTGCCCATCGCTTATTCACTGACATTTGAGATCCAGCGTCCCAGATCCCTGAAGTTATTAAAAAAAAGCTGAAGAGATGCAGAGATGGATGGACAGAGGCATTGAGAGGGGGGTCACTTGGACCATAAGAGTGATTAAGTGTTTTCACTAGCATGTCGGAGTCACAGTCAGAGCACGCAACACTTAAAGTGTTTCTAGATGGTGTGTATGTTTGTGTGTGTGTGTGTGTGTGTGTGTGTGTGTGTGTGTGTGTGTGTGCGGGTGTGTTTTTATGAGTGAGCAGGACCCCATGTGATTAAGAGCAGTCGGTCTATCAAAGAGATGGATGAGGTGGGCTGATTCTCCAACATCTCCACAATGGCTGCTGAGCTCCATGTCAGGGATCGAAACACAGCACACACACCACTATAGACAACCCAATTTAAGTACAAGTTGCAATAATGCTTACCGACTTTTGGTTTAGAGACAGTAAAAAAGTTTACAAGTTCAAAAACGGCATCAATTTAAAATGATTTTCACAAGGACTTTATGACTTTATGTGTTCCCAGCTTTTTCATAAATTTTTGTGTTACTCGCTGGAGAAAAAAACGAAACAAAACAAAACAAAACAGCAATCACTGCAATTTACAATCAAAAAGGTTTTTCTACCAAAGCCACAACTCCGAAGTTGCTTCTTGTTAAAAATAAGAGTTAAAAGTTGAGGAGCAAAATGTGAAAAGGGAGAAATGAGATTGAGTCACTGACGCACCAAATTTCTCTTCCAGGTTTAAAAAAAAAAATTGGATGTGTGTTTGTATTGAATGTGGGATTTTCTAAATCTGATTCTTTTTCAGTCTTTCACCTGAATTTAAAGACATGATGTTCTAAAAAAATGCTTAGGCTGCTTGTACATCAATATACCTGTATATCAGTGTATTGCCCTCCTTTTCATAAAATCACACAGTCAAGGGTGAGCTGATGTACAACCAGGTAAAGTACACACTATTCAAATGCAGACATACCAATATGGATACACACATAAACACAAACAGAGTAAGAATTATCACAATTCAGTCTGCCTGCTGTTTGAATTAAAAATGAGGCCTTGAAACGCAATTAGGGGCCGCAATTAAGCTGTGAAGGTAAAGCGGCCTTGACCTTGTTGTGTAATTAACGGACTCTTCTTTCATTAATCTCCAACCACCCCCTTCCCCTTGCCACCCATCTTCAATCCTCCCCCATGCGCTCAGCGCCTTCCCTCCCCCCGCTGTCCTAAGCAGCCGTTTAATTAAGACATGCAGGATGGCGTCACGAGGATTCAGGGGACAGGAGTCATGCAATTAAGGGACGGAAAATAAAGGATAAAGGGAGAGTGAAGACAGAGAGGTCTAAAAAAAAAGTTAAATGCCCACTCCATCCCCTTTTTTTCCCTCTTATAATTTCACCCTAGTTTACCAAAAGATCTTCAGTGTTATTTTCCGACCCAAATCTGTCACAGCATGTTCTGTTCCAAAGCCCCCAGCCATTTCTTAAAAACTTAAAAAAATATAAGTCTATGAATGACTGGGTTCTGCTGCTATTTAGAAAGAGTTTCACTTCACTCTGTCATCTTCCTGTCGATGCACTGAAGCATGAGCCCGTCACCCACAAGCATTTCTCCGAATACCTCACTAAAGTCTTAAGCCTGGCATTATGGTCCAGACGCTGCAGCATGTGGAGACAGACTGAACCAGGCGGTGAGTCATCGAGTTAAGTGACTCGAGGCATTACATCCCGTGTATGTGTTTCTGCGAGCGCGCACTCGCTTCCTGCTTCTTTGTGTTGTGTCGGTTTCGCACGTGTGTCCTGGGGTCTCAGGCGGGCAGAGTGCATCCGACACAGCATGCAGAGCAGAGCGCTGCAAAGAGTTTGTGCCTTAAAGACTAAAATTTTTTTTTTTTTTTAAATAAAATAAAAAAAGGCCTTACTGCCTAAAACCAACTGTTGAAACCACGCAGAGAGCAACCAAAAGGACTCATGCTGCACAATCAGATGCGACAGACGTTCCGAGGCCCACTTTACTGTGCCATTTACGGCCTCACTTAGTGCCGTCGACAACCATTGCCTAATACAGGCGGAGGACTGTGGTGAAACTCAGCTTGAAACAGGTAGGAGAAGCACACAAACAGGTGGCTGGAGACTCACTTAAAAAACGGTGAATGGCGTGAACAGTCAAAGGGACAGAAATGAGTCTGCACAGTCTGGACACCTTCAGTGCAGTGGGAACACGCTGCACATGAAAGGTTAGCTCTCTTTTTTAGTCCATGAAAGATATATGTGTTAAATTTAGCTCTTTCTGCAGGACCTCAGGGTGAGCCATAATAAATACTGATACACTATCTGACTCATTAGCTTCTACTAAAAGGGCCGCAAACCCTAATTTGTCTTGGTGTCTCAGAGTTATGAATGGAGAACATGACGGCAGATGTTCACAGCTGCATTCGGTTATCTTTCTAAATGGAACACGACCCGCTCATAAATTGTCCACAAATCAGACCTGTCAGACTGCCTGCTGACGAACCATTTAGACGCAGGAATGGCGGTTGGCTGACGTTAAAACCTGCTGACCAAACAGCCACTACGCTCATCATAAACAGAGCAGAACGAGCTGACATCCCCACCACGGCGGCCATCAGCACACACCGACACTCGACGGTCCACTTGAGCTGTTTAAGCTCCCTCTGCTTCACTTTATATATGCTGTTTGCATTGTGTTAAGGCTATTAATCTGCAGCTCTGCGTGTTGAAAAACAGAAACGCTTCTGCCTGACTTGTATTGCTAATAGTATGCAGTGACGCAAATAATCATATGCGCAGCGTAAACCACTAAAGATAGATAAGTGGAACACTGTTTAGATGAGGACTATGTGGAAGGACTCATGCAAAGAGATCTGAAGAATACAGCAAGCTTCAGAAGAAGCACCAGTAATGTCCTCAAACATTTAAAGACGGTCTTTGAAGGAGGACAGAATTGTGACAGGCATTTAAAGATTAAGATGTCAGTGTCAAATTAATTGAACATCCACGGTTAGATTAATCTGTACGATGCTTTAAATACGTACATTTAACTTTGCTATGCTGACACAAGTGTGCACTGAGGTACCAGTGATGATTCTAAGTATGACATTCAAGGTTCAAATGTAAAAAAATGTGCTAACACCTTTCTACCATTGAGCTTTTTTTTTCTGCAATGGAGGCACAACTGCAACGTTGAGAACTGGGTCAAATGATTCTCCAGTAGACACAGAGATTCATCGGCTACAACATGCCGTGGTGTCAGTGATCAGACATATTCGAACCAACGATCTGTTTCTCCAAGCGGACCATATCCACGCAGAACAGATTGAAAGGGCAAGTTAGGAAAAAAGACAAAGCCAAAGACATTAGACCTGTGAAATGATTCACAAGCTGATAAAAAAAAAAAAAAGAAACACAAACAAAAAACAACCCAAAGTTTTAAACATTGAATTAGACACAATTCTGTAATTAACTTTCCAAGAACTATTGTTGAAAACTGTTTGCAGAACAAGAAGAAACTCTTCCACATGTGGTGTAAAGATGACAGAGGTCAGAGAGAGAGAAGGAAAGACAAAGTAGCAGGATTATTTAGCTGTTGCGTGGGAGTGTTATGTGTGCGAGCGTATCGATTGGTCTGTCCCCTGAAGCGCTGCAGCACCATCCCTCCCTCAGCATTTGTTTTCCTTTCTCTTCACTCCCTCGATCCCCTCCTTCCTGTTGGCTGACACTACCCTCACTTAGAGCTCTCTGTTGCTGGAAGCTGTTGGAGCAGAAGTGGACTTAGACAAAGACTTTAGGTCTCTTTGTGTATGTGTGTGTTTAAGCATGGAGGTTCACGATAAACTCTGCTTTCTTTGTATTTTTACCTCTGTCTCACTGTTTGGTGGGGGGGTGATTACTATACAGTTCAAGTCCTTGTTCTTCATACAAACTACAACTGCATGCAATATTGATCCAACATTGTTCTTCCAAATGACTGGACCCACTTCAGGATATTCCACTTCTCGACAACAACAAACGGTTCAGAAATGCAGAACACAGGCTCATTATTTTTCATAATGTGGTGAGAATCGTGCATCTAAACGAAGAGGGTTGAATTGTCAAAGATTGACGGGTTTGCTTAAAAAATTGTAGAGTTAGAGTGTTTTGCAAAGGTCTGGTGTGCTTTTTCAGGATGTTAATGTTCGTGTTCTCCTCACTCTGCCTCTTGCCCTCCAAAGGGTTTTTACATTTTTATTATTGCCAAGAAATTCAATGATATAGATTTTTTTTTTTATGTTCCTCAACAGCTGGACACTTTAATTTCTAGGCCAAGGAATTACATTGTAACGATCAGTACTCGAAAAATATGTATGTTAGTAACAAAAGTCAGTAAACGTAGTTTTTGTTCTAACGATCTCAGCATCTGTGGCCAGCCTTAGCGGACGAACAGATTCAACAACCACCCACTTAAATTGTCTGTAAGCTGAAGTCATTTCTCGAGTCTCTGCTTCTTCTTTGTCCACTGGACCGGGTTATGTGCAGCGGAGACCTCTTTGTAGTGGACTCAGCTCATTTAGAAGCTGTGACTTCACTGTTTTGGCTCTCTAGCAAAAAACCCAGATTCTACGTGCACCGTCTCCATCTCGTTCCCTTCCTCTGTCTCCAGCCTGCTGTTTTTCTGTCCTTAATTCCCCTTTTCTTTCCCCGTTTCACACAAGAAGAGCCTTGCTCCCTGCTCTCTGCTGTGCTGTGTCGTTGTTATGCTGCCGCCTTGGGCACACCAGCCGGCTGTCCTGGCACACGGGGTCGACTCAGGTACACGGCGGCTCAAACTTAAGAAGAGGTTACAATTACTCCTGACAGAGTGGTATAAGACAGCGATTCTAGGGCATGAGGCTTATTTCTTTTTTACAAGCTTTTACTTTTACTCACACGGCCTAAGCAGTTGGTAAAATTATAATACTAAAAAAGTAAAAATAACAACAGACGTGTAAACAATAGAACAGTGTCAGCGAGCTAAGGTTACAGGTCCCTGTGGCCACTAGAGTGCTCCCAAGAGCATCTGAAATGTCCCACAACCAAACTTGAAATCGACCCGAGTGCACAACACAAGATGCATAGCGCCCCCAAAACAATACAAGGGGAAACTTTTAAAAAAATTATTATTCATACATATTTTTTCTTTGTATTTTCTTTTTCTTGTTATTTTTATAGTGCAGCACGGCGGCCTATAGTGGTTAGCGCTGTTAGAACAAGAAGGTTGTGGGTTTGGTTCCCGGGCCTGGTGTTTTTCTGCTTGCATTGCCCCCCCTTAAAGAGGTTGATTTTATTTTTATAAATAATTTTTTATACACATATTTTGTTGCACTGCATTTATAGAGTGCTTTTAAAAAACAACCCAGTTGACCAAAGTGCTTCACACAGACACAAAAAAATAAAATCAACATTAAGTAAAATATAAGAACACGCCAAATAAAAGCAATTAAACAATAAGTTGGGGATCTCAAACTGTGTTGAAAGTCGAAGAATAAAAGTGTGTTTTAAGACGTGTTTTAAAAACAGCTAAGCTGGGGGCTTGTTTCACATGAAGGGCCGGGGAGTTCCAGAGTTTGGGGCCAGCAACTGAAAAAGCACAACCCCCCCCCCCCCCCCCGGCCCCAAGTCTGGTCTCATTTTAAAGACAATCACTCTCAGTTATGGCATTGATACAACTCTGTGCCGATTCTAATGGAAACAAATGCACTGACTGAGTATTTATAAAATCTATGTGGATGCGCATCTCTCAGTAAATCACTCTATTCATCCAAGTCATAATACAGATATTATTTTATGCTTTAAACAGATTAAATGGCCTAATGTTCAGGTAGGAGGGCTCTGAATGAGGAGTCTCTCTTTCTAAGGGAGAGAGTGGGAGAGCGAGAAAGGGATTCATTTAAAACTACTTCAGAGAACGTCGAGAGGGAAGAAGTAAAGAATGATGCTGTCGAGAGAGTGACAGAGAACAGTTTTATTTTATTTTATTTTTTCTGTGTTTGTCCTCATATTTTTGCGCCACGAGGTGTGTCAACTTTTTATGAGATTGATGCACTTTTTGTCTTGCAGCTAAAAGTTTTATTATTTTGGTGCGTGTCTGTGACCATCACCAGCCCTCCCTGGAAGCTAGTTCGTCAATCTTTATTGAGCATCATTACCTTTGTGAGGCAGGGAGGGCAGTGCTACACCACAGTGAACCTCGGGGGGGGGGAAACAAAGGACAGACGGAACATGACGGGATGGAAGCAGGCAGCGGTGGAGTGAAGATTGCTGTGGTTTTTCTTCCAACCCCCCTCAGGATTATGAGAATCTGGAGAATTTGTGTGCTGACCTTTGGAGAAATGTGAGTCCAGATGGGAGAAAAGGTCCCAACAGAAGAACAGAGTCAAACAAGAGTTGGTTTTGGCGGGATTCATCAATACTTTGTGATGTGACCGACACGAGATGGTGGATGAAGCCAAACATCCGTAAGGGCTTTCACTAAACATGCATGTGAAACCATCACTGGGGCAGAGCGTTCAGTCAGAGTGCCCGGCCCCCCCCACCAAAAAAAATAAATAAATAAATTCAAATGTACATCTTGGTCCTTCCACCAGCTCCGTCTCCTCTAGTCTACTGTCGATCTGTATTGCTCTTCTATGCTGACCTCCTCCGCCCACACTCCTCCGTCCATCTCACTGCTTCACACAAACACACACACCACCCGAACACCCCGTCACCTTTGCTGCTCATCCATCACCTCTCTCATTCTGATAACCCCCTCCAATTCACTCTCTTTCCTCCCACCAGTCTCTCCATTAATACCTCTCACCATCTCCATGCCCCGAGGAGAGAGCAAAGGAAGGAGGTGGGATCACTGAGACAAGCCATCCAAAAAAAAAAAAATGAAAACATCTGCACATGTACACACACACACACGCACACAATCATTCAACAGCCCAGCAGCAGAAACACCCACCACTATTCCCATACATGACTTAATAATCTGCTGGTTTTCTTCAAATATGCTTCCAGTTTCCTAGTTGGCAACTCGGAGGAATTCACACATCTTGCAGTTTGCTTGTTGTAATTTCTCTCCTGCTGCCTCGAAATCCGTCCTTTTCTATAGTTTAGGTGAAATAAATCATTTTCAAGCCGTGGTTCGGTGGCAAAAGAAAGATGTATTCATAGAACTTCTGCACAATTTCATCAATATATTTCTGAGTTTTACACACGATGCAAAATAATAATGATCCCTGCTTAACCTTTGGGGATTGTAGACGGAGCGCAGCGAGCAGTTGCCATGGTAATGAGGGACTCAAATACAGCCTCATGGCTGAAACTGCAATAAAGTCACGAATACAATGCTCGCACCGCACAAGAGCACATTAGGGCCTCTACAGACTCCTGCTCACAAGGAATCATTTGTCTTTAGCCGTCAGTGATCAGCGAGTACCATCGCTTGACTTTTATTTGGTTTCTACTGCCTGTCATTGTCATTTTCAGTGTTACTATACATTAACTGGGACAAATATCAGTCCATGCATGGATGAAGAGGTTTAATGTGGATTCACAGTTATAGAGATCATCTTGACAGAACATACACTGCCTTGCTAATGTCCAAATGTGCCTCGATAATGTAAAACAAAAAGGATACATTTCATGTATTTTGATGCTTGTCTGCACAGCGATGGATTTTTAAACAGCACTCGTCTGATTACTTTTGATTCCAAAGACAGTTTGATGATTATGAGGCAAAATCAGATTTTTGGAGAGCTGTCCTCAATTCTCATGCAAACTTACAGAAAAACTGAGTTCAGCTGATTCTGATGATTAGGCTCAACTGCAGTTTCTACTCAGAGGCTGTTAGACTGGTGCACTCCATGCACTTTCACTTAGTATGGGACTAATTATTATAGATTATTTTATCGATTATTTTTTGACTTTATCTGCTTCCTGACCTGAGTACCAATTCAGTTTCATGTACAAACATGCAAATGACAATAAATCTACCTTGAACCTTGACAAAGGTCTGACTTTTAGAAATAGGGTTGCAATTGTCAGTTGGATGCTATGGTATGCTAATGAGTGAGTCCTAAAGATCAGTGATTAAAATGCATTTAGATTAAATATGTAAATTAGACATTACATATGATTTATATCTGGAAATCAAAGAATAGATGTTGAAAATGTGCCAAAGCTTTTAGGTGCTAACTATGTGATGGAACAACGTGTACCAGCACCACTGTAGGACAAACTGTCTGAATCCTCAGGGACAAGTTGTTGCATGGAAATACAGCATCCAGCACACCGGCCCATACAGATATCCACGGCAAGCAGACAAATAGTTGCAGTGGAGACAAGTTGTGTGCACACTGGAGGCTGAATTTTGTAAACAGAGCGATGCTGAGGGAGACAGATACACAAATTGTTGGAGCTTGATATGACATGACTACAAAATGACCAAAGGGGACCAAGCCCCATCCAGACCGAATTCCCTGCTGAGTTAAGCCACTTACAGAAAATGAGGAGACTGAGGAGATCTGGTTTTGTAACAAGTGGCTTGAAGAACAAGAGAAAAGAAAGTGGAATAGGAGTGTAGGTCAGGAAAACAGACGCAAGGATACACTATAAGAATCCCTCTGGACAGTTTTATTGTTTAGTTTGCGAGGCTTGTAGCATATAATGTTCCCTTTCTCTTTCTGTCAGTCTCTATTTTTTTCTCTCAGTCACACAGAGCAGTGAAAGGAGAGACAGAGACAAGTATACCTCCTACAAGGACATTGCCAACTTTCATATGAAGGTCTAGTTCCTTCCCTGCCAAGTGCAAAATAGCAGTTTTGTCACCAAGTGGTGTTTGTTGGATTTATGGACTTGACAGGCGCGCGCACGCACACACACGACTTCCACAGACAGAAAGTCGCACAGGGCTTGATGCAGTTTTCAATTCGGTTGCAGAAGTGTTTCTGGAGACATCCTGCTCCAAGTTAAAGGACAAAGGGAAGCGCACAAAAGCAACGTGAGAGCAGAGGGAAAGAAATGTGTATAGGATCGCCCGCAGGAGAGTTTAGGAGACGGTGACAACTGACGTATCCACAAACTCAATACCCCCCCCAACATTTCCTTTCTCTTTTCGTCTTTCCTCTCTGAGTCGATCTGGCAGTAGTCACTCTCTAAAAGATTATGTGGTTCCAGTTGTCTAAGAAAGAAAACATTTAAATAAATAATAAAAAGTTTTGTCTAAAAAAGAAAAGCATCCAGGAATTTCAACTGCTCAAAAAATGTGATGAAAACAGATTCAACAAAGTGAATCCTGTAAAGCAAACAAACCAAAAAACTGGAGCTGAATGACAATTAAATTAATTTGTCATCATTGTGGATACATTTATTTTAGGCATTTAGCTGAAGGGAATCTGACTTTTAACACCTCAGCTGTTCTCCATTTACATAATCCACAACAACCCATGGATGGTTCCATCAAGCTTGCTATTTTTGGGTTTGTCTGCACTTTATATACACACACACACACACACACAAATTAATGCTATGAACCATGATCTGTGACAATCACTCCATTAGCCAAGTCGCATATGAATCAGAAAATCAACCAAAGCCCTGAATGTTGGCTTCAGGAGCTGCTTATGACTAATAAACTGATGTACACTCGGGCCTACGGCGTGAAAGAGAAGGAAGAGGAGTCTGCTGCAGTCTGAGGTAATTAGTCCTTTGTCAATTTCTCAACAAGTACTTTAAAAACACTGGTGCTCCACTTATAACTGATTCAGAACAAAAACAGAATCACGAAAACAAATTGTAATTTTAACAATGAGCCTAAACGACGTTTTGATTGGTGAAGAGTTGGTTGCATTCTCAGCCAATCTTTTAAACCTCAGGCTGAAAGACTTGAATGATGATTGACAAAGAACTGACAAAAAAAAACAAAAAACAAACACATTGTAATTGAACTCATTGGCCAGTCTGTGCTTGAATAAGTGAAAGAATGAGTTGCCACTAAATAAAGTAGCATCACGACAAAAGAGCAGCACCATTTGAATATTTCACCATCAAATAAAACCGTAGCTTCACTCAGCATACAGCATTTCTTTCTATTAGCATTAGTAGATGTGTCCTACACAATCATGGTGTAAACTAATTAAACATTCACCACATATGCCATCAAAATCCCATTGTCTTTACTCTACAATGTTTTTTTTTTTGCTTCTTTTTTGAAAATGATCGATTCTCATCCACCATCTTTGCTGGTGGCATCTGGCATCATGTCACTGCATTGGACACTGTCACGGCTAATCAGCATGTCTGACTCAAAGGCAATCTGTTGTTATTTTGAGCTCAAAGTGAGGAGAAGTTGGTCAAAGTTTAAAAACTATGGGAGATGCCCAGTTGGATTATTAGTGAAGTTGAGATTTTGAAGACCATTTTTTATGAAGAAATTTTAAAAATTTATCATTTACGACTCAAAAAAAAAAAAAAAAAAAAGAGCTTAACTGAAGAACAGAGAAAGTTCAAATGCCTTCCAGCACAACCCACACTAATCGGTGCAACTTCCTGTTTTTAAATTGATTATGTTTTAGAGTGCTTTTATAAAGCAAGGAGAAATTAGAGGTGAGTGTTTTATTTATTGGGTTTTAGTTGGTTTAATGGGAATTAATGTGGCCTTAATTTTAGATTTTAAGATTTAGTCTTTTCCTCCTTGTCCTCAGATGATCATATAAAATGGGGAAGAAACACAAACACACACACACACACACACACACACACACTACTATCCTGCTCATCCAGACACATGTTCTGACAGTACCAGCTGGGCAGATTAGACATTTTGACAGTTTATTAGAGAGGAAGTGACAAGAGCAAGACAGGAAACAGTGTTGACATCACACATGCAGCCAAATCCACTCCTGCTCAATGTACAACATCCACACATCCGCACAAACACACAACTCTTCACGGGATGCATATGCCAGCTCTGTTACACTGTGGACACGCAGGCTGGACTTCAGAAATTCAGCACCTAAACTTCTGACATATTTGAAACCCATCTTGCCAATTGCCCATCCTTCGGTACACATTTCCACGTGTTGCTGAGCAAAATGTAAAACTTCACCACCCAATATTCTTATATCAACATTTACGTCAAATAGTTAAATAAAAGGGGCCAAATGAAGTGACAGAACAACAAAGAATTATCATTTGACGGAGCATTTTAGCATTCTGCAGCAAATCATTTAGTGGCTAATACATCATATTTCCTTTAGCAGGCGGTGGAGTCCAAAACAGAAACAAAAAAAGGGTGTGACTAGGACCAGGAGACAAAAACATGTCACAAATTGAATACTGCCACTTGTGTACAAGCATGACAAAACACAACAGCGACCAACTCAGCACTAAAAATGTAATCAGGGACAAAAACAAGGTCACTCTCAAACAGATGTGCTTTCAAACTATGATGGGAAATAGGGGGTGACTGCAGTTGTCAGAGAGGGAAGAGGGTCAACCCATTACTGGGAGGACACGAGGAGCAGAGCTCAGAGTGCACAGAGGAAGGAGCAGAAGAAGCCGAGCAGCTGCTCGGGACAACGCAGGGATCAAAGGCTGGTGTTCAGGGTGGGACCGCGGGCCTGGAAACCGGCGACAGCGTTTTAAATCTGAAAAAGGTGAGTGATACATGGGCAAAAATGTTTTTTCTTCCAGCTTCGGGATTTTATATCACAGTTGTGGCCATAAATTTAACTGGCAACAAAGACAAAACAATTAGCCTAAGCAGCGTTGCTAGCAGAACGTGTTACGGCAAATTACTTTAGACAAGGCAACTGATGTGGACTAATTACAGGCGACACATTCTGATTCTAGTCCAACTCTTCAAAAACATCCACAGGGGAGGCCAAAAGCCATAAAAATATACATAATCATCCCTTATACTTGATCTAACAGCTATCGTTCGCTGAAGATTCATTGTTTGCTCAGGACTCATTGTTATTTTATTGGAAGAATAAATTCCACAACTGCTGCTCCAATGTAATGAGTTGTTAACTTGAGTAACAAATTTAATTTAATACATTAGCTTTGCCAGGCCCATGCAGTTATGCCACTCTGTGTACCAAAATATTTTTTTCCTGCTTGGTTGGTTTACATTTTGGGCCTGTGCTCCCACTGTGTCTATGAAGTGTCCTCATTAGTATTTCCTCAAGACGCTTGTTGTGCTACTATGACATCTACCACTGAGAGCCAGTGTAATTGGACTAAAATGGAATCTGATGAGTCTAAATGGGCCCCACGCTCATAGTTACTGAGCTAAATGTCCACAAAGCTTGCTGGGTAGTCTTCAAACAAAGAGGAGTCATGCCTCTTTATTATTGGATACAACAGGTAGAGCAACTTTGTCTCAATTAGTCTGCTTGTTTTTCCAGATGACACACACTCAAGCATACCTATTGCATGTACACATATAAACCTATGAGTACATACATAATGCCACGCACTACCACAGTTACACACACGCACAAGAAACAAACAGGAAACCTAGACCATATTATTTTTCTGTTCCTCCGTTTTCAGCATTGAATAGAGCCAGAGGCGTTTCTGCAGGACGTCACAGTGAAGTTGACCTCTAACTGTTTATATATACACACTTCCTGTTTTTGCCCTTGTTAGACATTTGTGTTAAATTCAAGCATAATTAGTCTATAAATTTCTTCGTTACACCAAGAAGTGTGTTTTATGAGATGATCCTGACTTTTGACCTTTACTCATCAAATTCTCATCAGATCATCCTCAAGTCCGAGTGACTGTTTGCGTCCGATGTACTGAAGTTCCCTCTGTTTCCTGATATATCACATTCACAAAAACATGAGGTCAGCGTGACCTTGACCTTTGAACTTAACCACCTCTCTTCAGTTCCCCCTCAAGCCCAAGTGTCCAACTTTTGTTCAAAATCTGAAGACATTCCTGCAAGATGTGACCTTAACCTTTGACCCTTAACACCTGAAACACCTTCCCTCGGGGTGTTACAGAGATATTGTGTTAACCACAATGGGACTGACAGACTCACAACCAGACAGAAGCATTATGGTCCCGGACATGGCAGTCGCCAACACGGAAGCAGGAGAATGGAAATATACCTTGTTGTATTTACTCAGTGCTACAGCAAAATAATACATGACCTCTACTGCATTGTAAAATCGGGTTTTCACCCCCCCTCCCTCAACCATACACCCACACACACACGCACAGCGAGACAAAAGACCATAACATGCTGGGAGATAACACACAGTGGTCAATAAATGACAAAAGGCCTTCATTCCTCCATCCATCTTTCCCTTTATTTATACCTTTCGCTCACTGAGTGAATGTGATTGGCTGGTGGTGATGGAGGGAAAAGCGAGAGAGAGCAGAGAAGCGGGGAGAGGTGGGGTGGGGTTCGTGAGCCAGAAAAAAAGGTTCCCCAATTAGATCGATCTGGGAATGGCGGGGTAAACAAAGGTTGCCAAGACAACAGTCTGCAGGGGATCTGACAAAAAAAAGGAAAAAAGACCGGGAAGGTGGGGCACCAACTGATCTATTCTGTCTCTGGCTGGAGGTATGAGGCCAATCTATGGTAGAAGAGACGTAGGTGTACATAACACACACACACACACACACACATTCAGTGACTGTTCAATCGATAATGGATTGAGATGCAGACTATTCTAATCAATGCAGAGACAAATGCACCCCCAAAGAGCACATCAAGAGAAAAACAGACCTGAGGATATAAAATGGAGCAAGGAGAGTTAAAAGGTTGTGTATGAATTGGTACGCAACACACACATCATATTTTTGATGTTCCAAAGTGGAAGCCCACCTCATTACAATACCAAGCGCTTGTCTTTAACTCATCAGCTCCAGCTCGTGTACAGAGCTCAGGCACAGCATGATAACACCTGTGTGATAAGTGTGTATGAAGTGCCTGCGTGCGTATTGATTCAATGTGCACACGCACACAAGTGCGCAGCGGTAGAAGGAGACATGTCGATGCGCAATCTGGAGAATTCACACCTAATTGTGTTTGATCGCAGGTGGCGTCAGATCAATAACAGCAGACGCCCAGCATACGTGTTTGCACACATTCAAGGAGACAAGCATGTGCCAACATCTAATGTACACATTGCTTTCACTTAGATTGTCAATATTCTGAGATAAGATAAGAGATGTTTTGACAAATCAAATAACCAAAATGTTACCCAGCTATTTGCTATGAAGAGATTATTTTTTTTAAAACCAGGAATCTGAAATCCATTGATTTATTTACTTCACCTTAAATTAAACTGAGAAAAAAATTAAATGCTTCCCTAAGAGAAAATTAAAGTTGCAAGTTTGGGTGTTTTCGTGAAAAAAAGAGTTAAAGTGTCAAAAAATAGTTCCATTACTGGATGATGGGTGCTGATGGGATTCAGTATCAAGATAATGGCTCCAAATATGCACAAACAACCTCAACATATAAAAATTCACCAAGATAGAAAATGTGATATGGAAGATGATTGGACTTAAGTGAACTTTTGGGTCAGTTGAGTTCATTCCTGACTGTGTGTGTGTGTGTGTATGTGTGTTCACAGTAAATCTGCATGACTTCCGTGTCATCCTGCGAGTGTAGGCAGAGTCATAGTTAGCGAGCCACCCTGCTGACATATCTGTCCGTTAGACTTACCTACACACTGAGAGCAAGAGATAAAGACCTCTGTCCTCAACCTCCCAGTACACATTTAAAAAGCATGCACGCACAGCCCCATCTATAGGCTACACTGCTGTGTTAGGTGCAGAGTGTAGCATATGGCGTGTGCACGAAACGAACGATCGCGTTCAAGTGTGTCAAGGCATGCTGACATGGCGTGAGACCAACCGTCGGTTAGCTCCCAGCAGCAGGGTCAGACAAGGAGAGAGGGGGCTGAACACATGGGAATTAAGGTGGTGGGGTGCAGCGATGGAAAAATGGCAAATGAGAGAAAGCCGGGCTAAAGGAGAGGGAATGAATACGTTTCATGAATAATTCGATCTAGGCAAAAGCCCCAGAGACACTGACTTTAACATACACACACACACACACACACACGTTCTGGGCAGGTCACCTGTAATGGAAAGATTACTGCACTCTCATGACAAGTCAGATCTGATGCAGAGGAAGAGCCTCGGGCAGAGCAGAACAGCTCAAATGAGGGAAATAGTGAAAGAGGAGAGGGAGGAAGACCCTGTGAGGAGGGCACGTGGTCTGGCAGCCATGGGCGTGAAATCTCACATTATCTCATTCATCGTTTACCCCCCGCCCCCTGCCTCCCCTTTCTTTGACTCTTTTCAGTCAGAGGCTGTTGATCCATAGCTTCCCTGCCCTCTAAATGGCTCTCTGAAGTCTTGTTAACATTCAAAAGGAAAAAAAAAAGATGAGGAGGAAGAGAGAGTGTGTGCGATTGTTTTGATGGTATGCAACAGTCCTTTGTCTGAACCTCGGGGTGCTACTTGCAAGGCATATGTAAGAAGCTGGACAACAGTCACAGTGGATGCGAGCCACTGAAGTTGTGGCGTCCATCTCTAACCGGCAGTAAATCCGGTGTCAAGGTAATGTGAGAGGCTGAAATGTGAAAAGGATCTTTTATCTTCCTTCAGTACACAAGAAAACGTGCGACGCTGGCTCGGTTAGATGATCTCAGATCTGCTTGGACAGATTTTTCATGGTGGTGAGACAGCTACCTAAAAATCAGACAGGACTTTCAAAGCATTACAACTCCACCCTGTTCTCCTTCCTCATGTCCATTTTCATCTCAGGGTGTTACACGGACAGTCGTGGTCCTCCCTTTCACCTGCCCACACCAGGGTTTCCTTTAAGTGCAGCCTGTGCACAAACAAAAGGGCCTTTTTGGTACAGGAGCAGCAGGGAGCTCGTTTCTGGCTGTGGGGGGAAAATGCACCTTCATGTGTAAAGTGATAGTACTTGCACTGAGGTGCTAAAATGATAAAAAGCACACATGCACGAATGAATTGGTGTATGGATACTCTCCATAAACCCAAAGTGAGCTGAGGTGGACTGAGCCTCATAAACAAAGTGTTCTGTTGGCATGTGACTGACACTGACCTCTGACCTCCCTGAGGTGCCCAGGTGTAAAGAGGTGTTTCCCTTTAGGGATCAATCACGTACCACATTATGATTGTTATAGAGTATTTAGAGATTAGGTGCTTTAACAGTTTGAGGAGGCCTCCCTACAGCCTTTTATAACCTGGCTCAAGGTATTTGTCCTGTTCAGCCTCAGGAGCTGAGTGAAGTCTTCCAATAAAACTTCAAACTGATAAAAAAAAAAAAAAAAAGGTGCTGAAGACGTCTATAAAATTGTATCCCACCAAAATACAATTAATTTTAATGGATCTTGTTTGCATTTTGGTGTCAGACTGACCTTTTTGGCCACTGGATTTTTTGGCACATTGGATTTCCATTCATTACTGCCAAGATGCATTTTGTTTGCATCTTGTTTTACTTTTGCGAAGGAGAGAAATTCTTGCTAAAATAGTTTAACAGCAGCCTAAATAGAGAAAGGTAATTGCTTTAGAGATCTAATTAAGTATTGTTAGTTGCCAATCTAAAAGACTCCAAACATTTGCAGGCATTAGCCACCATACACTGCTGGGTATGCCAGACTAAGTGCGGCTGTATAGCAGCAAAATCTCCAAATGTATTTGTGTTAACAAGAAGGAAAAAGGAAAGAGGGAGCCTCAACAAAAATAAAGAGCAGGAGATTGAGAGAGTGAGTGAGTTACATACAGTAACAACAGCTTAGTGAAAGCAGAAGAAATATTATGGCAGAGGAGAGCAGTACAGAGCCAATAAAAACCCGAGAGGGGGATCAAAAGATGACAATGTGGGCATAAAAAGAGACGAATGGGTGAGGAAGGAGACGGAGGTGAGACATGAAGCGAGAGAAAGACAGGGCGGCAGAGAAATCTATACAGGAGGGGGGACGACAGATAGAGAGAAAGTGGGACAACTGTGTCCTTGACTAGTGCCACTGTTATCTTCACGCTTTATCGGCGCCGTGCTGATCGGAGCTGCAGACAGACAGCGGCCATACGACATGGCTCACATCCCAGGGACATTTAGCATGGTCTATAAACCTTGCTCCCACACTCACATGTGCGCACAGCCAAACCTATTCACGAACAGAGGCAGCACTAATGGCATCACTGTCATTATGACACCTTGATGCCACCGGGTGTAAAACGGCTCACAAAGAAGATGGCATCTCTTTTGTGGCGTTGCGGAGAACGGAAGCTGGGAGGAAAAGTGATGATACTCCTTCAATCAATTAAGAGGAGATTTGCGAGAGTTACAATCATCAAGTGGGGCCCTGCAGCCACAACCTGAGACCGCTGATCAGCTCTGATGACCGTTTTCATTCCTCAAATTGAGTGGAATAGGAATTCCAGCTCGACCACTGTCTAACAAATGTAAAAAAAAAAAAAACCCTTATTTGGCCCCGCGGAGAGCTCCCTCGAGGAGGAGCTAATGATGGTGTTTTTCCTGGGAAGATTTCAGTGATGCCGAGGTGAAGGGACTGTGACAGGCAGCGCACACGGCTCAGAGGAGGCTTCAGCTGAGATAAAGACAGCATGAAAACGCTGTGAATACACAATGACTGGCAGGGGACTACATGCTTAAAATTGTGTGTGCGCGTGTTTGTGGGATATCCAGGCCATATGTGGAGGGGGTGGGGTGATTCCCTGTGCACGCATGCATGCTAATCCGTAGCGTGTGGAGCATATACACAATCTACCAATTTGCGTGTGTGTATATATACGTGTGTCCTTAAGGTCCAGATTTACGTTGACCATCTCTGTTGTGGCTGCTTGCTCAGTTTTGCCTTTACCCTGCGCTTCGGGGCATTTTCATACAATAGAAGGAAATTTAGGAAGACGTCAGATGTTTGCATGTGTGTTGTGTTTGTGTTGCATGTGTGTGTCCACTGGGGACCTTGTGCTTTAGGATTGCCAGAGCCTTTTCCTTTTTTCTTTTTTTAACAATTCCCCATTTCCCTTTTCTGCTCTTCTTAGCCTACAGCGCTACACACAGACACACACACACACACACACAGATATATATATATATATATATGTGTGTGTGTCTGTACACATTAATGCTACTGTATGCTTTGCAATAACTCCTACATAAGGTCACACACACAAACAGCCAGTGAATAATTAGATATGTCATCCACCCTGGTGGAGGCCAAAGGGCTAAAAGGGTGGAATGAGTTAGTCAAAGTCTTGAGAGATGAAGTGAGTAAGAGAGATGAAGACAATAAATTCTAAAAATGGAGCAGCTTAATGGGAGCTAAAGAAGAAGTTTAGCCAGATTGGAAAACAAGAGTTATTTCCTCTGTATATGATGTGTGCATAATCATTCTGTAACCAGCAGTTGGTTTCACTGAGTATTACACTCAGCAAGTAGTAACAAAACCTTTTCCTCCGCTCTCCAAATGCTCTTGATCAAGTTTTAATACAACAGCTTTGTGATTACTGATGATGAGTTGTGATTCATTAATCTTGTGCTGTTAATCTCGGGCTAACTCCCTAGCTGTACATTCACTCATGTATATTTATGAGATTAATTAAATGTGCAGACTCATTTTTGCAATAACTTTTCTCTAGATATTAGTTTTTGGGTAGTTTTTTTTTTGTTTGTTTTTTTTTTTTGTCACAATGATTTTATCGATCCACGTTTAATGGGGATAAATAGAACTTCTCGGGGAGTATTTCTTTTGAAGAAAGCATTAAAACGTCAAACATATTTTTGGAGTCACTCCACTTTGTGTGTTACAAATACTTCCACCATCGGAGCAGAAGCAGAAAACCTTAGAGATGGCGAATCTTAAAATGTTAAAATATGGAAAGAAGAAACCGAAAACATCTGCATGACTAGATAGCATAATATAGAATGAGAGATGATGTTTATCTTTATTTGATCCAGTCTTGAACTCTTTGTGTTTAACTCCCTGCTGTGCTCTTAAAGTGGCTGCAAATGGGCCAATTAAACGTTGGAATTGAATGAAGAATATTTTACCTGATTTTGAGTAATGCAGTGAAAGAGCCAGGCAGGAAAACCATATGAAGGAGAGCCAGGGAGCCGGAGAAGAGCAAAGATGGGAAAGCTGAGGAGACAGTGATTATATGGAGTTGGGAGGAGAGGAGAGGGGTGAAGTGTGAAGTAATGTGGCCAGAATGAGGGCTGCAGCTGTGTTGTGTCCAGCAGAACCCATACAAGTGCGGGCGCGCACATACACACGCACACACACACACACCAAACACAGCCAGCCGTAGGGACTCTAGAATGACAAATGACAAAGTGACAAATGTGTCTTTGGGGAGCAGGGCAGCAGGAATAGAGAGCTCTGCAGGGTTAGAGAACACAAATCCCACAACACCATATCACACACGCACAATCGCACACACACACACACACACACACACACACACACAGGCATGGGAAGTTTGTAAAGACGCAAAGTGATGGAAAGGCTTACTGACTGGTCACGCATACTGTATGAATATCCTCTTATCTGTATTCATGCATGATTTACATCGGCCCCTCCATCACCAAACACGTCGATGCCTTTGATCGAGAGGTGACGAGACATGTCGCAAAGGACTCAAAGTGCATCTGACACGCTGTTCTCACTCACTTTTTCGCACAAACGCACACAAACGCAAACTCTCCTGAGAGTCGGGCCATGTAAACCTACTGTGTCCTCTCTTGTATTGATCTGCTCCTTTTTTTTTCCCATTTTTGTCTGTGTTGTTTGCTCCCTCTTACCAAGGATGTTTATAAGGCATCCTCTGAGTCAGACACACACAATAAGAAGTGGAGAGAGAGAGAGAGAAAGAGACACAGTGTGATAAAGAGGGGAAGAAGAGATGAGAGATAAGAGGTTTGCCACCAGGGGTTATTGCCTTTTTCACACTGTGTATTGACTCAGCTTATCGGGGGGGTGGGCTTTTCTAGGCCGCCATGTCAGATACACACACCCGCACACACATAAACCACACAAGCTGTTACCTTTGCCTAACTTTTGTGGTTGGTTGGTTGTTATACTTTACAACGAAGAACTGTTCAAACAGAAAAAAACTCACGTGGAGCACACAGACCCAGCAGCTGAGCAGACAAAGTATTCCTGAGCCCACATGCTAATTGGCATCTTCCCCCTGTCAGTTGCACGCAGGGCCTCAGACAAACACATGCATAAAGGAACACACATGGATCATAGCCGAAGGACTATTAGGGGGCAAGGGAGCGAAGGGGAAGCTGGAGAAGACAAGACAAGGAATACAGAAAGGAACGAGGCGTAATCCCCCATGTGGAGTTTAATGGTTCGGCCCAGCGGTCGAGGACAGCTAGCAGGAGGTCTGAGAATGGATCGATCCAACCTCTCAAACAGGGGTGGAAAACTTTTTGTCTTTGAGGAAGAACCACTGAAGGGTGAAGAAGAGCGATGACGACTGAGCAAAGAAAGTTGGAGCAGGGGTGAGCGAACAAGCAAGTGGGAAGAGTTGAAGACGGGACTCAAGGGGATGAACAGTAAGTGTGGTAGGAGTAATAAGAATTATCTCTGTAATTCTGTTCGACCATGCAGAATGCCGAGGCAATGCACAGTGGAGGCCACGCTGAGTGTGTCACACAGAGTGCCAGTCAAAATTTAATTAGAGTTGCAGAACACAAGTATGCGAGAAATACCCTCTAGGTATAAATAACTGACACATCTGATCCAACAATGAGCACGGACGCACACAAAAGGAAAAACAAAGAAACCAGACTCACAATTTGCAAAAACGCAACAACACACAGTCTTTTTCCAACTAACATTATTCTGCTCCTCAAACTTCAGTCTTCCAAAGTCTTCTGCTTTTGAGTTTTTGAAGACTGTTGTTTTTCACTTCCCTTTAATTACAGAATTCGTAAATAATTAAAGGAAATTAAAGTGTCCACAATGTTATTTTCAGGATAAGTTGGATAATTTAGGATGCTGCACATACTGTAGGGTGATACTGTCAACATAGCTCTTTTTCTATAACCAAAATCTTTGCGTAAATATCTGCACAGATATGGGGGGGGGGGGGGTCCTTCCTATTCTAAAGCATATAATCAACGATTATTCTGAAGGTTGTAGTCCAGTGAAACTGGCCAAGCCCTGAATCATTTGAAATTTTTTGATTTCAATTTAAACGGGCCAGAGACATCCAAACCAGAACAGAACAGAACTGAACAGAAATTTAAATTTTTACAGGCTGATTTGGGCGTTTTAACCTCTATGACTCACTTTTGGGTTCATTTCAGGAAATGCTGTTTTTGGCATTACATGTTTTTTGGGTTGTTTTTTTTGTTAGTTTGTTTGTTTGTTTTTTTCTCTTTGCTTTTACGCAGCCCCAGAAGTTTCTGCTTGGTACGGATTGCTTTAAGACAGAGTTGGAAAATGTGTGAACTTATTCATAATGCTTTTCAAGATGTGTAAGACAAAGCACCATTTTGATTGAGTGATTATGCTGAAAAGGTTCTTGATCCACGATGCATCACAGTCAGAGTGGCGCTGTGGGTTAATTGAAATGCTGCTCCCACCAATACAAATGGCCGTTCGCAGCTTCGTACAGGCAGTGTAATATCACCACAAACGTGCAGCTATGTTTTTTCTCTCCGAGTGGCTTCTCATAACCCCCCGCCATCTTTCATTTGCAGTCCCTTTCCTTTATGTTCGCAGGTGTTTCCAAGACGGATAACATTTTCCCGCATCCTATCCATCTCCCATCACTCACTTTTACCACTGCCCCTCCCTCCGTCTTTTTACCCCCCTCCCCGGTGTAAATCACATCAGCGGGCAGAGCGGAGCAGAGAAATCCGTTCTTTCTGAGGTAGGAGATTAGGATTGAGGACAGACAACTGTATTTCAATAAAGATCACCTTCCCCACGGGGCTCATCCCTAAACTGGGAGCAGGGACGGACTCGCTGTGGACGTGGAAGTATAAGTGTCTGTGTGTGTGTATACTTGTGTGCGAGAGGGAGCAGTAGTAATAGCAAAGGAAATAAAATAGATAACTGCTGCCTGCCTGTACATGTGTGTGTGTCTGTGTGTGTGTGTGTGTGTGTGTGTGTCATGGTGATAACTACATTATAAAAGCAATCTGCATGGTACATCTCAACTGGAATATAAAATGAGATTTTTTTTAACATGGCCTTCAGAGCACAGTCATACCCGTGCAAACACACACACACACACACACACACACACACACAAACACAGACACCCACACCCCCCTCCCTAAAACATGCAAATACTGGCACCTGAAGGTCAGCAGCGGCTCTATCCTGCTGATGTGTGACGCATTGTGTTGGAGGGCAGAGACTCCCAAGGCTATAACCTTATCAGAGGTGTCACATGGTGTGCACTCCTCCACTGCCACGCTTTCGTTCCCCGCTTCAAAATCAACCTGAACTCACAGTCATTTGCGCATCACATGACTACCACATGTATGGTAAACAGGGCGGTTTTATAGGAACATGAAGCATCCTGAGGGGGTGTTTAGGGGCTTATAAGATCTGACCCATGATTCTCCCACACGTCAATCGATCTGTTTACATGCAAACACTCGTCTTGGAAATCACTGCAGAGGGGGCAGTTTATCTCAGCCCAGTTCACAGCACAGAGATTATCAGGCTTTATAGCAGTCACTCTGAAAGATGCAGCACACAAATCCATTCAATTCAATGCAATTTTTGTTCTAATGCCATAGCCTTTGCAAAGTCAATCTCTAAGTTGTAGACGGTAAAATAAGCCAGAGAGTTTCTATTTAAAGACAAGACAACAAAGAAGGAGAGGGCTGTTTGACGGTTCAAACTGCAAGATAAAATAATCTGTTCAGTAACTTTGTTGCTCTCAAAGAAATAATTAATTTGTGGCTCAAGGGTCTTTTTTTATGGCAGGACTTATTACAAAATAAAAGGTTTTGAATTAATAGATACCTTTCTTATGCCATTCATCAAGGAACTCATACCGACATTCACTGCTTGGTGTAACTAAAAGCTGAAAAATGTTTTATATTTCAGTAATCTAAAAAAATTTGGTTTGGTTTTTACATCTCAGAAATAGTCAGGTCTCTTGTAAACAGTGACAAGAATTTTTCACTGTTTGAATCAACTTTTAATCAGTTAACCAGCAAAAAAAAAAAAAAAAAAAAGAAAGAACAAATGTGTCAATAATCAAAATGCTTCTTAGCTGTAAGCATTTGCTTATTAGCTTTGGGGATAGAAAGAGCTGTGTACCATTAGGCTAGGTTCATTCTGATATGTATGCGGGTGTGCCGCAATACATACAAAAAAAAAAGAAACATAACTGATCCTGAGTAACATAAACAACTAACAAAAAACAAAAAACAACTTTGTACTCAGGGAAAGGACAAAAAGAACAAACAAGAGCTGAAATCCGAACACTTAACATGCATTATTAATCATGTACACTGTGTTTCCCCGAATTACAGGCCAGAACCCAAAAATGAGTCCTGAGTCTGTTTCTCGTAGATTAAATTCAGGAGTACAAGAGCACTGGCATGTTTTCATAAGTGCGCTTCCAAGGGTGACACTAATACCTCCTCAGTGTGGATATCGTTGCATTAGATTATTCACAGTTTATTCTCGACTTATGTAGAATCCCTTCTCTGTGTAATCAGAGAGGCAGTTCATGCTTTAATTTGGAGCATTATTGCATGCTTTTCTTAATGCCACCCCATTTATTCTACTGTCTGCATCGTCTTAATGAGCACAAGAGGCAATTTCTCATCTGGCAGATTTCCTTGTGGTCTTAACTATATATATATATATATATCAATCTAAGAGAATGCAGTCAGCACACTCACATGGTATGGACTTGGTAAAATGTATCATTTTCACATTTACAAGCTCGTTTATGTAATTTTCCCATTTCCAAAGGCAAAGCCAGCAACGTCCCAACCCTTATGGCAGTGGCCTGACACTGTTCCAGGGCAAAGTGATGCATGTGAAATTTTGATGAGACTTTTTTTGGTATGCAGGAGGTTTTGGTGAGAAACAGAAAGGGACTTATAATGGTATGGTCTCAAAAAAAAAAAAAAAAAAGCAGGAGAAGGGATTACCATTCTTAAATCCTGAGTAAAATAGCGAAAAGGACAAGATAAGGGGTGAAGAACAGAGAAAATATGATGGCGTGATGGTTTGAAGCATCAGGTGCCCATCCTCATAAAAGTTCCATGACAGGAAGGTGTGACGAGAAGGAGGTAAAGTGATGGCGAGGCAAAGACGGAGAGAATAAAAGGAGTGAAAATAAAAGTAAAAACACGTCCACATTTGCATGGATGGCAGACGGTAAACAAACGTGAGCCTTGGAGGTTTTCTGAGCGCTGTGAAATAAAGGGGGGGCGAATGCTTTATGCACCTGGGGAACGAGGAGAGGGTGGCAAGTAAGTGAAGAACTACAGAGTGAGGGGGGCAGGGAAGACAAGAAGGGGGGACAGATAGGAGGAGAAGTGTTGTTTTGCTCGCCAGCCCGGTCCTCCTTCTGGCCCATGATTCATTGCAAATGAAATGTCACCCTGGCAGGCAGTAATGCAGGCCGGCCCACTCCCCTGCAGCCTAATTGAATTTTACAGCCATATAAACAACATTCAGCCAGCGGAGAGAGAGAGAGAGAGAGAGAGAAAGGGAGAGAGAAGCAAAAAGAAAGAGTGTGTAGTTATTGATGCCAGTGTTTATAGGTGGAGGCTTCTGATGTGCCATCAGAGAGTGTGTAAAGGCCTCTGGGGAACCATAGCATGAAGCACACAGATGGAGGGGACGCTGAAGCAGACCTGCCACTGTGCAAGTCCCTCAAGACACGCGCACCAATACATATACAACCACAACATTACAACTGTGCTTACTCAAATATTACCTAAACACTCCAACAGGCTCTTACCCGAACCACCAGTGAGAGTTCAACAAGGACACAATTACACTCTAAGCATAATTCATGGCAAAAAAAAAAAAAAAAAAAGCTAAACACTTTTTGATTACACTTTAATTTACAACGCCCTTAAAAAACAACACAGCACTCTTCTGGGGAAAGGGGGAAAAAACAAAAAAAACAACAAAAAAAAAAAAACATGCTCAACAATCTTCCTTGACATTTCAGTGAGTGTTTTCTCCCTGTTGGTGAAATAAGATGTGCTGGCCGAGGCTTTTTTTTTGCACATGACAGTTGCTGAAGATGGTATGGGAACTGTCAGCAGTGTTCCCTCCGGCGGCCCCGGGGGAGAGGTCAACTGATAGAGGACATCACCTCCGTGACAGCAGGGGAAAGCTGGCAGAGCGACAGAAAGGCATCTGCTGCACCAGTACAGGCTGATTCGTTTAAAATGAATACATCATCTTGACAGGATGGAAAGCCCTTTAACAGGATCATTAATACTGAGTAAATACGAGTTATGTTTAAAATTATTTCTATTACTGAGTGGTGTGCAGCTTCATTAGCACCAAAAATCAAGCTGCTTTAATTCTGGAAATAACTAGTCCCTAAAGGCATGCATAACAATAACTTAAAAAAATGAAAAAGATTCACCACAGAAAAACCATTTAATTGTAAGAACAGAAGTCCTAAAGAGTCAAATTTCATTAACAGAACTGTGATTTACAGCCACTCCCTTTAGGACCGTTGATCCCAGACGGAGATCTATTCCCAAGCCAATTTCATCCCACAGGAAATGTCTACTGGATGAAAGTAATATAAAGAGGAGTCTTCACTTCCTTTATGGCTGCTTACAGCTCTGACAGGCCTCTCTGACCGGTGCACTTAACCCCTACAGAGCAGCAGCCGGAGCTCTGTAGCTGGCAGGTGTGCTGCACAGGAAATCAAGAGGAAATTGCCTTTTGTTTTTTCTAGCAGTCAGAAATTCAATCAAGTCCCCTCGCATGCCTGAACCTTCTGATGTTGCATATTCTTAAATATTATACACACGTTTCCAGTCTTTGCCTTACAATAAAAAAACAAAAAAACAAAAAACTGAATTCAGGGATTTGTTACAAACATGGTGGGAAAAGAGAGAACTAAAACGTAGGTGGAGGCACACAGACGTTCGCTGTGTCTGACATCGCCTCAATGTCTGTCTCGTAAATGTGGACAAGCGAGTGATCTCCGGCCCCGTCCTACTTTTGTAAATTCATTTGGATTCAAAAACTGGGATCAGTGGAAACAGCACAGAAAGTTGCTGTGCTAACCAACAGATACTTAGGTGAACTACTTAGGTAGTCAGTTCATTGGTAAAAAGGTTGTATTTCAGTTTTTTTGGCATATATGAGAAATGTTTTCAGAGTGCTCAAAAGGTTTCAGGTTCTTAAGCCCACAGAAACTATTCTGGGGAGTTGAGGTGGTTTTGGACTTTGACCCCGTAGTCACAATGTTCCAGCTTAAAACTCCATGCTATCTTCAGCATAATGGGTTTTTTTTCTATCTAAAACCAAACAGTCTCCTTGGCTGCTTATTCATCTTCCCATTTAGCCATTAGTCTGCTTGTTTTTGCTGTCTGTAGCACCTCTGCCCATCTGTCTTTCTGTCTAATAGTTCACTGGCTGGCCTATCTACCTCGATCTGGTTTACAATTGCTGCCTCATAAACTGGGATGAAATTTATCCTTGTGCCAAATGAAAATAACGACATGGGATAAATGAGGCCGGCCAGATAAGACAACAGCGGGGAAGGACAAATAAAAGCAGTGAGGGGAGAGGCTGCTCGCATGTGTGTGGGGGTGCACGCATTAAGATGGTGAAGACTAAAAAGGTATAAGAACGGCCAAGAAGCAATAAATATCCATCACATGCCTCCATACCGAGCCGATTCCTCGTGTCTTCCTTATTTTATTTCATGCATTTCATGTTATTAAAAGCATTAAAATTATAACTAACACTTGCAAGAGTGGCTGAAATTAGACTATTATTGGACTTTAAAAAAAAAACAAAAACAAAAAACAAAACTCTGTGTGTGTGTGATGTGCACCTGGCTCAGCAGGAATCCAACCCTCCCTGCTGACTATGACCTTCCCTCCAAGCAGGCAGCCCCGTTTCTCTTATTCACTCTCCCGACTCTAAAATCCCTCCATTCTGCTGTCTCCTCCTTTCCCCCAGCCATCCATCCTGCCCCCCTAGCCCCCATCCCTGCCTCTGTCATCCCTTGATCCACCAGTACCTCTCTCTCAGACTGCATGATGCTTGTAGTCCTTGATCCAGAGCGCGGGAAGGGGAGCTTCATAAATATACCATCCATCACCAGCGGCAGGGCCAGTTAAGACCACATGACATACACACCATTGATTTGGTGCGTGTGTGTGACTTCCCAGTGCCAAGACACACACACACACACACACACACTATGTACAAAGTAAAATATGAGCACTGAACTGTGCTTATATAAACACGTCACTTGAATGAGCTTCAATGAGAAAGAAAACTGAGCCTCTGTGTGGACAAACATGAATATGCGTGTTTGTCCACTTACAGCTGTGTGTTATCAACGCACTCCGGACACGAAGAAACAGTTGGCTGCAACAAACATGATCACAAATGTAAACAAACTTCCACTTGGAATATACACACACACGCGCGCGCAAAGAAGATAACAATGGAGAGAACAGACTGTAACGTACATGTTCTGCTTGCACATGTACGCTGTGCATGAGCAGGTTTCCTAAAAAAAAAAGAAAACCAACAAAAAAACAAACAAAAAAGCATATTTAGCATATGTGTGTGTATTGCAGGGCAGAGATGTACATGGACTGCTGAGTGTGAACTTGTGTTTTCCCATGTCAAATTTTTTCAATCTGTGCAAACACTACAATGGTTCACTGCGCTACACAGACTCTCCCTGTTCTGCACTCACTATGTTCCAGTATGATGGATGATAAGGGAGGGAAAATAACTGATTCAATAGGGGATTAACATTGTTTTGGATGGTGAGCAACACCACACAGGAAGAGGGAGGCACTGCGGAGTGACAAAGAGGAGAAAAAAGGTAAAAGCACTTACTGCCCACCAGTGATATCTCACAGAAGTAGCCATTTACATAGAAAAATGTCATTCTGGGCATATATTACTTCATAACTAACTCCTAAAAAGTGACAACACAGATGTATTCCTGTCCCACACAGAGCTTTCTGTGAGCCTTGATGTACCAGCTCCATAAAATCCAAATTTGGTCAAAGTACAGGAGAAACTGCGGTTGGATGAGCAGGCCACATGGCTGACTGTAACAAGCTGAGACAGTTTGCTGACGTCTTCCTTTTAGCTTTTATTGTTATCCAATTATTCTTCCACTTAAATGGCGGACCATTATTCAGCAAAGGTTTGTATAGATGCGCCTTAAAATGACAGAAACCTTTATTCACCCTCTGACTTTTTTTTTTTAACTTGGCTCTCAGACATGACGTGTTCTTTGCATCACCACCCAGTGATGGTTCAGAGACTCCAAACCTTCATCCATCTTCTACCACTTATCTGTTTCTGGGTCACGGGGGGGTGCTGGAGCCAATCCCAGCTCACACTGGGTGAGGGCGGGGTCACCCTGGACAGGTCACCAGTCCATCACAGGGCCAACACATAGAGACAGACAGAGACAAACAACCACTCACACTCAGACCTACGGGCAATTTAGACTCACCAATGAACCCAAACATGATGTCGTTGGAAGGTGGGAGCAAACCGGAATACCCAGAGGAAACCACGCTGGCACAGGGAGAACGTGAAAACTTGCACGGAAAGGCCCCAGGCCCGGGAACGGAACCTGGGACAACAGCACTAACCCCTATGCTGCCAAGGCTCTAAAGAGAAAAACTAAATGCAGACAAACATAAGTCGACTCAAACAGACTCAGTAAACGCCAAAATCACATACGCTACACATGTTGTTGCAAGACAAGGATGTTGAATGGGAGGAATCTGCTGCAGCAGAGAAAGATTTAGGATTTTGCATGTGCTCTCGTGAGATTCTCATTTTGAGGAAGAAAGAGAAAAAGTAAGGGACGGGAGGTACAACAAAAACAGCGAGAGGTGATCACAGAGAAGCACGAGGGAGATTAAAACCCAACTGTTTTGTTTTATTTCGCCTCCTTTCGAGACACTTCCGAAATGAACTGATCTTCTTTTTCAATCGTGTGGCCAATTTTCCTCTTTGTTTGCTCAGCGGTGTTAGAACATCACAGGAAATTAAACCTCATCACACTTAGACACAGAATCTCTGAGTTTTTCAAACTGTTTGTTTTTGTGTGAGAAGCCCTTTGCTATTCTTTAAAAGACCAGTTTTACAGTTCAAGAAAGATTCAGTCTATAATAATGTGTTGTTGGTGTTCTGGGGTTTTAACATTTATGTGTAAGGCATCGGTCTGAGCTAATGGACAGCACTGAGAGTTAAGATTTTTTTTAAAATTGGACTAAGCGTAAATTCACTTATTAACGTGCATCCTCTTAACTGCATTAATTTATAACCTTTGATTATTTGAAATCAGATGTATCGAGTTAAGTTTCTAGAAAATGAAAAGTGGCCAAGAAAACTTCAGTGATTACAGAAATGTTTTGTTGCCATCCTATCTTTTGGCAAAGTGAGGGCTGACCCACAGATCCAAAGATCAGCAGCTCTGGAGTAAAAGATTAACCTGAGATTGACCTGAGATTAGGTTCAGTAAAGGCTAAAGACGTTTTTAGGTTTTTGAATGCATCTCTGCCCACACATGTATACATGATAACCCATCTGACTGCCATTTTGTGTCCCTTTCTCCCACTGCTGCATCCCCCCACCCCCCCAACCCAGTGGACCAGAGGCTCAGCAGGAAACCTCTATATGCCAGCACAGTGGAAATGTCACCCATAACACTCACCTCAGGATGCCAATCACTTCACACTGCTGCCCACAGTAGGGACGGTTTCTCTGGGTATATGTGTGTACGCAAAATCCCTCACATCTCTGCCAGAATATAAAATAAGCTTTGGCCAAAGTGTGTGTGTGGATTTATGGTTTTGTTTTCCATGTCAAGTAGCTCCAAGTGCTAATAAGCCTGTCCATTCAAAGGGATTATAGCTCGTCTTGTCAATATGAAGACTACAGGTGTGTGAAACTATGGATGACTACACATTAAACAATGTTTGTGTGTTTGTATGTGTGTGTGTGTGTGTTATGTGGAGTGAGTGGTAGGCAGGCCTCAGTTAGGCGCGAGGACAGAAACAGATGGAGTGGGTTATGAACAAATAACGCACATGAGCCAGTGAGAGTGGTTGTAAGCCCGTGTCTCAGTGCGCATATGTGCTGTTGTTTGTTTCCGCACGTGCACGTCGGGCGCATATGATTGTGTGGATATGCAATTACACGTGCCCAAGACAATCCTGCTGTACATTTACATACATTTTTGTGTGCGTGCATGTAAGGAGGACAAATTGGAGCAAAGAGGCGCAGGTGTCCCTGGAAATGCCATCCATTTTCTTTGGTTGTGTGTGTGTGTGTGTGTGTGTGTGTGTGTGTGCGCGCATCATTGTGCACAAGGGAGGGTGTGTGATAGTGAGAGTGATGACAAATGACAACAAAACGAGGAAGGTAGGGGGATGGAAAGCCAAGCTGGCACAGTCTGGCATGCCAGGCTCACTGTGCAGCCAGGGGGTGGGCACTCTGTCCTCACGGCAGGCCTCACAACCGAGCTGTGAATACAGGGACAACAGCCGGCACGCGCACAAACACACACACAGTCTCATGCACACAGAAGCATCAAACAGTGATGGCATCACAGCTTGTCACATGCAAACAGACGTAAATCGTTACAGTAAGACATATTAATGGGCAACAAGATTGTAATATTCAGACTTTAGTCCCAATAAATAGTGACCGTGTAGTAGAATTACCCTGAGGCTCTTTAAGTTGTTATGATGGCCTTATTATGTGTAGCAGAACGGTGTGTAATAATGTGGTGAGGTGACAATTTAAAATTGTGGGTCTACAGACATTATTATTGTCTTCACTGTGGTACGTCTCCTTAAGTTTAAGTTATTGAGTCCGTGGTTTGATTCCTGTCTGGTTAGACCATTTGCTACATTTCATTCCCCTCCTGTCTTCTCTGTCTTCAACCTAACCCTCTAAAATGAACAAATGCACAAATGCATAATCACGGGACTAAAAAACTGAAGTTTTTCAGAATATGGACCTGTTGATAATAAATGGCCACATTGATACACAACCTCCAAACATCTAAACACATTTGTGGCGTGATGAAAAGACAGAAACCGCAGAAATGCAGGTTTCCCATATCATATGTTGAGCAATTTTATTCTGAAAATTCTTCCACGCCAGTCACTAATGACCCCAATATTTCGATAATCCAAACAGGTTAGATGCTGCAGCCTTCCTCACCAATAAGGAGCGGCGGTGGAGCCGTCTCAATGAGTGACAACAGCTCTTCAAGAGCAATTGTGCAAATCCTGCGACATTCATTAATTCATCTTCTACTGCTTATCCTTTTCCAGGTCGCAGGGGTTGCTGGAGCCAATACCAGCTCACACTGGGCGAGGGCGGGGTCACCCTGGACAGGTCGCCAGTCCATCACAGGGCCAACACACAGAGACAGACAGAGACAAACAACCACTCACACTCAGACCTACAGACAATTTAGAGTCAGCAACTAACCCAAACATGATGTCTTATGATGGTGGGAGGAAACCGGAATACCCAGAGGAAACCCACACAGGCACAGGGAGAACATGAAAACTCCACACAGAAAGGCCGGGGAATTGGACCCTCAACCTTCTTATTGTGGGGCAACAGCGCTAACCACACTAGCGCTGTGCTGCCCGTTTCAGATACATGAAAAGATAAAAAATAAAAAATTTATTTCACTCCTGTGACTGCAGTGAGACCTGAATGCTAGAAATAATTATTGCTTTGATGCCATTCCTGTTCAGACTCACACAGGTGTCTGCATGCCCTGTCTTTTGATCATTTTGACAGAATATGTGCGTTCATCGGGGTTAAGTGGGGGCAGACAGATCTATACACCGATCCCACATCAATTTTGAACAAATGGAAAGTTATTACTGGAGGTTGAATGGGGATGGGGAAAAGGTGATTGTAGCACAGCAAAGCAGTTGCTCGACACCATCTCCTCACCTGCAGAATATATCATTTTTAAGGGATGCAAGTGAGCGACAGAAAGGTAGACGGCACAAGTGTGTCTGAGCATATCGTGTGTGTGTGTGTGTGTGTGTGTGTGTGAGACCCCTCCCCCACCACCAGGGAAAGAACTCTTTGACTCTAACCTCTAATCTCGCACAACAGGACCCACTTCCATGTGCACAGACTTACGAAAGAGAAAAAAAAAAAAAAACCCCAAACCACTTGTAAGCTGTCTTGGGCACCAGCCTTCCTCTGCTGTGTCACTCCAGGACACAAAGAATTACACAGTCTGACATAATCAGACTGAGAGTTTATCTTCAGGCAAAGAGGCAGCTTGTCCTCAACAAACCTTTTACGAGTAAAGAGTTATTCACCAGGGATTCGCACTCGGCGGCTTATCAGCTGCTGTGGCCCAAAGTCCCAAGAGTCAATAATTGTCAAGTGCAGCCAGGGCACCAGTCATCTGACGTGACGCCATACACGTCTCTCTTTCCGATATTCCTTGTAAATAAATGGTGGTTTAGGCCTATTAGAGGTCATTAGGGGGGGGGACTGCGGTCTGGATCTAGACCCAGAACAGAAGCATAAGATAAAAAAAATCAGCATTCTTACATTTGGATAGAGCGTCTCCTTTGAGATGGATCGTTTCCAATAGGAGACATCACTAACTGCAAATAACGTGGCGCCTCTACGCCATAAGTCAGATAAATAGTTTTCCTATTGTGTCATTCACGTTAATCTTCCCCCATTGTTTCCTTTTGAATTGTATTCGCTTTCCTCTCTCTCTCATTATTCCGCTGAATTACAATTCCTCCTCAGGGATGTTTGAATTTCTTTCTGTTCTTTTACGTTTTAGAATTTCAACCCAAAGAATTTGATCACCAGTACCTAAAATAAGAGCAACTCCTGCAATGAGAGCGATAATCATGCGCTGTGCCAATGTTTGGTTATAAAAGCGTCAAATCAAAAGGTAAACAAAACAGAGACGAAAAGGAAGAAAGCAAAAGGTGGCAACAGTATGGCACACAGTCTTCCACAGGTTTTAATCATCTCTTTTCATAACTTAATAACATCTCATCTGTCACTTTCTGGTATCCGAGAGGTTTTCTTTCGGGATCTTTCTGTTCTTTAACGGAACGTTTGATTCAGCTCAGCGGTCACGAGTGAGCCGGAGAGAAATGAGGCTGTCATGTCGGCCGAGTTAGCAAAATGATTAAGCTAGATGGCAACCTTTTCTAACTTTGATGCATTCATGTCAACTGTATTTAATTCATGAGTCTGGTGTGGGAGATTGAAAGTGGTTTGAGAAGGGAGAGACGGATGGAAGTAACATGTTGCAGTCTGCAGGTTGGGGCCATTTTGGTGCCACCTACGGCCAACGTCCCCTCAGCGTCTTTCTTCTTCTGCTATTTTATTTTTACTTACCTTTAGTATTTTCCTCCACTTATAATCACCCCCCACCCCCCAACCACCACATCTTCTCCACTACCACACTAACTTTCTTCTTTTGGCCCTGAACCTTCTTCATTTTACTCCGCGTCTGACATTGCCCTCCCTCTCTTCCTCCTCAAATCATCCACAGCTTTTACAACTCATATTTTATGCATTCAGCTCTTATGCAGGGTTACAAGCAAACAAAAACTGACAGCTCTTTTCTGCAATGCTGTGTATTCCTCTTCTTATCCCCCTTTCTTTTTTTTCTTGCGTCCTCTCATTCCTTGCTTCACCCTCCCTAGGTAAATGAAGGCGGGGAAGGATGAATGGTGAGAACTTGGCCTCCCTCCAGCACACATTTTCAATAACCAGGGGGCATTTCATGGTCCCTCTGGAAATGAGCATGTGCTTATAATTCTCTGTCTACGTTGGAATTTTTCTACATTTCTATAAGTGTATGCGAACGCTTGTTGGGTCCGAGCATGTTTTATTGCTGTCAGCCCACTTGTTGGATGGCAGGCCAGCTAAATAAATATGTCAGATGCTGGGCTCAAAAGAACACATTTGTCTTTCTCCAAGGAGTATGGGAATTATTTTAAATGAAAGCTGGGGGAGAGAGATGACTAACAGTAGCAGGTAACGTGGATGAAGAGGAGGGATGGAGAAGGATGGAGGGAGGGAGAGAGGACCAGATGGGCTGGAGTGGCACTGAGCCAAAAACAGCTAAAGAGAAGTGTTAAAAAGGAAAAAAGTCAGATAAAAGAGAGAAGGGGAATGAAAGAGGAGTCAAAGGCTAGAGGAGGAAGGGGGGTGATAAGTGATAGCAGCTTTGAGAGGGAGTAAAAAGGCACAAATCAGTCAGAGGGAAGAGAACAGGGGAAGGCTCAGGAAAATAAAAGTCAAAGAGGAAGAATGAAACGACTCGCGCCCGAGTCTGAGTCAGAGAGGGTCGAGGAGGACATGACAAGAAGTGACAACAGACAGAGGGGAAGACGAGTGCAACGGAGGGAGCGACTTCAGAAACATATGATTGGGCACTGGTGCCAGATTTCAACGAACACACAAATACATACACACACACACACACACAGACACACAGACCAGATAAATCTCCAAGCTTCTCTAGCAGATTTCAGCCTGTTAACCCAACTCACCCTACCTCACCCCATCTCACCCTACCACATGGTCCCCACAGGGGGAGCAAGGAGAGATGGGCGGAGAGACACAAACAGCATGTTAGAGAAAACATTACAGGGAAAGGGATGGAGAGACTGACAAGCAATGAGAGGGGCAAAAAAACAAACAAACAAACAAACAATCAAATTAAACGGGGGGAAAAGCGAGAAAATGCGGTAGAAGAGGGTCTTAAAGCATCACTGTGCTGAGATCAGTGGGATAGAAATTAAGTACACACTTGTCTGGCAGTGTACGGAGGGTATGTGGGTGTTGGGGGGGTATGTGAGTGAAGGGAAATAAAAGAGCAGAGAGAGGGAGCGGGGAGGAGAAGGAAGGCGTGTTGTAAATTACAAAGGGAAGGAGAGCGATAGGAAGGAATCGCAGGGTGGTGAATGTGCCGTGAGGCGGATTGTGGAGCAGAAAACAACAGAGATGATAAGAGAATCTGCTGAAGGCACATGCCACACTCAGTAATTACACAGAAAGAGCAGCCTGCCTTAATTAGAAAAGGATGGAGCTCATAAGTGTGATAGAAACACACACGCATAAAAAAAAAAAAAAACGAAAAACATAATACACATGCATATGAAGCGTATTTCAAAGGTGAGTTATTACATAATTTATTATTTTTCCCCCGTTGGTCTGTTCCTGCTGGTGGCTTTTTATAATGAGAGCGTAGAATGTGTGTGTGTGTGTTTGCTCGTCATTGCAAAGAACATGTGGTGCAGATTTGCGAGCAGGCGCAGGGTCAACCTGGCCGTTCGTGCACTCGCAGGTCCTGAGCTGAAGTGAAGGAAACGTTCTGCTCGGTGTCACCTCTCGCTGTTGTGCTTTTTAATTCCTTTTTTTTTTACACCTTTATTACACAAGATGAAGCTGACTGGGCACATATATTAATTTTCAATCACTTCCTCGCACACACAACTCAAAGCCGTGCCACCGCAGTCTTCTGGGCATCTTATCGACTGGGGATTAAGTGTTTCTCTTTCACTTTGGAGGCCAGGATTTTCTCTTTTTCCTTCTAAAGTTTTAAGGAGACAAAACAAAGAGAAATGAGAATAACACTAAGACAATAAAACTAATTCAGTTGCTATGTGTGAACTAATATGAGCAAACATGGGATGCTTTATAAAATTTAGGCTATTTGCTCTGTGGAAAAAAAAAAAGTTCACTTTAAGCTACTCAGCAATTTAGTTCTTCCTGTATCGGCATTAAAACTGCAGGAAGGGTTAGAGAAAGTACACTAAGACAACAGATGCAGTAATCTGAAGGACTGAGGTAATAATCCTCTCCTCTGCTGCACAGCACTATCTGCTTACACCATTATCAGTAGTTCCTCACCGCCTATTCAATATTATTGACCTGCGTGGAGGCACTTAGTGCATTTGCACTCACTCAGTTACACAATTAGGCCCAAGAGTAAATAAGACATACAGTAGTTACAGAACCTGCACAAAACTGCGCGTGCGCACAGACACACACACACACACACACACACACACACAGACACACACACGCAGAAGATTTAGTAACGTAGTTATGTTATGCCATGATTGCCTGCTTTGGAGTCATTACATTAGGTTTCACAGTAGTCGGTCATGCGTGTCCTCCTAGCACACGCACACGAGTGTTATCGTGAGACGCAAAAACACTCACCAGCTCCCCAACACTATTGTAGTCTCCCTATTTGTTTGTCTCAATGCTGCGTCTCTTCCGCACGCACACAATGAAAAGGAACCAAGCGTGAGCATGTGTGCGTGTGAGCGATGTGCAGTGAGTGAATATGTGTGCCCTTTACTATATGCGTGTATGAGCAGTCCCAGCGCAATTCCTCAGTTTAGCAGAGCATTACAGCTGATCAATAGCTCTGGTGCGGTGGGAGATGTCGGAGGTTGGCGCTACATATTCATACTATTAGGGTTGAACTGAGAAATGAGGCAGTACAAGGGAAGTGTGTGTGTGTGTGTGTGTGTGAGAGAGGAAGAGCATGACAGGTCCTGTCACCTAGTAGGCCACACTTCTACTCACTAAACTGCACCCAGGGAAGGTCGAGCAGCAGAGATGATATGAGATCGCTCTCTCTCGTCCTTTCTGTCTCTCTGGACTTCCTGTCTTCAATAGGGCTGTCACCGGCCGCCGCCACCGCTCTCCACTCAATCGTCTGGCGTCATGCCCGGCCTGTCCCGTCCTCCCTTTGCTCCCCTCTTCCTTCTGAATGTCTCCTGTCACCATTGGAAGTCTCCTAATCTCTTCGTTTCCTGACTTTTACTCACAGCTCATGATTACTTTCTCCTCAGTGTCTCATCAGGTTTATGTTTTCCTCAGCTCAGCTTTTATTACATCTTTGCTGGTTATAAGAAGAAGGTCAATAAACACATTTTTGTTTCTACCTAGAGCCACTGCCAATTGTCAAACACTTTCTGAATTCTGCAACAGAGCAGATGCTCTTCATGACTTTTCCACAGCTCTTCGCTCTCTTTTCTTCTACACTGACTTTTAGCATCAGTGTATCGTTTCAACATTCAAAATGAGATCTGCTAAATAAAAAAAAAATAAAATAAAATAAAATGCTCTACGCATGCAAACCTTCATTTTTCACCCAAAATCTTTTCCTGTATGACTTTATTTCTGGTCTCAAGTCTGCATCTTTAAAAAAAGCCTTTCATTTCAATCTGTCTCTGCTTGATTTTTTCTTTCACCCTCCTCCCTGCTCTCCCTAAATTCAATTACGGCTGCACAGCAGTTTGAAATTCTCTTATGTTTTTTGACTGCATGTAGTTGAATGATCTTAAGATTTACTACCAAAATAAAATTAAAGAAACCAACATCAATGCACAGCTGTAAGTCGCACACATAAAATTAAGTCACTGGTGGGGAAAAAAAAGGAAAAAAAAGGAAATTTAATGTCAGAGTCTGGCGATAAATTTGTGAATGTCGACCAGAGCAGCGTGAGCTCATTAAATTTCCCTTCCGTTACAAAGCACACAGTCTGCTGTCTGGACTCCAACACCCACGTTGCATTGCACAACAATGCAAGATGGGGTGTGAAAGCTAACAGCAACTGTCAGCCTATCAAACTGCTGCTGCTGTGTGAGCAATGGGCTGTGACAAAAGATTCCAATACTGTCTGAATGTATTTGCGTCAGCGCACAACACCCCACGCCACCCATGTCTGTAAGTGTAACTACGTGAATATGTGTGTGTTTGTGTGTCGTGTGTCTATGTGTGTAGGCCAGACAGGCCAAATGCCAATGTGGGAGGAGAGGCTGTGGTGTTAAACTCAAAAAGGGACACAACCCTCTGAGGAAAGTGTACATTGTCAAGTCACACACACACACACACACACACACACACACACACACACACACAAAAACGGAAGCGCACAAAGCTGTTCACTTTGTCCAGCTTTTCAGATCACATACCCCACGTCACATGTCGATATGTGTGACAACACTGTTTGGACAAACATGTGACACGATCTAACATCACTATCAGGCTTCGATGTCATTGTCAGAGTTGAACAAAAGCACACGTGGACTAAAATCGAGTGAGAAAGGTTTTTCTCCTCCTTTTTGTCTGAACACTTGTTACTGGAGGCTTTGTCTTGGTTTGGTTTGTTCTCTCTTCTCTTGCTCACACGCAAAATTATTTCGAAGATTTTCTTACATCCTTACAGTATCTGTCATCTTCGCAGCTCCAGTGTCTCTTATCATACGGATCATCCTTCTTCTGTCAGCTGTTCCTCTCTGTTCCCCACCATGAACGGTATAATTTCCACCTCCTCTGTTTATCCGTCTTTTTCACCCTCTCTTTGATTTCACAGCAGAAAATACTGATCTTATCAAGTCAATTTAGGATCGAATTGGGTCCTAAAAATTTAGTTTTCTCAAAACAAGGATAAAAAGGTCCCGTCAGTGCGCTGAAATCATTTCAGTTTTCCTATATGACGCAACTTGATGGTTGGTGGTTTGTCCGAGTTGTCTTTTCTATTAAACCAAGTTAAATTACACTGGAAAGGGGGATTTTGAAATTGATTTAGGGAGACTCAACTTTCAGGACTCAACAATGTACAAAATGTAATTAAAAAGATCGATTTTCTTGCAGCGGTCTCTCTCTCTCTCTCTCTTTGTAGCTGCTGACTTTCTCATGCCTGTGAAATTGTTCACAGCTACATGCAAAAACTTCAAAGCCATCAACAATACTTAAAATAGTCAAATTAACTTCCTTCCTCCACATCTGCTTTGCATTTCCATTCCCTTTTCTTTCATTTGGCTTCTTTTCTTACTCACACTCCCTCCATTCTTCCTTTTATTCCTGCTATGTCCCAGAGGGAATTATAGGAATGACATCCATCCATGAATTACACCATCTGTTTTTTAATTTCCTACCTTCACAGCTGCTGTGTCCCTCCTCGTAGCCAGCGCTGCAGCTGCATTTCCCAATGGGCACCAGCCATTCTCCTTCAGCACTGCAATGCATCCTGGGAGGGCTGTCCATGTCAATCTCAGAGTTGTTGACGCAGGTGCCGCGCACCTCGACAAGTGTTGCGAAGGCCGCCTCGGCGACCGTGTCTGGGAACACCGCCAGGTTCTGGACGGTGGCAAGGCAGCGTTTGTAGTACACCCTCACAGCCACCAGGGCCACGCAGGCACCAACATCCTGGAATGCCAGGTGGAAGCCTTTGCGATTGAGGTGGCCGATCTCGCGCACCTCTGTGTTCAGCTTCATCTTCCTCTCCCCCAGGTCACCCTGCGTGAAGCTCTCATCTGCAGCAATGGTGTCGATCTTGGTGTAGCGGTCCTCTCGGGTTACACCCCTGAGGTCCCTGTCTGATTCGACATAGAGGAGGTTGAAGGTCTCCTTGCAGGTGCCCGCCACGCCAGGGATGCTGTTGCAGTCGCGCAGCGTGAACTGGAGCTCCACGAAAATGCGCTGGCCGCCTCTGCGTGCCACCCAGCCTGTCTGAAGCCAGTTGTTCTGCTGCGTGGGTTCCATCACGTTGCACACTTGGTACGTCCGGATAGGCTTGTACTTCTCATCTACGCCACTTATCTCCTCCCACTGGAGACAGAAGAGGTGGGACAGGAAACAAAGCAAGATAGGTGGGAGGAAACAGAGGTAAGAAAAAGAAAGAGAACAGTCACACCACTGAAAGAGTCTAATAACATCATCTGTGGGGTGCATGTGTGATACTGAAACTGCACAAACTGTAAACACTCAGTCTTCAGATCAGCCTCGAGTGATGCTGCAATAACTGTGGCTCTGCTCTGTATTTGTATTGAACTGTCGCATTCAGAGTTATTGACATATCTGCTGACAAAAGTTGCTAAAAGTGAAATGTCTGAAATATTATTCAAAGCCGCTCTCACCTTCTTTCAAGTTAAAACCAGGAATTAAGTGACAAAAATAACTGTGAGGTTCAGGAGCAGAAATGGGAAGGGTGTGTATTTTCTAAGGTTATAGTACTGTGTAAAAAGTAAAATATAACAAAGTCTGTAATGGGAAGTAAAGCATTTCTGATGTATGACTTAGAGTGTTTAGGGGAATGTTCCATGCACCTCATTTCGAGTCTTTCTCCAGTGAAAATATTCTACTGTAAGGCAAAAGATAAGGGATAATTTAAAATCACTGACTCGCTCTCAGTGATTGGTAATTATGGGCTGGAACTGTGAAGAGAAGCAAATGCAAAGAAAAAGAAGTGGGACGACTGAGTTCAACAAAGGAAATTAAAAACTGTGATGATCAGGGTGAGTGGGAGTTGTGCAAAGGCGGGGGCGGCTACCATGTTGTGGACCCTTACAAGTGAACAACTATGTGTTTTTACATCTAAACAAACATGCAAACAAAGACAAAACTTACTCCATTAGGGGGATACGACGTCCAGCCCAGCTCAGCCTGAGTCTCTTTAGAGTTCAGCAGCACAACTGCAGGAAAAAGATGAGAAGAAGAAGACAAGATTAAAGTTAAAGGTCAGTTAGGAGTTCTTTAGTGCAAGTTATGGTGCCAACACAGAAATACTTTCCCTCATCAATGTGACAGCAAAATTGAAGAAGGGCTAAGTCTAAAAAAAGAAAGAAGAAAAAAAAAGTGGTAAAAAATTTAAAAGTAGGACACCGTTAACGCAACATGACGTGTTTTGGAATAATGACAGGAAGCTATTAGCACTGAGGCAGGCTTGTCAAAGAGGTGAATGTATGCTTTCATAAGTGCATTAATAACATCTGTACAGGACTTAAGCTGGACAAAGAGCTTTCCATCATCCTTTGGCTTTATCGTGAAAACAAGCACGCCAGAGGCTGCAAACAAAACACGACGGGGGAGCTTTGAAAACAGGCCGAGAGATGACGCACGCTAACATTTAGCTCTCCAGACTGCAGAGAAGATAACGCGTTCTCCTTTTCAGCACCATGGACAGGGAGGAGGAGGAGGCTGCTTTCAGGACCACGGACAGTGACAGTGGTGCTTGTTATAACACTCAGTTCGTGTGATGTGAAGATTTTAATTTTCCATTATTATTATTATTATTATTATTATTATTATTTCATAATTATTATTATTATTTATGTTTTAATTTGCACACAGAGACTCAAAATAAATACCAATTAACAATTCAACACAGACAAAAACGATAATGAGTTCACAAAGCGAAGACAAATATTATCATTATACCAATACACACTTATAAATACTGTTTGGTTCACCTTTTGTGCATATTTTACATAATTAATTAATCTGACAGCAGTTTTTTTTTTTTTTATGATGCATCAACTGGTTTATATTCTAATGCCACAATATGACCCAAATTAATCTTTGTTTAAAAAAAACCCAAACATATTCAAAATACACTTATATGAAATCTTAGAGTAGAATAAAATCCCAGTTGTTACAAACAATGCAAAGAAAAACAAAAGGGTTAAAGTTGAAAAACGAATTGAACAACGAATGAAATTAAATCTGATTGATAAGTATTCTTATAATTTATTAATTATTTCAATCGTTGAGGCCAATAATCCTCGAGTTCTCAGTGTTTGATACCACCACTTATAAGATGAATGTCAACAAAAAAATCTTTTTGGATGGTTTATCAGTCAGATAAAACTTAATCTTAACTCAATAATTCATGCAAGATGCAATGTTATCGCACAAAATTCAGTTTTAAGTTTCAATTTCCAGTAACAATTACTCCCAGAAAGCCTGAGCAGAAAACAGTCTGATCCCTTTTCAAACCAAAGGTGAAAAAAGTCACATTTTACTTGGATCAGTTGGAGGGAGAGCAGCTATTGTTTGACACTCCATGTAATTCAGCAGGCGTACAGGAAAGCCGCCATCAGCACATTTATCTTCATATATCAACATCTGTAGTAACATATGGTGAGCGGCATTATCGCCTCATTTTTAAAGGATTTTGCTGATATTAAAGTCTTCTGAGCTTTAAGCTTGTTTGCTCAAAAGGACCCCCCTCCCAAACAGCTTTCCAAACACCTACAGCCTCGAGGCATTACGAGGCTCTGACAAGACAGAGTTGGTTTTTTTCCACCTCTTTGAAGAACATTACTTTTTTCATTGTTCCATTGCTTCACTTTTGTCCTTTAGTCTGCGACGTGGTGTTAATTCTTGTTTTTCTGCCTCGACTTTGATCCACTGGAGAAGCCGTTTAAGTGCAGTCGAAAAAATTACCGGGCTGTATGGTGTAGTGCAGACAGCACACGGTAACCATTTAACATCATGCTGTTTCGGCCTCCTTGAAAAGTGTGACATTGATCTTTTACCCACTGCTGCATGGTGTGGAGGAGAAACCTATGCAGTCTGACTCACACTGTAGGACGTGCGAGATGCGATGACTCCAGAGCTGTAAAATCGTACTGACTCATGCTCTGACAGAAAGATGTGCTGATGTACCAAAAGCTAAGGAAGATATTTGATGTTGCACTTGCACAAAGCGGCGTCAAAATGGTAAATAAAACCATCAATACACTGGCTAAACTTTTCAAACGCCCCTGCATATTGCTTTCAGCAAAAGGACTCTGGAAAACTTTTTTCTTAAGAGATGTTCTCTTTTATTTTTTTCCACCTTGCTCATATTTTTGTATTCTGTTCAGGCCAAGAATATTAATACAAGGTTATATAAATACTGTTTGAGATTCATAAGGAAAAAAAAGAGACACACAGTTTGGATAACCAAAACCCTTAGAGGACAGTGCCTGGGAATAGCTAATTCTTCTCCTTTTGGGTTTGCTTGAAAAGGAGACGTGCCACAGTTACAAGAGCAGGAAAACCTTGCTGGACCATGAGAGATCCTTTACTAAACACTTAACTTTATTGTTTTTGGGTTAACACTGCTGGGCGCCCAAAGCATGGTTCTGCGGTTAGCTGATAACATAGAGGCATTTAGAGAAGATTAGAGTGGGAGAGGGCAAGGGTGGTGGTGAGACACAGAGGAAGGCTGAGGAGGGAGGGCAAAGAGAGGGGATGAGAAAAAAAAATAATCAGCAGAGCGGGCTGAGGAGAATAAAGAGAGAGAGCCAAAAAAAAAAAAAAAGAGTTGGCAAGACCGACAGAAATTAAAGAAATGGAAAAGGAAAAGTGAAGGAAGCACCATGAAGTGCAAACAAATGAATATACCGATTAATTCACAGAGGGATCAGAGTGTCATAGTGGGCAGTCAGTCAGTCAGTCAGTCAGTCAGTCAGAGACACAGAGGACAAGGTTGGCACTATGATCACACACTGAATACATAAACCCTGTAATCACAGTCTAGTTAGACACACTAATGGGCCTTTAGGGGCAAGAGGAAAGGAGAGAGATAAGACAGGAAGACGGAGAGGAAGACAAAAAAAAAAAAAAAAGAGAAAGGTTTTTTGAGTGAGCCAAAGCAAGAGGGAAAGAGTGTAGAGAGGAGAAGAAGTTGAAGAAAGGACATGGGAGAGAGATACAAAAGCTCTGACTAATAGGCATGACACATTATTACTACACACCAATTACAAAGGTGGTTTCATAAATAATTGCCCGTCATTAAAGGGACAATGTGGATCCGTGAGTCAGTGCTGTTTTTTTTTTTTAAGCCATCTGTCCTCGGGTCTATTCACCCAGACTTTCGTCACTGATAGAAAAGGAGTGATCATGTGTTATGTATAAGGAGTATCAACCCTTTAATGATTTGGCCACGTTTACATGCAAAGTTTAAGTAAATGAAAGTGCACTTTGCAGACGCCAAGGAGGACCACAAAGAGTCTTTAGTTGCTTGTGTTTTGACGTAAAATCAAAAATGAACAGATATGGTTCGAACGAGGAAGAGCACCAAAGCACTTTCCTCAGAGTTTAGAAAACCTTTCCAAAAAAAAGATGTTGAATAAATGAAATTGATATCGTGATCAATTACCAAGAGAAGGACCAGAACCTGCTCCGGTCGTGGAGCGAAGGCTGTCTGGATGAAAACCTTTCAATTCAGGAGCCGATCAGATGAGATACATGAAAGAGTTGGCACACAGCAGCGATTCCGAAAGGCAATTTTCTGCGCACTTCAGATTTATAACACATCCTCGTTTTTCTCTTGGAGATGAGCTCTTCATAATGTTTTTCGGTCTGCAGAATGTGGTTTAGACGGAGCAGAGCTTTTGACGATTTTAACGTGTGCGCGTTGCCACGCAGTGTCAGGGAACATACATGAAGGCAGACTGAGTCAACGGGAGGTGGAAGTTTTTAGGGATTTTGGTTTGCAGCGAGGGGTTTCATTAAAAGTGTATCTCGAGTGTAAGCCGCTCTCTCTCTCTCTCTCTCCCTCCCTCCCTCTCCTCACCCACTCTTTCATCTTTCTCTCCTTTATGTGATGTATTAATGAAGTTGTTGGGCCTTGCAGACAACACATGGGTGAGACAGTGACAGATACGGAGCAAGCGCCGAGGTAAGAGACAGCTGTGGGTGAGACATACTTAACAGCAGGTCAAGTATTAAAAAGAAAGAAGAGGAAAACACTGAAGTACATAGCTGGATCTCACGCTGATAGTTTTTGCTTTATAATAGCAGACGACAACATGGTCAAAAGGCCTTTTTGAAGAGCTTTCAAGGTTAAGCGTTCTCATTTTTTCTGCCACAATTAAGTTTGTGTGCAACTATTTAACAGAGTAAAGATGAACTTCATATCACATCTGTGAAAAAGTGTTAGTACTCAGAGGCAAGAAGGATTTGTATCTTGTGTCGTCGCTCAACAATAATTTAATTCCTTCTTTCCCGAAAAGATTTGAAGCTTCACCAGCAGCTGACTCAATACTGTGCTTTAATTTTCAGCTTGATTTCACATGACTTCAGGCTTTGACCTCAAGGGCTAAAGACCTTTTTTGACAGATATGAGGCTTGACTCAGTGAGTGTAGACTTCGGTCGTCAAGATTTGGGCAAATTTTTACCTTTACCTTTACCTGACCTTTGACCTCTAAAATAAGACTTGTCTAAATAAGCTGAGACGCAACTTAGACTTATACTAACAGCTTGACTCGTGTCTTGGACTTATCTAAAGTTGAAGGCTTGCTGCAAGTTTGCTTGGAGAGACAAAGGACTTTAATCAGACCTTATTGATGTTAGTCATTTAAGACTTGACTTGAGCTTTCCACCGAAGATCTAAAATCAGCTGCGACATATATAAAACTATAGTTATATATACACAATTACTCCAAAATATGTCAACTCCCCGTAGAAATGGACGTAGCTGAAAAATGTGCTTGGGCATCTAAGAGCTAAAAAAGAACAGAGACATTTTAAACAAGCAGGAAATAGCATGTTGCAAATGCAGAATGAGAAGTTTCCATGAATCTAGACCAGTTCCAGAGAGATTTTTCAGGGAATAGATTGTTGATCCCCAAGGACAGAAACTGGTTCTTGACGTTCCCCCTAAAAAGAAATACTGCAGCACCCTTGAGGCTGATCGGGGTTTACAGTCTGGCTGGAGGACCCTAGAGCAGGGAGGGAACACGACACTTGAGGGGCCTGAATTGCTGCACTTCATATGAAGAATGATCTTTCTGTTTGCTACACCACCCTGCTGCTCAAAGACATGGGAGGGAAGATAATATATAAGTCCCCCCCCAAAAAAGCAATACAGTAAGACTGCTGCAGGGCAGATAAAAAGGATAAATCGATGAGGATATGAAGTGTCACAATAAAACACAAACGGGCACATAAAAGATAAATGTGTGTGTACAAATGGACGCACACACACACACGAATCAGGAGGAAACACACACATCCCCCCCACCCACCTCCATCTGAGACAAATGATGTCAGGGCACTCTGTCCCTGAGACACACACACACACACACACACACACACACACACACACACACACACACACACACACACACACTAGTCCGAACATAATAGCTCTTCCAACAGCAAAGCACATCAGCTTCAAACGGAGGCCGCAGTCATTAAACCTTCAACTTCAGTAATGTGTCGTTCCAGGAAGAGACCGGACTGTCCATCCACTAAAACACACCATGCAATTAATGTGTATGACAAAGTGATGAAGAGTTCAATGCAATCATCGCATTAAGCATGTGTATTTTATCTGGACCACTTGCAGAAAATAAACAACACTATATCCTGTGATACAGTATAAACTACAAATCATTTTCATTTTGGGCTGACTTTTTTTTAATTAACTGTTAGTTTATGGTGTGGAAAACTCTCTATCGTGCTCCTACACCTGATGTTAATGTCTTTAAATGGAATTTTTGGGGGAAATGATTTCAAAATGATCAATTCACAACAAAGTGAGGTAAATCCTACAAACTCCCATTAACATGAAATCAGAGCATTTTCATTTGATGATGAGAACTGAAAAGAATTTTTGTGTCAATGAGCTAACTGAATAATAATATTGTAGGGAATTTGTAAGAAAATGGTTGGAATATAGAAAATGTATATTTGTCGTGGAATTTGACTTTGGAAGTTGTAAAAGTTGGATAGGATTTGGCACTTCAACTTTTAAACTATGATTTAAAGCATGTTAAAGCTTATGGTCAGAAACAGGAAGATGCACACACCCTGGTGTCGGGCTGGACTTTTTTTTAAAATGTGGTCGGCGTCTGGCCAACAGGCTCTTTTAGCATCTGAACACGTACACAGTTTGGTTACAATCCTTTGATTTATGAACGCTTCAGTAAAATTTAAAATAAAACAGAGGTTGAACGTTTCATAACTTCAAAACTGACCAGCATCAAAATTCCTCAGACAAATATTTTTTGGGGGGGAAAGATTATATAACCAAGTTTTGCGAGAATCAGATGAACACCCGCCAGCTAAATGAAATTATATTCTTTTTAAAATGCCAGCAAAACATGCAGAGGATTTGAGGGATTGAAACATTGGAAGATTTATATTCTCGGCTACTTAAACGTCAAATAGATGAGTGTCATTTTCGGTGGCTGAGAAGTGAAGCAAATTTTTAACTCGCTTGCCAATTTTTTTGCAGAGAAAAATACAAAAACTAATAAGACTGCAGTGGCGTCCCTGCCCGGACTCCTAATAAAACATGACCCTAAGTGCCTGCAAGCTCTTGTTGAGCCACCAGTGATGTGGGCTATAATAATTAGGAATAAAATTGAGTTTTTCAGCTTTGTGTGTGATGAGGTTGTTCCTGCAGGCTGATGGCGGGTATGAAGGCACTAATCCTCTCGCAGCTTTGTATGAGAGAGCAAAATCCTGAAATCCCTGCTGGCCTGCAGTATTAGTCTGTATGCAGGTGGAAAACATGTGTGATATGGTTATTATTCCTCTTCTGTTAAAAAATAAAATAAAATAGAATTGCTGCAACTGACTTTGGCAAACTGGAAAAAAATGATTTCATCATCCAGACTTGTGACGATAAACTAAAATATATCAGATAAACTTAAGCTGGTGTTGTATTGACGCAAAGACCAGAGATGCTGCAAAGAACCACTGATGTAACACCTTTGTGAACTCAACCATAGAAACAAGGCGAAACCCATAAACTTTCTCATCCATTTCCTCCTTTCCTTCTTCCCATAATCCTCAGTTTTCCCTCCCCGTTTCCACTTCTTTCCACCTCTCCTGCAGTGCCAGTCTTGAATCTGAATGACCACCTGTTAAGACAAATCGCCTCCAGGGGGGAATAAAGCGTGTGTGTGTATGCATGTTTTTTTGTGTGCTTGAGGGAATGAAAGAAAAGAGTCTTTGACTGAGTCAGGGAGCCAGTGAAAATCAAAGAGTATGTGTTTAAGAAAGAGGAAAAAAAAAAAAATGGGAGAAGAGGAAAAAGCTAAATCAAGGCAAAGAGTGAGAAGTGACTGTAAAAAAAAAAAAAAAAAGAAGAAGAAAAATGAGAAGGTTGAGTGAGAGACGCTATTAAGGTTATACCTGCTGCTACTGCATAAATACACAGCTGTGAGGCATTTTTATTACAATATGTTCCCAGGCCACAAGGCAGATAGATTCTCCCTCCTTTATCTTTCCCAGACAGTCGCGTGGAAAAACGATGAGGATCATAGAGAAGAAAAAAACATGCTGAGAGAAGGAACGTTAGACAGGAGAGAAGGGAAAAGGGGAGAGAAATAGAGAGACTAGAGGCCAAAGGGACTTATTTTCATTTGCAGGGTCTTGTAAAAGGTTGTAATTGGTTGTCTGGATTGATGTAGTGAGGGCGGAGAGAGCGCTGTCAGGTCTTATTGTTACGACAGAGTGGCTGCTAGGTACAGTACTTTACTTCAAACTTCCTCAAAGGCGAAGCAGGCGACATTCACAAAACTTGGCTTCTAACAATAAAATTAAATAAAAATAAAAATAAAAAATAAATAGCCGGAATGATGCAGAACAATAATGTCTAATTTGTCACTAAAGCAAGTGCATTTCTCAACGATCGTATCGGGTGACATTTAGGGCATTCAAAAACCCAAGGTAGCGTCTCTTTCTTCCGTGACTGTTGGCTCAGGTTCAGGCGAGCCACTTTAACCTTGGTTTTTAGCAAAGGGATGAGTTATTCAAAAGAACGAATGGACTGTGCAAGAGGAACTATTTAGGGGATGGACAGAGTGGGAGGAGAAGGGACAAATGTAGAAACCACTTCAGGAACAGTGAAAGCACTAAAAGCAAAAAAAGGGCCAGAAATAAAACACTGGAATATAGGATGACAGAAATCAGCCAGGCAAACATGTCGGTGACAGAGACCTGAGCAAATACAGAAAGCAAGACATGAAGAGAAATCAGACGGAAAAGAGCGAAGGGAGAGATTCATTAAAAAAAGAGGAGGAATGTTTCCCCGATGACTCAGCACTGATTTTGGGTTCTTGGCCTCGCTGCTGATAGAGCTTCATTTTTAGAGAGACGTTGCCTCGGTTCAGATAAACAGCAGTGGGTGCGCTGCATTTCGGTAAACTTGACACATGCAGCCGACACTCCGTGGCACACACAATATTTTTACCTCAAAGTAGATAAATTTGAATTTTTTCCAAATTAAAAAGCATCGTAGCGACGACGACAACAAAAGAAAACGCTTTATACTCCTGTAGATCAAGGCCAATGGGGAGAGGAATTTGAAACACAAAAGTCCTTCAGTTGAACTTAACTTAGTAAACACCTATTAAAATTATTTCTCCCTCCAAACAATATTGACAATTTGACTTTTTCTAAGCAGGAGCCAAACTCCAAAGCCTGAGTTTTTACTGAACAGGGCTGCCTTTGATTTCCTAACTCTGACGTAACTGCCCTGTGTAAGGCATGTTAAGTCAGTAAAGTGTTCATATGTGTAGAGCTCAGTGAGGCAGCTTCTGATGTGTTTGCATAATACAGGCTCATGGCACCATGCAAGAAGAACGCATCTTCACCACATCTCCGATCATCATGGGCACGCCTGAGGATGGAAACAAGCCAAGTAAGAGAAGAAATGCTAGCAGGCCGAGTAGATGTGTGGATGGCCGACATAAATGTTAGATAACTTTGCATAACGAATAAGAATATTACTTTGTTCTTTTGCCTGTAAACTTTATAGGTTATGAAGAAGAAACCTAGACTAAAAATGTCACTGCAGGCTGGTACAATACAGCAAACAACCCCCCCACCCCACCACAGTGTCACACACACAAACATAATTATATTCCCTTGTTGCTTTAACCTCTTTAAGAGCAGAAGACTGTTTCAAATGTCATAAAAACACAGAGTGGAAAGCAAAAGTGGCATTCTGGGCCGTTTGCATCTGCACACACAAAATCTACTTCTGCCGATGAATGTGACCTGAGTTTATGCATGCATAATACGTGCACCTGCATCAGCATATGCCAGTATGATGGGGCTCAAAACTTCAACATTTACGGGGATGTGTGTACGTGTTTGTGCCCCGTTGAAGCCTGTGTGTGTCTAAACTCCCACACACATACAGCGAGTTTTAATTCTGGGAATGCCTGAACTTGCAAGCCTTTCAGATGGCTACTAAATAATGCAAGTCTGTATCTTTGCACTGTGCCTCCACCTCCTCCATCTCCTCCCTTAGTCTCCCCTCAGTCCAGCCAAACAGGCAGCCAGCAGACTGCATTATTTAACTGAACACTCATTCAGGCCACTGTGTTGAACGGAGCCAGCTGGGCCCTCATAGTTTGACGTTGGTGCAGCAGAGACCGAAAGTAACAAGGTGAGACGGGAGAGACGAAGAGAGAGGACTGTAATACGTGCAGCAAAAAAAAAATAAAAAAAATTAAAAAATAAAATAAAATAAAAATGTAAAAAAAGGAGGGCTTTTCTTCAACATCTTCTCCTGTCGTGTTCATGTTCATCTGTTCTCTTCTCTCCGTCTCTTACGACCATCCACATCTCTGCATCTCCCTGTTTTGCTCACAATCTTTCAGTTTTTCATTCATTTCTCTCTGTCCCCCTCTTTTCTCGTTTAGCCTCCCTCACTCCCTCCATTCCTCCCCTCTCTTATTCATATGTGAGAGAGTGGCGAGGGGAGTGGGGGGGGCAGGCAGAGGCCTTACATAAGTGCACAGAAGCTTCAAGGTTTTGTGCTGACTTTGTTTTCCCTCTGGTTCAATTTGAGAACCACTTTAGATTAAATTAGGTCGTCGTCATCTTCATTCACCTCTCCTCGTCTCTTGTACCCCCGCCCCCCCCAAAATACCCCTTCCTGCTTTGCTCTATTCTGTTCGCCTTTTCCTTTATTCACTGACAGATGAAAGAGTGAGAAGAACTCGAAGTGGGGCCAACTAGAGGAGGGAGGGAAGTTCGAACATGCATATACAGCAATAAACACACATAAACCGTCTGTGCACAGACAGACAGACAATCTCATGTTTTACACTTTCAAAACTACCCCTGCCCCCCCTGCCCATGGTTGTTTTTCCTCATATACATACATACTGGAGTCACCCCAGGGTTCATAGTGTGCACATAACTAAGGGTTACCCACACACACACACACACACACGAGAGAGAGAGAGAGCCCATTACAGTATTCAGTTTCTCTCTCCTATCTTCCCAAAGTGCACTGCAAAGCAAACATCCCGCTGCGCAGAGGTAAACAAAACACACCATCCAGTCGCTGAAAAGCAGACACATCAACCGTATTGTTTCACAGACAATTAGGCTTCAGAAAACTGCTTTATAGAGAGATGAATGTCTCCCAACATGTGTTGAATATCCACGGGCAAACCAGCAATTTCCACCCAAACATACTTTCAGCCGTGTCACAGCAAGGGTGGCGTTTAAGATCAGACTGAACCCAACAATTCTGAAATGTATGACTTTATTTTTTAACTCAACAAACTGCAGCAACATCAACAAGTCTGGTGTAAATAAAAATGGGGGAGAAAGGCCGGTTTGGGGCCGCTGGGAGAAAATACAGTTCAGGTGTCACACAGACTGTACAGGAAGTACATGCAGTAACGCTCGGTTTGTCTTGCAGAAGCCGTGCAGACATATTAAAAAGACAGTGAAGATGAACTGCCGGTTGCTTTCTGATCCATGCCCCCTGCCACTCCATCCAATAGACATGAGCAAACAACAACAGTGGAGTCCTGCTTCCATCTAAATGTTTAATGTCGATATTAATCACATTCTCCTTCTCTGGTACGACATGGTACCTCTCATTTATCCAGTGACCAGCAGTCTTGTCCTGGATGTTGATGACCATAAATCAAGATCGACTCTGAAAACCTCCTTTAGGTGCGATAGCTGTTAGTGTGTCTACTCAGCCTTCTCACTACAACCTGCAGCTCTATGACTGACAGTTTCCCAAAGGAGGAAAAAACATGGGTACATATTTGCATGCATATATATATATATATATATATATATATATATATATATAAAAAGTACACACAACTTTCTCTCATACTCGTATCTTGCCTCACCTCAGCTACCCCCTGCTTCCATGGGCAGTAATGTGGAATAGATTTGGGTCTACTTGGGCAGAGTGCGAGGCCGGCTTCCACCCTCTAATAGTCTCACATAGAGCCATTTCAAATAACCTTTATCTTACAACCATGACAGCCTGATAGTGTTTTGAAAAAGCAGGAGTTAAACTGGGTTAATACATATGCATTAGCCATCTGTTGAGTCAGTCAGTAAGAGTGGATTATTTCACATTCAAGAATGAGATGATATCCCCCATCTTTAGGAACCACTTCAACTTAACGCTGAAGCCTATTTTTAGAACGTGTGCTTCACTGATGTCACATTAAAAACACATCCACTAAACATTCCAACGTATCCCCCGATTGTGTGACAGTAAAGATCTGAATTATTTAAATAAAACGGCGTATTTACTAACAATCTTTACACACAAGTTTATCTTAAATTTTTACAGTAATTTAAACATTTCATTCGCCTGCCTGTCATTGGGTTGTGAGGAAAAACCTCTGATACATCAAGGCACATTAAGGGTGCAATGTGTAGCTGAAGTTTTCTCTACTGCTCAATGTTTTTTCTTTCTGGGAGTAATTGCCGCTTGACAAACGCTTCGGCCATCATTGTGTTTACAAGGCAGGAGGTTACAATAGGTCCTCTGAGCTACGTTATGATCTGATAGCGCCTCACAGTTGCCTCCAGTCTGTCCTAAAGATATAACAGAATGGGCTGGGCTCAGCTACTTCGTGCTAACTTCAGTAGAAAAATAGAAGTGAGAAAAGATGGATATTTATCGGACTCAACATCTATTGCTGGAGGTGGTGCTTGTTTGGGAAAGAAATTAAATTTGCTTCTGAAATCAAAAAGCTGTCGTGAAGTTGAAGGAACGAGTGACCAGCTTTCTCATCTTGCTCTCTTGTCGTTTCCCCAAAAACAAGACTACCTCGCTTCACCCATCATCAGTTCATCTTTAGCCTTTCTTCCCATCATCGGAGTCATGTCAGCACCATGCCTGTGGATCCGGGCAGCCTTTACAAGCTCCCTGCAGGCACAGCACCCATTATCCTCAGCATCAATCTCTGCTGCATCGATGAGCGATAGCAGCAGCAACGCTCGCAGAAAAGACAGTGAGAAAGAGCGATGGATGGACAGAAACCGGAGAGGGGGCTGGAGATGAAACAAGGTGAGTAATAGATTAAGAAAGAGGAACAGATAGGGGAAGAGTGGGAAGATAAAACAGGTGAAAACGAGCAGCAAGAGAAGATGAAGCAAGGATGGAGGGAGGGACGGGGGGTGGGGGGGGGGGGGGGAGTCTTGCGAGACCATTCATCAATAGCTAGCGGTGCGACCTTGGGGATCGATGGATCCGACAGCCAATCGATCAATAGACTGCATAACTAGCTCTGCTCAGCAGGGACAGAGCAGTGAGGAGGAGAAGAAAAGATGCCTTCGCCATAGCAGTCAATAGGGCAGAAAAATAGACCACCTGTCTACTCTGACACAAGTCCGGTATAAATGGTACAAAAAACAATGGGAGAGGAAAAAAAGGCTAATGGGAGTGGAAGGAGAACATGGATTAGATCAAATGGACAGATGAAGGATGACATAGCTCGGAATGAATAGCAACAAAGATAAGGATTCAGTGCGGTGTATGTTCCCATTCATCAGGAGACGGTCCTTACAAGGAAAAAAGACAGGATCAGTCATTACAAAAACAAGCACGACTTGACATCCCCTTTGAGAAGACTTAACAAGGGACGGGAGTCTTCAAGGACAAGAAAACCCTTCTGGTTTCATCATTCCATGTTCAAGGAAACAACCCCCCCCCCAAAAAAAACCGAACTTTAGATGATTTCTCATAATAATCACGGTTATTCAGAGACATTAATGTGTTTTAAACAAACATTAACTGTGATCTAATAGCAGGTTAAGAGATAAATGTTGTCCATTGGTCAACAGGGCCACCAAATTGGAAAAGGCTCACACAATATGAGCAATTATAAAAGCACTGAATTGTTGTTCATTTGTGTCTCATTTCCTTTGGAAGGCCCCATGGAAACAGGAAAGCCTTGCTGAGTGGAGGCTGCTGTCCACATGTTGATGTTGACAACAGAAAAATAACAATGTGGCACTAACAAGCCCAAAAACACAAAGAAACGTGACACACAAGTCGACTTTCCTGCAAAACAGCGTACGTGTGGAGAGTTTGCATTGTTGTGGAGGTTTTTCATGATTTAAAAAGGAGGTCCCGAAAGTTTCTATAGTTGAATAGTGCCAATGAGCTCATTTCACACACTCCTTTAATGATCTGGCCGTGCAGCTGGTGATATTAGATTCATATCAGATGGGAGCTCATCAGCCGAATCGAGCCGGCTGCTCCACCAGAGACCTGCCGCACTCGCTCCCATACAATGACACGAGATGAAAACATGGTGGGCCAAAAGCAAGCTGAAAGGGAAGTGCCAGAATCTGTAGGGACAGCTCGAGCTCCTCTGGCCCAGCGAGGGATCCGCTCTTCATAAGCACACCAACACACGTCAGTGCAGACACCTTGGGAAATCTTGGTTATTAATTAGCAAGACAAGGTGATAAATAAATAATGCGGAGTAAATAAGCGGCGACTGGATAGAATGGCAGATTATGCCAAAGCACAGCAGCAGCAGCACTAGGTCAGTAATTAATGAAATCAAAGAGCTGCTCTAATGAGAGACAAAGAGCACTTCCCTTTCTCATGACTCCCCTCCCAGTGGGTAAACAAGAACACAACAGGGCAGAATGCAAAAACGGGCAATAGCTGATAGTTTGGTCTTCAATTTATCCATGTGCAAACACACACACACACAAATTAACAAAGCCTTTCCAGCCCTGTGAGATGCCGCTGCCAGTTTATGCTCCTCATTTATACTGCTGGCTGTTAAGCACCGCAACCCCGTCTTCCTCCCCCTCCTCCCGCTTCTCATCATCCCAGCAGACATTATCCCATTTCATTTTTCTACAGCTTATTGTTTATTTCCTTATCAGCAGCCAGATAATGGGACAGAATTAATCTACTAATTCCTCATTTTTGTGTGGACCGATGCTTCTGTTTATGTGAATGGACGGCGAAGCAGGACTGGTTCTACAGTGGAGGCTGGCTGGCTGGCTGGAGGATTTAATTATCAGGGCTAATTACTTGTTTTCCTCTAACTGCTAACCACAAGGCCGCTGCCGCTGCTGCTACTGCTACTACACTTCCCTGGGTACTAATGCCTGAGGCAGCCGCCAGCTTCAATGAAAGGACGTGGTAGTTAGAGCAAGAACCAGGGATGTCGTTTGTGTACCGGTGTTAGTTTGTTCTCTGTCAGAATAGTGAGTTTGGGAATTTGCCATGAGAGCCAGCAGCTTATTCATTGTGTATGACAAGTGCCTCAGTTGGACTGAGTATTCCATTAATGATTAGATGTGTGCTTTTCTTGTTATTCCGCGTTGCTCCTCTCTTTCTTTCCCCACATCAGACAAAAATCCACAGTAACACAAAAACTCCACACTCAGTTTGATCACACTAGTAAGAGTTCATTAAATTATAATAAGTTTCTTTGAAAATCTAAATTATTTTAACTAGAGCCATTTTGTTAATTTTGAAAATGATTGTTGTTTCCAGAATCAGACTGTTATTTAATCTAATGATTGGTTGTTGACTCATTCTGTTGTTGTAGATATAACAAGTCATTTCTCCTGGACGGCTTGTGCTGCGACATTTTCGATTCTAATAAACTAATTGATCAAACTACCTCATATAAGCCCTTGAGGAAAGTGTATTGGCTGAGAAGCTCAGGGTTTTGCTACTTGTTTAATATTTAGAGAAAAAGTACATTCAGGAAATCAACCCTTATCACACACAGTGACATGTTTTCCCAGATACTCACATCCACTTCCTACAAATCTCCTGAAAACTGTGGCACACACATACAATTCAGATGACAGCTGTGTGTGTCTCTTCGAGTGTGTATTTCTGCATGTGTTGATTTACACACGCATGGCTGTCAAGCCAATACTGTATCCTCAGGACAACACATGTAAGTGAGCAAGAGAAGCAACATGTCGAGTGATAAAATCTGCAGATGGGGCTTCGGGTAATTATAGTTCATCAACATGACAACTTGGCTCTTGCTTATCAAGCCATTAATACGCATGTACACATAGCACATTTACTAATACCTCAAAAACAGCATCTCCATAATTATCCCTGACTAATGATAGCTAGAGACACTGGTCTTTTAAAAATACACCAGCAGCTCCAAGTTAAAGAACACAGTATACCAATATTGGATACTCCACTCAACATGAATATTCAACATCTATGTAGATGGTGTTGGCAATGTTTTTATTAGTCTACTGAGTATGACAAATGTAAAGGTAACTTTGATTGAGAGATGTCTTCACTGAACACCTTTTTGATCACATGATATAAAACCAAGACAATAAAATAAAACATTAATGGCGTAAGGACCTTGATCAGCACAGCTGCATCCGCCTTATAAACCACAGGGAGCCAACAGTACACTCGGGCCCTTCTGCATCACCACAATCTGATCACACACACTTTTCCTCCTCATAAAACAACCCAGGCTGCTCTTCCATACAAACGACTTAATGCCCTGCGGTTGACTCGCCACACCCTGAGGGTTCAAAGGAGAAAGGTCACCAGCCTTGACCTCTTGACACCTTGTATCGAACAATCATGACGCCCAGCTCAGAACTTGAAGGTCACCCCCCCGAGGGTCCCGGCCTATCGAGTGAGGGGCCGCATCGACACGGTTGAGCGGTGTAGTAACCTATTAGAGCACCAGCAGCAACTCGTAGTGATGGTGGTGGATCAAATTCATTTTACAAGCAAAAAAAAAAAAAAAAAAAAAAACCTCAGGCATTTTTTTTACCCCCTCATGTGTGAATCATAATTGATAGATTGACTGAGGCAGTTGATCATGGGCTGCTTTTAGCTGAAACGGGGGGGGAGTATGGATGTGAGCAGGAGACCTTGTGTGAGCCGTGGGGTTTAAACTCATTCACAAGAGCAGCTTTATGCTACTTTCTGTTCAAAAGTGGCGTGTAGTTGTAGGTTGTGTGTGTTAATATTTTCTATGATCAACGGGAAAACAGTTAAGCAGCATTTAATGCAAATTCTTTCAAACAACATTTACAGTACAGAGTTTTGGAGACAGTACTGGGTTAAACCTCCACCGCTCCAGACTCCAGGGAGCAGTTACTCGTGTGAAGGAGGTCCTTTGTCTACCACAGACAGTCTATGGCCATGTTATAGACGGCTAGAGCGGAAAGGATGGCTGGAGGGAGGGTGGAAGATATCAAAGTGGGAGGAAGGGGTGAGGGGGTGAGATGACAGAGGGGTTGAGATGATGAGGGCAGAATGGGGTCGTGAGTCCATGTCTGCCGGAGCCCTTCAGAGCAGAGACAGGCGGCACATGGAATCACTGATGAAATCTGTGGCTTCACTCTCCTGGCAATGAGAAACGATGTGAGGGGATGCAGGCTGTGAGGGGAGGAAGGTCATGTGGATGATGGAGGGGGGGGGAGAAAACAAGAAAGAATGTGTAAAGCAAAGAAGTAAAGACAAATGATGAAGAACTGGGAAGGAATAATGAAAAAATAAAATAGAGCGAGACAGACTTATAGAGAATGAGTGACAGAGGAAAGAGCAGAAAACGAAGAAGAGGAAGAAAAGCAAAAAGAGGACGTCTCATCTCCATACCCTGTGATAGCAGGCAGATTTGAATTTAAGGCCCGTCTCTCACAGAGCACCTATAAATAGGGACGAGGAGCAAACACCAGGCAATTTCGCTGCAACACCAAACACAATGTCTGATTGAGGGCAAATTAAAATGCAAATGCAAACCTTCCATTTTTCCAGATTTCACCTGCGAGATAAACGAAGGACCTCCGTTTCCTTCATAAAGTGGCACAAGTGGGGTGCATGGGTGAGGCACATTTGTGTGTGTGTGTGTGTACGCCAAAGTGTGCACATTTTTATTTGGCAAGTTAGAAATGAGAGGAGACAGAGGGGAGACTGGAGGTGAGGTTGTATAAACAGATTAAATTCAATATTGTTCTCTCCGAGCTGCATTTCAATCATCATCCTCGCCGCCTTTTCCCTCTGCCCTTGTCCGTCGGCATTCTTGGAAGACTTTCGACAGGCTTAAAGCTAATGAGCAACACAGGAAGAACAGGGCAACATCCCGCAATATCGCTGGTTTACTTTGCACCTTATGTCAAAAAGTTTGGGAGCATTATGAGCCCTTTTATGGCCGCCGCAAAACAGCTTTTACAGTCGACAAAGCCTGGTTTGGCCCTGTAATTGTTACATAGCCATCACTTCGCCATCGTCTCAGGTCAGAGCCATATTCAACCGCTGTGGTCACATGGTCGCACCGAGCAGAAGGTTTGCAGTTCAGGCCAAGACGAGGCAAATGTCGACCGTGAAGCGCTGCCCAGTAAACCAATGGTTACACTGTTTGAATCATGGCAAATTCACAACCAGTTTTCCCCATTTGTCACACAGATTTGGTGGAAGTGTGGAGAAAATAAGGCATAAAAGTGGTCAAGGAGAGAGTGAGCATCAGATTCACAAAGAAAGAGGAAACAGGTCAAGTAAAACAAACAGCTCCTTTAAGCCACTCTTCGATTAAGTAGCTGAATTTTTCATCAGCCTTCATTCTCAGGGGTCAGTTGGCTAAATGCAAGCATTCTACGTACCTGTGTGTGTGTATAGAAAAGAAAAAATAAAAAAAAAAAAAGCACATGAATGACTCCTGATGGGGTGAGTGTGCATCTGCAGACATGTGGAGTGTGCTGTAAATGAGGACATGAGGGTTGTTTTGTTTTGTTTTTTTTGGCTGCAGTCCACATACGGCTTCACAGACTGTGTCAAGTTGCAAGGACGTGTTAATATGTGCACTATTAACTCTCTGCTGTTGGGCAGTGTCAAACCCATCAGTCCCACTGCTGGCCTTGTCAGAAACGAATAAGAGCAAAAAAGAGCCAACAGCAAAGAAGGGAATAGTTACAAACTAAATTAAATCTCAGCCGTCACAGGAAGACAGACAGTTAAACAAATTCTGATCATTTTAAAAGGATAAAAGTCACCGAAAAACTGAGCCTTCGATGTGTAAAGAGTGTCCAGATGGTCATAGTGACTCTTCAGATTGAAGAATTGAACTTGTTATAACATAATTATGTGTTGGAACCCAGAAGCCACCTGGACAAAGGACTCCTTCTGTCATCTTGTCTTTGTGCTGCTCATCGCATATTTCCATCTTCCAGCCACAGTTTCTGCCGTCCACTCCTCCTGAGATTGGAAGGAAAGTGCTCCGAGTCATCTTGGCTTGATAAATGGCGGTTAGTTTGTTAATTAACTCAAGTCGTGCGTGCTGCAGACTGAGCCAGACGTTTGAATGGAGGGGCTGCCATGTTCTGTCATCATCAGCATCCCCGCCACAAGTCCCACGAGAACACACGTATGCAAGCACACACAGTTGAGTGGTGATAGAAGCAAACAAAGTCATACATAGAGTTTGAAGATGGCTGGAAAAGCCCGGAGCAACTCTTAGCTTAAATACTGAGTACAAGTCGAATGCCAGCGCTCCGGTAAGCACCGAGAACAATTGAATTCCACCAACTGGTAACCGATTTACATTCACATGTAAATCCACATGATCCTGGCCAATGAATGGTCTTCATTGAGCGCTTTAGTGGCATTTAGTGATTTAGTGGCAGGCTCCTTCAAACGACCTTCCTGGAAAGTCCATTACTTTACCTCCCAAACACAAACACACACACACACACACACACACAAGACTTTAGAAAGGCAGGTAATTTGCCATTAACTCAAGCCACTCAATCCCTGAAACACTGCCAAGTTCAATTGTGTGAGCGAGTACAACGAAGCAAGAGAATGTGAAAGAGAATGAGAGAACGACAGAAAGAGAGACAGATGGAAAGAGCAATTGAGAGCGAGAGGCAGAGGGCGAGTGGGGGGGGAAAAAAAAAAACAAGAGGGTGAGCGGGAGGAAGGCACTTTATTCTGCTGCTTCCTGCATCCACTCCCATCTGCCCTGGATCGAGTATCTCAGTCACCTCAGCTGCAAACCAGTCAGACCATCTGACCACTCCATCATTACGTCAGCCTCTAACCTCCGTGTGGATTTATACACACAGGCATTAAACAACATAAATATTGACTCTTCCCTGTTCAGAAAAGAAAAGCCATGCACAACAATACAGGAAATAACTTCACAGGGCAGAAACAACAGGAAGAGGTTCCTTGTGATGCACTGAAATGCAAATTCATGTGGAAAGACTGGCTAAACAGCAAGCACATAAACAACACCACCATGCAATCATGCAACAGAAAATGGAAGCAAATGCCTGCATAACTATCACCCCCATAATAACCCTTGGTAACCCCATTAAAATCAATTCAGCCGCGGAAGGTGTAGCTGGCACACACACACATCCACACCTACACACAGAAACAGAGCTCAGACACACTAACCACACACAATAAATGTACTAAATGTGGGGGCAAACCAATTACAGCCCATAAACTGGTTCTTACTAAAACACACACACGGACACATTGTGCACTCAGCCCTTCCCGGCAGAGCTGTAATAACCACAGCTAGTGTTTAGCTACAGGCTGGACCTGGGGGAGATACTGGAAAAACCATGTAATCATTTCATAGCTTAAGCTGAAGAGGAAAAGAAAAGCTTTTCAATTTTTGATATTAAAACATTCAGCTTTGTTATTATTACAAGCCCAGAGTGCCAAGCATGTGCTGACAGTGTAATGTGTGTGTCACATACATGTGCGTGTTTCTTACATGCAGCAAAGCACAACATGACATTAATTGAATTCATGTTGTGTCAGATTGAGCTCATGTCAGAAATGGCATCAATGCGACCTTGCGTGTATGGATTACAGAGGGGATGAGGATAAGAGAAAGTGATTGTGTTCATTTATTATTAACATTATGTTTAATTCATGTCAATGCAACTGCCTCTCTGTCTACTCAGAAAAAGACTCAGATACAAACGAGAGGAAAAAAAGGGGAGTCTGACGGACTAGACTGAAACTTCCGTCCGCTTGTTTGAAGTCCGCTCGTTTTGTCAGAACTGTGTGAGAAGTAAACAAACTTTAAAACATGAAAATAATTAATGACCGAGCTGAGAATCTGTTTTTCTTCCACCAGGCACCTGACCAATGAAACATCTGGAACAACTGATGGAAAATATTACTAAATTAATGGCTGCTAAGCTAAGGCAGGGGGCAGGTGAGGTGGGGAAATCCATCCTCCAGTTGGAGAAGGCGGTCCAGGGAGGACCAACATGTTTTTGATTTGCCCGTGCTCATTCTGTTTTGATGGCTGCTGGTGCTACAACTCGATTTGCATATTTTCTGAACAAATAAAGTCTCTGCTGCCTTACTGTAAGGTCTGGCTCTGACACCTGTGGTGCAACACAAGCAAGATTTGCTTGCTTTACTGACGAGAGCTGCCTGAGGGACGATATTTTCCCTCTTTTGATATACCGGCGAGAATGAATTAAGCTTCAGGCCTGATTTTGTGACTGTGTGAAGACTCAAACATAGGAGTTTAATGACATCTCATTGTATTAATCTGTTGTTCTCGGCACACAGGAAGGAATGCCTTTGGTGTTCACACTGTTTTGTTGATAGACAATCATTGGCTGCGTCTGAAATGCCTGATTAATCAAATGCCATGCTCTCTGCTTGGCTTGCTGGCTGACAGGCCAGGAGATAAAATATCTACAAGCATCTGGCTAACTTCATTATCAGCTGAAGAGGTTTTTATTTTTTTGATTGACAGCCAGCTGCCTCTTAAAAACTTCCTGAATGGGCTTCTTTTGAGGATGCCAAAATCCAAAAATACCTGGCTGAATGGCTGGTTGTCCAGCCAGCTGGTTAACTGACTAACTGATTGGCTGGCTGGCTGGCTGGCACACTGATTGGCTGGCAGGCTAATTGACTTCCAAGCAGGAAGGCAACGTTTATGGCTGAGAGGAAGCTGAGAAACAACAGGAGCGCACCCCCACCCACTCATCCGGCGCTGATGATACTCTGATTGCAATCACAACCGGGCACACAAAGAAACACGCACAGACACACACACACACACTGTACTTATGGTCTGTACGGTAAAATGCATATTAAGTGGATAAGAACACAAAGCTGACAAGAACAATTTACAGCATCAAGCAATATGTAAAACGCACAAAAACAAGTTACACACATGGTGAAAGGTAATATTATTAAAGATAAAGTGAAGATAGTTCAGGCTGAATAAAACTGAACAGCATGCCAAAAAGGTAAATTCTCCCCAGGAATGCATTTGTTTTTGTTTGTTTTGCAAAGTACAGATTTGTCTTTACGTTTATGCACAATCAAGCTACCCTGTGGAGTTTTTGACCATTAGGTACACTTTGGAGCAATGCTTTAATGCACAACAGATATTTTCAAATGTTCCACAAGGAATAGGATGCAAGAAACGCATTTTTCTTTCAGTGAAAAACAACACTGAGTGGAAACATAACTTTGGTTTATTTACCCCAAAAAAAAAAAAAAAAAAAAAAACTAGGTACTTTTAATATTTCAAAAATATGCATTTCACTTCATTCACACCTGCTTTCCGACTATTCAAATATCTGCTGCCTCTCTCCATCTCATTTAGTTCCCTGTCTGCTGGACATGTTTCTGCAGAAGACATTAAAATTTTGGGATTCTGGCCGGGTCATTTCGTTAGGTCAGGTGCGTGGGAAAAAATGTCATGCCAGCAACTGCCCCACAAATTCTCCCTCCATAATTCATTTCCTCCGTCCCTTCCTCATCCAAAGTAAAGCGGGCAGAATACGGTTCATCCACTCCTGCCCCGCTACTTAGCCTGTTACATCCTTTCCCCACTCTACCTTGCACTCTTGATAAAGAGAACACATCAGCTCCCATGCTGTTATTTTAACCTGCCGTGCCACTCACCACATTCCACATTACATCCTCTGCCACCCAACAAAGCACTCTCACCCCCCCCTCGCTCTCGCCTTCTGATAAACTGTGAGGAGCAAGTCCCATGCTGGCATGTTAACTTGGCTCGTCCACTCACCCCATTACATCCTTTGCCATCTACGCTGCTCACACTCACACTCTGTTGCCCTAAGCCCAGTCACTAACACCCTTTCATTATGGATAGTCTTCTCCACAGGGGGTACTATCGCTTCAAAGACACCCTGCTTTCCTTGCCCCTGTGTGTGCGGAGAGGGGGCAGATGACTGGGTGTGATGAGCTGTGCTAGGGAGGGCTGGAGGGAGAGAGGGGTGTCATAAAAGTGACTGAGCCAGAGCTGTACGATTTATGTATTTATTCATTATCGAGGAAGCTGCGTATTAAAAGGTCGGGCAATTTTCCAGGTCACTGACCAAACCCACACCGTGAGGAAGGGAGGAGGATGAAGAGGACAGGAGAGACAACAGATATAAAGAGATGGAGAGCAGCTGAGGTGGCAAGTTGGTAAAGGCGATATTGGCAGTTGGACATACATCATTGCGTTCACACCTCACCTCTGTGTGTGTGTGCGTGTTTGCACGTGCATATTCGTGTAGGTGAGCCAAGTGAGTCTGCATGTGTGTTTGTTTGTGTCCGAGTGCATCTGCGGTTTTGTGTATGCGCTCACGTCTGTCTGCACACCGGCTGTGGTTAATGAGTTTGAAAGGTCAAACGCCTCTCAGAAAGATTAATGGGGTTTCCTGGGCACGGGGGGGTAATGGTTTACGAGGCCCAGCCGGACACATTTCCAACATGACGGTCATTACCACCACAGAACAGAGACAGGAGGGGGGATCGCAAGCAAAGACAAGGTTGAAACAAAACTACCGGGCAGAAAACGGTGTGCGTCTGTCCACCTCATGTAAACTTGTGAGTCGTTCTGGTGAACGTTTGAATTGTCTAGATTATGGCTTAAAGCAGGATAATCGCAAATGTACATTTTTGACACACTGCAACTTTGAATTGTAATGATGCTTGTGTGTGTAAATTCTTCACTTCGTTTAATAAAATACCTGCTGTGACCAACCTAATCCTGCTTGGTCTGGATAGGCATTTGGTCTGTGCTGCATTCAAGTACTGTGGAATGTGATGGACAGCTCAGGATCAGAGCCAGCCTTCTTAATAAAGGAGCAAAATGCAGCAAGCAACATCCATGTTTGACAACCAGTAATTTACCAGACAGGGTTTTCCAGCACATTAATGTAATTTTACACATTTCAAATCCAGTCTAACCTAATTTACCACTTATTGTTGGCCTTGACCTTAATTGGAAGTAGTATTTCTTTGTTTCTTTTATTTCAATTGAAATGTTAATGTGTAATTTTATATTATATTGCTTTTATATCTGACCACAGAATCCTGATATGGATGTCCTCCAGCATGCAAATCAAATTTTCTTGAAGTCCAAATAGACTGTTTTTTGCAACATGAAGCAATTTCTGAGTTAACACATTTCACTGATCAAAACAAATACCACACTTGCAGCCAATGCATGAGCACACACCAGGCCTGTAGAATTTGGAAGTTCATTTCCAATTTGCAAGCCATAATTACTTGTGAAATGTTGGCTGAGATCTGCATGTGCAGTGTTAGGCGGTGCCTGGAAGCGGCTTTAGTGTAATGGACCCCGACTCTGCAGCCAACACTTGACTTTCAGATGTCCACAGGTTTCATGCCAGCACCTGAATTCAGACCCATCTCTGTCTCTCTCTTCCTGTTTTTTTTTGGTAGCTCAGTATGTCAAAGTGCTGCCATTTGACTCTCTGCAGTTCAGGCCTGTCGTCACACATCTGTCGTTTTATAATTGGGGTTTTTGGAAAGTGCAGAGAGCATGTTAAAGGTTGTTCATTGCAGTCAGTGTGCACAAACATTACATAACATTGGGACGCATTTTAGCAGAAATGCAAAGAGGAATGAAGCTTTCATTAACAATATCTGGTGTGTCTCTTTGAGATGAGCCTGGAGACGGTGGCTTGTGTCTGAAGAAACATGATCTTGCATTTAATTATGTGCAAAAAACAGGAAAAGCAGGAAAGTGCTAAATGGTTCACACATATTTTCACGGTTAATGTAAGGCGCAGTCTCTTCCTGCTCTCTCTCTCTCACACACGCACACACACACACAAACACACACACACACACACACACACTGCTGCAAGTACTTCTAACATGTTGTCATCAGGTCAGACATGGCAGAGGAGGAGAAACGGACATGAAAAGCACATTAAGAGGCAGCGTTGGCAGGCCAGCCTGAGCCAGGGCCAGTGAGGCGGACACTGACACAGCAGAGCACAGATGAAGAGGGAAGACTAATGGCAGAGGGAGGGGTGGGGTTCAGCTGTAGAGGTATGTGAAACCTCAAAGTACGCCCTATGTATTAGTGAGTCTGTTAGATGTGAAGTAAGTGAAGTAAGACTGTGAGCATCTGCAGGAATCCATGCGTGAGAACATGAGTCGATGTAGTTTCTCATGTTTCTTTAAAAAAAAAGACATATCACGGCACATCGCCAGTTTGGTGCACGAATACTCGGAGAGGACGGCGCCTCCTGTGAGCCGACAGCAGTAGGTTCTCATCTCGTTATGTAACTGAATCAGGACTACTGGACAACATTGCCTCAGCTGCAGCCAATCCAAAAGCTCAAAGCATGTTGCAGGACTTTGTGCCCAAAAACAGCACTGCTTTAAAATTCACACAGAGAAATATAGTTTCAATCTGCTTCAGCATCCTCATGTTTACAATGGATTTGTTTCTCCTATCAAGTTCTGGGGCGGCCATTTCTCTTCCAATTGAAAAAAAAAAAAAAAAATCATCATGTAAAACTGTATCAAACCAGCCAGCTGCATATTAAATATGAACACATAATGTGGGGCATTATGCAATCCACAAAGATCCACAAACTCTGTTATCCTCTGTGTGTGTGTGTGTGTGTCTGCGTGTGCGTGTGCATGTGCGTGTGTGTTCTTGCACGTCCCAAGACCTCGGTCACCTCTATAGCAGTGTGATGACTGCCTAAACCAGGCAGAATTGGGGCTGATGGTCTCTAAGCCAACATCTGAAAAGGAGGGCAACACATTTAACCTGTTGTAAACACACACACACACACACACACACACACACGGCAATTACATTTTATTTCCCTTTAGTTTCCTCACAGGTGGTGTGTGTGTGTGTGTGTGATTATTGAATTTTCTGTGTCTGTTTAGTACTCACTGTGTTGGTAATAAACCACATATGCGCAGCACTTGAAAATTACCAACAACAGATTCAGGATTAAGGAAACAAAGAAATTGGACAAACTGCCTGAATCAAATGTGACCCGCAAAGCCAGATTTTCCAACAAAGAGAGAAAGATTTCAGATGTATTTAACAGATTTCCAGTTTCTGTCCTGCAGCTTCTGTAAGTCTGACCCCAGACCAAAAAAAAAAAACAAAGTCTTAAAAGCGCAAAGTCCCGCTTGTCTCAATAAATCTAGTGCTCATAGCGAAGCTTAAATGAGTGGGTGATTTTGTTTTCGCCACTGCAAAGCAAGGAAATTAAATGAAATGCCGGGGAGTGCGAGGGCGGCAGACTGACTGAGCTCATCCAAGTTGTCAGTTCAATTCCCAACATGCCCACCCACATCAAGCCTCGGATTAATGCAGTTAGTGGTTACTCAATGCAACACACCCCGATCAGAGACTTATCCCAGGAGCACAGCTTCAGCCCCACACAAAGACACACTGGTTCGTTCAACTTTAGACACACCTCAGGACTTAAAAAAAAAAAAAAAATCCTCTAATCCATTACTATCCCAACCAAAGAAGGAAGGACGATTAATAAGAGGGAAAAGAAATCACACAGATACGTCTTAACTCCAAGGTGCAGACAGTGAGGCTGGTAGGAGACATTTGTGATTAATTTTTCTTTTTTAAGTTGGATTTATTAGACCATTTTTGCATATGACCTTTCCCGAACCTTTAGAGAACAGGCCCTGAAGGTGTTTACATAAGGCTCTGAGTACTCCAGTTAAAGCTTCACTGTGAGCCTTCAGATTCTCCTCCTGCTCACATGTGCTACAACCACTATGTTTGCTCACTCTGCTCCATGCACAGACAGACACTTATCTTATTGGCTCATGATGGTGTGTGTATATGTACAGTGCCTCTGATGTTACTAAAACACAACCAAAAAAAAAAAAAAAAAGCTGGAATGAAGACTTCAATTATCAGCCAGGATTCAGAAAGCTGACCCAGTCTATAGGTGGATCCATTTTTTGGCTTTGATAAATTGGCTGCACAAAATTTGTATTATGTTTGTGATGGTCACCAGGTTGGTGTTTCAACTAATTGTCTGACTTTTTTTTTTTTTTTGCAGATTGGAGTCTATTTTCTGACTATGAGCTTACATTCGTATACCTCTACCATTTTTTGTGCTGAATGACTCTTTCAACAACGGAATATAAAAATATTTCAGAATTTGATTCCAATTCACCATGAAAAAGTTGGTTTGGCTTCAATCATTGTTTTTGTTTTTTTTTTAGTGCATGGATTTGTTTAATAGAAAACTGATGCAAGCAAACGAGAAAAAAAAAAAAACAAAAAACCACACACACACACACACGTAGTGGGTGAAGAAAACGTTTGGAATTTGGATTCTCATTTTAGTGATGAATTGGCGTTCAAAGTACGTCAGCAATTCCTTCAGCCATCCATCCAGAATCCATCGCAGACAGCTACAGAGAGCCCCTGCCTCGCTGTCCAATATGGCTAAAACACCTGCAAAACCCCCATCTTTCCTCCCATGTGTGCATATACACATACCCCCCCCCCCACCAAAGGCTCAATTTTTGCCAATCCAGCAGAATAACTCAGATGCTGTAGTTGTAGAATCCTTACCCTGAACAAAGGAAATCAGGTGACCCCATTGAGATCTAATAGAAACGCACTCTCGCTCTCACACACACACACACACACACACACACACACACACACACACACACACACACACACACAAAATTCCTCAGTCTATCAGTCTCAGTCAATATGTTCCAGTGGAGTGGGAGGTAAATAAGGATCTGGCGGAGCTGCTGCATTGACTTGTTATAGGAACCCTTGGTATGTTTCATTACATGTAACATACAGTAGAGGAGCGGTAGAACAAAGCCGCGGTGGCAGTTTACAATTCCCTCGTCACTCGCTCCTTCCCCACTTGCCTCCAGTTTCCTTTCTGTCACTCCATCATTTACTGTTTCGTGCTCAGCGTTCTTTTCTGGCCACTGCTGATCTTGACACACCTCTTACTCCGCCTTTATGATGACTCGTACAAAAAAGACCAAGTCCCCTCCCAGAGGCCTGGACGGGCGAGTGATGTGCCGCGTCACCCGCCATCATCACAAAATCCCCCGTGACCTTTCATATGTGTGGAGGTCACAGTCATGTGATCCGGAGCTGCTCTTGCCAGCCAAAGGCAGACCGGCGCGATCAGGGCCAGCAGAGGCAGCGGCAGCAGAGCAGAAAGAAGCCTGAATAAATCACAGACAATTAGTCCCAAATTGAAGCCTTGGAGGGTGGAGAGCTGCTCCTCTGCCAGTCTGATCCAGACGATGGATGGTAAACCCAATATTAGTCAATTAGATCGCTTCTAAGTACTAATTAGAAGATTCAGTAATCGCATATCCTGAATGGAGTTTAATACTAAGAGTCAATTTTGCCAACAGTAAACTGACAGAGAAAAGTTTCCCTCTGGCATCATATCAGGTTTTTCAAAAATAATGGCCTCCCACTAAAGGTGAAAATAACAGTCAAATGAGCGATGAGATCTCACGCTGTATGTTGAACCTTTAATAGGCCCTAACAGCTGACGGCTGCCCTTTCCTTCCAACAAGAAAAGGAAATAACTCCATCCCTGCACAGATCAAGGTTAACAGATGATCCTGCGGAATATCATTCAATAAAAAAAAAAAAAAAAAAGACGGTTTGGTTCTGTTAGTTGGATGACTTTGTAAACATCAGAGAAAGACTGTGGTTGTAGAAAGTATAATTTTATGACATGATTAAATGCATGTTCATGCAAAGATTGTAGTGATGGGATTTCTCCAGCATCTCTGAAAGTACTGATATCATCACAGCTTTCAGAGCTGACAGAGTTTCGGGTAAATTCTGTGATCCATCATGTGCAGAAGTGCCACGCACATGCAAACACATGAGGTCACTGCGTACGCTGAGAAAGAAACCCTGAACGTTAGAGCCAATACATGCCTGAAAATCTTGACTTTTCTCCATACAGCAACAAAGATTTCATGCAATGCAGCTAAATAATGATATTATCTACAGAACAAGGACGTAACATGCTGGACTACAGTCAAAAAGGGAAAAAGAGGAATAAACAATAATTCCCCTTATGGTTGGTTAGTCTTTTAGAGTGTTTCTAATTTGAATAAGATGCTGAAGTAAAACTAAAGGTAGATTTAAGTGTAACTATCTTTGGATTTGGTTCCGAAGTGGCCGTTTTTATGAGAAGGCCGAGTGATAGACTAGAGGAATTTATCCCAAACTCTCCTTATCTCGGCGTTCACAAACTAGGGTGGTGGTAAATGTGAGCCGTAAATCTTAAATCAGACATGAGAAGAGAGGTTTGAGCGGCGCGGCCGCATAATGAGGCTGCAGGTAAACAGCAGTCTCCATGTCTGCCAATAACACAGTGCAGCGAAGTCAAGCCCGGATGATCCCACAGGTTACGCTGCAGTTTCTGACTCTCTCTCGCTCTCAATCATTCCCGCTCTTTTTTTTCTTTTTTTTTCTTCTTTCTCCACTTCCATTGTTCTGCACCTGGCTTGTGCCGTCTCTCTGTTTGCTGCAGAATGGATGGATGCAGAGGGTGGAGGGGGGGCGGAGGTGGGGGAGAGGGAAAGTAAATGAGATCCCGATGAGATGCCAAGGTGCGTTAGCGGTGAGGCGTGGGGAATGAGAAAAGCGGCCTAAAGGGGGAGGAGGAGGAGGAGGGAGGGGGGAGGTTAGATTGACTGCGTGTGAGTTGCTGGAGTGGGATGCTGGACACCCGCTTATGCCTGTATGGAGGCCCACCCCCCCCCGCACCCACCCACCTCCACATCCCTGACTGTATTGGCATTTGCTAAGTCAGCTCAGAATGCAGGAGGCATGTGCAGAAGATGGAGGAGAGAGAGAAGGAAGGGAAAAAAACTGACATATGGAAGGACAGTGGGAAGAACAAAAGGAAGGAAGGAAACAGGAGGAAAGAGAAGAGTAGAGCACAAAGGAAGGTACCATAAGCAAGACAGGAAGGCGCTGCTGGCACATGAGGAAAATAGAAGATGAGACCAAACACAAAGGGACATGTAAAACCGGGAATAAGAGCTAATCAGGGATTAGGTGCAGGCACCAGGGTGGATGAGAAGAAAGAATGGTGATCAAAGATATTGTAACACATTACAGAAGCTTTAATAGATCCTCTCAAAATCCCAAATAGAGGAGCAGCTAATGCCTAAGTACACACACACACACACACACTTTGTTTCTCACTTGAAGAGAACACACAGCTAAATTATCTCATTTAATATTTTCAACGGCGGAGATTTTAAGAAAAGCGGGACGTTTGTCAGGTAAGGTGGGTCTCTCCAGTGTTTTCTTATCTTCCAAATCCTTATGAACAGCAAGGAGAACGGCTGCCAGTAGCAGCCTTCAGTAGCACATTGCTTTCACAGCAATTAATCGCAACATCAATTAAACAAAAACTAGCATCCAAATCTGGCTACCAAGCATTCCAGGGAACCAAATCAATCTGGCAATGAATCCGCGCATGCTGCATTCAACGCTCCAGAGGAAGTGTGTGCGTGTGGAAACGCGAGAGAGCAAACCATGTGCCTGCAAGCGCATCTGAGTGTCTCTTGTTTCTGTTGTGTGTGTGCCCGCACAAAATGGGCCCCCTACATCACATCATGCACGTACACACGAGTGTGTGTTTCATACCGAAGATTGCGTGCAAGTGCAACATGTTCCTGTCAAGTGAATGTGTGCATTTGACCCTGAGTTGAGTGTGCGTGCGTGCCAGGAGTGCATTAATGCGGGTCAATGATGTATGGCTACGATGTCTTTATGTGCAATGAGAAAAAATATAGGTTAGTGTATAGGTGTGTGTGACTGATGATGTGTGTGTGTGTTTTTGCATGCACATGTGTCGGTATCCAAAAAGCACTCAGCTATGCCTGGATAGTAAAACCCCTCTTTAGAAAGTGCCTTTGGGTCTGAAGCCATTATGTTCTTTTCCACTTCACAGTCTCAGAGCTGATTAGAATCACTTCCCTGGCTTCACCTGAACCAGTCGGTCACACACACAGACACACACACACACACACACACAGACACACACAATCAGCACTGTGTCTTATTTTAAACTCATAGTCGACACTATCCCTGCTAATTTATGAGTGCAGAAAGTATTTAAATGTGGAAAACAGCCTGCTGAACAATTGGACCACATCAGTACGATCTCATCTCCCGTCACACACTTCAGCACGGATGCACAGGGGCAATTAAACAAGCCAGCAACACAACTCCCAATCACACACAGGCATTAAATCTTGGTTAAAATTCCCTGTGAATCACACACTGCTCCCTCAGGTACCAGTGTGGATTCTTGGTTTAATGCTGATCAAAAGACAAAATGAGGAACCTGCACAATCCCTGCTGTTTTTTTGTTGTTGTTTTAAACACTTGTCACAGAGGAACGGAGCTGAAAAACGCAGGAGAGTTGCAGACAGTGGCATAAGCAGTAAAGCTGCAGCCTCTAATGCATCCTGTCATCCGTGTCACAGCATCAGGAAACGCTGAGAGCATGAAAAGACAAGGAAAGGAGACCAGTTGCACAAAGATGCCAGAACAAAAGCCTCAACAAAGCACACAAACACACACACACACACACACACACACACACACACACACACACACATTAAACACATTAGTCAGACAACAGAGCTGGATTCCTGTATATTAGAGCAGACTTTTCCTCTGTGGATAAATCAGGTGCCCAGACAGACAGTGTCACTGTATGTGGCACAAAAAAAAATAAAAAATGTTGGTACTGCAGCTCGGTTTTTCGTTTTTAGCATTTTTATTTAAAAAAAAAAAGCAACTTGTACTCAAACTAAGATGTGAATAGTAATAACCTGTACGAGGTTTGTGATTGAAGCCTCCTGAAGTGCCTTGTTAAGATGTTTGTTTGTTTTTTTTTTGGTTTTTTTTTTTTATTAAACACCAACTGCGGGGCTTAAATTGTGGCACTGACTGAGTTATCTGTCCGGGCTCTTTGGAAATAAACGCTCGGAGTTGGCGGAGGACAAATGCGTAAATAGGAGCTTTTGGAAAAGCGCCTCTCCATCAAGACGCAAAAACATGAGATTTGCAAAGGATGATATCAGAAAAGATCAAATCCTGTCCTCTAACTCAGCTTGGGTGAAACCTTCCTGCACCTGCCTCCCATCGCAGGATGAGCCGGGCGCGAAAGCCACAAACTATCAGCCCGTCAGTCACCGCTGCGGCGAAGCACAACAACAACAACAAAAAATAAATAAATCCAAAAAATAAAATAACAAAAACACACGCGCGTTTTTTTTTCCACGTACCTTCCTCCGCGTGACAGTCTCCCACTTGGTTCAGCAATAATATCCAAAGCAGCGAAATCAGCGTTTTACGGAGATCCATGTTTGTCTGGCCAGTTCCGCGGGGCTCTGGTCATCTCTCTCCAGCCTGCGCGCAACGCACCGCAGCAGAGACGCACTCGGTGGATTCAAACGGAGCGGATCGCCGTCTGGGCAAACAGAGCGAGAGCCGGCAGCCACACGGCCTATTTCATATCTCGGGGGAGGGTTTTGTGCAGGAGATTGACACCCGGCGAGCGCAATGAAGTGGGACGTGGAGCGGAGGGTACGGGAGGGTCGACCTATCAACGAGCCGCAACCTGAAATCTGCGCGCCAGGTGGCCAGGTGTTCCCACTATAGGTAACGAAGTCAACCCTGCAGCAGCTTTTTTTTTTTAAACCTTCCTCTTATAGCAGTGAGTTAGGACCCGGGTCTGTGCATGTGCTGTCACTGACTGATGGAGAATTTGAGGTGGTGTGCCTGTTTGTGGCTCAGTTCAACAGGAGACTGAAGAGGACTCAGTTTAATGTCACACAGGAAAAACATCTTTGAATGGGAAACTGGAAAAAATGCTCGCCTTGGGTCTTCAAATATCAATTCCTCATTATCCGTACATCTTATCCCTCAGGGTCACAGGGGGGAGGGGAGGGGAGGAGGAGTCAATCCCCGCTGACATTGGGCAAGGGCAGGGTTCGTCCTGGACAGGTCAGCAGTCTAATGCAGGGCCGAGAAACAAGCCTTCAGGCTCACACGGGCAATTTAAAGTCACCGTTTAACCCCCAACCTGGAGTTCCCAGAGACAACCTACATATGGACAGGAAGACTTCACACAGAGAGGCCCGGGATTCAAATCATGAACCTACTTGCTGTGAAGGGACAGTGCTAACCTCTGCTCCTGAAATATGTTGTATTGTGATAAAAAAAAAAATTAAAATAAAAATTAAATGACTGTGTGGAGGAAGAGTTTAATTTTAACGGCCCATGGTGAGAAGACAGACTAGCATCCCTCAGGGATCTGTCCTGGGAACATTTATTTATCTATTAAAGATTTGGCCGAAACTATATTTGGATAAACCGATACACATGACTCGATAAGAGACAACAGAAAAGACCATAATACAAAAAAATTCCATGAAACCTCCCAGTGAAAAGTTTTCCAGTTCATGACTACATGGCTGGGCTGAGCTGAGGGGGGGGGGTTATTGATTTGATGCTTCTTAAGGTGTGGAGCCATGTTCACAGCGTTCTGCACCAAGTAAATATTATCGAGCATTTCTCCTGGGTTTGTTTGTGCCTGTTCGGACAGCAGTGAAGTGAAGTGAAAGTGAAAGTGAAACATGGAAAATGCTGTTTCAAGGGTGCAACACGTAAACTACACTTAAGATTCCCTCGCACTATACGTCATTGACACACAGACAGCGAAGACACAGGCAAGTATTTGTGCCACTTTGCCTTGATTTGATAATTCTCACAGTTTAGCTTGGAGGGCAATACAGTTTATTGCTGATTGACAAGCAAGATTGCATTTTTTTTTTTTTAAAAAAAAAGGTTCTTTCTCCGATCAATACGGTCTTTGAAGGCTGCAGGAGATTTAAAGCGCTCTCTATTATTAATCCATTTACAACAAGAAGAAATAAATGCAGAACCTGTTCAAAATTTCAAACAGATTGTGGATCTTGTGAAAGAAGCTCATCAAGAACATAAATCACTCTTCAGTTTCCCGCCGATGAACGAGAGTAATGAAGTTCAGCTGTTTTTAAAAATATGTTCCTGTTCTTTTGTTTCAAGAGAAATTCAGGCAAAGCTACCGAAGACTACAACGAGCCAATAATGTGGAAATCTGTCAGTGGTCAGTCTATTGAGTGTATTCTGTGAGTTTTTACATGCAGTGGGTTGAATTTTCCATCCTGAATGCAGACTTCAGAATGAATGTATTTCCAGCTTTTGATCAGGAGGTGACTTCAAAGCCTGAAGCCGAAACACCTCACAAATACACACCGGCCTCATTGATACTGAGCCGACGCTTGGCAGCTCTTCAACATGTACCGCCCAGCTCGGCTATTTAGCTACTTTTCAAACTTTAATGTCGTGCAAATGAAAAGGCTACTCAGCACACCTAATTTCCCCCTGCAGCAGGGCCCGCAACTGCTGGACATAAAACAGCTCTGTAATAAATGTAATAAGCACTTTTAACAGCACACACACCTCACACACAGTAGACAGCCCCTCCTATATGCTCCATAATCATCGGTAAGACTCATTACCACAGTTATCACCCAGCCCTCTCTCCACTCAACCACAAACTCACACACGCACATAAACACACACTCACACACAGATTATGGGCCATCAGCCTCACTGATCCTCCCCAGCAGGGGGGCTGGTAGCCTCAGTCCTGGGAGCTGATGAACATGATCATCTGTCCTCCTCTGTGGTCATTACTCACCGAGGACAGAGGCCAGCAGCTCCACTCATCCACCCGCCGTCCATTACACACATGCACATAATAGTCTCTTTCATGCTCTCAGCGTGACCTAACCTCCACATCTCAACGATACCATCATCTGCATTTTGCCACAGGAATTCTTACCATTAAATAACAAGGCCTGTGCAGCTGGAGAGAGTGTTTGTGGGACTCAGGGCAAAATAAACGACAGTGTCCACATTCGTTGCAGTGAAGCAAAGTGTCACTGTGTGCGGGAGCAGACAGATGTGTTTTTAATCAACCCAGAAGCCTGTAATGTTTATTATTATCAGCGGCACAGTCGCCAGGAGGTGATCAGGGTGGATGGTGGACGCACAAAGCGCACAACTGCAACACCAGACGCCGAGGCTTGAGGTAAAAGTCACCACAAATGGATGTTGCTCTACGAAAATCATACATGCTGTTGGAAAACCACAGAAAACAGGAATAATCGGCTGCACGCACACATTTTTTGATGGAATTTATCAACAAATTAGAAAAAGGGAAAAGCTCCAGCTTCCTCTGTGATTTAATTCTCACATAACACGGGTCAGTCTGTGGACACAGCCACCCTGCAGCCAGTCGGTCAGCATTTACAACACGGAAAAGAATAATCAGGAGAAAAAAAAAAAATGTAAATCACATTCTGATATTATTGGTCGGAGGAGGGGGTTTGTTGAAGCAGGTACTACGTGTCCTTTCCAGAAAGGACTTCGCACACATATGTGTGTATATACATGTACAGATCAGCCCTGCTGGTTTATCATGCGACAATTTCACGCTGGTGCTCTTTACTGGCCCCTCCCTTTCCGCTCCTTCTCACATACACACCAAAGAGAGAGAGAGAGAGATGAGGCGAGGAGGAGATGAGGCAGAGGGAGCAGAGTCACTTGACCTTTTTCTGTTCCTTGGCTGTTTTCCCAGTCATCCAAGCAGAACAAGGGGGGAACAAAGAGATAATGGGAGAAAAGGTGTGTGTGTGTGTGTGTGTGCGTGTGCATACATGAAAACAGACATGTAATTGTACTCACACAATGCACTGTATACTTTTCTTCTTGCTCTTTCTCTTTTGGTAAGCAAATGACAATAGTGTGCACCACAGCCATCATCTGGTGAGGAGGGGGACAACCTGCTTACACAATCTAACACAATGTTCCCGGTTCAATTCCAGTTGTGTACCTCTGTTTTTCTTTGTCCCCGTGCTAGACAGCACGGGGACATCTCTCTACAGTCATTTATGATGTGTTTCAAAGATTAGTGCGTAAAAAGTGTGTTCCAGTTGCGCTGCATATGTTAAATATGTACAAAAGTACAGGAAGTGAAAACAGAAGAAAAGGTTTGGATCAGCAGCTGTGTAATCTGCAGATCTGGCTGTTCTGCCAGGCGTTCAGACTGAAAACAGCCCTGCATTAAAACAAAGCGAGGGGGGCTACAGTGGTAGGGGTGTGGGTGACACAATGAAAAACAGTCTGCGTTTAAGTGAGAGATTAATACCTTTTTTTTTTTTCAACTCTGACATGGCAATTGCTATTTTTTATAAAGAAGTCTACCAGGAATATGTGCCAGTGTGTATCTGACTGGCCAAACGCAGCAGCTCACTGTCTGTTGAGCCCCAATGGCTTGGAGTCTTTGAAATAAATGAAAGGCCTGTGTTTTATTTTCCTCTTACGAGGCTCGTGTTGGTTTAAGCGCAGCTTTCGCTACAATTAGGAAGGTGCGCATTCCCAAGTTCGACACCAGTGTCGTTCCTTTTCTTTCTCCTCCTCCTTCTCCTGCCGAACCTTTTCACACCCCTCGGGACATAAGGAAAGTGTAGAAGTGAAAAAGACTGTGGGGAGGAAGGGAAGAAGGAGAGAAGACATAGAGAAGGAAGGAGGTGGCAGAGGAAGCGGGTGTTTGATAACAGTAGGCTACAAATCCCAGATGTATTGTACCATAGCTGTTATTCCCAAGACGGGACCCCGTAAACGCTGCCAAGTGAAAAGGTGTTAATGTGTCTTTGAAAGAGATATATGCCGCCACACAAGATACGAGCATGTGTCAGGCTCACACACACACACACACACACACATAATAATGGATGCCAAGCGTTTCAAATGGACGCAGGGGAGTGGTGTCACTCTTTGCTTTATTCAGATGGGTGTGGAGAGAATCGAGGATCCCTTTATGAGACGATTAGCTCCCAGGCGTTAATCACACCAGCGTTTCATAATGAAATTAGATTACAGATACGCGCTAACAATATTTGTGGACAGACAGTTTTTATCGCCTTCATTAGTATTTCTATAATAGCCTGTTTGTGATTTGTTAGTAGATTTATTGCTATCATACTTCTCCTTTATTATTGCAAATGAGAGAATAACGTTTATGTGAGGTTTGACTGTAAATCAGACTTTAAATGATTGCAGGGGACGTCACATGTGATGTTAAAGGGACAGTGGGGAAAAGGTCATAGTTCATGAGCTGGACTTCATTTTGTAGCTCAGGGAGTTAACCAGGAGGTTGTGGAGTAAGTTTTTGTCTTTACCAGCCTCACTGGAGAAAACAGGTGGCACGGGTGTCCGGGGCGGGGCGTCCAGGGAAAGACGGGTAAAGCGCCCAACCGCAGGTTGACTGTCATTGGCTAATGGGTTCTTGTGTCGCAATTAGTTAGGGGATCACACTCTGACAAGGTGTGGAAAGCACTGGATTCATCCTTAGCTGGTTTGTATTCTATTACTTCATGAAATGTTTTTATGTCAAACTTGTAGAATAATCATATAAAAACTGTCCCCAAGAAATCATTTACAATTTGCAGTTGAGAGCTCAATTTTTTTCCGTATACCTTAAATATTCACTTCAAATTTTGATTGATGATTAACTTTTACCCACAATCTCTTTCCCAGGACTTCATTTCGAGTCGGATGAAATGAATTCTCTGGGTGTAGATGGCACACATCTCACTCTTCAATTAGCTTGATAACACGACTCAGGGATACAGCGGGGGGAAAAAAGGAAAGTGTGTCTTGTAATTGAGGCGATGCTGCTTCTGAAGTGGGACTGTCTCCAGAGGAGATTGTGTCTCTTTTGCGTCAGCCCTGACACTTTTTTTCCAGCTGGAATTAAAGGGAAGCACAGCAGAGTCCAATTTTTTATGCCAAAAACGAAATCTCGTTCTTGAGTCCAATTTTTTAAAACAAAGAGGAACACGAGAACATATGAAACCACTGGATTATCTTAAGTATGGAGTTATCCTGAAAAATATGAGCTAGCTTATGGCAGAGGAGATAAAACTTAAGAAACAAACCCCACTCTGTTGTTACTCACAAACTTTTTATCTCTCCTCTGTGAAGCTTCATCTTTTAATAAAGTCAGCAGTGGGTGAAGAGTGAAGGGAAAGGTGATTAGATGGACACCAAGAAAGAAAGGGCAAAAAAAAAGTAAAGCTATATATGGCTTAAAAAGTCCAAGAGAAAGAGGGGGATGTTGAGGTAGAAAGCAGGAACACAGTCAAGGCAAGGCCAAACCAACTGTCATTTAGCCATGTGGCAGTTTGCAGATAAGGCCCGTGACTAAGTAATCAGGAATATACAGTGTGATCTACTGGTTGCCGACACATTCCTGGATACGGCATCTGCCCCTGCAGCCTCATTTCTCCACCACAGCAGGCCGATTTCGAGGCGACTCGCTCGGTGGGAACTGAATCCGATATCCCCCCCCCCCCAAAGGATTCTTATTCCGGACACCACTGCTGCTGTGCCAGTCTTTTTAAATATCAACAAAGATAGAAAAAAATAACTATCGTGACTTCAGATAAAGTTCAATTATAGAGTTTACACAAACCGCCTTAGTACATATGGAGCTGTGTGTGTGTGTGTGTGTGTGTGTGTGTGTTCCTCTTTAACAGGATGATCCTTTTATATTTAAATTTGTATGTGTGGGGGTTCAGAGTTGCAGGGCGGTTTATCAGACACTGAATACACTCTGTTCACTCTGTGATGGGAGATTAGGGAACGCCACTGTTTCCAATTTTTAGGGCTGACTTCAGAGAGACAGGGAAATTGAACAACTGTGACTTCTTTTCATTTTTCTTCACCTCTGTTGTCCTCCTGTCTCTCCTCTTCCTTTGCTGCAGACCCACTGTCCCACTTTGTCTTACCTGTCTGTTTCCCTGTGGTTTCAGCTCTATCTCCTCTAATACTGACCCTGGGCAAAAAAAAGGTGTTGCACCTTCTGCCTTTAATAAAGACAAAATTAGTTAGAGCAAAAGTTTCTGATTTGCAGCTTCAGAGTTGTGAACACTTAGAATTGAAACAACTGCAAAATAGCCGAGGGCCGTCTCAGGAAAAGTGCCAAGTGTTTGTGAACTATCAACCTAACTAAACATGCAAAACCAACTTTGTTGGCTCCAGCCGAGAAAACAAACCAGAGCCCAGTATTAAGCATTAAATTTGGTTCTTAATAGCCAGAGTGAGCCCTGCAGCTGTTAGCCACATTTTAGAGCTATGTATATGTATTTTCCTCCTGGCAGAGGAAAGGTGGGAGAGGGAAGGGCAAAAATCAATCCAGTTGAGTATGAGAGGAGCAGAGAGAAGAAAGAGAGGGGGGAGAGAAGGAGTGCTGGACTGAGAGTGAAAAATGTGTTGGTTTGTCAGCATGGGCTGGATGTCTCAGGAGACGCAGATGGGAATTCATCACGAGAGACAAATTATAGTGCAGTAGTATGCCTCTTTCCTTAGTGTGCGTGTGCGTGTGTGCATCTGTGTGTAGCTACACTTGCAGGTGTGCATGTATGTGCATAATAATTCATTTCATGTGTGTTTGAAGACTCTTTCCCATATGGACCAAGTCATACATGGTTAGCTCTGAGGCAGCACTGCGTAATGCCAGTAATTACATTATCGACTTCTTAACCTGCATGCTTCGTACCGAGCTGAGCACTGATGGATGTGTGGATAAATATTTTTCATATTGCTTTATTTTTAATATCACCTTCTAAATCTTATTACCAGCTCTGTGCTGAATAAAATTTGCAGTATTTTCAATACACAATTCCATTACAATTACTATAGATTTCCTGATATTTATTTGAATATAATCTGAACACATTAGTATCTCCTCCACAGGAGTTGGCTGTGTTCCGATATGCCGCCTATTTTGGAATACATGATGTAATTCTAAGTTTGGCAGTCGTAATTGTTTTCAAGTGACACGTCATGATAGCTTTGAGTCGAGGGGTTCAGCCTCACTACACAAATACAAAATGTGTTGTGGCATGTGAGGCACACTGTGTAATCAGGCAGCTACCTAAAACAGGGCACAGGGTGTGTAAATTAGATTACAGCTCTGGAAATCAAAGGTAGCTTAATAATATCTTCAGCGCTGCAATTAAGACATACAACTTTCTGTTCACTGTAGCCATAGAGACGCACAGGAAATCGTCTCTTCGCCCTCCCGCTTTTTCCGCGTAATGAGCATCAGTGGAAAACAATATTCTCATATGCACACGCTCACCACATTGAGCTGCTTCACATCAGAGGAAAGGATGAAACCCTAATTTGGAGGGAAACAAAAAGGAGAAAAACAAACGTAGTAATTTAGTGTTTCTTTTTAGTCTATCTCAGCGTGAGCTACATTATATTTGCATAATGAAAAAATCAAAATACTGACAAGCCATGATGGCTCATGCTTGTGAGCTTCCTTTGTCTCTATAGCAATCTGCCAGCATGTGTATTTACATCGGAGAGTGTCATCAAGACCTGCAAGACTGAAAAACTTTGAACATAAAAACGTTTATCAAACGCACAATACTTCAATGTGGATTCGACTCAAGGGTTCAAGGATCCACAATTTTTGTGGATTATTCACTGCAGGAGAACCAAAGGTGCCCTCTGGGGAAAGTCAGCAGACATTAGGTTATAATGGAGCCACCTGAAGGGACAATAAAGACAAAGAAATATGCATAGGCAGCAGAAGAGAAAGAGACAGCCACAGAGTGCATAGATGTGGGCCATTACAGAGGGCTATGGCCGGGGTCAAACTCTTTCCATCACCCCTGTTTATTCCTTGGTGCAGGATGATGAGGACTTTAAATTGTGCCAAGATTGGATCTTACCAAAAAAAAAAAAAAGAAGAAGAAGAAGAATATGAATAGAATGGCTGGAGACCAGCGACAACATCTGTCCAAGAGGTCCACTTATAGTACAAACCAATCTCATATCAATACACTGCCATATATTGGGCTGGACGGAGGACTGAGGCATTCATTCATCGCTGTTATCTTGAAGTTTAACAGATGGCAGATCTCCCCCCCATCTCTTTTTCTAGCCACTCTCAGAAAAAGAATCACCAGAGGTAGATTACATTTGATAGATTGATGCAGAAAAAGCCTCTGAGTGTGGGCTGTATATGATTTCAACAGGAAGGCTTTAGATAGTCATCGTCTCTCTGGAAATGATGTCCCAGTATATGTGCACAGCAAACGTAAGGAAACCGGGACCATTACTTTTAAGTTGTCAGATCCAAAGAGTGCTTATCTGTCTGTTTTGAGGAAATGTAAAAGCAGAAAAACTTTCCACTATACATACTGCATACGAAGGTATATACTGTAAACTGGAACAGGCCAGATATCAGTGTTTAACGGTGAATTTAGCTATCATCAGGCCCTGCAAGGTGACTCTACTAACAACCTAACATACTGTTTAGCTGTAATTAAATCCAAATGTCAGCTAAACCAAGGAGTGCATGCTTATGGGCTTAATATCCATACTGTATCAGCTAAGGGTAAAATATATTCACTGGCCTCGATTGCTAGTTATTTATATAAAATCAACAATGTTAACTGCAACAAGAGAGCATGTTATTTACCAACAGATCAATATGTAGCTAACAGAAAGTTAGCAAGACCTTGTCCAGACTGAGAGCCAGTCTGTCTCCTTCGTACCGGTCGATCAGCATGATCAGCATGTACAAATACAGTACTTGGTTATTAAATGCAGTCCATAGTATGCAGATGTTCAATGTAGCCGCAAGGGGGTACAAGCCAGTGCCTTATTGTGCCGGTCCCAAGCCCGGATAAATACAGAGGGTTGTGTCAGGAAGGGCATCCGACGTAAAACTTTTGCCAAATCAAACATGCAAATCGAATCAATGACTTCCATACCGGATCGGTCGAGGCCCGGGTTAACAACGACCGCCATCGGTGCTGTTCACGTACAGGGTACTGGTGGAAATTGGACTACTGTTCGTCGAAGAAGTCGAAGAAGGAGAGGAGGAAGGTGTGTTCGTAGGAAGAGAGAGAAAAGGAACGGCAAGAGTCTAGGACTGAGAGTAGGGACTTTGAATGTTGGAACTATGACAGGGAAAGGTAGAGAGTTGGTTGACATGATGCAGAGGAGGAAGGTAGACATACTGTGTGTCCAGGAGACCAGGTGGAAAGGTAGCAAGGCTAGAAGTTTAGGAGCAGGGTTCAAGTTGTTCTATCATGGTGTAGATAGGAAGAGAAATGGAGTAGGAATTATCTTGAAGGAGGAGTTTGTTAGAAATGTTCTGGAGGTTAAAAGAGTATCAGATAGAGTAATGAGTCTGAAGCTAGAAATCGAAGGTGTAATGTTCAATGTTGTTAGTGGGTATGCTCCACAGGTAGGATGTGAGCTGGAGGAGAAGGAGAAATTCTGGTTGGACCTTGATGAAGTGGTGCAGAGCATCACTAGAAGTGAGAGAGTTGTCATTGGTGCAGACTTCAATGGACACGTTGGTGCAGGAAACAGAGATGATGAGGAGGTGATGGGCAGGTTTGGTATCCAGGAGAGGAACGCAGAAGGACAGATGGTGGTTGACTTTGCAAAAAGGATGGAAATGGCTGTAGTGAATACTTTCTTCCAGAAGAGGCAGGAACATAGGGTGACTTATAAGAGTGGAGGTAGGAGTACACAGGTAGACTACATCTTGTGTAGACGGTGTAATCTGAAGGAGATCAGTGACTGCAAAGTAGTGGTAGGTGAGAGTGTAGTCAGACAGCATAGGATGGTGGTGTGTAGGATGACTCTGGTGGTGAGGAAGATGAAGAGGGCAAAGACAGAGCAGAGGACTAAATGGTGGAAGCTGAAAAAGGAAGAGTGTTGTATGATTTTTAGGAAGGAGTTGAGACAGGCTCTGGATGGCCAGGAGGTGCTTCCAGTTGACTGGACAACTACAGCTAATGTGATCAGGGAGACAGGTAGGAGAGTATTTGGTGTGTCATCTGGCAGGAAAGTGGATAAGGAGACTTGGTGGTGGAATGAGGAGGTGCAGGAGTGTATACAGAGAAAGAGGTTAGCTAAGAAGAAGTGGGACACTGAGAGGACTGAAGAGAGTAGACAGGAATACAGGGAGATGCAGCGTAAGGTGAAAGTAGAGGTGGCAAAGGCCAAACAAAGGGCTTACGATGACTTGTATGCTAGGCTGGACAGTAAGGAGGGAAAGACTGATCTATACAGGTTGGCAAGGCAGAGAGACAGAGATGGGAAGGACGTGCAGGCGGTTAGGGTGATTAAGGATAGAGATGAAAGTGTATTGACAGATGCCAATAGCGTGATGGGAAGATGGAAAGAGTACTTTGAAGAACTAATGAATGAGGAAAATGAGAGAGAACGAAGAGTAGAAGAGGTGACTGTTGTGGACCAGGAAGTAGCAAAGATTAGTAAGGATGAAGTGAGGAAGGCACTGAAGAGGATAAAGAGTGGAAAAGCACTCGGTCCTGATGATATACATGTGGAGGTCTGGAAGTGTCTAGGAGAGGTAGCAGTAGAGTTTCTGACTGGGTTGTTCAACAGGATCTTAGATAGTGAGAAGATGCCTGAGGAATGGAGGAGAAGTGTGCTGGTGCCCATTTTTAAGAACAAGGGAGATGTACAGAGTTGTAGCAACTACAGAGGAATAAAGCTGATGAGCCATACAATGAAGTTATGGGAAAGAGTAGTTGAAGCTAGACTAAGGGCAGAAGTGAGCATTTGTGAGCAGCAGTATGGTTTCATGCCAAAAAAGAGTACTACAGATGCAGTATTTGCTTTGAGGATGTTGATAGAGAAGTACAGAGAAGGTCAGACGGAGCTGCATTGTATCTTTGTAGATCTGGAGAAAGCTTATGACAGGGTGCCCAGAGAAGAACTGTGGCATTGTATGAGGAAGTCTGGAGTGGCAGAGAAGTATGTTAGAGCGGTGCAGGACATGTATGAGGACTGTAAGACAGTGGTGAGGTGTGCTGTAGGTGTGACAGAGGAGTTCAAGGTGGAGGTGGGACTGCATCAGGGATCAGCTCTGAGCCCCTTCTTGTTTGCTATGGTGATGGACAGGCTGACAGACGAGGTTAGACAGGAATCTCCATGGACTATGATGTTTGCAGATGACATTGTGATCTGTAGTGAGAGCAGGGAACAGGTGGAGGAGAAGCTAGAGTGGTGGAGGTTTGCCCTGGAAAGGAGAGGAATGAAGGTTAGCCGCAGCAAGACGGAGTATATGTGTGTGAATGAGAGGGACCCAAGTGGAAGAGTGAGGTTACAGGGAGAAGAGATAAAGAAGGTGCAAGATTTTAAGTACTTAGGGTCAACAGTCCAGAGCAATGGAGAGTGTGGAAAAGAGGTGAAGAAGCGTGTGCAGGCAGGCTGGAACGGGTGGAGAAAAGTGTCAGGTGTGATGTGTGATAGGAGAGTTTCAGCTAAGATGAAAGGAAAGGTGTACAAAACTGTGGTGAGACCAGCGATGTTGTTTGGTCTAGAGACAGTGTCACTGAGGAAAAGACAGGAGGCAGAGCTGGAGGTAGCAGAGATGAAGATGCTGAGGTTCTCTTTGGGAGTGACCAGGTTGGATAGGGTCAGGAATGAGTACATCAGAGGGACAGCACATGTTAGAGGTTTTGGAGATAAAGTCAGAGAGGCCAGACTGAGATGGTTCGGACATGTCCAGAGGAGAGATAGTGAATATATTGGTAGAAGGATGCTGAGTTTTGAACTGCCAGGCAGGAGGCCTAGAGGAAGACCTAAGAGGAGGTTTATAGATGTAGTGAAAGAGGACATGAAGGTGGTTGGCGTGAGAGAAGAGGATGCAGAAGACAGGCTTAGATGGAGGCAACTGATTCGCTGTGGCGACCCCTGAAGGGAAAAGCCGAAAGGAGAAGAAGAAGTATGCAGATGTTCTGAAAACCTCCACTGAGCCTTTCCTCAGCGGACAAACACTACAAACTGCTTGTTAACTGGCTCTATCAACAAAGTGCTGCTTGCACATCGTCTTTTTAAACTGGCTGTCAGTCCTGAAAAAGAAGCTGTTTATTCCTAATGAATTCTCGTGTTGAAATTGCTGAACCACTTCCAAGCCCATTAGACTATTTGAAGCTTTGCTTTCACTTATTTTTTAAGTGCAAAATAAGAAGGTGTGTCAACATCCGTCAACTCTCTTCACCGACATCTAAGACGAGAGCTGACGGCGCTCAATTTTTCTGGGACAACAGAGCTATTTGCATAATTGATTGCACCTACATCCTACAGAGCGGGCTACAAACAGAAGAGAAGAGCAAACAGCTTAATGATGACATTTGTTCTTGTGAGAGGAGAGCGAGCCGTCTGAGAGATTAGTAAACTGTGATGTAAGGTGTGCGGGCCGAAGGATGAAGAGCTAAGCATATGTAAATTGAAAGCAGAATATTCATGCATTGGAATTGGGGGCTGTCTCTCTGATGGGGCTGATTCCTCGAGGCCTGCAAATGAAAAATTGTTCCTGAAACTTTGGCTGAACTTTCTTTACCCTCCGTTGGCATTAAATATTTAACATTATGTTGCACGGAGCCAAATTTGGTTTGTGTAGACGTGAAGAAATCAGCAGTTTCTCTTTTTTGGGGGGAATTTTGATGAACTGTCCCATTTTTTGGCACATTGTTTTTGTATATGTCTGCCTCCGCTGCACATGTATTCCCTTTCAAAATAAATCTTTTCATGCCGTTCCAAGATCCTAATGGTGTGTTGGGTGCGTGCATGATCGCGCGTCCGCAGAAATTCCAGTACGTGCGGATGCTTTTGAGATTACAGCTGGGTTTCAGACTGCTTTTTGCGTGCCACCTACATTCCCGGGAAACACAATTATATGTTTTTTAACAATTTCTTCAAATGATGTGTAAAAGTCACCTTTAAAAGCCTAAACTGGGAAAACATGACGGAATAAGGGAGTTAGCATGCAGATCAGGTGGGTGAGTCCCTCCTCATCAGCCCCGAATGACGGGACAAAAGGCCAAATTTGGGCACCCGAGGCCTCAGGGAATTAGACTGCACCTTGGAGAGTTAGCAGCATCTTGATTACACCTAGAAAATAAGATGCTCTTATTGCTTTGACCAAAAGATAGGTGCGCTTGGTAACTCCATCAGCCGAGTAAAACTGCAAACAGTAAAGAGTTTGTGCCACAGTCGACGTGAACAGCACAACGACAAGAACACGTTTCAATCAGTCATTGTATTTGTGCGGGGGAACGGAGGGTTTGCAGTGCTGGAACATTGAATGGAGCATTATTGAGGCATTTTATTTCCCCCACTTTATCCTGACAGTGCTGACATCACACTGCTCAAGCTGCACCAAGCCAATCTCCTTCTTTAAGCAACGTGAGAAAACATTTACGGAAATATCGACTGACACACTGTTGACACTTTATTTGCATCACTCTCATTAATTATGCTCCTGAGAAGGCACACACACACACACACACACACACACACACACACACACATAAATACTGACAGAAACATGGAGTCATTATCAGGTACAGGTTGCAAATACACACAGAACAAGCACAAGTGCGAACAAACCTTACACTGCACATGCTTTCTCACATAAGGACTAATCAGTGCAACACACACTGGCTGACGCAAGCATATTACTGAATGTGAACATACACTGCCTGAACCACTTCTACACAAAAACATCACATGTCGGCCATTTTCTTAAAACTGAATGGGGTGCCAGAGGTGTGACGTGTACTGCACCAATGTTAAGGTCTCGATTTTCCAAGGTCACATCAATATCACGAGGCATAAAACTCAAAGATATAAACTACAACACTGTACGCTGCATACACACATGCACACAAACACATGGAGACAAATACCATGCAGAAATAAAATCCCTCTCTTCTTGGCTCTCATCGGGACATCAGCGAAAATTAAACCTCATCGAATGAGAAAAGTGACTGAAAATCGCTTCCTTTGAACTCACCTTGTCTCTTTACAACTCACATCTAAATCCCGTATCTCTCCCGGCACACACTAGTAGTTTTAAACAGGTGCTCCTCATTGTGTTGTGTTTTTGTGTAACGGAGGCGCAATGTCTCTTGTGTGTGCGCACTGATATTAGATTCTCAGGTCGGTGAGCAATAAGCTGACACGGGTGTGCCAGTGGCCCGCTGCTAACAGATCACTATACTGATAGCCAATACAGAGCAAAGGAAAAATTGTCCTACGATTATCAATATCACTTTTACACAATTACAACCAATCTCACCATCTACCACTGTTCTATATCATAATTATATAAATTACGCAGAGAAAGATCTTATTTTTTCGAGCTGCCTGATTGTTTCATGAAGGGTGCCATCCCTCATTTTGGTTGCTCATGCTTATAAAAAAATCCCTGTAATTATCTTCCAGTGACACATTATTAATGGGGTTATCTATAAACACAACCATTTGTACTTGATTGGCTTCATTTATGGTTCAATGCCGGTGCCACTGAAATTATTACTGCATTGTATTCTTCAGAAGAAAAGGACATTGTTCAGCTTTTGAGGCCAGAGAATGAAACAACAGAAGGATCAACGGGAAGTCGTGCGAGAGCATCTCCAACAATAAAGATTCATTAAAAACTATAACAAGGTTTACATTCTTTCACAGTTGTCCTGGGAAACTTTTTTAAAGCACTACTTCAAAGTCTTGGTCCACATTTTCTGATTGAAAAAGAGGCTATATTGTGATATAATGTTATATATGGACATATATTCTTTTAACTAGTCTGCTTTTTTATGCATAACCTGTTACAGATTTGTTGAAATAGTGCTCAGTGCACCGATTTAACTTGTTTGAGAAGCACTGTATAAATAAAGTTTGCTTACAGCTGGAGTCCGCTGCAGTCTGCTGACGGACCAGAAAGCTGGAGGTTCCATTCCCGCCACTTGTCTACGTGTCCTTGAGTCGGTTACTGAACCCTAAATACGCCCCCGGTGTATCATTTGTGTGTGAGGGGTAGAAGAGAGATGTATGCTTAAGAAAAAGACTTTATGAATGTGTATGTGTGAAATGATGAATGTAGCTTACATGTAAAACCACTTTGAATTTCTCACTCTCAACAGCTATAATTCCTATAATAAAACTCAATAATGTAATATTTATCTCGAGTATATTCTCACTTTGTACTGATTTATTAAAGGTTTTATTTTTATAATTAACTATCAATAGAAATAGTTAAGCTGTCCCATATGTCAGGTAGAGTGTAGCTGCACAGAGGAATATTTGCATTTGAATACATTTCTATAAACTTCAAATGAACTTTTTTTCCCCCAACAACACCCCGACTGTCACATCAATATCGTTCAGAAAAAATACGAGCGCTTTGATCAGACGTCCACCTGTCACCACAACACCAGCGCAGATGCAAACACACACCCACCACGTGCCCAGAGTTTGGCACAGCTGGAAAGAATAAATAAAAGAGGGACGTAAAGTGAGTGCACAAGAAATGACGTCACCTCAGCACAGATATTTCAGCAGAAGCCGTCAAACTGGCCTTCCGGCCCACAAAGCGTCCCACCTGCCTGCAGGCTGGACAGCGTCAGCTTTATCGACTGGATACACCTGCAGACACACACACACTCATTCTGTCTCACTCACACTTTGCCTCTCTATCACATTAGTCCTCCTCCCACAGGCCAAAGCATGAATCTTCATTCAGATGGACAAAAGCGGAGAATGGGAGGCTACAGAGCGGCTGCAGTGAGTCAGTGCTTGTAATGTGATTTGTCATTCCGGCTGCTCTCCCTCTGATGTGATTACGGAACGGGCATCGGCCAGCCCTGTCAGATGAGATGGTGGCCTCTGATAGGAGAAGCAGAGTACAAACCAGGAAGTGCTGTGGCCCATCTGCAATCTGTCACGCCAAGCCTGGGAATACTGGATTCGGGGAAAGATGACGACCGCAGAAATGTTGTGGGGGCGCGTTCGCTTCTGTCTGTGTGCGTGACTCAATGAATTAAATGGGACTTAACGACATTTGCTGTACATGCGCTCATTTCTCTTTCTTGCTCTCACACGAGGACACCCACACACAAATCTGTCTGGATCAGATGGCCTATGTATGAACACACACATCTATCATTTTGTAGGTGTCCATGCGTGGTTGTTTTTATGGTATCCTTGCTGAGCCTTTTAGTGTTTTAGCTGCCAGCTATCAGATCACCATTTCCACACTCTTTAATGCAGAGTTTTACGGGAAGCTTTGATTTCTTTCTTTCTTTTTTTTTTTTTATCAGTTCTGGAAATTACTGTCCTCCCCCTTCCATCTTTTTCTCCAGTTTATAAAGATTAGCTTTAGCAAAATGCTCTGATCATTGTGGGAGGTGATCCTCATCCTACGTCCCTCTTCTTTGAGGAAATGCTTATTGGGGGGAATGAAAGGAAACTAACTGAAATCTGAAAGCTTGTAAAGAACATTTTCTGATCAACCCTTAAGTTGCATGGTGCCCACAGGTCTCTTAATTTTTATATTTTGTGTATTTGAATTCATTAGCAGTGAAGTGATTTTGTTTTCAGCTCCTCTTGTATTTAAGGTATCTACTCCGTATATTTTATATTAGTTTTATTTGGGCAATGGTGATTTGTTGTCATGCAAATTAAGTTCAGATACTCAATACTAAACCAAGGTATTAATATCTCCACGTACTGTCATTTAAGATTGTGCCCATCAGAAAGAATGAAAATCGATACCTAGCACATTCTTTATTTACTTGCTCTTTCTATTTCTATCTCCATTTCAATAAATCAAAATACAGAAGCCAAAGACAAATCTCTGGAGCCAAATTATGAATCAATAACATAACAAAAAGCTGTCAGCTGTTCTGTTTTCCCCTCTAGGTAGTAACGTATACCATCACGCTACGTTACATCACTTTCCCTTTTTTTTTTGTTTTTTTTTTGGGCTCTGCCAAAAAAAGATTTCTCCCTTCATCATATTTTCAAAGCAGCTGAAATAAATGCAGTGAAAAGCGTAACTTGTGGCTGATGATAGCCATCCTTACTGCGTTCTTATTCAATTTGAACGGTGGGGTTTGCTATTTCGATGGGCATACAAATCAGTATTTGTGCGACTCGCAGCAGAGCAACGCACACATCCAATTATAGCTGATGCAGTAAAAATGATTGACTGAGTTTGGGCTCTGAGCTGCATTTGTCAAATTTCAGTTTTCTGTGTAAAATGGGATCAATTTTGCAAACTAATTACACTTCTTTAGCGATTTCCAATGCCCAAAAACCATTATTAAGTGTTGACATTTTTACATTTGCAGAAAGAGAAAAAAAAAGCCGTCAGTGGAAGTAATTTCTGTTTTCACCACTATACAATGGTTTCTCAGCTCATTGTAATTGGCCCGGGGGAAACTTGGCATTTGACTTCTTTGTCAGCTTCTACTGTTTTCTGCCTACACCAGGTCGTGACCAGAGTGATATTTGAGAGAATCCATTGTCTGCATTTTTATTTTTTCTCAGCTGACAATTAGTACACATGAAGGAATCTCGCAATGGCTGCCAACGGGATACAATAATCAGAGGCCCCCGCATGCATGCTTAACAGGAAACTACTGGGGTTAAAGCTCTTACTCTTCCGCCCACTCGCTCCCCTTTGGCCCCTCTCGCTAAAACACACCCCCTCAAAATGATCCTATTTTCTCTGTCAATGCTTTTTTTGTTTCAATCTCCACTCTTTTTCCATCAAGCCATCCCTTCATCTCTCTTCTTTCATTTTCTCTGTAAATCCTTATCATTGCCAATCCCTCAGATTTTTGTTGTTGTTGTCATTTCCCTCACATGCTCCACCCCCCCCCCCACTTCATCCCTCTCTCCTCGACTGGTGGCTTACGGGCTAGTTGGCAGCTGCAAGCACGGTAGATTGGACGGGAGGAGGAGGGGGTTGGTCATAGCTGGCATGGCTTTTCCACTTGGCAGGGGGAGGCACAGGTAAACTGGAAAGGTAACTTGAACCGCGTGCCAGTGTTTCAAGGTTAGGCTGGCTCCGCGTGGATGCATCCAATTGACCCCCAATCTGTTCAGCTGGGGTAGGCTGACCCAATCTTAAGCGCTGGTACCTGACCGGGGGGTATGGAAAGAGTCACACACACACGTATATACATAGACGCACACACCCGCACACTCATGCAAACCGCTGCATGCAATAATGCACACATGCCCTCATTTCCTGCCACATACAACCATCATTACATGCTAACAGTCCACTCGCTGACACAAATCTACAGAAACTCATGCTATCTTCTGCTCCTGCTTCTGCCCCCCCGCCCTTTTCACGTATCAACTTCTTTCACATGCCATTGCATCACGCACAGGATGAACTTCCCTCTTTGGCTTCATCACAGCTTAATCCTGCACCGCTTACTTAATTTTCAGCCCGTTGGCAGCGACGCAGCATCACGCTACAACCTGTACCATTTTTCCTGCGTGTCAGACACGCATAAAGTAGGACTTATAAACTGCATAGTAACTAATTGTGTCCATATTTCACACAGACCTCCTCCACAGTTAGCTCCAGATAAGGCGTGTCTTCATTTGCAGCGATGTAATTGCTCTCCATTCACCCACGGGGCGGGGCGGGGGGGTAGTGTGGTGGAGGTAGGTGGAAGTGGATGAATAAATAATGAATATACTTCACTGCTATCTTTAATCCTTGCAACCCCCCGCTGAGCTGACCTCAGGAGGCAAAGGCACGCAGAGTAGTCCAAGCTAAATATATACTTTGTCTTCCTATCACCCAAAGCTTTGTGTTCTCTCTCTCTCTCTCTCTCTCTCTCTCTCTCTCTCCCTTGCACACAGGCCTTTACGATTCCACGCAAAATGAGCTGTATAACATGCAGGACCCTGGGTGCGTTTTCTCTCCGACACGCTTCCAAACACTCGCACGTGTGCGCTCACTCCTATGGAGAACAAAGGCCGAGCATAGCCAGTGTCTTTGCCCGGCTAACATGAGGCTAATATTCCTGACAGTATCCTCTGCTCACTGCGGTAGAGAGATAACGCCTTGGCCAAACATTAAAATCAACAAGCCAGAGAGGTCACAGCCCTCACCTCGGATAACAACTGCAGAAAAAGGTTTATCTCTCACTATCAGCATGTCAGCCACCCTTACCCACCTCTCCCACCTGGCCCCTAGCCCCCTTCTTCCCAGTGTTCTTTTTTTTTTTTTTTTTTTGCCATCGCCTCTGTGACCTTCATGAATACACGCAGAAAAATTATTCTCAATCTGCCAGTAGATGCAGGAGGAAAGATAAGGGTAGGGGAAAAAAATCCAATAAAATAACAGAACAGAGGGAGGAATCCCATTTTCCACCTGCCATTCCCAGTGTTGGCAGGATAATAGCAGGCATCCCGGTGTTGGGATAAGCTGTGATAACAAATAGCTCAATCTGCTCTGTGTCTTCATCTGCTGTTCTATCTTGCACACACACAAAGCCACAGAATTATGATTAATGGACAGGGCAGAGGGAGAAAGACGCTGCAGTTTAGATCTCTAATACAAAAATGCCACAGTGGGGTCATGTGCTGCTTGATTTCTAACTAACTACAGCAAAGGAGGAGACAGTACACTATATTTCTAGATGTCGGGAGTGGGAGGAATGTCTGTTGTTGGTTTCTGAAATAAGTTAAAATGGCCCAGATTGTTTTGTTAAATTGTTTGCATTAAACATGAGAAAGATCTAAGAGGCAGAGGTCTTTCTTTTTTTTCCCCGCCCCATTATGATGGATACAGTGCCTGGTGTGATGCAGGCTGTTCTCCAGACTATGAGCGCAGTAAACAGTAATAAAATTCTTCTAACAAGGCTCCTTTATTGCCTTCCTACTGTTTTCATCTCATTGCAGACTCTCACTTCTCACTCCTTAATGGCTTCAAATTCAAATTTACCCTAATGATGCGAGGAGGGGCCGGAGAGGGTGGGAAGAGAGCGAGAAAGAGGCCGAGAGCCGGGCCCGGTTCATCCAGCTTGTGGATAAAAAGGTCAAGGCTTTAAGTCGGCCAGCATAAGACGTGTTTGGTCATTTCTAAGCACAGAAGGATTCAGGATAAAGATGAGCAGTTTGGTTGAGACCGGAAAAATTCACAAGTCTCTAAAAAAGACAGTGACAAGGTGGAAAAAATATTCAAATATAATTCAGCAGAAATATTTGCGTCCAAATAATATTTTTTTTTTTTTCATCTCACAAAATTGAGTTTATAATTACATGTCATGACAACATTATCTGCGGGACAAAAATGTGAGTGACAAAGTTAATTAAAGCCAAAAGGACAGATTTTCTGTTTAAGTTGTGTTGTACTGACAGAGATGTGAAGCTGGGATGCTCAGAGACATGGACACTGAGCATTTGTCATCCATCAACAAGTGAGGACAGCCCGCTGTCATCACCTCACTGGGCCCGTCAATTTCATTATTTCTCTCTCTGTCCGCTTCTCAGTCTCTCTCCGTCTTTCATCTCATCTTGTGCGAGCCGCCTCACACTGACCTAAATATCTTCTGCAGTGCATTGATGACTTTACATTACGGGGAGAGGGAAAAGGTCACAGAGGGGTGCAGAGGAACACAAAAACTCACAAACACACACACACACGCACGAGCGCGTACACACAATCAGCCTGACTAATAAAAAAAACACAGAAACACACACACACACACACACACATATGAAAGTTGGGGATAAGGTTCACACTCAAACAATCTGCAGTCGCTCTTATCACATGTATGTGTAGACACAACACACACATACACACATATTGTGGTGAAGTGCAGGGATGTCTGAGGGTGGAGGTAATCTCCCATGAATATTCCATCCTAGCAGCAGCAAGCCATTTTAATTATCAGCCCCTCCCAGGCCCTCTGTGAGGTCTCGCCCAGGTAAATTAGGCTCAGCAAACACCCCGTCTTCAACCCCACCAAATTCAATATGATGTCAAATAGAACACAGCGGTCTCCGAGCGCACACAAAACGTGCACTTTGTTGTACATGCACAGTGCTGGCGGTGGGTGTAGAGGCCGGATGTGTGGGCATTTATTTATGATGCATGCGAGGCAGACGGGGACGCACAGCTGCTGTGTGAACGTGATTATAAATAGTAGAATACAAAAGCACAAAGATACATGTGACAGCATGTCTGTATTATATATACATACGTGCCCCATTGATTTATGGGTTGGATAATGTTGCCATGGAAGCATAACTAATGTCATCACACATCCTGGAGCTCAGACCTAATTAGTGCTTTAAATTGTTTCACCTCAGATTATGATCCGATCCTCATTCCAGGAATTCACTAGCTTCTGCCAATGTATAGATATATTCATGACAACGATCTTCACCCAGTGACTTTGCCCAAAGTTTATCTGTTTGATGACTTCAACCTGCCGCAAACACCTTTATAAAATAACACAACTACTGTCATGTTTTTGTGTCATAATACGCACATTTAGATTGTGATCAGTCTTTAACAAAAGATCTGCAGAGTAATCAGGTTATGACACAAAACAGACAGCAACACACTATGAAAACTACTAAAATTTGATTTTTTTATAGTTTATAAGTACATAAAAATGGAAATGAAAGAAAACAATGAGCCAAAGAGTTATTTACCAATTGATTTAAAACAGACAAGAATTTAACGAAACCAAAGTAACCAACTGAAGAACTGGACCGATGAAGAAACCCACGACGCCCCCGTCAATAGCTCTGCACATCAGTCTGCATTAGGTTCAGGAATTCATACAACTATAATGGTGGCAGCTCCTGCATTAAATTGTAATCCTGAGACTCTGCATTGTCGAGTATCACTCAAGTTCACTTCAGTCCGCAAAGGAAAAAAAACAAACAAAAAAACCAACAGCATCAGTCATTTCAGCAAATCTTCAAAAACAACATATGTTTACGATCAGGTGATACAGCCTTCATCCAAAATGATTTATGTCTCTGGTCGGCCTGGAGCCTGGTCTAGTTTTAATGGCGTTTTATTTTAATGCTCGAACGATGAAATTCAGAACTATAACGGATAAAACCTCAGTGGAAAAACCAGCTTTATTCTGAGCTCTCTGTTACATCAAAGTAACTCGGTTTTGAATCAGATCAGGTAAGACTCAGGTGCTCAAGTAAAGATATCTATCATCTCTTACCTTCTTGATGTTTAATCTACCCCAAACCTCGTCCTGCCGCTTTGCCTTGGCTTACAGACAAAAAAAAAGGAGAGGAAAAAGGCCTTGGCACAAACACAAGCTTCAATCTCTCGCCTCTCTCTATGCTTTCCCGCTCTCTCAGGAGTGATCATAGGCCCCATGAGTGTTGCTACCACATTTAGACCTACTAATGATCCGCTTCCTGGTCCTCTCCAGCTCGGCTACACTTCTAAACCCAAGGACATCCACAGTCTGATCTGCAAAGGCTTGCCTGCTTGGCAGTCGATGACCATAATCAAGATTCATAAGACGGGTATTATAATTAGCTGCCCACAAAAAAAATATCAGTACACTCGGGCCTGGTGAGCGCACACAGACTGACTGAAGATTCACTTCTGCATTGACTAGCTGCTTTTAAAAGTAGTAATGTATTTTTTTTTCCCCATCAAACAGAGTGATGGTCAATAACACAACCCTTGATACAGTGAAGAAAAGCTGTGAAGCTTTGAGGGTCCAGTGAATTCAAAAGTAGCGACTGAAGGTACACACATCTTGGCTGTAAATTCTGGTTTTATCCATTCACCGGTTTGCAAGAAAATTTCAAAGAACAATAACTGTAGCATTTCATTCAGAGTTCATAGGAGCTGAATCTCTTGAATATATCTTGTGTTTCACTTCCTGCTGCTCTAGGGTGAAAATGTATTTCTATTCCGGTCTCAGCTTCACTTCACAGCTCATTAGTGAAGGATGTTAGAGCTCATTTTCATCGTACTTTCTCGAACCACTAAAACAGCTCTGGCCCATCGAGGCCTGGATTCTGCTGGACCTCTGAAGGTGAGCTTTGGTATCTGGAAATTAGCAGCACATCCTTTAAGTCCTGGAGGTTGCAAGAGAGGCCTCCATCGATCTGATTAGTCTTTCCAACAGATCCTACAGATTCCGGATTGGATTGAGATCCGGGGAAGTAAACACAATGAGCTGGTTGTTGTTCCTCAAACTACTGCATGAGGGCTGTTTGTTTGGTCTACAACAATGTCTGGGAAGATGGTGTGTGTCAAAGAAACAATTCGCATGGATGGCAGGACCAAAGGTTTCCCAGCAGAACATCGTCCAAAACATCACACTGCCTCCACCAAATTGTTGTCTTCCCATAATGCATTCTGGAGCCACGGCGTCCCTAAGTAAGAGACGCACACAAACCCATCCATGCACATCCATGGTGTCAGAGCTTTCTTTTTAAAAAGCGATCCAGGATATGGTAAACATTCTGTACTGTAAGTTATCAGTAAAAAACCTGAGTAGGAAACGGTGTGTCACGGTTAAATTGCTGTCATACTGTTATATTTTGCAAAAGAGTCAAAAAAAAAATGGTTTTAATGTGTAGTAATATATATTATTGCATGATTTGCTGTAACAGACCCGCAATATTCATACTTCTGCACACACCTTCAATGCTTTCTGACAGTGAGTGGTGTTGTGTTGTGTTTGTGCATACATATGTATAAGAATACATTATCGTGCATATCAGCGCAAAACCAATATTCTTACAGTTCCACAAATCATTATGCATTAGTATATTAGGTTTCTCTCTCTGCTTTTCTCGTTGACATATTAATACAATGTATATGGGGCCAGTATAGCTCATTTCTTACAGGGGAGGGAATGATGAACTGTAGGGGCCCATACATAGATGTATTAGACTGCTCAGAGGCAGAAACCTGGACATGGCAGGATGTTAGATGGTTTTCAAACGCAACGGGGGAAAAAAGAGCAAGAGAGACTGAAGAAACAACAGGAGGGAGAGGAAACATTTTTTTCCACTTAATAGTCATCTTAGTTTAGTTTGACTTTGAGTCCATTCATTTAAATTCACTTTAGTTTTTGCTAAATTCAGTTTATTGGTAGAGGGATACACAGAGGTGAGGAATGAAACTATGGTGAGCAGTAACAACCTTGGAAAACATATTTATCACTTAAACAGGAGGGCGATAGAAAGAGGAGAACTTAGTGGAAGTGCATTGAGTCATGGTGTCATAAATATTAAATGTTCAAGAGAGGTTGCATCCCTCCATACTCTCGCTCTTGGCCTCTCTCAGGTCACTGTTTTGTAAGTTTCTTCTTCTTCATAAATCACTTGAGGGGGTTGGAGCTCACACAAAGTATGTCACAGTTGTCATGTGAACAAGGATGCCAGCCTCAGGCATATCTGAATCAGCTCTGTTTGTTTGCATGCATGTGTGCGTGTGTACCTCAAAGCATCTGTACATGACATGCATGAACTGGCCCTCCAACAGAGCGTGTGTGTGCGTGTGAACGTGTGCATGTATCACACTGTTTGCATGCATGCAAAAGCCCCATAGTGTGTCCTAAATATTCCAGCAGCAAATCTCTGAAAAAGAGATTGCTCCTCTGACGGTTTCCCCCCATGTGACGCGCTGTGTCGTGAGACCCAGTTCTGTTAACCAGGAGACAGATTGCTGCAGCTCCACATCCCATAATCCTACTGTCACTTACACCCCACAAGACAAGTCCTGCATGTGTTCAACTGTATTCTCATAAGACTTCTCCTGCATTGTTCTGCATGAATAACATAAATGTAACCAAAAAGTCCTTGTTAACATGAGTTGAAAACAAATACTCTGCCTCTGCTGCTCTGCAGTAAAGATAAAATAACTGTCAATGTTATGTGGCAATCTAGGAATGACTTCAAGGCTCCATCAGAGCCAGTTAATACATTTTGGACTATAATACAATCTCACTTACGGATCTAAAGTCCTGCACCAAACTCGGATTACAGCACAGTTTAGCCACTTAAAGTGCAGACTTTAAATAAAGAGGGAACGGGTTGGTGGGCCTCAGATAAGGTCTGTTTTTGTTGAACATTATCTGAGGAAACTCAAACATTTTGATTTTGTTTGGGTCTAACATGAAGTAAATTTATGCAGATCTTAGACAAAGACTTCAGGTGACACTGACAATCCACAAAGCCCTGCATTGGAAGTGCAGTAGTAGTAGGTGCTGGATAATCTGCATGCACCAATTGGGGAAAGGTTTCTGGTTTCAGAAGGGAATCAGAAGTCAGAGGAAGGAGCCAAAAGTGGGATTGGAGCTTGAAGACAAATCTTTTGGATGATCCCAGATAATCCCTGGGGCAGAATCTCGGTCAAAAAAAGCAACATATGGCGTCAGACAAAAGAGTGTGAAGACAAGAAGGAGGGCAACTTCAGCGTGGCTGAAATCAGCTGTCAGCTTTACAGGGCTGCTACGAGTCAAAGGCTCTAAAACCCCCGGCTGATAGCGAAGCCAAGAGTGACAATCTGAGAGAAAGGAATTCAGTGCTCCCGGAGTTCATTTATGCTTCCGAGTTCAGTGCCAGGAAAATCAAAAACTTTTCCTCCTCGTAAGTTCTGTTGGGTCAGGCTAATGTCACTCTGGCTGACTTTCAAGTAAATCAAAGACACATCAATCTGTGATGAGGAGAAATGATGAGACTTCAGCAGTAATAGAGTTGATTGATTAGAGGGATCCCACCGGCGAGCAACAGAACATCTGCACGGGAACTCCTCCGTTTTTCATCAAGAGAAATTAGGGACGTCTCTTCATCTTTGGGGGAGACGGCCACAGGACAGCTGGACCGGACGGAGGGAGAAAGGATGAAAGAAGACGAGAGGCGAGCAAGGAGTATCGCACCGTTTGTCCATTTTTCTTTTGTAAAGCAAAATGTGTAGGTGAAATGTGCGCACAGCGACTTCCTCATTAGTTGTTTCCAATTAGGGTCAACAACTTCCACCCACTCATATTCAGCAGTCATTAGCACAGAACATACACTAAAGTCTACAACTAAATTACAACACGTACACACACACAAAGCTGCTTTTCACCTTTGTCCACCTCTGTTTCAATTTTACCCCCTCCACCTCTTTCTCTCACGCCCTCCCTCAGAGAGTGCCCTTCCTTCTGCTAATCCCGAGGACTGATGAAATTCGTCTAGCACTCTGACTCTCTCCCTGAGATTAAGATGGACCTCGTCTCATTAGTGCCTCATTAACACATCACATAGCAGGCTCAACAGACTGTCAGAGAGACAGGGTGGAGAGAAGGATACGATCCGAGAGAAAAAAGAACAAAAGAGTTGAAAAATCGCATCTGTTGGTAAATTTTACAAAACACTGGAGGAGCTTTGTCATCCTTTTATTGGGTCAGTTTGTAACTGTGGAGAGTCGGACCTCCAGCTTCAAACAGCGTGGCAGGAAGCGCCGTTGGGGAGAAACATGAACACGATTAAAGACTATTACCAGGAGAGAGGGAGGGGATGTGATGATTGCGAGTAACATGCAATATTTATTGTTGGGACTATTCTCAGGCAGCCAGAAAGGTAGTGGGCTGGGCAGGGAAGCATTTCAAGGAGAGACGCAAACAAATCTGCAGGAGAGATATTTAAAAAAAAAAAAAAAAAGTGGACACAGATTAATCCATCATCTTAACCAAACAGCTGTCATTACTGTGGATCCATCTCTCAGCAGATCAATAGGAACATCATTCCTAATCATGCGCTCTGCAGCCGTCTGGACTGCATCAGCAATTATAGAGTGTGTGTACAGTACATGGAATAAACACAGGCCATGACTGGATTCACAACCCGCCGGGCAGCACGACCGCTTTTACCAAACACATCTTTAACTTGGACATGAGTCAAGATGGTTACTTGATAAATTATGAATGAGAGCAAACTACAGAACATTTCAATGCGCCTGCTGTAACTGAAGGTGTTTGAGAGCTAATTAGAGAGCGTGATATGAATATGCTTTGATTAACCAGCGTAAATTACTGGAGCAGAGTATTTGTTTCTCAGAGCTTCTCGGTGTTCACTTCCCTGAAATCCTTTATAGATATTTATAAACTTATGTATTTTACACAACCCCAAGCAAAGGTGAAACATGGAAATAGGGAAACAGGAAATATCCTGTTTATGTTGATACACATCTAATTTGCACTTGATAATATTGGTATTATGCCGTTGGCATAATACCTTTGAAAAAAGAGTGCAGCCATAATAAACATAAAGTCTTCTCTGTATTTATTTATTTCTTCTTGACAAACACCTTCTCACTGTGCTGTCACTGTGTCACCATGAAACCTGAAACCATATTAAAAAGGATTACATTTTAATGAAGGTCAAAATGGGCTGGTTGGATGTTTTTTTGTTACCAGTTTGACCCGAGCATTAACAGTGAAAATTAACAAAACGTACTGTGCCCCGTTTTAACTCTGACTTTGAGCCACATTGGTCTGAGTTACAAAGTGTGGCGAAAAACAAACGATAAACAATATTTCCATGAGGTGAGCAAATATCCATGTGTCTGCTTTTGTCAGTGAGGTGCTTCGGATGCAGCTCGACTTGTCCACTGCCTCAACATTTTCATTTGAGTTCCCCCTACTGAAGCCCTGCAGGCTTCCTCTTTCCCAATTCAAACTCATCTCTCTCTCCCTTGTGCAATTAGTAGCAGAGGCTTAAATCCTGTGTCCTCAGCTCCCACTGCCAACCCATTAACCCCTGTGGGCCATCGCTGCAGCCAGCTCCAATACAAGTCAGCAGGCTGCAGACGGGAATAAATCCCCCCACATATCAATGCGCTTTAAGCCGAGCGGGCTGACATATCTGCTTCCCCTGTAGGGGGGTCAGGCTGGGCTGGCACATTTCCAGCGGGGACAGTCAAAACTACTAATGTAGTAATTTTACTCTACATTAGTGAGTAATGATACTCATGATACTCTTCGTGCATTCGCAGGCAGAGCGAGCGTACGGTTTCCGAACCAGCCGTTTCGACAACAGTGCCAAAAGAATAAATCAGCAGACTGTTTGTAAGGCGTGTCCCCAAAATAGGAATTGCATAATCACGGTTTAGCAACTGTAACTAGGCAGGGGAAGTTAATGACGCTGCAAAAAAAACATGAGAGCAGGACGGTAAGAACTGTGTGTTTACCTGCTCCGTCATTAGCAGCGGTCAAAATGCTCGCTTCCTGCCTCCCTGTAATATTTCCAAAGCCAAGGAGAACATCATTAACTGACTTAATCACATCAGGAAGTTACAAGTCACGTTATAAAAAGGCCCCATTCATTTCCTCAGTGACTGGAGGCTGACTGAAGTTCACTGCACAACCAGAAATCCTCACCAAGCTCATTATTGTTGTTCGCAACACGCCGGTTCGTTTTCTTCCAAACAGCCTCTGAGAGCTTAAACGTGAAAAAAACATAACATTACATCCACTCTGCTATACCCTGTATATTTATGTTTAATGGATTGTTTATCTAGATTTAGTGAATCCATATCTCGAGTACACTGTCTGCAGCGTCCATGTTGTGTCTCCACCAGCTACAAAGATAAATGCAGCCATACAGCACACTGCTGATAACGCACTGCCAACTTTGTCATTATCGACGGCCGTGGAACACTTTGTTTCTTATTAAACTGAAGTAGTTACTCACACCGGTGGACACCCACAGTTCCTTCCTCTCCTAGTTAGACAAACAACTCAACTTAACGTCGCTTCTATAGGACAGGGCAGTAAAGTAAATTATGGCGAATAATCACATGGCGCCAGCAGCAGTACAATAACTGCCAGGCGGCCTTGATTTCTGTTGCACCTGTTATTGAATAATGACAGAACTAAACACAAGTTCCACACCGGCCGCAATTTATCATCGCCCCATCGACAGCCTCGCTCACAGATGAGAGAGGGAGAGAGTGAAAGAAGGAGAGGAAGGTGAGGCGAGAAATGCAGAGGCATGAATAATGGAGGGAGTGTGGTGTGTGTATTCCCAGCGCTCGCAGAATTACTCTCACTTTGCAGCATTTAATCAATGACTCTCCCTCTATATTTTGAATCCTTCTCTCCTTCCCTCCCTGCATGGCAGTTTTCATTTCACAGCACAGTCATTTGTGTAGCAATATGCTATATTATAACTGCCCCACACACAAACACAGATGCACACCCACACCCAATCTGGAGGGATGGAGGGGTGGAGGGGTAATAACATCACAACTTCTCACTCTGGGAGATGAGTTCCTGCTACCTGAAAACCTTCAAGCAGAACTCCTTCCTTTTCTGAACGATTTGAAGAATATTTAAAAGAAGAAAAAAAAAAACAGGCGACAGGATCATTTACTATGTAGTTTGATTTTTTTTTTTTTTTTTTTTACCTGATCAACAGCAGATACTTGCCCTTGGAAATAAAATGGAGGTAAATTAAATGTAGAGAGCTGCTGTCATCTGGAATGCAGCGTTATGCAAAGGTCGACATGCAATGTTAAGGACGTACGCCAACAGCGGGGTCAGCCTTGTAAATGACAATGTACCTGACTGACTGATGGCTGAAGGCTTCGAGGTTTCTCATTCACACAAAGTTAGCATTTAACATCACAGTCACCACTTTCCAAACAAGTCAACGGTATTTCCCTGCTCCCAACACTGACTGTACACGACTCTAACCTTCTCCATTTGTTCAGAGCAAAGTTTGAGCTTAGTCATGTGTTTGTATTTCAGGTGTAAGCAGAGCTGCCACTAAACAACACTTCAAACCTTTATTTTGAACATGCCAGTGAAATGACAGTAGGACTCTGCAGCTGCCAAACTTTTGCTGCAAAAAAAAAGACTACGACACAGTCCATATATGCTTCAACATATTCTTGTTTCATCTCATTACTTACATATAATAAAACTTTTGGATCACTTAAAGGTAATAAAGTTATTTCATTACAAAACTGAACTCCACCCTGGTTACTCCACTGTTAAAAATAAGGGGCTACATTTGAAATGGAATTTAGGATAATGTACAAAGGGTGAACATAAAGAAACGTGAATGAAGTGTGAACACTTTTCAGGCTCTCCTTGCTTTACGCTCAGCTGACTGAGACGAGGCCACCAATAGAGTTCAGGGAAGTGTTAGCTGCTGCCGTTACTGCCGTGTTTCCTTGGCAAGACGGGGATCTTCTGCATTGCCAGAGACTAAATTAACAAGACCGTCTGTAATTAAGCAAGTTTATTGGGCCCCAGGGAGTCCTTCCTCCTCGCACAATCCCCATTCAGCCTTGTTTATATTCCTTTCTTCTTACCGTATTTCTGTCAACCAGGGAGCCCCCAATCTTTATCATGATTATACATAAGTAAATACTGTTTGCCGCACACTGATACACAATGACGGCCACTCGAAACACGAAAATCACGAAAACACATAAACACCGCGCACAAGAACTTAATTGTCCGAGGCGCTCGCAATCACATATCAGCGCTAATGTAAACAAACCTCTTTGCTCAAAATCCAAGACAAACGTGCATCGATGAAAAACACGCTAACATCGCCAGTTGTCAAATACTCTGTCCACACAGGCATTTGTATCGCACACTCACACTGAATACACATTACACACACGTATGGAGGTTTGACAATAAATAACACCGGGTAATGATGTGTATCAGATCGCCTCAAAGGTTTGAACTGGAGTCTGATTATTCCCACACACTTCCATCGCTGCGCTTTCCCTTTCAATTATACATTAATCTTTGTAGTGGCTGAGTGATGCACTGAGCCCCGATCTGCCACTGATCTGGCAGAAATCATCCTCCTTATCCTACCATCCTACACCATCGCCCCCTTCCTCTCCTCCCCACCCGCACCCATCCTCCCCTGAGGCCTACGTAAATAGCTTTCCTGTGATTCCACTTCTCTCTCTTCTTTGTCGGGTTTCGCTCATTCCTGCTGGCAACAGTTGACCAAAAACTGGTAAACAACTGAAAAATAAATAAATGAGCGAGCGAGTTCTACTGTACGTGAATGTGAGAGAGAGGAAAAAGTTGAGAGGAGGTTCACACAGGAGGATGGAGGAGGCATGTCACTTTTTAATCAAATCTTAGCTGGAATTTGATTTGATGTTTGCAATTTTGCTTTTACTGATTTTTTTTTTTCTGTCTAATGTAAGTGGATCCTCCAGGGGCTGAAGGAGCTGTTCACATGGATCCAAACATTAAAAAAATCAAATGAAAACTGATTCTTCAAACCAATCTTGCCAAATAAATTAATAATGCTATCATTTCACTGGACTCTGGGACAGACTCGGAGTAGAACCACTGCTCCGATGTGGAAAGGAGCCAGTTGAGGTGGTTCAGGCATCTGATACGGATGCCAACAGGGCGTCTCCCTTGGGAGGTTCTCCTGGCATGTCCAACTGAGAGGAGACCTCGGAGCAGACCCAGATTGGAGAGATTATCTCTCCTCACTGGCCTGGGAGCGCCTCGGGATCCCCCAGAGTTAGCCGAGGTTGCTGGGAAAAGGAAGTCTGGGGCTCCTTGCTAAAGCTGTTTGCTCCGCAACCCAACTTGAATATGGATGGATGTACGTTAGAGTGTATTGGACATAAAGCTGGAAAAATATACATGTTGTTTTATTAACCTTCATTTATTTATTTGTTCAGTTTGAGATGAAATAACTTAATAACTAATAAACTGTTTTCATTCTATCATTGTAAGTAATTGTACTGCACATTTCTCTGAGGTCTCCATGTTAACTTCTCAGTATCAAGAGACACTATTTTGAGATCATTATTTGACGATTTGCCCAATATAGGAGTAATCTGAGCGCAACACGATGAGTCCTTCTATCCCTAACCACATTAGATCCCCTCATGACGTCATTTCATTGACATCATTACAGCAGCTGTGCAGGAATGTCCAACAAAATCAAATCAACCCCAGAGCCCGATAGCAGAGTGAACAACAGGCCTCACAGCTGGGTGGTTGTGATCAGGAGCAGCGATTCCTGATGAGCTCAGCGGAGGGACGCGCCGGACAGCTGGTTCTGATGAGAGCTGGAGCTGAACGGGGTGGAGACGGGTCACATGGACGAGCCGCCAACATGACAGCTGACAGCAGCAGAGAAAGGAAGTTTCACAGCAATAATATGACTGGCTGGCTGACCGGTGAAGACAAAATGGGAATGCCTGCAGTCAGCTGACTGAGGAAAAATCCTTGAGGCTGTCATGACATGAAACCCGATTTTTAATATACGTTTTACAAGATTTTTTTTATGAAAGTGCAACTCAACATGTTTACACTCAGTAATAACCTCTATACCTTTTTTTTATTTAAATTAAACTGATAAAAATCTGGTGCTGCACCCAGTTTTCATGGCATGCTCTGGCTTTCATTGTGGAGTAGCCACAGGAAACACAAAGTGTGATTGTATTTGGAGCTATTTGGGATCTCATTCACATTAATGGGTGAATTTGTTGATTTGTGACTGCTCATAGGTAGGAGTGTGAGTGTGAAAGCGTGTGTGGTCATTGACCCTGCTGAGGGTGAACTGCACTCCAACCCCCTCCCATGGCATGGATGGATGGGATTAGTCAGCAAATACACATCTACTACATAACTGTTGAAAGTTTAGATACTGCTCACACGTCTGGCAGCAGAGAAACAAAATAAGCAATCTTGAAGATGTCAAATTCGTTATTTTTGACAGTACATGGCAATAAAAGGTTTGTTTCTGAACCACACATGTGGTTATAGAAGACAGGGTTGGCCGACCTGGGTCTTTTTCCTGAGTTAGTTCGGGTTCTATGTGAAAAACCATTTTATGGTATTTACGTTAACAGGGACTGTAATCTTTCCAATTTTACAAACGATTGAGCTTCCACTAAACTTCACTTACTTCCTCCAGTTAATTCTCACTTTCAATAGCTGAATCATTTGGCAGCTTACATTTTTTTCTATTTCTAGAGCAGATATCTGTCATAACTGTTGCAGCAGCCCAACAGTGAATGTGTTAACAAATTTAAATGTGAAAGTAAAACACAATATGGGTGAAGTGTTAATTGGCCCTGAAAGCACCTGGAAAGAAAGTTAACCAGGAGTTTCACGTTGACGAAACACACCCAGGCTATACTCGCTTTGACTGTATCATCGGCTATCAAACATATTTTCACGTAATAACACAAGTTTTTGTTCACTTGGCTTCAAAAATGCACACTCACTCACACACAGCACAAGCATGCTTTACAACAGCGTCGAGCACTGATGTGTCAGAAAGATACATTGACAGGGATAGAGTAGAGAATAGAGAGAGAAAGTAAAGAAGAAGAAAGGGAAGATGGAGAGAGAGCAAGGAAGTAAAACAAACGAAAAGGAAGCACCGCGAGCGTCTTCATCTCGAGGATTAGAGCAAATCTGACAGGTCACCATGAAAACAGAGCTGGGACCACAGTGGGCGACAGAATGAAACAACACAACGAGTGTGGGGGCCTCGGGAACAGCATCTCATCATTGTGTGTTTGTATCATGTTGTCACGATGCCAGAAACCTGGAGATGTGGACCACCGAGATAAACCTTCCCACGAGCATTTCCCTTCAACCAAAACCAAATACATCTCAAACAACATGATGAAGACAGGTGACCAAACTCCTAATACCTTGAAGGAAAGGGTCACCATTCAAACTCCCCGCATCCATGCTGGAATCTTTCTGTGTGAAATTGGATTTCTAAATTTTCTCGGTGCCTAAGTGTGTTTTCAGCTGACTGAGTAAACCTAAACAAGTGGAGAACTTCCAGAGTGACGTATTTTTCCTTCTATCCCTGGTAGCTACAATAATTGAGCCGCAAAGTATCACATACTGCACGTGCTGTACTGAGGATCATCGACTCGCTCACAACATAAAACTCAAAACATAGCAAATGCACAAATGTGGACAAATCTGTGACGTGTCTCGCTGACTACATGATGCATGTGCTAACTAAACAAAGTTAAGTGGAAACAACACACTAGAGCTGAAACAATGACTCAATTAATCCATAAAATAAAAACGACAAAAATATCTTTGCTTCAGCTTCTCAGGAGTGGGGATTTGTGCCTTTTTAATTTTTTATCCATCCATTATCTCTACTGCTTCAGCCAGAACCCTCTGTTGTCATGAAAAGATGTGAAAATAATTTGAAATACATTTTGGAATACTGTAAAAAAAGATAAAAATGAAAAAACCACGATGATGATGTCATGTGACTGTGTGTATTTAGCTATCTGGACTAAACCTTCCACTCTTGCATTTCTGCTGAGTGAGCAAAGTGTACGTTTGAAAACTCAAATGTCTGTTCCATTTGCAGATTTTGCCGGGACTTTGCCGGGACCCAGGTCTCTATTTGAAAGTAGATTATCTTTAATAACCTCTATCGGAATAAACAGAGTCCGAAACACTTTTTCACTTTCTCAGGTGATGTGACAGTTCAGCAGCCTGTGACAGCATCTCAAACCGCCAGGGGTTCAAAATAAATAAATGAAAAAACGATTCCACTGTATTGGATGAAACTAATTAGAAAAGACAACATAATTGGAGTTGGCGTGAGTCCAAAGAAGAAGCACGAAAATTTGTGTGTGCGCTTGTGCACGTCGGCACAAGATCCTCTCGTGTAAACATCGTTTTGTTTTAACCATTTCATTTGAATTGATACTCCTCTCTGTCGCCAGGGGCAACAGGAAGAGATAAAAACGAGGTTGCATAGAAAAATAATTCAAATAGCATATGAAATCGAGATAATATCTTATTTGGCGTGATGAGCTCAGAGAATGTTCAGCTCCAGGTTTCCTCCTGTGACTTTCTGGTGAACCCTCTCTGCCCCCTTCCCTTTTCCGTAAGGGGATGAAAACTTTTGGGTATTTTTGGGTGGAAAGAAAAGAAAAAGGCTTCTTTGATCATTTCTCGTCCCCTGACTGGACGGGAAAAGCTCGTCCCATATTAAGTGTGCACAGTCCTGTCTTGTCCCTCCTGCTAAGCTATGATCCTTTCCTCTTGACTCATTTCACTTCTTATCTCTTTTTCCTTTGCTCCTCCTCCATCTCCAGTCCTCTACCCCACCCAAATCGTTTTTCATGCCTATAAAATTAGATGATGTAAGAGCACACTCTGCTTCTGCAAGAGGAAATTTTGAAGCCAAGCTGCAATCCCTCTCATAAAGGACCATACTGAGATTGAATTTGTGCTGGTGTCGATATTGATATAAAATGAATAATAACCTGGGTCGGGTTATGGGCTCAGTATATCTGTAATTTATTTTGCAACATCTTAAATATTCTGGATTTTTAATGTGTTTTCTGCAACTGTGCTGTTAAAACTGAACTGGTAGCTCTGTAGTTTGTACAGAATTCAAGGCAGCCGGCGGGTGAGCAATCCTCCGCTCGGCCCTGTTGGACTATTATCGCCAATTAATCTGCACAAAGTGGAGCTTTGTTGTTTTTTTGTTTGTTTTTTTTGTTCTGTTGTTCACACCTTTGATTACTGAAGAAAAGACTCGTATCTCATGTTTTTATTCCTTGAGGAGCGCAGCGAGTTATGATGTTTGTTTGATTGTTTGTGATTTGTACCCTGCAGAATCATACACGTATGATTTTGGGCGCCGTGTAGTGTAATTAAGATCTTTTTTTCTTTTTTAATTAACGTAATAATTGTGTGTACGGTGGAAACAAGTTTGTGAAATGTTTGATGTGAGTTGTATGTTTTTAATACAGTTTTCACTGTTTCACTGCTGTGAGGACGCGACGGATTAAAGTTGCTAAATAAAAGGAAACCTTACGCATCAGTCGAGACGGCTACACATCTGATTAATTCTTATTTCTTGAGATATAGTGCTCAGACATTTGGGATTAAGAAAGGTCAAAGTACAGAAGAGTGATGGTGTTCTAACTTCCCCTAAATTAATGTTGGATACCCCGCCCCGGGGCAACAGCACAGTGTATTCAGAGATCAGTGGCGGTTTCTTTCTACAAACATGATACCTGAGAGATGTTACGTTGATCACCAGTGAGACGCTTCTTCAGCCGAAGGTCTCTGCTGCCTTCGTAGGCGAATGATTAAACTGGAGCCAAAAAAAAAGGAAAATAAATTCTTTATGTCCACCTCCTCAGCGTACAGGCAGCTCTGCTCCCTTGATGCTCGCCACTTCTTCCTCTCATGCTTTTATGTTTTGTGGCTGATTACCAAGCACCTCCATATCGGTTTGCTGCTGCCACTGCTGTTAGACAATTTTTTGAATTTTTTGTTGTTTCCATTGTTGATCTCCCACCTCCTCTGGGGGTTGAGGAATGATGGAGTGGCCATGATTAATAAATAAATATATAAATGTCAGCGGAGGGGGAAACAAATGATGAAATAGGGCTTTATTGTTCTTTGGGCATGAGGTTCTTGCCTCCTGTCGCCACACAACGGGACTGAGACGGTTTCACTGGGAAATTAGGCATCTCTAAGCTCAGCTAAGCTCTTAAGATGCTCATTCCTGGTGCTTTTCTTACCTTGGTTTTTTCTCTCTTCTTCTTTGTTTTTCTGTCTGTCACTTGCTCTCTCTTACTTTTATTTTGTCCATTCCATCTTTATTCCCCCCTCTTCCACATTTCTCTCCATCTTCCACTGAGAGGTGTATTGTTGCGTTGAGTGGCCGTGTGAGTTCGAGGAGAGGAGCACGGTCAGGCTCTGAGGGAAATAAAGCTGCTTTTAGAAAAGTCCCAAGGTCTCGGCTTTCACGGGCTCTGCATCGTTGTGCGCATCTTATTTGACTTTTTGCACTTTCTGGTTTTCACTAGGTCATGCTTCAATGCAGCTGAATTATCCCTCATGAGATTCTGTCTGTCAAAGATGAGACAATACTTCAATCGTCACGTCCACATTCGATAAGAGGAAAGTTCCCGGCGACTCCGGGCCAAACTGTTGTAAAAGAACCCTGCAACACTTTTATGCACTTTTTTTTTTTACAGCACGGTTTGGAGTGGTCTCCACATTTTCAATCGGGGTGGCTTTACTGTTTACTGGGGAGCGGGATGCTTCATTACAGCTATTATGTTGTTATTTTCAGTTGGTACATCTGGACCCCATGCACCTGAATGTAAACTACATTCAGGCTGCTGTAATAAATCTGGCTCATAGTTGGAGCAGCGATGATAACTTGGGCCTGGTCACTGTTTAGATTTGACAAAATCAAGTGCACGGCTATCATTAAAAATAAACAGTGAAAATGGGATATTTATTCAGCCATGTCACAATGTCATAGATTATTAACACAAAAGGGTGAAAGTACATAATTATAATTTAGCAACTGACTAAAATGTGTCATGGATATTACATTTTGTGGACTGTATTTAGTAAACTACTTGTTTGTTATGTAAAGGAATGAATCATAATGACTCATTATTTTTCACTCTTCCCGAATCTCAGTAAGTGAGTAAGTAAATGCGACCACTTGCAAACCTTCTCTGATTGTTGTACCTCCAATGGTGTCATCAGCTGGATGTCACCTGCTCTTGATATTTTACCCCATTTGTTCCAGAAAATCAAGGATCCTTCCCTCCCACGTGTGCTGCCTCCTCTTCGAAGCCCGAAAGCCTGAGGCTTTCTTTTCTGAATATCTTCTGCCAGATCCTTGCTTCCTTTCTTCAACCTGCGCCCCCCCAGAAGGCTGTTAGGTTTAGAGTTATGAGTTATGGAAACACAAAAGCACCCTGCTTTTAGGCGTCCCTCCTTCAACTCTACATCTGTTCCTCTCTTTCTTTCACTGGTGGCCTTGTGCTCCCTCCTCCCACCAGGATGGCTTGTATACTTCAGGGGACCACTTCATGCTCCAGCTGCTGTCCTCCTGGTCTAATGAGGAGAATCGGCTAATGTTTTGAGGATGGTTGAGCTCTATTTGTCTCCACTCCGCAGGCCTCCAGGATACCTGCCAGTTTCTGCAGCACCTGGTCATGTCACCATGGGTATGGACCTCGGGCCAACACAGTTTTACAGCTGGGCAGAATGCAGTGAAGCGGGGGGGGGGGGGGTTCGGAGGAGGCAGGTCTGGGACTGAGCACGGTTTCAAATATAGATCAGGTAAGAAGACTCAGTCTGGCTTCTGGCATCATCCAGATTACACTCAGATCCCTGTTTCTGATTTCCCTCCCATGTCACCCAGACAGCTTGTTGACTCTTTCTTCCTCTGTGATAACCAGGTCTTTCCTTTACTGTCTCTTGTGACTGCAGAAGAAAACACAGGAGCTTCTCTCTACCCAAGACCGGCTCTGACACCTCAATGTTTCAACAACAAACTAAAGCCACAACAAACAATAAACCCCCGTCTCTCCATTTGAAGCATTTCTCAATATAATTAACTATGTGTCAAATTTTAGACAAAACTGGAAGAAGTTTTGTCCAAACAAGGCTACACACAAAGCTAGGTTGAGTCACTTTGCATGATAAAAATATTCATGTCAAATATTCAAAATGTGTGTTATTGTTGTTGTTTTTTAAAGTACTGGATTAGATACATGTCATTTTAGAAGTACTGACTGAGATCCTGATGAGAAAACAGTGTATTAAACCTCAGTACCTCAGACTGTCCAAGCCCTGTGACACTATGTATTTTATGCAGGGTGAGAAAAATTAATAGACCCTCCCTTCAACCAATGAAAACCAAGTACCTTTCTTCCCCAACAATCTGTGAGGGAGATACGGAGGCTAGGATGGCAACAATAAAAGAAAAAAAACAAAAGAGGAACAGTAGACAGACTTGAGTTGAGAGAGATGAAGTCCAACTTTGGGATGAGAAACTCCTTTTCATGTTAGAGCATTTCATTTCGTTTCAGATGGCATCAAAGCACCAGTAGAAAGAGAGAGAGTGTGTGGAAAAAATAAGAGAGAGGCGGAGCGGGGGAATTTGAATGAAAATGAGTGGACAGGTAATGGAAAGGAGGGCGTTTTATCACAACTTCTCCAAAGGACCCCTTTTTTCTCTGTTGCTCATCACTGAGGTGTTCCGCTGCTTTATGGCTGAGCAGGAAATTTAGTGAGCTCTGGAGGGGAAACACATTCCCCTCTCTCTCTCTCACACACACACACACACACACACACAGGAAGGAGATAACATATAGCACCCAGAGCAGTGCAGCAATCTGTTCAAAGGCACCATATGATTCTCCTTCACACTGGATCGACAGTAGTAAAGGAGAGGGGACGGAGGGCCTCAAAGCTCTACCCCTGAGGAGCTGGATAGATGGATGGATGGAATGACAGAGAGGGAGATGAAGGTGGGATAAAGACAAACAAAGGGAGGACAGGGACATCAAACTGTGGCGGGCTGGTGACGCGGGGTGCATAGGAATTTCGGTGACTGAAAGCAAGCAAGAGGGCGAGAGGTCAACAAGACAGAGGGAGACGGACACTGCAGAAAATTGAGCTCTGAAAATGAGGCAGAGAGGGATTCAGGTTTACAAAGACATGAAGTACAGTACATCTCTATCCAGCTGTCAAAGCAAAAGCTTTGAAATCGACAAAAAAAAAAAAAAAACCAACATGTTTTGAAGCGACAAAAACTTTTAAATTTTAGTGATTTATAAAGCTGTTACTGTGCTTTTGTGTCTGATACCGTCATATTTTAGGCTCTCAAAAACAAAAACAAACAATTGTATTCGATTCCATAAATGCAACAAACTCTGGCTCTGCAACAAGTCTGAAAAAAACGGTGACAGCGTGCGTGACAGTCCTTTAAGGCAAGGATAGACAAATGTTTCAAAGACATTTCAAGGACATCTAAACCCCTTTTGAGCTTTTTAAAAAGCCACTTTAATAATTTATCAGACAGGTGCATCATAATTTAGTGTGAAAATTAGTTTTCCACATTATTTATAGCCATTCATACATTTTTTACAGGATAAATTCTTTCAAAAGACAGTGAAAATATTATTAAAAAACTCCACCAGTTCCATTCGGCCTCTCTGAATGCGTTTAATAATTTCTCAAAAGTAATTGGATGTACCCCAGCTTTTGAAAGAGGAAGATAAAGATAAAGAGAGTTGCTAAAGTCGCTTATGTCTCCTGGCGGAGGAAGAGGAGCAGCAGATTAGTTGAAGTCAACATGAGTATAGCTGAACTTTGCATGAACCCTCTCTGTATTGAAGGCAACGTCGGTGCCTCTCAAACACTCACTCCTGGGACACAGATATCAAAAAGAGCTCTTCTCACGCCTCAAACTATTTTGGATCTTTATTTTTCCGTCAACCTCCTTTCCTTCATATCGTACCCGAACACCTGTAACAATGACACGCTGAAGACTGAGCAGCCAGCAACACACACACACACACACACACACAAACACACATTTGGAGAAAGACAGGACACGACTGCATGACCTCTCCGTAAACCACAGACAGACAAAGAGACAAAAAAGACAAAAAGAAATATCACAGACAGGCATGCTGACATGGCCAAATGGGATTAGATCATTTCTTATATATATATATATATTTTCACTTCAGTTCAAAAAGAATTTTTAAACTTTTTTTCCCCTGTCACTCAAAAATATTTTGTCTCTCTTCTCTGAAGATGAACACATCAAACACACACCTCACTCCTACACATGCACAACGCACACGACTGCTTCTCTGCCCTCTAACCATATCTGACAAGCAACATTTGGTTTGAGACAAACTGCCATCCTCCACACAAACGCACAATCACACACAGTGTAGAATAACTGCAGTAATTGAAGAGGAGGACGATTTGTAGTTATTGTGTCATCAAATCTACAACTAAAGCTGTCGATAACCATTATATATTAAAAAAAAAAAAAACCTGACTCAGTCACATACACACATCCCACAGACATCAACGCACAAATATGCAAACAGCAGACACACATGTGAAGATATAATTGTTTTGCCATGGGCAGTAACAACAGTAAGGAAAAATTATATTCACATTATCAATTTACCTTTGTGTCATTTCGGTTTAGCTCCAAAACAGTAGCTGTGATTGCAGCTTGATGATTTGAATTGCATCTTATTTGCTGCTGAAATCATTAAATTCCATTTTTTGTTCAGCAAATTTCTCGCCTTCTCTGAAAAACAACTCCAAAATGAGCTATTTTGCAAACTGGCAGATTTAGAGATGTTGCTCAGGCTGCATCTGTCTCTGTAAACACAAAATAAAATTAAATAATTTAAATAATAACTCCCTGATCTGTGATTAGACTTCGTCAGTGAATGTACACAATGAAGCTTTCAATTAAACTAACAATACTTCGATTTAGTCTTCTTTTTTTTTTTTTTTTCCAACCGTGTCCTGGAAAGCCAATCATGTGGTCATAAAGTGTTTGCTGATAAAATGTATGTGAGTCTAAAAATTGTTGTTTTCAGATTCAAATCAGATCATAAACACTGAGTTCATAAGATTTATGCCAATTGTTTCCAAGATACACACACAGACACACAAACACATTTCTAATATAATTAGACAGTCCCTGGGCTATTAGGCTAATGGGCGTCCTCAGTCTCCCCCACAATCCGTCTGTTTCTACCATGTGACATGATTAGCACACACACACGTACATGCCTTCACGCGCAAAAGACATACACACACACGCAGACACACTCACACAAGCATGCCCTCCTTACAGCAGCAGCCTAAATGCCAAGTCACCTCACTAACCATGCAGCACTAACACTGCACTGACGTACAACTACACACCACAAAAGCGCATTCAAACTCTTAGGACATGTGTGCAGGTATTAAGGTTTAATGTAAAGTCACATACCCACAAAGAGATACACAGACACACACACAGACACACAAGAAGACTTTAGACAACTGTGCACTTTATACAGAAAAGGACCCGGAGCACAGGAGATTAAAATACATCCCAACCTCCTGGAAACAAGGCCAGGCCTTGTGCACCTGTGTGTCAGTATGTGTGTGCATCTTTGTGTGTTGTGATGAGCTGTAACAGTCCAGCAGGCGCGAGGCCAGAGGACAAAGCCTCGCCGAGGTGAGGCCAGGCCCGCCTGCCGGTGTGTGAGTGGATGTGAGAGCAGATCGCAGCAGCGGGGAGGAGAAGTGTGAATCTACTTCTTCTACATGCTTCAGCCTGAACACTGTGTAACAATTTATGAAAAAGACATGATGTGATTTAAAGGGCCAGTAAACCTGAGTTACATCCACATGTTTCTGTCCATGATGAAAACGGTTTACTATAACTAAATTCACTGTATCGATTTGGAACACAAAACTTGACTTTGCTCTGTGTTTGCTGCTAAATGAGGAGCATATAAAATGATTAAAACAAATATTCTGCAGAAGGTGTTCAGGAAGGCTCTCTCCGTGTCCTGATCAACCCTTTTCTTGTTTCTTTATGGTGATTAAAATGCTATGACAAATATTCAAGGTACACAAAACTGTTTATAGAGGCTTCCTGGGTACGTTGATCATCACGCTAATTCACTTAATCGTGTCATATCAACACATTAACCTTAATTTATTGATGTCCTGATTGACTGTACAGTGTCTTGATCGGCACTTATTAAAAAAAAACATATTATTATTATTATTATTAAGTTAGTGCAATGTCGCCCATGTTCACATTATTATTATACTATGTCAGCATGCAAGCATATGCTAGCTATAACTAAACATAAAGTACAGCTGAGATGAAGTGTTTAAATTGATCACAACGTGTTGTAAATTAATACTTTAACCAGATGATGAAATGATCACAATTTATGGAACATGAATTCATCTGTGAGACATTTTGTTAAAAGATAAATAAAGAAATAATTGCTGCGATGCTACAGCACTGGTCAGAGGATAACCAAGGTCTCACCGCGGAGGGGTTCCTCTTTTGGGGACGACGATTGTCTGTACAAGCAATTATACCATTTTCTATTTATTTCAGGCAGGAGCAAAGTAGTGGATTGACTGACCGACTCTGCCATCCCGCTGGCAATGTTGCAGCGGCTGATAAAAATGAGAGGAACCAGGTTGAGGGACATTTTCTGTAAAGAAGAAGGCTGTTCATTGAATCCGCGGCTGTTTGGAGAAATGTTGCTCGGGAGGATCCTTGAACTCGAACTGGTAAAGCTATTTTGAAATCAAAGCAGTCCAGCAGCTGAACTTCACCGATCTGATGAACTCTACAAGAACAAGATCCTGATTTGTACTCTTTTTCTCTGAGGGCTGCAACAGTTCAGCTTCAGTAAGACGTGAAAGAGAGGAAATGTGTTTCGAGTCCAGCACTGAGACGCAGTACTGAAATGAATCATCAAGGCTGGGATTCATAAATAAGTTATCTGCGATGAAGTTCTGGAGACAAATATTGGTGTGATGAAATTTTATCATAAAGCTCATCTTTTTAAATGAGGCCTCTGGCACCAGAGTGTGAGATTCATCCCTAACGAGTCATAATGAGTGTCCTAATTTGTGGCAGTGGTGGTGAATCCAAATGTGAGTAATGTAATATAATATAAGCTACTTAGTGGAAGCTTTTATCCAAAGCACCTTGCATTACAGCAAGTATAAATATTTTCAGCATGAGGGGCCCCGGTGGGAATTAAAAAGGACCATTAAGAATCTGGGTCAGTATTTGTTTTTTCTCCTGAATCCTTTTGATCTGTAATAGAACAAAATATTAAAGTACTACAGACCCATTTGCTGCAGTGCACCAGGTAAATCTTGTTAAATGTACAGTGCTGAAATCATGTTTTCACTTTAGGCATTTGTGTTTCACACGGAGGTAACTAAACTTCGGAGCCCCTAACCTTTTGTTTATATTAGAGGTAATCTGATATGTTCTTTGTAAACAAAGTTACAGTTACAGTCAGTCTTTACTCATAAAAAAACTATACTGGTAAAATCGTTTTTGTGGAACCTGTGCATTAATGCGACCGAACATTTCCCCTCCATCATTCCACAAACACGCCTCTTGAACGTTTGCTGTAAATCCCCGTTTTGTTTACCACGATATCTGGCAACATGAGTTCCAGGCAGCCAAAGACAATTTAGTCAAATGATATTGTGAAACACAGCGGTTGCGGAAAAAACTGTATAAATGAATAAAAATCACCATTATGATAATATCAATCACAGAACTGCCATGACAGAAAAAAGGGGCTACTCTGTCTGAGGTATTCAGACATTTTCAGTGCTTTGCATTTGGAAGGGTAAAGGGGCCGTTCTTTTGGTCTGCGGTATGCTATAACCAGTGGATCCATTAACATATGAAGAATTGTGTGGTCTGTCTCACTTTGGGATATTATGATGAATATTCATCTCTGAGCCTCTCCATTCTGCCTTCACTATAACTACTCATATCAACAGCACTGTATCACATATGGATCATGTTCATAACTACAATTCGAGACACACTTAGAAGCATTTACTACTCCTCCAAGGATGCCAATAAGGTAACCGTCCACAGGGCACATGCTCTGCTAGGCTTGACCTCTCGCCTCGTAACCCTCATCCCTATCTGCATCTCATTCATCCATTCCTCCATGTGTCCATTTATCGATCAGCTCATGAACACCTTCCAGGGTTCCTGCTGGACTCCACGGCTCATGTGTGTTTTAATAACCTCGAAACATTGCTCACATTTGCTTTTAGTCGCATATCTCTTTCTGTCCGCTGACAGTGGTATCCAGGCTTTGTATCATACTTTTCCATCCTCATTTGTCATCCTTCTGGAAGCATCTGCATCTGATAACGGTTTATTATCCAAGAGTCATCTGGTGTGGTGTTTAAAGGCTACCTCTCATTGGCTGATCACCGGGCACACGGGGGAAACATTTTCATGAGCAGATTCAGATTTTGATGCTGACTGTATCTGTTGTGTAATTCCTATCAGACAAATAGACATTTATGTTCTTTTGGGATTTTTTTTTTTTGGGGGGGGGGGGGCGGCACTGACTTCATAGTTTCAGCATATAAGGTTATCTGCTTCTGAGTTTGCAGCTTTTCCCTCCTTAAATTGAAAGCTGAGCCAATGTTAGCATGGTCTCAGTGCTTTTAAGGCACTTAAGGGCCATTAGTGTTGGTTTTGCCCCTTCAGAGTTTCTTTAATGAGACTCAGAACCAGCGCAACATTATTATTATTATTTTTTATTTTTTTTTATCAGGCTTCCTTCAGGTCAGAACTTTTTTAAATGGTCTGGACTCAGAAATGCACTCAGTCCTGTTATGTTCATGGGCCTTTGGAGCACAGGCGCAGACGTAAAGAGACCACAGCAGTTATGATTCGGAATGCTTTAACATCAGATGTGGGAGCCACCTCACCAGACGATGATCCCTTTAAGAAGCAGCTGCGTTTAACTCAAGACTGCCTGTAGGCAATGAGCCAAAGGCCACAGAGGAGGTAAACATTGGGAGAAAGCAGTTTTTCTGTAAATGTCTGAGAGGGAAAAAACGAGTATTATACTTTCCCTGCTGTCTGATCACACACCAGAAAGAAGGCGAAAAATCTAGTGTTCTACATACATACTGTTTTGTTATTTGCACCACGTATTAATTTACCACAATCTATCTGGTCAGCAAGAAAAGGTTGTTATATTATAGACCCACAAGACAACAGGAAGTGAAGAGGGAGTTAACAGCAAAAGACAAGCAGAAACTTTTCTCTGAATATCATGATCATGTACTTTACAGACGTTGCAGTCTGAGACAAGATGCAGTTTGTGCTCCTCGACATCAACAGAGATTGTCTCGTAGTGTGATAAGTGAGATGTCAGTCTTGTCGTCCCGCACTAAACATGATGCAAACGCAGGCAGCTGCATTGTCTGGTTCTCACAGTCTTCACCGCAGCACACGCAGCAACAATCGTCTTCACACAGATATATAGCACACACGCACAAATCCACATACAATTAAGCATGCTTGAACGCAATCACATTGTTCTTGTGCTCACACACGAACACACACACACACACACACACACACCTACATGCGTGGCCTCTGGCCCCCATGCCAGGTGCAGCTGTGCTTCCGCAGAGGAACAGCAGGACGGGAGCGGGGCTATCTCAGGCTGCGGCAGCCAGATTGAATTAAAGCCGGATTAATCCCTGCAGAATTTGTGTCATTCTTCCAAGCAACACTAAATCCAAATCAAATTATACAACCCAACCCCCTGCTGCTGCCGCCGCCGCCACCACCGCTGCCGCCGCCGCCACCGTCAGCCTCCTGTTTGCCAAACTGAAGCAGTCAGCCTGAAGTGTGCACATACACACGTGTGTGTGTGTGTATATATATATCACTTTTCCTCCTTTTCCCCCTCCTCTAGTTTCCCCTCTTCTGTTTTTCCTCCCTCATTCTCGACCATATGATCGATCTGACCCCCCCACACAGCCTCCCCTCAGCCAACCTTTTGTTCCTCTCCAGCTGTGACTGATGTGAGGAAAGTTAATTGATAGTGACAGCCCCTAAATCCAGAAGAGGGATCATTAAATGAAACAGGACTTTGGGACGGTCACTGGGTTCAGTCAGTTTGGCTTTTTTTGTTGTTGTTGTTGTTGTTTTGTTTTTTTGTGCAGGGCAAACACTGAAGTTCACTTTTTACACTTGCACTCACACAGACACACACACACTTACATGAACACAAAAATCACATAAGATATCAGAGTCGGCTCAAATCTGGAGCTTTGCCCTGACGACTGCTCTGCTTCAGAAAGAGACACCAAACTCATCCTTGCGTTCTTTGTAGGCCATTTTGCAGCTAACTGTTCAAATTAGGTTTCAAATTGACAATTAACAACAGTTATGTGGAGTTTGTTATATTTCCCCATCTTATTGCCTTCTGTTCCAACGGGGATATGACACAAACAGAGAAACAGAGCCAGCTTTTGTAATTATTAAGTTCTTCTTTGGATGACGTCCCACTAAAAAGTTAACTTGAAGATGGGGAGCACAGGATCTGTTGTCAGACTCTCTTGTTGGGCGATACACAAAGATACAGAGGTGACAGAGAGAGAAAGGAGAACATCATCTGAGGACTGGGTCACTGGGTCTACTGTGCTCGAGTTGTTCTGGTGGCGGGTCATGATAGGATTTGCACTTAAATCACACTAACCTACTGCTGCGTACTAATCTGGGAAATGTTAATCTGCAATCCCCTGAACCACTTTGTAAATCTCCTGATGAGAATTCAAGAACCACTTTTCTCCACCACACATGCCCGCTCTGACTTACAACGTTTCAGCGTTTGATTTGTGGGATAAAAAAGGATTGTAACTGTGGTGAGTTCCAGCTGAGTTCGTATCATGCGATGTGTGTTTTGTGCGTTCAGTTTGCATGTGACTGTGTGAGTTTATTCTTCTCCGTTTGATGGACGCACGACAATTCTGGAGGAAGAGTCAAGATTGTGAAGAAGAGAGAGGAGCAGCAGCCGGTGGCGTGAGGCTGCGAGATGAGTTCATCTCCTGAGAGGGCTGACATGCTCAGCCAACAGAGGAAAATTACACACACACACACTCTCTCTCCCGCACCCACACAAGTTTAATCATCATTTTCATTCTCACACACAATTTCATATCTTGATGAGTAAGGTTCTTTTTTTAACTTATATATAGCATCCAAACACACACACACACACACACGTAATTAGGATCGAATTAAACTGTGTTATTGTCACAGGTGAGTTTCTTTGTAATTTGAGAGCTCGAGGAAGCATGCTCGTCAAATTAAAAAGACCTTTTCATCTGATAGTGTGAAGATGTCTCTGGGAGCCTCTCTCTCTCTCTTTCTCTCACTGTTTGTGTTTAATTCTCTGTTCATGTGTCAGATCAGGGCCAATCAAACCTCTCACATGTAGAACTCTGTGAGAAATGCTCCCATCACATGGGTTGACAGATTCATAGTTTTCTCTATACAATCCATAATCGCTTCCTGATTTTAGCATTTATAGAAAAATTCATTAAGTACAGCTAAAGATAAAACAACGATCGCATCATTATGAATGTCTCTAATCGGCTGATTTTCCTTTAAAGGCATCTTATGGCAGAGCTTTGGACTATGTTCCTAATTACCTGCCCCATATCAACCTGCACATAGTCTGAGGTCCTTAACAGGAACCTCTTTGTTGTTGCCACATCAAAACTAAAAACAGCTTTTACTGCTTCACAACCAGCCTGATGGACTCAAACTTGCAATGTTCTGAAAACAAAAGGCTAAAATGTATAATTATTTCTTGTATTTTTACATTTCTTATTTATGTTTTTATAGTTTTTTTATTATTATGAAGTCTTTCTGTATCTTATTCACCAATTTTGGGGGAATGCTTTATCATTTAGTTTTACTTTGTGAATCTTAATTTTATTTAAAAAATGTATCATTATTACAAATTTTTTTTGTGATTAAAAAAAATTGTATTATTAGAAAAACATCATTAAGCATCTGTGTGCAGCCATGCTTGGGAACAGGGCTAATCCTAGGTGTAATGTTTACCACGTTCACTATATATGTTTTACATTTTTGCATATTAGCATTTGCTAATTAATGCTAAACTTCAGGCACAGCTGAAGTTGAATGCGTTTAGCTTTGCCAATAGCAAGTAACGACAAAATGTTGGACAAAAGTCAAAATTCGAGCAGGTGCTGATGCAGGAAAAAAGTTAAAGGCTCACAAAAGTCATGCTGCACATCTGCTCCAGAGTTTATGACAATCCATCAAATAGCTGCTGCTGTTGCATCTAACTAAAACCAAAGCGGAGGAACTTCACCACAGTCATTGTCCTTCATCACATCATCATGTTCTAGGACCCATCAATGCCTGTTTTAAACGTCAGTCTATCCACAGAGATACAGTCTGATTTCTTGCTGTGTGAGGTAAAGGTGGGAGAAAAAAAACAGATGAAGAGTGACAGAGAAACTCGGACGGAGAAAATTAAAAATAGAAGAGGAGATTGAGAAATATATATATTGTACCATGTTATAATAGTCAGTGTGTCAGACACTAACTTTTTCTTTCTCTATCTCTACATCCTGTCTCTTTGAAATGCTCCTCATCTCTTGGGGCAGGGCAGGCGAGGCAAGAGTGAAAGATACAGGAAGAGAAACCAAAGAAGAAGACAGGGGCAGGTAACAGTGAAGCTCTAGGTAAAAAAGATAAAGGGAAAGACAAAAGGCGCGGAGAGATCCGAGACAAAACGGTAAGCGGAACAAGGTGAGAGCAGGTGGAAGATACAGAGAGTTGACAACGCAACCCATCACCCAACCGGCTCGCCTCTTTTCCTATCATCCCATCCTATCTCACCCTGTCACCCGACAAGCCGAGCAGAATGAAAAACGAGGAAAATAGGAAGGAGGGTTAGAAAATGAAAAGTGTGAAGCGAGTGAGGCAGCGAGGCGAGTTTGACCGTACTGTACTGAAATATCATCCTCCTCCATCTCCTTTTTTTTCCCACGCAGGTGAATCCTGGGAGGAAAAAAGAAACTGCTTAAAGAACACTTTCATCAACCTGATTGGAAGCCGAGCTCTATTCCGTCTGTCATTTCTATTTTTTCTCCTGAAACATTCACACAATAAGCCCACAGCACTTCACATACAACACTTCACTGTGAGGGCTTTTAAAGGCAAAATATTCTACCAGTCGATGTGAGATGAAGGCCCTGATATTTTTTGATCTCTTGTCTATATTCAGTCTTGAACTATTATGAGATTGGTTTTATGATTATAGTTTATCTGATTCACAGTGCAATAAAATCTAAACCTTAAAAGCCTCCAAAAAGAGATATCACTAACAGTAAAATATATTTTCATGGCACCTTTCTTAACAGCATTACAATGTGCTACTATAACAGACGCATTAAATAAGATACTAATAGAACTGAGGATGCAGACAGAGAGAATAAAAACTGTGATTAAGGGGGAAAGTACTATATAAATAGCAAAAAAAGCTGTTAAAGGAATTAAAAGGAAGAAACCTCCCATTTTCATGTCAAGACGTGCACAGTGAAGTATATAAATTTCAGCACAGGAGACATTATGACAGGTAGCCGCATGCTTTCATGAATATATAAAACCACCGCACCTCTCAGAGAGCAGAGTATATAAATAAGCTTTTTAAAGTCAACTACGGCACAGCGGCATAGTGGTTAGTGCTGTTGTCCCCCAACAAGAAAGTCACGGCTTCGATTCCCGAACCTGGGGACTTTCTGTGTGGAGTTCCTCCGGGTACTCCGGTTTCCTCCCACCATCCAAAGACGACATGTTTAGGTCAACTGGTGACTCTAAATTGTCTGTAGATCTGAGTGTGAATGGTTGTGTGTGTGTGTAATATAATAAAAAAATGAGAGACTAAGAGTGTGTAATCCATGTGGCTACTTTATAATTATCTGACAAAGCTGACAAGAAACCCAGCAAGTGACTGAAGCATTAGATTAAACAATGCTCTGTTTTCAACAGCCACGGCTGCACGCTCCACTGCTCACAAAACCACACGTACACACCCGCACGGACACACACTCACAGTCATGTCAAACAAGTGCGTAGGCATGCTCACACCCACCCTAACCTTCCATGACTGCCACAGCGCTGCACCACCACTGACTCTTGACAACAGTCTAATTGGTAATTATTCACATGCCCTCCTCCTGGGAACTCGCTATCCTAATGAAACCACTTCAGCGTCTGGTAGCAGCAGACAGGTCTTTAGCGCAAACACCCCCACACAGTAACTTGTAGAAAGAGGTTCCCCAGTGCAGGCCAACCCCCCTCCCCACCCAAAAAAAACAGGGCAGACACAAGAAGGTCGCTGAAGTCAGGATGGAGTCAAAGGTTAAGGGTGGATGAAAATCAGACGGCGACTAAAGGATAATTAACTTGACCCTTGGAACGGGCTCTGACCCAGCTCACAAAGACTATATCAGTGAGACGTTGTTGGTGACTAATAGAAAATGATTCATGCATGAACTCCGCATAGATGGAGCTTTAATTACATGTTTGGTGGCTTATGGGAAAACCTCTCTTCGTCATGTTTCACCATTTTGATGTTCTTTCTTTAAAACAGTACAAGCCAACAAAAAAAAACAAAACATGGATTTATTCTAAAAACTTACAGCAAATGAATCGAAAAGTTAAAAGGAAGCATTTAGAAATATAAGGCTTCTAGGGGAAATAAGTCATAGGGATTATACATATCTTATGAGTGTATGCTTACTGTTGAGTCATAATGACAAAATGTATAATGAGTCACTAATGCCTGGCTTAAGTGCCATTTTGACAGCATGTGACAAGGTTGGCAGCCATTTTTAGATCCAATATGATGGCCTCGCTGATTGCTGTTATGTTATAATCAACTCATTTGCATATCATCACATTTGAAGAGGTAGATTACTTGGCACAGAGATCTGGGACTTATAATATCAGGGTGGATGATGGCAAGAGGCAGAGAAGATGGAAGAAAGATTGGCAGAGAGACCGCTGTGGGGAAAATAGCTGGGGGAAAGCAACATAAAGTGGGAAAAGTCAAGTTTAACTCTTCAAAGACAAGCCGACGTTCATCCTCGCCGTCACTCAGAAGAGAAAAAAAAAAGGTCTGGAAAAGAGGAGAAGGTCAGCGTTCAGGCGGAGAGAGAATCAGCAGCGTCAAAGAAAATCTACATCGTGATCAAGGACTCTCACTGCTGTACAACTGAAGATAAAAACACAACACACACACTGATTCCCTCTCAAATGATCTGTTTTCACACTGAGCTTCGAGGATGTGGTGAGTCCTTGTTAGCTCGTCATTTGTCAGTCAGCATACTCATCATATCTGGCTCTTTCCATTGACAAGTCAAATAACACTGTGTACAGGCAGCAGTGTAGTGCAGGGTACAGTATATGTCGGTGGGGGGGGGGGGTACATATACACTGTGTTCATTAAAGGAAAAATGTCTGCATTCCCCAAGACACACAGGGGGAAACTCCAAGTTCAGCTGGGTCATGTTCTTCACATACTGAGCTCCCACTGTTCAGATTTTTATTAATTTGTCAATCCACAAAGCTCAGGGGGAAGTGTTTAACCAGTGCTCCACATGAAAAAGAACAAAATAAAATGTTTTTACCCGCCATTCACAACATCTTACTGGCACTCTCTGGTCTGGCGCCTGTGGAGCAATGTCAGAGCCTTCCAAAACAAATCAACAGTGCAAATATATGATAGGATTAAAGTGGAAGGGAAATAAATGTTTAATGCAGTAACCTACAGTAAACCTTAAATTTAGTGTTTGGCGGAGAGGATGTATGGCGGCGCTGTAGGTAATATAGGAGGGAAAACTAGTTTTCATCATTTGCCAAAAACAATATGAAGTTCATGAATAATATAGGAGCCTATAGGCTGGCTGCAAAAGAAAAATGAAAACCTATAAGGACGGGGGAGACAAAGAGGGTCCTCAGCGATCCCAAACAATATCTGCATCCTTCTTTTGACTTTGACTTTGTTTGCCAATAAATTTTGGATATTAATTACCCAGAAGCATCGAGACCATGAGATGGCAAGAAGAGAGCAAACTACTGATAAGATCAGCCAACGAGCATAGGCACAGCAAAACATATGGCCTCTTTCTGACTGACGCACCAACTCCATGACAGCTCACAGATGTCTGCTCGCCTTTAAGAGGTATACTGAGCGCACACACACGCACACACACACACACACACACACACACATGCGTGCACAAACACACAAAAGCCAGATGAATCACAGTGTCATTCATTACCCCTCAGGGTGCCATCCTGTGCTCCACGGAAATGTGTCGGATTCCCTCTTTAATAAATGTGGAAGCTGCCCCATTAATATATTTATATCTGCTTATGCACCTTGTTGAAAGCCCAACTAGGGAGATTTCAAGCCATATGAGCTTATTTCTTATCTGCTAAGACAATTGAGCATGCAACCCCCCCTCCTTTTCTCCCCAAGCCTTTTTTCTTCCCCCCACTTCCATCCATTTTTTCTGTTTCTCCACACTGCAGAAAGGGGATTTGAGCGTTGTGGGTTCATACAGCGGGCAGCCAGTCTCGAGGACTGAAAGTTTCTGTTCGGTTTGAAACGTTTAGGGAAACTTTGTGAGAACTGACTCGCAGCCTGGAGACATGCAGTATGATAAGAGGGCTGGCTCATATCTGATAACCGGCCCCATAAACACAGAGCAACAGAGGAAGAAAACGTATGTTGGCTCATGCAACAAACACGAGAGAGAGCTGTGTACTGCAGCTCTTTTACCGCCTTGTGTTCATATATAATTTCATTTCACAGAATTTTATAAATTCCCAAGCCGAGGTTTTTAGCAGTATGGTTAACAAGCCAGAGCTGAGATTTTCACCTGAGAGCGAGAACCAGAACAGCCGGGACTGTGAAATCTGCACCTGAACTTCCACAGGCCCTTCAGCAAACATCTCTGTTATAATATCAGAGCAATCTGATATTATCTATTAAGGAATTTTATGTTCAGCATTTCCTTTAGAGCGTGCAAAACTCTTCTAAACAACTATTTAGTAATCTGATTGGACCAGATGGTTTGTTACCCAGAGCCATCTGGGATGACTTTGTTGGAAACTTTGGAGAAGGGCAGGTGCTTTCAAAATAATACTTGGCAGGTAGTGTATATGAGGAAGTAGGGGGCCATGAGCACAACACAACATCACTTCTGTAGGACAAAGATCGGTCTGATTCACCGTGTGGTGGATGTGGTTTGTTCTTCAGTGGGATTAATTTATTTTAAGGTTACTGTTATTTTTGTTAATGCTTGATATTTCTTCTGACTCATTTCTGCTATTTAAGAGATATCTTTGTTATCTCCTGATTTCTGTGCACCAGGTATTATTGTGCTAATGTTAGCACACTACTAAGACTGTATAGACGGGACATACTGTAACAATGCATGTAGACACTGAAGCCAATGCTGATCTAAAGACCATCAGGGTGAAACTCCACTAGTTGTACAAAGAACTGAGTTTATATTAAAGTCTATGTGAAACTTATTACATTATGAAACACTTTTCTGATGATCTATGTTATATGTTATATGATGTCAAGTCTTCTTCGATTCAACATGATGTCTCCCATTGAGAGTGAAACAGACAATTAAGCAGCCTATGCATTAGGGGCGTGGCTAATATGTGATGTGTGACAGAAGGAGAAAGCACAGAGGAGGTCAGATCCTCCATTCATTCCTCTGGTTTAAAAAACAAAACATGGTGACAGCCACATTACAAACTCGAGGCTTCAACACAACAGTTCACAAACCAATGGGTGCTGCCACAGAAGGCTGGGAAAGAAATATTTCCATCAGTTGTGTTGTGTCGATGGAGATTAGGGGCAAAGGTATGATATTTTTCTCAACAGTAGCTGCTTGCTGCTATTTGTACAAAACCGCTGTGCGATCCTCTTCACCCAGCTGGGATTGGATTGGGATTCGGGATGAAACTCGCGCAACCAGTCTCTGGTGGATTTATCAAACTGGTGTTTGATAAATCCACGCAGTTTGAGAGGACCCGGGGCCTTTTGACAAAAGTCATAAAGCTAACTTTCCTCTCACAGCCAGCAGAGACCAAACAGCGTCACCTTTACCGTGTCTGCTTGCACCACTCAGAGTATTGCTGGGATTATTCTCTGAGCTCACAGTCTGCAGCGTTTCTAAAACTGCCGTGTACCGTGGTTATTATGAGGGAGGGTGACAGGGAGGTGAAGCTGGGGGAGGCTGAGTTAGTGCTCGGCTGTGTGTGTGTTCAGGGTGACATTTACTCAGCATATTCCTCAGAGACAAGTGTATGGGAGCATCACATCAGCTTCCGTGCTTTTCTGTCATGGGAATTATTCCAGATGTGGTTTGTTAGGATCAAAGGAAGAGAGAAGAGATGATCTGTAGTGCTGCAGGGGAAAACGAGGGAGCTGAGGAAAAGAAAGAGAAGAGGAGAGAAAGACAGAAGCGAAACACATCAATCTGGCATCACAGCCACTGCGTCTAGTGGCTGCCTGGCAATTATGGATGCTATTTTTCCTCAAACCATGAACTCTTCTACAGGAACGATCAATGGTGGACTTCTCATTTTCAACACTTCTGATGGCAGTAGTGAACTATTACACCCCTGTGATCACTGTATATATATTATATACTATTACACTTTTATACATAATCTACATTTTGGTGATTTTGGTGGCGTATTTTCACATCCAATAGTTTTGTTTTACTTTGTGCAGTTGAAACTTATGCTTTAATATGTGCAGTTCTTTAATAGTTCTTCCACTGATAAACATGTGTATTTGATGTTGTGGGAGAAAAACTCTCTTTGATGCAAAAGCATGACCTGCACACTGATGTGGGCAGAAGGCTAGAAAAATAAAAATGTTATGTAATGTCTTTATCACAGATATCTTTAGTCTATTTGCTACCTGTGCAGGCTGTTTTTTGGCTTGTGCCCCATAGAAATGAATCAATATATGCTTTCAACCCCCTCATCACCAGCTGTGACCAGACCAAAGAAAAAAAAAAGTTGTTTTCTTTATGACACTTTCTGATTTTCATTTTCAGTAATTCGTCAGATGTTCACTGCAGCTGTGGCCCAAAATTGTGATCAATATCCATCAGATGATCCCTGTTAACTTCATCAGGACATTAAAAAGGATCCTGTTGAAATGTCTTTGTCTCTGAGGTTCAGCCATGATTGAAACTAAAAAGACATCTCTCTGAGTTTGACACTCACTAATGATGAAGTCAAACTGTCGCCTTCCTATCATGTTAATCATCTTGCAGTCCCTCAGATTTATTTGGTGACCTCTTATGGGAGTCGCTGTCACTCCCACCAGCCAAAGACATCATGTTTAGGTTCACTGCTGACTCTAAATTGTCTGTAGGTCTGAGTGTGAGTGTGAGTGGTTGTTGGTCTCTGTCTGTCTCTGTGTGTTGGCCCTGTGATGGACTGGTGACCTGTCCAGGGTGACCCCGCCCTCGCCCAGCGTGAGCTGGGATTGGCTCCAGGACCCCCCGTGACCCGGACACGGATAAGTGATAGGAGGTGAGTGACAGTTGGTGCTGAGTATAGGGGAGGATGACCTGAGGAAGATGCCAGTGCGTTGGAGTCCGTCTGTGATGACACAGTGATCATGTATGCAGGAGTTCATCTCTTGCACAACAATGTGAAGGGAAAGAATAGTAAACCTTGACAAACTGACAGTGCAGGGGTGAAAGAGAGTTCACTTCATAAAACAGAAAACCTGCATCGGTTGGAGAAGAAAAGTTTTCAGACAATAAAAAAATAAAGTAAAATAAATGGAGCATCACAGTAAGAATACCAGATCTGGGTACATGTTGAAAAACTACTGCTAGATTTTGTGGTGGGTGCTAATGTTGTCTTGATTATTTTTATTCTGATGTTTAAGATGTTTTTTAAAGATAACTGAGCAGACGCCAGAGAAGGAGGGCCTGCGACAGAGAAAAGATTTCCGCAGTAGCACTCCCAGATTTTGCCAAAATAACAAAAGCTAAGTCGCTTTTTTCTTAAACAAGTACTTTTAGAGTGTTTCCTTTCTTTTTCATTCAAGGGCACGGTTTATGCATGGAAGATGCTGAATGGCAGCCAGGCAGGTGGTGTCTGCAACAGAGGAAGCTAATGACACTTTAAGGTTTCACCACAGGGGGTTTTGCTCACTGCCGCCTGCCTGCAGCACGCTGACATGTCAACTGCACTGCCCTCCCCAGCACTAATGTTGTGTGTGTGTGTGTGTGTGTATGTCTGCTCTCCATCCTCTCTCTCTGTCTCTCTCCCATGATGCCTTTAGGAAGTGGAAGGTGGAATGTATTCTGGATATCGATCGTCTGGCGTCTCTGTGGGTGTTCTGCGCTGCGGCGTTTGGTTAGGGAGCAGAGATTGATGCCCTGTCAGTCGGCTGTCGGCGAGGAGAGAGGGCTGTCAATGATACATAAATCTGGAGCAGGAGGCTCACAACGGGGGCAGTGGAAAAAATACAGACATTTGTTATTGACTAATTTGTTGCCATATTTATTCTCAGGCTTGAAACTCCAATGAAGTGGCCCCTCAGCAGGTGTATTGGAGGGAAATAGATCTCGATTGGCTATTTCGTAAAAATAACTTGTTTTCTAAGGTACAGAGTCACCGAATAATGCAAAAGCAATGTCAACACTAATATTCTACCTAAAGATAACATAAGTGTGTCGTCAAGCCCTATATTTTACACCTCTCTGGTGTTCTGCTATGCCAAAGAAGATATATTTTAAATGACAGCAAAAGCTCTGGCAACAACAGGCTGGTGAGCTAATCAGATGAGAGACTCCAAGTCTGTTTTCTGAGAATCAAATTTTATATTATACCATGTTTTAAAGGTTTTATCAGCAGGTTGTTTCACAAGAAAATGGAGAAGGAAGCAAGAGAACTGTCTACAGTATGGGACATAAATTGAAACCCAAAGTGAGGAAAGCAAATATTGACGACAAAAGAAGACAAATTCAATAAATCTTACCACCTTTCTTTTCAGTCTTTGGAAATATGAGTTATCACAATGGAAATATCAGTTTCAGCGGTTTGAGGTCAAGTAATATAAATGGAGAAGACAATGACAACCATTCCTGCACAATTTCCCGAGAAATTCAGTGCTGTTGGAGCTCACCGCCACAAAGAAATTTTCAACCTGCGTGGAACAAAAGCAAAGAAACAAAGCATACAAATGATAAAATTTGCATAATAACTCTAGCAGTTTTAGTATAATTTTGTCAGATGTTTGTTTACACAGCGTTGCAAGCCCTTCCTGAACAGATGTGCTGCGCTACCCAATTGAGTTCATTCAGATTCTCGACAGACTGATGCGGGTGACAAACAACAGAAGCTTCATTAAATTCAAAGAGCTTCACTCACAGTTGCAACAACACAACTTAGAACCTGCAGCTTAAATACATCAATATTTCTTGACATAAATTGTCTCTTGAATATTCTTTTCGAGTTTATATGTTTTAAAATTTGGCTTCATAGAAAAGGTGTTTTATTCGTTCATAAATGAACAACACCTCTTTAAAGTAAACAAATTGTTTAACAGGGGCGGAGTAAAAGTTACGCCCTGTTTTCTGCTGAAAAATGCCACAAAATATTTTACACAACCCCCACCGAAGAAGAGAGTGGTGTGGGTGATACAACGTCCGATCACTGAATGCCAGCTAACTTTAATCTCCTCTTAAATCCCTCCTGGAATACGGCCTGTGACAGCGCGGGGGGTGCCAGCTGTTACCTCCACGAATGTGGCAGTCATGGGGAAAAACGTGTGTGGTAAAAACGAGACTCATGAAAAGGTGGACCCTAGACTCCTTACTCAAGTTGGCTGATTGGAGCGTGAGAGCGATCAGTCGCACGATGACAGCACAAATTGCCGGACAGAGTGAGAGCTGGATGAGGTGGGGTTTACAAATACACAGCTGTCAGACAAATTACTGCCCCCCCCCCCCCCCCACCACCACCACCTCAATTTCAAATAAGTGAAGTTGCTGATTTTGCCATTAAATTTAAGTAAGTAAATGCATTGAGTTATTCTGCGGGGCTGAGGTCGACAGGAACGGAGGGATGGTGGGCGGATGAGATCTGTTTCGGATGTTTAGTAATGCATCACTGCTATCAGCTATGATAATATTGTTGTTGTATTCTGGCTGCTCCCAGGAGGGGTCACCACAGCGGCTCGCCATCCGCATATTTAATTTAGCATCTGTTTGCCCTTCCTGATGTAATTTGGATTCATGGGCGACTGGGGTTGAACCACCAACCCGGCGATCAGTGGCCAACATGCTCTAGTTATAACTAGTGACACTTAAATCAACAAAATGAATCACAGCTTTATAGATAAAGCATGTATATCCAAAGGGCAACAGATGTGACTGAAATGAGTTTCCACTTTAAAAACCTCGAGTGTGGACATATGTAAGAGACAATATATGATCCAATGATAATAATTATTTCCTTAAAAATAGTAGGGAATATTTGCTGAACCCGCATGAGACCGAAACTGCATCTACAAATAACACAACAAACATTAGTTAAGCTTATCCACACTGATAATGAATTACTTCCTGGTTATTTTCTGATAGAGTATGGAGTGAGCTGATATGAAGGTGGAAACAAAGACATATCAAAGGCACACAGAAACACAGGTGAGGGGGGGTCAGGATCTCACCTCCGTCCTCTTTTCCTAATTTTTTCTGTCTCCTATCACCCTCAGCCGCCGGTGTATTAATCTGTGATTCTAAAGATGTGATATTATGGGGTCAATCAGACACACAGCGCCACAGTGGTCCTGCTGGGACCGATGACCTGGTTTGAATACCATTAGTGAGTTTTCACATGTGACCAACACCATCACAGGTACTTAAAGTGGACTTCCCCCACCACTCAACGATCCTCTTTGCCTTCAGCAGGCACTTTGCTCTCAGAGACCTCCTGAAAATGTTTATTCAAAGGATTTAAAGCATAACAGCTGCCGTAATTTAGCTTTTTTTTTGGGGGGGGGGGGGGATCCTGTTGTCATTATTGCTAATGAAAAGTGTTCCACTTGCTGTGCCACTGCAGCCTTGCTCTTCCGCCCAGTTTTGTTCTCCTGTTGTTTTCAAAAACTGATTAAAAACAGCTTGCAGTGACACCGCTGCCATGGTTCATGTAATACATCATGCTGATCAGCACATCTATTGTATTTTTCATTAATTAAACAAATAATTAATGTGTTTAAATGTGAGTACATTTCCCGTTTGTGTACAGTGTCATATGCATGCGCTGCCAGCAAATAATAGCTTTCCAGCAACAGATATATTTGGGAAACATTTAATTTGGCAATAAATAGTACAGTAACAACAGCTTTGGGTAGAATCCAATTTATCATGAATTTACCCAGATTTTTTTTCTTTTTTCTACCGATGCTTGATATTGCTTTGTGATGTTCTTATGTTCTACTCTTCTTCCCCAACAAATTGTGTCACAGTCACTCACAGTCCATCCCATCACGCAGATTTTGGTTCCACCACGTTGGACCCACGTATGCTGCAGAGAATGATGGCTGCAGTTAGCAGATTAGCTATTATACAGTCAACACAGTCTGGCTAACAACTTTTAAACTCATCTGATTAGCTATCTTTCGTCTAAAAGGTGGATCATATAGCAAAGTACGATCAGCCACAATGTGAGAAACCCCCGTCTGATTCATGCTACCCTTTTAGCACGGTGGTTAAACCCATCGTAGACTTTTCTCTGGACTCTAAAAATGAAAACCTTAACAATGAAGCAGCTAAATGAAAGTCACCCAAAAACATTGTCCATAAAAACCCAACAGGGGAGTACAACCTAAGTTAGACATTAGAGTGCAACAGTAATGCTTTCATTAGTAACTAACACAATCGATCAGATGAATCACGATTGGTCCATTTTGATAGAGTAGCTAAACCTTTTGTGCCACACTTTTATGAGAGGCAGCAAGCATTCGTGACTTTTTATCATTTCAGGACCATCACGATGGTCAAACGCAGCAAGTGTGGCATCACTCGACATCACTACAACAGTGCTGTGATTCGCAACCACAGACTGCAGCCTCAGTGGCAAAGATGAAAAAAACAAAAACAAGGTTATAGTCACCGCTTCTGCTTTAACTATAACAGAATCGTTTCAAGTCTAGAAAACTGAAAATTTCAGGCCATCAAGCTTCTAAAATGGTAGTGCTCAGTGCAACACAGCAGTGCAACACAATCCCTGCTAATGACACAAACAGTTATTGGTGCTGATGGAGGTAAAATCCTGAATGTTTCCCTTTAATTGAAAAGGATCTGTCAGGGGCTAAACATCTGGTTATTTTAGCTATCCATCACCTTTCAGGTCACGGACTGCTGCTTGACATGGCCTTTAGCAATAAGAGCCAATCATGAATGATTTCCAGTCGGGCTCCGTGGAGACTGACGGTTTGTCATTGTGTGTGTGTGTGTGTGTGTGTGTGTGTGTGTGTGTGAAGGGATCATCAATTTTTTCTCTCATCAGACAAGAACAACAGAGAGTGTCCCGATCAATGCTAATAGTGCATATGCGTGTGTGTGTGTGTCACTCTGTCAGTGTGTTGTAAGTGTGCGTGTTTTGCACCAAAAAGTCCTTCCTGCCTTTATATGTTGAAGGAAATTGCTATTGATGAGCGTCACTGCAGAGAATGGTGACATGCAGTTTTAGGCAGTACTCAGCATTAATGCAGACTATCATTTTGTCCATTGATTCCCTCGGTTGTCCTCAAACACACAAACACATACACACACACACACACACACACACACACACACACACACACACACACACACACACACACACACACGCACCCCCACCCCTGCGGTAATGTTCTCGTCCTAAAGCATTTCATTACAGGAACACAACATTACGTGTGAGTTTCAGAATGATTTCTGACACGACTTCAGTTCATTTGGTCCAGATCTGTCAGCTGTCATGTGTTTCATGTTCACTCTGGCTATTTGTGAAACTAGCTGTAAACATGAAGTCTTATGGACTGAGAGAGGACATCTTCACCGGACATAAGTGGTGACTTTCATCTTGCATGCGGAGCCACAGCGGATTATCTGAATCCAGTGACTGTCTGTGGATCACGCAGCACTTCACTGATCCTGCTGTCATGTGTTCATTTATCAAAGGTTCTCTGGTGTTACCGAGAAATAATCAATACCATGAAAATGTCTAATAATGATAAGGGCATTTGTAGCTTGTTACAATGACAACTTGCTGTGTGGTTGTAATATTTGACCTCCAGGACTTTACAGTTTCTGACTTATCAGTGGAAATCATGCTACAATACAATGTAACCCCTCCATCCCGGTTGCCCAACTCTACTGATGTGCCATAGCGTCACCTTTTGGCACAGCTGACGTTACTGCCACAGCTGCAGCCGTTCTGTAAACTCTGAGTTTCCAGCATCCATTTTCTTCAATCACACATTGATTATGTTGTGTTCTTATTAATCCTCAAATTTGCAATTCCGCTTGCAACTGGTTTCCCTTCTGTCTCCAAACAGCGGGCTGGGATGAAACGTAAATGCATAGCACATACACGCACATTTCTTACACAGATCTATTGTGGTGATGTCACCTGTTGTTCACCTGATTATTCACAGGGACACAGATTTGCCCACTGACACAGAAGTTCATTCACACAAGCAAAAAAAAAGAAAAGTGTGTCAAAACAACCACAGCTAGCACATTTATGCATGTACACACGCACAAACACACACAATCTCCCACGAGATCCCTGTGCTGTTTAAACCAGACGCCTTGTCTTTGCTTTGTCCACCTGACCAAACGAACACCTGGAAAAAGTGTTCTGTCAGCTCCAACCATAAATAAGGCAGATTATAGTGTTAAAGGTAAGAACAGCTCATGGAAATGGAAATCAACATGTCATTTTAAAAATGAGAAACTGACCGTGCAAGCTTGAATCCATGTGGCCCGACTTCAAGCTATTTGTTTGTGGCTGAAATATGTTGGTTTGGAACAATCAGCATCAAATAAGGGAGGAGCTGGTGGAGCTGGTTGTGAAAAATTTGATACATGAGCTTAAAAAAATAAAAGGGAGATGAACACATTTTAAAACAGCAGAAAAACTACACAATGTGCGCCATTCTTCTTAAAACTGAGGATATCGCCTCTGCATCCTGTCTGTCGCTTACTGTGGAGAGCACTGTTTGTTTGCTATTTGAATGAAACATGTCACGAGTAATGTGAGAGCGCCCGGCTGATTTGGAGAGTGATAGATCGATCGATCGGGTGCGGCGCCGGCAGACATTGTTATTGAGCTGAGGCACGGAGGAGACAATAGAAGAAAGTGGTCTATGATGTCAGCAGTCCTCGTCCAATCAGAATGGTGACAGGGAGGACGGAGAAGGGAGACAGACGGACGGGGAGGAAGATGGAGGTCATTAGTTACACCGTGTCGGCTATTCCTCTGTAATCTCTGTTGTGGAGGAGACTGAGTTTAATTTCACCCAAATAACACACCTGAAGGAGAAGATAGATCGCTCGATGCTTCCATCCATAACACCCCAGCAGTCATGATTTCTCTTACTGGAAGCAGGAAAAGATAAAACTGGGTTTTGTTGTTTTTGAATGCTGCATAGTGAAGACCAAAGAGAAGCAGAGTGAGGACATTTTGACAGCCAAAGGGTTGTTGGATTGTAAAAACTTGGTTTTAGGGGTTGGCTTAGATTTAGGGTAAGGCATTTAGTTGTCATGGTTACAGTTGATGTAAGGAGGTGGGCAATGCATTAAATCAACAAGTGTCCTCACAAAGAGGTACCAGTGTACGTGTGTGTTTGTGTGTTAAACTCAGTGATATCTTTGTGACATGTTGCCGGTGTTACTTGAAAAATGACAAAGTAACTACTAATCAGTTGACGAAAAATTAATTAGTCTCATTAGCCATTTAATTACTCACTCAAAATAGCTCAGTCAAAAGTGCCCCTGAACTACATCAGAGCCTCCACACCCATCCATTACATTTACAGATTTAAAAAGTGCACAGCCTGTGGTTTGGGGGGGATTTAATAAGCATTAACAGCCATCTTTGCATTAACCCCAGTGAACTGTGCGCACAGGGAAGCCGTCCAATTGTAAACCAGCAGATTCCCTGGCATGCAAAAAGTCACCAAAGACTTTCATCAACGACCTCTCACTGTGACACAAGATCAAACTTAATTGAATCAAACGTATCAGTGATGGCAGTTACAACAGATGAGACATTAAAGAGGACGATAAGAATCATTATGTGATAACAGGGTGCAATCATTACTTGATAGAAAAGGTAGAATATACAAGTATATACATAAACAAGCTCACATTTTGACACCAGCCTGAGGAAACGCAATCCCATCTAACGTGCATAAACAAGATAATGACGTTAAATCTGAGAGAAGACTGGTGTAAGGTTTTATCGCCCACATCAAACAGATTAGATTCAAGATTTTTGCATGTGAAGCACGGCCACATGATTACATCCTATGCACCTGTCAGATAAAGACAGGTGGTATTTTACAGCAGGAATACTCGTGGATGCAATTCCCTTTAGCGTAAAGTGTGTATTATACATCCTTAATGAGAGATCTGCTTCTCCTTTTGTCGTCTTTCAGCCGTGGGGGGTTTCATTTACATTTTTATAGTGTCATAGCGTTTAACTACCTACAAATTACCAAACGTCCTTCAGCAACTTTAGCTCAGGTACCATGATGGGTCACCAGGTTGGTGGTTCAATCTACTCTACATGTCTGAGGGCAAGATAAAAAAGTAAAAGTGCTGATGTCCATTTAACATTTGATGACCTTTTGTTATAGCTGTTTGGTGTTCATTGATTTATTTCATTTTTTTTTGCACCCAGTAATTGTCTGACTAGCCCTGATTGCCATTATCCATAACTTTACGTGCCTGTCTCTTCTTACTACCGTGTAGGTGGGGTTTTCAACTTCAGCTCAAGTTCAGTTCCCATGAAAAAAAAAAGCTTCTTGATGTATTGAGACAAACCTGGAGTTCACATTAGGAACATCTACAACAATCTTTTCATGTACTGACACTGGCATTATGAAACAGCAGAGCGTTATCATCACACTGGCTCTACTGTTTTTGGCTAAGGTCACTATGAATCAGACAGAGAGCCTCCAAGCACTAATCTCCAGCTTCACAAAACTGTGAACTGATTCAAATAGTAATTGGCCGTATTTCTCCTCCGGGGTGTTGCTATAGATAAGGATATGTTCTTAGTCAACATCCTGTGTTATGTAAAGGTCAGGTTATGTCTTTCTGAAGTGCAGCTTTGTCTAATGGTGTTGTGTAGGAGTTATTTTTCTGGATCCTGATTGTTTTAGTCCCGACACTGACACAACAGTACCAGCAAATCAAACTGCAGTTTAAAAAAAAAAAAAAAAGAAAAACCTTCCACAAGTTGCAGTTTCACAGCGTTTTTTCAGGATCTAGTGTGGCATCCATTTATTGAATCCCTAGTCAAAATGTAATGAGCTTCAGCTTGTAACATTTTCAAGAAATTAAAGTCATAAATAACTCAAACTCAAAAAATGTGTAATTGCTTTTTGTTGGCTGAGAATGCGGAAAAGTGCTGTTTTTGGCAGCAGATTAATTAGTGGTCACAACCCCAGAGCTCTAAACTGAAAATGAGATGAGCAGCAGTCCTCACTGAATGTCTTTAACACATTGAACCAGAAAGAGCAACCTGACGACCTTTGCATCTTATTTTTGGACAACTTAAATGAGCAACTTATAACAAAATGTGGGCAAAATGTCTGCAGTGACACCATTAACTAGACAACAACCAAAAGTTTCATTGTAGCAATGAACAACAACAACAACAACAAAAAAAAAAATGAACTAGCTTCAGTGGATTTAATCTGCTGCCTGGGATGTTTGTTAATTGGTGGAGTAAAAGTGACAGCAATTTCTAAAATGAGAAACCTGCCAACATTGTGTCAGTTACTGCAGTTTTGAGTTAAAGTCAATAATCACCAATTGATGAATTGACCACATTTAATGGCAATTTGTCAAATGGTCACTGAAACCCAGCGCTCAAAGCAACAAATATTAAAACATTAGTATGTTTCATCCTCTGAGGGAATGTGAACAAGTAAGTCATGCAGCAAACACAGTTTCTGCTCTTTGTTGGATATTATCCCTCACATTAGTGCCTGCATACTGTCCCTTCTGCACAGTCTGTTATGTTATTAAAGCATAAAAAGGCCGCTTAAAAAGGAGTTTCTGATGTGTTATGGTAATTTAAAAAAAAAAAAAAAAAACTCTTACGGAGCTGCTTTTTAAGATTCTGGGGACATTACACACCTGATTGGTTGCTTCAGTGCAGCCGCGTTCAGCACTCATGATTCAGAAACCAGTGGAGTGTAAATGCCAAAGGATGTTGTTAGCTCCTGATAGCACCGGTGGCACCCATAACTCTGGCACCCCGAGGAGTTTCAGAGCATCCTGAAATGGAACAGAACACTATCGTGGCTGACAACTGTCATCTATATTTCGGATTGGAGTTTAATGGCGATATTAAAAGCCCTATTACTCTCTGGTAATGATACTGCATGGTTATTACCTTGGTGCACTCTGTGCGGAGGGTAGTTTGGTGTAAGAGGAGATAGATCAAACTAATCATTTTTACTGTCAGCTCCCACATCCAAGTGTGGCATTTGTTAACATTTGGAAGTGACAGTTAATTAATGGAAACAGTATTGTGGGTTAAATGACAGCTACTTGACCAGATATAGTCCTCTAACCTCAGACATGCATCTTCTAAGTCTCCTGGTTGAACCTTTAAGTCTTTTTAAATCTTTTTTTTTCTTTCTTTCTTTCTATTGGGGACATTTATTTCTCCTTTCTAGCTCAGCCATTGCTCAGACCTACTGTTTTGTCCGGTCCAAAAGCCTGACATCATATTTTACCATCGATTCCTCTTTTCTTTCAACCCCTGAAGCAGGTTCACGGACTTTGCTGTTAATGTTGTTGTTGCACCACCAGAAAAGTTCTGAAACCACAGTGACAACTTTGGAGTTATAACTCACGCATGAAAAGAGAAAGTGCTGGATTTTAACTTTCCCTTGCCAGTTGCCACCTCTGAAGTGTCTGCAGGTCAAGAGAGGTGCATCTCATTATTGGAATTGATATTCAAAGTATACTGTTGCCTCGGTTCGGCTCTGCTCACACCTTCGAAAAGATATCTTGAAATCATCACGGAGCTATTGCTCACCCTGAAGGCTCTGTGGGACGGGGGTGCCCTTGCCACGAGAAGTTGGAAAGCAGACAACAGATGAAACAGGAGAAAGTAGGAAAGACAGAGAACAAGAGTTTAAGGCAGAGGGAGAGAGGAGGAACGAGGGTCTGAAAGGCTCAGGCTTTCATGGTTTCTGTAATTGAGCTTGAAATCACCCTACATTCAAACTTAACGGCAAACTTTTATTCCCCTTACTATTTCTCATTTACTGCCTTTATCGCGTTCGCTCTCATCTCCCTCTCGTCCTTCCCTCCCTCCTTCTCTTGTTTCCTTGTGCACATGAAAGCGGAAGGCTCCCAGGATATGAATATTAAAGTCCTGCTTCTCTCTTGTTTTGCCTTTTAAGGACACAGGGGTTTTTTTGTCGGGTTTTTTTTTTTTCCTTACAACTTCTTTTTCTCAACCTCTCCTCTGTCCTCGACCTTCACCTTTGCTCATCATCACATTTTATATGGTCGTCTGCTCCTGACTACACCCCAAAATGTGAATCATCCCTCCTCTTGGCAGCCTGTGATATTAGGCAATAATAAAACTTTGCTCCCCGCCCAGCCTATAGGCACAGATGTCTTTATGTTTGCCTCTGTGATTATGTGAGTGTCTGCGAGAGGGAGCTTTGCATGCCTACCAGGCAGAGTAATTTTGGTGTGGCAGCAGAGGCCCCAGGTGTGGAGAAGATATTGGAAAAGGCTCTCATTGAGCCAGTTCAAATTAAGCACCGTTTAGACTAAGACTGCATTCTGTCGTGACCGTTCTATCAGCACTAGTTTCTGCGGTCTGTAATCTGTTTTGCTCTAAAATAAGATCGTTCCAAACATTCTCTACATAAAAAGGGCTCCTGTTGTTTTCGTATCAGCAGCAGCTCTGCGATTTTTTAAAAATAATTCCCTGACAGGTATAAGTTTCTCATGGCAGCCAAGTTTAACCGCTCATGCTAATGGTGTTTCCATCCTGCATAATATAATGTGACTCAGGTGTGGGAGGAGTCTCAGCGTGTAAGTCCATACTTCTTATTAACCAAAAAGCCGAATGGTAAATTCCAACTGTTATGTGCTACAGCCTAAGAAATTCCCATCCCATCTCATTCTGGGTGTTCTCCCGCAACCTATTTCCATGGAAATTAAAGCATAATGCCAAACATCACGGCTTTTCCAATTCAGACACACACACATTTACACCTAAAAGAAATGCTGGAGCATGTGGATGTTTACCGAGCAGAACTCAGGGAATAGAAAAAGCAGAGATTGATCTTGGATTTATAAATATAGAAGGAAGATATGAGGATCAGAGAATCAGGGCCATTCTGTCGCCGTGTTGTACAATCACACAGCGATGGATTTAATTCAGCTGAAACACAGCGGGGCAGGGCAAAAATAAATGTAAATTTAGTCAGGTATGATAAGGTTTTTCAATACCTGCAAAAAAAAAAATCTGCTGTGATCAAATACGGGTGGCATCAAAATGATGTGATATTAATATCTGACATGCAGTAAAACAGAGTCCCGCCAGAGCTTAATCACTTCTACTGGGGACAAAGGGACACAACAATGTGGATAATTACTATCTGAGCATTTAAGTCTGTGGGTTATTTAACAACCGTGACTTCCTGTAGTGTTAAAGAAATACAGCAGTATTTATCTAAGAGGGTTGTGTTGGTTTGTATCCCTCTAATCTCGCTCTCTCCTCTGTTTATGCTTTGCGTCTTTATTTAAGTCTTGGCAGCCCCTCCGCTCTACAATGCAGCCTGTACATCTCATTCACAAAACACAAAGCAAAGGCCTAATGAATGCCCACATCTCAAGGACACACGCAAAAGCACATATATCACAGCACAGCCTCCAAAGGAACAAGCAACATACGGCACGGCACATTTTCATTCAAATGTGTTGAGCACATTTTATTTTACAACATAAAAGAAAAATGTGAAAGAGAAAAATCTATGTGTTTCCTGCTGGTGCTCGGCAGATATTATATAATTTGAAAATTATGTAATGAGAATACACGAAGCAGGTATAACGAGATTACACACTCTGAATTTGTGGCACATTATGACTGTTTCAGCCTAAATGGGCAATTGCGTTGCTGTAATGAATGGTGTTGCTGTTTTGCAAACTCCCAAAATGCGTTAGAATGAACCCCAAAATAACACAATGATGCCATAAAATGCTCCCCCCCACACGCGCGCACACAGACTGGATACCATCCCATTATTGGCTTTAGATGAAATCAAGATCAATTGATCCTTCAGTCTGAGACACTGCAACTACTCAGCTGTGTGTGTTTGGTTATGTGTCTGAGTAATTGTGCGCAGTGTGGTTTGTGTTACAGGTCTTGTGCATCCTCATGTCTCAGTAAATGGATAATTTGCACATCATGCCTCAGTTTATGCATACGCTATGTTGATGTGTGGAACTGGGAACGAAGCCCACTCCCCTCTGAGCTGGTATTCCTGAGTGAGGTCTGGGCAGGAGGTAGGAATACACACACACAAACACACTGTTTAATCTGACCCACTTCCTCAGGATGTAGGATGAAAAGAATTTTTAAACACAGAGTCGTCTGAAAGACCTTCATACATATTTTATCCCGCCAAGCTGATCCGGCTATCATAAGACAAATTAATTGGACATTTACTCAGGCATCGATTTGGGAAATATATCAATATCACTTTCTCTCTTCCTACACACTGTGAGTGTCTATGAGCGTCGGAGCAAAGACCAATCACAGCTGTGGGGTCCTTCTTTAAAACCTGCAACCTCACAAATAAAGGTGCGTCTTCTGCAGCTGGAACAACAAACTCTCAAAATGGGTCAACTTGTCATCGAATCTGCTGCAGCGTTTGTGTTCCATAAAAAAGTTGCAAACTCTTCTTTGAAGTAAGACTTCCTTCAAGTTATTACTTTTTACAGGATTTAACAGAAAAATAGCTAGATTTCTTTAAAGGAGCGGACCCTGCTGCCTAAAATGTGCTCAATAATATAATGGAATAAAAATGCACATGAACACAGCTCAGTAAATCCTGTGCTTGTAAAAAATATATTACCGATAAAAAAATCAATGAAAAGACCAATGCTGCTTGAGGTGCATTTCGGCTCTGAGTGACGTTTTCTCATTAGGATGAACCTGGACTCACTGCAGGACCGAACACGTGGAAGGACGCAGCTAAAAACAGTATTTAGTCCTTATTGGGTTTGTTAGTGCCAGAATATTTTAGGAAAAACTGTGTTTCTCTTTTCTCTTCTTTTTTTTAAACTAATTAGACAGGATTTTAGCTTGTGGCTGGACGAGGCTTCCAGTCTATCATAGAGCACAAATGACTTCTACAGCCTCACTCAGGCTACGGTCTTCCCATGCTGTCGGGAACAGCGATGCATTGCTTTCTTCAGAAGCTGCTGAAATGAAATCGCTTCTCAGCAGAGACAAGAGTCTTTCCCTTCCACCAGACTGTCTTCTATCAGGAGAGCTGCTGTAAGTTACTCTCCCCGGCCTGAGTCTGTCAGACTGAGTGAAGAGGAGTGACGAAGATGCACTCTGTCTATCTGCTGAGGGTTGAGGGAGGCAGGAGAGGTAAAAGGTTTTTGCTTGAGGCCAAAACAGTTAACTCGTCACTCAGGTGCTGTGTGTGTGTGTGTGTGTGTGTGTGTGTGTGTGTGTGTGCGTGTGTCAATGATGTTGATGCACAGGCCATACACATGATTAACTTGTACAATTGTCTTTGAGCTCTGTAAGTGATTGTATATGGTTCCTCTGGTGTGTGTGTGTCTGCTGTCTCAGCCCACGTCTGAAGGAAACAGGAGCATCTCTGCCAACAACACAGCAGTTCTGATGTAACTTTCAAATTGCTCTCACTCATCTGAGCCTATTGCACCTGCTTTCACTTAAGCACCGCTTGAGTCAGTGCATTCAAGAATACGCCACAATACGAGGGCAAAATTAGTTCTGTTGATGAAATCCCTTCAGTGGACTGACAAGATACAGAAGCAAAAACAGACCAAAGAGAGACGTAATGAGCGACAGAAGCGACAGAAAGCAGCTTAATAGGAGAAGACACGTTCAGTGCAGGTGGCGTGTTCATTTGAACGCTTTAGAAAAACATACCTGATTTAACTTTAATTACATTCCTTGCTCGGGCTCAGTGACTTCACAACAGCCGTGAGCTCTTCCTGTACATAGGTCATAAATTACAATGCAATGTATTATGGCCGGCAGTTAGATTAACACATTGCTGACACAGGTAACGCTTAAGTCAGCAGGAGAATATCCAGTAAAGGATGCAGAGTTTTCCAGAGGTGATATACAGAAGCAATGAATCATTAGTTCTGAATCTGTCCTGCATTAACACCAAAGATACTGTTCTTGGCAAACAGCAAGGAATTTATATACTGTCAGAGAGAGAGAGAGAGCTAATGTCCTTGAAACAGCCAGTTACAGGACCTTTTCTTGTAAGTGCTCATAAATGACACAAAAGATAGAAAGTGTGGGATGGATGTGTGGGCTGTTGTGTTTCATCGTCAGTGTTAAGTAGGCATTTGTTGTTTGGTCTTCATCCTTTTAGGTGAAATATTATGACTAATAATGAGTAATCATCACAAGTTCTTCTTAAATATTAATAGACAGCATTAAACCAGACCAAAGGATGTATAATTTCTTCCTACTGCATTCATAAATGGGACCAAAAAAAGCATTCCTGATTTATTAATTTTTATTTAATGCCGGTCTGCTCACGCTCATTGGACTGAGTGTGAAAAATGGCCGAGTCATACTGGCATTTAAAGTAGCAAACTTTTGCAAAAAAAAAAAGAGTTCATTTTATAATCAGCAGGGTTCAATCAAAGGGCAAAGTACGACCGCAACACCACCAATAGAAAACCATCTTAGCAGTGCTGAGCAGGTTTACAGAACTGTAAAGGTGTAAAACCAAGAGGCCCAGAGAAGAGTCGACCCATCAACACGCTACTGTGCATTACTCAGCCTCCAAAACAGTCTATTCTGGGGAGACACGTGGATCAATCATTATTTCAGTCAAACTACACCGCTGGACCTGCTCAGGCCACCGTACTACAGAAACTCTGCTTCATATCAACCTGATGAAAAGTCTCTGTCTGAAGTTCAACTACACCTAACAGCTCAATTCTGACAACCATTTCTATCGAGATTCATAAATTATAAGAACTTTCGTAGGAAATTATTCAAAAGTAAACAATTGTTTACAGAACATGATGATGTCACAGTGAAGCTGACCTCTGACCCTTCAGATATAAACTGCGATCATTCGGTCATTTTACTCTGTTAGACCTTAAAGTGCGTTAAAGTATGAATTCTTCAGCTGTTTGTTTATAAGCTCACAGTGACCCTGACATCTGACCTTTGAGCACCAAGTTCGTATCAGTTCATCCCAGGGTCCATTTGTTCCAAACATAAAGACACCCGAAGCCAAAACGCCTCTGATCGTGGTTGCCACGGGGGCGGAGTCACAACAACTCGCTCTTTTTCCAGAATTGCCGCTCCTTTTCAGGCATCTTTTAGTTTTGCCGCCTATGAAACGGACACTATACTTACCGTATTTATACAGAAACCTTTTCATATTCCCACATCACTTCTCCTCAGTCAGATTTCCTCCTGCTCTTTAGTTCTATACTTAGTCCTTTTATTTTGCTTCTTCTTTTCTTACAGATAAACTATTGGTGGCTCTTTTTTCCCCCCTTTCAAACTCTCATGCTTGTTGTCTTTGTTATCGCTGAAAAATGTTTGTAATCTTCCACAGTTAATTCATGAGCTTGAAAGGTCATCACTAGAACTGTCACACACTAGAAATAATGGGTGAAGAGAAAGAAAAGGGGAATGCTGGGAAATTATTCCTCCCTTTCTAGAAGTAGCCAAAACAGTAAGCTGCTTTGTTTTTCTGAACTTGACAATGACTTTTTCTTTTGTGGCAGGTGTCTATAAGGCTCACTGTATTATCATCTAAATGAAATTATATGAGGGCTGGGATTTATCTGCCCAACGCTGATTTAAAATCAAAAATGCTTTATTACTCAAACCGCAGACTCTCTGACTCAGCAGCCATGTCACACAACCCAGCATATAATTTACATACATTTTCACATATTTTTCTTTGAATTAATATTTGCTGATTGAGTTGTTGACCTTGGAAGTCATAAACAGAATGCTATGATGAAATTCTCACACCGTAACAGGTTAGTAGATTTGTCAGTCCATTAGTTGGAAATTAAATTACTCAAAAATTAGTTATAAGAATATAAATTATTATAAGGTAACTTTTTCATTACTGCCTTTGTTTCTAATATCTTTTGGAGATTTTTTTCTTTTTTCTTTCTTTCTTTTAATTACTTTTGAGGCAGAGGATTAAACTAATGCGTCCAAAAATATGTACACCATGCTCCCTTGCATGCTTTGTTGTGTTTTTACATGAATTTAATTTTCAAAGTTAGAAAAAATAACTATCTTTGCTCACATTATTTAAGCTACATAAGTCAAAATCTGTTGTTACATGTAGGCCGTGTGGTTCAGAAGCATGTTGAGCACTGCACAGATTTTGGTCCTTTTATGTCTGTGAAAGCTTTCACAATTGAACTTGTCATGCACAGACACCTCCTGGGCTCGCCTGTTTGATTTATTGCACCTTTTATGGGCAGGACAATTTCCACCTTTATTACTTTTTACAAGTTTATTGACCTCAGAAAAATTCCCAGCGTAGTTCCAACCCATATGAACCACATAACGGGCCCGATTTGCAAGTATACAGTATTTATCTGTGTCAGACTGGTTTCAGAGTAGCAGCAGCCATATCCAGTGAAGAGTCCTGCTGATCAAATGAACTCAGACAGGTGATGATAAATGCTGCCTGAGAGAGATGATGGGATAAAAAGTGTAATTTGGAGACCAGAGCAGGGAGAGAAAAGACTGAGAGATGGATGAGATGTGAAATAGAAAAGTGGACTAAGAAAAGTGGAAGATGGGACGGCGTGAGAAATCGGCGGAGAGAGAAGTAAAGCCGGAGCCAACTGCCTGCTCATCCTCTCGTTCATCAGCACTCTTCTTTCCCTCATCTTTCCTCCTCTACCTCCTCTCATGTCAACAGCTTTTCCATTCACACTGACAATCCATATATCGTGAAAGCACCTTTCACTCAGCGTTTCCATTATGCATTGCGTGTCATGATGCACTGCATGAATTATGCAAATTGCCTCAAAATTTGACTTCAGAAAGAAGAATCTCATGGGGCCTCAGTAAATGCCACTCAATTTAATGTGGCCACAGTGTACATATACTGCAGGTTTGCGTTTGCGGGAAGATTGCATTGGGATTCAAAATGATGAGATGATAAGCTGCAGTGAGCTAACAGAACAGCTCCGCAGGTAACGCTATCTTAGTGTCTTTTTGAATGTATATGCTATCATTGACTTTGAATGAAAAGCGCTAACTTTAGCCAAAAGTGCTGAGAGAGATGAAGATACGAGGGGAGAGTAAAAGAGGCGGGGGGACAAAAGAAAATGGAAGGAATGGAAGGAAGTGGCTGAAGGGTGTTTGGAGGGTAGAGCAGGTAGAGAGGGAGGGAGAAGGAGACGGAAGTGGGGGGAGGAGAGGAAAGTGTTGAGTAAGATGTGATATTGTTAATGCTACAGTAAATTAATATTCGTGTGAGGTCATCCATCAGGAGGAGAACAGGCGAGCCGTGAGAAACATGATAATGGAACCTGTCACCGCCAGGGAGAGGAGAGGGAGCAAGGGAGGGAGAGAGGAGGAAAGGATGTATCAGTAGAAAACCAGAGACTTGTATAGACTCCAGAGGGGAGGGGGGGGGACTGAGAAAAATTGACAGAGGGAGGGAAGGAAAAAGAAATAAGGAGCATAAAAAAAAAAACCCAATGCAGTAAGAGAGAGAAGAGATGGAAAGATGGAAAAGGGGTTGTGGGATAGAGATGGAGGAGAGAGGGGAAGGAATGAGGGAGAAGTAAGGAAAGGAAAGAGGGAAAATGGTAGATAAAGTGAAGAAAGGAGGTAAGTAGCGTGGGGTGGAGTGAGGTAAGGAATTATTGTGTGTGTGTATGTGTGTGAGAGTGAGAGAGAGAGGAGGGAGGTAGCCATGCAGAATTAATCTACAAATTACAATAAATAATTAAAGCCTGGGAATCCTGTGGGGATAAGATGGAATACTAAGGAAGACGGAGGGAGGAGGGAGAAGTGGAGGAAGAAAGTGAGGAAAACAGGGAGGCAGGGAGCTACCTCGGGCAGCTCCCGACACACAACCCTCAGGGAAGAACAGAGTGAGCAAAACAGGAGTCAAAAGGAAGAAAGAGACGGAGGTTGGAGGTGTTCTTGTTTCGGCACAGTCGGCATCGCCAAGATGTGGAGGGAGACAGAAGAGAGAGAAAAGAAAGACAGAACCCGCTGAGAAGAATGAAAACACAGGGAGGGGGAAAGAAAAAAGGCAAAAGGTGAGTGTGGGGAGGGATCTGCCTTTAGCTGTAATGAGAGAGAAAATATGGAGGAACAGAAAGGAATAACTAAGTGACAAAAAGAGAAACGTGAAGATGGCGGGGTGTTTTTCTTCTTCTTCTTTTTTTTTTTTTGTTTCTGCAGGCATCACTGTCAGTTTGTCCTCCAGCTGTGACTGCGCAGCCTCATGCAGTTACAAAGAGTTTGGAAAAGAAACCCTGCGTCTACATGTGCTGCCAGATTTAAAGATTGAAAACGAGTGGAATGACAAATACGTAGTGATGAAGGACTTCATACCAAACAGGTCCTGTCTGTTTTAATACAGGCCTTGGATGCAAAGAACATTAGCTTCAGGCCCACCCTAGACGGCCTATCCAGGTAGATTAGGACCCACCCAGGTAGATAAAAATCAACTAGGGTGTCCACTACTCCCTATTTAATCCACTATACAGTGAATTTGCTGTGTAAAGCATAAGAGATGGTCACAGCCGGCTCACTATGGAGTCAGAGCGAGATCATAAAAAGGAAGGAGTGACATTAGAGCACCTATAAGGAACAATGAGTCCCCAAAAGAAGCTGAATAATCCCAGACAGGTCCCCTTTCTGAAAGTATGAATGTATACAAATTTAGACAAAGAGGCTGGTGAACTGTTGTTAGCAACCATTACCGGCGCTACCGTTTCCACTGAAAGTGCCATAAGTAGGATGGATAAATCGCCTGCTACTGATTGGGTATATCACCCCGCCCACACTCTCTTCAAAATGCCGCTGGAGTTGTGCTGCGATGAAGTGTTGCAATTATTTTTTTTTTTCTGTTTTGCTAACTTTGCCGTGTCTCCACCCACTCCGGTTAGGGAGGTTATGGATACGGATAACTCATTGCAATCATTCTTCTACAAAGGCTGAGGTTGTAGGATTACTATAGAGCAACAGCATCAACAGAGTAATAGGATTATAACATGGGAGACATTAGTATCCCTCTCAGCTTTGGCACAGAAACAAGCCTCAGGTTTTTTATTTCAAGGGCTGACATTTATAGTTTTAGAGGAATACATTAGGCCCTCAAACCCTTGTTATACAGACTGTATTGTTTGTAGTAATAATCACGGCGACATGAAACAAGACAATAGATGTCGAAATGCAAGGTTAGGAGGGTTTATTTCATCTCCGATTTCAGAGTGCATTTACCCTTTAAAAGCTTCTGTAACAGCAACAGTTTCATCATTGGATTTGCTCTTTCATCTCATCCTCACAGGTACTACACCACCATAAAGGCGTACTGCTGTCATCACTCTGAAGGAGCATTCCCTGCCTGCGCTCCGCTCTGCACTACTTTGGAGTTGGAATTGAGGTAATGCCTTTCCCCTGACTCACATTCACTATTGTTCTCGCTTCATTAGGTATTTTAATGGATGCTTTGCATTTGATTTGAAATTCTATAGTATACTAATGGGCCACCTTTATTTTCCCAACTTGATCCCTCTCAGAGCCTTTAGGCCATGCATATTCCTCCTCCACATTAATTTACACAGCAGCGATTAACATACAAGTCATTAATCAAGATAGTGACAACTTTATATTCAAAACTCCCCCAATTCCATTGGTACCAACTTAGAGTGTAAAAGCTGTACTGGAAAATGTGTGTTTATGTTACACTCTCAGGTAGACCAGTGACGTTCCAGCTAACACCTGCTAACATCTGGCTTTTGCTGGAAATGGAAAGTCATTGATGGCATTGATGTAAACTCAGCACTAACGTCTTTCAGAGCACAGACAGTGGGTGACGTATTTACATTCCAGAGTGGTCGGTGAGAAATTTGGGTTCAAGATACAAATAAGTAATGACAGTGCTTAAGATAAGTTTAAGTTTAAGATTAGGCTAGGTTTAGGTTTAGGTTTAAGTGTTAGCATACGCTTAGATTGAAGCTTAAGTTGTTTTCTCCACTGGCTCTTCCAGAATTACTCACCAGATAGCCAGTTCAGAGCTTAATTAAGATTCTCCACTACAGTTGGGAAAAGAAAGGAATAAAGCGCTGAGCTAACCTAATAACTCTGAAAGGATGCGAGGAAAGTGAAGATTAACCATCAAGTAAGGGAATAACTGGAGATTGCTCTTCAGTTGGAGTGAGTGTCGCTTCCATGCAATTAAACATGAGCCTGCCATAGAAGCTGAAACTTTGCAGAATCTAAAGAGCCAATTCGTTTGAAACACTAATTATGTACTTGCTCTCCTCCTGATGGATGACCCCACTAAATGTAGTGTAGAGTGGCTTTATCTAAACTACAGATTTAAAGTTGTATATTTGCTGATTCAAAGGTTGCCCCTGTTCAAAAACTTTAATATATTCTATAGAAGCTTTGATCTGTAATATATTGGCCTTTTCCTTCTGGCTTTTTCTTTGGCTATTCAAAGCAAAGAAAACGTGTTTCTTTTCCTATAAACTATTATGAATAGATGTGTTTTTGCATTATTTACCATAAGATTTAAAACATATTTAAGGACTTCAAGGGGAACGTGCACAGTCAGTCGTCAGATGTGATAAAAAACTTGAGGGAGACGAGCAACATGAACATCCAATTTGCATCACACGTTTGTCAAATTGTATAAAAGTAAACTAAATTTAAGTTATAGTGTGTATTAGATTGGAATAGACCATGACGTCAGTGGCCCCTTCAGCAGCTTTAATCAAAATGTCCTTGAGATTTTGTTTATTGTACAAATGTTCTCATCTAAATTAACTCTGTCCCCTTTTCTCTGCATCTCTTCATCTAACCTGCCCAGTCTTGTTTCACTCCCTTTCCTAATTTCCTCCCTCATCCTCAGTCTGTTGTGTTCCCTTCTATTTTTGTCACAGTATCTCAAGTATTGTTTTTTTTTTTTTTTTTTTCCCATTTGTATGAGAGCACTAAAGGCGGAAAGAGTCCAAGTTAAAATGTCCTCTGTGTGAGTGGACCCTGATCGATTTTGACTTACAGGACATTGGACATCAATAGGTACATCTGTAGGACAAAGTAAAAAAGCTGAAAGGAAGTACGCACAGTCACCCAAAGAAAACATGACTGTGAAAACTTCTCCACTTCTGTAAACACGTGGAGGAAACACACAACAAGCACACCAACAGGAAAACAGCGTCTGCTTACACGATGTGGCAGTCTCACTTATTGGTCTGTGTGCTGGGTCTTTGGCAGCCCTTCAGAGACTTGTAAAGATAACAATAGGCCAATTACTGCCTAATTACTACAGATAACTGGTTCAATAAATTCTTCTGGTCCAATTTCACTTTAATTGTCCCAATTAGATTCAATTAGATCTCGCTGTTATAAAGAGGACAGTCAGAATGGATGCTCTGGCACCACAGGGCATATTATTGAGTCCCAACATCCCACATGTAGTTTCAGGAGATGCTTGAATGGCCATAAAAACACATACACTCTGAGGAGGAGGCACATACTGTACATGCACGCACTCTTAGCTCATTCCACTATAATAACACACGGGCACAAACATGCATATGAGCTAACAGCGGCTCATTCATACTTTTGCGTGTAGGTCTTGTTGTTGTGCGCATCAATTAGCAGAAACAAGTAAAAGTATGAATTGTCTGGGCAGCTCAGAGTCCCAACAGCTTGGCGTTAAAGTACTATGAGTGAAATACGACAGTAGAAGTCAAGCTTAAAACAACTTGTGGCTGGGTTCCTCTTCATATTAACACAAATGTCAGTTTCACTAATGATGTTGAAATTTTATTTTTGTAAAGGATTAAAGTTTTGTGTCTTGACGCCAACAACTGACTTTATCAGATAAATCCTTTCTCTGTGAGTACTCTGCCTCTGACCTGGCACAATTCTTGCAGAGCTTTGCGAGGGGAGCCCTCAGTACTGCTCACGTTCTGCATGTCTTCACGATGCCAAATAACTTTCAGTTTAATTAGCCTGCAACTGAACAGTCACCTCTAGGTTGAAATGTCCACTAACTTTAGACCTATTAAATTTAACCACCCCAAGACACACTCAGTTTTAGTTTAAGAGGAAAAGGTTTCGAAGGCAGCTCCAGTTTCCAAAAATAATGTGCATGCTGCAACCAAAGCGTGACATGCAGCACTGCTTCTCAAGTGCCTCACTTTGCAGCACGCACAGCTGGCGTGGCATGTTGGACCGATTAACATGGGAGGTGCACAGAGGCAACTGCTTGTTTCCATTTCAGGCAGCACATATTAAAGTTTTGTTTGTTCACTCCAATACTTCTGGGTTACCAAAATGCGGCACTAAAGCAATTCAGCGTTGGGAGATGAAGCGTCAAAAGTACATCAAATTGTCTCACTCTCTCTGATGATACAGAGCTTCTGTCACACCTGGGGCCAGGTATGCTAATACTAATGTTGCAGACTCTTTTTTTTTTTTTTTTTTGTATAACGTGCAGTGTTGTAAATCTCAATTGTTCATCCTTTGTTTCATATGAAACAAACAAAAAAGAAATCCTCTAGCTTCAGTGAAGAGCTGCAACAACCTGACACGCATCCATACACAGTGGAATACGTTGATTCAGACAACATTAAATCTAATTTAAAATCTAAAGGGAAATTAAAAGGGGGGGGGGGGGGGTGAGGGGGCTTGAGGTTTAGAGGATAATTATGAGTTAAAAAGAAAAATTATTTTAACAGTACACTATAATGAACTGTTTTTGGTAGACTGCCAAACTTATTCCAAATGTTATTTTTGAAATATTCCATATGTAGCATATTCATGTGTTTGACATACTGTTCATATCATATTTAAATGCAGTGACATATTTATTGTAGACCGATCAGCCACATTGTTAAAACCACTGACAGGTGAAGTGTATAACACTAATTATATTGTGTTATTATGGCATATGTCAAGCGGTGGGATGTAGATTAATTCCTACAAGTTCGTGTGTTGGAAGCAGGAAACATTGGCAAGTGAAAGGAGCCATGCAACTCTGAAAATTTGTGATAGCTAGAGGACTTTGTTGGGGGATCTGTGGTCTTGTGAAGGGGGTCCTTGGTGTGCTGTGGACAGAAGAAGGACAACCGATGGGGAGTGAAGGCTGGCAGGTTTGCACAAATAATCTACTGCTGCACAAATTGCTGAAAGCTATTCTGTCCAGTAACAATGGAGCAATCATGTTTTGTTTTTGTTTTTTTGTTTTACACGATTTCAGTATGACTTGGCTTCTGTGAGAAGACGAGGAGTCAGGATAGATAATAGGATGAAGACAAGCTGGTGGATGTGCTCCTCGGAAACATTATGTCCTCAAATTCGTGTACATCCTACTTTAACACTGTCGGATGCCAAGCACACTGCCTCACCACACTGCAAGAATTGTGGAGAGAAGGTTTGCGGAACATGACAAATTCGAGGTGTTGACTTGGTCTCTGAATTCCCCAGATCTAAATCCGACTGAGCAGCTGAGAGAGTTGCTGGAAAAACAAGATTCTCCACATTGCAACTGACAGGACTTCAAGGATCTGAGGATAACATTTCCATTTTTAAAAGATATAAAGATATTAAGAAATTGTACTCTGAGAACATTTCCATGGAAATAATGGTGTCAGGAAATTGTTTCTACATGCCCTGAACTCATGTTGAACGGGAAAGTTGGGAACTTTCTGAACACCAGCTAAAAGATCCGAATAATCAGCACACTTTGGAAAGTTTGACACGGGTGTTTTCCTGGCAGAGGCTCAGGCACAATGTCTATAGTTCGAATCAAGAGCCAGCTCAGGTAATATTTGAGTGTTGGTGCAGTCTCTGGCCTGGACCTGAACTTCTGACCTGTTGTAGGCCATGTCTGGGCAAACGACACAAAGATTAGGCAGGTGGCTTTTGTGCGACCTATGCGAAGGTTGTGCGAATGTGTCTCCGGCGGGACGCTCAGTTTAATAAGGCTGATCAATACTGGTTAAATAATATCAGGCCTTACTTTAAAATATTCCATCTCTATCTCTAAATTTTCCTGCTGTCTCTGGTCTCAGTCTCTTTCATCTCCCATCTCTCCTTCTTGCTTCAGAGAAAAGTACTTTTCTCCTGACATGACAACAGACGCTACGTTGACTCAGTTTGCCGACGGTGATAAACAGGACGGCTAATTAAAAGGCTCTCTGATAGCTCTCCTCTGCCTTTTTCATTTCCCCAACTTACTTACCACAGAGATTTATACCACTCCACCACTACCCATCTTTTTCTCCTGACAGGTTGTCTGTCCATCTCGGCCTATCCTGCTTATGAATACACACACACACACACACACACAAAAGTAACCCTCCCCCTTTAGACAAACAGAGTAAACAACATAAAAATAAAAATAAAAAACATCACAAACAGCACTATTTAAACAGGCAGAAACAAAAGACAATAGTGTTTTCTTGTGAGAGTAAGAGTTCTGAGTCGAGCCTGAGAGTGAGGGAGCTGACAGAAGAAGACAAAGTACAACAACTCAAATGATTTGTGAAATTGTGCGAAATTGAGCGTCTGACAGAAAGGCAGTGGATGTAGTAAAAGTGCAGACCTATTAATAACACGCCTTGTTTGATGAACAAGATTTTGTTTATTTTGGCTGACATTGACTTTGCGAGCTCATCTAATGCTCTATCTGTGTGTGTGTGTGTGTCCGTGAGTGTGCCGAGCGTCGGCGTATGTGTGCAAAAAGAGAGGCAGGGGGAAGATGAAAGGCTAAAAAAAGGGAAAGTAACAAAATTGGGAGAAAGTGAAAATGAAGCTTGTGGGAGGCAAAAAAAAGGGGTTGAGCTTGAGAGAGAAACGATCCTGTATGCTGGAGAGAAAAGAGGAAAGCTAAAACAACTAATTATAGGAAAATGAAAGAGTCCTTTCCTTCCCCACTGAACTTCATTTCAACTCCTTTTCAGCTATCTTTCTGCCAAATCCACTCATTCTCTCTCCCCGTCCTTTCATCTCTCCTCCCTGGTCTTCCTCCTCAGATCCTCTTTCAGTTTGACTTTTTTTTTTTTAAACTCTGCCTCCCTCTTTCACCTACTCTCTTCACCCCGGACTCAGGCTGTCTTCCCCTTGCTCTTGAGTCTCCTCTTCCTCTTTAATCTCTCTCTTCACTCTCCTGTCTTTCTTTTCCTCCGCCCCTTTCTCTCCCCTCCCCGTCTCTCCTTGGGGTCAATCAATAGCAGCTGAATAGAGGAAATGACTCGCAGTTGATGCTTTGACACCTATCAAAGCTGACACCCTGTAACCCAGCTTGCCTTCTATCAACACATCTTTTTCAGCCCTTTTTTTTTTTAGTTTGACTTACATTAATTTAAAAAAAAAAACAAACTCTCCATGTCCATTCGAAGAGGTCGCTTTGTTCTGGCCGATCGCAAGTTGTGCAAAAGTCACTGGTAGCATCACTGTCAGAAAAAAAAAGATACTTTAGGATTACACCCACTGAGTTGAATGGGAGAATCTAATTTAAAAAAGCAAAATCTGAAAATAACCAGAAACTGATCAATAAAAGCCCTTCAGTGTTTGGCAGTAACAGAACCAGCACCTGAGCGTTGGTCTTTTTCTAGTGGGCTTTCAGCCTCAGCTGTATGAGTGGGCAGCCCTGAATTGCTGTTATCAAATTCTCCCCCAATTTTCCAACACTAATTATCCATTAGACAACATTTTATCCATGAGGGAAACACGGCAAATAACGACATCTGAGAACTGTAAAACGATAAGCCTGAGCAAAATTTGTCTTGCTAACAACTTCAGCTGTTATGGAGTACAAGTTTGACATTTCAGTAAATATGCTCATTCATTTTTTTTTTTTGCTTTGTCATCTATCTGTAAATATGAAGTGAGATCACGAGGATAATTATCTTACATTACATCTTTCAGACATAAAGACAACAGTGTAAAAAGCAGTGAATGATGACAAAACTCAAGGATTCACTGAACCAGCACACACAGCGACTCTGTTAACACAACCCGTTTGTTTGATGCTTCCATTTTTTACAGATTAAACAAAGATGATATTTTGATTAATGAGTTTCAAATATGCTGGGACATGGATTTCATGACTTCTGTACTAAACCAGGCTGTTCATCCCTGTTTCCGGTATGATTTACGCTCAAATTACTTTAACCTTTACCTTAATTTCCTTCCGCTGGCTGAACGGGCCAGGTGTGATACAACATGCTTTCATGTCAAAACATCTCCAGGGAGATCTGTGGAGTTTGAACAACTTTCTGCACTGCATGGATTTCAAATGGCGGACCTGCCTTTGGGTACGGGAAGGCGAATCACGTTAGGAAACATCCGACTGACTTAATCAGATTTCACTTCTAGTCACTTTTTCTTTGGGCCTGAACACAGGATTAGCTTTGACCTTTCAGGAAAAAGGAAAAAAATATGTTATGGGGAGAGACAATTTGGGGATTTATTAATTCCACAAACTCATACATCCAGAAGAAATAAGGCTGTAAGGTAGAGGAGAGGTCAGTCAACCTTGCGTGTATAGAGCCGCAGCAACATGGCATTTTGCTGACTCAGCTTCTCCCCCACCAGGAATGACTCAGCATTTTTGATGAGCTCTTGGCTGTGGAGTTTCTGTTGCGGTTGGCAATACTTAAATCAAACGAGGGATAAAGACTTTTTCCGCCTCATGAATATTGGCTTAAAGGACAATAATTAAAGTAATTTGAGAGCAGTATTAATTCTAGAAAACTGAATAATCCCATATATATAGGGAATAAAATTGGATTATATTATAATATATATATGTAATATAAAAATGAATGGCTTGGAATTTGAAACATTTGGCTCATAATTGAATACTTAATAATGACTGAATGTATTATGTCACAATTCACTGAAAATGTAAGGAGAAGGAAGAAAAACACACATTCATCCATCCATTTGTATGGAAATCTGAACCGAACTGTGATCTTAAACCCACGCCAAAATTGTTTACCTTCGCCCTTGATAAGCATCAAATCAAATCTCCTCACTGTCTTGAAAAAAAAAGGGGGGGGGGGGGCTAATCTCAAAAACTGGTTCTCAGAAGAGTAGCAACAAACCCAAACAAGAAGCAGAGGAAAGGCTTATGCGTTACAGTTCATCTCCCACCGCCATGCAAACAAACAGCGGCAAGATTTAGGATCTCTGGCATCTCTTGCTGTTCACTTTCAACACTATTTATGATAATGCTTTCACCACTATGCTCCATGCTTCCCTTCATATCCAATCGGATCCGCCAAATGTCAAGACTCCCAGGTGCTATTTAACTATGCAGCAACATGTCTTGAGGCTTACATACAAAATTCTCTATGTACACACATGAGCAAGGCAGTATGGGTAAGAAGGAGTGGGTTTAAAATACGAAACAACGGCAGCACGTGGTGTGAGACACTTACCAGGTACAACCACCTCAAATCCCTTCTATTTGTCCTTTTCTATCCTTTGCTCACCCTCCCTCCCTTTTACCTCATTACCTGTGGTTTGCAAGATCAGGCTATTTTATCTCTATAAATGATTTAAAGGGAACTTGTGTATGGAACAGTGGGGACACATTCATCACGAGCAAAGAAGTTGTGTGGATGAAAAATGCTCCATAAAGGAGATTCTACTGTAGTACATTAAACATAGATATAAAAGTATGAATCTGTAGGTAATCTTGTAAAGACATCCCACTGATTGCTTGATGGGTAGTGATGGCTATTTATACAATACACCCCATTTCATTTCACACTTGAATTTACTTTATTTAAATACAGCACACTCTTAAGGACTGAAAAATGAACCCTGATTATAATATCTTGCACTGTGATATAGAGCTTTAGTAAGAAACATAAAATACCATGCATAGCATTAAACCATACTGCAGAGAACAAACCTTATAGAGGATATAGAAAAAAATTGAGTGCAGGTAAGTGTAGGTATGTAACAGGAATATGTCGACCATGTGAGGCAGAGAAGGTAAAATTAAGGGAAGATAGCAGGGTAAAGAGGATCCATCCAGCCATTATCTATACAGCTTGTCTAATGCAGGGTCACAGGAGGGGCAGATCCAATCCCAGCTGACATTGGGGGGGGGGGGTGCACAGGGCACTAGTCAATCTCAGGGCCGACTGGTAGAGACGAACCACCATTAACACTCGCACACATATACCGACAATTTTAGACACACCAATTAAGTGTGCGTGTCTTTGGACCAAAGTACAGTACCTGAAGGGGACCAATGCAGAAATCCATTAAATTGGTCTTTAAAATACCAGAATGTAGTGAAAACTGTGTCTGTATCTGACTGATGATCCAAACCCCAGGTTCTGTTTAACATGTAGTTCAGTCAGAAAACCAGCAGATATTCACACTTGCAACCAGAGAAATGTTTGCGTTTCTGCTCTAGAAATGACTGAAGGCAATCATTCAGACACAACTATTGATTCAAAGACCAACTGTACTGAACTTCCTGTACAATGAGGGATTATTAACAGCCTTTTATATGGGCTCACTTTAATTTTCGATAAATTGGCCAAAGCACTGACTTGTTTACAACCTGTGTGACTTTCTTACAGCAATGTCGCGGCGTTCCCAGAGCTCAGTAATTACTTTGGTCACAACAATGTCATCGTTTTACCTCCGACCCTCACGTTCAGCCGCTATGTGCCCTTCTCAAAGGGATAACCTGCAAAACGAGTTTGTTTTCACCAAGATGAAAGAGCAGGAATACCGACACACACATATTTATCATCAAGTTCATCGTCTTTGTTCTAAAATGATGCTGCAGCTTCCACAACCATCTGTCCACTGAAAGTACTTATCACACATACACACACACGCACGATTTGTGAAAAAAAAAAAAACACATTCACACATATTTTGATTCTCCCCTTCACACATACACTCAAATGCAAATATGAATACAAATGCCCTCTCCCTTCTTCTTTTTTTTTTATAGCACATACAAACAGCCACAGGAAGCGCACCAACTTGCTTTTTCTGCCCTGAATGCAATTATGAACACACACGCACACACCTCTAGAGGTAAGTCTGGTCTCTTGTGTAAGTGTTTGAGACTGTTTTTTTGTCTGTGTGTGCGTGTGTGTGTGTGAGTGGGTGTTTGTGTTTGTGTGTGTGTGTGTGTGTGTGGGGGTGGCTGGTAGGAGACAACACTTGCATACACTTGACTGGTGGAAAACTCGAGACTAGTGTAAACAGCCTGCAGAGAGAGAGAGAGAGAGAGAGAGATACAGACAAACACACACACTTGCATTGTATAAACATGACTACCCTCTCCAAACACACACAAACACACACACACACACACACACACACACACACACACAATCTGTCTCTCTCTGTCCTCACACAGTACACAAGGGAGAGTAAGGGGTGAGAAAAAGGGAGGAGGATGAGCTGCAGCAGGACAAGGAGGAAGCAGAGGTAAACTCTCATTGCTGTCTCCTTATCCATCAGGAAATGTCAAGATCCTGTTATAGAGGGACCGTCAGGCTGTGTGTAGTTTGAGGCTGGAGTAAGTGGAGAATGAAATATGCATGAATACATGAGAAAAGGTAAAATAGAGGCGAGGAAACGCGGGGGGGGGGCAAAGGAAGGTATAGAATGGAGATAATGGGCTGGTGTTCATGCTTATGGACAGGTCAAGGTTACAGTAGAATTTAAAAAAAAAAAGAGGGGCAACGCATGAAAAAAAGAAATGGAAGTCATAACAACCAAGGCAACAAAAAACCGGAGAGACACTAAGTATACTGCCCGATCGGATCTCTACACATACTAATAAGACTGACGGAGGTGTGAGTTCTCCTACACTAATAGGTTTGTTAAAGATAACAGGAGAGGAGGGGATATGTAGATCAAGCCTAGTTGGTCCTGAGAAAAGGTCTAATTAGGGAGAACAAGTGAAATCTGCATGGGTGGACTGTGGGCTTTGACGCCTATATTAGACACACACTTTGCTGCAGCATGATGAGGACAATTTACTGCATGAGGCAAATCCCCCCCCCCCCCACCAAAAAAACAGCCCAAAAACAAAGAAACATGTGGATCAATAATCAATATCAATTGGCATCATTTATTTAGCAGCTAACTAGGACTTAATAATTATTTTTAAGCCAATACTTAATTTCTGCACATTTTGGTTTCTTCCATGGTAATTAATATAAAAATAAGCTAAAATCAACAAAAAAAATTATTTCAATGTATTTAAAGCTGCATTAATAATTTTTTGCTTCTTTTTTTTTTTTTTTTTTTTTTAAACAAAACTCCAGAATATGATCCCCTCATGAGGTTTAGATGGTGAACATGTAAACAAAGACTCGCATGTGATCACATCCAGCAGCGCAAACAGACACACAAAGAGACACTCGGATTCATTTGGAGTTGTGTTCATGGTGGAACACACAGAGCAGAAAACTGAAAACGCTTGATTAAAAATCCTCTCAGAGCTTTGGGGAGAAAATCTTCTGTGGGTTTGTCACAACAGGCTACTGCTTTCATATTCCACACAGTCAATTGATCCACTGTTAGTACAGGAAATATTGAAGTCTATCATCAGTATATATTTTAATTATCAAAAAAATAGACGGAAAAGTTCAAAAGTTGAAAAATCAGCAGAGTTCAAGTGCATGGAGGTTAGACTGAACAAAGGTGCATGTTGAGAAAGATTTTCTTTGACATCAGGAAGAATCAGAAACAAGTTCTCTGTCTCAGGTTTGTTTTGCTTTTTTTGTTGTTGTTTATTTTCCTTTCCTGTGTTTGCAGACTTCTGAGTGGTTTGCTGTTCTCTCCTGCCACTTCTATTTGGCCTTTCTATTTTTATCTCCCCCCCCCATCTTCCCAGGCTTTTTGACATTTCACCGGTGTGTCTGACTGTCTGTCTTCACTCCCAGGCTCTTCTCGACTTCTCTCCCTCTCCCCCCCCTCTCCCAGCATCTTCCCCTATTTTCCTCAATCTTCCGCAGCGGGAGCTAATGTGACCTTTATGTGCTGTCAGCTCTCTGCGTGGCCGTCAATCATCATCTGCTCCCATTAGAACGGCTCTATCAGGAACTGTCAGCACCGCTGGGCTGCACTTTTTACGTACGCTGCCCGCCACCCATCGGTTAAGAGAGAGGTAGAAAAAGGCAGGCCAAAAAGAGCAAGTGACATGGAGAAAGCAGATCAGAATGAGAACCAGAGAAACCGAAACTGAGGAGAAAAGGAATCTGACAGAAGACAGCACGTCTGGTCTCTGCTCTACTCCATCCATCTCTCCTTCATTCACTCCTCATTAATTGTGTTTACTCCAAGATACCTGTGTTTTGGTTCTCAAGGAGCCGACATACCAAGAATCCCAACCAGATAGAAAGAGAGCCGCTTTCTTTTCTCGCCATTCCTCAGCACCTTCTCCATCTTTCTCTTCTGACTTTTTAGTACAACCGGAGCAGGTTTACTATCTCCTCTCCTCCCCTCCTCTCCATCACAATGTTTACCTGCTTTAGGAGCTCACTGTCTCTCCCTCTTCCCTGTTGTGTCTCCTTGACTATCCCTCCTTCTTCCTCCTGTGGCCTTGTGTACTTTCACTTCCACCTCTGTTTGTTTTTTCTTCCATCCAGCTTCTTTCTTATTTCCATCCATGGACGCAACTTTTTTTCTGACTTCTTTTCAACTCCTCTCTTTATATCTGCTCCCCTCTCCTTTTTTATCCTATACCTTCTTCTTTTGCCTCCTTACTGTTTCCCTCCAATTTTTTTGCCCAGCATCAGCCAGTTGTCTTTGACTTTCTTCACTTACCCACTATTTCAAAAATCCAACCAAGAACAAATACACACACACACAAACACAAACAGCAGTTATGACATGCAAATGTGAGTCAAAATACTTACAGTTTACCCAACACACATCATCACGCAATTAAATGCAAGAGCTTGAGTAACAGCTGCTATGAATGTATGTGTGTGTGTGTGTGTGTGTTAGTGTTAGTGTGTGTGTGTGTGTGTGTGTGTGCGTGTGCGTGTGTGCCTGCCAGTTGTGTTGCTGCGTTCAGTGTATTAATGAAAATCCAGCTCCACCTGCTTCTTTTTTCATGAAACTGGGGAGATGGAAAACAATAACTCATTTAGAAACCAAATTTGATCAACTCAACTAAGCCGTTCTCCCCCCTTTTTTTTTTACTTAGTCTGAAATTTCACATTTGCATCCAGCGACTGAATATGAAAAATTAATCCTTCTGAAGATGTGATAAATCATTTTCTTACAATCAAGCAAGGTAGGACTCCAATACTTTAAACTCAGACACACACATTTAGGGATTCAAGACTCATGTTCCCAGAATAGATAGGAGGAAGGAAGGTAAAGGACATTCATAACGTATCATCATCTTTTTTGTATTTTGTTGTGTTGCAATGTACAATCAATGAAGAGTAACTGGCAGAGAGGCCAACAGGAAAAGAGAAAGAAAGAGGAATGACCTGCAGCACAGGTCCGTTGAAAGGTTTCTATTACATGGAATTCGTGCTAACCATCCGTCCACCTGGGCTGCTGTACATACGCTGTCATTAATATTAATTCAATGGGGATGATGTATATTAGAGCAAAAACCAAAACCTTTGAGTTTGATTTACAGCTGATACAGCTCCAACACTGACTGAGCATGTTTACTCTTATTCAGGGTCTTTCATAGCGCTCTGCTTTTAACCACGTGCACATGCTTGGTCCAGATGAAAACATTTTCAGATTCCCATTCCATGAAATTTGGTGCAGACATCCATGTTCCCCAGAGATTGAATCACCCCGACTGCGGTGGTTCCAAAATCTTTCATCTAGCAGCAACAGCAGGTAATTTTTTTTAATTATCCATTTAATTATCTCGATATCTACTTGATGACTTTGGCAAGCGTGACTTAGCGTGACCAGTATGAGGCTGATGTTTGTAGGTTTCAGTGCAATGTTTAAATAACCGTCGCACAGAGTGCTGCAGGTACGGACGATCATGTTCTCCGCCAGCTGAAGAGCCTTAGTTAAAGAGGAACCAGATGGTCACTCTGGCTTTGCTCAAGAAATTTTGTTTGAAGATGGGAGAAAACTTCAAGAAGAAAAACCAATTCTGAAAATATTCTGAAAAAGTATCTCTGAAAATTTCTCATATCTCTGCGTAGGATCTATGAAGCTAAACCAAAGTAACAAAACGTCAACTAAACGCAGCATTAAATAGTTAACAAATACGTTTTCAGTGATATGATTCAAAACTCTTCAAATAAATGTTGTTGCTCTCCAACAGCTGCCTGCAGCCTGTTTAATATGCCGGTCAGGTTGTGGCTCCCCTCAGAAGTTCTCCCCTCTTCACTTTTTTTTTTTTTGGATTTTCATTTGGTTTGGAAACAGACATCAGTTGCACTTTAAATGCCCAAAAACCACATCAGATGGGTGACTGAGTTCTCAGTGCATCCCGAGTGTAATTTGAGTTTTTGAATGATCTGGCTTCATCTGAATCCAGTCTGATCTCCACAGGTGATGCTGATATCATATTCAAGTGTGACTTCAACCACAAGCAACAGATATTTCGCATTGGGATTATGCTAGCAATGTTTTGATGGCGTTTTATATGCGATTGGTGCATGTTAGAAGCTGGTGGATGACTACACAGGTTGGGTGTCTGTCTGTCTCTCATACATGCACATAAACAAATTTGCACTTTTGCGCCTGCAGTATCTAGCGTAGAAATTAAAACCTGAGGATGGGTGATGTTTGCCAGCATGGCAGTGAGCCGCTGTGTAATGTCTGTTTAGCATGCAGGGACGGTTATTGTTGCAAAGCAGGCCAGCCATCACAGAGAGTGAAGCAGGATGACAGGGACTGAACAGACAGACAGCTAAAGAGACAGACAGGCATGGCAGGAAATCAGACACCACAGACATCCTTTATTTCCACTGCGCCCGGGCTGCCATCAGGTCTAAAATGAATAAAATTTGTATAAGCAGCGAAAATGACCTGCAGAAAGGTGAGGCAGGTAAACAGGCAAACGGGAAATGAAGACTTGAATGACAGGCCGTGGTGGGAAATAAAGGAGGAGCAACTATGACCCCCATCAAATACAAATTCATCAAAAAATCCCCAACGTCTCTAAACTTCAGTTTCCTCTTTCCTCTCACTCAGTTCCACTTTCATCTGAGAGAAGCTTCTTTATACGGGCCGAATGAAGAGCACTTCAAAGTCAAGATGAATCAGCCATTAACCCGGTCTATCTCCCTTCTCCATGTCTTCCTGTCTCTGAGACTGTCAATAGGATCAACTGACTGTGTGTCCTTGAAGTTGGGATACAAACCCACTCACACTGACACTGATCCCAAGGTGGTTTGTAGGCACACCACTGTGGGATGAAAGGAGGTAGAGCAAGTGGTTATAACCCTTCTGTTCAATGTTTTCACTTCAACTTCAGCAGAGTTTGATTTACGGATATTTTAACAAATACGTTTTATATAATTGCCTCTGGGCTCACAGACAACAGTTGGTTCACAACCTTAGTGCAGATGAGAATATTGATGAGGATGAATCTTAGTGACTGTGGTAGTTCATGAATTTTTTTCTTGATACCTACGGGAAGGTCAATTTCATTCACACATTCATGGTTCCCAGATGATGAGTCCTAATGACATCTGAGATCCCCTGAAGTTCAGTATCACTACGAGGTTGACAGTTATAGTGTTAAGTGCAGTGGGTAACTACTGTATCATTCCACATAGGCTAAATTCTCCCATGTGGCTCGTTGGTCTAGGGGTATGATTCTCGCTTCGGGTGCGAGAGGTCCCGGGTTCAAATCCCGGACGAGCCCGTTCTTTGGAATAAACTGATAATGGCTGTAAAGGAAGTCTTAAAATTCACCACAAACTTTGATTGAGTCAAAGTGTTGTCTGGCAAGCAGCATATGATCTCAGACATGATTCATTGATTTCAACAAGGAGTTCTGACTGTTCTTTACTGATTCTATTTCCATTCAGGCCACTTCTGTTTATATAAACCAATCAAATCACACATTTCTGTGGCTTGTTGGTCTAGGGGTATGATTCTCACTTTGGGTGCGAGCGGTCCCAGTTCAAATCCCAGAGGAGCCAAGGGATTGCCCTTCAAATCCAATAAAAGACACTGTTGTTTAAAACAACACAGTTACCACTGAATTAATCCTCTCTATCACAACATTACTGTTTTCCAAAAAGGGAGATTCTATAAAATGGATTTTTTATAAACTTTCATCCTCTATTTTGAATTCCCAACAGCCCCAACTGTATTTTGTGTTTCCTCCTAATTACCCAAAGTTAGCATGGTAACACAAAAGCAATTAGCAATTTAGTATAGTTACTGTGAGGCTGCTTGGTGTCATTAACATTTAGCTCAAAGTATGACTGAGTGCAATGCTATACAAGACTGCAAGTAGAAGGTATTACTCCATTAGGCAGTGACAAATGAAATTATACTCAAAGCCTGATAAATTAAATACAGTCAGTGTTTAAGTGCGCTTCAATTCAATGCACGATAAAAACAGAGCGGCAGCTCCATTTGCTTCCTGGAGAAAAAATAAAAGCAATTCTGGTGGAGTATGTTGATGTTTGCATATTCAGACAACTTGGGAGGACCTTTAGCCACAGATTAAATATCTGATAAATTCATGATCAAAAGTTAATGAACAAAAACATAATATACCAGCAGACTCCCAGCTGAATTGATGCTGCATGTGGAAAAGACACCTATTCCACCTGTATTAGACAAACACCACCTGTCAATGAGCTGGGTTAGGGTTCAGGCAGAGCTTCGGGTTGGCTGGATGTGTGTGTGTGTGTGTGATCCAGGGCAGAGCTGGACCCAGAGCTGAGTGTTGACACCAGGCAGCCGAACAGATGGCATTTCACGGGTTTTCGTGTGTGCGTCGTGTCCTCAGGTGGCTGAGGGAAGTGATGTGAGGTGAGCTGATGATGATGTGTTGTTCTCATTACGCAGCCTGATGCTCATCTCTCTCTTATATCATTCCCCCTCTGTCCTCTTTTCTTTGCAAACAAATTAGGACATATAAGAGAAAGGCCTCGCTCCCTCTCTCTCCCCCTCACCTTTCAGTCGAAGGTCACTGTACATTTTTTTTTCAACTTCATTAAAACACCCTTTCTGTCTTCTTCTTATTTTCCATTCTGTTCACCACCCACAGAATCTACCACACTCTGTCTTATTTCGATTATTATCATCCTCTATCTGCCATCTGACCTTGTCTAAGGTCAGATCCTGGCTCGTTCTGTCTGCAGCAGTGAACTCTTAGACTGAAGCGTTCCTCAGAAACGTCTTTGCACAAGGAAACAGATGTGGGATCTCTGTATAATTACAGCTCATGGCACAGAAGTACATGTAAGCGTTGACTAAGCATTTTTCTATGGGAGTAAAAGGACTTTATTTTTCAAAGTATCTTCCCCATGCCCTAATTACTCTGGTTTGATTAACTGTCAACTGGTGCGCGCTTCATCAATCTTAGATATTAAATTACTTTTCAGGCTTAACAGGCTCAGTAAAATAGCATATTTGGATTCGATAGAGTAGAACGCTCTGTTGTCATTTCATAGTTAACATACATACGACGAAATGACTTCTCTCTTGTTAAAAACGTTTCAGGCACACACGCACCTTTAAATACCATATTTTTCTGTTATTCTGGGATTTTACACCTCAACACATGGAGCGAGTTTTTACCCAGACCATAATCTTAAACCTAATCGAGTCATCAAACTAAATCTCAACCAAAGCAATCACACATCAAACATAAAGCAGTGATTTGAGTTGGTTATTGAAGGCAGAGAATGGACAGTCCTGTTGATTTGGGGCACGGTTGAAAACTACTCTCAAATAACAAACAAAAAGTACATTCTGACCTGAACATTTGAGGATTTTTTGAAGTGATGTGTGGTAATTTTGCTGAAAATTGTTGTTAGAGTGTAGTATCACACAATGTATATTAATAGAGCATCAGTTAAGTGCCAAAAAGCTGTTTTATTTCATAAGAAGGACAAAAGAGCTCGATTACTTAATAATTTGTGATGGTTTTACAGCTTTGACTCTACTCTCACACTCACTAAGTGCAGGATGAGGTAAGCATTAAAGATTCACTGTTTTCCAAGCAGTGACAGGTAAAGTGTGCTCTAAAGACATACATGCTCCCTTTCCCTCACGGCTGTTTTTCTTCCTTTCTTTCTGCACAGTGAGTATCTCTCTGAAATTTTTCTATTTCTTTCTTACCTAACATCCTTCCCTCTCTCACTTTTTTTTAAAACTCATTCAGTCCTCTCATCATCTCTTGTTCTTCCATCTGTCTTTCCTCCTTTTTGCAAATTTCTCCCTCCATTCCCTGCTACTGTTTGTTCCCGGGGCTAGTTGGTGCCTGAGGGGGCTGGAGTCCAGCTCAGGTTCGTACGACAGCATTTCTTGCTGATACACACACACATACACACACACCTCAGCTTGTTTCCGCATAGGCTGGGTCTGAGTTAATGTGATGAGCTCTAATTAATTTTGCTCTGTCAGGGGAGACCGGTGGATAACAGTTTGAGAGAGGGAGAGGAAAGAAGAGGGGCAGGTGGAGAAATGTGGAAGCCAAAGTTAGAGAGAGAGAGAAAAAAAAACAAGTCAGAAAGAAAGATAGCTTAGAGACATAAAGATGGAGATGGACTGAAAGAGGAAAGCAGAGATGTAGAATTAAGAGAAGAATAATTCAAGAGCAGAGAGACAAGCAAATTCGACAAGCCGATCCATCAGACAGAGAGAGGAGGAAAGACAAGCAGCAGCATTTTGATATTTTTCTGACCTTGAAATACTCTTTCTTTTGGTTATCAGCAATGCGCACAAAGTGCAATAAAACAAGGGATCTATAAAGCAGGAAACATCCCATGAACGCATGAATGCTCAACAGATAGCCAGGTGCATTTGGTGGACAGCCGCTCTTGATAACTTTGCGATTGCACCAGTAGGACCCAAACAGTGTCAACAAAGCTCTCCCCCAAATAACTCACACACGCAGCACAGATGTCACACAAACACAACCCAGAAGGTGAGGTCACTCATTCAGGTGTTTCAGAGAACTATGAAAGCCTTCACCTTTGGCTGAGGGCAACAAAAAATACATGTGAGGTCCATCTGCAGCCTCTAATTTGAAAAGAACGCATCATTACACACAATGACCTACCGTGGCTACTTTGATTAAACCACACACAATGAACACTGGGCTGCAAAAATGACCACACAAACCTCCGCACCTCCTCCAATCAGGCGTCATTCTGTATTTACGTGTGGTGCTCCGGACACAGGTCAAGAGGCTCACATAAAAAAAAAAAAGAAGAAGAAATTAATGAAATAAATCACTCCTCTCTGTGTGTGAGGTGAGACTTTGACAGATAGTGGATGCAACCATGACTCATGAGGTGAAGCTCAATATACAGCAGCAACTTTAGAAGTAAATGAGAAATATAAAAAACAAATATCGTCTTGGCACGATGGTTTTATCTGAGATAATATATGTTTGTTTTTTTCTTACTATTGTTTTATTATTTGCTGCACTGCTTTGTTATAAAAGCGATTTATTTGACAAAGCTATTGCGTTTCTGCCGAGCAAAGGCAAACTTTTTCTAAATGATAGGGAAAAATAATGACATGCTGGTGATTTTTTTTTTATTATTTTCATCACATCCGCTTGATTTATTTTTTGAATGCTGAAATCCATCCTTACTGTTGATACATCTTGCTTAGCTCTCATTTTCTCTTGAAAAATACTTCACACACAGAAATCCAGATTAACCATTAACAAGGCCACACACACTCACACGCACATGAATGATTATGCACTGTAAGTTAAATACGTGTCATGTGGTTTCAGAGTTGACTCCAAAAATCTGCTGATACATCACGGTGGCTTTCAAGCTCATCGCACTTACATTCACATTAACACACAAACACACAGAGACAACAATGTTATAGTTAATATTACTGGGTTGTCTCAACATGAATCATGATTTCTTTAACTATGTGTATCCAAAATGGGCCAAAGGCTTAATGCCTTTGGGTCCAACATGACAGGACCGGTAATATGTTTTGATGTGCCCAGTTCCCTGGATGAGACTCTACATTTGTCATTCAGACGCTGCACTCTGAAAAGTTTAAGAGTCTGCGCAATTTAAATAAATAAATAAATAAATAAAAAAGGCTTTGAATGTCTCAAATATCGAACAGCAAGAGCTCGGGGACTCAAATCATTTTGGACAGTGGCTTGTGAGATTGCCGTCGATGGGCCAGATGGAAAAAGATTAACCCAGAGAGTCGCAGGATGATCTGAAAATCTAAATTACACAAAATTGTGTTTATTTTACTGACTACTCTCTAATCTTTGTTTTTTTTTTCATTGGAATTGCCAGATAATTTTACATCCTTAGGTCTTTGAAAAATTGATTCTCCGTGAGAGGGAAAAAATCCATGTTGAACTGCTCCCACCCCGGACTGGTAGTTAAGATGGTATTTGTGACACTTTAAAATTTATATTACACTTCTTCTCTCCTACAAGTTTTCAACTAATCAACTCCTACACAGCCCTTATATTCAGAAGAGCAACTAATTCAACATTAAATTCACGTTGGATGAAACTTAGAAAGCAACACGGAGCATAGTAAAGGCCACTGGGATAATATACTGTAATCTGCTTAGCAGCTGAGGCGCCTCAGGTAGAAGAGAAGTAAATCATCATCCGTAGTGAAAAGAGGTCGATTAACGCCCAACATTAAGATCCTTCTCATGCAGTAACCACTCAGTAGCAGCTTCATAAATCTCTCAGTGGTCAGTTTCATGGTAGGCTGAAGAAACTGTTGTCTCTCGCTGATATCTTCACTGGTTTTTATTTGATGTCAGGGGCATAATAATTTATGAATAATATTCGAAACATGACACGTTGGCTGAAAATGGACAAACTGACTTCAGACCTTCCTTTCAGCTTAAGGTTTTTAGACTTGTGTCGTATATTTGACTATAAATGCAACAAGGAAACATTCAAATCCAGAGGTAATATTGCAGCGAGATGTTATTCAGCTATAAATTCATCAGTCCTTCAAAAAAAAAAAAAAAAAACCAACAACAACTACGCATCACTAAGAACTCAGCAGAAGGAGCCTTGACATGCCTGTTGCTGTTTTAAACAACCAAACTGTTGCTGCTAGTTTCCCTGATGTTTGATTCAAAGGCAAACGAGTTTGGAGAGACTTCATAGAGAGACCACACAAAACCCCAGGTGAATAAAAAATATAAAGAAGAGATTTTCAGGGAAAGATATTGAGAATTAAAAAAAAAAAAAAAAAAGTAGAGCACTCATATTTGAGGTTTCTGCAGTAATATTTAAAACATTCATTAGAATAATTTGTGGCAGGTGGTCAGACATGCTGTACTGTATGCACATAGGTGGTATGTTTTTAGAAAGCACCCCTGAAGCTATAGGACAGGTTGTAGCTCCATGAATAAAACATGCAGTGCTGTGGCGTTACCTTGCATTTGTATGATTTGTGTTTATTTGTTTGTATTTTATATGAGAATAAGTGGGAAAATATTGACCCACCAATGCAAGGTTATCTTTTAATTGCTTGATAGCAGTGGCTACATGAGATGAAACAGCCAGCGAGCGGGGAATAATTTAACTTTTAATTAGAAACATGATTGTCTAATTCACTCCTCTTGTTTGCTTGTTATTTTTGATTTTTTTTTTCACACAATTGAGGGACAAATAATAAAAAAGAAAGATTTAAATGCTTACAATGGCAGCAATATGGCGCAGAAGCCTTGATAGACTCAATTACCGCACAATGTCCCACTGTCTTTTCAACAAATAAACATGGCAGCATCGATAAATGGAGTAGCCATGTGTGTGCACTGCAGTCCTTTCCACTCAAACAAACAAGGTTAAGTGGAAAACAAGCATTACAGGGCTAATAAGGTAATCGTTACAACTCCCCCCATTCATGGGGCGGTCATCTTCCCTCCAACTGGATGCATGACAGTCCATTTCAGCATATAGCAACATAACTCAACATGTTGTCAGACTAATATACAGAAAAGCTCTTATATTAACTTCTGCTCCAGCATTTTGTTTGTTTTAGAATTTATTCTAATCCTTATTGGAGCACTGTTGCAACTACACGACTAAATGTGAAGGCAAGAAAATGGAAAAACATACGATACAGCCCCGTTCCCATATTAAGCTCTAGGCTGTATGCTCTCTTTACTTTCTTCTATGTCTTCATTCTGTCTTTAGATGTCGAGGCCTGCAACCCTCAACTCCTATGGATTAATCAGGAATCCATCAGTCATTTTTTTATTTTATGGTTTGTTTGTTTTTTTAGGGTGACCTCAGGTTGATATCACCATGAATATAAAATCCATACCTCCCTACTTGCTTAATCCATCAAGCCTAATAGGAATTTGATCTTTGTAGGTCAAGCACATATTGTGTGTATTGATCACCAGCTCACTATGCTTGACTTTGGGGATTTTATTTATTTATTTGATCCTGTATTTGCCATAAAGTCATGGCAAAGGGTTATGAGTAAAAGTATCAGTCAGTGGCAAAATGGCAGAAGTTTTTCACAAGAAAAATAAATAAAAATGTTGATTACAAACATTTACAGTCTGTTTAGTAATTTTCCTGTTTTAGAGCTGCTCAACACTGAAGTGTGTAGTTGAGAGGAACCATGATTATGTTAACTCTTACAGCATTTTTTCTATTTGTAGTCATAGAATAGCAGTTTTTCTGCAAGTGTGGAGCAATGTGTGATCAAAAATCTTATATCTTCTGGAAACTGTGATAAAGTCTGATATTTCGTACAGTTTTGTCGGATAACCTTCATTAAAAAATACATTTAGCTTTCTGTTCACATGTTAATGGAAAGTCAGCTAGTTGTGGAGTAAAAGAAATATTAATTCAGAAATATCAAGAAAAAAAAATCAATGCACCTTTGAATGACAAAATGTACGTGAACTATAAGAAATTGTCTATAGTTGTATAAAGTTTGGTAGTAACTCCTGCTTCAATCTCTTCAAAAGATCCACTTGGTTTGAGAAATTTCCAACTAAGTAAAAGGACTAGACTTCAATGGTGCTGATGGATAGATTCACACAAAGGAGAAACATTTGTAGTTTCAGGTGGATAATGAAGGTGATGTCTTAATGTTGATGGCCAAACTTAAGGGCTCAACTGGAAAGTCAGCTGCAGGGCAGCAGCGTCTCATTGACGATGGATTTGTGCTCCCAGAAGACATCTTTAGACAGTCTGAGGAGTCTCTCTTAATTGATGAAAGGCGCTGCTAAGATGAAGACTTTCACCTAAAACCCAGAGCTGGAGGGGAAACGTCAAGTGTTGAATCTCGTGTCTCTAAGAGACTTAGTCGAGATGGGCTTTTGTATCTCTACATAATTCATACGTCCGAATGGGAGACAGTATCTTGAAATTTCTCTGACCCGCCTCTGGTACTTTATACAAAGCCTGTCAAACCAAAGCGGCAGGCAAAGATGTCTGGTGACAAAAAGGGACTCTGACACCTAACAGAGCAAACACCTGGATGTGTGCCACACCTTTTTATGTTCCTCACTCTGGCTTTATCAAATATTGATTGCATCGAAAGCTGCCGAGAGTACCGGGTCTACAAACAGTCAGTATTTCAATCTGCTTTCAGAGGAGGCCTCGCTCAACAAACATTTCCCCTCACTGATATTCCAGCGACATCAATTATATCTATATAAACTATTCATCGATAGGAGATAAGCTGTCCAAGTGGCATTTTGGCCACATCTCTAGTTTCAATGTGTGTCCTTATGGTTTCCTAATACGGTAGGACCAATGAAATACTGTAGTCGGATGCAGAAGGATGAAAGCCTGATAGGAAATCCAGCTCTAGTAGCTCTGTTCAACTGGAATCTAAATGAATATGAATAAAAGCTGAAGTTGCTAAGGTGCTTAAATGTTGATCCAAGCCAGTGTGATGTGTCACTGGATTGTTTTTATTCAACATGTGGCAATACATTGAGGAGAAATAAGCAATATATCATCAAAAGTCAAAATCGCAGGATCTGCTCTTAAACAAAGGGACAAATAAAAGATTTATGCTGGTGACAGATGATATTACAGAAATGCTTTCAGAATTCATCCTTTTTGGGAACATGTTAGCTGCTGGCTGATGAAGATGCAATCATTACTTCCTCGGATTGCATTCAGGCTCCCGTCTGTGTGGCTGCTTCGTTTATTAAACTTCAGGCAAGAAATGAATGAGCCAATCGACACCCTTCGCCAAAAAAGACTTAGAGCAACAGCAGCTTCACCCACCTACCAATAACTGGCCAAGTGTTTCTAGTCCTGCTCAAATGTATTTCATGAATGAGTAGATTAAATTGTGGGAAAGCAGCACTGTACGACTTTCCCACGTGCATGTAGCTGAAGGCATGGAGTTATAAGGGAGAGATGGAAAGAGGTCCAGTAGAGGTCCCCTGAAGGTGTTCTCTCACTCTCACTCATTTCTCGAGGGTGATTAGCCATTTCCCTTTGCTCCCATACATTCATACATCATATGGATTGGGTCTGTAGAACAGAGCCAGTTCTAGAAACTAACTGCGCACACAGACACTCACAGACACACACACCAGAGGAGAGAAAGGCACTTGTGTGAGTGTGGGTGTGGACTGTGGTATGGCAGGGCACTGACTCCTATCTCCAGGGTCGTTGGCTGGTAATTAGTTTTGCTCTAATGGCTGTCTGGCGAGGTCAGGGGATTCCTGTAATCCCTCCTCTATCTGTTCACCTCCTGCTCGACTCTTACTACTAATCTCTCCAACTTATCTCCTCCTGTCTGCCTCCCTCCCTTTTAACAACATCTCTCCTTCAAGAAATCACATGCTTCTCCTCGCTGTCTACCGAGTACTCATTTAATGAATGGGATCCTTGTCCTCCTTTTCTTTTTGTATTTTCTTTGCCAACTTTCTCTAAAATTCCCTCTACAAGATGTTCTCACAAAAATACCTCCCACACACATTTTGAGTTCTCTTGTTTCTTTATCTCGTTTTCTCTTTTGCTTGGCCCACAACTACTCCACAGATCATAGCTGAGAACCTGCAGAGTTGTACTGTGAGTTTATTATTCGACTGGGATTTTTTAATTCACACATTCTCTCCACTGACGGCTCCAACTGCGAAACATTATCAGAAAGAGCAGACCATCTGTGCCCAAATCACAAGCCGCTATCCTCCCTTCCTCCTCTACTTAAAGCTAACAGATGGAAGTGAAGTTATGTATACAGGCAGCTCACTCAGGAACACTAATTTATTCACATATAGGAAACATTCATATGCAGTTAAATATGCGTCCATGTCAGGATCGCTCTGTTGTTTGCTCAGACTAATATTTAATGATGCGGTTCGCACGGCAACAGAAAGAGCCATTTTGGTAAACAGCTATTTAAAGATTGGTGTTTTAGACATTTCAGCAACAGCATCTTTGGTTAAATTCAACATTGTGGGTTTTCTTTTACTATGGTTTGTCCAGTAGAAATAAAAAGAGTCTATTCATGAAGGTAAATTTTTTAGATGTCAAATTACATATAACCATTGACTGTATAAACATTTCAGATACTAAAATCTATCTGCAGGTAGGTTCTGCTTCACAGTTCTATTGACTGATATTGACCTCTTTGTAGGTACATGAATTGTGTGCTAAAAATTGTTCAAATGTACATACATAGAATTAACACATTTGCCGTTTCCCTATTTTCTACCTACATCTGCTGAAATCAGGACCAGCAAAGAAATGACAAGACATCTGATTGGTAAGTGTGTCCTACTGAGGAAAAAGCCTTCCCAAACTCTCTCCAAGAGTGAGTGTCCCTTGAAAGCAAGGACAAAAAAAATCATAATTACCATCTTTGATGCGTGTTTGACATTGCAAGGGCAGTTAAGACACGCAGCTGTTTACCCTTGCAGCTGTTTCGGCTCTGGCTGAATTAGATGTTGTTTGGATGCCATGAGTCATTTCTGCAGCAAATCCTGGGACTTTCTGGGAGTTTTAGTTAACTATGATCTATCTTTGGTCAGCAATAAGAAAGCTCTCGTTTTTATTAGGAATTTCACTTCGGTCATCTGACGTTATATCAGATTACTTCTACATAGTCTGAAAGTATGTAAATAGAGAAAAGGGGGTAAAAATTAATCTACCACTGCTGTCTGACACACCTGGCTCACCAAGGAGCTCATTTGAAGCTCAGGATTAGGCCTAATTACAGCTTTAATTAGCAAGTTGCTGAGGGCCGCATCCCGTCCCGCTGCCACCACTGATGGCACACAGAACCGTCAGACCGGGTGGCCAGGGAGGGAGCAGATCAAATGAGATCTAATTGATGGCAACTTAACATCATAAAAGCTGATGATTGGGGAGGCCGGTGCTGAGCTGAGTCAAGTCAGAACAGAAAGGGGGGATGGGAGGTGCCGCATTCATATTTAATGGGTGTTTTCAAAGGCAAAAGTGAACATTGAGGAATATTGAGGAGCCGAGTGTCACTTGAGGAGAAAGACATTATGTATGTGCGTGTGTATGTGATCCAACGGCAACAGCTCAAAAATATTAATTTCCCCTGAGGTCATCAATGAAGTGATCATAACGCCAGCAGGGAAAAAGTAAAATGATCCAAAGGATTATTTCCACTTTAGCACAGGTTGCCGCTGATATCTTTGCTTAAGCAAACATTCGCACTCCTGGTTGTGGAAGCTCACATCAAATGGACATGGAGCGAAATAAATCAAATCATTGTGAAGTGCTCTCCCTCGTGGTGTGCATTTTCAAAAGTGATTAGAATGAGCAAGACTCAAAAATATTAATTTCTTTAATTCCAAAAGCCAAGTAATTACTGCGGCATGAGTCTGACTTCTGCGATGGATTTTACGGATTGAAAAATAATTAGCTGAGCACTCTGGAGGTCTGGTCCCCCCCCCCCAACAACCCCAATCATTGTAGCTGTAGAAAATCACTTACATGGCCATTTCCAAAGGGATGAAATTCATTCTGGACTTAGAGAGATAATATCTTAGTAATTATCTAGCCCTCTGGTGATACTAATGCTGACCATAGAGGGCCAGAGAGACAGACAGACTGACTGACAGACTGACAAACAGAGATGGGGCATCCAGGAATAGAGCTGGCTGGAGTTGGTTTTTATGGCCTCATCTTAAAGTCTTTATGGCTTTCAGAGGACAAGGCTGTTTGGCTGTCTGGTAGACAGAACGTCTGGATTTCTTCTCTAATAACTCCCGTTGTAAAGAGGTTCCCAGAACCTTTCTGGCTATGGGAAATAATTATTGAATAATGTAAGCTTTTCTTTATGGGTATTGACAAAGATGATAAGGTATGACCATAACTTGAGATGAATATCACACAAAGCTCAAGTGAAAATATAGCTCATCATTTCGTCTAATGGCTCTAAAGGATCCAAAGACATATGGCAGCTATACAATGATTTGTTTGGTGTTTCTTCCTCTTTTTTTTTTGCACATTAGATCTTCAGTCTTGAAAAGGTTGATAACCTCTAGGAAATCCCCAAAAATGATTGATTTGATTTGAATTTCTCTCTAATCTAATATTGGCAAATCAACCAATATGTGACCTAACCCAGGATTCATCATGGAGCACTGTAAATTCTGATTGAACTCTAATAGTGTGTTTGCTCTTGGAGCCCTAATAGACTTCTTGACAACTAAATCCATCATGTTATGTGATAATTGATTAAGACCTGTGCTTGTGTCACATCTCCTAAAGAATCAATGGATGGTCACGTTAAAGAAACCTGATATAACTCTTCAAGGTCACACGTATACTATAACATCCATTATGTGTACTGTGCTACTTTAGGTGTCTTTTATTATATGAATTTGACTTGCCTGCTGTTTTTAGACCAGGAATCAGAACAGCATAGACACAAAGGCCAGTTTATTCTAATACAGCACGCCCAAGTTGTGGAGTCATGAGAAAAAAAACAAAAAACAAGCGTTTATATCCTTTTTACATTAAGGAGGTTTAAGATTCTGTTACACAAAGGTAATACCATGTGTTGCGATAATTTTTTTACATATCTCATCTACTAAAAATGCGTCTTGGGTACATTGAGGAGATTATCAGGAAGGAAACAGATATATAACTACGGTAAACCACAGTCAAACATGTGGTCAGGTACTCCAATAAAAGCAAAGAGCTTCAGAAAATTGATTCAATTGGAAAAAAAGGAGATGATATTTTGGACATTGGAAAGATAGAACGATCAGGATAATTAATCAGATATTTATATGCGGATTAAGTGGAAATGAGTATAAATATAATATATGTATGACTAACCTATAACAATATTTGCTCCATATCCTGCAGTCGATGTCATTCATTTTAGGTGTGAGACCCGTCTCCCTAATTAGATTTTAGAATCGGTTCATATAAGTCAGTGAAAACCTTTTTGAACGTGTATTCACACACATACCTACACAAGAAAGAGAGCGGTAGAGTTTATCATAATCGCACACGAACAGCTCAGCTGAACAACCTTGAGGTTTGTTCAGCCCACAGAGGGCTGCAGGGGGGTTAAGGACACCCACAGAAGGGTTTTAGTTCTCAATGCTTTTTCCTTTCCCTCCCTCTCTCATCCTTAGCATCTGACCTTCTCTCCATCCCTCCTCTACTTCTTCCTCTTAACCTCCTCGCAAGGTAGGAGAAAATGAAAAGGAGGGAGGTAAGAAAATAGACACAAGGCAGGAATTCCTGCAAATGAACAGGGCGAGTGTGAGAAACGAGGGAGCGATGGGAAGGGCAGAGGGGAGACAGGGGATGCAGAGCAGTCAGGGAGAATGGAGGTGGGAGGGAAACACTAGTCTTTACTTGTGCTCTGTCTCTCTCTCCATCTCTACATGTCTCCTCCAGTCAGATGTATCAGGGTAAAGCAGAGAGAGGTGAAATGAGCCCAGCAGGTTTCTGCCCTCTACACAGTCAGGCCAAGGCCACCAGTCTGTGCAAGGTCCCCTCCACCCCAAGGCTCCGCAAAGCATGAGGTTATAATTCGCTTGACTACATACTGTATACACACACGTACAGCAAACATACCAACAAACACACGGTAAACGTTTTCATTTTGTTTTCTCTCTCTTGAATGTCACTCGATTTTATTTATTTAATTTTCTTTTCCCCATTTTTGCCCTTCAATTTGAAATAATACAAAAGTGAGCTCTGCCAGAGGAGATCATAGTGTGCGAGTTACAGGTGCCTGCCAAAATCAAAGAAGAGTGAGTAATTGAGGGCTGCTAAGTAAAAACTAGAAAGCAGGAATCTGGCAGCTTTTTTATGGTGTGTGATTCAAGTCCAACCAACTCTTTTGAAAGGAAATTAAGCCAATTTGCTGAAACCTGCCAAAATGACCTTAAAAAAGGGACTGGCTGCTTGGCTGCTTGGCTGCTTGGGCTGTAGTTCTGCGCTTTGGACCCCGTTTGGGCTGCAACACTTCAGGGCTCAGCATCATTTCCACCACTATTCTAACGTACACTCACAGAAATCGGGTTCCTCTTTGACATTATAGTGGGAGCTGTGAAAAAGATCAGCGAGGACACAGGGAAGCCTTGTGCAGCTAAAGCTTTTGCAGTCGCTTCATGTTGTTATTGTGCAGCACCAGTTTTTTTCTACTTACTTACACACTTAGGAAGAGGAAGTGACTGTATCAAGGGTGCCACTATCAATAAGTGGATATGCACCGTCTGGCAAGCCACAGACTGCAAGGTTTCTTTTTTCCTGAAGTTTTGGAGGTAAAATGATCTGGAATATCCTTTACTTTCCACAAGTCATGACCTTGAATGATTTTAAGTGAACCTGAAGGCCTGATCGGGGATTTTATTTGTACAGTTTATATATATAGCATCACCTCGTTTTAGTTAAAGAGTTAATGATTATGTAATGATTGTTCTTCACTTTTGATTGTTCTTGTGACTTTTTTGGGTTGTTGATTCAAAGTCCACTTCCTGATTGAGGCCAAACAGAGGAGCAGTGTAATCACCCTATAGTGTATGATACGAGGCAGCTGCTTGATGAACTCCCACCATGGCAGCTGAATTGCAGCAAAATGGCTGTTTGTAGTGTACATGAATTTTGTATTTTGTATATATTTCCATCACAGCTGTTGTTACCATTTGTTTGCTTCTTAAATGTTGAGGCTCTGGAACAAGTGACGATATCATGTCTGGAAAATAAGGACTAAGGTTTATCCCCTGTTGGTACATTTCAGTTCAGGGGTTTGCACAATGGCATTGTTAAGTCTGTGTGCAGGGATAATCTTAATTCTTGTATTTCAGGTTTTACTGCTGCAATTTCGCTTTGGCAGCCTGTGCAAACATGACATTTCACTAAGAAAGGAGCTTTACAAACCCCAAAATGCTACAAGGCTGCTTCCTTTGTACATCATCCTTTCCAGAAAAGCAGAAGTCAAACTTGTTCGCAGGCTTTTCCATCTTAACCTTACATCCAGATGCACAGAAAACCCCAAATCCCAAGCAAGACACCCTGCTGCATAAAGACTGCACCTCAGGCGAGGATTCAGAGACTCCTGTGCAGAAAGCTTACCCAGCAGGCAGAGCTACCTGTCAGCCATCCCAGTAAGGCGACTTTAACTTTCTCCTGATGAAGTTCTCTCAGCTGAAGTCGAAATGGGAAGACACAGGTACTGTCATAATGTCAGCACAGGTTAATCTAATCAGCGTTGCAGCTCTGTCCTCCCCTCCGCCTCTGCTGCTCACCGTGTTCGGCTCCTCTCTGAGCACTAGGACACGTCCACCGTCTTCATTTTTTTTCCCTAATACCAAATCAATGTCCATCTCCAAATCAGTCCCTGTTCTCAATATCACTTTGTGCCGCAAAGGGTGTATGAGGATCAATGGTGAAAAAGAGATCGGAGATTAAATTAGAATTGAGCGAAGGACCCTTTCATACTGAGATCCACAGAGGAAAAGAGGAGGGCTGGAGAGAGCCGCTTGTGTGTGGATCAATATCCACATGCACAAGCAAGGCACTTGTATGATTAATTAACAAATTAATTGATTTGTCTAAGGGCTGGCAGATGAAGGGTGTTTGGAAGTTAGCAGTGACGTCTCAGACTGTAAAACTGACCATGTTGACGTGTCTGTGGATACTCTAAGGTAGCTAGAAAATTCGTAGAGGACAGTGCAGGAAGGAAAGACCAGTGGTGAGGTGATGGAAGGGAGAGGGCACAAAGATGAAACTGAGAAACAGGGATATTAACAGTTTCAATATGGTCGTTGTCCAGGGATTGCTGATTGGCACTTAAAGGGGAGGCAGTTAAGGGGCCAACTGTGTGTGAAATACACAACACAGTAGTACAGGGGAGTGTAAAACCTTTCTCTGTGCAACGTAAGTGAGAAAGTGTAACCAATTTTTGGAAAATGAGACATACAATGCTTATAAAAAAGCATTCATCCCCCCATGGACTTGAATTTATTAAAGCCCTAACAGCCATATGTGCAGGCTCCATTAAAGCCTCTTAAATATTATACAGGCCTCTGAACATGCATATAGCTGAAGGCAGCATGATTATCAGCTCTGATAGTGGCACAAACAGACAGTATACATACTCTATATCAAATATCACACTTTTAATGTTATTTACAGCTACTGCACGCCCACACAGGCGCTTTGCATTTCTTACCCATTAGACCTCATGTCAGGCTGAAGTCCGAAATGTTACCAAGTTTTTAACTAATGACAATGATGACAGTGAACATGATCCCACCAAAGAAAATTAAAAGCAGCCTGATTTAGATGTTAATCATTCATCTTCTGGAGCCAATCCCAGCTCACATTGGTCAAGGGCGGGGTACACCCTAGACCACCACCAGTCCATCACAGGGCCAACACACAGAGACAATTTAGAGCCACCAATTAACCTAAACATGATGTCTTTGGACGCTCGGAGGTGACCCACGCAGGCACGGGGGGAACATGCAAACACCACACAGAAAGGCCCCAGGCTGGGAACCAAACCCGCGACCTTCTTGTTGCCAAAAGAGCTCAATTGAAATTATCTGTGTGGCTGGAATGTGCGTGTTACTGTTCACATGTGTGTGTGTGTGTGTGTGTGTGTGTGTGTGTGTGTGTGGCTAAGGACTGCACAATTAATCAAAATATAATAGAAATACAATATTAAAAAAATTGCTGCTATATTGGGGTCTCCAGAAATCAGGTACAGCACTTGTCATTATAATTTTTGCCGGTAAGAATAAAATGTTAATCATTTGATTGTTGCAATATCTGCCAAAATATGACTATGATTAATTGTGATGAATATGATTTATTTATATATTTACATATTTATTTTTCATGCATATCGTGTCATCCTATTTTAGCTCAATCAACCTGGCTAAGGTTGGACCTATAGGGATCTGTACATCGGTCCAGCACATACAGGCTCAGGTTTCTTGAATTAGATTATAATTGAGCATTTTGATGATAGCTGTATTCCAAATCATTTTCAGATGAGCTTTGGCCAGAACTGTGACACTGTCTGTAGTTAGGTGCCTGTGCTTTTCCTGCTCTGATGAGTCCAAACATATACTGTGAAAAATCTCTTGGTGCCAAAAGTGCCTCAACTAAACATTGCTTTGAGGAGCATGAATGTCTAATGAGGTTAATGTTTTGGTGCTTTGCAGGCAATTTAGATAAACAGTTTTTTTTTTTTTTAAAGGGTTTTTCAATTTGACTTTTTCTTATCACTTGTCAAAAAAAATCCCTGAGCAATTACATCCAATTCAGTGTTGTAAAGCCACAAACATGAAAACCTCCACAGCTGAATATTTCTATGAGAAATGTGCAGTTAAATGGAAATAGCATGAGTCTCATGTGACAGAAAAATTAGGCTTTGTTCATGCTGGTGTGGGTTTTCTAACACATGAAGTTAAAGCTCCAGGGTTCCTGTTAAGGAATTAGTCCCTAACTACGTCAAATGGTCACATGCCTTGTGAGCATTTATATTTTATGAACACAGATAATGCTTTCCATAAGTTTGGCACCAGCAATCCAATTTTTAATTAATTTTCCGTTTCCATTATATAGTCAGTCACCAATAGCTTTGCATAATAGTACAGACATAATGCTCTCAGTGTGATAATCCATCATTGCACCGTCTGTTACTTCTGTAACAGACGGTGCCATTTGCAGTAAATTCCTGGACAGAGAACATTTAAATAAAAACCCACAGCAGGACGAGATGCTGCAGATAAAGTAGGTAGAAGCAACTTTACTGTTTACTGAGAGTTCAACAGTGCTAAATTGTTTTGTAGCCTCAGTCTCACAACTTACCGCCATGTTACTAACCCTTCTATATCTTTGCATAAACAAAACATCAGGGCCAAGTTTAAGTCCTTTCTTTAAATCCAGCCAAAACCAGATTAAATCTAAAGATAGATCTAAAGACAGACGAACTACCAGTTGTATTCAGGCCATGTAAAAAGATGCAGTACAGTCAGTCTGAGATTGTATGATGATAAAAACATCTGGGCCAAATATTCATCATTTGTTATTTTTGGGTTGCTGACTGCTGTGCTTTCGACCTGCTTTTCTCAGGTACCACGATGGCGATGTTGTCATCAAGGCTGCTATCATGCAGTACATCTGTTTTATGCAGGTCTGAATAGCATTCAGACATGACTCTTCAAGGTTTACATGACAAATAAGGGAACAGAGCTTGAAATGCGCTGAATAAAAAGACTGGGATAAAACTCAGAAAAAGAGCTGTGACCTGTCTACATCTACGTTCAAACTCTTCGCCTGAGATCTCTGCAAGGTTACTTCCTGTGATATTTGGGCCTCAACCACCTGGGACGACTCTCAACAGTGTAGCTGTTGTCCTTTCTTAGTAACACACTAATAGTACTGAAATGCAAGCATAACTCATAGTGCTCATTTTAAATAGGGAAACTGCACTTGATTTACAAGGTTGCCATAGTAACCAGCAGCTGCAAATTTAAAACAACACATCAGGTTGAATGTTTTGAACCCACTGCAGACAGGAACGGTTAGCAAACTGGCACTGGGTAGCTGAAGAGCCCGGTAAGGCCCTCAGGAGCTGGTGAATGCAACACAGGTAAAAGTAATGAATATAGAATTTTCAGATATTCAGCAAGTGGCCTGAAACATGACTGCAAATTGATGTTCATGATCCGAGGCCGACGCGTTAGTCCTCGAGCCTGCATAATGTGGGGAATAAATTGACTATTTTGAAAGTCTGAACAGCAAGTTTGAACATTTCGCCATTTGCCAATAATTCTTCATAATGTTTGTTAAAGGCACACATAATCTGGACTTTTTATATCTCTTTCAATGTGTATTCGCTAGTAAAGTATATGAACATAGCATACGAGGCACAGTTGGAGTCTTCTCTCTCATTTTGCAACGAGCCGGCTAAATAATTACAGCATGAAAAATTTTAATGACAAGACCGTAAGACACCGGATAAACTCTTGTGCCGATATGCAGTATAATATAACAGACATACAACAAGCCTTTATTGTGAACATATCCTTTCCCAGCTGTGCTCTCAGGTCCGTCTCTCTGCTGTGCAGCTACTTAACATACATTGATAGCAGACCTCATGTAGGAGACCTGCTATCCTGGTGTGCTTTGTTGACTATTGTAATTCATTGGCTAAGCCACTGTTTAACACTGGCCTGCTGCCGAGCTCTCCGGCCCACTCTGCCTAAGGTTGTTGTACTGGACCACAATATTGTGTCTGATTGACTTGAGGATTATTTATACCTTAATCCCTGCAGCCATCCCTAATGACGCTCAGCCTCTCTCTCTCTTCAGTCCTCCCTTCTCCTCGCCAGCTGGTGAGGGCATCTGTCTGTCAGTCCAACTCTCTGATACCTTTTCATAACAACCTCCTCTCTGTCTCTGTACAACTTAAGATTGAGGTGCAGACAGAACCAAGATAAGGAGAATGACGGATAGGCTGATTAAAAAAGAAAGGGACAGCACAATAGTGGTGGAAAAATAATAGTATGTCTGTGACAGCAGGTGAAAGGGTAGATGGAGAGGTGGCACGGAGGAAGAAGATCATGAGAGGGATTGAAAAGCGGGGAGATGGACTGATGAAGACCTGAAAGAGACAGGAAATGGATTTATTTTCACCGCTCATTTTGCGCTCTGTTTGACTTTTGGGAGGGGAGCAGATGTGCCTCTGTGCACACGGACACTTCTATAGTCGTGCAGTGAATCACAGGCTTACAGATGAATATGGAACAAGCCCGGTTCGCCACATTAGTGGGTTCATTTCCCACAGAGAGACAGACATTCAGTCAATTCGTCACTTCTCCACCACTCTGAAAGACAGAGGGAGGGAGGTGTTGGTTTGGGGGGCAGACAGAGAAAGGGAAACTGAAAAGGATAGAGAAACAGAATGAGGAAGCATAATGACAGCGACTGAATGATGGAGGGAGACAGAGAGAGTGGGGACAACTGGAGAAGAAGAATAGGATGGCGCTTATCTCCCCCCCGTTTAGAGAAATGCTGGAAATAATGCGATCATCTACATGGAAGAGAGTTGCTGGGATACACGGGTCATGTGTTGTGAACAGTGGGCCGCTGTTCAAATGCAACAAGAGCCTTATTTATCTACACTGTCATTTCTCCTACAAATGTTAGATGCCTCCTTCGGCATCGCAAATCTCTTGTTGCACGGAGACAGAGCAAATAAGTACAGCTACTAGACACAAACCAGCAAGCTCAAGACAGGTGGCAAAATGCAACAATATCAACACCAGTACTAAGATTTTTTAAAAATATACTGCAGTTCAAGGGCATGGTAGTCTTGATGACAGCTGGTTAACTGTTCTAAAGTGACAATGGAGGCAAATGATTGAAGTAGCGGGTTCATTGTCACAGCAGAGACCACAAAACACATGATTAGTGCTTTGTTTGTGGTTAGTTGGCGATGACTTTCTATGTTGAGAAATACTGGTAAATTACGGGCAGATAATGCTGCACTGCACTCCAGAGGAAAGCTCCTTTTTCAACCTGATTTTGCCCATTAAAATGTCATTAGTCATGAAAGGGAAAGACAGAAAGGTAAAGTCAGACAAAACAATTATTCATCTTTTAGGGTTAGAGGTTTTTTAACCACTTTAGACTCACATGCATTCTTGCCTAATTGGTGTATTTTGTTTCTTTAAAATCACCTCGACATCTCGTTAGTCACACAAACAGCTCTGATGGCCTAATCTGGTGTCAAAGTGACAGCACATCACTGTGACTAACTAAATTAATTAAATGAAACAAATGGGATGGCTACAGCCATTTCCAATATCCTTTTTAATGCAGAAACAGTCATTCCACTTAACAAGGTCAGTTTCTGCCCCATTATTAATCCACTGTATTATACACATATAGTAGCAAGCACCTATATTTTACTCCTTCTGAAATCTATAATTAATTCCTAAATCCTGCTGAACATTCAGTGGAGTGGAAATGGCTAAGAGGCTGCAGCAGCAGAGGGATACATGAGATCCCAGTTGCTGCTCGCAGCATGAACACCCTGGAGCAGTCAGCTATAATGCAGATACACTGACTTGCCCTGGTGCAGAGATGGAGATAGGGCTGTATAAATACACAATGCAGCAAAACAATAGAGCTATCCAATGCGTCACTTAGTGTGTAGTGTACAGTTACACTTACTCACAGCCGAAGTACCTTATGCAGCAAATGCAGACAGCAATCTTGCTCCCTGGTGCAGCACTGTGCAAAACATAGCATGAACACACACACACACACACACACTCACACTACTCTCTATGCACCCACACATTCCCACAGCTGCACATGAACACTGTTATCTCTTATTGGCCCTGTCACACACAGACAGATACACACACAGCAAATAAATATGGACAGCCGACATATGCACCATGACACACACACACACACACACACACACACACACACACACACACAAGTATACATTCCTATAGGAACAGTAGCTTGCACCTGAAGAATAACTATATTGCTGACATGCCAACATCAGCTGTCTGCATGAGGAGATGCGGGGGGGGGCGCATACAGATGGAAACCAGACAAGGAGGGAGTGATGGAGGAGAGGAGAGATGCAGACAGCAATATGACTGCCTATGAATACATATGAGAGATAAATTAAAATCTCTCTAATTATCAAGTCATTGTTTGACTTAAAAGGTAAGTTACCATCCTGCTTACAAAGAAAGTGCCTCATATAAATGAATGAAAATTGGCTGACTGTTTAAAAATAAAGCATAATTTCACCATTGTTCAATTCCAGTGATCGATAACACACTTGGCAGCACCAACAGTACTACAACAGCATGTTTTTAAGTGGCTAATACACAACTTCTGGAATCATTTCCAGAGTTTTTAATATAACGTAATATAGTATCATGACAGGTTACTTATTAAAGTAAGTAATAAAGCAAATTAGCTAGGAGATCTTAAAATAACTGCTAATAACAGACCAAAGGCCTGAAAGTTACCTCCTTGATAAATCTCTATAATACTACTTTGTATTAAATTACTATAAGCACTGTGATTTTAATATTCTGTGTGCATTAATGAACTTTAAATTTGCCTGGTGCCTGAAATATGCTCCATAAATAAACCTGCCTTTTCCTGTCTCATTGTTATTGCTTAGGTGTTAAGACCTCTTTTAATGCGGCGACACAAAACAGCATTACGTCACATTACAAAACAAAAAACATTCATCGTATGTGGTCAGTTAACAGCTTTCACATAATGCATAATGTGTAGCTCAGAACAGTATATTATCACAGACACACAAGTGCCATTACCAATCCCACAAGACATCAGTTTGTGTGTCGCCATATGGCTGTGACTCAGAGCCAGGGGAGCTATGTGCTGTATGCCAGCTCTGACATGTAGGACAACTAACATCAGCAGGACATTTGTTCATGTTTAACAAGGAGGCTGCAGTGGCCACAAAGTGTAGGCAAGCCGGTAGTTTAAAATTCAGGACCACCTATAGATGCCTAGTTGAGGAAATGAAATCAAAGCGCTTGTAAAATGACAATACAGCTGGCACCGAAATGCCATCGTGCATCGGACAAACATACAAACAAGCCTGACCAACTTCTCATCTTGCTGCAGTGACATACAAGTGTACCCCGGGATGTGTCACGACAACCTGGTAAACACCGAAAAAGAGATGTCAATGGCCAGAAAGAGACACAAAACAACAGCGTGTTGATCTTCCATCCAGCAGAGGTGGGGGGCCTTCCCAGGGGCCAACGCCTGCATAATCGATAACTACAGATTTTAAGGGCTTAAATGTGCCTTTATCGGCCTCCCTCATTCCTGGTCAAATTAATTCTCCACAAAAAATGCTCAAAGTAACACCATTGCTGCGTTTTTAAGATTCAAGTTCACACAGAGCAGCTGTTAGAAAAATTTACCCTTCAATGTTGTGCTGAGGAACTCACAACTAGGTCTAATACAAATCATGATTTGAATTTTCACTAAAAGTGGAAGAAAGACAGTAGTTAGGGGAAAAAAAAATCTGACTCAATGGGATTTTCACTTGGCAGAGGCCGCATGCGGTGTGATAAGGGAGAGCCAGGGGAGCTAAGCTAAGCTAGCAGACATGTCAAACAGAGCAGGCTGAAACTCTATCAGTCGTGTCTCCTGGCACATAAAGGCCTCTTCAGCCACGCTGAGTGCTGCAGTAAGTGCTGCCCCGTGTGAGCTGTTAAGACATTTCCGTATCTCCCAAATTGTGGAAGGGAGAAGGGGGCAACGGAGGGAAGGAGGAGGGAAAAGGAGAGAAAGAAAGGGAGCGGAGAAAGACAAATGGAAGCGAGGATGAGGGGAAGACAGGTGTTCCAGTCTCCTGCTCAGTTCTGCCTTAATGCTGATGTTTATTAGAACTGTCAGTTCAGAAACCCGCTGTCGCACAAAGACACACACACGCTGACACATATCTACATAGGGTCCAAATGCATGCCCGCACACTTAACTTACACTAACATGCGCAAACACACACACACACACACACACAAATCCATGAATACTTAAATGTGTCAATACATTTAGACACAGGTCTTATGCATAAATGCACAAACAGAGAGGTGACACTGGAGAAAACACTTCCCAGGCAAGTCTGCTCAATGAAAACAAATGCCACTGGTCTAGAAAATAACAGAATACACAGCCAGCTTCAGTCAGTTTCAACATGGAGGAGAAAAAGGAAAGACGGAGAGAGGGATGAAATTTCTGTCTGTGTGTGTGTGCGTGTGTGTTTCAAAACCCTTAACTTAAGTACTTCATAATTTTTCAGTTTCAGAGCCAGTAAAAATTAGCATTTTTAAAAATTCATACACTGGTGGTTAGTGGTTAGCTCACACAACGTACACAGGCCTAACCAAGCTGCACGTCTACAGTGAGAAAAGTACAATAACAATCATCATTATTATAATCAATTCTCATAAACAGATTAGTGGTCATTACAGGCGCAGTTAGGCACGGCTAAGAGCTGTCAAGAAAACTGCATTTTCGGTTTATCCATCGACTCATAATTTATCGAAGCGACTCAATGTGGCAACATTTCCTCTTATCCATCTGCCACATTGCAGCAGTTTCACGTTTATTTTTTTAGATATCATTCTGAATTTTGTCTAATTAAATTACGCTGATGCACATTATTCAAGTCAGAGACAGCAACTGAAGCAATTATTCTTCAGAGTACAATTTTTTGTATATTAATTATTCTTATTACTTCCCAAGGGATTATCTACTTTTTTTCATATACATTAAAGTCAATTTAAAATGATCAGATGGCTAATGAGCAAAGTTGTCAGGGCTCTCTTCTGCAGTGTTTTAAGTCTTATCTTTTGTAACACAGCAACATAGCATAACTCTAATTGTTGTGTCTGTGTGTGTGTGTGTGTATGTGTGTGTATCACTGTGGGGACATACACACATGATTTATCTCCTCAACAACCCATACTATGTAATGTAATTCATCTTTCATTGATCTGTCCACCTCTGTCTAGGGTTGTGTGTTTGTGTGATGAAAAGCAGACAAATAAAAGATCATTCACTGATTCACACCCACACACATCACTCCAGTTCAGCTTGCTTGAATTGCTTGAATCCAAAGTGTTGTGATCTCATCTTCCACATTAAGCAAATATGGTGAATCAAAAATAATACAAAAGTAACATTTTAACATGTGCTCTGTGCGTCAGTGCGTGGACTTGTATGGGAAAAAAGACAGCATCGGTTAATTTGTGCAAACACTAAAACACTAGCACCTTTGTGTTTACATTCCCCTGACAAGTACCTCTTATGGTTGTGCCGTCGTCTCTGAGAGGCACAGTTGGAGGTGACAGCACAGCAGAACTTCAAAGTGATGAGGTCACGGTGGACGATAAAGTCGTGGTTGTGGATGACAAGACTCAGATCACCAGAGACCGTTGTTTTTGTTTTGTTTGTTTTTGTTAGTGTGCATTCAGAGAGTCAACAGTGCTGAGCCCGTGGCATTGATGCAGGAGGGAGGAACAATGCAGAGGACTCCAGAAAGAAGGAAATCAGGGTCGCTGAATGTGGGCTACAAATTCCTGAACTGTGCGAATGGGCTTCTCAGTTGATAGTAAAGAAATGACAGGAAATGAGGAGTGAGAGAGAATTTTAATTTTAAAGTATTATAACACCCATACTAGCTGTCAATATCTGCTCCTTACCTATAACTTAACTGGGTCAGATATAGACATTATATGAATCTTCTCTAAGGGCCACATGGGTCCATTGTTGTTACTTGGATGTGAGGACTTGTTGCTCTCATACACACAGGGCCATAACCTCCCTGTGTCACTTTATGTGTCATTTTCAGGCAGGAAAACTTCCTCCCAGCTCTGCTCTTCCTCTCTCACCTCGTTCTCTTTTCTCTGTATTACCTGTTCCTGCTCCTGAAAGAGAGCCTCGATGTGAAATCAGCCCCATCTCCCATCCCAGAACCAATTTAATGTCTCTGCATGGTGCAACACTTGCCTATCTGGTCAACTGCTACTTCCCATTAAGCTGGCTCCTTCCTTCCGCTATAGTCACACTGAAATGCATATGCAAATGTCTCAATTCGCTCGCAGAGCTGATGGATTCAGGTGCACCCAATATTATGCATAGAAAATACAGTATGAGACACCGTAGATACTACAGGCCTGAGGCAGAAAAAAACAAAACACACAGGACAGTAACGACCTGACCTGAAAAAATAAAAACGCCATTAAATACGCAGACTATGTACAATATGAACCTTCACATACACACAGAAAAACATTCATGAGCATGCAGAGCTCGTTTCTCCAGCTCTGATCCCAACTGCTAGACATTTGAACGTTGTATGAATAAACCAATAAACAGCGAAAAAAGGAGAGGGAGGGGGTGGGTTGGTGAAATAGATGAGAAAAGAAAGGCGGTGGTCGAGCGAGGAAGTCGGACTGTAGAAGAGAGAGAGGGGAGAGAGATGTTGAAGAGAAAAGTCCTGACATCGCTCGTCTCCGTCGAGTTTTCTGAGGCGAGACGGCTGGACAGTCTGCTTATGCAGCAATACCCTTCTGTGTCGGACTCTCTTCTCTTTCTCCCCAGCACGCACACACACACACGCACACAACATCTTCCTCCTCTTTATCCACACCTCCTCCACCTCTTTTAACGCCTCTCGCTTCTTCCCCTCTCTCTATTCCCAGCTTGTCTCATCTCTTGTTTGCCCATCTCACCCCCACTCGCCTCCCCCTTTCTCTCCTATTTACTCTCTTGTTCTCCTCTTCACTCAACCGCGGCCTCTCTGTCTCTGAATCTCACTTTTCTGCTTCTTTTTTTTTTTGCTTCCCCTTCTCTCACATACCTCTCCCCTCTTGACCTAACCTCACCCACTCACACTTCACACTACCTCTCATCTTACTCTAACCTACCCCTCGTTCCTCCACCTGTAGGACGAGTAGAGGACAGAATCCACTCACATAGACAATGAATGCAAAAATACAAAGTTCAACAAAGCAAAGCCTTTTGCACTCAGCTAAAAAACTGTGCACTTTGTGTGACATCATATTTATCACTCATGTCTCTGATCACTGAGCAGATGTCAAAGACTTGTTGTGTGTGTTGCATGTAAGGTTTCAGGTGATTCTCTTTTAACCTAAATCGTGGCATCTAAATTTACATATGAATTAAACTGAAAACAACGTGTGGTCCTAAACTATTCACTTGTAGGCTCTGTGGTCACTTTCAGACAGTTTGAGAAACATTGAACATGACATTTCAACGAAATGACTCCCAGACTAACTTTTTACTGGGCCTGATGACAGTCTGAATTATTTTATTTTTCATTTAGATGTGTAGTTGTACGCAGTCACACATCATTGTCAACATGAAGTATTGCATTTTTAAATATATCAAAACAATACATTACTATTTATGTCATATCTGATTCATATTATAAAATAATTCTCATTTAAGATCATGTCAGTGTTGCTGTAAATCATCAGGTTTGAGGTAAAACTGAAGCAAATCCCCCTCTCCCCTTTGTTGTTCCAACTCTCGTACTTGTTTACATGCTCGGTACCGGCTGCAAGTTGCTTAGTGCGCAGACAGTAACCCAATATCAAGTCAACACAGCCATACGGTGCACGGTGCTTATAAAGCACTCATTCCTCTTACAGGTCATTGCAGTTTGATCTTCTGTAGTCCTCTGCCACTAAATGCTGAATAAATAAAAAGGCCAAATCCATGAAGGCAATATTGTCCTGTACTTAAAGGCATCTACCATTTGTACCAATACTTTCTTTCTTGACTGGATTTACACAAGAATTTTATTTCCTATCATTAATTTTTTAGTATGATAAATATATACACATATGTTTACATATATAATTAGAAAGCAATTCAGTGGGTTTTGCAACCTGTATAAATCTCTTCTTTTGTCCTTTTAACAATTGTTGCAGCAAAATCACAAAATTTGAACATGTGCACGTTCCCGTATCTGTTTTGACCATGCAGCTGTAAATGGCTTTTGCTTCCTTTAGTTTTTCATTTTATATATAAAGCACAGCGGAGTTTCCCTTGTGTATAAAATGTGCTGTACAAAAAAATTGTTTTCTTCGCCTTCGTCGATGCGTTCTCACATCCATAGGCTACGAGAGCACACACAAAGGTCAAACCTGCGACCTACAAACTGGGAATTTTCTGGCTTCTATCCCAGAATGGAAACCAAAGTAAGCTAAAGTAAGCTCATGAAACACAGCAGGAACCTGTACTGAGCTGTAGACTTTTCTCAAAGTTTAACAATGAGTCAATCAACCCAAAACTTTTCTTTTCATTTTTCGCAGTCCTTCAAAGATGCTCAGCGTAGTTTTCCAAAACTTGAAGATATGGAAAAAGTTAAGAGACAGAGAGAGAGTTTACAGAGTGAGCTGTTTCAGGACTCACCACCTGAACAATCTTTCAAAAAGCATTTGCAGCATTTGTCTTTGGTGGAAACACCTTCCCTTCCCACTTATTTGCAGTACAAAGGATATTCCAGGTTCACTATCAGTTCACTTTGCCTGTGTGTCTGCATCTATGTGGTTTGTTTTTTTTTTTCTCTTTTCGGACAAAGGCAGCTATTTGAATTAATGTGGTGACTGCAAATTAAGCAAGTTCCATTCCACAGTGAGATACCCAGCATTCGAATAAAAACTCACACCTACTCTCAGAAAAATAATTGCTTGCATAAAATTAAACGATACGATAGTGTAGGTGACACATCGTTAGAGTTCAGAGTCACTATTATTCTCCCTGAAATGTTACGTCGGTACACAGAAGAAGAATTATTATTCTAATTCTCAAATTACACATTTGAGACATTTGTTTATTTGCTCTGTATATAAATATTCAGCTTTGCAGAGGATTTGATTATTTTGCATATTGTATTTTGGGCAAACGCGTTCGTCATCCTTCAAAACATCCAACTGATCCTGATCCAGTGATTTTTTACAGTCAGCTAAATCTGCAGCCCTGAGCTTCTGACGTTTCCCTCCCTCTGAAGAGTCACACCCTGTCAGATTTCAGGGCAGGAGATGACCTTGGCTTTGTCATTGAGACCTGCTGACAAAGTCAAAGTGAAATGGATTTCACTGGTTGGGCCACTGCTGCATAGTCAAGATATGATGGTAATGTCCTTCAGAAATCTTGAGACTGTCCTCCCAAAAAAAAGACGCACTAGTTTGAGCAAATGTCTAAAAACAACACGTGTTTATGTTCAAGTGATAAAGCTGACATATACAGGTAACCATTCATACTCATGCAAATCTACTGGCACTTTAGAATCAACTACTAATATAATGAACATGGGAAGAACGGGGCCAAGATGCAAACTCCACACAGAAAAACACCAAACCTGGGATACCCCTGGGAACCCTGAACCTTCTTGCTGTGAGACAAAAGGGCAAACAAAACAGCACTGTTCTGCCCTTGATGCCTGTGTTATAGCCCTTTACTGCCATCCCATGTTTGATATATCACCCACCCCTATTTAAGTTTTTAGGTCACTCTCAACATTGTTTCCAGATGCAGCAGGTGTTAAAAAGCACCAAAGAAGAGACAATTTAGTCTATTTGGACTATTTGGTGGAGCCCAAAAGCAGAGCCAAAAGAGGACCAGTTAATGTAGCGTATGATTGCTTTATGAATAATTGTTATATCTAAATCATTATTGGTAAAATGATAGAAATTTGTAGCAGTGATGAAATACAGCTCAGTAGCTACCTCTGCTCAGCCACAGGCTGAACCCTCCCACAGACGGTCCTCATGCAAATCGATTTAGACGTGGCAATCTTTTACCCCGTGTCAATGACTCCCCGCTGAATGTGAAGTTATGCTGACACAAGACAGGAATGCATTACCTTTACACTACGCATCGTCCAACTCTATTATGTAAATAGCTCGCTCCACTTGGTCCTCACTTGGATGGGGGCACGTGTGACTTTGCGTGTGCACGCGTGTGTTTTCGTGCGGATGCTACTGCAGCCCCAGCGGTTACATACATACATTTACATTTTATCTTGTCGTGTTGAATTTTTCATAAATCTACCTGCAGAATACATCGTTCTGCTGCTGTGCATGCCAACGTAGGCTTCGTATGTCTGTGTGCGTAATTGTAGCTAGCAAAAGAGGACATTTCAAATGATTATGAGAGACAAAGGACATCAAAAATGCCTCCAAGTATCGATGGCTCCCATTAGAGTCATGTATGCCATATGCTCGGCTACTGTACCTGATTAACCACCTCTGCAGCTGATTAACAACTCCTCTCCTCTTTGTTCTGTCTTGCTTAATTTGATCGTTTTTGTTATTTTTGTCTCCCAGTCTCATCGAGGACACAAACAGGTCCCATCTCAAGTACAGAGCTGCCATTGTTCCCTTTCTCTTGCTGTGTGTCTCTGTTGTGTGTCATTCTTTCCACACCACACTTCTTTACCTTCACTGCAGTGCAAAGACGTCCACACAGCTGCGGGAATTTTTAATGACGGCAGCTTTGGATAATACGGCCTCACCCAAGGGACCGCTTGTTTGGAAATAATTATCTCTTACAGCTGGCAGAGAAAGAGAGGGAGAGACAAACAAGAGGAGGGAAAAGAGGAGAGATGTGAGGTATTGAACTGTAAGAAGGGAGGAATGACGAACCGAGAAACGCAACTCTGCTCCACTTGATTAAATTGACAAGTGCAGTTATTAATAATAATAGCATTTACAGTAAGGAACTACATTCACTGCCGTTTTTTAGTGTGAAACACACAAGAATCTCCCCTCACTTCCTGTCCCTGTAATGGAAGTAGAGCGTGGCTAAATTCAGCTACAATGTAAGCATGAAAAGACAGGAGGATGAACAAAGAACACTCACAGAGTGTGGATTTGCGATTAAATTAGAAAATACTCCATTTGTATGGTGGAAACGGAGCTGAAGATGTTTTATCTTTATGCAGCCTCTCTGTGTGGCTGGTTATTACATTTAACCCTCCTGACCTCCATGTGTGTGATAGCACGCTACATTTGCTTTATCTGTAGTGGAGTGCCAAATACAAATACAGCCACAGCACGGTGCATCAATCCCCTGCTGCTGTTGTGGTTTCCCTAAATCATCTGCGCACACACACACACAGACATATGCGCACTTGGGTGTAGACACACACTGATGCAATCGCACGCCAATACTGAGACCTGTCCCACCCTTCCTGTCTTTACATTTTATTTCTTTCAACCCCTGATCTCTGTTTTCTCTTTCATCTTTTTTTTCCTCTCTGTCTTTTCCAGCAGCCTTATAATGCTGACAAAGCCAATAAAGAGCCTTCATGTGAGATGGGTCAATGCCACGGTTTCACCTCAGGACAAAAACACCTTCAAACACAAAGGAGAGAGGAAGGAAAGAGGGACAGAGGTCAGAGGGGGGAAAGGCATGGGAGGAAAAAAAAAGCAGGGATGAAGGGGAAGAGAGATGAGGATTGAGAGAGAGAGAGCAGACGCCAAGGACAGGCAGGAAAGCTGGGCTGGGAGAGACAAAATGGCAGGACAACAGGAGCAGGTGGATAAAGAAGTGATTATGATAAACCAACGGGGCTTGTACACAAAGCTTGGCCCCCAAGTCCCTCTCTTTCTCTCTGCATCATCTCTTTTCCGCAACCAGCTGCTAATTTATGACACGATAGGCCTGGCCATGTGCCTGAGAGGCACACATAAATCTACCTCATCACTGTTAAACACAAGGGCACGTCAAGGAGACTGTTTTCCATAGACTCAGGGCAAAAAAAAAAAGCCAGCTTCAACAAGTCCTTTCATTTTGTGTTTCGTTTTAAGATCTTAAATTTCCTCCAATGAGGAATCAAATTCTGCCTGTGGGTTGAGATCATTTCTCTTATTCCCAACATGTGGTGTGTTTTTCTATTACTTCTTGTAGAAATGTGTCGTTATCTTAATACAATGCAGAGTTCTTTAAGAAAAAAGAAAAAAGGCAGATCATGCCACATGAATAATGAAAAAGACTTAATGTACACCGTTCTTTGATAAATGGCTAAAGTTACAATTTCATAATCATAAAGATTAATTTATTGTTTTTATTTTCATAGACTCAATCATAAACTCATTACCTTAGGCTTTTCACTAGTCTTGGACTTTTTAGCAACCATTAAAATACAGACAACCAAGTTGGTTACACAGGAAGCCCACCAAGAAGAGAACCAATAATGAAAACAAATGGCATGAAACTGGATTCACTTATTCTCAGTGATCACTTTTGGAGTATAGAAACCTGCACTGGAGAGGAATCTGAGACAGGAAGGACATCAGACAGGCACATAATTGAAATAAATAAAAAAATAAATCAACAGCTAAGATTGGACCCGTTTTCTTTTTTTTTTTAATGCCACAGCGCTTGCTGACCTGGAAGGCAAAGAGATAGATAAGCTTATGAAAGATGGAAATAATGGCACATGGAGATAAATAGATAAATTACGGTGGTAAAAATGGGGAAAAGACGAATGTTTCTTTGGCAGACAGGAAGGCGGCAGCACCCAGTTTAGTCAGCCTTGGCAGAGGACTGAGATCAGAGCAAGGAGGAAAGAAAGTGGATTATGGGTACAGGAAAGATCAGACGATCTGATACGCTTATTGTCCTCCCCTTCAGCACAGTATGCCCTGCACCACAGCAGGAAGCTAACAAAGGCAAGCCAGAGGGGCTGCAATCAAACACATAGCATCCTATCAAAAGGCATTATTGATTCATTTGCATACAGATGCATCACACAAATATGTAATCATACTGAATGTACACACAAAGTCATTTACATTCAGTACTGTACGTTGCAGAGGTATGGAGCAGTGCTACCGCAGGCATCAGTGAGGCTTATTTCATCAAAAAAGCCTCTATAGGATCACTGTGATTTCCAACACCATCAGGACAGTTAAAGGGACTCACAAGCTTAAGAGTACACGTATATGATCCGCCCTCTCTCTGTTTTGCCACTGTATCTCCTACCAAAGGCTCGTGTCTATATATTCTCTTCAATGCAGATAATCCGCGCACGTTCGTGTAGTTAAATCTGCACATTAAATCACTCGCATACTTCTGTGTACACACACACACACTCGCACACATATATATATATCTGAACATGGATACAAGATCACATGTTTCACACACAATCTCTTCCCTCATCGCCCTCCTCCCCCTCTCACCACAATCCACTATCTATGTGAGATGTTGCCTTAATTAACACTGCCCCCTCCTAATGAAAAAAAAAAAAAAAAAACTGCAGTGGCAAAGAAACAAATGGGAACTACTCACTAAACAATAAACCAGCTTTGCAGTGGGGGCAGGGGGGTCTCCCAAAGCTGCACACCTCATCTTGTCTAATATGATTCTTTACATGTTAAAGCGATAAATAAATAAAATAACTTCACTCTGTATGTGGCTTAATTAATTTAGAACTGTTAAAATTAAATTGAGGCTCCATGGCTGGCAACACGGAGGAGTTGCACTTAACACTGAAATGATTTGGAGGGGGCAAAAGAAAGATGAAGCACGTGTACGTGGGCACGTGATGATGTAGGTATACGGATGCATATGAGAGGGCAAGGTCTAATTGGCAGCTCTGGAGAACAGCTGTGGCGCTCCACTGCAATTGGCAAAGTCATTCAGACCAATCATCACTAATGTGTCGTGATGGAACGACTATATGTACATCAGATTGGTTATAGCAAGAAAAAAATAGATTTGAAACGACATCAGTTAGTTAAATAATATTTGCACTTTTATTCACAGGTCAACCATCTATGTAGGATGTGTACTTGTGTTAGGACTGTGTGGAATAAGCATCCACCAAATCTGGGATTCATAGGGTTAAACTTTCCCATTCATTCATTCATTCATCTTTTACCACTTATCTGTTTACGGGTCGTGGGGATGCTGGAGCCAATCCCAACTCACATAGGGCAAGGGCAGGGTCACCCTGGACAGGTCACCAGTCCATCAGAGAGCCAACACACAGAGACAAACAACCACTCACACTCACACTCACACTCACACTCAGACCTACGGACAATTTAGAGTCACCAGTTAATCTCAACATCATGTCTTTGGACAGTGGGAGGAAACCCATGAAGGCACAGGACGGAGAGCATGCAAACTCCACACAGAAAGGCCCCGGGCTGGGAACTGAACCCACGGCCTTCTTGTTGTGGGGTAACAGTGCTAACCGCTGTGCTGCCGTGCTGCTCAAAGAATTAGCATGTCAAAATTTATTTCTACACCAGATCCTGAAGTACAAATTGTGATATTGGTTTTTCTACTTTTTCCCGTCTAGATTTCCACACTATAATCTACATATTCAGCCAATGTTAAATTTAGAGAGTCTGCAGGAAAACAACATTTATGCCCACAACTCGGTAAGTCAGACAAACATTTTTTAATTCCACCTCCAGGTAAAAGTCGTTTAGGTCAGTGTACTCAAAAGAATTTCAACAAATTTGTTTTCTGTATTTCACAATGATAATAGACACACTACCGTGTTGCTACTTTGTGAAGCTGCACACGTTATAATGAGACATTCAAAAATGTCTGATGTTATGGTGATAACAAAAAGCTTACTATAAAATCACCATGAATAAAGGCAGGAGAGTAAACAGTAGAGTGTTGTTGTTTGTTCTATAAAACTATTAGATTTTTTTTTTAAATGTCATTCTAAGTAAGCGTAGCCCATGAGGTGTAGCTGAAAGCCTCAGAGCACGCATCATTTCTTTTAGAAAATGTAAATGGATTTATGGGAGTTGGTGGTCTGAATGGGATGAATACATGTCCATTACCGAACATTTGTCAAAAATCTAAGATAAATCGCCGCAGACATCGTAGCTGCTAAGTGTACAGAGGCAGTGATGGTGGCTGTCAAGATGTGGTAGCAGCTATTACTGGTGATTTGATTTTTCATTGTCACATTTTCATTTCCGGAGACGTTTACAGCTGGCAGCCACGGAGCCAGAGCTCAGCTAATTTTCACTTGCTTATTAGGATGCTTCCTCGCTACCGTTTAATAAAAGTAATAAGCTTCAAGGCTCTTAACTCTCTCTTAACTCTCTGTGTAATGTCTGTTTGCCTTTCATACAAGGCCGCGTGTCGGCGTCAGCATCATGCAAAGTGCCCTCGCTGATGGTTTTCCATTTGGTTTAGCACAGCTGATTGATGGTGTTGCCCCAAACTAGAAGAAAATGAAAAATGTGTTTGGACAAACTCGTGTGCAGACAAACACACTACTATCTCTTTGTAGATCTGCTCAGTCGCTAGAACAATCACATACATGAATGCACACACACAGACACACAAACATACACAAACTGTGCTCCTCTCTGGATCAAACACACACCTACACATGTTGCTGCTGTCTTAGCGAATGGAGTAAGAGGAGGGCCTCATTTGCCAAAAGTGTCGGCACCAGACCGATTGCAGCGGGGTGATGAATGGCTGATGGAGGCTCAGCAGGGGTGCAGAGGAAACAATTAGTGCCATGTTGATCTCTCCTCTTCTCCTCCGCCCTCCATCCATCCGTCATCTTCCTGTTCTCTCCCTCCGACTCACTCTACCGTTCTCCCAGTCAATCACTGTCTCTCTCGTCCCTCCCTTCAGCTGGGCCTGCTCCCTGTTTGTCTCTTTCCTTCTCCCTCTGTCTCTCTCTCTCTCTCCCTCAATGAATTTGCACCTTATCACCATTAGTATTAATATGCATCTAGAGGGAAGAGAGGGAACAGGCATAAATGAATAAGGATGGAAATAGGGAGCAGGCAGATGTGGGTTGGCAAGAGGACAATGAAGTGCCTCGTCCCCGTGATGCCAACATCATTAACGTTGGCTGCTGGTGGAGTCAGGGAGGGAGAGAGGAGAGAAGAGCATGAGGAGAGGTGAAAAATAAATGAATTAGGAATAAAGGAACAGATGAAATTTCGAGATTGTTGTGGAGGGAAAGACAGGAAGGTCCCAGAAGGCATGACACACGTACAGCAGATTCATAATCTTTACAGGACACGTCTCATCATGTTATTCACTATAGTGACATAAATATGTATGCAAAAACATTACGTCGCTACTTCGGAGACAAAACCTACACCTTTGTGAACGTGTGTTTGTGTGTGTGTGTGTGTGTGTGTGTGTGTGTGTGTGTGTGTGTGTGTGTGTGTGTGTATGTGTTTTTGAGCCTGTGTGTCTTGGAGAAGATACACAGTACAAAATGTGTCCGTGCGACAACGAGGTCAGGCTGATGAATGGCCACTCCTCCCTAAAGGCCAAGGCAGGACCAATCTGTACATGTCATCCCAGCACTCAGCGGACAACAATAAGAGTGAGTGAGTGAGTGAGTGAGTGTGTGTGTGTATGTGTGTGTATATACAGGACATCCACACATTCAGACTTCTTCCATGCATACGTTCTTCTTGTGTTTAGTTCTGCACTCATGCATGAAGTAGAGGTGTTTATTAATGCATTCATGACTTTTTGTATAATAAGAAGGCGTGTGTGTGTGTGTGTGTGTGTGTGTGTGTGTGTGTGTGTGTGTAAACTTGTCACAGCAGGCGTCAGAGGATCCTCCTTTGTAGATACGGAGCCCAGGCAGATAAATCGCTCACACTGAGTCACTGATCATCACTACAAATAGGTCATGATACAAACAGGCTAAAGAGGGAGGGAGTGAGGAGGCAGTGGAGATCTTCCCATAAAAGAACATTTAAAAGTCTGATCTAACCGGCGGGAGAGTGGACGCCATATTGTGTCCAAAGTCTGTGGAAACAGTGAAACGCAGCCAACTCTTGTTAAATCACAAAAATGTGTGACCAATGTTTGATGTCTAAGAGGTTGTTGGCTTTAAAGACAAAAGATTTTCAGCACTCAAATGTTAATGATACAACGTCTGTTCATCCATGTTCATTTCTGTCCTGTTGAACCGTCCTTGAGCTGGAAAATAGTGATGTGCCGAGTTGAAAACTGCTCTAAATAAGATTTTCCATCAAAGTCTAAAGTTTTGTGGTGAAATGGATGTGAGAGTCTGATTAGTTTAACATGGACCTGATTCAATGTCAGACTTTCTCGCTTTATTTACAGCGAGAGCTCTCCTCTTAGGTAACATTTTTACTTTTCATTTTGAGAGCCTCGCCTTTACAAAATATGATTTATTTGTGTTAGAACATCGTGTAGAGACTGATTTATGTTGGATCATGGTATATACAGACTATGTGTTGTAGAAATTTAAAGCACCTTTCTTATGTTTGGAGCAGTAACTGTAGTTTTCAAGTTACTATGATGAGTGGTGTAATTCCTGTTATACGTGTTAATCCAATATGGGAGATAAAAATGGAGTCAGACTGAAGAAAAGAGGCAGAGAGAGGGAGCGCCAACATAATGAGAATCATGCCCTAATTTATTTCACTCAGGTAGTTAATTCAATGCAATTCACCACACTCCCTCACTTATCTGAAGAGCTTTATATTGTAGATCTAAAATCTCATTCCACTGACAAAATGAAAACGGATGGATGAGAGACAAAAAACACTGAAGTGAGAATTAAAAAAAAAAAAAAACAAGAGTTTAATTTCTACACTTTGGTCAAATTATTACAAAAATTACTTTTCATTTTTACTCTTGGGCGGTGTAACAAAAACTGTCTCCATCAGTTAAAAGGTTTTTTGTCGGGTTTTATTTCCCCCACATATCACTCTTTCAGTTTCATCCTACATCAGATGACGGTCATTCATAGTGAAGTAGAAGAAGAAGCTGTGTTTGGTTTTCATGTTTCTGCCATCACAAAGTCAGGGGTTTTACAAATATCTGCCGCAGAGATACAATGTCAGAGCCATATCAAGACAGCTTAATGCAAACTTCCAATGCTCACAACGACTTTTCTATAGAAGGATGTTGAACGTCGAGGTAGAAAACTCGCATTTCTTTCAGGGCTATTTGGTAACAATTCATTTAATGGCTCTCCTACTTCACAAATTAATCCAATTCAATTAATTTCCTCAAACACACTATGTAAATTGGTGCTAATTATAAGGAAATTGAGTATTAAGTGGAATTAATTGTTGAAAGTGGAAGTACTAGTAGAACATTATTTCCTTTTAATTAGTAAAAAAATTCATACAGTAGTTCTTAAATAAATCTGTTTCACATGAGTTCCTTTTTAGAAACGGTTCATAAACTACTGACTTGAAAAATAAGAATGTAAACAGACTGTTTTATGATCATCCAAAGTGTCTTGGAAGTTCCGTTGTGATATGTTGATATTCAAATAAAACTGACTTTTTGTACTAATATTATTTGGCTTTATTAACTTTTGCCACTAAAACCATGTTGGTTTTCACCCATCTTCTGTTGTTGTTTGTTGGTTTATGCATAAAATACTGACTCAATTTGCACTGAACACAATGGAGCGATGGAGCCTGAACCAGACAAGAACCCATTAAGTTTTTCGGGGCACGTTGTTTATTCTTCAACACAGAGGAAATTAATCTGTCATTAACGTTACTAAATCAACTCACCCAACTAAACAATAAAGGGTAAGCAGGTTTTTTATTCAGCAACAGGACTCAGACACACAACATATAGTCCACACTCGTACTACACACACTTGTCATGCTTCCAACTTTTGCAGTGGAAAAGATCATTTTTGCATAATTTAAACAATGCAGCTGAGCTGAGGGTTTTACTCTCTTTCAGTGTAAAAATGACAGAATTTTAGCTGGTAAAACTGAGGGAGTTTGGCGTTCATTAATGAAAGAGCTGCACAAGTGGCTGCAGAAAAAGCTCTCCGGACTTGTGCAGCCATTATGGTGAGCTCTCCTGGAAACATAGAGAGGGAAAGAGGGCTCTGAATGAGCTCTTGTCAGAGTAATGTGTGTGGGAGTGTAGTGTGTGTCTGAGTGTGAATATCTAAGTGAATGAGTGACTGAATGAGAGAAGAGAATCACAGAGATGGATAGAGAACAGGGAGTGATTTGAGTAATCTTTGTCAGTCTGCTGATGGAAGTCCAAAATGCTCCAGCTCTCCGCCTGCGCGCATTGATTTGTGTTTGTTGAATTTTTGTATACAAACCTGAACTGGCTCAGCTACTGTGTCATATAGAGTGCATGTGTAACATGCGCTGCAGCTTTAATTTGAGTAGGTTTACATTACATTAAGACAGAAAGTATGAGTGTGTGTTTCCAACTGACCATGTGTCCCTTATATGTGTGAGTGTGTCACAGTCTCTGTAATTTGTTTCTGTGTGTTTGATGCACATGCTCAGACTGGGGGCTGGGAGGGCTGCTGACAGTGACAGAGAAGTGGGACACTGGGTAATGGAGTTTGTACGAGTTGAAAGTGTATCACACTGACAGATGGTGGTCCCCTCGGACAGCGTGGGGGAGGAAGTGCTTATTCACTCTCATTGCCACCTCGTGGGAGGGCAGGGGGTGCTGCTGCTGATAGAGACAGTGATAGGTTACATGCCTATAAGCAGTCAAGGGAGGCCACAGAGAGGCTAGAGCGCCACAGACACACACTTGTGCACACGTACTACATGCACACTGTTCAGTACGAGTTAGAAACACTTTCAGTGGAGGGTAACGTGGTTTCACACACTCATGCACAGACTGTTTTTGGTGTTTTGTGTTGACTGAAATTCAAATCACTACAACCTTAAAACTATCACTTCCCCCAAATTGATTTTAAAAAATTTGCCCACTGCTTTTTTTCTAGGCTGACTGTATTTTAAATGATGAGCCTAAAAAAAACATTGAGAAATTACAACAATGCAGCATCTATTTCTAGAGGCAGAGGCAGGAAATCACTGATTTTCCACCAAATAAATAATCACCCCTATTGTAAACAGTGGATAGCGAGAAAACTTGATTGGTTTAAACTACACCTGTCACCTGCGTTTAACCCCAACACAACACGAGTGACAACATGCATTTGGACTCTTAAATGTCATCCTTAACTTTGGTGGAACTGGCTTTTTGTCCACAGAGGTGAGTCCTGGCCATCTGGCAGTCTGACATTTTGGTAAATACGCTTACTCTTTTTTTTTTTTTTTTTTTTTGCTGAGAGGTAAATGAGACGATCAATGCCATTCCAATGTCTGTTCATCCAGCATGACGCAACAGCCAGCAGACAATTAGCGTTGCTTAGCGTGAAGACGAGACAGCTGGAGGGACAAAATGCACCTACCAGCACCTCTGCAGCTCACTACAGGGGGCTCCAATTGTTTGGCAACTTCACTGTTAGGACAGTTACTGGCCCCCTGAAGTCAAGCACATTAAGCCACCAAAGTTTTTTATATTTAGGCTTTCATACACATTAACCTACTGAAATATAATAATCTTATTGGAGTTGTGTTAACTTTCAGCTGTCCCAAAATGTAGAACGGTGCCTTTAACACAGTAACAATGTGAGGACTCAGCACTTAATTCAGTTCCAACAAGGTCAACAATATTATTTTACTTTATTTTAGTTTTACAATCTGTGAACAAACCTGTAGAGACTTAACTGCTCTGGAAAAAAAATAAAAAATAAATAATACACTCACAAAAATGGGTCACCTGCAGTCTTTGTCAAATATGTACAGTGCGCAAATGAAACACACACACACGCACATGCCTGCGCACACAGTGAGTCGTGCAAAGACTCATTACCACAAACAGTAACAAGTATACACTACAAGAGCTCTTATTCCCTCATCCAGTCTGTCGCCTCTTCCTTTCTCACTTACACACACTTACTGACACTCTACATACTCACAAAGCTTTTTATTTTATTTTTTTTATCACATGCACACACCCACACAAGCTCACACAGCGCTACGGCACAGAAAAAAAGTCTGCAGACGGTTGCATTAGAAACAAAAGTTCACTGGCTTTGCCCTCAGGAAAACAATGGAAATGTGATCCGCTTAGACTGAATGAAGCACCAAGGAAAATAATTCAGTAATTCTTGTGTATTCCTTCTATTTTACACTTTAGCTCTGGCTTCTTTTTTTTTTTTTTCTTTATTTCTTTCCCAATGTGCTGATTTCTCTCTCATCACTGTTGGTTTATGTCTTTTTTTCTGTTGCTCCAGAAGTCTGTTCATTCACCAAATGTTTGATGCAATCACTGTCTCCTCACTTTGAATTACACAAGAGATTTTATTAAAAGGCTGCAGATACCGAGAGATGAGTTGCTATTTTAGGGAGGGTGTATTAAATGTCGCCATTTTTGATGGCACCCCCCCCCATTTCATTCTCACCAATTTTCTTGAAGAGCTGTATCACTAAATGAATCTTACATAACAAGCTCTTATCTGGATTCAGGGCTTAAAACTCTTATCCAATTACAAACTTATCCTGCCAAACCTGACAGAGTATCTCAGCTTGAGGACACTGCAACAAGCACAGGAGGAGGACACTCAGTCTCTCCATCTGTATTATACCTCCCTCTCACTTTCTTCTAATATCCAGATGTTATCGACGGTTTAAACTCACAGAGAAAGAAAGAGAGAATGGAGTGTGCTCAGACATTTGCTGAGTAAAAGCAGCAGGGGGACTATCCCTATCTATCCCTCTGCCTCCACTTCATTCAGTAAAAAGATATTATCTATTGTTTAGAGCAGCAAAGAGGCAGTGGGAGTGTAGTAGAGATAGTCTCAGCAATCACGATGAGCCTAATCACAAAAAGTGGACCCCCATTCTCTCTGTCCTCAGTTGGTTTCCTCTTCTGTCTTGGTTTGTAGAGAAGAAACCATAAGATATGCGTTAAGATGAATGAAACAAGCAGTAAAAAAAAAACAAAACAAAACAAAAAAAAAAACATTGCATCTTCTGAAATGTCTTACAAGTCCACACAACAGGGGATGGGACACTCATTCTCACTGTCATTATCTGTCCCTACTTCAGCAATAAGATGAATCAGTGCATTACATCCTGCAGATGCTGTGCTTCAGACTGACTACATCTTTCAAGTTATCAACTCGACTCACCACAACATGGGGACACTCATTCATGTCCTTGTATCTCCCAATTTCAATGCAAAGAGAGTGAGACTGTGTCTGCCAAAGGTAAAACTACAATGCTTTTGTTCGTGTTGAATAAGAAATAAATAAAAATATAAATAAGACAGACGGTAGTAAAAAAGAATACTTTTGTCAATGTTCATTTTCACAATCTCAACTTAGAAAAAAGTCCCCTGTGGAGCTGAAGGAAAACAGTTATGTTTACATCCTCTATTTGTGACAAAACCGCATGTAGGTATTCTTGAAGCCTAAGAAATATGTGTTTGGTATTTTATTTCCTATATAACATTAGTAAACATTACAAAACCTCCAAAAAAAGTTTGGTTGTCTTTCTACCATGTATGACTTTACAGAGTTCATCCACTAGCTCTAGCAGCTAGATGTTGAGGCATTTCACCTGGTAGCACTAGAGGAAAAGGTTTCAGTAAAGGCAGAGGCCACATCCACACTAATTCCTTTTCATTTTAAAACACATCGTTGGGGTGAACTTCCTTTCTTTCACTAACTGCGTTGATAATAAAGGCAAAAATACCACTTTTAAACTTGGTGTCACTTGTTCCAAACTTACATAAATATCGCTGCATTATCTTGGAGGCTTTTGAAGAACACGGAAGTCCTGAAAAGATTTTAATTTTAGGGGATTTCAAGACCCATTTAGGTTCAATCTCTTGCGTCCACAGGGGTTGCATTTTACTCCAAACAGCTTGTCAAAGCAAAGTTGCTTCTTGTCTTGATTTCCATCATCGCTGTTCCTCATTTGCAGTGTTTTTTGCAGAGAAGATAAACCGCCTCCCGCTAACATGTTGGTGAATGGTCATGTGATAGGCGCTCTCATGTACATAGATTATTTCAGATACGGAGCTAAAACACTGGCCTGGACAGAGCTTAAAATGGAACGGATACAGACAGGTGTGCACTGCCATTCAAAGACCCCATCAGGGCTAAAGACTCTCCTGTAAGGCAAATATATTTGAATTAACAAGAAATTAGCTCTGGCATTAAATCACAGAGAATATGATTTAATTGTCAGTGCATTTCAAGAAGAATGATACAACACTCTTCCTCTGTCCTTTGAGCTTTTGTTCCAAGCTAATGATCCCAGCAGCTGTGTTTTTTGTGCTTGAGCAAAAGTATGTGTCAAAAGCGTCCCCAGAGGTGGCCTCAGCTACACTGCATCCTCAGCATGTTCAAAAAGGAACAACACACTCTTTATCCTCCTCTTTAAATATTCATATATCTACACTTAGTACACACCTACCAAGAACAAAAAGGGAGTATCACACAGACAAACAAGACCCCGTTATTGTTCAGAACAAAACTAGTGTCAGCTCTTCTCACTGCTATGCACAGACTCTTCATTTTTTATTTTTTTTTTTCGAGCTCTTACCATATTTGTAATTGTGAGTCGACCCACAGATTCAATCTGGAGGTTTCTCTCTTTAATTTCACTTTAGGTGTTGTGTTTTTGTAACACACGTCCACATTTGAGCTCTAACACTTGCTGTTTGAAGCAGCATCTGTACTTATTCTGCTTCCAACCAGAAGGATAAAATAAATAATCTAAACCTTTCCAAATTAGCATTTTTCAGTCATTGTCCTCTACAGATTGGACAGTTGTGTTTGCCAGTGCCTCCCTGATCTGTTAGAAAACCAATTCAAACAAGATTAGAGGATTATTAGATCAGAATACAAGATTTATGTACTGACGTTGCCACACAGAGCGGTCTTACCACGGTATCAGTCCAGGTATTGGTCTTCCCAAACTGTTTAAGTTATATACAAAGAGAAACATTCATCCCAACTTGCTCTAAACCTGAGCCTCGAACACTGAAATAACAAGAGCAATATTACAGGAACTTCCAGAAAAAAGGACACATTGAAGGAGGTTATCAGAGAGACAGATCGAGCTGGGGAGAGATAGGAGGTCGGCAAAAACACAGTGAGAGATGAGTTTCCTTTTCTGATGAACTGATGTCTGGTGCTGTTCGCCTGTTTCTATGCACATGTTCAATATCTTTGGGGGACCTTGAGTGAAAAATTATATATTGGCAAAGAAAAAATAGTTTTTTTGCTGTTGATGAAAACTAAATATGAAGGATTTATTTTAACGTTTGTCGGAAAAACAAATAACAGCAGACCACAACATCTTGCTATGAGGGGATGGTAATTTTCCTCAGTCCAAGTATATCTTTGTATGGTCTTTTCTACACATTGAGCTCTTTTCCTTGTGCCATCTTGATGTGGCCTCTTCCTCTGGAAAGAGGCCACAATTCCTCCTGCATTTCCTTTTCACAGATTTTCTGGGAATTCGTTTAAATTTTTGCTAAATTTGGCTGGAAACTCGAGCTTTCCATGTCTCCTCCGTTGCAGGCGTGAAAGCGATTGCTCCAGTGTCTCATCTCTCTCTCTCTCTTTCTCTCTCTCTCTTTACTCCCCCCTTTCTCCTCTTGCCTCTGCTGCTCAATCTGCCAAAGAATAGTTGGGGATATGGGACCAGAGGAGATAAACAACACACAAAAACTCACATGCGCACAAATACACTGCCTTTCATACACACAGGTACTGAAGCCAATCAGATAACATTATCAGTGCAGAAATTCATCTCACATGCAGCCAAAACTATCCCTCAGAAATACAAAGACAGGTTCTCATTTTTATCACGCGCTCGTTTCACTTGTAGACATTTTGCCGCCGCTGCAATGCCATGAAGTACAAATTACATGCCTCTGCAAATGGCTTTTAATTTGAAACATTGGATAAACAGACACCTGTCCAAAAAATGAATAAAACAAGAAGGAGAAAGAAAGAAAATGGTGAATAACGCCAAAAAGAAAAGAATTATACATTGAATTATTGAACATTGTTTGTTCTGAGAAATTTTCAGACAACAATGTGCCCATCGTGCAGGTAGAGCCATTTCAACACATACATAAAAACACACAAACATACACACACACAGGCAGGCCAGCAGGAACAGGAGCCCACCATAATGTGATTTTGTCTCGATTAAAATGGTGGGAATTGGATCTGAGGTAAAGGGCCATGTCAGGAGAGAACAAATGGGAGCGGCTGCACACGGAGGAAGATGAACGACTGTCTGGGAGATGGGGAGATGAGATGGGGGGGAGGGGGCAAGGGTGATGGAGGGAGATAGTAGGAGGAAGGGGGGAAGAAAGAAAAGCAGGGATAGAGTCGGGTGCTACGGGTCTATATTAATCCATTACTGAATCGGCTCCTTCCTTCATATCTGTAACCCTCCACTCCTCCACACGTGATGATAGCACTGACCTCCATGTGGAGAGGTAAAATCATGAGGCCAGGTATGTATATCCTCATCCTCCTCCTTCATCTTATTCTTTTTGTGGCAGACCCCCCGCCCGCTTCACCTATACGTTTCTTCCATTTACCTTCATTATTTTCAGGCTCCTTTTTTCCTTAAACTCCAGAGTTTCTCCATTATCTCCTACTGTTCCTCACTGGCAGCCATGATAGCGTAGCTGGATCTGCTCTCACCTTGAGAGTGTACATGCATGTATCCAGGTAAAATGGTCATTAAGACACCTGCAGTATATTGGAGCGACCACAGAGGTGTTTGGGTTTTGTTTTGTTTTGTGTTTGTGTTCGTTTGTGTATATGTGTTCACAAGAAAGAGTAATAAAATTTATGCAGTTGAGCTCGGACCCACCTGCCATGATGCCGTCAACATGCTGGTGTTCTGACCTACTGTAGTTATACGGCATCATTACATCACAGCTGCTGGTTTCTGTCTTGCTTTTCTTTGGATTATTTGGGTTATTTTGGTGAAAAATGGGCAGCCGAACGCTGGGAGGAAGCCAGAGATCAACCACGGCAGTTCGTTTTCTGATTCTTGGCCTCGAGAGGGAGGATTTGGCGACTATAGAGTCCTAATTCTTTTTGCAGCTACAAACAGGTTCTAACTATCTGTCACTGAGAGCTTCTTCAAGCTGTGGTCAGACACTATTTAGAGTCATGCACCACACTGTAAAGGACCATTTATCAACAACAAATTTGAACTAATTATTCAGAAATGCTGACCCTACATAAGTATCACTGCATTATCCTGGAAGCTTTGTCACCCCCAAAGAGTGAGGAACTCTTGAAAAGAAATCAGCTTAACTTGCATGTTTTCCTACTTTTCCAGTTTGTCGTGGTCACTCACCGTGTCCTCCATTTACTTTAACTTTTCCCTCCTCATTTCCTCATTTCAAGCTGCTCCTCCTCCCACCTCTGTGCTTAAATGAATTCGTCACCCTCCTACTTTTATTAGGAGGTTGCGGAAGTCTGCTTTTCCAGGTGCTTCCCTCCCCCACTCTCTCCTTCCCACATACACAAACAGCTCTGACTGGGCTGTCTGTTATCTGATTATATCATGCACCAACAGACAGGCAGATAAACACAAGCAGCTTGTAGAATGTACGTATTCTGCAATAAACCTCCCTGACAGTGAGTGTATCTAACGCCCGTGCTGAACACAGAGACACCAATAACAACATGTAGCATAGCTCATGTGTGTGCAGCATTTACACACTACGTGCTGACCTGGAGTCTTTATGACAGTAAACATGTGTACTGTCATGAAAAGCATAGGCGCTACATGAGCAGCTGGCACTTTTATAATGTATTTAGCCTTCGTGGGACGGCAATATTTCACACAGTGAACAATCTAAGAGTTAGATCAATCATGAGCCTGGATGTGTCTGTATTATTCAAATCAAGTTTGCACAAATGCCATGAAAACATATATCTCATCATCTGAGGGACTGAACTGAAAGGCAGAAGTTTCTGTTGGTACAGAAGCTACACACAGAAATGTGTTTCAGTGTGACCTGGTTGATAATGTTCAAGATCACATGTTGTTTTTTAGGCTCTGTGCTTTTGACAGGCTGAACACAGCCTTTGGGTAACAACCATCTTTCCTGTTTAGACAAAAATCCAATGATAAAGATTTGTATAGTGTCTTTATGATACACAGTATTGAAATTCATCTAATGTAACTCTTTTTTTTTTTTTTTTTTCAGTTCATTTTCTGCCCTCTAAAACACACTTCAAGACTTAGACACCGTTTCCTCAAGTTGTGATTTGGGCCTTGATATCTTATCGGGGTAAAATACATTGCAATACAAGGTGCACTGTGATAAGAATATGATCTGATCTGCCCGACATCCTGTCAGGGAGACCTCGCTCACACTGCCATGGGAGGTACAAATGCAGTTTTTTGCAATGTACTGTGTTACCACCCACATTGTAGAAGTCAGACGCACATCAAGTCCATAACCCATTAAGTTTGTTTTTTTTCTTCTTTCTTTTTTTTAAGCAGAAATACCTTTTTACAGCAAAATGAAATGAAAACACTATCACTTCATTTGTTGGTTGTTCCTGTCCCGTGGTAATAATTACTAAATATCTGTGAAAATGGCACGGTAACATTTTTAATGGTGGTCGTTTTTCATTTAATGAAAGCTAAACACACTTTAATCATTGTATGAAGCATGATTAGAGTGGCTGTTAGGACAGGACTCGCCTGGTCCCTTGGGTGCTTCTGCCAGAGAAAAGTGATCTGTGATGAATCTCTTGTTAAAAGGTCAATACAAAATATCAGCTGGCCAGATTGCTTGCATTGATTTGAACCAGTATGTTTTGGAGAGAGAGAGACATTTGGTAGCGGCTGGAGAACGGCGCTGGTGATAAAATGCTGCATTGAAAGGCCACACTGACAATGAGATGAGATTTTTCAAAGTAAAGCAGCAGTAAATTAATCTTTCTGAGCGCAGAGGACCATTGTGGTAAATGAGCATTACTCTAGCATGGTTCGTGGTGCAGGGAAAACATGGACAAACATGGCCCTTATGTGGTTCAGAAGCAGACTGTTGTGTTGGGTATTGCTGTCGGGAGCTGATAGTTTTAGAGTTTTGCTGGTAGTTCTGGCCAGACGCCTTTTCATTTATTATTTACATGAAACCAAACCTTTGTTAGATGTTTCACATTTACTTTTTTAAATGTTTTTAATGTATGGCTCTTAACCAAATGATCAAAACACCTCCTGGTTACAGGTCGCTGGAAAATGGGGTGAATGTCTTTGGGCTTTGGGGCCCTGGCGACGCTTGATGAAGTGACATTTTTATTCCAGGATATTATTACAGCCATTGTCAAAGTTTTGTAGTGTTTACTGACTGAATACTTATTCAAGAAAGTAATTTACAGTTAACTGAGGACCTATATTAATCTTGGATGTTCGGAAATGTAAAAGCTGGATTGTGTGAAAGCTGCAATCTCAAACTCCCCTGATAGCTCAGCTTTAAGAACAGATTAGGGGGCTTATGGGTGTTAAGTGCTGTCCTTAAAAATATAACTTGTCTCATCTACAAAAACATACTGCTCTGCCTCTTGATAGAAGAAACCTTAATGCATTTTTTAATGACTGGAATGTATTAAGTACCTGATGTGTCACTAGCTGAATTACAAATAATTAATGACTGATTTGAATCAAATCAAAACGTTCAGCATAATGTCTCGCTTTACCCCAGTGCTATACCCCATTACGATAACTAATATATTTATAGTATGATTAATAGTAAGTCCCTAAGGAGAGCTTTCCCGCTACGCTAAAGTGAAAATTACTCAGTTGCATTAAATCATACATTCATATATAGGTTCTGATATAGGTATGCATGTGTCTATGCATACATTAGGGGATGCGTGAAGCTATATGAAAGAATATGAGAGATAAAATGAGAGGCAAGAGAGATGGAAAACAGTTATGAATCAGTTCTGACCCCTGGACCAAGGAGCGACTGATGAAATCCCCCCCTGCTGAATATTGTTTTGAATAGAACGAACTATGAGATGGCCTCAAGACACACATGGCTGGGCTACACACACGCACACACGCACACACACACACACACACACACACACACACACACACACACACACACACACACACCTTCAGTGCCACTCAGGAAATACACTCATGAAGGAAAATGCCCAATCTCACATGGGAGAGAGAAAATGTGGCGAGTGGCGAAAAAAAACATAAAACATAAAAAAAAAAAAAACATGAAAGTGGGACTTGGGAGGCAGAGAGAGAAATGGAAAGGGAAAATTGATAGTATGGGGTGGAGGAGTATAAAAGACAGAAGCAGACATTTGAAAAGGTAAAGAGAGCAAAAAGATCTGTACATGAAGAAGAAAAATAAAACAGACATCCAAAATGAAAAGAGAAGCAAGGACAAGCAGCGCAGAGGGTGAAATAAGTGCATCCTATTTGAATGGCTCTCAGGCTCAGGCTCAAATCTTTGACTCCCTTTCCCCTTGTTCCGCTTTGGCTGCACCCAAGACTACTAATGTATAGATCTGGGACGGAGGCCGACTGAAAGGAGCGAGGACTCATTTAAAGTTGAGGCCGACTTACTGATGCTCTCAGAAGACAAGAGTTAGACATGATACCTTCAACTTAGTTGTTCCATCCCAACTCCACCGTGACTGGTTGGCACTTTCTGATTGATCCTGGCTCTACTTTCTCCCCCTCCTCCACTCTCCCGGTGCCCTGTCTGTTTCCATTTCACTGCTATTTTAGATACCCACTGATCTGGGATCTGACATTGTTAGACCACACCTCTGCACGTCCTGATGTGGCCTGAAAACGTCCAATACACGTCTCCTGAGGTTCTGTTAATTTTTCGATCTCCAGCTTTGTTTGTCTGTGGTTGATTCAGTGTTTGCTGCATTCGTAAGACTTTCAAGTCCTGGTCCCAATCGTTTTATTGGCTGATCCAAAAAATGGATATCTCAATCAGGAGAACAGGCAAATCTCATGTTGGTCATGTTTGTCATGCTACATATGTTTGCAGCTAAATGATGATGCAGATAGGTAGAAGCTTGATTCACAGATGGAAAGCTATTTAGATGAAGTGATTCAGTCCTTTTCACATTTCCCATGTTACAGCTTTTTTCCAATGTTTTCAGTTGTCACTCTTCTTTATCATGGTTTAAAATAAACTAATTATCATTGGGTCAGACCAAAAAAGCTATTTGATTATGTCACCTTAGGCTTTGTGAAATCATAGATGGTCTTTTTTCACTCAATTATTCAAGATAATTATCATCATAGCTTGGCTTTCAGCAGCAAAATTCTGTTTGAATACTAAATACACACATTGCTAATCTGTAAAACACCACAACGGGCATTCAATTAGTGTAATCTAATTGAATGCCTGTAACAGGGTAGTGTAACTTTTCAATGAGTGTAATCCTGCTCAATGCAACTTGTTACTGCACAGAAAATTCTGCTTCAAGCTTCGCTGAACAAGGTTTTCACCCGACAACACAGCCTTTGCAACAGGATGGATCATAAACTAGAACCCAACAACCTTTTGCTTTTAATGGCCACATTTTATTCATTTATTTTCTAAATCATCTCATTCTGATTCACTGGTTATGTATTTATTTTCACATATATTCAGTATTTCACTTCAAAGTTTTTGGCTTCAGCTTTTTGCATTTAAATCATCGTACAGGATGATGGAGGGCAGCACTGTTGCCTCAATCTCCAACATCTAAAGACGTGCATTTGATCAAATGATAACTCTGAAGTGCCTGTGGGTGTCAATGGTTGTTGGTGACCTGGTCCAGGTCATACCCAGCCCGCGGCCAATGTCAGCTGGTGATCTAATACAGAGAAGGGGCGTCAATAATGGATGGATCGTAATCGTCAGACAACACATACATCTTTTTAACAGTGACAATATATGTAATCAGGTTAGAGTAATAGCATTACATCTAATCCTCAGTATGTGATCATGCAATGCAGAGCTCTACAGCCCTGCACGCCAGCCTGGAGACGAGAACGCTCACGCCGCTGTAAGGGAACATCACAGAGACAACAGAAACCATGACAGAGAATCATCATTGTGTGGTTTGATGTTATCAGGGTGAACAATGAAGCATCCCCCCCACCCGAGGGTCCGTGGTGAGATGCTATGAGAAACTGGAGGACTAATGTGCAGGATGTCCCTGGAGGGTGATGAAGAAGAGGAACATGTTGGTTTGTTCATGCAGACATTTCAGTGGAGCAATGCAACTGGCACACACATGCTCATACACCAGAACTATGAACTCACAGCCAAACGCACACGTCGCTTCGAGTGTAAATTTTGTAAAATTGCCTTGTTCACCTACAAATAAATTTGCCTTATCTTTAAGGTATTGAGTTTATCGGACCCCATTCAAGCATTCATTCTCTAGATCTAAATAAATCTTATCTATGATTAAATCCTAAAAAATAAATCACATATTCTTAAATAAATCTACTTGAAATCAATATAAGTTATTTGTTTCACATTAAAGAAAAAGTAGAAGAACATCTTGATTATTCAAAATACCCAAACAAAGATTAATTATGTTGGAAACAAGTGGACTAAGTTTTGTTTTAAGAGTAGAGCACTCGATAAGGCAAAAAAGAAAACCACTCAATTGTAAGTTGTAATCTTTGGACCGTGTGTAGAGTCTCAGATACAGACTCACTTGTTTACTCCTATTCTACTATACATGAGATGACAAATTGCTGCACCTGACATACATTTCATTTGTGGCCCCCCCACATCAATTGGATCGGGACACACTCTGGCTGATACCATGTAGTCTTATCCTGGAGTTTTTATTACCTCCATGCAGATACATATATCCAATATCCCTTCATCCTTTTCACTCTACATACAGTGAAGATACAGATAGATGTGTGGTGAGCACTAGCGCCTTTCCTCGCTCCTCTTCCTCCGCGAGTGTCTCTTGCTGGCACAGGTAAAGTGAAAGTGACAGTTGTGTGTGTAAGATGATATTTATGTAGCATGCAGAGGTCATTTATTAAAAGAAAAATGGCTTATTACTTGCCATGCGTGATGACTTGATTTATTTTCTCTTCTTTTTTTTTTCCTTTGCAGCCTTCCTACCTCTGTTACACAAGTGAGCTTCTCTCCTGTTCCCCATCCCCACTGAATACATCCATACACCTTTCTTTCTTCATCTTCTTCTTCTTCTTCTTCTTCTTCTTCTTCTCATCCACACTGGGCTGATTAACTCAGAAGACAAATTACAGCCTTGTATCTTTTAGTGCCGTCTAGGTGCTCTGGCCTATTCAGTGATGAAAACTGAAAAGGTCTGTATAACACACTCTGCTGCCCACCTAGAGTTCAGACTCGGATTTCAGATGTCTTTAAGCAGCAGAGGACAAAGGAACATGACAGTTTGGAGATTACATCATTTTGGTTTTGCACCAGCTATTTGCTCAGCAGTCGGGCTGGTTGGCAGATTTACGATCCGGTCGCTTTATTCTAACTGGCCGCGCTCTCTGTCCTTCCAAAATAAATGATTGTACACAGGGAGTTGATTTAATTTGTGCCATGCTAAGTCCCCAGTCAAATTAAACTGAGTGTATTCTAGGGATAAATACAAAATGGCCGCTACAACAAAAGAACTCCAAACAGCAGGAGCTGTGGCAGCAAAGGAACCATACTCACCTAGCTGGGCATTTGAAGGGACACAAATGAGACACTATTATATTTTGTGTTGCTGATAAAGAATTCTTTCATATTTCATCGCGTGTCCAAACTACGTACGGGAGAAGTAAGTCAAGTCAAGTCAAAGTCTTGATTTAATCCCACTCATCCCCTGAACAAGAAATCTTACAAGTTATAAATAAAACAGGATGCATCACAGAGAGCATCAGGATTTTCTAAACTGGTCACATTTAAAATAAATCAACGTACGACATTTTACTCCCCTGTTTTAACATTTTACTGAGGTAAACAAACCTTTAATAGCATCAAGATGCATTTTTTAAGTAGGATTAGTTGCCACTTAATGTGAATCATTGTTTTTAAAGCCAATGCTTCCTATAGTCCTTTATAGCATAACCAAAAACCACCTCTAACATCATAAAAAAATTAATACACTTTAGTGAAATAATGGGGTTAAAAAAGGAGCAGAGCAGAGCAGACATGCCAGTTCACACAAAAAAATACCATTTATTTAATGAGATGTTGTCTAGGATATAAACTGCAATAAAAGACATGTCAAGATCCAAGTGACATAACACCTCTACTGATGTCAGATTCCAACAGCGTGCTTTCTTTGGAGGTGGTGTGGCAATCCTTTGTTTGCATTTACATTACATCCTGCAGTTTTAATACACTTTCACACACCTCCACAGATGCTTTCTTCTCCATACAATAAATCTGAGCAAAGTCTTTTTCAGAATGGGGGCCAAGGAGATCTCGATTCATATCAAGATCTTGACATTTACACAGGCATGACTCAGTCTCTCTCTCACACACACCCGTTTATAATCGGATCAGATATAGCAATATAAACAGAGTTCATTCACCTGAATGTCAAATGAGCTAACGAACACATCAAAAACATAAAAAAGAAATCAAATAATCCGATTGGGTTGAAGACATTTTCATATATGCAATCACATATAATCACACATCAAAAACAAGACTCCGCCTCACACATACCCAAAACACACATTCATCATAATACTTTGCATTGTCTTACAATTGTGTTTCTCACAAGCACACACAAAGCCATGGCCACAGGTCCTTCATGACTTATTAATGCTTCCAGACAACCTTTGTAACCGAACAGCTATTTCAGGGGGCAGAATGATCTTCAAATCATCTGCCAGAGAGCCAATCTCTCCCCGTGCTCATCACTCTCCTGCCCGACTCTCATCACTTTTTCTCCCTCTGCTCATCACTTCTTTCCTGAAAGCGGGAGGCTGGCTAGAGCCAGGGCACGGCAGGATGGAGTGTGTGTGTGTGAGAGAGAGAGAGAGAGAGAGAGAGAGAGGCCAAAAGACAGACTGTAGGCATCATTGTCATTAGATAATGCCAGGTCATGCTCGTTTGACACTGTACAGACAAATGGCGCCCTCTATAGGTCAATGACCAAACTGCATCCCAATGCAAAAAAATCAAAAAGGTCAAGACAAACCATGCACAAATGAAAGAAATATAAAAAATAATTATCATAATCATTTGGCAAATTATTAAATTCGAATCCAGCTAATTTGTCAAAACTGAACTCACTTTTTTTCACAGCTGGCATTTTAATAAAGCAATTCAGGGTCCCGCTCTCCCACATGCCAAAGATTTCAAATAAATGTACAAGCCAAAAAATCTGTTGCAGTATTTCAGCAGCTGACTGCTCATTCTGACATCTTCCACTCTGTACTCAGTCATTATGTAATCAAATCTGTTTCATAATGGCGGAGAGGATATGGAATATGGAATAGAGGAAAATATTCAGACTTGAGTCTGTCAGCTGAAAATTAGGCAAAAAGATAAAGGAGCAGAAAGATGAGGTGCAGGGGTACATCAGCTGTTTCTACTTGCAACTGATCATGGCCTTAAAGGAAAGCTGAAATCCACAACACAAAACTCAATCTCATGAATTAACAAGACGAACAAGACAATCTGGCAATTATTTATCTTACTATTATTTATTTCTAAGCTCATCCATCAGTCTGTAGTCTGCGAACACTTGGTATTCTTTCAAAATTCTTGTTTGAAAAATTATAGAAAGATAAGTTGCTGATTGTCACATTATGTGTAAAAAAATATTTTCAGTGAAACATTTTTCTCATTTCATGTTTGAAAGCATTTCTCACTTTCACTGTTTTTAATAGCTTTCTCATCAAAGTACAATCATTATCTCACCATTTTTATGCAACCATTAACTGTTTAATTTACTGCTTATGTAAATGCTCTGGTAACTGTATTGTGTGTCTGTGTACATATGGGAGACAACAGAGTTTATTTAGTTCATGTGAAGGCTCACTGCAGGTATTACTCCATCTCTTCCATCTCACTCATATACAGACTGACTTAGCACTCCCAACCTGGGCTCTGTCTCTGTGACGAACACATACAAGCACACAGACACACAACTGCAAAATACAAAAATGGCACTGAGCGTGTGATCCCATCCCACCCTGCTTCCATTCCCTTTTCCCCTTCTTTGATTTGTGAAATTCAATTTGTCCAGCTTTGAAATGACAGTAAATCTCTCTTGTTGTGTCTTAAAGGTACTGTTAGTTAATAACATTTTAGTCAAGCAATAGATCTATTTATTTCCATTTTCACACTGAAAGCTGTTAAACTAGATTATAACCAGACCAATGAACATCTGAGATGAGATGATAAATCAGCAGATTTTGGCCTAATGCTGTTGCCAACATCACCATATATTTTGGCTGATGGGTAACAGGAAATGACTATTGAAAGAGATACCAAAAATTATGTTGAATACAATTTTGAATCACTTTCATAATTAGTCCAGAAGAGCTTGTTTATGTTGTTTTTACACCGAAAAATGACCATCCACACATTAATTATGTGATCCATATACTGTACTATGAAATACTGGTATTGCTAGCCTGAAAAATTCAGGACTGTATCAGGATGTAAACAAATATTTAAAAACCATTGCTGTATGCATTAGAGTATGCTGAATTTAGTCCCTACATGTTGTAATAGAGAATGAAAGCATAGTCCATCTGCACAGTTATGAAGTGACTTTCTGGACGATGAAGGTCAGATGACATTGACAGTCTGCAAACCAAACAAATCGGAATAAAAACAACACATTTTCTTTCTCTGAAAGAAGTGTATACTGATTTAAATAAAGTGAACAGGAAACCAGCTTTATAACAGCTACACCAAGGAATACTGTAATAGGGAGCTGAAGCTCTAATGTGACACAAAGTACATTGTACACATGGTATCTAATAAAAGTCTACCAGCTGAGGATGCAGCAAAAATATCTGACAATCTGACATTGTGCATTGTGCCGCTGCAGCTGAAGCTCAAGAGCGTCAGAATACCCCTGAGATAGGTAACAAAGCCCAGCCTGTGTCCACCTACTTATTTCAAAACAACAGCCTGTCGTGTTCACTGCACTGGGGAAAAAAATTCGCAGGAAGCTGAATAGACGATCACTCACAGCATCTCTGTCTCAATCAATGGTGATGCTCAGCAGATGAAGAAGCAACCACATTCCTCAGTGAGGAACAAAACCCCAACCGTCTTCCCGATGACACCCAATCCAGGCCAAACCACCTGAGCACTCCCTGCTACAAGAAGATAACCGGTGATTTCTAAGATGGAAGGCTCTGACGGCAAGGAAGCCGATCTGCCAGACTTTCACTATGACTTCCTGCCACCTCGCAGAGTGTTTTTTTACTGCTGATGATTGTGTTGCTCACACAGCACGGACGGCCATGCTTCATCGAACTCAAAATAATTTATTCTAAATACAAATAATTAGCCCTAAAAGTAATTACCTCTAGCTAAAACACTACAAGCTTACTCATTCCATTCTTTACATTTGTACGGTTGTGTTTAATGTCATGTATGGATAGACTACTGAAAAGTCAACATGGTTGTAGATTATATTCAACACCTTTTGCTATATGATAATTCTGCAGCCAGACATTTATGTACGAGGTAAAGTAGAGTGTTTGAAAGTTCTAAGTGAACTGATTTTCTTCTATATGCTGAGAAACAACCAGCGCATTATTATAAATGGCATTGTAAACAGTATGCAAAGGAGTCCATTTGAATGTTTGTGCTGATTTGTGTTTACTTGGTTTCTTTTTTTCTCTTGCAGTGCATCTAAAAACATAGTTGAGTTAAAATGGAGCCATTTATGCCCCACTGAATCACTTCACATCATTTCACATTATGTTGCATTATACACAGAAAGTAGGCAACATAAAAGCACTGCAGCTTAAATTTATCATTTACGGACTGAATCATTGAACATACATTGAAACGTTGAGGTACTCGTCTGTAACTTGAAAAAAGGCAGCAGCTCCATTTTTGTATGGGGCCTGTAGGTCAAACAGACACACCAAAAAAAAAAAAAAAAAAAAAACAATACCCAGCATTAAAATTGAGGAGCATGAAGGATTTTTTTTCACCCTTTCCAAAAATCAAAAACACAGGAGAAAAAGGATTAGACAATACGTTCGTCTGCTGTAATCACTGGCATGTCCAGTCAATTATCTTAGTAACTGAACCTTACTTCCAATTTTAATGACTCCCTACCTGATTTTGTTGGTTTACAGACTTTGTTAGCATATCTCTTTTGCCCTTCATTGAATTTAAAGAAGTTTACACTCCAACAAACCCAGTCAAACTATTGATTGTTGCTTTGTTAACATTCTTAGTTTGTATCCTCATTTTTCATGTTATAAGACAAAAGGCTTTTAGAATGAGGACCAATCACAGTTATGCTAAAACCAAGGACTACTTTGCCCCATACTGCAAAACAAGTGCAATGCATTTCCTTTATATAATACTGTCTCAGTGTTTTAGCACGATATCATGAATGTAGCCATAAATTTCATACTCGATCCATTTTTAAAAATTATTCAACATATCAGTAAGAGACATTATTTTCAAGCCATTTACTTTACAGAGGACGCACAGTGGGGGGAAAAAAGTGTTAAATCTGCCATCGCTGTCATTTTAACTGTATATTTTCTGAGCTATAATGGCAAGCTTAAAAAACAGAGCAACAGCAACTAAGGGTACAGGCATAAAGTACAGTCAACTACAGTAAAACAAGCTGCAGGGCCTCATTAACATTTCTTGTGACATAACAGGGCCCTTTGGAGTTTTCTTCTAAACAAACAAAAGATATGTTTGCATAAACAAATCAAGTGTATCCTTGAGGTCTAACAAACATGTCAAATGCATTTCCTTCCTAAAAAAGTTTTAAAAAAATTTATTTCTCTCATGTCAACTTACAGTCTTATTCCTTGCCCTTGCTGGCATGTTAGAGCACATCACTGCCACCTACTGATCGGTGTAAATTGTGATACCAATGGTACAGTACAACTTAACACTGTCAGCCTCAGCCAAGTGACTTGTGAAGGCCAGTTGACCAAGATTTAACCACGGAGACAAACTGAATTAGCTACAGTTTGAATGATAAGACTCTTATGAATGAGCAGTGATGTTATAGTCGAATGAAAAAGCTTTGGTTCTGCGGGTGGAACTCTCACCCTTCCTCTCACAGTGCAGTCACAATCAACTCACAACTAGGCCCTCTGCACTTCTGCTTCGTGTCAGTGTGATACAAGAAGTACGCTCTCCTCTATCTTCATCCTTCCCTCCCTCTCTCTCGGTCTCTCCCCCTTTCAAGCCTTACTCACAGAAAACTGCTCGTGCCAGTGTTACCTGGATGTTTATTTTTGTTGACAGAATCATTTACAAGCCAAATAGCCAATCTAAGATATCAAACACATAAAAAAATTATAATTTTGCTCACTAACATTGCACGGCTTCTTTATATCATCTACCAAGTGACTAAAAATGAGAGCAATGTAACAGAGTAGGGGCTCAGTCCCACAAATCCACTATTTGTTTAACACAAAACACACACACAGACTGATCGGACTCCAGCCAATTAGCAAATCCAACCCACTGTAACTAAGGATGGCTACCTGATATCTACTGAATCAATCTCTTACAATAGCAGATTGTTGCATTGAGGATAGAAGAGGTTTTTCGCTCCTCCTGTCTTCATCCTCTACCTCGGGCCGACAGGTGCTGCTGCCTTTTCCCAGCTGAGAATAGGTTTGCTAGTAATCTATTAACATTACTTTACAGCTGGCAGACACTGCACTGGCATGATCATTGATGAGACTATTATGCTGATGTTATGCAATATGCCAAACTGCCTCATCAAAACAAAAGGCCTCACAGTTAGACGAGCTCACTGTCCCACATCTCAGAGACAGAGTTGGTAAATGTGATACAATCCTGGCTTGTTAAGAATAAGGCTGTTCGCCTTTCTACCATTATAATTGTCAACTGAGGTTACTTGTATTTTTTGACCAAAATACTGCCAAGCTGACGACCCTCATCCCACTCCTGTCAGTGTTGGAGTCTGGATGCAAGACACTGCAATCAGTGACTGCATGTTTTCAAAATTTATTACAGTTTCAGCTCACTCTTGTAGGCCTGAGCACAGAATAGTCAAAGTGTTTGAGGTTTAAGAGCCCAGGGTTGGAAAGCTGACAGGTCTCTTTACAGCATTTTGTGTGCTCTGAAGGTAAAGGGGTGAAAGGTTTACATTAACAAGAACTGGAGCTGGAGCTGAAAAATACTCAGATATTTGTCATTTCAAGTATGAATTGATTGTGCCCCTTTACACTGCAGACAAATACCAGATGTGAGCAGTTCTGAGAGGGTTTTTTGGAAACATGCAAAAGGAACTGTAGTGAAACTTGTGAAGCTATTAGAGAGGGAGCTATCAGCAAAAACACACATGATGTAACCTCATGAGGGAAACACATCTGAGATACAGCATTGCTCGCTACGAGGCCACTTCACAGCCAGATCTAAAAGGGCACTGCAGGGCAACAATAAAACACAGTAAAGGAGTGGTGTGCTGGGAAACAAAATGAAAAACAACAGCCAGGCACTCAAAAGACAGGGACAAAAGAGCTTTCCCTCACTGCTTGTCCCTCGGACATGACTAATAAATCACCTTCACACGATCAATCACAGGACATCAAGTGTGAAACTGATCCAGATGCCTTCACACACGAGAGAGAAAAACAGAGTAGGTACAGTGTGCTGGCTCTGTCATGTGTGGAGAAATCATGGGACCACAAATACAGACAGGTATAACATAGGTCACACTATAAAAAGAACAAAACTGATATTGCATGTATGACGCTGTGTCTTTTTCTTCTGCTTTTGTCTGATATCACTGTTTCTCTGTAAAAGCTGCAATCCATTACCTGCATTGTAGACCGATTTGAGAGAAAGAAAACCCAGGTGGGGTAATAAAATCAATAGCATCCTGTAGCTTTCCAAAAAAGCCTCAACTGAGAATAAAAGTTTGTCTGGAAATCCCTGTAACTGCTGGAGCCACCAATAGTTGGGGAAAGGTTAGCTACTACAGGAGTCTGTCTTTATCGTAAAGCAGGAGAAAACTACCATGTGAAATTCTCTCAGGTTTGACACATTTCATGCTGATAACCTTGTCTTTAAGAGGCATGCCTTGTAATAGCAATGGCACTGGATTACTTCCAGCCTTAGTTGATTTTCAAATGCATCCTGTTCCATATTTCCAGTCCATCTCAGTCCATAGACTGACAGCCACAAAATCAAAAGAAGACAGAATACCAAATGAATTTGTCAAAAACAGTCCAAAATAAGCTTAAATATGTGTACAGTGGGTTTAGAGAGTCAGCAAGTCAACCAGACTTTCCAGGGTGCCCTTTTGTGTATTTACCAGCAGTGCAATTCATAGATGAATTGGTTTTTGGAAACCAAGGATCCATGTCTCTTTCCTCAATTGGAATGAGACTGTATTTGTAAAATTTCTAAAACAGTGGTAGTGATAAAATATTATTTGGACTGGTGAGTCAAAATAGACAGAAATGTGTTGTTATGTATATGTATATTTCAGTGAACTGTTCAGACATATACTCACATAGAGGACATATGGCTTAACGGTGGGAAGACGACACCACATTTCAAAGCTGTCTTTGGGTATATTGTTGCTTCTTAAATAACAAAGATGACACACAGCCACAGCACAGACCTTTCCTGGCATTTCAATGACAGATTATAAGGATAGAGTCAATATGGCAGCTGCTAACAGTTGTCTTTACTCTAAATAATAGGTAAATGTGCTCATTAAAACACTGATTTATTGATTTGGATTTTTTCTAAAACAGACTGCTTATCATGATTGATTACAAAGTATTATTTTAGCTATTATAATACAAAACAGGTCTTTGTCATGGTGATAGGGAAACATAGCAACAAAACAAAGGAAAAATGTGAAAACAAAAACATGTTGGTTGTTTATTATCCCCTGCAGTTTACTAGTCAATAACAGTGTACTGCCACATACCAGTTACTGTGATTCTCTCAACCATGGTCGTACAGAGGCATCACAACACACACACACACACACACACACACACACCAGGGTGACAAGAAAAAAAAAACAAGAAATATATCGCACACAAAGTAAAGCATCACTCCCCTTGGAGGCAAGTTGCTATTAGATCGGATCAAAATCCCTTTCCTCAGGGAAACACATTTCCACTGTAAAACTTCCCACAAAAAAGTATTGACTTTTTGAACTCTGACCTCTTGTTTCTCTAAGGAAACCTACCAGACCATTCGCTGTGAAATGAAGTTTCTCTTTTACGCCCTTCTATCTGCAGGGAGAAATGAAGAGAGGGGTGAGCAGAGATGGAGGAGGAGGACAGCACAGCACTTTGCAGGCCTTCATGGATTCTGCCTTCAAACGCCTTATACCCATTGAGGCAAAAGTGCTGAGAAACATGAGAGACTTTTATTTTTAACACAGCCATACCTAATATAATTACCTCAGCAATTAGACTGTGATGTCAGGAAATGAACTCTCAGAAGGCGGCATGAGAGTTGCGACATGCCCTGTTTGCCTTGGCCAGCCCAGAGTCAGAAAAAAATGCTTCTGAGAGTTGGCATAAAATTTCATCAGTTTTATCCTCCTGTGGCAAGTGTGCGGTCAGTCCTACTCTGTGCCAGAGGGTCTGCATTAAAATCAAAACACTGTACATTCCTCTATACATCTGTGTCTGTATATGTTGCTGAAATGCATCTTTTATCCAGCATCAATGACAGTCACAGTCTCTATTAGAAGACACAGAGTCAAACTCATGCGGTCTCAAACAAGGCTTTCCGGAAAAGATCCATACCTCCTCTGTTGCGAGTCACATTTTTGGACATTTGCCTGAGCTTGTTGGCAAAAGGTAGAGTCACACACAGATGGAAGGATGAGAGGCAGCACACAGCTTGTTTAAGTAGAGAGGGGCATTGACTGACAAGGCTGAGCAAGGTGAGGAATGTATAGAAAAGAGAAAGAGAGACATAGGTGCTTATTTGATGAGAAGGAGAGGAAACTAATCCAAACTATTTCTGTATATATGTGTGTGTGTGTGTGTCTGTGTTAGGGTGGGTAAAGAGATGAACGGAAAACACACACAGTCTCCAAGAACGATCTCGCTCACCACAAAGTCAAACCAAATGTGATTTATGCATTTCCCTTGACGGGACATTACGGCTGCCGATTAGCATAATACTTGTGAGCGGAGGTTTGGATCTAAAACACCCACACTTACACTATGCGCACACTTATAGATACACAAAGAGTACACACAAGAGAGAAAAATCAATTTCAACTTGTCGTTATGTTGTAAGGTGTACTCCTTCACAAAAATGATTTTAGCTGTTGTTCAGCAATAGATGCATTAAATACACACAAAAGATGCAATACATAATGTATGTAATCACAACTTCACTATATGTAAGCACACAAATATTATTGAGAACAACATCAGCACCAGTTCCTGTACATCTATTGTTCTTGGGAAAGAGTGCCCCTGATTCTCATGACACTCATCACACTCATTATTACACAGGCATGTCTCTAACGTTTAAGCCCACTGCCACTGAACACACACACACACACACACACACACACACACACATCCACTTTCAGTCTTCAGTGGTGATTTTCAACCTGTCAGTGAGAAGAGAGGACTGTTGACATTAATGAAGAGGGAGAGAATTGAGTCCGCCAAAACATCTGTGTGAATCTGCGTTTAAACCATTGCACAAGCACAGAAACTGATTGATTGATTGTGCTTGATAAATGAACATGTCAGAGTGAAAGGGTGACGGCTGACAGTTAGCAAGCAAGCTGACTTAAAAGAGCAGCAAATTGTACCCTTTTTTTGATTGCATTTGCGCAAGACTGCTCAAAACTAGGAAACTAGACTATCTCTATTATTGAGGCTTTAATACATATGTTTATGTCATATTTTCAGTTTTTAAGAGGGCCACATTAAATGTGCAGTAGACAGGTTCAATTGTTGTACATGAAACACAATCCATTCCATTTATACAAAAATTACACATCATTCTTTGTACCCTCAAGGTGAAAATTTAATTGGCAGATATGGAAAATTCATACATCCTCTGTTAATCATGAAAACAAGCATCAAGCATTTCAAGTTAAATAGGTTTGGGTTGTGTTTTATTTGTTATTCTTTTTTTACAGCTACCACAGGGAAATGAAGTGGCGTTAACACTTCTATATCTGACTGATGAAATTTAATATCGCAAAAGGCATTCATGCATAAAAATAAGAATCCAAAAAAAATGTACAGGGTCTCCAATTATTTGTAACACAAGTAAGAAGTGAAACAGCAAACCAAAATATCCATGGGTTGGGCTTCATTCCATTGGAGGAACTGTCAATAATTCACTGTTAATTAGTTTATCGGGAATGAAGCTGTCAGTCCCTTTTTTGTCAACAAGTCAATGCCAACAGATTCTCTCAGGGCAGCAGCCAATTTGCTTTTGAATTGTTATGATTCATCTCCATAAATGTTTATCCATCAGATGGCTTATTTTACTTTTCTTTGGAACAGTCAGCCTGCTATCTGCTTCTCCCATCATTACAACAAAGTCTTCAATTTCAGTTGATGTGATGATGCAACAATCTATCGTGCTATTGTCTCTTCCTCGGTCTGTTGATCTTCAAAGTACATAGAAGAGCTGGTGAAATGTTCTATTGGATTGCACTGACTTTATTTTAATGGCCCATCCTTATCACGTGAGAAATTAGTTTCTATATAATTATTAATCATGTATTTTTGTCTGTGAAAAAATGTTGACTGTGCACAGATGTTGAATGTGTGTAAATTAACATGTCAAACAAGTGTGGTTTATCCATGTTGTTGACGGATTTTTTTTTTTTTTTTAACTTATTCAAAACCATTGCATGCACCATCTACTGTCTGCCTCGTGTGCCTGAATGTTTTAGGGATCATCAGGGACTTTTTCCCCACTGGTCAACACTTCTCTTTCTCTCAGCTCAAAAATGCTAAATCCTATCTTTTAATTAGCATTAGTATTTTATTCCTCCCACTGCTTTGGCAAGCGCATGCAAAAAGCTATTTCTCAACATTTAAGCTGGTAATGATGCAGCAGACATTCAGTAATTAATCTAACATAGTCAAATCACACCACTTTGTCAACTGCATCCAGACACATCCATCACACATCACCAATGAGTAAAAGGTTCATGTGACACTGCGTGAGTGAAAGTAAAATTTTCCATGATCCTGATCTTTTTCATGCTGCCAGAAATCCAATCTCATTCTGAACATTGGCAGTTAGGTATGGTAAATGTTGGAGCCATTTTTCATCATCGCTAAAATGAATTCAACTGGTTTGACTGCAAGGCAATCAAAGGATGTTAATCTTGGATTCTCTTTAGGTCTCGCCCATCAAACATGGACAGCGAGAACAATAACAACAGATTAGGAATCAAAACTTATATCCAAGCAATAAATCAGCGACAAAACTCCTATACCTGGTATATCTGTGGAGCAAAGGGGTTCTGAAAACAACACTCTCAGCCTTGATAGTGTAGCGTACTTTGCCACATGTCACTGCACCCCAGCCCTGCATGCAGTGGCCGTTTCATATTCAATGAGTCTGTTGTCAGCGGTGTATGACATGAGAAATAGAGGCACAGCAGAGATCTTTCTGAAATGTATTCCTTCACCTCATTCACTGCTTCCTCCATCTCTTAATTAAATCAATTTCACCCTCCTTCTCTTTGCCTCCCTCTTTCGCCTATCCTTCTCTCTCTCTCAGCTTCTTATTCAAACTCTCAATCTCTCTCACCCATTCGCTGCCCTGTGTGACACTCTGGCTGCGGTTGATTGATGATCAGAGAAATCTCCCAAGGACAGGCGCCTTGTTAAAGACAGACCAGTATGTTCTGTCTGTGGAAGCAAACGGGGATGGAGGGGTGAGTTGAGGGAAATTACAAATAAAGGAGCACCCTGATATCTCCCTGCGCAACTTAATCTGTTATTCACACCTCATTTCCTCCCTCTCTTTTTGTGTTTCACCTCTTACAATACTCTTTCTCCTTAGGATCATATATCCTGCTCTCCCATAATTTGTTTACCACCTTTTCTATATTGTTTTCTCCCTCTTTTCCTTATTTTTCAATTCCCAGCCTCCATAGCTTCACTACTATGCCCTTTTTTAGCATCTCCACTGAGGGAGAGCTCTTTCACCAGAGGAACTGCAGGATCGGGGTGATAGCTGTCAAGAGTAAGGAGGGGGGGCGGAAGGAGAGGGAGTTGGGAAGAGGATAAAAACAGGGATTTGGCAGTGTCTGCTGAGTCTTCTCTGAGGGCCCTCCAGGGGGGGCCAGGGTGTCTTTGACGGGGGCCATCCCAGAGAGAGACAAGCTGCGGTCTGATTAATGACATGGAAGCTATCGAATTCATCACTGCCCTGCATCGGCCTGGAGAGAAACACTGTTTGTTTCCGAGAACGGTGGCTTTTCTGCTTCTGGATATGCTTTTTTTTTTTTGCCTACTAGTTCTTCAGCAATTAATTTAGAATAATGACTGATGAGGAAAGCAGCATGTGAATACATTAAGAGAAAAATTAGATAAATTGAAAATGAGAATAAATGAATTCATGAGCAATATTTTGTGTTGTTGACTATAAATTGCAAAGGGAAATAAAGACTGGAGGACATAAAAAGAAGAGAGCAAAGTAACAAGCGATCAATTTGTTGGACTAGCAGGAAGACATAATGGACAACTATCTTGACAATCAAGACATAAATAAAGTGTGCAATTGTGAAGATATGGTGCTTTCCTTTGTCTTATCTGAGAACAAACTGAATATGTTTGTGTTATCAATTGCATGTGGAACACTGCTTTTGTCACCTCTGGCTTTAATTTTTTTTGTTATTTTATTTATGACTCCAATATTTTATAAACCAAATACATATTTGAGAAACTCTGCACTTTAATCAGTCATGATAAAAAAACTATTCAGCAGCTGCAGCCCCAGGTGGAAGCAAAGGCATATTGACATGATTGCACTTGGAATCACGAAAGACAGAAAAACCAAAGAAGAAATTAGACACTGTTTCTGTCAAGCCTTTGTTTGATTCTCACTTGCAAAATATTCCTGGGTCTGAAAGCAGATATTCGTCCAAACAGATTTGTGTGATTGTCGAGGTATGTTACACTTCCAGGAATTAAAGAAAAACAGCAGCAGGCTTTAAGCACCTGAACAATTGTGATAAATCGATGTCTTTCTTGGTTGAATCTGAGCGCTTGTTACGAAATTAACAAGATGCTAGCAAATGTAAATGAATGTAAATAGCTTTGTTTTAATTTACAAGCAGAACTTATTGAGTGTCTGTGTGCCCGATTAAACCTACAGCATGAAACGGACATGGTCACGCAAGGCAGATCATTGCTTTGATGTCCTCTCTCCCAACTGAACACACTCACACACATCGGAGGTTTCTTAAGCCCAATTGCTCATTACAACAGTCCAAAGCTGATCAAAATGAAAATCCCTTTCATTCAGGAGACACTGCAACCCCCCCTCTCATATCTATGATGTTTCTAAAACTTTCAGTAATGAGAGAGAGGCCAGGGGCCAGGATCATTTAGGACTCTTTTAATCCCTAAGCAGCACTCACACCACTGTAGTTACAGCATAGGCAAACTAATGCACACCTAAAAACAGACTTCTTAAGAAGGTACTGAAGGCGCACTGCTTTCAATTAAGCATACATCCTGGCCTTGAATGAGTTCAGCCAAGTTTCTTTCTGCTGACTACAGTTGGTGTTGTTTCTCTGCCTCTTCCCCTCCTTCTGTCCTCTTTTTCACCTTCCTCTCCTCTTTTCTTCTTCTCTTCTCCTCTCCCCAGGTCCTCCACAGACTCATACAACATTTACGACTGTCTGGAACATAGGCTTTCAGCAGGAAACTGAAGGGCATATATTCTGATCTAACACCAATGCTAATAGTGTCTTGCAGCTTATCTGGTGTCTGACTGGGAGAATCCCTGGTATGTTTCTTCCTACACTAGATCACATTACAACAATTCTCTGATGGCAGCACTCCGCTTAAAACTTTTGTTCGAGAGAATTCAGTCTGGACTAGGAGACAAATTTCCCCACAGGGACATCAACCTAATCTAGTCGATTTTGCCTCCCATGTGAATGTAAATCAGCATCCTCCTTGTCTTCTGTGTATCTCCAATGCGGTGCAGAGTGCAGGACAGAGGGTGGAGCAACAGTGAAACAGTAGCAGTGATAAGCTTGTAAAGACAGCTTCATCTATACAGATAAATACACCTCACTTTGTATTTGTTTTCTCATTTCTTTTGAATGGAAAGTTAATTGTCTTTGGTGCGAGGCTTCCCAGCTTCACATTTACCAACTTTAACGACACCACGAATCTGTCCAAAGGGCATGCTGATGGTAGTTGCTGAGTCATTTCAGATTGAGTTTTGCAACAACATCCATCCTGTCACAAGCCATTTCTTTGCCCTCCTGCCTTTCTCTCCCTTTATCAGTTGCAGCATGGTGTCATTCTTTAAGGTGAAATTTCTATGTCACTATGTGGCTCTTTGATGTTATGTTAGTGAGGTTTAGCACAAAGTTAATCAATTAGGAAAGGTTGAATTGAGCCTAAAAATAATCAGCAAATAGAGCATTCGGGGGGATGAAAAAACATGACATAACTTGAAGCAAATTTTTTGACAGCAGCATAGAAGGATAAAATCTAATGAAGTTAGAAAGTACGGAGTTAACACTAAAAATTGTGATATGCCACAGGAGCAAGAGACACACACTGAAACTATTTCTCCAAGTTTTATAATTAATTAGCAGCATATCATTTCAATAACACTTAGAGAGCCAACAACAAATACTACTTTTACTTTACCACTTGCTGTTGACGTTCATGTCAAACACTACACCTGCATGTCTTAAATGGCTGTTCCAAAAGGAAAGTGCACTCCAGCATATAAAAAGCATCAAAATTGGGTTTGATAGAATGAAAATTTCTATTAAAATAATATTGTACTAAAGAACTACAGTGAGCAATAATGACTAAAAAATTAATCACTTCATGAACACCAGGAGGACAGATGGTGGAAAGATTGAAATAAGGAACTACAATGGGTGATTTTTACAATGACCATTTTACTGGACCTAAAACCTCCATTTATGTGGTGCAGAGCCATAATCGCTCGCTGCTCAAGTCCTGAGCAAGCTCACTATTAGAGCTGAAATGGAGTTTAAGGAGATTTCACCAGTTCGTATTTCAGAGAATCTTTGATTTCACACCTCTACTCAGCCCATTATCTTCAAAAACTGCCTTAATAATGAAATAGGTTTTCTTTTGTTGCTAATCTATCTTATTTGCTATTCAGCCACTTAAGGCCATTTCACTAGAACTCTTATTAGAATAGCAGGCCCAATGGGTATTCATAGTGAATGAAGTGGGAGTACAATAACTTGAGTTCCCTCACTCGAGGCTAACCACTCTGAGTGCCGTTATCTCAGCCTTGGTACCAATTTATATGGAGGAATATCAATGGCTGTCGAAGCATTATGGTTATTATCATGGCTTCACGTTATGCCGCTTCAGGGGCAATTTGTGGTGGGATGCTAAACAGGTGTGAGCCAATTAAGGGGAAAAGGTTCTCACACTCCTTTTCTTCTGCATCCATTTCACTTATTAACAATAAAGTTGATTATTTCTCTGAAAGTTGTCTCCTCCCATCCACACAGGCCATCGGGCTCTCTGATAACTTTCTCTTTCCTCGTCAACCTTTGCCTACCTCCCACTCTCTTTCTAAATCTCTCTCTCTCCCTCCCTCCCATAGGCTCAGTGGATCAGAGGGTTTTAGGTGATAAATACGCTGGACCAAGGGCTCACCAGCCACCGATTCCTGCCACTTTACTGTGTCACATTGTGGCCGAGGCCTCATTAAAAAAGCATTAGCTTCCTCTTGGTCCCATGATGGAGGCAATGTCTGGCTCAGTCACTGCCGCAGGGATCTATTTAAAAGTGGCGGAAGGAACAAATAAGGAAGAGGGAGAGAGTAAAAAAAAGAGACATGGAGAAAGAGAGATGGCTATGTAATGAAAGGGAAGATTCAGCGAGAGAGACACCAATTCCATGTCTAAGGATGAACCGAGGTCTGGGAGTCCAAGGAGACAAAAGAGGAGGAAGCAGAGATAACCAGCTGGAGCAAGGTCCACTTACTTATCCCCTGTGAGTTCATGTGCTTTCAGAATTTAATTGATACCAGCCAATTAAAGCCATTCGGGTTTCACCCTCAGGAGTTCAGGAGAGGTGAAGTTAGGGGTTCAGAGCAGGATGAAGGGGGAGGGTGAGGTGAGGAATGAGGAGCGGAAGAGGTGCGAGGTGAAAAGGGGAGGTGGAGAGTGCAGCATGAAAACACAATAGTAAGCGTTTGCTGCACATCATTAGTAAATAAGTAGTCTGGAGGTGAAGACCGGGGGAAAAGTGGGCAAAGAGTGGCAGGAAGGGGGGGAGGAGGAGGAAGAGGATGACAGGTAAGAAGAATGTTTTTTGGGGGTTTGTGATGTAAATACTACAAGAAAAACATCAAGGCAACTTTTGAGATGATGTTAAAAAAAATCTAAGTATGTTGAAGACTTCTTCAATGTAAAAAACACCCTACAACAACAAAACAATCATTTTTGAAGAACCCTACTGTGTATGGCACGACAGGAAAACAGTGGCACAAGCTCTTTCAGTAGGAATAGTAGACCTAGTGAACAACAATGACCCTAACCTTTACAATATAATACAATGGTTGGTCATCGCTTATTATTGGTGATGCAAAACTTGGCTGCAAGACCTGTCTGAGCGATTCAACTCAAGTAGAGACAGATTTTTTTTATCTATTTCCAATTTATCACATCTTTTAATATCCTAAAATCGTGCATTTGCTCCTTTTCTCAATAAACATCTAAATATCCTTTAATTTTATTTGTAAGCAGTGGTTCGTTTTTGTAATTGGTTCAGTGAGGATGTGTGAAATGTGGACAAAAGGCTATTTTAACTTAAAAAGCAATGCAGATAACAGCTGCTATGAGCCACAATAGTCTTGTCATCTGTGACAATGATAATAGTTACGGTCTATGCAGGCCCACTGCACTTTACAAGACTCAGGATGGAGAGCAGACTAAGTGCCTCACAGCAAATCTAGAGATGACTGTTCTGAGTTCTCAATTTTTTTGAAGAGATATAATCTCTGGCTATGAGATGTGAAGCCCTGAAAGTCAAGTGAACTGTGTGTGGACTCCACTTTATTTAGTCTATTCCTGCCAGGAAGCTAACAATACCCAACAGCTGTCTGCAGATATCAGACTGATGTCTTGTCAGCACAAACAGTGCTGGTGGTTTAGTGAGCAGACTTTAACTTTCTTTCCCGACTGCCATCTGTGAGCAAAGTGATCAATAACTTGAATCGTTGTACTTAGTTGAAACATATGCTGCTGAAACGCCATGTGTTGCATTTATTTTTTTAAATGTGTATAATGAAAACACACTGTCAGTGGGGTTTTTTTTTTTATGTGCAGTGCAGCCCACTAGCCTAAGGATACCTTTCAGTATGGAACCCAGTGCTTATGTAGGTTTAAAATATATAGATACTTCTTGTCTTTTACCCAAAAAAAAACAAAAAACTTCTTCATCCAAAGTTTCATAGCCTGGAAATGTGTTTACAATATGTTCAATTCACCTAAACAGTTTTATATTCAAAAAAATTAAAATGTTGCTCGCTTGTTGTAGGGTGAAGAAGAGTAATTTCTCTGGATGACGACCCAAATGAATCAAGAAATGATTAAAATTTATATTATTCAGGAGATAATGTCCAAATTCAAGAGTACAACATCAACTAAAAGACTTCTGGCTTGAAATGCATTTTTGCAGTATTGTGAAAAGATCATCAATTTTCCTAATCAATACATTGGAATAAATAATATAATTGTCCTTTTTATGTAATCATTCCTTCAAAAATCAGATTTTCCTTCCATCAATTTGTCAAGCATCATCAACTCTCACTTATATTCTGTGTGCTTTGTGGAGCTGCAGACCACTCCAGCTCATGTTGGTAAGAAGCAGGCCAACCAATCACTATCTCATCTTGGGTGGATTCAAATCCAACACGGAGACCCTAAGTAAGCTACTTGATTCACCACTTCACCACCTATGTTTTACGTGCAAATCATACAACTGCTTTAAATGTTCTTCGTAGTGATGAACCTACATATAATGACTGTTTGACTACAGTTCCCTTAAACAATACAAAGTTAAAAAAAAATACGTTTTAGCGCATTGCTCTGCTCTTACAGTTCACAACAATAGTGTTTTACACTCATTAGCATCATTATCACCTGCTTCCTGCAGTAAACAGCAGACCAAGTTAGCAAGTCAATAACAGCAGGTTTTAGCAGAAACCATAAAAACAGTTAAAAGCGGAGTGATTCATATTCATCAGATGGAGACACAAACAACTCCAAAGGACACTTATTTACTGACTTACCCTGTCCCTGCTGTATGAATAAGCACCTGTATGCCGAAACCATATCAGCTTAAAAGCTGATTATCTGTTAGCGGTGCACTTACAGCTTGTTTCTGCTGCCCCCCAGTGACAAAAAAGGTTAATGCAAGTTTAAAGACCATCAAAGCATGACATTAACTTCAGAGACTTGTGTTGCCACCTCCTCCTGATAGTCTTAATGTTTTTTTCACAATGACAATTATGCTCCTCTAACCTTGAATTTAGAATTTTGCACACTAAAGTATGATCATATCTTAACTTTAGGCGTACCCAAAACTTTTCAAGAGAAAAGGTAAAAAGGAAATTACATAAAGACGAGGTCTGAAAGTTGGACTAATAAAGTCACAGAAAGCATTAAGTATCTTTATGGGCAGATAGATCAATATTATGTAGCAGCCTTCAGGTGGGCTGCAAGAGAGACGGACCGACAGGCTGCCTCCTTATTTGCGAGTGGTGCAGAATCCAAAGCAAGTGCCCTCTGCCCTCCCTCCTGTGATGGAAGGATGAAGAATAAACAAGCTGATAGCTGTCACCTCCACTGCCTGTGTGTCTGTCCATCTGCTGACAAGCTGAGGAAATAAGATGGCGAGTGTGTAGGCCGCTCAGTCAAAGAGGATTGGGTCAGGCAGGCATGTTACTCAAGTGTCGGGGGGAATGTATTAGCTAATAAGGAATTCAGATTAAAGTAGCAACAAATAGACTGAAGGGTTGTTCATTGGATTCAAAGCACAGCTGAGGGGTTCGTCTTAATATCCAGACAGATAGACAGGCTGAGCTCAGGCAGAAAGGAGGTAGGGGGAAGTGTTTTTACCAATGGGGATCAAAAAAAAAAACAATGTCAGACAGGCAGGTTGGGCTCAGGTGGAAGGAAGAGGATTATCTAATATGATTGCTAGTATGATTTTTTTAAGTGCCATTTTTTTCCTCTGTGCAGTATTAGACAGTGGGCTGCCAGAGGTTATTTCACAGGACATAAAGTGTGTTCAGACAAAGAAGGAGAGAATCTGAAGAGAAGCAGGCTGTGTTAGATCTGGGAGACTCAGGACTGCAGTGTGACCAATGAGTGGTACACTGTGAATGATTCAGAGCACAGACATGCAGCAAAGTGAAGGGAGTGATAAACACTGCAGTCAGACAGACTGATCAGGAGTCACTTTGTGATGTATATTGTCCCTCGAAAGGCACAATGAAGTCTTCTCTTTCTTTCAGCCCTTTAGTCCTTTTCTTTTGCCGGGCAGTCCATTCAACATGATCTAGTATATTATCTTATTTTTGTGCTTGGGCCAATTAATGGTTCCTCAAACATTTGCCGCCTATTGTTTCTCCTGATTGGCTCTTCTGTATCAGTGCATAATGCTGCCAGCTTTAGAAAACTATTTCCAACAAATCAAATCTGTTTTTTTTAATTGAGCTGCATTCGTGTAATGAAGTAAAATTTCTATTACTTTAAACAGAAATGTAACAACTATAATTCTAAATCTTAACACTGGCTGCAAATTTTCACACAACTCTCACAGCCTGTCAACCCTCCTGAGAGAACCAGCATCATATCCTCTTTTGCACTATACACTTGTAGACTGGCTCCAACTGAGTCATAGTTTATTGCTGCCTCACGTTTTGAACTCACTTTTTCTTTGGGCTGTAAATTTACAGCCATATCAGACTTTTGTGGGTTTCCTGATAAACTTAACACTTGGCATTGGATCTGTTGGGATGAACTCTGCAGTCGGTGCAGTATACAAAGTAGAGGATTTGGAGATTTGGGCAAAGTGATATGATAGAGAAAGATGAAGCAAACAGTGGTGCTCCTGCCTCCTTTTAAAGCACAGCACAAGTACCAGACTGGAGCCAGCTGGCTTCTCAGAGAGAAGTTATTTTACCACTGACAGTGGATGCCCAATTTATCAGTGGCATTACAAAGTAAAAACACCTCTGGGGAAGCCAAAACAGACAGATCATCAGCGACCACCACAAACTACAACATTTAAAAAAAAAAAAAAAAGGATAAGTAAAGCAACTTGTCTAGTAATCCCTAGTCTGTGGTTTGAGCCTCAAACTCCTCCAAGCAATCTACATATCAAAATCAACTTAAACAGGACATTGAACTCCCAAGTTGCTCATGATGCATGAAAAAAAAACATGAACAGAATTAGAAGTCTAACAACAATGAAAAGATGTATGGTGTTTATATGATTTACACACCCCTATATATATATATATATATATATATATATATATATACACACACACACACACACATACATACATATACATATACAAAGAAAAACACAGGCAAGAAAGGCACATCAAAGTGTAAACTGTAACACACTACGCAATTGAGAATACTAATAAATCATTGATAGATTTAAAAAAAAAAAAAAACAATTTATGCATCAAATACAAGACTTCACGTCCCTTTCATCTCCTCGGCATACAAAAAAATCCCCTTCAAGGCCTGATTAATGCCAATTTATCATTATAATCCTCATCTTAAGAACATAACAGGGATGGAAAGCTGGTCTCAGGGAGCTTGCAGACCTTCCCCACAGGCTCCAAACAGCAAACTTACGACGGAGCAACAACTAAAAGCCAAATTAGAGATAATGTATTATTTAAAAAGTAACCTCAACAGGCTCTGTCCCTGTCCACTGTGTCAGTGTCGACTGCAGAAATAACTCAGCAGCCTGAGTCTGCAGGAAAACTGCGCAAAACTACAACCAGGAATACACACAAGGCAACGAAGCCAGCAACAAACAAACAAACAGATACACAGGAGCGTTTCACTTACTTTATTTGTCTTTCCCCTCTCTCTTCGTGGAGGTGAACTTGTCTTTATCCAGTACCATGAAACATCCCAGTTGTCCATCTTGTCGCCTTCTTGTCTGCTAGCTAATGCTAACTCCGCTAGCATAAAGTTAGCAACGCGGTAAAAACGAGCTAGCGATCCTCCTAGCTAGTTTAAATATTGATGTTGTTAAACTACAAACTTTTTTATCTGTTTGGAAGCAGAAAAAATAATTTATAACAGCCCTAAACAGACATATATCCAAAGTTTGCTGTCGAAATTGACCATTCAATTTTCATTAACGGCATTTTGGAGAGGAGGCGTGACGTCAACGCGGAAGTAAAGTCTATGGGAAAATTGTCATCCTTTTTATTTGATTTATTAACTTAGTAGGTGTTTTCTAAATCTCTTTATGGTCTCTATCGGTGGTTTCAAGTTTTCCTCAATACAACACAGTGTTGTTGTTGTTTTTTTTTTAGATTATCGTCTCATTAATTTGAAATTTGAAATTTTACACAAAAAGGCTCAGATGTTGGTCAGAGGATCACATGTCAGGAAGGTGCTATTCAAATTAGAACATTATAATGAAGCTTGAACAAAAATGGAAACCGTCAGAGACGTATAAAAATAAGTGCACACAGGAAAACTAGGAAGCACCAAATGAGCCACTAGACTGAGAAAAACAAGTCGTGTGGATGAGGAGAAAAACATTTGCATGGTGAAGAAAAACCCATTTATCTTTTATCTTTATTTAGAGTAGCTGTTTCCACGGTAACGGCTTGTGAGGCTCTAAATAAATGCAAAAATAAAATGAGGAGCCTTTGCTGTCTTTGGTTTTCTGAGAGTAATCCCCGCAAACTACAAGCCCAGAAATGATCACAGAGGTGATTCACCACCTTTTGAATTCAAGACCAAGTGTCATAAGCTTCAAAGAAGTCTTAATGTACGACAAACACTGTATTAATTTGCAACTGTTTAGAGAAGTTCTGTGCTGTGTGTGCTCTGCATTCGTCCTTACAGCACTGTGAACATATGCCTTATACACTGTTATTTTTGAAATATTAAAGATCATATTTTCATGTCTGATCTCACATCATTTTGGGTCACAAGGTGGCAAGTTTAGTCTCTGTTTTCTGTAAAATTCTAAAGTTGAATAAAGGTTTCAAATAAATCAACAACGTTTTAAACTCAACACAACTAACCAACCTTATATTTTTCCTTAAATTAGTAGCCTACCAGAGTTTATGCTTCTTTTTATTCTATCTCCCAGCATGAAAGTCTGAATACTGTTTCCAAAATACTGGGTCTAAAAATACTGAAAGCTGCCTTAAAAATATATGTTTTTTAATTTAGTGCAAATAAAAACAGAGGACATAGGGTATAATTTTATTGTCTTTATTACCTTACAGCCCTGATTTCATTTATGGAATCAACCTGCCCTCACATGATTCTACTCAGCAGGTTTAGAGAGACGGCAGACTCTATTAAAAAATATACGCCACAAGGCATATTGGTCCTATTGCAAGAGAATCAGGTATACTTCAATCAGCTTGAGGTCCCACAGCAACTCTGAATGAATTGGCAAAAAATTAAGTTACAAAATATCTCAGAAAAACTTCAGGATAACTTATTCTTGTTTATCTTTTTAATCTCAGGTAAACTTTAAGCAATAAGAGAACAGGACAGAAGCTCTCATCATCTGGAGGAATTTGCTGAAAAAGCGAGACAATAATGAGATGACATGAACACAGACATTTTGCTGATGCCTGTAGATTCTCCAATCCAATTAATAATAAAATTCCCACACATCCCTCCGGATCCCCTCTCCATCTTATTATGAAACTGTTTTTGATTCGTGCTCAGAGGGCATCGAGCTCCCACGAGGACGCTCCAGCAACATCCCTCTAAAACAAAAGGTCAAAGAAAGTTGAAAGGCCATCAGGAGCCAACCTTATTCACTCAGCGATGATTTACTTCTCTTGTTTGCATGCAGGCACGACTCCAGGGATCGAAGTAGGACAGGGGGAAAGGTACACTGACAATAGGGTCAGGTTTGCTGTTTATTAAAATAATAAATGGTCGGGGTTGGGTGAAGGAGACCCTCGTATTGTGGTTAATGGTATGAGGCACAAATGGAAAATCTATGTTGTGAATGCATTCGTGAATGTACTGCACGCATTTGTGTGTATATGCAGTTGGACTTGTATTTATTTCTGTGCACACGTAGCTCTGTGTGTGCAGGCTAAAAGCAGAATAAGATAAATTGTTTCAGAAATCATTTATTGTATATTGACACTTGACACTACTTCTTATACATCAGTAGCACTTTTGCCATCTTTATTTATGTTTGCCACCATTACAAAGCTATACTGCTCTCTAATTATATAAGGAATTTCTCCGAGTTTCTAATTACTATTAATTTTTATGAATTTATGCTTTGCGATTCATTTCATTTTATTTAGTGTATTTATTCTATATTTTTCTATATATTAATGCGTTAAAACCCCTTCATTGGTTCAGACTAACCCTTACTTTTTGGAAAAAGGAGGTTGGCTGTAATAAATTATTTATTATTAAAAAAGAATTATTTTATTGACCATTCATGATTATATTTATTACAACTTTTAAACATGTTTCTTCATTATTTATATTATTTTATACTGTTTCAGGATGTTTTCCAGATTATATCTTAAATATACAAATGCTATCTATTTGAGTGGTTTAAATACCATTAACCTCAACCTTTGTTGAGATTACTGGTATTTATTATATCTATATCTGTGACAACATCCAAGTTGACTTCCAATACTACGCTATTTTAGCTGCATAAGTTGAACATACATCAACTTAACAGTGTACAGGAACAAAGAACATGTACTCTAACCTGGCGGTCAGTGAGTACTGAGTCTGTGTTGGGTTTAGTGTACAGACATTTCTAACAACGGATAGAAATTGCTGAGAGGTGTTGAGGCATTAGAGGTGAGGAAAGGTTATATAGCCTAGTGAGTAGTAGTTTTGAGTAATGGACAGTGAAGTGGGTTAGGTCAAAGGTCACTATTCTGGGCAGAGTAACCTCTAACCTGTTCTCTGGCATATTTGTGAGTTCACAGAGCAGTAAAAAGCCCACCCTGACAGACCTTTAATACCTACTACCTCATAGAATTAGACTTATGATGGATTGGGACAGTGCTGACATAGTGACTGCCATCTGGGAGCTTGTGATACGGAGGCGAGTGATTGACTGGGTTTTAGTGGAAAGGGGCCTGACAGGGACTGATAGCCTCACCACCATCATTCTGGGTCACAGCGGGGGCGGTCTGCACTCTGTCTGGGAGGTCAGGCTGGAGGACAGCAGAGGTGTGTGGTGTGGATATACGGATTGTATAGAAGAGTATTTATCAACAGTATTTTCTCACTTTGTGGGAAATCAGATTCAGTTTCAGTCATCTACTTCATGTGTTCCATTAATATGAGACTATTAATTTTGATCCTGTTAAATTGTGACCTTGAATTAAATTCTAAGATGTCAAAATGAGGAAAAGGGGTAATTTTTTAAAGTAAATTTTAAGCCTTGCATCGACTGAAATGTTACACATTTATCTTTGAGTGTTATTTTTATCACCTTTTTTGTCACCTTTTTTCACATTAACACACAGGGTAGATGCTTAAACTCACCAGGGAGGTTACTTCAACATGGTGGTTAGATATGATTGTATTGCTGTAACAGATATATAAAATAAATATCTAAATTAAATTCACTTACTAACCATATGAGTGAACTCAAACATTTTGCATATTTTATATATTTTGCACACCTTTTGCATATTATCATCACTTCACAGACTGTCAGAATAAACAAGATACATCCGACCGAATGAGCAGCATGAGATTTTTAATTACATCTGGCAGGAAATTAGCCAAAAATTAGACTAATAATCATTAAAAAATGTTTTTGATTTAACTGAGTAAACTATAGCTGTGTATGGTTACACATCTGCATTTACCACCAAGACTCAATCAGTTCCTTTTCACAGCAGCCTCTTCCCAAACAACAACAACACTAGCAGCTTATCACTGGCTGTGCACATCACATCTAAATGAACAAAACAGACGGATGCATTATAACTCTATCAGTGCATTTTAACCCAATGCGTAGTCCAAATGACAGATGGTGTCACGATACAATAACACCAGTCGCATCACAACACTGAAGTCAGTCATAAAACTTTGTAAATATGATTTGCAGCATTAATTTAGAGTAGTGCCTTTTGTCTCACTCTCAGATATTTGTGATAAAACTCCTTATCAACAAACTTATAAAAGAGCCGTCACAGGCTGCTCTGCTGGTGTTTGGATAAAGAAATTAGGATTATTGTTTCTACTGTATTTATGTCTATCTCTGTTTCAGTTGGCTCTCACCGTTCCCGCTTTTTTTTTTTTTTTACTTTCCATCTTTATCTGCATTCCTACTTCCTATCCTTTCATTCGTTCTTTTTTTTCCATCTCTCCAACCCCCCCCAATCCTGTAAAGCCTATAAATCACATGGCGATAGATTGGCCCCGCTGGGAATGTCTCAACCCCAGGCTTGGAGCAAGGGTAGCTCACCAGATATGGCTTCTCTTTGTTCTGAAACCACATCACGGGGGGATATTTACATGAAGGGCACGGATCCCAGTCATGGAAGAGGGGAAGAAAGGGCTATATTAACAGAAACAGTCCAAGGACAATAGAAAGCTACAATAACAGGTATTTTCAAGGGAAGAAATTGCAGGGTATATTTGGACTGAGACCTCTGGTGGGGCTGAACACCACGATTGTCTCTGTTTATATTGCGACTTTGTGACTGCGCTGAGAATGTGCCATCATGGTAAAGTGTGTGTTTGAGTCCAAGAGGCGTAACCTATAGACTGAAGCACGAGATGCAGTGGATGCCCATCGGCCTGGGGTGTTGTTCGTTTTCCTGCAGCCCACATCTGTGATAAGTGGTTTATACCGAAGGCCAAAGCCCTCGAAGCTTTTTAACATCGTCATTGCTATGTTGACAAGAGTTCAGTTTAACTCGTGTTTCACACTGCAAATTAGACACTTCAGTTTCATATGACCTTCATCCCAACATGCCGCTTTGACTCATCCGCTTGCCTGCAAGCCACCGTGGAAAGCTTGCGAAAAAGCCACGCTGTGAGGGGCTCACACCATCTATCACACTTTGCAGGAAATGCCGAGGTGGCTGTCACACAATTGTAGACTCACATTTCACTTTTAATGTATTTATCTCTGTAAAGGAATGCCAAAAGCAACAAGGTCACCCCGCGTCATGACGATTTGCCAAAAGCCCCTTCTTCCTTGAGTCACTCACCCCAGAATTTTAACCCCGGATTTTCTCGCTGTAGGATTAAATATTTATGCATCACAGTGAGGATTTGCAGGTATGCTAGCAGGAGTCCAACAGTTTAACACAATGCCAGGTGGAGTTATCACTGCATTGTTATTGACTATAGACACTGTAAACTCCCGGCCACTGACAGGTGCTACACTCAGGATATGGGTGCTTGCAGCGTGTAGCCAGATTCCTTTTCAAAGCTGCCAGTCTCTGTCAAAGGTGTGCCATTTGATCTAGGTGTTAAAGCCCAGCAGCATCCTCAGCTCCATTGACAATCCCCAAATTGCTGACAGTACAGTGAAACTTAACTGTGTTGACTTTTAAAGCATCACCTGTCAGGTATTATACCAAAATCCGTCCCATCATCCTGCCATTATCTGAACCAGCTGCCGATACTGGGACGTTATTGTTTATTCGTTGTCAGTCTGTGGATGTGTGTGAGACACCTACTGTACCAGAAACTACTACATGATGGTTTCTAGTACTTTGGCAGGTGTTTATGTCTGCAGGTGGAGTCACAACTGTGCAACACGAGTCTTTATAGGCCTGTGGATGAGACAAAAATGAAGGCCAAATTCAAAGATGACTCAGACCCATTAGTACTCACCCTCAATAAAAAAATACATTAGACTGCATAGGGTTAAGGAACTGCTGCCATGACTTCACTTTTCATGTGGTATTATATAGTCTATGGTTGGGACTAATTAAACAGTGGAAGACAGCAGATTTGTGTTCATGCTGCTAAAAAAGCGTAGCCACATGTGGCCCAGACCACCTCCAGATGTGATCTTTAGAAGGGTCTTGACACACTAAGACGATGAACATGGCAAACATTGTACCTGCTTAAAATCAGAGTGTTAGCAGGCGGAATAGAATTAGAATAGAAGAGAATAGAATTTCCTTTATTGTCATCATACTCTGTGCATGACAAAATTGTCATGAAAATTTAGTTCGAAAAAGGATCCAGCTACAAGCAGGAGCTACCACACCTGCAGACTCTGGTGTTGGAATAATCCTTGTGCCAAGTATCATCATATATATCATCTGACTTACAGCAGAAGAAACATCATTGCACAGAGATGCTTAAAAAACTGACGCTGACATCAGTGCAGCTAGAAAACAGAACAAAACAGTGATGTTAAAAACTGTCCTTGACAATGTGCATTAGGCCTCCAGAAGTACTGGTGTTCTTTGATAAAGAGAACGAAAAAGCAAACTCCCCTGCTGAGCCTGCCTGTAATTGCTTTTCATTATTAAGTGGTCAAAGGCAGGACCTGATTTAGCAACCAGAAGTTTCATTCTTGCCTTCCTCGGTGCCTTTCCTCCTCCTTCACCGGCTCATGGGAGATGATTCCCTTCAAGAAATCTGGTGCAATAATGTACAATGGACAGTGACAAGGAATAAGACTGTTTAATAAATGAAAATAAGAAGAAAATCCAGCTGGAGGACTGAACCTGGAACCCTTTTGTGAGCTGCCTGTTCAAAGTGTCTCAGGCTATATTATACTCTTGAATTTTTGGGGGGCTTGCTCCAGATAAGGGTAAATAAGGCCTTTTATTGCCTCGATTCCTTCAAAGACGGACTCAGCTGTGTAATATAACCACCGCGATGTCAGGGGATCGGAGACAAATAAGGATAGAAGCAAGGTAAGAAATAAATCACATGAAAATTTGTTTGCTCTTCTGGCAATATAGCATATACAAAGAATGGCTTACAGACAATATGAAATTATCCTAAAGGCAAAAATCATCAGAAAGTTAGAAGAAAAGAAACTAATCTGCCTCTAGATTAGATATATAATGTCTGTAATATCAAACATAAACCTGCAGTAACAGTGTTTTTCTTCCTGTGACAAGATTATCTATTTTCAGAGCATTAAAAACGCACAAAATGTTATGATAGAGTGTTTTTGGCGTTGCAGCATTTGTTGTCTGCAGGTTATGCAACAATTAAAGACTACACATGATCTCATAACCTGCAGACGTGATGACCCGTTTAAACTCAGCCTGATAATAAGGTCATTTCTGACGACAAACACTTTCCTTTCATTAACTCAATCTGACACCTCATGTTGGTGTACACATCCAGTAGCCCTGACACGTATTGATCCAGTATTAAAGCTGCTATAGTACTCAGCCTTAAATCCATACACAAATACTTTTACCAGCTCTCAGAAAATTCCCCTTCTGTAACATCAAGTCCTCAAGTGGTTTAAATAATTTCTGTCGGCACAGCTGAATGCTCCCCGAAATTACTTTTTTTATTTGTGTCTTATTAGCAGTTATATGATAATATGGCAGTGATTTATTTCTCAACTCGGCCTTTTTACGTTTTTTCTGATGCGGTGCTTTCATGCAGCGATTGGAACGACCTGTCATTCAGGAGCAAGGTCGCTAAAAAGTCAATCTCTGCATCAATTGGAGTACTTTTTTCCTTTCGCCACCCACACATCAAAAGAGTGAGAGCCAGTCACTTTCACTCCTGTCAGTCCAATCAAAAGAGCCAAAAATCTTTCTCTGGCTTTGCAATAAACTTTATTTTCATGCATGTTTTGTTACTTGTTTCTTCTCTTTTTTTTTATTATTATTTTTGCTTTCCTCATTTCTTTTTTGGTGATGCCCAGAATCACATATCATATATTTTCCTTACAGCATTTTCTGCATAGGACCAACCTTAAATCATTAAATCCTCAAAGGAAGTTATCAAAAAAACAACAAAAAAAACAAAACAAAACAAACAAAACAAACCTTGAGATGAGACATCACTGAATGCAAAAATATGTGTAGATAATCAATCTTGGAATAATTTTGAGCCACTGATGATGCTAACATTACAGGCGAGTCTGGATGAAATTAACACGCCTTCATTTTAAAGCTCTATCTTGTTTTCTACGAGCTACGTGCAGAAATAGGTTGTTGAAAGTGTGTCTTTGTGAATAAGCCTAACTGCCCCGGTCCGTGTATAGATGGGCTTTTAGATGGTATTTAAACATCTTTCATGATGTTTAACAGGCAGGTTCAGTTCAGTTCTCTTCAGTCAGACTATAAGATTTTATTGCATCAAGTTAAATCCAATGTCAAACTTTCAATATTCTTTCTATTAGTTATTTTCTAGAAGCTTTCCCTACTTTCTTACCGACATCAATATTTTAATACCACTGATATGACACATATTCATATTGATTTATCATCTTGAAGTTTTTCCACTTTGCCTTTTAATTTTACTTTCATGCTAAATATGATCCATTTTTATAAATTTGCCTTCAAAGCACAACCTCCTTGTTCACCACACAAACATTTGACAAATAAAACCTTTCCATGCTCCAGTCTGCTTTCTTGAACTTTGGCCACTTGATTGAAAATCAAGCAGGACTAACAGTTGAGCCAATAAGTTGTAGCTTTAATTATTGCAAAGCAGCTGTGCAGTAGACAAGCAGCCTGTTTTAGGGAAGTACAAACAGAGAGGGACGGTATGTTGCACCGAAGCGTGTTTATTGGATAATATATTTACAGATGGCTGTAGGATGGTGCATATGGCTCCATCACCACTTGTGTTAATAGGTGGAGAAAGAAGCTGTGAAGAAATTTTATTCCCAATGTTCTGACCAAAATCCATGCATCATCAGTCATTTGTCACAGTGTTGGGTACACTAATTTAATAAGATTTGAAAGCATGTTACCATCAAAATAGACTGAGAAAAGCAGTATACTTCAAAAATGGATTTTGTTGTATTAATTTATATTGCCGAGGCAGAAAGATGAGGAGTCTCAGAGCAGGAGACACCTGAGATTCAGCACTCACCTCAGTCAATTTAAATCACATCAGTGTTATACAGAAACTGTCTTCCCACGAGCTAAATTGAAATGAAAAATAAAAATTGCCTTAACTTTCTCCACGACGTTTTGATTCTTTTGGGCTCTGCTGCGAGAGTATCAGACTCATTGTGCGTGTAGCAGACCATGTCGACCGTCGCTTCTTGTGAAAAAGGGATGAGGGAAAATAGAGAAAGGGCTTTTCAGCAGGATACCAGCAATAATCTGTGTTAAACCTGCTGAGCTGCTGAATTACTGAAGCTTTTGGCAGGTGCAACCACACCGCAGCCCTGCTTAGTCAGTTTGAATAAGCTCTGAGTTGCTATGATCACCATGAAACTTTAGATTAGCATGACTTGCACTCAGACGTGCCAAGGGAACGCTGATTCTGCTGTAATGTCAAAAGAAGACCAATCAGGATGCAAATTAGGAAACATGTTTCTGCGCATTGTTTCAAAGGAGCATTGGGCTCATGGGGAGGAAGAAGGAAAATCGTTTTTGACAATACAAACACGACTACAAATGTCATGCAAATGTTAAAATATTGGCTCGAAACTGGTCTGAAATTCATCTGTTGAATTTAATCAGTTGAGATTCCAATAATGTGCTCCATCAGCAGCGGCTGTCCTTCTTGGAGGCTGCGTGGAAGAAAATGCTGAAATGAATGCACCCAGCCCACCACCACTAATGTAATTTCCCCTGATTATGCAGGAGAGGAAAAAATCAGCAACTCTGCAACTTAAGACTCATCATGTGCTTTCTGGGGTCTTTAATGTTTCCTGTTGTTTTCAGGGAAAACAGCCGAGGAAAATGGGCACCTGCCGGAGAGCTCTTTGCAGCCGACCGACCGGACATGGGGGTCCGGAGGTCGACAGCTCTGTGATGCATGACAGTGGAACAGGGGTTTTCTGCTAACAGCACACTGTTGTTTACAGCCGGGTCAGCATTTTGCTCACTCGGTTCTGTGCTCTGTGCACTCTGCTGCTCTGGATTTCTGATTCAAGTCCACATAGACGCATCAGCGGCCTGATGGACCTGCAGCCTCTTCTTCATGTACGCCTGGATGTATGTGTGTGTGTGTGCTGTTACTCTTACTGAGGCTGTACGGCTGTTTGAGTGCCGGACAGAGCAGAACAGGAAATACTGGCACAACTTTACCAAGTGAGAAAGTGTTTGGCAGTAAAAATACAGAACCCTTCACAATCACAAACACATTAGAAGGAGCATCCATGTGGCCAGAAACCATTTATCCATTTATTTAGATATTTACCCTGTTAGCTGATATATGTGTTGGGTATCTATGTACACGACTTATAGAAATTTTTTTGTCCTTCATAAATATTTCTTAAGACGATCCGGATTACAGCTGCAAGTTGGAAACATAAGAGTCTGACAGTAAAGTTGTTCTTTAAACTGCAAGTGTTGTTGTTTGGTATTAGTATTCATCAAGGAAAAAGATGTGACTCAAAAGCTACAGTCTTGACCTGGTGGTCTGGTGATTTAAAGCCCAAACAGGCATTTCTAAATCTGGCCTCTCTTTCAGTGAGGTTATAAACCAGCTATTCTATTCTATTCTATTAACTATATTCAGCTTTTTCTGATGTAAAAATAAGATCAACCTAACTGGTGCAGTCTTTAAGGATGCAGCTAATTAGATTTTTTATTTTGCCCGGTTTTGAGATGTCTGACTCTGTTTCTTTCCCAATACAATGGAAGTGAAGGAAACTTTTGTGTATGTCAGCAGCTTAAAAACTTTTAGAAAAAGCCTTCAAGAACATCATTTCTCAAAAGAAACAGTGTCCTGGTAAGTCTGAACAAACTCCCAGACTTGACTATGATGAGTTTTCCTGGGGAATAATTCTTCAGTATAAAGTAGTTCCACTGAAAACTTTAGTCACTGTGGTCTGTGGATGATCACTAACTCTGACTCTGGGAAGACATTCTCCCCCGGTGTGTTCGAGAGGAGACAGAAAACTCTTCATCTCCAAACCTGGGTAAATAAAATACGTTATCCGCAAACTGAAATCACTGTCGGTAGCCCCCCCATCTCCTCTTACTCCTCTATCAAAGCATCATCCAACCCATCCTAATGTACTGCTCCCCCTGCTTCTTCGCCCTGCTCACTGCCACCAGCAAAAACAAACTCCATAAAACCCCACACATAGCATCCAAAATAATCAACCTCCCAACCCCAAGTCTGTCTGAAGAAAATGAACTCACCATCACTCGCCTAGCACATGCTATAGTAAACAGCCCAGACCATCCCCTGAACCAATTTTTCATACTTCTTCCATCTGGCTGCAGATACAGAGTACTGGACTGGAAAAAAGCTCATTTTAAAAGAAGTTTGTCCCCTCAGCCATCACAGCCTTAAACAAAACTACACAGACCTGATATTTCACCCCCTGTACACTGTCCATGTCATGTGTTTGCCTATATGTTTTACTGTGGTATGTGTGGGAGAGGGTTTGTTATTGTTACCTGTGGTATGTGTGTTAGTTATTGTTACTTGGCATCTGTTGTTAATTGTTATTTGTTATGCTACACTGTAACATGTAAACAAAAACTCTGACTGATGTGTGAAAACAATTTAAAGAACCTAACCTAAAATATAATGGATGTCAAACCAGCTAAGGCTGAAGATATACGTTTTTGCATTGTAAACCGACCAGTTAAAGTGAGCAAAGCGGGGTTATGTATAAAAAATATTCTGGCGTCCGCCCTTTTTCTGTCTCCTTCTTTCTCACTCATAAAAAGGCAGCTGTTACAGCAGGAGATATGGAATCAATAAGTGCACTATGTTGAGCTGAAAACCTCCAAAGTTAAAAAGTCAAACATTGCCTTCCTTCATGGGGAGAGATTTATTGACGGGTGACTTGCACCATAAAACTACTTTTTGAAGAAGTGTTAAAGAAGTTTTCAGAGATGCCTGATCCAGTCCTCCGTCTTTCTGCTTTATTTCCTCCGCGGTGTGACTCGGTGCTACAAACACCGTGTACTCCAGATTACACGGACTTTGATCCTGGCATACGAGGTACTTTTGTTATATCTTGCTGCAAAATTTGCACTCTCTTGCTCCATTCTATCTCAAAATACAAGATATATAGCTAATCTTTAAAACCACTGATGTTATATGTCATATATGTCACATCACCACTTAAAAAAGGTGATTACGGTTACACTGAACAGTCTTCAGCTGATGAAAAATATCATTTTTGTTTTATATCAGAAAGTCAGAGTTTTCCAGTAGGATCAGAATTTAAAGTCAGCTTTACAGCAGCACTTTCTCTGACCTTTTATATAACCTTGATATCACTTATTCAAATGTCCCTCATTTTTTATTTATTCAAACTTGATGTACTGTTTTTAAATTCTATTTTAATATAATTTTAATGTTTAATTTAATGCATTTCATGCTTCTGTGATATATGGCATATAAAAAGGTTACCTTGTAAGAATGACGTGCACACTGATATGAATTCCATTAATGACTGAAACGATAGTAATGATGATAACTCTGAATAACATTAGTGTCCACTGAAGGCTGTGCCTGAGCAGGTACGCCGGCTTACATCCAACAAATGGATGAACCCAAAAGAGCAATCCTTCAAAAATAAAGAATAGTACAAAGACTCACTGCAAATTTAAATGATATAATGTTGAAATAACCAACATTTTCTCTTTTCCTGTTTCCCAAAGACACGCTATTGATTCCTCTGCTGAAATTTGCTGTGTGTGTGTGTGTGTGTTTGTGTTATGTGAGGTAAGGAAGAGGAGGACCCATTGTAACTGCAAGTTGTGATGCAACCCCCCCCACCTCCCCTAATCATATCACTCACCGCTGCATCTAATAAAAAGAGAGGCTGGAAATGAAGACAAATTGATCCCACAACTTATTTTATCATGTAAGTCTGCGGCAGCAAATCCAAGAGAGACAGGTGTTTCTCAAATGATCCAAGAGCCACAGTGTGTGTGTGTGTGTGTGTGTGTGTGCGCGTGAGCACTGCCTCACAGCAACAATATAATCACCACTAACTTCATTGCTAATTTGTTTTCTGTCCAGAATCACAACTATGGACAGGAGATGCTGCCTGGATGCACGGAGCAAACACACTACGGGGGGGGGGCTCTTTGCTTCTGGACATCTTGATAGCAGGTAGTTTCAAAAGCAGCTGTCTTTGGAGAGGGTTGTATATCAGAACACATCAGTTATATAGGCGAGGCATATGGGCTGTGAGCACATCCCATAAAGTCACACATTAGGGGAGCAGTGGAGGGGACACCGCAGAGCAAAAGCCAAAGCTGAGCAGCAACATAAAGGTCTGGGAGTGGCAGCGACGCTTTCAGAAAATGTCAACTTTCAGATATAACCTGAAATGGTGGCAAAAATGTAACGTGTGGACGTGCTCCTGCATTAGAGTAGATAACAGCTCAGTTCCTTCTACAGGCCTGTCACTGGAAATACCACAGAGTGAGAGAAAAGTCAGTTTGACTTTTTGTTTCCCCGCCATCTGACACAATGCACAAGGCTAGGAGTTACTTTCTTACTCAGAAATTGATCTAAGGTGTACAAAGGTGGGGCAGAAAACTGAAGACATGACTGTTTTGATTTCTTTCAGCTCTTAAGTCAATTTAACCGAAAAGTGAAAAGACTAGAAAGCCGGAGCTAACGTTTATATATCAAAGTTATTATAGTAGGTTACATTATCAGCAAAAATGGCCTTTTACGTAGAATTCGTCCTTTGGGGATCGTGAACATCTGGATAAATTCAAAGAATCCAGGCATTAAGATATTTCAGTCCGGCCACAAAGCGTTTGACAGAAACAGCCGTGCCACTAGCTACGCACAAACAGTGAAATTAAAAACGAGTGGGTCCATGAAGCAGCACAAACATGAGGATGGTTCTTCACACTCACTGCTGCCGTGGAGAACTTGAGGAGAAACTCTTTGCAGCTTAAATACGTTTAACTCACAAGCTTATGAGACTGAAGAGCGAACAATTTAAAAGAACATGTTGTTTATGAGGCGCAGATATGACCAACTAACTTGATGTACCTCTGTCGCTGTTTGTCACAATAATGGGATAGTTCAGCACTGCTGAGACTCAGTCATGGTGAACTGAACCCGGGTCATCCAGTGGAAGGACATTTCCCCACCCAGCCATCCATGCTGTCTCAGCTGAACAGCACATCATATCCGCCCTGTGATAACCTTGATTTGTCTTTTTACACAAACACTAATTATCCCGGACAGCGTGAGCTGCTGAGATTTAATTGGCGGATGTTAGCCTCTCACATCATGATGTCCAATTTGTCTAATTGGGAAAAATGTGAAGTGAAAAAGCCTGCGATTCTTCAAACTCTTTCAGCAATATGAGTCATAACACGTGACGGGATCAGCCTCAGAACAGCCTGCGACAAGGTGAACAGTAAGGCATCTGAACTTAGAGAGCAATTTACTGTTGGAGGACAGAAACGGACCCCTTTGTCTCCTTCCCAGTCTCCTAATCAATTGGTTTTAGTCTGTTTTGAAGCAAATTATTGTTCCCTCTCCTCCTAATTTTCCAATTTGCTGTGTCATTTATATCTAATTGAGGACCGCAGTGGGCTGTAGTACTCTCACAAATAGGGTGATATAGTTTATTGAAGGTCTGCTTTATACAGAGAGGCTGGTAAACCAAACATCAATTGTAGACCATGCAGAAGATGGTTTTTTTCCCAGAGGCTGGGGAGCATTGCAAAGAGGCTTTAATTATTTCACAAAGGCAATCCCCCCATTACTCCTCTGCTCATTTTATGGTCACTTTCCTTTTCTTTCTTTGATGGAGGTAATGAATGGGGTGAGAATTCACTTTATTTTATCCCTGCTCTGTCGCCTTTACTGGTTTTTATGTCTCATATTTGTCTAACCAAATAAGAAAAGCTTGTTTTCAACCTGCCCAGGCCAGGTCCAGCATAGAAATGAATAAAATGCACAAAGCTCGGGTTAGTGCCTCCACTATTAATACTTTCCACATTAAAACCCCTGAGTATGCACACCGTGATTTCTCCCGTTAGGAAAGTACAAGTCGGTGCCTTTGAATGAGAAAATGGCAAACAAAGTTGTATTCATTTATTGTTAGTACAAAAAGAGAATAGGAGCAGACTTTTAAAGATCCAACCTCAGATCTGCTGCTTAGTTTCTTTAAGTGCATTTTGCTTTCAGGTTTGAGCATCTACTGACACTTCAGCCAGATCGTTAAATGAAACTCAGCTGCAGATCTTAAACAAAAATGTTCACGTTCTTAAATCAGTCGCACTTCATCCGATTTTCATCACTTTCCAGAGTTACTGTCGCTTTTTGTTTTTGGTCCTGCTGGTTCTTCTGGGTCCACACCAACCTGACAAATTACACAAATCAAGTCATTATTTCGCTATTTTGAGCACTTCCTTGAATCATACAAAGGGTTTATTGTCAGCAATTTATTTTTCTACCTCGTACAAACAAATGTCTGGATTTCAGACTCACTGAGGGGCCTCTCAAGCGAAAGTTTGCCTTTGTGCAATCAACGAGTGACATTAACCTCCTGCCTCTCCTCAAAGCAGCCCGTTATATTCAGGGCCTAATTTCTACTTTTTTGTTTTTTCTTGTGTTAGCAGCAGATGTTCCTTTCTGCCCCACCCATCGTCAGGGGTGTCTGCGCGACAGAGGGGCCACCCATCAAAACGCCATCAGGACCCTGCTGGCCACCAGATGAACACATGCCCAGAATGCATCATGTGGGGACAGCTCGGCACAGTTCACTTCCCTCTCCCCTCCGCTTCCTGCCTTTACCATCAGTTGGTGTGCTGGTAATTCTCCGTCAACGAGACATTCAGTGGCACTTTTTTTGGGGGGGGTTTTGCTGACAAACCGACTTAGCAGAAGATGAGTGTCGACCCCTGGCAGCCTCAGTAAGAATTAAGTGAGAGACAGTGGCAGACGGAGGTGCGAGCCCATGAATAAATCGATTAGCGGAGCACTTGACGGATGAGATTTTTAGGAGGCCCCGACGCATCGGAGAATTAATTTTGCTGGGAGAACATGGCTCTGCCAGGTTCATTCATCTTGGTGGGAAATTTGGCAATTTCCCCAGGTCTGGGGGCTCAATTAACCGACAGCTCCAGCAGTTTGGGGAGGGAATGGCTTTGGCGATGAATACGCCACATTCATGTATCAGACACGTGCCTTACAGATAACTAATTTTGTAAATACAAGATGAGAGACAATGTGGAGGAGGGTGAGGGTCAGGGGTCAAGAAATGAGACTCTGAGACGCGTTCCTAGTCCCTAAATAAATGTAATCAAGTTTTGTTTCCATCTCAAGCTCCTCTTTGGTCTCCATCAACTGCCGGGAAAAATATCTGGCTTTGTGACTCCTACATGTGCTGCTCTGTTCACCAGCTAGTCCCTAACTCCACCATTTGGTAGTGAGCATGTAGCAGAGTCCTGTCATCAAAACTCTGTTGGATTTAGTGTAAGAAAAGTGAATTTATGAGCTGAGTTGGTCGGTAAGTGACCGAGCATCTCTGTCCTGTCTCCCTCCCACTATCTCAGGTTCCAGTCCCTCATCCCGAACATCTCGGCGGATGATTTATGTAGCCATGTTGCTCTGTGACCTCAAAATCCGCCCCATCCATACCACACCTGTCACTACGCCGCTGCCTTCGTGCTTATTGAAAACCAAGCCATCCGTGCAAAATGGCAATTTTCCACCCACCAACGAATGAAAAAAAAAAAAAGATAATCCAATCCATTCAGAGGCGAAACTAGAAAGAAGCTCTATGTAGAGCAGGTGTGCGAGGGCTCGGTGCTTTACTAACGAGGGAGCTGAACCGAACGCACCACTGACTACAACATCTGTCGTTTGTAGGGATGCAGTTTGGTGCTTTTTTTTTTTTTTTTTTTTTTGCACAGCAAGAGACAGCAGATGATAAAGCGCTTAAGATGGATACACATGGAGGGTACTAGGCCCGGTTTCAGCTGGGGGCGCCCGGCGCTCCCGTGCTGTGGCTCGGTAGCCTATGATGCATGAGGATCCGGCAGGAACTGCAGACAGGTAGCTTGTCTGCGTGGGACCAAGGTGAGGCCCGGTCCGACATCCCAGGTGGAAAAGCCTAATGAGCTCATCAGGCCTAACGAAGCTTAACGAGCCTCTAACTGGCAGCGCTATGACGTCCCTGAAGGTCAGAGAGCAGGTTCGTTGCCAACACTGGAAAAGTGCTGCCACTTCCTGCCAACAGCCGGGTCACGTGACTTGCTAATGTCCCTCCATGTAAACAAAGTCGTGAAAGGACAAGAGGAAGTTCTCAGAGAAGCAAAAGCTAGAGTTTGTGAAGCCACAGAGGGAAAAAGACCTTTAGGAAGAATTTCTAAGATATAAATTCATTAATTTGTCCATCATCCGTAAATGAATAAGGATCAACAGCACGACAATGTGGATTTTCTGTCTCAACTTCCACAATCACAGGAAGTACATTGAAATATTCCACTGTGAGAATAAGGTGTTAAATACTATCGGGGCAAACTGGCAGATCTCCATATTTCCTCCATTTATAGCGGAACAAAGAGGGAATTAAATTCCACTCTTCTTTTCTTGACAGCTCTGAATCCTCAGCAGAGGTGTTTGCCTGAGCATCTCTGACTGTCCTGTAGTGAAATGCTGCCACCTACTGGCTACTAAGTAAAGATACAGTTTGGTGAAGGTTGAGCTGTCCATTAAAAAAATAAACCTCTGTGGTAATGCAATGATGTCTTGAGTTCAAACTTCTCAGTCACTTATTGAATCAACAGTTTTAAACTTAAATAAAACAAATATAGAAGTTTTTGGGTGTTGTGAAAATGCTTTATCAGATTTGCAGACAACAAGATAAAAATATGTACATGAAGTATGCATTCGCACTAAAAAATACACATGCAATACGATCTATAGAAACACGTTGGATCATTGAGTTTAACGACAGAAAAATCAAACAATAAAAATGTTGGAATACAGTGTATTTACAAAAGAATCAGGGAAGGAACAGTAAATCCTGTTTGCAAGGGAGAATAGGAAATGCTTCACTTTAAAATAACCTCATGAGACTTGAAGAGTTGCAAAGGTAGAACAACTACAATCTTAACACTCCAAGTCCGTGGATTTATCCTAACTGAGCTTTCAACCCCTTTCAGGAGGGTTCATGGGTTCATTTTGGAAGCGGGCTGGCGGTGAGGCAAGAAAACTGAAGTCACAGACTTCACAAACTTCTGAGAAGGAAACTAAGCAAATAAAACATTGATTGGAAGAAAGACACACTATAAAAAAATAAAAATATAAAATAAAAGAAAAAGAAAAAGAAAGAAAAGAGACAACATCAAGGCTACAAACAAACCACCCTGTGACAGTAAGAGTAGAGCCCCTGCTTTTCCAAACCTAATCTTGAGGGAAAAAAAATGAATTAGTCTTTTAATTGGACCAACAGTGTCCTTTTTTCTTTTCTTAGAGCAGTAGTCAGTCAGGTCACTCAGAGGTTCCACACAATGTTGTCAGGCGATTCTGGAAGTGAGGAAAAACAAGAATGAAGGAAAAAAAAAAAAAAAAAAAAAAAATCACACACACAGAAACTGCTGCTACTCCACAGACACAATAGAAATTCAGTCCTACAGAGTTAATCAATATACAATACCTTCAGCAGCCGAATGCTCTTCAGGGCAGTTTCATCCAGCAGTGACAGATCCACTGAGTCCATCTGACTGGCCAACAGCTGGATGCTCTGGGTCATCACGATATTACAAGGAGAAGTGTTGGTAAAATAGGCTGTCCCAAATATCAAAATTGTAGGAGCTGCAATTTCTTGGATTCTTTGTAAAATGTGTCCCAACAGACTATAAAGGAAGTATTGCCTACAAACCATGTTCTCCAGACATAAGGGGACAGCAGACAATGTGTTTGTTATTTCTATATTTTCTTTTAAGTGAAAGCCAAATCTAAAATTTTATATCTCCTCTATAATCATGACTTTTATTATAATTAAGTCAAAATTATTACACCATGATTTTCCAAATGATTGATATTATTTTGTGATTTTTTAAATTATCATTTAGCACTAAAAAATAAACCCAGAGGTAATATCTCAGCATACTTAGGAGCCCAACAAACACAAATTACCACAAATGCTGCATCTTAATTTCAGTGCTGAATTACCGTATTATGAACCTGCAAAAGCCATAATTTCTCCCTCATACAAATTTTATTATCAATGTCTCCGAAGACAAATTATGGAATGACAATTTATGATTATGTTAAAATAACACTTTCAAATTAACTGTAATTTATTTAACAAAATCTGAGTATAAAGGGCTCTTCACTTCTGCCCATGAGAATCAGTCTCTGGTTGACTCTTGTGGTTAACACTGTTTATTATTACTTTGAAATGTTGTCCTGTAGGACACACTCGGAGACCAGCCAACTGTGTACTCACCTCTCCGTTGCCGACAGGGACGTTGATGACGATGTCCTCATTTCCTGCTGCAATGGGAGAGCCGTTGACTGAAATGCTATAGACCCTCTCTTTGTGGCGGGGAACTCTCACAGCAGGGGTCTTAGGAAGCCTGAGGAAAAGGGTCACTGTGAGTTACGTGAATATTCCCCATTTGGTACTGTTTCTGACTTTCATTTCAATTTTGAGAAAGAAAAACAAGATCCAAGAGAGCAGCTGCATTTCAATTAGTGAACTGCTTATGAGGGCAAGCCTCCGGTGCCCATTCAATGTTTAAACCTCGTGTTAATGATGCTAGGATCCATTTGCAGAGCTATTAAAAAAAGCTAGTGCAGATCAAGCTGAGATTAGATACAATAATTTGGGCATTTATTTGCCCACTGTTAACTGTGGAATTTCTTCAGTGTTAAATACTTACATTAGTATTATGTGCAACTTTAATTTGCCGCTTACCTGGGATCAAAGCGCGGTGTGATGAGAGGAGTGGGTCCCATCATTAAAGAAGAATCCAGCATGCTCCTGGCAGGTGTCACCAAAGCCTTCCTGGTTGAACTGAATCCAGACCAGGACAAGTTGGTACCAAATTATTGAGCTAGTCAACTTCAGAGAGGATCTTAAGAAGAAGAAAGAAAAATATCTTACCGTCTGATAGAGGTGCTCTGCTTGCTGACTGAAAGCGCCTTTGCTCTTTTTGAAGTAGATGGGGGCTTTCGTGTAGCTTTCCCCTAAATTAAAAACTAGATTTTAAACCAAGATTAAAGGGGCAAACATGTTCTATGCATCAATGAAGTTTCTCTTACACTCTGCTGTTTTTGTTTCTGTCACTGAATGTAAATGAGCCAATACCTTTCTTGTTGTGTTTGGGATATTTTCATCATCTGAACTGGATTTGGCCCCAGCTTTTTTCCTTGATGCTGCAGGTTGGAGACAAAATAAACAGATGAATGAACTGCTTATTTTCCAGAATTTTAATTATTGACTAAATACAGAATCTGAACAAATTTGCACAATACAAAACCGGGTTCCAACATACTTTTCTTGACTGATTTCAGAAGGACGTTGTGATCCTCAGCCACAACGCTCTCAACAATAGCAGCTTCCTCTTCTCTCTGTTAACAGGTACACGAGTCAAACGGTGAAGAAGTATTTAATGCAGCAGGGGGTGTGTCTGCACGTGTAAAGAATCTATCCAAAGATGATACAAAGACACAAAAGATCCAAGGATCATCTTCTCACCTTTGCATTATCCACCTCTGGTGACTTTGGTTTCTCAGACTCTGTAGAGAGGGGGATAAATGCTTTTTATTTCGTGATAATTTTAGTTGGTATTTTTAAGAAAGACACTTCAAGAGCTGCACTGATGTGCTTGTGCATTTAAAATGAATATGAAAAAGACACCTTTGACGTATCATTGTTAAAGAATATTCAAAAAATATCAGGGTAGTTTGAGTTTCAGAGGGTTTGAGTTAACATACTGCAATGCTCCAACCAAGGCATCAGCCTGACAGCCTTGGGCAGCTTAATCAGTGCCATGTTGTAGCTGTTATCAACATCTTTCAGCAGCTGGTTGATTTTCTCCTTAAGTTGCCCAACTCTGGTTTTCACTGGAAAAACAAGATGAGAACATGTCAGTTGGGATATTGATATGCAACATATCATGAACATGAACATATCAACATATTATGAAAGGGAGTTTTTCAGCCTACTTTAATTGGTCAGTTCTTGAATTTAACATATTAGTACATTTTCTCACGTAATGCACCTAAAGTGTTTCCATGTCAGAATCAGAATCAGATTTTATTGCCAGGTATGTGTAAATATACTAGGAATTTGACTCAGGTGTTTCTATCTTGGACACTTTAAGGGAAAGACAAAAGAAACACCCTGTCTAGTCCACCACAATTCAGAGTAATTTACTGACTTGTAAATACAATCTCAGCTGTAACTTGGTGGAGAAAACTGCCTTTGAAATTGCAGTTTTTCTTTTAGCTTTGAACATTTTAAGGTTTCCAGTTGACTAGGTCTATCAACCTGTCACAACAAAACTGTAAAAAAACAGATCGCTCAACATTGTCATTGAGTTTTGAGTTGACTTTTTGTTTGTTTGTTTTTTGTTTTTTTTTGTTTTTTTTTTACATTTTTAATCATGAGGGAAATTAAACAAACATGTTCACCTTCACTGTCGAAATCCTCCAGAAAAGCCTCCAGCTTGGCCGACTTGGGGTTGTTTTTCCTTTGCCTGGTGGTCCTTTTCCTGGGAGCCATGTCTGCACGGATATCCTGAGGGGAAACAGGTCGGTTTACCTACGATTGATGATACTACACAGTAACACGATCGAGTTCCCCGATTAACATTAAAAAAAGAAGAAAAAGTCGACATGAGGCTACCTAGCCACAAAGCTAACTTAACGTTGCCTAGCTAACCGTTAGTGCTAGTTAGTTAGCAACACCGCGGATTGTTCGGTAAATAGGCCGGCTTTCTATATTTTATCGTTCAACTCAAACACAGAGACATTTCACAAAACACTTTAAGTAATTATTTTTCTTACTGTGGCGTTATAAATATATAATAAACAGTTCTTTACCGCCGCCTATTCCTCCAAACAGACACTCAGCTTTTCCTTCTTCAAGAAGACGTTTTCAAATCTCCGCGCGGGGCGGGGCCAAAGCCCGAAATCCACCAATTAGAATTTGCGGCGTCCCTGCGTCACCGAACTCTTGCTCTCGACCTATCATAGCGAGAAACGTCAGTGTTTACATCCGGGGGACGGAAGTGGTGCTCAGGCAACATGGTGGAAATGTGACGAGACTAAAAAAGCGATCAATTTAAACTATAAAGCGAGATAGAAATCGTATCGACGAGGCCAGCTGCTGTAAAACTGTAGGAAACTAATTGTGGGATAAGGATTAATGTAATATTTTATCATTTATTATTGTATGCCACAGCTCTCTGTTTTTGGACCAACTCATGTCTGAAATCGGCATCTGAAATGTCCAAACCTGCGGTGACATCAGTCCACCAAGCTCTGAGGAAAAGTTTCCAGAATTTGGAAAGCAATCAGAAACTATGGAGGAGTACGTTGGCCGACTGCAGCCCACTGATGGAGTCTCTGGGGAATTTGGCAGAGCAGACTAAAGCGCTGTCTAACACCCAAATCTCCAACACTCCTCTCCGAGACTTTCCTGACCTGGAGGATCGGCTACGTTTCAAACTCTCACTAGCCATCGATACTGTACTGGGCAAACTCAACGAAAAGATGTGAGTAAATGCATCAGACATAAGAGCAACCATTCAGGGCCAAGTCAGCCTTCGTGTGAACATAAGTAATGCACTTCTACTGATCCCCAACTCCAACAGTCTCTTTTACTGTTGATAATGCATGATACATCACTTTGGACTACCGATGTGTTATTGTCATTACAGAGATGAGACTTTTTACAGTCCCGTTGTATATCAGTGGTTTACCATGTTTGCTTTAATAAATTTAGAGATTCAGCCATCTATCCATCCATTTTTGTGCCCCTCCTTCCCTCAGGTCTTCTCTGCAGTCTGTCCGAGATGCCATCAGTAACCAGGTCTCTGGAGTTGTCCAGCTGTACGAGCAGAACACAGATACCTTGGATGTAGTCGCTGTGACCGAGCGCTCGGCCATCACCCCGTCTATTGCTGACATGCTGGAGTGGCTGCAGGATGCTGAACGTCACTATCGGCAACAGTATCCTTCATGTTTGGGTTCTGGGTTGAGTTGGGTTTCGAAATGCTAAAGGTTGTTATTTCCTCTTTAACTCTGTGTCCAGATTTCTGAGGAGGAAAGCTTTGCTTCAGACGCTGAGACCAGACAACGTCTCCCTTTTGGAATCTGCTCCCAAGAGATGGAAATCCTTGGAGTCTCCAAGTGCAGAAGACTGTATCACAGGTATAATATCCCTGTATGATCTCGGTTACTTCACTGTAATGTGGATTAAAACAAATAACTGAAATAATATTAAATTAATAATAGATATTTGTCTTATTCACTGGGATGGTGGGTATAAGTAAGTTAAGTCATGTAAAGCTTTCTTTTGTACAGATTTGTTTTTCAGGAATGTCAGAAATGTTTACTATCAGTAAGACCTCTCCTTTCATAGTCTATTATCTTTTCATTTATCCTCTTAACATTTCTTATGGCTGTTAAATGGATTTAATTCCATGATCAGCAAAAAACTTCATCTGACCTGGTAAACCGTTGTTTTAATAAGGCCATTGATCAAGTGTCACTTTGTATAAGTTATGTTTTAGTTCAAGCCAGTCAAAGACCAATGCACATCCAAATCTTCAGTTAGTGATCAGTTTTTAAATATTTGTAGCTGATATGACTACTTCTCTGTTTTGTTTCAGATGAACTTTGGAAAGTGTCTTTCTTTGTGGAGTCCGAGTAAAGAGTTAAAAGTTGAACTCAGACCATAAAGAGGCTGGAAGAGAAGATACAGACAAGAAAAACTAAACCAGCATCACTGAAAGCAAACTGACTCAACATGTGTGTGCACACTGGATGCCACAGTGACGAATGGATTTTTGTTGCGTTAGATAAAATGTCTCTGGATGTTTTCTTGGATGGGAAGTATGAACATACAAAAGACTGTATATACAAATACGTAATACCAGATAAAGAGGTTCAGCGCACATCAAGTGCTTCTATCCACAAAAGGCTTTTGTGGCATAATTTCATATTTCTAATTACAAAAATGGCTCAAAGCAAACATGTTTCCAGACAGTCCAACACACACAAGAACAAAGACGGGTCCAAGATACAGATGTTGGTTAATCACGCTTTACCAAACTTATTTTATTTCACAATGTTGATGTATGCAAACACAGTTAAGGCTTCAAGTGTCATATCAAGAGGTAATAACATTGTCAAAGGATATCACTGCAATCTTCACAACACAAGCCATCATAAAAGCCGACGCATATTTCATACAGTTTTGTGAATTCTGATTTGACAGTAAAGGCAATGGGCTTTTTCAGGCGCTACTTTTATTCACAGTGTAGTTAAAGTCAAACTTCAAACAAAATGAATGTGTTTAAATACTGGAGACAGATCTCACATTACAAAGAGAGGTACAAACAGAGCAAAATACATATTAAATATATGGATCTCAATTTGTAGCTTGACATTCATTGACCCAAAACTTGGAAAGAACTGGAGTTAAGTTTTTGAACAGCATCAACTTCCTCCTTGCTCGTTTGTTGTTAATCTTTCCCCCTACACATACTCCTTCAATGGTAGACTGTTGGATGTGATTGGATGTGGTTTTGGGGGATCTGGTGCTGAAGCGGGTGAGTTAGCGAAGCTCCGGCCTATGTAACCCCTGCGGTATCTGCCACCCCTCTCCATGAAGGGGCAGGTGCTGCTCAGCACAGCTCCGCTGATTATGAGAATAACCGCAGCCGCCCAGCCCAGATAAATTGCCTGACCGAGCTCTCGTTTGTGCATCAAGGGCACCTTGGGGTTGTAGAAATCCTGGACCACGGTGTTCGCCGTCCAGGACACTGGAATCAGAACGCACAGGCCCGTGAGAATGAAGAGCACCCCGCCTGAGAGGGCGATGCCAGCCTTGGCCTGGCGGTCGTCCCCGGCGCAGGTGGTGCACTTCATGCCGCAGCAGGACACGGTGCAGGAGAGCCAGCCCATGAAGATGGCCAAACACATGAGGGCCCGGGCCGCCTGGATGTCCGGAGGCAAGGCCAGCATGGAGTCGTACGTCTTGCACTGCATGTGGCCGGTGGTCTGGTAGATGCAGTTCATCCAGATACCTTCCCACTTGATCTCCGAGGTCAGGATGTTGCTGCCGACGAAGGCCGAGACCTTCCACTGTGGCAGGGCCGTCACGGCGATTGCCATGATCCAGCCAGTCACCGCGCAGGTGAAGCTGATCAGCTGCATGCCAGTGTTCACCATGACGACTGAACGCCCTTAAAAGTGCTTCCTCAACGGAGTCACAACTACTTTGTCGAGATTCTACTGTTGCCTCCTTGGCAAGAATTTAGTTTTGTGCTTAAGCCGTCCTGGTCTTTAAAGTCCACCACTCTGGTTTGATAGTCTTTCTGCTGTCTGACCCAGTCAAGCTTCTTATGGTCCTTGCCCCACTCTCACCTTTTCAGCAGCCATTTTCTTCTCTTTTCCTTTTTCTCCTGAACATCTGTTCGCTGTTTTCACCTCCACGTGTCTTCAGCTCACTGGGTTATCCCGACGTAATCACCTGCTTTCCCTCAACAATCATCCATGTATTCAAAGCATCAGAGTCTCATGCACTTTCCCCTCTTCACTCCAGAGCTTGAGTCAATATATTATTGAGTAGCCAATAGCTGTGAAGCCACCTGTGGCAGGATCAATCAGACTTCCACAGCCCAGGCTGTGTGGATGAAATGGATCTAAGCCCGGCTGGTTTTTGTGTACGTGTGTGTGTATGAGGAGCTTCTTTGCCTTCTGGTTCAAATCCAGGAGGCCAATTGTTGAGCTGCAGCTTTTTTCAGTGTCACTCTGCTGGTTCGGTGTAGCCTTACCGAGGTGGATCAGGCTGATATAACCTGATACTTGGATTCAAGGCCACTGATACTGCTTTGAAGTGTATCCTGTCACAGCAAGGTTGAAAATAGCGATGCTCGAATACACAGAATGAAAAATTGGTGGAGCTTTTTTTTTTACCTCTCGGTTGACTGAAATCCACAGTTTTGTCCTCAGAGCTGGAAAGCAGCAGATATCCAGAGGATATGAACAATCTTCCAGGTGCTTATTTCAACCTGTGTTGTCATTTTAAAAGAAAACACTGTTTTCCAGAGGGAAGCAGGCAGCAGACCTCAACAGACGCCGCTGCTGTTGCCAGCTGAAGAGTCTCCTTGTTGACAATAAACGCGCCCGGGGTCCAAGCCTCGACAAGGCCACTTCAGACTTCAGCTGCTTCTCGGCTTCACCATCCCCCCGGTCGCTTCCTTTGGCATTTACACAGCCCAAATGGGTCAATCTGGTTCAAACAAGAGCATAAATAACAAATCAGGGCTGCACATTGAGACCTCGGCATAAAAAGAGCATCGGTTCAACTCCCTCCCATCTTCAGTGTTGACAGTCAAACCTGCGAAAGCCACACTGAACCCCAGGAAAAAAAAAAAAAAAAAAAGAGCACCCGCTGATGCAAGGGGGGCAAAAGAGGGTGAGAGACAACAAAAGGAGGGAGGGATGGATGGAGCAGTGTCTGTAGGTGGATCATTCAACACAAAGACAACATGACAAGGGCCTCTACAATGGGGATTTACACACATTTGTATTGCTCCATACAACACAAACTGACTTGTGTTTTAAAGGATCTTTTACAAAAATGTTGCTATTATTTGGGCTTTAGTTCTGAGCGAGAAACACCTTTACAAAAGTGGGCTCAAAGCTTCTACTACAATGAGGTCAAAATGCTGAAAAGCCATATGAGAAATACACAAAAGTCACACATCTGTAGTGTGACACACGGCCAGAATACCACCATTGCTTTTAGCATTGAAACTTAATTATTTAGTCTCAACTGAATGTCAGAAAATTGTGACTGAGACATAAATAAGCTCAAAATGCAAGTCAATGCCAGGTCATTTCAGTGTTGTCAATATAATTGTGAAGTAAACAGTTGGAGGTGGAAAAACAGACAGAAGGATGTGACAGCAGCCCTTTTGTCTCCACATTCAGAAATTTCTCTTCTACCAAAGACCTGCCTTCACTCAGTCTGCCTCGCACTGAACCTTGGTGTTCCATTGTGCTGATGAATTAAATATCATGGCATCAAGATCTGCGGTTCAGGTTTCCCTTTCTTCTTTAGCCTCCGCTCTCCTTGGCAACGGTGGTCATGACAACCAGCCAGGGGACACAGGAAACGGGAGAGATGATACACAAAGGGAGGCAGGGGGAGGTGACACATACCAATGATGGCATCCAGCAGGACTGTAGTGAGATTAGACCAGTTAACATCACACAGCCGTAGATGCATGATCTCGATACATTGTAAGGTTTGCAATATAATAATTCTTATCTGATAATACCAACTTATAGGGGGTGGGTGATATTTAGAATTTCATCACATTTATGTAAACTCTTTTACCCGAGGCATCACAACAACCACAGCAAAACCTGCTGTTACAGGAAGAAGAAGAAAATTGAGTGAATAATCTGTTTAAACGCTCGACTCCTGATAACCATGAAGATCTGAGACTGGAGAGTGAGATTTAGTCACATTTTATTTGTGAGTATGCACCTGAAGACGACCTGCTGGTTGGATCATTGATGATAAAAAGCGACCTGTGTGTGTTTCAGTTTCCACTGAGGTTTTGTTGGAATTGCTGTTGCTACTGCAAAAGTTGAAAACATCAGGAACACGTGTCAGATTAATAAATATAAAAGCAGTGTCAAGGCTTTTTGACTACATCACATCTCACTCAGCTGCTCTTATGACTATCAAGGTGAGGAAATGCTCATATCATTAATGTTTGACTATTCTCACTGGTAAATAATGCCATCTAGTGACAAAACACTCACACAGAGGCCTTGGTGTTTGTTGGTCAACCAGCCCCACTGAGATCATCCCCAATAGTATTAACATCAATGATGGAGCGCAGACGCACACTGTTATAGGCATAAAATACCAATTTATTACTTTGCACATTAACACAAGAATTCCCTGCAGGCTAAAAAAATTTTTTTTGAATATGTCACATAATAGCAATAAGTGTGAGTGAAAGGCCCTCTGGTGGAGGGGTGTGAGGGGGTGGAGCTACAACACACCCCACCCTCCTACATCTGATCAGAAAGGGTTCCCTTCATTCACAGAATCGGAGTGTCCTGTTCAATTGAAGCGGGACATTTCCAATTCTCCGGTTCTATTGCTATTAGACAATCACACACAGCTTCAGAGACTACTAGCAGAATCAAAAGGAACAGAGCAGAGCCGTAACAAACCCCCAAAGAAACCAAAAAGGGAAAAAATCAAATGAAATAAAAAAATACACAATACACAATGTCAAATTACAAATCTGTTAAGATATAACAATATATCAAAGTGAGAGGAATTTAAAAAATAATTCATGCTCTCTATCGGGGCACAGAAAGAATTATGGATATTTTTCCTTTTGTATATATATATATATATATATCTATATATATATATATATAGATATATATCTATATATATATATAGATATATATAGATATATATAGATAGATAGAGGTAAATCCTGCTCTGTTGACGCCATGGAGAACCCCTTCACAAAGAGGAAGTGCATTTGGGAGGGGTCGGCAGAGTTGCCATGGAGATAGGAGAGCCCCACCCTCCCCTTCCTCCCCCAACCCCCATTGAAAGGTGTGGCCACAGGTACAAACCAGGACAAAAATGGATGCCCGCTGCGGTTGCCTGGTAAAGAGGAGAGGGGGTCTCGGTCTTTGACGGGTCCAGGTTTGAAGAAAGTACCTCGTTTGGATTTGAACACAACGCAAAGAGCCCCCCCCCCTCGCCTCAGAAATAAGCTTGTACCTCCAAAATTACTGACATTTGTGTAGGAATTTTTAAAAATACATCTTAGAGAGACTGGACAAATATTGCTAGGCTAAAGCAGTCCCACTAAGTTGATTAACATTTAACCCCCCTCTGCCCACCAAAAAAAAGAAAAAAAGAAAATGCATTTATATTTTTTTCTCTCATAATAAATATGATTCCAAAAAGATTTTTCTTTTTTTTTCTTTTTTAGAAAAAAAAGGAGGACAATACTCTGGCATGCAGGCGAGCAAAGTCTAAATTTTGTTACTTGAAAGAAAATTGTCTAAAGCCTACATAACTATTCCACCAAATGCACATTCCCACTGATTGATACAAGCAAATAAAAAAAAAAAAAAAAAGTAAAAACAAACAAACAAAAAAATTAAAAAGTACAGAGACACAATAGCGAGAGTAGACCAACAACCACAATGAGTAGAATTATAGCTTTGTTTTTCCACATTTGAAAACTGGAGCTGGGTTTGTATTGCTTTGCAATGTCATGTTACAGACAGGGAAGGATCATTTATCAGACTGGAGTTCAGAGATCAATATTATGATTTAGAAATGTGAAATTATTCCCCCATTAGAGGTGCCAGATGAAAATTCGATCACAGCCCATTTGGCTTGGTAAAATTAGTGCATGTTGGAAAAAAACCAAAAATGGAACTGGCCCTCTAAACAGAGTAAAACTTATTGCAATGCAATGCCTGGACAACACCCTCCCACCCTCCCACTCCCCGACTAGTCCTGCTCATTTGCTGCCGATGCCAGCGCCCACGCCTTCAACAGGCAGGTGCTCAAACTCATTCATAGTAAACCTGCTGCTTTACGGGTGGTTTATTACAAAAGGGTTTTCACTGAGCTGCCCCCCCGAGGAGGCGTGCACGCCGACCGTCTCTCTGTCCTGCATCTTTATCCAATCGCAACACCAAGGGGGCAAAACTAACCCCCCCCCCCCATGATAACAGTTTGCTGAGTGTTTGTACAGGGGGTCCATGGGCAGTGCTTATGCTTATTGTCAATTCATTTCATCCAGTGTTAAAAATGTTAAAAAGAGGAAACAAACACCGTTAAATAGTAGAGACTTTAAGATGGGTATACTTCAAATACACACAGAGTAATAGAAACCTTTTTTTTTTTAAAGTCTAAAAATTCAACTCATTGCCTATCGCAGACTGCTTTTTCACAAATCCCTTTAACTAGATTCACTCCGATTACAATCCCTGATTGTCTCCAACTATCTGATCCAAACCAACCGATATCAGCTGAGTGATGGTCGCTGAGGCAGATCCCTCTAACCAGTTGGAGTGCTACACAACACCTAAAATCTGACGCCAATGCTGAGTTGCATCAGGGCCTACAGAGGAAGCATGAATCCATCCATCCATCCATCTTGGGGCATACTTCTTCTCACCATTAGCCAAAATGCTACAAAAAATGTTTCCAACCCAAAGCTGTACTCATTAACCGGCAGCTCAACAACCAAAGTCTATTCCTGAAGTCGGACTAGTAACTATATAACTGGCTTTGCTGCCATCCTTAAAATTTCATCACAATAGTAACAACATTGACAACAACGATAACAACAACAACAACAACATCATCAATGGTAAACTACTAATTCTAAACAACAGTTTTAAGATAACCACAAAACATCTTATATTAAACTTTTACAAATCTGCTTTGTTGATTCATATGTATAAATGCATAAAGGTAAGAGAGATTGAGAGTGCCCTCTGTTGCTTGCCTAGCGTCCCGGGTCAGTGCAATGAGTTGGCCAGTATTAGCAAAGGAGACCTCAAAAAACTATGTTTGTTTCCGGCCCTTGAATCTACAAAACTCAAAAAACAAAAACAAAAAAAAAAAAAGCAACGTCCAGCAGTGTTGTCATATAATCTTTTGGATAATCAGGTCCAAGCAAAAAAAAATAAGATCCCGCTTTTCATACAGAAGAGCAAGGCTGATAAGACCGTACTCTGTGTCTAATGCCTTCAGCCATTCAACAGGTCCCAATGCTGAGCCAGTCACAGGCCAGACCACAGTTACTACTGCTACACATCAGACCTGGCTTCACTTACTACTTGAAATGGATGAGGCTCCTCGTTTCTCTGCGGATTGAAATGATGTTTTCAGGCACAAAATAGGAGCAGCTGGCTCCCAAAAGGTGCGAATCCCACCCATTCGACACACAAGTTCAAATACAAGCCAATGCATTTCAATTAATAAGTGACCCAGGACTGCTACAAATACCCACCAGCAGCCTCCACGAGGCCAGTTTAACTCATATGTCTCAAAGTTGCTCTATAGATGTAAATATATGCTTATATGTACTGTATGTGTGAATATAAAAACAAATCTGAGGCATTTACAGCAGTTATCTCCTTGATTTCCCTTTACAATTCAGTGGCCTGCCATGAAAACACATGCACACACAAACACACTCTCATACAGCAGTACATGTATATACAGAGATGCGCAAACGCACAAACACACACAAACACTCACACACTCGCCCACATACAGACTTGCGTATTCTTTGTTAAAATGGGAGGAAAGTAATAATGGGCATGGACACCCTGGTCACCTCGCTTGTAAAAGACTTTAAAGGAGAAAAAGTTAAAACACACGCTCATAAAAAGGAAAAAATATATATATATATAGTTCTCAAAAGGTCGACTCCCCTCCATCTCTTTTCATGTAGAGTTCCCTCCCCACTACCCAATAAACCCAAGACCTTGTGACAGATTTTGCCCAAAGGGGCTTTGAGGTAAAAGTAGATAAGAGTCCTGCTTAGCTGGGAGAGCTGAAGAGCTGTGCTGACACAGATTGTGCCGATGCACTCCCTTGCTCAGTGTATCTTACAAACACAAGAGTGCAGACATTCAAATAGAAAAAACAAAAACAAACAAAAAAAAATAATGGCTCAACTTATAGTATGTAAGTACGGTTTGTTTTTGTTTTTTCTTGTTTTCTCTTTCGTGCACCGGGAACCCTCAGGGTTCACGGCGCTGGATTGCTGGTTAGAAAGGCAGCTCGATTGGGAACGCTGGTTGGAGATTGTTCCATGAAACAGAAACTGCTGGACATCGAGAGACAGCAGATTCACCTGTCCAAGAGCTGCTTTGGTGCAGATTCAGAAAATGTAGAGTGAGTATGAAGAGAAAGAGACAGATGATTAGGAGAGAGCGCCATATGGGGGGAAAAAAGAGAGATGGGCAAAACCAAAGAGAATAAAAAGGACAGGAAAAAAGGGGGGGAATCCGCAGATAGACTGGTTGACGTGTTTGATAGTTCAGGCGAAGTACATGGTGTGCTGGGTATCATAGTGGATCTGAACTGCCTTGGCCAGTGCCTGTGGGTCCCGTCCGTTACTCTGTCCCGAAACGTGGCTGCCTTCAGCGCTGCAACACAGAGAAAGGCAGAGTTCACTCGCTGACGCCATCAGCAGGAAATTACATCACAAAAAACAGCAAGAAGTGGTAACAAGAATCTGAAGCTCTGTCCACATTACTATGATTTCTCTGCATCTCCCTTGTTGCTTTTGCCTCATGTCTTCATAACTCCAGAGTGTCCCAGAAAGTGGAGCATTACTGATCTCATTCGAGGTTTTCGTGGTGAATTGATCTTTTGAGTCAATCCAGAACTTAAACCAGACTCTCTTGGTACAATAAGTACACCTTAATAACACGTACCATCTGTATAAAATTACAAAATGCTTGGCAGAGACACCAAAAAAAACGTATGAAACACAAATATGCAAAACAGTAAATGGTTATTTTTAGAGAGAAAGTTGGTGTTAGAAAAAGTATGATGTTACAATAAACCCTCAAACCTGACTGACAGGTGAAAAGCTGAAATATGAGTACACATGACAGAAAAGCCTGTCTGTGCATCATTCCTCTAAGCTTTGACCAAACTGTTTAAGTGGTCTGAGCAATTATGCTATTGAATACTTTGAGCACATAATTCCAAAGGTCAAAAGTGTCATACAGTACAAAGATATGTAAAATATATACACACACACACACACACACACACACACACACATATATATATACACACACACACACACACACACACACACACAGACATATACACACACTGACGTATACGAGTTCCCCTGAACTGGAACCACAACTACTCAGGAATTCCTCACCTGTCGTGGTCTTTGTCCACCAGGTGGTATCGGGCTCGGAAGGCCACTAGCCTGGCGTAGTAGGCCGGTGCTGGGATGGAGACGGAGCGAGTGCAGCGGACGTAGGTGTGGCACAGCTGGTAGGTGAGGAGCTGCAATTCATCTGCCGTGAAGCAGTTGTCATCCCACAGGACGTGGTAGTGGGAGGGACGACTGGTTCCCTGAGGAAGACGAAAGGTATAAAGTCACATAGCAATACTGTGCTGAGGATTTCATCATACATACATTTACCTGGCCACACAAATAAAAACACTTTTGTGTGAACTGCCCACCGAGCAATAAAATGTTCAGACAAGGTTTGTGTGCAATTTAAGAACATGAGTTGTGCATTGCATCATTACAAATTACTGCAAGTGTCTTATTTGCAGCACCTCCTTTTACATTTGAAGGGGTGGGAGTGTTTTAGGAGATGATTTGTGGGCAGTGTATCATTTCAGATAATAGCCAAATCATTGGATGAGTTGGAGAAGAATCCCAATCGTGGCGTTTATTGTCATTAAACATCATTAGTACAGTAACCAAAGAGCATAACTGCTGTCACTGAATTGATGGGTTTTAATCACAGTTAAAACTTTTTTAGTGTAGATATGCCAAATCCCTGTAACATTTTAAAGCTGCAAAAGAGACATTCAGATATTTCATAGTTGCATTCGAATTATTACCATGTTGAGATATTAGATTTAGGGTACACCAACATCTGTAAAGCAAAAGACTGTATTGCTCACCTGAATACCAGCATGGCTGCACAGGTAGAAATCGAACTCGGACGGGTGTGTGATGGTACTGTCCACTGTGGTGCCGGCTGGGACGTTGCCACTCTTCCCCACCTGTAGTGGGCAACCAGTGGGGATACATTAATGCAAAGCAGTGTCGTAAGTAGTTAAAAACATAATATCACGTGCCATGGCAGAGTAAGCTCCCACTGACCCGCTCAGCTTTGTCAGAGCAGAATAGACGAGTGTGGTGACGCTTCTGGACCACAATGTAGGTAATGCCCGGCCTGTAATCCTCCTCCAGACTGATGCACGCCTTGCGGATTGCTATCAGCTCTGGCCATGCCACCTGAAAAATGCCAAAAAAAAAAAACAAAAAACAAACCCAAAACCAAAAAAAGCACATTTATACACATGAAATGTATAATATGCATAATGATCCACCTAAGACACAATTCAGATTTGAAAAGTAATATTGGGGAAAACATTGCCAGTGGCTCACCTGCTTCATCTGTCCCTCTGACACGCCGCCGCGGTAATAGATGATACGAGTGGGCTTGAAGCGCGTGGACTTGTAAAACTGGATGAGCAGCTCCCGCACCATGTTGGTCAAGTCTTGGATGACCTCCTGGCTGAAGAGCTGCTCCTGCAAAGACGACGTCGGATTCAGACTCTGAGTGAGGGGATGGTTGAGAAGAAAACAGAAAACTGCAGTTTTGCGGTCCAAACAATGTCAACAGTAGAATTATTACTATAAAACTGACATCATGACACAAACTGATATTATATTAATATTAATGTGGCGGCTGTTTGCAGCAGGATGGAACATGCCAAGCTGCTTTACAAGCAAACTACGCAGACTAATCTTAGGAATTAATAAAATCAATATACCAGCTTATTAACAGCATTTTTAGGGCTGTTAAGTGTTGAAAGTTGTGTATTCATACAGCTGAGCAGATTTGCTTGAAATCTGACCAAATCATTAAATTAAATCAATCTCCTGTCAATCACCCAAGCAGTTAAATCCACTGACTTTGACTATTAAGCACACACAGACTGAAGTTACCTGGGACATGTCTTGTCGTGATGTCTGGACTCGCACTGTTGCGCAGTATCTACTGGGGTGGCCATCCATGCTGCCCACCACTGCCGCGATGGACGGCTTCTTCCCATCACCTGCAGGAGGATGCGTCACATCGGCCCCCAAAAAGATGACTGGCTGCTGGAACACAGAGGGCCTGCACCGAGAACAGGACACGTATGAAGAAGAAAAGAAAAAAAAGAGAGATTACATCACAAACCCGTGAGTCTCATTTCAATTATAGTGAAAACTATGTGAGGATCCAAATATTATGACACTAAGTTTAAAGCCCAGATTAATTCAGCAAGATTCATAGATTAGAAGCACCAGACTGAATAAATTCCAGGAGCTGCAAAATGTATATTGAAATGATACAGCTTATTACTTCCCCTTTTCACCACAATGATTTCAAGGGCAACTATTTTAATTCGGAAAGCAGGAAATTACTAAATCCACGCTGACCTCTGATGAGGCACAAGAACGTTGTTGATGCCTCCCAGCTTGGCGTTGATCTTGAGGCAGAGGTTGGAGAGGGTCTGAGGGGACGTCTTCACTACGTTCTTCACCTGGACACACTGGGTGGCCATGCCGAGGAGGGTGTCGCCCACCCTCTTCACCTCGGCTGAAGATGGAGATAATTTAGTTGAAAATAGTAACTCCTCTTGGGAAAATAAATAAACTTCCATTTCAGTTTCTTACCATAGACAGGTGTTTTGCCGGGCAGAATGACCACAATCAGCTGCAGCCCGACATAAGACATTTTGAGGTGTTTGAACATTGGCTCCACACTGTCAGCTCCTTGGGCATATTTACAGAAACATGGCTGGCCTTGAATGGGCATACCAGCATCCTTTGAGATTTTTCGCAGCTGGTCAGTGAAGCTCCTGGTGAAATCCATTAAAAGCTCATCAGAAATCAGTTGACACAGAAACAGACATCTAGGAAAATTCAATAGCAGCAGGGATTTAATACATATACGCAAATTCATTATAATATAATTATAATTATGTTGGATTATGAGTCCAACATAATCTACAACTACACCTGTGGATGCCTCATTACCACCTGTGGAGGATTTAATGCTCATTGCAAAGAAAAAAATGATAATATTAGATAAATATGAGAAATGTAAATGTGTTGCTGGTCTCCAACAGTTGGAGTTTAAAATGAAATAAATGGGCAAAGGTTGTAGAAAAAGCTATTAAAAACACAGTCAACTCTGATGGGAATGTCATTAACTGTATGATAATAAATATCTGCGACCAATTCCATTATAATCCATCCTACTGCTGACAAAGCATTTAACTCTAGACCACAAATGTCAACCTGAAAGAGGATCAACAAACTGATTCAGATATTTTGGACTGTAACTGTGAGAATCTCATCTGTACATGAGTTGATGAGATACTTTGGACCAAATGGCCTGCTGCCAGTCCACAACAAGGTGTGTGTGTGTGCGCGTGCTGTGGCTAAACAGAAACATTACATAAGCCTCATCTCTATTTGTTGTATTTTGCCACCAAACACTTTTCTGGGACAAGTCTCAACAACATGACAGAAGTCCATGACTCACTTCAGCAGGTCTTCCCGACACTGTTTCTGTGGGGCGAAGCAGGCCACAGCCCAGACCTTGATCTCGATGCCAGCGTAGAACTGCTTCCCGCGCATGTCCCACACGCCCTGGTTGGGCGTTGCCACGGTTTTATTCTGTGGAGAGAGTCCCTACTCTCTTAGTCAACCCCCCGGTTGGATGAGCCAACACAAAAGATACTATAGCACAACTCGCACTTACAAAAGAGTTTCCCTCCTTTTGCCAACAAACCAAAGTTCAACAAACCACACCAGTACATTATTAGATCGTACACACAAAGTCTTGTGAACTTATTAGATACATGTATAAATAAAAATAGAAATATATATTGTACTGGTTGTCACATTGTCTTAATATGACATAAAGCTATATATAAATAAATAAAGGTTTGATATACTGCACAAGACATCCACTTCCAACCTAAATTTTGAGGCTTGTTTACAAGAGGAAGGATCACTTTTATTGAGCATAAATGTCCAGAATTTATAGCTTCTATATCTGGAAGCCTGGCATAAACGGATAACAAGAGGATTGAATTTACTCAGAGATATAATGCTGTGGGCGCCGAGCTTGGTTGTGAATACAAATTCAATGGGCCGTGGCTCCCAGTTAAGTTAATAAGATTTGCCAAAGGCCATTAAGAGCTTTCATTCTCCAAAACAAGTGACCACAAGAAACTATTTGAGTGTGGCGTGCCAAGAAAGGTTAAGGGCTTCTTCATCTCATTACAAGATTGTCTCACAAGTCTTTGATTTGATCATGGGGGTAAACATTAACATAAACATAATTAAAAAAAATAAATATATATATATATATAAACATATCTTCACAGTGCCATTACAAAGGAACCAGACCGAAGCTTTTCCCATTTCACATGTTGTGCATACAATTCCATGAGGCAGTGCCCATATTGATGCAGCAGCATGTACAGCAACACCAGCATGCCATTGACCAAAATGAAAAGTGCGTGTTTCATTCAAACCACATGATCACAGAAATGGGAAAAGCTCTCAGTCGCCATTTAAGGGTTATTCACCGGAAGCCGATTATACTCAATATCCCAGCAGGCAAGTGGCCAAGTCTTTGAGCGAAGGAGTGTTGTGATACCATCTTAAATTAATCAGTGTATAGTTCTGCCAGCCAACAGTAGTGGGATTTAAACTCAGTGCTGGCCCATGAGTCAGGCCCCCCCCCCCCCCCCCCCCCCCCTCCACCTACCATCTACTTTCATTTCGAGGAACAATTTTCAGTGAAGTTCAGTGGGCCAGCCAAAGACTGAGCCAATTTTCCCAAAGGGATTATTAAATTTTCATCTTGTCTTAGCAGAATCATTAAAAGCGTCATCTGATTGGAGAGCTATATTCCAGTCCCTGCAGTATTTACATTAACCTTTTGATTCTCAAATGTGAGATAAAGTCAATTTCACTCCAAGGGCTTCGGTGAATATTTTAAGCAGATCTTACTCTGATGCTGGTTTGCATTAGAGTCTTATCGTCTTCACGTTGGCAATACATCCACTCCCCCTCACTCACACACAAAATCCTTGAATCTCAATTCAGCCGCTTGCAACTTACAACCAGGTGATAACGTAAAAGTTTTAGAGAAAAAAATGGATAAAAGATTCTCCCAGATACATCTTCTGTTGACAGGCTGGATGTTAATGATTGCTTCTTGGATCTATAAAAGGTCTGCTCAGAAAATGTTTGCACTTCTTCTCTGTGTGAACTATCCAGTCTGGATCAGCTGATATGAGATTCAGAGGGTGAATCGCAGCAGTCTGCAGCAATGAGCGCAATCTCATTTCCTCCACCTACACTGACTGAATGCAAAGAGTGAAGAGCCAAGCCCTTGTCTGCCTGCAACTTCATATTATTTACATGTTTACAAACGGTGCCAGTAAGAGAAGATAAAAATAATAATAATTACATAAAAAAATGCACACGTTGAACAGACTGCTGTGATTTAGCACAGGTTATAACAAAGGGCAAGTTCCAGATTGTTTAGGTCAGTATATTTTAAAGTTGAATATACGATCTAGTCACCAGCTGAACTGATTGCATTGATTGAACTGCTGGTGGATAATTTTGCATGTGATGGCGATGATGCACAAAATAAACATTGTTTAGAATATTCATTTATGCCAAATGTTTCTACAGCTCAGTCAATTTCTGATGAAATCGATCACTTATCAAAAATCAGTTAGCTGATAAATCTTTATTTCTGATTGGTGACCTCTGGAAACCCGGATCTCCCCCATATGTCCCACCATTCATGCTGTGATGCCCCCCACCCTGTGCATTCCCGCTGTTGTGCCCCCAGAGTGCAGCCCCTGCCCAGTACTCACCCTGCCACAGTCCCTCCCTGTGTCTGTACTCACCCGGCCCCCATACTGCAGCATGGGCGCAGGGAGCACACGCCCAGTAACCTCCGTCATGTCATTGTGCACCACAATGCCAAACTCTTTCAGGTAAGGGTCTGGGCCCCCGACCATGCTGTTGCTTTTGACCTGAGAAGAAAGGGGGTTGAGGGAGAGAATCAGTTAAGGCAGCATATTCTAGCTTTCCCGCTTATTCAGCATTTAGGTAAACTTCAGTTCAGCGACTAAAGCATCAAACCATAGAGAACATCACTCACCAGTCGGCTGATCTCTTCTTGTCTGTCGGGGGCTGAGCGAGCTGTAGCTTTAATCATGGTGGATGTCTGGTTGTCTGTCAATTTCTTGATACAGCGCTGGCCTGCTACGATGTTACAGACCTAAAGAGCAAGGGGGAAAAAAAATAATTTTTCATCAATGACGCAGTCAGATGAGAGGATTAACAACAGAATAGTAAGAAAAATGACGATGAAAGGCATTTTTGCTGAACGTTAAATATATTCAAATCTGAAAACCATCAAGTTCCTCACCTCCAGGGGAAGGTAGGTGTGTTTCTGTTCCTGCCCCACTTGTAGACACGGCAAATGAGGATACTTGAGCTGAAGGTTGTACTTCTGCTTGAAATACTGGGCTACTGTGCACTCCATGGCTTGGCCATTCTCAAGCTGTAAGGGGAACCTGTGAATAATTGGAATACATGGACAAAACCCACAGAAGAGTGTGTAAATCAAACATGCAAAAAGGCAAATATGACCAAAGTCTAATTGATTTCAATAACATCTGATATCCCTTTACCATATTTGGACTAACACTGGCTTTTGCCGAGGTATTGAGAGTGAACTGGCAAAGCAAACGGCAAGACTTACGTTTGGTGGCTGGCAGGTCGGCGTGTGACATTGCACACTCGATACTTTCTCTTCATCTGACCACAATGTGTGACTTCAACTTTCAATCCTGTGGAAAAGACACAAGAAAATGTTAAAACACAAAATGAAGAATGTGAGCAGATCCCTTTTCTTTAATGGTCTCATCTTTGAATTTAGCCAGTTGGTGTTTCACATTCCTGCTCCTCTGTGGGTAAAGATAAAATGCTGACAAGGCAGGCAGCCGATTGTGTTGGGGTATTTATATAACTCACTGCACTCCTCTAAGATATTTATCATAACTCAAATAAACAACCCACAACAGGAATGGACACCATTCACAAGTGCCTGTTGCGTAAAATGTTCTGTAAAAAAGAATTTAAAAAAAATAGTGGCTCCTGAAAGGTTGCTTTAATGGCTCTTTGTGAAGTAACAACAGAAGAGATAATGACAAAGAGAGAGCAGAGCTTTTTTTAAAACAACAGGTGTAGCTGTAGGTTTTATACTTAATTAAATGTGAAGACTTAGACTACTTAGTGTCCGTACATCCTCATCTTCCCCAGGGTTAAGAACAAGCATTCAACATGGGAAACTAAGCAGTATGTGTATACAGCTGTGACCATGTATCAGGAGTGGGTGCAGTTTCTTGAGGTCTTCTACTTTGAATATAAAAAGGTGCATGTGCCTTCAGGGCTCACACCTACATGTGATCTGCAGTGAAATGGATACACATTGAGTCATACAAGTTGTGTGTATCATGTGTGCATGTCTGTGAATGCCAACCCTCCTCCACCTTGCTAAATCCAAAGCATAAAAAGTCACGTGACAAACTATTGTGTGTGCACGCCAGTATCTGGTGCCCACCTCTTATTTCCTTGGTGAATTTGACGCGTTGCGAGTCCGTCAGTGGTTTGGTCTGTTCGTTGATGTTCTGGATATCAAGCACTTCGCACATGAACTCTATCACAGGCTGGGCACGGTAGAAAGCAGTGGCTGACACTGTGGGGTAAAAAGCGATACCATGTTTTCAACCAGTCTAACAAGAAACTGCAAGTAAAAACCAATGTACCTCAGGGGGCTAGGGTTAGACAGTAAACAATAGTATGAAGGGGGATTTTAAGCTGCTTCACAAAGCTACAATGGAGGTGCACATGTCAGGTGCTTGAGGTATTTCCATAACTTGGATGGTTTTAATAACTGATTTTATGTTTAGGTGAGTCCACTCTGTTATATTGAGAAGACCAACTCCTGTCAGGACTTGAGTTTATAAAATATTTTCTATTATGTTGATAGAGACTTTGTGCCACATTAAAGACTCTTCCTTCCTCAGAGCCCGTCCCTTGACAAAGGTCCCATTTTCACCAGAGCTACTACCTACTCTGAATAAATTCTTCTCCCTTCTTTTTCTTTTTTGCCAGCCAATTAAAAGCTACTGTTATTATCAGCTGGATGGATTTTTGCCTGTGTGCACATGGGGCATCAAACTGACCCATGAGCACATAAGCAAATCTATGTAGCTGGTGCTCGCATTATCCAACGGAGGTCACGTGTCCACTAACATGACACTTCACCAATCACATGGTAATTTCTTTTCTTGCTATCAGTTTAACATGAACTGCAAAGGAAACAAAGTGACAGGAAATGTATAGTTACAGACAATTACATTAAATCCAGACTATTAGAAATCGAAAGAAATTAACCAAGGTTATTCATGCATTAATTCAAGTGTCAGCATTTTTCTCTCATGCATATACGTTTCCATTAATTTGCATGCATGAAAAACACATTAAATTTTGCTGCCGTGGCGAGATAATAGTGTTACACATGTCACTTAGTTAAAACCTGCATAAGATAACAACCACAGTGCACAGCAAGTATAGTCACACACAAGCTGTGTTTTCAATGAATGGATTCAAAGTTTAAGTCGCTCTCAGCAATGAAAGCCTTACCATCGATGTTGAGCATCATGTTCCACATGGCGGGACGGACAGACTGATGGAAACCAAACCAGACCTCCCTGCCCCCACCCAGAGGATGATAGTAGCCCTCCGGCGGGGAGAAAAATGAACGCCCCACTGGAGTATACCTGTGTGCACAAACAGACGATTATGTAATCACTGACACTATCAAATGAGTGAACACTTTTTTGGCTTGCTGTGGAATTGTAGAATTTTCAGTTATCAAACTTGGTTGACTTCATATTGACTCTGAATTGTGAAGTGAGATAGTAGCCTTGGTTACCACTATATTTCTATAAACACACTTTAGAGCATATTGATATCAAAGAGTTCAAAGCAGAGTCAATATTGTATCAGATCAGTAAATATAAATTGGAGTCAGATAAAATCTGAGCGTAAGCAAAGATAAAAATAAATGATGTGAAAATACATCTTTTTTAGGATTTAGCTGCAGGAAATTAAGTGATACAGGCAAATTCAAGATGAAAAGCACATCTGTCATCACGTGTGTGAAGAAATGGCTGATATACAGATATGGATGGATGGATTGGTGGCGATACCTCATGGATGGCAGGTGCCGGGTGATGACATCCAAAGCCTGAACAGAGTCTTCGGGGACCTCATTCAGGTGACCGGACAGGGCTTCCAGCAGCATTTGAAGACTGACCACAGACACCCACTGCAAGGACACCTTGAATGTCTGATCCTTCCCCTCGCCAGGCAGGGTCACCTCCAAATCCACCTACAGGCGGAGAGAGAGCGTCAGGGAAGGAGGGAGGCGAAAAGAGAACAAGGCAGACAAAAGACAGCAAGGAGAAATTGATTGAAGAACAGGTGACGGAAGGAGATAAGTACCCAAGGGCAGAGTGGAGTGAAAGACAGCAACACTTAAGAATCCCTGGAGAATCAATTTAGCCTTTCAAAATACAAAAGATGGGGAACCATTAAAACATTTTTGATGTAAACAAGCTAAGCTAACCTTACTCAGATAGGAAAAGTTTATTCTCATTTAGTTTGCAGAAATGTGAATAAAAATATTTTTTAATGCTCCATTTATTCCTTTTGGTAAATATGCATATTAAAAGAGAATATCTTAGTTTTAACTGTTCTCTGCTTACTATTACTACATTGTTTTAGTATCATGATTATGCAGGTCACAGGTTAAATGCAGACAAATCACTTTAAGGAGCAGGCCACTGAAATTTAATCAGGCTTTCTCAAACCCCTTTATCGTAACATCAATATTCTCATGTTTTGTGTAAGTTCAGAGTCAAGGAGCAAAAGCTGAGAGACATTTATCATATAGGTCAGACATAAATTTAACTTGTATCTATTGTACTGTCTAATTGTGTTTAGTTTTTTTTTTATTCATGCCTTTACTCTTTGATCAATTTGATTACAGCCAGCCAGGAATTAATCCGAGGACTCTGTTCTCAGAGCATTTGTGCTCACATCGTGTGTGTGTGTGTGTGTGTGTGTATATTTTTCAGGGGAAAGTTAGTACAAAGACTCAGGAATAGCTGGGAGGAAAATTAATACATCACTGAGCTGTGCAGCTCGTTGCTTTGTTGGAGCAACTTTTGATGCCATGTTTTAGAGTGTCTGTGATTGCATCTTCATTAAGAAGTTTTAGTAATCTCAAATTCTGGTCCAGATTTTCAGGGCTTATCCAGAATTCAAGACAACAGCCTGCCAATCACAAACCACATTCATGTACTCTACCTGCTCAACCTAATCTAGCAGTAAGAAATCAGCTGCTTTGAGTTCTTCAATGCAAACCATTTCTCCTTTCAGGAAACCATCATGCTGACTGATTTCTTCCATTTAAATCCAGTTTCTAGGACTGTCTGTGTATTTGCTCATCCAAATACCAACCCTGTCCCTCCCTATTGGCAGTGGATGTGCTGTGTACATGTTCCTCTTCCCGTCGTAGCCAGGCTGTCGGTCTCCAAAGATCTGCATCTTGAAGTGCCGCACCATGGTGTCCACCACCTCCCTGGAAGGCAGAGGTAACAGGATGATGAGGGCATGCACAGAGGCATACAAATCAGAGGCAATGAAAACACAGGATATTCTTTCCTCAGCCCTTCTTAATTAAAATCTGAAACTTTTTGCACCTCAGAGTTTCTCCTCAGGCAGTCTGTGGTCATACTGACTGCCCGAGGAGTTGGCATTTTAAAGTCAAAATACACCCAAGTAAAAAAAGATAAAAATAAAAAATAAATGATAAAAAGGTTTTACCTGTTGACCCTTCGAGGCCGTTTCTCAGGCTTGATGTCAATATCATAATGATAAACATCAATCTTGGGAATCTGCACCTGGAAGTGGTTGGCAAGGAGCCGGATGGGTTTCCCCACCGTGCCGAGGCCGGGACGCCGCGGAGGCTGAAACAGAGAGGTAGGGGCAGGCGGGCCTGGGGAGAAGGAAGAGAAAAAAAGGGGAGTTAAATTTAACATGCAACACCTTAACAGTTAAATAATGATCTCTGTATGAAAATTAAATTGATTTGCACTGACCCAAAGCTCAAATGGGCTTTTTGCATTGACACTGCAATGGAAAAAAACCCCCCCAAACATCCCAGTTTGCGTCAAGAATCTTTGGTTTAATCGTGAAATCAGTGCTTTTCCTCCTCGCAGGGTAAGCTAGTTGATCAAAACACTGATTCTACACTAAGGCTTTATTCTGTGCTTAAAAAAAGATGGTGACAGTGAGAGTATGCCTTTAACTCCCCCATAAAACATCAGATTTGAAAGATAAGTGTGTAATGCCAAGCTTGTTGCAAACCATGTGACACCTGCTTGAATGCACTGAAATGGCCCCCACAGCACAGAGGGACACATATATACGTTTGGATTGATCAGCGACTCTGGCCCCTGACCTACATGGGTCAATAAGGGGGCTGGCGAAACAATAACCTCCAATTATCCTACCCCCACCCGCCCAGCCCCACCCAGACACACAGGGCGCCCACCCCTCATGCTGAGACAAAGACCGAGCTCTTCTCAGACAGACGGGCGGCAGGGCCATATGGAGGGGTGCCACGCAGAGGGCCTGGGATTACCGTTACACGCGGCGCACCTCACCCACATAAACATTACGACATACTTATGAACGTGCAGGTGCTGAAAACACAGGTGTGGCTCCTGAGATTGTCAAACGGCTGCATTAAAAGCTGCAGGCAATGGAGGCGCACAACGTCTGCAATGTGTAATAATGACCTCAAGCCGCCTCTGGTTACGGCGAACCTGATAATGACCCGCCTCATACATGTTAACATTAATCGCTTACGTCAACATGGAGGAAAGGGGCCCTGGGATGCCCAATCAAAACTTGCACAATGCTCAAAGTGGGAACACAGCACACTTTGCCCTGAGGTTAGCCAGGACAAAAGGAAAGCCTTGAACTACAGATTAGACTCACTAAAGGCTAATAACTATACATAGATATAAAAAGAGTTAAGCGATATTTTGTTGGTGGTTTTGGAGGAGGCTGAAGGAAGCTGCTTAATGCCTTTGACTACAGAGAGCTTAGAGACTGCAGGGGTCCTCCTGAACTCCCTGCACCCACATGCTCCAGTTAACAAGTGAAGCGCAAGAACACAGACAATCGGGAACCTCCCCATCGCTTCCTGAAAACACGCTTCCCAACATGCCCTCATGTTGCCTGGGCCCCAGTTCACCTCCCCTCATCCCCGTCAGGCCCGCCCACCCACCCCTCCTCCTCCTCCTCCTCCTCCTCCTCCTCCTCCTATTCCACCATTATAGAAACAAACCATCGGTTTGATTGTAACGTCATTCAGCTTTTCTAAGTCATTTTGTTTGTCACAATCTTGAATAAGAAGCCATTTGTTGCACTTCTGCTGTTCTTTGTCACGACTTGGACTAATATCATGTGATGATTCACTCCACTTCGCACTACTGGACTCATTAATGATAGCAACAAAAAAAAAAAAAAAAACCAAACCAAGTGATCTTCGCTATGCTGAAAACCGCTGAGCTCCCGTTGTTTGTATGGCTCCGCTTTGAAAACTTTACATGGAGCTTTGTGTGGTTGCACGCCCATGCTGATGGACAAAAACAAATTAAAAACTTCAACAATACATTTCCAAATCTACTCAAGTGTGGGTGAAGCCCTTTTAAATGTCACAATGAACGCAACTCGTACTTTGCAACACATCTTCACCAGTAGAGCCTAGAGTTACTTATATCACATTCCTCCAGTATTTCCCAGCAGTGTGTAACATATAACAATCCCTGATAATTGATAATTAAAATAAATGAAGCTATTAATTCACACTCACAGCATTAAATAAATCCAATGTTGTAACAATCTCACTGTAAGCATGTGTGTCTAAAGTGCCAGTTCTGACAGTTAACACAAAAAGACCTTCTGAGACCTTTTTGAGGGCAAAATTCAATGTTTTTAGGTCGTGCAGATATCCTGTGTATTGAGCGGTGTGGGCTTGTACATGTGTTTCTATTTTTCCTGCTCACTGGGAGCACGGTCAGGTTGTAAAGAAAGGCTTTTACTCTGTACGTAGCAGGGAGTCCAAGGCCCTCCTCTTCCACTTTCACCAAAAACAGAGCTGTACCTATATATAGCCTCCTCAGCTGCCACACTACCACGCTGTGGGTGAGTGTCTCAATGTTAAATACCCATACTCATCCTTCCTCTACAACACGTCTCACTTTCGACGAGTGCGCACCCACTTCGGAGGTTTTCACTATTTTAGCAACCTGACAGATTTTTTTTTTTTTTTAAACCAAACAGGAAGATTAATCATTCAGTCTAGAGAAGTCAGATAAAGTTTATTGGAAAGAAAAGCATAAGTTAATGTCCTCAAATTTAGCTTGATCAAACCCAAGCCAAAAAGATATTATGTTTACAATACGAAGACAAAAAAACCTTCAAATTCTCACGACAAAAAAGCTCGAAATGGGGCATGTTTCACTGTTTTGTTGATAGAAAAATAAACGGAATTAATTGCTTTGATTATCTAAGCAGTTGTTTTATTAATCAACTAACAGATAAATCAACCAGCTCTAAATGAGTATCTCTCTTGGCCAGTTGTGGGCTTGTTGTTTTTCTCCTTTCAGGCAGCTTAGATGCACAAACAACCAAAATTGCAACAAGTGGAAAAAGAAAATAAATCTAGAAATATGCAGGTGATTAAAATAACCAAACTGTGGACCATCTTCATTAATCCTGTCATTAAGTTTACAGTTAATATCCAAGGCGCCTTCATGACTCGTTTTGTTAATCTGACAGACAAAAACCCAAAGATAGTCGGCTTTCAATGATAAATGATAAGTAGGAGAGCAGATCCTCACGTGTGAGAAACTGTGCGTAGAGGCTGTTTGACACATTTTCACTGGTTTTGCTTTTTTAAAAAACGGCTGACACAATTAATTGATTTTCAGCACGAAACAGATGATGTTACAACAATTGAAACACAAAAACCATGTGTTGGTATGTGCAACGAAAAAAAACAAACAACAATGACAACAAAGAAGAAGAAAAAAAAAACCAACCCCAAAAAACAGAGAAACATTTGGGATAAATGTTGGGCCACCCCAGCAACGGGAGGAAAAACCACACACACACACACACACACACACACACACACACACACGTTGGCCTACATTCATGCAAATGAGGATATTTTAGAGCCTCGGTCTGGACGGGACTGGTCATGAGGAAAAGACGGGCACAGGTGAGTACATATAAAAAAATAACAACTATTAAAAAACTAAATTATAAATTACAAATCAATGCATTACAAGTGTAAAAGAACATAATGTCCATCAGGTGACCCTCTTAAGGCTCATTCTTCCCAAATATGTCCGTCTCTTTAATTGATATGATTGTCACAAGTGTTTTCTTTCATATTTATCACTCTAGTCGTTCCCAGTTGTGTCTTTTATACAGCCATTTAGCTCCCCTGTCATTTATTATTGGTTACATCCCTGAGCTCACAATCTGATATAGTCTGAAGCATTTTCTCGCTGGCAGAATAGTTTATCAATAAAAGATTCTTTTTCTTTTTCTTAACCCCCCGCAGACTCATCAAAAGGTGGCACTTAAGGCTCGATTTAAACAACCCGTCAAGACGGCTTCCTGCAAAGCGGTATGCTTCTGCTCAAAGTGACTCACATTTACGTTGAGTCACAGGAAGTGAAATTAGCTTTTCCTGGCACAGAAAATGACAGATGCACTGGAGGCATGTAAGTCTAACTGCCCCTTGTGTAGTCAGCGTGCGTCTTTCAGCTTTGGATCCAAACTGACCGCCAACATGTTCAAAGAGCAGCACAACATGGTGCAAAGATTATCTCCTTCCTGCGCTAATGTTGAAAAACCATTCGACCGTGTGCCATGGACTCGCATTTGTTGAGCGGAGTTTGCTTCACATGCACCAAAAAGCCTAGTAATGCTGCGTGTGTCCCTGGTAACCACAGTGTGATCAAGCTGGGAGACAGCTGGGCTTAACGCTAAGCGTGAAGATGATGGCTTGGCCTGGTGATGAGTCAGACTAACAGCAGTGAGCACACTGACGCCCACACCTGCAAATCACCTGGATTAGGGTACTTTACACTGGACCGTGGAAAAAAGGTAGATCTACTGAGAGGGCCCAAACTGACCACAAAACATAAATATCCGCCCACCAGAGTAAAATTATCAACAAATGTATTCGTTACTGTCATTTTTCCTTGGTATATTTATGAAGGAGTCATATTTTGGGATATTCCTGGGTTTCTCAGTTCAGTTTGCTGTTCACACCTCCTGAAGCAAACTACAGTTAATTGAGCTCAATTAACGTGTTTCCTGTAACAATCTATGCATTTGTGTCAAATTTAAATGTTTTGTTGTTTTTTTTTTAAGATGCCACTTTAAGAGATGGACCTTGCAATTTAGGAAACAAAATCCTAGTGCTTTGTAAAGACACCCCAGACCTACATCACATTGTTACACGCAACTTTGGGAGGTCCTGCCTAAATGATTTCAGCCACACCAAAGCCAAAAGCCACAAAGTGCATGTTTCTGAAGAAATCTCCTACAACTGGACCAGAAGAGGCTCCATTGTTGAGACGCAGCACGACAGGACATCCAGCTGTGGCTCAATACAGCATCAATCTTGTCTGACTTTAGAAAGTCCACTTACTTTGGTTTTATTTTCTAATTTATTCATTTAAGACAATAGCTTTGAATTTAAGAAATCAATTTCAAGTTAGATTAAATTGTATATTACTTCAAAAAGATGTGCTTTAAAACAAAGTGTTGTGTTGGATCCCAATTTTTTAAGCCTGTACATTTGTCTTTGTACCTACAAAGTGTAAGACTTGACTCTGCAGCCATACTCCACATACACAGGTAGACAAAACACAACTATAACACAATATAGCTCAGTGGAAAAAATTTAGTGCAACTGAAATGGCCGAACACAAGTTGAATTTTGCGATTTTGGTCTGCAGTGATTATGTGTGACAATGAAGCTGCCAGGACGGACAGACAGACAGACAGACACACGCACACACACCTGTGGATGCTTGCACAATAATACTGTCTCCAATCATTCCCTCACACAGCTTCTGACATTTGTGTGACACTTATCAGACTGCAAATTAAACACAGTTAGTTAAACACAAACAAAACACAAATCAATGGATGTCTAAGGCGCAAAAACGGCGATTTATCCAACAAGATGCGTGCAAATTCGCTCGTTCAACAAAAGGCAAATTTCACGCAGGAAAAGCAACTCCTTATTGTTTTGTATGTTTTACATGTAAATACACATTTTGCATGGGACAAAATAAATGCAGTGTATCTATTAGTGCTAGGCTGCCTTTCCCCCTCTGCATGGTCTCCCATTAGCTCACCACACCGCTGCGAAGTGCCTTTGTTATCATATACATGGGAGATGAATAATATGGAAGCTGGAGATCTGATCGATAAAAAGCGCCATCCATCCCCCGCTGAGCTCTCACGGTCGGCGCATGGCTGCTGCCCGAAGGAGAAGCGCCTAAACCAATGACAGCCTCGCATTACAGCAGTAAATTACGAGTCACAAAACGCGCACGTCTTCTCATTTTAGCGCCTGTAACATGTGCTATAATGGCATTCATCTTGCATTTCCACCCATCGCTGTCACCTTGGACCCGCCTGATAGTTCAAATCTAATGGCATATCTTGTCAAATTTCGACGGCATTGTGTGGCCTTTTTTTGTGGAAGGAAATAATAATAATCATAATAATAATAATAATAATAATAATAATGGTTGGTCGTTTTGAAGCCAAGAAGAAACACACAGCGAACAAACATCAACGTAAACACACCACGACGCGGAAGGAAGACGGAATAAGGAAGGTCCTAGTTAAATCCCCACTCACACACAATGAGCCAGCCCCGACACGACGAGCCTGAGCGCGCTTCGGATGGATAAACACACACACACACACACACACACAAAAACAACAAAAACACGCAGACTAGACAGGAAGACCGAGAAAAGAAAAAAAAAACCACAAACACAAACTGCCAGGAAACGTGGCCTCCCCCCTTTGGTGTAAATACACGCACATTTGTGCACACGCACACGGGGCTGGGCCTCGGTTTGTTTTTCCCCGTCGGGCACCGTGGAGGCCTCGCCTGCAGCCGCGGCCCCCAGTGAAGCGACGCGTTAGCGCACACACGGCCGGCTCCGGCGCTCCCTCCGCCGCTCCGCCTCACATCTCCTTTTTTTTATTATCATAAACCTCTTACCGGGTCCGAGCGCTTCCATGGCCGAGGCCTCTCTCTCCGTCTCTGTCCCGGCCTGGCGGCTCCGTACCGACGCTGAAATTGGGGGCGGTATCGCGAAGACTTAAAGTGGCTAATTTAAGAAAAAGGGGGATATAGATAGTTGGTGCGGACGACTGCTGACTGGACCGACTGACCTGAGCTACGGCCGCTGCTGCTTCTGACTGATTTGTAACGGCGCATGCGCTAGTCAAGGAGACGTTTAAACCCGCTCTGAGCATGCGCGAGATGGGCTTTACCGCACCGAGCGGGATTGCGGGAAAAACCGGACGGTGAGCTCTCATCGTGCATAAAAATGATAAAATGAGGCGAGGAAAAAAAAATAATGAGGGAAATGCACAGAGTTGTTGCTTAAAAAAACAACAATACTTGAAGTGAACTAAAGCCTGGGAATTGATAATAAAGTTTGGAAAAGTATTTGGAGTTGTGCAGTGGTGGATCACGATGTGTAAACTATATGTAAGAGCCCAATTAGTTCAAGTTTGGATTGGATTTAGAATTAATTTACTTTGAATGTTCAAGTTATGACACTTAAAATAATAATATACAAATAATACATCATCACTTTTACTTGTAGATTTTTACTCATTTGGGATATTGATCGTCCTCTTGTAAAAACAAAACAAAACTCTGAGTCTGAGTACAGATTTTCCCCCAATAATAGGATACTTTAGTTAATCCACGTGTAAACAGTGAGTAGATATAGTCCTCATGACGAAGGGAAATGCATTGTCGTTGTGTATGTCAGATATTATCTCTGATGTATATAAGTATAGCTGAGATATTTTTGAACTACTTCAACCTCTTACTAACGCATTTTAGAAGACTGCAATATGTTTTGCATGTAAAATATAATCTAAGAGTATTGCCTAGACCTACAGCAAATAATGTATTACACTTTATAGTCACTTGAACTTCACATAAGCAAAACATTAATGTCAAGATGAGATCAAGTTGTATTAAACTGAATCGGGGTTTTATGTACTAAGGAAATAAAGGCAGTTTCTTCAGTCGTTTAATGAGTTTTTTTTAATTCTGTTTAATTTAATATTATGCCATATTTTAATCCTAATTCTTTCAACACAGCCCACAAATTCACTTTCATTCAAAATGACGCTCGTCCCCGCCCGCCCGGGCACTCCCAGTGTATGATATATGCGTTCAACAGGCTGTGTCGTCATGGCATGTGGGTGTTAATCTGCCCGACGGACCAATAGGAAAGCGAGAATAGAGTGATTGACAGCTCGGCGGCGGACCAGCTGTCACGGCGCGCGAAATATCAAAAAAAAATCTTCTGTTGAGTTTGCAGGGAACAGGCGGGAGGAAGAGGACCACCCCGGCTAAAACTCTTTTCTAAATGCGCTTTAAAAGCCTAAAATAACTTCTGCCACGCCGACATTTAACTGTCTGCGGTCGGTCGTGGCCGCGGAGATCCGTGAAAAGGTTCGTCTCCGCCGGATCGTTTCTTGTAAAACACCGTGAGCTGGTCGGCGGACAAAGATGAGCCTGGTCCTTCCTCAACAACAGGTGAGGAAATACTTTCACTGGCTGATTTGAAAGTCTGTCTGTGGAGGATTTTTTTTCAGCTTTCTGGTGTTTGTCTGGGAAGTTGGCAGGATAAAAAAGCTTCAAAAATAAAAAAAAAAACGCTCATTATGGATATCGTTAGCGTTAGCCGGTTAGCTAGCTGGCTAGGTTTAGCCAGCCGGTCCTGGTGGTCATTGACCAAAAACGTGCCAGCGAGGCGTTTAATTCTTTGACCAGTGTTAAAAATGTACGTGTTGGTATATTATTACCCAAAGAGCCATTCATGGATGCTTTGTGCCTGGGAGGTTTCGTTTAGCTCACTACAAGCGGTAAAAGCAAACGGAAGCCGTGTCGCTAGCTAACTTGTGTGCTTATTGTTTGGTTTATTTCAAGGCGCCTGTAATGTAACTTAACAAACACTTGGATCCCAAAGGTCACACAAACGTTGCACGTTCATGTTTCAGATAAATATCTCCTTTCACATGTAAAAAAGTGGCAGTCCTTCGCTTTTAGCATTAAATCCAAACATCATATGTGCTGTTTTCTAAAAGATATAGTCATTGCACCATAAGTGAGAGCCCTGAGGAGTTGCATTTGATGCTATGTTTCTTTGCAAAATAACATATGTATCACATTATCTTAAGAGCCCTTGTTTCTATTACTAACCAAACAGCAGAGTACACTGCAATGCTCCCATATTGCAGAAAATACTGTGCATGGTGGGTGAGTCGTGTTATCTTTCCCAGGCCAAGGAGCTCCCAGCTGTGGCCCAAACAGCAGCAGAGAGCGATTCAGACAGCGGAGTGGGCTCTCCGGCTGATGAGATGGTCCCAGAGATGAGCAACAAAAGAGAGGAGCTTCCAGGTGAAGTAACACAACAATCGAAGAAGAGACAGGGCAGAGCCACTGTGGCCGCATGAATGAGGATCAAGTCAAAGTAGTTTAAATGATGTCCAATAACGACAATAGTCAACTTTAAAGAAATTTGCTTGGCAAGCAAGCAGAAATAACACACAAGGACAGTACACAGGATACACTACCACAAAAGTAAAACAGGATTCAGATTGGCTGCGCGATTATTTTTGCTTTTAGTGGCACAGGACTCTCAGCTTCATAAAGGTTTAAATCATGAAGGTCGGCTCTGTTTCTAAGTTGAATTTTTTTTTCTTCCAGATTCTGATGATGATGAAGACATCACAGTTCACAGAAAGCCTCGTCATAACGCTATTAGAGACAGTGACAGCGAAGAGGAGGCAGCTCCAGAGAGCAGTGTCCACACGGCTGAAGCGCTGGGCTTGTCTGCTTCCAGCGGAGAGGAGATGGAAACGGGAGAGGCAGATGAGAGGAAAGAGAAAGGTGCAAAGAAGAGCAAGAGAATAAGCCATGCACCTGTTGACAGCGAAGACAGTGACACTGAGCAATGTGGTGAAATGGTGAAGCAACAAGATGAAGTAAAGAAAGACGCGAAATTAAAGGAACACAAGAAAAGAAAGAAGAGCCAGAGGCATCGGGAGAAAAAGGAGAAATGTAGCAAAGCAGTGGAAAAGCTGAAGAAGAAAGAAAAGTTCACTGAAAGGAATGAGGCAAGTACAACTTAGTCTGTCTTTTCCCTGCCAAAGATCTTTTTGGACATTATGTCTGATGCATCAGCGTTCCTACTCTAGTTTGTACTTGTCTGTTTGATGTTTGAAAACTGCTTGTAAATTTTGACAAAATATGCTATGTATTAAATACATGTTAAGCTTCATGTAAATATAACTGCTAATTATTCATCAGGATAAACCTCTGGCTTGGGCGCTGAATGACAGTGGGTGCCCACTGGGTGACACAGAACTGTTTGATACTGGCCTGGGTGATGAAGAGGAGGAAGAGTCTCTCGATGCCATTCGAGCTGCAGTCAAGCACAAGATGAAGAAACATAAGGTACAGAAATGGATTTTTGCCACTAAAGTCATTCAGTCAAGTTATTTCTTTGGACTTAAATTATTGTTCTTCTATGTTTCTTTAGAATTAACGCAACCACTGTATTTATACATAAAATATTTAAGCATTAACTTAGTTCATGGTCTTTTGGTGTTTACACTGTACACAGCTGATTGTGTACATTGTAGTACAGTGTGTACTTTGATAAAAAAAATTTAAAGCGAATTAGGTTTTTATGAAATGTGTCAAGAGTGAGACAGTCTCAGGCATTTTCCAAGTGCTGTCCAGATGGGTCATTGTGTCAATGTTATGCAATGCTACAGGAACCTCTTCTGAATGAGGATGAAGAAGACGATGAAGAGGCACCAGAGAAACCCCAGCGTACGGTACGCAGTGTGATAATGAGCAAATTTATTCAATTGTTGTAAAATGTGTACAAATATCTACAAGTATTTTTTCATTTTCAACACATCTGATTTTATCAGGAGAGGAAAGCTGCACGAGCCAGCAAAGAAGCAATGAAACAACTTCACAGTGAGTCCCAGAGGCTGGTCAGAGGTCAGTATGCATTGGGTTGTGTGTTTGGATTTGGCAGCTAAACCTCAAAATAAAATTTGTGCTTGGCATTTTAAAAGATCATGTCTTATGTTGAGAATGAATCTTTGACATGTTATTTTGTCTTCTGTTTTTGTAGAGTCCACACTTGGCCTGCCCTACCACATCCCTGAACCCAAGAGCATTGACCAGTTCTTCAAGAAGAGAGCCAGACCAGAGGGTCCCGCCATGGCACTATTGAAGTAAAGACATGCACAATAAATAACACGCACACATGCTGAAGAAAGAAGAAGGGGAAGAAAAAAAAAAACGCAATTGCCACAGAATACCAACACTCAATCAAAATTACAATTAAGTGATTTATAATCTTGTTTTCAGATCTTCAAGGTACTCAACTATGATGTTGGAGACACCATCAGCTCCTCCTCTAAACCCACCCACTGAGCCCCAGCAGCCAACTTCAGATCATGACTCTTCTCCTTCTCTGGATCTCTCATGCACTCAAATCCAGCCCTTACCTCATCCTGCAGCCACCTCGTCCCCACAGAAGGAGAGCCTCAGCCAGGCAACAGAAGAAACAGCGGTCCTAGACCCCAGCCATGAATCTGGGCCGATGCTCTACCTATCTGAGAGTCTGCAGGAGTCACTGACGGCAGATGGAGTAGAGAAATCTGCTTCTGAGTCGGTGGACGAAACCTCTGCTGGTCCTTTAGAGCAAGGCCAGATGGCAGTGACGAGGGATTCTGGAGCTCTGGAAAAAGAGCCTGTATCTGGGGCTTTGGTGGACCCTGAAGTCACTCAGAGTGGGAACCCTGATTCAGCTGCAGCAGAAGTTTCAGTGCAGCTACCCACCAAACCCAAGAAGGACAAATTGACCAGGCTGAAGGAGCTTGGACTGAGTCCTCCACCTGTTGCTAAATTGTTTCCAAATGATGGAGCTTTTGTTCAGCTGGAACCTCCACAGCTTCACCCAGGTGGGTCCTAGTTCCTTTCCAGAGATGTGGAGAAATGTGTTGTGAGTCAGAATGAACCTTGGTATTCCTGCTTTTCTTCAATCAGGTGTTGTGGCCCTGAGGGAGCGTTACCTTCGTCATGTTCAGGCTCCTGCAGGGCCGCAAGGAGAGCACACGATACAGCTCAGTGTCATTCGCAAAGACAACACACCGTCTGGGCAGGAAGAATTACGCACAGAATCGGTCACTGTCACTGTTAAAGAAGGGGCTGATAAGCCAGCGCCCACCAAACCTGGTAAGGATACATGTTTGATCTAGACATACAGGCCAGAGTTCAAACAGCGTCTAGAATCTACTCAAATATCAACCAACTCTGAGAAATGTTTTTAAGACACAAGGACTGATGGTCTAGATTAACTAATGGGAAAGGAAAGTATGCACCCTCTGACTTGAAAACTGAGATGTATTTTCTCCTGATATGACAATTTCCACTGGTCTTTTGTTTAGGAGAGAAGCTGCTGACTCTGAAGCAACGTCTGCAGCTCGCCATGGCCCAGCGGAGAAAAGAGGAGCGGGCACGCAAGGCCGAGCTGATCCGCCTCGACAACGAAAATTGTGATGAGGAAGAGGAGGAGGAAGAGCTGACAGATGAGTCAGAGGAAGAAGAAGTAAGAGAACGAGTTTGTTTATCGGAGCCCTCTAAATGAATTGATGCACCTTTTTTTTTTTTTTTTTTTTTTTCATTGTACTTGCTTCAAATCTGATCTTCTCTCTCCCAGGGTGTAGATGACCTACTGGGAGGTGCTGATGGGGCAGGAGAAGAGAAGGATGAGCCAGAAGAGGAGGAAGGCAGTGTTGTTCAAAGTATTAGGAGCCCCTCTCCTGCAGTACTGACAGGACCCTCGCCGACTCCTGACCTTGTTAATACTGATGGCACTCTCATGCTGTTCCCCGGCAACTCCTGCTCTCGCACTGGGTACGTGTGTTTGTGGTTGTATTTGTCTGACCTTGTAAGTCTCTCAAGAGGTTGCACCTGTTTAAAAATCTAGCAGTCAGTAATTTATGAATTTTGAGCATGACTTTTATTGTCTTCACATAATGTTTACTTTACTCTTACTATAGATTGTAAAGCTTCATATGCAATAATTTCCTTTTTAGTGATGGTGTAAGAAGGTCTGGTCCCTCTGGGCAGGACAGCAGTAATAGGATGGGTGAGTAGAGCTAGGGCCTTGATACACTCAATACAGACAACTGTATAATTATACATCTATATAATCTATTAAGGAAATTCACTAAATATAGAGGTGACAGTAGAGTAATTCACGCTCCCGTCGCCATCTTATTCCAGATGAAATTACTTTTTATGGCACAACACATTTTCACCCTCTCACTGGTCTTTTCTCCAGAAGAGGACGATTCCTCGTCCCTGGTGAAAGACAACAGCCACAACAGCAGCTTTGAGCTTGCAGGATCTATGATTACCTCTTACCAGCCTGTCAATCAGCAGCGCTCTGCAGGGAGAGGTGTCCCCAACTACTCCCGGTTCCGCTCTCCCTCTCCCTGCTGGTTCAGGCCCAGCTTCCTTGGCTCTGCCTCTAAGGTAAAATTAAATGCATCTTTGGGTCTGTTTTGTAGTTCTAACACCAAAATGGTCTCATCAGGGGTTTAACTTGAATGCCTGTCCAGGGTTAAACAAATGAGGTCTTTTCAGTTAGAGTTTGTTAGAATTTGTATCATAGTTTTCTTCATGGGTTATTAATTCAAATATTTTTTCTACCAGAGCTCAGGTAAACTCTCTGAGCCATCCCTCTGCCTCCCTGTTGAGGACTCCCAAGACCTCTACGCCCCTCCATCCCCAGGTGCTGACTCAGGCCCCCTGGGGGGAACAGCTTCTGGTCCAGGTCTGGGAGGAGACTCCCAAGGTCGCTTCTCCTTGGAGGACGACGCCCATTCCCAGCTACTCGATGCAGACGGCTTCCTTAACGTGGGGCCTCGCCCCGGCGCACCTCGCTCCCACAAGAGACAGTTGATATTGGACAGCTTGGATGAAAATGCAATGGATGCCAACATGGGGGAGCTGTTAGGGTTGTGTTCAGGTGTTTTTGGCACAGCGGAGCGCGGCTCCAGTCAGGAAGGAGGCCTTGGAACAACACAGGAGGACGAGCTGCTTGGGCTGTGCTCGGGAGCGTTTCCACCAACACAGGCAGGAGAGGACCAGACGGAAACAGACAAGGGCAAAGACAGGGGACAGGATGAAGAGTCCAACAATACCATGGATCAGCTACTGGGGCTGTGCTCTGGAAAATTTCCCAGTTCAGGTTTGTGCTTTCCTTTTTTTTTTCTAACCTTAGGTCAAAGTCGCATCCACTGCACTAAATCCATTTCCAGACTGGTTGTTGAAACTGGAACCATCTCAACGTGTTGACAGTTCTATTTTTGTTGTTTTTTGTATGTACTTTATGATTTAAAAATTACAGTATACAAATCTTTGAATTGGTTTTCTGCAATAATTCATTTTCATAATATTTTGATGTCTATTTTGCCACCAATTTTAGGTTCTGTTCATTCATCACCAGCACAAGAAAGGTACAGTGAAGTCTTTGTCTCATACATAAACAAAAGTTTGTTACTTTTAGTGATTCTCCATAAAACTGTTGTCCTTGTTTCTCTTTTTTTACTCATCACTTCAATAATGATAAGTATTCTTTTGCAATGCGAGATTCTCACAGTGAGTTCTCTCTATAAAGTAAAAAGAAGACAGAAGAAGAGGAGGAAGAGGAGGATTGCGAGTTCCGGCTTCTGTCTGATGTCGAGAGTGAGCAGGTAAAATGTAAAAAGTGCAGCTTTTTATTATGATTTGGTTTGGAGTGCAAATGACAAGACTTGTGACTTTATAGGAGAATGATGATGAGGATGGTGGGGAGGGGAACGAGGAGCATGAAGATGGAGAGGAGGAGGACGGTGCTGATGAGGAAGTGTACAACGACATAGAGCAGGAAGAGATGGAGGGTGTGTTTGCATCCCACCGGGTAAAGAAAAAGAAGAAACTGTAAGTTAAAAAAATTAAACTTTGCTCTTGAAACATTGCAGAATTGTATTTTGGTTATAGAAATAATACACGTTACAGCAGAGGAGTTTTCTTTTTTCTCTTCTTTTTTTTTTTTTTTTTTTTTTACTACTACTTGCATGTGGTATGTTGTTCACAGGCGTTTGGCTGACTACCTGGAATCAGAGGCCGAGCTGTCAGGCAGTGATGTGGGCAGCGAAGACGAGGACGATGAAAGAGGCAGCGAATACGAGGAAGAGGAGCTTCTTGAAGAGCTTCCCTCTGATGAAGAACTGCAGGATCAGGTCAACAAGATCCACATGTGAGTAACAGCTGCTTTTACACCACGTTTGTCATCTGATTTCTGTTGAGGTCAGTAAATTTTGCTGCTCATCACTACAATAAGTTGCAGTCGTTTGGCTAAAATGCTTGAATGAAAGAAGAAAAAGCCACTGTGGATAAGCTTGTACCAGTTTTTCTCCACAGTTGCTCTAAAAGAAATATCAAGCCTTTGAGGAGAAAACATGTATCAGTAATTATTTTTAAACTCACAGATGAAAGTGTTACTGCATCTGTTGCTCTTAAAGGAAGCACATTATGGATGATGACAAACGTCGTCTGAGGCTCTACCAGGAGCGCTACCTCGCAGATGGTGACCTGCACTCTGATGGCCCGGGACGAGCTCGCCGCTTCCGGTGGAAAAACATTGGTGAGTTTATAAGATAAGACAGCTTGACACCTGGATGCACACATAAGAGATAAAAGAAAATCATTGTTAATCAAATGCAAAAAATAAATGGGATTGTTCATAAATACATAATCATTTACCCTTAAGTAGGAAACACTAAAATGTGGAAATAAAGTTGCTGTTGGGCCTCTGTGTCATTTCGAGTTTCTTCTTGAATCGTCCCTCCAGATCATGGTTTTAACACGGAGAGGACAGGAGCAGAGGAAGAGGAGGAAGAAGAAGAAGATATCAACCAGGGTGAGATCCAGAGGAGGAAAGAACGGCTGGAGAGAGAACAGTGGCTCAGAGAACAGGTGGGTTGTACTGTTTTATCTGCACATATATGCAGGTTAGGAACAAAAAAATAAATTGGTGATTTCAGAATTCTAAGTTCACATATTTACTGCTGTTTAAAAGACTTTGGGACCTGGAAATGATAAAAGTGCAATTAAAAACAAGCTGTGTGACTTCACACTTTGTTTTTCTCTGCATTCCTTCCTCTGTGTTTTCTCACAGTCTGAACAGAAAGCCAAGAAAGGGGTAGATCTGGATGCTGACGATGAGCGGATTGGAGATGAAGACAGTCATTTTATGAAGCTGGCTAAGAAACTGACTGCCAAGACTCTGCAGAGGAAAGGTCAGTTTGATAGGAAATCTCACAAGAAAAATCCAGTGCGTTTCAAACCAGTTATTTTCCAGGACAGCTACAGCAATAACTTTGTAGAGCAAACAAAAAGAAGGAAACAATCAGGTGGCTGAAGTTTGAATTCACTGAAAGAAAAAGCTCACTCATGTTAAAATTCTTGATGGATTCACTTGAGGATTACATGGAGAGAGGCTGAATAAAATCTGTTTGAGATTATTGCCCATCTTTGCTGCTGAAATTTCACAGAACCTTAAATTTGTGTTCCCATAAACCATAAAATGAAACCAGACACAGACAGGAAACTGCTGCCAATGCAGTCAATGTTTAATGTCAAGTTGACTTCACAGTGTGTGTCATTCTGGGTGTTCTTGTTTTCCCAGGACAAAGAAAAACAAATAAAACAGATATCCCTAACTTTTTAATCCTGGAGACTTCAAAACTTTAGATACAGATGATAAATTTGGCTTTACAACAAGATATTTATGAGATCCAAGGGGGTGTTAATTATTTGCACCTCCTACATGACTTTAACTGAAAATGGATGGTTTTGTTTTTTGTTTTTTGTTTTTAAATTGTGCAGTTAAAGTTAAAAAGTGCTGTTTGTGTGTGACTAAAGATGAGGGAATTTGACTTGTGGACAAATAATTAGTAAAATATATCTTTATATTTGATTTAGGAATACATAAATCTGCATCAGCACATGAGTAGAGAGATCCTTTTAATTTTAATCCTAAAGAATTCTTACGTTTTTCCATAGCATTTTTAAGAGCTCAGAATATTGTTCCAACTGGCTTCTGCATTTTTGTAAACCAGAGCCCCTGAAGGCACCACAGCCAGAAAAGAAGACTTCATCAGCTCTCAATCCCTTCCAGAGACCCTCACAGCCACTGCAGGTAAATCAGCAGTGACTGGGATTTCATTTACTTTGCTGTTTTACTGCTGCTGTCATGAATCTCTTATTAAGGTTTTCTCTTGAGTTCAATTGCAAAAAGCTTTTAAAATGAAAGGCAGTTCTTGCGTAACTTCTGTTTTGCAAGTGGGTACCATATGACTTTATGAAAATAGCATTTCTCCATTGTTTGTCCCTTGAGGCCATTTTTTCTTGCTTTCATTCCGATAAAAGTTCTCACACTTTTCAGCCCAATGTGAAGACTTTTTCACCCAGATCTGAACAACTACTATTTTTAGTATGCTTCATTCATCATTTGATATTTGTGCTGAGGCTGTAACACTGCAACAGGCCTCCTGCTATAAGAGGAGGGTTTGTTTGCTGCTGTGAATAGCAGTACTCTGGAGTATGAAATTGATTTTCTGTCCTGTACTTAATGTTCCTTTGCTGTTTAAAAAAAAAAACAAAAAAAAAAAAAACCTTTGCTGAAAAGTCTCAAATGCCACCAATTGAGAGGTCTGAGCAAATGTCAGTGATTAGCTTTATTTATGTCACTAAGTTTAAATGCTTTTTAACTCAAGAATCCCTAAACTTGAGCCCCTTTTGACAAGATTTCGTCCTTTCAGGTGCTATCCAATAAGAGTTTTTTGTGTGTGTTTTTGTTTTTGTTTTTTTTGTTGTCAGTAGGTATTTTTAGTGGGTAAGAGTTTTGTTTTTAGGGAAAGTATTCTAAGGGAGTGTTTGAAACTCATGACCAAAGCTCATATATTCCGTGTACTGATGGAATTATTGGAAAAAAAAAAAAAAAATTCTTCTTTTTGCTGGGGAATCTTGGAGGTCCCTACTTTAAATGCTTTGTGTTTCTTAATGTGTGTTGTGTACAGTATCAATGAAAGGCTTGTTTTATTGATTCTTTTCAGATGAGGAGAGGTTCACTACTGAGCCAGCCTCAGTCCGTCCTCCAGAAACTGGCCTCCATCTCGGAGGGAAATCCACTGGCGCCCAGAAACAGTCGTGGATTCTTGTTTCAGACACTGTCACCTGAAAAGGATGGTGCAGCATCCAATGCTGGCCAGAACCAGGTGAGCCAGAAAAATGTTTTGAAGTAAATGAAAGCACAGAGGTGGAGACAGAAAATCAAAGTCCTCACTTGGACAAATGAGCACATCTGGCCATTTCAGTTCTTTATGTATTAGAAGTAAAACATCTCTCATACTTTGTTGGGAACTCCTCACTTAAAGTCAAACTAAGAATCTTTCATGAAATATTTGTTTGATGATAAAATAATCATGTGGTCACTTTAAAATAAGTTTTCAACAACCAAGGCTTAATGTGGCTGCTTCACTTTTTTCTTACTGATGAAAAGAATCAATACTTTCTGCATCTATTTCTGCCGCTCTGGCAAGATGTCACTGAGCTTTAAAATAAAAAAAGCACAAGAAAAAAATATTTTCAAAAGATTTTGGTGAGTTATGTGAACTTGAGGGGTTGAATTTATTGCATCTCTAGATGGCGCCAAAGCCCAGTAGTCTGGTTGGATGCAGTTGCGTAACGAGAGCAAAAAAAGAAAACACTGTCAGTTTTTGTCAGGTTCTGAGAAATAAAAGAGCTAAAAGTGCCTGTTTGTATTTATTACTGTTAACATGAACAAAAAAAAGTATTTCATTTTGTTTGAGAAAAGGCTTAAACTTTGCATGTGTCTGACTTGCAGATGATGAAGAAGAGGAGGCAGATGGAGGTCGTGAGGCCAGCAGCAAAGAGACTCTGTGGGGAGAACAAAGCTGATGGACAGACTAAAGGCCCACAGAGGAGCATCTTCAACTTCCTGGACTACTAATACACTAAGTCAGTGATAATCGTCAGCCAAGCTGGTAAGGGCCACAATTTAGGAGCCACATCTTGATATAGTTACCGTCGATGAGACTTGAAAAATGACGAAAGCGGTAGAACAAAGACTGCCTCGCAAGTGTGTCTTTTATGATACACAAACATACATGATCATGTGTGTTTGCATTGCAAACTTTGTCTTACGCACACATTTTTCAATTTTAAATGCCCCCCCGCAGTATTGATCTGTCACATCTCTTGCATCTTAACTTAGACTGATTTATGTTTGTCCACTTAAAATGTTTTATGGTGTAAATAGGATTGATTTTAGTTTTTTAATGATTAGGTGGTTTTTGTTTTTGGAGGGGGGGGGGTATGATGATTTAAATGTATTTGTTTTACAGTGTAAATAAAAGTGTATTTTAAGACATTGCCTTGTTTACTTCAGTCTACTCTGCTCAGGCTGGATGTTTTTGAAACATTAGTAGGTTTAAAACACATGATGCTAATTCAATGTGTTAGTTCCCTCATGCGGTAGGTCAGATTGGGTTTTCGACAGACAATGGTAGTTAAAATTATGTTTTTCTGTCTGTATGATAAAAGTCTTTTTTTTTTTTTTTTAAAGTGATGAAAGTGTGCATGAACTTATTTAACTTGGAGAGACTGTCAAACAGAAAAGACCGTCTGTCAAACCAGAGATATGAAGAAAGAGCTCGTGAGAAGAGTTGAACGCTCAGTGTCATCAAAAACCTCATTGTTCTCGTCAGACTGAGGAGTCAAATAGAAATAGAGGTGTTTCAGATGTATCATGGTTTGGTTCAATGAATCAAATTGGATAAAACCACCGTTATAAAAGGCCTCCAACTTCTAACCTTATTAATAGACTTTCAGACATTCAGAATCTGATCTTGCCCCAAGTGGATGGTGGTGCAGCTGCTGGAAATCACGTCATGTTTATTTATGCCTAGAAATATTTATTCATTGACTGTATTACAAACATTTTCAAGGACAGCATGATTGATTGATTGGATTTTTTAGCATTTGATCTAAAACTGCAATAAATGAATAAGTGGTCTTATGCCATTTGATGGATTTACATAATTTTGTGGGTTTTCTGAAGGAAAGAAAAAAGTCAATGCATGAAATTCGTTTTATGTAGGCATGTAAGTAATTCAAGATTTAATACTTGTTGCTTTTATGTTAACATACTTTGAACTTCCCCTCCCAGCACTCATCTCCTTTTAAAATAACATTTAACTCCTCGACGGGAAGCCCTCATAAAACACACGCTTTACATCATCACACAGAGATTTTAGCCTTTCACAGCTTCCATTCCAGGTTGTTTGTGGAAATAAGTATTACACTGTTGGACTTAAATGAAATCCAGTAACGCAGAATCTTCACCAGTCTTTTTGTCTCTGCATTTCCTTTTTACTCTGGAATTCACTTTTTTCTTCCAGGTTTAAAGTATAATTGCAGTTCAGAGACTAATGATTTGGTAAGTGGCTAATAATAGGTCGCCATTAAAAGGAGGGTCTTCTAACGAGGCCTTTCATGTCTCTCCATCTCATTAGTAGCCGCAGTGATTAGGAAAAGGTCCCGGGGTTAGGAACGGAGCGCAGGAGGCCCCATTGCACATCATTAGGGGCCAACGCCAGGAGGGTCTGGAACGAACCCCATGATGGGCCCCGCCTATAGTGAGCTGTTACACCTGCAGGCAGACAGGCGTAATCCTGGTGGTGTTAAAGCAGCCTCTGTGTTTTTACCTTTGTCAACAACGTTCTGTTGTTTGGTTTTGTCAGAGAGTGGAGAATCTGGAGCACGTGCCCAGATTCCTGAAAAATCTATGAGGGCCGAGAGGCTTCACGCAGAGGAGTAATTTGATAGAATTTGTTGTTGAGCGTCATCTGTCATTACTTTCAGGCCATTATGATGCAATTAATCGAGATAAAGACTCGACTTCGCATCCCAAGGCCTTGTTTGCAGGGTCAAGAGATCACTCCTAATTAGAATATAATAGGACTAATGTCTCAGACAGTTATCAGTAAATTCACATTTGGAGCATTTCTGCTTCTCGGTCCTTGTGTTATCTCTGCATCAACACCACACTGACTTGGCCAAAGTTGAAAATTTCACAACTTTGTGTAACCTCCAAAAGGGAATTACGAGGTCAACACAACAGAGCCAACCCCCCCTTCCCGCTCCCCCTGAACTCCCAATTCACTCCACACTTGAAAAGGGAGGAAGGTTACATGTTTTGGCATCGAGGCCCAGCTTCTAAATATCTAGAGGACACGGATCTGGCTTTATTCAGATTAGGAGGAGAAGAGAGGGCAGAGAGTGGAATAATAATTGAAGAGAAACATGAGCTGTAGCACCCAAGGGTGTGTTCACTTGTGTCATGACGTATGCACTGTACGCGTGTGTCTATTCACATCTATGCTTAAAATATAAGTGTATAATTAGTGTGCAAAGCGACCCCTCGTGCTGGATTAGTGGTTGAATTTAGCACATCTTGGCTGATTTATTATTACATATATATATAGATATTTATTTTTTTTAAAGAGGTCTGGCTGTGAGCTGGAGGTCCAGCAGGCTTCTCTTTACAGTCTTTGTACATCTCAGCACCAAGGATCTGACAAGAGTAGCCCATGGGTGCTGCTGGCCGCCCTCGGCCACTGTCACAGCCGAGACTGGTGCTGGAGCAGATGCGGAGCTGAACTGAGGGAAGTGGGTCATGGCGCTGGAGGCTGTGTACAATTCCAACAAGGTCTTATTAAGCACAAGGTAAGTCATGCTCCTTTTTTTTTTAAACTCTTCTCCTGCGTGTCAAAGAGAGGGAGGGCGGCTGGTCTTAACATTACAATAATCTTTCTTCCCTCAGGAGGCCTCAGAGATGACCCTCAGTCCTCCCAGTTCATTCTATCTCTCCTTCTATCAGTGTCCTCTGTAGTTGTCTTTTGTAACTTGTGTTTTTTGTTTTATTTTTTTAGAGAGAGATAGAGGGAGAGATGATTTTGCGTGTGACGAGGCCTTGGGCGGACGGCTGTGTTTGATGTATTTTTTATGTGCTTAGGCTAGTAGTGAATGGTGGGGAGAGGTGTGGGGGGGGGGATGCCTGAAGCTGATGCACTTGAATGGGGATGTTGTTGAAGGAGAGAAGGAGGGGAGGATGAAGTGTGTGTGCATGGAACGGAGGGTGGGGAGGATGAGGATGAGGAGCATGAGGTTTTCTTTCTGCCGCCAGCGAGGACATGTCAGGGGGATGAGAGCCGGGAAGAGAGAGACAGTGAACACTTGTTAAGTCTGTGTGATGTAGCCTACCCGTACCACACACACACACACCTCCACATTTGCATGCACACACACATTGAACTGCCATGATGCCCTTAGATCTGAAATTGACAATCATGAAAGCAGTCAGTCACCAATTTGGAGAAATATCACACTGCAAGGAAACCTTTGCAGCGGCTGGTTATGTGACATTGTCTGTCAATGTTGCATTGTGGGTAACAATTTGGAAGCCTTAATACACTTGTACCTGTGGACGTCTTGTGCTATTGTGATAAGATTTCTTTTAAGCAAACAAAGAGAGAAAGCATCCTCAGACACTGATGCATGACGACATGTTCAATGCCTAACTGGAAGCGTTGGAATTTACTGTTCTGCCTCAAATGCTTTTCAAAGAGGATTGTGAGGGGGAGAAACAGGAACTGGAATAACACAGAAAAAGTAGCAGATGATGTTTTTTCTCAGAGTGAATGTGACTTTTGTCCTTTCATTCATATCATAGCTGCAGGGGGAATCTATGAAAGTTTCTCTTATGATGGAGTTCCCCTTAAATATTCTGAGGGTCAGAAATATCTAAATATAATATCACTTCATATAGCCAGGAGGATCCAACAACAAAAAGAAGCTGCTGTTGCTAACCGAAATAAATGAAAACTGCAAACTTGGCCCATTGCTTCCCAGTATATACAGATATCCAGGCTGCAAGGTTTTTGGGAAAAAGTAGTATGAAAACGACTGCTACAACTTGTTCACGTCTTTGACAGCAATTAAATCATTTCCACTCTGGGTTCTGTACGAGGCCCTTTTACCGGCTCTAATGTATTGATGCTGTAGTGGGATTGATCATTTTGTCTCCTCTCCTGCTCGGCTGACCTGCGGTGTACCTCAGGGCTCAGTCCTTGGTCCTGTTCTTTTTTTTTTTTTTTTGCTCTATTTGCTCCCCTGTGGCCCCTTAATTAGTCTTTTTAAGTGCATTTCCTGTCTTTGATATGCAGATGATCCATTGCTATATATTTTTTTCATCCTGACAGCAGAAAACAGAAGTCCTCGTGGTTGGAGAAAGAACTTGTCCTGTTCACTAGCTGTAAATGTTAAACAGACATTCTAATGAATTTTGAATCTTACATAAATAAATTGGTCTCATCCTTCTTCATCCAACTGAGACACACAGCTGGATTAGATAATTCTTCTTGATTTATGCTGATCCATTTTTCTGTGTCTCGGTTCCATTTGGTCCAAAATGTGACTTTTAACTGACACATAGCAACGCTCAACATGTTGGTAAATCTATATTTGTTACCCAAAGAGCCTTCAGTTGATTTCAAAATTACCAATAAAGCTTTTCACCGGCTGTCTCCATCTTATATTTACTTTAGGGACACTAAAGTGACCAGTGAGCTCACTGAGGTCAACTGAACTGAACCTTTAAAATCAAAGGAGACCGGGCCTCTGGATATTTTCCCTTAGTCATAAAAATGCTGACTCAGTTGAATCCCATCTCTTTTCCTTTATAATGTCCTGTTTTAATGTGTTTCTTTCTCTTTTTTTTCGCTCTACAGTAACTCGTGATCCAGATTTTGATAGTGCTGTGTATATATAAAACTTAAATGACTTATTTCACTATATTTATTCTAGTTTTTATATTTAATAAATTCTTTTTCTGCCCACTTTAAAGTCGTTATTATAACACTGTCAGCTTGTTCAGGCACATTTTCTTCCAGTAACTCTGAATAAGCAGACCAACCATGAAATCAGGTGTACACCATCATGTGGCTCCTAACGCATACAGTATGTATACAAATAGTCACTTGGCTTGTTGGCTGATACAATAAAACAAAGGCATTTCAGTAACACGACAGTCATCCATGTCCTCACATTGTTTCTGTTCAATCTGTTCCTTGAGTCTCAGCCCAGTTCAGGAAGTGTCATTAGTCAGCCAGTCTTTATTTCCCAGAACCACAGAGTCTGAGAGAGGACGGGAGGAGGAGGAGGAGAACGGAGAGAGAGGAAGAGGAAGATAAACATCACATAGGAGGGTCGGAGGAGGGGGGAGGGCAGTGTCCAGCTTCTCCAGCGATCAGCAAACCAGCGATAAAAAGAGGTAAGAACAAACACCACTTCATGCAAATAGATCATTTGACTTATGTAACCGGCAAATAGGAGATGAAAGGCCGGTTCTGAGGCTGTTTTTTACCGCGGAGGGACGGAGAGGAGACGGCACTGATATGGGGTGAGCCTTACATAACGACGGCGGACACGAAATACCCTTTTTCTTCTCCTTATTCATCAGATTATTTCACACTGAGCTGCCTTTTTTTTTAATAAAGAAAAATACAGTAAGAATTACCACCTGAACCATTCGCGATTAGGTTTTCTTTTTTATTGAATTTTAATTATTATCATCCCTGAGCCGTAAACATGCAGCCCCGCACCGCCATTGGTCGCCTTTTTTACGCACTCCGCCCTCGGCCGTGCCAAAGCAGGCACCGGCCGGTGCACACAGCAAACCTCCGCTCGGCATCGGGAATATTTGGGTATTATTGTCTCTTTTTTCCTCCCCCCGTCGCGTTAGTGATTTGTTATTCTTATTGATTTATTTATTTATTGCATGGGTAAAAATACAGCTGATATGCATCTCCAACATGGCTGCTTCTGATCCAAAGACAGCACTTAGAAAGAAAATGCGGGTGTTTTGATTTCACGCGGAAAAATCTGCTTTCTGCTTTTTGTTGTTGTTGTCGTTTTTTTTTTCTCACACTCCTCGTGACCGTCAGGTTGTGTGCTTGCCGCTGCTGTGGCTGCTGGCGTGCATGCGCGCTCCCGACAGAGCGGCACCCAGTCCTGGTCGCTGTCCTTCAGCACCACGTGAACGCGCGTGCGCGGCGGACGCAGAGGAGGGAAGTGATTGACAGCAGCCTGAAGTCAGGATTAGAGAAATTTCCATTCTGAGGAGACATGTAAATATTTGATGTTAATAGAAGCGGAGTGCACAGACCAGCCTGTAGTTAAAGACACAAACAAGGAGTTGGGTTAGGCCCAGCAGTGTGTGTGTGTGTTTGTGTGTCTGTGAGAGAGAGCGGGGTGGGTAGCTGAGCTGGATTTCATTTTCCTCTTTTCCTCAGCTGTGTTCATCCATTAATGCCCCATTGTTTTTATATCCTCATCTATTTAACTCAACAAATCTCCAGGTTCTTTCCATTTTGGGCTGAAAGTTCCTCCGCTGCCTTTTACCCTGCCGGTGGCCTCTCCTCCTGACTTATTACCCCATTTACCTGCCGCTAGGTTTTTAAGCTCACGTTGGAGCGAATGCTCAGGTTGCAGGAACTTGGAAAATAGCCGTCGGAGGGCAAACTCGACTGGCTGCTGCTGAAAGCTTGTCTTGTTTTGGGAGTTTAGTGTGGAACAACAGGAAACGCTGTCTGTGAGAAATCGGTCGGTTTCTGTGTGTTAAAGGGGACCTTGTTATGCTGGAGTCTTAGTTTCTTATGCTCTATTTTGATAATAACTCTGCACCTCGGACATTTATCGCCTCACTTTCTAACCAAGTTTGCTCCTCCTGGAGTTTCTTAGTTTTTCCCCTCTCACTGTTTCAGGTTGCATAAATAAAGCTGATGTCGCTTTACTTGTTCCTGTTGTTTATTGCAGATGCTGAAATCTGACTTTTTATTACTTTACCTTACTACTTTATTACTGACTGTTAATATTTTGGGTCTTGGGAGGAAATGATCTGTTTGGCTGAAGGTAATTTGCCATTAGACATTTGCACCTTCCCTTCAGTGCTGTAATTCTGGCTCCAACTTGTTTCAGTGAGTCCCAGTCGAGGGAAGTGATGCTTCACCACCAGGACCAACACCAGAACTCGGCCTACGGAGGGCATGGAGGCACAAACAACTCCTCCCCTTCGCTTCAAAACAGAACATGCAACAAAGATGGCAACTTTAACTTCCTGCCCGGCAAAGACGAGGAAGGATTCACAGGCAGCGGAGGAGGAGACGAGAACAGAAACCAGGTGCGTCCCCGTAACTTGGGCCCGTTGGGTCGCGACCCTCCCAACTCCTCGCCGTCTGCCGGGTATCACCAGAACTCTGGGGTCCTGTCACCGCGATCTCGACTCCCCATCTGGAGCTCCCTGGAGCCCCTGCCCGAAATCGAGGCTGGGGATGATGGGTGGGGTCGAATTCCCCCGGATGGAGCGGAGGAGAGGAGGATGGAGGGGGAGGAGGGGAGGACGATGGTGAGCCAGAACGAGGAGAAGCAAAGAGAAGAAGGGAAGGTTCAGAGGAGGAAAAGCAGCTCAGGTTTCAGAGGAACAGCTGAAGAGGAGGAAGAGCTGGGGCAGGAGGACAGTGACGAATGGGGAGACAGCGACTCCGAGTCTGAATTCAGCTACCAGTCCGGCAGCAGCAGGTCCTCCCTCAACCTGGAGAGCACGGGCGAAGGGATGCTGATGGGAGGCTGGGACCGCGTCGGAGTCGGGGAACCAAAATCTAACTACCAGGGACTGGACCAGAGCAGAAACGGCAGCAGAGAACTGCCTGGAAGACACCGGAGCTTCAGCCGCAAGTTAAGCAACCTGGGAGATCTCATGGAGGAAGGAGCAGAGGAGCAAGATGACGACGACCAGTCCTCAGACTCAGACGGCGCGCCGCCAGAGTTGATGGACACCGTTTGGACCCTACGGGACCGTGAGCGCTTCAAGGCCCAGGAAATGGAGAAGCACCAGGTGCAGCTGACCATGTACCGCCGCTTGGCACTGATCCGCTGGGTCCGCACGCTGCAGGGCCGCGTCCAGGAGCAGCAGAACCGCCTGCAGTCCAGCTTCGACGTCATCCTCACACACCGGAAGGAACTGCTGCGCATGGGCGCCGCCGCCGCCGTGACAAACACCACCCCTGCCACTGCTGTCAGCCAGTCATAATCAGGGGCGGGGGGGACCTTACAGGAAGTGGTTAAAAACTGTACTTTTTCCTCTGTTTGCCATTTTCGTAAAACATTTTTTTTTTTTCAGACAATCTCCCATCATCCTTTTCAACATTTTTCTGCTTGGCACTCATTTTGCTGATTGTAATGACGCAAAAACTTTAAGTTTTTGCTGATTTGCTTTACTGGTTCTCCCACCATTAATAAATACTCAGCTCCCGCCCCCCCTCACCAAGCCAAAATGACTGACAGAGGATTTATTCTGATCAAAGTGATGGAAAATTAAACACTTTATTGCGAGATTAACATTTGTATCCAAAATGTATTGTGTGCGTTTGCTGTTCCTGTTTGTCTTGACCTGTGACTATATAAAATAACTGCTGTACCAAAAGTATCAGAGATTTAACAGTGAGTTTAGAGATGATTTATACCCTCAGAGGTTGTATAAAAGTTAAATAAAATACCTTATACCTCAACATAATGTGGTCCATTCTTCTTCATGCATTAATAGAACCTCACGCAATTTATTTTTACCACATTTCTATCCTGATAATCTGAAGGGATTACTGATAATTCCACTTTATAGCCTTCATTTTATTCCAGATCAGCAGGTTTATCAAAGCTCCCTCAATGCAGATATAACTAAAGAAGGGCAGTTTAGTTTCGTCTTTTTTTTTTTTAATCTTCTATGGATGCACTTGCTGTATCAGAGCCCTTCGGGCAAATGACCTTTCAGCTCACAATTGCTTCTTTGTCAGATGAACAAAGTTGGTTTGTATCTGCTCATCACAAGGGGGCCGGGGAGTGTGTGTTCTGCAGACAGTGTGATAGCCGTGTGAGGCTCCAGCCTCAATCTTTATGGGCATGGCTGCAGCCGCAGGCGCTCCGACATCATCTCACCTCTTTCCCTGTGCGTGTGTGTGTGTGTGTGTGTGTGTGTGTGTATGTGTGTGTGTGTGTGTGTGTTTATAGAGATACCAGCCGAATTGCCACCCTATAATCTCCAATCCTGAGCCCAGTCTTGGGGGCCCTCCCCCCCTCCGGGGAGCCTGCCAGTGTGCGCCCCGGGGCCCTGCAGGTCCCATCCGGGCCGCGCTGAACAGACGCCGGTCCGGTTGCGCGCAGGAGAGCCAAACCCCGGGGCGAGTTTGGGATAATCCCCCGCTATGCCTCCGCACTAACTCCGGGTTTATTTTTGAGGCTTATCGCCTCTCTCTTGGACGCAGCCGTCGCAGAGTAAAAACTCCGAGGCCATTTCCATATTGATCCCTTGTTCGCTGGCTGAAGGTGGATGTTCGGGAGGCATGAAAGCTGAGCGGATAACACGTTTACACTGGAAGAGGGACTTGTAAGCAACATGCAAGCAACAACACCTTTAAAAAAAGAGAAAGGGACACAAACACGTCTTTGATTGTGGTTTAGTGAGTTCAGGATGTTGAATGCAGACAAATGAGCCCAAAGCGGCTCCTGATCAGCTGCGCCTGGAGAGAGAAGCGTCAGTGTTTCAGTGTTACAACATCCCCTGGTGCTGTAAACACCAACCAGAGACCAGATCAATCTTTTCTATTAATAATTTCATTGATAGATCAGTTAATCTCCAAATGCTTTAAAGATGAGTGAAGCCATTAATCAGACTTTTAAGTTTCCACTTTCTTTGCTGGTGAGAAAATAAAAACACCTTCGCCCACAAATACAGATAAAAAGTGCATGTTTGTAGCTTTTTAATGAGCAAACAGCAAAAGTTGGAAAGTTTTGTGTAATTCTACATTTAATTATTTTAACTGCATGTTGCCAGTGTTAAAAGGTTTGCTGTCTCTCTCAGAGGTCAGAGGTCAAACCGTCTCATGAGGCGGTGACCCTGAACTAAAGGTCAATGAATGTATTTCATGAGCGCAGCTTTGTTGTAAATGTAAAGACACTTAACATGAAACAGCAGGATGTCTTATTCCTACTAATGTAGTCAGTAATAAAAGAAAAACAGCACAGGTCTGCTGTTACATTTGTTTCTGTGCATTTTATATCCTGATGTCAGACGGAGAGAGCAGCTCACAGGAGCTGACAACACCTGGGGAAGGCTCTGCAATCCCTTTTTTTTTTTTGTTTTGCTGTTTTGAAACACACTTGACCTTTTTTGCACACATTTATTGCCTTTCAGTGTCTGACAAAGGGATTTCACTGCCTGCCCCCCCTTTTTGTCCATGAGTCATAATCTGAAGCATCAGGAAAGAAATCAGAAAACACTCTTATATTCTTTTATTTTTACAATTTCTTAAACTTTCTCTTTAAAAAAAAATATATATAAGAATTTTAACATTTCTTTGATTTAATATATATAGACAGTTATCTATCTATTTGTCTATCTATCTATCTATCTATCTATCTATGTATCTATGTGTGTGTGTGTGTGTAAAATAATTGCATAAGTTTAAAGGGTTGTATTATACAGTATAGTGAATTTAGACCTTTTGATGGAGCAGATTAAAAACAAACACACACTAAACTCATGTTGTGCTGCAGTAATTAATAAAGGATGAAATGACACTTTATTTATTTTTCACTTCATCTCTTCAGACACACATTGAACACCAATATATAACCCCCCCCCCCCCCCCGCCTCACAAACAGAATAAAATAATCCCACCATCTTTTTTGCACCAAGAACAGAAAACCAAAGAAAGAATTCTTACACTTCATAGATTAACTCACACAAACACACGCACACACTCATCTGTGACCCGGAACACACAGCAGTCCAGACTTTATCCACCAGGGGGGGACACTCCATCACAGACCCGCTCACATCGCACCCTCTCGTGCCCGCGCCTGGTCGCCAGGGGGCAGTAGTGCGCGCTCCTGATGTGGATCAGCCGTGCACGACCCAGGAGACCACCTGGGATCCATGAAAGGTCCCCACTGGGACCACTAGACTGTTTTCCACTACATGTTGAATAATGAAATGCAGAACAACTCGGGGGTCAGGAACAAGACTAACAGGACAAAAAACAAACAAACAAAACTGCTGTTTTGTTTTTTATGCAAATCACACTTTCATTTCATTTTCCTGTAAATTTCTGTCCAATTCTGGACTTTGTCTCTCCAGACTATTCAAATAAAACTCATCTTTTGGTTTAGCTGCTTCTAACCAACACACATGATTAAACAGAGGTCCAAATTATTGGGAACCAATGATATATTAAAGCAAGATGACTGTTTCATAATTATTCTTAAATTGAATGATTTCTATAGTTTTTGTTGGCCTGTTATTTTTGAATGTTTCTGGAGAATGTGCAGACATCTCTGCAGAAATTTATTTGTACTTGAAAACTAAAGTTGCACAAAATATCTGACATGATACTGAGGTTGTGGCGCAGCTCCTCTGTTGAACATCTCTTTGTATTCCTGTGTATTTTTCACATTGTCGTATATTTCCTGTTTATTTTGTATTAGTTTGTGTGAGCTCTTCAACTTAACTCTGAAGGAAAGATTCAAAAAGTTATATAAATCAGATCATCTGGTTTATTTAGAAACTTTGGGTTGTCCACCAGAATTTGAGATAAAAAAAATTTGATACAACAGTTGTTTCAGGTTTCCAACCCTACCTGTCACTATTTGTTAATAATATTTGAACCTATAGTCATCTTACATTCAACATTTTTGTTCAATTAACAATAAATTTCTGACAGTTTAATTAAAATTTAAGCTTTTTTTTCGAGCAGTGATTAACAAAGTCTTTTTTTTTTTTAGGTTGAATAAATAGTTAACAAAAAATAACAATAACTTTGAATCACTTTCATTCTACAGGTTCCACTGCTGGGGCAAAATAACCATAATTTGATTTGGGTGAACAAAACAATTAGATAACACACACAATAAATCTGTGGGGTAAAAACAGACCCAGTTTTTAAAGGTACTTGTTACTATTTGTAACTGATTTTCTGCTATTTTTGATCATCTGATGCAGTTTTATTTATTTTTTATAGCTAACAGTACATTCGTGACAATTTAAATTTGTCTGACAAAACCAACTGTGATATTTAAATAATGCTGCCACTGCGGCAAGACAAACCGTTTGTGTTGGGTAAAGTATTGAGACTGCACTATATTGACTCAAACCGGGTCGATTTTGACTCAGTATGTGTGCAGCTTGTAAAAAGGTTACACATATTCCTCATTATCACAGCAAATACATTTTAAAATTGCTTCCCTACATCAGATCACACTGGTTTCATAAAAAAGGGAAGTAAAAAGATGACGTCTCTTCATCTCTGTGCTGTAATGACATCAGTCCTTTATATTTTGCACATTCAGGACCGTGTGAAGCTTCACGTCTTCCTCCTTCCTTCCTCAGATTCACCTTCTTGTCTGCAATAGTTTTAGATATTTGGATTGAGATTCCTCAGGAGAAAATCTGGGGTCTGTGCCTTTTTACATAGGGACGCCCTTGACATGAAAAAGTTCGGGAATCCCTGCTCTAGCCGTGGCTTTAGCTGTTGTGCGGAGCTTTTTGAACAGAGAAATACATATATACCCTATCATACACTCTCTCTCCCCGTCTCCCCTCTGCCTGATGTAGTGTGACAGTGTGTTCGCCTGCAGCACTCTGCTGGCGTGGAAACAATCAGCTTTGACAGAAAGGGGGTGGTGGTGGTGTGTGGTGGTGGGGGTGGGGGGGTAGGGGATAGAGGGAGGTAGAGGAGGAGAGAAGCAGGGGAGGGAGGGAGGGAGGAAGGGAGAGGGAGGGGTGAGAAGAGGGGAGGCTGCGGCCTGAGGCCTGCGTATGATGAACTGGATAGAAAGACCTGTCGTCAGAGGAGAAACAGCACAACAACCAACACACAGACAGACAGACAGACAGACAGATAGATAGACAGATAGATAGATTAAAATGGGCATCTTGAGTTGCTCTAATGTCAAGAAATAAGGTTTTTTCTTTGGAGATATAAAATTGAAAACAATCAAGCTGTTATTTTGGTTTAACACTCCCAAGTGAAGTACAGCCACAAATATAATTCAAAGAAAAATGAAGACTCGAGTCAAACTAAAAGGAAATGCACCGATTGAATTAGATTTTTCACCATATTCAAAGACTAATTATGATGTGGATCATTCCAGCAGAGCCCAGTTGTTGACTTGAACTGTTTTACAGACTCATCAACAACATTTAAAAATATTTTAAGTGAAATAGTTCCCATCACGTTTTGTTTATTTGTTTGTTCAAGAATTGGGTGGAAGGCTAAATGTGGAAAAAGTAAAAACTATCAAAACTTTGACTGACAAATGGAGACAAAAACAAAAACAAAAACACAAGCAGATTATCTAATAAGGAGTGGTCACAACCTGTTGACTGACTGACTGAAGCCTTCGTGGCCTGGCTGTCACCCACCACTTGACTCTTTGGACTAATTCAGTTAAAGCAATCAGGTCCATTATAAGGGCCCCTCTTCAACATGCTTGTCACTCTCTGATTCCAGGACTTGAAGCTGGTGTGTGTGTGTGTGTGTTTTTGTGTGTGTGTTTGAAGCAGGAGGAGGCGTGTGTGTTGATGGTTCAGCTGCCTCGTCTGCTATAACCAGCTAATAAATATGAAAACAGCAGGTTAAAACTTTTTTATTCGTCCCTTGCCTGAAAGGATTATCGCCTTCTATAGAGTCCCGTGAAAAATCCCCCAAACCTCATAATGTCCAACGGTGTCCCATAAAACTGTGTCGGACAAAAGGCAGAGAAAGGGGGCTCTTTCACGCATAAGGGGTTTTCTCAGGAGCACATTGAGGGGAGCCCCGGCTGGGATCCGCCCATAGATTATCTGGCTGTCGGTGAAAGCGCGGCTGGGAGCGGCAGGTGCGTGTGCCAGACACACGGGGGTCGTCGGGGTGGGGGGGGCCCCCTCTGCACGGGGCCCGGCCACCATGCAGAGGGGTTGGGTGAACTGTGGAGAATGCTGCGCAGCTGCAGGCAGGAATGTTTGCAGATTGTCACTTCTATTTAACTTGCTCTTTTTCTTTTTCTCCTCTCCCTCCCCACCCCTGACCTAGAGATGGAGCTGGTCCCCCCCAACACAGAGATGGGGCTAAACGCTGACACCCTGTCCTCAAAAGCGACAAGCGGCGAGGGTCGTCCCCGCCTCAGCGCCGTGAAATTGTGGATTAAACTGATAAGAGTGATGGAAACCCACATTTATTTATTTATTTTGTTCTGAGGGGGGGGTGGGGGGGCTTCATGGTGCTAAGTGAAGGCCAAGTAACTCATGAGACAGCTTTTAACACCGTCTCCCTTCTGTCCCCAGAGGCCTCCTTCATACAGGTTATTCCATCTGAGATTTTTGAAGAGCAGACACATCAACATATGGCGGTGTGCAAATGGAGCTGAACCTCTTTCATGAATTTATCTGCGCACCTTTGCCAAAAAATTAATCAAACAACACAAAGAATTGCAAACCATCTAAATTTACAGACTAATCTCTTGTCATGTGGCCTTTTTTATGGAAGAATCACCTCTTATCTTTATTTTCATGCTTTCACAATCAAGCCTGTGTCTTATTACCAGAATAAATTCATCAAAGAAGATAGTGCCCCCCCCCCTCCCTGAATGCATGCTGCAATCTTTGCCTGGAAATGGCCCTTTTGCACCATACCTACTCTAATCTCTGCCATCCCAACTGTGTCCCCTTCCCAAACTGTGGCCTTGGGCTATGTGTGGGTTCTCAACATAATCCCCCTCAAAACTCCACAGTCCCTGTTATTCCACTGGGGTTTGACAAAAAAGAAAGTGCTACATGTCAGAGCGGCGGAGTGCTCAATGCTTTGTCACACCAGCAAAAAGGGATTCATGTCCTGACTATTATGAATAATGAGAATGAATAACAAACAGGCGTCTGTTTATCCGTCATGATTGAATTAAGGAAAGAGTGTCCTTGTGCTTTTTTATTGAACTGTCTTTAGGGTGTTTGCCGAGGTGACACACAATCAACAGAGTGGGCTGAAATCAGCGAGTTAAGTCACCATCTGATGCTTTAAGCCAAGATGTCTGTCAGTCAAGTCATCTCTTCATTAATGACTAAATAGACACGTTCAGTTTCAGTCTGCTTGAAGGCACACTGGAGGTGACAAAAAAAAAAAAACTGATTTATTCCACGACAAGAATGAAAACCTTTTGTTTCTCTGCCCATGACAACACTTCATTGACACAGCTACCTTGAATGACACCAAGGTCATAACTTCGGTGTTTTTATCCTTCCAATGTTTGTTTTATTTGTGAATTTGGGCATTTTGGCAACTTAAGGAGACGCAGTGGTCACATTCGAGGACAGATCGGGGTCACATTTCTTGCTTTGATTTAAATCCCATAAAAACTGTCCTCTTCGTATATTCCCCTTCAATCTGCAAAGAAATGAAGGAATAGTACACCCTCATTAAAATACACTTTGTGCTTGTGATAACCAGCCCTGCTGGGGCAAAAAATAAAGGAATGGAAGCACAAAATGCAACAACCCAACACATCTCCTGCTCTGAGATAACATAAACAGGAAATTTTTATCTTGATACAATAATCTAAAGAACACAAACAACATCAATTTGTCACAATTTGACAACCAACACAATGTGTTGTACATCCACAACAGCTCTCACCTCACACTTTCAAATGATAAACACTGTTTTAAACTGACATTTGCATTACAATCTGAAAAACATTAAAGGACAACGCAATGACAAAGCTCATATCCAAGAGATATTTTTGTACATGACCTTTGACCCCAAGTCTGAAAATATCTGCACCATCAGTGTTTAGTAGGAGGAAGTGAGTGAGAGTGGATGAACGTGAATACGTTTATCTTACCAGAATTTTCACCTTAAAGGGAGAATAAGAGCACGCTTTTACACTTTGTGTATATGAGTCTAAAATATAGCTCACCAGTCTAAAATCATCTATTCATTCTTGGTTAAGAGTTTTAGTTTCACAGTTTGAGCTTGTTTACCAGAACAACACTATGCCCTAATGCTCACGTTTTTAAAAATAAAGAGAAGCGGATGGAAATCATTTCATTCAGTTCCGTTCAAAGTTACTGACTGTGTTATTCATTCAGTGTTTTTCTTGTGAAGCAGTCGTACTGCTGTCAATGTGCACCTCGGTATTTATGCCAGACCTCGACATTGTCAAACAAGCTGAGCGCTTCTTTTCAATTTGGCTGCACATGGCCTGAGTGTTTCTACAATCCTGGGCCTGTTTATGAAGCAAAGTATGACATGAAGTCCCTTATCGGTCTCCTGTTGGTGCTTCTTTCAGTTTAATGGGAGTATATCGTTGCATTACACTCTCACATGTACTGAATCACAGCTCAGTGTTTGTAGCTGTCGAAGTGGAGAGTGGACGGACTGAATAGATGAAGATCAGTGTGACTTAAAGCACAAAGTGAGACATTAATGATTTTCTTACATGTAACAAAATGTCCCTTATGAGTCTTTGTCGTTACTGCAAGTGTCTCCTCTGTCTTTTCCTCTTTTTGCTCAGTATTTTCCAACATGCACCAGATCATGAAGTCTGTACCCACAGCTGCCAAAACGGACAATGACGCTCGGAAGGAGAAATATGAAAATGAAATATGAAACAGTGGTGTGATAAACTGGTAGATAATCATCTTTTCATTAAACTTTCATCCCCAGTGACTTAAATATTCAAGAGCCCAATTACAGAGCTTGTATCTCTCTCTCTCCCTCCCTCGCTCTCATTCTCACTCACTCTTGTTTTTCTTAACAAGAGCAGTCGGGTAGAGAGCGGGGCGAGAGGCTTTAGGGTTGAGTGAGGGGATCATTATGAAGTGGTCACACAGGGAGAGAGAGATAGAGAGGGAGAGAGAGAGAGAGAGAGAGAGAGAGAGAGAGAGAGAGAGAGAGAGGGAGGGAGGGAGGGAGGGATATGACCCCCTGTCCCCTCAATGAGGACAGGGAGCAGTGGGCCTGATGAGAAGCTGTCCAAACTGAGATAAAAAGGAGACGGAAAGACAGAGAGAGACAGGCAGCAGATAGATATGTAGAGTGCAGCCATGCAGGTCTGATGGATGGAGGGATGGTGGGAGACGGAGGGAGGAGACAGAAACAGACAGACGAGCTAAGAGGAGTATAGATTTTCCAGGCAGATAGTGGAAAGATGTGTGTGTGTGTGTGTGTGTGTGTGTGCGCGCATTGTGATGAGTGCCACAAACAGGGCACATGCCTCTCTCTCGTCAGCCTGTTTCTGTGTTGTGTGTGTGTGTGTGTGTGTGTGTCAGTGTATTAGCAGTCAGAGCACTGAAGCCCACGGGCGATTCCTGTGTGTGCTCGCGATAAAGGGGAAAAAGGGAGGAAGTATAACGGTGGAAGCGGGGCGTAGGGAGGGAGGGTGGGGGGTGTGTAGGGGAGCCGGGGAGGGAGGAGAGATGAGGAAGTTGGTTGGGGGGGGTGGAGTGGGGGAGAAGGCGAAGAAAAAGAAGAAGAAGAAGAGAGGAAAGAGCATCCAGCAGTGCAGGGAGCTTCCTCTGTGCTGTCAAAGCCTCTGGATCATGTCCCCATTGGTCTCTCTCTTTCACACACACACACACACACACATGTTCCCTCACCCAATTGCTCTGTTCTCTCCCTCAAACCAACCCCTCTCCTCCCTCCCTCCCTCCCTCTCATGAAAAGAGTGTCTTGGCAGGGTAATTAAGAATGGCCTCTAAACACAGGAGTATGGCAGGAACGCTCCAGATGAAAGTAAATGATTAAAATAATTACAGGCTGAGAGCTGACGAGCCGGAGTGTGGGGTGGCCGCCGGACATTTGTCGGTAATTAGATAATTAATCTGAATGCAAATGATGAGCCCTAACGAAGCAGTCAAGCTGAACCAGCGACAACTGCCGTGAGTGAAATGTGGTGGTGTGGAGGTGGTGTGTGTGTGTGTGTGTGTGGGAGGGGTAGGGGGAGAAAAGAGGAAAAAGCAGAGGGAGAGATGGGTAAAAGAAAAAAAAAACAAAACACATGAATATGAGTGTAAAATATCCAACCCCCCCCTCCCGCCCCCCCACCATCCCATTCCAAAAAATGAAGAGACTCCAAAGCAGCAGCAGCAGCAGGATTGTAAATCAATAACAGTTTCTGGCAGTGACAGCTCAAAAAAAAAAAAACAACACCCTCCTCCTTCACTCTGTTTGTAACTTTCAGTGAAAGTGTAAAGTAGACATGAGTACCTTGTTAAAAATATACAAAAGGTATGCCACCATGTGTTGCACTCTGCAAAAATATAAAAAAAAAAAAAGAAGGAGAGGGAAAGCTTCCCAGGGAGCTGAGGTGCCAAATGAATATGAAATGGCACCTGAGGAAGAAAACAGAGCACGCTTCGCACACCTCAGAATACGTGAGCAAATAGTGGATTTACTCCTTCACTAACACACGCACTCATTATTTCTCCACACACTCACAAATACTATCAGCGTGCCTCGGCGCTCTAAGCAGAGGTAAACATCTAACTTTATTCCTCATTCATGGGCGTTTTTTTTTTTTTTATTTTTACAACAGGTCCCTTCATTATATTTAAATAGAGATCTTCAGGGTTTATTTATTGTGATTCCACCTGATATTACCTTACAGTGAAAGCTGTGCCAGTTCTGTCTTTATCAAGCAGCGATGAGCTGGATTACCAAACGCCAGGAGCTGCAGACACCGGGGGGGGGGGGCAGGTTTACTCTACATCATGGGGGTCTACATAATCTGATTAATCAAAAAATTTGTTGCACATTTCCACATTAAAGTACTATATCCTTCATCTTGTGCCCCCCCCCCCCCCCCCCCCCCCCCCCCGTGTCAACACCCAGCTTGAAAGACTTTTTTATTATTAGCTTTGTTTATTTTAGGTTTTATAGGTCAAGTCATCAACACAAAAAAAAAAAAAACAGAGTGAAGTTGCACTATTTCAGGACTGATAATTATTTTCTGTAACAACTGACTGACTGTTCAGTGTATAAAAGTTAGCCAGTGCTAACAAAATTTGGGCATTTCTGGATAAAACATAGATTTAAACAATCAATGAATGATAAAAAAGTTGGGAATTACTTTTCTGTCAATCATCCAATCCACTTTTTAATTTACTGGGCTTTTTTTGGGGGGGGGCACCAGGGAAAATAATGAAACTACCACAGTGGAGGTCAAAAGGTGCCCAACAGTATTTTGCCCTGAGGCCCCCGAGGAGGTTGATCAGTCCATGGCAATAGATGCAAATTGAGTGGTACAGTATTCTGATAAATTGTTTACTGAATATATACATATATATAAATATGAGTACGACAAAACTTCAACAACAGCACAGACAAAAGTTTTCCGAACCACAAAAATAAAAGCAATTGATATTAAATAGAAATAGTTCAGCTGCTGCTTATATTGGGTATAATTTAAGAATTATTTGACCTGTAGAGTTTATTACAGATATCAGAATAACACTTTTTTGATACCTTACTTTTTCACTAAAGAAAAAGCCAAAATGTTTTTGGAAGGGATTAGCCTAAATGAATAAGTAGTAAAAATATAACTTGCTAATTAAAAAGCAGATTCATTTTATTTTTGCGTTAAAAAAAACCCAACCCCAAATACTGAGATCTGCAACCAGCCCTTTACACCATATAATGAATAAATACTTTTAAAGAATGACTGTTTAGATTGTGGCATGATTAAAAGAAACAAAATCTCAGAAATGTGGGGAAAAAAAGATCAGTTATGGCTTCCATGGCTGATAGACAGTGAAGATATATTAAATCTAAGTGTCTTCAACTTGTACACGTCAGTCCAGGTTGAATTCCATAACTTTACTACAACATATTGCTTTATGTGATGGTGGAGGGGAGCATCTTTTACTCATATCTATATTATATAGTTTTGCCTTAAATGGGTCACAAGTATCTGCAAATGTAGTGACATTATGTTTTAAGCCAAGCAGAACAACTCCAGAGTTCATACAGATAGTTTAAGATACAGAGGACAATGAAGACGAGTGACAGCTCACAGCATCCCTCTTGTTAGTGTAAATTATGCAACAATCCACTTAGACCTTTAAGAGACTCTGGAGGAAAATGGTTTTACCTGTCCACCATTCTCATTAAATGCAAACAAACCCCTCCCCCTGCTCTCCTTTCAGCCAGGCTCATCAGTCACTGGAGACCCCTGCTGTGTGCAGGAATGTGTTGTTAGTCATCATGCTTGGCTACTACCTCATTAGACTCCAGTCAAGTCATCATGGTTGGTAATGAATGCCGTCATTTCCTTAAAACCCCAGCTCAACAAAAACATCTCAGAGCTCAGTTTAATTTCTGTCTGATTACAGAGGCAGGTTTTTAATGGCATTGATTAAAATGCTGTCATTGTGTTAGAATATCACTCAGATTGCACCAAAAAAACTGGAGAGCTTTTTATAGTGGCAGTAAGAAACTTTAAAATCTTATAAATCGGTTGTTCTTTCATTAAAACTAACTTTAATAAAACTATCATGGAAAAAAATGACAACACAAGTTTTGTCACTGATAAGGATTTTGTGACTGAATGATGCTTTAAATCTACTGGAAAGTTTAAATGAGTATTTATTTACAAGTACAGTCAAGCAGAAACAACAGGTTGGTCATTTGTTTGGGTAGGAACTGATTTTTTTTTTTTTTTTTCAAGATCGTACCAATCCTGCTATCACTTACTGCGCAATCACCCAGTTTGTGACAAATAAGTGAGGACAATAAAAATATCACAGCCCTTTAAATAACTGGAGTTTTATCATGCTAGTTAAAAGAAGGTAAAAGCCAAGCAGGGCTGCAACTGAAGATTATTTTCATTTTCTATTAGTCTGCTGGTTACTTTTTCAATCAAAGAATTATATTTTTTAAAAAAAATCCCATGACTTTTCAGAGCAACAGTCTGAATTCAAATACACCAAAACACCAAAATATTCAGTTTATGAGGACTTGAAGCCACTTTTAACAAAATAAAAGGTTGGAATCTGAGATTTTTTGGCATCTTTTTCATTTCAGATCAAGATAGTTAATTCAGTAATTGACTAATGTGCTTTTGGATAACTGTTTTAACTACTGGTCACTCTGAAAACCAAAACCAACACTTACTGAGTGACTATGAGGAGCTGCACAACAAAATCAAGAGCATTTAAAAGAAGAAACAGTCAAGAACAAGATCCAAATACTCAACATTTACAATATAAAGAACTTGCAATATACAGAAGCAGATCAGGAGGCACTGTGGCTCCAGTGAGTCCCAGTCCCTGGTGGTATTTTTGTTATTCCACCACCAGCTCAAACTCCTCTGCCTCCTCAAAGACTGCGTTCATCTGTGCAGCCAGTGCCTCCAGCTCTGAGGTGTCTATCTGCTGGACCTTCCTCCTCCTCCTCTTCTCCTTCACCACAGACACCCCCGGGATGTGTGGATCCGGCTCGGGGAAAGCAGAACCGCAGTCATCCGCCTCCAGCAGAGATGTGAAAGAGTTCAGACAAGACAGGGACCCGGAAGCCTCCAGACCCGTTTTGCTGGCCGGCCGGACTCTTTGGACCACCTCGGGGGTCTGCAGCTTCTCAAAGCCGAATAAAGTCTCCCGGTGGTCGGGGCTGTTTAAGGACTTGTCGCTGAGCCTGCAGTAGGACCGGCGCACTTTCTGCGACCACACCGCGTCCTCTGGATCCATCGCCGGCTGCTGGGCGCCGGTGGGCGGCGGTGAGGATGGGAGGATCGGTGAGGGCATGGCGGCCTTCTTCTTCTTCTCCTCCTCCTCCTTCCTACCGGAGGAGGAAGAGCCGCAACGACCGGAGACCGGACCCGGAGTGGAGACCTTCTGCCTTTTCTGCTGGGTGCCCTCCGACTCCGACCGTCTCGGCGTGTTCTCCTTGTTGTGCTCCGATGGTGCGGCTGTTTTCCTGGGAGCTATTTTCCTCACAGTTATGGAGCGCTTCACGGCGACAGACGCCGTCGCCATTTTTTTGCCCGTTTGCGAGTTAGCCTGAGGAGGAGAACTGAACCGCGGCGACCGTCTCCTCAGGGACCCGTCGAGGTTATTAGACACCGACATCACGCTTTTAGGCGTCCCTTCCTTCATACCGTCCTTCAACTGGAAAAAATACCGATCCTTGTAGTTTTAGTTTCAAAACAGAGCTGCCGATGGTTTCTCGGTCTCCCCGAATCCGCTCAAATCGCCCGCGCTCGTCGCGCAGAGAGGACGAAAGCGTGTTTTTCCGGTGACGTAACTGGTCCGCGCCAACCGTCTCAAAACTTTGCTGTGTAATCTGGACGGCCGCACCGAGAGACGCCTGCTGTTTCACTGTATTTTATAATTATTTCAAAACACAGCTGACATTCACAATGGAATATTTGATCGGGATCCAAGGGCCGGATTTTGTCCTCGTCGCTGCCGATAATGTCGCAGCCAGCAGCATCATTCAGATGAAACACGGTAATGACAACGCGTTAGCTTAGCATTAGCCATTCAGCCGGTCGTCGTGGCTAAGCTAGCTCCAACATGCCCTCCTTTTCAACCTCTTATTGTGGTTATAACTCATTTTTCTGGGCACCGACACATGATCTACAAAGCTGCCTCTTGTAGCAATAAACTGCTGTCTAACTTTACCTCAATGCTAACGGTGTAACTCAGCCACACATGAATGCCATTTAGCTAACAGCGCTGACATGGGCCAAGTTAAAGTGGAAATTGAATCTCTTATCATTCTGTTTTTGCAAAGTTTGGACGTTTTTTGAGTTCATAAGTCATATCAACACACTTTAAGCCTCAGGTACTTATTTCTTTGGCTGAGCAAGTCGTTTATAAAGTTCTGTCAAAATAAAATGCTCATGGAGGCATGGAACAGTGAAAGTGAAAGTCACAGTTAGATCAGTGCTGTTAGTCAGCAAACATTTACCACTACTGCATTGGTCATATTTTAATAAAAAAAATAATAAGCCCTATTCTGTCCGCTCTGTTTTTTCAGATTATGACAAGATGTTCAAACTCAGTGAGAAGATCTTGCTTCTATGTGTTGGAGAAGCAGGAGACACAGTACAGTTTGCAGAGTACATCCAGAAGAACGTCCAGCTCTATAAAATGAGGAACGGTAAGCATTCAACACAATATGATTGTGCCGCACAACATCCAAGTTAACTCCAGACTGACTCATCTCATCTCTCTCAACATGCGTTACACATTTTTTTTTTTTTTCAATCACAGAAATACTTTTTTTGATGAGTCACTTTGTTGGAATATAAGTACATTTTATTGAAAAACAGTTTCGATATAATAATAAAGCCACTTCTTTTTTCTTTTTTTTAATCATGAAAAGAGAAATTAGTTAATACCTGACTTGTACAATAACACAAGATTGTCTTAAACCGAGCAAACATAATAATTGTGTCAAAATACATTAATCAAAATTAATAAAATTTTATTTATACAGCACTTTTCAAACGGGGTAAATTACAGACAGCAATTTATAAGATTTTGATTAAACTTAGGCGCGATCTGAAGTAAATAAAATGATAGCAATCTGATTAGTGATGTCAACCATGGGCAGTGCAGCAGAGCCAGTTTTGTTCCAGCCAACAAAAGTATGAAAATTCAATGTGATGCCATATTCATTGACTACAGTGTCATACTATGAAGAGAAATGCCTGTGTTGAATGGAGAACATCCCCCCAAAACTTTGTGTTTAATGCAAATTTTTCACATTCCCGTGTTTTAGGTTATGAACTCAGTCCATCAGCAGCAGCAAACTTCACGAGAAAGAACCTTGCAGACTACCTGCGGAGTAGGGTAACTATCCTGATATTCTAATGTAGCATCCATGTACAACACTGTTTTATTCAGAGGGAAATTGTCCAGAACTCATGTAACATCTAAGGGAGAAGACACCTGACTGGTATCATCTGGTTGAGTATCAAATCAGCTGTTGCTTTGAAAACTAAATTAGCTTGTCAAGACAGAGCATAAAAGACCACATTATGAAGTGTAGGAAGTTTTCCTTTTCATTTTAATGTTTATTTCACCTTGCCTTGGTTGAAACATCTAGTAAAAATTTAGCATCATTTGTCCCTGTTGGCACTGACATTATGGAAATGCTGTGGTCTTTTACTGCCATTCTGTAAAAAAACATCACCTATCGTAAAACTGTGATAGCCACTTTAATGTCGGCCAATTGTTTTCTCATGTCAAAGGAATATTGGGTCTGTGTGTGGCTATAATCGTAACCAAAATAATTGTTTGCTTTGAGGGCACTTTTTTATTTCTAGACCAACTTTAAAAAGCTGGCATTGCTTTAGATCAATGCTGCAGAAATGTTTAATTAAGAAAATAGAACTGGCATAGACTGGCAAGTCATGTAAATGTAACATCCACTATCTACTTCAAATTACCACCAGTCAGAAGGGAGTTTGAACCTCACAAATGTGTCCCAAGTCCTTAGAATATAAATGAGTCACAGGCTCTAATAGTCAAATGAGTGTTAGGGAAGGCCTCAGTTTTTAACTGTGTTTGAGTCCATTCACTTAATTTTGATAGAAAAGCAGTAAATGCATGTAACTTCCTTCACACTGTTACAGATGGCATCTTTAACTTAGCACAACTTTATCAAAATAAAAAGGAAACCAACTAAGTCATGCAACTCATTTCAGCATATACAATTTCTTGTACTTCTACTACAACTTCAGATAAGACGAGAATTGTCTTTGAAAATAAGACACACATTGTTATTCACAGAAAACAAGCTTAGCGGTCCTTTGGTGTTTCCAAAAATGGAAAGTCAACTTGCAAAGGCACACCATCTGCTGCAATTTGTGTTGCCATGTATCCTCAGACCTGCTCCATCTTTCATGCCTCCAGAGTTATTTTTTTCTCTTTAACCTGTGAGCTCAAGCTAACTTCTATCCCACTTTGAGGACTTTCAGCTCCAGTATCTTTAAGTATTTTCTCAGTTAATAAAACACTAGCTAATTAATCTCTTGTTCCAGTGGTCATCTTCTGCATTATGCATCTTCATTATTGCAGTGTGAAGTGAATATACCTATAAATATTTAAATTTTTTCCAGCTTAGTTACATTCCTCTAGCTTTTTCAATCTCATTTTGCCGTAGGGAACTAATGATAGAATCTCAGACTAATTTCCTCAAGTTAAAGTAAAACTCAATTCAAATTGCAGGTGCTGTAAACATATCTAGTAGGTTTACTCATCCATATCAACAGTGTGTTTAAATATCTTTTTTTTTTTTTAATTAAAACAGGGAAAAAAATGCTTAAAAACAAAACAGGCCTTTCTTGTGTACATGGCGTGACACAACAGTGATCACTGTAGAGTAATCGTCCATCCAAGTTCAGGTGGGAATCAAGTCTCAGCTGCAATTACGCCTCTGTTTGTATCGTTATCAGCTTGAGACATCTGAGCTGAAGCAGCAGATGCATTTTGACAGAGGCAGGTACATTTGTCAGCTTGTTGTGAATGGTGGGGAAGGTTTCTCCCTTTGAGACTTGAGGCAGCACCTGAGCCTGCAGCGCTGTCTCCCACTCCGTTCCCCTGTGTGTTTCATCAAAATACCAAGGTTTTGACCTTCCCCACCTCAGTACCAAAATGTAACCAAACAAAACATGAAGGTGCAAAATTTTTCCTTAATTTGTGAACTTGGTTTTAAAAGCAGGCAGGTTGAATTGGTGATTTATCTGTCTGCATGTTAACAAGTTGGTGTTTTAATTTATTTATTTACTGATAAAATTATCACTGGTTAATGCCTCACAAAGTCCTAGTCCTAGAAAGGCAAAATCCGACCTTACACCAGGTGGTGCAGAGGAAGGCTTGCAAACACATTTATATGTCGTATTTAATCTGAATTTTAATGGTAATACGTTTTAAGGTCAGTGTTACTTCAGTTTAAGGGTAATTACAAGAAGGGTATGATACTTTCATGTACTAATCAATGTATAACAGTTTGGTGAACCTAACATAGCCATAGTAATTTCGCTTATAACTACAGTTGGTTTTTATCTGTGTAGCTGCAAATTGTAAATTTGTATCCCATATTGTTGAAGGTAATAAATCAACTATTTAGCATGGGGGGGCGGTATTAGCAATTGTGTGCCCAGTTGCATTAAGTTTGTGGCTGTAACGCACATCTCCGCTCCTTGCATCCATGCGTTGTATATTTTGCACTAATTTGTTAAGAGCACTGCAGCCTTTGCTTGTCACAATAGCAGAAGGGTGAAAATAATTACAAAAAACAATTAGTGTGCCAGGGATGGGAATGTGGGACACATCGAACGGGGGATAGGGATGGAGGAGGAGGAGTGGTGGTGGTGGGGGGGTCATCCCAGGGGAGAACAACCAGGCCCAGTAGACAATACCAGACTGACTGGAGTGTGAGAACGAGTAGGAGTCAATACACACAGATACAATAGACATGCACACAGAGGGACCTATAGGATTAGGATCGTGTTAGTCAGTCAAGGTTGTACATGTGGTGGAGGATAACATTTATATTCATGTCTTATCATAAGTTGCAACTATATCGTTATTTTTGTGCCTCACGGTTATGAGTTTGGTTTTATGAGTGCAGGATTTACTAATGCCGCGTTCTCATGAGTGCTGAGAATCTGAAGCAATAGCAGTTTCTCCTCTGCATCCCACACCTTCCTCCAGCTATGCTCTTTTCACATCAACCTCCAGAGTACATGGACATTTGCAAATTATGTTGTATAAACAGGTTTTGTTTTTTTTTATATGGTGTTTCTTGCCCCAGAACATTTCGAGTACGTAGAATATGTAATGTGAAACAGAAAAAGAGATCATCTCCTTAAGTATTGAACTGACTAATATCAACTAAAAGTGTGACAGACTCTTAATTAATTGCTGTATAGGCTGCAGTTAAAAGTTGATTATTTTCATCAGATTATTCTTCTTTATTTAAGTAATAGTATGATTTATCCATGAAGGGTCAGAAAAGAGCAAAAGAAATGTCAATTAAAATGTTTCTGCAGCCAGATTGAGCAGATTAACAGTTTTGCCTTGTCAACAGACAGACAGAAATATTGACTTTACACTGATTTAAAAGCTTTGGAGAAACTGGACGATGTGAAATTTTGGACTTTTGTCTTTAAAAAAAAAAAAAGACTCAGAACCTACTGCAGCTTGACTTGGTTTATAAATCAGTCATTCTTTATTCATAACAAACTTAATTTCGTAAAGTAACGAACAGTTCATTTGTTATGGTTCATAACTTGAAAAAACATAAAACAAATCATGCAGCCGTGCAGCCTAGATGATCTTTGATGCTACAGGCTGGTTTCTCAGACATGGATTAAGCCCATTTGTTGACAAAAAGAAAATTGAATGTAGATTTTTTTCCCCCCTTTATTTTCTTTTTTAAAACGCCTGTAGTATAAAAACCTCGCTCAATTCATGTCCAGGGAACTGGCTGCATATGTTGGAATTTATTTTAATTAATCTGATTAAATCATTGTAGATTAAAGTTAAACCCAGACAGAAAGCCAAGATAATGATCTGCTCTTGTATATCAAATCTCTCTTTTTCTACCATCCTTAAATCATCTTCTGAACTCCCTCAAAAAAGCCGTCACGTGATCCCGCCAGCGTGTCCAGACCCCTAGGTTAAAACCCACTGACTGATAAATTAATCAGCGGTATATTGTTAATTCTGATGGCCTTGTTCCTGCAGGATAAATTACAGATGAAATTACCCTAGTGGCTGCAGACCTCCAGGAGGTGCAGTTAGCTAAAGTCAGCGGCGCAGAGTAAGCGAAAAACCCCATTCGCATACGGCTGTGTACTTACCAGCCTGCTGTCCACAAAAACAACTCCACTAACCCCCGGAGAACTGCATTCACTCAAGCTTTAGAGAGCAGACAAAGGGAGGAAAAAAAAACAAACAAAAAAAAAAAACTAGCGGTAAGCGTAATCACCTGAGGCCTCGACTCTGCTGCATTCATATCAGTAATGATACACATGAAATTCACCACAGAACAAAACAACAACTACAAAGTTTTAGGGGCATCGAAATGAAGCCCCTGCCCTGCTTCTATTTGTTTTCATATTCCTGTTTCATGTGCTGTAATTGTAATATCTTTGTGTATTGAAAATAAATATGAATTAAATTGATAGTTATTGAACTGACAGATACATCAGGATTAGTTAGTGCAGGAGGCTGAGACGTGAGATTAGTGAAACCATAAAGCTCAGGGGAGCCAAAGAGTAGATAAATATCACATTTCTTTTTTCTTTTTTTTTTTTTTTTGGTCATCAGTTGACGTATGTGAGGATGTTTGTAAGCTGAAGAGTGAAACATAGTCTGAGCTGTTTATTTGTAGAGTTTTCTATAAGGCCGCAGCAACAGTTAGCCTCGGTGCCGCCGTGATCTACAGCTGGCCCCATATGGGTTTGTAAAATATTTTTTAGCACACAATGGGCACAAATAATTACTGGCGCCATATTGCACGCAGCTCCCTTGCTCCTGCACAGATGAACAATTAATACAGCAGATTGAGGAGAAATGCCAATAAAGAGAACATGCCCCGGGGCAGGGTGCAAAAAATAAGGGGAGGGAGGGGGGGGAAGGGGGAAGGAAGGAAGGAAGGAAGGAAGGGAAGAAGGGAAGAAGGGAGGGAGTGCTGGAACGTGAAAGAGGAGAGTTTGGGGATGAGTTTGTGGCGGCTTATTAGCGGTGTGACCTTAATTTGTCATTAATCCGATGGCATAGTTCAACATTTTACCCTCATTTGCTTCCTGTTGAGGGTCGGACGGGGAGATCGATACCCCCAAACCCCCCAAACCCCCCACCCCCATCTCATGTGTCTGCTGGGAATATCAAGCTTCTTGGCTCAGTTTAGCATACTTTAGCATGAAGGTTCGAAATTGATGGACACTGCTCGTCCAGCTCTGTCGAGAGGTGATAAAACGGTTTCTAAACCAAAGTTTCTAAAGCAGCTTCTTAAGAATCCCAGTAATCTGTTTCGGACTGTTGGTCAAACAGACCAAAGACAAGACATTTAATAACACGACTTTTTGTCTGATGTTTCTTAAACCAAGTGCTTAAACTATTAAACTAGCATTCATTTATAAAAAAAACAAAAAACCAACATTTTTAACACTAATTATCCAGAACTGAACTGTAATCCCAACACGTCATAGTATATCCTCTGGGGTTTTGTTTCAAGCATAATTTCCTGAAACGTTAGATTTTTCCTCGATGGAAGCCAAGAAGGGCGATGGCGGCGGAGGCACGCAGGTGAAGCTTTTGTTTGGCGGCACGACGGTCGGCTTGTTTGGCTGAGAGGAAGACTCGCGGCAGGGGGATAAAACATATGATGTGTATTGTTTGCATGTGAACCGGGGGTGTGAGTTCAGGTGGCTGGGTTAACAAGGTGCCTGGTTCCCTCCGAGGTGACATGGGAAGGTTATTTTGATGCCAAGTCTGTATTATTGTTACATTGTAACTAGCGAGGCAGGTGTGTGGTGGGAGGGGGTGACGCACTGGGGCGTTTGTTGACTCACGGAGGAGTTAAAACACACACGTACTAAGATTTTCAACCTGAGATTCACACCCCTTGTGCACACTCACAAACACACTCTTTCTCACGTGTGTGTGTTTAGAAGCCATTGTTAACACACACACACACACACACACACACACACACACACACATACAGTACAGCCGGCTCCACAGGGAGCATAACAATCATCGCTGCCCTCGTGGCAAACACACAAGTCACAGAAATAAGCAGGTCGGCTGAGAGAGAAATTGAAATGAGAGGGCAGGTGTGTAGATCACAACTCGCCCGGCATCATATGAATCAAATTCGCCTCGCCGCACGGCTGAGGACACCATACCACGTCTATCTTGTTGCATTTTAATCAAAAAAACCGCGCCACTTTATGTACATCCCCAAAGAATTCAGGCCATAAGTTGCTTTGAAATGCCCCCAAAATTGTCAAGCTTTAAAGGGATTTTTTAAAATGAGGGAACAGTGGCTTTGTGAAAACGAAGAGAGAAAATTAGTGTTTTGGAGGAAGAGAAGGGAGAAGAGGCTGGAAGCGTAAAAGATGTAATTTAAAAAGAGGGGAGGGAGGAAGGGGGGCAAGAGAAACGACTTTAGAAGTTTTTAATGAGCCCTGGCGCTACTCCAGGGCATAGGGTGAAGGCGGTGGAGAGTGGAGGCGGAGGGGAGGGAGGGAGTGAAAGAAAGGGATGAAGAGGGAGGGATGGAGCAACATGGGTGATGATTCTCAGCAGATGTCACACCGCAAGTGACACCCTGATTCTCCACCTCGTACACAAACACACTCGCCTCCTCTGTCCTCTGACGCCCTTTCACCTTTCCCCTCCCTCTCCCGCTCGCTGCTGTTATGCTGCGTTAACGTTGCCTCTCTGGTCGTCACTCTGCGTCTGTGCTAAACTGCAGAAGAGAAAAAGAAAAAAATCCAAGTCGATAATTGGGAGGAATTTGTTTGGAAGAAGTTGAGAGCGAGAAGTTGTACTTTTCAAGTGGTGTGATATGCTGCTGATGGTACCTGCTGCCCCCCCACCCACCACCGCCGCCGCCTGGTGTTTACAAATCCACCTGATATTGGTCCAAGTGGGTGGGGGCTGCTGCTTTAGTGACCCCATGTTAAAGGTACCGGTGAAGAATAGATGAGCAGCAGATTAATGAAGTTCATGAAGTCTGTTTTAAAACATTATCCAGGTGCCTGTATGGAGACTGAAGCAGCTTTGACTTCCTGTAACGAATTGTCCTCTTCGTTAAACAGTAGTTATGGTTTTTCTGTCCGGGCTGATGTCGCCTTTTGATTTTCATCAAGTCCCCCAACTTGATAGATGTGCAAGAGCAAAAAGCTGGACGTTCCACCCTGAAGTTAGGAACTTGTCGCTCAATAATGAAAGAGTCGTTTCCTGAGCCGACACCTCGGAGTTTGCTCCTGACCAAAATGAAAGAAGACATATGGCTGATTCTTGGGTAGGTTGGTGTTTTTGAAAGATGAGTGTCTAAGTGTCGGTACCAGCCCCTGCTGGAGAGACTAAAACACTGCTCCGTGCACTCGCTGAGAACTTCTCAAAGAATATTAAAATATTTAAATCCACGTCTGATGGTGCAAAATGTGCTTTGCGCTGTGCTGATGGCTGTTGTAGAATACCTTGGCGTTCATACATGTTGCTGTTTTATCACGACTGCTTCGGGGCAAAAGTACGACTCCACCAGAAACACAAAAGGTGCTCACACTGAACACACTACAGCGGTAATTTCATCCGGGTTCATGGGAGTCAGATTTTTTTCAATGCTATTTTTATTCATTTATACATATATATGTACATTTTAAAGAGATCAGTGATGTGTTTGTTGTTGTGGTAGTTGTTGTTTCAAAACCTATTGTTTTGCACAGCCACATTAGCTGGGACCTGAAGATAGCAGCTTCGGAAGCCGTATTAAGTGAGATTTGACTGATTATCACAAAACAGTCATTAAAATGATGCGTTCAAGTGCACAGTGTTTGTCTGGAGATGTCTTAGTGGGTTCACTTTTTGATTTCACTGCATCATCTCGGACTCAGGCGTCCTGGTCCTGTTTCCGGTGGCTGAAACACATTTTCATCAACATCTAATAGGCGGCATTAACAAAGGAACACTGAATGTGATGAGTATTTTCCATCACAGGTTAACACTTTGTTACAGATCTGAATGTTACTCTTCCTTCTCCCTCCCTCCTCCTCTGTCTCCAGACTCCTTATCATGTGAACTTATTGCTGGCGGGCTACGATGACACAGACGGCCCAGGTCTCTTCTACATGGACTACCTGTCCTCGCTGGCCAAGGCCCCGTTCGCTGCCCACGGCTATGGAGCCTTTCTCACTCTGTCCATTCTCGACCGCTACTACAAACCAGGTCAGTGCAGAGAAACGGAAAATGGCCCGTGCTCATGTTTTGTTTTGTTTTGGTTTTCTTTTCTTTCCTTTCCCTGCATTTATTGTTCCTGTGAGACTGACTGGGAAGATAAAAAACTATAACGAGTTAGAGTTTACCTAATGACAAACGATCAGAGCCGTCTGATCTTTGTGTCAGTACAAACTGTGTCCTCCGTCCCATTAATCTGTTTCAATCTACTTAATTTTGTTCCCATTTCATTCCTTCATTTTCTTCTTTTAGATCTGACCAGAGATGAGGCAGTGGATCTGCTGAAGAAGTGCATCGAGGAGGTGAGTTCAATGAGTTTTATCCTTCTTTAAGAATAATGAGCCTCTTGTTTCATTCTGTTGTTCAGCCTTTGAAGTAATAACTTACCTTTAAAGTGGTTTCCAACATTAATACGTCTACATTATTAGTGAAGCTTTCTGTCTGGTCGGTCCACATGACACTCAAACCTCTTCACACTGATTTGGCAGCAGAATATTACTCAACAAAAAAAAAAAAGCTCTCATGGAGAAGAAATCAGTGGTTAATTGATTTAATTCCATAACTTTTATGGGAGTCTGCCTTCAGTGAAAGCAGGAAGCTCAAGGCCTTGGTCCATGATGTTGTTACGTAGTTCACAACATAAAGAGCTGAACAGCTTTGTGATACAAACAGTTGTGTATTTATAAAAGGGAGAAACAGAGCGCTGAGGATGTGAACAGTCATCTGGGCTGATGTATGTGATAAGATGGAAGTCGGCTCCGTCGGGCTTGTGACAAACATTTAAAACTTTTGATCTGTACCACACCGTTTTTGTTTTTCCTCACATCTGTTCTTCTCCTTCATTATTAGGATTGTATTATTTATATCAGCCTCTCACATCTAAAGAAATCACATCTCGGTGTTTCTCTCTTTGTCTTTTCCATCCTCCAGCTGAATAAGCGCTTCATCCTGAACCTCCCCTCCTTCACTGTCCGTTTGATTGACAAGGAGGGCATCCGTGACCTGGAGAAACTCACCCTGGGCACCAAGTGACCGCTCACTGTTTAACTACCAGGCCTGACTCGCTTGTTTCTTTTCTTCTTTTTTTTTTTTTTTGTACTGTTGACCTCCTTGCTCTTTCTGTTCCAATAAAAAGTGACACACAGTTGAGATACAAGCTCTTTGTCCCTGTGGTGCTTTCTCATTGCTCTCTAGTCTGCTCATCTGCACATAGAAAGAGAACAGCCTTCTGGCTGTGTACTTTTGCACTTGTTCTCTGAGTGTGCATGTGGGTAATGTACACTTGCTCATACTTGTACACGTGGACTGAAACATGCGAGCACATATGGTGGTGGTTTTCTTGTCCCTGAATAAACTACATAGAAATATCAGTTGAAGTTACTACAGAGTCACATAATCAGGCTCAGTTTAATTAAAGTTTAAACACTCTGAGGTTTCATGTGTGTGAATATACGATTCAGAACAAAGTCGTTCTGACTTCTAGCCAAGATGAACTCATTTGATATTGAGCTTTAAGTCATGAATAACGTTCATTCATTCATTCATCTTATCTGTTTCTGGGCTGCGGGGTTATGAATAACAATAACAATGAAAACAAATTTGACCACAGAGTTGTATAACTATATTTGTAACGTCACCAGTAAACAAATAATCACAATCTGCATAGTTGGCATCAGCTCCAGAACTAATGGATCAGGCTGCATCGTACAGTTTCTGATTCTGTATCTAAATCCAGGTTACCTTCCCCCCCCCAAAAAAGAAATGTATATAATTTAACAGTGTACTTGTTCTTTTCTGCAGCCCCTGTTTAATTCAGCACCAACCAAAACACAAAAGCCCTGAATTTTAATATATTTGAGATGCAATCTTCATTCACCCCAAAGCTAAACTTAGAAAGTCGAAAGTTATTTTGTGAGATAGCGTAAATCGGCACATAGTCAAGTTACAGATAATTACAGGTTCTTATTGACTGTTTCTGTTTCATTTAAATGATTTTAAGAATATACAGTTAGTTAAAAGAAGGTTGTATGAAGACTTTTGTGAGCGGCACAAAATCTGTTTAATTACCTCAAATGATGTCACTGGAGTCGGCGCCTGTTGAGCCATAAGGCGAGTTTGAAAAGGTGTAAAAAAAAAAAAAGATCAGAATTTGTGAATTTGTCTGATGGCTTCTCTTCTACTTCAGGCTAACAGCTGGAGCCCACCAACAGCATAACACTCCCACATCTGTGCAGTCCTGTGGAGTTGGATTGTGGGTAATGTAGGCGCCAGGTAAGAGACAAATGTGCAGAATTAAAAAAAAAAAAAAAAAAAAAAAGATAACATATTAAGTTTTGCTGCGTCAATTTTTCGCTTTCATTTTATATTAAAATTAAACAATGAGGCGTCATTTAGAAACTGTTGAAATGCTCCTTTAACTCAAAGTCCACTTACCAGCTCTTCTCTGGAGCTTTCAGCTGCATATTGTGATCTTTGTATTGGAAGCTCATTTATCATTAAGTGCCCTAAATATGAAGAGTTTAATCTACACGATAAGTCATATTTGATGGGTCAAAAGCCCGGAAAAAGGCCAGTAAGTGTGCCTTGAGTTTCTGGATTTTTACTTGTTTTCTTTTTTTTAAATTCCTTGTTTAAAGACCATTTTCTTCTAATTAACATCAGTATAAAATAAAATAAAAAACAGCTCCTGAAACAGATTGGCTAATTAATATGTATTAACTCTGGTTACTGTGGTTGTGTATCGGTGGGGTCACACCCATGGATCTGACCTTTTCTCACATTTGTGCGATATTTTTTATATTTTTGGTGCAAACAGCAGTCAAAATAATCCAATTACTTATTCACGCTGCCTGAATGTGTATCAGTTTTGACATTTATTCTAAGTTCAATAACGAGCCTTGACATGAAAAGAAATAACCTCACTGTTTAAATAACAAGTAGCTCCTGTGATAATGAAAAGGTCTTTAGTTCTTCTTCATGTGTTACAGTAAATGAGCACATACACATACAGATGTAAATGGAGAAACCAGGCCAAGTCATTGAAATCACAGCTGAATAGGTGTGTGTGTGTGTGTGTGTGTGTGTCGCTCTATCATCGTCTCCTCTCTCCAGCACAGACAGGTGATTAATAAACATTAAACAATCCCTCCTCTCTCAAACACACCGGAATCTGACGGGAAGAGCAGCATATGTTTGCCTGGAGGCTCAGGGAGCGATGGAGAGCAGCCCCACTGAGTGTCAGGGAGGGTGAGAGAAGAGGGGAGAGAAGGGATGGGGGGGGGGGGGGGGGGGTTAGGTTACACAGAGGGAGATGGTGGAGGGGTGGAGGGGGGGTAGATACAGGAGGGTAATGAGATGGGAGGGGAGAGAGAGGGAGATACGGCAGGTAGGGATGAGTGATGTTTGAGAGTGTATGAGCAGGCGACACATGTATGTGCTGCCGTCCCTGGAAAGCTGTAATTGTGTTGAGTATCTCATCCTGGTTAAATAAAGGGAAGGACTGTTGGGTGGGGGGGTTGGATTGGGTTGGTGGGAGAGACGATGAGCAGATGGGTTGAGGAGGAACTAAGGTGTGTGGCTTGTTGTTGGGCGCTGGGGGTCGCACCGCTGCCACAGCTCTTCCAGGTACGGTGTTCAGGGCGGCAGCTGGGATGCAGTCGTCTCCCTGGGCCCCTCCTGGGGCCCCTAATTTTTCATGCCACATGTATGAAAGGAAAGCTCTTGTGTTTGCAAGAGTCCTTGAGCAGGAAACTAAATCTCCTCCAGCTCCAGAGATGACCCTGTGTTTAAACCACAAATTTATTAAGTCTATTAGTCAGTAGGAAAAAAAAAAAAGATATTTATCACGGAAAAACACAAAACATTTTCAGGTTTGTGTGCATTTGCTGCTATTTTTAGTTTAAGTTCACGCTGGATTGATTTTTTTTTTTGGGACATTATGATCGCCTTTGTGTCAACGAAAAGACTTTTCAACCTTGTTGCAGCAGTGGATAAGATATCTGGACTTTTACTCCCGAGTTTGGGTCGTCTCCCAAAAACACGGGACTCTGCGCTTCCCATAATGCAGTTCAGTAGTAGATACACAAATCAAAATATTGGACAGGCTGGAACGTTGGCCTGATGAATTAATAATTGCAGTTCATCCTGAGAGGAGCATGAACTTTGGTACCAAATTTTATTTTTGATCTTTGAATGATCTAAAGAAATCACTTTGCATTCTGGGACATTTTTTCTTACATGCTATGGACCTAGCAATTGATCGATCAATTGAAAAGGGGGGTTAAAAAAAAAACCCAACTAATCGACATAGATCAATAATGAAATGAAGTGTTGGTTGCAGCCCTGGCCATGACCTTCGTGTTGAAGTGAGAATAGACTGCCTGCAGAAATCGATAAAAAAATATAATTGTAACAGAGAGACAGCAGAGTGGGGGCATCAGAATGAGCACCATAAAGAAAAATAAATGTCCGTTATCACCTTTGAATTTAAAAGTAAATGAAAGTGGATGTTTGAGCCTGAAGCTGCTGTTACTCCATTTATTGCTCTGATATTTCAGATCAGAACATAAAAACACACTCATGAAGCACAACTGATCACTTCTTAATTCTTTAATAATATATTACATTTATGCGTAATACAATAATAATAATAATAATAACAACAGTAATAACATTGATAATAAACAGACACAAAGTACAAAATGATTTGTGTTATTTTTTTTAAGTTACCAACACTTAGTACTTCAAAATAAAAGAAAACAAATCTCCTTTAGCTGCCTTTGACTCCTCCTCGCCCCCCTGCTGAGCCCAGAGAACTCAATTTCCCATGACCACCCACTAAGAGGAACTACATATGGAAGCTGTGCCTGTTCAATCAGGTGGAGTTAAAAGTCTCCCGAAGTTCCAGAGGAGCCAAGAGCAGGCCGTGTCTCGGATATGGCTTATGACGCTTCTCAGGTGAGTTCAGTCCAAAAAACTGTGTGTTTGTGTAAATGTGTATGTGTGTGTGTGTGTGTGTGTGTGTGTGTGAAGGCAGGGGCTCCTACAACATAGATAAAGGTGGTGTATTTAAGGTGGCGGGGGTAAATAAAAAGGGGGTAAAAGAATTCAAACTATACTGCCACATGTTGAAACTCATCTCGATGTTTTGCAGACGCCGTCGTGACACAAACCAGCTACTGAGAAGAGAGGTCCATGCGTCATTTTGAGTGAGGTGATTGTGGACACATATTACAGTACAGATATCATCATCAAGCCCCGCCTCCTCAACGAGAGGGACCGCACAGGCTTCTGGGAGGTAAGAGTCTCAGTTATTTTATCCTGAGGGCAAAGGTCAAGATGCAGAAGGGGCAGGAGTCAGTCTTTTCCCCCCTCCTTTCTCTTCCTTGCTGCCTCTCATCCATCCATCCCTCCGTCCACACATCTGTCTGCTCCCTCTCTATTTGCGGTGCTTCATCTCCTTGTCGTGGTGGCTCTTCCCTCCACCCTCTCCTTTGTCCAGCATTTTGATCGCCTCCATCAGGTAGCTCTGGAAGGCGGAGAGCGCAGCGCAGATGGCGGGCGCTCCGAAGCCGTGGGTGAGCAGGCTGAAGTGGGTGAGGCTTCCCTGGACGCCGGGCTCCAGGCAGGGGGTGGGTCGACTGGCGCCCAGTGGAGAACGGTCCTGGGACATAAGGTCCACAAACTCCTTACAGATCTCCCTGAGAAGACACGGGACAAGGCGTTCGTTGGTCATTATATCTGATTGGACTTTTTAAACATCAACCAACATACAGCTCAGCAAAACTGTCAATCAAAAAAAGAACAGCACATCTACATTATACTTATGTCTACTATTTCCTTTCAGTGATTTTGGAAATACAAACTATTTATGCAGAGTTTTCCAGATGGTTGTAGGGAAAAAAGAAAAGCTATCTGATGATGTCACATTGGGCATGAGGATTGGTGATGGAAGGAATACTCTGCAGCACTGAGAAGTTGTGGAGCAGCGTGTGCAGTGGAAAGGGATGAAAACACTCACTTGGTGGCGAGCAGCATGCTACGCCGTGTTGGGAGCTGCTCCGGCTCGCTCTGCCTGCACAGATACTCAGCTGTGGCTCTGGCTGGAAACTCTGTCTCACACACATAACCAAAGTCCCGCGCCAGATGGACGGCCTCTCCTGGAGGACAAGTGGGGGAGGATGAGGAGGGAGAGAGAGAGGGATGAGGCAGAGGAGACGGGAGAGTGAAAGTGTGTCTAAAGCAGAGAAACCAACCAAATCAAACTGGTGCAGAATAAAAATGAACACTCTCCTGCCTTAGTGACGCTAAAAAAAAGCAGCTGCTCGTGTGCATTTTTTTAGAGTCAAAGGTCGTCACATCCGCTTGGTTTTCACATCCAACAATTATCCGTATAAATGATATTAAATGAAATACAATTGACTGGTGACGCTGCTCAGGTCGGGTCTGGTCAGGAGACGAACTCTGCAGCCATTTTTCTCACTTTCACTACGCAAACAGTTCACTGCTCTTCGGCTTTGTGTGCCAGCTTCAGCTTTTCAAATAACGTTTTTGTGTGTGTGTGTCTTGAGGCCGCGTGTGTGTGCGTGCATGCATGCATGCAGCCATCCATGCTGTGAATGTTTATTCATGTTTGCTCATGCAAAGATATTTCTATGTGAATATGTGTCTGTATCTGTTAGGATATATGCAGGTCACTGTATATTTGTGTGTGTGAGTGTGTTGCCCTACCCTCAACTAGAGATGTTAGGAGAGTGACGTTGGCTGCCTTGCGTCGCCCGGCAGGCAGGTTGAGACCAATCTTCTCCAGACGCTCTCTGAGACAGCGGCCACCATTCTTTGACTTCGCCCTGAGGGGGGACACAGAGACAGAGAGAGCAGTTTTTAGATGGTCTGTCTGTGTGCGTGCGTGTGTGTGTGTGTGTGGGTTTGTATCCTTCCCTGTGTCTGTTCGGCTTTATGAGTTTTGTTGTGTTTGTGTGTTGGTGTGCGCCATTGTGTGCGTGACTTTGTGTGTGTTTGTATGTGAAGCTGAAGTCTCCCTATGTTCCCTGTCAAAACTGATAGCGTCTTATAGTTTTCTGAGCTTTTTTTTTTCTTTGTCTGCTCATCCCTCTCTTGACTCCTGAACATTTAAATTTAAGAAAATGTCAATATTTATTTTATTTATACAGAAACATTTCTTTATATTTTTGTGACAGGCAGCAGTGGTAGAAGAAATCATCTGAAAAATCCTGTGAAAATATTTTGGAGTCATATGTAAGATATGTATATGTATATGTAAGTATTACTTGCTAAATGTACATAGAAATATCAAGAATAAGAATATTTTCATATTCATGGATGAGTATGTTTTATATTAATGGAGTATATAGAGATGCTTTATTATGCTGTTTTATAGAGTTGGATGGTTTATCCATAAAAATGCATCATATTCATGAACTAATCCTATAATACGTATTTAAATTTTAATTTTCCAAATAAAAGTAATAAATTATATCTGTTAAATTATTGCAGCTTTTCCTCAGAAACATATTAAAGTAGAAAAATAAGGTGGCATAAAATAGAAGTAAAGTGGCAGTGATACATCCCAATCGAGCAGGGACTTTGTTTGTAACATTTATCACCCTTTAGATCTTTTAATTATGTCCTCTTAAAGTATTTTAGCCTGAAAGCCAAATCATAAAGTTGCTCTCTTGCCCCAGGGCTGCGGTTCATTAAACCGCATTGCTTCTCTTGTGATTTAGTCCCATGACACACGTTGGGTCCTCAGCCTCGGCCCTATGGTTACGTTCAAGTGCTCTTATTCTGAAAAGCTTTGCGGCGTATTACATTTACACCATGAGCCTCTCTGATTTGGTATTAAATAGTTTCATACAAACTGTTCGGAAATGACCTGCATCCCGTAATTAGAGGTGTCCTCTGTAGTAGCATCAGTTTGTTACATTCTGAGACTTCGGACTACATTTCCCAAAAACCTTTGGTTCATAATTTTTGTTAAGATTACATTTCTTGAATATGAGGAGAGGTTTATGTGTTTTTGTGCCATAAAAGAGTAACTGTCTGCAGTAAAGCTGATAGAGGCTGTTGGGATCCCATTTTTAACATCATTATGCTACATAATAATAAGACTGTAGCTATTTCACTGTCTTACAAGTCTCCCACAGCTCTACAGCTTTGAATATCAGCATATGACTCCCAGTGAGTCCAACAGATTTGTTTTTATTTTGCGGTTACTGATTTACTACATCCAGAACAGGCCCATTAAGAGCTGATCCAATGGACCTTGATCCATGGTGTTCACACCAGGAAATGTCAGTGGTCCAGACTGACTGGAGCTGCAGTTGTGTTTTTGTGTGTTATGGCATTATTAATTATGCAGGCCTCTCCCGTGAAGGGCTTCTTCATTTACTTTTGTTGAACAATACCAGGTGGTTACTCCAGATAAAACCAATTCATTGCCCCAACATCGTTTACTGTTAGTGTTGGTTAATGTTAAATTTGACCTATTTTAACGTTATGTCCAACATATGAGTCGAGGCAGTAAAGGAGAAATGCTGTTCACTGCTAAATGACAAATTCAAAGGATTTAGGGCATTTTTTCTCAAACTTCAGGCCTCTAATCCTTTGTGTGTAAGAAAGAGGTTGAAATGACAGTTTAACCGATGACCTCTTCTCAGACTGCTTCATTTTACTAATTTTTAGAGACCCCAGGAAGTAATTGTTTCTTATATTTCAGAAGAAAAACACAGATATGTTGGTAAAGTCAGACAGGGCTGGGAGCATTTTTTGAACTAAAACAACATCATGTCTTCTCACCTGCGGAGGACTCCACCCAACAGAGAAGCATTGAGGCACTCAGGTGGGGAGAGGCGCCTCTGCACCTCCCCAACCGTCACCTTGTATTTGGAGGTGGAGCTGAGCAGCGACAGGCGACCCGGGACCGAACAGAAGACCTCGGCCGGGTTGGACACGGCTCCCATGCCGAGACCTTCCTTACCAATGGACAGGGCGGACAGGGAGGAACCGTTCAGCTTGGACGGGATAGGAACTGTTTGACAAAAGAAGAAAAAAGAAAGTTTTAGCTCACTTCCATGTTTGAGGTGAAAAATGGGGAAATAGAAGCTAAAGAAAAACACAATACAGGGAGGAAAAATAAGAAGAGTACAAGCCATCAATCCTAGACATATGTCTTGTGTCATGACAATAGTGTTGTGTGAATGACTGTGTGACAGCGGGCTCCTCCTCCTCTCCTGATGAATCTATTCAGTGTCATGTTCTCCCCTGTGTCAACAGCTCTAATTCTGGCATGCTGCTTTTTGTTTCTGTTGCTTAGACTGCAGGTGGTTACGTTTCAGCTGTGCATTGTCAAATAGCTTATTTCACACCTTGAAGACCTCAATTCACATTCACTTTTCTGCACCAGGGTGAACTTTTCAAGCTCTTAATTTGGAGGGAGATGAGGGAGGGGGAGCCTGATATCACTGTTAACCACTTCAGGTGTTCAACTCCTGAGGAGAAAAAAAACAAAACAAAACAAACCCAACGATCTTATAAAGTAACATCTGTGTGATCTGCAGGAAGGCTTTCCCTCTATTTCTGTCTGTCTATTTAAAATTTCCTTGTCAATCTTCATCACTTCGTGTGTTAAACTGTGTTGTTCAGGAGTTTTGATCTAATAAATGAATCAACTGAATTTATATTCATGTGCACACGTCCTCTGAAATATGAGGCCTAAAGGAATCCACCCGTTTTTATCATATTTATGTTTGTGAAAACTTCAAGGGTGCCAAACATGAAATAGATGTGCAGTAGATGTCCTATTTTTTATCTATTATTGTTTTGTTCAACTTCCTTTTCCGTTAAGGTTTCTAAAAACATGATTAATTTCTGCTGTGATCCAGACACAATTTTGTGAATAATATGTTTTAAAAAAAAATAATCACAAAATATCTTTTTGTGGACAGATTTAATTGGCTGAAGAGACACTTGTTAAAGAAAGCTGGTGCGTATTTTGAATTTGACCACCTTTGACCTGCACTGAGCTGGCAAATCTGGACCAACCATTGTGGATACCATAACAGTTACAAAAGAGAAGGAAATTATCTGAGGAACGGCTTTTTTTTTTCTTCCTATTTTATGCCTTTATGATTAAGGTGACAGTGGACAGATGGCCGAATGAGATAAGAAAACAACAACCAACAAAACTGGGGACGCCGTAGTTCACGCTCCTTGTCTTAGTGAAAATGAGTTTTTTATCATTTTGGAGAGTCAGTCCTTTAAGGCACGGCACAAAAGAATCGGCTTTGGGAATTCATTAAGCCATTAATGGTGCTTGCAACTATACCAATTCATAACTTAAGTATGAGAATACAAAACATTTTAAATAAAATCATTTTTCCCCGTATTTCCGATCCTGATGGCTCTGCAATTTTCCCTCTTCTCCCTTCTATTTAAAAAAAGAAATATTATCTATAAAACTGCTCTCCTCTCACACTCTGGGCAGCTATTGGCCTCTCCGCAGCACAGATTCACCTAAACTGCAAAAATCTCTAAAAATCTCTCCATTCACAAGCAGCTGATCATCCATCTGGCCAGGCCACAGAGCGACAGAGAGTTTCCTCTGATGCTCAGCTCTTTCTCTCTCTCTTTGTCAGCTCTCTGCCCCTCCCTCGCTTTCTCTTTCCTCTTATCATCCCTACCCCCCCATTTCGTTTTCTATACTCTGTCTTGTTCTCGTCTCCCTATAGGATTTTCTTATTCACGAGGGCTTTAGGTTTGCTCTGCTATCTTGCAATAAGTGCTTGCCGGGGAGAGTCTCGTTGTGGTAATTGATCAATTCTAAGCGTTTGGCAAACAAGTGGAATCCCTGTCACTTCATCAAATGACTGCTGGTTTGCTGCAGCGAGAGTCAAGCAGTTTGATTCAGGCTAGAAAAGCATCAAGACTGTCGTCAGGGATTTGATTTGGAGAATTACTTTTTTGCGTGAAAAACCTTGTGGTCGGGACGTGTCTGAGCCTGTGAAGTGTTTGGATGATGGAAATATTTTGAATTAGGAGGCCAAAGTTACAGAGTACAGTTAAAAGGTGGAGGCTACATTTGAAGAAACAGATGTGAAATTTTTTGGTGCATCAAATTGCACATTTTTTTTTTTATAAATACGTTCATGCCTTCAAAGAGAAATATAAAAAATACAAACATCTTGTTAGTTCAAGTGTAATTTTACCAGCACAAGCTCACATCATTTTACGCTGTGGGTCATTTTATAAACACAGAAGGTGCTGCTTGTTTTGGAGCAAAACTTCCCTTTTCTTTATGCACGGCTGCACTCGAACAGGCGGACTACTGGGGCTTTTTGGCTGCGAGAGATTTTTCACAGTATCACTCTGCAGCAGCTACAAACCCAACTTGAATTTTCTAATCGTGCCCCTGTGTCTTCTGCCACTCACACTCACAGTAATATTGGAGTGATCATACTCTGCAAATTTCCCCACAACTCCTCTTTTATCATGTTCCCCTCCTTTTTCTTCCTTTTCTTCTTTGCCCCACTTCTCTATCCTCTCCTCTCTCTCTCTCTCCTCTCTCTCTCTCTCTCTCTCACACACACACACACTCTCTCTCTCCCTCTCCCTCTCCCTCTCTCATATGACCATGAACAGTTCATTAAGAATGTGTGCCTTTGGGGTGAAGTCTGCAGCTGAGTATTAGAGGACTTCTTGACTTCAAATGAAATAGCAAAACAGAATTATTTATAGTGTGTGTGTGTGTGTGTGTGTAACAGTGAGAGAGACTGGTGTTGGAGAGCCCCTAAACACAAAACCCCCTTCAGCATATATAGCACAATTATATAGGTGCACACTTAGGCACAAACGCACACATACACACTCAATCTTCCTCTCTCTCTCACTCACACACTCACACACACACACACACACACACACACACACACAGACAGACACAGCTCTCCCACCTCTTACCTTTTTTAATGACAGAGTGGTCGAGGATGCCCAAGGCTGATCCTTCCTCCATTCCCTGTGTCAGACAGACAGACAGTCACTATCATTTATCAACTGGCAACACACACACACACAAACATAGACACACATATATATATATATATATATATATATATATATATATATATACAGATACACACATATACTTTGCCTTTCTCAAGCTGAAGAAAGATGGAAGGTCTAACATTTAGATTTCGCTCACAGCAAATGCGACCACTATCCATATCCAAGTAATAAAATCTGTTACTCCAGTCGAATTCGATATCGGGCAAAATGGGAGGCAGCTGATAAATGATGGAAGTTACCACAGATTATTTCACAGTTTCCTCACATTTCTACACAGCTGGACAAAGTGAATTGTGTTAACAAAACAATTAGGTGTTTTAAATTCTAAAATGTAGATAAATGTATATTTTTATATTATTGAGGAGTTTGTTTAGGTCATCAGTCATTTTTTTTGGACAAGAAAACTAGCCTCTTTTTAATCCGTCAAAAATATAATACAGTTAAATTAAATAAATACAGTGAGTAAAACAATTATAATTTTTATATACATTTTAACATATGCATTTTAGACTTTACAGTCTGATTTTTCTTTTACTCCAGTCTTAATTAGAAGAGAAATGTGCAGGTGAGAAAAATAGCTGACGGACTACATTATAACCACGATTTATTATCATTATTATTTTAATCTTTTCATTCACTGGGAATGAAATAGTGTTGCAGGGCGACTCTCGGATGTCTCCTTTGTGCTGAGTTTAGAGGAGGCTTCAAACGCAAAGGATATAATCCATTAATCAAATAAAGGTCGTTGTCAAGTGGGAGCGTTTAACAGCAACATGCCCGGGTTGACTCTTTGCCTGGCGCTGCTCTCAAACGTTTCTTTTCTATTAATGACCATAAAGATCAATTGGTCTCGGTGTTTTTCTTTTACTTTTTCTTTCTTTTTTTTTTTTTTTTGGGGGAGAGAGGAGGCAACAAACAGCGTCTGCAGCTGCACCTGCTGCAGAGAAGCTGACTGCTCAATAAACCATAGAAACTATTCTTCTCCTAAAAAACAAAACGACTGCAGAAAGCAAAAAAAAAAAAAAAAAAAAAAAAAAGGGGCTGCAGAGTGAGCACAGACACAGCGGACAATGCTGGACGGATGTTACGATGAATAATAAAGTGGCATCATGTTATTCGTGTAAATTAAAAAAAAAAAAGGTTATTTAAAATTCAATTTCTGGATATTTAGAATTTTTTATTTTTTTATTTTTATAGGCTAAAGCTCAGACAACTTTCAAGAAGGCTACTTCTGATCTGAAGATATTTAACTAAACATTTTTTAATAAACCCAAAACGCACTTTTTTTTTTTTTTTCTCATTTCATATTAGAAAAACAGACCACCTCAAATATACTCCCGTCAATTCAGTATCACTCCTAATATTAACGAATTCATAAGACAAAATGTCTAATTTAATATTTCTCTTTAGAAAAAGGGGAACTTATATTTCAGGCCCGACACGTTTCACGTGTTTCTACATTTGTTCATTCTGAAATAAACGACGCGCAAATGTTTTCCTTCTTCAGATATCAAACAGGAAGACTGCTCTTTATCGGGGGAATAAAGTGTTAAACAGGTTAAAGGCCTGCAGATGGTTTTTCAAAAATAATGCTTATAACAATCATAATGCTAAAATACATAAATAGAATAGTTGAGAATAGATTTCAAAAATCATAGAGATTATAAATAAAATATAGAGAGTGCTCTGCTCATATGGAGGAAAGGAGGAAATGAAAGATAAATTGCCTTGAGGCCTTGCTGCAGTGATCCATGTGTTTTAAACATGAGAGACATTTCTCAACGATAAGAATGGATTATTATAAAGGAACTGAATATGGAGGAAGACAAAGATGGGGTTTTTTTTTCTGAAAGACTTTGTGGGCCCTGATTATGCGCCGAGTGGCTTTTACGCACGAACTTCTTCGCCCATCTAACATCATCAGAGAAACTACACGATGGAAGGAGGAAAAAAAAAAAAAAAAGAAAAGAAATCAAGTCACCTGAAGATCCTCCAGCCCGTGATGTCCCAGGTGCATCCCCAGAGGACCGTCCCCCAGTGCGGCAGCCCCTTCCCCGAGACCGTGGAGCAGCCGGGGGACAGCTGGATACTCCCGCCGGGGGTCGAGGCTCAGAGCCCGGTGGGACTGTGACAGGAGCCCCCCATCCTCGGAGCGCGACCTCTGCGAGTGCCATGCCGCTTGCTGGTGCTGATGGATGGAGTTGATGGAGGGGTAAGGGTCTGACAGGTGGGAGTACGCTGAGTCCTGGCTCTGGGAGTATGGCAGGGAGGACTGGGGGTAAGGAGGAGGGAAGTAAGGAGGCTGGAAGTCAGAAGCCGGAGTGTGGCAGAGCGGGGGAGCCGAGGAATAGGCGGCCTGGTTCAGGGAGGACAGCTGGGAGAGGCGCCCGCTCGGCGAAGAGCCGCTTAGTCCATCTGCGCGGTCCTGCAGAAAATGAGAAAGTTTGTTTTACATCAGGAGCTCCGAGTCTTCCTCAAACTATTCTCCCAGAGAGGGGGGGCGACTCGTCCATCAAACGGTAAAATTAAAAGCTCCGGGAAAATGCATGATTGTTTTTAAAGTAAAGCACTAATCCACACACAGAAACGTCTCTCCGTCTTTATTAGATGGCTGGAAAAGGAGTGATGCGCTCTGGCAGAAGACGCCGCTGGCATCGCCGCTGAACAGTGTCACAAAGGTCACCAAGCAGCTGCACAAAGGACAGGTAATGCACAACAATAACACTTGGCCGTGCATGGCAGGGAGGGAGGGGAGGGGAGAGGGGGGGGGTCCATCTGTAAATAATATCCTATAGTTTCAACAAACGCAGAATGACCTGAAAAAAAACCCAACAACTTTATATTCAAACTGTGAACGCAGGAAAACCAAATGTGATTTTATTTTTGGCTTTGGTTTGACCCCCTTCAAGTGAAAGCTGCCACATCATGTGTAAAAACATTCAGTCCACTAGCCTACATTTGTGCCCCCCCCACACACACACCCTGCTGAAATTGGATTAAAAAAAAAAAAAAAAAAAAGAAGCTGGGTCACCCAAAATCAATGATTCAACAATGTCCATTATCCTGCAGCCAGAGAGGGCCGCTGCCGGGGTTAAAAGCATCCACACACACAAACACACGGACACACTGTGCAGGATTGTGTTTCTGATTTGAATCCAACAAAGTTAAAAGTCTCATCTAAACGTGCGGAGCGCAGCGTCCTCTGGACGCTTCACTGTCAGTCCGGCTCACTTGGTGTGACACGGTGCAGACAAAGACCATCTCCGCGGCACCGCTACAGTAAACTCTCTGTCAGACAGGCTCATTGGGAAGAATGATCAGCTGACACTTTGGAGAGACAAGAACAAACCGGACTTTTCCTTTTTCTTGAAAAGTAAAAAATAAAATAAAACAAAATTCTGAGCCATAAATCATTAAAGACTCTCATTATGTCCAGGCTGACAATTGATGCCACAGGTTTGAAATTAAATCAACTGATTCCTCAAATTAGTATTTTATTTTACATTTTTATTGTCTTTATCTTTATTTACATCGTGCTGATTCTAAGTAATGATAACAGGCGTATGTTTGGATTAATCTGCTTCCAGTACAGAAAATAAAATAAACTATCAGAGTTAGATTGAAGATGAACCTCCTTCAGCAGCCCCCCCCAGCATATAAAAAAAAAAAAAAGAAGAAAACGTCCCTCTCCTTTTCACTCACCATAGCCGAATAGGTGTGGATTAACATCTGGACCACTCTGGATATCCCCCCCACAATGTAAAATTCAACAGGATGCACAGGCTTCCAGCGGCTGAGGGAAGTCACCTAATTCTCTCCGGGATGTAATCCAGGCTGTTTTAACGGTCCATTAAACTCGGAGGTGTTATTCACTTTCCCCCCCCTCTTTTTTTTTTTTTTTTTTTTTTGCTCTTTCTTGCTGTTCAGACGGAGCTCTTTACGCACAAATGAAAAGCTGGCTGCCAGATACGCACAAGACACACCGAGTCCTCCAAGCCGCTCCATGAGCGCACTACTTATAGGTTTTGCTCACACCCGGCAGAAAGAGGGGAGGGGTCGACAAGGTCCACTTCTCTTAAAGAGATATATTCATTCAATTAAAACCACCCCTGCACTGCACTGACACCGGCTGTCTGTCCTTTTAAAACACGGACAACGAATTATAGGCCACTTCAGCTTTTACGCACCGTGTGACAAATAAAAACGTTTGTATGTTTAGCTCACAAATATGGACACAAAAATGATGGAAACACGTATTTTTTTTAGATTTTTCACACCCATATTAAGTTTAGAGTTGCATTCACGCACAACAAAAATCAACTTGTTTTTTAGTGAAAAATCTCTGATTATTTCTTTGGTTTGAACTTTGTGAAAAACCCCACTGATTCACTTACATGCTGGATTATGGGATTTTTTTTTTCCTGGATTCAGACTCTCCTAAAACAAGCCCACACTGATGATCGACTTCTATGGGACCAGCAGCTGGTGAAATCCAAAACGTACCAATGAATTCAGGAGTCTCTGGTGCGTCTTTTACCTGCAAAACGTCAGTCTTGGTCCGGGATTTCCAGAGCATGGTGGCGGCTGGTTGAGTTCGGGAGCGGAGCCGCAGCTGAGGGGTTAAATGTTGGATGCTGACGCGCTGGATGGAGCAGAGACTGGCTGGAGGTGCAGAGAGGAGTGAGTTAGTTTGAGGGACGATGCAGGAGTTTGTATGGATGAGAAAAAAAGATGGGGGCTATAGGGAGGAAGGGAGGGGGGGTTAAAAATAAAAAGAGGAGGGCGGGAGGTGACAGGATTCATGGTGGGGGTAGATAAAAACTTTTTTCACGGTTGGTGTGAGGACTATAAGATCAGTGATGAGGAGCCAAATAAGGAAAACATGGCTGGCCGGTGATATTCACCCCAAAAATGTTTCCCTTCCTTTACAAGATATTATTTCTAATGATATATGAAAATTTGCAGAACAAACTTTTGCCCTGAGAAGCTGACTGTTCCCAAAATTATTTCTTTCTTCAATTTTGTGGCTAAAATATATATTACACTTCAAGATTTAATGGTGACAGGGATGACTGTCAATTATAAATTATCATTTGTTGTCGCACTCTAGGAAAAAAAAAAAAAGATACTCAATTTTGTTGATGTCGGTCTACATTTCTCTAAATCATCAACTTTAACTAAGGGAAATGACCAATTTTCCCATCTCAGGAACAAAAATAACTGCAAACACAAAAATGTTGGCAGAGGAAAGAAGCTTTAAGCACACATTAAGGTCTGACAGCGCCATCTTGTGGTAATTAAGAAAAAAAAAGAAAGGTTTCTCTTAGATTATTTGGCTTTTGTCCATATACCAAGTAGACACTGAATTATTAGAGATTGTCTCAACACCTGTATAATAATTGTTCCACTGGTGAAATTCACAGTGCAGCTTTCTTCAGGCTGAAATGGTTGACTTTTCACAGAGATCCAACTACGGCTAGAAGAAAAAATAGGGGGGGAAAGTGACATCGGGGACAAAGGTTACTGTTCTCTAACAAAATAATTCTTTATTAAATGCATTTACATTTCAGCTTTTACACTTAACAGCTTGTGTGTTTTTTCAGGTCCCTGCGGACCTCCCAGTCTCATCAGGCATTTATACTCACCGTGTTGCAAATGAGTTGCTGCTCATTTCTCAGATTTTTTTCCACCAATGCAAAAAGTGAAAATCACATTATGTTCCGTGTAATTATGCTGAAAAATACGATACAGAGAAACAAAAAATTTTCTTCATCATTTGTCTTTGGGTTTTTTGGCATCTTGGGCTTTTTGTCTCATTACAAAAAAAAAAAAAAAGCCTGAGGAAACATGATGTAGGTCAGATTGGTACAACTAATGAACACGCCAGTTTTGGCTTCATTAATAGCTGTGCTTTTTTATTGTCATAGAGTAACTTTATTTTCAACTCCGCAAATTAAAAATAGCCCATCAAAGAGCCCATTGTCCTTTGGCAGCAGTTTGGTTTCACTTTGCTCCCACTGACTTCTTCAGGTTCTTCATACAGCTCAGAACTCCTTTATCACTTCTCATCATGTCACCGATCTCCTGTTTACAGACCGGGCACTGCTCCGCCATTGTGCACAGAGCATCTTCTAGCGCTTCCTGTGAGTGCTGGTCAGGTAGTGCGCTACACTGACAGAGCATGGTGAGCGTGTGTTTGAGCCAACCTTCCTCTCTGACCAGGGTGGTGATCCAGGGCTGAGCGCGGACACAGCCTCCCAGGGCCTGTAAGCCCAACCTCCAGAGCTCTGCAGCCTCATCCCAGCTCTCCTCCCAGCCGACGCTCACCTTAGCTGACCCGGGACCGGATCCAGAGTCCAGGGCGCCGCGGAGGAACCGGAGAGCTGAGGAGAAGAATCGCCTCTGGCCAGCCTCTGCTGGTCCTGGAGAAACCAAGGGTGATTAGTGACGTTGATTGTTTTATCATCTAAAGCTGTATGTTTCCATCCCAAAATCAAAAATTTGCATAAATATGATGATGACAGATATTAGTTATGTTCAAAGGCCCAGTCTGCATTTTGTGTACAGTAGCATTTCTGCCTATCGTAACACACATGATCCGTATTCTCAAAGTTGCTCTTCCAAAAGAGTTATGTATGGAAACAGACAAGGGTGACTAATAATATTAGTCATGGCCACATTCTATTTAATGTTGGCAGTTTCCATATCATTGGTTTACAGGACGCATTTTGACAAGTCATAGTAGGAAAAACAAGGGCATTAATAATCCAGTGTATAATGGCTGATTTATATTTAAGTGACTTGTTTGGTCTGTGAATGTTAAGCTCAGTCTCCTTACTGAGACACTGGGTTAGTGTGAATAAGCATGAACCTCTTTCACCTGATGGTGCTGATTTAAGTCTGCCAATCATCAGTCCCAAAGTGCAGTAATTTGCTGCAAGGACCAGGAGACGGGGTTTATGCACTAAGACAGGGAGTGCTTCACTCAGAAGAGCCTCAAGAGATCTGAAACACTGGTCCTTCCTAGAAAACAAAGACAAACAAAATCAGTTGTAGCACACAGTATGACTGCATTGTAAATAACCTGCTGTCGTCTTGTACCTGACTCTCTCTGGTTCTGTGACGGTGAAGTTGAGGAGGGCTGAGCAGGCTGTCTCCATGCTGGGGTCCCTGGCTGACACCACCCCACTTTTCCCCTTGAGGGAAGTCCAGCTCTGGGACAGAAAGTGCACCAGCAGGGCCGGTGTGTCGAGTGTGAGCAGCACCTTCCTGGGACCGTCCTCTGCTGACAGGTGGCACAGAGCTGGGAGCAGATACCTGAAGAGAGGAAGATATTTTTGTGAATACCAGCCTCGGGATCTAAGGGCAATAAATACTCCTTAAATATGGTGATGTACCACTGATATTATTAATTCACACACTCTTATGATGTTATATTTACCTCAAAGGTTCTTTGCCTGTCCAGGCCCCTCTCTCCTCAGAGACGGACATTTCGGTCATCCAGCCAGACAGGCACTGCTCTGAATTCTCACCCTGCAGGTGGCTCTGTGAGTAGCCAATCAGGAAAGGCAGCAGTCCAGTCACCTCCTCTTTCAGACAGGAAGTCTCCTCAGCCAGCCATGAGCACAAGGATCGGAATGTGGCGAAAATGAAAGGGTCACCATATCGACTTGGGTCGACCTACCAGAACAGGAAGAGAAGAGGAAGGGTGTTTTGGTAACTACACTGACGAGGCAAGTCATTTTAAAGTACAAAGAATCATTATTATTACTGTAGAAGTGTTCATAAACCTGTTTATAGGTTTATAAAACTGTCTCTCCTCAGTTGGTATATTACATTTAAAATATATCAAGATCAAGCACTTGCTATTCTTTCAAAACGTGAAGGGTCTGTGAAAACATTACATTTAAACTGTTTTCTGTTGGCATTCCATTTTTACATGGCATTAGGAAAAAAAGAATTGTCAGGCTAGAAAATTAAATATTGTTGTTTTTTTTATCGCATCTCATTCTTCAATTCAAAGTGGAGTTAGAAACAAAACTAAACCTTTTGTGCACAATGGGCGATTATGGTTCCAGCAGGGGCAGAAAGTGGCTTGTTGGTTATAAAAACAAAACAACAAGAAGAAGAAAAAGAAACCAAACAATAAAAGTACCATCCACAGGAGCTTTAATATCATCCTGACCTGTTGCAAGTGGTATATTATGGCAGAGAAGGCCTCCTCCAGCACCCTGAAGACCTGCCTGCTCTGCTGCAGAGTGAGTGAGGAGATGGAACTCTGAGAGGGTGCAGCAGACGGCAACAGTTCCGGACTGCAGGCTTGCTCTATGGCCGCCTCCATGATTCGGTAACAGCCTAAGAATGAGAAACGGAGATATATATATATTTTTTTAAACAAGAGTGTGAACAGTTAAGAACAGACGGATCACAAACAAAATACTACCTGTGAGAGTATGCTGCAGTTCTGGGCTCAGCTCATTACCAGGTGGTTCCTCCAGGCCCATTCTGACCTCCACACAGGCCCGGTTCACCAGTAAGCAGCAGAACTTTGGTGGTCCCACCATCTCCCACCCATACAGATCCAGCAAACATGCACTGAGGACCAAGATTGGCCCGATCTGCTTTGGTGTCAACTTAGCCTGCATCATGGGTCTCAATACACCCCACATCCGACTCACAGATTCCTTCAGTTCTTCTCTCTCTACTGCCGCTCCAACTGGGGGGAGAAACTGCACCAACTGGGAACACATGTCCAGTCTGGCCTGGTCTTTGGACTGGCAGAAGTCTTTAGAGAGCCTGACCAGAAGACTGAGGAGTTCTGCAGAGTGTTTATTCCATGCTTTGTCCTTGATTTTACCTGACAGGAGGCTACCAAGCAAGGCAAGCCCCTTCACTTGGCTGAAAGTCTGGTTTTGTTCCACTGCTTTACACAAAGCAGGAACAGCACCTCTGCTCAGCAGCTGGTCAGGACCCCTCGGTAAGGCACACACAGCTGTCAGAACCTGGTAGCAGTCAGCAGCCATGGCCTCATCGAGACTGTCTGATGGTGACGCCTCTTTAGTTGGTGATACTCCATTGGAAGTACTGCCATCAGTACCCCTTTGCTCACTGGTTTTTCCTTCCTCGTGGGCAGGATTACTTTCTGGGCTTGAAGTCTCTGGTGAGGCTAATCTACTATCTGGACTCTGGCCCATCTCCTCAGCTTGGGTCTGTTCCTGGGCAGGCTGCTTCTCCTGATTTGAGTCGGGGCCATTTGCTAAAATGCCCAGCAGGAGAGGGATGGTGGTGAGTAGCTGAGGATGGGAGGCCATGTCTGGGTCTGTGCTCAGGGCGGCCAACAAGGCTGTGCCCAACGAAAGCAGTTCATATGGGGGTAAACCAGGGTCCTCATTCCCTCTGACTGCTGTCACCAGAAGCCGAGCTGGAAGGTTGAGTCCCACGGCCTCAAAGATGCGTCTCAAGGTGGGTTTGTCTAGTTGGCTTGCTGGGCACAAACGAGTGATCTAAGAGAGAGGAAGACAAGCACAATCATAGCTACAAAATGAAAGTAATCTTTCAGACACTGGGCTCTGTTATATTTCTCAGTTAAATCTAGTGTTTTTTTCACCATCATCTTGGCTCTCTCCGTCTTGTTTTGGGTATATGCGTCTCAACATTGAACAATCTGTCTCCAGAAACTGATGGGTTTTTACAAATCTTAAATGTGCTATTTCTTTACTAGATAGGAGTTTTGTTTTTTTTTCTGGTTTCAGATTTATCTAAATTTCTTTTAAAATCCCCGAAAAGGTGTTAAAAACCTGAATGCAGCCAGATACAAACATCCTGAATGAATATTCACTTACCAGCAGAAGAGCAGCCAGAGTGTGGCTGTCATTTTTAGCGTGTCTGAGAGCATGGAGACACCTCTCCAACACCTCTCTCTGGGCTTCAGTCAAACCACCTCCACCTCCTGAATCCTTGTCCGAGCCGCCTCCTTCCCCGCCTCCCTGCTCCTCTTTTCCCGGAGGCTGGCTGCTCACGACGGGGGAAACGTCGGCACTATCGGCCATTATGACCTTGGCGACTGTTGCTGCCGAAGAGAGAAATGAAAACGTACCGTTGGGCAAACTTTAATAACACCACTTCAGCATCATGTCTTTAGCTCCTTCCACGCTGTTGAGAGCAATAGCAGCGGCCATTTTTAATTATTATTATTTATTTTTACTGTTATTTTTTGTCTGATCTTTCTATTAATGCTCGGTAGTGATAACATTTTTTTTTTATTTAAACGTTAACGTTCATGAAATAACTTACTTTGGACACAGCCCTTCTCACAGCACGGTACCAGCTCGTCAGCACTCCCGGGGAAGTGGCCTGTCAAAAAACAAAGGAGCCAATGAGAACAGTCGGCTAATGCTGGCTAACCAATCAGAGCAGAGATAGTTGGAAGGCGGAGACGCCATTTTGGTCCATGTTGCAACGTCAGAGAAGCGACGCTACTTAATTTTAAAAGCGAAAAAGAGTGGATTTTACTCGCATGTCGGTTTGTAGCAGCTCAACGAATCGCAAAAATCGACGTGGTTTAAATGTTTTAGTGGGTTTTTCTGTTTGACCGGCTTTACCGTTTCCGATGAGCTGAACCTGTGCGACATTATTATCTGGTCGGCAGGTGGCGCTAACCGGAAGTGGTCAGATTAACAGGTTCCAGTTTCATTTTACGCGCACAGGCAAAATTAGAATTAATACCACTACCATAACAGAGATGATTTACAATATAACTTGAAGACAGTTTTTTTAATAGATGCGACTCCCACCATTCTGCTTTATTTTTAAATCGACGACGGATCGCTTCCGCGTTCGGCTTTATTTTGAAAATCCAGCCACCAGGAAGCAGCGTGCATAACTCCGATTAGCTTGGCAGGGAGCTCACAGGTTCATCAGCTGGACGAGCAGGAGGGACACTGACCTAAATTAAGCCACCGGGGACAACAAGATCGACGACACAGCACTTCGCAGCAACCGAGCGGAGTGAAAGCCTGCACAATTTTCTGTCACCGTAAGTCCTCCTTTACTTTTCCCCTCTTTAATTGTGTCGCTTCAGCTGCCATTTAAAAAACGCACCGGATGAATCCCGCACGGTCTGAAGGGAAAGAGGGATGCCAGCAACTGATAGCCTCAAGGTGCCTTAAACGGGAATGAACCCGGATTATACCGGTGAATTACCTCCTGGTGTTAGTGACAGGGTGTTTATTTCTTAGCATCGGGACCTCGGTGTGTTTTTCCAGGAACCAACATACCAGATCAAAAAGTGTCATATTATTGATTCAGCCGTCTTTCCTCTTTGTAATTTTGCAATAGTCCATTGCACTACGCAGGCTAGAGCCATCGGCCTGTGTTGATGAAATCTGACAGCTAGTGAGAAGCATCCTGTCCTGAGTAAACCCTGGCTTTTGTTTTCAGGCTGCTAAAATACACAATAATGCACGAACCCACCATTTTAGATGAAATGTCTCAGAGATGTTATCCCACTGCATTTTCTCATTCATGCTGTTCATGCACTTATTTGCACTTAACTCAGCCAGTTACTCCCTGCACCATAACAGTCATTGAGTCTTATAGTTAATTTGCTTTCATTATTTTTGTTTAATGAATTATTCATTTATTTGCTAAACTTTGCTAAACTTAGATCTGTTGATGTTTCTCATTTAGACAGCTCAAGAAATTTTGTTTTGATCTTCAATGTGACAACTCTGTTGTCTTTGTGAGACAAAGTATTTGGTCTCTACGAGTGACTATCATATTATCTCTTTGTCTCTTAATCAAGTTGTTGACAGCTCAGTTCAGTCTTATTTATCACAGAGTAGTGATTCAATCAACAACAACAATAAGTTACAGCTAAAAAAGAAACTAAAATTCACTATGGGCTGTTAATCCTAATCCTGCAAGATCACAACAAATCAGAAAAAGGAGAGTCACAAGTCTCAAGTAAGGGTTGTCTACTGTGTGGGGGTGTCATTGTGTATGCACATACATTTTTAATCCCAAACAGGTTTAAAGTGTTGCTGTGATACATGTATTGGATCTATTTAAATATTATGCTAGGATTAGAAAAGTTGCTGCTGTAAGGGTGTGTCAATATTTGCCACAGCAGTGGTTCATTATTATTTCGTTGATTTTCTTTCAAGGACTTTGTCTGAGAGAGAAATATAAATAACTTAACTTTTCTGCCCTGTGGGTACAACGTGAAACTGTGTGTGGGATTTGGTACCAATGCTGAGAAATCTCCACCAACCTCTCTGCCCAAAAGCAAATACAACTATTGACCACTGCCACTGAGAAGAAGAAAAAGCCAAAGCGAGAGAGAGAGAGAACTTGTCGACTCTGGATATAAGGGGGCTTTTTTGTCACAGAGATCATTGTTCTCCAGAAGCCTTTCATGGGGAAAGTAGCTATTGAAAAGTCTGTAATGGCTGAGCTATCATCAGCCCAGGTGACCGAGTGCACCTGAGCGTTACTGCTGCACAGACTCAAAGTCACTACCAGCCTCGGGGCATTTACTGCGCAGTAAAAAAAGAAACTGCATACTCCTGTGACTTCAGCCAGGAGGAAAACATTTGACTGAATCCTTCATCCTTTTTTGCTTGAATTATTTTTATCTGGAGTTTTTTTTTTTTCTTTTTCTCAATTTGTTGGATTACCCAGGAGAGAAAAACAAGCGTGGCAGGACAAATGACTATTTGTGGCGCAATGACTGACTGACCTGAGCTGCTTTGACTAAAGCATCCTCTTGAAAGAATGCAAATTCACATATGAAAGTAGAATACAGGTTTGTGTAAAGTGTTTGTGTAGCTTGTGCTTATCATATAATTCAGTATTTATAAACAGTGTTTGATAATGTAATGACTCAAACTGTATGTTTATCATCATTGTACTATACTCTACTACTAACTGTCAAACTGCTATTGCTGTAGGAGCTTCATAGATATTTCTGTCTTAAAAACATAGTGGTCCATTTCAAATGGCATCTCTCTAAAACGGAAAGGAGAAATAATAAATTTTTAATGGAAATATTACTGTGAGATATACAGTATCTCCATCTTAGATAAAATCGTGTGTTTTCATTAAATTAAAGAAATGAGCAGCTTGTAGAGGATTGCAAAATCTATATTTCTGTAACTTCTCCAGCCAAATGAATGGGAAGCATTGAGCTAACTTCTACACAGTTTTCTGGACAGCAGATGCTTGTGAAAGCAGCACGATTTATTACCATATTGCCTTCTGGTAATGTCTTGTGACGAATGAGGTCCTGGGACACATTGTCCCAGGACCTGCACTCTACATTGTCCTTCTTTTCTTGTCCTTTCATTTTATCAAAACCTGCAGAAAAACTAAGAGGAAAAAAGTGATTAAAAAGCCTATTTACTCAGCCTAACCCTAACCCTCCATGCTTTCCTCACCAAATACTAAATTAGCCTTAATAAGGTGTAAGTGAACTTGAATGAACTGACTTTACCTTTTGTAATTAATGATAACAGAACGACAGAAGCTGACGAACATACAGTGATGTTGACTCTTCATACATGAAAGCAGTACAACTAACTATGTGTCCTTTTTGTGGCTCTTTCTGCAAGTTAATTACTCTCTTGTGATTTATTATTCTCACTAATTACTTTGATGAGGAAGTGTCTCATTACACAGTTGATGCAGGAAGAACATTACCACAGGATTAACTCAGTTTTCTCGATGGCCTGTGACTGTCTCTGGAGCATAATTTAAAAAAATATAAAATTTGCTACCGCGCAGTCCAATTTGATAAAGTAGCTGTGTGCATTGCAATGGTTTGTTTTTGTTTTTATGAATTTGTGTCAAAATTCTTTATCCTATCCTTGGCTGACCTTTTATTACCCTCAGTGATTTGTAACAAATGGGATGGACATATTTGATTGCGTACAACAGTTCTTCAAAATACTCCCAAATATAAAGCAATACCCATTTTCATTTGCAGTATGACCTGACCTGATATTGTTACTGGGTGGTGAAGCAAGTATAGACACATTAGACTATGAGGGAAACATTGCATAAGGTGTTGAGTTTTGTTTTGTTTTTTTTTAAAGCTGGAGGATTGATTTCCTGTTACAGAAGTAAATACCTATCATAAAAAGTGAGTTGAGACAAGTTGAGCCAGTATGTTCAGATGAAATTTTTTTTTCCTTCATCGATTAGCTTCAAAAAGTACGTGTAAGAAATTGCTTGCATGCTGAGGAGTCATCTTACACCTCCCCAAGAGTCACTGTCAACAGTATATTAGCAGAAATGTTGTGTAGTAAAACAGACTTTTTGTGTTTTGCTATATCCTCAAAATGGGAAAATTGCAGGCCACAGAATTTAGGAATCTTTTGAATCTGTCATTGTTGATACAGTATTGCTTGTGATCACATTTTAATGACCAAATCCAAGTCGCATACAGTTAAAGTAACAATGTAAGTAATGTACTTTATTTGCATTCCTCTCCTTTGTTCTGGTGTGCCGCCAGCTGAAGCCATTGAGTTTTATTTGTATCCCTGTTGTCAAGTTAATGTGTGTAGAGGATGCTGAAGTTCTTGAGTGCTCAAGAGTGTCTCTCTGTGGAGCTGAAGCACTCTTCACTGTCAGTAATCAAAGCAGAGAAAGAGGAAAAAAAAAATCCCTGAATTATTCATATAAAGGACAAGATGGCTTCAATCACCTTGTCCTACTGATATGCATTATATCAGACAAAGATATTCTAATGTATAGAACTCATTTTGTTCAATTATGATGACATTTTGTCTGATTCTACTGAAGTAAATTTACTCTTAATATTGAGATATTTCCCAGTCTTGTGTGGTCACCATTTTGTCCAGCCTTGTATTAATATTATTCTATGATCACCATTAAGGATATAAATATTTTGAAATGAGCCATAAAAATACAATACAAACATCCTTGATCTTGCTTTGTGATACCACAGGAAGGAACTGCAACAGCTGCACCTGCTTTCTGTTCAGCTTTAATTATAAAACTAATATGATCATGACGTCAGTCACACCAGTGTTAACATGGATAGTAACGCTTTTTGCCTTCTTCTCTCTAGCGCAGCATTTGAGCACCCTGTGAAGGCCCCGTAGGCGGCTATGTTGGATCTTTTCCTCAAAGTGCTGATGTTGACCTGTCTTCACCTGTCGCCTCACAGCACCAGGCTGCCAACCTAACTCCTCAGTCCCTCTCTTCCTGCGTCTCCTTCTTTCTCCTCTTGACCTGGAGAAAGGTAAACATGGTGTGTTTTGCAAGTTGTAGTTCTATTTGACAGGTTTTTGTTTGGTGTTTTTTTTTTTTTTTTTGATTGAGTGGGAGTCAGACCACATTTAAGCAGTCTGAGATAATAAAATGAAATGAAACCTTCTCTAAGTAATCTTGTGGGACATGGAAGCCTTTTAGGCCAGTGGCTATTTCTTTCAGAGAAATGTGGAGAAAAAAAAATCTCTTTAACTTATACCTAATTACTTTCAAAGTTAATGATGAGGATAGTATTGCATATATTTCTGTATCAGCTTGTTCTAGCTCTGTATAGAAAAATCAATGTATTTTTGTTGAGGAGTTTTGGGTTATAAAAAAAGTTAAGTTTGTAGGTTTGAGCAATGTTTGGCTTCACAGCATGCCTGGACTCATGTTTGGTTAGTGCACTGAGTGTTTCTCTGTTTCATGTTTCCAGGTCTTTGGTCTTTGAGGAAAATGTCCTATGCACACAAGCACCACAAGCTGCTCACCTGGAGTTTACCTCACCTCCTCCTTCCACCGCTGACCTACCTCTGGTTGTTGGCTCCTGCCACAGGTATAATGAATCATTCACCTCTCCGAACTCAGCAAGCAAAAACACTTTTGTTGACAGAGAAGTGATAAGAAAACTCACATCTGCGCCTGTTAATCTAACTATGCTCATCTGCATAGAACATTCACACACCTTTGATTGCTCAGGGTGGGCCTTCATCAATCTTATAATCTTATGATGATAGTTGGATGGTTTTTGGTTAAGTGGTATTTACTGTATGTCTAATCTGAAGCAGCTGGATAGAGGACTGTTGGTACCCCTGCTGTGTGTGTGTGTGTGTGTGTGTGTGTGTGTGTGTATTTCAGATGCCACTCCACTCAGTGGGTTACACTGAAGCAGGACAATGGGGGCTCTGTGGATAGACATTGTGTATTTGTGTGGCTGTGTGCTCTGAAGGCCTGGGGTCAGCGGAACAGTGGGCAAGACTGGGATGACACCCATTTCTCAAACAAACTATAGTGCTTTTGTGTGTTTTTATGTGGCGAGACCCGTGTTTTTTCAATCTGGAGTTACACTGGGATCCTGTAATGTCAACCTTGGCTCTAGTGTTGCTACAGTAGCAACAACTAGTATAGTACTTTTTTGATATGGTCTAAACAGCCTTTAAAAATAAATAAATAAATAAATAAAAAAAATAATATATATATATATACATAGATATTCTAGAGGTCATAATCTTAAAATTTTCATGAATTTGTTGCTGTGCTACATCCAGATTGCCTTCTTAAACTGGAAACTATGCATACAGGTAATTCAGTGAACAAATCAAGATGTGCAGTGTTTTTGTTTTTGTTTTTTTTCCTCAGCAAAGCAGTCAGCTTTCTCCCCTGCTGCTGTTTGGAAAGCTCTTTGAGCCTGTGCAACATGAAATCAGATCACAGATGCTCATGACATGATGGAAAGGGGCCAATTATTGACTTCTTCATTAAAATCACACAGCTTAGTTCTGATTTATTGCTCATTAAAAACCTCTTTAAGCGGACAGTCATGATCAACTTGGACTGGGATCTAAAGTTGTAAACTGTGAAGAAGCTTGTGAGGATGATTGAAACTCCTTTATTTTTTTTTAACATAGTGTAGAATAAACTGATATGCTCTGGCTCAGAGGGTGGAGGTTTGTGCATACTGCATACTGTGCTTTGGGTTTTAATCAGTGTCTTGTTTTGTCAGGGAAAAGCCTCACTTCCTCTCTGTCTCTGTTGCTGAGTTGGCTGACTGCTCAAACTGTGACTGCATGTTGGCTTTTCAGAGAAATGTTCAGTCAGAGCTTAATCTTTGAAAAGTCTCTTTGGTTGGGACTGGAATTCGTTGTGGGTTTCACTTTGCTCCTTTGCCTGCCACAATGCCAGCAGTAACCAACAATGCCCTGATTGATAGAAACAAGTGAAACCTTGAAAAGCCTCAGCCTACTCTCTTTCACCTATATTTCTTGACCAGCTTTCCTCTTCTATATCAGCACAGTACATCACCAGATAATACCTCTTTCCTCCCTCCTGTCCTGGTTTAGTTGTGTCAGCAGATCTCTGCCGGGTGACCGGTGGGGTGCTGGGGATCCACTGGAGCAGCATCATCAGCATGGGTTGGTACCCTCTAGCGGATGGGAGAGGTGGGGCGACATGTTGGGAGTCCTGCTGCCTAAAGCCGAGCTGCAACGCTGTGTGGAGCCTCGGTGGGCGCTGTGTACTTCTCAGCTGCTCTTGGAAGAGGGGCTGCCCCATTTCTTCCCTACCACAGCCTCACCAGGAGTCCCTCGGCCTCTTTCAGCTGCTCTCCAAGGTATACCTGCTGCTGCCTGACCCTGGTCTAACAGGATAATCTCCGGGCACTCCGGTTTCCTCCCACCATCCAAACACACCATGTTTAGGTTAATTGGTGACTCTAAATTGTCCATAGGTCTGGGTGTAAGTGTGAGTGTGAGTGGTTGTTGGTCTCTGTCTGTCTCTGTGTGTTGGCCCTGTGATGGACTGCCGACTTGTCCAGGGTGACCCCGCCCTCGCCCAATGTGAGCTGAGATTGGCTCCGTGACCTGGAAACAGATAAGCAATATAAGATTAATGAATGAATGAATGAATGATTAAATGGTTACTAACGGAAAATAAATCTCAGTTTCCCGTAATTACTAGAAACTCAGAAATTTGCAAAGAAGAAAGCAGATACTGACAGAACACAAATATTTTCATTGGAGTTTTTCTGAAATTCTCTGTCTGTAATTTATTTCAAGGGTCCTATAACAGCAAGACTTAGAAAACGTCGTCGTGCAGTTTATGCAGGAAGCCACAAACCGCACACAGGATACCTAACCAGCACGGTAACTTCATTATTGGTTGATTTATTTTTTTTTTTTTTAGGGGTTTTTTTGGGCTGTAGTGATCCTCACACTGTTTGCTTGTAGGAGATACTGTTTTCTGTGTTCATATTAATTATATAGTCAATTAAAAGTGTGGTGGAGGTAGAATTTAGGAATATGAAAAGATTTGGGGAAATTCCAAATTCTTCTCCATATTTGTCCTTGTTATTGTTAGTCCAAACCTACAAATTCTGAACTGTCCCTGCAGGAAAGTGTCAAACTGGGAACAGCTCATCCAACTCCAACTATACCCAGCCCCATCACACTTATTCAGACAGCCCAAGAGAATTTCAGCCAGGTAACCAATGGGAGTTCAGAAACTACTCCACTGCCATCGCAACAAAACTCAACAGCAGACGATGCTGTTGATACTCCTGCGTCTTCCAACAGCAGCAATGTCAGCTCACCCACACCGACTGAAGCTTCTGCCATCACAACTCCAACAAAGGCTGGTAAGGAAGCAATCGCCTATTTCCAGCTTATACAGTAATATGTCTTCTCTTCATTTATTAATTATGAGCTAATACATAATGTAACAGCACTGTGGTGTGCAGCCTTGGAGGGAAATTGCATGTGACTTTCAAGGCCTTTCTTCACTTAACTTGGTTAAAATATATTTTTGTCCTTTTGAGATTTTATGTTTTATTAAGCATTTAAAATGTTTAAAACTGCACGTCTTTTGCTCCAGCTGATCTTTGGCTAAACAAAGATGTAATTTCCCGTCACATTTTATGGCAAACTGCACAGATGTTATTTTTCCCAGATGAAAGTGATGTGTGTGCAGGGTATGAAGGCAAATGAGTCTATTCAACAGGAATGTGCTGAGATGCACTAGACCTCAGCAAACAGGTGTGACTTGTAAGATCAGTTTCTCCTCCCTTAACGACACTATACCTGTTTATCCTACATTGATTGCAGAATAGCATAACAGAAAATGTTGTGGAATAGATAACTACCTAGCTCTATTAACAAACAATGGATTCCTTAACAGTAGCCTGCTGGACAAGTTTAAATGAAATGAAACCTATTTTGAGGAAGGTGTAGTCTAGAAAAAGTCCCCTACCTTTATGAAAATACAACACTTATTTACTGCAGTACACTTTTGGACAATGATTAATAACTCCACGTTTGTTTAGAATCAGCTGAAACAAGCTCTTAATACAACATTAACATGTTGTCACCAAACCTTATTAAGTGACACATCCAATGTAGAAGGAGGGGAATTGACATTCTCAAGCAGGCTGTTTTCAGGTTCAATATCCTCCCTCCTTTTAGCATTTTTTCTGCGACATAACAAAATTTTAGAGGGTTATTTAATAAAAACAACCACAACCACAGCAAGTTGCTAACCACAACTATGAGCTGAAGGACGCTAGAACATTTTTTAATCATCATACATAAATGTATTTGCTATCCAAAGCTGCTGCATGTTATTTATCCCCATCTTGTGAATTTATTTGCTTTCTGTTGACTGTACTTGAAGTCATTTTTGGTTGGCATGGCAACCATGCGGTCACCATAATTTTAATTCTGGCATCATCCCTGATCGTGTGTTGTCTTCCAGTGAGGGAGCTAGTGGTGTCAGCAGGAAAGAGTGTGGAGGTCACATTGCCCCGCAACGAGGTTGAACTCAACGCCTTCGTGGTCCCAACACCCCCAAACGGTAAAACAGTTTCTGACACCTGCAGAACTACTGTTAATATTATTATGCAGAGTTCAACCTGCTAATGTGTTTCAAGTGAAAAGGTTATAGTCACTTTTCAAAAGATTCCCAATTTGAAAAATAAGTAACACACCAACTCATTCAGTATGATGTCATATTTTTTTTTTTAAATCATCATCAGTGTCCTGTTTGTCACACTAAACATTTGCCAGAAAATTTCAACTCCAGACTTGATTATGATTACACAGTCACGAAGAATTTTGATAATCCTGGAAATGATCCCTATCTGATAGACTTTATTAATTAAATGCACGAGCAGTTTAGGTAAATTAACTGATTTGTTTGATGATACTGCTTCTCTAAAGGGACAAACTATGCATTTGACTGGCGTCTGATCACACATCCCAAAGATTACAGTGGAGAGATGGAAGGGAAGCACAGCAAGACTCTAAAACTCAGCAAGGTAGAACAAACTACTTTCATTTTCATATTCTGCTAAAAATGACATAAAGCTGCAGCTGCTGTGCACTGAATACATAAACAGTTTCAGGTGTGTGTAAAAGAAACAGATTTTGTCACAAGGGTCACTTCCTCTTTATTTTTTCTTCATTTCCCCCATTTCTTGCCCTCTCTCTTTCAGCTGACTGTGGGCCTGTATGAGTTTGAGGTGATAGTGGACGGTGAGGGAGCTCATGGAGAAGGTTACGTCAATGTCACAGTCAAACCAGGTGAGGTCAGACATTCAGTACAATCTGAAACCGCTTTCATATTTAACAGTTTGAAAGCAGTTTAGCACAATTTATATATTGGAGACTGTATTTTTTGCGTGTTAAGCAGTAGTCCCTTATCTCTGTTTTATTGAGGACATTCTTCAGACTCCTCTTCCTTTTTAGTCATGTGATTTTTTTCCTGTGACACATTCTTGCTGCATCACATGATTTCATAATCTTCAACTACTGTGCAAACCATTCAGGAAGTGTCTGAAAATTAACTTGAAGTCATAAATAAAATAAATAAACTTAGGTAACTAGAATACGAGACAAATAAGCACTATGAAACTGGGTAATTTTTTAAGGCTGATTGTGGTTTGTCATGATTAGCCTGAAAAACACTGCAAATTATTAAATAAACAAAAGCCTGTTTGAGCTAAAAGAATGGCAAAAGCAAACATTGGGGACTGTTTGCAAAGATGTACTAACTTCCTTGGAAATGTATTACAAATTACAGCCTTAGAAATGATTAACTGACTCTTTTTATAAACGGTTTGTGCTATAAGATGAGCATTTACAACAGCGTTATTTTACTGTTAATATTTTTTCCCCACCCTCAGAAAGCTGTCACTGACATTTAATTGTAAATTTCTTCCCAGTGGTACAAATTATAGTAATTAAGTAATTGCAGTGTGCGTTGAAAGCCTCCGGTTTATTAAATTAGCTATGATCTTTATTGCTGCTCCCCTCCCCCGCGTAGCTATCATTTTGAGTTTTGCATAGACAGCCTCTGGCTTGTTGACACCACCTTGGCCACAGACGGCTGATGTTCCGCTCGGTAAGCGAGTTAATTTCTTGTTTTCCACCTGACAGAGCCGCGGATAAACAAGCCTCCTGTTGCCATAGTTTCCCCAAAGTTCCAGGAGATCTCCTTGCCAACAAGCTCTACGGTGATAGACGGCAGCCGTGAGTCTTACAAACGACACACAACCACGCAAACATTTAGCACAAAGAAAAAGGGGCCTTGTGGGTTAAGTATTTTATCATTCCCTCTCAGGCTGTTAAATGTATTTGACTGACCATTTCACCTCTTCTCCTTTTCGTCATCTTTTAAGAGAGCACCGATGATGACAAGGTGGTAGCATGGCACTGGGAAGAGGTCAAAGGTCCCCTGAGAGAGGAGAAGGTCTCTGCTGACACCGCCGTCCTCACCCTCACCAGCCTGGTGCCTGGGAACTACACATTCAGGTACAGGTGGACTTGACTTATCTGATACTGTTGCCAGTATCTTAACTGCTCCGTCTCATTTCAATATACAAGTCTGTAAGAATAAAAGCAACAATCATCTTCTTGCTTTTTATAATATTATTATATAAATCATCTGTGAATTTGTTTAAATTTATATTTTCAATCAAGGTTATTTTTTCTGACCCAGTTTGACAGTGACAGACTCTGATGGAGCAACAGACTCGACGCAGGCCACGCTCTCTGTCAACAAAGCCAAGGATTACCGGCCTGTGGCCATTGCTGGACCAAACCAGGTCTGAAGTATTTTTATTATCATAGTGCTGTTCTGTAATGCACCAAACCCCAGAGCTGATGTGTTGTGATCATATCGTGAATTTAGGCGCACAAATTTTTGCCCCCATTTTCTACATGTTGGCAAATGGCTTGCTCCTTTTTTCTTTTTTTGAACCTGTGAAAATATTTCCCCACCTGCATCTGTGCGTGTGTGTATGACAGTGTTTGCTCTAATGATGTGGCTCCCTTCAGTTGTTTGTTAAAACAAAATGGCAAATTTGTTTTTGTGAAGTCATCCACTCTTACAAAACCCGTCATATGCACAACTTTTGGTGTTGGCTGTTAAAGTTGAAAACGTGTGGAAATAATCTTTCATCTGATAACTGTCCTCTTTTACTCCATCCAGGTTATCCAGTTGCCACGCAACTCCATCACTCTTAATGGCAACCAAAGCACTGATGACCATGATTCCCTGTCTTATGAGTGGTCTCTCAGCCCGGAGAGCAAAGACAAAGTGGTGGAGATGCAGGTGAGATATTCAAAGACTGTGCACACAGTTGAATTCCAATGTTTAAGTTTCTTTTGTTTAGAACAGCGGGGCTAACAGAGGTATCTCTTCTTGTGTGTTTGTGTGTTTTCAGGGTGTACGAACACCAACCCTGCAGCTGTCTGCAATGCAGGAGGGAGACTACACCTTCCAGCTGACTGTGACAGACTCGTCTGGACAGCAAGACAATGCCGAAGTCACTGTTATTGTGCAACCAGGTAAAACAACTAGACAACTCAAAATACAGCTCCTGTTTGTTGCTACCCCAGCACTTTCAAAGATCATTTTCAGTGTGTCAAGTGGGGTTGGCTACAGCTGCTGAGGCAGAATTAATTACAGATTTAGCTTCCCTCTTCATTACAGTGCTCACTCATTAACTCAAGCGTGTTTACCCAGCTGTGTGCACTTGTGCACCACTTACAGAGAGATTTGAATTAAACTCCCTATCTCAAGATTTAAAGTCCTCTTCCCCTGTACTTAATATGCCCTGTGTTTAAAGCTCCTTTGCCCTTTCTTTCTCCCACAGCCTTTATGTAAATACACACATGATGTCTGGAGAGTGTGTGCGTACACACAAGCTGATAAGCATTCAGTGTAGACTGTCAAGACTGGCAACACAGTCTGAGCAGCGTCAAAGCAGGATATGTGATGTCGAGGGTCAGGCTGTGTCAACTGTGTAGTTAAAAACGACTGAAAGAGTGTTGTTCGTTTCAGGATGTTTTTCCAGCTGTTATGTGGATATATATTTTATCAGATAGTGTACAAATTATTAACCAAGTGCTGATCAGATAGTAGAGGTGCATTTTGATATCATAGTGGGGGTTTTCTGCAGTCATTAGTTAATATTATTTTTCTAAATTAGTTTTTATCCTCAGTCTTTCCGATCACTTTTCTGATTAAAATCGTGGTCCCTCTATCAAACAACTGAATTGTCAGAGTGGCTCACCTGGCAAAGAGAACAAGACAAAGGCTTTGTCCTGACTCCAGTGGCCTCGGTTCAAATCTGAGCCCTGGTCCTTTGATGCATGTGGGCTGTACCATGTTGTGGATGTGTGTTTATCCTTCTTCCCCTGTTATGTGTTCTTTCATTTTAAACTCCAGAAAACAACAAACCACCAGTAGCAGATGCAGGACCAGACAAGGAGCTGACGCTGCCAGTTGACCGAACCATGCTGGACGGTAGTAAGAGCACAGATGATCAGAAGATTGCCACCTACCAATGGAAACAAACCAGGTCAGTCAGACACTGACTTCAGCTCATGTCTGTTCGCACAAATCTATCATTTCAATCAAGCAACTGTTTTGGGCACTTTAAGGCAACTGCAGTGTTTCTATATGGTACCGTAAAGGTGGAGTACTCCTAAGGAGAAAAAAAAAAAGTCTCTTAAACTCTCTGTCCTAGTTGGGAAATCAAATTTGCCATAAAAAGTGTTTGCTAAGCTCAGATATCCTTAATCATATTATCAGGGTCACTATGGCAAATATTACTGTGGCTCACTCCAGAACAACAAATAAACAGAATACAACATATTTAAAAGTACAAAAAAAAACCAAACAGGCAGACATCTAGATTGGTCATTATCATCAACAAGGATTGTATGTCTATCCTTATTTCTCTCCGGTGGGCTCTCATTCTCTTTCTCTTCGTCCATCAGCGGTCCTGTTGATGTGAAGATTGAGAATGCAGATACAGCCGTTGCCACGGTGACAGGTCTTGAGGTCGGGAGCTACATGTTCACCTTGACGGTAACTGATGAGAGGAAGCTGCAGAGCACGGATACTGTCACGGTCATCGCCAGAGAAGGTTAAGAGATGTGTGACTGTGTTTGGGTGAATCCTTTTCTGTTGAGCAAAATATGCAGCTGGGTGTCGGAGTTGAACAGGAGAGGATTAAGGGTGTTGTTGTGAAACATGGTTTTATAGTTAAAGAGGCATTGTAGGCACATTTGAAGCCTTTAACTGTGGTCTAAATGAGAGGTCGTTCCTCTCAGAGTTTTTTGCATTTGTACGTTTCTAAACTTTGAATAAAAACCCTAATGCAAATGTTTGGGGTGTTTTTTGTTTAGTGAGAGACACAATAAGAAAAACAGAATCAGAGAAAGACAACGTGTTTATAATAGAAACAGAACTAAGTGCTCAAATAAGAACAAGTCATAGAAGTCTAAAATACAAATATATTGAAAGCTTTGATGATGTGTCTCACTTTTCTACTCCTATTTCCGTTTGTTTTCCAAAAAACTTAGGAAGTACGCTATTTGGAAAACTTTGATATGATAAATGCCATAGCTCAGTTCATATATAGTGTCATCTCCAACATGGTTTTTAGGTTCTTTGCAGATTTTTAGATATGATTAGGGCTGTGTTCTGGGGAAAAGGCCACTACTGGGCCTTAATAGCCGACCGGAGTGAAACACTACACATCATGATGAAAGTTTTTCCAACAGTAAATTTACTATAGTATAATTATTCTATCATTTATATTAGTGTTCACTGTATTTTATGGTGTTTTTCCTCTAGAATTGGATAAACCACCGATGGCTCGTGTTGTGTCAAGTCCGGCCATCTCTTTGCCTGTCAGGACCGCCATTCTGGATGGATCTCGGTCAACTGATGACAAAGGTGGAGTCAGCTACTTGTGGACTCGGGATGACAGCAGCCCTGCTGCCGGGGTGAGTTCCACATTTTCAGCTGTTTGAAGAAGCCTTTCACTGCATATTTGAAGAAGCTAGCTGGAGTATAAAGAAAAAACCAGCCCTAAGGCTGTAGAATTGTTAATTACTAGTAAAAAGAACAGCCTCTTCAGATGTACATTTGGTCTTGAAACATGCAAATGACACGGTTTTAACCTTTTTTTCCCCAACAGGATGTACTGAACAACTCTGACCACCAGGCAGTGCTGTTTCTGGGAAACCTGGTGGAGGGCAAGTACAGCTTCAGCCTGACTGTTACTGACAGTAAAGGACAGACCAGCGTCGGCCAGGGCACAGTGGAGGTCAAACCAGGTAAAAGAAAGAGTGAGACACAAACAAACCTACAGTGGAAGGACACACTGGCACTTTCTGAGAAGTCCTGTTGTCATTTGATCATAATTAAATTGTGGCTTCTATAAAGGGTTTTATTTTGTTACAACATACATTAATAACAACACTGGTGACTTTGTAAAAAGATGATATAATTATTCCTTTTAGACACACCACTGCCACATACTGGATTCTGTTTTATAGCACATTTTGTTTTGATTAATCAAAAGACATTCTGGAAAATGAAAGAATCCAGGCCAGTTTCACCGAAGTGTATGCACCAGAAGTTAAATTGCAGCTTTTAATCACAAATTTGTACAATCATCAATCACTAATGAAAGCATTATTAATAATATTTTACTCGTATTTTGCAAGTTGATTCCTTGAAAACACACACATTGGACCCATAAACAAGTCTGTACACAAATGGTATCCACTCAGCAACAGACGTCACAAGCAACAGAAGAAGGTGGAGTGGGTCAGTGTCTAACATACGGTGCACAGACACACACTCAGCCAGAAACTAATCTGTCACTTGGTGCTCTGGCCTGTTTCCCAGATTTCTGAGAGTCAGATGGATCCTGCAGTCGGCCTGTTTTTCCCATGTGTGTTTCTGTCCTCACTATTCTCCTCTCCACCCTCTCCTATTTTTCATGCGCCACTCTGTCTCTCTTCATCAGACATCTGGGAACGTGACTTGGTGGAGCTGGTGTTGGAGGTCTCTGTATCCCAGGTGTCCCACCGCCAACGTGACATGCTGCTGCGCCAGGTTGGGGTTTTACTGGGTGTGCTCGACAGTGACATTGTTGTGCGAGAGATCAGTGCATTTAATGAGCACAGGTGAGTTTCTCTGCATCAAGCTTTTTTCAAGTGTAAATAATGAGACACATGAATGATCCATCAAAAATGCTGGAATGACATTTTCTGGATTTGACGCAGAAATTAACCATTTCCCACCTCCTCGTCTTCCCTCAGTACTCGCTTGGTCTTCCTGGTGTCAGGTGGGCCAGGGCGCCCTCCTCTTTCTGGCCACAGTGTTGCATTTAGCCTTCGCAACAAACTGCGCAAACAGAAGAATGACTTTCTCATCTTCAAGGCCAGACGTGTGGATACAGTCAGTAAGTACCTGACAAATATGGTTTATGAGAAACAGAGAGAGGATGGTGATGGCTTTAAATGCTGGACATTTGTCCGTGGTTTGGATCAGCTAATGTCAGGACTAGACCAGTAGATTTCCATATTTGCTATATTTTGTGTGTTCAATCTGCAGCCTGGAGACAGTTCAACCTCAAGTTTCATAATGTTCTGCCGCTCTCGTTCTTTCCTCAGTCTGCCAGCTGAACTGTTCTAGCCACGGCGAATGTGACTCGTTCACACGGCGTTGTGTTTGTCACCCTTTCTGGATGGAGAACTTCATCAGAGCTCAGCTTGGAGATGCAGAGAGCAACTGTGGTGAGTTATATAGTTATATATATATATATATATTTTTGTGTGTGTGTGCTTTAAGTGCAGCTGGATTGTCATACTTTTTAACTTACTTTTCAGAGTGGAGTGTACTCTACGTGACCATAGCATCCTTTATGATTGTGGTTGCTATAGCAACAGTTGTCTGGGGGATGGTGTGTTGTTGTAACAGGTGAGCTCAACTCCTTCAATATTAGTTTTTTCTCTAGGGACACTAGGCATTTGGGTGAGTAATACTTTAGGGATATATTATTTATCAATAAAACCTGCAGTGGATCTTTTGAATTTTAAGTTTGCACTGCATGTCTTTGACTATCATCACTCCAGCTGATGATAACATACATGTTTGTTTGTTTTTTTCCCCCTGTGGAAGGCGGAAGAACAAAGTGCGCAGGAGCAAAAGTCGATATAAGGTACTAGAAGCTGAAGAGCAAGACAGTCTGGAGCTTCAACCTCAAAGAGCTGGTGAGACACTTCTCCAGTCAAAATGCGTGTCCTAGAAACAGAAACTGGATACTCAATCTCATAAATATAAATAAGTATAAATCGAAGTGTGTCCAACCTAACTAGTCTGAATTGATTGCATCATTGTAAATAATGCTATGAGTGCATATTTTGTATAGCTGTACAATTAATCAATCAAGAAAAAGAATTCCCTCCAACTGTTCTGATGATCTATGAAAATTTTGACGGCCTACTTTTTCTGCTTTCATTCCTTTGCCTGCTAACCAGCCCGTTTGAAGCCGGTTCTAGTTCCCACATCCTCTGCTCTCATGCACTCGGACTCTGACCTGGACAGTGACGATGGGCAGGGCGGGGTCCCGTGGACGGAACAGGAGCGGGGACATCTCCTGCGGCACCAGAACGGCTCCCTGAGGAATGGCCAGGGGCCAGCGCGGGGCAAGAAGCAAAGAAATGAGCTGCTATAGCAAGAGAGGAGGGGGGAGCTCTCTGCTGCCCTCATGTGTCACACCCCTCTGTCCCTCACTCTTCCTCTTTTGTTGTTCTTCAACTCAAAAACCTCACAGCTCTCATCCTTGAAGACTGACTGTGTGATACCTGGATTTGATAAGAAGATGAGAGAAACATGCTGGAAACATGTTGTTCCGCTGTCACTGGAAAAAAACCCACCAATATAGGCTACTGGAATTTCTCTGATCCAACACTGAGCCACTTTGGAGGAAAGAAAAACAACATTTCACTGAGAATTAAGGGAGAGCGTTTAAATGACACTGTGTTTGAATAGTATAGAACATAACATAGACCCCTGTTATTTAACACAGAGACAAAAAGAATGTAGTGTTACCCTTCGTACTGATGGGACACGGTAGTTAAGAGATCAGGGGTGAAAAAACTAGCCTGAGAGACACTTGACTTTCTGATTTAAAAAAAAAAAAAAAAAAAAAAATTCTGCTTCAGTGACACGAAAGCCAGCCACTTGACATGCTCACACCTTGCCACTTGTAGACACGCATGTAATGCACACAAACACATCATTTTCGCATTTGTTCCAAGTCGACCTGATGCTACCAAACACTGCCATGTTTAAAACAATCGTTAACTCTGCTTGAAGGATTTTGTAACTCAACTGAAAGGGAAAAACAAAACAAAAAAAAAAACGCAACCAAAACAGCCACCAACAGCAATGCACACTTCGCCAAAACAAAACAACAAGGAAAAAAAAATGCATGAAGTCTGACTGCAGCTGCAGTACAACATGAAAAAGCAACAGCTGCCTGCTTGTGTCGGGTGTATGTGTGGGTTTTTCTGGCTTCTGTGCCAAAAGATGTTTCTTCAGAGCAGTTTGTATGTCAGCTTTTTATGTCTGTTGACAATGAAGAGTCAGGATATTCTCAGTTATTTTGGAAAGGGGGGGTGTGTGTGTGTCATGCTTTTATTCTGAAAGCTTCTCTGGAACACACTGGAAAACACAATGAGTTTGGTCTCAAGGGAGGAAGATAATGAGAAGAAAGATCTTCACGACATTACAAACAGGATGGTCAGGACATCACGTTGTAGCCATGAGGACGACTTAGTATTTTTTTTATTTGTTTCACAACAACCTTTATGCTGTGATTAGACATCCATGCACTTTGATTTCATGTGTCTGTTTCAGTCTTTTTTGTCTTGGAGGTTGAGGAAGACGATCTGTGAAGGTTAAAGTTGGAAGATCAGCCGTAAACAGGACATTTCTGAATTCATTGTTGAAAACCTCAATTTCCTTGATTAAAAGATAAAAAGAAAGGAGATATGTCTTTTGCAAACCTGAACACAGCTTGTGTCCAGTCTCCTCAGTAATTGTTACAAACCTGCAGGCTTTAGGATGATCTAAGTGTCATGTATGGCCAAGTAGAGATGCAATTATAATCTATTTGGTTCCCAATAGAAGCACATATGAACGCATTTATCTTTATTTTCTGCCTTTTTGCAAGTTTTCTGTTAGTTTAACTTGATGATGACAAAACTACAAACAAACAAACCTTTGAGGGGAAATGATCAATTAAAAAAAAAGAAACAAACAATTTTCCAGCCATCACTAAACATACAGTTTTAGTCAAACCGTTATGTTTTCAGAGTGATGCCAAACTGTGATAAGTCCTAAAAACAGATGATTTCATCCAAAGAACTGGATAAAATCAGACATTTAATCTAAAGGGAGATCACCACTCAAATACGAAGAGCCACCATGAAGGCTGATTCTGTTTCTGGGCTAAATTGTGCTGAGGGAAAATTTATACGCTTTTGCAAGCAGATTTTGAAACTGATCCACTTTTTTTTTTTTTTTCCTTTGGTTGTTGAATGTTGAAAGAGTACGCTGTTAATTAAACTTGTGCTCCACGTGGAATAAGCAATCATTTAAAAATAAGACAAAAAAAAAAAAAAAAAAGGATTCCTACTGTCACGTCATCTCATGCTGATGTCAGTTCTGCTGCACTAGTTTGGCCTGAGCGCTCCCAGCGCACATTCAGTCAGGGCCAGAGATTTTTTTTTTTTTTCTTTATATATATATAATTCAGGCCAACTGAAATGATCTGACCTTTTTTTTTTTTTTTGCCATTTTTGTGAGGCAAACTAAAATCAAGTGCCCCCAAGTGCCAACTCTGTAAAATCTTATCTTTGGAATAATGTTATATTCTTTCAATGTTTTTTTTTTTGGTTCGTTTGTGTGTTTGGGAGGTTTTTTGCACATCATAAGAAACAGCTTTTGGCATAATTGCCAAGATTTGATGTTGACTTGTTTTACTGTATACCTTTTACCCCAAACTGAAAAAAAAAACAACCTTTCAAAGTCTTTTTATACCTATTTAAATTCTTCTGTTAAATGTACAACAGTTGCCTGTCACATTTGGGATTTATGGAAGTGAAATGACCTCGACTCTGATGGAGTCCACTGTGAAGGCAGACGGAGAAAGGAGTAGCAACTGTCAAATGAAGGGAGTTTAATTTAAAATGTTTTAAATATGGTTTTAGCGAAGGATTATTCCTTCCTTGTTTCTTTGTGTGTAACCACATCTGATGCAACTGGATAGTCTGTACATTAAAATAAATTGTTTCCATTTTTCTTGAGGTTTCTGAGCGATTTGTTCTTGTTTCTCAACTAATTATATTACGCAATAGAGTCTCACATGGCAATTTTGACTAAATGAAGATTCACAGTGTGCATAAATCACTTAAAATTCTGCAAACTCAGTCTTTAATAATATAAACACATTCTGAAAATATTTAAATATTAAAAAAGAAAATGATTTAAGTCACCAGAATCTTTTAAGGTTGCGGTGTTAAGGTTACCCATGAAGCAGTGCAGCTCATTTTCATTACGCAGTGCTCTCTCTATCTCTCACGCTCACTGTCCCTATAAAATAAATCAAAGGTGAGTTTGAATTTTTAAAAAAGCTTTCCACTACTGATTTTATTGGAGCAATAAAACCTGGTGAAACTATGACATGGATATCTTCACAGTTACTGCACACCAGGGGCCTGATTAAGACAACAAACATGGATCACTCATGCAAAGTGAGAGCTCTGCAGAGAGATGCAATGATAAATGCAAAAAGCAAAATAAAAGCCAAATCTCCTTCTGCGTCCCTCATACACGTCAAAAGAGGGAAAGGAAGCAGCTGGTTCATCTTTTTCTTTCTTGCTCGTGTGTTTTCTTTCTCTTTTTTTGCTGCCCTCTGCCTCTCACGCTCCTTTTATGGGAAAGAAATTAAGTTTGCGCGAACAAGGGCGGAAACGCGGCGCAGTGGCCGCTGGGAAAATTTGACAACCAGGAAGAAGAAGAAGAAGAAGAAGAAGAAGAAGAAGCTCAGTCTGCTCCGCGAAGCTGCACGGCGGACACACGGAGACATTAAGGACCAAAATCACTGCTCGATCAGTTTAGCAGGTAAGTAGCGTGTGCTATCTCTGCTCTGCTGCTTGTAGCATGTTTAGTTTTTGTACATTTTTAAATAATAAATACGAAGAAAAAGGAAACAAGGCGAGCTAAAGAGGCTACACCGCGTCGCCGCTTCCTGTTTAGCTGGATTCATTTATTGAAATCGGGTGTGATGCTAACACAGCCCGGCTAGCCGAGACCGTTAGCCTGCAAAAAAATAATAAATAAACATAAAAATAAAACGAACCAAAAAAAAAAACAAAAAAAACCACACAGCTTGAACATTGTTTTTAAACGTTGACTGCATACACTTGATTTCCGACGTCTTTCTTTTTCTGACAGCAGACGCTGGTTGTCTGAAATGACTTCTTTTTTTTTTTTTTTGCAGTATTAGCTAACACTGGGAGGGGTGTGTGTGTGTGTGTGTGTGTCTGTGTGTGTGTCTGTGTTAGAGGGGGGAAAAAATCCAGGAAATGCCAAAACAGACAGCAGACACTCAGCAGCAGCAGCAGCAGGGGAAAGGGGGGTTGACTGACATTAATTAGACCAACAACATCAACAACTTTGGCGTAATTTCCTCTTCGTTAGCTAGCAGGTTGTGTTTTCGGTGTCCGGTGCAGATTTTTATCGTCTTCTCTCTTCAGCTTTAAAAAAAATAATAATAATTTGAATACATTTTTAATTGAATGTCTAGTCGATGCTTGGTCGGTGGTATGCGGTGTTTTCTGGGCCGGGGGAGAGGCTGCTTTAGCCGGGGGCGCTGAGCTCCCATCACCGGCCCCTGCTAGCTCGCTTTAGCCGCCCCAGGCTCTCATCCCCGGCCGGCTGATTGGGAAAAACCCCCGGTGATCTCATTAACCATCAGCGGCTTGAACTTGATTTGTTTGTCGCCTTTTTAGCCCCCCTGAAGAAGGACTGCTAGCTCACCGCCATTGCTTTGGCCTACTTCTGCCTCTGCGACAAAGGGGAAATCTTTGTGTGTGTGTGTGTGTATGTGTTTTGTTTTATTCAGTGTAAATGCACAGAAATGTTAGCACATACACAGCTGAGCTTCTCCTCCTCTATGTCTGAACTAAAGTCCCCCCACCCTGAAGCGAAGAGGCTCCAACCCTCACACAGGCCTAACCTACTTCACTGCCCCTGCATGCTGATGGTGCTGCTTTTTGCAGAATATTCATGCCATATGTCCACATATGTAGGTCTGTGCATGCAGTTGGCGGTGCTTTACTGCCCTAACTTCAAGAAAGACAAGCAGAGGAGGCTGTGTAGATTGGGGGAAATGTAATGCATGTAAAATTCATCCTTCTATGTATAAACCCAGGGGTGTGATCAACTCCTCACTCATCCACAACCCCCCCCCCCCCCCCAATTTCTATCTACAATAATTTGATTAATGTAAGTTTGCACCCCTGAAGTCCTCCTCCTGCTCTCGATGAAGTTTAGTGCTGTAATCCCTAAGTTATATTGAGTTAATTTGTTATAAAGTTGTATTTGGACAAAGTCGTGTTGTTTTATATCAGTAGATATTTCATTTTGATCATTTGACTGTTTAATGTATAAAACAGGCCAGGACCAGAATGACAGGTTATTATGGGTGAAGAAAAGCAAAGTGGGTAAAAAGACTTGGTGTCAGTCAATTTTCTGCAATTTTGAGTTACTTTACTTTTATTTTATGTGAATTAAGAGATAATCATCTAACCAGCTCTAGTGTATTTATAAGGTACGATTTCCAGGTACAGATTTCTTCCTTAAGTGAGTTTTTAGTGAAATTTCCAAAGCTGAGCTCTGTTTCCCCCCCCCCCCCCCTCATTAGTGGAATGTCCTATGAAGAAATTAGGGAAAATACTTTACTTACTTTAAGGGGCCAAGCTTATACACATTTAACCAGCATTCCTTTATTCTAGCTCAACGAATCTGCAATCAGCTTCCTCCGCCTCTAAAGTTGTGCTTAAGCTCTGTTTTTTTACCCATTTCTTGCCTTTTATAGTGAGTAAAGGAAAATGTTATGGCAGGCACTATTTCCTGCCCTGAGTCATGATGGCTATATCTGCCCTCACGTCTCTGGAAAGTTGTTTCTTCTTCCTCGACAGTGGACATTCCTTGGTGGTCAGCACTCTGCTTGAACATTTGTGGTCACATTATTTTGGTGGACTTGAGGAATCGTTCTCCAGCTTTTAAACCGCATCCAGTACATTCAGCTGTGTAGTTGGGAACTTGTATTACCTTTTCAAAGCAAGCTGTGTTTGCTTTATTTGGTGTCTGTTACCTAACTCTCCTTACACCTTTAGGGGCCACTCCCTTCCTGCCCTGCTGGTGAATCAATCCTCAGCTGAGACCAGGAAATTTAGCAGTTGAACTCTGGTATCTGCAGGTGTATTGTGTAGCTGTGGCCCTGATCATTAAAGACATGTAGGACAAGGGTAGTGAGGGTGTGTGTCCTTCTACAAGCCTAGTTAAGAAAATAATTTACAAATCTGACTGAATGATTGTGGCAGAAGAAATGGAAGTTGTGACATTTTGGAGAAGAGCTGTCAAATGTGCTGTCAGAGTAATTATTTTTTCAGTTATGTGATGTTTTGTCGTCTTGTTTTTAAAGTCACTGGTAGTTTCAGTAAACATTTTAAGGTTTTAGAGATTGTTGTGCTGCTGATACTCTGACATGTTGATATGATTTCATTTACAGCTCCAGGGCTGACATAATGTGTGATATACTCCGCCCTGTACTATCTACAACAGCATGGGCCTCAAGGGGGAGTCACATAATAGCATAATACAATTTTAACAACTTATTTTCGCCTTGCCATGAACAAAACCCTGAAGAAAGAATTGTATTTTTATAGATCTTTAACTAATATAACTCCTATTTAAAGATGGTACAGACACAAATGCCTTCCCAGCTCTGTGTATTTGAATTTTTTTGATATTAAGATTTGATAACTTTTTTATTTTTTTACTTGTTATGAGTGACAGAAAGCTCTAAAATTATTATTTCTTTGTTTGTTATTGCTGTAATAGTTATGATTTAATAAGTCTCCAACTGTATTAATCAGCTAAATGTCTTTTGCAATCTACAATAAAAAGATTCAGTATAAAATGAGATAAAACAAAGAAAAGCAGCAAATCCTCACAATCGAGAGCCTGAGACTGTCAACTATTTAGTATTTTTGCTTGAAAAATAATGAGCTCAGTTGTCAAAAATATTTGTCAGTTATCCAGTCATTCCAGCTCAGTATTCACATCACTTTGTTTCCTGTCATAAAACTCATTTCCTTTAACATTTATATCCAGGAAAGAGCAATTACTTATTAGTGACTTGGCATCCACTTTCACAGCATCATAAAAATGTTGAGCGCTGTCAGTCATTAGATCCCTACAGACTTCAGTTCAGTGACTCTGCAGCGACGATGAGACGCTGGTTTATCTGATGGGCTCATTAGTGAGAGTGGCCTGTGTGGCTTCATTCATTGTCAGCCACGTTTAAGTACCTGAGACTGGAAACACTTTCAGCCACACAGATGAAGGCGGAATCAGCTTACAGCCGTCTTATGTAATGTTAGCCTTTCTCATTAGCTGCGTCTGTGAGCACTTTGGATGTAAGAATATGCTACATTTGGATTGAAGTTAGTTAATCATCAATTATTAGTCCTATATTTAAAGTTGCTGTATAACTGCCCACTAAAACTATTGATCCTTCCCTTAAATGTTGAAATTGTTGTGTCCAAATGACATATTTTGGATGACTGGGCAGGTCTGCACTCCATACAGTCAGCAGTATCTGCATAGCTTTAGTCAGCAAGTCCCAACCTGCTCACCCACAATCCCATTCTTCCCTACTGTTGCTGTTACTTACAGTACGTGTTTTTTTTTTTTGGTTTGTTTTTTATTTAAGGGGATTTCAACTGTTTTTAAAAAAAAAAAAAAAAGTGACGTGATTTCTTGCTTTAAATAGCTGCTGGATAGTATGATCGGGGATGCTTAGTATCTGCTCTTCCTGTTTTCACCTTTCCCAATCATCCTTTCCACCTTGCAGGTATGGCAGAGTTGGCGAGTCTGGTTCAGCGGCTGGAGGTGGCGGTGGGCCGTCTGGAGGCCGTGTCAGGCCCTGGTGGCAGTGCTGGAAATTCAGCTGGTGGAGGTAGTTATCAGATCTAACTATTATGTACCAATTAGTCTACATATTAAATGAATATACTCTGTGAGTGAGAAATCCTCATCCACTTCAAGTATGCATCACTCAGATGAATGTATTTTAGATGTTTTCATGTTGATACCAAAGTTGGGGCTGTTTTTTGCAGTTAAGAAATCAGAAGAACATGTTCACAGATGTCTTGCATAAGTACTATTGTACCTATTAGTCAGATCATTTGAAGATCTTAGATTGTATATCCTCATCAGGCAGTTAATGTATGAAGGTATTAACCTCGTCCTGAATCCTTCTATACTAAAAATATATCTACTGTAATATTAGATTTGTACTCGCCTCTATTCCTAAATGTCCCACAAACAATATCCCCTTAGATTCATATCTTAATATCATATCTCACCCCCCCCCCCCCCCCCCCCCCCCACATTGTGACTATGAACAATGTTAAATGCATTTGTACCGCTGTTTTTAAATCCTTTCAGCCGTGTCAGCTTTCGTCGAGGCCTTTGATGAGATCGTGAGTGGACCCTTGGCCCAGTACTTCACCCTCAGCCAGCAGATTGGCGGTGATGTGCTGAAACACGTAAGTCCATTTTGGACACAAAATTTGTACTTTCTCTTCAAGCAAGTAATTCATAGCACAAAAATCTCAAAACACTGACATTAAGTTTTCTTTTTCGCTTTAAGACTTATTTTTATTTATTTTTTTTTAACTTGCTCTCTCTTGTCCTTACAGGCAGAAATGATGAAACAAGCGTTCTCCAGTCAGAGACAACTCCTCATGACGGCCTCGTCCTCCCAGAAGCCCTCTGATGTGAGTTAAACACACTTGGTAGTTGTTAAGTTGGTTAAATGGCATGTTGATCGATCAGTTCTAACAATCTGTATATTTCATTAAGTTTGCCACCTGTCCTACATCGCTGCACCCCAGCCACTCTCTCTGTTCAGTCAAATTTGGTGATACACTGGATGAGCCACATTTATAGTTGGTGCAAAGGTTAAAGAGTCTCAAGGTTTAATAAAAGGATGTATAATGTGTGCAGTCCTTGTCATGATGAAAGCATTCAGTCTGTAGTGAGTGCTGAATAAGGAAAATGATTACATTTGCTACATCTTGTTCCCCTTCAGGCAGTTTTGACGACTCTGCTGCAGCCGGTCTCCAAAGCGATCCAGCAGGTGCAGGCGTTCCGTGAGCAGAACCGCACCTCACCGCACTTCAACCACCTCTCAGCCGTCAGTGAGAGCGTGCCCGCCCTCGGATGGGTCGCCATGGTGAGAATGGGGATGGGAGCGCTCAGTCAGCAGGAGGGAAATCTTTGTAGCAGGGTGGTTTGTGTGCTACTGTGCGTTTGTGTGAGTCTAGAGACAAGCGCCCCTTTGATTCTGTCATCGCTGTCTGCATGTCAGCCAAGAAACTGTCCCTCAACAGACGCCAACAACAGAGCTTTACTGTTTAGATGATTAGCTCTCGTTGTTGTAACTCTTATGAATAATACATCAACTTTTCAAACACACATAATAGATTCTTGGTTTGCACGCCTGCTTGTGTATCTCAAACATTTTATCATAAACTTGTGAACTGAAATCATTCCATTCGCCCCTCTTTTGATACTGGAATATACGATCTAAATGAGAAGCTTGACATTTTGGGAAGTGTACTCATTTGATTTGCTTTGCTAAGAGATAGGTGAGAAAATTGATAAGACCCGCCTTGGTCTGCTACATATTAGGTCAGCAACCATCTTTTTAAAAACTATACACCTGAGCATATTTCTCAAAATGCTGTTTTTTGTTTTTTTTTTTTTCTTTTAATGTCACTGTAGACATTAATGTATTAAAGTTTAAAATCGGTTTGTTTCTCTCTCCCAGGCCCCCAAACCATGTCCCTATGTCAAGGAGATGCAGGATGCCGCCATGTTCTACACTAACCGTGTGCTCAAGGAATACAAGGAGAAGTGAGTCGACCCTCCGTTTCCCTGTATTATGTCCACACACTAATTTTATGTTCAACACAATACGAATCTAGAGGGACTCCTTTTTACAATTTTTATTTTTTTATTTTTTTGTTAAACTCAATCATTGTTTTCTAGCTGGTGTAAAATCTGCCATATGAAAGGACCACAAAAACTTTGAAATGCTGCCAGTTTGTGGGGCCCATCTGTCTTATTCTTTTTCTCCCCCCCCCCCCAGGCTCTTTAAGTTGAAGTATCCAACATTTTCACTGAGTCAGCACTGCCACACAACAAGCTGACACACACTGGGGGTAGACTTCCTATATTTAGACCTGAAATCAAAACATTGTGTGTTTATGAGCAGACCTGAATTACAGTCAACTCAAATAGAAGTTACTCAGACTAAAATCAGCCAGTTGGTGAACAGTTGCACAAAAATGTGATCTGTATTCGAATTTGTCTGTGAATGCAAAATGGTAATCCTGTATCCAAAAACATGCCATGGAATAAAAATCAGTCACTACACGCATGCCAAGTTGGTTTAGCATTTAATTAGGATATGAAAATGTCACACGTTTTAAGTGGTAAACTTAATACAGTGTGAGGAAGAGCACAATCATCGTCTGTAAATTGATGAGGGGGGAAAACTTGAATGCAAATGATCAACAGACAATCCCGCTTCTTTCCAACAGAGACAAGACACATGTGGACTGGGTGAAGGCCTACATCTTAATCTGGACTGAGCTGCAAAATTACGTCAAGCAACACCATACCACCGGACTGACCTGGAGCAAGAGTGTGAGGATTACAATAAAAATAAAATAAAACAATCTTAAAAGCCGATATAGGGGTAAAAGTTATTTTCTGAAAATGAAGAATGACGCCTTCGTACAGCAACTGACTATAGTGACTAAGAATAACATTATAGAGCACCACGAAAATGGTTGCATTATTAATCACATGGAGCTTTTTTGGCAGGATCGGGCAACTGGAGACAAGATTTACTGAGTGATTTCCTACTGAGAAATTCATAATATCTTGGTTTTCAAATACGAAATAGTCTGAAATGGAGAAAATGGAAAAACTAAGGTGACAAATTCTTGACAATTCACCCTCAGAGAAATCATCTGATATCAGGAAATTGGTTCCACATCGACAAGTTCAGACATTAAATAGACCGGGAATGTGCAAATACAAGAACATCAGGCTTTATTATTGCTCCCCAATAAATCGAAATAAAACGTCCTCTCCGATGTTCAAACCACTAGAGCTCCAACCAACAGTCAATTAGTTGATCCACAGAAAATGTACTTGCCAATACGTCTTATTTCAAAATGTTTCCTGAATCGTATGTTCTGACATTAAATGATTTTGTTCCATTTCAAATTTTTTTTTGTCCACTTTAGGGTCCCATAGCTTCAGCCACTGCCGCTCCCCCTAGTGCTCCCGGTGGTGGATGTCCTCCTCCACCTCCCCCTGGACCTCCTCCTCCTTCCCTGGACCTGAGCGCGCCCTCTGGTGGCGGCAGCAATGCTGGTGACGACCGGAACGCTTTGTTCGCCTCCATCAACAAGGGAGCTGACATCACCAAGGGTAGGCAGCTCAAACTGTATCTGCTGGGTTAATGCACCAAGTCTCAGTCACATTTCTCCTTGTAAAACAAATGTAACAGGTATTTGGCAAAACATGACATGGACATTTCTTTATTTAAATACCTGGCGGGGGAGGTCTGTCTTTGCTTAGATAGATTACCTTTATTTTGAAAGGTACCTAGTGGCGTTTCCTTACAGGTAACCTTCAGTGTCACTGTGTGTGTGTCTGTTCCGAATGTTGTTGTTGTTGCACCTTGACTGTAGACTTGTGAACCGATCCCCTCTTTTCTTGACTTCTCCAGGCCTGAAGCATGTGAGTGATGACCAGAAGACCCACAAGAATCCTTCCCTGAGGGAGCAGGGTACTGCTGTACGTACTGGCCCCAAGCCTTTCACGTCTCCTACCCCCCGACCTGCCCCCTCTGCCGCCCCGGCCCGCACTCTGCCCCCTGTGTTTGAGCTGGATGGCAAGAAGTGGAAAGTGGTAAGATGTTGGACCGTTTTCTCTACACAACGGTTATATGAGAAATCACAGCTTTAAACTCACACTGTCTCCCCCCTTTTTGCCCCCTGCAGGAGAACCAGGAGGGTACACAGGGCCTGGTGATTGACAATACCGAGCTGAAGCAAGTGGTTTATGCTTACAAGTGTAATAAGAGCACCCTGCAAGTCAAGGGCAAAATCAACTCCATCACTTTAGGTAAGATATGAATAAACCACAGTGGGGGAGAAAAACAAGTTGGAACCAATTTTCTTGTGTTGTTGAATGGATCTACTCTACAAGTGCTGTAAGGCCCATGTCAACCCGCTCATTCAGATCGAAAAGAACTTTTTATTAGTGTTTTATTTATTTGGTGTTGGATGTTAGAATGGGTTGTCTTCCACAGATCAACTCTTGCCAGTTACTCGACATGCTGCACATGCTTCTGTCCTAAATGTTTGTTTCTCTCCATCAGACAACTGTAAGAAAATGGGCCTGGTGTTCGATGATGTTGTGGGCATCGTAGAAGTCATCAACTGCAAGGACGTCAAGATCCAGGTGTGTTTTTGTGAGATGAGCTGTCATTTGGATTTTTGTTGCTGGTTTTGTTGCATTTCATGATGTCTCCCAGCGATTTCTGCAAGAATTAACATTAATGCATCTTTCATGAGGGCCCCTGCTTTATATTCACAGTCACACATTGACGACTGCAAGCTGCTCAGTGTTTGGCAAACACTGAATCTACTGTCGACAGTGAAGCTGCTCTCTGGCCAAAGTGTAACTTGTGTTGCTTTATTTATTTTTTTTATAACCAGGTCATTGGTAAAGTTCCCACCATCTCCATTAACAAGACGGATGGCTGCCATGTTTACCTGAGCAAAGACTCCCTGACCTGTGAGATCGTTAGCGCCAAGAGCTCAGAGATGAACATCCTGGTACCCAACAATGATGGAGAATTTGTAAGTGTCTGGTCAGATCTGGAAAAGTGATCATAGGATTTGTTGGCATACTTTCTGACTGAATATTAAATATAGTGAAGATACAGTCAGGAAAGTTTTGTATTCCATGTCTGAAAATTATAATTAATAGATTATAAAAAAAATATTCACACATAAAATATTCATTTCAGTTTTAGCATGACCCCTCTCTCTTCTTCTCTCTCAGACGGAGCTTCCTGTTCCCGAGCAGTTCAAGACCGTCTGGGATGGGCAGAAGCTTGTTACCACAGCAACAGAGATCGCTGGATAGACGAGTGGCAGCGTTTGAAAAGGCCGCCCCTCTTCGACACCATCCTCACCCATTGTTTTTTTGCAAACGCCTACCTGACTGATTGACCACCCCACCAGCTAACTCTCACACTGTAGACTGAGATTCGGACCTCATGCGTTATATCTCCTTCCCTTCTTCGTTATCAGCCAATCACAGCTTATGCTGTCCCTCCGATAAGCCAATGAGAGGACCGCTTGCTTTACCTGGAGCAAATCCTCCAGCCAATCAGCAGGGAGCAGCTTGTCATTCAAATTGGGTTTCCTGTAAGCACTTTTCAAAAAAAACATTCATCAGTTTTGCCAATAGCTGGGATGTTCTGTGGTGTGTTGTTTTTTTTTTTTTTGTTTGTTTTTTTTAATCCATCTGGATGATGCAAAGTTTAATTCAACACATAGAATAGTAAACATGGTTCCTTTTCAACAAAAGCACTGCAGCCAGGAGCGCCTGCTCTTAAAGTTTGTTTCATTATATGCAATTCACAGGTGAAGCACGTTTTTCCAGGATAAGGATGTCCATATCAGCTCTACTGATGTTGACTGTAAAATGGTTAACATTCACAGTGGATGATGAGGTGTATATAAAAAGACTTGTTGGCACTCAGAGCACATAAATAGGAGTAAAAACAAGATAGGTGCAAAAACCACTGTCAATTTTACATCTTGAAACTTTTCGTCAATATGATGTGGACGGAATTAAAATAGTGGGAAAACATTACAACTCCACGTGCTTTCCCTTAAATCACAAATAGGACATTCCTGCGTATTAAAAACATTCCATGCAAGGAGGCATGTGAGAAAACGTTTGCAGTGAAGAGCAAAGATGTTGACACTAAGTGGAGACTGAGAGACATAATCATCGGTTCTGGTTGAATGCTTCAGCGCCTCATCAGTCTCTAGTTCGGAAATATCATCTGTATAGATAAGAACAATTATGAAATAGTCTTAAATATCAGCTCTCACCATCAACATCTCTCCTAGCCATGTCTGCATGTTGCAGTTTCCTTCAGCTCTTGTAGCTGTGATTTATTATTTTTTTATATATATAGTCTTTCTTTTACCTCTTCATTTTATTTTATTTTTTTCTTGGGTCCAAAATCAGACGTCTGCTCATTAGTTCTGGAGACATCATTAAAAGTGTTGCAATAAAACAAATGTATTTTGGTCTCTTTATTTGTTAAATGTGTAATATGTACAGATGCAGATTGTGCACATTAGGCTATTAACGGGATTTCAGAAGTTAAAAAAACAATCAGACGCCACGCTGAATCTAATATTTGACAATATAATATTAGTTTTACACAAATTAACTGCTAAATTAAAATGGCATTGAAAAACAGCATTGACAAGTGATTAGTGCAAAATGAACCGTGTGTTCTCTTCAGACCTGACACCTCCCTGCAGGTTGCTTCATCCGTCACCGTTAAAACTGGCTTTAGTGCAAATAAGGCAGCAGGTTTTTGTTGAACCAGTCTCTGGTGAACTGGAGGTGGTCTCCCTCAGATGCCAGGAAAACCAGCTTTTTGGCCTTGTCCATCGCCGCCAGGCCCAGACGATCCTGAAGGCAACACAAGACAACTGAAATTGCTCTCTTTTTGGCCCAAGTTGAGCTTCACTTTTTTTGAAAAGGCATTCCCATTTCTTTTTCTTCCAGAGCTTCTAAGTCATTTTAATGAAACGTACAACTGAAAATAGCTGTAGAATCGGTATATAAATATTTGATATGGCTCAGAGCAGAATCTCAAACTGTCTTTTTGTTACCTCTTTATAGAGCACGCTCTCCTGCAGAGTCTCTGTCTCTTTGGCCTGGCCAGTTTTCAGGAAGCCGAACCACTATGACAGAAGCAGGAAGAGTCTCTGTAATGCTGGTAAACTGAGGATGATGGACATGGTGATGCTTTATAAAAAAGATGTGTTACCTCAGTATCTACAGGATCCACCACGGTGTCCTGCAGGAACTTCACCATGATGAACTTTTCCAGCAGCTGAAGATTCTTCTTGTAAGTTTCATTTACTCCCTTTAACAGCAGAAATACAGATAGAAGCTTATTATCACCAGAAAATCAAATGGATATTTCTATTAAATGTTGACTTTGAGCAATATTTTATCCTCTTATTCCCTAATCACCATTTATTTCTTCTTTATGTATTATTCATTTTACTGCTCGCTGACTCCAGGTTTGACCTGGTTTTGCAAAGTCCTCCATCCACATACTGACCCTCTCCTGATTGATGTCAGCCAAGAACAAGCTGTGCTTCTTGTACAGGTCGTCATTGAGTGGGTCATGCCAGTACTGCGCCTGCACCAGGCTGATAACCGAAGACAAAGCATCCAGTTAGAGCTGCACATCAGGAACCATCAGTCTTAACAAGAACAACAGTCGTGCCTGTGGCGTCGACATCCAGGTAACACCAAGGCCCCTGAACGCACCACGAACATGCGCACATTCAGAAAGACTTACTGCTTTTGCACCAGGTCTGTGTACGCGCCGCTGTTCAGAGCTTTTCGGATCATGTCGCAGATATGAGAGCTCTCTCCGGGACACCGCGGCAGCCCATACACTCCTGAGGAACAAGAAGATGACACCAACAAAACAAGATGTCGACACTCATGTTCATACTGTAACTCAGAGTTGAAGAAAATGATGGAGGAATTATCAATAAATATGCAAAGGGAGAAGTCCGTTCATATGAACAAAATATATAAAACCAGACAAGAAAAAAAAAACAGAATTTATTACAGCAGAGATATTAAATAAACACTGAGGTGAAATAATTTTCTTCAAATGTGAATGTCACATTTTCAAAATAGCAGCTTTATGGATCAATTTTCTTTAGTTGAGCTGTAAACGATCTCTGTGGAGGATTTCTGGGATGTTAAAGGTTAATCTATATTCGATCAGAGTATTAATTTGATTTAACTTTGTTCTTCTGCTGCTTTTGCTCATGGAAGTGAGCTGATTTTGGTATTGTGGTTTCTCCCGTTGATTTTACCTTGGTGCTGACCACCAATGGAGATCAGAGTTTTCATTGGTGGAGAGGGACAGCGCTGAGCCACGGCCCTCCTGTGAAGAGAGGAACCAGGGGGGATCAGCTTCCTCATTCTCATCAGGAACAGAAAACATGCTCAAACAGAGGCTGCCACCTGAGAATGAGGCTCGGGTGTGAACTTTACAGTCCTGACTCTCTCAAACAGAGCTGAAACCATCTCTAAGAGTCGGTTTTTCAAAGCATTTCATTCATTCTGAAGAAAAATGAGGCAAGAAAGGAATCCATGCCAACGCAGGATTGGTCCAATTGCCCTCACATTCACATAACAAAACCATTTGAAGTCCAGAAAAGGAATTACATACAGAAATTGCGCCCCCTGGGAGAAACCCATGCCGTTGTATCCACCCTTCAACTTGGGGTCCCGTGCCAGCTGACTACACACCGCTGACACCTGCTCATTCACATCTGAAAAAAACCCATTTTCTGTGTCCTGCAGGAGGAGAAACACGAAAAAGTTCAAAGCATGACAGAAAGATTAAAAGAAGAAGATGAGCGCTGTCCACGAGGGGAGATAAAGTCACGGATCAAAGTGAAAACCGACAGAGTTGTACTGGACTGCTATGAATATTAACACAGAAAAATTACACAATGGAGTTGTACAGGAGCTATTTTATGATGTAATTTGAGCCACTGGCACTGCAAATATCACAGAATAGGAATCCTTACATGTCATGTGGACGAATCAATCAAAGCTGTTTGGGTCACATGCAACATTCTCAGCTAAAAGTGTCATATTTTTACATGAATTGTGAGTTTGTTTGAGAAGAAAACCAGAGTTGATGTCTCTATTCAGCGTAGAGAATGAATTTGGGGGCATCTATAGAAATTAAACAAAGTCTGAAATTTTTTACAGATTTTACAAGTAAAGTAGGTTAAAGTATTTACTTTTTAGCACAAGAAACACTAAAATAACATTGTATTCATAAAACATGACTTCCTTTACTATTTTTCCTCACAAAATGGGTGTGTGCAGTTCCTGTTTTCACCAGCAACTGAATCATTTTGCAATTAAAACACTTGAGTAAAGACACATTTTCTTCTTTGGCTCTGACCAGGGAGTGTGTTCATTTAAAACTTGTGTAAAATTACCTCGATGACATTTTTTCCAATCATCAGTGAGAGCACGTAAACACCAGAGATCTCCTCCTCAATCATCTTCTTGATGGCTCCCATGCTGAGAGGGTTACAGCAGCTGTCACCTGGGAAGCACAGATTATATATATTTAAATATAACTTACTTAATTGTCATTTTATCGTAACAGCTGAGCTAAACTTGACTCCTCTTACTCCCCTACATGTATTACTGTTGTTGTATATTGGTTTTAATAGCACTAACAGGTGAGATGTTCAAGTCCATTTTGAATTTTTACATCTGATGCGACTGAAGCTCAGCTTAAATAATTTAGAGCAGCAATTTTAAATTGATTAATAAATTCATAGGAAATTGATCAGAAACCGTCCTGATGATGAAATAAATAATTGAAAGCAAAAATGTTCTTGGTTTCATTTGCAGTTTTTCTTTGTCGGTAAACTAAATGTCTTAAAGTTTTGGACTGCTTGTTGGACAAAATATTTAAAAATATTATCTTAAACAAATAATAATTATCGGTACAAATTCTCTGTGACAATTTTGTTTGTTATTTCAACTGAACAACTCACTAAAGGTGAATGTAATGTGTTGTTCGGTATAATGATGGATGCTCACCCATCCCGTGCCACAGCACCACCGGTGTGGTGCCGTTGTTGGAGTCGTGAACTGGGCTGCCAGCAGCCAGCAGGACAGGACCAGCCAGGAGGAAAGACAGGAAGGCTGCTGTCATTCTGGAGCCTGAAACAACAAACAGGCCAAACTGAAGCTACAACATTAATAATAATAAAAGACATACAGATGAGTCAAGACTCCCAGATATGAGCAAACAGAACTGCTCTTTTAATACTGATGGGTGTGAAAATGCCAGGAAGCCTTTTAACTGGTGAAAAGCTTTGCTGCAGAGATGTGGCCTGAAAGACTTTCCTCGATTATTTAGGTTGGTGTGTGTGTGGTGATGATAAAAGCAGTACTCAGCTCTTTTACTTCAATGAAAGTGCTGTTAACACACAATGTAAAAAAAGTCAGTTACAAGTAAGTCTAAAATGCAATCACCAGTCTCATGTACTGCAGAACAGAAACTAAGGTATGATCGTTTCCTGAAATTTACTGTTTGGTGGCATCTACACTGTCTCCTATTTATCTCCAAAAACACCATTAAAACTGCGAAAGACACCAGAAAATATAAGACATTTTAAATGGCTCAAAGAATTACCTGAGTAAATTTTACAAGAAGGAATCGACGATTAAATACTTTTTTTCAAACGTGCAACAGAAGATTCGAGCTCTAAGGAAGGTTAAAAATTAAACTGTTCTTAAAATAAACCGTAGTTTGATCGTAAAGAGCTAAAATAAAGTAAAAAAGATCGAATCTACTTACTCACCGTGTGAGTGGACTTCCTGTCTCTGTCGGGCTACTTGTTGTCATATGACCAAGTTTAGACCGAACAGCCAATCAGATTGAAGGAGCGTCATCAAGGGGCCTGCATTGCCAGGTTGAGCAGATTCCGTTCATTCATCGAAGAATCGATTTGTTCATTTTGGAACAGCTTGTACATCACCGAAAATAATTAAATTGTAATATAAAAGTCTACTTGTTTAAAAATGTAATATTTTTTTAATAATTATATCCAATTCTTTAGTATCTTCCGGTTATTCGCTGAAAGTTCCCAGTATATTGCGTAGTAAACATCAATTTGGAGTTTTAAAGAGCTAATTTATTTACTGAAATGACACCAAACATTTAAATTAATAATTAGTGATATTAATATTAATACAAAATATGTTAAATTAACTCAATACAACTTTACACATACTAGATTACCGCTACAGAATACTTTTAACGTTCAACGTGATAAAAGTGAAACCTGGCAACCAAGAAGTGTGCGGAAATGTCTAACTTGTGATCGATCTTTGTAGTGAACCTTTTTTTTCCCCTCTTTCTGGTTTGAATTTCATGAACCTGTCACGATACTGCGGTTATTTTCTGGTTATGTCTCTGTAAGCTTCTCTTTCAAACTTCACCTGGATACGTTTCGGTTTCGCTTCGTATTTTGATAAAGAAATAAAAGTCCGCGCGCTAGCTGTTAGCTCATTAGCTTGCCATGCTAGCTGGCCGCCGTCACGCTCGACGACAACGACGACAACAACAACAACAACAATCGGACTCGGAAGTTTGTAATGTCGCTGGTTTATTAAAGCTTTAAAACGCCGACAAATTAAAGGAATAAAGTGCGGGATGTCGATGAAGTGCGAGGAGGCCGGGAGTTATAACGTCGCGGGGTCTTTCGCCAAAAGTTTTGGTTACGGAGCGGAGGAGGCGGACATGGAGGAGAGCAGCTGCCCGGAGGAGAAGCCTCGGATCCTGCTGATGGGGCTGAGGAGGAGCGGCAAGTCATCCATCCAGAAGGTTTTTGGGTTTTTGTTTTTAAATATTACATATTAAATACAGCTTTGCAAGCTTACAGTGATGCAAGGAGAATCTTTTGTTCAATGAGGAAATGAAATGTTTGTGGTTGTAAGAATCAATACTTTACAAACTTAAAGAAAATCTTGTGTTTAAATTAATGACAGAAAATTAGATGAACTTGATCTAATACGGTTTAGTAATACACCATACCAATCCCCTCTTAGTGGGACACAGATTTTAATTTTTCTTAAAACAAATTTTTTTTAATTGTGCCTTTGGTATGTATTTTATTCAATGTAATGTCTTTTACCTGAACCTGAGTCTGTAATGGTTTTTAATTAATTGATTAAAATGATATTTAGTCCACTACAAAAACAGAGCCATATTAAAAATAATTAACCACATATTTCCATATTTTTTAAATAATTTGTTGCTGAACTCTAATGGTGAAAGTTCTTGCCTTTTTTAACCATCATGTTTTAGTTCAGTCAACACTTTTTTATGTGACTGTCATTACAAAATTGACTGAAACTTGAAAACATGAGGTAGTAATAGCAGTGAATGAAGTAGAGACTGAATAGTGCAATAACTCATAAATATTATTCAGGCAGGACATCATGTCTTTTATTGTTGTTTATGCAGAGCATGCTGTGCCAAATGTGCAATTTTCTATCACTGTATTTATTGTTTTTGGATTGATGTCATATGGATTTGGTGAAGATGTGTTTTAACCAGCATGTGAAGCCAAAGACAAATTTGAACAAACAAATCTGTTACTAATGAAGATTATCATTAATGTAGTTATTGTTATTGTTAAACATTATTTTGCTGTGCACCTTCTCTCAGGTTGTATTCCACAAAATGTCACCCAATGAGACATTGTTCCTCGAGAGCACCAACAAAATCTACAAGGATGACATCTCCAGCAGCTCCTTCGTCAACTTCCAGATCTGGGACTTTCCAGGACAGGTGGACTTCTTCGACCCCACGTTTGACAGCGAGATGATCTTCAAGGGAACCGGCGCCTTGATCTTTGTTATTGACGCTCAGGTAAGAAGAAGTGAAGCTCACACTTTTGGTTTTAAATGTTTCCTGTGTGAGATAAATTACCACCCCACCTGTTTTCTGTGATGAATGTGTCTCTACTATTATTAGGATGACTATGTGGAGGCTCTTGGGCGCTTGCATCTCACTGTATCCAGAGCCTACAAAGTGAATCCAGACATCAACTTTGAGGTGTTTATCCATAAAGTAGACGGTCTATCAGATGATCACAAGATAGAAACACAAAGAGATGTTCATCAGAGGGCCAATGATGATCTGGCTGATGCCAGCATGGAGAAGGTTCATCTCAGGTGAGGGGTCTGAAATGTCTGCACAGGACGGATACTTCAAGTTTTGAGTTCACTGAAGGTTTTAGAGCAGGATTTATCTACAGATCATTCCTGGAAACCAAGTTATTTTTCTTATAACAGGGTGTGCCCAGCCATTTTGTCCAGATTAAATTCTGGTGTTTATTGTCAGTGACTTCAAATGATGTGAAATATAAACAGCAGTAAGAGAAGAAAGCTGGATTCGCAATCTGTAGATCTTTTACTCTTCCTTCCTTTTAATTTCTTTCAGTATAAAAGCATCGCAGTTACAGCATAATTTTGCAGCTGCTGTAACTTTGTAGGGTGTTAACTCTCCTCTCCTATTTCCTCTCCTCAGCTTCTACCTAACCAGTATCTACGACCACTCCATATTTGAAGCCTTCAGCAAAGTCGTCCAGAAGCTCATCCCTCAGCTGCCCACTTTGGAGAACCTGTTGAACATTTTCATATCTGTATGTTGTTTTATTTTATTTTCATTAACTTTTGTCATTTTCACCTTCCCTCATTAGTGTCCTTTGTGTTTTTCAGCACTCTGGGATTGAAAAAGCCTTCCTGTTTGATGTCGTTAGCAAGATTTACATCGCCACGGACAGCTCTCCTGTGGACATGCAGTCCTACGAGATATGCTGTGACATGATAGATGTTGTCATTGATATCTCCTGCATTTATGGGTGAGAAGCATTAGACTGCACAAGTGTTGGCAAAGATAACATCCTTTTTGTTATTCAAAGTTCAAAGCTGCTTCTCGCTCTTGGCAGACTAATGGAGGATGGCACTGGCTGTGCTTATGACAAGGAGTCTTTGGCTATCATCAAGCTCAACAACACTACCGTGCTTTATTTGAAAGAGGTCACAAAGTTCCTCGCTCTTGTCTGCATCCTCAGAGAGGAGAGCTTTGAGAGGAAAGGTGGGTAATTAATTTTTTTTTTATAAACAGCAAAGGTCTGAGGTTGGGTTATACAGGATGTTTCTTTAACGTCTGAATCGTTTTCCTTCCCTTTTAATGACAATGTAGCTTTAATGACTAATGTCCCTAATAAGTGTTTATGTTTATTTTATACAATTGAAATGCACAGAAAATGACTGGAAAACAAATGGCACACGGTGAAATTGGAGGCAAACAGGCCCAGTGGGTTTATATAAAGCCTCCAACTGAGTAATGTTGAATTAGCCCAAAATTAGAAACAATTTGAAATAAACATACAAGAAAATAATGTGACTTCCTTAAAATGTGAAATATTCAAAAAATATATCATAGAATTAACAGTAGTAACAGCCTTAATTAAAAAAGAGCAGAGTGACCATGGAAATCATAAAATAAAATGATCAGAATTTTTTGTGTCAGTGTGCTTTGGCTGTTTTTGTGTTTGTACACCAAAAGCTTTATGAATTCTTTGGTATTTTACAGTCAGGCTTGAAATTAAATGCCCCTAAAACAACTTCCACAATCTCTCTGCAGGTTTGATAGAGTACAACTTTCATTGTTTCCGAAAAGCCATCCATGAAGTGTTTGAAATTGGCGCCTCGTCACAGGCTGCAGTCTGGAGACCGACGAGCTCGTCCAGCAACAACCTGAGTGGATTAAAATATGCTGCTCTGAATGGAAATGCTGTTTAAAGGACAAAGGTAATATTAATATATATTTAGAAGTAATTTGAAAAGGACACATGCTTCTTGTCCTGCACTTGCTCCCTTCGGTGTGAATCCAGAGGACGATAAATATGCTTGAACTTCCTGGAAATTCAAGGGCTGAAACAGGCTGTTGGACCAAATCTGATCTACCTGCTTCTTCCCCTCTGGTTTGAGAAGAGGAGATGAATTCTTTAGAAATTTATGTCCAGTGTTAGAGGTGACATATAGAAAACAAAACTAAACACATCTCGTTAATGTGTGTTCCTCCTTGGCTCGGTTAATCCTGAGAACTCAGAAGTATAAAACCACTTCTCTTGATAATTTTGGTACAAGTTCAAGTGCCTGTCAGCAAACGGAGTTCGGTGTAAACGCTCCACTGACTTGACATCAACTTGTTGTCTGTGCTCCCCCAAACTACACTTCATGTTGTAAAGCATTACAAACTTCTTTTATGTTCCTGCTCGTTTTAGCTTGAATTACTGAGCTCTGAAAGTGGCTTTAATCCCCCGTATGAAAAACAAATGGCGTCAAGAACAGTGTTTGTCCTTCAGCTTTCTGTTGATAATGAGTCATAGGACCGGCGACTGGTGGTCTGTTCAGGATCTCCTCAGAGCAGGACTGTGCCAGTTACACCATTAGAGCCTCGGCTGATCAGCACAGGGCTCGAAGACGTGATGGTCTTAGTGGAGTCTGGGAATAACTGATGATGCTTTTTACGCTGCTGACAGCTGACCCTCTGAAGCTTGATGAATATATTTGCCAGATTTACTTCACACATTCTTTTTGTAATATTTATTATGCTTTTTTTTTTTTTTCTTTTTTAGATGTGAGTGGTGGGGGGTACTTGTAGATTAATTTTTATTATTGTACATAAATATTTAATAAAATATTTTTTTCTTTTTTTTTTTACTCAAACATAACATTAACTAAGTGGAGCTGATTTCTATTAGTTATAGTAAAAACATATTTTAATGATAAATTGTTTTTCAATATAATTATTGCATATTATCTAATTATGATAGAAGTTATCGTGTCTGTCTATTTGCAATTCATGTTTTTATTAATACAATCTTTTTATTTGTTTCTATATTGTGCATTCTTAATTATACTAAGTTAAAACTATGGATTAGATTTCATATTCATTGAGGGGAAAAATAAAACCTTTATTCCCAAATAGAATGGGAATGGGTGTCCTAGTTGTATATTTCATGTCTCACATTGTGATGATTCGTATTTGACTTTTTATTTCTGTGAAATCTAATTTATATGAAAATCCCTCCTTTAACTGCACCATTTGTAGATAATCTGTTTGAGCAGCAGATGGCAGCAAATCTACATGTTACTATTTGACATACCAGGCTCCACTCGTGCCTGCAAGAATTCAGGTTAGGAGTCCAAGTTTATTTTTTCATCAGGTCTTGAAGGAATGCCCGACAGTCCATCAAAAGGTTTTGTAAATAAGCTTAAAAATGCCACACACGCGATGTGAACGCCTCCATCACATCATACTCATCCTGTGCATCACCACTTAATGGGTGGTGGCAGGATGGAGCCACAGCTGAAGCCTCTAATCGTCCCCAGACCTCCTGCTCACCACTGTGGAAAATGGAGGTCAACGAGCGGGAAAACGATATCTTGCCCTCTGAGATTTTTTTTTATTTTTTATTTTTTGTTTCAAGACCTTCCATAGTGCTTGTAACCTCAGAGAAGTTCATATGACAGGGAAACAAACCTCAGATGAAAAGTTGAAGACAATATGAAGAGTGGTGTTGGGTTTAAAGCTGCTGGTCAGCATCTTTATCCATGTGTGATGGATGTGACTGTTCTGAGGAGGGCCATAAAGGAAAGATTTATTTTAACCATTCACAAACAACAGACACATAATAACCCTCAATATCACATCCTGATGTAGCTGAACGCAGATATGGGACATTTTTGAGAATATGTACGTGCTATTTTTCAACGTGTGTTTTTATATTTGTCAATAAAATGTTGATCTAATGTATAAATGCAGCTCACATTAAAACAGCCTCAGCCCTTTGCACCAGTGGGAGCCAGAAGATGCAGCAGAAAGCTTTGGAGACATCCGGTAAGTCTTCTTCTGTGCAACTTGTATTTTTAAAATCATGTAGGATCACAACGTCCTTTAACACGTCCATAAACTCACTTAAATTACTTATATGTGTAAAGAGTTAGTAAATAATGCGAACAAATGCTTTGTAGCGAAGTGTTGTATATATTCATATGTTAAAAAAATATTAAATATATATTATTATTTAAATAAAGCGGAGGAAAACTTTTTGGTTTTCTACCTTTAAATTATAGTGCTGCTATTTATTATGTGTTATACTCCCTATAAATGCTAAACAGACAGGGCAGTTAAAATAAAACCCCTAAATGATTTTAATTGTGACATTACGCTCCTGCAGCTGCTATTATGAGATTATTATAGTGATTTTCCATTTAGAGAGATAATAAAATGGTTCACATCAGCAGCTGGAGACCAGCGGATCCACCGTGTATTTAAAATATTAAGTTACATCCAAGAAACACAGAGTCTACCTTCTTTAAGCCTGAACTCCTCTCAAGGTGAAGGAGGGAGCGGAGACGGAGAGGAGGAGAAGGGGGCGGCGTTTGGAGCAGCGGTTTGGTTTTACGCACCGGACTCGGGCTCCGTGGAAATCCGTCAGGTCCGGGATCTCTGCAGTCCGCGGAGGATTTAATCCAGCAGGGCCGAGAGCTGCCACCTCTGCGGGGCCGGAGTCTGCTGTGGTCCGTCTCCAGCAGCGGTGAGTGGACTTTACTCAACATATTAGGGCTGATCATGGTGAAGAAACGGACAGCTGAATGACAAGTTACAAACAGTTTCCACGGGAAGTTCAACAGGTGCAAAACTACTGTAGCCTCGGATAGATTTAAAATATTTTCGTCTGTTCATGCACACACAAATTTATAATAGTGCACCTTTAATGAAAGGGATATTAAGGGTTAGTAAATGCTTGACTAGGCCTTATTGATCAGTTTAGACATTAATGAGACTTATTCTTGGGTTGCCAGGTTGTGAAAACATGCTGCTCAGATTTTTAACCACTCACTTCTAACATCTATTCATAAAAGATAAAGTTAGACAATCCTTAATCAGTCCCTCAGAGGGGAAATTTGCAAAACAGATTAACACCTGCCTATGTTATTTTTGCAACCCAAAATGTCTTCCTGGGGGTGACTTTTTTCGCTGATGAAGACAAAACTGAAAAGATAATCTGTGCAAATATGCAAGGAGTGCATACTTGTTCACCAAATACTTGACCCCCCACATCCAGGATGCACCAAAGAGGATGTTCTGTCTTTAGACTGAGGAAATAGTGGATGTAGGGCCGGAGCAGGGTCCTCAGGGAGTCACTGATACTGTGGGTGATGGCTGCAGACTCATTTTTGAAGTCAGATTTATGAGAAAAGGAACAAGGAGACCTTTGAGGACACAATCCGCCCTTAATTGGCTCAGATGCAGGCGACATGATGGCTTGAGGGCAAAAACCCAAAATAAAGCTCAACATGTAGACAGACATGTTTCACACAGGTCCTTTTATGTTACGAAGCCACTCAGTCTTATTGGTTTAAAGTGATGTCATGTCTACAGATTACAAATTTTGTTCCGGAGACTCAGCAACCCCCCCCCCCCAAAAAAAACCTCCCACCCAGCACCGCTCATAGTTTCCATCACCACGCACACAATCCCCTTAACCAACACAATGTTCCAATCCATTTGGGTGAAATCAATACATTCACTGAAACAACTCCGCTCTGCCTGTTTTCTTGAATTTATGTTCGTTTGCATTATTTTTTTGTTTGACACAGGAAGGAATTTCTGACTTCTGTCTTATTTTAGAAAAACAGAGGACTGAAAAATCTTTTCTTCTTTTTCTTCTTCTTATGTTGAAACCACACAGTTTTGCCACGTTTTGACCAAAGTCACATTCCTCTGAAGTTCTTGCGCTGGGTGAAGGTTGGGCCTGTGTACAATCACTGGAGACAAGCCAGAGACAAATAAAAGAGCAACAGGATGATGATTTTGGATTCATTAAACGACTGACTGACTGTCCGGGACATTAGAGTCTCATGAGTCAGTCTCACTCATATCATTGTCTTTTCCATTTCCCATTCCTGCTGCACAGCATGGGAAGACTTGAAGTTTGACAAATAAGGAGGTAGATTGATTCATTTCCTCACTGAGAGTCAAAGAAGGAAGTAGATACTGTTTTTACTGCTTTAAATGTGAAGCTATCGCCTGGCTCTGGCTTAACATAACAAAATTTGACAAAAGTTTAATGAACACGTGTCTTTTTAAGTGATTTTTGGGGGCTTTCAAAACAACTTCACAACATTGCCCTCACCTTTTAAACTCAAACATTGAACATTCATTTAAAGTGACGTTTCTGTCCACTTGATGAATGCAAGTCCAATCATTGTTCCCTTTTAGCTCTGTTTTTGGTCTCCACCAGCTACGGATTAAACAAATTTATGAATCAGTGAGTTGAAGAGACACTAGAAAGCATATTTCATTACCTTTGGACATCGTAAATCTCGCTGCGTCCCCCTGTTCCCAGTCTTTATGCCAAGCTAAACTAACCAGCTGCAGCCGGTGACTTTGTGTTCCAATTTCCACTCCAGTTTGAGGTAAAGCTTCTTTAACGCGCTGATTCAAAGACAAATAAATCCAGCAGCAAACATAAAACAGAGACAGCAGGCCCGGCTCTTTCTCAGAAAATAAACACTTGTTACCATTAACACCAGGGTGAGAGCTGGACATCTGCCGGCTGGATGCTGAGGGGAAAATATGTTTACTTGTGTGTTTGTCCTGGATAATAGATGTTAGTATTTAAGTTCAGGCTGACTGTTTATTTGCACGGGTCAGCGTTTGCCTAAAAGTAAAATCCAAGTGCTAGGACTTAGCTGCCAAAAGGAACCAAAGATGCTTTAAATGTCGGTCTTCACTTTAAACTTTTTTAATATTCTCACCATTTTTGTGTTTTCTCCATTATTAGCAGGCACATTTAAAAAATATGTAAATATTTTTTTAGCTAAGCTAGTGGTTTGGCCCTTAATGGAAAAGCTGGCCAACCACTGTGGTCCAGACTGATGCATGGTAATGAAATTCATGGTCCCCAGAGGGTGAATCCTAATGATTCATACTGACTTTCCTTCAAGCACCATAATCTGCTCACAGCTCTTATTTGTCCTGTAGGTTTACTTAAGTGCTATTTAGTTGTATTTGCCAAAGATGAGTGTGTTAGTCGTATAACTGTTTGTTAATATGACCATTATTATGTGATCGGTAAAATCATAGTGGAAATTTTGACAGCACGAAAAGGGAGTGTTGAAAATTTGTTTCCGAGACCAAACATCGACTTAACTTAAAGGTTCGCTTATTTTAAACTGGATCTTTCAGCAGCTTCTCACTCTTCTGTTTTTATGTGACTAAGTTTCCATATTTATTGTAGATCAGGTGATGACAACTGGATAAAATCCACGACCGCTTTCTGAGGAAGAAAACAGTAGTGGACCTCGCCTTAAAGTCTCTTCTTTTTCCAAAGACTGGTAAAGTTTCCAGTGATAAATGAATAGTCACATGTTTAGTTTGAAATTCATGCTTCGTACAAAGATGAAGTTGTTCTTTCTGCACGCTTAGAAACACTTAGACACTTAGAAAATAATCAGGAGATGAGAGACGCATGAAATAGAAATGGGCGGCTCTGTGAAAAGGTCCGACTGAGAACCTGACCAGTAATCCTGACAGTCCAGTTTGGAGCGACTGTTTGAGATCACTGGTTGAAGAAATGTGGGCATGGTGGTGATGGGGTTGACCTTTCTTTTTTTTTTTTTTAAAGCTGTTTGTCAGTTCAGGCGACAGCAGCAGAGGTAAGAGTGCAGCTGGAGACCACGTTGTTTCACAGAGTAAACAAACAGTTAGCTGGAGACTCATAAAACAAATCCAGACACGTAATCTGTCTTTAAAAGGCACTTTATTCCCTAATGTTATGATCTTAGTGTGACAGGTTATGTGTCATTAATACCCAATGGTACTGATCGTGTAATGGTTTCAGTGGAATTCAGCATAAAAACCAAAGCTGACCTAACAGGAAAATACATCAGTTTTTCCATTTAAAAACTAACGATATGTTACACCTCTGTCAAATTAGTGTCTCAGATTATAATCTCCTCCTTAAAGAGGAAAAGAGCAGTTTATCTTAATGAGATCTGGAACAAAACGTGCATGCGTGTGTCATTTTTAATGTGTGTGCAGCTTTGCGACCTGCAGGAAGTTTTATAAAACAAATCCGAACTAATGTAATCAGTTTAATGTGTCATTTTTATCCGGTGATTGTGATCGTCATATTACTTCAGCAGATTTCAGAGTGGAAAATCGTATTTTTGAAAACAAGAACATTTGAATTATCGCCTGAACAACACAGTTGAACCCATGAAACCAAATTGACCAAGACTGATGTTCGAGTTCTGCCAGCTCGGTGTCTAAGAATATCATCGGTGTTTAAAACGGGAGGGAGTAATTTGTCTTGGTGAGAGCTTTAATCAGAGACAACAAAATGCACAATGTGTGCTTGTTTTGATTTGTTGTGCGTGCAGCCTAAATTTGCCTTGTGATCTGCAGGAAACCACACCACATTGAGCGTCTTTGTGCAGGGGATGAAAGAGAGCGCAGTCATCTGACGGCCTTAAGAGCCCGGCCTTGTTTTTCTTTCTGTCTTTTTTTTTTTTTTTTTCTGTAACAGTTTATAGCTGCGACCAGGAGGGTGTCACTTTCCCTCTGTGCAGTGCTGCAGGGCACTTTCCACGGACTATTGTGCCGACATCAATATTCTCATTCACCTCCCCAAATCCAGGTTGTATAACTCAGGAGTCACACAATATGGGGACTGTTCTGAGCAATGGGGGCCATTAAAGCAGCCTCACCCATTTCAAGGGGAGTAACCGGTAAAGTTGTTCAGTAATTAAAACCCCACTTCGTTACACATCTTCCAGTTTTAATTAAAAACACTTGTAGTCTGTGGCTGTTACAGAACAAAAGTAAGGAGCTGTGACATTTGTGCCACATGCAGTTAAAACTGTCAGTATGGCTTTGACATGTCTTATGCTTACGACTTTTAATAGTGCTGTGTGACTTTGTGTCCTGATGAAGGAATGATTTTAACACTGTGACTGTCACTGTCTAAAAATGCTCTCTTTGACGATGTTAACATTGAGGCTGTTGCTCATTAGATTTCCACTTTTATAATTTCTATTATCCGTCACAGAAGCACTACAGCTGAGAGGGGGAAAGGAGTCATTTTGAGTGTATTAGCATAGATGGACTTCTAAAGCAGTAAAAAAAGCTGTTCCTGAAAGAGATTTGGAGGTTCCACGTCTCACCTCCAAAAGGCACTGAGGAATGAATGAATAGCTTGTTGCTGTGACAGATTTAACATTTAGCAACATTTATTTGTCCCTCTATGTTTTACCACAAGTGACAGTGATTTTCATCATGGAATAATCTGGTTGGTAAACCTCACACACACCTCTAAATTCCTCTTCGGGGGAAAATAAACTCTAACACCCAGCAGAGCGCTGATGGCTTGCAGAGTTCCTGGCTAAGGTCGTAAGAAACTGTCAGGTTGTTGAGGAGTAAAACAACAGCAGCGAGCCATGAAGGGACATGAGACAGGAGGCTCGATTCCTGCGAGACAGTTGCCATTTGGCTGCCACTACAAAGCTCTTGCAGCCAAGTGGGTGCGGTAAATCTCTCACCGGGACAGACAGTGTATCAGTGAAGAATGTGCGCTCATCAAGGTGAATTGTGGGCTTAAATAGTTTCAGCAGCTGTGCTACTAGAGAGAGAAAGAGAGAGAGTGCTTAGACAGGATGGATGGGTGTTTGGTTTAATGTCCAGTGGTGAGGAGGAGAACGGGGTATTCGTGGGTGTGGTCCAAGACGACACCTGTAGAGGAGCAGGGTCGCTGACTGCCAGTGAACTGTGATATTACAGTCAGGCAGATGAAAAAGGTCTTACCCGACGTTTGTTGTTCAGTTGTCGCCTTAAAGGGACAGCAGCTACGTTGGTGGAGGGATGAAGATAAAAACAATTGTAACAGTAGCAGAAACAGAGAGGGATCATTAGTTAGTTTGTTAACTTTCTAAATCGCTGATGGGACAATGAGTTCAAATCCCACTATGTCTGAATCACAGCACCTTTTAGTAGATCGCTAATATTCATGTATTCGGCTATTAAACTAAATTCAGCGCTGACAAGATGGCTTGTTATCGGTCAACAGTCTGAATTCACGGGTCAAACTTCACCAGAGTTGAACTCAATAACTTTTCCAGACTTGTCATTCAAGAGCGAATCTATCTTAAATAACGTTGTCGTCAAAGTTGGTCATTTGTAATGCTGCTGATTCAAAGTTTGTACTTGACTCAGTTTTCACTCAACTGCTTATGGGTCTTAATAATATTTGTATTGTGCTGCTGACTGTAAAATAATAACGGGCTGTCCCGTGGGGACCACAAAATACTGGATTTTCATTCGATGCTGTTCTGCTTTGGCACCGGTCCTGTAAGAATTCTCCATAAGATGCCCAGAAGAGAGTTGGATGAAAGCGGACAGCTGCAAACCTCAGAATGTGTTTGCAGATGTTGTGGCTCAGGAACAGAAACATAAAGAACAAAACTGAGAAGACTATGTCCGGAAGGAAAACCATTGTTCTTTCACCATGGACATGGATGGACAGGAATAGAAACCGAACCTCTTAAGACATTCGAGGAGGGGAGTTGGGCTGATTTCCTCATTCAGACAGCAATCTGACAGAAAACAGACTTGGGATGTAATGTTTTGTCTCTGTTTGGTTTTCCTCCATGATGTGTTGATCCCCTGGAAGAGGAAGCAGCGTCGTTATCTGCAGGGAGGGATGTCCTCGGTTTTCGCGCTTAACATGGCGTTGGGAGAAAAAGTCGCTCGAGTCCCGGAGGAGAGGGAGTTTGGACTTCTGGCATCGGCTTTAGGATGTGATTGAGAGCAGACTTTGTTTATCCCTGTTATGTTTATCTGAAATTACTGCATCATTGGTTATTAGAAACAAAATGTTTGATAGCAGTCAGACATGAGGAATGTAAACTGCTCTTCCAAGATGACAGGCCAGATGCAAATACTTGGAGGTTATGGAACGTGATGCGCAGTACCTTTAAAAACCAGCTTAATGGAGCGAGAAGCCTTCGTCATGGTCCGTGTTTGAAATCTGGCCAGCATCATTACAAACCACAATCAGAACTTCTCTGAGAAAAAACGAGTGGGCATCATTAGCTTGCAGAGAGTTCTTGTCATTTCAACGAAGCCGATGACGTCTTCCTCTGCCGCTTGGTGGGAGGGTAACGGCTCATTCCTCGATCCCTCTGGGAGATTTCAAAACCAGAGAGGTTTCTCAGCGGCTCCATGTTGAACCAACCTCCTCTTCTTGACATTGTAGCAACATGTCAAAGTCCAAAATAAGGAGGAGGGGGACATTATAAACAACAACTGTCTCCAAGTGAAATATTTAAAGTGTCCATCTTTGTAAATGTAATCCAGACATTGCTGTCCTGAGCATGAACATACACCCACCACCATATATAGTTTTCTCCGCCCTGCCATGTCTTAACTGTTCCACAGGAGGGGATTTTAACCTCCCACACATCATTTCCTTGCTCATTTCCCTTTGCTGCTGCAGAACATGGGCTCACAGACCCAGTTAGTGCCTCACTGTCTTCAGTAGTAACGGTGGGAGGATGTTATTGTCTGTGTGCCAGGTCTTATTTCCACCTGTCCTTCCTGGAGGTGTGGTTGTGTTGTGTCTCTTTGTTGGCTTTTGTGCCCTTTGTTGTCATTTTGCATCAATTTTTGGTTGTGCATTATCTGTCTGCAGTTGTATTGTGTCTCTCTTTGGTCATTTAGTGTCACTTTGTGGTGCTTATGTGCGTCCTTATAGTTGTCTGATCGACTTTCCAACAAGACGTTGTACCGGTCGTTGTATGTAGAGCCTTAAGCCTGGGGCCTATGCACCAGATACCACCCTCTGACTGTGTAAGTGGGGCATTAGAGGGGGCATGTGCACCCATGGGCACAATCTTACTCCTAGCCTGCAGTATTTAATGTCAGAAGGTAGCATTTTTTTTTCCAGTTATAATTCATCTGGCAACCCACTATATTTTACCATCTACTATAAATTTCATCCATCCAAGATCAATGTAGTTTATTCACTTTTCTGTTTCAAAAATGTTTTCTCTCAACACAACTTCAGCGACTATATCTCAATGTGAGGTAGTGACGTGTACTGTAGTTACCGACATGCTGTTAAAACAAGTTGTATAAACAAACTGTGCAAATTTAGCCCTGTTTCAAATTGTTTTGTTTTCAATCACAACAATCAATTTCCAGCAAAATATCATTAGTTGTGTCAGTTGTGCTTTTTATATTCACTTTGTTCACATGTGGTTTCCAGTTGCAGTCTTGTCAGGCCAAAATATCTGTCGCCACATGAGTAACAAATATAATTTGGATTCAAGTCATGATTTTAGATTTCCTCCTCATCCTCACTCTGAGAACTAGTAAAAATATTTACACACCATCTTCAAGGTCGATAAATAGAACATGAGGGACATTTTAGAGTTCATGTTTGGAGATCAACCTCATATCCCCCCGCGGGATTGTGTGTTGTGTGAAACATACAGGCACGCAAGACATAAAAAGCCTCATAATGAGTCAGTTGAGCTTTGGGACGTAATTGATCCCATTAAAGGACTGTTATGAGAAAATGTGGGCCAGTTAAAAACAGGACAAAGAGGCATTGCAGCTGAAATTGAAAAAGTGTCTTGGGAAATACTGTATTTGTTTACATTTTAGAATCAGCTTTTTTAAAGCCGAACCGCTTGTTCTCAGAAATAAATCGGCAGCAGTAAGTTTGATTCAGAAGCAAAAACTGTGTTTTTCTCTCAAAATGAAAGGAGGCTGAGTGACTTTGACTCAAAAAAGTTTCACGACTGCTTCAGTTGATACTCAGTAATTTAATTAGATAGAAGAAGTTTAAGTCGCAGCAAACAGAGCACATCTTGATGACATTACAAGTTGGGTTTTCTAGCTTTGAACAGCAAAGGAAATAATGGATTCATGAGAAAGTTTTGGACAAAAGCTGTAAACAAGATGAATTAGTATTTCCCTTTAGACACAAGCCAACGTAGATGAAAAAGCCCCCAAGAGCCTTTGAAATTGAGAACACTGTTTCAGTTCAGCTCCCAACAATTAATATTGTTTGGTTGTCCTTTCTCAAAGCCAAGCTGCTGCAGGGGGTTTTGTACCAGAATGAGATGGAGGAAGAGACGGACATCATGAGCTTTCACTGGTTAGTGAGCGATGATGAAACGGGAGAAGCAGTTTTATCATTATAGTAGTTCTTTTCACGATGCATCAGCCATAACTTTGAGTTAAAGTGTTTGCTGAGCTCTTTGAAAAAATTAATCTGGGACATTTAACTGCACTGTGGTGCCTTTCTTTCTAATATTTCTCCAACTATAGCTGTAGCTCTAAATAATTGATTCTATCAGGTAGGTGCACCATTTTTAAAAACCTCAAAAAATACTCCCTCTGCTCATAAATCCTCCCTTGACTCCTTGAAACCAGATGAAACATTATTTTGGAGGAGAAGATGGAGCCGAGGAGGCCTGAGATTTAAATCTGACCTCCTACAAACTGTCAGTCACACAGTAGCCACATCTTTATGCATCCCCCTATTTAAGGCCTGTTTCCCTCTAAATGTAACTTCGATTATCTAAATTAAAATCATGTTTTATTGAAGAAGACTTTAAGTAGAGACTGAGGTCGTGAACCCATTAGGAAAAGTTTTACCGAAGTAATAAATCAAGTGAGAAGGAGGGACATTTTCCCATAGACTTCAATACAACCTAGTTTCTTTTTCCAGTCATCCCTTGATGGTTATTAAATAAAGTGCAGGTTCAAGACTCTTCAACGTTGGCTTCATTTTTCAGCCCTGATGTGATGGTCCATTTTTATAGCCGGTCTACGTTCTCGACATGTTCCCCCCCGAGACGACATCATCTGTCGTCACACTCTCCACTGTTACACAATGACATCCAGCTGTAAATCCATCGTCGCTGCAGCGAACTCCACCCTGACCGACTACCTCATCGACTGCCTCAAACTAAACTGTGATAAAGCCAAGATTATCTGCACCCTTCCCAAATCCCTCGCCAAAAACCACTTTCTTCTTGTGAACCGCCATCAATAATCCCAAATTCCCTCCGCAAAACATCCATTCCCTCGGAGTAATTGTTGACAGCAGTCTCTCTCTCTCAAAACAAAACAAACTCAGTTTCTGATTCTATAAAAAGGCTTTAACATTGGTTTCATTTAAGGTGCTGATGCCATTTTATGGCAGGAGTTCTACTTGTTAGTACCTAAGAATGAAGAGTTTAACACAAAACCAGCATAAAAATGACATTTCGTCAATCTTTTTTTTTTTTTATTGTAAATCAGGCTGAGTGTTTAAAGTCTTGAAGGAGCTTCTTTACCTGCTGCGTGAAACGTTTTTGAGTCTCCATAGATAACAAGTTTATTTCCCATCTGTAAAAGTCTCTGCCTCTCTTCTGTCCTGTTAATCTCACCCCCCTCCTCCTCCTTCCTGCTGTCTTCTTGCTGATACTGAAATTTAAACCTTGTCTTTGACTTCCTTTTTTCTCAGACGGTCAGCGTGAAAGAAAACACCATGAGTGACCGATTCGACTGCAAAAACTGCAACGAGTCCCTTTACGGACGCAAATACATCCAGGTGGAGGACAACCCTCACTGCATCCCCTGCTACGACCGCCTGCATGCCAACACCTGCCAGGGATGTAAAGAAATCATCAGTCACAATGCCAAAGTAAGCTCAAACCGTACAGCGGTAACAAGTCCAAATGTTCTCAGTTTGATGGGTACTTTCACTTATTACTGCTCTGGTGTCTGTCCTGATTGTGTGATACAGTCACACGTTAGCCCGCCTAAATTCATCCCTTTTATTGTCTATATCCTGTCAATGGGACCATCGTTAAAAAAAAAAAAAAGAACACCGTGTTTTAATGAAGAAGACTTGAAACCAAAGACTGAGACCATAAACTATTTAGGAGAATGTTTACTGAGCTAATAATACAAGACAGAAGTGGAGACATTTTCCCATAGACTTCAAAACAATCATTGGGTAGAGTGCAGCATTAGTTTCTCTTTTCAGTCTACATCCGTTTTTATTTCCAGTCTGTGGCTGAAGTCAGACAGTTTTGAATAATTAGGATTAATTCATCATGAAAATAGTTGATTATTAATATTATGTGGGTCACTAATTGTCTCAGCTCTAATATTAATAGAATAGATACCCGTGATTATTATATATTAATGCATCACAATATGAATCAAATCATATGTGAAGATATCACATAACAAGCCTCTAGAATTTGTACTTTTGCATTTACGTAATAGCAGTTCTGGTATTTTTTACTTCTTCCACTGATTTTTCCGTCTGCTACAGAAAAGTGTGTAATCCCCTCTAGTTTAATTCGAAGCCTTAGTAAGTGAAAATGAAAAACACTGACGCTGCAGGACGACCAAAGTCCTGTGAATTATGGAGTCTCTGGCAGTGAATTATGTTACTGCCTTCTTTTGACATCCGTCCTCCGCACAAGACGTAACGGCGTTCATCTGTCGCCCGTCCTCTCCCCACTCAGACGGTTGTTTCTTTTACTGTGTTTGACTAATCCCTCAAAAATGAGTTTTTCACACACAGTTCAATGGGACCATTTATCACGACGTTTGGTTAAACTGAAGATGAACTGGAGCACAAGCAGAAAAATCACAATCTGAGTTATTCTAATTTTGAAGATAATATATATATGTAGAAGGAAAAAAAAGATTTTTGTCTCCTTTATAGCCGACGTTAACCGTTTTGGGTTTTGCACGGCAGCAGGAAACTTTGGGTTTAAACTCATGTCGGCAAACATCCAAAGCTCTGGAGCGTCTTTGTGTGGGAAACTGAATCCTGCAGCTGACCGGGACATCTGACCTCCGAGCAGATGGGGGGCAGCAAATAGACTCTTCCTGTGAGGAACAATAACACAGCCTGTGTTTTCATTAACTTTCAGTTTTGGGGTTTTGAATAGAACAGAGATGCAGGATAATTCTGCGTTTCCTATTGTCAAAGAAATCCTCTAAGGGCTCCAAAACCGACCATGAATACACAATAATAGGAATAAAAGCATCTGGCCTTTAAATCCTCCCCATCTTCTTTACCCTGTCAGTGACACTCAACTCTAAACCCATCGGTCCTATTGAAGCCACATCTGTAAAAAAACACTGACAAATATATTATATTTCATTTAAAAACAACTCAGTAACGTCCGTCCCCAGCTGGGCGCTATAGGTTGAAATAAATCTTATTAAAACAAACATTAGCTGTCGATTTTTGTGTGTGGGCTTACATACATTTGATCAGTAATTACCGCAGCATATGTGAAATCTTTCAGCACTTTGGATCGCTGACGTTGCTGCGGATGCCAACAGAGATAATGATGAAATCCAAGTAGTAAAATTTGTTGAGTTGGCTCAGCGATGACAGTCATAAACTGCGACTCATGAATCCAACTTTCAGTTTAAATTGGAGCAGCTTTAAATGAAGAAGACCCCAATTTTATGACATTATCTTTTCTTTTTAACCCTTCCAATTAATCTGTCTGTGTGTTTTCTTTGTGTGTTATTTTACCTGCTCTTGTTTCATCTTGTCTTTCAGATGTGTATGATTGCAGATTTTCATATCTTGACTGGAGTCTGAACCTCCTTTAGCAAAAATCCTAACAATGATTTTATATCATGAGGGGAGATTTGTCTTTCTGGTTTGGATGCACTCGAACCCAGACATATTTTGCAGCAGTTGCTCGGCCTGACCCTCCCTGTCCTCTTCCTCCAGGAGCTCTTCTACGAGAACAGACATTACCACGAGCATTGCTTTCGCTGTTTCCGCTGCGACCGATCTCTGGCAGACGAGCCTTTCACCAGCCAGGAGGACACGCTTGTGTGCAGCGACTGCTTCTGCAACGAGTTCTCCTCCAAGTGCGTCGCCTGCGACAAGACAGTCATGCCAGGTAGAGATGAGAAAGGCCGAGCCATCAGCCCTGCAGTCGGATCAGGAGGTTCACAACCTGAATTAGTCGGGGTTAAGCGCAGGGCGTGACAGCTTAGATCTGACAGAATGATTGTTTTCTTGCTCTGGTGAAAATTTCTCCCAGCAGTCTTCAGGTCCGGCCGCTGTGACGACACGAGCACAGCAGTGGTGTCGGATGACTGAACATTACTCGGGCCTGTGGGTAGTGTGGGGTGATTATAACTCACCAGTTCTGTTCTGAACTGAGCATTTATTTTCCTCAGTTTCTGTTCCGCCAGGGATGCCTTTGAAAGCTGCCCCCCTCCCCCCCTAAAGGGCAGCCAAGTTCAAGTTCAAAACACCATCATCGTCATGCTTTTGGTCTTCATCTCAGGTGCCAAAAGTTGTAAAACAAGTCCAGTGGTTAAATGATATGACATCCAATTTTATAAGCATGGCTGCTCTCCGACTTCTCCAAACCTCCACTGAGCCGTGTGTTTTTCATACTTATGGGAGTCGCCTGAACGCTCACTAAAAAACTATAATATGAATAAAAAGGAGTGTTCAGATGCTGTGCAGCAGTGTTTGTCAGGTAAAGCACAGTTTTGTTGCAGCTTGTCAGATTGAATTGATAGGAGATAACCTGAGGTGGCTGCAGGATGCAGGAGGCCTCTGTATGAACAAGTTTCGCCGTCACACTGAATGATCACGTTTGGCCTCGTCGGTGTTTGTGTGAACGCCATCAGATTCTTACAGTTACAGCACAGCAGGGCACAGATCAAAGGAGCAATCAAAAAAAAAAAAAAAGTCTCAGTTTCTGCGCCATCTTTTCCCTCTGTCTCTCTGACAGGATCGAGGATGTTGGAGTACGGCGGCTCCACGTGGCACGAGGACTGTTTTGTGTGCCACGGCTGCGAGAAGCCGATCGGTGCCGAGGCCTTCATCCCAGACCAGAACAACTACTACTGTGTGCCGTGCTACGAGGGCCGGTTCGCTCCTCGCTGCAACCACTGCAAAAAGGTGAACCAGGCCATGCTGACCGTAAATGTTAAGGGGAATGATTTTTATTACCATAATTCATAATTTATTAAATGATTTCTAAAGTTGTAATAGGAAAAGTGGAAAAAAGCACACGTTTAGCTCTTCTTTTATGAGCAGAAAACCCAAAGATGAAGACATGAGAGACCACACAGTGGCCAGATACAAAGAAATCAGAGACTTAACTTGGCACATTTTCTATAGACTGCTTGTGTTTGCGTCCCGCAGGCTCTCACTAAAGGAGGGGTGACCTACAAGGACCAGATCTGGCACAAAGAGTGTTTTTTCTGCACCGGCTGCACGGTTCAGCTGGCAGGTCAACCCTTCACCTCACAGGGAGAGAGTCCGTACTGCATCAAGTGTTTCAGCAGCCTCTACGCCAAAAAGTGTACCGGCTGCAACACGGCCATCACAGGTCAGTACGGTAGACTGGATCACCAGGAGAAACACAACAAACACAACAGTCAGCATTCTGCTGACTTAGTGGCTGTAAATGCAATATTTCTGATCTCATTCTGGGTTTTTGTCACTCATTGTTTGTCTTAATCAGCTACTGTCACTAAAGGTTAAAATGCCAAAGGAAATATCTGTAGCGAACAGGTTTAGGCAGTCAGGTGACTCCGGTTTGAAATTGTAGCTCTAATCCTTCAGTTAGTATGTTTGCATGAAACATCTTTGTGTTGTGTTTTTATTTACCTACAATCCAAAGAAAGGACTTAACAATTGCAGCAACACTGTGTTAAATATCCTTTGAACAGCTGTAGAAAATATTCAGCTGACAGCTCCCATACTGAGATGTAGATACAAAAGTTTGGCCAGAGCGGCTAAAATGCAGATCGTAAATAGTATCATAACAAAAAGGAATTTCAAACCTGCAGCAGCTGGTGTTATTTGGCCTTTTGGAAAGAATGAAGAGCATAACACATAACAGATAGCATCACCCTTTAAGTTGAGATGTTAAACCTGTTGGCAAACAGTGGTTTATTCCAACATGCAGTGGTTACAGGGCAACATTAGCCTTCATTTAGAGTAATGTTTCTTGGCGTTTGATACATTTAAAATCCAACAGTCTCTCTTTTAGCTCTATCTTTGGAAATATCCATCTCCTTAGCTGATAAATGCTCCACCAGCTGGCCTGTAACTGTTTGTCTGCGGTTTGGTGCTCAGCAGGTGAGGTATTAGAGATTTTTAACCGAAAACAGCTGCAGTAGAAACCAGCAGTATCTCAGCATTAGAAGTGAATCATTCAGACTCGCTGTAAAGCTCCGTAAAAACGAGGGAAGCTACAAATACAGCTGATATTTTTCTTTGTATTTGTTGTTATTTAAAAAATAATAATAATAATAATTTTACCAACCCCTTGTCTCAACGGTGGCCATTTCACACTGACAACAACTTACATGACAAAGCTGTTGGATTTAAGAAGTACAGAAGGAAAAAAAGGGAAATTCAACAACAGACAGTGCAGCACTGCAAGCCCAACAGTTTATTATTAACTCTGGCTTTCTAGCGTGAACAAAGAAACTTTACATGTACAGTTGAATAAAATTCATTCGACCACAGCTCTGAACCAGAAACCCAGCAGGTACACACAACTCACAGTGTTTTCTTATTGTTACTGCCAAAGCCTCGATGTTATCTGGAATTCATTTATGGTATTTCCTGAATGTTGCGAGGCTGTTATTAAACTCTCTTTCCCACCCCCAGTAAAACATTCCTTCATTAATTGCCCTTATGCTGTATGTCGCTCTCGCAGGGTTTGGAGATGGAAAGTATGTTTCTTTCGAGGAGCGTCAGTGGCACCAGCCCTGCTTCAAGTGCTCCCGCTGTTCCGTGTCACTGGTGGGCTCCGGCTTCTTTCCCGACCGTGACCTGATTCTGTGTACAGACTGCAACAGCGAAGATTGACCCCACTGACCCTGCCCGCACCCGAAACGGCAAAGTGTCAAACATTGCTGTCGCTGGCAGAGAAACTGTCACACCTCAGCTTTGCACATGAACACCGCAGTAACACTAATTCAGCCACAGTCTCCAGCTGATACTGAGCTCAGTATTCACAACTCAAAACTCCTATCAGCCTTTAGCACGTTGAACTGTTTGTATAAATCCTGCAGAAATGTCCTGTGGGACTTTTTTTCTTTCCTTTTTAAAGTACACATCAAATAATGAATAAGATATTCAAAATATATATAACTCTAAATGAAGCCTTTTGTTTATTCCTGAAGGCGATAGCCAAATCTTTAAGAACAATAAAATTGGTAACGTCATTGGACTTTTTTAGAAGAAATATCCCGATTTATAAAAGTCCCTTGCTTCTTTGCCTGCTTCTTGCCGAATGTACGTAAACTTATTCAACTTTCGCCAAAGTTTCTTCGCAGCTTAAATCGACTGTCACTGGTGTACATGCAATAATAAATGCCATAAAACAAAGGATTGTGTAGAATTGAATGAATTTTTTTCTCTATGAACTGAAGATTTTACATCTCATGGTAGAGGAAAACTATTATAGCAGCGATTTAGATTCTGTGGAGTACAACAACAAACGTGAAGCAACAAATTTGTGCATAATTTGGACACCCAAATCAGCAGCTGCTGGACTTTGTGCAGCCGGTGGTTTTACAGGAGTCATGTAGCAGCCAGGGGCAATAACCACAAACAAAACCACAGCGTGTCATTCATACTATTTGTGATTCATGTCAGTTTCATCACTACATGTGTCTGAATCCAGGCTTTCTGTTTCCAACTCCAGCTGCAGGTTTAAAGGAGTGTATTTCCTTAACTCTCAGAAAAAGCTAAGAAAAAAAAGAAAAAGCCTATTTCCTGAAAAGGTGAATTACTCCTTTAGTGCTTGTTAATATAGAACTAACTATAGAAAAATTAAGATGAAAAAACTGAAAGTAGACCCTCAATATTATCAATGACAAAAAAAAAGCAAAAAAAAAAATCCCATGAAGACTTTCCCCTCACATAATTTACATAATCTGCCTAAATATTTACAGTTCAGGGCCCTGGTACTGATCTGCACTGATTGTGTTTATACGGAGGCTGTGCCAGGCTAGTATCCATGTCAGCCGGAGGGACCAGCTGACAAGATGATGTGGTTTAGAGACAAGGGTTTAAAAGGTCAAGCTCTTTGGATTTACAGCTTTACCTGGTCGTTTTTTTCTTTTATAGGGCCAGAAAGTATTTTTAATTTGACAGAAATACAGTTTAAAAACACGGAGTTGGGCGCTTCGGCTTACTCCACTTCAACAAATCCAGAAAGGCCTGCTAAATGAGCTCTGGTGACTTTGAGAATATTATCACAGCAATTAGAAAAGAAGATGGAAAAGCCGAAATATAATAGATTTAAAAGTGCAGTCAGCTCTGACAGGTGCTAATGTAAAAATATGAGCGCTCTTCTCACTCCAGGCCTGTGGTGTTCCCTCATAAACTGGGACATTTTACTGTCAGGCAGTGATATACATTCGCTGTAACTTTCTGTGTTTGATCATCATTTATGACCCAGATCTGGTGTTGACTTGGCTGCAAAGGGCCTCCTGTTCTTTACTCGCAGTTAAAAAAAGAAAAATAAAAGGGCCATGTGGCGCTTTTATTTATTCGAGCTTTTCTCATGACTCTTCCTTAAATCTGCTTGACCTTGTTTGTGGGGATGTAAGAGAGCAGTGTTGTTTGGTCCCAGGAGGAGGAGGAGGAAGGATGGGGTTTGAAGCGCCTCAGTGAATATTTAAGATTTCGTGACACCCCCCTTCAGCATCTGAGGAGACTCCAAGTCAGCTGGACTCTGCTGACGGAGCCTGTTAAAGTAATTACGACATTCATTTGACAGAAGAAACCACAAGAGAAGCTTTCGACCTCAGCTCTGTGATCCCTAGATAACTGCAGGGAATCACAATTAATTGCTCGATTCTTTGGGGATTTGCCGTGTTGTCATGTCTGATTAATGAGGACAGTCAATTTACACAAATGTCCAGAACACATTAGTCACTTTCCTCTAGTGGTTGCTTTCTAGGATGCAGTCATTTTATTGTTGAGTTGTTCTGTTTATTAAAGGGGAATTTTATTTGTGATGCCCGCAACATGAAGAGCTGAAGAAATGAAACAGCAGCATCTGTTTTAAAAACACAGTGGCAGTTGCTTTGTTTAATCTTCAGAGTTCACTGTCAACAGTTTACACGGGGACTATTTCTTAGCTAACCTTCTATGGTGAAAATCGTCCAAGGAGGTCTGCAGATTATCTTCTTTGTTATTTACTGTTGTTCATGTTGAGTTTTTCAGCATCAGTTGCAGGCCCGACACATAAAGACGAACAACCATACATGGCGTACAACCTCGACCTGTGCGTCTTTGGACTGTCCGGCGTATATGGAGGCCCAAGGCTTGGGGTTCAAACCCGATACCCCCTGTGAGTACTAACCAGTGCTCCATTTCTTCTGCTTATCAATGAGCTGCTAAACTGACTCAGTCTTTTATAGTAACATTAAAGATCTTTTCTGTTCTACAGGACAGGATCTCTGTCATTGGGTGGAGTTTGAGCAGTTTCTACGATTATAGGACAACTAGGAAAACTCCCTCTGCTGAGGAAGACGGCGGGAATTGGCCAGCAGCTCTTGAACGCACGCTCTGGTGAGATTTCTTTGCCAGCTTATTTCCAGTAAAAGTTAACAGGTTTCACCAAGAATTTGAAACAATTCAGTTCTTAGTGAAGGAGTCATCAGTTAAAGCTGTTTTTGTTATAGTGCCAGTGACAAAAAACACATGCTGCCTGCAACACAACAGATCCAGGAGCTCACACGCTGATCCACTTTGGGACGATCTCATATTGATCATGTTGTTGGATAAGAGTCAAACTCCAGATTGTCTGAAACTGTAGACGACAATTAGATTGTTGGGAATTTCCGACCTGCACTTAAAAGTACAAAATAGGCCTTTCAAATAGCCAACTGAAGTATCTCCAATAAAATCACCTCACCACCCGAATCATTGAAGTTTAATTTCAGGAATCCTGTTTGGTCGCCCCGAGCGGCTCAATTAAAGCTCTGCCTTGGTCAGTTATTTCCAGATAAGTTCCCAAAAGTTGCAGGAAACGAGACAATGATTTGCTGTTGAGTAGCGTTACACAAATTTTACATTCATGCTTCATTACTCACACACCCAGGGTTAAATGTGTGGAATGTCTTCTTGTGTGAGTTTCCAGCCTGATCGCATTACGTAGTTGAACGTTTTGGATGTGACCTGTGACTGAGTCATGGTCTGACATGCGCTCCAAACCGCAGTCTCTACATTATCTCTGGGTGAAGGAGACATGGGAGGAGAGGAAGTCAGACTGCTGGGTTGGAAACCCGTCTGCAAACCCGCGTTAATGTCCAACTGGCTCATCAGTTATGAATCACTACCTCAGGTAAGGAAGTTAATGTCCCAGCAAACGCTTGTGTGGGGAGTGAAAATATTCAAACACTTCGGAAAATGAATGAGTGTCAAATGTCACCCCGACAATAACTGTTGAGACTATTGTCTGAGTGTCAGGCAGTAGTAGAATGCAAACATGAATATATTTGTAGGATTACTGTTCGATTAGTTTTTTGTCTTGATTTAGCATGCCAGTCTGCTAATGTTTCTTAATTGAACTGCTTCAATTTGTTCTGTCGGGAAATTTTATTTTAAAGAAGGATCGACGGAAACACCTCAAAGAACCCATCACAAAAGGCCTCAGGATTCATAACATGGGGAGGGCAGTGTCGGATCCAACTGTCAGGGAAATTCAGCCATCAGTATTCTACTAAAGCTCGATGGTGTTGCACTCACTGTGGTGATAGAGGAAAAGTCTAATAATCATTTGACTGGATTTGGTCTCAATCTGTCACACAGATGTTCAGATTTTTCACTGGACAAGTGAAACGTTTGAATGTTCGGGGCAATACCGAGGTCATAAGGGTTCATCCTCTGGTCACCATGAATATGTGTGAAAACCCGTTAATATGTTGAGAGCAGAAAAACACAACCTGTCATTCCAGTGTGGGATGTGAAACGGAGGGATTCATCTCCAGGAATGGACTTTTCTCAGTCAGTGTCTACATCACGTGTTTGTCAGGAGCTCGTAGTATTACTCACCTACCATCACGCAAATATAGATTTTTTTATTTCCACTTATGAAAAATTCAGTTTTTAAGCTTTAAGCGCTATTTTTTTATATTGTGTATATTCAGATGTTTTTTTATGTTTAGCAGAATGGTCAATTTCTACATTTGCTCAGTACTGACAGCAGATCTAGTAACTCTGAACAGGTGAGTAAATGTCAGAATAAGTCTCATCTCGGGCTTCTAAACAGATAACATTGTCCTCTGCTGCCTCCCAGTGAAAAACTGAGATACTGCAGGTTGACAACTCTTGAAAAACGTTTTCTTTCTCAAATTTTGCTGAGCAAACAGTCCAACACAAACAACTTGATAGTATTCAAGTTTGCGACTGACAAACAGCAGGCAGCATTGTGTGTGTGTGTGTGTGTGGCAACAGGCTGTCAAGAAAGTGTTTTTAAACAACACAAAAAAACTCAGAGCTGTCACAAGAGAATGTGCTGGCTAGTCTAATACTTATCTAAACAGTCGAAATATTTGGATTCAAAGAAACTATCCCATGATACGACTTTTTATGGACCACATATGTGGGAATTCAACAAACAGCTGGTCAATTTCAAAGTTTCCACTGCATCTATCTGCCAGTGCTGGACACATGAAACAAAGATTTAGCCAGGCATGGAGCTAATCAGCCTAGTTCGAACCTGCAACAATAATAATGATGATGATAATCCGTAAGCTATGATGAGTGATACAAGAACTGGTTTGAAGAGCAGCCACATTCATAAACCTCTGAAAAATACTCATGTTATTGGTATTTTATTGTTTTTCTTGAAAAACAAAACATGTAATAAAAGAATTTGGGGTATTCGAGAGTTACACAACTACATGACACTGAACAAAATATTCTTACATGGAAAACATCAAAATTAGCTACATAATAAATACATTCTTTTTTTTTTTCTTCCTTTTTTCTTAAAAACACTATACAAGATGGTGTGTTACTGGAGGCCTCCAGCATCATTTCTACTTTAATCTGTCGGTCCAAATCTCAACCAAGATCAAAGGTATGTGGCAGGGGGAATGTTTAAAGCAATATGCACGGTACAGGCTGGAAAATGACAACCAAACCCCCCCCCCCCCGCAAAAAAAACAAAACAATCAAAAAAAAGTGTACAAATTTCATTAAGTCCATAAATCTTGCGTTTGTCATCACGTATCCTTGTGTGTCCAGGTTTCAGGTATCTTTTATTTAGGTTGAATAATCCTGCAAGAAAACAGGGTTGAACAATGAGAAAAGACACAACAGCAACAGCTATAACCATAAAAATTATATAATAGATAGATAAGTGGGCTGTTATTTCAAAACTTCTGTTTGTTTAAAATATCAAACACAGTGAGGAAAATTCCTGAAACTGGGGAATAAGACATTTGTCTGGTATTTTCCTTGAACATAATTATTCAGTCTTTTTCTATCCATTACATGTTTCAGATGTAATCTAAAACTGAAACATTTTGTTTATGATCAACTGAAATCTTCATACGAATCACCACAGATAATAACTGTTGGTTTAAAATGTAATCAGACTTTTTGTTTGTATGCAAACAGAAAAGATCAACTCCACTTACAGCTCGTGGTTTCTTGTTAACTTTCATGTCAAACCTGCAACAGAAAGAAAAGTAAGTCTGCATTAACTTTGACTGGACTAGAAACGTGTTTGTGACAGGAGTTATGGTGAAAAGCGGTGCCACTACAGTGCCATGAAGAAGCCTAAAAACGAGCCCATAACAAGAACACTAAATGACCATGTGCTTGTTCTTGTTTGTGCACAAATCTAAAGCCAACCCATCATCTGACAAGACCAGCAATGTGTTACTTAATTGCTGCAATTGGGGGAAAACACTTGAAATGAATCTGGGGTGAGAAAAATATGGTAACGCCCCATTAACAAGCAAGAGAATCTAATGGAGTTTAGAGTGCTGGATGCTTATATGCATCTAAAATTAATAGAATGAAGTGTTGGACATGCAGTATGACTGAAAAACTAGCAAGCTTCAACTCAAACTCTACATGAACAGGCAGACCAAGAAAAAACTGTTAAAGTTGATAATAGGAGTTTACAGCAAGCAGGAAGTAAACACCACAGGAGCAGGAAGTAAAAGTCAGACTTACTCAAAGTCATAATCAAACATGGCAGAAGGGCTGAGGGGAGGGGGCAGGGGCGGCATTAGGGGGAAGGAAGAGAGCAGCAGCTGTTAGTTCACCAACCTGAATCTAAAGCCCTATGTCTACATTTTACTGCAGTCCCGACTTTACAGAGTGAGACAACCGCTTCTTCACTGTGTGTTAGGTGGAGCACCTGCTGTGTTAATATGTGGTTAGAGACAGTCGAGCTCGAGTCAGGACAAACAGGTCGACCTTAATAAGGTGGGTAATGCACTGACACACTGCAACGCAATTTAATAGTCTGCAATGTATTATACCGCCAAAAACAACAATTCTATGGAAGTATTTTGTAATTCATATGATGCTTACAACAACAAAATTAGAACTGCTAGAACAATCAGTCTTACCCTGTTGATAAGTCAGTATAAAGGTGTGTGTCCTAGTGTTCAAGAGAGACTGCCCAGGTGATTTAAGGCATTAGAGGAAAAAAAAAACAAAAACATACCATAAACTAAACAAGTTGGGAGTTGTATTATACCAAGAACTACATAACTACATAATCACAAAAGAGAAAGGGTAAAGTCTGAAGATCTTATCCCATACCACTAATATCTTTGGGTAACTTTAAGGAGCTGTTTGGAATTTTTTTATGCATAAAAAACATTATTCTTTTAATGGAACAACTTGAAAATGAAAATAATTACTCTTTGATTGTCCCACTAACACTATTTATAACTGGCTTGACTCTACTGAAATTAGGCCACATGTAGACACTGCTTAATTTTGGTTATTTGTGCTATTTTCTGAATTCTTAAAAGTTCGTGCATACAAGAAACTTGCAGTCAGTAATCAGGTTAAAAGGATTACAGAAACACAGAGAGACCTATCTTAAGTTCTTCTGGCGAAAAAAATCATCAACAATGTATGTGTGCGAGTGGATTTCTTACAGGGGTTTGACAGAGAATGACAAAGGCTTCAGAGAAAGATGACATCACTGTTACAACAGGATGAAAGGAAAGTTAATCAAGATCAAATATATTGAAATAAACTTCATCTATAAAGAACTTCAACAAGTCTGACAAAAGAGAGACATGGGATTAAATCACCAACCTCAATCAAAAAATCCTCACACTGGATGCCAATTGAAAGCACGATCAGAAAGAAAAAGCAGCAGAGATTAAAAATCCTGCTGAAACACAAAGTGTTATATCTTGATTTTGTACCTGTGTCTGTTTTTATTCTTCCTCTTTTTGTGGCTGGCATGATGGCTGCCTGAGGAAGAAGAGGAAGCGGCCTTCTGAGGCTTCAGGTCCTGCAGCGTCGAGTCCACATCTTCTGTGTCTTCCTGGCTGGGCTCATTTTCTTGGTTCTGGAGATCAGGAGAGGTGTCGCTTTCTGTGCCGCTGCCTGCCTCACCTGATGGGACCCACACAGCAACACAAACTCAGAGTCAGAAATAAACAATGGAAGACTAGAGAAGAGAAGTTTTCTACATCACTATTTGGCTTGAGAAAGTTACAAAAACTCACGTTTTTCATTCATGTGATCCGGTATTCCTCCGAGAGCACATACTGCCTGTCAAGAGAATAGAGTTGGGTTCATCAGTTTTTGTTATGCATGATCAGCTAAAACATTGTGAATTAAGGGCAGAAAGAGAGGACTTACTGCAACCGATGTGACAGACGACTTGCTGAATAAACGTTCTGCTTCCTTAAATTTCCTATTCCTTCTATCAGTCTTACTATTAGAGTTCCTGTGGGAATAACAAAACAAGTTGTTAACCGGTTTTCTTCACAAAATGCCTCAGTTGTGAAGCTGTGAATGTATTTTTTTTAATCAAAGCAAAAAGGGCATGGGTAAATAACTGCCTGGTTTCCACCTCAAATTAAATCCAAATCTGTTTGAACACCACACACACACAAATCCTGAATCTTTTAGAGCTTCTGTGTCTTACTTTTGGTTGGTGAGGTATCGGTCCCATCCTCTGATGATGTTGCCATACATCTGGGTGTCTTCTAGGTAGCTGCCCTCAAATGCATATATTTGTCTTTCCAAGTTCACCAGCGTCTCCTTGGATATTGAAAAACACAAATTGAGATATGACTCCACATTGCAGCTTTGTGCCGCTGTGGCACTGACTGACAACTGAGTCACATTCAAAGTCACTGAAATCACATTTTCTCTCATTTCTGCTGTTTTAGATGAAGATTATCCAGGTGGAGGTGTTTTACACATCACACTATAGCTTCCTGATTGGATGATTGAATAATTTTAAAACTGAAGGTGTACAGGTGGACGTCGATGTTGGGTAAAACACTGTCTCTTATTTGTAAAGTAAATCGTGTGTAGAGGTGGCCAGACAGATTTAAAGCACGAATTTAGGTTTTCATGTCAGGCATACACAAACAAATATGTGATCTTGGATGCAAACAATAGAAATTTGATTAAACTAACACAGGTGCAGTCATCACCACTATCAACCTTTACTATTAATTAATATTTTGCAAAAAGCTGGTGCATAATATTTATGTGATCATGTATTTTCCTTACGATGCACCCAATCCTGATTATGTGCGTTATTCTCTTGACGTCATAACATCGCGAGAACTCAGCAAACCGGGCGGTGGCTAACATGTTAACTCCGCTTGCTAACCAGCTGAAAACACGCAGCAAGCGACAACAACGAGCTAATTGTTTCCAAATTCAAAATGCTTCCCAGAAATCTACCCGCATCGGAGTGAAATACAGCGAAGCAAAGCACCGCTTTTATAAATGTTACCACCGTTAGCTTAGCACTTAGCAGGGCCTAGGTTAGCAGTGTGCCCAGTGCGAGGTAGCCGTTAAAAGTTGCAGCGATCGAAGCCGCTTTCATCTTTGATTAAAAAAATTTAAAAATGGCGGTAACACGAACTTACAGCAAGTTCTTGTTTCCTCTTCACCAGCTCGGCGAGCTCCCGGCGGGTGTCCGGGATCTGCGGCGGGGTGGCCTTCGCATGCATCGCCATGATGGATCGCGGTTATGCAGAAACAAAACAGCGGCGGGTCGGTTTGTAAAAGCCTGAAGAAGGAGCCTTGTTTTACCGCCAGATGCCGCTGAAGGACCGCTCAACGGCTGGCGGTCGAAGCCGCGTTGCCAGGTTTTACTACAAAAAAAAAAACAAAAACAAAAAACAAACTCTGCCCTACCATAGAATCTACATAAAAGCTGTCAAATTTTAAATTTTGATAAAGCAGTGTTTTATTCTTTAGTCAGTGGCTTTCTGGCTAATGTTATGCTAGGTGTTAAAACAAATCACTTAAACGCGTAAATGCATAACGCTTTAAATGAGCCAATTATTAGCACTCACTGTTTGTAATGTACCATTAGATGTCCTGACAACTATCACTGATAATCTATGATAAATTATACGTCTTAAAAATGTGTTTATTTATCCCAAAGTGTTGCAAAAAAAAAACAACGACAACAAAAAAAACTTGTTTTGAAGAAGGGTGCTTTAAATTCCCAACCTGGCAACTCTGCCACCGACTCTCGCAATCACTGTTTTTTAGTCGCCATGGCAACAAGAGCTTTTTTAAATGGCTTCACAAACTTCATCATAAACTTTCTTCAAACAAAACATAACCAACATGTTCCGGGGGTTAAAAAAAGGTGAGTACAGGACAACCTAAATTCATTTTTTTAACTTGAAAATATAATGTGACATTTTTTTCTTTTTCTTTATTTTCTTTTTAAAGCAGATAAGATCCAATCTCCATCTTCCATACCAACGAAATACCAAACAATGGTGATAAGAAATGAAGAGAAGAAGGGTTTTTCATCTCAAACAAAGAGATTTCCTTCACTTCCTCGTCTGGTAGGACGTTTAACTCATCTTACATCAGCTGTCAATGAGCATTTCAAAGGCTAAACATAGACACAGTGTTGTGCGTTTGTTTCAGAATGACAATCCAGGGCCGGGCAGCTACGACTGTATTTCCGGGGCCGACGTTAAAAATCCTTCCTTCTCAAAGAAAGGCACGGCAGGCTTTGTTCCATCCAAGGTCAGGAGGTCTCCGGCTCTTTGGCATTTATTTCAGGGGCATGCAGGTCACATTAAGGAGCCCACACACACCTTCACAAATTTAGGTTAAAAGGTTTTTATAGGTCTTTTTCCCACCACACATTTTGACCTGACCTGGTAGGAAAACTTCAACTCTTCCACAGCCTACAAAATACTTGAAACCTTGAAACCGAGTCAGCAACAAGAAGTTCAACCATAATTAATTTAATTATTTAGAGCTATGCTTTTTCCGCTGTGCAATATCAAAATGTGCTCCACCTGAAAGGCCTATTAATTAGCCATTTTATTGTTATCCACTCAAAATTTCTTAAGTTATATTTTCGGTACATTTGTGTTTTATAGAGTTATTGTGAATTTTAAATTTGAGGTAATTCCTTTTTTTTGTCATTAAATTTGCTCTCAGCCCAAGTTGCCTTGTTTCATATTTGAGATATTTTGTTTCAATGTTAAGACAGAAATCTAAGGAAAAAATCTCATCCCATGAAATCATATTCTTTCCCGTAGACTGCCAGAGGTTACATAAACCCACAGAGAGCCATCCCAGCCCCAAATGTATACAACCTACAGAGCTCCTTTGTTAATAAGTATGACTTCAACAACGGAGTCTCCAGGGTGTTCAGACTGCCTGTGGCTGTGCAGCTGGATGGTCCAAAGTATCAAACTCCAGCACCAAATCAATATGATGTATGTATAAAATTTTTGCATGTTTTTTTAAGTGATTTCCGTGTTTGTGATTGTCATCAGTTTTGTTTTGTTTTTTTGTTTTGGCTGCTTCTTTTTGTGCAGGTGAATAGTGCTAATAGAGAGAGAATCTCCTCAGTGGTTGGTACTTCAGCTTTCCTATCAAAAACCCAACGAGACTCATTTTACTCAAACAAAAATGCGCCATCTCCATGTAATTACTTCACTCTGTTCACAAATAATAAGATTTTACATTGCTTGATTTATTTTAAGTTCTTTAAGATTCAATATTGCATTTGATATTTTTTATAGGCCACTATGAGGTGAATGACAACTTAATCCAGCGAAGCTCCAAGGCAGTCCTGTCCCCCTTCTGTTCAAAAACTAAGAGAATTCCTGTTCCAGTTAACAACCATGTGCCTGGCCCAGGAGCCTACAATCCCCATCAACCCCCTGCACCAGTGAAGAAAACCATCCTGCCGTGAGTGAACGGGCAATATTCATGGCTTTGAATGTGTGTTAACCTGGTAATTCTTCTTGACGCTCTAAAAAACAGATTCTGTGAATTGTGTTTCAAGGAGGGGTTATCACTTGGCGTTATCAGCGCCTCCTCTGATTGTTCCCAAGGATCCACCCTCTCCAGGCCCCGGGCAGTATGATATAGGGAGTTATGATGGCACATCCAAGAATCCCATGCCCACTGCTGCATTTGCCTCCAGAACTGAAAGATTACCCCAACACTCCAGGGCAGACAGGAGGCCGGGTCCAGGTAAATTTTAAAAAACCTCAACAAATCGACCAGATGAAACATTTTGATTTTTTCTCTTCATAAAACACAATCAGAAGAGGTTTCTTTTCCACAGTTGTAGAACAGCCTGCTGCTTTCTGCAGCAGAGCGGTCATTCATTAGCTTGCCCCTTGCGGTCACATGCTAATATGAACATCTTTACATAAATAATTTGTGATTAGAATAAATTTGAATCCTAAATGGAGCAGTGGGAACAGAGTACGGCGAGTTGGTGGAAACTGCTGACTTGAGTGTATGTAAATGTGGTAGTGTAAGGAAAAGTAGGTGCACATAAAAATTTTAGACAACATGTCATCACAAAGTAACATCCTGGAATATGCTCAGAATTTTCCCCTCACCACATCGGTCCCACTTCCCTCACTAGCTACAAATCAAAGGTTGTGGTCCAGTTGTTATGGATTATGGCTTTCCATAACTCTATAACTATACAAAGTCTTGTGATTAACTGATATTCTAGATTTTGACCTAAGACATTAAGAATTTTAGCATTTGTATTTTGTCGTAAATCATAAATCTAAAATACAAGTATTCACATCAAATACTTCCCTATCTGTAAATAGCTGTGATTACCCTGGTAAAAGAAAGTATGATATCTCCACATTTAAACCAGTGATTGGTACTGAGAGGCAGATTAAGAGAAGTACAACAAAAATTTCTCTTTTGGCCTGGAGCTGAAAAGGTAAATTATCCACTTGGACAAAGTTATGACACGTTTAAACAGAGAAGGCCCCCGACTTTTACGATTTCAGGAAGAGACCCAGCTCTCAGATATTCAACATTCATCTCTGTCTCTTTTCACCTGAAACAAAGAGAAGGGAAACGGATAAGTGGTTGAAGATGAATGAATGAATGAACAAAGAGAAGGGAACTCTGCTGCAACTGGAAGCTGTTGTACTAAAACTATGAGTGAAAATTATAATTCATTGTACTAAGAGCAGGATTCATTTTGGTGGCAGCAGTTCAGGTGGTCCATTCTATAATTAATGGAAAAAACATTTATTCCTAATCAGTTGTTTGTATAATACAACCATAGCTGGACTTTCTCTTTCTTGTTGCCCATTTTTAGGTTTCTATGATCCAAAGATTTTGTCGAAGCAGTCCTTCTTTTACAACGATTCCAGAGTCTGGATTCCTGCATGAAGCTTTCAAGGGAGCGTACACTTCAGAAACTGTAAATTCGTCACAGTCAAACTGATTACCCATGTGTGCAAGGTATGTCTGTGTTAAAATGTACATGGTATAGATCAGAATGTACTTGGAAAGACGGATTAAAATTAAGTGTTTGCAATCATTTAGAGTCTACTTCTGTGAATATGTAGGCCAGTGAGATACAAGACAGATATTTTGGAAGATGAAGCCTGCCTAGTATTTATGTAAGGGAATGCCAAAACACTTGAAAAGCCATATGTTTTATCCTCACCCCAGTCTCCTGATGCTCTCATCTAAAGATGATATTGGCACTAAGTGTTGCTGCGGCCCCCAACAGTTGCTGGCCCATTCAGTGGTACGCAACAGTAACAGCTGACAGCTTGAGATGACACCACTGTGCCAACTGCTGTAGGGGAGGCAGAGGGGTGGAGTGTGACTGTCTATGTGAGCAATGTGACTGACATGAGGCAGTGCTGCTGCTTAACCCAAAAGACAAATGGACAAACGTCTGCTTTATAACATGTTGTGTAGCTGGAACAGCAGCTACAGCACTTTTCTGACCCCATTTTTGAGTTGATCAACATATTGGGAAGTTTGCTTGATATTTTCAAAATGGCAATTCATCACATGTTGTAAAGCAAATTTTTTTAATGCCTAAGATAACCAGTTGTGGTGAATATGCTGCTCTCCTCACCTCCACAAGTTTTATTGTTGAGATTCAGCTCTCTGGTGAACTGTCCAGCTCACAAATGCACTGTTTTGGTTTCCTCTTATCGCTCTCGTGACAGAAACAGTTGGTGACTAGCTGGTGGATGAAGCGAAGAATTAAGCAGCTGGAGAGCCACATAGTTCTCTCTGTAGTTGGTAGAGAGAAAAACCAGAGCTAAAAGAGATTTTTGTATTGGGCGATGTTGTGTTCACCAAATGTATTCTATGTATGTATGTATGTACCAAATTTACATGAGAGTTTAATCTTCTCCTTAATTCTCCATCTGGAATTTCCCAGCATTTTTGCAGCTACTGATATGGAAATTAGGAAAATTTAGGGAGACATGTCTTTTCCATGGAAATAACTGAACAAAACAGCATCATGGTGCCGGAGAGTTGGTATTTATGCCTCGTGCTTGTTTTTTTCTGCCGAGGTAACTGAGGATGCGATCATTACTGTCACCTGCTCGCAAGAAAATCAGCTGGAGATTTTTTCCCCAGCTCTGCTCTCAATAACCACAACAACTGCAGATACGCCTGACTCCCACACTGTAGCAGCTGTAGTTATATTCAGACTCTGACTTCAGCAGTGTGCTCTCCAAATATGTGTACTCGCCCTGCAAAACCAAACCATTGTGCTCTTGGGGGCTTTTACAATGAAAGAGGATTTTATAACTACTCTTTTGCAGTGATTTGCTATCCAACCCCCCAGTGAAACACACAGGGAGGAACCAGACAAATGTTTTGAGTGTAAGTGCAGCCTTTTTGGGTTAGAGGTTGGTTTTTTGTTTTTTTTTTCTGGTGCTTGTTTAGCTGAGTGTAGGAGGGCAAATTAACAACATGGCTCTGTGGGTTTATGGGAGGTTCTCTGTTCCTCCCAGTGTCTCAGCCAGGTGCTGGCGAGTGTGGGCATGCACACCTTCAAAGAAAGACTCATGGAGAAAGCTCTTTGTTCAAGACGACAGGCAGACTGAATTAGTCACTCACTGGTGTTATCTGACAAAAAATTCTTCCTTATTCATTCATCGAAGTGCTGTAGCCAGGTTTACTGAGTTAGATTTGGTTCTAAATTATACTGATAATGGTCTGAGAGAGGCATAAAACTGGTTCGTTTTGCTGAAGTGATGCTGCCTGCATCAGAGTAAAGGGATCATTCTGTCAGCGTGAGCTTATGTCTGTTGTTTGGCAGTACATCAGTAGATTTTAGGCAGAATTTGTTCTGCTGCAATTTCAATAGTCCTGCATAAATTGATGAAAGACACATGGTGTATTTATGGATTCTTTGAAAATCATAAAAAGGGGCTATAATGAAATTACTCGAGAAAAACAGTGGAGATAATTTGGGGACTTTTTTCTATATGTATATAGTTTTAGCCATAAGCATTGGCTTCATGGAAACTGGAAGGAACTTCAGGAGAAATATACAGAAAACCCAGATTTGCAGAGACAGACCTGCACACTGATATGGAAACGATAGTCTAATGGTCTGGTGAGTTCTCAGAGAGAGAGGTTGTGATGCAGACGAAAACGATATGCGAGGTTTATTGAACGCTCCTATTGCTGGACTGCATTTCCCATCCTTGCTCACTGCATCAACAAATCATTTTAACAGAGACTACAGAGTCAACAACACGGCAGTTCCCTGGCTCACAGATGCTAGAAGTTGAAATCTTTCCATTATTCCTGGGAGTGCTGCTTCCTTTTGTGCATTGAAGGGCGGACAGTGAATTGATCAGTAATGTATCAATGGTGGCTATCTTTAGCCTCCATGGGCCACGTTTAAAGGAACACATCAGCCATTGTCTGCTTAGTCATGAGGTTGCTGAAGTTTTTTGAAGGATATGTTTGAGAAGGCTGACCATTAACTTAACAATATGTTCATATCTCAGGAATAAGAGAAATAAAGAGTTGGACAAATCATGAAGCCCAAGTTTCTTGTATCAGTGTTTGTAGTGGCGAAGTCTATGAAGTCCTTAGTGTCCTCACCAAGCTAAGTAGGTCATGCATATTTTATCTCCCTCCCTAACATACATTTGGGCCCTTAGACGCCAGTGCAGCTCTAACATCATGTTATATTATCTCTCTTGGTCGAAAAGGAGCCTAAAATGAACATCATAGAAAATTTCTTGGTGCCATGTTTCATGTCCTGCTACTGCTGATGATCTCATCTATAATTCATCCATAATTTTAAAATTTAAACATGACTGACACTCCTCAGCCCTGCAGAAGTGACTTATTACTCCTCTGTCTTCACCCATTACAGGAGATGTCATATTGAACATTATTTTACTATGATAATCACTGACGCAAAAGTGTTATGCTGATATCCAAATGATCCATTCACTGCGACACTGAAGTGCTCCCAGTTTGATAAACTTTATTTTCATTAAATTACCACAGTAAAACAGTGTTTACTGCATCCTAGTGGATTCGAGCTTGGCAGCAGATTTCCTCCTGGACCTCCTCTGTCTCCTCCAGCAGGAGGAAGGTCATATCAATGGTTAATTAGCTTGTCATCATCAATAATCGCACATGCACAGGCAGATAGGTCCTTTCCTTTATTATAATACTGTGCAGATTTTTTTTTTCTGTTTATATCTAAACAAAACATTAAATTTCTACAGTGATCATTTGTTTATTTAGTTTGATGCTATTATATTATTGTGATATAATTAGGTTTATGCAGTCATACCTCAGTCAGATTTAGCATTTTATGTGGTAATGACATCCTAACTGCATCTTTATGAAATTAATATTATATGTATCTGACCCCTCCCCCCCAAAAAATTAATAAATAAATAAAAATTACATGGCAATGCCCCAAAACCTTTTATGAAATCTTCTGTTCCTGTTTTATTCAACCAAAACTCAAAACCCCAGAGTCAACCCACCAATTAATTTGTCAACCAACCAATTAACTTTCTGTCATCTGACTAATCCTTTAATCCACTAATTTCAGCTGTACTTTAATTTACTTTTTTTTTTTTTAAATCTACAACAATGTCTTATGAGATTACAGTATTTTAAAAAGCTCTTTTCTATGCATAAATGTAAAAGTATGTTCAGTTCTTGTTTTAGTTTGTAATGCTGGATATAAACTAAACCAAATGACTTTAAAAGTGTTATAATGACACAGACAGGCGGTTTATGACGTGGTCATAATGGTCACATCAACCCACGTCCAGCTGCTGGAAATCATCTGATGGATCAAACCATCCATGGGGGGGTGCAGGATTTAAGAGGACACCCCGGTCCGGTTTTTGCGTCTACAACACCAAAAAAATTCCCACTGCAAATAAAAAAAAACAAACATTATTTCACATTTTGAAAACATCTATCGACCTCTTGTCTTGGGAAAGCTATTTTCCTCCCCCTGTGAATCACTTGGTACAGTCCGGCTGGCCGACATGTGGGTTTTCTCTGCGGTCGGCTTCGTCAAGTTAAAAGAGACTACAACCGGAAATGAAGCAAATTTGCCTTCAGAATAAAATCGGGCTATTAAATAAATGTTGCTGTCTTGAACTGCTTTGAATAAGGGGAACATATTAAGTGACGCCAAACTGAATTAATATGATTAATGGAGCAAGTTTTTCGATCTTAACTTTCTTAACATTAATTTCATTTATGGCTCTAACTTATATCGTCAGTGATTGATAATAAAATTATGACTCGACTGCTCCCAAACGAGAATGTTAAGCCACGTTTAAACTGTAAAGAAGTAAATCTATATTTTTTAATGATTTTAAATCCTTTCAAACAGTTGTTTAATTTCACCAAAATTACATTAGCTCTTTTCCGCTTAACCAAAGCGTCAGGATCAGCTATAAGAAGTTCCCAAGTCTCCAAATGGATGTCCTTTTTCAGCCGTTTTTATTTGCACTAGTTCATATCTGTGACTTTGGTTTTTATTAATCCATATTTATTCTTTACCTGCTCTTTTACTCTTTAGCAGATGAATTATTTTTATTAGCACTCATTCGAAACTATATATATATTCCTGTGAAATGCACTAACCCCTATTTAATAGACTCTGTGATGTATAAGTGCTGTAGAGACTTTAAGTATATTTGCCAACCAATAAGCTTGAGAATATGCGTCTGGTCATGTTTTATTTTGGAAATCTGTAACCAGAAATGTGTTTTCCAATTGTTTCCAGCTTTCCTCGGATAACAGGGCCTGACTGACTGAAGCTGTTTTATTCTCACACTGAAGATCTGTAGACTTGCTGGACTGCACCGAGCCTCTGATTCAAGCCAGACTCACCTCAACATTTCTACACATTCCCAACTCTTTTAAGTCGGACCTGCTTTTATTTCCCCATCTTTTTTTTTTTTTAAATCACTTTTTTGTGTTGTTGTTGTTGTCTCCCATTCCGGTTGGATTTTACAAAAGGGCGTGTTTTGGGCGAGCTGTACCGGGAGTTTCATCTCCTGTACTTGTGAGGCTCTGAGGAATGACAGCAACTGGAACCGGACTGCCATCCGCCTGAATGGAGACAATGGATTATAAGGAGCTTGGAAATCATTTGGAGGAGAAGCTGACACTAACAGACAAATGTGAGTATCTTGGTGAAAAGAAATAAAATGAGGTCACAGATCTGTACATTTCAGGTGATAGAGCAGATTATTGATTTTGTCGTTTTCCCATTTCTTCTCCTTTCCCCCCCTCCACCCCACCAACCAAAATGAATCTGTGTATTTATTTATTTATTTATGAGGCGCACCGTCCTGGGCAGTGAAATGCTTGGACATTATTATTATTATTATTATTATTATAATAATTCAACAGCTGCTGTAATGCGTGGTAAGATATTTCTCCCTACTAAATCTGGGAAAACAGGATGTTTGTCCGTCCTGTAATTCCTCCACAGCTCACAGCGGGCTGCCTGCATCTCCTGACAGGCAGAGATCCTGGAAATGCTGCACCGGAGCTGCGGTCTCCCTTTCCATACACGCCATTGGTGGGCGAGGGGGAGGGGGGGGTGGGCACATAGACAGCACACTGGAGAGATAGGGCTCTAACCCCGGTGTAAACGAACCGATCCATGCAGGGTTTAAACCCTCATTTATCTGCTTCTGTTGCTCATGAGCACTTCAGTAGATTCAGGCTGCTGCAGAGCTGCTCGGCTCCATCTCCATTGATCCTTTCTCTCAGTGCAATCCTCCTGATTATCCACCTGATAATAGTGAGCTTCGTATAAAATAGATTATATTATAACTCCATGTAGGATATTTTGGAATATGCTGCTTTTACATTTTGATTTCTGGAAAAGATTGTAAGACAGACAGCTTGATTGGGGCATTTCTCTGTTACCAAGTTGGATTTCTTTATTTGTGGATATCATGTTGTTTGAAAAATGTTCATACCTGGATCCAGCTTTTTGTATGTACCTGTGGTGTGTTCTAAGCTCATGCAGGATGGCCAGTTGTCTATAACGAAAGGCAGTCATATATTAGCTTTATGCAGTGCACCTCCACTATACACGACTCCCCTTGACCTGAGTGTAAATGGTAGAAGGTGACTTTGTTTTCCTAGGCAGCCCTCCTCTCATTTCATATGGATGTGGAGAACACTGGGTGGAGGGAGAAATGTCAGCAGCAGCCTTTTCATTTCTGCAAAGCCAGGCTTTCATGCTGCCCAATCACTTGCTTTCTGCATGTGTGGGCAGGAGTATTTATATTCAGCCTGGAGAAGAAGAAGAGCATTTATTGAATATTTAAATCTCACTTTGGATTCTTCAGCATCATCTTTTCTTTTAATTCGTGACTAAGATAAGAGAAAAAGACATTATACAAAAAAATAAATAAATAAACCTCTCACATAGTTGTAGGTGCATTGATCTATAAACTTATACAGTTATATATTCAACAATATAATATTTTAGCTCTAATAGTGATCTCTTATCAAGTTTAGACCCCAAAATGAACGGCACAGTCACGATCCTTCTTGTGCAGAGATGCAACTAACAGATATTTTCTGACCAGAATTATTAGGTTGATCAAATGAGAACCAAAGCTAATGTCAGATCATGGCTCGTTTTACCTCATGAATCCAAAACATGTCCAAGTTATTAGGTTTACTATCATATTTAGCAAATTATCCCACTTATGTTACAAACAGCTGTGGTGGCGTTGATAATTTGGATTTATCTGAATGCATGCTGTTCCAGTGTGTGTTTTGCTTCTAAGCTGTCTCTTGCAGCTTTATCATGAGAATGTGATGCTAATTTTTTGTTGCCTGTTTACTGAAACATTGGACAAACTCTCCTTTTCTTGGAGAAAATAATCGATAAATGATCTGACATACTAAAACAAAAGCATGTTTTGGTTGCAGGCCAGAGCTACCGAGAGCTCCAGCACACAGGGTCGAGCAACATGTGACGTTATCAGGAATGCTAGACGCCAAAAAAGGCAGGGGCGTTAGATAAACAGACACATTCTTTCTCTCTGACTCCTTTCTGAGAGCCTGAGTCTTGTTAAAAAACAAAAGCCAAGGAGGAGATGGGAGAGGGGATCATAAGCCAATATTAAAGTGATGTATTCAGGTCTGATGTTGGCAGACCTTTAGTTTTACCTCTAATTTAATATACCCACACACACACTTATCCCTCCTGACCTCCGTCATCCATCACACCCCCTGAAACCAGTCAACCAGCAACATTACGCCACTTAATCAGAGTCTGTTTTTGTGCCTGCTGGTGTCTCTGAGTTGACGTTAATGTCGGAGCATTTTCTTATTTTTTGAGACACAGCTAGTGGCTTCCTTTCTTACTCACTTGGCTAGTGCTGGAGTCAAACCAAGCATGTCTAAGACATGACATGTTCAAAGACTCTCTGTTTGTGGCTCACAATAGGAGTGGCACTGGCTTCCTTTGTGCAGACAATTCTCTTTTTGTCAGTCTCTGACAGGAACTCTCTAAAGGAGTTTAAATTGTATACATTACAACTCCTTTTCCCTGATATCTGCACCGCCATCTGTTCTAGCTTTTTTTCCAGCCTTGCTACCCTGCAGCCAGAGTTTGGAGTTAAACACCATTCTGTGGAAGCAATCATGAGACGTGGACTCCCTTTGGCCTTGTGAGCTTCCCCAGTCATGCTGACGTTATGTTCTTGGCACATCTTCAACATTGCAGCCAGCCTGGAAATGTAGATTTTGGCTTAGAAACCTTCTTCCACCAGCTTTTGATTTGCTTCTATCATTAGTCATCCTCAGGAAAGGAAGGTCTGGGTTTTTCACCTTATAAACAGAGAGGAGTCACTCTCATGTATGGGGCTGTAAATCATGATTATTATCAGCACTGATTATTTCCACCAATTATTCAGTCAAACATTAGATTGTATTATTTTAATCCACAAAACATCTTGAAATAGTTAGTAACCCAATTACAGTTCATTCAATCTATAATGATATAAAAGCGATGCAGTCTTACATTTGAGAAACAAAACTGTTGCTTTTAAAATGATTAACAATTGACTGTTTCTGTAAAAAAACGACTATTTAATGATATTTTAGCATCGATAGCTTAAGGTGCTAAGAAATAATCTGAATAATAAATTTCTTTTTTTTTGCCTTTTCAAAACTAAGAGAAAAATATAAGAAATGGGTCAAACTATCTGCTCTAAAGCTACAGATCGTTGTACTGCTAACTATTTTACTGCTAGCACGGCCTAATCCAGTTTTGCTTTCAATATTAAGGATCATTTCATGCTAAATTATGGTTTACTTGTTAGTTAAGGCACAAAAATGCCATTCATAACTAAGACATTATTTTAATTTGCAGATACATCGATACTGAACATATCAGTAAAATGTTCATAGATGTGTTTGTTTTCCTTTCACAGTCGGCCAACCATTTCCATTTTAGTTGCTACATTATTATTATTATTATTATTATTATTATTATTATTAAGAGTACGTTGCTTCTGAACATAATCCAGCCAGTGATTACGTTTCACACTGGACTAATTGCTTTTACAGTTTAGTTGCACTGAAAGATAATTTCTCTCAGATTAGGTTGTTTTCTGAGATAACAGTTCTTGGTTCACCTTTTTAGCCCTCAACCTGAAAGCATAAAATGTTTTTCTCCAAAAATGAAGGGACAACTTTAAAACTTCAGTACGGTTTTTGTTAGAATCAGAGAGAAACCTCAGGAACCTCCACAAGACAAAGCTCCTCTCATGTCCTGCAGTCAGACGGGGCTTAAATTCTCACAGCTCTGCCAACTGGGTCTGGTTTGCGGCCTGGGGGCTCAAATACTTGTGCAAGCCGGTGGGAGGGATGGGTGGGGACGGGATCAGCTCCAACAACTCCCTTAAACTGGACAGGGAGTCGAGCTTACAGGCACATTGTTGTGGTGAGTGGAAGAAGAAGAAGAAGAAGGAGAAGAAGAAGAAGAAGAAGAAGAAGAAGAGCGCTCTCTCCCCTGCACGCTCCACGTCAGCAGTCCTTGCGACCAGATGCCATAAATCACAGTCATGACGCCAACCCCTCGCACGGGAAAGGAGAGGAAATGCTCCATTCTGCTGCTGAGCGTTAAGGAGAAGGAGGAGGAGGTACCTTCCCGAGAGTTTATGCACAGATTAGTCATGTTTCCTGCCGTATCCAGCATTTGTACAAGAAGTCATTGATATTGATAATCCCGTATGCGGCATAATCCTGTTAGGAAGAAACAGTGCCAGGCAGAGTTCGGTCATAAAAGCAAGTGTCATTTCACGTTTTATAGATTTCAGTCATTGTAGCAACACCTAAATTTCTCTGCACATCTGTGACTATAAAAAAAAATAGAAGCACACACATACTCTGTTTCTCTGAGTGAACAGTATGGACTGACTACCTGGTGTTGAGCCCTATAAGAGCAGTATGTTCCGCCAACATTTTTTTCCCAAATTTTTCTTCCATTTCTTTAATATGTGGAGCCGGACTTCTCCATTTTTAAGACAAGCAGCCAAATTAGAATTTTAACTTGTAAAATTTGCAATATTTTGACTTTAAATCAGGAAATGATTGATCATACGTTACGTTAAAAATCCTAAATTCTGACCAAACTATTTTTCATGGGGTCTGAAATCCTGCACTAGGTACTGGGAACACTTCTGTGATTTTGGCCTTTCAGCACAATGCTACTCTCTAATGTAGCTTAAACATTCGAGCTGGAAGTTCACTTTGATGTCTGAGAAAGAGCCCGCACAATATTGATTATATCCTCAGGGCCTCTCCTGAAGCCATCCTCGTCTCTTTGTTTATTCTGCATCTCACCCAGTTTTTGCTTCCTTGGATGCTGGACTGTCTATTAAACTTTAATTGATCAGCATTTGTGCTGCTTCTGCAATTGTGTGGTAGCTTCTTGCTGTGTTTGCTGCAGAGGAGGCCTCAAAAAGTTCTTTCTTTGAAGGAGAACATGCATAAACATTTCTTTTGTTGTTAGAGGAAACAATTCCCCACAATAACACGACGTTAGTGTTTGACATTCGTATTTCGGCGTTCAGCTGTGTCTGGTCCTCGTCCCTCCTTACCCAGGCAGCCTTGCAACATGTACGGGATGTTTCTGTTGATGTGCTGCTCCAACCTCAGGGGACTCACTAACAGATGCAGCCCACCCTCCATTGCTTTGAAGTGTGTCTGTGTGGGTGTATGTGTGGGTGTATGTGTGTGTGTGTGTGTGTGTGTGTGTGCACAGATAATATCCCTGATATAGCTACGTTTGGTTCAGGCCCACTTAAACTCACAATCACACACGCACGTGTGTCACTCAACACACAACATCTCAGTCACTCAACACACAGACTCTAATATTATCGCAGGGACGATGGCAAATGTTTGTTACTTACACCTTTTTAATATTTTCTTCTGGGAGTCAGGACAGCAGATCTGATAAAAACTCAAGTATATGATCAACTATCCTGAGTTAAAGCTGATCTGATCCAGACTTTTGTCCTCGTGTGATGTGTCACATGTTTCACTGTCTTTCTTTCCAAACCTCTCTGAGTATCTTTCAGCTCTCCAGGCCGATACTTTTGCTGTATCTACTGCTGCACTGGTCGATAAATGATCTCCTTGCAGTGACGCCACAGCACACTGCTTCTTGCATTATCCGCATCGAGCTGTGGTGACCCCTTTAATTCCCCGAAATGATCCTTGAGCTGCTCCTCTCTGGGATGACAGATGAAGACCAGGCTGCAGCAAAATGCCCGTCAGGTTTTCTTCGAGCTCTTAGTTCATATCGAACAGACTCTGGTTTCCAGATTTGATTAGTTCTGTGGGTTTTTCCACAAATGAATGAACACATGTTTTTCAAACAAAAGTCAGCACAGTCCTCTCTGCTGTTCCCTCAGTCTGTATTATGCTAGTGAACAGGAGCACTGATTCATATCATTTATGAAATGAAAGAATCAATTTGTGCATGTTAGATGTTTTACATTTACCTCATGTGTTAGAGGAGCCAAGCTGTTGATCTGGGATGCAAATAGGAAAGTCTATTTACAACACTAAATTATTGGTGCAGACGTTTTCAAGTCTTCATAGATTCATAAGTCTTAAGAAGCTCAGGCAAAATATAAAATGTTAATCTTTTAGTTTATAGGAAGGTCACAGCCCTCGAACAGACTGGATTAAACCTTTTTTTGTGCATGTTGTAATAATCTGATAATCATAATTCAGACATTTTACACAATGTTAAAACAAAGATCCCGATTAAGGAGAATTTTTTTACTGTAGCACTCAGCTCAAGCTCAAGTAACATTTTTAAATGAACAGTTCAAAACTCAATGATATGCAGCAAATATTCACAAATAATAAAATGTTTCTTTTGGAGCAAATTTAATTAACCAAGTATGTCCGTACATACTTGAGCTCATAGTCAGATATCACAGCTTTGTGGTATTAAAGAATACGAACGGCTGTCATTAATTGACCTTCTGCAATCGGGCTGAATGTTGCTGACGGCCCCTCGCAGCCATGAAACCAGACCTCAGCTGAGATTAACCTTGGTTGATCATCGCACCTCACCATGCTGCCAGGTCAACATTAGTCAGCCAAACACAGTTATGCCCTACTTAGTGTGTCCAAAACACCATGAGTGTGTTGGGGCAGCTGTGGTCTAGATACGCTTGTGTTGACTTGGTTTCCATCACAAAAGACTATCAGGACTGAATAGAATACGCTGAGCATTCTTTTTCTTGAAAATTACATTTCAGTATCAAAAACTGGGGTCAAAACAGGAAAAAGAAATGAAAAGAGTTTGTAAAGAGGAACTTTTGAAGGGTCTGATACTGGAGTGGTCAGTTTCTGGTAGTCTTCAGCTTCAGAGAGATAAACAGGACACAGCGTGACTCCTTGTTACTGCAGATTTTTTGTTTGCTGTGTTTATTTATGCTCGACACAAACTTTGACCGTCTACGCATTTTTTTGCATTGAGTGTGAACAAGACTGGATTTCAAATTATGATTTACAGCAAAGTTCAGACTGAGTTGCCATGCTTTGACCTGTGCATGTGATATATCAAGGTTTGGCTCCCTCCACATGTTTTTTTATTCACATTTTTCATTCGCACTAATGTGTAAACCTCCTCTGTAGCTTCTTTTCCTCTGAAGAGACAAAAAAACCTAAGATCTCTGTGGAACAATGAGTTTGGTTTTTTTTTTATATACTGGTGTTACCCAGTTCTTCTGCTGTGTTTTAATTACACCAACAGCTACATATACTCATGAACGAACTGCTAACATTTGTTTTACATCAGTGGATTAAAGTGTACATTAATTTCTTTCATCAAAATCAGTTAAAACATGAAGTAATTGTGGCTGTAAACACAACCCCAGCTCTGCTCTGATTGGTCCAGAGTAGATTCTCAGTCATGCAGCTGCCTGAGTCATCTATGTTTTTGTTGACACGCTCTTTGCGTTGCTCTGTGACAGACATTTTTGACAGCGGGAAAGTTATCTGTTAGATCAAATGTTGAATTTATCGGTATTGTGTGTTGATATTTTCTTTTCAAACCATTCCAGCATTTGGCACTTTTGCTCACCCAGAGACATTTTTGGCCCATATTTCTTTGTTATCTTTTTTTAATTTGCGGCGTTTTACCACTTTAGTCTTGTACCCTGAAGCTGTGCAGACTCAGTATCACTGAGGGGGCAAGCAGCTTTATGGCTCCTTCTCTTCTTTCTGTCTCCTTCAGCCACAATAGAAACATAGCCTGTGTTAACTGGAGCTTATTTACGTTATTTTAACCGTTGCTATGTCGTAGAGACCCACGGATGAGGTCAGAGCTGAGGAAGTGAAACTCCCTGACTACAACCTCAGTCACAACAAACCACGCCTCAGCTGTTTTCCCTCTGTCTTGCAGTAAAAGCTTTTTTCAGCATTTAAATCCAGCTCAAAAATCGTTTCTGGCTTCATTACCTTTGACCTTATTTTTAGTATCAACCTTGAGCAGAGAAGAAGGAAACAGTGAATAATAGATGATGTATGTGTGATTCATGCTTGGCTCTGTTTAACATCTTCATGACTCGGTCACCCACTTTTTTGTGGCTAAAGGCATCTGGAGAGCCCTCCGGCGTACGGAGGAGTAACATCCTGTTGCCACTTTGACTGGATTTATTCTGGCTTTTATGTTAAAATCCATGTTTATGTGAGCAATAATTTTAATAGTTTATCCTGTGTGGGGTTGAACATTGAGATAATGGTCGATCGCACCGATGTTTCCTCTCACGAACCAGCATCTTGTGTCCGGATCGGTCACATTTTTGATTGTTTTGAGCCAGACGATGAGTCACTTGTGCTAAAAAGTCTTTTCAGTATCCCTTTCAGTGGAGTTTTTTGGTTTTATTGACTTTTAGTCATGCAGATGGTTAGATAATAGTTAGATAATGGATAATACCCAGGAACATTTTTCTTTGGAAATACTCTCTTCTTAGGAAAAAGTTCTGGGTAAAAAATTTGTATGTGTTATAAGTCGAGCTCACATGCAATAACATAGAAAAACTTACAAACCAGTGCATTCTGAGAATTTACAGCCATAGCCAATCTGCTTCTCTGGTTTGGACCAGCAGCTAATGGTGGTTGATGGTATTTCTCTGGAAATGACAGTATCATAAAGGTTATGTTAGAATGGCATTCAGTATGAATAAATAGGTAAATACTATGAATAATTCTTTCCCCAACTAGCTCTTCCCTGCAGAGTAAATGCTTTATCTTCATATTTTGGGTTTTTGGGGTGAGGATGTAGCTTTAGTTTCAGGCTTTTTAGCCCCGTATTATGTATGCAACAATCACGAACATATTAAAGACTCCAGTTACAAGCTCTTAAATTCAAAACCACTCAGGTTAAAACTTAAAAAGAAAGTGTCTGCTTGCTTCATTCAGGGTGATGAAATCCACGGCTGACAGGTGGAAATGAGACACCTGCTGTGGTTTTTATTTTAGTGTGAAATTAAGGGTGGATTGTTTGAAACAATACTGAGGATTTATAAAGGTAAATCCACCATCATTTTAAATGTGCCGTGCAAGAATGGAAACCCTGACGGACATGAGAGAGGTGTGATGTAGAGAAAGGTCAGTTCACTTCGAACCAAACTGGCACAATCGAGAGAAAACGGAGCATTATCCGCAGATAATTTTAGAGTGAGCGGTCTGTAATTTAACCCCTGCTTTAAAATAAAGGTTTCTCTTCTTTCATCGTGACAGACCGGCTGTGTTTCTCCTTCTGCAACAGTGATTAGTAGCTCTGCTTGTTGGGAGCCGGAGCTCATTACAAACACAGCTGTCGGTCTGATGACCTCTCATGGCGTAATGGGAGAAACTGGGAGGGTCAAAGATTTGTGCAGCATTTGTGTGTGAGACCTGAAGTTTCCCCAGTTTATGTTGTTGACTGTTTGTTTGGGGGGCCTTTCTGTATCACGCATGCTTGATTTTGAACTCGGTGACCTTTTGGTTTACTTGGTTTTATTGTTGTGTCATGTGATAATGCTGCACGGAGAGGTGGATTTTCAGTCTAGTACAATGGACCACAGATAACTTTTGTACCACACATTCACAAAACTGCATGTGTGTGTTTTGGCTTTTGTCACTCACTCCAGGAATGTTCTTCCTCTGCTTTTCCTTGGGGCGTGGATGCTTGTTTCCCCAGAGCATTTCCATTTTTTTTTTTTTTTTTTTGGTATCCCCTGAGGAAGAGAGGAGGAAATGTCCAGCAAGTGCACATGTGCTCCTTGGCACTTTGTAAAATGTGTTTTTGCTTTTATTATCACAAATTTCTAATTTGTGGAGGGTTTTTAACTCCTTGCCCATCCAGGCTAAACAGTCACACACATTCGTTGTACAAACATATGCTCGCAAAACGTGGATGCCAGGGATTCCTGAGGTCGGCCTGACCCAGATCCAACATGTCCTGGTCATCACAAAGATGCACATACATGCTTATATTACCACACGTGAATACTCCAAACAATAGAGTGTGACCTGCTTCACATGGGCTCTGCTCCCCTCCACCTTTTTGATCACCCAAACTCATTAATAGCAATTTAATATCACATTCTTAATATATCATGGTGGAATACAATTTTCTAGAATATGTATGTTTAAAGATTTATACTGTGGTTTAATGTTGATTGTTGATTTAATTTTAAGAGACATCTGTTGATGAATTAAGGAATGAAGTTTCATGCTGAACTTAGTGTTTCCTCCAGATTTGTGGACAAAAAGCTGTTAATGCCAACTTCAGATATGAAGCAAAATCAAAAGATATTAATAACTTCTTTGAATCTAAAATGCACATTTAAAAAAACCTAAATGGATCTTGCATTCTGCTGGAAGACATTAGCATGCCATTTATTACATTATTGTCAATCGTCACTCTTTCCATATGCACATGCAGCATTTCAAAGGGAATTCTGGGAAATGCAGTGTGTTGCTTACTGAATGCCAGTCAGAAGCGTCCATACTGTCTCAGTAGTTAAAGTAAACACTGCTTGTCTGTCTCATGTATCACAAACCACGAGGCTATCATTGGTTCAGTTTCAGCTGTGGCTCAGCTTTAATGTGGCTCACAGTCTGTCAGCTCTCGTTTAAACGCTGTTCACAATTTTCTCCCTATTATTGGATCAAATAGCTTTTTTTTGTTTTTGTTTTTACACCAGATGGATGTGGACTTTATCAGCCAAAGTGGCTCACACACACAAACAAAGTAAAATTTGCCGGCCTGGCCTGTGCAGTCAATCTGTTGTGCCACATGGTGCAGTTTGTGGTCGCTGTGCTGTCTCAAGGTGCCTCGACAGAAGCCAGCCCCTTTTATGGCCGACATTCTCAGTATGGTGCTTATCACTATTTTTAAACCTGGAGTCTGTCACAGCGGCCACAGAAACCTGAGATGACTGTGGAGGGTCGACGAGCTGAGGCAGGGAGGGGAGAACGTCTAGTCGAATCTGTGTTTCTGTGTTAAATGGAGCCTGTCACATGAATGGCTGATCACATAAAATGGACTCATGATTTATGTCACTAATATTTAGGGTGACGTTCAGGTATTTTCACTTGTAATGATATGTAGCTGTTTGTATATTGAAACATGCTGAACTTGAATGTAACTGTATAGCTGGTAAAAGATGCGTTTGATGCCGGTGGGACATCCTGAGCCACAGTTGTGTTGCTGTATGTTGAGCTCCATGTATTTCAGCCTCTAATAAACGAGATTTCAGCAAGCCGGCACCATTAATTTTCTATTAGCCTCTATTTTTTTTTTTTTTTTAACATCATACAGTTGGATGGACAGGAGGGTCAGGGCTAGGGTTAAATGGACCCTCTATCAGTGGATCATGTTGACAGTGAAGAAAACGTAAAACTATGAGAATTATCAAGAAAATTTTGGAGCTTTAAGAAAAGTGAGTTTAAAGCAGAATATTTCTGTTCATGCCGTTCACCAATGGTTTGGATCTCATTACTTTTCATCACTTAAAGTCTAAAACTATGCTGATATTGTTGAACAGCAGCCGCTGTGGCCACAAACGGCCGATCCTACTTCCAGTAGAGGAGTAGAGAGTCATTTTATTGACAGTGATTGTTTGCAAAAGGCGACAGGAGCTCCAAATGGTCAAATTAAGGAATGGGACAGATGTTTGTGCTGCATGCCATTGTGTATTTGGGAGTTTTGACTTTACATGTTGGCTTTCTCTACACTCAGTGTTTCAAACAAAACAGTCATGCTGAATAAAATCTGATTTTGAATTTATCGTCATACCGCAACGGGACAAATGTCTACACACAGTTCTGGCTCTGACTCTCTAGCCCTGCATTAATATTCACATGTTCACTTGGTTCTTCTTCTGTCCAATTCTTCTTGGTAAACACACTGACTGCTTGTTTAACATCACAAAACGATGAGATGTGGGTGAGACACTTGGTGATTGTACAGTGGGGCAGGCCTGTAATGTACCTTTAAAATCTGAGAGTCTGTCACTCTGGACAGACGTTGGGCTTGATCCAAAGAGTCATAAGATGAACTGTCGCCGTCATTACTCAGCAGAGTCTATCTAAGGTTCGAATTTCTGAAGCTGCAGGTCACATTAGACCAAGTAAAGACTTTAGCAGTGAAGCCTCTGAGTTTATTGAACCGAGCAAAGCTGTATTTTGCTGCTTATGAACTAAATTTTTCACTTGTAAGAAGGAGAATTGGAGGAGGTTTGAAGAGTTTTTGTGCTTTAACGAAACTCATTACTTTGCTATTTCTCTCCGAATGTTAGAGATTTCAGAGAGCACACAACAGCCGCACCCATGCTGCACTTATGGTAATGACTAGTTAGACTGAACTATGCAACATAAACCTCTCCCTCTGTTTCTGGGTTTTTGTCGTTGATGTTTTGTTTTTCTTTTACCAGGGCTTTGGCTTAAATGCACATTTGACATAGCAGGGATCTGGTGATGATGGAGATAAAGTACAATACACCAAATTCAAGAGAAAGTGGATATGAATGATCTGGAAGTGAGGCCAACAACAGAAACAAAAAATAAAATAAATGAGGATAAAGTGTAGAAAGGGGGTAAAAAGGGGGTTATTGCTGTCTCTACTTCAGCCATATAAGGCCAGTAAACTGATTGAATTCAGAAAGTCAGCCACAATCTGTGAGCGAGTAATCTTCCCACGAAAGGAGGAGCACTGGAATCCTCTTTTGCTGAATCCTAATCCTTTTTTTCAGCACCAGGTAGTAGTAGTGCCATCCTGTCCGAACATGATCCTGCATCCTTTTTCTTAAAGTTGCCCTTATCCAAACACACATGGGGCCTAATTCACATCCTATTATTCCTCCATTAGTATTCTGTAGTGCAGCCTGTGCATTAAGCACCGTGTTGAAGTACAGTGGGGGCAGTTGGAGAGGAGCCCGGTGTTAATCTGTGATTTATGTGGTTCGGTGAGCGTTTGGACGGGCCGGCGGAGAGCATCACACTCCATCTGCCCGTTGTTGGCTGAGTGGAGTGGAGAGCTGGCCTCCAGCCTCCAGCCTCTCACCTTCCTGCCTCACTATCTCTGAGCTCCTGCCTCATTATTTTTCCAGCTCTCGTTGTTTCAGGCTTTATCTCTCCCTCTCTTTTTTGTCTTCTTAAATCCTAGTCCCCTTTTTTCTCCTCCGTCGTTACAAAAACAGCCCGCTGCTCCATTTTTGTCCGCTCGCTCATTGTCTTCCAGCTCTCCTTTCTCTGTAAGCCTCTCATCTCACCCTTCACATGCTCCTTGTGGCGGAGCACAAATTGTCCCATTTCTTCCTTCCTGCTCCTTCTCGCTCCTCGTCCCCAGACGAGCAGCAGCTGAGCAGAGGAACTGAGCGACGATAGTGAGCAGGGATTAAAGCAGGATGTGTCTCAGGGCTTTTTCTCTCTCTTTGTCACCCTTCCGAAAGGTCAGAGGTCAGGAAGTCTGGCCTCATGACTGGATCCGAGCGGAAACGTGAATGGTCCTCGTGTAAGGAAGTTTTTAAATAAGCCAAGACAATTATGTTGTTAAAGCCTGACACATAACTAGGACTGCAAATAATGTTTTTCAGTTATCCTTTTAATCATTACTTTTTCAATTTTAACCAGTTTTACATGATATATGCCAGTAAGGATATTGATGATTAGGACAAATGGTTATTATTTTTTTGCTTAAATTTGAATACCTTTTCAAGATAACCTTGTTAAGTAGTGACTGTAAAATCTGCTGTACCTCAGTACAAACACTAAGATCATATCAACCCACAGTAAATTCTGCCATGCCATCGAAATGCATTGTGGGATTTGTAGTGGTTTTGGATCTTGATTAAATCTCTGCATCAAAGTTCAGGACCTTCAGACTGTTGCTTGCACTTGTGACATATTTATTGAAATATGATACTCAATCCCCTTTAGCACTACTTTAACTAATATTTTTTTCTTTATTTTGCTAATTGTTTTATATCTGTTCAGTCTAGAAAATGTTCTGGAGAATATAACCAAGTCCACTGGCCACAGCCCAAAACTTGAGGATATTCAGTTTGGCATCTTTACATAAAAATGTAATTGACAAGTTAAAATATGTATCAAAATGAGCTGTAATGTTGAGACAATATCTTATAAATTCCTTATCTGGGACATTTTGCGCCCCTTGGTGAAGTCATTGGATTTATAGAACATTTTTGGTGGCAAACCAAACCTAACATTAACTATCCCCATGGCAATCACTATGTAAATATTTCCTTCTTTTTTGTGGGCAAATTTTTACCCAATCATCGATATTTTCATGCTCACCTACAGAATAGATTCAATGTATAGCTTAGTGTTCCTTTGGGCACACATCATAAGAGAAAACTCCCATCTCACCTGCTGACAGACACGTGTGAAGAATGTGTAAAAGTGATGATTTATAATGAATCGAGAGCGTTGTGTTAATGAAGTTGCTCTGGGCTTTGCAGGTTTACATCAAAGGTAAAGTGAAGAATTAGAGGCTGCACACTGATGCCACGACCAGACAGATCAGATCCATGTCACTGTATTCATCCAAGTGTCTTTTTCTCTCTCTGCCCTGCAGCTCTGCCCCTGCAGACGGAGTCTCAGTCCATCCAGAATGGGGACAAGTCTTTGGGGAAAGACCTCCTGACCCCAGACGACTCAGCTGTCACAGACCTCTCTCCTAAGACAGACTCCAGCGCCAAAAGTGAGACGCCCACCAAGACAGATGCCTCCTCCAAGACCGACGTCAGGCCCTCCACCCCGGGCAGCAGCAGCAGCCCTCAGCCCAAGAAAGGTAGAGCTGTGCATGTTTTTGTTGTTCACCATCTCTTTTTATCTGCATAGAGTCAAAAATTTTAACATGGCAATTAGTTTGACCAGTTTTGATAGATTTAAGGCGATTGTTCACTGTTAGGTTCAGCAAATGGCTTAAAGTTTATACCTTCACTTTACACTTACCTACTCATCTGTGGGTTTATTAGGTACATCTAATTCAGGTGGTGAAACTAATCCAGTGTATTGCATTTAAAGAATTAAACAAGAATCTACCAACTGTTGAAGGACAAACCTGCAGAAGATTTAAGTCATTTAAATCAAAGTGCAATGCAATTATAAACGTCCACTAAAAGGTGTGTAACTGAGCTGAAATGCAAAGTCTCCCATAAGTGTGTCAGGAGTAATATCCACAGGCCAACAAGCACGAGTAGTCAAGAGTCAACTTTCTGACTTTGGTACGTGCATGAATCAGGCAACTCCTCGTGTAGAAGAAGTGTCGAGGGCAGTGAGAGCTGGCATCAGCTCAGGTTGTTGCTTGTGTGGTTCACATCACTGACTGGTGTCAGCACCAAGAGCACAGAGCTACAGTAAGCCCTGAGGGGAAAACCTCATTCAGTCAAGTCAGTCTGTTATACTTCAGAGGGTTGCAGTGCTGAAAGACATCAAAACCCCACATGAGTATGAGCATAGGGTTGTATTTAGCAGCATGAACTTGACTCCTGTGGAACTCACAAAAACACCAGAAGAAGAGATGAGTTCATATTTTATTTGGAAGGGGGTTGAGGTCATGGCTTCGTAGAGGTCAGTCAAGTTCTCCCACACCAAACTGCTAAAAAGATTTAAGACATAATAGTATAAGACACAATAGAGATCAATAAATACGCGCATACAGCAACAAAACTTGGGTGGGGCTGCTGTACTTCTACCACCTCTTCCCCCTCAGTGGTTCAGTTTTAAGTGTAAAATGTGGAGTCAGCATGTGTCCCCCCTGCTGCAGTTTTTTGCTCATTTGTTCTGTTGTATGATCAAAACCTTCCTCCGGTTTCTCCAGTGGACCACTGCAGTGCCTCCCTTTGGTTAACAGTGTGAAGAAGGACACTGTAAATGAAGGCGGGGCATTTTTCTCCTAAATTTAATTGGATTCATGAATTATTTTCATGCTTTGTTTTTTGGTTTTTTTTGGTCCCTCAGAGAAGTCAGTGAATTGAGTCATTCCCACCAGACAGATGGTTGTGGCCAAAAGCCAAATGGTTTGTATAAAGTTGATGGAGACTGACGGTGGGTGGGTAGGGGTGTTTGGGATGGGGGGGGTGACTGGTGCATTAAGTGACGTATCAGTGGCACAGGCCCTCCAGGCTCATGAGATTTATTTTTCTCTGCACTCGATGGCGTCTGCATATCGGCCAGACCGAAGCCGTGGAAGGAAACTCTTTGAAAGGTGGGGAGGGAGGAAATGCATGTTGCCATGGAGACGGACAGGGCCGCAGGGCCCCTCTGTGATTGGCTGAGAACACGCGGCATACATATTACATAGTGCCAAGAAGAACCACAAAAGGAGACAGGCTCAGCGAGAAACCCCAGGGGTCCGGGTTTTCAACAGTACGCACCAGACTCTTCAGTTGTGGCTTTTCACAGCCTCACAAATCCTTGTGTTAACACCAGGGTGTCTTTCAGAGTGCACCGGGATCCATGCTGATTTCACTGCAGATGAGGACAGCTGAGGACTAGATGTACTTCACAGTTAATGTAGTCTGGGAAGACGTGCAGCTGCATTGACCTTGAAACTAAACCAATAGTGGAATCCTGCAAGTCTAAATTAAAACTTGCTCTGTCCATGTAACTTAAAAAAGGCATTTACGTATATTATATTTAACAGGTCAAAGGCTCGGTTCAGACAAATGACAAAATGATTTTCTCATTTTCTGAATGACCTCAGACAGTTTTGACTGACAGCTGATGTTTCCTGCTCTGTGCTCCGTTAGAAATTGAGGCAGGTTTCTGGCTGCGGAACTTCTCTAACTTGTATCTCAGCAGCCATCTCTCCCGGCTCCTCCTGGGCATCCTCTGATGTTCCCAGGCCAGATGGGATATATAATCCCTCCTGAACATCTTGCATCTTCCCTCCAGTCTTTACTGAACACTTTGTGTTTTCTTTTTCCCCGTAGATTCGATGAGCTCAGAGCAACGTCAGAAACTTGCCAAGGAGCGGAGGGAGGAGAGGGCCAGATACATCGGTGAGAGATGATAAGCCACTGTGAACATTATAAGATTGTGTTTTATCTTAAAACCAACTGGACTTTCCTCCCAGCAAATTCCACTGATGCATGAAGTATGGATGTATTGTCACTAACTCGATACATGTACAAACCTTTATTCGAGTTTTAATTAAAAGTGTCAACTTCCCTTCTATCTCTGTCACGCTGCTTTGACGTGACTGATGGTTATTGACATCTCTTATTTCTCCTTGCATGGCTCTCAGAACAACAAACTCAGCTGCAAGGTAAGGGGCTTCACTAAAACCCTCAGCGGTCATGCTGTTCGCGAATAATCAAACTGGTGATGGGAATCCCATTTCCTTGCATTTCCCAAAGCGCCGGCCCCCGACACCTGCACCTTTTCTTCTTCCTCCGTGAATCCATTATTTGGTTTTTCTGCCATAAGTCAGGTGGAACTCATGAACCACGTGAACCTTTCACCTAATTTTTTCTGCTGATGTTTAGTTTAAATTTATTTTGTCTTTATGTTTTCTGCACTCCCATGCAGCCTGCATATCCCACAACTATAATCATGGTTTTGCTTTGTGGCTCCAGAATACAGCTTCTTCCTATGAAAACATTTTTGCTTGGCCAAAAATCATGTAAGTCAATATCTGCTTTTCAAACACGGGTCTTCTCCCTGTGGACAGAAGAGATTAGTCAATCAGAACAGAGAACGTTGGGCGTTTCCCCTACTTTCCAGGCGCTTAGCATGAAAAATGAGCAGTCATTACCACGAGCTCCGACCAGCCCCTCACACAGATTAGATCTAATTACTACTTTCATTAGCATCAATAATGCGGTCGTGCTGCAGCCGCACCGCAGTTTAAGGGGAATTCTGCTACCTTTCATCGATAATACCTAAGGAGTTTACTCAGCTCTCAGATAAGTTCAGTTTGCTGCAGTTTGCGTCTTTCTCTAATTACATGTTTCTATGTTGAGGCTCTTTTCAGCTGAGCAGGGAAACAGGATGTAAGTCTCAAAATATGACGTTGACTGTGTTGTAACCATTCAAACAACAAATAAACCGGAGCAATTGTGAAGACTGGGCTTTATTGTTATGTAAGAGCAGGTCTGCACAAAATATTTTGTACATATGTAAATCTCCACAAAAATGAGAATGTGAAAGGCGCACTCGACGTGCATTAACCCAACATGTTTTTCAATCCTGCTGAACAGAATGGAGGCATAATTGGATTTCTTTCAGGGATTGGATTTATGGAGGAGTGAAGAAAGGCTTTCTCATTGTCAATGAAGCACACACTTGTGTGCTTCTTTTGGCTCATTAGTTAAGATGAGCTGCAGAATACTAAACTAAATACCAAACAAGTGTTTTCCTCACATATAAAACACTGCTGCTATGTTCTTTAATGCCGTCTTAGAGCGGTATGAAATAATACTGAGCCATTTCATACCATCCCTTTAGTTGGATCCAGCACGTAACCCACCCACATCATCCACCTCCATACTGAGCCTGTCATTGTTTTAAATCGTCATCCTGCTAAAAATATCTTGTAGGAGCAAATTCAAGTCAATGCAAGCGATTTTTTTTTTTGTGTGTAAATCTTCATTATGAAGCAAAAAGCGACGCAGCTGCCGTCCAACACAGAGGCAGTTTTAATGTGAGAGGATTGATTGCGGTTTAATTGTCCCTCTAAGAAACAAGCCTCGGCAGTGTTTGTGCAAAAAAACCAGGCATCTGCTGGAGGCCGCTGTAAAACACAGTGGGAAACCTCTGCTTATTTACTGTTCTCGGCATTACAGTGTAATGAACACACGCTCTTCCATCTGCTTCACCCGTACTGTCTGGATGTCGGTTGTTGAGGCTTTAAGTGATTGAACACGCTTGCATTTGAGAAACCTCAGAAAATTAGGACAAAAACGTTGCATTTTCAACTTTAACTCAATTTTTAAAGGTCACACTACAAACAAATTGGCTCGTTGTGCCAATGGATAACTTTTTTTTAGAACATTTTAGCCAGCTGGCCAATTAGAACTAGGTTATACCAGCTACAGGCATTCCTGGTCCCCAGAGGATCCCTCTCCAACTCTACCAGCAGATGAAAAGTTTAAATTAGGTATTTTAATAATCTCCACCTCTACTGGATGAACTGACACGAAATAATTTTTACATTTCGCATTCATGGTTTCCAGAGGATGAATCTTTTTCAGTTTAATGTTTTCTCTCTGGTGCCACAAGGAAGTGTTAAAAGAAAATATGATCCATAGTGGTTAATGACTCCTTTACTGATTATATCGGTTTTTAAGATCATTAATAATAATCAATTGTCATTAATATTGTCCTGTCTAAGGCTTGTATGGCTGTAAAGAGGTCGCTAACCCGAGTGGGAATTACCTGGTGAAACAAAATTTTTAAAATCCACCTTCTTTCTGTGGCAACCCTCCAGCGGCAAAGAAAGCCCAGTGGCTGGAGAAGGAGGAGAAGGCCCGACGCCTGAGGGACAGCCAGCTAGAGGAGCGCAGGAGGAAGCTGGAGGAGCAGCGACTGAAGGCCGAGAAACGTCGAGCTCTGCTGGAGGAAAAACAGAGGCAGAAACTAGAAAAGAACAAGGTGAGAAAGATGAATAAATAATGGATTATGATTATCAACTCTGAGCTGATGTGATTTTAATGTGAAATTGTTGGTGTCTTGCCCATTGACAACAACAGTGTTAAGTTTAAGTAAGGGTGGAAACTTCAACACCATCCCAGAGTGAGTCGAAGGCTGAGTGCAAATTTGACCACTGGAAAACTTCCCGAACAACAGGGATTTAGCCTCACCTCAGATATCGGCTGTGATGCCAATTTTCCAGAGGGTCGCGGTCGTAGATTTTATTTTGGCTGGGATTAGAGTCAACGTTTAGTGATCACAGCAGCAGTTCCTCTTCGGCTCTGAAAATGAAACATCTTGTGACTTCTTGCCACAAGTTTCCCCCTCCTCTAAAAAGAGTTATACCAAAGAATCATTTTCCCTTCCACTACAGTTTGTTTCATTTAAGTATATGTTGGAAGAGCAGTTGAACATTTAATGAAATATGCTTATTTTTGTGCTTGGATGTAGACTGAAAGATACATTTAGAACTTGAAACACGAGTTTAGTTTGTGGGGAGGAAAACAAGTCACAACTGTACCAAACTCACATTGTCTCTAAATATCTTTTTTTTTTGTTTTGTACATACATATGAGGTTTTACAAGAAATTTCATGTTATAAATTTTTGGCAAAATCAAGTCACAGGAACATTTTGTTCACGCCAGCAGAGCCAGGCTAGCTGTTTCAAACCCATTCCCAGTCTTTATGCTAAGCTAAGCTAACAAACTACTGATAGACATGAAAGTTCCTCAGCAGGAAGCCAACAAGTATTCTTTTTTCACCTGTCAGATGAGGTGCGATGGGTTTAACTCACTCAGTTTGGACTCTGTTTCTCACAGGAGAGATACGAGGCAGCTATCAAGAGGTCCACAAAGAAGACTTGGGCCGAGATACGCCAGCAGAGGTGGTCCTGGGCGGGCGGACTCAACCAGACCTCCCGTAGAGAAAGTGAGTTTCACTTCAACCTAAACCGCAGGGACACTAAAACAAGCCAAATTCAATGACAGGAGACTGTTACGTCCTCACTGTAACTCAAACCTTCTTTTTGAGCAACGCTGCACAGACTGTGACTCACTGGTCCAACTGATGCAACTCAAGGAAATAGCCTGTGAAGGGTCTGATTTCATAAGGGCGGGGCACCAAGGGCAGATGACCTACACTGTAATTTACGACGTTAAACCTTTGTAATTTTCGAGTGAAGTTAGGCGGTTTTTTTGGGGGGTTTTTTTTTTGGTAAAATTGTTTTTTAGTACCAAGTTTCACTTTTTAAAGAGGCAGAGGGAGAAGCTGTCCGGAGCAGGTTTCATCAGTTCAGTGGCGTGAGCAAGGTTTTCAGGAGAGCTGTGAGCTAATTTCCCCGTTTTCAGACTGTCCTGTTAATGGCGTCTAACACGTGATGGGCTGCTTCCGTTGGACCCGCGACACTGAGGTCAACACAAGTTTCTCTCAAAGGGCCGAGGAATCTCGAATGTGTGCGAGAGCGTGTGATATTTTATGCAATTTATTTGCAAGGAAAAAAAAAAAAGCTTCAAGTAGCTACTCTAAATGTGATGTCTAACTATACCAACACCCTTCCCATGCTTTCCTCTGAGTTCCTCCCCCTCTCTCTCCCCCATGTCTGAATTCAAATTAATCTCCCTTGAACTGTAATGAGAAGCCAGTTTGACCTCAGAAAGTGGTGAGTGCCTGCTCTGCTCCAGATCCGGACCGAGGGAGTCGGTCCTCGCACACCGGCCGCCTTGTGAACAGTTGTTGTCTGTTGCGTTCTCTCCGGTGCAGGCAGATGCTCGGCCTCCACGGTCAACTTGCCAAGACAGGTGGACCCTGTCATTAACAACAGGCTGTCCAAGTCCTCTGCCACGCTCTGGAACTCCCCCAACAGAAGTAAGGACGACCCGACGTCAATGTCCACCAGGCTTCCTCCTCCTCCTTCCCCCCCTTCCCCTTTCCTATTCATCCCCCTTCACCTTGTTCCCTCCTATTCCCTAATCTTTTCTTTTATTATTATTATTATTATTATTATTATAACTGTCGTCTCTGGTGGCCTGCCTGCCTGCCTGTGCTTGGTGACTGGTCATTTACCACCTACTCCTCCCACTCTTCTCACGCACTCGGTCTCCTGTGCATTGTGGGTTTTTTTTTTTTTTTTTGTTGTTGTTGTTCATTTCCGTTGGTGGTTGTTGTCATTGATTTAAGTCTCCTCTGCATTTTTGATCAGTGTCCCCTTCACCTCAACATCAGTGAGCCATATTTTGTGATATAATTTTGGGTACGTGTGTTTCACGGGTTTACATCCTGTCACGATACCTTTTGTTTTTTGGTTGTTCCCCCCCCCTCCACGTTACTGTTGGTGATTTGGTGTGGTGGTGGTGGTGTTGATATTGGTGGTGGATATTTTAGTGTGACTGTTGCAGATGAACAAAGTATAAGCAGCTGAATGCACATTATATGGTTTTATGTGTGAATTCTGTAGACCTACAGCATGTTTACATAGAGATTAAATCTATTTACTGCTGTGTAATGTAGCAAACATGACAAAAACACATTTGCTGAGTTTCTTCTTATAACATGAAAAATCTTCTCTTTCCAAGTATACCTGCTTGACATTACAACATGATATTACTCATTTTATTGTTATTACTACGGCCTAGATTGTTATGCCTTTTACTGTAACAACAGCACATAACTTTACTTTCTTATACCATGAACTTTTATGGCATTTCACAAATATTGTCATGATAAACAAGATTAAGAGTCCATGTAGCTGTGCTAGCAGCTCTGAGATGTTTTAGAGAACTCAATGGTGCTTTGAGCTAAATACTAACCCTAGGATGCATACATGACATTAAGCGTGTATAATATATAATGTAGATGTATTTGCTGTGACAAGTTTAGCATGCTATCATTTGTTAAACATAAAGCCTTGGTGAGGATTAAATAAGTTCTGCAGGTACAAGCTATAGTCAAATGCTAAACTGTATTGTTTCTAATAGTTAGCCCCCTGATATTAATATGTAGTAATACAAGAAATGTATCTTGTTATAATGAGAAAAAGATGCATCAACACTGGAAAGTTTTCATGTTGTAAAGTGAAACTAGGCGACTACTTTTTGGTCATGGGGCCACAGTACGAGGACTATGTCAAGTGGATTTAATATTCAAATTAACTCGTTGTATCAAATTCATTTCATCAGACTCCTGAGTTGCCACATGTACATAAGAAACGCTGTCTTCATCTCAGATCTGTCACATCTCATAACACGTGTCACCATGGATCGTATCAGCCACAGTGCAATCAGCAGTCCGGCTCGCAGCTCCACCGTCGTCACACTCAGAGACTCAGATTTCGTGCTCGATCATCACTAACACAGATCCTACGATACTGCAGACACATAAAAGGACAATTTGGTGCTGAATCATATTTCAAGCGGGACCAAAGTCAATATCAGAGCTGGTGTCTCTGGCTGAGGGTGATGCTCTGCACATTGCACCAGTAATTAAATGGAGGAGGGAAGGTGACGTTCATAGATGAAGGCATCAATCTGCCTGCAGGTGAAACAGTCATTCACCAGGCAGCAGCTCACACTCCTCTTGCCGCATTGGAGAGAGGAGGAGGAGGAGGAAGAGGAGGAGGAGGAGGAGGAGGGGGACCACTGTTGCCAAGCAACAGGAGGGAGGCAGTCGGGTTATCAGTTAGTCATAAAACATGTTGAGAAAAAGATCCAGCGTGCAGAGGAGATGATTGTCTGAGCCGTTGGATGTGAAAGACCAGTTTATGACGCAAGGAGTGTTTGTCCATCTCATTAAAAAGAAACAAAAAAAAAACAAAACAACAAAACTCGACACCTGCAGTCGGTTTTGGCAGCGCTGTTGTGATTGCACTGTCGTCATCAGTGTTCATGGGTGTCATGCATACCTCTGTTGTGACACGCTACACCAGAGCATCGAAAAAAAGAGGCTGGACTCGTCTGCACACATGGCCGAGCTGTCACTCTGCGCAACATGTTGTCCCTCAACTTGTCATGAGAGACAGGAAATCCACACAAACTGGAATTTCTGTCATGATTCATTCGTGTTGAGATGGTACATTCTGCGCCCATCTGTTTGTTGTTTTTCTCCTGTGCACATATTTTACTCTGGAGCAATCCTCTTTAAAATAGTTGAATGTAACATAAATCATTTAAAAATCTACATTTGAGTCAGTGAGATTCCTCCAAAGGCTCAGTTTCATATTGAGTCTACAGGGATTATAGTGGTATTGTTTGTTCAATTTAACATTCAGCAAGGAGGCAAACATTTCCTAAAATGCCAAAATTAGTTGTTGTTCAATCATACCAGAAGATCAACATTTTTCAGCTGATCCCAAAGTTTCCTAAGATACTAAACAGGACTTGGCTGAGTTTTAGGAAAAGAAGTTTAAAATGGTGGACGAGAAATCTCTTCTATCTTAATGTAGAACATCATGTGATAATATCATACACTGTGGGACTGGAGGATTTAGATAATATACTTTATAAGGGGAAACAAAGGCGGTCTCTTCAAGGGTTTGTGTGTAAGAAACGTTTAATATTTTAGTTTGTTGATATTTGGCTCGTATTCATGTCGCATGTTCTTGGTTCTTTACAATTTTAGAAACATCATTTATTTTCTCAGGATCTACAAAGCAACTGTAGCTGGGAAACAAATGTAGTGGATATGTAGTAAAGAAAATCTGTAAAATAGCATAAAATTAATTAATGAGGGGAGAGTTTAGAAAGTTAATTTATTTCTGTAATGGAGAGTACTGCACAGACAGTTAATGCTGATAATTTTCACCTCTTGTCCCTTGTTGGGATTTTGCATGTGCAGTTTACCTGAAACAGTTAATTTTCATTATCATCAAACTGCAGTAAATATGTAAATAAAGTAAGATACTAAAGTGAAATGCATTGATTCTGAAGGTGAGACGCAGCACAGTAAAGGTAACACCCAGCAACCGACGTCATCATTAAATTACCTAAATTTATACCGTAAAACCAGAACAATTCGCAACAGGTATAATTACTCAGATATGGGTGCAGCTTTGTTTATCTTTTAGTCAGCGTTTCAAGTACACAACCAGAGTAGATGTACTTTGCACCACTGATGAAAAGATGTGCAGCCATAGAGTGCTGCACTGCAGTGTTTGTGTTTGAGACACAGCTGAAGAAGTTTCTCTCTGTGAATGCTCTGAGTGAGAGCTCACACTGCGTCACTTATTCATCTCCTTCTCCTACTTCTGTTCCCTCTGTGCTTTTCCAGGATCTGTCGTCTGCTTTATCAAATTCATTGTAGCGGATATTTTCAGTCTGGTTTCTGTTGGATTAATCTGACCTCAAGTTTTGCTTTGCTCATGAGAGAATGTGCTGTTGTTGTTGTTGTTGTTGTTGTTGCTCCATCCGTCATTTCAATGCATCGGGTTATTTCCTGCCGTTGCTGAACGTTCTCTGTGTGCTGAGTCTTCATCACATGACACTCAATAACAGTCAGACGCAAACTGCATACACGCTAAATGGGGTTATGGTCAGACGAATGTGTGAACGACAAACAGCACTAATGTTGAACTCACCTGAAACTGAAAGGCCTCTGCACTGCATCATGTTTGAGTGAGGTTGAGCTGAGCGAACGGCCACTGTGGCGTTTGTGTGATGTGTTTTTGAGTGGTAAGTAATGACAATTAACTTGGGTTTGCTCCTCTGTGTTTTGTTATCTAATGTCCAGTGCTGTGTGCGACATGTAGGCTGAAGTTCAAGCCATTCATCTTGCACAAAGTTTGTGTATCTTTGACTCTGATTGTGTCTGAGTGGCAGACTGGGGTTTGACTTATACAAACATTTCATAGGAGCAGTAATAATCACAATGGATGACTGGCATTTCAGTGGGTGGAACAGGTCATTTATGTTCCAAAGGTCTGCAGGTAGGTTTGTCATTATATGATCTGGAGATCTTCACAAGTGTTGACATGATCAGCCAGATTTTCAGTAATCCCTCCAGGGAACAAAATCAGATCGGTCCAACTCGCTCAGCCTTGACCTAGTTTTTTGTGTAATACTGAGCTATTAGCAATAATCATTACCAATAAAATAAATTGTGTAACTGTCTTTTTAACTCAAGAAGTCAAATATAGGTGACATTGTTCCCTTTTCAGTGATGAATGATTTGTGAAGAACGACGACACACACAAGTAGTTAGGGAGAAAAAAAAAAAACTATTAAGCTTGACTCACCACATCTGATAAACTCAAATCTATTAGAAAATGTCACACTGCAGTAAAATGTAAAATTTCTTTCACAGTCAACTAATCCCTCTGGCCCGCTGTTTATAAACTTGCTATTTTAAGTGTTAATCTTGACTATGTGTGACTATGTTTGCAGATGAGCTACATCAATTGAGCTTTTTTTATTATTATTTAATTTTGAATATATCTCATTTACCAGTTAGCTTACTCACTAAAAAAAAAAAAAAAAAAAAAAAAGCTCCACCTCCTGATTGTCCAAATCAGCCAATGAGGTTTTTTCTGCTTCTAGAGCGGCAGAGCCACGAAGAAATGTTTGTGTAACTGAATGTGCATTCAGGTGCTGATGGAAAGACATGTTGCTTCCTGTCTTTCAGAAACTAGTTTATTTTTTTGTTACAACCTGATAACATTTTCTCAGACTTTCCAACAACTGGAATCAAGTTTTCATAATATTATATTTCCATAAGCACTTGAATGCAACATGCAGACTCCAGAGTGTGGTCAGACTGTGTGTGTTTGTGTAAACATTTGTGTAAATGACTGTATGTGAGAAAGAAAAGAGGTTGTGCTGCAGTATCTTCAACAAGGAGCGGTTCATCTCCTGCAGTGTGTGTGTCTGTGTGCGTGACAGTGTGGAGTCGTGAAAGTATTTTTGTATGCAGGTTGCCTACTGTGTGTTTACATACGTGGAGTGTGTGTGTGTGTGTGTGTGTGTGTGTGTAGCTGCTGTAACAGCAACTCAACACTGACAGTGCCCTCTTGTGTCAGCCCGCAGTCTACGTCTGAGCCCGTGGGAGAGCAGGATCGTGGAGAGGCTCATGACGCCCACGCTGTCCTTCCTGGCCCGCAGTCGCAGCGCCGCCACCCTCCTCAACAACAGCGACTCTCGTGAGTGTAAGACCAAGCCCTGACCTTTGTCCTCAGCGTGCCCAGCCTTTGTCTCTGAAAGCCTCCTTTAGCTCACTTGGTTGGATGGTTTAATTTTCAGAGCACTGTTCTTTTTATTTCTCTGTTTCTATTCATGTTTTCATATATAAACCTGTGGTGATGACCACGAGGTCCATTTAGTATCGCAATCTTTTTCTGAATTTGCCCAGCAGAATAGATGTAGACTTTGTGGTGGGAGTGTTTTTGTCCACAACAGTTACATTTATTATGAGATTTGTCTGTTCAATTAATCATTTAGTCTAGAAATGCCTGAAGGTGGTGAAAAATGCACATCAGCACTTCACAGTTTTGTCTGAGCTGTCAAGAGCGTTAAATTTATAATAAATGAAAACACAGAAAAGAAGCAAAATAACTTACATTATAGGAGCTGAAAGTGATATTTATAACAAATATTTAGCATTTTGTGCTTTATAGTTCAGTGTCACTCATTTTCTGTGTATCTATTGACATCTTTTGAAAAAAATTTCAGTGGTAATATTTAATGTGAGTGAAGTATAAGGTGGAGAGTTTTTTCTTTATTGACTGATTTCAATAATAATCAGTTAATCTTTTGGTCTAGATGCACATCATAGCTTCCAGTTTCCCAAATTTATTATTTAATCCGCATGGCAAAACAGAGAAAAACATTAAAATCTTGCATCACAGTTCAGTATTTGACTCCAGTGATGGCTGAAATAGTTGATTCCTGAGGAAAACTCGGGTGACTGCAGGAAGAATAAAGCTACAGAAAGTATTATTGGATATCAATAAAAAAAGAAGAAGATCAATGAGACAAAAACAGAAAACTAAGATGCCTCCTCCTCCTCAGGAATCATCATTTCCTCTGTCTGTTGGATTTGAGTGATTGTCCCCTGGCATGTTGTTGTGTGTCCTCGCTGAGAGGCTTTTATCACTCTGCATGGTGTGTTTGTGTGTGTGGGCCCTGACTTTGGCCCTGCCGCTGCTCTTTGCATGCTTATGTGTCGCTCAGACTCTCACCAATGCTCCCGTTCAGCCTCTGCCAGCCCACTGAACGCCTGCTCCCATCACCACCCGCACCAAAACGCCGCCGAGCGCTGGAGGGTCTCCTCAGCCAGCACGCCGGACATCACCCAGCGCCAGCGTCGGCGAAACTCCACACCGGTAGGCTGAGAAATGCAGAGATGGCTTAGACATATTTGAGCTGGAGGTGGAGGTGAAAACAAAACAAAGGAGGAGGAGACTGTTTCACCATTTAACTATGTGAAAAGGAAATAATATCATCAGCTAACCATACTGAGGTCATGTTCTTTCTTCGAGGTGGACAAAAAGAAGAAAGAGAAGAAAGACAAGGAGAGAGAGAATGAAAAGGAGAAGAACGCTCTCACAAAAGAGAAAGTACAAAAGAAGAGACAGACGACGTCACCAGTCCCTGCGACCACGAGATCCAGGCCAGAGACCAGGTACCGTCAGGCGGCCTTTATGAACCGTCCTGTTATGTGATTATGTGTAAATAAATTTAGTAATTTATATTAGTTAATGAACAAGAGAGGCCAAGCGAGGGAGCTCGTGTGTCCTCCGGCTTTATCCTCGGGGCAAGTTTAAGTCTGACAGATGGTCCAAGGTGCTATAATCTAACTACTAAAGAGACTCTGCTGGATGCTGTTCAGTCGCAGTCTGCCAACAGCAGAGTGGGACTGAGAGTGAGGAGCCTGCGGACAGGAAGGGGGTTTTCCTGACTGATACACAGGAAAAAAAATATGGCTCTCTGCCTCCCAACCTCTCACGTTACACTCCAGACAGACTCGTGGTGAGCCATAGTGCAGTTTCGGTTCACTCATATCTTCCACATGACCTAGTTATGGGAACCTCATTACCTTGTCCCACTCTGCTCTCTTCTTTGACTGTTTCTCCCATTTCTCCTGCTCATATTTCACCTCCGCCTCATTCTCCTCTCTCCTCCTCAGCACCCCGAAGCCCAAAACCAGACCTCCGTCACCTGCCGCCCCCAAAAGCCGGCCTTTGTCCCCCATGGTGCCAGCAGCAGCCTCCAAGACGCCCATAGGCAAGAAGACACCTCCTCCTGGCACCAAGACCAGACCCAAACGAGCCCAGACGCCCGCCAGGGTCCAGTCGCAGACAGTCACTGCGGTCACCGTGGAAACAGGCCACGAACCCCAGAAGCCCGACACCCCAGAGGAGCAAAAGAGTGAGTGTTGTCGCTGCCAAGGTGATATCCAAGTGTCAAGGTGACCTCGAGGTTTTGGCCAACATTTGTGTTCAGTGTGAAAACACACACACATACACACACACAGTGCAGTGCAATGCAGCTAACTGGGGTGGCTGCAGCCTCGCAGGAAGCTCTGCAGACATAACTATGATCAATTGTACAGTTGTAATAATATAAACATATTTTTGTGGAACATAAGTAGAAGATTGATTGTTGACAAACTGGTCATTACTGAGTATTTCAAAGTCTCCTTGTTACAGCATTATAATGTGTAATGATTTTTTTTTTTATATTCAAGTGCTGTTTATGATTACTAAATGACAGTATACATAATGATTTCTACAAGTGTGAAAAGCCCAAAGATCCGTTTAACCACTATGCGTCCTTTGCTAAGTTAATATAAATGCCAAATAACTCGATTCACCACTTCCAACACCAAACCTCTTTCTTTTCCAGCAGTTGATGTTTTTGATGTTTGCGTTTTGGATAAATTAGCTTCACACAGTGGCCTCGTGCTGGCTGTAGATCTGATACAGTGTCCTTTGTTTTCTGATTTCTTGTCTTTTTTTTTTATCGTTTCGAGGGATGTGATATTGATATCGGTGTTGTTGGCATTAACCTGTTTATTTGTCAATATATTGACTGCTGTCTGGGAGCCAAATTGGTCCCTGGGGACATGGAAACTTTACCGTGCTCTGTTCTACAGTGGACTGAAGATTGTTTAATTGTTGTTTATTTATCTCTGTGATGATTTTCCTCTCACTTTAACCCAGTTGTTGGCCTGCTGTTCTCATCTGTCTAACAGACTCCAGTAGCGTTCCTGCCATCATGGTGTCCTCTGCACCGGTTACACCGCCTTCCCTCAGCCCACCGGTGGTATCAGCAGCTTCTCCAGCTGTGCCAAGCACAGAGCCGACTGCCTCCGCTGCTTCTCCTGCAGTGGCCTCCGCCAGTAATCCTACTCCCAGTGCTACACCCGCCTCCGCCACCCCCGCCACCCCGGCTACCCCGGCCACCCCCACCAACCCAGCCACCCCGGCTACCCCGGCCACCCCGGCTACCCTGGCCACCCCGGCCACCCCGGCCACCCCAGCCAGCAGGCCGTCAGCAGGCACCAACGACCCGGAGGAGGCCGCTCGAGCCCTGGCAGAGAAACGGCGACAGGCCCGAGAGCAGCGGGAGAGAGAGGAGCAGGAACGTCTGGAGCAGGAGCACAGGAACAGGTCAGAGTCAGTGTCATTATGGATCACTCCTCTGTCAAAATGCCTTGTTGTTCACCATGTAATAAAACTGCTGAGCCTCAAAGTGCAGTTTTAAGGTCACAGCAAAATGACAAAGTATACAGTCGGGTGAAAAGTGTTTCCCAATAATTATACTCAAGTATTTAAGGACTCAGAATCCCACGAACTGCTCATCCTTCCCAAGATATACAATTTTTGCGTTTCATACATGTTTTCAGGATCCTGCGGGAGGAGGCGATGGCTCGGGAAGCCGAGGAGAGGAAGCGCAGAGAGGAGGAGGCTCGATTCATGGCCGAGCAGCAGCGTCTGAGGGACGAAGCCCAGCGAGCTCAAGAAGAGAAGGAGGCGCAGGAGGAGAACGAGAGGCTGCAGAGGCAGGTCAGTGACTTGGAACCATGCAAACTCGCTTACGCCTAATCTACACTAATGTATGTCTTCAAATGTTTAAAGTCATTCAAACATTAAAAAAAATCTCCAAAAGTATCAAGACTGCAGAGGTTAGAGGTGATTGGTGACTCCCATTCACACGGACTTTATTTATGTGAATACATTTCTTTGTCCCTTTTTTAATTATTTATCAGCAGTTGCAATTTTTGTAAGATCAGAAAAAGGGAAAAATCCAGCACACAACCTGCAAAACTACAATTCAACCACTTAATGGAGGTGTTTGGCTGTCGTATTTTGTTACTTGTGAGCGGAGCCAGGCTGCTAATTTCCCCCCGGTTTATAGTCTCTATGCTAAAATAAGATAACAGCCTCCTGACTGTAGTTTTATAATTAACAGGCAGTCATGAGAAAGAGCAGATGTACGAATGTATTCCCTAAAATACTGATAAATATTATAACTATTCCTTTAAATAAATCTGTCAACAGGTTTTTTCTGGCATCATATAACCTGCTTCATTTCAGTGAAAAATAATCACGATCTATGGAAAGCTTCTTGAACACAGCGCCAATAATCTAATGGGAATCAAACCCTCGACCTCACACTATGCTCACTTTGATATCAGTGAGACAGATCATCACTTCCTATTAACTGTAAATACTCTCGGTACTGAAAGCCCTTTGGTTTTCCATTAACCAACACGAATCCCTGTGATCCCCACATGCAGTAAACCCATTTACCATCTGGGCAGATTAATGCACACGAGCCGTCGAGAGAGACGGGAGGGGGTTGTACTTCTCTGTGCGTGAGCCCAAACATCCCTTGGTCTGGATCCCTCACCCTCTGACTGTCTGGCGTCTGTCCAGATTAGAGGTGGAGAGTAAAAGCTGCTGTCACGGACGATGTGTGTCAATGTGTGAGGCCCTAACAGTCAGAGAGCCCCTTGTCTGTCCGGGCAGATGCCAGCTGGTGACCTCCATAATGGCGATGAGCAAAGGCTGTAGGGAGCTATTGTGAACGGGGGCGATAGTGACGGGCCTGTGCTGCCTCTGTGTCGTACGCTCGGCTCTGCAGTGGGCTGATAGATAAGCAGCATCGGCACACGCCATGCCCGAAGCACTCAGCTATGCTTGACTCGCCTTTCACCCTCAATCGGCCCATTGTTCCAGCCTGACAGCAAAACTCGCTCAAGACTGGAGTGGCCTCATATTTTTTAGGCCTCACTCTATAGGTACACAGCCTGACTGTCAGGGCACTCGGTTTGACCATGAATGGCAGATTTTAAAGGCAGACGACTGGAGCTGCTGTGATTAAAAACACACACCATAAATTATGTTTTTATTATCAACTTTTCACTCATCTGTCTAGTTGGAGCTGGAGCTAAATCCCCAGTGAGGCGTGTAATGGAGTAACTCCTAGATAATATTAAAGTTGGCCTGAAGGCTGCAGAGCAGGGTGAGCATGTGCTGCCCCCTGGTGGGTAATATTTAGCCTTCGGTTGCACACAATGACCTTCATGGTAAATGGCAGCATTTATATTGGAACATTGATTCAAAGCACTTTACAATGTGCTTATTCACCCATTCATGCAAGCTGCCATACAAGGTCAAATAAGGCCTCTTTCTTGTCCAAGACATTCTGACAGGCAGGCGAAAGAAGATGGAGGTCAAACTTTTTCCATCACAGAAATCTGGTCTGAAATTTTTCAGCAGAGCTAATCTTTTGTCAGCTCCTTTTCCTGCCAGGTTTCCTCTGAAAATGACTCAAATGCTGCCTCATCTTTGGCTGCATCAGTGTCATTCTCATGTGGTTAACTTTTTTTTTTTTTCAGAGGGAGGAGGCTGAAGCCAAAGCTCGCGAGGAGGCCGAGCGTCAGCGCGTCGAGAGGGAGAAACACTTCCAGAAAGAAGAGCAGGAACGACTGGAGAGGAAGAGGGTGAGGGGAGGGAGAGAAAAACAACCTCTCAGTGTTCACAGAGTCGCACATGTCACACTTGACTTCCTTCCTCCACATGAATAACACCAGCAGCTAACTCACTGCCCTCTCTGCCTGTTCTGTGCAGCGCCTTGAGGAGATCATGAAGAGGACTCGGAAGAGTGACGCAGGAGAGAAAGTCAGTGTGATTCATTTAAATAGACTTGAAGATCTACGCTTCCTCACGTATCGCTGAAATAACACAAGTCTTTTTGTTCTTTATCATTACAGAAGGATGTCAAAGCCTCTCCACAGGTCAACGGTAAGGACACAGAGGTCAATAAAGGTAGTTATCACGTCACCATCGTGTATACGCCTCAGGAGTGAAGGGTTCATCTTCAAAGTTCTCAATCATTCATTTGACACCCGTCTTTGTTCTACAGCTCCTGGAACCCCGCAGACTCCCGGTGCCGCCGTCCTCAGCCAGCCGAAAGGTGCTCCTGTTGTGAACGGCGTCCAGCCCAGCACTCACCAAAATGGCGTCTCAGCCAACGGAGAGGCAGCGGACTTCGAGCAAATCATTCAGCTGAACAAAGGCAGTAACCCGGGACAGCAGCAGAGCGGGTTGGTTGGCGAGCCGATCCTGGCATTCGAGGGGGGAGAGCCCTTCCTGATGAAAACAGGCCCGATGAAGCCCCAGCACGTCGCAGGTACAGTAGTGGGACTGTGAGCGTACAGCAAATATCCGACTTACATCATCAGAAGTCAGTGACACGTGATGGAGGTAGATTCCTTCATCAGAGTCTCATCTGTATTCTTCCTTCTCTGTCTCTCTGCAGAGGTCCTGTGAGTCCTCACACATCCATGGAGATGCGCCTTATGTCTCTGCTTGAGCTATGAGATTCATGCCACACCATAGCGGCTTATGAAACTAGTGTGCCAAACAAACAAACAATGAACTGCGCCGAATTCACATCTCCAGTATCTGCTGCAGAGGACAAAGAGGAGGAGATAAAAAAACTGCCTGGAAAAAAAAAAGTACTCATCCGACATATATATATATATATATACATTATATATATATAAAAATGAAACAACAAGTATTCTCTGTCTTCACCGCGTGTTTTGGTGCAGCATCTGTCGAGTTTTATTGAAAATGTCACATGCAGATTTTATGGTGCACCTTAAAGATGACTGATCGTGTAACAAAATTTTAGAAACTACAACATAAGACCCTGGAAATACATGATATTTGACAATGGGTGTTATTATTACTGTTGTTATGATATTGTTATTGTTATCTTAAGTTGAACAATGTGTGTGCGTGTGTGTGCGTGCGTGTGTTTGTTGTTTTCTTGTCTTGAATTATTGAGTTATTTAACATGGGGAGCAGCATAAGGACTGGTCGCAGACAGTGTATGTAAATGTATAATGAGCCTGGCTGCCTAGGCCTCCTGTTACAGGAGATCTGTGAAATAAAGCTTTATGAAAGGTGGCGGCTTTCTGTGCGTTCATTTATATTAAAACATCAGACGCCTCCATTCAAAAAACTAATTTAAAGCGTTTCTCTCTATAGTGATAGAAACTACAGTTATTTTAGAGGTGTTTTCATATTATACTTCAACTCCACTACATTTTCAAAAGGAAATGTTCTTCTTCCTACCCGATGATATTTATCTATTGTCCAACAGCTATAGTTACTACCTGAATTCCAATTCAATTTACCACACGTGAAACTTTATAAAAAGTTTAGTTTAATGTATCCGACAGTGTATTCATGTCTTTAATTTGCCTTAAACATGCAGCAAAATAAAATGTGTTCATGAATAACAGGTGTAATATTCACTAATGTGATAACAGATAATATTATAACTTCCTTTTTCCATTTAAAAGTGACACAATTAAAAGAATCGATAATTAAGTAATGATGATAAACTTTTAGTAAAATGGGCCATTCTCCTTTTGTATATCTAACTTAAACCAAGTATATTTTGGTATTTTATTCTTTTACTTTTACTTTATAAAATAACATACAAAGAGTGTAACAGTTTACTGTACTTTTGGTCATGTTCACACTCAGATCCAGCAGGTGGCAGCACAGCTTTGAAATACGCAGTTCATTTATGTATTTTTATTCTCAGTCAATGTGTTTGTACAGAGTAAGAAAAAGGCCACACAGACTGTAAATGTAAACAGGTCACTCAGACCACAGCAGCTAAATGAAATCACAATAACTTCAGTAAAACATTAACAGAAGAGGGAAACTAGATTAGCTGCCAAAATCTCAATTTTAAGACCAGATATCCATATTTCACAAAACATGGGGTAGACACGTGGGACGCTGATTAAAAGACGAGAAACATCTTGCTAATAATAAGTGAAATTATATTCTATACTATATGTGTACTTCCTGAAATGTTTAGAATGATTCAGCAAACGATTGTCGTCACTTTAAATGCTATTTTAGCCCCAATTTTCTGCAGACCTAGGAGGTGTTCAAGTTAAGGTCTAGTTTCTGGGATAGCTTTTTTTTGTTTGGTTTTGTTTATTGGATCACAAACGATTAAGAGCACTGATTGTGCCAGATTTGAGTCTTCTTTTCAGATGTTTTTGCCGTTGTTTGCTTCATTTGACTGTGGTGGATTAGAAACGTGTCTCTCTGCATGCCTCTGGAAATTGGATTTTAAGAATAAGGTAGTGATAACGACTGATATCTAGCAGGTTCCCATTGGTTTCAGGAGCAGCTTGTGTTTCTTTGGCTGCGGCCTTGGGTTGCACAGATGTGAGAAGTGATCTCAGACAGCTTTGTGGGGAAGTCGAGCCAAAGGATCAAAGCTCTGCTCATGGGATTTTCTGTCCAATTGCTATGAGACACTTTAGCAAACAAATATTAGAGTCCTAGCGGTCACCCTTGTTTCCCTCCAGCTCTAGGTAACTTTGCCCACAAACAAAACCCTCATTGCTGCAGAAGCCAATCGGTTTAAGCCGCAGTGCATCTGTCGCAGGGTTGAGAACATATCAAATGTCTAACAAAATACACTGGACCTTTTTACACCATGACCACACTGCCATTTGTTACGACAATACGATTCTGGATATGTTATTTGCATCTACTTACTTTGGTTTTGATGGTGATTTTATAATTAGAAAGCTTAGTCACCACACAAAGCAGCGCTGAGTGAATAATGAGACTCTATTCACCTCCTTGTCTGAGTAGAGCTGCACAATATTTAGTAGTTTCAATGGGCCTTTTAACGCCCCATTTGGGTTCTTTCAGGTCCTAATGTCATTTGTAATTTGTGTAATGGTGCAATGTGATGAAGGTTGTCTTTCCAAGTTCAGGATCTACTCATTGGGCATCTTGAGTACCTTTGAAAAGAAAAGTTTTACACGGTCACAGATAATATCATCACTTCCAATCTGCAACGGTCCAAAGAACGAGCAGCACACACGCCTCTTTAGTCAAGTTCAACCAAGATAATGAATTTAACGGCTTCACTTTTCTCAAAAGAGGAGTCAAGTTTCTGAGCCAGTACACTGACATGACACTTTATGTCTAACTGTCGTACATAAAATGACCAAAAGATGTATGAGGAAGTTAAGAGATCCTGAGGAAGACACATTTCCTCTATCATTATTCAGCAGCAGTTTATGGTTGATGTTGCTGAATGATAATGGACCACACACAGAGTCTTGTAGTCAAACTTGACGTATTAACAATGAAGTGTTGATCAGTGTACTTCTTTAACTCCAGCCCAAAATATCTGAACATTTATGGTCCATTTATGGCCCAGATGATAAACTGCCACTTTAGTTATCCTCATCCTTCTACAACAAGGCTGACATTTATGACTGCGTGATGGATGGACTCTGATATCTTTCTGTCTAATATATCCAGTATTATTAATTTAACACATTGGTTTACAACCAAATCGCTGCCAAACAAATAACTTTCCCTTCAATGTCTGTCGCCTACTTTGTGTTTGAAATTGTTCCACGTTCCTGAAAAGAAGGGGAATTTTGCATAACGACTTTGTTACATTCTGTGATATGAAAAGAATTGTGAAAGCTTTGTTCAGGTACGGCAACTTGAGGTCATGCACATGCAATCCTCTTCCATCCTTTCAGGCTTCTATCGCCGGTCCAGCACTAACAGATCGGTTTATTTTCAAATCAATGAAGGCCAGAAATCAATCAGAGGAACTTCAGTGACTCTTTGAATGGAAAGCGTACAGCACTTCTGCATTAATTTACACTGGTCCGGGGCCGGAAACAACAGGATGTACATATGTAAGTACAAACCACAGTTCCACCTGTCCTTCCTTCATATGACAAATGAATCTTTGTCTTGTTGACTATCACTATCTGTCCACCGCATAGACTTTTGATTTTCTCTTCCCCAGCTGAACCTGCAGCAATACAAGAGATTTAACAAGCAGATCCTTTCAAGCAGCTTTCTTCAAACAGCATTATTAGAAAACGCTTTGAGAGTGAACTATTTATAATTCAGATGTGATTTCACCAAGTGGTTGTCAGACAGTCTTGTGCAAGAGGCTGAGCACGTTCTTCACGCCCTTCGCTGCGGTTTTCTTCTTCGCACATTTGTATAAATCAGGAAACAAAGACATATTGATCTTCTCTGACGTCACTTTCACTCTCCTCTGCAAGGTGAGCCATTTTATTTTCACTTCACACATACTTTACATGTTTTGTATTTTCAGAGTGCCCCTTAAAAACATTTTAGACCCCGACTGAGTTCTTAGTTTTCTCTTAGAAAGTAAACTTAATAATTTGAGTTTTGTGTCTTTGATACTTTTCCCTAATTTCTATTCTTTATTGACTTAAATGAAATATAATGTGTGATCAGAACAAGTTATAAAGTAATAGTACATATTATTGTACTATTTATAGAATATTAACAAATTACAATTTTTTGTGAAGTTTTTATTCTGTTTTCAGAAATGACACAAATCATCTCCAAGTTTCAAGGTGCTTATAATAATGGCACAGTCGCTTTAGTCTTACCAACTTTATTGTCCTTAAATTGCATGACCTCTCTGGTCAAAATTGGACCCCACATGGTGGAATCCAAAACTCTGGTGGGACCATAAACAGCTCGTCAGAGTGAGGAGCTGTGCGTGGTTCCACATTGTGGCCAAAGGAGAGATTTGTCAGGGTTAATTTTAACTTTGGCACGTACATGTGTCCAACACTTGTGCTGCAAAGGAAAATGACAGTGAGTAGGAACTGTTTGCATATCTTTCTCAAAGGTCAACGAGGGGTCACTTAATCATAGCATGCCATTGCTAGTTGTGGAAACTCAAACCAGGTCTTTTGTACAAGGTGTGGACTGGATGACAGATTGTTATCACAGACATTTGGGTTTAAGGCTCAGCTGCACCTCCTCTCAGTCCTTGACACGGTTAGATCACGGTGGAGAAAATATTTAACTGTCGCTTCAGAGCCATAATGCACTAGATTCTGTGTTTTGATGGAAGATCAGTAAATCTTGGCCCTTCTTGGCAAAAGCATGCATCTTCAAAAACGTAGAAGAGGCCTTCCTTTCTTTCAGGATAAAATAGCTGTTGGTGAAATTGCGACTCAATTTGCCATTAGTAAAGGTACACAATAAATCTACTTTGAAAATGGCTGAAGACAAAGAGACCTTCCAACAACATGGTAAGACTGAGGTGTAGATATCGTTATTAAAATAAAAAAAAACAGGAGCCCAAGCAATAAAAAGTAAAATGCATCCTTTTCAACAGGATCTCGAAAAAGACAATTATTAATAAGCGCCAATAAAATAAAACAAGAGAATTTCACCATTTTCTCAGCTGGCCAACAAAGCAGGTAAAGAATAGAGGGAGGGACGAACAAGTTATAGTAAATTAAAAAGGGTAACAAGAAACCCCACAAAAGGATCTCCTCAAGGGGAACACCATCAGACAACTTTAAAATGAATAGAGGCTTTGAAATAGAGCCGGTCTGTTTCCCAGTGACTCTCATGTTTCCAACGAAAACACATCAGTGGGATGAGATGAGATATAACTTTGGTAACTATCTAAGTGCATTCGTGTGTGAGCAGTGTTCGGGATGGAATCTGTCTCTATGATAGGATGCACTATGTGGCTCAGTCTGGTAAAAATAGTGCACAGCTCTACAAAGAGTGAAGACACAGCTGATGCCAGCTTACAGCTCTGCTACAACACAGTTGTGTTTTTGGGTGGATCCAGATTCATAAATAGCACATAATGTCCTTAAAAAAATTATTCAGGAAATTTAACAGATTAACAGATCTTGGAAAATTAGTCTTCTATCACATGATAGAAGATGAACAATATGGCAAAATGTAGCTTCACTGACTCAATATGAGAGTATTCATGACACCAGTTTACATAATAAAGGATGGAAATGTGGAATAAACTACTTTGCCCAAAGAAAGGTAATTTTACAAGAATTTAAACTGAGCTAATAAACCCGAGTTAGATTTTGGTTGGCGGATACATTACAGTTGACTTTCAGCGGTGGAAATGATAATATTGTATTATAATAAGTAATCCGGCCCTGCTCAGTGAGGCGGCCCAGATGACTTTATCCTTGGAAAAAAAGGCTTATATTTGTTCATTCAGTTGGCTCTGAGGTTAAAACAAGTAATGGGTGTAATTTGAGGCCAACTTTCACACAGCTGTGTGTGTCTCTGGGCCGCAGGTGGAGGAGAAACCTGAATAATGAGCTCTGTGACATTTTAACCCCCGCTGTAAACAAACCAGCTCTTCTCACCAAAATCACGCAAAGTCTCGCGTGATCCGGACGTAGCGATCAACTATAGATAGCATCGTGAGCCAATCGATCGTTAGCTTCGACGCCCCCCCCCCCCCTCCCTCTCCTCCACCTAAAAAAAACCTCCCAAACTACACATTTAGCGATTTAAACCAAGGAAGAGTTTCCCTTGATATGTCCGGCGGCGGGTAAGGCAGTCTCCCGAACCTCCCTGCCTCTCCCGGAGGCTCAGCCCCCCACCGTGTTTTCTGGCTACTCGGCTGCTGCTGCTAAGGAGCTAGGTGGCTAACGGCCGTTGGCTGCTCTCAGCACGCGAAACCAGGAAGGAGGGACCGCGACCAGCCAGGCAGCCCGGCCTGGAAAGAGGCTCCTCTTCTGCACACCTTAACTCCCAATCATCCGAGCTCCGAGGGGGGAAAAGGGGAGAGAGAGACAGAGAGGTAAACGCGGCTGGGTTTGATTTATTTTATACGTATTGGGGGGGGGGGGGGGTTAGCTGATGATGGTTAAAGTTGGTGGAGGACGGTTGAACGTTGAGTAACGTGTGAGTGTCGTCGGTGCTCCGAGGAGCAGCACCGTCGTCTCCGGTCAGGCTTTCTAGGACCAAATCGTTTTTCTGATTTAAGCTTCACTTCAGGTGAGACCGAATCTCTATAACGTTGGTTTTATTTTGTCCCCAGGCTGATCGGTGTTTTTGCTGTAAGGCAGCGGTGCCATGTATCACTGAGAAGATTAACTGAAAACATGTCCTAAATGAACCTTCAACCAAATCCCGTTTGTTTGTGTTAGTGAGCCTTTTGCTGTTTTTAAAAATGTTCATTTACTCTCAGTCTGGATTTGGGTTAAATGTTTTTGTAAATCAGTTGTTTGATCATAACACAGCTATTAAAAGAGATCTACTTTTTACATGAAGAATAATAATTTAAAAGAAACCCTGAAGTCCCAGCTCCTCAGAAAGTGTTTTTATCCAGTTTTCCCAGTCTTAAAGTCTAAATAATCTGAATATTTTGGGGGATTTGGATTGCTGATTATTGAGAAATTCCATATTTAACACTCCACATTCAGGTTTGTAAAATTATAAAGCCTTTTTTTTTTTACTGTTTTTTGACTTCTCATACACCAAAAAACTAATCCTCAACTTTGGGGGAGCCGCCTGTCTCTGCTCTGCAAATGTGACCTTTTACCCTGTATTTGCACACGGCCGTAATCGGTGATGATTAACGAAATCAAGCAAACAAAAGAAACTGACCAAGCTGAACATTGAACCAACCGTGGCCTGTGTTACCCTGAGCTGTAATCCCACTTGTTTGACTGGTTGAAACTATTTGCACGTTTCATTCAAGCTCAGGTTTAACAATTATTTCACATATACACAGCTCACAAGACCGGCCTGGTTACTTTTTAGGATAAACTAACCCCAACCCTAGTACACCACAGCCCATGTTATTGGATAAGTGACATTAGGTTAGGCTAGGACATAGAAGAGGCCTGCAAAAAACAGAGGTCTTTGCTGCCTTCACTGTCACAAGACGACATGCTATGGTGAAATGGAAAACTTGAAATTATTCACACTTGGTTTCGCTTCCTTTTCTGTTTGAACGTCAAAGGGAGACAGCAAATAATGTGGCTAAAATGCAACTTACTGATGCTCCCCAATGTAATTATCATTCAGAGTATATATAAAGTCTGCAGGGGGAGAATAATACCAGGGCTGATGCTATGAATACAAACACTGAAAAGAGTAATTTGTTGGTTATTATGCCCTTTCGCTCTCTGTGACTTTGAGGCTACATGTTAAAATCACCTTATAAATGGCATAAAAAGAGCAATTTTTTACCATAAATGTGCGTATTGAAAGTTTGGCGTTCCGAGAAAGAGCAAAAAGGGGCTTTTGTGCTGTGGAGTGGCTTAAGTTGACTGCTCTAGATTTGGACAGGCAGGGGAGGCTGTGGACGAACAACCATTGTTTGGCACATAGCAACTGTTGTCCCCCCAAACACGAAATAAATAAAGGCATTCCACAACATCCAGTGAAAGACCCCTGATATGCATTTGAATGGGTCTTCTAAGGAAATCTAAAATAAAAGGCAAAGACTTGGAGTTAACAGTAGGAGTGATAACTTGAATCATTTGTACCAGGGATACCGCCTTGTCAACATCCTGGTTTATAACCCTGTTGTAACAAAAGTGTTTGCACTAAAGCAACACTAGCTCCAGGGCTGCAGATTTGTATGAGATTAATGCTTGCATCTTCAATTTGAAGAGGAAATGCTTGCAGGAGATTTTTTTTTTTCTGCTATCACTCAAACATCCCAACAAAGGAGGACAAGGAGCAGCTAGGTTTAGTTGGATAACATTGTAAAAGTGTTTATTAGTAGATTTAACATTTTAAATGTGAACAGAAAGTATCATGTCAATAAAATGGTCACATTTTCTTATCTTTATTTATGTCAGACATGTTTTTTTATTGTGTTATTCTATATAGTTCTATCCTTAATCTTGGTTATGTCACTAAAATATTTTTTCGTGCAGAAGGCTCTGTATATGATTAATTTATTTAGTTTTTTAAAATATTAGGGTGGGCAGCACAGTGGAATAGTGATTAGTGCTGTTGCCCAACAACAAAAAGGTCGCAGGTTCGGTTCCCGGGCTGTGTGGAGTTTCCATGTTCCATGTTGCCTGCGTGGGTTTCCTCCGGGTACTCTGGTTTCCTTCCACCGTCCAAAGACATCATGTTTGGGTTAAATGGTGACTCTAAATTGTCTGTAGGTCTGAGTGAGTGTGAGTGGTTGTTTTTCTGTCTGTCTATGTGTTGGCCTGTCCAGGGTGCACCCTGCCCTCGCCCAATGGGAGCTGGGATTGGCTCCAGCACCCCCCATGACCTGGATATGGATAAGCGGTAGAAGATGAATCTTCTAGATGAATACTTCTAATTCACCTTGTTGTTGGGGCAGCACCACTTAGGTTGAAGTGTGTCTGCCTGATGTTTTCACAGACAGCCTGTACATCATGTGTGCACAGAAGCTCTGCTCCTCCTGTCTCATATTGCTGCCGGCTCCGGTGCACATGTTTACATGCTGTTCCAGCTGTCTGCTGCAGTATTAAAGTTGAGCTGTTGCCCTCTGTGTGTTAGCACGACATTGGCTTCGATTTATGTTTCTATGGCAGTTCAAGGTCGTATATGGCTCTTTAGGGGCTGTTGAGAACAGGCTTGAAAGCAGCAAGGTGCTGAGATTATGATGAGGGGTGACAAGGCGTCATGGACACTGTCCAGTCCAGATCTGTCAGCAGGTCTGGAAATGTGCTGCTGTGTAATCCTGATTAATGTTGGGAATTTGTTTGCTTTTTACTATGTATTTTTACCCAACCTTGTGGTCCTTGGTATCTTTTTCAGCCCCATATTGAACAGCAAGTTGATAAACTGTGTGTGAAAGTAAAATATTAGCTTCAACGCCACCTTTCATAAGTAACTGAATCCACTTGTTTTTTTTGTTTTGTTTTGTTTTTTTTTTTCCATTTTCAGTTTTTAAAGAAAAGAATATTGACACGAACATAACTTCAAAGATGTCGAAGGCTCCGGATTCTCATGCTCAGTCCCGCTCCAGATCAAGGTCCAGGAGCAGGTCCAGATCCTACTCTAGATCTCCTTCAAGAAGTCGCTCTCGCTCAAGATCCAGAAAACGTCGCTATAGGTAAATCCTGTTTTTCTTGAATGATAATTTGTTTAGTATATCATGAAAGGAAATTTAATAAAGTGATTATTGACCAGCTACTGAAAGCACAGGAACTTAACATTTTTTTATAGGTGACATTGATGAAATTATGAAGTTTTTCATCAACATTGCCTCAATATCTAATGTAGGCAATTTTTCTTTGATATTGTAATGTAGTCATAATAGGTTGTTGTTGACTCTAGCTGACTATACATTAGCTTTGCTCTGCTTCTCTTGTTTGGCCCAGCTCACTCTAGGTTTTCTCTTGATTTGCATAAATGCTTTTCATTTTTGCAGTGGAAGGAAGGCTGATAAAAAGCCTCGCGCAATTTGCATCAGCTCATCTTCAGTCTCGTTTAGTCATTGGTATGTGTGGGGTGTTCTGTTTTACCATGTGAAGCAATATGGCCAATATGATCTTTCATATATTTAAGCTTTTGTCACTAGAACAGTTGTGTAGGGAGACGTTTCATTTATTTCACTGTTGCCACAGCAAACGCCTCAGGCCCCATCTGCTGGTCGGGTAACTGAATGATTAGTCTCTTCATAAAATCTAATCATTTTCAGTATCTGTTCAGATTCTGGATTAATCAGTTCATTGTTTTGGCCTGTGAGAAAATAATGTCAGATCCAATTCTTGAACTACTGAAATTGAATCTGACATTAAAATGATTCTTGGATCTTTGGTTGATTAATTTTCTATTAATAAGATAATTGTACTAAATGCACTTTAGTACAATATAATATGCAAAAGAAACAAAATAAATACATTTGTGTGCTTTCTTTGTGATTGGGCTCCACCTTCTTGCTACACTAAATTTTAGGAAGCCCTTATCCTTGAGGATAATTTTAGGGTTATGTGGTTGATAGAGTAGAATAGATTACTTTTTGTATTGCCGTTGGCTCTGAAGTAGGCAGTTTATTTTCTTCTTAAATGTAAGTTCTGGGCTCCCTGGCAGCTTAATGTTAAAAGAAGTACAGTTTCAGGGTTCATTCTTGACCTTGGAAAATCTTGAAAACAGATTGACAAAAATACATTTTGAACAGATGGTCTTTCTTAAGATTTAGAGGTTTTCTAACACACGAGTCTCAGTTGTCACATAGATGGTGTTGTCATTTATTACACGAGCCAGGTGTGGAAGTGCTTCAGTATAAGCTTTGATGCATTTTTTTTCTAGCGTTAGAAATAGGTTGGTACTGTTAAAAATTAAGATTGGCTTGACTGAAGACTTTTCTAAAGTTGTCTTTATTCTTCTTTGTTTTACTCTTCCTCCTTCAGTTCTAGGTCTCGTTCCCGCTCCCGCTCCCACACTCCCTCCTACAGAAACTATCCTTCCAGGGACTATCAGAACAACAGAGGTGGGTTCAGAGGCTACAACCGAGGCTACCGGAGGCCGTTCCACTACAGAGGCAGAAACCGAGGCTATTACGCACGTGGTCATTACCAGAACAGAGGAGGCGGCGGCTACAATTACAAATCTAACTGGCAGGGTGGTGGCGGTGGGGGTGGAGGAGGAGGAGGTTGGCATGATCGCCACTATGATCAGGACCACCACTCACACAGTCCAAGGAGGGGGCGCTCACGGTCCCGCACGCCCAAGAAGCGCTCAGGCAGCCGGAGCCGTTCTCACTACTCCGACCGTTCATCATCAGGCAAATCTCGGCGCTCAAGACGCTCCAGCTACTCCTCTCGATCCCGGTCATCGTCCCCACGCCATCGTAGCAGCAAGGGCAAGCCTAGCTCCAAGGACAAAGACAAGGTAGCAGAAAGTCAATCAGAGAAATCAGGTCAGGCAGCAGAAGGCAGTGCCATCGAGAAGGCATCCGGAGGCAAATGGATCGACTATGACACCAGCCCTAAGAAAGACGATGGTCCCTCTGCTCCTGAGAGCAAAGGGCCTGGCAGCGGAGGTCCTCTGTGGAAAACCATCGGCAGCCCGTCGCCCCCTCCAGCCAAGAGTCCCACAAAGTCAGACCAAACCGCCTGCTTCAGCGGCTTCGGGTTCTTCTCAAAGGAAGATGCCAAAGCTGGAGATAAGAATGTGATCTCTGCTGCCTTCAAAAAGTATGTCTGCTCCTTTTCTACCTATTTAAACCTAATTCCATTTTTTTTCCCTTTTTCATTTCTCTGAAAAATCATGAACGTTATTTTTCTTTCAAACATGTTTAGCCATTTTCAAAGATTCTTGGAAGAATACAGATTAAAAAGCAATGAAACATAAGACTCCTGATTTTAAGTGTATTGAAAATGTAGCTGGCTATTTTCTGTGCACTGAGGAAACTGTATGAAATCCCACTTACTCAGGAGGATGGTGGTGACTACACTTATTGCAAATTAGGTTTTACCATGCCCATTCCTGCAGTGTATAACATTTTCAACTTGTTGTACTATGTGGTGTATTTGTTGTTTTGTTTTTTTTCTTGTTCATTGTCCATCTGTTTTTTAAGTTTTATTTATGGTAAGTTAAATATTAGTAGTGTGCCTAATTTGGCAGGTACTAAAGCTCAGGTTGGTTCTCTGTTTCAGGTTCTTGGCAGAAAATAAAAACAAAAAACAGGCAGCTGAAAAGGAAAATGGCCGTGATAAAGATCAGAGCGCCGCGGACAGAGAACTGGAGAAAGGAAACAAGTCTGGAGATCTTTTCACCATCTCATCCTCTTCCTTTGACGCCAAGGAAGACAAGGCCCATCCTTTCTTCGATGCTGGAGAAGAGGAGTTCCTCAAGTCTCATGGGCTGAAAGACCGAGAAGAAGAGGAGGATGCCAATGCCAAACAAACTTTGACAGCTCGGGACATTTTTGGAAAATGGGGGGATGAGCCAGGCTATCCAACTTCCTACTCCGCTAAGGAAAAAAGCCGCAGAGATGCTGAAGAGGCTGAGCCTTTGGATCACATGGAGGAGGATTTGTACCGAAACCGCAAGCACAGCTCAAAGAAAGAGGAAAAGTCCAAGAAGAAAGAGAAGAAAGAAAAGTCCAGGAGGAGTCTGTCTCCTCCCGTAGCTTCTAGAGAGAAAGACCGCCCACTGTTTCCTGGAGTGTTCCCTCTGCGCGAAGAGTCACCTGTACGAAGGCTGACAGCTTCAAGGGAGGACTTTGAGCTCAAAATTGGTTCTTTAGATGAAATGCCCAGGTATGTAAAGTAATGCCAAAGTGTTATTGTGTTGGCCCAGATATAGGACAACTCCTCAGTCCTGTCTCTCATGAAAACATCATGTGAACAGTGTAGAAATTCTCCTGTCAAATGGAAAGAGTTGAACATTTTGTCTCACTTTAGCAAATTCTGAGCTGCCCATAACAACTTTCTGTTCTAACTGTTGGTTGCTTAATATCAGGATTAGATGCAACATGGGTTAAACTGGGCTTTTTCCCATTTGGTTTTCATTCATCCACCAAATTTAGTATCTCAACCATACAATGCCCTTTTTTTTAATATATATATATATATTCACCCCCCCCTTTTTTTTTTTCTTCAAATGGTCACTCTGTTTTCATGTGTTTCAATATGCACATGAAAAACCTGAGAAGGAAAGGCACTTTGTAGGAGCTGGTGGTTTAAGTTATATGTATGATTTCAAATAGAATATCTGCTGACTGAAACATGTAATTGTCTAGTTCATATAAAAATGTGATCCCTGTGTCCTATATCCGGGTCAATTCCATGTACATTTTGGCATCAGATTTTTAACATGCATCTTTCTTCACTGATTCTTTTCTCTCAGCTCTTCCCTGTCTAAAGATCGCATCATGCCCAGAGATCTGCTGAATCCGTCTAAGAAAGATCCAGAGTTTCGCTCCATTTTCCAACATATTCAGTCAGCTCAGCTCCGCCGCAGCCCCTCTGAGCTGTTTGCTCAGCACATAGTCTCAATTGTGCACTACATCAAAGGTATAGTATGATCTGCGCTGGTTTGGTCCAAACTGACGGTGAAAGGCAACAAGAGTTTGGACATTTTGTTTACTGGATATTTGAATATTTTTTTGCATGTCGGTTACCATATGTTCCCACTGTGTGTGGAATAACACCCTTTTTGTTGTGAATTCGCAGCTCAACACTTCCACTCCTCTGACTTAACTTTAAGTGAGCGGTTTGCCATGTACCAAAGAAAAGCTGCAGAGGTAGAAATGATGAAGCCAAGGAAGAGCCCAGAAATCCACAGGTATCTACCACCGCTTATTAATTTATATTATCCTGTCCTATGTGTCATTTATTGAACAAAACATTCCCAATCTGCAGTATTGTTTTTTCTAATGATTGCCCACTGACGTAAAGGCTTTCCCTCTTCTCTCAGGAGAATTGATGTTTCCCCCAGTGCCTTTAAGAGGCACGCTCACCTGTTTGAGGATATGGAGGAGACGAGCTACAAGGTGACCAGCAGTTTTGAAATTTGACGTATTTGGAACAAGCAAATCTTGAGACGATCCAAAGCAGCAGTGTTCAGCTTTGTGCTTTTCTTTCAAAGGATGCATATTTCTAAATCAAAAGAGCCCAATTGTGTTTTGTAAGTGCCAAGCAAGCCCCCCAGCCTATGAGATATGGTTATTGATTGGGTATATACGAACCCAAGCAAAGGCTAAAAGGAAGTGAATTAAGATCCTGAGTCCAAGCCTCTCAAGGGACGCTTATCTGTGCCTTTACCTTGTAAGTATTTTTTCCTGAAAAGAAAAAAATCCAGCCACAAAACAACTGTAAAATGCAGTTTATTTTGATATGCCACATGCATGCTGCAGGTTCCTACAAACACTTAAACATTGTGAAAAGTTGATTATTATAAAAGAAAAAAAAGCATTTTACATTAAACTCCATTTTATATATTTTACTGCATTTGTGCCAAACTGTTACTGAACTTAGTCCTGTCATGTAATTTAGTAATTGTGAAGGAAATACAATAGTTAAATGTTGCTCATCAGTATTTGCATTTCAGCTTTTTATTTGTCTTTTAAATGATGTGTAGTGTTTCTGAACCTGTTGTTGTTGTTGTTATTATTATGTGCACTCGAGAGTCTCATTCAAAAATTGCCCATCATGTTTGCAAACAGCTTGTGCAGTGGTAAATAAACAGCTGTATCTCTGCAGGATCCAAGTAAAAAGTTCAAAGGTGACGTGATGGACCTTCGGCTGGATATAGAAAGACGTAAGAGGTTTGCAGGGAAAGAGCGTGACTACAAGCGTGAAGGCGCCAGGAGCCCAGGAGGCTCCCGGGGGCCAAGCAGAGAGAGGTCCTCTGAGAAATCTGGGAAACACCACAAGAAATCCAAGTACGTTCAGTCTGTTGTGTCAGACACTCCACTTCAGGCTTGGAACTGTGGTTTCCAGCATTACTGAGCACATGCTTTATTAAGACAAATGTCATCTGTTCCTTCCTCCCAACTGCACCTTTGCATTAAAGAGATCGCATTCAGTAAGGCATTAAAGGGGAAAACCTCCAGGTTCTACAACATCTTTCAGTTTAAAACTTCTGACTGTTAATCTGGAGCTAATTTGAGCCAAGTGTCACCAAACCTTATCCAGAGTTACTTCAAAAGTGAAATAAACCTTTTTTTTTTTTTTTTTTTTGTTGAACAAATGTGAAGTTGTTCTTTAACACAGCCTGATGCTGCTGCTAGAGAGGCGACATGAAAAAATCTTGAAGTCACAACATGTCATTTAGGAACAGGAAGACAGGAAATGGTACACAACATTAAACCACAACTACAATCTGCTTCCATGCACAACTACAACATGCTATTCATAACATTTACATTGGTAAAAGGCAAATAGATTGTCGGCGTGTTGGAGGAACTGCTTTTTAGAGTTGTGGTGTTACACTCAAATGCACGTGTTGATCAGTAATACTAATTTTCTAATACTTATTTCTTTTCTGTCACTCTTGTTCCTTTACAATCTGCTGAAATGTCATTGAAAAGTTAAGCTTTTTGTTTTGAGTTGAAATAATGTGTGGAATCCATAAATATTCAGAATATCTGTGGTTCGAAGGACTTTTTCTTTTTACTAAGAAAGTACAGAGAGCTAGAAATTTTAGTCATGGCTCTTGGTAGCAAGTTTTGACATCACTCCTAACAGCACTCATGTTTTTCACACAGGAAGGGGAAGAAAAAGCGGGATCGCTCCCCCTCCTCCTCTTCCTCCTCATCTTCTCCATCCCCTTACCCTCCACCATTCAAAGGTAAAGAATACATGGGTGAGGGGATGGAGCACTCTGAGGAGGGCTACGTTCACTCACGTTATCCTCCACGGGACTGCAGTGGACCTGGAGACAGAGGCCCTCGGGATTACGAGGGCCACGGCGCAGAGAGAGGCCGAGGCCGTGGATTTGTAAGTTGCTGTCTGACGTTTGTTCATTTCTTCAACTGTTTTTTTTTTTTTTTACCCCCACTGACGTACTGACATCTCATCTTCTTGCAATTCTCTGTCCTAATGGCATCACAGTATACTACGTCTCTCTGCTCTGTTCCTTCCTCCTAATGCTAAGGAACATAATGTGGATGATGATGATACTATCATACATATTCCATGCGCTACCTGATTTTTATGAAGGTAATGTAGCGCAAACCAGTGAAACCTCATCTCTAAACCAATGCCCGATTTCCATCAGTGTGGCCTTTTTAATTGTGTGCTGCTGTTCTCGTCGTCACTGTGTCTGGGTTCCTCTGAATCTGACCTAAATCAGGATTATCAAAATATTCTTCCATCTAATCATAGAACATTGTGTTTGTCTTTAGACTGCAGACTGAAATCCACATGTTGTTTTGGTTTCAGTTCCCCAGAGTCAGAGGAAGAGGTTGGAACAGGGGAAATTATCCAGGCAACAACAGCAATGGAAATCCTGCCAATATGAATCCTCCAGTGCGTCCCCCAGAGGAGGAGTGGGACCCTGAATATACTCCCAAGAGCAGGAAGTATTACCTGGTGAGTCTGAGCAGCTGCTAATTTATTTGGTCCTATATCTGGATGTTGAAAGTCCTAAAACATCACTTTTTTTTTTTTTTTATTAAAGAAAAGATAAACCCCATTAAGCTGCTATAGTTTCAGGGCCCATCATGACTGTTGGCTGTGCAACATGAGACATTTGGTGACAAAAGAAACAGCTGGGATATGTCATTATGTCATGACATTTAATAGCCTAAATGGTAATTGAAGAGAGGAAATCTGTAGATTAATAAATAATGAAAAAAAACTGTTAGTTCTGAACCAGTTTAAAAATCTTTTGGATTTTTGTAAATGAGTCTTTACATTTTATCTGTTAAAACACTGTAAAAGTTTAGAAGTAGTTATAAATACGACCCCACTTCAGTGGATTTTTGTTATGTGTGCACTTCCCTCTGTTCTTGACCTTTTAACGTAGACTTGTTTCCCTTCCAGCACGATGATCGCGATGGAGAGAAAACCTGGATCGACAACCGTGGACGAGGCCGGGGCTCCTTCCCGACCCGCAGGGGGCGCTTCGTTTACCGAAAGGGAGGCAGCAGCCCCAAGTGGACCCACGACATGTACCAGGGAGGAGAGGAGGGGCAGCTGGGAGACGACAACATCGAAGTAGATCATAAGGACACAAAGATGGCCGGAGAGAGCTCCGCCCTGAAGCAGTAAACTTCTCCGCACCATCACCCACACATCCATCAGCATCAGTCCTTACGGTGATGATGAAGGGGTTATCGTCTCTTTATTTTCTCCTCTCCGTCTCATTTCATCAGTTAATGTTTCAATACATTTCACTAAATGAACAGCAGAACTGTAACTGACTCCAGAGAAAAGCAGTCGGCTACGTTTGTAGGTGAGGTGAGCTTAAATTCTGTGTTTTGTTTTGTTTGTTTTTTTTAATGTGATGGTGAGTTTGGTTGGCTTCGTTTTGCAGCAGGATGAATAACGTGTCTTTTTAAGAGAGAGCGACACTGAGGCATCAAAGTTCTGAGAAGAAAAGCGTTTGTGCCTTAGAAAAAAAAAACAAAACAGTAGTGTGTACTCGTGTAACCAGTTTGAAGGCGCAGCCCCGGCTATGAGACTTATACCCGTACTTGTGTCTGTCAGAGTAGGAAAGGCGTTCATGGTTTTCTTCTCCATTTGGGGCCGTCGTTAAATCTTTGATGTGACTGCATGAAACATTTGATTCATACTTTGCTCCATGGGACCAATCAGTTGTGAGCAGCTGACTTGTGATTTGTCATTTACGATCAAACACTACTGTCCACTAAAACCCCCGGACAGACGACGTTTGTTACTTATATTATCTGAGCTTTTTCACTTCACCCGTCTTTGTCATTAGGAAGTGAAGGCATTTATGTGTGTGTGCTACAGTATATTCTCATTGATTGTGGGTGTTTGCAGTTAAAAACAAGTGTAAATTTAATAGAATTGGAATCAAATCCCTTGATATGCTTTAGACAGACAAACACATAAGCTTCTCCTGCCTTTCATATCAATATAGTTAAGTGACCGTTCTTTAGATATTTGGAGGAAGAAATAGTTTATGTATAGAATTATACAGCCTAAATTATTGTAGTTGGGGGCAGGAGACTAGAAACTGAATGTTTTTCTTTCTTTTCTTTAAATGCACAAACTGCAGCTAAATCCTGTCATTGAAACCTGAAAGTAAAAATGTGAAGAAAGAACACATGAAACTTTCCGACAAATCATTTTTGTCGAGACAAAAGACGAAGGCGTATTTTTGAGAGGCACAAACGAGTAGAAGTAATTCAGCGACTCTCCCTTTGCTGCTTCGTCCCGTTTGACTGTACATACTGCATGTACTAAACATCACTGCAGGACTTTCTTTTTGTTGTTCGATCAGAAGCTGAAGACTTTTTTACTGTACAAGAGTTTTGAATTACTTATCTTTTAATTTTCAATAAAAGTTTCTTTGATTCAGGGCCCTTCTGGAAGTGTGATTTCTTACTTTTATACACTTTCTATGAGTTAAACAGGAAGAACAACTGATGGATAAATGAAGTTTGTGTTGACGTGATATGTTGATTTTACCTCCTCACTTTTAGGTCTTTACATGTTGGGACAGTCACCGGAGTGATACAGAAACAGGTAGTCTGTGCTGGTCTGGCTTTACTGACTCAGTAACTTGACACTGACGGTGGTTCTCATAAGAAACAGGCTAAACTAACATGTTGCTATCTGAATCAGGCTTCCCTGTCGGCTAGAAACTTTAAAAATGTTTCTCGTGTCCACGGCAAAACTTCCCTCAGTTTCCTTTTGTCTTTAGCATAGATAGAATTTAAAAATAGATGCAGACGTGTTGAAGATCCTAAAACCTGCCTTATATCTAATGACCATCAGGGGGTGACACCTCTTAATTTATGAGGTCAGTATACTGACTGTTTTCCTAACGAGTTGATAGTTTAATTTTTAAATTAAGGTTCCATTTAGAGGAAAATAGACCATACAGCTGGCTATGCATTAGGGGGGCGTGGCTATTGTGTGATTGGCAGACTGGGTCATCGTGGTTCACCACATTAGTGACAACTCACTCTGTTTTAGTCCAAGATGCTGTTCAATCTGGAAAGCAGCTCTGAAGCGGAAGCTCTTCACCGGGCCTGCACATGTGACGACGGCGACAAAATACAAAATCAACAGCAATTACAGGAAATCAGTAAATATTTAATATTTTACATGTTAAATTTGTTGTACATGAACATCTCTGCTACTCACATCTGTCCAGGAGCTGGTTAGTGCAGTTTAGCCTAAAGACTGAGAACAGGGGGAAACAAAACACTCATTTCATCAGCTACATTAACATTTAACCCCTTTCTGAAGTTCACATACCGCTGCCAGTCAGACTGTACTTTCTGGCCTTATCAGCCAGCTGCACGTAATTAGATATGTTTAAGTTTGAGTCATTTTTACCTCAAGTTACTTGGAAATGTAAACAGTTGAAGTGAATATGACTTGGCAGATGATCGGGAATTCAGATTCAGTGGGTTTCTGTCAAACAGCCATCTGTCTACATCAGCCTTTGGATTCATTTAGATTCTTTGGATGGAGCTGCAGCAGTGTTTTCCCCTTTTTCCCCAGTCTTCATGCTATGCCAGGCTAAGTGCAGTACAGTGGTATTAACACGCTCTTCTAATGCTGAAGAACAGCATCTGCTGGTCTTAAAAAATAAACGTTTCTCGAATATGCCATCAATTCAGAATCATAATTAAAGGGAAGAAAACATGAGAAGGTTACCAAGTACGTTTTGAGCTGTAGAAGATGACAGGTGGGGGTCGTGACCTATGACCTTTCAGATGAAGTATATTTCCATTCAGACATGAGTGTCTGATTTTGTCTGTGTTGAGAACTGTTGCTCTGCAGTAACAGTACCCTCCAATTGAGCCGCTGGGCAGCTGTAACATAATCAGCCTTTTCATGAACGCACCGGGAAAATTCAGCCAGCAGAAAACGGACCGCCTCCCGGGACGCTGGTTGGATTTACTCTGCGAAGCTCTGCAGTGGTAAAATCTACAGTAGAGCGGAGCTAAAGGGCCCTTTCACTGCCACAAACAGACGCGTCTTTAGCTGGGAGTGTGCAGTTGTGTAGCTGGAGCTGGACAGACACACAAACTCATGTAGAGACGTAGACTGGAGGGTCTTTGTGGGTCGGGTGGATTTTCTGATTGGTCGGTTTGTTTGGAGCTGCATTATGAGAAATTAGTCGTCTTGATTTGGCCGATCTGCGGATGAATTGTGGTTGTAGTTTTTGGTTTGTAGCTGTATTCTGATTAGTTGGTTTCCATCACGCAACTTGACGTCCTCCTCTGTTAACGTCCACATCTTTCATTTTGTCCCCTACAAAGATAGCCTTTAAATATATATATATTTTTTAACACTACCAAGCTACAGAACCACAACGGAAAACTTCACAGGCTGAGAATCGGTTGTTGTGATGAGATAATCATGTGCTCTGTCACAGGAGTTCCCTGTCAACAGTGAACACTCGGGTCTTCACGCAAATCCAGATGAAGATATTTCTGTCCACTGTCTCTCTTCTATCTGCGTCCTGGTGTTTGCAGTCTGTGCGGTGTCTCTTTAATGTGCAGTCAAAATGTCTGTTAGTGGTAATGCACACGTCCAATAGTCCCCGTCCCCGTCACCAGGATGTCCGGCTGCCCGTTCCTCCAGATCTCCCTGACGATTCGTTCCCTCTCCTCCAGACGTCTGGCCTTCTCCAGCTCCTCGGCCGAGGCGAACACGTTCACGCTCCTCAGCGTACCGTTGGACTGGCTGCTGCGGTCGCTCGTCGGCCCCACCGTCACTTTGGGGATCCCTGTTTCATCCACGTCTTCATCCCCCATGCTGTCCTCATCCTCGTCCTCCTCTTCCTCACTGGACTCCTTCAGCTGTCTCCTCTCCGGGGAGGGAGGCGGCCTGCGGTGACGCCGAGTCCTGCAGGTGATGCCGGCCACCAGTAGGCAGAGCGCCATGAGTAGTCCGAAACAGACACCCATCATGAAGTAGAGCGCGAAGCTCTCTGGATTGGCTGCATACACAGAAAAAAAAAAATCAATCAATCAATCAATCAATCAATCAATCAATGTATAGATCCTTCATACAACAGAATAACAATAAAAAGCGCCCCCCACCGCCACGTTGAGACTGCCTTGTGACCCCATGTGTTAATCACACGACCCATCAGAGAGTCCTGAGCCCCGGTTTAGGAACCGGGCTGCCGTTTTACCTTTGATGTGAGCGTAGGTGGCCATGCTGTTACTGAGCAGCTCCATGTCTCTCCTGATCGGCTCCATCCTGGTTCAGTCTGCGCTCAGATGTTTACCATATCCTGGAATTTGTCCCAACTCCTACAGCAGTAGATCCTGTCACAAAAAACAAACAAACAAACAAACAAAAAAAAAACAACAACACACAAGTGAAGATGGGATTTAGTGAGGAACAAATTGTGACACAAATGTAAACTCATCCAAACATTGCTGCGAAGCTCCACCCATCGTTCCTGTGATTTAAACCGGGGTCAGAGGTCACCGGAGCGGGACATTGTGTTCCTGAAGTGTTCCCTGTGTGTTTCTGTGATGTTTACATTCATGACATCGGTGGCTCTCTTCCCTTTTCCGCTCTCACAGAAATGGCACTTTTTTTTCCCCACAGAAAAAGTGACAGCTTAAACATATTGTTTGGACTTTTAACTGCATCTGAATTAAACACACCAAACTACATCTCAAAGGAATATATATTAGATATTTTTTATATAAACTAGCTGAAAAGTGATCCACAAACCATTAGAAAATGACTTTACCATCCAAATATTACAAATATAAAGGACATATTATTAGAAAGTCATAACTAGATAAAGTATAAACACAACCAGAGTTGTGTTTTTTGTTTGTTTGTTTTTTTTTTTAAATGAGGAGCTGCTTCCCTCTAAACATGGTGGATTAAGGAACAAAATAACAATCAAAGAATCGGAAAACATTTTAATGTCTGTTTGTGAAGTTTAACTGGTAGTGACACATGAAAGTGAAGCAGGTATTACATCACCGTCTTCATCCAGCATGTTAGCATGCTAATGCCGGCTAATTCCCACTAACGTCCTGTTCCTGTTCCATGATTTTATTTCTGAGGTGAGTTAAAAATACCGAGCGGTGACCGTTTACCAACATATCCATTAAATGTGGCTTTAAATACACTCATCAGCTGCTGGCTGCGGAGACACAACTGTTCATTTCTTTTTCAGAAACATCAAATGATGTTGAAATTGTAATTCCAGTTGAAAATGGAAATTACACAAACACTGCAATAACATGAATGCATCATCAACACAAAGCACAGATGAGGCTGATGGGAACGTCCTTTTGTTTATCAGGAATTTGGTCATAAACTAAAACACCCAGCCCAACTAAAACACAAACTTTCTCATGGCTCATCCTCAGGGGAACATGAATGTGCAAAATTTGATGAGAACTCATCAACTAGTGGTTGGGATACTTTCATGGCGGTGCTGGAAAAAAAGTCCTGGGATCACAAAAACGATTCGGAGTCCAAATATGTAAAGGATCCAAATTCAACATTTCGTTGTAGTTCAGCTCGGGTTTCCAGATGATCCACAGACCAATGGAGCTTTAACACAGCACTTAGAGCTGAAAGGACCCTTTGGGCTGAAGTGTGTGTCTGTGTGTGTGTGTGTGTGGGGGGGGGGGTCACAGATGGTCTCAGGGTTACAGTAAAGCTTGATGTAAACACGATGACTGATATTTCCCACCCCTTCACATTCCCTGTCATTACAACAACAATGTGCGTGGGAGCCAAATGTTTTTCTTTCTGCTGCTCTCTCCGGGGAAACGAAACCATGCCCTCCTCCAGTCGCTGCCGTTGGGGGCCTGGGCCGGGCTCCCACCCTGATCTTTATCCCGGTGACTCCTGGCAGACCCTGGGCTCTCTCAAAGGATTTCTTTTTTATTTTTTTGGTTGGGTTTTAAAGTGAAAATACTCTGGCAGCCTCTTTGGTGGTTGACTCAGGGGGTCCACTGACTCATGGGAACCGGCGGGGCAGAATCCCCAACGAAGGGTCAGAGAACACGCATGACTCCACCTACACCCTCAATTTGCTGCCCCCAGACCTTAACAACATAAGTGGGCAATTTAGTTTTCAGTTCAGTTCGTGCAAAGTCAAACAGTGTTCGCTTTAATTGAAGACCGGCTCTTACACCCTGTAGTTCTCCACATGCCCACAATCAGACTCCTGATCAGACCAGTCGCATTTATCACACGGCAGATATCACCTTCTTATCAACTCCCCTTTTCTCTGTAATTTGCGTGTTTAAAGAACTGGTCAGACATTCAGGGAAATACTTGCCCCACCTCCCAGCACCCTCTCTGCTCACTAATTAACATGTTTTATCTTGCTTGTTTAAAGCCAAAGTATAAAAATAACTATTCAGAGTTTTATGGAAGTGTTACCCCGCTCCCCACCCAGGAAATAGTTTGACCCAACTTTGTTTTTTGAACACGTTAAACAACAAAAAAAGTGAAGTTTAGAGATGCAGATGTATTTTTTTTTTTACTTTATACGGGCTAAATGTTTCCCCCTGTTTCCATTCTTTATGCTAAGCTACGCTAACCAGCTTTAATTTTACTGTGTAGTTGGCGGACTGGTATCAATCTCCTCCCCTAACTCTTAAACTCATAAACATATTGTTGAACTATTCCTTTAAAGTTATTTTCCAAGACAAATGAGACACTTTGAAAATGCATTAAAAGCTTTTCTTATTAATTCTATCTGTCACTTCTATCCTAATTACATTTATTCAGGTGTTTTGTGATATTAACGTACATTTTTTTGGTTTTAATTCTAGTTTGATACTACTGAATTATTCTTTAACTTGTTAAGCTTAAACACACTTTCTGGAAATGTGTTGAAGCAACTTAATGTCGATTGGAAAAAGTGAAAACATTTCTCCGCAGCAGAATCAAAACAACTTTTAAATATGATTTTAGACAGACTTGATAGGATTTTCGCAGTAGAGCTAATGAAACTTTTTTTTTCTTAATCCTTTTTGCAGCCTTCTCATCCTTTTTTTCCCAGTTTTTTTTTTTTTGTTTTGTTTTACTTACAGATCAACACTACTCATGCATTTAATGCATCGCTCCATAGATATTCATGAATGCTTGTGGTGAAGTTTACCCAGAGCGGACGCACAACATAAATACCAGAGACACAAATGCCTGTTTTATGCGGCCGCAGTCTCGGGCAGACAGATTTAACACCTAAAGTTTCCAGACAAGTCCAATAACTCCTCACTCTTAACTACACACATGCAAAGTCCGGCGTCTCTGGTTGTTTATGTGACCCCATAAAACACACTCCTGTTCACCCCTCCCTCATTTCCTGCTCAGATAATCCTATTTAAGTCAAAAGATGAAACCTGAAACTACTGGAAATAATGCTATAGGCTATTTTACAGTAGTCAGCTCTGTTCCCTCTTCAGTCTCTTGGAGGGGAAGTCGCTGTCATTACTACTCAAATCTACAAATGCAGAGAATGAGCTTGAGAATGAGAAAGTAACAAAACACATGTAACAAGCAGGGTTTTCTCTGTGATCATGATTTTGGGCTACAGCTCCTGTATTGGCTTTTATGGACGGTTCCAACATCCAAGACTTGCTAATAAACCAATTAGTTGCCTTACTTATTGGCTGTGAGCAGAGTTACTGCTGTATATGTGTTAAAAATGTAAAAAAAAATTACTTTGTGAGACGGTTTGAGCCAGCTCCCCAATATAATGTGAAATAAAAGCTTCAATTGCATGAAAATGTTCTACATTTTAAGATGAGATTGTTTAAAAATCTGAAAATCACTCACCCCAGTCCTGGATGAGATGGAAAACCAACGAAGTCAGATCTGGAGCTGGACCCGGTCTGTCAGCCAACACTCAGATTAGATCCCATCTCTGGGGCAGAGGAGCAGTGAGAGGTTGTGGAGCTGATGTTGTTGCTGCTGTTGGAGCGGAGAGGGAGCAGCTCCACACTATGATCCACTCCCTCTCATCCTTTGGGGGGGGGGGCAAGCCACAGACCGTCCACACACACTCCTGTTGAGAGGGATGTGTTTCCTTTTCCTGAGAGATAAAGTGAAACTGCCACTTGGCTCCAAAATAAAAGCCCTGACACTTAAAACAAACCCCAAGGGAGTCCTCACTTATCTAAATGCTAAATTAGTAGACTTGGTGGTTCTCCTGTGCAGGTTTGAGGCTCACTGCTGAGCCGAGGGAGAGGATCTGGATCCTGTTGGTCCCATTACACTGAGCTCTGTTCACTGTTGAGCCAGGAGGGTGGAACAGGAAATAGCTAGTCGACTGCTATGGGCACAGGGCCGCCGTGCTGTGGGGGCCGGTGGATTAATTGCACTCTTTGTATTATGATCTCAGGTTTGAGGGAGGGGGGAATAACAGTTTGCGCCCCTGACAGAGTTTATTAAGAAAACAGTGAAGCAGCAGCGGCTGCTGTTGTTTGGGAGAAAGAAATTAATTTACTCGAGTGCTAAGTTCAATATTCAGGTGCTTAAGAGCGCTTCTGTTTTTTGCTTCATGCTTGTACTGCCACGTTAAACTTTCACTTCACAAAGTTTATCTTCATTTGCAGAAAGTTACATTTCCTCAGCTTTTGTACCAAAACTGAGGTACTTGCACTTGATTCTTTTTCCATTTGATACAACTTAATACTGAGACCTTTATTCCAATTGAAGAAAATTTTGTGCTTTTAATTCCAAATTGTTTGACTCTGTAGTTTTAGTTAACTACAAAAATCCAACAGAAGATACATCGTTAAACTACCCAGCTTCACTTCATGATCCAATATATAATTGAAAAAGACTCAGCGTCTTTTTTATGCATTTTCAAGTTCTTTTAACCTTTTATACTTTTTTTCCCAGTAGTTTTGATTGAATATTTTTTTACAGTGTGATATTTCAACTTGTATGCTTTCTGACAGCTATAGTTGCTTTTACTTCTTAGAAAATATAAAATACAGTTAGGGAGTATTGTTAAAGATTAAAAAGTAGTTTCCAACCTTTTTAGCTGGCGACTATTAACAAAAAAAAAAAAAGTATAGTTTTTTGTCAGTTTTTAGAGGAGTAACAGGTGCAATTATCAATTCTTTAACAAAAAAAAACCCCCAAAAAATCTCATATGACTCCCTCCTTACCATTTACATAAATAAAAGCAATACTGCATTGTAAAAAAAAAATCTTTTTGCAATCCACTTATTTCTAACCAAAGAGAACGTGCAGAAGTATTGTAAAAAAACAAAAAAAACAAAAACGCTTTTTCAGTGCTTTTGTTCATAGTGACAAAAAGATTATAGCACTTCTCAGACCAATGGTTGAGAATGTGACACTAACTCAGGCTGTGCTACATATTGTAAAAGAATTGTTTATGCAGTCAGGCCTCAGTAAAGTGCTATTCTGAGTTCACTGAGTGTTGATGTGGTGCTCGGTGGTGGTTTTAGCAAAGCAGTGAGCAGTCATTATGTGGGCTGATGTCATTCAAACGCTCTCAAGGTTGGTTTTTAAGAGTCAAGAGAAAAAATATGCCCCTAAAAAACACACAGAGGCCACAGCCAAAACAATGATCCAACTGCAGAGGAACATTCCTGTGTGCATATTCCTCCTATTTTTAATGCAGCGTTTCACTTGGCTTGCTGAGTGCATCCATCCATCCATCCATCCACGGTGCAGGGTTTATCTGCACCAGCTGCCTCTTCCTGTGTTGTGTCAGGCCTGTCCTCTTCCTGACACTCTAGGAATAACATACCCCTTTACAAATTCCTCAAATTCCCGATCGTATTTGTATATCAGGGGAACACTGGGACGGCAGTTTCCAGGCGAAACACACTCTTCCTTTCAGCCGCTCTGCTTGTTTCCATTGGTTCAGCAGAGTCCCATCCGACTCAGCTGGATGTCACGCCCACCAATCACAGGAGAGGATGATAGCTCGCTGATGCTTATGGCGGGGGGGGGGTGTTTGTGGAAGCTGTGGAAACATGACAGCTTGTTTTTCCCTCCACCAAACTGGCACCGACGGTGAGTAATGTTTTCCTGCCTATGGGCAGTTATTAACTTTGGGCTGGTTTCACAGACAGACAGATGGGCCTTGTGGTGCATGTCAGGATTACTCCAGAGTAAACACACTCACACTCTGAGCCACACCCGCACTCACTTTTAAATTTAAACATGTTCCATTTCATTTCATTTTGTGCTATAATAGAGAAGCTGTACTGTAAAAGGAGTTAATTTATTTCCCTTTTCATCACTTCTTCATACTATCAGAAAGCTTCTTGTTGAAAAAAGTTATTTTTCTTTTTAATATTGATTTAAATCTGACTTGCACGATCGTGGGCCTCTGAAGCAGAGCGATGTGAGAATGTATTGATTCACTAAAGAACGCCAGAGCCTGTTTTTAAATTTTCTGAAAACAATGCACATCTTACTTATGAAAATAACTCGCATATTTTATTCTTTTCCAAAAGAACAAAAACAAAACCAAAAAAAAAAAAAAATCACTCAAGCTATGTAAAGAATTTCATTTGTCTGACCTCAAATATAAAAAAAAAAAAAAAAAAAAAAGGATCTGAAGAAAAGCGGGAGGTTGTCTGTCTTTAAATTGCACAAAGAGAACCCAACAGGCTTTTGTTTCTTTATACCAAAAAAAAGTTATTTTGTTTTTTTGGCATACTCTTTTCTGCCTCCTCCTTGACTGGCAAAGTTGCGAGCTCTGTGGATCTTGGCCAGCTGGCTCTGTATGGTTTTCATTATGTCTATGTGGTCTGGGATGTGAATGTAGCGGATGTTCCTGCCTGTGATAAACAGGTCTTGTAGCTGTGTGAGCTGCCCCTTCCAGTCCCGGTACAGCACCTCTTCCATCCGTACGTTCATGAAGGCGTCCACGTTGACCACCCGTCCCCGAGCTGTGCTTTCGTTCCTCATGTCCACCGTTGTCACTGCCCCCTGCAGACCCTGCAGCAGGACCACCATGCTGTTCTCTGTGATTGTTCGCTCTCGCAGAGAGTGGAAGGTCTCAAATGACCCAGAGGCTGACGAGCGGGATTCAGCCCCCTCTGAATCCATGGTCTCAGATGAAGATGATGCCCAGACGTCAGGGACACCTGCAGGCCGACAGACAATTCATGCAACCTTAAAGTTCACCACAAGAGGGAGACACAATATTTAAAACAGAGGGAAGCTGTTGCACTCACATACATTTTACACTAATCTTTGCACTTAACACTACATTTCCACCAATATAACTGCCAGCACAGAAACTGTGTTATAGTTATAGTGTGTTACTCTAAATCACTTCAGTTTTTTTCTTTAATATTCACCAAATCGTCCCATAAAGACTGGGTTGAAAACATATCCTGAAATCTCTGTCTAATTAGGCTTTTTCTGAGGGGCTCATAAATCTCTCTGAGCTAAAACTCTTCCTTCATGAAGACGATAATGTTAATAAAACTGCTTTACTCTTGATACAGATTACAGTCTAAAAGGACCAAAGTCTGCAGCCTCCAAAATGATCAGAAAGTCAATCAACACTTCTATAAAGTAGCTTCTACAAAAACCGAAAACTCATAACGACTATGCATAAAACATAATGCTGCATTAATCATTAAGTCACCAAATATGTACAAATGTCCAGTTATTATAAAAAAAGTTAAGATGTGACCCCGAGAAGAGGAAATAACTGGAATGAACTGTTATAAAAATAGCTTTGCTAATATCAGCTATCGTTTGGGCCAATGCACACATTGTCCTGCTTTCACTTCAAATGTTGAAATATCCCCTATTTCTTATTCAAATTGTGATGATGTGATTTTGGATTTCAGGATGTTGTTTGTTTAAATCTGAATTAACTCGACACATGGAAGCATGTTAGCCTTAAAATGCTGGGCACTGTGAGCCCAACATGCTTATTACTGATACCTCACTGATTAGATATAAAAGTGGCCATAGACACAGCCACAAAACATCTTCTAACCTCTGTAGTTACTGAACTGCTGAACAAAAACATCCCACCTCCTCTAAAGAAGAAGCTCAATAAAGAGACAGAAAACAACATTAAACTTTCTCCAGCAGAGGCTAAGTTAGCTTAGCCGTTAGCTTTAGCAGCAGCACCAATCACCGTTAAAGAGAAGAAAGGAAAAGCTCATATCAAACGGACACTGCCGGGTGTTGAGTGAAACATTTACCTGTACAGATTAAATGTCCTTTTCATGTGAAAACCAAAGCCAAATCTCTGCAGGTGAAGAGAGAGCAGGTCGGCTTTTTAACTGCACGAACGGCGTCACCGGGGAAACGGCAGCGTGATGACGTCGTACGCAGAGACCGGAAGTACGTTGGTGCGCAGCTCGCAGCGCCCTCTGCAGGCTGCGAGGAGCAAACAAACCCATATGAAGTTTTATTTTTCATGTATTCATCAGTTTGTTTGTTTGTTTGTTTAGCTGGTTAGGTATCTCAGACATCAAATAATTGATGACACATTACAAACAAACATAAAACCATGAATTCATGCTTTATTGGAAGCATTAATCTATTCTACATTATTGATTATAGTACCTCTTATTTTCTTCTTCTTTTTTTTTGTTTTTTTTTTGGAGAGCATAGCTCCAACAAGTCATTGGATTGCATAGTCTATTTATACAGTTTAATTTTACATCAGTGTGAATCCACAAAGGTGAAGAACACACAACTGCATATTTTAAGTTCACACTGATATTGACACAAAATGTGATTATACCTGAGATGTGTAACACTCAATGTCATTTAGGCCACAAAGCTAAAACAATCTCATGATTAACCAAGATAATGTAGAGGTGGACTGAGGGTCAGAGGTCGTCCATCATGGCGAGCAGGTCATCTCCTTTATTACTGCTGGGGCTTTCAGGCTGTTCTTGTTCTGTGAGCTCTCCAGCAATTTTTGCAAGTTCTGTGGCGGCCTGTTCATCCTGAGCAAAATAAAATCGGAATATATCAACTGATCAAATGTCTATTAATTCTGCAAAAATGTATTACAGCATGAAATGTATATCAAATTTCAGACAGAATCTAATCATATGTGGTACAAATTCATAGCTATTACATTATATTTGAATGTCAATAAAGCTACCTGCATTGCTTGAATATTTATCACTCCGAACAAGGACTCCTCAGCTTCACACGATGAACCCCTGTTAATCAAAATAAAAGTCATGTTTCAAGTTATGAATGTTAATTTCATCACATGACAATGAGCCAAAGAAAAGCGTCTCACGCTTCCTCCTCCTCTTGGTCTGTAGTAAACAAGTTGATCCGAAAACCAGTCTCGGCTCTGGGCTTGTTCTCGGCCTTCATGCGTCCCATTAGACGGGCCAGCAGGTTCAGCTCTTCCTTGGCCAGCAGGTTGGGAGTGTCATCTGTCTGCAACATGATGTGCAGGAAGGTACGAAGTAAACAGAAAGGAGGTTTCAAACCTAAAATATACTGTATATGCTGCATAATCAGGAGGAAATAAACTCTAAAGATGAAAATTGTGAAGATTTGTGTGTGTGTGTGTGTGTGTGTGTGTTTATGTACCAATTAGCCACAACAGTTATCCAATAGCATTGCTCTGGAGCTGGAGAATCTAAATGGGACTAAATGTTTTTCATATCCAATGATGGCTTGAATCTCATGCATTTCACCACACAGCACAGCATGTTAATGCCAAGTCTGTTGACTCCAATGTGGTTAATTACACCTTTGGTTTTCCTGGTTTGCTGTACATCGGTACCTTGAAAGAGGGGGCCTTGGATGTGTGTGTCTCCTCTGGGTGGTTCACTGTGTACCTTAAAATTCAGGAAGCACAAAACATGACCTGAAAATTCACGGTACAGTCCCGATGTGTGCACTTGGATGCGTTGAACGATGTGTCGCACCACACAGCACATACATGTTCACGCCCAGTCGGATGACTCTGTCACCATGCAGCTCAAAACATCCCTCTCTGATGGGGCTGCTGTAACTTCCTCCAGTGGGGAACTCGCTTCGTCTCACTTCTCTGCTCTTTCTGTCAAACATCCTGCGGAAACAGGAAGAAGATGATGACACCGTGGAATATATCTGGATATCAGTCAGAGGAAATCTGAGACTAAATGTGAGAAAATTTCAATCATGTTGACTTGTCAGTGGAGCCTTTACAGCTGCATCAGTCATTCCAATTCTGTCTAGTTTAAGTAGTGAGACATTGGCTTATTTTTGCTAATGATAACCTTTTGAGCAATATATTCACTTTTTATTCCTATTTTTCTCTGTAAACATTTACACCTAAGTTAGATTTATCCTTTTTAGCAGAGTTTCTCTCTGAACATTAAAATTGTCATTACTCCACTAGAGATTAAGCCTCAGATGAAGGGTTGGTATGTGAGGTAAGTTTAGGTGAGGTTATGAAACAGTTAAACCATTTGTCTACCTCATTCCCCTGAGGAAATACATACATGAGCTAATATGCAAATCAGAGTTGGCTACTTGCTCATGTTGACATGTAAGCACAAAAAAGAGCAGATTCATTAGAAATTATAGGATTTATAATTTATAATTTATTTACATATTTTTAGATAGCTTTTCAAAATAGCTGAATTGCATTTTTAGACTTTTTTCATGACAAGAATCTAAAGACACGCTAGTTTGGTTGGCACATCAGTAGTTTGAGCTGAATGCTAAGTTTATATCTGTGTAGTTCAGTCCAGACTGAAGTGGCAACATTTTCAGCCACAATAAAACTGAACAGTTTTAGAAATTTTTACAGCACTGTGCTTGATGTTTCCTGGTCAGCTGGATTTTGCTAAAGCCTCTTGGAAGCCGTATTTGATGCTTGCCAGTGAAGGGTAGGTTTACTCACAATCAATACCATAATAGGCATCTATATTAACATAAAAGAGCCTGATATCCACGATTCTGCAGATTGTCACTCATTAGCGTCCCCTGCCTACCTAATTAACCCTGGAACATCTATCCCATGAGGCACTGGGCCAGAGGTCGACAGGGCAAAACGTCCGTTGGGGTTCTGGACTTGATTTTTGAGGAAAAGCGACACCTGAGAAGAATATATAAAATATAAATAAAGTGCTGTTTGGGGGGGGGGGGGTGTTAAAGTGTGGTTAATGACCGTTTTCTCTGCTGGTAACATAATCACAGATGACTCACGCGAACATGCATGTCTTGAAAAAATATGAGCAGCGTTTGCCTGATAAGCTGGAATTCACCTTCAGATAGTGTCGAATAAACCTACACCAAGAGGAACGAAAGCAGGTCACACAGGATGTAACTGCAGACAAGTGATAAGAACACAACAGCTGTGTTCATATTTGATTATTTCAAACGCTGCAAACACACAAAAAAAATATAAATCTCAATGTCAGATTTCTCTAATGATAATACCTCAATGATCTTCCTGTGCGTCTCGTCCACTTGGTTCACGACCGCAGGGGTGTTTTTGACAAACTCCCTGACGGTATCTAGGTGATTGTACGAGATGAGCAGCAAATCTTTTGGCCGTGGACAAAGGAAGACTTGATATTTGAAGGCCATAACCATCAGTTCATAAAGCTGTAGGAGGAAAATAAAGGGGATGAAAGACTGAAGTGAGACCACCAAACATATTTTGTCTCAGTTAGACTGAAGACTTCATAAAAAAAACAGATGTTGTTAAAAAGAAAAAGAAAAGAAAAACAACAACAAACTAACAAAAAAAACTTAGTTACAGCACCACAGGTTCTTATTTATTGGGCCTACGGATTGAGAGTAGATAATTTTAGTGACAGATTTTAAATAATAATTATGTAATTGTTGTACCAATTAAGACTTCTTGACGTGAAAAACTAGAAACTTGTCTCCGTATATTTTTGACTGACTTAAAAAGCCAGCCCCTTGTAATTCCCAGCACGTACCCGGTCCATGCTGGCAACGTTCAACCTCATGATGGAGGCGTGTGCTAAGCGAGTCAGCACGGTTTTCATCGTTCTGTGGGAGTACAGCTGCTGAGGTTTGAGAAGTTCATCCATAAGGGCTTTACTGAACATCGTCCCAACGATGTCATTCATGACTACAGGTGATATTGGAGCAGACAGATATGGAAAGGTGATTAGTTCTGTAAAAAACCTCTGTAATCTCAGACTATGTAACAGATAGATTCAAATTTTATGATTTGTTGACAAAATGTAGAAACAGGATACATGAGCAACAATCTATTCACTTCATTATGATATTTTCTGTATAGTGAAACAATAAACAACTATAAATGATGAGAAATGTGATTTAAAGACGGCAGTTAGTTCTCTGCTAAGATAGTTCCCGTTATAAGGCAGCTATTTTAGCCCCAATAATTAATTTTTTTACTTTATTGTTATATTTGAACAAATACATTTTACTCTTTTTGAAATTTTTTTTACACTGAACAGTCAGTGGACTGAAAAAAGTCTTAACTAACTAGATTTAGACTTTTAGAATCTGTCTACACAGAGAAATTGGTTAAAATGATAGTTAGCATCGTGCATTAATGGATCCAATCACTAAAAAAACTGTAATTCAAATCCAAAATTATGTGGCTTTTTCTTTTTTTTTTTTTTTTTTTGGACTTTGCCCAGATATTAATCTAGTTTTATAAATTTGTAAACCTCAGCCACCTTTAGTGTGTCAAAAGGTTCCGGCCCGTTATCAGACTAATATTTAGAGAAATACTTAGAAGGTAATCTTTGTATAATTTCTGGTTGATACTCTCTCCTTCCTCATACAGTAGCCTGGTTTTCTTACAGTGTGCATCTTTAGTCATTCATGCAGCCTCATTACACTGTAAATGTGGGCTGTAATATAAAATGGTGCAGAAACTACTTCTATTGTGTTGAAAATGTCGAAGCAATATGTGCAGAAGAATTTGACTAAGCATTACTATGCTGAACTGTGGCACAGATACCTCTTTTTCTGTCATTTTCTGACCACACCCCTGCAAGAAAAGACGAAAGAGGGAAAAGAAATGACTTGTTGTAAGGGAAATATGAGTGCAGTTGATAACCTGACATCTACAGGTCATCAGATGGAGGGATGACTGGGAGCGAAACACATGCACACCAAGCTGCCATGCCAGCTCTCTAACTATCTCTACCTTTCTCTGAATTGTCCTCTGACGTGTTCTGCGCTCGCAGGCGTTGGTCCAGTATGTAAAGCATCTCTCCGCCAAGATTAATGATAACCAGGGGCAGAGTTCTCACAGACATCTTGGAAAGACAGAGAAGGGATTAGCTCCAAGGCAAAAGCTGACGCAGAGGCAGGTGTTAGAAGGAGCTGAGTCCCTTGCAGAGCAACAACACTCTTGTCATTTCAGCAGCATTGTCTGATTGTTCCTCGTGTGAACGGCCGCCGGTTGCAGAAGTTCCCATGTTAAAGTCTTATCTGTGCTCCTTTTGCACTAAGATGCAACAGGTGGTCAGGAAGAGGATCAGCTTATTGGCCGGGATAAGGATGACGTGACATCACAGCGCAGCCATCCACAGAAAGTAAAAAGGGTGCATTCAATGTATGGAAAAAAAGACTGGCTCCCATTCCACCACCAGAGCTCCTAGTCTGATGTTGGGTCCTGTTTTTTTTTTGTTTTTTTTAGAGCTTTTCAGTTCATCCCAAAGGAGCCAGAGGGGATTGAGGTCAGAGCCCGGTGCAGGCCAGTCAATTTACATTAGGGGCCCTGAGTCTCAACAGTACATCATTGTATAACGTTTTGGGAAATATGCTTATCTGCTTTGTTGCTGAGGGTCAAGTCAAGTCGTTAGCTTAGCACAGACTAAATTCTTTCCGTGTACAGTGATGACAAGAGTTCACAAAGTCACATGAAAGCGAAATTGTGACCCTCATAATTCAACTTTAAAACCGAAGTATGTCACTTTCCCACTTTGGCTTTTGGGTGGATTGAACAGATGAAGTAAAACATGTTAAATAAAAAGTTTTAGAAGAGCCAGACTAGCTGCCACCTACAGCTTCAGTTTAACACACAGACTGGAGTCTCCCCTTATTATCTACTCATTTATTTGGATCATCAGCAGGTTACACTCAACGCCATAAAAAAAAGAACAAGAAAACAAAATATTTAAAACCCTACTGTACAAATAAAAAAAGAAAAGGCTTAATCAGGAACATTTATCGGATAATAAGTCAAATTTTATTTGCCAGAATTTTGAAATTAAACCCCAGATTGGGACTGTCTCACATGCAGTGTGTAGAAATGACAGCCAGCTGAACTGACAGGAGTATTTCCATGAGCGTACCTGCAGCCACATTTTACTATGTTAGGATATCGCTCCTTCACCTTTTTTAACAATGCCCGTGTCTTTGTCTCTGGCTTTCTCTCCCTCTCTCTCTTTCCAAATGAAAGATTAGAGAGTAGAAATATACAAATGAAAGACTATCTGTGTGCGCACTCTTACAACACCTGACTCCACAGGAGACGGCTGTCTATTTGCTGTATCCGCATATGCAGTTGAAAGCTTTTAAAGGCCAGCGAAACTCTTCACAAATTCATAGTTGGAAAAAAAAACAAAAAACAACATGTATATGAAACTTGGGAAGAGAGCTGGATAAATTCTGACTGTTGAGTGGAAAAGATCGACCAAAAAAACCAACTATGGGAATCCATCTTTTCCTCTGGCTTCTCTCTGTGTAAGTTGAACAAAATATTGATGATTGTTTTGTATTTTTATGTCGACACTTCGTCATTCTGCACATTGCATTGTGTGTTATTGCATCACTTATTATGGTTTGCTAGCATATCCGTCAAATACTGCTTTAATAATCGCGTGATTTCCCCAGTTTTATTTATCTCGTTTAAAATAAAAATAAAAAAAAAAAGTAAAAGATTTTCTGCTTTTGTTTCCAAATAAATATTCAATTTAGGTTTCATGTCTCTCTCTCTCCACCAGAGTAACTTCCTGTTTAGGTTCAACGAACGTTTTCAATGACAAACCGGCACTTCGGCAAGAGTTTTATAATGAGGACTGGATGAAGTCGATCCCTGATATGACTCCAGTATCTGCGATCACCGTACCTGGAACACACGAGAGCTTATCGTTGTACGGAGGTCCGCTTATTTGTCAAGCTTGGACTTTAGAGAACCAGCTCAAAGTGGGGCTCCGGTTTTTCGACATCCATGCTGGGATTTGGCTTTATAACCAGGAAAACCTTTACATCAGGGATAGTCACTGGATGTTTTCGCAAGGCAAGAAGGTTCACCAAGTCCTCGAGGGCATTTTCAAGTTCTTAAAAGCGCACAAAAGTGAGACCGTGCTGATGAAGGTCACGCTACACGGGCTTTTCAAGGGGACAGCTGAAAAATTGTGGACAAGATTGATTAATAAATACAAAAACATCATATTGACTTCAAGCTCAGTACCCAAAATGGAGCAGGCGAGAGGCAAGATTGTTCTTCTGCAGAGTGACGCTGGACCAACTGTTGGAGCGAAGATCCAAAATTCGCTGTTCTTTAAAGACAATCGGCTGATCGATCACGAAGGCAAGATGGCGATGCTCAGGTTGAACCTCTGTAAAAGTCACTTCGTGCTGACCGACACAGAAACACGAAGATTTCGGATTCAAAGTCCAAAAGATTTGGCTAAAAGAGTTAACCAGCAGATTTACAACGTGGTTCTGCAAAATAAGAGGAGTTCACCAAACCAAGGCTGCTTAGGCGTCTTCGGGATGATCTTCCCCGGAGTGGAGCTGATTAAAGCCATGACTCAGCTCAGACCATGTGACTGTGGAGGGGCGGGGACACCGTCTGGACCAGGTCCTGGACCAGAGGCACCTGGAACAACACCTGAACCAGAACCAGAACCAGAGCCAGCACCTGAAACAACACCTGAATCAGAGTTAACTACCCCTGGACTGGAGGAACCTGAAACAACACTTGAACCAGAACCAGAACCAGAACCAGAGCCAGCACCTGAAACAACACCTGAATCAGAGTTAACTACCCCTGGACTGGAGGAACCTGAAACAACACTTGAACCAGAACCAGAACCAGAACCAGAGCCAGCACCTGAACCAGAACCAGGACCTGAACCAGAACCAGGACCTGAAGCAGAACCAGAGCCAGCACCTGAGCCAGAACCAGGACCTGAACCAGAACCAGGACCTGAACCAGAACCAGGACCTGAAGCAGAACCAGAGCCAGCACCTGAACCAGAACCAGGACCTGAACCAGAACCAGGACCTGAAGCAGAACCAGAGCCAGCACCTGAACCAGAACCAGCACCTGAGCCAGAACCAGAGCCAGAACCAGAGCCAGCACCTGAACCAGAACCAGGACCTGAACCAGAACCAGAGCCAGCACCTGAACCAGAGCCAGCACCTGAACCAGAACCAGAACCAGAACCAGAGCCAGCACCTGAACCAGAACCAGGACCTGAACCAGAACCAGGACCTGAACCAGAACCAGAGCCAGCACCTGAACCAGAACCAGAGCCAGCACCTGAGCCAGAACCAGGACCTGAACCAGAACCAGGACCTGAAGCAGAACCAGAGCCAGCACCTGAGCCAGAACCAGGACCTGAACCAGAACCAGGACCTGAACCAGAACCAGGACCTGAAGCAGAACCAGAGCCAGCACCTGAACCAGAACCAGGACCTGAACCAGAACCAGGACCTGAAGCAGAACCAGAGCCAGCACCTGAGCCAGAACCAGGACCTGAACCAGAACCAGGACCTGAACCAGAACCAGGACCTGAAGCAGAACCAGAGCCAGCACCTGAACCAGAACCAGGACCTGAACCAGAACCAGGACCTGAAGCAGAACCAGAGCCAGCACCTGAACCAGAACCAGCACCTGAGCCAGAACCAGAGCCAGAACCAGAGCCAGAACCAGAGCCAGCACCTGAACCAGAACCAGGACCTGAACCAGAACCAGAGCCAGCACCTGAACCAGAGCCAGCACCTGAACCAGAACCAGAACCAGAACCAGAGCCAGCACCTGAACCAGAACCAGGACCTGAACCAGAACCAGGACCTGAACCAGAACCAGAGCCAGCACCTGAACCAGAACCAGAGCCAGCACCTGAACCAGAACCAGCACCTGAGCCAGAACCAGAGCCAGCACCTGAACCAGAACCAGAACCAGAACCAGAGCCAGCACCTGAACCAGAACCAGAACCAGAACCAGAACCAGAGCCAGCACCTGAGCCAGAACCAGGACCTGAACCAGAACCAGAGCCAGCACCTGAACCAGAACCAGGACCTGAACCAGAACCAGAGCCAGCACCTGAACCAGAACCAGGACCTGAACCAGAGCCAGCACCTGAACCAGAACCAGGACCTGAACCAGAACCAGAGCCAGCACCTGAACCAGAGCCAGCACCTGAACCAGAACCAGGACCTGAACCAGAACCAGAACCAGCACCTGAACCAGAACCAGGACCTGAACCAGAACCAGGACCTGAAGCAGAACCAGAGCCAGCACCTGAGCCAGAACCAGGACCTGAACCAGAACCAGGACCTGAAGCAGAACCAGAGCCAGCACCTGAATCAGAACCAGGACCTGAACCAGAACCAGAGCCAGCACCTGAGCCAGAACCAGGACCTGAACCAGAACCAGAGCCAGCACCTGAACCAGAACCAGCACCTGAGCCAGAACCAGAGCCAGAACCAGAGCCAGCACCTGAACCAGAACCAGGACCTGAACCAGAACCAGAGCCAGCACCTGAACCAGAACCAGAACCAGAACCAGAGCCAGCACCTGAACCAGAGCCAGCACCTGAACCAGAACCAGGACCTGAACCAGAACCAGAGCCAGCACCTGAACCAGAACCAGAACCAGAACCAGAACCAGAGCCAGCACCTGAACCAGAACCAGGACCTGAACCAGAACCAGAGCCAGCACCTGAACCAGAACCAGAGCCAGCACCTGAACCAGAACCAGAACCAGAACCAGAGCCAGCACCTGAACCAGAACCAGGACCTGAACCAGAACCAGAGCCAGCACCTGAACCAGAACCAGAACCAGAACCAGAACCAGAGCCAGCTCCTGAGCCAGAACCAGGACCTGAACCAGAACCAGAACCAGAACCAGAACCAGAGCCAGCACCTGAACCAGAACCAGAACCAGAGCCAGCACCTGAACCAGAACCAGGACCTGAACCAGAACCAGAGCCAGCACCTGAGCCAGAACCAGGACCTGAACCAGAACCAGAGCCAGCACCTGAACCAGAACCAGAACCAGGACCTGAACCAGAACCAGCACCCGAACAAGAGCCAGCACCCGAACCAGAACCAGGACCTGAACCAGAACCAGAGCCAGCACCTGAACCAGAACCAGAGCCAGCACCTGAACCAGAACCAGGACCTGAACCAGAACCAGAGCCAGCACCTGAACCAGAACCAGGACCTGAACCAGAGCCAGCACCTGAACCAGAACCAGGACCTGAACCAGAACCAGAGCCAGCACCTGAACCAGAACCAGGACCTGAACCAGAACCAGGACCTGAACCAGAACCAGAGCCAGCACCTGAACCAGAACCAGGACCTGAACCAGAGCCAGCACCTGAACCAGAACCAGGACCTGAACCAGAACCAGAACCAGGACCTGAACCAGAACCAGGACCTGAACCAGAACCAGAGCCAGCGCCTGAGCCAGAACCAGGACCTGAACCAGAACCAGCACCTGAACCAGAACCAGAGCCAGCACCTGAACCAGAACCAGGACCTGAACCAGAACCAGCACCTGAGCCAGAGCCAGCACCTGAGCCAGAACCAGCACCCGAACCAGAACCAGAGCCTGCACCTGAACCAGAACCTGGACCAGAACCTGAACCAGCACCTGAACCAGCACCTGGACCAGAACCTGAACCAGCACCTGAACCAGCACCTGGACCAGAACCAGCACCTGGACCAGAACCAGCACCTGGACCTGAACCTGGACCAGCACCTGGACCAGAGCCAGCACCTGAACCTGAACCAGCACCGGAACCAGCACCGGAACCAGCACCTGGACCAGCACCGGAACCAGCACCTGAACCAGCACCAGAACCAGCACCAGAACCAGCACCGGAACCAGCACCTGGACCAGCACCTGGACCAGCACCTGAACCTGCACCTGAACCAGCACCGGAACCAGCACCTGGACCAGCACCTGAACCAGCACCGGAACCAGCACCTGAACCAGCACCAGAACCAGCACCGGAACCAGCACCGGAACCAGCACCTGGACCAGCACCTGAACCAGCACCGGAACCAGCACCGGAACCAGCACCTGGACCAGCACCTGAACCTGCACCTGAACCAGCACCTGAACCAGCACCGGAACCAGCACCTGGACCAGCACCTGAACCAGCACCGGAACCAGCACCTGAACCTGCACCTGAACCAGCACCTGGACCAGCACCTGAACCAGCACCTGAACCAGCACCAGAACCAGCACCTGAACCAGCACCTGGACCAGCACCTGAACCAGACTTAACTCCTGGACCTTCAGATCCCAAACTGATCATTCCTCCAGCAGCTCCTGACTCTCATCCATTTGTTCCACCTAATCCGCCTCTTAATGTGAAGCACAAGATAAAACCACCGTGGAGAACACGTAACTGTCATCGGCCGTATATAGTCAGGAATTCACCATGAAATCGAGTTATATTATCTGATATCAAGTAAAAGAAAAAGAACCTGTGGAGGAAATGATACAATATAAAAAACGTTTGACAAAACTTTCTTTGGTCATGTGATTTTCTCTCAACATTCACCTGCATCAACCAACACAAACAAAAACAGACTGAACTTAAAGAACAATAACAGAAATCATCTTATATAGATGAAAAATTAGGAAAATGTAAAATACATACATCATACCTGTCTTTTATATTTTGATAGTACAAGTGACAAAAAAATAGCATCCTTTACAGACAGCTTGGAGAAAAAAAGGTATCTGATTCTGCTCAAAACAAACTTAAATCAATAATAATAATAATAATAATAATAATATGGAGAAAGTTGGCAGATTTGGCAGCTTTTTAAAATAAAAATTCATCCCACAGTCGAAAAAAGCTTGGACATGCTTTCCCATTCAAACGAATAGGAAAGAAATAAATGTGTGATTTCCCCCCCCCCCCCCAAAAAACGCGGACTTCTTCCTTTAAATCTGAATTTAAAAACATTTTAAATAAAGGGTGAGTTGTGTTTATATTCTGCATTTTACCCAATAAATATAGACACGGCCCCCTTGTGGCCATGCATGATCATAAAAATAAATAAAGTAATAGACTCACTACTTGCTCTGAGGATTATAAAATCGCAAATACGTGTTCATTTATTTACATCACACGTAGGTGACACTTATTTCTGGTCAGCAGCTGTTGTGCAGGAGTTGAATCCGCACTCTGGCTGATTTGTATGTGTCGTTCATGTTGGCACCGATTCCTCTGCAATTTAACAGGATTTGCATAATAAACATGAGGAGGAAACGGTGTGAGGTTACCGCCTGAGCAGTCATCACATTTACAGGAATCCCGACACATGACGCGCCCAAACCTCCTTTAAATGCTGATGTCAAGAAAAAGGAAAAAGGAAAACGCAACCAACTTCCCTGTCCCGGCTCACATCTGAAGACCAAGCAGGAGATCCGGATCCGCAGAGTCCTCTGAGGAGTTATTTTTGTTTTTTAAATTCCCTCTTCGAGGTGAGTTTGTTGGGTGGAAAAGTTTGAGGTGAAGTGTGAGAGACTTCTGCAGACGGATGAGACAGTTTGTTTTCACTGATCCGCAGAGAAATGTTCATTTCGCCGCCCGGTCTGACGTTTCTGCAGCTGTTTGCTCCAAAAACGCAGATTCTCTCACACAAAGCGGATGAAATCTGCTTTACCTTCTTTTAGTTTCTCAGCAGGTTGGTTCGACATCTGCTGGAAGTTCGCCTGCTGTCAAATTACAGAGAAGATGAGTTTACAGAGAATCGGAGGCTTCTCATCTCTTTAACAAAAAGTTCTCAGCTTAAAGCCTCTTCAATGTTGAGGATTTGATCGAGTTTGGACCTTTTCAGTGTTTGTGGACAGTTAAGTGAAGATATTTGAAGTCCAAATATAATAGTTGATAATAATAATAATAATAACAGTTATTTAGGTAAAATACTGAAATATCCCACTTTCTCCTCCTAAAGCTTCTTTTCCATTAATCAGCCACTTGATTCATTCACCGGTTGTTTCAACTCTTCAGATCTGAACGAGTGAACGTGGTAACATGAGAAACTTTAATATCTAACTGTAATATCTTTCTGCAGACTGGACAGAAGAAGTGTGATGTTGTGTGGAAGATGAACGGGCAGCCCCGGCGTGGAAGAGATGAATGCTTATGTTGTTTTTCCACCTGCACACCTGCGGAGTGAATGCCTCACCACCACCTGCCTGAACCTCACAGACTCCGACGCTCCTGCATGGATCGTCCCTTCGCTTACCCCGTTCAAACCACCTCCTATCCTTCCTGCGAGAAAATGTATCCCGGAGAACCCGAGGAGCCGACCCCGGACCCCCGGGACCCGGAGGCCCAGATGGACTTCTTCCACAAGCTGGGGTACTCCACGGCTCAGGTGCAGGCCGTTCAGCAGAAGTTTGGCCCCAACATGGACACGGATAAGGTCCTGGGGGAGCTGGTGAGGATCGGCGCCAGTCGCAAAGCCAAGCAGGTGCCGGCGACGACGATGTCGGTGCTGGTGGCCAGAGGGAACCTCCAGCCTGCAGCCCCCACCTTTCAGCTGCCCGTCACCCCGCCGCCTTCTCAGGGTGGAGAGGAGAGCCCTGAAGATGAAGACACCCTGAGGCCTGTCGTCATAGACGGCAGCAACGTGGCCATGAGGTGAGAAAGGACGAGACGATTCAACGATAGTCTGCTGCTTCTCGCCCAAAATACCCATAATTCACCAGTTCTTTCTGATAAAATGTGACTCTCTCACTGTTTTATATTATCTAGAGCTGGACACACCAGTCAGCTCATCAAATACTTGATAAAACAAACAAACAAACAACAAAAAAAAAAAATGCCAGATATAACTTTTGAATATTTAGATTTTTTTTCAAACAAAATGATGAAATAATAAATGGTTAAAAAAAAACAAACAGAAAATCAGCAGATGTTTTGTCCTGGAACATTTCACCACTCGAGCTGTCAACCAGCTCATCCATCATAATAGAATGATTGACGGTTAAATGTTTAATGATAATTGATGACCTCAGGAACAACCATGTTCACACCTGCTTTTTCTTCAAAACAGGTTATGACAAATGAAGCTCTGTGTGTTGTGTTGTGTTTTGTTTTGTTTTTTTTTTTGTCATCATATTTCTCATCGTGGCCTTCTGTTTTACATTCAGTACAGTTTACATTTGTCTGACATTTCGTTCTTCTCAAACGTTACCCAGTGAATCACTTTGTTGAAGGTAAAAGTCATGAAATGTGGCTGGAAGCAGATTTGCCTGATAAGCAATCAAGACAGCTTTTATCCTCTCGGGTACTTGACTCGGTTGATCTGATTTGTTGTGTTTCAGTTACAAATGTAGTGTGAAGAGTTTTTTTTTTTTTCTTTAAACTAAAATGGTGGCATTTATCTTGAATAAGTGTAAGCTTTTATCATGAACATTTAACATTTACTGAATCATACACGTTTTAAGCATAATGAGCAATACAACAACAACAAAGTTTCATCTTCTAAAGCCAAAATTTGTACCTGCACCTTTGAGCTAAATTCTAATGTTGCAGGATAAAAAGAAAACCCAACATCCGCTTTTTCAGACTCAAATTTCTGGAAAATTTTTGTATTATATTCATCACATGTGTTCAAAACCTCTGAAAGAATGATATACATTCACATTTGAGATAAGATAAACCTGAACTCTTAGTTTAGCATGCTATGATTGCCAGCTAGCTCTAAACACAAAGCCCAGGTGACTCTGGTGGGAAGTGGAGGAATGGACTGAGACATAATCATAATAATTTATCAACATCCATTCTTCCAAACCTAATTGACTGATTGCCGTTAAAACTGAGCTCAGTTTCTCAGGCGCTGCAGTTCGTATTTGCTCTTGGCTCAGTATTTGTGTTCCACCTCACCCGAGGAATGAATCAACATCAGGACAGTACAACTTGGCGAACACTATCACAGTGTTGTTTATTATGTGGCGGCAGAAAAAGAGCTGCGTGTTCTTCGGATAATTTATTGCCCTTTTCCTTCGGTGCTGGAGGCAGTCACAGAGGCTGACACAGGAAGTGCCTTGGATTGATATGATCACAAGGGGAACTCTGCTTGTGGGCGTCCTCAACCTTTTCCCTCATTCACCTTCTCATACTGAGACCTGAAAGCCCAGTTGTAGGAGCAGAGGACAGCCAAATGGGACGGAGTATCTGCGTGAGGATGAGAAACAAATATGGCTCCTAAATTCTGTGTCTGTAGTGTTAAACTCTTTCCCTTTGCCTCTCCCAGGCAGGAACGCCCGTTCAGGCACGTTGTGAACAAACTCCCTGAATATGCAAATCAGATCAAACACACGTCTTCTTAAAGGCTGGCAGTGTTCAGAGAGAGAGGCTGTATTTCAATGAGATCAGGCCTGACAGCTTTTTGCTCTCCTATGTTATCTCTTTTTCTTTCTCTCTCACAGCTCTGACTTGGTTTAAACTTGTGTAGATGTGGAGACATCAGTTTCACCGGCTTATAGCTTTTCTTTGCAGCTGGTTAGAGTCGGGACTTTTGCTGTTTCTGATTAATCTGAATTTCTTCTGAGGCAGCAGACGACAGGGCCACAATTTGGCAACGGCATGAATCCATGGACCTGCCCTGCTGTGTGTCACCAGTCCAGTCCGCTGGTGTGGTTGTGATGATAAAATAAGATTATTTAAGATAATCGTTTATGAATCTTTCAATGGGGAAATGTGCATGTTACAGCAGCATCAGGCATATAAGAAAGAATATGGCACACAGGAAAAACTAGAATACATGAAAATAAAAATGTAATCAATAGATGATGGGAGGCCCTTAACACCATCAGTCAGTCATGGTTTGAATGCCGCAGTCTATCTGGAGTATTGTTGCCGGTCACGCTCTTCCCTTTACGGCCACGATTTACCAACTTTACCAACTGAGCTTCAGTGGCCTCCCCGCTGACCACATATGAACCCAGTAGAAACACTTTTATTAAGTGGCAACTTGACAAATCTGCAGACGTGATGTAATGATGTCAGCGCGGAGCAAAGCGTGAAATGACTCTTTCCAACATCGGTCGGTGGAATCTGTGCCAATAAGAGCTGAAGCTGAGGGAGGTTCTACTCAGTATTAGTATGATGTTCCTAATAAACTGCTCTGTGAGTGTACATTTTCCATTTTTACCCAAATGAAACAATTTTGGTGATTGTTGTATTAGTAAATTAACAATTAATGACTCTAACAGTTTTAAGATTCAGTGTTTGGCTCCTCCAAAGTCAATATTTGCAAGTTTTCTTCTTTGGTTGCGATATTAGATTTGATAATTAGTATTTTGGACTGCTTGTTCAAAAAGAGTTAGTTGTTCTTATAGTTTCTACAGTGAAATCAGACACGTCATCCTGTTTCTGCTGCTTGTTCTATTGTAACGCTGCAATTTACATCACAAATGTAGTGATAAGTTGAACTTTGAACATCACAGTGAACCTTTTTCCTCCCGGTTTTTATTCATTCATTCAGCCACGGGAACAAGGAAGTCTTCTCGTGTCTGGGAATCCAGTTGGCGGTGAGCTTCTTCCTGGATAGAGGTCACACTGAAATCACTGTGTTTGTTCCCTCATGGAGGAAGGAGCAGCCCAGACCAGACGCTCCCATCTCAGGTAGAGTGGAAAATCACGTTGGTTTGATTAATCAGCATGTCATTTGTTTAGTTTCCTCTTCACCTGGCAATGACGAAAAACTCACTGTTACATAATATCAAAGTGGGATAAATGAGTTTTTTTTAATCATGTAAACTAAATAATTAGTTATTTTTCGTCATATATGAAAATCTAGCTAAATGTATGTCTTTTTAATTAATTTAACTGAATAGTTGTCTGCTTCGCAATTCACCTTCTTCTTCTTCTTCTTCTTCAAAAGAAACACTGCTGGTTTCAGCATCTCAGGTGTGAAAATTTCATGGTTTATACTAAGTGTCAGAATAATCGGTTACAAAAATAACTTTTTGCGGTTTCCATTCATATTCTAAGTGGTTCATGTTTTGATTTTGTAATCCACGGCCCGTGTTTAGAAAAGGCTTAATAAAAAAGAGCTGGATACAATTCACTCAGAAGTGACTGCTGGTTTTCACAGTGAGCTGTATTGCCCTTAATGGGAAATACCCAAAGTGTTTTTCCCCCCAATCATAAGTAAATATCTTTCATCTGTAATCTATGTAGCTGCAACTACAAAGATAAAACCGTATGTGTGGGGGGGCGGGGATTTCCTATGGTTTGTGATATGTAAAACCAAATGCCAGTATAACTGTCATTTGTGGTGATTTAAGCAGCATTTTGGTGGCCTACATTTGGAAATGGTCGTTGACTCAGTCTCAGGGTTCACTTCATGAAGATGAGCAGATTTCTCATGCTGATAAATCGTTTTTCGGTTGGATGTACTTTTAGGGCTCTTACTGATAAACCAGGTTATATCTCTCTGCGCAGAAATGGTCAAATTAAAATGACAGTTTTTCCCAAAAAATGTGCATCCATTGGTGGAAAATTATCACCATTTACTGCTCAGTTTCACTGGATGTGTAAATACACAAACGTTCCCACTGCCCCAGTGTAAAAACCTCACGCCACTTGATGTTTGGCTTATAGATCAGCACATTCTTCGGGACCTGGAGAAGAAGAAGATCCTGGTGTTCACGCCGTCACGGCGTTTCGCTGGCAAACGTGTGGTCTGTAATGACGACTGCTTCATCGTAAAGCTCGCCTACGAGACCGACGGCATCATCGTATCCAACGACATGTACCGGGACCTTCAGGCAGAGAAGCCGGAGTGGAAACGCTTCATCGAGGAGAGGCTGCTCATGTACTCCTTTGTTAACAACAAGTAAGTTTTGCCTCAATAGAATAGAATAACTTGTCATTGTACATGCACAGTGTACAACAAAATTAAAAGTGCAAATCTTTCCAAGTGCCCCAGGAGATAAAACCAGTACACAAAACACAACAAACGATAAATAGTAACACTGAAAGACGCACACAACCCTCATTTTCTCATGTCCTCAGTGCAAAGTTCATTTCAGTGATGGCTCTGGCAAAGACGCTGTTTCTTAAGCTGTTTGTTTTGGCCTTTGGCGTCCTGAAACGTCTGCCTGAGGACATAACAGATAAATATTGAGTGAGTCAGTTGGGAAGAAGAACTGAGACGCCCTGACACTCTCCTTTTAGACTGAACTTTGAATTTCAACCTGATGCAGGTTTATGCCTCCTGATGATCCTCTGGGCCGCCATGGACCGACCCTGGAGAACTTCCTGCGGAGGTTTCCAAAGACTCTGAAAAAACAGCAGTGTCCTTACGGTCAGAGAAGTTAATAGGATACTAAGAAATATATTAACTATTGTGCTGTCATTGGCACTTAACTGTAAGCTCAACTGTCATTAAATTGTTAACTGTAATGATGTTTTACATAACTGGGCTGAATCCAGTTCTGGAAGGCAGTTCTAGCTTTTGACTGACTGTCAATGATCGCTTTACTTTCAGGGAAGAAATGTACTTATGGAATCAAATGTAAATTCCACCACCCTGAGCGAGCCCAACAGTCCAATCGCTCCGTTGCAGATGAACTTCGTGAGAAAGCCAAACATCCTCCGACTGCTCAGAGACAATCGTCAGCTTGCTCCAGTCCTCAGCTGGGGCAGAGCCTCCTGTTGGTCAAGTATATGGCCGAGAAACTGACCCTGGGGCGTGATAGCGGCTCTGGAAAGAAAGATCATAAAAATGAAACTGTAACTCAGCTGAAAACGGATCACCGCTCCATCAAGAGGGCCACATCCAGAAAGGAGAAGGTCGGCCAGCACGCGTCTTCTGAGCCAACCTCAGTACGAAAAGGCGGCTCTCAGGAGCAGCTGGACTCTGGTTTAGGCTCCATAGACAGTCAGCTGAAGGAGGCTCCAAGGAGCCTGTCTGATCACCAGGCAGCATACAAAAGCAGCCAGCAAACCCACAAGGTACAACAACAGTATGGCCCTCCGAGTAGTGCGCCATACAGCTGCTGCACACATGGCCCTCCTTTTCCAGGGGTCGCATCGACTTTCCAGCATCATAGCATGGGGTCATTGAGCAGCCACAGCTCTGATATGATGCCCTACAGTCTGCCTTACCACCAAAACTATTACCCCGTCACCATGGCTCCGCACAGTCAGCCGACAGACTTCCAGCACAGGAGAGTCCACGGCCACCAGCAGAAGGTCTACTGGTCCGATCCGTTTGGCGGTTACAATCTGGCGCCGCACAGCCTGCAGGCGGAGCACTCACAGTGGGAACCGAGGCAACCGAACCCCAGTAGTGAGGAGAGGGAGGTCGTCCGGAAGAAGCTCCTCGCCATCTTCAGCGCCCACTTGGTCGACATGGCCATGGACATGAATCCTCGGATGATGGATCCACAGATGCTCGTGGCTGAGATCCTCATGCTGCAAAACTGCTCCCTGAGATGAGATGAGTCCAGCCCGAGCCCACGTTTGATAAACATATGAGTTTGTGTATTTTTGTACTGTGGTATCCACCTTTCTATGAATTGTATTTGAATGCTTTGGAGTTGCCTCGGTTGACTGCACACAGTATGAGGCAATATACAGTTGATGCAAATTGTATCTTAATTTTAAAGAGTAAAAAAAGAAGCATAGATTTTCATGCCACTTGCCACAGTGGGGGGGGTTAAGGGGTAAAACCGTGATGCCCTTACAGTGCACTCAGTGTCCACTTTAATAGGTACAGCTGCCTTCAAGTCAACATTAATGACGTTTACTTAAATTATATGTACATTGGAAAAAACACCACACAGCTCAGTTTGATGTAGTCCACTAAAAAAACTCCTTTAATTATGACTTTGTAAAAATAGGACTGTTGAGCTGGATGGACCTACATAATAGTAAAGTGTACAATGACTGTATTGTGGCATGGCTGAGATGAACGCAGATGTTTTGTTTGTGTGTCATATTGGCACTGTCCACCATGTATGTTTTTCACAGGTACTTCAGGTACTGGAGAGGGCTGAGTAATGATTTACCACGAAGCAACGGTTCAATTAAACAATGAAACACCTATCAGATCTTATTGTGACGGACTGTTGATAAAAGCAATACTTGTTGTAAATGATAATTTAAATCTCACTGATATGATTTGAATCACTCAAAAATCCTTTATATTACCTGTTTTTTGTATTTAATTAAATTTTATGTGCCTGTTCTCAACCCCACCAGACCACGAATACTTTCTGTATTTACTTTTCTACATCACCACAATGCAGCTTAGCTTTTGGGATCGGACAAGGAAAAAAACAAGACTGACAACGAAGCTGTAGAGGACACAATTAATAGTTGCATAAACTAAAGAGGTCAACTTGATGACAGATGTCATGAGTTTTATTTTCTCACATTGGGCGATTCAAGGTGCAACTAGCTATATTTTTCATGAAAAATTATCAATAAATGAATCTGCCAGATGTTTCTTTGATTAAACCGATTAAAGGGTTTGAGCTATAAAATGTCCGATAAACAGCCATCACAATTTCCTGGAGCCCAAGGGAAAGGTTTCAAGTTCATTTTTCAACAAAAACTCCGCAAGCAATTTCCACCACTGAAAAAAATACTCATTCCAGGTGAAAGTCCTGTGCCAGAAATGTGCTTTCTTCTTTACCTCTGCACCATATTTAAGTACAATGAATTACTTCACTTTACTGCTGTGAGTTCTGTATTTGAGGAACAAGTTTGTATCCTTTGGCATTAAGTCTTGTGTAATGGCTGTGTGTTGTGTCCTGCACATATCACATGGAGTCAACAGATCACAGGTGGCGCAGCTTAAAACAGATGTTATGAGGCACTCCGAGCTGTTTTAACTTGTTCTACAGCCACATTCTTTCCTTTGCAGCAGAAATGAAAGAAAAATAATGATGTCAAAACTGGTTGTAGTAGGATGTGACAATTTTGCAGTTATCACAGACGGACACAGTACTGTGCGAAATGCCCAATCCCCAAAAAATGTCAGCTTGAAAAAGGTTAAATTTATCCACAGTGTTTGCATAAGGCAGGCATTGCATTCAATGACCTGTGTTTCCAATGCTCAGCTCATATGTTGTTCTGAACAAAAGAGCAATAATCTGCCAGCAGGGAAACACATTTGACAACATAAGTGTGTCATGATGGGAAATGTTTTCCATTGATGTGCTCTCACTGTGGTTTCCACAATTACGCTGCATTTTCTACCGAATAACCACTACGCATACTTCACCTTACTTCAAATGAAACAAGATTTAAATGTTCTCCCTGTGCAAAACATCAAATGAAAAAATAGAGCAAAGGTGAATGTGTACTTTTAACATGAATCAAAAAAATATGTTTGCATGTTAGCCTCTCTAAAAGTGAGATATCATTTTTTCTAACATTAACTAAGAAATAAGTAAATTTATGAAAGTATTCCTGTAGAACAATTTCTACAAGAGTTTTACTCCACCACATTTAGTGTGTAGCTATAGTCAATTTACAGAAAGTGATGTATTGCTATTGATTACAGCGTGTGAAGAATTAATCAATTCTCCCTCAATGAACCGCAACAGTAAAATGCTGTGTATACCTTAATGTATGATAGCTTCTCTAGTAATACTGCACCAATAGCTAAATATTCAGCAAGAAATCCAATTTTAGGGTTACTTTTCCAATGTGTATAATCAAAACATAACATTACGGCGTGTGAACATGTACTCGATTTGCAGCACAGCATTTGTGTTCACAACGAGAGGTAAAGACTGTTTCCATCTGTAACCATATCCTTTCTGATATTCTTTGAAAGTGTCCCATTAGAGGAACCGATACCAAGTATTTCTATCCCCAGATATTGTAAAACAAAGCAATTCGATGTAAAAGGAAAAAAAAAGTTTTCACATGCATGCAGAGGCATGTGTGTTCTGCAAAGTCAGCACCAAGAAAACAAGATATCACAGCAATGGAGTAGGTGCGGTTCTGGGGAAGAAAAGCCATGAACCAGGAAAAACTAATCTTTAACATAATCTCTTCATGTCAAGATGACAAGAAGACATTGTTGACACTTGGTAAATAGCTGCCTATTTATGCATCAGGCAAATACACAATAATGCAAAGCCTTGTATGAAACACACAAAGGATTCTGCGAGGCTTTGAAATCACATGGTTTGGACCTTTATAAATTCTTTCCTCACCTCATACATGGTTGAAATGCCATCTTGAAGCATGACTCATGTTCTGTCTGAACCTTAATATGCAAATACTGAGCCTGTGACATATGGGAGAACACATTTGACTATAAATGCGCACAAGTCAGGACATGCTGTTTCCAATTCTTTTGCTATAGAGAAAGAGAGACTGACAGGTGGAGAGGTACATTACACCACAAACCCTTGACTTTATTAAAAGTCCCCTGTCTTCCTGTGACACCCTAGCAACTTTTTTTTTTAAACAAAAACTAAGTAGTGCCAACTGTAACATTACTATGAGCTAACTTTACCAGTTTGGTAATGATGCCTTCTGCTGGACTGATGAAGAAATGCAATTTTGTTTTCATAACATCAACCCTCAAATAGACAGAAAGATAGACTTCAGACTTTATTGGTTTTATTTTTTCATGTATCTGCCACATTTTGCACAGTTTTATATATATTCACTCAGTTAAAATTTTATTTCATTAATATTATTGCACATTTACTGATTATTTTTTTATTTTTATACCTTGTATAGCTTGTTCCTGTCAATATTTTAGCATTCTTTTTATATATTGTAACATGTGTTTTTATGTAATATAAGAAGTCAATCATCAGTCTAGCTATCTATCTAGATTTGATGTTTCCGAATTAATGTGGATATTTTTATTTTTCTCTAATGGGAAAGCACCAAAAACGGGACACTTTTATGAAACCAACTGTGAAACTGTGAATAAATGTGTCTTTAAATATTGAATTCAATACCGCAAGAACAGCACCTCACAAAACTCTGCATTGAAAAGCATTAAACAACTTTTAATTCTCCTACTCGTAGTAAAACCACCAATAGTTGTGTATGTCTGTATTTACAGCACTAATACTAATAACACAACAGGCACAAAGAGAGAAAAAAGTGCTGCGGATGATCCATATATGCGTAAAATGTGAGCTTTCGAATCAACTACACTACCCATAAGTCAGCGGTTCTCTGCGCAGGCGCGGTTTGAGTCGGCTTTCGTGACGCCGTTTTGTTGTGCTAACCCAGTTAGCCCGCTGCTCCGTGTCGCCGGTGAGAGCCAACAAATAGAGGCAGCAGTGATGTAGCAGGCCGGAGAGGGACTTTACCCCGCTGTGACCGGCTGCTGCTGGTCGATGTGAGCCGTCCTGGAGGAGCTTGAGGGCCGTTAGCGGAAGAACCGCGGCTCCCTCCCCTGTTAGCCCGCTAACAGCCAGCTACCAGCTAGCTAACACGCCAGCGTGAGTTTGCGATGTGCTGCTGTTTGTTTGTCTCTCCGTCGTCTCGGACAGCTTTGTAACTCCGCTGCCAGGCGGATACCCTCTCTTGTTTTTTTTTAATTTTTTAATTTGATTTTTCTTTTTTTTTCTTTTTTTCTCGGGGTGGGGTGGGACAGAGAAACACACCGACACCCCCAGCTTTTTATGCGGTTGTTGCAGTTGTCAGGAGTCGAGCTAAGATGTGGCAAAGTGTCGGGCTCACGCTGCTGGTCATTGTGGCGACACTTGTCTGCGCGCTGCTCTTCATGCTGTTTGGTGAGTTTTTAAACGCACTCACCTTCACCGATGTCCGCCCCCTAATCTGCCCTGGGACTTATTCACCCCAACAGATTGAGCCTCAGTGTTTTACACTGAGGCCGAGCTACAGTAGGTGCTAGCTGCTAACAAAAAAAAAAAAAAGGAAAGAACAACTCAGCAGTTTCCTCCTGAAATGTGGATCTACTCGTCTAAAGTTTCGATCTCAGTAAGGAGTTTTCTATTTTAGTCGTGGCAACAGAAGGAGGCAGGTCAGACCGGACGAACTGTCACTGACATGAAAAAATTAAAAGGTTTCTCAAACTCAGTTCAGTCTGCAGGTGGGCAGTGTTTGGCACAAACAGTGAAGTGAAACAAGTAGTGCACCTAAAAAGGCCAGGGATAGTTTTCATTTATTAGTGATCTTCGATCCTGAAGGTGATTTATGTATTCTTTTATAACTCTGTCCTGCTGCAGATTGATTGTAGGCCATGGGAGACCAAGAATCTAAAGCCTAAAAAAATAGCACAGTAAGGTATATTCATTTGAAAATGTAATTTAATGAGGTTATTTTAAAAATAAGATGCAACTATTCACCAGTCATGCTCAGTTTCCACCTATCCCTCCTCTGTCCTCACCTGATGATCCTCTAACTGGTCACATTTGATCCAGGTGGAGGAGGGAAAGATGGAAGTACATATCTCAAAGCAAAACTCTTATGAAACAGTGAACTGAACATCTTTGGATTTTTATTTGTTGTTGTTGACAGTTCCGCCATTATCTGATGTTTTACAGACAAACGCACAAATCAATTGAGAGAATGACCAGCGAGTTAATAGATGTTGAAAATATTTACCGGTTTCATCCTCAGTGCAGTAGACACTTGTCAGAAAAAATGAGGTCCCGCTCTGCGTCTGTATTGTAAGCCTGTAAAATAACAGCTTTTTATCCTGACCCCTCCCTCAGGTTGGTATGTAGTCTGGCAGCTCTTCCTGTCCAAGTTTAAGTTCCTGCGGGAACTTGTCGGGGATGCAGGCACCCCACAGGCTGAAACCCAACCGTCCGAACCCAAGGATGAACGTACAGCTAACGTCCCATCTCGAAGTCGGCCCAAGACTGCACGCCAAAGAGTCGCCTCTCCGGAGAGCACTTAGTAGATCATCCAGACAGCAATTGTGCATCTTCACGCGAAACCAGTCTCAACATTACTGCTCATCAGCCCTCTACAAATCACCTGACCATCAGAGATATTTCCCACTGACCCTGCAAACTACACTACACAAGGACCTACCTTGTTGACACTCAGTAGCCAGCCTCCTCAACAGGACACTTTAAACTGACTCCAAAGGGAAAAATCATTCATGTACCCTGGTGTCCATATGTTCATATGTCTAGTTATGTACAGTCACATGGACCGAGTCGTGAGTCCGAGTCCCAATCGTGGTCCTCCGGTTATCCTGCAATAGTGATGGCCAGCTTTTCTGAGCGACCAAGCTGCTTCCTGCCACCTCTGTGGAGTATAAAGATGCTCCAACACACAAAGAGATAAGTTCACTCTCTTCTGTACATGATGTAACCGAGTATTTTTAGCAGAGGTTTACAATAACCCCATCATTTCAACATCATTTCAACAAGAACAGCCGAAGATAAACTCAAACCTGATTGTACCAATTGTACAACTGACAACTTTATTTTCTTTAAAAACATAACAAAGTGCAATGAAAGGAATGTTAATGCTGTCATTTAGTCGTTTCGTGCACAGCTGTAGTTGTCCACGTATTATGGGCTGTGGTGGAAACCGTCTCTCCTAGTGCATAATGCCCAAAGCCTCAAAAGGAAGAAGTCTAGTGACAAGTCTTCATTCCAGTCGTGTGAAACGTGAACCCTTTTTCTTGCAACTTCTCCTCCACCCTTTTTATCAATTCATACTTGAAGAGTCAGGAGAAAGTTTCAAGGAAACTACTTTTGGTGTTCAGAAACAGCTACTTAACGTGTAGTTAGCTGAAGTCTTGGAGCAACAAAACAAGGCTCCCTGCTGCAAAAAACCTGCCTGAGCGATGTCCGAACCCAGCCCCGTTCCCTGTGCCTCTGTCTGTACCAGTGCTTGTCTAGATGGCATACACTGTTGGTTACCCGGCCTCCTTTTGTAGCAACTTCGTGTCCATTACAAGACAATTCAGAGCTAACCAGGGCCTAATCAATGTTTATGTCACTCAGTTTCCCTCCAGTTATTTTTGTTTTTCTTCAGAGGAGCAGTGGCTTCAAATAAATAATGCCATGAACATGCTGAGCTGTGCCCTGTTTGTTTTGTATGACTGTCAACAGAAAACTCCTTTCACAAAGAGATCTTTATGTGGATGGAAATGGGCATTTGATATTTATTATCATTAGAGTAAATTAACTGCTATTTTGATCATTTATTATCTAAGAAAAACATTAACTCTTTCGTTTTAGCTTCTCGAATAGAGCTTCACATTAGCTCTGTAGGTCAAAACAAGGTCAATAAGGTTACAGTCATATATTGTTGGTGCCAGTTGAAAAACTCGATCAACAGCCTTTTAAACCAAAAAGAGACTTTGCTCATCCTTTTCAGGACAACTTGTACTTTGCAGGTTTTAGTTCCTGACTTCCTTTTACAGGTTGAACAACAGGTGGCAGCATCACACTGAAGTAAAACAGCCTGAAGGCCACAATGACTTGTGAGTATGTGAGAGCTGGAGTGGTATAAATCTAACTGCATTTTGTACTGTACTGTAATGAGTATGAGTATAAATTAGCTTTTTTTTCCCCATGTAGATTTTTTGGTAATTACACCTTCACTACATCTCAGAGGGGAAATTCTGCATTTTTTACTTAACTACAGAAATCTGAAAGGTATCATGAGTTTCTTTGTGTTTTACATACATTAAACACCTTCTATACAAGTTTATAGAAATGTTTAATGTATATAATCACAGATATATGGGCTGTACTAGTCAAAATGATTTCCACATTAGTCACCTTACATGGAGAGCAAACAGTAATGCATTGTAATACGAATCTAATAATATAACGGGTGTTGTGCTGCCTCATAACAACCTTAAACAATTTTAATTTAATCAATTATAATACTACAAGAAATGTTATTTCTAAAACTGTCACATTTTCTCCACCAACGATGAATATAAAGTTTAAAAATGTCTTACAAGATGAATACAGCATATAAAACAGTTGAGTGGAGGTAAAGCGGTTTGTCTTGGTATTAAGGAGACTCAGATCTCAAATGCATCAGTTTTATTTTTTTCCACCCACATTTGATTTTTATGTGCGACAAACGATGCAACTGATTACTTGTTCAAAGGAAGTCAGAAAAGAAGCAGATGCTAAAACCTACAAAAATAAAATACAAAAAAAAAAAAAGCAAACACTAACACAAAAACACATTTCCTGTGAAATCCCTCTCCCTTTAAAACATCTCTGGACCCTTTTAGACTCCACTGGCTGACTTCAAATTGCTGCCATGAATTACTGTCTCAGACCTTAATGCAGTACATTAATCTACTGTATGTATAATCTATAGAGAGTTTGTCTCAGCCTTAAAAGACCATTTCAGTCTCTGACAATGCTTAAATCATTTCAGCCTAGAGGATCATTAGCTTATTTCTAAATTGCTCATACTTAATGCAGTAGAAAGATGCAGCATAGCGACGTCTCAGTGCCAATAACGGAGCAACAAATCAGCCCCTCTACTGTAATTAAGATTAGATTTCTTAAATTGAAGAGGATTAGCATAAAACCCTTAGCATTTGAAGGGTGGGAGGTTAAATATGCGAGGGACTGTTTTTAAAGCTCAAATGTATTGAATCTCATCAGAGCTATGTGGCCTTCAGATCCTTCTCTCTCCTCTGGCTCTGTCAGCTCTTTTGAAACAGATTGGCATTTAATTCATAACCACGACATCAACATTAACTCTGTCTGCAGCGAGGACTTCATATTGGCAGTTTGAACCAATGCAAAGCACAGAGGACACAGTCTGCGAGAGTAACAAGGTAAATGTGCTGATATAAGTGCGTTTCTGCAGTTAGTTAGTTGACATGATCCTCATATTTGCCGTTATTGTCTCACATTATTAAAGTGATGCACCAATAATGTACTATGTGTTAATGTTAACATGTACGTTCTACATGAGTGCTTTCCATTTTATACACTAACAAAATTTTGCTGCTAATATTTTTGCCCTTTATTGGTAACAACATCTCTACACATGGAGACACAATGATTGTGGTTACTTTGCATTTCTTTGTAGTCATTTTCTATTCATCTGTCTGTGCATCTTTGGTCAATTTGACTGTTTTATTGTTTCTTTGCTGTCTTTAATCGTTTTGTTTTTTTTTTTTTTAAACCATTTTCCATCTATTAAAAGCCATTTCAGTCTCTTTGTGGTAAATTTGTATTTCCCTCTGGTTGTTTTGCATCTCTTTGTGTTTTGTTATAACTGAATATGACTTTCAAATAACAATTATTGGCAGTCACTTTATACAGAGGCTGTGGCTCAGGAGCTCTGTGACCCCTGACCTCTGACCTCCGAGCCTCCACCCTGTCGGCCCATTCGGTAATTCATTCATTTTTTTGCGCTGTGGTCTTGCTACTTTTGCTTACATCTCAGCTACAGCAAGAGCGTAATCAAATGTAATTAAATGTAAAAAGGAACTAGATCTCTGTTATTTCAAGTGCAGTAATTGAGGCATTTCACTGTGGTCTTACTCAAAACTTGAGAATCGACTCGTCCAGAATATCCTGCATCGTTCACTTGCTGGAAACGGATGCAGAAAATGAAGAAACCAGCCTTACAGTGAACTGACTATGAGGCAAACCTTTGCTCGGAGTTTTATTAATACTAATGATGCCACCCCTCCCTCAGATCTGGCTGACTACCCTTCTGCCTGCAGCTGGGGCATTTTTCAGAGGAGGAGGCCCCGCTGAGCTACGAAGCTGTAATTTCAGAGCCTGCAAATACTTTACAGGAAATGATTGTGGTAAGCCAAGGAAATGACATAGACTCTCCAACTTTCTCTCTTGCTTTGTGTTCCTTTCTATGTGTATATGCGTACAGTGAATGCCCAACTTTGCTCTCTCTTGCAGTTGCTGACTGAAGGTATTGCATCTTCTTGTTGACCTCTCACTGTTTGTTCGCTCTGCAGACAGGTGAGCAGATGACTTTTTCATCGCTGTCGCTCTTGCATATCACTGCAAATTTCCGTCTCGGCGGCCCGACACCTGTTTGCTCTTTCTCAACTCCAACCAGACAGTGTCTCATCGGGGAGAGGGAAGACAACTGCTCCAGGGGATTGAACAAAACGCAGCCTCAGCTCTCGTGTCTCTGCTGCACCTTGCGTAGTTGTGGAGATGTGGTAAACCAGAGAGAGTCATTAATGAGATGTTTGGCTTGAGTGCCCCTGGTGACAGATACACACTGAAACTCCTGCTGCTGTTGAGTCCAGGACAGTGTGTTCTGGACCTGGTGGATGTATTAGAGCTGCCAGCACTAAAATAACTAATTGATTCACCAACCCCCCCCCCCGGTCTTAAGCATTGGCACTTCTAGTAGCATCTAAATCTGGATACCAGTAACTAACTAACTTTGCATAATTCAGCTGCCATTAAATTACACATTTAACATATTAGATTGTAAATCGGTGTAATTTACTGATATCCGATCAATGTTCATGGTGGATGGACACACAGACATGTAGCAGATCTATAACATATACACTAAGCGTGAAATCAGTTAAATAACATTTATGTTCCTCAACAAGCTCAAACTTTGTCGGTACTGCATGTCCCCCCGCTCCTCCCCTCTTCATGCCGTGTAGAAAATGTGTGCCCTGCTATCAGACGGGTCCACCACTTTGGCCCAGATTGAATGTCAACAGCTATTACAGGGATTGTGATTAAATTTGGCACGTCTATTCACGGTGCTTGGGTAATGCACCTTTTCCTCCAGTGTCCACAGCATGTAAGAGGTTGGCAAAGATTTCAGCTTCTTCTCGAATGAAAAGTGTATTTAAGATATATATAAGATCTATAAGAGTATTTAATGCATATAGTGTACCTAAATGGTGTATGCTCATGACTTGATTGATAATTTTCTTACTTTTCTTATGCATCACCACAAAAGTGATTCTTTTTTCTCCTTTTTTAACTTTAACTACTACTATATAGATTGCCATGAAATCTGGTATCCACAACAGTGATCCTTTAACTTTATAACTCCACTAACAAAATTTATGCTCAAATACTTGAGAAAGACATGATATTGAATGGATTTCAAGTTTTCTGTCAGTTTGCAGACCAGCCTGAAAACGTTAAACCTTTTTATTCTGCTCACTTCCTTTTGTAGGGAAGATTAACAGAGAAAATGTCTCAGACAGACTTTTAAGGTGGCTCTGACATCTCCTGATTTACCGTGTCTGTCTGCAAAATGGGAACCCGTTTTAAAAGCCTTTCCATTGCAAATTCCTTTCTTTCTCATCTCCCCAGAGAGCGCTGAGAGGAATGCAGTGAATAATAAAAACAGCGAGATTGCTTGTAAGTGCCAGGCTGTGTGAGCTTTCAGGATTTTTAATGAGATTTTGTGATTGGGAACTGGTTTAGGGGGGGCGGAAGTCTCACTGTGGTCCTGGGCATCTGTTCTGCACAGAGTCCCATCTATCTCTCTGTAGAGCAGCATCTCCACAGGGGTAGATGGGGGGGGGGGGGGGGGGGGGGGCATATTTCACCAAGATTGCTGTTGTTAAGAGTGTGTTGCAGAAGTCGCTCAGTCACTCTATACATTTTATCAATTCATTACACTTTGAACCAAAAAAAGTGTGTTGAAGCTGATAGATTTACTCTGAATAACATGTTTCTCATGGTCCAGAGAACATGTGTGTGTCATTATTATCCGTTTGTCATATCTAATGTTCTACAAGCAAAGTGAAGAATTATTTGGCAGAGCCGCGTCATCCAGCAGCCCGACATGAAATCCTTTCAGCCCCATCTTCAGCTGAGCACTTTTTAAGCTCAGAGGGTACAAATAACTCTAACAGATATGGCTTGGGATCAAAAACATCCTGCAGGGATAGACTTTAGTTTTACAGTAGTGAAAATAATTTATACACCTCATTTGCATTTGGAGCTTTTTTTTTTTTTTAACCAAGTAACTTTTTGGATGAGCTCCAAACTCTGTGATAAATAACTGTAACGTCTATAAATAATTGTAATTCTAATTTAAAACCAGAGCTTGACCTGACTACTGAGGAAACATTTTCCAGTGTTGAAGATGTGCGACAGTGAGATATCAAAGCATATTGCAGGTACTGAAGACTTGTCAACTTTCTGTCTTTGTCTTGTTCTTGTAGATTTCCTCTCTTGAGCTGCTGAGGTGTGAAGCCTGACACTTTGTTTGGTTTTGGTCTAAGCTAACTTTGTACACGGTAGCTTTTTAGTCAGTTAGGCTTCCTGGTTTTCACCCTTGGTGGTCCCCACCTGCTCTCACATTGTTTAGACACCATTAACCATTGACCACCTGGTATCAGGCTTAATTCAGTTAGCTTTGTAGCTTTTTTTCCATGACTATGGCAATACCTCAAGATGCTTCAGTATCTTATTATTAGTGTTATTATAATCAGTGCTTTCCAGCCACTTAAGGAAGAGTCTTCAGATTTCTTTTATTTGATTTTTATTTCTATGAAAATACTGAAACTCGCATTTCATCGACGAGTCTGAACGAGTCTGTGATGCTTTGTTTGACTATGGATTGAAGGTCTTTGGTATTTGGCAGTGCTTCTTTCCTAGCTGGACTTTTTTTTTTTTTCCTAAGGTATAATTTCCCAAGAGCTTTAGGTGGTTCCCTTTTTCAGTGTACACATTAAGATTTTGCAGTCATTGTGCTCCCGACTCCACATTCATCAGAAGTTTTCCCATCAGCCTTAAAACAGTGCAGCTTTTCCCTTCGTTCTGTTTCTTATGAATTTCTGTATTTGTAAGTCTTCTTTCCCAGGAAAGGAACTTGAAGTTTCATTATATTTGTCTAGTACACATGTGGATGATTTATTTTTTGTTGATATTAACCTCGACTTCATTGTCTGTTGCCTTACCACAGTGTTGTAAATCCCAGAAGTCAGTAAATCTGTTTTTCTAACAATGGCTTCAATTATGTAAAATTTGTGCCTGTTTTGACGGTGTTCTTTTTACCTTGTCTGTGTGTCATCACAGCAAAAATTAGGAAATCTGCCGTAGTGGAAACAAATAGGGAGGCAGTTTTTAGTAGTTTGGTGGAGGTGCTGGTCTGGAAAATGATTTTGTCACTCTGAATGTGAATGATGTGGTCTTATAGGTATGTAGTTGAGATCAGGATGATGATTGATGATGAAGATGGGTGTGGTCCGACCCATTGGGTACTGAAGACCGATGTAATAACGTGGTTAAGTAACGAGTTATTGTGGATCAGAATGTCTCCAGTTATTGCAGATGATAAAAGATGATTCCAGTTGTTTTCAAAAATCTCCTGACATGGAAGAAATGAGGCTTGAAGAGATGATTGATTCAGAAAAGAATCACTTATGGATAAGAGGATGATGGGGAAACATCTGTTCCCATAAATGTAGACCTTTTGGATACACATGTATATTTTCATTTCATGTTCTGAAAACCCAACGAGACATTGATTTCCGTTCCAAAAGGTGATTTCCCTTTTCTGTTTTAAAACCCAAATTCAAAACATTCACTTAAATTCCTCTGTGTTTCTCTCCACCAATCCGTTCCACTCTCGGGGGCATTTTAAGTCAGAGGAATGAACAGACACGGTCACGTGGTGAAGAACAACCCTTTACTTTGTGGAGGTCTCCACTCACATCGACATTAACGTGATCTACAAGGAGATTTACCGTCACACCCAGCAGTAACACACATCGACGACATTTACAGGTGGAAATGAAACAACAATGGGACATCTCATAAGGTGCTTCATAATATGCAACAGGAATGTTATGAAAAATGTCCACATAACCTACAGAAACACCAATGCTGCATCTACATATATGTTCATAACATAATATAAAACAATCTACACAAAAATATAGCAAATATTTACAGAACAGACTATTTACAACATCCAAAACAGGCTTAAAGACGAAGAGCAATGTGTTTGTCTGTATGTATGTGTGTGTGTATATGTATATGTGTATATATATATATATATATATATACACACACACATATACACACACACACACATACATACACTGTAAATATATAGATTTGTGCTAGATGAATGTACATGTGGAGTCTGTGGTGAAATGTACAGGAGCAACAAGGGTGAAAATCACGAATTAGCCATTTGCAGTAACTGTTCTTTGAACTGCTGCGAGTGGTGTGAGAGATCAGTGACTCTGTCCACCATCTCCTGGATGGCGGCTGTGTTTGGGTAGTTCAGGGCGGCCGTTTTAGTCGCAGCCACCACCGTCTTTAACAAGTCACACAGTACGTTGCTGGAGTTCATCACCCTGTTCGCTACCTCGGGGGCCGAGGCCTGCCTGGACAGAGTGTCTCCGATGAAGACCAGTTTGTGGGCGCTGAGGATGACGAATTTGCTGTGTGCCACAAAGATGCGGGGAGGCTGCCCGGCGCTGACGCAAGCGAAGAAGGCGTCGACAGCGCTGAGGAGCGTGACAAAGTGCTGCTCGCACTGCTCTGAGTAGAAGCTGAGCAGCTGGCGGTCCCGAGCGCACACTTGAGTGGAGGTTGACAGGGGGGAGGAAGAGTCCGACGGGGAGGCCGAGGTCACACCCGAGTGCTGGTGTGACGACCACTGCGAGATGTCGTTCTCCACGGGTTTGATCACTTCCTGCTCCAGCTTTTTGAACTGATTGATCTGTGAGGAGTGACAAGATTTAGATTATTTTCTGACCTCCCTTGAGATTTAGCTTTTCTCTTCTCTGTAACTGTGAGTCTTTTAATCAATCAGATGATTGAATTATACATTTCTCAAGCAGATATAAAAGATCTGCTGGTTCCATTTAGTTTTTTTTAAACATGAAGATTTGCTGCTTGTTTCTTGTAAATGGGCAATTTCCAGTTACAGTATGTGACTAAAAACTTCTTTTCAGTGTAGTTTCAGATCATAGTATTCTATATAATTATTATTCAAAATGAATCATTGAAATAAAAAAACACATTGGAAAATGAGGGCCTTTAATATAAATTATTTTCTGTGTATAAGAGGATGAAAAAGACTCCAGCAGCCGTGTGCGCCTGATGTGGTAAATGAATGTGTTAATATTTAAGGGATCATGTCCATGACTGTAAAAGGAAACAGAAAGCCTCACCTGTTCCTGGCCCAGCTGGACTTGACTCTGCTTAATTATGTTTTCTTTCTCCAACAGTTCCTTCTGCTGACGTTCAAAGTCCTCTTTGCCCTGCAGAGGAAGACACTAAAGTGAGAAAAGGTAGTCAACCCTGGCTCGACCAGCTTCATGACTTGGACAACAAACCTAATAAAGCATTAAAAGTCGGCCGTGAGCCTTTAAAACTCTCTGAAAATGATCCTATGAGTTGGATTTGAAAGTGTCTCATTATGCAGACAATTTTGACAAAATAGAGACTGCACCACAACTCACAGCATTTACCTGCAAATGTACGTAATCGTAGTCCTCCATCCAGCTCTTCACACACTTCTCACTGTTGTTCATGTTGTCTTTGTCCTGGCTGGAGGACACGGGGAAGGGCTTGGTCTGCTCCCCGTAGCTGTCGTTATCTGAAGAGGGGGAGGTGAGCGGGTGGATCATGTTCTCATCAGGTGTGCTCCCGTTAGAGAAAGACCCGTCCGTGTGCGTCCGCCTGAACAGCAGCTCGGCGTTGCTGCCTATCGTGGAGGCCAGCTGCTTGGCGTCGTCGGGGACGGTCCTGGAGACCATGACGAAGCGGTCCAGGTCGTCTGTCTTGTTGTGGTGCTTTCCGGAGGAGGCCAGGGCGTTCAGAGCCCAGCTGCAGTTCTCCAGGACTTGGTAGATCTGCAGGAGGATCTGCTGGGAGTCCTCCAGGCGCCCCAGCTGCCGCCTCATCTTGCTGTGCAGGCTGGAGTCTGACAGCGACGTGGCGTTCACTGTGGCCCCTCGACCAAACACGATGAAGTCTCCCAGGGCTGCCCGGACCCTGTCCAGCACTGTGCGGACGTCGTTAGCGTGACGTTCCATGAAGGGAAAAGTCCTCCAGTGGGGGGAAGCTGCCATTGAATGCAAAGCCCAGACCGAAGCCTCCACGGCCTGCTGCATTCGGTGCAGCCTCTGGACCGCAGCATCCACATCCAGAGCCAGGCGGCCCTCAGAGCTGGAGCCCGTGGAGGACGAGGAGGTGGACATGCTGCTGCGGGTGCTGCCGGTGCTGGAGAAAGACAGACGGTTCACGCCGTCCGTCACGTCTCCTACCGCTCGGGCATCCTGAGCGGGGATGTCGTAGATGCCTTTGCTTCCATCTCTGTCGGCGGGCGAGGTTCTGTGCTGGGAGGGCTGTTTGCACCGGGGGATATCGTATATGTCCCTCTGAGACCCGGCCCCCGAGTGAAGGGCGGGCGGAGGCACATCGTAGATGCCTTCGTTGCCGTTTGTGTTCGGGTGTTGGTGATGGGCGGCGGGCTCCACATTAGGCGGGAAATCATAATGTGACTGAGGACTCTGTGCGGACTTGGTGAGGACGGGCGGCGGTACGTCGTAGATTCCCTCCTGCTTGTGTTTGAGAGGCTGCGGGAAATCGTAGTTTCCCTCCTGGAGGGCGGGGTTGGTCCTGCAGGGAGGCACTGCATAGACCTGTGGGAGAGGACAATCATTACATTCATTTTCAGAGAAAAGTCAAAACCGTTCTGCACAACAAGTGAGTTCACGTTATTTATTAATCGTGTCCACTCTGCAAGTAGGATCTGCCACACACACACACACACACACACACTTCCTTCCTTCCTAGAACACAGTTCAAGCTTCTTATAATCATGATTTTTTTAGTTTCTGGCTAACATCCATAGACCATCAGGAACATGATGTACTTTAAACGTACATGCTCTGTAGTAACCTGGTTACTGCAAACCTGTGTATACATCCAACAGTAATCTGATCCCCTCTGCTGCTCCGGCCTTATTTTAGTTTTCTTATTTTAACTGAGGCCACAGCAGAGCTGCTGCTATCAGTCAATACACTTGCAGAGGGTACTTTGTCTTAGTTTGACATTGGGTGGAATTATTTCATTGTTACATCTATTAATATCCATCTCTGGTATCTCTAATATACATTTCCATCAACCTTCTCTTTTGCCTGCAGTCTTTGGTCATATGCATGTGTAAGAAGTTTATATGATTTAGATGATTAGATTTCCATGAAATAACTATCTAGCTGATAGAATCAGCTTTCCCCTAATTACAGAGAGCGGTTTTCTTGTTTACATGACAGTGAAGAATTCAGCTTACTGGAAACAGACTTAAGTGTGAGTATGCAAATGAGCTAAATGTGGGTTTTTGCCGGATACGGTTTGTGCAGCAGTGCTGCAGTTGGAGAGTGAGGAAGTGAAACAGCTTCTGTCTTTGTGCAGATGGTGGTGTGTTTGAAAGCAAAAACTATATGCTTTTTATTCTTTCCTCTAATGGAGCGTCGCAGTGTGTGTCCTGATGTACATGGCTCAAAGCATGATGGGAGTGCAGCGGGGTGAATAAAATGGTAGCCTGTAAGTGATTTCCATCAGCCTTGAAATGCACTCTTTACAGCTAGACAGGCCTGCCCAAGCTGTAATTAGGAACGACGCAAATAACAGGTCCCAGCATATTTCAGGTTTTTACAAACAAACTGATGGCTCTCTGCCTGGCCGGGTCTGGAAGTCTGGTGAAATCTTAGAGGGTCTGGAAAGAAAAGAGTTATGTCCTTGACTTTTTTTTTTTTTTTTCCCCTAGCTAAAGAGTTCAGACACAGAACCATACTCTTGGAGTTTTGGTTAAACTCTACTGGCAGGCAAAGCTCTCATTTAGTGAAGCCGCAAGAATGTCATAAATATGACATTTGACGTATTATTCATTTATTGCAGACAAATAAAGAGAAATACTAGGAACTATATCAATAAACATAAAATACCATATTCCGGACATAAGTGGCTACCGCTTCCTTGATTTGACTTTACTTGACTGAAATAAATGGTGCGTCTGAATGATGTGCGCTTTAATTGTGGTTAACGATCCACTAACTGCTGAAACCTTCTCTTACCCCTTGTGAAGAGGGCGGGATGTCATAGACACCTTGTGTCCTGTGGTCCATTTGGGACGGGGGGACATCGTACACTCCCTGGTTCCTGGCGGCGGCGTGCTGACCTGGAAACATCTGACTGGGGGGAACATCGTACACCTGAAACATCAGAACGAGGTAAATACCTAATTAAGGGGTAAAAACTTTAAAAGATATTTTAATTTTGATTTGTTTTTGGTCACTTAAAACAAACTGTTTGTAGCGCTGCATTATATATTATATATCAGCAAACAGCTGCTGATTTATACGTCAAACAGTTATGGAAGTACATTGTCATTAATCTGCAGTTTTTATTGTCCAACCTGATGATTGCAAGTCCATTATTCACTGTGTCTTAGCTCTAGGAGGTGGTCTCTACCCCCTCCTCATGTCTCTGAGGCTTTATGTTCACCAGCCTGTCTCTGTATCTGTCTACAGTTCATCTGGCCTCACAAGTTGAATCCTCTGGACAAAAAATAGCAATAATAGGCTCTTATACAAAAAAAAAAAAACTGAACTGAACTTTGCTGCAGCAGTGCAGGTTTTATCTGCTGAAGGCAAAATGACACGCCAAAATTAAAACTGTCACGCTTCCTCGATCAGAAAATAAGGTCATGAATAAGAACATGATATGGTAAATGCTTGTTTGCTGTCACCGGATGATGTCGTTCCCTCAACAGCCCGCTGGTTACTACTCATTTCTACACGGCATGACATCAGTATGATTACAAAACTCAGCTAAGACAGAAAAATATGAATACCTGTTTTAAATAAACGGGTACTAAAGAAAACTTTTAGATGTCTCACAGAAGGAAAAAGCCCTGCGTCAAGTTGTTAAAATTTATGTCAGTGAAAAGGAGACGGTTGAGTCCCGCTGATGTGCTGTTGGCTCTGTGGAACATGAGACACTCACCCCCTGTGATCTACTGGGTGGGACGTCATAGAGGTCCTGCTGATTGTGTTGGCCTGGGCTGTAGGTGTAAGACTGTCCCACTCTGGTCGGGGTCACCACCTGTCCAATCACAGCAGGGGGAAGTGGGGGGGTGGGGAGAGACAAACAATTAGATCTACTGTCAAATAAAAAAAAAAAAAAAAAAACACCTGGAGAGCAGCAGTGCTGACTTCTTTCTTTCTGTCTCTGCCTTGTTTTGCCTGTTTCCCATTTCCCATCCTCAAATGACCCGGAGACAGACAGTGATTACAGGGGAGGCAGATATTTTCTGAGACAGACCAACATCCTCCATGTTTCAGGATATTTGTGCAGAACCCAGGAAACCAAGTGATAAACAGAGACCTGGAGCTGCAGGGTCGAGATTCTGTTGAGTCAGTAGCCTGAAAAACATCCCCAGCAGATCATCCTGTTTATCAGAGGGCTTAACGCTCCGGCTCCCCCTGTTCTGGTCCAACCTGGGACCACTTTCTGTCAGGCCCGTGTAAAGGTAAATTTTCATAGACCTTGGAGGACTTCTATTGTTGTACTGGCTGGATTGTGAGTCATTGGTACTGATAAAGGACCCCCATTAAAATATTTTACACAGTGGCACAGACAGGTTACAGACAAACAGTGTGATTATTGCTTGGAAAAAACAGAACACATATTGCTGACATCACCTACATTACGTTTGTGACATTTTCTTTGTTTTAAATCACACCCCTCCACTCGTTTTACCATCAGTGTTAATCAGTCCCTCCACACCTCCTAATCCCAGCATTTCCATTCCCCAATGCTTTCTTATAGCCCCTAAAAGCAAAGCTGCAGACCTCCTCGCTGCGTCAGACAGACAGAGGAATGCTGGGAATGTCCTTCCCCCGGCCCAGCACTCCTCTCCTGCCCCCACGTACCACTGTTGCTGCAGTGGAATGAGCAGGGTTCATTAACAGGGCTCGAAAATAGGAACCATACCCGTGGCTTCCTGGCAGAGGAGGAAGTCCCCGGGGACGTATAAGACTTTAGTCCTGGTATCCATTCAGGAGTTGCCATACAGCCCAGTTAATATCCTAATACCACCTCTTGTACTGTGGACACATTTATCGGAGCGTGAGCAGCAGGAGCCGTGACCTCGGCCAACTCAAAATGGGATTAATATTTCTTGAGGGGGAAGGAGAAGAGAGGGAGAAAAGGAAGAGGTTTGTAAAAGAGATTTATGAAAAAAAAAAAAAAAAGGTAACAAAGGTGGAGGTGGAGGAGGAGGAGGAGGAGGGGGTGAGGTGGTGAGGAAGGAACGGAAAATGAGAGTACGTCGCCTAGTATGGAAAGGAATGCCATTCATCTGAGACTAACAGTAGTCCATATGGTTCCCATAAATCCAATCTGAACAAGCACGGGATGATTTAAGTTGTTCATTGTTGGCATTCCTCTCTGTGCATACATCATCCCTATAGGGGCTGTGGGGTCAGAGCTGAAACATACACTGTGGCCTTTAAACACATCAACCCAAGATCTGAAATAAACCAGCAGAGGGGGGGGGGGGGACAAACCAACAACAACAGTAACAAAAAAAAAACAACCTCACTGGGTTTGACTCCTCTCACGCACGGTCCACACTTTAAATAAAGATGGTGGTATTGTATATACACAACGGTGATAGAAACCACACTGGTGTCATTTGTTATTGCACATTCATAAATGTACCATCGTCATCTCTATAACGTTTTTAATGTGTTCATTTGTATCATTTGGTTTACCGCACACTGAACATAAGATCAGTAATTAGCTCATATCATGTAGAATCAGGGTTGTAAAGGCTACCTGTTACTTGTTACTTGCTTAAAGTTACTATGAAAAGATTTTGTAACTTGGAGGATGTAAGAAATATTTCCAACATTTCGATAGAATCAGATTTCCTCTTCTTCAGTAGCTGACGGACTAAAATTCTAATTTATTAAACCTAAATGTGTTGAATCTACTATTAGCTGCTCCTGTTTCCAATGTACTCATGAATTTACAGACAGCTTTCACTGAATTATTCTGAAACGTAACGTTTCTCAGAACCTTAAGTGCCTCCATGTTGGTTCCCCACTTCAATACTGCTGCAGTGTCATTAGCATGGTCTGGGAGCTGCATTACTGACTTTTACTCATTTGGTTTTAATTGTTTGCAAAGTGAAAATGTGTTGTGAATTAAAAGGAGGCTGCTGAATCTTTCCAGAGCTTGTAACCTGACACGGCATGCAGGGAGCTCGTCTAACAACAAAGTGATGCTCGGTAAAAGGTCACTCCAACCCGGCTGCTTTCCCTGCGGGTTTAGCCTGTGTGCTGGCGAAAAGGAAGGAGGTGTCTGGACTCAGCTGCCCCACGCAGATGGCGGCGAGGTGTCTGTCAAAGACCTTGGTGACCTTTTCCACAGGTACGTGTCACTCCTTTGAGCAGAACGCCTGCCATCAGCGGCTCCTCTCAGCTCCTGCCAGATGCACACTGCTCATTTATTTCCCATCTCCGACCACTGTTTACCCAGCAGGCTGTTGCTCTGAAGCCCGTTCGGCGCTGCCATAATTGCTGCTGGGTAAATATTTACCTCATCCGATGAGGTTGGCGCTTGCATGGCGGCAGTGGCGAGTCCTTTTTAGAGGGCGATGACATCATGAAGAGCTGGGGCGACTGAACAAACATTTGCTGCCACTCAGGTGATGGGCTCTTAGCATTCCTTCATGGCGGAGGCAGAGCAAACTAAAGAGGGATCAGGTTTAAACGAGTGCCCTGAGGAGCCAAATAGGTGCCTTGTTAACGCTCCTACGTGTTACAGTGAGTGAGTCATGGCTCTTTCAGCAATACCGTGTTTACTTAGCATCCTGGCGGGCTCAGCTTTGGCAGGTAAGGCTTCCTAGCTTTTCTTCAGAGTCATATGAGAGGTGTCGTCATAATGTCAACAAGTGCCTCATGAGGTTGTTGTATATTGTTATATTTTATGCACCGTTGAGTGGTACAACATATAATCTGTGCTGTGGCTCTGGGAGATAATTCAGCCCCCTGAATCACATTATGACAATATGATCTTATCCCTGCTCTCATCTTTGAATACAGGTAAGACTGATGTGTTTGTTATTTTGTCCATTTCCATCAAATTGAGCCGGTTAATAAGTTTTTTTGTTCTTTTACCTGATTATTTTAAACATTAAATTGAATCACCAACTTTCATTCTGTTTTTAGGTTAAAAAAGTTTTTTAAATATGTGAAGCTGGGCTCTGGGAAATTGTGATGGGTGTATTTATCATATTAAGCCAACCCCCCCCCCCCCCCCCCCGAAAAAGACTGAATTAAATATATAATGAAAGTGATAATTAGTTGCAGCTGAATATTAAAGTGGAGCACAGTTGATTGACATTTTGTAAAGTTTTCCATATTATGATATGAAGCCAGATGGAAAATCAAAGGAGAAACCAGAATAAATATGAGCAAATGCAGATTCTTCCATACACTAGATGGTTGGAAAAGTATGAAAATTGTGCAAATCCTATAGTTTGGCCTTTGCACTCACCACATTTCTACCCAACTAAATGTCAGCGGGAGGTTTTGGAAACAGCTCTCTCCACCGCTGTCATTAAAACGCCATATCTCTGGGGATATCTGCTGTTTAATCTCTCCAGCAGAGTCTCAAACATGATGAATACTTGCCAATTGAAGCTGTTAATGGAGGCCTCAACACTTTGCAGTCGACTGTATGTTGGTTTCTGCTGTATCATTATATTTTCCACCATGCTGTCCAGCCCTGGCACGGTTTATTTCTGCACGACTACCTGTGGGAGATTATGGCTCCTGTGTGTGGAAACATTTCACAGGAAATCATCATGTCACACCTTTTCATTGGTTCACCTCAACCAGTCCCCCCCGGTTAATGGCCTGCTGACACGAATCAACAACCCTAACGAGGCTTTTCATGGGCGTTCAGTTTATAAAAGATGGTGACAGTGATGCTGCTGGCGATGTGGCAACTGAGCTCTATAGAATTTCCTCCATCCATCTCCTCCTTTACACCTCCTCATCTCCTGCCTTGTGCTCTTATCCACCCATCTGTACAACTCTGTCAGCACAGCTTCACCTTATAATGAGGGTAACCCAAGGACACAGGAAAAAAAACAACACATCAGAGCCACTGGCTGCAGCAAACTAACCATGCAATCAGCCACATGATAGGTAACAGTGGCATTTTGTATAAAACTGCATCTCCTAAATGTAGGTTTGCTGAATCACCGCCCAAAACGTCTCCTACAGTGTTGTGGGACATTTTCCTCGCTCCTCAGAACTGCTCGATAATGTTCCCCTCCATCGCTTGGAGTTGCACCAGCCTATTAAAGTGCCAAACTAATTAATGCAGGTAATTAAGTCTTGAATCCTGCGAGGCCTTCAGCCGTCTCCATAACACGTCCAAGCGGCTAAACCTAAACAGACAGGCGGCTTAATGAGGAGGATTAAAAGAGAGCACACTGATTTTAGCACTTAAGGATCATCGCTGATCCTCTCGGCTTCTTAATCTGCCGATGTGATTATCTGAAGAAAAAGTCATTTAAAATGATGTGTCTAACATTTGGTGTCTACACTCTAAGAAAAACAATATCATGGCACAGTCCTCTGGGGAAAAAGAAGATAATGAAATGAGAAATATTTTGACTGACCCAGCATCCAAAACCTTAACGCAGAACAAAAATAATAGTAGGTAGCTGCGTGAGGCAACGTTTTGAACTAAATGCGGGTGCTGGCACGGCGACTTCACCATCTGATTGTGAATATGTGACTTGATCAGAAACAACAATGGTGTGATCAGGTGCCAGTTGATCGCCAAAGCTATTTCAAAGAATCCTAAAAGCCGGAACCAAATTCAATGGCAATCTCTCAGATATTTATTGGCATATTTCAGTGAAACCCACAAATGTCAACCATCTGTTGGCACCAGAGGAAAAGTCAATGGTTCACCAAAGTCAGAAAGATTCATCTGCACAAAGCTTTTATCTCAATCCATCCAATAATTGCCGAGATATTTCAGCCTGGGTGAAAGTGGCGGACTAACTGGCGCTGCCATCCGTAGAGCTGCCGGTGCAGCCGAAAAAGCCAAAAGATTCACTTGCTTTGGCTTTTAAAAGTATAAGTCTTTTCTTATATGAAACTGAATCCCTTTGGGTTTTGCGCAGTTGGTTGGATAAAAAAAATATATATATATAAATATATATATATATATATATATATATATATAAATAAAAGAGCCCTCAGCAGCAGAGCTAAAAATGCTAACTCTCAGCAAAGCATTTCCTGTCCTCTGTCCTCATACCTCTCTTATTTTATCACATCCTCTTCTTTGAACCTTCATGAAGAGAAAGTTCTTTCTCCTCTGCACACTGCAGAGCAGACGACTTTTGCTACAGCTGATTTATGACCTTGCCCCAGCGGTCAAATCTTACGGGCCAGTGATTCATCACGACTGCGACAATGGCGGGCAGACAAGAATTTGAAGGAGCCGGCCTGCTCCAGGAAGAAATAACTCACTTATCTGGTGCCGAGATCATTGTGTGCATGATTAGACAGAGAAAATATGGCTGAGGCAAACAAACAAGCCATTCATTACACACAACCTTGTTACTTTCAAATGGGTTTTTATCAAGGTAGATGGCACACCCTCGTAACCCATAAACAGTTATCAGAGCACTTCTTTCAGCTGTGTGGGAGTTTATTAATCCTTTTGTTGCCCCCCACCTCTTTATGGGACCAAAGAGAAGATTGGATCTATGGGTATGACACAGTTAACAGAGGAAGTAACCATAAAAGGCTCAGACTTCATGAAAGCAGGAAGTGTAGAATGAAAAGCCCGCCTGGTAGGAGTAGATAAGATGCTCGGCGGAGATCTTTGAACTCTGAACCCAACCCATCTTTGAACTTCAGTGACCTCAGTGTCTGAGTCAGAGGGGGAAGCACAGAGGAAACGGGAACACTAGGGAGAAATGTACGGAGCGAAACAGGCACACCTTTCAGAGCTGCTGAAGAACTGAAGAGAAGCAGGCCGAGATGAAAAACAGGCCTCGTGAACGCGCAAAGATAAAAGACGCCACGAGGCCTCTCCTGGCCTCCATGTGTTGAGTCTCTGTGTGGCCGAGAACTCCAGGCATCTGTCCCACAAGGTCCCAACTCAGAGGACTTAAAGTCGTGTGGGGTTGGGGGGGGGACAGCTGTGTCGCTCCCAAGAAGGTCACCCAAGGACAAGGCCACAGCATCGAAACGAAAAGCCAGCGGGGAAGAGCCAAACCTCAGTGTGCCTTTATATACCAGAGGCCCAGACCACATGAAGAGAAAACAACCAGTCGCCAATCTGGATTTGCACTGTGGGGTTGGCATGCACACCCAAGGACGCATTCTGCAGGATGTGTGTAGCAGACAGGAGTGCATGCATGACTCAACACACATGGGGGAGGACATACAGGCTGCTATCTCTGTGAGGAGAGGCTGCTCTTGACAGCCAGAAAATGACAGTTTAACTTCAGCTCCATTAACTCAAAGCACGTTAGCACGAGTCGACGTGTCATCCATACTTTTCTCACAAAGAAAAGCTCCCTAAATGTCATAAAAAAATACTGTGATTCTCGGACATTTCTATGAGTAAATTCGCTCCTACAAAAGACAAACAGCATTTTTGTGAAATTTCAGTTAAAAGAGGAATGTGTTGAGGTCAACAGTGCTGGGATTCATAAATATGAATTACAGACCCGTTATAGTTATCCATTACGTGTTGGAAGAGATTTTAAACATGTCAACTTCAACATTTGGGTATGTTGGCCAATCATGGTATTTTGGAGAGTTGTGTGCCATTTTCACCATAAACTTCAATTGTTGAAAAATAATTACAGGGACTTGGAGTTTTTGAACCCTGGTTGCCTGAAATAACTACTTCCACAAACAACAATAGTCCTCCTGAAATACTTTTTTGCATTTTTACTACAGAAAATGCAATTTGACTATAAAAGGACCGTTTGTGGCCACGAAGACTGATGGTGCGTCTCTGGAAAACAACACTCGACAGTACGCTGACACACGGACGTGCACACTCGCTGCCGTAAATGTAACAGCGCACAGCGAAAATCTTTCTATTTAATAGACAGGAACAACTGCGGAAAATTGCACCGCTTTGATAACCACAGATTGGAGGGAAAATTAAATGGCCAAGACTTAATTTCACCTCTCCAATCACATGATTACAGCTCAAAAGGTACTCTCATTAGAAACACATTTAATTTTCCATGTTATCACCAAAGCCTTTTTAATACCACTCCTCAGCTAAAGCCTGGAGGCCTGCTAACGGAAAAGAGATGTGTTGGTTGACATGGCTGATGTGTGCAGATGCATCACTGTATGAGTGTTCAGGTTGATTGACAGCTCCCCCCCCCACCTCGCCCCCCCGGCCTCCCGGCTCTGACTGACTTTATCACACTCCCTCCTGTGCGCTGAACCACACAAAGCCCGCTAAGCTCCCGGCGCCTGCTGCCTATTTACCTACTAAAATGCACACCTTGGCTGATTTCTATGATGGCTGGAGCTGATTTATAAGAAGAAGAAAAAGAAAAAAAAACACCCTTTGGGTATCAAAAGCTCATCCACCATATAATTACTATCCGCCTCCTGAAGGGGTGATCTGGTCTGAGGTGCTGCGACCGGTTGAGCAGAATAAACGTGAAGATTTCCCTCATGCATCAGCCCGCACCTGCACATGACTTCCATATAAATGGGGTTTTCAATGGAAGCTTAGAAAGCTTTTGGGGAAAATGATCATTTCTGGCCACCATTGACACCCGATGGAGAAATAAAGAAAATGTTTAAAATCAGTAAACTGGCTCAGAAGAGTCATTTTCAAAACAATATTTTTTAATATAGGCCACAACTTGCTAATGTAGCTAACAATCTTAGCAAACTTATAAGTCAGCTCACATTAATGTGACACCAATGTGATAACAATAACTATTGTAGCTAACATTAGCGAGGCCAACAAAGGGAACTATTAACTAAGATCCGCTGGTAGTGGCTAAAGCTAAAGCTATCATTAGTCACTGCTTATTTTACCAGATAATAATTCACATCTAGCTGCTTATGTTAATGTCACAAGCATAAAAGACTCAGTAGTGTCAGTTATAAAGCAAAATGTAGCTTTATTTAGCTTATATCAGCTAACATCCAGTTGCTCATGATAGCTTATGTTAGACAACAATCACTTATATTAGCTCGCGTTAAGTTCTCAAACTTTCACTTTGCATAGTTGATTCTTCTTCCTCTGTTTTGTGGATAAGTACACGTATAATAAATCCTATAATTTATCCTGGTCGAGGCTGCAAACTGGTCGTCCTTCATTGCTATTATGGGCTTTATTTTCCGGGCGGTCTGAGAGCCTTTGACTGATGTAGACAATAAACTGAGCGATACAAGGGATGCATTACTCTGAGAATCGTATATAAAGTAATACTGTAAATAACCAAGCCAAGTGCAACGGGTTAGTCAGCGACTCTGTGTGGCATTTAAAAACAGAATAAAAACAACTTTCAGGCAGCTGGGCTCCACCAAAATCCAAAAAACAGCTCTGCGCTGTTTGCTTTTCCACGAGTTGTTCCCACATTCGCTGCCCTTCTGTGGCTTAGACTGGCTCTGCTACACACAATGTGCCAATATATAAGTAATATGGGAGCCCTGCACAAAAAAACACTACCCTTCTCTGTGGTAAACGCCAGGCCCGGCACACCCTGTCCTCCTTTCACATCACAGACCCACAATCTCTCCGGCCTCTCTGATTTCTGTGTGTGCAATCACGCCGATGAGAGTCATGGCAGACTGCAGGATAACAGGTCACAGCGTTGATGCATAAATGTCACGTCCTATCATGTCTAATACACATACTCGCCAGCGCACGGACGCACCCGCCAGAGTAGATGTTAGATTTTAAATCCTTTCTGAACCCAAAGAACTGTTTTCCACAGATCAGGGAACAAACCAGCCTCCATTTTCTGTCTCTCCATAAACCCACTACACACTGACTTTCTACCAATCTATCTGGCCTTCTTACCCTTGAATTACAATTTTCATTCCGAGTTTCTGTGATGTAGTTTTTAAACTTTATCATATTACTGTGGGAACGTGTTAAGTGCAATAAAAGTGAAAAAAGCTAATCAAATGAAGAATGGAGGCCAAAACAGTCGAGCACTGTTGATTAATTGTCATTCACGCTGCAAAAATGTTTGTCCTTGCAGCCTTCAAATGTGAGGATTTGCTGATTTTCTGTTTTATATCATTGTAAACAGAATATTTTTTGGTTTGGGGCTTAGGTTCGGTTTTGTTGGTCAGACATAACACCCAACTGAAAGATGTCACAGTGAGCTGCCGCAGGTTTCCCTTTCTTCTTTTTTCCTCGAATTAAGTAAATCTGAGATACACAATCATGGGCCACTGACGTTTAACACTCCACAGCTGGAGTCAAATCAGCAGGCGGTGTCACTAAAGAGTCTCCTCTCTGCCTTTAAAGAGTAACTGAAACCAGCAGGTGCAGCATTTGGTTTGATGTTAGTGAACAACGACTCTGTTTCTCACCTTGCTCGGTGTGTTTTCAGCAGCTAGAGTACTCCTTGGTGGGACTTGGTAGACATCTTGTGCAGGAGGAACCTGGTAGAGGCCCTGAGACCCCGAGCCGGCCTTCTGCTGGTAGCTCTGTGGAGGTGACTGCGCAGCCGCAGCGGCGGCTGGCGACTGAGCATCGAACATGGGTCCTATCAGCAGTTTCAGCCGGTTGCCGGGGGCGATGCCTTGTCGGCCGTGCAGGGAGCAGAGCCACCATCCCTCCAGACCGCCCGTGTTCTGCTCGATGACAGTCAGTATGTCCCCTTTGCGAAAGGCCAGCTCCTCGGGAGACTCCGGCACGTTGTCGTACAAAGCTTTGGCCATTAGGTTCTGTGGTGAGAAAGAGCAAATGTTCTTTGTATTTATCTCTGTGCGTAGTTATAATAACAGAATTCAAGAGTTTTATGAGGTACTTTCTTTCTTTTTTTTTTTATTTATGTTGTTGCTGCTTATTTGCGTGCAGCCATGGACAGTTTATGAGAAAATGGGCCAAGAAGTTATCATAATATCGATACAACAACAAAGTATTGATGAAAATGTGACACATCCATTAATCAAAGGACTTAACAAATAATAATAAATAGTTTGGGTTTTTTTTTTTTTACTTGCATGAGCATAGAAAAAGTACTGAATTGCATTTTCTGTAGTATTAACTTTACTTGGTAAGCATTATAGAAATTGATACCATTTCTTTGTCATGCATGCTCAATATGAATCAACCAGAGGCCTGCCTTAACAGAAATCCTGGAGACAAGGTCTCCACCAGTTGTGGTTTTGTGTTGCTTGAGCTTCAACTTGTCTAATTTATTTAACAAACCTGTTTATTCCTGAGCCTTTGAGGTACTACACCTTTGACAAAGCTGCACTGGTGAATTTTCACTTGTGTTCCAGTCTTTAAGCTTAACTAAGCTAAGCTAACTGGCGTCTCACATTGACAACAGACAGAAACCACGTTTCCCCCCAAATGATCAATTATTCCTTTAAAACACCATTTGCCTTTCATCTGTGGCAGTTCTGGTGATCGACATGCAGGTGGACTTCTCTGCTCTTCAAATTACCATGCAGGATTAGCATTAGCCTGCAGTTCCACACCAGATGTCTTTCAAACCAAATCTGAACTTGATGGGATTTACTCAGCTTGAGCTCTGCTCCAGGGCACAGTTATCTAAAGGGCCAGTGAGGGCGGAGGGATAATGACTCAAAACCGCAGATTTTGGAGATTGGAAAAGCCCCAGAGCGTGCCACTTCTGTGTCTGAGTGAGCCATTTAAGACTAATTGCCTCAGTAAATGCATCAATCTTTTACCGTTAGCCTTTATTCATCCAGGGAAGGAGTTAACTGAGTATGAATACTCATTTTCAGCAGCTCGATGTGAACACAACTTTAACTCCTGGGAGCTGCCTGGCACGTCAGCGGCGTGCAAGTACATGCAATCAGAGAATAAGCGCTTTGCTCAAGGGCAACTTAAAACTGGGTGCTGCGGCAGAGGAGACTGTTCATGTTGCTCTTCATTTTTTCTCAGCATTTCTTTGTTTCATGCCAGCAGCCTCGTTTTATTTATTCCTGCAGCACCAGTGCCCAAAGACAGTGAAGAACAATAACACTCGTACTGTTTTGTTTTTTTGTTGTTGTTGTTATTTTTTTTTTACAGTTATAGTCTCTGATTTTCATAAAGAAACGGTTACAAAAAGAAGATGCAGCAATGAAGCATCCTTTGCCGGTGTCCGTTTCCTCTAAATATGTTGTCACGTCACTCGTGTTCTGGGCTCCAGATGAAGTTAAAAATACACAACAGGATTTCAGCTTCACTGCGTCGGGTTTTTAATCTTCATACACTCTCATCTTTCAGGATAGCCTGTCGGATTAAATTCACTTATATCCGATGGAATGAGCTGAGTAGAAGATGAAATTGAATTTCTGATCGGACGCCACGCTACATGCACATTTGGATCAAGAAAAAACATTTTTATAGACTGAGGATTACATGTTAAAAAAAACAAAAAAAAAACATGCCAGATATTTCAGCACAGAAATAAAGCTTTTAAAAGGTAAAGTCAGTTGTTTTCACTTATCCTTCTAAGAGCTTTTTTTTATTAATGGTTCCTATTATTCCCACCCCATCATTCAATAGCTCACTGTGGGAATCAGGAAGCCCACTTCTGGTTTGAGGTTTTCTTGAACCTTCCTTGGCCTTCCTCTTTCTCACCCGGCCTGACTCAAACGGTTCCCATGTGAAACTCTCCGCGAGTAACATCGTTATCTCCCACTGTGGGCCTGGCCTCCCTGGCTATTGTTCGAGTACACTGTCAGGGCCATTAGCCAGAAAACAGCCGTCACACTATCACAACCCCTCCCACCAACATCAACCCAAAGGGACTGGACCTGGAAGTTCATTTGCTCATGGCGTCCATGAGGAAACAAAATGCTGATCACTAGCGTTTGAAGATATGAGGAAGTGTGATTCAGTTAGAGCTGACACAATTAGGCGGTTCATCGATTAGTCCAATTTTCATGATCCGTTCATGTTAAAATCAGATTTAAAGCAACAATTAAAATGTGTATATTTGCTGGCATGACAGTAAAACTAAAATCTTTGGTTTTCAAAGTGTCAGTTCAGTCATTTCAGAGAATATATATGTTTTTTATTATTCAAATGATTAACTGGCATCAAATTTGCCAAAGCTCCTTTCCACTGTGGTTACCTGCTTTTTATTTGATGTTCAGGAGAAATGAAATCACCTGACAGACACAAGAGCAGCACCTGTCGTGCTCCTTTGACTTCTCCTTTGTCTCTGCTAATAACAGGGGTTGCTGCCACCAGCTGCCAGTTTCACCAAACAACCACATGTGCACACAGGCACGAGCCAACATGTGGTCTCCCACACGTCTATCAATAATGAATAAGTAAAGTTATAGTATTAAAAACGGGCTGCGTTTAAGAAGAATTTGTTATATCGAGCCAGCAACGCTTTGCTCAGATCATTTTGGCTAAACAGCTCACACATCTCAGCGGTTCAGTGACACATTTTCACAAACATGCTCTCACTTTGACGAGCCTCGCTGCACGTCGTAGAACGAACAGCACCTCCAATCTGACACCTAACGTGCTGAACGCAGCTCTCAGCCTGGAGAAGCTCAACACGCTTCAATTAAAGAAAATGCGCCAACAGACTGAACACAAACAGGAAGGTTTCTGTCGTTTTGTGACTCAGTTCCATTGTGTTTGGTGCACCGTGCAGCTCGTGTTCTCGTTTTGCTTTTGTTTTTTAAAATGAGCTTTCAGGGCCACCGTACAAATGTGGGACAAAATACAAGATTTTTTTTTTATATATGTTGGGTTTAAATAAGGTCTGAACAAAAACTGGGAGAAAGCCACTGTTAACAAAACACCAGGATTAGAGTCATAGCTGCACTGATCATTTTTACTACTGATGTTTGAGGTATTTACTTCTTGACTTGATTGAGTGTTTAATCTCTAAAACAAAATCGATTTCAGTTGCTCTACCTCTGGATTTCTGCAGACGTCTGACATCAGTCTGAGTTTCTGCAACAAACAGGAACACGGACAGTATCATCTGCTGCGGTGAGTCTAGAGACCACGGAGAGCCCAAAGGGAACAGTCTGACACATTTTCACACACTTGTGCTTTGTTCCTACTGAGGTTTAGCTTTTATTTGGGCTGAGCTTGTGTTTAGAAGCATCCAGACAATATAACTTTACAGCACTTTGACTGATAAATAGTGAGTCACCGATTTAATCAGAGCAAATTTCAAGCGTAATGACTGATATCGCGAACGCGGAGGATCACGTGAAACACGAAACGTCACCTATAATCATGCTGAACAAACAGGTATTCAGCTGTAATGGCCAACAGCTTCGCGCAGATCCTTTTGAAGTGAAGCAGAGGGGGAAGACTCAGCTCCCGTCCTCTTGTTTTTGTTTGTTTCAGCCCGCTGCACCACTGTAATCGGAGCAGGTGAAACTGACTATTAAACCGGGCGTCAGATCTCTGGCATAAACACTGGTTAGTCACAACACGGTGACTCCATCACTTGCCATTGATCCTCCTATAAACACACATGTTTGCTATTTGTCAGTGGGCAGGCGGGGAGGGAGGGAGAGGAGACGGGGGGGAAGGTAGGGCCCTTCGTCTTCACCCACAGATGAGTGTGAGCTTCCAGGAAGTTATCTGTTATAAGTCAGCGAGGCGGAGACGGGAGGCGGGAGGCTGCATCCTAATGTAGCTCTGAAGCGTTTCCGATCCCGACCTAGAATCTGAGTAATAAAACACAGGCTGGCAGACGTGTGCAGAGCAGGGTTGGATGCTAAATACAAGATCTTACTTCCCTTTGCTTTCTGTGCTATTTTAGGGACTAAAAAAAAAAAAACAAAACTGTGTGAAGCCTTTTATGCGTGTTTTGTTGCCGAGTCCAAAAAAACAAAGGAATCAAAGAGGCCAGAGACTTTGCAGGCAGGATCCAGGCTGTGAAACGACATATCTGAGGAAATGAGGCTGTCTAAGGCACAATCCTTTAAATTTCCTGCTTAAAATATACTTTTATTATGAAGTCTACTCCCTGACGTCTGTTATTTGTCACCGGTATCATTGTTCTGATTTACACCTGAAATTGTTGGCCCATTTGTTGATTATTCATCCAACAAAGAGTTGCAAATATCTTAAATCGGAAATAACAGATAATATCAGATTCAAGCTTCTGAGATGCGAGAATATGCAGCGTTTCTCCATCACACAAAAGAGAACTGAAGATTGGAAAAGTTGGTTGGGGAAAATCATGTCTGATATTTCATAGACAAGTGATTTAACAGATAATTGGGTGACTGGTCAATAGTGAGAGTTATCATTATTTGCAGCTGTTAATCACAAGTTACCAGAACAGTCTGGTAACAACCTCTATGTAATCATACAATATTTTGCCTTCCGTTCAGTTGCTCCACAAATATTTCAATTAATGAATGAGTTTAATGTTTAATGTGCTAATTGTTTATCTATGTATATACATATATGTATATATATATTAAATGTTCAGTCTCTGATATCTTAACACCCCAGAGCCATTTCTGTATTCATTCTGGAAACTGGATGAGATCAAGAAGACATTTAAACTGTTTTTGACCATAGCCTCTGAAACACACGTGTGTGTTTTCCTTCGGGGTCTCCCAGGTCCCATACCGCCGCTGGCAACATCTGGCATTGAGGCGCATTCACGACTTTGTGTGTTTTTGTCATCAGAAAGGGAAGAATCGTGCAAAGCAGAGCTTTTCGGATTCGCACCTGGAGCACCACGTTCCGTCTGAAGACCCAGCTGTCTGAGCCCCTCAGAACGAGCCCCCCTCCCCTCCCTATGACTCACACACCTCTACATCAACAAGCCTTTCTTTTTCCACCAGCGTCTCGCCTGAACACAAACAGTACAAACGTCCTCTCATGTGTGCGGAGAACCTTCGCTGACCGGTCCCAAAATAAAAAAAAGCTCCTTACGTAACTGCCGCTGAAAAGGGCCCCACCTTTGCTTTCAGTAAGAGCTCTTTGGGTGGTTTTGGCTCTGCCTCTCCAGGGTTCACATCAATCTAATAATAATGAAGGTGGTTTTGGCTAAACAAGCTCACAAATACTCGAATTCCCCTGAAACTAAAGCCAGAAACAGCCACAGCACACAGCAGAAGGCCGCATCCCCAAGGCAACGGCAGCCGTCCTGCATTCAGACGGACGAGGATATTTTTCCACACAAACAAACATCAACTGCCCCCCCAAAAAGAAACAGAAGTGGTACGCTCCGACTTTGAGACCATCGCTCGGTACCTCTGCAGCGGAGGCCAGTGTGAAAATTAGGGCCGTACCACTGTAGCACGTGTCCCGGGGTGGTTCGTACACACGCATCTGGCCTCATTTCACATGGTTAAATATAGAAAATAATTATAGTAATGACGATAATGAGGACCTGATGACTTTTACGAGTAGTTCCTCAGAGTGCGGCCTGCTGCGGGTGAGAGCCAGTTCAAATAAATGGGCCGTGTGAAGGGTTCTGGGTAAGAAAGGCTCATGGGAAGCGGTTCAGCGAGCTCGGGGCACATGGTAATTTCTTCATTTGGACAGTTTTTTAGGAAGGTCGACCCCTGATTACAGCCTGTATGAGCCCTGCCTGTGGTCGTGCATTAGCATAATTACACAGCAGGCTTGGTGAAACTTTAGCTCCTCTGCTTGAGAAAAACTACCGTGGAAAAAAAAAAATTCATGTCACAAGTTTGGAGCTATAATTTTAAGCCTCAGCACGAAGGGAAACTAGAGCCAACACATGAGCTGCTGCTTCACCGTGATTTATTTCTTACGTAAGCAGTTGTAGATCAATACTTAGCCACGCCGCAGTTACAGCAGCACAGGGGAAGTTGTAACTGTGATCGATCAATACCTTATTATAACCCTCTGGTCCACTGGCCTGGCCTGTGATAGCCACTGTCAACGGTATTGTTCTTGTTTTGTGACTAACTGTTGGTCATTATGAACATTTCTTCGTTTTCATTCAACCTCAGATACGAAGACCAGGCTCCCCCAGACAGATAGAAAAGGCTCCATTCATTCTGCAACGCTGCATAAAAGGCTATTGTGTCCTGAGTGTAAATATGACACCCACCACCTTCCCCTTCCCCTCTCTCATTTGTGATTCAAGAGATGCAGCACTGAGGGCAAAAAAAAAAAAAAAAACCCTCCTTAAGCAGTGACAACAGAGAGCAACTGTCTTTTCGACAGGATATTTGCCATTCTGCGTCTAACCACACAGCAAACTGTGACAAAACCACGACGCTCAACAGTTGATTTTTTTTTTTTTTTCACATTTTTTTGTTGACTCAGTTTGAAGGATGAGGTATTTGTTTAGTCAGTGACTAAAACTATGTTATAATTGAGGAGTTTCCCTGCAAACGAAACTAAAGAATTAGTAAATCTGAGCTCTTTTTAAAGGACGGGTGTAAAAGCTTCCTGTAGTAACAGATGTAAAGTAGATTAATCTGTTTTGCCTCGTCATACTTTACAATAGGGAGAAATATTTTGGACTTTGCACTGATGGTCAGTGTTTTAGATTGTGAGGGAGGATCAACAGGCAATAAATGTGGGCTACTTAAAGTCCCAAAGCAGTTCATGTCAGAGTTGTGTCTCAGATGTGACACAAACTTTCGGTTTCGGTGTGACTGGAGATAAACATCTTTAATGTCTGTTGCAGGTAAACAACTGCACATGACACTGCTGAGGTAAACATGAGGCAGTAGCCACAGTCCATCTCAGTCAATCCACGGCAGCACTGGATTCACGTTGACTCATTTCAATAATCAGGTGGCAAGTGGCAACACACCGTGACATCACTCTCGGTCTGTGAGCTGTTGTTTTGAAGCCTCCAGTTTATAAATTGGTGTGAGACCATGAACTCATTAGCGAAACATTTACTGAGCTAATAAATAAAATGAGAACTTGGGCCATTTCCCCATAGACTTCAAGACAACCTGACTTCTTTATACCAGTGGAGTTCAATTATGGTGATTAGATAGAGTGCCGGTTTAAGGCTCTTAAGCGTTAGCTTCACTTTATTATACAGGCAATGGATAAAACTGGATTGGCTTGTTTGCTTAAAATTCAAAAAAGGATTTTGTGAAATTAACTTCATATTCTCATAAGTTGGCTTTAGAAACAGTATTGTTTTGTCACTGTGACTTCAGTAACCATCAAAACAAACCAAACCACATTTCTTTTCTTTTGTTTAACGACACGATAAAGCTCATCAGCCTTGGCTAATTACAGCTGTTAAAAAAAAACCAAAACATGACACAAAGCATGAGCTGAACATAACTGCACCTCCGTCAGCCGTATTTAGAACAACTCACAGGAAGTGATTTGTTCAACTCCTGTCCTCCTTCTGCTCCTCCTCATTCAGTCCATCCATTCATCACAGTTGCTTTATAATTTTTTTGTGTGTGTATGTGTCACATAAACTACAAGGTAACCCGACATGACACCTTCCTCCTCCTCAGCCTGGAGCACTTCCTGGCTCCTGCAGAACCCAGAGAGATCCAGGCTATGACTGACCCGGTCTTATCGTTTTTCACATCTTGGACTCCCCTAGCTGTGGTCCCGAATGCCAAGTATATCCTATAATTAGACATGAAAGCCACACTGGAGATATTCTCCCCAAAGTGTATCAGTTTATTTGAGCTGGAAAAGGCGGCTGGGGAAGTATATTGTGCAACGCTGCGTCTCATATTCTGCCAAGTCATTTTGGGTTACTGTGAAGCAGCAGGAAGAGAAGCTGTCCTTCAAACTCAACAGTCATGTTGACATGTGTCCATGCTGCTGAATGTATATGAATCCCTGCTTTGTTTGGCTGCTGTCAGCGACCTCTGACTGTAGAAGACAATTCGCCGCACATACGGGGGGTTGAGACAGTATCAGACACACAAAGAGACATAAACAAAACAGCAGCATGAATGACATTCATCAGGATCCAGCCAACAAGCGCTCAGTTCTGACAGAGCAGACGCGATCCAAGCCTCCGTGCTGATGCCAAACGAGGGTATGTCACGGTAACCCCCCCAGAGACGAGAGGCTAATCCCTCCAAGGGGCAATAGCCGAGATGTGAAATATGGTTCGTGATATCACTGCGGGGCCACATGAGTGGTTTTACATATGGGAATATCCAATGAGATGGAGATTCACCCCCACGTCCCCCCGATTTCACGGCACGCAAAAGACAAACAACTGCGGCTGCCATCTTCTCCCTTTGAAACGTGGAGCCTATCTCAGATAAAAGGAGACGCTTTTGTTTGTGAGAAAAAATGATTGACCCCCTTTTTTTCTCAAGATGCTGTCTGCCTCTAGAGTTTGTCATTTCTTTATTTTTGTGAGAAGTGAAGAGTGCTGTGGAGACTGCCAGTAAATTTGCCATTTTTTGGAATGTTTGCTTGATAAAATGTGGGAAAAAAAATCCAAAAGATTGTGAATATTTATGTGTTAAGAGAATATTTGGAATTTTTGCCTCAATGATATATAATTGTCCATTTAAGTTCAGCCACAAATGAATTCTTTCAACTCTGAATCATTTCCTGCAGCTGCAAAGAGGTTTACTGGCAAAAAAATATCTAAAATGTCAACAAGACACATCAGATTTTTTCATCTTTCCTTTCATTTTTGCCCTATTTTTTCAATTCATCATCAAAAACACAAAGATATTTAGTTTACTATCATATATGAGAAAGAGAAGCAAAAGATTCTCACATCGGAGAAACTGGAACCCGAGTATTTGACATTTTTGCTTGAAAAAACATCCAAATGAATCAACTATAGAGCTGAATTTAGTTCAACTGCACTGAAATGACCCAACACACAACACACAACACACGACAATATGACATCATCAGCTCTGCAAAATGATTTTACTTATTGGTTTACCGGGTGACCTCCAAACAGTTTATCAAAGGATCGGTCCGGGCTGGCAGAGGCCTCCCTGTGACTTCAGAGATGACCCTGCAAAATAGCTAGCATTCCTCAAGGGGAAGAACAAGGCGGGGGGGGGGGGTTGCCGAGAATTATTTCCGCCAAAGGTCAAACATGGAAATGATTATATGCATTGTTGCTGACGTTGGATAGTCTCTCTCTCTCTCTCCCTCTGCTTCTCTGCCTGAAATGAGCACACAATGTAGTCTGTCTCCCCCCCTGACCGTTTTCAAATGTTAATGGCTGGCTCATGGTGCGAGGACGCAGCGGGGAGGGGGTCTGGCTATTCACTCTCCCTGGGGGAGAAGGTCTTCACGCTCACTGCAAATCCTGCACTGGAGCGCCGTCGCAGCAAGTTGGACGGGACATTCGGCACTAAAATGTACCAGCTACTCAACGTCGCAGCATGATAATACCAAGACCTTTTAGGAGGCAGCGGAATAATAAAAGGTCTGTCTACCTCCGTCGAGATAGACAGGAAGTGGACTGGAAAGAGACACATGGAAAAACTATTTCACTGCTCAAATGTGTAAAACTTGCAGAGGTTTCCTAAAAAAGAAACAAGTTTTTCTCTGAAGTTTTGCAGGGGAACACAAATGTCTCCTTCTGCACCCCCCCACTGCTCAACCACAAATGCACACAGACACAGAAAAGTTCCCGGTGTGTGCCCCCGCTGCCAGACTCATTAACAATGTAAAGGGGCACCTTGAAACAATCATGTGCATCTTCTGAACAACCTTCCCATGCACGATCGCCCGGACTGCTCTCATTCTCACGGGGCACTCCTCGACCTCCCAGCTCCCAACTCCCACCCCAACCCCCACAATGCAACCAACTCTGTTTGCCCTCTCGTTCCCCCCACAACTTCCTCTCTCTTTCATTTTCTGCAGGCCCTTTCAGCATCACAGATCCTCCTCCTCCTCCTCCCTCTCAGAACAATGTCTGCTCCACTCTCCTCCAGCTCCTTTTGCTGTTGGACCAATGCCTGGAACATGAACCTATTTTTTAAAAAAAAGAGAGAAAGAAAAAAGAAACGGCGAGGAAAACACACAGACACACACTTACATTGGCCAGAGTTCGGGTTCACCTAATCACTCCTTGCTGTGGTTGTGAAGCTATTTCTGCAACAGTTACGTCAGCTACTGAGGAATGACTTAGAAGGTTGTGGAAGTCTCTGAGCAAGAAAGTACGCAAGAGTCTTTTTTTAGTAATTTTCCCGTCGCTCAAGGTGTCACAACACTTTGAAGGAATGGCCTCACATTCTGGGAAACACACTTTTGTGGTTAACTGATTGTTGCACAGAAATGCCCAATTATGCTCTGCCTCAAGATTTATGCTGGTATATTACACGTTTACCGCAAAGATTCGTTCAAGCCAGAGAGTTAGATCCTGAGCTTCTAATGCATCATGACAAGTAAAGTTCAATATGAAGCTAAATCCAGCAGCTGGTTATCTTAGCTTAGCATAAAGACTGGAAACTGAGTGCAACTGCTAGCTGGGCAACAATCTGCCTCCCAGCATCTTGGAGGCACAATAATTAGCACATTATATTGAAAAAGAGAAAAAGTTCTTTAAGCTCTGCTAAGCTACCTGGCTGCTGGCTGTGGAATACTATTTCAGGGGACATCTTGACTTTCTGTAGAAATTATGTAAAATAGTTTTTCTACAGAATAAACAAACAAGTTATAAAAGATCATTTGTGAGCTTGGCAGATTGTGGGAGGTGGATTTTGTTCCGTTTGGATGGAAGCGGTCTACCTCCCCCTGCTTATCAACCCTCTCATCTAAACTCTCGAGCAGAAAACTAGTTGGCTTATTTCCCAAAACTGTTCCTTTGAAGCGCCTCAGGTATTATCTCTTCCTTTCTTTATCCGTCATGCTCTGTCTCCTCAGAAATCCCCGAGCCTCACTAACGCTGGAAGGAATCCATCTGTGTGCAGACACCATCACGGGGATTATTCGCATTAGGTGACCTATGGAAAGAAGCCTCCTCTTCACACCTGAGCACCTGCTGGAAGCCATCTCTTATGTCAGGGAGGAGAGGAGGACCGTGTCTGGTCGGGAATACAGCGGCGGCTCTCATCTGGACATGTGACGTGGAGGCCGCTGCCAGGTTAAGCTTCCGTTGAAACGTTGCCACTCTGTCAGGAAGGGAGTGCTTAATACAGCTGTGAATAATTCATCACGGCTGAGATCAAGCAGCTAAGCTGAGAGGACATTGTAAACTTTGACACTGCAAAATTTAACAGCTCTGAACTGCAAACTGTGATGAGGCCTTGATTGCTGGCTGATGTCGCAGCGTCTTTTACCCTCCTTTACCCGCCTCCCTTTGTCGCCCTGGCAAAGTTGCATAATGCAGATATGTTTATCATAAGCAAAGAACACAAGGTGCATAGTTTCCCTGCTCTCACTATCTCGTCTGAATGTGTTCAAGACAAACAGAGAAGTGTAGACGTCAGAGTCAAGTTGTAAATCTCCCTCCTACAGTCAGATAACAGCTTGGAAACAGTTGTGTTGATCACATTTATTGACCTCTACTGATCAATTGTCTTGTTCAAGATAAATACAGCGATCGCGGAGATGAAGTCAAGGTGGCCTCCATCCCGAAAATCGTTTTCTTGTGCTCACTGGCCTCTCATCACCGTTGCCTCCGTTGCTGTGTATTTAACAGGACAATGAGTCAGTTAGGACCATGACGCACATATACTTGTGCGCACACCCTGCAGTCACGACCAAACCCTGCCGAAGAGTGACACCAGGCCCTGTGGGCACTGAGGAGAGGAGACCAAAATTACACAGTGTGAAACTTGAGCTGTGTCAAGTCCAGAGTCTCAGCCAAAAATCTGACAAACACTAACTTCACACTTCACAAAACAGCCAGTTAGAAAGCGAAGCCACTGCCCCGAAACTCCCTGAATCATCCCAACACTTTGCACAATTCTGCTTCAGAAAAAAAAAGAAAGAAAGATTGTGTTTACTTCCCTTTTTTTGGTGAGAAAGAATTCAAACTCGTGTATGAAGCTATTGATGCTTCTCTTTCTAAATGATAAAAACAGTCACATAACCACATGCAAATGAGCATCTTCCCTCCAAAGTGCCACACAAGCACGCTGAACAACAACTCAAGACGTTGCCACCAAGCAGTCTAAAAAGGTTTTCATCACAAAAGGACAGTGGCAGACATAACTGAGACTCTGATTGGCTTCATACAGAGCGATCAGGGAATTAGTCTGATCACGATCAGAGCATCAGTGATTCATTTTTAGGGGTCGGTGACAAATGATCAGCTTAAGTGGAAACTATGACAACTCTGTGTAGTTTAGCTGGCCAGTAGTTTGGTTGAATTTTGTCAAAAAGCAACCAGAGCTGCCTCAGTAAACTTTGTGGATCAGCAGAAAAACATCGGCAGATATTTCAATAATCAATATATGGTTTAGAAAACCACAGAGGCCTCTGTGGGAACATTGGAGAAATGAATCCATCGATCCAGAAAGGAATCAGTGAAATAATCAACAATAAAGACAACCACCAGCTGAAATCCTCAGTCAGCCTTTTAATCTTCTCCAGGTCTTCAGTTCACTTCGTAAGACACACTCAAAATAAGCCCCCTGGAGAATAAAAATACAAAACATGAACTGATTCCACCTCCTCCAGAGTCCACATCTAAGGTTTTTATTTTACAGTAAACTAATTATCAACTACAAACCATTTGAAGATGTCACTCTGGGCTGTGGGAGACTGTGGCTAAGATTGTCCTGCATTTTAAATAAAGTTATATGATTCAATTGGAAGTTTGGAGAGGGGGGGCACACACAGGGGCAGGGTCTTAGCCCAATTTCTATCCAGTTTACGCCCCTGTCATGGTTTTTAAACCAGCCAACACACCGATCTGTTACATTCAACCACAAATATCAAGTTGCAAAACGTGACAGCATCCTCTTCCTATCACAGCGCCTCAGATCACTGCTGTTTCCTCATTCTTAAAAGAAAAAGATCGCCTTTGAAAACAAACCGGGGTGACTTCACTTAAAATTAGAATTAAAGTGAACAAGCTTCCAAACAACAAATCATAAAACAGCTGGACAGCCGACCGGAGCCCCCCTTTCACTTACTTTATACTTCATCTTGCTGCTCTTCTTCTGCGACTCCAGGTAATTAAAAAAAAAATAATAATAATAATAATTCAAAATTTAAAAACAAAAAGTGAGAAATATCCGATTTATCGCAGCAAAGGACGACACATCTGAGTGACGGAGGGAGCGGGCGGCTTTTTCAGCGCGGTTCACCGGCCATCCAAAGCTTCACACACGGACACACGGGCCAAGCAGAGCCGCTGTCGGTCCGGATCTCCTCCGTCTGAAGACTCACAAGAACCAGATTGAGCTTCAACACATTGACCGTCTGCAGCTCATTTGCATGGGCCGTCGCCGATTGGTCCGTATCCGTTCTGTCCCCGCCCCTTTCTTCCCTTTTTACTCCTCCCCCATGTTGCAAAAGTGACATCATCTCCACCAGCAGATTTAATCATGAGCGTGTTTATGGAGACATAGCAAATACAATAAAGCTGTTTTCTTTCAGCAGTCATTCAGTCGTGGATCAACATTAAATTTGATATTCTTTTATTTAATTTTTTTTTTATTATGTTACAGACTGTGGGACAGCAAAAAGAAAATAACGGGACGGTCTGTTACTTTATTAGTCTTTGTGTGGTGCAAAAAATGCAAAACGACCACAAAGAGACACAAAATCTGCAGCAACGTATGCAAGGCTACTCCACGCTGATGCCAAAAGAACCGCAAAGACCCATAAAATGGGCACAAAGCCATGCAATGAAACCCCAGAGAGAAATATGAAGAACACAAAAGAAACACAAAAAGCTAAAAATAAAAAACAGCAAAAAACAACACACCCACAAAGAGATGTAAACAAACCCAAATAGTCACAAAATGGCCAGAAATAGACACAAGATGACCACAATGAGACACAAAACAATCCCAAGATACACAATAATGATACTGATGCAAAAAGTTTTTTTCTTTCAGTCCTGTGCGTTGTCCGAAATGACTCACAACTCCCCATATACTAGGCTGCAGAGTGAATTTGCCATAGAGCTGCCAAAATGTAAAGTTAAAACAACTGATCCTACATACTGGACTCCTTGCATCCCACAATGCATCAGGAAAAGTAAGGTTTGACCAGCCGTCTCTAACCGAGCCATATGTGTGCCATCCTGCATTGTGCTCTCGCTAAGCAGATTGGTGGCGAGGTCAGGAAATGAAATCACAGTTATGGTCATTGTTGATGGACAACAGTGTCCACCATTGTTGCAGAACATGGATAGGTTAGCTGGTTAGCATGCTAAAATCAGCAGCAGAATTTATGATTGCTTTTATCACTGCTGGAGACAGTTTTGCAATGTTTCTTGTGGATAAGTAAGTAAGCTGCTGTTGATGGCGACACCTCATCAGGACTCTTCCCCTTCACCTGCTGCACTCAGCTGGTCCTGATCACCAATCAGTCCGAATATAAGCCTCTCCTGCTCGTTCACTCACTGTTTGCCAGTTTGTTCTCAGCCCACATGCAAGACTTTCCAGCTCTCCCTACCGGACTGATTCACCCAGAGACTGTACCTGTCTCTGACCAGCCTGCTGATCCTGACCTTGCCTACTGTCTGCTCCCTGCCAGCCCGGTTCCCCTCCCTGGAGGCCTCGCAACCAGCGCTTACACCAGGTCAGTGGCATCCAGCTTTTGGGTCCAAACCCGGAACCCTCACAAACTCTGGCTTTGTGCAAAACTTAAAACCAGCTCTTTTAATGTTTAAAACTCCATTTGATTTTTTAACTGACATTTAAATATTTATCTCTGATGATGATGTTGCTCTTTGCTTGTTTTCCATTATGGACAAAGAAACATCCCCCCAGGTCACATTTTAATGATTTCATGATCTATCAAAGAGACATCCTTTGAAATCCTTAGCTGATTTTGTCCAAGTAGGAACAAATATTAAAGCATTCGTGTAAGCCTACACAATTTCCTTTTTTCCCTGTCATTACATTGATTAATTGCACAAGTTGCAGAAGCAGAAGTTGTATTGTATGTCCCCTGTTCTTTATTTCTTATAACTGTTTGCATAAATATCACAAAATTAGGTTTACTAGAACTGCTAATTATACTTTGTTGTTGACCTACATTTTTTTAAAATGTGGTAAAAATCTAAATACAAAAGAGAGAAGTGTTTCTGCATTATTTGATTAAAAAAAATGTGTAGATTGTTTTTCTAAGAAATAGTTAAACCCTGAGGGTGAAGGAAGAGTGATGACATTTGCGTCTTCACGGAAATGCGTCTCTTGGTGCAGAAGAAAATGGAATACGCCCACAAACAGCCGTTTTACTTGCCTTCCTGACACTTTCATCAAGTTCCTCTATGAATAAATAAACACATGAATCAAATAAGAATAGAACCTGGATTTTCTCCTCAGCACTTGCCTTTCCTGCAGCTGTCCTAAACTGCAGAGCTCAGGTGACAGAAACATGTACTTAAACACCTGTAACTACAGCTTTCGTTTGCCTGCATAGCACCTTATTCAGCAGGATTTGCTCTCTGGTGAAATCGCATTGAGGATTACTCGGTACTTGGATGCAGGTTATGAGGAATAAGGTGTGTCTCCATTTCTTCCTGCCTTGCAGCATTGCAATTTAGAAGACTGTAATCGCTACACAGACTGAAGAAAGACAGACAGAGGATGGATTTTTACTGTGAGAGTCTGGTTTGACAAATTTCTGCTAGAATTTGGTGTTTATGCTTTATATTATCAGTCTGATAACCATCGCAGTATAAAGTGGTATAACAAATATTGCCTTTAACAGGTGCAGGACATTTTTTACAGTCTCATATTAAATTCATCCATATAAATCAATCCTGACGTACAAAACCCATTAGCAATCAAAACAGGTTGGATCTGCATCGTAAAAATTGGGAGTGCTGTTTGCTGTAATATTCTAGTATTAACAGCAAAATGCACCAGATTTATTTAAGGATCTCTTGTTGCTGTGATGAACATACACTCCGACAAGAATCTACTACTGCGGCTCTGGGTGGGGCTCAGTCAAAATGCCTTATATCCTACCACATTTAACCAGCTGATCAAATATTAAACAGATAAAATCTTAAAACTGAGTAAAAGTATGATGTTTACACGTGGAAGTAAACAAGTTGTAAGTGTACCTAGAAGGCTGAAAGTGACTCAGGCACTGTAGGACATATTTTAGAGCTTTTCACCCCGAGGGACTTGTTTTGCAAAACACAGAACTGCAGCTGCATAAACTTTATCTTGGTATTTTCTGTTTGATCATCGTCACACAGGAAAGGGATTTAGTTCCAGTTCTCAATTTGATAAAGAAGATTACAGATTGACATTAATAATAATTTTGATTTTAAACAACATAGAATATTTTTAAACCTTTTCATTAAGATAGTGAAGAAAGTTTAAAAGGTTATTTTTGTTCTCACCCTGACTCGAAGTGAAGACAGCATGGATGATAGCTGAGGTGTGACCTCTGTATACCCACTTCAGTATCTAACAGAGGTGACAAGAAGCACCCAGACTTATCTCTGAGCTGAAAGAGCTGACAGGAAAGCCTTTCTCTCTCTGCCTCACGCTGATCACATCTTTGATGCACCCACCTCGTCTCAGAGCTATATATCAAACGTTACAAACGCACAAAAACAATAGGAGGAAATTCTTGTCATGCGTTTTTTGTCATTTCTAAAAGTTTGCACGCACACGAGGATGTGGGCCTGCAATGGATGGATCACTGAACTGCTAAAGACCAAACGATTGGTTCTCTTTATGCATATCTGCATCACGAAATGATCAAAGAGGTGTAAAACAAACGCACAAACCGACTACAAGCAGCACAAACTCATCCTTTCAGTCTGACAGCCCTGTATATGAGGATTAGGGGGCTTTTCTGTTTGTGCCCAGGGGCCCATTTTCTCATCATCCGTCCACGGGGCCTGCCTGCTTGTTACGGAGGCTGTTTTCTGTGCCCTTGGCTGCCATCACAGCTGCTTTAAAGGGGCAGAAACCTCCTGTAATTAGCCCGCCTCTCATGTGTTTCCGAATGCTCTAATTTGTGTCAGCTAATTTATCACAATCACAGGGCCCCTATCGGCTCGCATTGTCCCCCGTGAACAGTCATATCCTCAGATGAATGCCTCCTGTAAGGGCACTCACAAACACTCGTTTGTGTAATGTACACCGTGCCCAGCTGGAGCCCATTCTCTGAGCCACAAGTGGGTACGGGGGGCTATTCTTTTCTTTGAATGGCATGTGATTATGTGCATGCGCGCACCTGTTTCCTCTGACAAACACGACTCATTTTCTCCATCTGTTTATATCAGCACTTTGGAAGAAAACAGCTTGAAATAAGCCAAAAAAGGTTGTTTATCCCCTCTTCACAACATTTGGCTGGATTGAATGAGTGCATTAGTTTTCGATCTCCAGTGGCGTGTTATTTCAGCTCACAGTCTCACATGTTTCCAGCTCCTCGTCGGTTAGAAATGACAGGAGCCCCTTTTGCAAAATCGCTCTCGTCAGCTTGAGTTGCAGCCCAAAAAATCCACCGAGAGAAGATTTGCGTTGGCATCTGGGCTTGAACGGCGAGTCCCGGTCACCATGACAACTGCCACCACGGGCCGCAGCATTTTCTGGCCTCATACGTACTGAATTTCATGAGCACAAAAGCCCTCCTAGTCTATATGGGCGGCAGAGGTCTCTAGGTGTTATTATGGCACATTTCAGTGCGGAAATGGCTGCTAATACTGCGAGTGAAAAATGAGCCGCCCGCCTTTCATCTCTGCCAGGTGTCTATGTCTGCGTTACATAAGTGCCCCTGCAGATCCGAGCCCGGGTTTTAGAGGACAGGGCAGACGTATATCTTCCATAAGTGGAGCTCGCAGGGCTCTGTTGCTTGGAGCTGCAGATTTCAGTGGATGGACAGAAGCAGGAGGGTGGAGGAGGTGGAGGAGGAGGAGGAGGAGGAGGCTGACAACAGCTCCTCTGTACAGGCCCGAGCTCAGGCGGCCCCTCGCTGCTCCCTGTGAAAGTCTGTCCCTCAAACTCTCGCAAACCAGCTCAGGCAGATTTATGGGACCACCGCCCCTCCAACCCCCGACGCCACCACCCTCCTTGCTGCCTAACTCCACAGCTTGCACTCAGAGGGCCCGAGGCCCCCCACTCGTCCCTTGTGTCTCTCTCATTGTGCCCCGTGACCTTGTGCAGCTTTGTGGCTCGGCAGCAGCAGAGAGGAATGCACAAAACACACAAAACCAAGAAGAGTGAGAAAATATGAGTCTGACACACAGTTGGAGTCTGGGATGTTTTTCTTTCAGTTCCTTAAATTTGAATTTTAAGGGTCTTCCCTTAAAAAAGAAAAAAAAGTCAGTGGCATAGGACAAAAATCTGAGCCTGAAGGGGCCTTCTTCCATGTGAAGGTCCTCAGTGGAGATACGACAGCACTTCACTGCACCTCACTGAGAACGTACTTTAATAAAGGGTTTATATGTGACCTTTCTCTGCTGCCCAATGTGTTTTTGGGTTTACATCACAAGAGGCTACAATGTACCATCTGAACAACACTTTTCTTCCTCAGGCCAGGACTGAACTCAGAGCTAGCCGGTTAGCACGCTCCCTTCCCTAACCCTAACTGGTGGAAATAGAAGCAAATGAAGAGGGTTGCTTTAAAACAGCTCTTGGTTTCAGTTTTCAGTGCTAACCACAAACCAAACCTTTGAGTTAGAAGCAGAAATCACCAAATACGGACAAAAAAAACAAACAAAAAAACAGCACGAATAGGCCACCAAATAAATATTTTATAATGTGGGTGAACTGGTTCGTCGGTTGGAAAAAAAATTCACGATTCTTATTTTTCTGTACCTGAGACAGAAAAAAAAGAAAATGTTGGGTTTGTACTTATGAAACTGATTCCAGCCTGTTCCTCCCTCAGACTCTGAGCTGTTTACTTTTCCTCCTCTCATAAACTCTTTGAGTACGTCTGACAAAACACTGTTACGCTCTGTTGTCGAACTGCAGTTTTACCTCAGCTATTTATTCTTCCTGCCTTGTTCTTTGTGAGAAGACAAAGACGAAGGAGAAAAGTGACCCAGACGTGAGGCATGGAAAAATCCTCAAACAGATCTGTGTGTGAGCTTCTTCGGAGCCCTTGGCTGGGTCACTTTGGCACGTCGCTGATTTAAACGACTATCCAATCCACAGAAACAATCATGATGTGATTTCTCTGTTGTCACCAAGGATTGGTCCAAATGACATTCAATCTGAGTCCAGAGAAGGTGCTGGAGGTCTCCTGTCTGTGGACTTGCAATCAGCTGCTGTCATTATTGTGCCATTATCATTGTGGGAGGAATGGAGATAAACATGGCATCTAGTGCTGCTCTTTTAGCAGCGATCTGGGATCGCGATCACGCTGCTGCTCTCTCCGAGGGTCAGCTGTATTTGTGATGAAGAAGACATCCCGAGGAGTCTCTTTGGATGATTTCTCACTGTGCTAAGCTTTTGGGTCAGATCCATATTTAAAAAAAAAAAAAAAAGTGAAGGTAGTAAAAGGAGCACATAACATTATGGCATCATGACAGAGAGGGCACATACGGCACGTGTGTTTGGAGGATGGTAGTTAAAGGAATTTCATTTATGAAGCATTCTTCCTGAAAGCTTATGAGAAGGAGCTGGAGGTGGCAGGAAAACGTATTAAATGACAATTTCTGACTTTTAAAGATTGAAGTGATTTAGCATTTTCCCCCTCCAGAGGGACCGTTAGTCGGTGTGACCGACAATTTACCGAAACTGACAACAGGCTTTCTGAACCATCACATTTCTGAGTCTCTCTGTGGTTAAAAACTAACCCTCTCCCCCCCTCTCATGCTTAATTTTCTCGGTCACGCTGCTCAAACATTACAGTAGATTAATTCTCTCCTGCACCATTAGCTGAATCAACCACAGATCAGAGGAAACAGTCGCGGCACTATAGCTCCGTAGCCTTTAGCTGCCGCTCCAAGGCTCCAGTTTGACCGACCTCGCTAACATGAAGGGTTTCATTTACGTCTGATTGTCACAGTTGTATTTCAATGACCTGAATAGCTCCTTGTGCGCAGCTAAAGGCTTTGCTTTATTTGGCCTTCAACTTGGCAGCGATATAAGTGATCCACGGTCACTGAAAAACAAGGTCATAAAAGTCTGTATTAGACTTAGATTGTTCTGCACACGTAAACACTCAGTGTGAACGTGAATTACTCTTAACTGGACGCCAAGGCCATCTTTTAAAACCCGGAGTTCAATGTTCACTCTGTTTTTCCTCTTTCTCACTTGTTCATTCATTGTACATTGCCCGGGCACACCTTCCCCAGTGAGTAATTTGCCTCTGGATTGGTCTCGTACTCTGCTGCAGAGCCAACTGTTCATCATTCTGTCACCAGCTACTGCAGGATAATGCTTCAGTGTCAAGAGCAGTTTTTAAAATTCAGACGACATACAGATCCCTGCATACAACAGAGCATTAGTGGAAACAAGAGAGGTGAAAAATCCCTGTTTTGCGCTCTAAATTCAAGGGCACCAGTGTGTCACATGTGATATTGACACCGATACTGACATCGCTCCCAATCATCCAGTCCAGTGAACAATAAACCAGTATATATGTCAGTCAGTCCTCAAACGGCTGCAGACTTTTTCGGGTAAACTGCATCTTTCAGCATAATCTGCAGCTCACATGAACCGTTCGCTGTCCTCCTCCTTCTCACAGGAGTGTGTCTGTGGTGTGATGCCCCGCCGCTAACAGGGGGTTCCTTCTCCAGTTGCCAGGGTTTGGTATGTGGAGAGACTGCCATGTAGCGTTCACCTCTGCATATTTTACGCTGACAACTCAATCACAGTAGGGGGAGAGTCAGAACAAACACAGATCAATAACTGCAATGCAGAGTGAGATTAGATTTAAAAAAAAAAAATACTTGGCTGAAGCAGTTTACGACTAACTGCTGAGGTAAGAAAGGCAATCTATTGAGATAATTCCCAAAAATAACTAGGTTAAAATTGGTAAAAAAAAAAAAGATAAATGGTTGGATAAATGATCAACAATAAACGTTTTGATGTAGCTGACAGGGTGAAGCACGTTCAGATCAGTTCACATGAACATGAAGGGCGTTGCTTCAGTTCATCTGTGGGGACTGTAGACAGAAAAGGTTTTGAACCGCTGCTGGAGGATTTAGTGTGTGTGATTTTTAGTGTGATGATGCCTGATAATGTGTTGACACTCACACTTGTGCTGTGATTCACCACCTGGCTCAAAGTGCGATAAGATCTCCAGTTGGCAAGGTGACAGCCGGAGCGAATTGACCCCCTCCGCTCTCCGTCTGATTGGTGAGCTTGTGTACGTTACTGTGTGTGTGTTTACAGTATGTGCTGTGTGTTGTAGGGATGGTTGAGCACACGCAGCTTTAATCAGGCCACTAATCCCGGGGTGCTTTAAAGCTGCAGCATTGTGGGAGTGAAATGAGACGCTAAGCTGAGCTTGAGACGATGATGGTGTTTTTGTGAGTGTGTGTCTTTGTGTGCCATTTAAACGCAAGTTGCAACTAGCCTTTATGTTTAATTTAATATTATTGAGCGGTATTATTGAGTTTCGGGAAAAAGGGGAATAGTCTAAAACCAATATTAGAAGTTGAAATATTGTTTTTGTCTTCGGTCTGTTGACTGAATCAATTTCATCCCGTCTCATTGAGTCTTATTTGATATCCAACTCGAGCCCAGAGTTAGAGCCCAAAGATATTTAAGATATGTAAAATACTTCATTTCTTGTTTTGTCTGACTGTCACATTAAAATTCCTTTAATATGAAATATAAATAATATGAAACAGACAAAAATTGAGTTTGAGAAGTTGATATTTCTGCTTAATACTCCCCAAACAGTTAATCCATGGACATAATTGGTGATCACTCATTTCCTTTCGCAGAAATAATAAATCTCCATCATATCAACTCTTTCGGACATTATTCTGTGTTTAAAATCTCATGTGCAGACAAGTCTGTTTAATCTGATCATATCTAATTTCAGCTCACGCTTTTCTTCTCCATTTATCAAATTCCACGCTTTTATTTTCCCTTTATTTAAGTGCGTGCCAAAGACATATCTGTCGTTTGATGGATCCAGCACATTTGGACGGGAGCTGTGTTTGTGGAGAAAGCTGTCCGGGGCTTTGAAACAAAGCATGGAGGGGAAAAACATAGCTCGTGGTTTTGGCTTTGCTCTGCTGGTTATTTATGGAGAGGATCCATCCATCCTTTTGTGCTCTGCGGGCAGGGGCAATGCGGGTGGGAATTCTGGGAAGTGAAGGATCTAAACGCGGCAACAACCTCCCCAATCCCAAACATGTTGGTGGACGCCGAGGACTGCCAGAGCCTCTGGCTTTTCTGTACACGGTGCTCCAGAGTGCAGCTCAAACACACACACACACACACACACACACACAATTTTAAATATGCACTCAGAGAAAACAAACATGATTTTGAAAGGGATTCCTGACCTTTGCCTCCACCTTCGATCCTGTTACTCACCATTTTGTTGCGAGAGAGCCGGCTCCCTGCCAGCTGACCTACTTTTAGCTTCTTTCCTTACAGCTTTGTTCACATCAGGCTTTTCTCTCTCCTGCTTTATTTAGCCAGCACGTCTCTTCACCGTGGCTTTGATCCCCTGCGGTCGTACCTGCATCCATCCATGTTTTCTTAACTAAATTGTACAAAGCGCAGTCATAACTTGCCAAAAGGTTTAAGCAAATATCTCAATATGCAGAAGAAGAAAGTCTACGATACAATGCAAGCCACCCGTGCTGGGGTCTTTGTGCGAGTATTCATTGGAAATAAGGTTCTGGTTTCCTGCATACTCTGCTGACTGAGATGAATGGGTATAGTGTGGGTAGTTTCTTAATGAACTCATAGCAGGGTGTAGTCTGGGCTGGCGGATTGCTCAACACAAAGTCTGGAGCAAAAAAACGCTACAAATCTAATTGTGGTTGTCGAAAGCGGAGTCCGACTGCTCTGATTGCTTTCTGGTTGCTGTTGTCAGGACGCAGAGCTCTGCCCAGGATCTGCGGCTGAAAAGTAAAGCGAGCATTTGGCTTAAATCTGGATTTGGTGTTGGGGCGGAGTGGACGTGATGAGACAAGGTGAAACCAGGGACATTTCTGGTATTAATGATGCAATGTAAAATGGAAACAAACAGATGACATCAACAGGCTGGAGGTGTGTGGGATTTGAAACCACATTGGGTGCCTCCCTGGAGGCAACATTATGCGATCACCATGTTCAACAACAGCAATGGAAAAAGAAAGTTGATCCCCCGAAAGCCGTGATGCTTAGTTCGATGCTAACATTAGCGTCCTAACGTGCCCAAAGTAGCAATGCTATCTATGTTCACCATCTCGGTTTAAGGCTAACATGTTAACATTAGCTAAATAGCAACAATTTCAGTCTTAGAAATTCCCATGCTTGAAATTGACAAAACTTTTGTTGGATAGATCATTAAGGATGAGATAATTCTGTTTGGACCAAAGTGGAGTACAGACAGACTGATTGATTGCAGACAGCCCAACATAGCCACCCTTCATCACGCTGGCTTGAGTTAAAATGAGACTTCAAATGATATTTTGGTAAAGTTACAAGTGAAAATTAAGTCCTGATAGAGTCGAGTCGTTTTCAGATTCCGGTCTCTGAAGTGCTTTATTTTTAGCCCTTAACGGAGCCAAAACACCAGAACTGAGCTCATTTGTCTGCTGCAGATTTCCTGACGGTGCCAGACAAACTTTTCTAATCAGCACAAATTTGCACTTGTGTCCATCACAAACTGAGACACGTCTTCACTTTGTCAGAGGTTTTCACAAGCGTCGCCAGCAAACAATCCGGCCCAGTAGATGTTGCATCTCAAGGACAGCCCTCAGAAACAACTCTGCAAAACATATGTTTTTAAAATGACTTCTTGTCTTCGTGGCAACTAAAATTTGGCTAAAGTTAAAATTAGCTGCTATTAAAGATGTCCATTCAAAACATTTCCATGTCTCCACCCTCCATCGCCCGGCTACGTGGAGGACACCCTTCGTTATGCTCCAGCTCCTGGAGTGGCGGCGGTCAGGTGGCGCACCCTGATCATCTGTTTCAACTATCTGTGACAAAAACATCTTTTAGTGTCGGCACTTAAGTTGCTCCGGGAATTTGGAAAGCGTCGTTGTTTTGACCACACATTTTAGTTGCGATTTAATGATCAGTAAACGGAGCAGCTGAGCTGTTGGTGCTGTGGAACCACGGGAACGTAAATCCTTCGTCTTAGTTTACCCAAAAGAAGATCTTCTCGTTCTGCTTCGGGTTGTTTTTGGACAAGTGGCTGGCATGAAAACGTTCGGCTACGAGTCACTAGCACGCTAGCTAGCATGCAAAACAGATGTTTACAACAATGCAGCGATTGTTTCTGCGCAATAATCAATCTGGTGTTCCAGCGAGGAAAACCTCAACATCAACAACTGCACAAACACGAAACATTTCAATCTTTTCAATACGGCTGAGTTTTATATTTAGAAGCGCAGTCGGCTGTTTTCGGTCAGCTTGAGCTGAAAGACCTCCGGTATTTCTACCGTCATCTAAAAGCCCTCCGATTAAATAGCTCCCGTCTTTCTCTTTCTGACACACACGCACATACACAGCCAAACTTGTGGTCAACAGTTTGATCCAGTTTCTGCTCTCGGCCATCCGGAGTGGTTTGGTCTCAGTGCCATATTCCCCCATGCAGTCAGACTCAATCTGAGTAAAGTCAGCCACACATACAGTAGTTCCACACACAAACCTTTTGGGGTTTTTTATGTATAGTTTTTGCAGAAGGTTGAGCGACTTTACTGCCTGTCAAAGGTCTGTTTATGGTCTTATGGTCAAAATCTTTTCATGTTGTGATTTTGACTCCAGGTCAGCCAACATGTGTCTACTTGTTCTCAGCACATCTTCTCATTTCATTCTTCTGATAAAAAATCTAATTCGGCCCCTTCGGAGATGCTTTGTTCTCTCCGTGCGCTGTTGGAAATATGAAGAATGAAATCAAAGGAACAAAGCGGTCGTCGTTGTCATGAGACCGTCAGCACACGTAACTCCACGTCATAAGGCGACAAACAAGGAACACCAACCAATCGGAGGGAGAGCGCACAGCTAAAGGTGTCCATCAGCTTAAAAGTAACACATGTATACTGACGGTGGGAAATGATCTATTTGCACTCAGTGATGGTTCATCCCATGAGTTTAAAGATAGAGTGCTTATGCTTACATTTGTGATGCAATGCGTTTGGTATTAGAGTATAAAGATATTTATTAGTGGGTGTTTAATGACAATAACCAAACCCTTTTCTCAGAATGTTTCCAAAATGCTTCACAGTAGCATTCATTCATTCATCTTGTACCGCTTAGGGTACCACCAATCCCAGCTCACTCTGGGCGAGGTCGGAGTCACCCTGGACAGGTCACCAGTCCATCACAGGGCCAACACACAGAGACAGACAGAGACCAACAACCACTCACACTCACACTCAGACCTACGGACAATTTAGAGTCATCAGTGAACCCAAACATGATGTCTTTGGACAGTAGGAGGAAACCCATGCAGACACGGGGAGAACATGCAAACTGCACATGGAAAGGCCCGGGAATCGAACCCCCAACCTTGTTATTGTGGGGCAACAGCGCTGACCACGATGCCGCAGTGCTGCAGTCACAGTAGCATGTTTTTGTGAATTCTTTGTGCGTTTTTAAACATTACCAAAATAATGAAAACTCAATGTCATAACAAATCACCGCAGCCACATTCTTCTAATTTCTTTTCCCCTATTTTTTTCCCAAACCCTCTATTTACAGAGGTGGTGTGTTTCAGGTTTCTGCACCCTCACATGACAGAAACATTTCCAGAAACTTTTACCACCTCGGATTGATGCCGTACTCAAGTTTCCGATTCACAGATGCTGCAGAAGAGACAATAAAAAAAACAAAAAAAACTTTTACAACACATGAAAAATCCATCGCTGGAAGAATGTGCACAAGGCTCATTGCTTCACTTAACCAGCCATTTGTTTTTGCTATCGAGATCAGGAACTTTAAGCGATGTTTATATTTGTGTTCCTCTGGCTCGGGGGAGCAGCTCTGAGTTTTAATGCGGGTGAAAAATGTGCTTCACTGTAAATCATTTCATATTCCAAGACGTGCTGGAAGCTAAACTGGCGCTTTACTCAGAGATGTTTTGATCCTGGGAAATGCAGCTTTTTGGTGTGCTATCCTTCAAGTGCAGTTGTTTCAGCTCAACTGCTATAAAATTTACAAATAGTTAGTTTTTGTTTTTGTTTTTTTTTGTTGAGAAAATTAGATATCATGACACAAGAAGACCAATGCAGGCGGTTAACTGTTTGTCTCTGAGCCGTCCATGTCTGTTTTTTTTGTTTTTTTTCTACTGATGATGAGGTGAACTGGCGAGCAGATTTTGTTATTTAGCTGCAAATATGGATTCCTCATCCACTGCTACCTGGGGCTAAACCAATTCCACCAGAGCCGGTCCCCCGAGTGGACGGCTGGAATGAAAACAGGGCAGGATACCAACTCTGCCGGGCCGCTGCAGGGCATCCAGCCCTGATCCTGACCCGATATAACCATCAGGCACGTCGCTCCTTTGAGGCTTAGCTGCTGCTTCTGAGGAGAATCTCAGCCATATTTCATCTCGTTATGCACACAAACTGCGAGGAGCCCACGTTAGGTTTGAAATCCAGGGGAAGGATGTTTATTTGCAAGAGAGAACGAGTCTTGAAGGCACTAATGAACTCTCCTGAGGATTCTTAGGTCTGTATATTTAAAAGGCTTCAATCTATATTTACCGTGCTTGTGTTTTATTTACATGGAGAATATAACATCGTAATAATAAACAGTTTTTTAAGATGGTGAGGTAAATTTGTGTGAACTCAATTTACCAACCAAACACTTACAGCACTTAAAGGTCAGTTCTTAAACAAAGCAATGCGGGTTTTTTTACCAAAAAATATTAAAGATCAAACAATAAAATCATAAAATCATTTCACTCAGTGACACGTTCCTTCATAACATTAGATACACTAACATGTTTGTGGTCAATAACTCTGCACAACACAAAATGTCCTGCTGCTGTAAATAGAAGAGCTGATTAGTTACATCCAATCACAATTAATCAGTCTTTGAGTGACACATCCATCCGTTATCTGTACTGCTTTTCCCTGTAGAGTCATTGGGAGGGGGGGGGGGGTCCCAGCTGATGTTGGACGAGGGCGGATTCACCTCTGACAGGTCACCAGTCCATCACAGGGCCGCCATACAAAAACAAACAACTGTTGGATTTTAACGTGGACCTTCTGTTGTTGTTGTTTTTTTTTTTTTTTTAACCCCCTTGTTGAAAATGTGCAAACCTCAGTATTGGCACCTTGCTACATCCGTCTCACGGAGCCAGCGTTGTTGTTTGGAATAACCAGCGGGCAAGCCCATGGTATGTTTATTTTTCTGGTCACTTTTGGAACAATAGCAAGTTTATCAGCAGAATTTCCTATTCTCGTACTGACTCATGTGTGTTTGTGTGTGTGCTGAGCCACAAACGGCCACGTCCTGTTATAATAACAAGTCCGGTGAGCCATTCTCTGGCATTTCACTGCCATCCTCGCGGGCCCGGCCCCTTTCAGCCTGCGGGGCTGTTTACTGTACATCAATGTCACACTGAGGCTGGATTTGTCGGTCATCGGGGACGCGACGCTCCCATTATGAAATGACCTGATGTTGTTCAGAGCGATGAATATGATTTAAGCTTGTTGACTGCTGGCCCTTTTTTTTTGCTCTCGGGCCGGTTTGTGACGGCCTCCTTTCTCCTCTTTCTCTTTGTGTGATTTGCAGGCAGCTCTATTTCATCCTGACAGCTCTGTGGAGGTATGGTACAGTAATACCACCACGCCCTGCAGTTAGCCCAGTCCTGCACAACAAAAGACCTCCTTTTAGGGATTATACTGTACAGGATGTAGTTGACTCTAAACAACAGGGTTAGCCTTTCACTCGTCTTGTTTGTTTGCCATAGTAAGTCTCCAGTGAATGAACACAGCGGCAACCTGAGCTCTTTAATAACCCTGCTGTACCTCAATTCCTCCATGTTTAAGTGGATCTCAAAGAAATTATGAAGGGGGGGGGGGGGGGTTCAGAAAACACACAATGAACAGTCTGAATATGAGCCCGAAGTTAGCAAATCTAAAAGTGTTCTGATCGAGAGCTGCTCCGTTGCTGTCATTGTCTTTTATGATACAAAACATAATAGTACAAGCTACATATTAAACACAGCCACTAATCAGCTAGCTGGTCAGCCATCTTGCTCATTTTAATAGATAAAAAAAGGTGGTGGAGAAAGGAAATCCCCCCCTGGAGACAGTCCTGTGCACGTTAAATGATGAATATAATGCTGAATCTGATGAATCTACGTCCCGTTAACGGTAATGGTAAAGATAGAAAGACGTACAAACAGCCCCTTTGACGTTTCCTTTAACTCTTCCTTCACTCTGATAATAACGGACAAGTCTGCATTTTTGTGGACGTCCCAGTGAAAAGGTTTTCTCCGCTCTGTTTCAAATTTCCATGGCAGTCTGAATGCGTCGGGGGGGGGTGAATGTGCTGCTGAAGCAGTTTGGCTGAGGAGTTTTTCTGCTACTCAGCTTGAGATGTTTGTTGCTTTTGCGATCTCACTCGCCCCCCAACAGACGACGCTCATTGAAATACATGGGAAAACCTCTGCTGTTTTCAATATGGTGTTAATTTGACCACAAAGGCACACCACTTTTTTTTTTTTAATTCCTTTTTTTTTTCAGTTTTTTCTGTTTTTCAAACATCACACGTCTGCTTGTGTTTCTTTGTAAAAAGTTTCTGGTTTTTTATATTTTTTTTAAGGTTAATTGGATCTGTAGGAAACATGTGTAGTTGCAGGAATTTTTGTTAAATGTTGTAATCAGACTGCAGCAGGAGTTTGGTCAACACGGGTGTGTGTGCGTTTGTGTGTATGAGCTAACACTGTTGAGAAGACAGAGAGGCAGAGAAACGCCTGACAGGACGGATTAGAAGAGACTGAGTGTTGTTTTTCAAACTTCTGAACTGTTTGTGGCTTTCTGAGGTTTTTAGCACGACTCAGCAGTGCGATGAAAAGAGACAGATCTGAGCTGTAGATGATTAGAAGATGAGTCTGTGCAACATCTCCTGTGGATAAATGTCCGTTTGGCTCTTTTCAAAGATAAAACACACAACAGCGACAGATTTGTCAATCTGTTTAAGACCTTTTACGTTAAATTTCCTAACTGCTGCACATTCATATTTAATCATGGGAGACCGTTTCCTCACAGTCCCTTGTCTTTGAGGTTATTTTTCCACAAAGAAATGCTTTTAAGCCCTGATTGGTAGAGACAGTATTCATTAAACTGTCCGATATCAACACTTGTGAGTGCATCAATTCAGACTTTTTCTGTGTTGACAGCGATACGGAAATATTACCAGATTCAACCGGCTGCCTTCCCTGTCCTGACTTTTACAGAGTTGCCACCAGACACCTTCTATCAGTCAGATCAACAGTCTGAAAAGGCCTGAAAGGAATATGAATGAAAAGTGCTGCTTGCCGTAAAATCTAATAGATTTATGAAGAAAATCTTTGGCTTCTCCTTCATGTTGGTTTTAACAATAGTCACAGGTCCAGATGACGTGTTGCATGTTTTTTTTTTTTTTGCTCCAATCAATCAGTCCTCATCGGTCAAATAAAGGCAGAACACCAACAACACTGTAAGGTGGGTGAGTGTGTGCTCATATGTCCTACTGAGATCGACCTGTTAGAACAGGCTCTCTTCAATTCAGGTACATTTTTCATCATCACTTCCAAGAACACGAAACAAAAGGAAAGATTTCATCACAGGCTCAATTTATCGAGATTCTGTGCCTGTTACTGAGCCAAAAAATGACTTCATGGTTAAGCTGTGTCAGGTTTCCTCTGTATAATTTTTCAAATTGTAGTCGTTGTATGCTTGTGTGTTTGATTGCATTCCTACTTAAGATCAGATTCAGTTTCAGTTTGTATTTCAAATTCCCAGACATGAGGCGTCGTACAGATAAAAACCACCTCTGTTGTGGATCTGCTGAGCCAGTCTGACCAGATCAAATCCTGAAATGAGCTCCGCAAGAAGCAAGAGAAATGGGTCAGGGCGGCAGTTTTCTAACCGGGCGAGCCCAGCCCGCAGACTGCAGTCCCACCGGCACGACGGCCTCGAGCCTTTTCCACTGCTGCTACTTTTAGGTTAGAGCTCCGAGGATGTGATGTCTTTGAAACCTATTCTCTATCTTGTCACAGAAAAAAAAAAAAATTGATGAAATATTGGTTTGAGGTTTAACAGGAGAGAGCAGAATGGGCATCTCCCCCCCGCTGCTCTCCAAAGAGCACTGGTACAGATGCAGCTTTGTTTTTTACCCAGCTGTCAGGATGTCTCTTCATCAGACAGCCAATTTCAAGGTTTCTTCTTCACTTATCGATTATTTACCTCAGTCTACTTCGCAGCTTTCCCAATCTATGAGCGATATATGCTGTACAGAATTACGATGGTGGTGGTGGTGGTGGGGGGGTTCCCTCATAGTAACATTTTTCTTATCGTTTATAGTACAAATTTTACGGCGTCAGACCAAGCTTGAAATTAACTTCTGTTTCAGCAAACAAAGACGCACACATTTTCAGCACATACAGTATCCTGGCAGTCAGTCTGCTCTCTTTGTGTGGGCAGAAGGTGATTGACAGCAAACAGAGTGAAACATAATTAAGTGCAGTGATTCGACAATGCAACTGAGGCACAATGAAACCAGACGATAAAGGAGAGGCCAAATGGAGGCTTTGTGTTTGTTATGATGAATTCACTGGGAGACACCGGCTTTAGAAGCTTTTTTTTTTTTATTATCAATTGTACAAGAATAAGTGGTTGGCAGCAGCTATTATCCTCTTTATCAACTGATCTGCTGATAGTCTGGTGTAAGAAAAAAAAAAAAAAAAAATCTGAAATTCCCAGAGCTGATGTCTTCACATGGCTTGTTTGTGCTGACCGTCAGTCCAAAACCACAGAACAATCGCTTTTTTGTCGCATAAGACAAAGAAAAAACACAAAAGTCATCCCTGTTTGGAAGCGGGAACCATAAAATGTCTCCCTGCCACAACATTTACCTGCTTCGATAAGTTACTTCAGCTGATGAACCATCAACTACCTCAACAGGTCGGCCATCTATCGCTGGGCTGACATAACGAGACACACAAATTCATGCACGGCTATGAGCTTTGTCCTATTGCAGCCATCTTGGAGTGAATTCATAAATAATGTTTGATTCGCAATAATGCGAAAGACAAGCTCAGACTGATGTTGGAGGATCAGTGCTGGACAAATGTGAGCTGATCAGATCGGACCAGGTCCCGGGACATCCCTTCAGTTCCAGGCTGATGGTGGAGGTCACTGACCCTGCTCCTCTGGCGCTTTGTCTTCGTCCCAGACAACGCGAAGAGCACCCAGGGGAACGCCGGGGTCAACAAACACGTTTTCACTGTCAACAAACTGGCCGACGGGCGACAGCGTCACGCTTTATCTGCTTGATACGGCATGCCGGTGGTTTAAAGTTTGACAAACAAACCAGTTCATCCAGTCCTGATAAACTATCCGATGATGCATCACAGTGTTACATCAGTGCCCTCTTTCCAGATTACAGAGATAAATCCCTTGTCCATTGTCCATTTAATTGCCACTTCAAGGTTACATTTGTGCAGAACAGATCAGCTGTGTGTTACCTGTACCTGTGGCGCCTCTCCAACCTGCGTGCGTTATTTAGGAAACACCGAGAGCTTGTTTCAGTATAAACTGCATCCAGACTGTTGGCTGACCTTGGCCTTTAGATCTGGTGAAGCCAAGAGGCTTGTTCAGCTCTTAATGCCACATAAATAAAGTGATTATTACATGTTTCGTCAACAGTATAACATATCTAACTTTTGATATATAGAGCTGCTAACGTTGAACTGATTAGCTCTGCATGGACAGAACTTTCAATGAATTCAAAGTGCTGGTTGCCTTTTAATAAAGCAAACCAACTATTTTAGTGAGTTAAAATTCTCATCGGCCTTGGAAGTAATGGCTAGTTATTAGGATGGGGCTCTAATCATGGGGTTAGATACACACATGATTTATATTGAACTGTTTTGTTTCTGGGTATGATACAAAAATAGAAACAGCTCTGATGAGTGGACTTCATTCTCTTGTTACTTTGCTGGTTTTACTGCAGAACAAAACAGAATTAGAATCAGAATTAAGCCAGTAGGTTTTGTTTTCACGCTCTTTTGTCACATACGAGACGGCCGTAGAAATCCTGCTATAAGCTGAATTAACAGACTTGTTTCCCATGTATCCCTCCGCCCTCCCAGCAGTCCATTAGCAGCAACGAGCAGCACCGAAAGTGGGAAACCAAGAATCCTTCTTTTCATCCAGAGCGAGTTCATGTTGGAAACCAGTTCGCAGCCTCTGAGGTACTACGGTAATCCACGTCCTGGCTCTGTGCCTGGCGTTGGGACTATGTGGTATCATTGTTTTTGTAGGAGGGAGAAACTGTGCTGCGGAGTTCCACTGGTTAATAAAAGCTTCAGATCTTTTGATTTGTGGGTTTACTATTCAAAAGATTTAGATGAATACTTTGTGAACTTATTTTCAGTTCATCCGCAAAATGAAGTAATTGTAAAAATCACATTTTGGTTCTGGTTTTGGCCAATCAGAGGTTTCACGGGACAATTTAATGGCTTGTAATAACAATTGTGAGCCACTTTCACTGATTTGTGTTACTCTATTCAGCACAAAGGCAGCAAAGTGAAAAGTTAGCACCACCACATTACACATGAATAGATCAGATCTTTTAGTCCCCAATGGGCCTTATTTACATACTTAAATATGAATATATGATTTCTGTATTAATAGATTAGATTTCCATCTTAATAATCTTTGCAAAAAGGAACAACGTTTTCCAGAAATAATCCACTTATGACACACAACTGAACTTTAACAAGGCAGAGATGGCTGATGGGAATGTAATTATTTAGGGATTATTGTGTGAATGTTTATACACAACTGTCTATCCAATATCCTTTGGGACATTTCAATAGAAATGTAAATGCGTATAGAAAAGTTATTATGATTAATCAGTTGGTGCTGATGCTGGTGGTGTGAGATTCAGAGCAAGATGATGATGACAGGAAGTAGGATTCATCCTCTGGGGAACAGGAAAATCTGTCAGTCTTGGTTTTATGGAAATGTCTTCACAGATCCAAATTGCTTGTGTCGAAGGGAACGGGGCTTTTTCAAGGTCCTGGAAGATGGTTCACCTTCAATCAAAAGGCTTCTTCAGCCCTTAAAAGTTCATGGGAAGTCCCAGGACGTCAACCTGTGGATGAGGTTTTACCTCGGAAGTGGTCCTGAGAGTCCTACCATCGTGGGAGTCGTGAGTGTTGAGGGGTTAAAACCGAGGTGAAGGAGGTGAAATGTCCTCCAGAAACCTGAAAGAAGTCCACGACCTGGATGACTGAGAACCGGCACAGGTGAGTTGTTGAGATGTTTCACTCTGGACCAAAATGACAGAGCACAACAACATCACTGTGCCCGAAAGCCACACCGACAAAAAGCCCGGGTGTCTCATAGCTGTTATTGTAACGGGCTAACCAACGGACCGCCTCCACAGGAAGATGAATGTTTTAGTGGTGACAGTTACTCATTCAAGGATTCAGCAGAACAGACGGTCAGTCAGTCCTTATGAGTCTACCACTTCCAGAAATCCACCGTCTTGTTCCTGGTCAACACCTTTTAATGATACTATGTGTACACACCAAAAGCCCACATACCAGAGCCCTGTGAGTCTGCATCTCCACCGGAAAATAAAACATCCCCGTTGTGCTGAACCTTAGGATTCCTATTTTATATCAAGAACCAGACTTCTGGTGCGGAGCCAGAGGGGGCTCATTAGGTCCCTCTTGAACAGAGGCTGTAAATTCACTACACGCAATGTCAGCATTGATGTAGTGGGAAATAAAAGGGTGGTTATAATCCAGCCTAAATTCAAACCAAAAAAGTCTGTCCTCCTTTTTGCTGAAAACACTGTCTTGTGTAAAAAAAATAAAATAAAATAAGAGTGAAACCTTAAAATGCAGGTAATGTGAGTGGAGTTTGGTGCTGCATCAGCGACTGTAGCTGAAATATTTCACTTTAATATTTCACATCCCGACAAGGAGAGCTGAGCGTCTCTCAAGTGGAAAAACAATCCTGTTGGGGATTTTGTAGACATGAGGAGCACAGTCCCGTTCAATTGAACTGAAGTTGACAGCGTTGTCCCTGCAGATGGGGGCTAAAAAGCGAGTTCTCGGAGTTGGTGAAATGCAGAGAAGGAGGCAACAGCGGTGTTGACGGAAACGTCTGATGGTAAAAACACCTGTTGGTGAACCGTGAGCTGAGCTGAAGACCAGCTGCGCGTCGAAAGAAGAAATCCATCTCTTTTGACACGGATGTGTCATATTTTACGGTCTTTCATGTAGTTGGCTTAAAATATAAAAACGAAACAGTGTTATTTCATAGGTTTAGATTATTTGATGCATTTACACTCGCTCACTAGTTCTTGCGGTTTTTGGCCTACAATGCAACAATTACAACAATTTTCCTTCTCCATTGTGCAGAACACTACAGAGATAATGTTTCTCCGGAGGATCCATGGTTAAATGAAGGTTAAAAATAACAAGAGATGAATTTATGGCACAATACTGTAATTTCCAAAAGGTAAATATGAATTATGATCTGATGCACCACTCTTCTGCCTCTACCGTTAAACCTCTAGATGCAGTTCATCGTTCTACCCTTCAATTTATAGCTTTAGGACTCATCATTGGGATCTGTATTTGAAAGTGGGGTGGTAGTATTGAGAGAGAGAACAGGCTGATGAATGGTTAAATAGCTAAAGCCGCCGAACTTTTCAGTATTTGAGAATCAACAAGTTGGTACAGAGGTTAGAACGAAAATGAGAAAATTGGCTTTTGAGTGACCATAATTGATAATATATTTATACAAATGTTTAATGTCAAAAACCCAATATCAGCCATGAGTTACTTTACCTGCAAAGGCTTTAAAAGCATCGCTTTTAAGATCGTCACTTTTCCAGATTTTATTGTTTATTCTGGTAAAAACATCGTCACTGCACCTTTTCTGTCTGATCTCTGCGTAATGAGTGGGATTTCTCCACACACTGCCCTGAAGAGTGGCAGTAAAGGTCATGGATTAACGTGCCTAGAGCTGCTAAAGTTGCACCTACTATTACAGCATTTACAGTAGAAAGCCGACAAGCCCGAACGTGGCGTGGCACCTTTCAGGTAAATCCCGGAGTAAGACGTGGGAGCTGAAAGGTGATCTCCCTGCGTGCCATGATCCCCGCAGCCTGGGTCGCAGCAGAAAGAGGAGGTGTCTGGTTTCCTCTGTTTCATGCAAGACGGATCATAACCGAGGCCTCGCTCCTCCGAGGGTCTGTGAGAAAACAGGGAACAAAACACAAGCGCTTCACCCCCAGCGGAGAGCGTAACCCGAGATGTAACCACTTAAAGCACAGGAGAGATCAGGTAGCCCCCCCACCTTGTTAAAAGAAGCCCCCAGGGGACAGCAGTGGGGACACAGTGAATGAGTGAGACATATGCCAGCTCAATGAAATGTCGATTCACGAGGTTTAAGGAGAGAAAAGGACGCGGTTCAGGTGGTGAGCGCCTCCATTTATGACTCATTTTACGCCTAACAGGATACACATGGACGTTAGTCATGAAACATGTGCAGAATTACAACCATTAAGCATCATGGTCAAAGATGGAGGACCCCAGAATGCTTCTAAAGATTACTGATGTGCAGGATAATACACAAAACAAACGCACACAATGGATGGCCCACCGATCGGGTCGACCAAGCAGACAAAAGAAGGCCAAGAAGAGATAAAAACATACGGAACAAATGCAAGGAGATGCCAAAAGACCACAACGGCAAAAAAAAAAAGCCAAAACAGAGAAAAATTAAGTTGAAAATGACCACAAAGACACACAAAGAGAAAACTGATGTGAGACTTGTTGTTTTGTATCGATATCAGTGTGCTAAAGAAGAGGGGCGGAGAGGCAAAACATATAGTTTAAGTTACACCTTACTGCAGAGTGATGAACCCTGAAGCCCCCCCACCAACACAGTCTACCCCTTCCCTTCACCTTTAACCTTCACACTCAACACATATCTCACAGTCATCTCTCCTTCCGGACGGTCCCCGGGGGGGTTCACCTGCCGACGGATTGACAGCATCTTCTCAGAGCTGCTGAGGGACTGTGGGGGCCGACAGCGCTGCATGAGGAGCGTCCTCTTAACGGAAGGTGTCCAGTCAAAGCCAAAAAACAAACAAACAAAAAAAAAAATAGTTGTTTGCGTCTCAGGAGAGCTCAGTCAATACTTCTGAACGTGTTTCAGTCTGAGGGCTGAAGATGAGACGACTGGCCTTCGCTCCGGCGTCACTCAGGTGTCAAATCTGGCACAGACCTGTTGGTGATGAGTCCTGTTTACTCATGAGACTTCTGTTTTTTTTCAGGTCTTTCACCCGAATGCGGTTTAAATCTTGATGTCCCCACTAACTAAGTCCTGCAGGGTGTGATATGATGTGAGGCCTGTGAACCTGAACACACCACAAGATCGGCAGTGTAGCAACGCTTTAAGCTGCAGGTACATGTGGTGAAATACACTTATTTGCTCTCTTTCCTGGAGCTGCGTGAGTACAGAGATTAAATCAGAAGTTGATAAGCTCCTTTATCTGTCCAAAGTAAAAAAAAAAAAGTAAAAAAAAAAAAAAAAAAAAATCCACCTAGCTTGCAAACCAGGAATTTAGCAGATAGCTGCCTTTTTAATTACATCTTGTGTTGGCCTTTTTTTTGGCATTTAATGAATTCACTGGATATCAAAAATAGCAACGACAGCAGGAAATGAGACGAGAGAGGAAGGAAGTGACATGCAGCTACGGAGCTGAATGTGAACCGGGGATGTTGCAGTAGATGGTTGATGCTGAACCCCCCCCCTCCAGGACACCACAATACCCCCATGATTGATGATTGTGAAAAATCACTGTGGAGTCCAGATGTCTCTGATCTTTAAAGAACAGTTTTGTATCGCTAACTGAGACCAGAATTTCATTTAGAAAGCGCGTCTCAATCAGGAAATTCTCTCTCTCTTTTTTTTTTTTAATCCGGGTCATGTCATTTTTGACAAATGTTTTCCTGGTTTCCAACCTGAGATCAGAAAGCTTCCACTGGGACAAAGAATAAGGAGAAAAGGATGTCATCTTTTTCTGTCAGAGCCACAAAAAAAAAAAAAAAAGCATGGATGTGATCGCTGCATCTGCAAGTCGAGAAATACACATTAGCTGTTGTGAAAGCGACTAACTTCCTGATACACAGATGTATTTTTACATTTTAAAGCTGTATTGGCAGCATGATCCAAAATAGTAAGTAACCTCAATGGTTTTACAGTCTTGATTATACAGCTGTGACAAATCTTTTATGGTTTTGTTGTGGTTTATTTACTCGCTGCAGGCAATAAAAAGACACGACAGTCGTATCCGAGTTTAAAAATAAAGAGAATAATTTCAGCACGAGTTTCAGTTCATCGGGCCGCTGCAGCCTGATACGGTTCTTTGGTCGTTGATGCTCTCCTGCAATAACGATGCAGACGTGCGTTACCTCATCCTTAACTTTTGGTTCACCGCTCGCAGACTGCCACTTAATCCAGGAGACATAACACGTGTGCAGTTTATCATTTGACAAGAAGCTAGCCAGCGCTTCGGCAGGAGATTTACTGGGTCTAGGTTTGAGTCATTGGGGATTTGATGTGGGCCAGGATGTTCATGGAAACAGCCTCAGAAAAAGCCCTGTGGGGTCACTGGTGGAAATATTCGGTGTTGGATGAAGGTCAGGAGACGTCAGGAAGAAATGATTATTGAACGGCTCGTGTTGTCTCTATATGTTTCCAACTCTGTTGTGATTGGGCCAACAGAAACCACATGAAACGCTCCGCATGAACCAAAACACCTGGACTGGAAACTAACTAGCTAAGTTTCCATTTTACTAAACCGGGTTACAACATCTGTAGCAGTACTCAACTCGTGCAGTCCATGCTGCACAGCTGGAACTATTATTTACATTATTGAATAATCTGCCAACTATTTTCTTTCTTGAAATGTAAAAATTTGATCGTCATACACAAGCTAAAGATTGCAATGAAATAAAACCGCTTCCTCATTGTGATTTTGAGATGTGCAAAGTCTTAGTTTAGCCTCGATATTGAGTTTTACTTTACAGCTGGTGTAACCGGCTTCTTGCAATTAGTTTCACTTTCTGGTTGAGGGGAGACGTAAGAGCAGAGAGAGAGCGAAGTTGTCGGTAGTTTCACACTATGTTTGGGTTCTCCGTGTGCAGAGACGTAGAAGTTGTTGAGCATCAGACCACCCACAGGTTTGTGTCATCACAGCGGCTGCTCTCAGGGGATTATCTCAGCTCCCTGTTGTGTTCGGATGTTCGGGTGAGAAACAGACACAGACAGAGAGAGGTGTGAGTGGACTGATGGCAGAGACAGAAAATGAGAACGTCTCAGTGCATGTGTTGGTTTATGTCATCGCTCCTGTTGGTTTAACCCTCTGTGGAAGTTGTCGGTATCTTAAATTCCTTGTTGCCAAAAATCAACATGTTTTAATTTGTATATTTAACTCAAACGAATCAGGATCACTGTGGATGTATTTAGCTCGAGCAGCTGGACTCTGCGGACGGAGTTTGTTCTGGTCCTGAACCAAAAACTCTTCACAAGCAGAGAATGAATGAACGTGAAAATTTGTACAGACGTTCATGATCCACAGAAGACGAATCCTCGTTAATCTGATAATCCTTTTCCACCAGCAGATTCACATTTATGGTTTCAACAACTATTGACCCCATATTTGCTAAAAACGCGCATGTTAACATTGCTCTTTGTCAGCATTTCCCTTATTTTGTGTATTTTCTTGTATTTTATGTTTTATTAACTTTAATCATGCCCCTAAAAGGAGACAGAATAGAAGAACGAAAAGACGTATTGATCATTTTAAGCTCTGGTGGGAGGGCAGAAACAGGACAGGAAGTGGCGGCCGTCTCTGTCTGACCTCAGCAAATGTCTGTGGTCCCACCTGAAAAAGCAAAAGGACCTACTGCCAGACAAGCCTGTCTAAACACGGACAGAGGTTCATCTCTGTCATCGGCTGGACGTGTGTGTGTCACACAAACACTGACGCACATAGTTGACACTATTAAGTTGAGGCCTAATTGACTTGACTAAATAACATGGAGTGCATCTATAAATATGATGTATGTCACACAGCTCTTAGATTATTATGTTGTACTGCTGCTTATTGTCTTATTTTTAATGTCTTATTTTTGTTACCTTCCACGTCTTTAAATTATATTCAACCTTCTCTGCTTTGACTCCCAAATAGACTGACATTTTTTAGATATCTGAGAATCTTTTAAGTTTGACACCAACTGCATGAAATCATCAAAGCTACACAATCACCCCTTTGATATAATTAATCCTAATTAAAGATGAACTTCCTCTCCTTTTTCTTTTCACTTGTCATGACATGATCTTCATTCATGTTCAAACTTTAAATCACCAAAATGACACCAAGACAAGTCTGCATTTTTGATTTATCTGTGATTACAGTGGGTGTGATGCCGACATCTGCTTTGGCTTGAGAGTTTGCAGTCTGTGCGAAATATGTGTGGAGAATTTGAATTACTTTTCACAGGACTCTGCCAAAACACACACAACATGGATACAAGGTCTGCTTTGACAAAAACAGCCGAATGACTAGTTAATGAACTTTTCTCTTTCCGTAAACAATTAATTTGGTGCAAAAGTTCAAAGATGGCGTTAAAGAAAGGAAAAAAAAACAGCAATTTACTGGGTAAATAAAAAATAATGTGCCATCATATTTACACTGGATAATGCCATTTACAATGCAAAAGAGTTTTGAATTGGTGCTGTGCTGCCCCCCCCCCACAAGTAGTAATTATTTTTATGATTTGCATTTCAAATTCCAATCCCTCTCGTGGAAGACAGATTACTTTCACTTCTCTTTTGCCTTTCACGGTGTAAATAACTCCACATTTCTTCTCACAGACGGCGGAATAATGACATGCAAATTAGTTCATCAGAGTGAGAAAGAGAGAGAGAGAGAAAAAAAAAATTGATGAGGAACAGATAGCCGAAATGTTCTCCTTGGCACTGTGTGTAATTTGGAAAACTGATGAGTTTATATTAATGTGACGGATTGAGACAAAAGAGGAATTCCAATCCAAATTGTTGAATATACACTTTGGGGAGAAGTGAGTAAATAATGGTTAAAAGTTTCTTCAGTATTCTCCGGCGAAATTTTTCAAACTTAACATCCACAAACACACTTCTGTGTCATGAGATAAAGTCTAACTGTGATGGGTTTTGGCTCTAACGGCAATAACTTTGCTGACTAATAACTAACAATGCTGTTGCGTCATGAATCATATTCATTAGCGGGCGTATTGGAGAGAAATGTCTGTTTTATATTTCAGTAGATTTCAGTTGTTAATTCTTTAAATGAGACTTGTACTGTGTTCAACTCACATTAAACTGGATTCAAGGTTTTAATTTTAAACTGCAGCTGCCACACACCATCTCACATGCAAGCAATTACCATATTGGGACATTTAGCATGTTTACTTTATGCTCAGCAGGCTCTTTAGCAGGAACACCATGCTAATACTGGACAGGACTCCCAGTTTTGTTTTGTTTTTTTCATCAGATGCACGTTCATGTTGCCTGGCTGCTGTTTGATCACATCCCAAAGATGCTCCACTGCTGCATTCAGATCTGGAGACTGAGGTCACTGAACTCAATTTCACGTCCGTAAAACCGACTTTTTCTTTGACACGCTGCGTTATAAACCTGCAGGTGGACTTCAGAAGATGGTGGAGGGATGAGCAGGGTCACTGACAACATTTAGACAAGACCGCAGTGCTCAAACCATTATTGAGTGGTATTTCGAAAGTTTGCCAAGAAAACTACCAGCAGCAGTCTGGACCATTGAACCGTTGACACAGGCCATTGCCTTTCTGCTCACCACAGCAGGAAAAAGTCATCAATAGGATGTTTCCCGCCACAGAAACACAGCTCACTCAAATTATTATGATTATTTTATATGAATCATTAATCAGTTATTATATAGTATAGGGCCCATTACGTCTTCTTCATTCAGCTTTCTTTATGTTTGTTTGTATATCCCCATGTCTGAATTCAAAAACGATTTCAAGTGAATGACTTCCTTAAACTACCCATGAGCCACTTCAAAGCATCTGGATCCAGCTGTGGTGGACATGATGTGTTGCACATGTCCCTTAAGACCGTTAATGGATTGTCGTACAATGTGTTGAGCAGACACACACACAGGGCAGCACACTGATGACCTCAGGACCACAGCTGGCTGCAGGAACCAGCACAGTAATGAATGGTTTTAATTGAAAAATGAAGGGGGATGCTCAGGTTAGGTGGGGGGGGGGGGGTGACATACGAGCACACAACCCAGTTTGCTTTAACACGAGTCACCTGCTCGTCATGGACTGGAATAGCTCAGGCCGGATAATTAGGCCTGTTTTTAATAAACAGTGTCACTGCCGCCTGGCCTGCCCTGCACCGTATAAACCCCCTTTTCAATCTTCTTTAAAACATCAGGGAACAGTATGTGCCCTTCCAATCCAACCTACCCCCCTCCTCTGAATAGAAACCTCACTGCCGGCCTCTCGTCACATCACCGCCGGGCACTGAGGGAACCAGTTTGAGGATTTGTCGTATGTTTATCCAATCATACTTCCCTGCCACGACCGCAGAGCTCGGGCTTCCTCTCAGTGTCCAGTTTAATTTTTCCATGGGGCCTCGCTGGTGAAAGCTTTGCGGCTTGGGATTCAGGAGTGTCACGGTCTTAAGATGTGCCGCCTGGCTGGTGAGCCACTAGGGGTGGATCCTGCTCTGAATAGGAAGGAGAGAGAGGTGGGGTGGGGGTGGCTACGGTGGGAACCCTGTTATTATCCCTGTTATTATGGGCATCTGGGCTGGTAGTTACTGCCCTGCTGCTTTATTAAACAAGCCACTGTTGGTGTGTTAAACGTGGTAACTCCAAGGTTCAGGTTCTTGTGGTCAGTTACATTCTCCCAGAGGCTGCAGATTATTGTTTTATTCATTTAAAAAAAGGGATTAACACAATGAAAACGCCGCTGATTAAAAACGTAAATCTACTGCATGATGCTCTAAGTCTTTCTGCGAATAGCTGGTGTTCTGTTCTCTGTTATTTCTTTATGCCACGTTGAAAAGATGAAATCATTTCTTATTTTTTGGTATTTTTCTACTGTGTGTGGTCGTGCTGCTGCAGTTGTTTTATCCATTTGCATGCTTCTCCTTCACGTTCTCTCTGCCACTGTCTGATCTTGATCAGTAAACTCTGGTTTGTGATTTTCATCCTCTGCCTTTGGCCGAAGGCTAACACGCCATTTAAAACCTTTTCAAAAGCAAAGCGGCAACCGCGAGGGCCGAATGCTGCAGCCAACGCATAACTGCCCCGAATATGCAATTCATCTTATAGTTGCTGTTTTGAAACAACTTCAGACACAACTCAGCTCTCACTATTTGAACATGAATGAAAACACTCCATTTATAATCAGAGTCGATGTATTTTGCCAACCACTGAAGATAGTCTCAATGAATTATTGACCTTTTAATGCATATCTGATTTTCATGAAGACCCTATTAAAGGATGGGACCAGTGTTATTTTATGTTATTTCTATTCCAGTAAATCCCATAAAAGACCAAAACCAAAACTGCAGTCAAAGCTTTTCAACCCCCCCTCAAAGTCTGTGGTGTGTGCTCAGCCTAAAGCCCGTCGGTTTGCACTGGACTGGACTCGCATGTATAGTTTCATTCTGCAGGAAAAGGTTCCTGCGCTAGGTCACTCAAATAAGGGGACTATTATCAATAAACACATTTGTTGACTTGCCTTATTTCTTCTGGCTACTAGAAACCAACATAATTAACCAAATAGATGATTAACGGGAAGTCTTCACCTTTTTATCTTTTTTATTCAACTCATCATTTTCATACGTTAATAAGGAATAGTATGACTATTAATGCATTAATGATGGAGGTTTTGAAAGGAAGTATCGTTTACTTTTGGATTTTTTGTTTGTTTGTTTGTTTGTTTTGCATTAAATTAAGCTACATCAGCTTGCTTTTTTTTTGTTTTGTTTTGGGTTTTTTTTGTATTTTGCCCACACCTGAAAAAAAGCCATATTTGATAAACCATTAGTTGGTACAAGATCTATGAAAAAGCGTTATTTTGACACCAGCAGATTTAAAAATAGAAAATAGACTGAGGCTCTGAAGCCTAGAAACCTTTCCAAATTCTTCTATCCTGAACTGCTCGATACCTGCCAGGACTTTAAAGGTTCATTGGTTTTACTGGTGTGCGGTGCTGATGGATGTGAATATATATGTGCTCACGGTTAAAATGAACGAGATATAACTCTGGTAATAGAGCTGAGAGTTTAATTTAAAACCATAAAAACATAGCAGTGTGCACACAGTATAATGTGTTTTTAAATGTTTTTAGGTTAAAAACAAAATCACAATGTTCTCTTTGTATTAAAGATTCAAATATCAGATGTCAGATTTCAAAAAGTGAGGTTACCTTGGACAGTTTTACATATTATTTCTAGTTTTGGATCAGTATGGAAAAAAACAAGAGCATGTAATTTGTGTTTTTCTCGGCTAATTTAAATTAAGTGACTCCTTCACTTTTGAAACCAAACCGAAGCTCGTTCTTCCATCAGCAGACATGATACATGGTCTCCGAACACACTGGCAGCTGCTCCCGTTAATGGACCAGCTTTCCCTCGTCTGGCAGACGGTGCAGATCTGTAACTCTGCAGGAAAAGATGAGCCGCTTCCAGGGAGCCTCATGAACTGGATCCCACCAGCTGAGGTTTTTCGCTCTCTGAGGAGGTTCAAAGACCAAATGCTTCATATTTGAGAAGCTGAGTCACACTGGGGAGGACAAACAAGGGGGCACACAAACAGTGGCGCACACGCAGGCCGACACACTGAGTCAGTCTCTCATTATGTGGCAGCGTCTTCACTCGGTTGGCTTCCGTCCACATCAGCTCTTCGGCGTGGTGACCCTGGGATCGGGCCCGCATGCCTTCCCCTTGAGCTCAGCCCAGATCAAGAAAATACTCTGCATTCTGGGTGTTTTGTGATGGGGCGACCCTGCTAAACATATCAGATGGCAGAGTGGGGATGTTTTATTCTGAGGAATGTCTTTATCCTCACACATATACGCAGAGAAATCTAGTCTCTGTCCCAGTTTTAGCCTCTGGTATGCAGCTTCTTGTCCGAACGTGTCCACTGTGTATTTCTAATACTCTCTGAGGGAAACTGAAAGTGCAACATTCATCCTTTGTGCATGATCCCATTAAGTTCAGGCTGAAGTATCTGTGGGTACTCTGCTCTTTTGATGAAAGACACAGGGTCAGTCATTGAGACTCAGGTAATGCAGATGGAAAAGGCAGCCATCCTTACCAGGCCTCCCTTCCTGCTCATTTGAAGCTCCGCTGCTGAACTGTGACCCATCAAGTCGCCCGACTAAGATGCACAATGACCAAACACATAGAAAATTAAGAGTAAAGTGAGACGAGGGCATCTGTCGTATATCCGATCCCTTGTTAAATATTTGAAAAGGAAGCAACAAGCACACAAGAAAAGAGGCAGAAAACATATAAAACAAGTGAGAGCGTGAAAACTGCAGCAGATCCTGCTGAATGGACTACCGTGAAGTTTAGACACTAAAATGCTCTGCAGCTTAGGAGGGCAGATAAGAGATGTTATGTAAATACAGGATTAAAAGGGATCACCCACCTCAGGTCCAAAAAAAAAAAAAAAAAAAAGAAAAAACCTGCTTAATCTTTTTATCCTTTGAAATGATTCTAAAAATACGACATTTGTTTAAAAGATCCCTCTGAACTGAGTCATAACAGTCACAAGTCTGAAAACACTGTGGCTGAATTTAGTGTCAAAAGAGAAAAGGTTTAAAAAGCTAGAAACACCATCCGGTTGTCTCAATGGTTTAAAAAAATGCAAAAATATCAGTGAACAAGCTTTAGTCATCTAGCTGCCATCTCTTCCCCTATTAACTTATTCAACAATGACAATCACAGTGTTGCACCAGCTGGTGTCATTTCATGCCATTATGACTGACCTGTGCCTTTTCTGATATCCTCTGAATTTCGATGCAGGAGTTTCTGTCTGGGCTCCAACGCCTCGAGTCCTGGTGACCATTTCGACCCTGTGTTTTCATTTATTGGAGATAGAGAAGAGTAAGGACATGCACCACGGGTCTGATTCAACCAGCCAGACTGCAAGATGCAACATGTATTAAACATCAGCGGGTTGGAGGAAAAAATCTGCATTGGTGTCAACATCAAATTCAACAGGTAGTTTAGTGAAATGTAATCTGCCCTGTGACGCAGGATGGGAAGCTTTCCTTAATTGTCAAAGTATTTACCCTGCAAAGAAAATATCAGCATACACACAAGCGTTGTGCGTATGTGTTTTTGGGTTCAAGTGTCTGCTGTTTCTTTAACTCTTACTTCACCCTTATAGATGTGGGGTGGGAACCTCTTGTACCCGGAGACCTGGCCAACACAGCAGAATCACACGTTGCAAACAAAACCAAATGAATAAAACTGAACTGAAGACAGATAATAACAGCGAAATATGACTCCGTGCAGGATAAGACCAATTGAGAAAATTGAGCCAAAACTAAATCCAGATGTTTGAATTGTGAGCTGGAGTTCACAAACTAAAAAGGAAACTGATCCATATCTCATCCTGTCATCCTGTTAACACTCTGTCAACTTTCCTCCTTCTATGACATATGCTTCTTTTTCTTTTTTTATACTCCTTTTTATAGAACTTGGAGGACGTTACAACCAAAAATAGTTTCCAGCATTTTTTTTCTCACTTCTGTTTATAAAACCTGTGAAACATGCAAACGGTTTCATACTTGAACCACCTTTATAAAAAAGATTTTTTTGAAAACATATAATTTTAACTCTAATTACAATTACTCCTGCCTTTTGAGTGTTAACAGACGGCAGTGGATCAAACATGAACATTGTTTGTTATGTGTCCTTTACACTTTTATCCATGTTGTTGGAGATGCCCTGTAATTTTCAGCCATGCACAGCTCATCATCGCTCAGTGACATCAGGCCTGTTGGCACGAAATCCAAAGAAGAGTGATTTTTTACGAAGGAAAAACTGCTCATTAAAAAAATTTCAACAAAACCAAAGACTCACACCAAATGCACAGACAGAATGAAATGTGCTCTTACGTCTTCCCTAATTCTTTGTGCAGGTATTGGGCAATTCTGCGTTATGCAATGGTGCTTGTATAGCAGCCTTATTTGGAGGTAACTTTAGTATGGGCGTTTGTCCAGTTAGTACACGTCTCTCAGATCCTAACAACGCTGCTGAATTGAGGTTTCGGAGACAAAGACGTCCAGTGTATTGCGATGTTGACGTTTTATTATCCCTTAATATGCACTCAAGCCTCATAAAATCCAGGTAAAGGTGTAATTTGACCTCAGACGTAAACACCTTATTCAGAAATAACAATGATAATATCTCCAATGGCATCCATCTATGCCAGACAAAAACATTACCCTTTGTGGTTCATAAATTCCAGAGTCCTCCTCTCAGTCTCAGGTTTCTTTTTCTCAAGATTAATGGCAGTTTTTGTGTGAACTGAGTCATGTCAAGGCTTCAAAGATTCTTGTTTGCTTCCCTACGCCGTCAAAAATAAAAGGTTGGTGTTGTACAATACTTGAACCTTTTGTTTTGACACATTTGCATGACTATTTATCACATCTATAATAAATCATTGCCCACATCCGCATCTCCCGTCGCCCTCTCTGATTGTCTTCAATTATTAATAAACCTGCTCTCTCCTTTCGCCTGCTTCAGCAAATCCTCATCTCACCTGGAATGGGCATCTGCCCCCAGGCTCAACCTTCTGATTAAATCAGCCGGGCATGAAGCAGCTGATCAGCCGCCTGAAAGGGAAATTAAACCAGTCAGAGGAATATTTCACACCCGGATGACACTCGTAGAGTAAATAGTAGCAGCGTTTATGTGAAATAGGCGTAAGGTTTTGTTTTTCCTCGGACTCGGTGTAATGATCCGAGCACATTTCTGGCACACACGCAGCTCACAGTAGCACTGGCAGATTTACTATTGAAATTCTTGGTCATTTTTAGTCTTAGATTTCACCCAGGAAGCAGACGAAGGCAGCTTGGAGTTTCTTACAGACTATTTTGATGGCAGCAGATCAGATTTCACTGTAGCTGGCTACTGTAAGATAATGCTGTTTTTAACCTTATTCTGACTTTTAATTATCCGCTGCAATCCGTTCACAACATAATTTATTATTCCATTGTTTATTTCTCCTCCTTGACTGCTGTCTGGATCTGTGCGTTTTGGGAAGTAATGGAGCAGATTATGGGAACAGTGACACAGAATTGGCTCTGCAGGTTTCAGGTCTCCATCAGATGTCTGAGCGTTAGAGAATACGTTTTGTTTTGTCTCTCACCAACACTGAGGTCGAGGATGACTCATCTAGGGTTTTATGCCTTAATAAAATAAATTTAAAACTTATGGTGCAGCTAAGCAGAAACATTTGTGTGGTATCATCAATTTTTACTCTGACTGGATGAGATAAACACCAACAGTTTGTATCACGAGTCCTCCTCTTGTTGCAGAAGGCAGACAGGAAGTTGTCTGATGGAGTATTTCTAGCTGACAGGCTTATCAGTGAGGATGGCATCTCTTTAACTGACGGCGTGAGACGGAGACTCTGTTGCTCACATCTCTAAATCTGTCACGTTAGATAAGCACAGGCTTGGCTGAGCGCTTCAAGGCCTTTATGAAGGGCTAACGCTGAGTTTAGGAGTGTTTCTACAGGACAATGAGATCATACTTGCATAAAAGTCTTCCGCTGATCATCACAGTTACGTAGCTGTAATAGTAATGCAATTACCAAATCTGTATAAGAGGAAGCATAGAGGTTACAGAAAATAGCTTATTAATATCGGTCCATGTTGTTAAAAGTATGACCACACCATAAGTGTTAACATTGTTGGTGTTGTTGTTCTAAACCTCAGCATTTCACTGAGAGAGTGTTTAAAATGTACTTTTCCAAGATTGCTGAGAAGATGATCAAGACTGAAATTGTTGTGATCTACCACAAGAAATTGGTTTTCAAAGGAAGAAACTGCTCTGAAATGGCAGCTATCTGAATATCTGACAATCTGAAAACACGCTCTAGTAGTCTAGATGGCAGATTGTGTTTGGGATGCTGAAAGTTTGGTCTTTTAGGGGACAAAGGGAGCGCACACAATATCACACCTCTCCCTTTGTTTGTCAAGTTTCCATTGATTCTTTCCAGCTGATAAGACTCTGACAAATTCTTAGCTGGTGATGGGGGTGCGACTGAGGTGTCGTCTAAATCCTCTACAACAAAAACCCGAGGGCTCTTATCTCAGTGGAGTCCTTCTGCTTTTCTGGTGTTAGACAACCGTGGATGTCTAATCGGCGGAAACCATAAAATGCCTGAGGTTGATTTATTTGTCACCAAACTGACCACTAGCTGCTGCGTTTCATAGCTTACCTGGGCTTTGAAAAAGAGCTGTGGTGGAAACATCCTGGAGTCTCAACAGCCGGGGTGTAATCTACACACAGAAGGTTTTATATGGGTCATTGTGTCCCCCCTCTCCTGAAGGAGGATCTGCAAAGCCAGATCCCAGACATTGATAGGCCTGTTGGGACGGGATGGTTTTGGCTGCTTGACTGACTCAAAACGTGCCGGGAACATTTACGCTTCTGGAAAGTTTGGTGTTAAGTTTGTCTGCATCGCCCACATACTGCTGGCATGTACCCCCCCTCCAGACAAGTTGGGGTGGATATAGGCCTCTGGGGGAGATTTAGTATGAGTGAAGGGTCACATCACTGCAGTCTACAGTCCAGACACAGACCATGCTATACATGATGATATAACATGAATCATGTTATACATGATTTTTTTTTTTTTTTCCAGTTTGCAACATGCACGGAGACATCTGTGATTATACTTTACATGATTACCAGTTGTTTTTCTGGTTTCTTGCCATATAGTAGCCTGCTACATATATTTTTTGCAGTTTTTAGCCATGCTGGTGGCTAAAAACTGCCAGCGAGTTTCAGCGAGTTAACCACTTTGGTTCAGACTGAAGTATCTCAACAGCTACTGCGTAGGTTGCCCTTAGATTTTTTATTTTTTTCCAAATATTTATGGCACTGAAAGGACGAATCCCGCTGACTTATACTTTCCAGACTTTTCCTCTTTCACAGCGATGAGATTTACATCTTTGTTGTGTGTTTTGTGTCCACTGCTTCAGGAGGTGTTTCCATTAAGTGCAGCGTTAAAGTGTTTGAAGCATGGCTGTAGACTTTGTCCTCTATATTGTAACATGAATAATGCATCTGCAGTCTATTTACCTGCATTCAGGCCGTGACTTGTTATAACGTTAAACACTTTTCCTCTTTTTGCTATTGAAGCAACTAAGTGTTGTTATTCATCTGCAACAAAACCTCATCAAAGTAAAATGCTATTAATCAGGCTGAGTTACACCTCTGCACTAAGTATTAACTGTTTTTTACAATGACCAAAACAGAAAATCTGTGCCCCGAGGGAAAGTTTCCTCAATGAGAGACCAAATCCTCCCACGCGCAGGAACATGAAGCAGCTCGTCCTCCCTGTAATGACTCACCCGCTGCTCGTGTTTTCAACCTTAGCTAAACATTTCTAGCCAGCAGCAAAGATTTGCTTGTCTTTCATCACAATTGAATTGTCTCAAGCAGTATGGATCTCCGTCCAGGTTTCCCACAGTCCAACGGCAGCAAACATCGGTCAATCAACACTTTTTTGATGTAACCCTTCAAAGGGACAAGATCCCTCTAATCACATAAACCCCATGTTTTACCACCCGCTTCCACTGAAACAAATTACCTCCTCTAATACACAGTTGTTGATCATTTGTGTCATTTTGTTGTCTTTCAAGAGGCCAAAAAAACTCCACCAAGAAGCGTATATTAGACCTTAGTGTTTCGGCTTGTAGCCTTCACTGGGATCTTTTCCCAGGATACGAAAGAAACAGAAAACTAAAACACTCTCAAGCGGGGAAGTGGATAAAGAATAAGAAACCAGGACAGAAACACGCACCACATCTAAATAGGATGAAGGAAGACAGAATGAAGTCAAGTGCATCCTGGGGGCAGATTTTGTCAGATGCAGGTGTAGCCGTTGGTTGTGGTCAAGCGCCGGGTTTCTCAGGTGCAGCTATTTTCATGTAGAGCCAAAGAGAGATCAAACCCTTGTTTGCTCCCTTGTGCCACTTCAAATAGAGATGCTGTTTAAACTGTGAGCGTGAACACCTGCCTTTGCAGAGCCATCAAAGGTGAGGTACAATAACCCTCCTTATGATCCTCTGGGAGCTCCTTGTTCTCACTACAAAGGGAATCAGACTGCCTGCCCTCATGAACCCTGCTTGACTTCTCTATTTGTGTACCAATCCTGGTCCAAAGAGTCCAGTTTTAGCTGGTTTCTCAACTTAGGTGAGTTATTATTACTCACACAAGGATTGAGTCATCTGTTCAAAAGGCTTTTTTTTTTTTTTTTGAGTGTGATGACTTCTCATCAAGTGGAGTTTTAATCAAATTTATTTATATGAATTAACAAAGATGTTCACCCAAAAGAAAAGAAAAGTAAAAAAACAAAACAAAAAACACAAACAGCTGGAAGGTGTGTGTGTCTAATCACATGACAGAGCCTTGATTCATCACGCAACCAGTTGGTTCCAGTTAATGTCCTCACTGTGACAAGGATGTTAGCCAGATGAGAGGGAGGGGAAGGGGGGGAACTTTGTGGATGACTCACCTGAGTGAAGGCCATCTGCCCAAGGGGTGGGGGGGGCAGAAAAAGAAAAGCACCATGATAGAGAGAATGGCAGAAAGACCACAGCACCCGCAGATGAATGGGTTCAAGGTGGGGAGATATCTCAACTCACAGATTTAGTTACAGTGAGGTAAAAATGAACACAATAGGCTCAATATACATGAGATCAGGAAAAAAAAAAAAAAAAATTCAGATAATAGGTCCGAAATGCTGACAGTCCACACAGAACCTCAGGCTGACTCAGTGGGCGAGCACAATGCCAGCACGATGCCTGTCCAGGATACAATGACGGCTCATGTTGCCCCCAAAAATCCCCATTTGAGACAAAAGCATTTGTTGAGGGTCTTTATGGGGGGAAAGGTGTGTGTGTGTTGGGGGGGTTCACATGTCCTTTGCAGATTACTTCTCACTTTTCAAAAGCAGAGACTGACAGTTCAAAAGCTCGCAGTGACAGATGTGGCGAAGCCTTTGCTCGATGACACACAGAGGGAGATAATTACAATAACAGTGAGTCACAAGCCAAATTTTTCACTGGAGATGTCATAATATTCTAACCTTCTAACCTTTTGTTATTTGTTTTTCCTAATCGTGGACGTGACTGTTGGAAAAGCAAACCCAACTGTGTTATGGAAAACTACAGGTACAGAGATGTGAGAAAAATGGGAGAAGGAATCCACCTACTGGTCGACTGCAGGAATCATCACAATGACAACAGCAAGCTGCTTCCATGCCACGATATTATTTCATAGCAAGGAAACGTTTTACCTGACATTTTAATCTGTCTGCTGCCCGATTCAGCAAGGATAATTAAATATGTGTCTGACCTAATTCTTGCTTGACCTTTATTTAAGCAGTCAGCCGGTGGTTCATTAAATCTGCATGACACAGACTCTATTTGATATGTTAATAACTTGTTTGTTTTCCGTGTGCTGAAAATCCCCTCCTTCAATAAACAAGGGTGGATTCTCTTGGGCTGGAAATAAAAGCAGAATCACCTTTCTCGGCCTTGAATTTGCGGTTATTAACTGGCAGTGCACTAAAAGTCACAAGTTGTAGAGTAAATATATCTTTTGTTCTCAGATTCATGTGCAGAGACAGTTTGGATCAATTCAAAGATGCAGCAAGCTGTGGGAGAGTCAAAGGACTCTTTCATCCTCCTGCCGGGACCATTGATGTGTCTGCTCCTTCATCTTCTCCACCCACACAGCCCCACCTCGCTTAGCACGGTTCATTTTTATCCGAGTGACCCCACACAACCGAAGAACCACATCTTCAGTAAGAACCCCCCCTACTCATATAAAATGCAAAAATAATACAACAAAGAGGCTTTCAAGTTTAAGTTTTGACTTGTGATGGTGACATTTTTCTATTATCTATAAACCCATGACATGAAATTTGGCCATCAGAATAAGCAGCCGTGAAAAAAGTTAGAAAACCCTGAGTCATTTTTTTTTCTGCTTTGGATATAAAACAAGACATACCTGTTGAGACTGAGAGTCAGGCCCATATTCAAAAATGACTGCTCTTCTTGACTTTAATGCTTTTTTAGTTACGATTAACTTGACTTATCAACAATAAAGTTGCTGTTAGGACGAGAACAAAACTCAGTGTGCGTCAGTGTTAATGTTATCTGTTATCAAATGTTAATTGGAATCAAATAACTCAGTTTAAGATATTTATACATAAATCACACATGTATATATTTTACAATTCGTTTTGGAACTCGATGGCTGAATCTACATTTTAGTGAATCTTAAAAAATGAATATGATTATGAAATTTATCTCAAACTCAGGGGATAAACACTTTTAACTATCTTATTTTGTTTGCGGTTTATTAATGACATCAGATCAGCTCCTGTCATCGGAGTCGTCTTGATAAGCCACTAATATGATCTGCATCACTAACCTCGTACTTCAATCCAGTAGAGAGCGATGACTTTGAATGTTTAGTTCTAACCACACAGACATTGTTTTAATATTTGTTTTTTGGCTTGAACACTGCTCATATGATGATGACTTATATATTAAAAATTTTGGAAATATTTCCCAGTCTTAATGAATGTTCACTGTTATTCACTGCCAGTAATTTCGACTTGAAAAGATTCATTTGGGCGGTTAAAGATGACACACCTGTGATGTGAACCCTTTCATGAAGCTCAATTGCTCTCTATCTAGATCAGATGGATGCTGATAGTTTCTCTGAGAAGAAGTTGCCAGGGTAAAGTATGCTTTCTAAAGCATTTTGCGGCTGACAATTGTACATCTCAGTGCTTGATTCACTGGAAACAAAGGTTGACATTTACTTTACAAACTAAACATTGCCTTTCTCGTCTGCGGTTCCCACAAGGACCAATCTGTAGTTGTTTTACATGTTGAAGTAGCACATCTTTTCATAGACAGCAAAACATTACAATCCATGCAACTGAACCTTAAATACAGATTTCAGTTACAGCATCATTGTCCATTGTCAATTACTCATGCCATGTGACACCTCTATTCATCTGTGGTGGACTTTTGGTTTAAGGGAATATGAGTAATGATTTGATCATAATGTGCAGGGAAGGACTTCAGACTTCACAAGTGACCACACAGTGAGATGGTTGAGAACAATTTACTGCATCCCAAAAATGCTTTAAACTTTAAAGGAAAAAGTTGGTTAAAAAAAAACCCCCAAAAATCCTACAATTCTTGACTGATTTTTTTCTTTGGACTTGACAGTCTCTTTCAAGCATTTAAGGCAGAGATAAAGGCAAGAGAATATATATATTTATAAAAAAAAGTTTTTATGAAACGGAATGGCTGCAGTGGATACATATATATATATTATATTTATATATATATATATATATATATATATATAAATATAAATTAACCAAAATATTTTGTATAAAGCGCAAAAAGTTACTGGATCCTCCTTTTAACAAAATTGTCCTGCAGCTTAGAATGTATTCAAGATAAATGCATCTCTTGTTGACTTATTGTCCGCACAGCAACAACAGCTGAACTTATAGGGAAACACAAATGTACACGAATCCCTTCATGTTTTAGCTGTCTATTAATCTCTAACCTTTGCATTTAGAGAAAATTCAACAGCCTGAAACGATGTCAAATGTCAGCTTTTTCCTCATCCTCCTACCTCTGAACTGGGACACTTCTTAAAATACTGCACTCCTGAGAGAAATGTTCTAGAACATTCAGTGTCTGCATAACACTCAGGTCCCCTCCCTGCCTTCCCACGTTTATTATTATTATATATATTTTTTTCTTCTTTCTGACGTTCGGCTGTGAGAGCAAAAGATGTCACACAAGTTTAAAACTCCACACCATTTAAAATAGCCTCCTCCATGTTCTTAGGTTTTTTTCTCAATCCTACTGGGGCTGACAGAGCAATTCACTTCTTACTGTCTGTGGTGGCTGCTCTGTAAAAAAAATGGGAGTTCTGTTTTATTATTATTATTATTGTTGTTATTATTATTATTGAAGTCCACATCAGCATTTATTCCATTAAATTTTTTTAAGCAAAATCTTCCACTAAGGCTCTCCCTTTGTGTCTTGCTCACATCCATCCAATAATATTATTTATTATTATGTCAGGCGTTTTGGGGTGACGTGGCAGGAGCCAATCAGCACCACGGACAGCGCCTGCATCCGCCCGTCGTCATGGGCAACGCCCCGGTAGTAGTCTGACACGTCATTTATACCATAAACAACCAATTTTTTTTAAATAAAATTTTTATTGAATTTTTAAAATCGATTTATTTATTTTAAACAGCTTTGTCTTTTTTATGCTGTTTGTGTTTCTTCTGTTTGGTTTAGCCGTTCAAAAAAAAAAAACAACAAAAAACAAAAAATAAAAATAAACTAATGCTAGTCCGTCGCTTAGCAACCACGCTGTTTTGACCGTTACGAGCTAATGCTAACGTTAAGCTAGCTCCAACAACCGATTTTTCTAATAATAATAATAATGATGATAAAATATATGTCGCTATAATCTTACTGCCACCATGAGAACACATTTTTCTGCGCAAACGCCAGCTGTTATGTGTTGGGGTTTTTTTTTTTTTTTTTTTTTTTTTTTTTGGTCATTCATAAAGCGCAGACGAAGGGGCGCCTGGCCCTTTAAGGGTTATGTAGCCGGACCAGCCGATGTAGGACGAGCCGGCAGCGCTCCCGCTGCTCTCCCCCATCATGGCCTCCACTCCACCGACACCGACACCGCCGAGGATGAACCGACCACACAGCGGCCCTTCCCTTCCCGGAGCGGAGACGGACGTCAAGCCGAAGCAGAGGCACCGGTAGAGGCGAGGCGAGCCGCGCCGGGGAGAGCCCGCCTCACAGTCCCGTATGCCACCCCGGTCTCCTCCATGCCTTCGGCTACAGCCGAGTACAGCTATCCGATAAAGAGGGGTGCGAGGCCGGGCGGCGGCGGCGGCGGCGGCGGGGAGGAAGCGGCAGAAACATGACCACAAACGGGGATTATTCCGTTAATCTGTCGGTGCAGCAGGTGCTGAGCCTTTGGGTGCAAGGCACGACGCTGCAGCACTTCACAGGTATGTGGATTGAAAGAGTGAAAGGTGCCGTTATTGTGCTGTTTTCATGTGTTCACCATCACTAGATGCTGCTGGCATCTCCTTTTTATGCGTCCATTTTAAATTTCATATATATATGCTCACATGCTGAGTGAGCATAGAGAGCGGGGGGGGGGGGCATCTATGCCACTTTAGCACCCCCCCAACACCAGCATCTAAAGCTGGGGGAGTAAATCCTGGTGATGCCACTCCTCTATCCAGGCTGGATGGCATGAAAGTGAGCACACCATGCGGCTAATTAATCATTTCCGCTGCGTTAAGATGCGTTGACTTTATAGTAAATGAAGTCATATTACACATCCATCCATCCATCCACCCATCCGTCCATCCTCCCTCTTTTCCCCCCCCCCAACCTTCCTTTGTCTTGCAATCCAGAAATGAAGAGGTAATAAGAGGCAGCAATCCTCATCTGTCTGGGGATGGTCTAAAACCCGGATAATAGTGAGAGTGAGATAAAATCGCTGCTTTTTTCAAGGGAGTTTTGAATGGCAGGCACAGCTTTCATTTGAATTTTAATGCAATGTTGTTTGGATTATGTTGCAGTTCTTGCTATGGAAGAGAAAGTATAGGACAAAAAAGGAAAAATACATAAATTCATATTTTTGCCTCCTGCTTTATTGGACATGACTGACAAATTAGATTAGGTGTTCTCCTCAGATTAAGGTGATGGTCTGCACCTTTTTCTTGGGGTTTGTATATGTGTTAAGAAGCTTTAAGGACGAAATGCTATGAAATAAAACATAGTCAAGTCCACATGAAATTGGAAAACAAACAAAAAAAAGGAAGTAAGAAGGCCTGTGTATTTTATCTTTCCCATGCAGGCAGGCTGAACTTCCTCAGAAAGAACTTGCCACAATAACACTGCCGATCTCCATCTGTTCTAAAGCATTGTCATTCACTGAGAAAGTTAGATTAAAAAAAAAAATTATACAGAAACACCAGGATTGTTGTGTTGTATAGATACAGGATTATAGATATTCATAAATTCGCCTCTGCAGGGTCAGAATGAACATGGTCGACATGTGGTTTTACCCAATTTGGCTCAGACCCATCTTGTGAAACGCAGCTGACATCCTGTGTTGAGAAACACATCAAGCACAAAATTAGTAAGCGATGCTGACTCAGCAGGGAGTTGCAGTGCATGGAGAAGTTTGCGGAAGCAGAGCTTCGGTGGTGAATTGAAAGCTGAGAGGAGCTGACACCCAGGCTCTGGTGACCGGGGTTCAAAAAGCTGCCACCTGATTCCCCTCCCTCAACCCCACAGTTCACCAATCAGAAGAAAAATTACCTCCCGGGACATTAGGAAAGGTCAGAGGGGAGAGTGTGTGAGCCTTAAACCTAAAGAGCAATAGAATCCAGAAGCAGATGTAAAATTTTAAGATGCATCAACTCTTGTTAACCTTCCGTTGTGGCCCAGAGGACTTGCTTAAACAGATGGATTTCCTGTTTATGATTTGTGTTCTCACAGCAATTTCAGTTCAGCAGACCATGAACAGAACGTAGTGTGTTTCCACTGTACTGGAGAAAAGAAATTTACTGCATTTTGCAGAATCCACATTTTTATCGGGTCAGCCTTATAGTGCTTATATGTACACTTTTGCATAGTGTAGATATGAGATTTTGAACAATGCAGGTGAATGAAACTGTGATTGTGGTGCTTCAACCATTGAACAGGGACTTTGTGTCTTTCCACAAACAATGTCCTTGTTGCTTTGTGTCATCCAATGTCCTCTCTCTTTTTACTGGAACTGTTCCTATGAATATTCAGGCCTTTTAAATGACTTTGCAGGATCATACTTTGTCCAGAGATGTTTGGATTTCCATGACTTAATTAATATCAATTTTCTTGTCACTTCCAACCAGTAACCGAGGTTTGCTTTGTTTTTCTGGCTTTTAATCATCCAATATATTGGAAATAGATCTTAATGAAATTATCTCAAATTAATACAACCTTTTAACAATAGTTTGACCTTTTTATCCTTATGCTGACTTATCTTTTAGATGGCAGCATTTAATAGAGAATGAATAGTTAAATAATCTGAATTGTTGGTTAAATCTTTGGGTCGATGTTGTTTGTTGTTGTGCCGTAGCTGTTCTTAGTTTCATTCTGTGATTTATATTCACAATGGATCAGATGGATGAAGGAAATTTTCCCTTCCCTTGAAGGTAACTTCATTTACCTTAATTTTCTTTTGGTTGGTCGTTTTGGTTTTACAGTCTGCATCTTAAACATTTTGGTCACTGTGCCCAGCAACTCCCCCTGTTTTAATTAACCTGTACACTACCTAACCAGCACCAAAACAGCACATTAGCAGCAGATCATTTAGCAGCTAAAGAACCAGATCTGTTCCTCGGGTGTTTGCGGGGATCCAGAACCACAGCTCCAAATGTTAACACGTGGGCCATATCAGCTGAAAAGCTTACTACAATGCCCCTAAGTGGCCATTAAATAAATTAATGTGGGTTTAATTGTATGGGATACATGTATTATTAAGCTCTGTGATAGCCCCAGGACTTATCTTGAGTGCACCCCACCTCCAAAAAAGATAAGCTAGGTAGCTAATAGATGGATGATCATATGAACAGGTGGAATTAAAAAACTATGAACTCAGGTGAGGAAGAGATGCACAAGTTTGGCATTTATAATAATATGATTTCCAAACTTGTAATGATAATAAATTTAGTTTATACTTCTGCACCAATTGATGGGATTCTACATGCTGTGTTTGGTACGAAGTCAAGACAGTGTCAGGTTTATCATCACCAGCTGGACCATATCCCCCCCCCCCCCATGCCGGGACAAATCCATCATTCTTCCTCCTGACAGGTGAACTCAGCACCCCCTCAGGTTTCCTACTTTGGGAGTCTGCAGCTGTCCCACTTTGACTTGTTCATGTTGTGCAGAAACCTGCGTGCTCAGGCAAAATCTCTTACCTGACCTCTTATCCAGCGACCAAAACCGTGATCCCCTACTTTTTTTTATACGCTCCGCTGTTGACAGTCGAGCTCTAAAGCTGTCGTGCTGACCAAGACCTCTGCCTGTAGTTGTGGATTAGCAGAAGTTAATGCCGTGCTCTGATTGTGTTCTGGCGTGCGTTTGCTCGCAGCTCTGATCATGACACAGCATATCTCTCACCCATAGGTGCGCTTTCTCATCTGTGACCACCTGCACAGCTATCCACTGAAATTAAATGTCTAGCTCACCATCTAACATCTGCTAAATTGAAAAAAATTACCTGCCAAGAGTCATTTCTATCAGACAGCGTAAATAATGAGCCAAGTATTTTCCACTGCAACATTTCACCCCACCAATTTTCTATCTGTAGCTGTTCATTTAAGATTTGATCATGTTACGTCAAGCTTGTAATTCAGCCAGAAGTCCAACAGAAATTCCCCTGACCAAATCATTTAAATGTTGGTCCAAATGTTCCCAGCCAGCATGGCAGGAGACTTTCACCAATTTATTCACCAAAGACAGATTTTACTGACATTCAGCTCTCAGTAGTTGTTAATGTCAGAGCTTGCCCCTCAGTGTTAGTACTCAGCGGACATATTCAAGCCGACTTCTTATGTAAAAGCAGCAGTATTATGATTTAAAAAAAAAAAAAACACTTCATAGCTCCAATAAAGGTTGGACAGAAACATTATCAGGTCAACAGGTCGAGATGAAGCTTTGACCTTAACTAACAAGTTTTTTTTCCTCAGATCATCTATATGATATCCAAAAATAGCGAAAAACATTTTTCATAAATCAAGGTCACGACCTGAAATGTCTCAACAAGGAAATGAATCATGTTTGAAGCTGAAACCAATCAGTGAGCATTAAAAAAAATGACACATTTATTTGGGATTTACCTTCCAGTTAATGACAGTAGGTCTAATTTGAGTTTAGGTGCTTTGAAAGGGATCTGAGGAGTTGACATGATTATTAGAGGAGGATGATTTTCAGAATTTTGTCTCGTCTCTGTGAAATATTCTCTTTAGTAGAACTGCTAATGCCTCATAATTATCTTCTTTTGAACTGCAGAGGAAGTCTGACGAAGAGGAAAATGGAGAAAACTCACGTAAAGCGCTGGATGAAACTGCTGTCAGTGCCAGAGCTAGTGGTCACATGACAGAAGTGTGGTTTATGGGACACATAGTCCTGTCTGCCCTACATGCTCCCATGTTGAACATTGTGTAAATCCACCCAGGCTTAGGTTTGGCGACAGATGCCCGGCCCCCCATGCATCTGGGACTGGATGAGGGATCCTAATGAAGTAGTCTGGGATTTCACTCAGTGCTTCCCATTTTGCTAATATGGCAGAAATGGAATAGCTGTATTGACTAAATGAGACGTCTTCCCTCAGTTCAGCATCACAGAGAGGAGACAGTGGATATGTAGTCATGGCACACAGGAGCTTAACTGTCAAATGTTTAAATTACAAGCAAAGCCCACAACTATCTCTTATACAGGTTTCTCAGATCTGACGATTTCTAGATTCCTCAGTTGTGAATTGAATATCTTTGGATTCTGAGCTCTTACAAAACATCTGAAGGCATCAGTAACTGTGGGAAACAATGATGGATACTTTAAATACATTTTTTAAGTAGTTTTTTTTTTTTTTTTTTGAGAGTTTTAGAAGTTTTTCTTTTTATAGACACAGTAACAATAAACACATCAGTGGGTATTTGTAAGTTGAATGACCAGGCCCCTCCTGAAGCAGTCTCTCTCCTCCAAAGGATTTGAACATCCTCAATGATGGTGGACGAAGCTGACGTTAGTCCATGCCCCATCGCAGACATCTCTCCTCTCTCTTGCTAGATGGATGGATGGTGGATGCCCTGTGATTCATGAGCTAACCGTGCTCGGTCAAGCAGTACAAAAGGCCGTTGTGTTACTGTGCTGTCACGTCTCTCTCCGCTCGGCTCCACAGCTGACTGCCAGATCAATAAGTATATGCAAGAGCTCTGTCGACTGCAGAGTGACTAGGTTAAATGGACATACTAAAGAGCTCCATCTGGGCTGCCGCCATGAGAAATACTTTGTAACAGAACTGGGTCTTTGGATGTTTACACCACACAACAATGTTCCCGTTTATACCACTCCGTCCAAATAAAACAGGCTCGGTCCTTTTACCCAGCAGTCCTGTGCTTTGGACTGGTCATTCTTATCCAAGCTGGATGTCCTCCTTCTTCAGGCGATCTCTTTTCTTCTTGAATAATCTGGTGGCCAGCTGGCTTCTCCTTGCTCCCACGGTGCCAGTGGTTCCAAGTAAGGCCCCTCGCTGTTGGAGCCCGATGATTTATGCAAAACTGGCCCGTGAGACAGAAAGAAAAAGAAAAAGAGCTGAGGGATGAGGAGGAAGAGGAAAAGAGATTTTGTCTCAGAGACAATTGTGCTGTTTTGTTGGGGGTGGGGTTTGTTAGTTTTTGTTAGTGAACTCAACAGTTTCATAATTTTTTGTTTTGCAGCAGCAGAATTGTGATTACTGGTGTATTAAGGCTGAATTGTGTATTTACAGTGCAGATTGAGGCCTTGAACATTCACAAACGGAGACTGTGAGCTATTGTTTCCCATTTTTTCGATTTACCTCCTAACGTCAAGCTCACGGCAACTTGTCTGAAATCCAGAGGTGGACAGAGTACACAACTTCACTACTTGAGCAAAAGTCTTTGTCAAATATTACTCCAATACAAGTAAAAGTAGCTTAGTCAAATTTAAGTAATTAAGTAAAAGTATAAAAAAATACCTCAGGAAATACAGGAAAGGAAAGTAGCTTTATTGTCATTATACAATAGACATGTTTATAGCTCAAAAATATCTTCAGTTAAAGAGGCTCTCCAGAACCGGTCTCTGGAAGGGGTCTGGTCTAGTCTCTGGAAGGGTCTGGTCTAGAACTGGAACGGGTCTGGTCTAGTCTCTATTTTGTGGAGGGGTCCGGTCTAGTCTCTAGTACCTGGAAGGGTCTGGTCTCTGTGGCTCTGTTCTACTCTCTCTGGGGCGGTCTGCTTTTCCGTGCTGTAGCCCAGTCCATCTCACTCTACTGACAATTTAGAGTCACCAATTAACAACTAACCTAGACATGTTCGGGCCGGAAACCAAACCCGCAACCATCTTATTGTGGGGCGACAACGCTAACCACTACGCTGCTCAAGACACACGGCTTTACTGTTCTTTACTTCTTTGTACAGATCAGATGATGAAAGGTTTACAAACACAAAATAGGCTCAGCAATGGGGAACTATATTGAAATGTATGTTGATACTTGTAGCACATGAGATATTGTGCTAAAACACCTGGTTAATATCCACACAGCTCCACTTTAGGGGATCAGGAAAGAGGCAGAAAACTGGAGTTTGAATTTCTGCTTTTTTGCTTCCTATCCAGCAGGAGTCAGTCACAAAACATTCATTATATGGACACAATAAAAACAGTCTGAAACTCCGGGGGGTCTGGGGGTCCAGTCCGTGGAGGTCTCTGGTGGTTGTGCTGTGTGTTAACTCGTGTTGCTGTCTCTGCTATTCACCTTGATTAATAGTCCTGTTAGTCCTGTTTGGCTCACAGCTTCTCGTACAGTATCTCTATGTAAATTGTGTAAATCTGTAAACTGCAGCAGGAACGCCACCAGTGGCCCATGTACCAGGATGGTTTTTCTCTTGAAGCAAAGAAAAAGTCTCAAGGACATTGTTCCTTATCCAGGGAGGAATATTTTATCCTTCTATTCACAGATCCTCACAGGTCACAGTGTCATTTTTATTCTAGCTTTTCCCAGAGAGGCCTAATATTGATTCACTGATGCCTTGACATGTGTGGAAAAGAAAAAGGGTCACCGGGAAAAGGTGCTGCCCACAAATAATCCTTTCTTCTATAAAACAAACAGTTCAAGTTGACCAACAGTCCAAACTCTCGTCCGAATCAGTAAAAACAGCTGCAGATTGGTTGTCCTGTTCACCAATTGACTAACTGACAAATCATTGCAGATCTAGAAAGAATATTTTTCAGTAACTATAGAGAGCTGCGTGAAATGAAAAAGCTCGTAAATTTTTCTTAGTGCAGACTAATCACGTCGGCATTATTGGAGCATATGCTGTAGATATTGCTACGGCAGATTCCTGAATCTAATCTCAAATCTTCAATCTGCTCCGTCAGAAATTTATGGAAGATGCTGACTGCGTAGCATTTTTACCGTTGTACTCGCACGTTTTCAGGCCGTATCTGATCAAACATCCTGTCTGTGCTGTGTCTGTCTCCATCCCCCTGTCAGAGATGTGGTACTGGGTCTTCCTGTGGTGTCTCTTCTCCTCGCTCTTTGTCCACGGGGCAGTGGGGCTGCTCATGTTAGTCATGCTGCAGCGCCACAAGAGGGGCCGCCTCATCACCCTGGTGCTGGTCAGCGTGGGTTTCCTGGCCTCCCTCTCCGGAGGCGTCATCACCAGTAAGTCCACTTACTACCACTTTGGGCTCTTTTGTGTCTGTTTATGTTCTTTTTTGGTTCCTGCAGTAGAGCTGGATGAAAATCAACAGCTAATAAAAATGATAGTAATTATGATCGTGATTTATTTACCTTAAGTTTAAACGTGTCCGGCAGAGTTTGTTCACATTCAGAGTTTTTAACAAAACTCTTTGTGTTTATCCTGAAAGTCACATAAGATGTTGAATGGATTCCAGAAAAACATTTTTAGTGGCCACATATTTACAGAAGTCTGGATCTCATGGCTGAGAATGCATGATATTTTTCTGCTATTGATGGACTCTGCTGTTACAGAGTATGTTAAATGTTTACAAAATTTGTTATCCAGCACGTTGAATTGTGTTCAGCTGTTGTGCTTTTCACCAGACCAATGTGCAAAATAAAACCTGCTGCAATGTGTTTAGTTTTTAAATACAGTTTGAATTACAATGTAACCGACACCCCTGAAAGTCCTCTAATTGAATATTGAACTATGGCACAGCACTAAAAGAGTCAATATAGTAGTAATTTGTTCTCCAAATGAAGGTTCACATTTTATTTTTTGTCTCTGTTCCCAACCGTCAACTTTTTAATTTGTTTTTTGGTGATATAATTTTTTTTTATTGTTACTAGATGCAGCAAATATTATTTAGGCCTTGCTCTGTCTTTCATTACCCCCCACTCACCGAGTATGATGACAGGGTGTGTAAATGGACCTGAATCTCTCCGAGCGTAGGGCAGGAGCTCTTCAGGGCTCGCTGAATGAATCACTCTCCATCATAGCTGCAGGCTACCCCCCCAAAAATAGAAAGACACTTCATTATTAATGTGCAATCAGGGGGAGCAGACTATTGACTGTGAGCACACACACCCCATCTCACTGTCCTTGTGTGCACAGAAGCCCAGCATAAAATCTCAGCTGAGCAAAGGTAAAGGAAAGGAAAGGTTATGGAGAGCATTTTTTAATTATTAAATGTCCAATGATCCAAATTAAAAAAAAACTAAACTATGTAATTATTTATATAATCAATGACCATCAGATTTTGATTTTAAAGTCACTGACATGATGTTTTAAGCCTGAAAAATTTGACTAGTTTCTGTGCAACATGGACTTTATAAGTGAAGTTTAGTTACAAGAGAGATTTGGTCTAATCCTTCAGGTGTTAATTTGGCTGCTCAAAAATGGCCATTGACCATAACTATTAGATCAGGAGGATGTAGTTGAAAGGAATAAAATCAAAGCTGAGTATTTTGATTTTGTGCTACTTCCTACTTTAGCTCCAGGACATTTGTACCTTTAATTCCTCGTCTCTGCTTTATCAGGCAGCTGTGAGTTTTTAGCTGAGAGTGACTTTCCCCCGTGAGGCTCAAATTATCCAAAAACAGAAAAGATTAGACACAAGATCAAACAATTCATATCACTGTGTGTATTCAAATGAGTTTCTTCACTCTACTTGATATACTTTTTAAAATACACCATCCCACCTGTGGGCCATGATGACTGTGTGTACCTTTAGACAGATTTCTTTCTGTATTGAATCTGTATTGACAAATGATGCATCATTTTATAGATAGAAGTCTGCAAATATTTTTTTCATGACAAGTCACTGCAAAAGCTGCAACATGAGGCCATATAATCGCATTTATATGAGACAGAAAGGTGAATTTTAAAAAGCCTAACCTCAGGTTGGGAACCACTGGACTGAGCTGGAGTTGAAACTGGCTCCACCTGAGCTGTAAAATGCTACAGCTGCATTAATGCTTAGTATTTTGCTGATAATGCTTCAGAAGGGTTTTTTCCTTGTGGTGAAGTCTTTGAGCACTTCTTCCTCTGATGTGTGTTTTTTCTCCTCCAGGTGCAGCGGTGGCGGGGGTTTATCGCGTGGCGGGGAAGGACATGGCACCGCTGGAGGCTCTGATGTTCGGCGTTGGCCAGACCACCCTCTCTCTCATCATATCTGTCTCACGTGTCATGGCCACTCTGTGAATGAAAGCTAAGGACAGATGCTGACAAGAAAGGAGAGCTAACAAATAAGAGACTTAAAGCTGCTCCTGGAGGCCGGTGTGAAGAGGGAGAAGAGGCAGACATGCTCTGGACCTTTAGGGTTGGATGCAGGACAGAGCGCCCCCACCCTCTGTGATGTTTCTGTTCTGTTACTGCTACAATCACACTGCAACTCAGAAGGGACTCAATGCAGGCGGAGATGGTGCCATGTCCAGCCTCTGAACTTGAAAGCCATGTTTTGGTTTTTTTCCCCAGAGTTTAGTTCTTCGTGCCAACAACCTTCTCTGGGACATCCAGAAGCCTTTGTGGCCACTGACTGTTGAAGGCTTTCTGTTGCACTTTTAGGAAGAAAAATAAACCCTATTTTTTAAAAAGCGAGGCAGTGATGACTTCTAGTAAAGATCGAATGACGAGTGTGAGAGCAAAAAGTTTGACAGCGAGGGGTGTTAAGGGAGTGACAATTCATCAGTGTTCATCAGCAGAAAAACCTCAAATATCAGCCTCATCTTTGAGTCTTCACCTCTACAGATTATCATCATCATCGTTGTCATCATTCCTTCTCCTCAAACGGCTTAAAAGCTGCACCATGCAGCTTTGAATTTTTGCACTTTGTAAAATGTTGGAGACGCTCTTTGCCTAAGACATGTGAAATCAGAGGATGTGGAGAAGAAAACCAGCATCAGTGCTACGTGTGGTTTGTCCTGTTGAAACATCAATTCATTGTGTGCCAACTAAAACTCAGAGTAGAGACATTTTGGAAAATAACGAGTGCTTACTTTATCGCTCCAGAAAGGTAGATCAGAAGATTGTGACGGAAATAAGAAGCTGGAACCAGGAGGTGGTTGGCTCAACCCTGGCCATCCAACAACTGAGACTGCTTTAAACCAATGGGAACCATCTTACCAGGAAACCTCAGCTCACTGCAAAATACACAAGCCGAGTTTATTCTGTCCTCTCAGCGGCGTCTTCATCTTCGCCCACCTGAACCAGCCAACAACAACTGCCCACCTGGTTTGTTTTGTTCTGAAAAAGGTTTCCAAGTCCCTGGAATCTGAAATTGATTTGTATAATTGAGGTGTGTTTCTGGTGGGTGACTTTTTTTTATTTTTTTATTTTATTGATTACAATTTGAAAGCTCACCAAGACTCTGCCTACAGGTAACAAAACCCACCTATCATCACCTCTGAAGCCCTGTAATCATCATGGGTTTTATGACACTGATTAGTGCTATATGTCTACTGTCCACCTGTAAAATATTCAAGTCATTGTCATGATTGGCAAAAACATCGGATCTTTTCTCTTAATCACCAGGGAGTTGATTATGTAGATCGACTAATTAATTCATAAAATAATCTTTGCGGCTCAAAATTTATTCATTAAGAGCTGGTTGGTGGGTTTTGTTTCTTTCAGTCAGATCCAGTCCAACTGTTTCTTGTCCTTATGTTAAGATCAACAAGTTCAGTTACACATGACAGAAATCATCTCTTGGCAAGAGAGCGAATAAGCGATTTTTATTTCTCAACATGTCAGAATATTTCTTTCATTCGGACAGAGAAAGGCCCGGACGGTTTGGGTAAGATCAGGACTCTCTTCATCAGGTTCAAAGTGCGTATAGATGTTAAAAAGTGGTATTTTGCTGCTTAAGGCAGCTCTGACATTTAACTGAGGAAACTAATCTTTGTCTGCCAATCTGAGTGCAGGAGTCCAGTCCTCCTCGGACTGATATAGTCCTAACTGTCCCTTTCTGAACCTCCACTGTATGAATTCCGCGGAGGAAGGCCACCCCTCCCTGGAGAAGGTCAGACAGATCCTGCTGCTCAGATCAGCCAATTTTTTTTTCCTCCATTTCTTTTTCTTTTTATGTTGTGTATTAACCCATGTTCCTTAAGTTTAACTCTGCGTATTGCACTGAATTTTAATCTGCCTTGTTTCAGCACAAATGTGCGACTCTCGTGTGACACCCCGTTACCGCCCACAGAAAGGACGCTGATCATTTTGCCGAAGGATCATAACAGAGGAATGTGCTCGAAGCTACTGTATTCACTCACAGCACTGATGAATAGAAACGATTTCATTTAAGTTTATTGCTCCCGGATTCCTTTAGCCCAGGGTGAGATGAGTGAGGTTGTAATGCCAAAGTATCGCCCACATTTTAGCTTTATTTATCATCATTTCATCGATATCACGGCTGAAACCTATCAGTTTTATTCAGTTTAAGTAATATTTGCACGTGAGCTCGGGTATCAAACAACCTCCCAGATGAAAACTACAGTGGATTTGAATTTGATACAGAAACAATGTTGATGTTTGTGTTGTTTTGGTGTGTCTGCTGGGAGGCTCTGAAGGTAAACAGCGTTTACTGAAATGAATTATGTAACTGGCTGTATCTGACCTTCAGTACCAGCTCAGCACACTGGAGGGTGATGTTGCACAGATATGAAGAGGCAGCAGGAGTCAGGCTGCCTGAAAGATGATTGTGGACTGTTTTGATGCAGACTAAATGCCCCCACCCCCCAACCCCAATCCCAACATACACACACACCTTCCCCTGAAAATTGAAGTGTGAAATGAATATTTGTGAAATGAGATGTCACCTCTGAGGCCCCCCTGGTTTTATTCCCCTGAACACTCTGCACCCGTTATGAATGTTTTAGCTCTATTTTTTTTCAGGGACCAAATGTGAGTTGCTGCTGATGACTCACCTGCTGTCATAGCAATGATATCTCTGTGAATCTGTGTGCGGGGGCAGTTTATCCGTGTTTGATTTGTGCGTTTGGTCCATAGGAGATGTGACACGTGAGTGCTGTTGTCTGTCAGTCTGTGTGTGGTTGTGCATGTGAGTAGTAAAAAGGGATGTTTGTAGGAGGAGTTTTGGGAGGGTTTTGGGAGGGTTCTCACATTTTTTATCAGACCCCCAGAGCATCACAAACGGTGAGGATCTAATTGTAGGTGACACTGTGTTCATGGCAGCAGTCACAGCAGGTCACCGAGCAATGTCTTACATAATGTGATGGAAATAAAAAAAAAAAATAAAAAAAAAAACACTGCAAGAGCTGGACTGGAGCCGTTCAGTCGGTGCACTTATTGTACATCCTGAGCTGTATATAGCCACAGTCTTCACCAGAACACTTTCACAATAAAAGTCTAACCTACAGCCGGTATGAACAACTAACCATCAGATAGTATTTTGACATCCACACAGTCGGGAGTGTTCACACTCAGCACCATTGTCGGTCACTAAGAATATAATTTATCTTTTGTTTGTTTTTACCTGCTCTGGGTTTTTGTGATTCAGCCGCCGTGTGTGTGTGCTGTAATGTCTAAGGTGACACCCGGCACCGAATAATACCTTCTAGACTTAAAAAAAAAAAAAAGGCACTGCAGTGAAACGGCCATCTTAATATTCCCGTCTCCTTCACAGGCTTATAACTAAATCTGCCCCCCCCCCCCCCAGTCCACTGTTCTCCAAATGCCACATACCCCCCCACCCCACCTCACCCGTGATTGCATGTGCAGTGCAGCTCAGATAATGTGTGAATGGACTATACGGACAATCCAACAAAAGACAATGTTGTACAAAACCCAAAGTGGCACCTGTAGATAATGTACAATATGTTCTTTTTTAATTTTGTACCAGCCGGACCGCTGATATTTATAACTATTGCCTATTTATGTACAAATTGTTCTCCTGTACATATTCAACAGTAAGTTGAAATAAAAATCTTTTGCAGTATAAAAGCTCAGGAGTGATGTTTCCATCCCTGCTCCTCCTCTTCCTCAGACCTCCTCCCAGCTCCTGCCTGCTTCTTCACTCTCTCCTTTCAGGTTCTTCTCTGATCCTCACATCAAGTTCATTAGCTGAGGACAGAAGATGTTCCCCCTTTTCAGTTAAGTGTAAAGTCATCCAAAGTAGTAGTATTATTATTTATGTAAAGTTGATGTATATTATCAGTTGATATTTGTCTAATAGAGCTGATAATGGCAGTGGGGAGCTTGTATCGTCTTATGGATAAAATCTGGAAAATTAGCTCCACCTAAAAGAATTAAATGCAGTTTAAACGGTGTTGTCTGACCATGTTGAACCATTTTTGATCATTTCAATTTTGATGATTCTTCTTCTGCTTTAAATTAAGTACAATTTTGATTTCTATCGTGAATAAATAACTGTATTGGTGAAGTAAAGGATCTGAGATGTTGACTCCAGGTCTGAAAAGTGAAGCCAACTCCAATTTATTGTGTTTACATCGAATATGTGGGAATATGTACCTGCTTCTCACTTGACTTATTAGCTCAGTAAATGTTTTTCAAATGAGTTTAGAGTGTCAGGCTACAATATTTTTAAATTATCATCCCATTTGGAGAAAAACAGACAAAAAAACCAAAATGGTGACCAAAATTACAAACTGAAGGCTTCAAATGACCCAAATATGGCTGATATTGGCCTACACATCTGTACAGTCAGTCATAAACAGAGAGTTCTGGCTTTTACTTTGTACTTTTGAAAGTACATTAAAGTATTTTACAGTCTATTTTACTCGTTTGTTTTTGCAGCTGATCTAATCCATCATCTCATCAAGAGTCAAGCTCGTTGGTTACTATTAGTTACTGTTTGTCCTCTGGGGCTGCAATCAGAGGCTGGCACACACAGCCCAGTTTGTGAATGCATTATTATTCACTGTGTCTCTATTTCTATTGTCCTCGGGTCCAGGGACGTCACCTCCAGTCACAGCCTGTCTCCTGGTGCCCCCCCCCCCCCACCCCCGGGCAGGAGATGGAGCTGATCAGACAGGAGGCCTCGACGATGCCGCCGACCTCCTGGCATAGTTGTGGGCACTTTGCTGCGCTGTACGTGCCTTCCTGCAGCGACCATTTTTAGAGAGGTAAAACTTTGTGTTTTGTCTTGCCCGGGTGGGGGGAAGTCGGCTGTTTTCATTCGGGGCTTTGATACCCAAAAAAAGCTTCCAGTACATGATGCCTCATCATTGTAATGACAGCGGGGCAGGACCTCCTAAAACATTTTGATTGTACCCATGACTCCAGACCTGAACAAAACACAGTTCCTTATTCTCATATCTGATTTGACATTTCATTGCTATTCCGGCCGTGGGAGATGCCCACCCCCCCCGCCTGGCTTGAAAGGATTTAACCACTCAAGGATAAATATCCAAACCTCAGCCCAGTCAGCTGTCTGTGCTGCTGAATGTAATGTGTTTGTGATGCAGAGGAGAGGCTGTGAATAACACTAATGGAATTTAATCAGCATGCCTGATTTGAAAGGACAAAGGTCCCGAGGTTTTATCACTTTGTTTTTGTTATTTTATTCTTTAATGGCAGAGAACAGAGCCTGTGAATGTGCTCGAAGGTTTCCATTCATCAGCAGCTATGCGGACGCTCCTTTTATAACCAATAAGCAAGAAAGGCTGAGCAGGCCTGATAAGGGGTCAGCGGCGGCTGTATGAGAACAGGAAGTTTTTCATAACAGGCCAGGGAATGTGGCTTTGGTATTTAGTGTTTCATGAGTGTTTGGTAAACTGGGAAAAAAACGCTGTGGTGCACTGTCCTGCAGAGACCATAGTGTTTATGCACTTAAATCACTTAAATCGCTGCAAATGAGCAAATCCTTCAGCTGTGTACAGACTCCACCTCTGGCTCTCCTTAAATGTGAATTCAGACATTTTCTTGTACTGATTAGGAATCGTACTCAACTTTCTATTTGTTACTCCCAGTCTGGAGTCAGGCAAATATAAGCTGATAAACTTAAATTACACAACTTATGTTGGATGTTTGTGTCTGAATGAGAGAAATTAACGCCCTGGATTTGCTGATTTTAGAAACCAAACTGATTTATTACAGCCCCCTGTATTAAGTGCTGTAGTCAACTGTAGTATTAATTTATAATGAGGGAGTTAAAGTTAATATAGAACTATATTCATATAAAGTTTTAACACTTAGTAACTTTTGGAGGACACACCGCAGTCTGCTTTGAAGAAGCAGTAAAGGAGTCACTGTTCCTTTTATAAATAGTTATTAATCCGTTTATTCTGCCAAATCAAATACACCAAACTAACAACATTTCCACCTATAGTGTCGCAACAGTCAGTGACACGGTGGGTTAATTTGAAGTGACCAGTTGTTGATGCAAAAACCTCTCATTTCCTTAATCCATATTTCTATCTCGATTTTCAATGAAAACCTAATTCTACCTTCATATAAACCATCGAGAACCATTATCATAGCCACTTGGATCAAATAGTCCTTCAATTTCAAATAATCCTGTTTATCCTAGAGAGGAAATTGTGAAACCCGCAAGAGTCTTTGAGAGGGAAACAAATCGAAGCAGGACGAAATTGCTATTTTGTGATTACCGTCTAAAAGGCTAAATGTCTCAATTCCTGAAAATGCCAGTTAATAAATCTTCCAGAGCTAGATGTGATAAACACCGAGCCACAGTTTTGAGGCCCGATTGTTGAGATCACAGCTCCAAAGCTCACTGTGTGGACGCCCTGCATATAAAGGCACGAGGAAAACTTTACCTTTTGATCAATGTCACACTCTTAAGAACTTGTCAAAGCTACTTTGCATATCAAAATATTGATGAAGTCCAAACCCCAGCCTTCTGATAATTACCCTCTCATGAGCCACTCGCCGCTATTGTCTTATTGTTTCCTCTGCAGGAAATACTCAAGAGTTGAGCGTGAGTGCAGACGAGGGGATCGCATGCTTGCTTTGAAAAAAAAAAAAAAACACCCTTTCAACAATGGCTGGAACCTGCTCAAATCTGCAGGCCTGGCAGATCACTTCACATTATTGACCTTATCTTTGTGCTCACTGACTTAAGTCCAGATCCTCATAATGTACAGTATATAAAGCGCAGACAACAGACAAACAGTCCCTGAGGCCAGTCTCCATCTGAAGCCCGACCTGCTGTCACAGCAGCGCCTGCCGTCTGGACGAAGCTGTGATCTCTGTCTGTTAGGACAGATCCTCCGTCAACACCTCAGAGCTCATTGTCGTGTGCTGTCAACACAATGAGGCCCGAGTCAGGACGGGAACCGAGTTTACAAAGACTGATGATGATCATTTTGACCTATTTATGAGAGGGAAAAGGGAAAAGAGACATTTTCATTTGCTGAAATTTTTGAAGAAGTACATGAAGGAATATCGGAAAGACAAATACTGAAAGAAGTTGAAGTGTTGAAATGTTAGCGAACGTGCAGATGTGTTGCTGATTGCTGAGAAGGAGATCTGACACACCGGAAAAGTAAAAGGTTCGACGTATCAGTCCGAATGTAAGCAGTGAAAAAACTGAGTGCCAGTTCAGTTATAAGAACTAAAGGATGAAATAAGCTGAAGTGTAAACACTTGACATCTGCTGAAGTTTGTTTGTTGTCCAAATGTGAAGATCTGAGACCTGAGTGGCCGTCCAAGTTTTGGCCCCCGAAAGAAGCTGAAATGTCAAAGTGGAGACGATAACTTGAGCTGGAAATTATAATGTTGACATAAGAAAAGAGTTCAATTTCAAAATCAAAAACAGCTTATTTTTGCTTTTAGGTAACAAACGATTTTGAAACGTGAGAGAACTGATTCAATGTAATGTTACACATATCTATGTATATATATCGATATTATTCTCTGTATATTTGTCGCCATTAGTCCTGCGGCCAGAGAGTCAACAAGGAGGTTAATGATGATGATGTAGCTTTATAAGTTATAAATTGTTGGCAAATTTTCATCTGATTAAAAAAGATTTAAAGGAACAATGTTCCTGTATAAGATTACTGGAAATTTGCCCACAATTGTATATTCTACGAAACTAATTTTGGAAGTCATCGTCGTCATCCTGTCTCCGGGACGCTATCACACTGTCTGTCCCTTTGTCCTTTCATATGAAATGATGAGGAGGAGGAAAAACTGTTGAAACATGCCCCCATTGTTCTGCAGAGCCTTTGCTCTACGCTCCCGTTTCTCCTCTTCGATGAGAACAATGAAGATCCCCCACCGGGTCCCTCCTTCACCGATGATTAGTTTCTGATGGAGGTCTATTGTTTCGGCCAACAGTGGTCGTGTGCGACGACGGACGGTGTGACAAACATCAGCCGGCACCCCCCCGGCCTCTGGCTCCTTGTCCAGACAGGAAGTCTCCATAAACTTTGATGAATGTGTTTGAATCCAGGAAACTTTGAAAATACCAAATAAAAGTTTCTTATCTGCTTTGAGAAACTTGAGCAGGACCTTCAAACAGTCAAATTCCTCAGTCACCTCCGTTCTTTGGACCGTTTACATCTCCAAGAGCAAACTAACCCACTAAAAGTCCGGCTTTTTATTTATCAGAAGTATTTAAAAAAAATAGATAAAAACATATTTTTTAGAATTTATGAGGAAAAAAATCTGATCTACAATAAATCAGAAAGTCTGTTTGTTCCAAACAAGCACCAAATCACACCTGACCTGGTTAATCACTAATAATTAAAAGACCAGCTTTTGACAACAGTCTGGGAGATACTACATTAATGAATCATTGTCTGTAAATTGGTTTTCTTCCTTCATGAGTCGTCCTTGATGCACTTTTATGAGCCATCAGTTATCACTCATTCTCCGTTCACCTCCAGTGAAGTGGTTAGTAGTCCTAAAAAAGGAGGAATCCACAGTTATAGTCTCATAAATGGGTTCGGTTCATTCTTGGATTTGGTGTTTTCTTGAGGTTTGTTGACAGTAAAACTAAAGAATGGCCCAACGAAAAAAGCTCCCCTTCGGCATATCGGTTGTTATTCTCCTTAAAAGCCAGAAGAGAGCAGCATCACACCTGTCTGGCTCTGAGGCTGCAGCCTCTGCTGGGAGCCACACAATGATCCATCCTCCGAGCAGCTGGGACCGACGGCTGAGTCAGAGGGCCCATCACTCATCAGCCAGTCAATATCTCATCTGAGCGGTGATGATCCACCGTGAATGGAGGCTTTAGCTTTATGCTCACTTGTGGCACAGCAGGACTGAAGGCCAGCTCCGGGTCATCTCCTGGGGGCTCCGACCAGGTCAATACACACACACCACTCAGAAATTATCAGGAGAAAACTGACCAGTCGCAAGGAATATTTACACAGCGTGATGTAATATTTGGAGGAAAAATAAGAGAACTGGGTGTCAAGCTAATCGTAGGAAAGAGGCAATTACTGAAACAGCCCTGACTAATCTGTAGTCTGCTCTTTTAGAGAATCAGTCATCCTTTTCACACCTGAGGATGCATCAGGATTCCTTTTCCTAAATTTTGTACAAAATTGTTTCAAGTTCTTGTCGATGTTTGAGAAAATTTGTATAACTTTACTGAGTCCAGAATCACAGAATAGCAGGAACATGTAGCCACAAATTAATTCTTTTATCATATGAAAATAGTACATTTCAGTGCAGAAGCTGACAGAAATCCAGCAGCAGAATCCAGAAGCAGCTGAATAAGAATTATGTTTTGTTAAGATGCAAAAGCTGGAGTTTGGTTTATTTTATCAAAGATTTCAAATCGAACTACCAACAGTTGTTTGGGCCTTTGAGACAGAAAACAACACTGACATCTGCAGAAATGTCATCCATCTTTGTAATTAACTCTGGCCCAAAGAACCCTTTTCCTTCCCATCTGATTGAATCTCGCTTCTCTTTTTCTTCTCAGATGGACAAAAGGGATTTGGAGTCGTGATAAGAATGAATGATGTGTCTTTGAGGATGACACATTTTACAAAGTGCGATGATAAGACGCAGCATGTCTCACAGCTGAGATAGCATCACGCTGCACACGGTGAGTTTGTGGGATGTTTTTCAGACACAAGACTGAAGGATTTCTTCCTTCATCCACTCTGCTGCGCTCTTATGTAATGTGTGTTCGCAGCAGTTGTAACTGCACAGTGTCTGGTGGTTTTTTGATCCAGATGAGTTCTGCTACAAACAAGCTTTCTTCTCATCTATAATGGATTTCCACCATAAAACGTTTATTGTTCCTTCACTTCAACTTTTGGAAAAAAGGGGGACTGACTCAGGCTCAGGTTTATCAGGGAGTGGATTTAAAATGTTATTAACAAAGCAATCAGTGTCCAAGACCAACAAACAGCCCACCGTGACGTCACCCATCAGTTTGTGAGCTGATGTTTTGAAGCCTTGAGTTTGTAAATTGGTTGTTGCCATCTTTTTTTTTTTTCTACCCAAAGGAACAATATTTGGAGGAGAAAGTGGAGCTGAGGAGAAGTGAGGGCTGGATCTGACCTGCTCTGTGCTTTCTACAGCAGGACGCTGTGTGTGGTACAGTCTGTCAATCATACAGTAGCCACGCCCTAATGGACAGCCTGCTTTTTGGTCTATTTTCAACAAAATGGCGCCATCGTTTAACAAATGTAGACTATGTTTTATCGTGGAAGACTTAAAACTAGAGACTGAGACCAAAAGCTCATCAGGAAAATCTTTACCGAGCAAATAAATCAAGGAAGACGAACAGCCATTTTCCCATAAATTTCAATAAAACCTGGCTTGTTTTCACAACCAGTGGAGCCTAAAACTGAAGTGACTCAATCTGAACATGAAATTGAGCACTGAATGCGTTTAGACTTGGAAGTTGAAGACGAGTTTTAAAGTGTGTGTTGATTATATTTGTCGGGCTATAAAGTCTTTTTAATCAACTTGAGGTTTAGTGACTCGACTAACTCGCTGTGAGTTCTGGGATACGTCTGTTTGGGACTGTCTGGGAAACCTTAGTGTTTTCATCTGTCATCACTTTTCCATCTGTTTCGGTCTAAAAGGCTACAGGCTCATACAATGGCATTCATCAAGATGGAGGGAACAATGGCGGACCCTAATCAGGCCCCTCGCCCGGCCTCCCGGCCTCCAGACCTCCCAGCCAGACCAGAGAATTCACATTTTGATTGAGTAACTCTGGTTCGGTCACGGAAACGAGCCACCGAGATGTCGCTGCTGATTTGTACTTATGGGGGGGGCTTTTATCCGGGACACTGACGGACCTTTCCGCCGTCGTTGGTTTGGAAGTAAATGCCGATTAGCTGGGATGTGACAGTGATGTGATTTCAGGTGTGAGCTGGACAAACTCCAGGCAGCTGCATTCTCTTAAAATAGTGGCTTTGCACCAAATCTGATCAGATCTTGTCGGAGACAGCATGTGGAGAGGATCGGGTATAATTCTCTGTGTTTATTGTGTGGAAATCGTCTCACTGATTGCAGGCGAGCTAATAACGTTCTTATGTGGAAACAATCAGGATCTTCTAGTTTACAGAATTCCTTGTCAACTGGATCAAATAGTTGTGTTCGACTCTTACGAGGCCTTCGTTAATAATAACGACAGAACAGTTTTGAGTTTATAAAGCATGTTATCACACAGATTCCTTGTGTGAAAGTGAATGCAATTTATTCATTAATCTTTTCATCGATGAAGCTTTTATTCTGTGCAGTCACAGGTGAAGACTCGTTAGTGGCAGGCTCGCAAAAGCCACACTGCTACGAGAAGAAGCTTTGATTTGCATTTGTTAAACTGTATCAGCTCCTGAAATTATTTGACTCAGTACAAGCCGGGTGAGTCATATTTCTAAAGGCCCCCCCCCCCCATCCTCAGGCCCTACTGCCTTTCATGTTCAATGAATCCAACACATACAGAAAGCTAGGCAGCTCATTTTAGCTGAATTTCTGTCTGATCATGGCCTTTCACATCTTCACAGCGGAGCCTGTGATGCAGGAAAACAATACGTATCTGATTGAAGGATTTAATCACCACCAGTATGGATTTTCTATATGAGAGAATTTGATCCTACAGGAGGCTGAATTACTGTAATACATTAATTTTTTTTGTGCCATAATGAAAGAAAATGTTGCTGCTCTCAATCGGATGAAGCCGTGATGATATTATAACAATATTGTGCAGTTGGGAAAAGTCTAAACTAATACTCCCTTTCTTCTTAGAAATAGATGGTGGGTGGGTGGGCAGATTGTGGGGTAAAAATAAAGAGCAAAGAGAATGAGTCACCGTTCCCTCAATCCCAGTCTGGGTATAAATAAATGCATCCACATAGACACACGTACATGCATACGCTTCTCCACGCGTGGCTGCCATTGCATAAGCTGGAGCGTGGGAGGTGTAATGTGAGGCATGTATAATTCATCAATGTGGGACTCAGCTGAGGGGTAGCTCTTTTACCCTGAGCGAGCCCCCCAAATGCATCGCTAGGTGTCAGGGGAGCGGCTATCAAACATGGCAGACAGTGAGGAGAAAGATCAGATTGTCGCAGTCAGCGGCGGCTGCAGCAGAAGTGGGGACCAGAGGAGAAACATCTCAGGAGCTGGAGGAGGAGAGCATCACTTCAGCTCAAACATTCATTTGGAGTTTGTTTGTGTCGCCCTGACAGATCTGAGTCTGGTATTCACTCTCTTTGAGCTCCGTTTTTGTTCTCCACCGAACTCCCAACCTCCGAAATGTTGGGGCTGTTTAGAGCTCAGAGAAACTGCAGGCCGGCAAACCAACACGCACACTCTGTCAACTGAGCGCAACAACATCCAGATTTCATTTCACATCTGGACTGTTTGTGTGTCGATCTGCACAGATGAGCAGATATGAAGGTTTTCAGTCAGCGCGGTTATTTGAACTCAGTCAACCCAAATCTGAGGATCAGGGCCCCGCCAACCAGTCGCAAGATGGTAGATGTAACATGTAAGCAAGTAAAGAAGGGAGAGAAATCACTGGATTATTTTATCTGTTAATATTGTCTGCAGAGTCTGACCTCACCTTTGTATTTTGATTTATTTATCTAACCCTTTATGCTCTTTTAAATCAGTTTTCATCAGGTAATAGGCTGAGAATCATCTCAAACTCTTTCAAATTAGATTACACCGTTGTGGTTTATTTTTAAAAGCGGTAAAGGCCGTACTGCAGGAGTTGACAGGAGTGTGTGTTTGTTTTGTCCACAGGGGGCACAAGAGAGCTAGAAAGCCAAACACCACCGCATGAATCTGCACTGTAACTGACTGCAAATTTAAGCCCACATCCTCTGCTATTTATACGATGTGGTGTGCACGCTCCATCATCCTAAAACAATTACATTTTTCATTTTAGGAGACACTGTTGTTTATGGCCGACAGACTTTTCTGTCAAAAAGAAAAAGAAAAACACATGAAAGGCCGAGCTGCTGCCAACAGCAACGCCAGGAGAGCAGTAAAGATGTGAGAGAGCAGCTCCGGGGAAAGTCTGCATTTGATTTTGATTAGAGCTAATATACTTTAAGCTACTTAAACTCTAATGTTTCCAGTCCGGAGTGACCAGATCAGAGTGATTTATGACCAGTGCAGATAAGAACCGTAGAAGTGCTTCATTCATGAAAAGCCTAGAATAAATGTTTGATTTGATAATCAGAGGAAACTCTGCTCACAATGTGAGATAAAAAGTAGGGTTTTTTTTTTTATTTTTAAACATTTGAGAAGGAAAACTTAAAAATATAATCGGCTTTCATATTAGCAGCTAAGTGTGCTCCTGACAGTAAGAAGTAACCTACTTTCACACTGAACTTTAGGGGAAACACTGTATATATCAACAACAGCAACCAAAAGGTTTCAGTTCCTCATTAAGGTTAAATACGACTAATGGACAAAGAAAGAAACCAAAACTAAACAGTTCAACCAAAGCAACAAATACAAAACTAAAAACAACAAATGCAGGAACATAAAGTACTGACATTTGAACCATGTGAAGTTTTCAATATCTCTATTTAGCTTCACTGTGTTTGTGATTTCAGCTCTCAACAAACACAAACAAGGAGCTTGGTCCAGATGTTGGGCCTTTAATCTTAAAAGAATAATTACTTTTTGGAAACTATACAAATCAGGAGATACAAATACAGAGCCAGGATATTTGAATTCATCCACCTGTAGCTTGATAATGGGTGCATAATGAGGTTATAGACAAATCCCCTGTTTGGCCAAACATGAACAGTTATAACTAAAAACTTCATGTGTCGTCATACCAGCCCAGCTGTTTCCAAGAAAGGAAGTTTATATCATGCCTAATGTTTCCTTATCAACTTGTGATGGAAAAAAATTGGCTCAAATATTTTCAGGGGCTATGAGTTTTCTTTTGTTTGTTTTTCTGTTTGGGGTTTTTTTTTGGGCGGGAAAGGAATCAATCTCGTCCAAGTTTGACGGACGTTTGCATCGAAACTTCTGTCCCAGTTGTGTCCGAGGTCAGTGTTTTAGAAACAGACTGTGATCTTCCCCAAACTTTGACCAAACGCTGCAGAAAAGCGCCAGAGAAGAGTTAACAGTCAGTACAAGTGGATATTGTTTTTTGCACAATCACATAGTTTGGCAGCAGATGAAAAAAACATTTTAGTGATGGGATCGCTAACAACGTTTCTGCGGCTTGCCAAATATGTTAATTAATCACATTCAGTGTGTGTTTGTGTGAGGACGCCGGCTCTGCTTCGTCGTATCTCCCACCCATCTTGAAACTAATACAGGCTTTTGATAAATTACTGAAAATATCAACAATTAAAAGCAGTCCATGCTTCCTTCTCACAGAAAATTAGACACACGGTAGAGAAGGTTTGAGGAGGGTTTTGTGTCCTTTCAGAGGTGCTTATGGGGATTTTGGACGCTCTCTCTCTCTCTCATGTGTCACACACAAATAGCCTTTCAGGTCTCAGAGAGCAGTTAAAGGATCGATAAATTGGATTGTGGTGGTTCCCTCAGCAGGCTGACCTGCAGGTCTGTCAGCTCTCTGCCTCAGTGCTCCCCGGGGCCCGTGCTCTCAGGGACAGTGGAGCGGTATTAAGTGCTAACCATAAATCAGCTGATGTATGAAATACCAGGGGAGCTGCATCCGGCTCCTCCTCTCGGCCCTGACTAATGCAGTGTTTTTCCAAGCAGGCCCGGTACGTTTCTTTGTCTCCTCCCTCTTTCTTTTCCACATGAGGGCCTAAAAGTAGCAACAATACAGCTGACATGATTTTTTCCCCCCTTGTTTTACTTTTTTCCCTGCAAATGTTTTCCAGGCATTCGGAGCACAAACAAGTGGAAAGAGGGAAGAAACTATGACAATTTTGATTTAAAGCATGGAAGAGCCAGGACGTGTAAAGAGTTTCACATATATACATAAATTCCCTTGTAGACTTTTAGATGTTTACACATTGCTGTGTCTTATTAAGTGTCTGACAAAAAGAGAAAAGCTTTTTAGCTTTCAATGCCATTCTGCAGTTGTTTTAACAACATGGAAAGTCACACAGTTGAAATTATGATTTTTTTGTTTCCAAAATTAATCAGAAATCAGTTTTAAAAACCTCCCTAGTGGCACTTTTACTTGACAGCAGTAGCTCCTTTTACCATCAATGTAATCCTCTTCCTTTAAAATGGATTTCAACATTTAAACTAGTTCTTTCTTGTTGTCTTGTGGTTTGTCGATCACCTTGTTGGTGACTCAGTGTGTGACAAACTGAACTGCGTTATGAAATGCAGTGATAACAATGAAGACTAGGAAGATTTAAAGTTTCATTTAACAAGACTAACTCCACCTCAAATTACAAAATACCATCATATCAAATTACAGTTGGTCAGATTAGAGAAGTTGTCTACACTTACAGAGGATTAGTATCCTTTATTTATTATTCTCTTTGCTCCTCCAGATTTAGACCTTCCTGGTTAAACCTACAAGACAACATATTAATCCACTTAATGTACTGAAATGCCTTCAATCTGACCTCCTTTCATCAAAGTCCAGTTAATATATCAATAAGAAAGATTGAATAGTATGACAATATTAAACTGCCAGGAAACGTCCATCGTTGTTTGCAGCTATAATTTTATATATTATAAGTGCACGTTGTTGCTGAATTGTAATCCATTTAATGCTTTAGTAACATTTTCATTTCTGAACTTTCAGCAGACAGATTTATACATCACTTATCACTTTACTGGCTAAACCTTTGTAAAACTTTTGCACAACTTGTTTCATTTACTGTGAGGTTTGACTGAGTTAGTCAGTTAGTTTAACTGCTGGCACCAAATGAGCATTAGTAATGAACTGCATCTGAACTTGGTCAAGAAAACCCCGAGATTTTGAAACAATACTAAAGATGAGTCCTCGGTGGAAGCTCTGAGTCTGTTTACAGTACACATTTCTTTTTGCCAGAGTAATATAATTGAGTGCACCAACTCTCTTAAATATTTCTTTCTTCTCCTCCCTGGAAAGTAATTATTGAATTTCAGCTCCTTCTTTTCCTTTGAAAGCAGTTTATTTACTGTCATACACAGGCGGGCACTCAAACTATTTTCCCTTATTAGCACAGGCCGGCCTTCCCAACAGTAGGGATTTTTCCCTCTGTGGTAACGTCATTGGAAATGTTGACACAGCAGCAGTCTTCTCCCTGAAACCCTCTTCTTCTTCTTCAGGGTCCAGGATATTCCAGCCTGGCCTCCCTTCGTCCCATCATCCTACTCAGAGATGCTGTCGAGGTGTCGTCACAGCTCCAGCTTGGTGTCGTACCCTGCAGTCGCTCAGCTGCTGAATGGAAACTCTGCGAGGACTGTCATAATTTATTGGCACTGGGTGTGTGGCGGTGACTTAACGCAGGGAAACCTAATCCCAGAGAAGAGGGATGCGGGCCCCGCTTCAAAGAGCGGCTTAAAAACACATTAGGCCCCCCCCCGCCTTCAACTTAAATGTGGGTCAGAAGGAAACAGTGAAAAAAGGGGGAATTTATTTTTCCTGAAGGCTCATTTTGCCGGGCACTGAGAGCTGGATGAAGCTGCTGGGGTTGAACGGGGCACAGAGACGAGGTTTACCTCAGCAAAACTTTTTCCGAGAAGCTTTGAGTTTAAAGCTGGCATCGGGCAAAGGGATTAGTGTAGGGTGTAAAATCTTTCACATCTTTCCACTGATTAAACATCAAATCCACGTAACTCCAGGGCGCTTAAAGTCGGCCTTCAAAGTGGCTTTAGCTCGACTGGATTCCAGCTTTAACCAAGAAGATTAACACAAATAAGAACTTCATTTAAAACTGTTTGCATCTTATCCTGCGCTGCACATGTGAAACAAAGGAAGCTGGAGCTCTCTGAGGCGTCATCATGTATTCACTGATGGATGGCGTGGGGATGCTGTCAGATGTTTTCCCTCTGAGGGCCAACGCTCATCCCTGCTCACGCACAAAAAACACACAATTCACGCCCTTTTTGTTGATAGCCATCTCTGGGTCAGCTCAGGTTGCCTCCATATCAGACGCAGTAACATTTCTAGCAGGACTGAAACATTCTCATCTTTATTACATTTCGTGGTCCCCAGAGGATGAATCCTACCAATTTTGTGGGACGGCCAATGGTTTGGTTTCGACTGAGATGTCTCAACAAATATTGAACGGAAATTTTCGACAACCGTTGGTCATCCCCAGAAGATGAATCTGAGTAGTGATCTGGTTTTGAGTGAAATGACTCGGCAGATTATCGGACAGATTGCTGTGAAATTTTGTACAAAGGTTGAATTGTTGTATGTGAAGACGGTTTATGGACAAATACCCACAAAGCTAATCACAGTCAAAGTCAGCTCTCCTTAGCAATTAGCTCAACGCCCATAACTTTATGTTTTTATTCACCAAAAACGCCTCATGGTGGTGCAGTGGACAGCGCCATCGCCTCACACTGAGAAGGTCCAGGTCTGAGAAGACTTTCCACTTCCTCCCCGTACCTGCGTTAGCTTCCTCCAGGTATGCCAGCTTCTTCCCACAGTCCAAAGACACAAAGGTTTAACTGGTGGCTGTATAAGTTGTCTGTGAGTGCGGCTGGTTGTTTACCTCTCTGTGTCTCCGTGTGTTGGCCCTGCGACTGATGACCTGTCCTGGGTGGACTCCGGCCTCGCCCAACGTCAGATGGGATTTGCTCCAGCCCCCATAAACCCCGACAGTTAGGCGGTACAGATGATGGATGGATGGCTGAGTGTCCCGGCCAGTGAGTTAAAGGCAAGTAACACGAAAACACGCCACATAATTAGACTTAAATGTTACTGTCGTGCCATAATTCAAAGGATAAGAGATGCGTTGCTGATGTCAAACTCTCTTTAAACCTGCGGGAGGGTGAAATAATAGTCCTGAAGCAGAAAAGTGGCTTTTAAATGATCCGTTTGGTGACAGACACGGCAGCGGCATCTACTCCTGCCTCCTGGGCCTGAAGCTGGTTCAATTGACTGTCAGATGGCGTGTGACTGGAGCTCCGAGGCGGCTTTGAGGGCCGAGAGCGTGTTCAGCACTGTGCACCTCAACACAAAGATCAGCTCTTGTACGAGGGCGCCCGTCGATGTTGTCGTACAGCTCGGGAAAGCGGGAGCACCTTCGTGACCTTGAATTCATCTATTGAGCTGAATGCTCACACAGAGTAATGAAAACCCACTTGCAGTTTTCCCGCTCAGCCTCCGGCAGCATGTACGTCGCGCTGTATGGGCAGCTGAGGAGTTACATCACGTTTTGCGTCGACGGCGCTTTTGACTGATGGCCATAAATATCAGATCGTTTCGGCCCAGGTAGTAAAATCTGGTGAATGTTTAATTTGTTTATCAAACAACACCGGGGTGAGCCATCATAGCAGAGATGTTTTCATCTACCAGCGACTGTAAAACATCTCTGAGGAACAACATTTGCGGACACCAGAGAGAGGCCATCTCGTTAATAATGTATATCAGCGGGCAATAAATCAGCCAGTCGGCCGTGTGGCCGGAGAATGTCCCATTGTGAGCGGGAATGTGTGTGTTTACACTGTGTGTGTGTGTGTGTGTGTGTGTGTGTGTCTGAAGGGTGGTAGGATTTGGGGGGGGGTGGGGTGGAGTTGCCACGGCAACAGCCTCAGTTATGTAACATCATATGGTGCGATGTAAACAAAGCATCCAGCATTGTGTACACACCCCAACTTTTATCAGCGCTGTGGAGATACAGAAACACTTTTAGCTCAAACTAAAATATATATAAACTGCAGTCTGTCTCTCTGTATCCTCACTGCACTGATGATTTAAAAAAAAAACAAAAAACAAAAAAAAACTTTAAGGATACAAATAATACTGACAGCAGGGAACAGTTACCGTTTTACAGTCAACCTCTGACTGGAAACCCTGAAATACACTTTGTTGCTTCTGGATTGTTTAATGGTGTCTGAATAGAAAACTGTCCAGTGATATGTGTGTAAGGTAGAGCTTATCTCCACTGAGCAGCTTGTGTGCCAAAACGTCTGTAACGTATTTATATATGGTTTATACGCGTATCAGCAGCAATGGGAAGTGTACAAAGGAGAAAAAAGAAGGACACCACCCTATAAATACTTGAGCAACATCACTGTGTGGCAAGAGAAATAGAGCAGTCGGGCATTCCCTTATGAATACACTCTTTCTTTGGAAGGTCGCCTTCAATAAATATCTATTTTTGATAGGAAGGGAAACAAAGATAGAAAAACAGCACAAGAACCCCCCCGTTAATGTTACAGAGGGAAACAAACAGCAGCGCCTTCCCTGCACATAAGAGGCCATTGTTCAGGAGGACAGTTCTGCTGGGCAGCTGTGCTTATTTTCTGTGTCCACTCCAGGATATTAATAGCCCCGCTGCCATTCACTAACATTGCTGTGAGGGCAGTTGAGGAAGTCCCCTTCTTATTATATGAGATTATATTGCTGCACTGACAAAGAATGAGGATGACACAGCAGACTTTGGGAGCCAAACTGTGGTCCAGAAAATCAGTCCGAGCAATCAGGGAGATGAAACACAGACTGGGAGACGAATTGCTGATATTTGAATGAAATTGAAATATGTAGAGAGGTGAGCAGGAGCGGCGGAGGAGAGATCTCTGTTAAGTACAGAGCAAACAGAGACAACAACAAACTACGGAAAAGCTGAAGGACTGTTGAACTTTTTATTGTTCAGACTTTACCATAAAATGTTCTGGTTTTTGGTAAAATAGCTGTTTAGCTAACGTGTTTGTTGGCATGTTGTAGGTTGTGTATCTGTAAAAGTCAACACATTCCACTGTTGTATGTTATTTGGATTATTTTAGGGGTTACATCTCTTAAATCGTTTATTCAGGAGCTAACCAAAGAGTTACACACCTGTGTCCATTAGGAAACGTCAGAATAAAGAGCGGGATGTTTTTACAAAAGATAAAATACTCGCTGTGCCCTTAAATTCACAAACAATTTGGAACATGTATCTTTAGTCTGAGTCTGAGCACAATACTGTGTCTGTAGCCTTCAGGAGCATATTTAAGACGTTTATAAAAGTTTATCACTGTAAACTGTGCGCGTGTCGTACAAGAAGGTGAAGGAACAGTTTAGTGAAATTAAGAAAAAGGAAGTTATGAAGCACCCAGTTTATCCCTCTACAAGATATCCAGCTGAGTATCATCGACACAGCAGTGGAAATTAATACAGCTCCTCCATATGAACTTAGGAGAGAGAACCCTCAGATCCCAAACATGGACTAATACCACATTTCTGTTGAACCTTAAAGACCCAGATGGCCCCGGTCCAGGTCCAGCTCCAACCCACAAAAAAAAAAGAAAAAAAGAAAAAGAAAACTCTGGTTTGATCCAAGCTCACGTTGACTTTGGCTCGCAGGACGGCAGCTGAAGGCTCAATTAATAAACAATTGTCCTACTCTTGGCGTTGCATTAGCTCAAACCAAACAAGCTGTCTTCTCAGGAAAAAATGTGGTTATGTAAAAAGGTTTTCACAACACACAGACATAATTCCCCTCTTCTCCCCTACTTCCTTGCCTTTTTCATCCTGCTCTGAAAAACTGAAAATATCTACATTTCTGTGTGGGCGCAGAGACCGGCGGTGAATGCAAAAAATAATAAATAAAAGCAAAGGTTCATAGAGAAAAAGAAGAAGCCTCCATCACCACAGTTTCCATCTCGGCTTGTGTTAACTGAGAGGAATCACCTTCACATGCACCAGGTCAGCGAAACACTTCATTCATTCATACAAAATAAATCCTCACAGATACTCAGCTGTGAAAACACAAAACTTGCTCTTATAATAATAATAATAATAATAATAATAATAAAAACTTCCACTATTCAAATGTGCCATTTAAAGTTTTTGCAGCTGAAGCAGGTGAGTCATAAAGCTCGACTGAGCCAGGAGTCCCTCTCTGCAGTCTGTGATATGATGGTGGGCGGCTGTCACACAATCACTTATTAATGGGTAGTTTTTCCGTGCTGCAGCAAAGTTTCTTTGGGTGACGGTGTGTTTGTCAGAGACACCGACTGCAGACTCTATATGAAGAATTAAATAATGTTCAGGCTGCAGGTTAGTTAGTTTTAAAACTTGGCTTGTCTTTACTTGCACTTGTACGATTAAATCACTCTTTTAAATTGTTGAATTTAATGAGTTATCCTGTGATTCTCTGCTAATTGTGAACACATATCCTCACATAAGAGTTGGCTAGCTCGACCTTTTGATCTGTTTATGAATTCTCTTGGAAGCTATTTCTGACTACAGCATAAAATAACTCGACCTTTTTCAGTTGGTGATGTGTCATAGTTGGACTAACACATCCATGGTGGCCGTAGTTTGAGCAATACACGATAAAAATAACAGCGCTGTGTGTGAGAGCTAGACACGCCTCTGTACCAGACATCCTGCTGCCATTTCTTCTGTTGCTAATGACGAAAAGATCTAATGGCAAACTCGTTTGCTATTTCGGAGCTATTTCAAAGCAAACTATGTCGTTGTATTTTTTTTTTTTAACAGAGTACCCTGTTAGAAAGGAGAAACTGAGCATGAGGTAAAATTTCCCTCCACGCTCTCAGGGTTTCTTGTCATTAGCATTGAGAATAAAAGGCTCATTAAGCTAAAGCTACTGTGGAAACTATGAGTTAAAGCTGGGGAAACATAGGTGAAAAAGTGGGCGTTAATTCGGAAAGGTCATTTAGATACAGGTTGTAGACGTGCATGTTTTGTTTAGTTGAAAGAAAAAAAGTCAAAGAAATATACTTTTTATAAAAACTGTCCATGTCAGGCTTTAGTGGTAAACAGTGTCTGAGGGAATTAATATTATTTTTATATTAATATGGTTATTTTAAAATAGTAAAATGATTCAAATCAGACAGGAAAGAGAAAGAAAGCTAGTGAGGATAAAATGTGTCATCATGGTTTAGTATTGATGTTTACATTTGTTTATTATACTCCTGTGCATCGACAGAGTTGGACAGCACTTCATCTGCAGATAAAATACAGTTCCTCTGAAGTCTTATCAGTTGTCCTTTATATTAAAATAAAAAGCAATATTTTTTTTTTCCGTGTAGAGAATAAACACTTTCACCTTTCTTTATAGGCGTCATATAAAGCGCTTTAAAATTCGACACAAACGATGTTGTATGATGCCGTAAAACCTCAAAGAGGAAGTGATTGTCGTATGTTGAGGAAAGGAAGCTGGGTGAACTGTAAACGTCGGCAACGACACTGAAGGCCCTGCTCATCTGTTTTCATCTTCTAAAAATGGCCGCCCTTTCTGTTCGCTGCTGTGATCGGGCTGGTCGAGCTGGTCCGCGTGCAAAAAATGTCCTTAACTAATTAACACAAATGTTTTGGTTCATTCAACAAGTCAGGGAGGAACACAGAATATGCTTTTTAACGTTTAATGTTCAACGATTGTTGTCATTGTTGTGTTTTTATTGATCCTGTTTGTGTTGTACTGTTTCACATATCCCCCTGTAAAGTGTCTGTGAGCGCTTTACAAATAAAAACGTATTATTTTTATTATTATCATATGTCTGTAACTGAAGGGGATATTAGTAAAGAAAATACATTTTTTGTTGCTTGGTTTCACGGCTCCATTTTGTTTGTTGTGTTTGGTTCGGATTAGCAACTCTCAGTTAGCATTTGATTGGACAGGGTTAGTCCTATACCTCGGCAGATGGAAAAGTATAACCTCAGTCTGTTTAACAACATCATTTTGATCCAGAGTTTGAGAATTTATATGTACTTTATAGATAGAAATAGATGATATTAGCTGCTACTACCACTATTTGTAGTTTATTGTACAAAAAACTATGTAAATTTAAATACTGGCAAAATATTAATAATCAATATGAAGGAGTATTGTGTTCTTTATTTAAATTTAAACTCAGAACTATCCTTGAAAGCATAAAAATAGTTTTAATTTTGAATCGGCACTTTCAGAGCACTTAGATTGAAAGCTTCACTGGAAAATCCCAAACTCACCTCTTTTATTAACTGGAAGCCAGTCAGATGTATTAAAACCTTAAATTTCATTTCCAAAGCTCTTGAATACTGATCCGACCTGCAGTATGTTGGCCATAAAACGTTTTCTGTGACACTGGCAGGTGGTTTTGTTGCAGACATATGACTCTGCATAATTTATGTTTGGTCCTTTAATTCATTTGTCACAGTCCAGGTTGTGTTTCATGGTCACATGCTGATATTATTAGTTATTGATATTAAAGCCACTGCAGGAAATACAAATCTAAATGTAGTTGCTAAATAATTCATATCACCCCCCTTCTGTTATATAAGTATTAAAAAATATGTTTTAGCTTCATTTGTTGAAGCCTGGAAATGTGAAAGGGGGGGGGGGGTGGATTCCCTTAAAGGAGCGCTATTGAATTTTGGTTTTATTTGAGAGGCCGCAGGTTTTGTTTTTGATTTTGTTTTTTCTGGTTTCCACCGGCCGACAGGCTGCAGAGAGGCCGGCCCCCGGGTCCCTGCTGCGGGTCAGTTCACGGGAAAGCCCGGCTGTTAGCGGCGGAGGGGCACAACGTGACCTGAAGACAAGGAACCTCCGGGAAGACCTCAGATATGTGCAGGGGGGGGGGGCAGGAGAGGGCAGGAGGAAGGACAGGGGGGGTCACGACTGACGATGAAGTCTGCTCCTGCTCTTCATTCATGGACAGGCAGAGAAGAGGAGGATGAAGATGGGGATGGGAGGGAGTCCCGGATGTTGAGGGTGATGGAGGAGGGGCGGATGGAGTGGAGGGGGGGGGTGGGGGGGGGGTGCGGGGGGTGGAGGAGTTCTTCAGGGGCCCATTATTGTCGTCCATCGGGAGCCCCCCCGCCGCCCGGAGAGGAGCCCTCTGTGGCTGGGAGGCGGAGACGGGACCCCCGCTGACGTCAGAGGGCCTGTCTGTTTCCTGCAATAGAAAGTGAGCGACAAGGTGAAGGCAGAAAACACAGAGCTGCCCCCCCCCATCCTCATCCTCCACCTCCTCCCCTCCCTCACTACACCTAAAGGTGCCTTACGGCCCCCCTGACAGCGGCTCGCCCCCCCCCCCCCCCCCCCCCCCCCCACTCCACTCCACTCCTCCCTCCTTCCTCCGGCTGCACCTGTGAGTATGAACACATCCGGTCCGCCGGAGCGGGCTCCTGTCCCGGTGATCTCGGCCGCCGTCGGTCGCTGCAGCCTCGGAGAGTCGGACATGCTTCTGCCGCCGCCGGAGCTCCGCTCCGCTCCCAGCCGGCTCTGAACTTTAGTTTTTTTGTTTTCCTTTGTTTGTTTTGTTGTTGTTTTTTTGGTCCGGGAAGAAGCAGGTGAGAAGCTGTTTTTATTTATTTATTATTTAAATCTTTTGGCGCAGTGTGTGTGTGTGTGTGTGTGTGTGTGTTTTAGCGGTGAGGACTTGTGCAGCAATCCGAGCTGTGAGGAGCCAACTTGGGCTCTTTATTCTCCGCCTGCTCGCTCTCTCCGGGGCCCGGAGCGGAACCGGACCCGGTTCCTGCCTCCTCCGTGTCGGGGGAGAATGTGCATGTGTTAGACGGAGAGCTGAAGCTTTGATTGCGGCCGGGTTTTGTTGGATAAAGCTCGTGTAGTGTAGTGTAGTGTAGTGTAGTGTTGGGGGGTTGGGTTGGTGTGGGGGGACGCTGCAGCCGGAGACAGTGAGGGGTTTTCCCTGGCTCCTCCCTCCCTTGCAGGGCGTTCACGTGTTGCAGCGGGCAGCAGAGACGCTATTCCCACGCATTGTTTTTGCTGACTTCATTGCGCGCAGTTGAATCCGAGCTGTTTCCTCACAGTCACAACTGCAGCCGACGCGCACTGTGCAACACACCGCCTCATATTCACGTCATTCTCACCTTAGGAATTGTTATGTCACGCGCACCCGCACGGCACCGTCGGTGCGTGGCGGTGCGTGCGCCGCTGCGCTTTTTTTAATTTTAAAAAACAAAACATAACGTCCGCTCAGGCCGGAGCTCAGGTGTGAACGGAGATCATCAGTCACCTGCAGCAGCCTGGACTGGGTGACAGACATGGCGGTGCAGAGCTGAATCACCGCTCCCTCTCCAGGATCAGGGTGTTTCCTCAAATATCTGCACACACTCAGAGAGACAGACAGACAGACAGACAGACAGGCAGGCAGGCAGGCAGGCAGACAGACAGACAGACGGACCGGAGCAGCAGGGAGACAGAGATAACGTGCATGTCCTCCTCCGCCGAACCTGCACTGAGCATCGGATCCAGGTGAGCCTCTCTGCTGACCCCCCCCCCCCTCCTCCTCCTCCGTGTTCTGTGACTTCCAGTCGACCTGGATATGTTTTTGCTGGAGCCCCATAAACCAAAATCCGCTGTGAGATGATGTCATTGCTGTAGCGCCACATGTACCAACTGTATGGAGGAGGGGAAAGAAATCATATTGTAGTAAGTGTTATGTAATATTGGTGATGGAGTGTGATGGAGTGCGATGGAGGGAGGAGGGAGGAGGGAAGGGGGGGGGCAAAGGCTGATTCCCGCTGTTTAACTGCAAGGTGCATTGCTCCAGCATGCTTAGAGGTGTTTGTGGAGACGTTGTGCAGATGATGCAAGGCTGAGAAAGCTCCCAAAACGTGAGTAAATTGGATCTTTAGTCATGATTTCCTGTCTGAGCCGAGCTGAGCTGTTCCTCTCTGATTGTTGTTTATGTCAGAGAAAAGCTCTTCAGTCTCTGTTGTGGGTTTTTGCATCTTGGATGCATTTAACTTCAGCACCCCCCCCCCCCCCCCCCCTTTTTTTTTTTGTTTGCTTATTTTGTTATTATCAAGCTTTTAATCTTCCGTCTTTATGAGAGGGCATCAAAAGGAATGAGGCCGTTCCTTCGTGCAGGTGGGTTCAGTTCTGGTGTTTTGACTTTCTGCAGTGAATTTAACTTCAACAAGGAGATTTCTCTGATAGTGCGGCCGCCTGGCAGCCTCCAGCATTTCATCACCGGCACACAGAGGAGCTTATTGTTTTGCATCGTTCGTCATCTGTGCTGACATTCATCAGAGTGAAGAGCGGGGCTGGTTATCAGCCCCTGACGTGTCCATCAGACGTTTCCCCACAAACAGCGGCCGATCCTCCGCCTTCTTTTTGTCTTTGGTTTGAGATCAGAGTGGAAGATAGCAGCTGCTGCAGAAGTTGTATTGACAATGTGGGAGGTGACATATTCTCACCTGCTCCCACTGACAGCAGAGAGAAGTGCAAGTCTGCACTGCACATTATTATAAAGGAGGAGAGAGGAGGAGCAGGGAGGCCAGTGTGTGTCTGGGGGGGGGGGTCGGCCTGGGCACCTGTTCGAGGAGTAAACTCAATCAGCGGCTCTGTCCTGGACTCCCAGACAGCTGCCAAGTGAGACTCCACACTGCAAGGCCGCCAACATAGCGCCTTATTGATCTGTGGAGTTCATGTTGAGCTGCTTCTCACTCCATACATCTTTTTTTTTTTCTCCTCTCTCTCTGCAGATGTACCCAGACTGTGGCTCAGGAGTTGGAGCTCATCTCAAAGTCCAGCGTTAGAAACCACTTTCAGCAAGATGCACCTGTGAACTGAGGCGGAAAGATGCCGCGCACCAAGCAAAACAACCCCAAAAATCTAAAAGGTGAGCTCGCCGCTTTCCGATGACTCCAAAGCTTTGGCCTGGGATGTGTGATCTGACATCACATAATCGTGCCAATGTTGTGAGATGCTAAAAATGAATTCAAGTCAAATTCACTGTTCGGCTACACCGGCGTAGTTTATCTGGACTAAATCTGATGCTGCTGCTTTTAAACACTGAGGTGTTTTGTGCTGTTGTCATCTTTTCATCGTTTCAGTTTGTTGGATGAGCTTGTATTTGGATTCAAACATCACTTTAGTGTGATTTCGTCGAGCAACAACAGTCTTTGTTTTGTGTGTCAGCTGGTTGCACAGACCTGAATATACGCTGTAAAGTAATTTAGATGTTGTTGTGTTGTGTTTGAGCCCTCAACAATAAATATTCACAACACGAGATAGTCATTTGGATTGTGAGAGCTCAGGCGAAACATAATTGTGTGCTCAGTTACGGGTGTTTTGTAGCAAATATGTTGCTCAGTTAGCAAGTTTTCAACTTATTTAATAGTGAGTCATTTGGAGTCAGCGTTGGAAGGATTGTGTGGTGTTTTGTGCTGCCACTGAGGAAATCAATGAATGGAAACGACATCAGAGCGTCTTCAGACGTCTGCAGAAATAAATGTGGCACAAAATTTGTCAAACAGCACAAAACTCCAGCTGCTGCTGAGCTCAGAGTGATGCAAGTGTGACAGGAAAGGATGAAAGTAGAAGTCACATTTAAACTGGCGTTGAGCTGCTGCATCAGGTCCCCAACCCTCCATAACCGAACCTCCTCGGTACCATCACGGGGTCCCTCCCTGTTTGGAGCCAACTCCTCCACAGTGGAGTCAGCAGCTAAAGGTGCCGGGCTGCATTCTGCTGGATGTAGTAATGAAAGAGCCAATCCCAGCTGATAAGGGCTGAGGGCGGGGGGGGGACACCCTGGACAGGCCGCAGTCTCTCACAGAGCTGACATATAGAGCTATACAATCATTCACACTCATGTTAACACCTGTGGGCAATTTAGAGGCATCAATTAATTGAATCTGCAGCTGTGGGAGGGAACGAGGAGGAAAAGCAAAGAAACAGAAAGGCCCAGGTCCCCTCTTATTGTGAGACCAACCACTGGACCACTGCGCCCACAGTGTGTGTCATGTGGTCACACAGTGGCTGTAGTCTGAAACCCACTGAAGCCGAACGTGCCGGGTGCAGATGTGGATTTCAAAGCTTTCGGTGTTTGCATTAACGTCGGGTTATATCTAAACAAACACCTGAACATCAGGGCCGCCGGCACGCTGACACGGCGCCGTCTCTCTGCGCAGGAAACGAGGCACCGATTGGCTGGAAGGGCTTCGTGTTATGTTGAGAATTGACAGATTCACGTGTCAACAGACGTTTGCAGTTCACAGATCTCTTGAATTTGCAGCGTTACATGCTGGGTGTGAAAATGTGCATCACTGCCATTCCCCAGCAGTCGACTCGCAGAGCAGATTTCCTCATGTCTGCAAGCAGCAAGCCCAGAGTCCCTCTGTTTATCCATCATATAAACACTTCCTGTGCACTGTGTGTTTTTTTTTTTCTTCTTCTTCTTCTTCTTCTTATTCATTGAGCTTACTTGGCCAAACAACATAAATAATTAAGTTTTCGAACAGCCAACAGAGGACGAGCGAAACGGCAGCCAAATGATACTTGATTCTATTTTTAATGGTGACTGTTCCCTCGTTCCTGCCGGTGCAAACAACAGAGCTGCAGCTGCTGCAGAGCTCTGGGGTTGTTTTATGAGGCCAGAGGATCTGGATTAGAAAAGATCATAATTGGCAATAATTTGAGTGGGACTCCTGGGAGGGGGGGGGGGTTTAAATGACAGAGAGAGGTGGTGGGTGGGTGTGTGTTTGTGCTGGTTTTGAGTCATATCCTGTGCTGTATTGCGGCTCTTCTGTGCTGTGTTGGCTGTGCTTTTGCAGCTCTTTGATTGTTTTGCGTGTGTTTGATTGACTCTCAGACAGCCTTCACCCGGGAGGCTCCTGTCAGTGTGTCAAACCTCCACTTGAACTTGATGTAATTTGTCATCTCTGGTTCTGGTGAAATTTTTCCAGTGAATGGTGGAAAGCGCACCATCTCGCTTCCTCATCTTCGCACAACGTGTTGAGACATTTAGAGCATCTGGTCGTGCCTTTTGACCCAGTTCATCAGCGCTCCTTCCTGGGCTTACACTGAAGGCTTCTTTTTCATCAGGCAGGAAATGCTAATGGTGTGGTATGCTATCACATGCTTAGACTTTTCTGTGGAAAATGTCTTTTCCTGAGAATTTGCAGATCCCTCCTCACGCTGCCCTAAAGCTGTCACGCCAGGATGCTTAATGCCTGAGACCAGCTTTGAGGGAAGTAAGTCTTAAAAGCAGTATTTGTTTAATAACTCAGCAGTAATTAAACTTAGCGCGGATGCAGAGGTTGTTTTGAGCGCGGCCTTTTGGGTTTTGGCTGGATGAGAGGAAGCCTATCCTCTGATCTTCTCTGCCTCAGAGGCTTGGCAGCCGGTGGACTCTGGTGTTAAAGAAACCACACTAACATTTTACCTCCGGGGCGTCTGAAATCTGACTGGACACGCTTTGTCCCATCAGGAGGCGGGAGTCGGGGGCACAAAGAACGAATTGTTTTATGGACACTATCAGGTGAATCTGAGGCAGCAGGCTGTGTGAGAGGGGAAAAGGAGCATGAAGGAGGGAATGAGTTTTATATGGGCAATGAAAAGACATTAACTGCACTTTAATTTATGGCTGCAGTTCTGCGTGATTTCAACCATAATTCCCCCCAAAACCCCAAAGTGAAGTTTATTGAGTGCAAAAAGTACAAGCCTTTAGTCAGTAGTTATGATCAGATGTTTCGCAGTCACGATCAGTTCCGTCTATCCTAACTCTCCACCGTAAAGGAACAGTGATTTTAAAAAAGCCCGTAGTTCTGGATCACGAGTGAAAAAGGACTGCGGTGTGAGCTGCGATGTCTGATTAATGGGAGCAAATGAATTGTGTTGGTGTTTGAAAATATATCAATATATTTGTGATTCATGTACTCCAATTATTGAAATGCTAGGAGTTTGGTGTGTGTGTGTGTGTGTGTGTGCTGCTTATCTTGTGATCTGTTAAGTTGTAATGGCTGAATGAGATGAAAAAACAAATCATTTTGTGATATTATGAGTCCTGATTTCAGATGAAATGATCACTTTGATCACTAAACAAAAGATAAAATTGTTGATGAGGTTTTTGTTGGGATGTGCCCCCCCAATATCTGATCTCTGTACCTGCACAGCGCTTCGTTTATGGGACACAATTTTACCTTTTTTAGCACAAAATGGCAGCTTCTGTCATTTTGAGTTTCTTTCAGTGTTTTCTAAACTGCAGGCAGGATAACTGCTGCAGCTGACGAGGATCCCGATAAACTAAACTGTGATTTGCAACACAACACCGTTTTGTGGAACGTCTGCAAATGTTGTGTTATCTTTTTATGCAATATAAATTTTAATATTTCTAAAATAATGAATGAATTACAGTTGGACGCAGAATACTTTGATTCATTGGTTGACTAACTTATTCGGTTAAGTTAGGTTCGGTTTTCAGGTCTGCACTGCGGCTTCAATCAGTACTGTGATAATTAACAGGATGTATCCTGATCAGCAGCCAATGGAAAAGCACAAAACAATAAATCCTGATGTGATCACTAATGTTTTTGACTACAACTCGCCTGCGACATCAGAAACTGTGCAGGAAGACAAAGTGATTAAACGACAACATCCCAATCTGACCGTGCAGAAAGTTTGTAGATCATAACATCGCCCTTCAGCCTGATGGTGGATCCTCCTGGAAACAGCTGGATTGCTGTAGATTGTGTGAGTGAATCTAATGAACTGGAAGGAACTGAGTCAGAGGTGTTTATCATCAGTCTGTGGGAGAGCGTTTCTGTCTGAACCAAGACAAACCATCACACACTGTGAATGCAGTAACGTGGATTTCTTAGATGCATGCTTAGTTATTTTCTGCTCCTTTCTTTGTTTGCCTTCATGAGACAGAAGGGAGGAAAGCTCAGTGAATCATTCACCCTTCAGGGACAGTTGTGAGACTCATTCATTAAGCTCATTAAAACAGAGCTGGGCAGAATAAAAATCTTAATTTTCACAAACTTGCTGTTGCTGTTTCTGCAGCAGGTTCCTAATAGTTTCCAACCCTGCCTTGTCAGTATACAGTTAAAGTGCTGCAGTATGTGTGTGTGTGTTTGCTGTGAAGAACGATCCTATGACGCAGTTTGTGGGTAGAAGTGCAGGAAGTGAGGAACTCCTGAGCCCCTCCCTTCAGTCTTTGTTTACTTTTCTTAAACAGCTGGTCTCTAAGCAGCTCTGGAGAGATACACAGTGGTTTCCCCTTCTGACACACACTCACAAAACCACCATAGTGTATGTATCAGCAGAAGTCCATAATAATATGTATTCATGTGTCTTCACATCACTCAAATTCATGTGAAGTTAAAGAAGAAATAACGAACAAAGTTGTTTGTTTGACATCAGAAATATTGTCATTATTATTATTATTATTATTATTACACCCCACTCTCCTCACCATTTTTTTTAATATAACATTAAGAACAGCACAGCTATTACCTTTTTTCAGCTGTTGGATCAGATGCTTCAACTTCCACTTAGAAATGTGCAGCCTGTAAAAAGTGTGATGGCGGTTGAGTTACCTCGGGTGTTTTTTACTGTCACATTGTGCTGAAGCAGCATCATGACGTTGCTGAGAGACTAATTGTATCTGTGATATTGTGCTTTTATGAGCTGCACTGCGAACAGGCTGTACGTGCAGCTTGTTTTCTTTTTTTTTTAAAACCCCCAGTCTGGTTTCTGCCTCTTAAAGGAAGTTTAAAGGTGTTTTTGCTTGTTGGGTCTCAGTATGAGATAAATGAGATAAGTTCTGTTGTGAACTGGAGCCGTACGAATAAAAACTGGCTCCACTCAAAATAAAACTTGCCATTTTAGATAGTAGTAAAATTAAAGTCTCCACAGAGTTGACCTCAAACTGATCAGTGAAATTCCACCAACTTTATTTTCTGTCATGAACATCTTGGTGATTAAAAGTGAGACTAAAACTGTGTTGCATTCAGGGCCCCCTATGTAATCAAACTAACCCACTGTCACCTATACAAAGCCACAGAGTACTATGTTGCCTTTTTAAGCCAGTGGAAGTTTCCACTGAAGCAGAAGAAAAAGCTCTGTGGTTCCTGCAGCTCAGAAACATTTCATACATAAGAAATGTCTACTCAGCTATACATTTACAGCATTATCTGGTTGTGTAGGGTTTAAATGTACCGAAGAAAATGGCATAAATTTGTCTTTTTTTTTTTTTTTTTTTTTTTAAAAACAAAATGCAACTGGAAAGTTACTGGTGCTGGAAATGTGGAGCCTGCTGCCCAGCCGTCCCGTGAAAAGACCCAATCCTGCAATAAAATACAGCAGAACTCAGTTTAAACGAAGTGATTCAACGGAAATTAAAACTGTTTGTCTCCGACTCAAGAAAGACGTGTGTGAAAATGTCTGGAAGTGATTTCTGTTTGAAGTCTGTCGCTGTGAAATCCTTGGAGCGTTTATTTCCACTGACACGGGGGAAAAAAGAGCAGAAAGAAAAGTGTGACATCAGCTGTTGAAAATTTCATCTTTCCAAGGAGGCAGAACCTGAGAGACAAAAAGGTGAGAATTTTAAATGTATTTATCTGATTTTAGTTTTTGCTTTTACACACCTGCAGCTAGAAAATCTAAAACCAGAGACAGAGACGGTCAAGCTGTGATGTTAGTAACCAGAACGTCAGAAGTTAAAATCAATAGTTTCATTTTGACGCTTTATCTGAAAAATCTTAGAAATTCAAGTGCATCTTTAGTTCAGTGTTCACAATTTGCAGGCCAGTTTTTTTCTCTTTCTGTAAATGAAAATACTTCAGGATTAAATGATGCCATTGGTTGTGAACAAAGGACCCATTATTACTTTTCATTCATATTTCCGAATCACAGGCGACGTTTCCACCCAGCGAGCACCGGAGGCCGACCGCAGACACTGAAGTTTACCTGCTCCGGTTTTACTGCCACAGTACAGTGATGTTGGACGACCTGCATCGTCTTCACCATCCTCAACAGAGACGCAGGTCAAATCAGGAGTCCGCTCGCTAAACAGCAGCAACGTTTGTTATTTCTGTCTTCAGACTAAAAGTCCAGAAGCCCCAGAATCATTTTACTGGACTGACTAAAAATAGATTAATAAACATTTATGGGGCTTTCTTCACTTTATAAATATCAGTCTAATTTGGTGTTTCCTTGTGAACTCCTGAATGAAAACAAACTGACTCATGAGCTCGATTTGTCGTTTGACGCAAATCTGCATTCAGAGATTATAAATATTTCAACATTTTTCCTTTTATAAAACAAGAAACTTTGTTGGTCTCATGCAGGAAAAGAGCACAAAAGACGCACAGATGAAACAGCAGCTGTGAACTACTGAAAGTTTTTTATGTTGCTACGTAATGATGACACTATTTTTAAACTAAACCTAACCTCCACCACAACCTAAATATTATCGACATTAAGATATCTGAACGAATCTGCAGCTCTAACACAGTAGATGGGTAACTATAAATACATTTTATCAGCATCTACTTTACTAGATAGAAGGGAAACATGAAACTAACTGAGACTTTGCAAAAAAAAAAAATTGCACTTCCATATTTAACTCCAACAGATTTCAGTGACGGCTGAAGGGACTTCATTTTGTGTGTTTCTACCTTGTCTGTAAATATGTGTGTTTTTTAAATGTAATAAAGTCGTCCTGGTTTCAATTTGTGCTGCATTTTCACTGCTTTTAAGAAGGAAAATGTATTTTGTGTAAATACAAATGTTACTGCAGGGCGGTAAAATGAGTGGCCTCGTTATTTGCAACACAAAATGTTATCACAATACAAAAGTTTTACTCTTTAGTTTGTTCCTCCTCCTGTGTTAACTGGACAACGCTGCTCGTCATATCCGTCCTGTGTTGCGTTTGTTTTTTTTGCCCCCACCCTGCGGCTCTTAATGCCCCTGAAAACGCTCAGACTTATTAGCAGCACCAGTCTTTATTGACCTGACTCTGCATTCCCCATGTCTAATAAAAGGCTCCTCGCACCGAAGCCCAACAGGTCTGGTCCTTACAGTCCGGCCTGCCCCCCCCCCACCGGCTTCATGCTGCGTGATAAATGGTGAACAACTGCAGTGAAAAGGTGGGGGTGTATTTAACAAGGTGGAAAATGTTTACCCTATAAAGGCAGGAGATGGAGTTCCCCCATCCCTCCCACGTCCCTCACTGTGCTGACGCCGATGTTTCTGCACAGAAATAAAGTTTTTGCGCGTCTTCTGACATTCATTAGACGGCCGGTTGTTCTTTAGAAGGACGGACTGGATTTGTTGTGATTTCAGCCTCAGTAGTTTGCAACAAAGTGACAGCAGTTTCCTGTTAATGATTAACGGCACATATGACCACAGCTGACTGTGGGTAAATATGCAGGGGGCAGAATCAGCTGCCCCAGCACTAATCTACAAATACCCCCACGGTGGAAACGCAGTTGTTTGTTTTAACATGTCAGGCTCTTCTGGCCTTGACTGGCCTTGTTTTTTTTGTTTTTTTTTTTCATGAAGTGTCTCGTCCTGACAAACAGTCGGAGGTTTGTGACGCCTCTTCTGTCAGCGCTTCGCTGCGGCCTCGTGCTTCATGTCAGACCTGCTGAGAAGTTTCTCTCCAAATGTTCTTTAAAGCTGCTGCCGGACCAGGTTAGGCTCTCCTGGACCGGACCCACATCAGGGCTTCAGCTGCTGCTCGAACGGGACACAAATGAATGATGAGCTGTTTTTTTTCTGTAGCTTCTAGTGAAAATAAATTATATAAGAGTTGAAAAAAAATGATGAATTTTTTTCCCCCATATCTTTAGCAATTTGTCATTTCTGATCTTTGAATGAAATCTCGACTCCCTTCACTCGGCTCTTTTGTTGAGCCGCAACATCTAAGACAGGAAACATCAATAACAACTAGAAACATTAACAAAGCAACAATATTTAATCGTCTTTCAGTACTCAACCGAGCCACGTGGAGTTGGGTTGGATTTTGAAAAAGTTTTCAGTTCCAGTTTAATTTTTGCTCTCTCTCTCTATATGTATACATATTTATGTATTCAACAATATCTATGATTTAAATGTCATCAAATTTTAACCTTTGACTGTGATGGGTTTGAGGTTTAGAGGTTATTTCCACCAACCGCGTTTATTTTAAACCTGCTCTAAGTTAACACACGTGTCTTCTTGTAATTATTGAGAACATTTTCCTGACGTAGCTGCCTGAGCGGCTGCAGAGAAAGAGTTAACATCCCGGCCTCTGCGAATGGATTTTTACATGTTGTGTCATGCTTAGGCAGCCAAACCAGTGTTTCCGTACAGTCCCTTCAAATTACAGTGTGTGAATGCAGCGAGATTCACACAAAGGGAACTTCTCTCCCAGAGGCAGGAATAAACTTGGGTTTTAGCAACCGTAACTACAACAGACGGGCTGAAACCAGTTCAGGGATGTCTGCTTAACTTGGTGGTAACCTCAGAGAGGCTTTCACTTTGATAGGGAGGGGCCAGCCAGGGAGGAATTTTTATGGCCATACCTCGTACAAATGAAGCTGAATATGAAAACCAAAAAAAAAAAAAAAAAAAGGAAAAGATGGCTCGCATTTCCATCCTGAAATGTCTATTCTTTATTTTTAATAGAGGAATAAAAGCAGATACTTTAGTGCTTTTTCACCGCCGACTGGCATTTCAGGCGCTGCAAAATAAGTTTTTAATGACGGAAAAATGTGATTATCGGAGAGCAGGAACTTTTGCCCTTTTCCCATTTTCTGTGAGCTGCTAATTGTGAGGTGCATCGCACAAATGCCAGTGTTTTTAATCACTGTGGGCTCCGGCTAAGTGGAGGGCGGTCACTGAGACAAATCAGCCCCGAGGCTGGGAAGAGGAGACCTCCCCAACACCTGGGAACATCTGGTTCTGGGGAAGCTAATTTGTCAGTTGCCTAATTTGTGAATACGTCAGATGGCAGCCATATCATTATCATTTTATTTTTATTTTTTTCGAGACGTTGACATTTGTAAGTGTTGATGAAGTGATTGTGAGTCACAGTTACTGACTTTATTTTATTGTAAACCCACATTGGAAATATTTTAGTTTGAGTCAGAGCTGCATCAATTAAGTGATTTTTCACTTAGTCCTGCAGCTGAAAGTAGAATTGATGACCATTTTTAGTAAAATCAATCTGAGATTTAATCATTTTAAGTCAATTACAAAAGCATCGCCAAACATTTGATAGTTCTGTGGTCTGAAGTTTGCAGCTTTATACTCTCTCGTTGAATATTGTTGTGTTGTCGACTCTCAGTCGGTCATTGGTGTGTTTTTGTCAGTTTCCACGGGAAGAAAAGCGACAGCATGCTTTTGCTCTGGTTTGTACTGTTACACGTCTCTTGTGACACTCTGTGTTGAACCAAATCCTGAAGAATCCGGTCTGTTAATTATTGCACTGCAAAGGTCAAACTTTTAGGTCTAAGTATAACTATCGATCAAATAACAGGACTCATCTAATTAAATATCCATTCGCTTTCTCTTTTCTATATTTTGTTTCAAGTGACGGTTGAGATTTGACCAAACGTGTAGTTTCTTTGTTCAAATCAGCTCTGCAGTGACTCATCATTGATTAAACTGCTAATTATGTTCTTCATTAATTGTCTTGTCTAAGTGATGATTAAAAATGTCCCGTTCAGCCCCTAAAGCAAAGTAGAAGTCCTTTAGTTGGTCGATTTGTCCGCGATAGCGAGTTAACTGTAACCTAAGAGGAAGAAAAATGAAGCCCTCACAGTTAAATGGGTTATTAACTAGTTTGAGTCGCTGCTGGTGCAGCTGCATACAAACATATTTCCCTTCAGGCCTGTGTTTTTATCCACCTTTACAACAGTTCTGAGGTTGTTGCTGGTTTTGACTCAGTCCCACCTAAAACCACTGTCAGACGCTCACTTTGAATATCTTTCGATCTTGACCTGTTTCTGAGATGCCGGTGACTAATACCACAGCTAACGCCATCCGCCTGCTTGTGTAGAACAAGCTCTCACAAGCTTGTTTTTTTTTTTTTTTTCATCTGTGCATGTTTGTGCGCCTTCTCATCTGTGCTGCTAGCGTCGCTATGTGGAGGCCGTTGTGTATTTTCTCATGAGATGTTTTCTACAAATGTTCAGGAGATTCATTCATCGGGAGCTTTTTCTTTCTCTACCTGCCCGTTCACAGACATCCACAGTTGACACGTGTGTGTGTGTGTGTGTGTGTGTGTGTGTGTGTGTGTGTGTGTGTCACCATCAGCCTACTCTGGCAATTACATACAACCTCCTGAAGATGGATAACCTGCCTGTTTACAGCATTGTTTGTGTGTGTGTGTTCATCTGGGGTCAGTAACAGTGACTGCTGCCCAGTCAGGCAAATTACTGAGCTAAAACTTTTCCAACTGAAGCACTAGTGAAGGGTTCAGACAGCCGAGTCAAATTGGAGCTAACGAACGTTGCCTCTCTTGTGCACACACGCACACACACACACACCTTTTCCCTCAACAGGCCGCAAAAAGCGCACCTGTGGAGCGACTTACTGGAAACTTGGTTGAGCAGCATTGATGTTGGCAACTCAGAAAGGTGAGCGTGGGCGTCGGAGCGGGAACGATGGAGGAACAACGGGGAGGGGGGCCGGCAGGATTTGCCTCTGCTCACGTCAGCACACAGACCCAGAATAGTGGAAGAAATTCTCGCTGCGGCAGAGAGAGCAGGACCGACGCCGGGACTGGATGCCACATTATGTGGAAAACGCCGTGCTCATGACACACTGAGGGGGCGGAGAGCGGCGATGCACACTGAGGATGTATGTCATCTGCAGAGAAATGCCCCAACAAAACCTGCCTCTGTTAGACGGGGGCTGCTCGTTCCAAAGGGGATCCTTCTTTACGATTGTGGGGAAAATGTGACAGCAGTTAAGCTGCTGGAGTTAAAAAAAAAACAAAAAAAAAAAACCTGCTCAAATTAAAAAAAGGTACCAAAAAAAAAAAAAAAAAAAGAGAAGCTAATGTCGGCCAACCGGAAACACTTAAAAGGGTGGCTGTGTGGGGGCGCATTGCTCTGTGTGTGTGTGTGTGATTGTGTGTGTGCAGCTGTGTGTGTGTGTCTATGCAGAGCTGGCGTTGCTTAATGGTTTGCACAAGCAAAGCCCAATGTGAGGGTTGCCAGGGAAACAGAGCAGCATGAGTCTCGGTCTGCAGGTGCTGAGCCTTGTGTCCTACTGCTGGATCCTCCTACGACGGAGGGAGGGAGGGGGGAGAGGGGCAACAGGGCGAGGGAGGGGAGAAAAGCATTCTGGGAGTGAGGGGCGGGGGGGGGGGACTGGTAAAAGCAGAATAACAAGCAAAGAAAGTTGGGACTGTTGCACGAGTAAAGTCGGACAAAGGTGAGGTGGATTCAAATTAAAAGTCAGAGCTGCTGCCCTTAATATCATTCAAACAGGGACAGTGGTTCATGTCCCTGTTTTTCTTTTCCATGTTCTTACAGGCCTCTAAAAAAAAAATCAGACCTTGTTTTAATCTAAATTAGTTCAGACTCCTCCAAAGTCCCATCTTTGTGTTGACAAACACGCTCTGGATTAAACTAACAAAGTCAGTCAGAAAATAAAAATAAAAATGAAAGCAGATCTGAAAGGACGAGAAGCAGCGGTGAGGTCAGACAGGAAAGGGGCGTAGGTGGCTGCGTGTCATTGTGTGTCAGTTTAGACTGAAAAGGGAGGAGACAGCAGACCCCCCCCCCGCCCATGTTTGGATCATGCATGGATTCATGAAGCGGCTCTGAGAGCTGCTGGCCTCAGATCTGTTTATGAACAGGTCGTCTCTGTTCACATTAATGAGGGCAGTTTGTGCAGCAACATAATGAGCTCAGTGTGTAACTAATTCAACGTCAGCGCCTTCACTCTGCGCACACATCTGTGACAGCAACTCATTTTCTTCCGCGGTCGCCTCAGTTGGGCCTTCAGGAGGCCTCGTCCTCCACCCGGCCGACAGGTCCTCCAGATGCTGAGGTGGAACAGAGAACAGGGGGGAAGGTGGAGGGTTGTCTCTGCGGTTCCCTTAAGGTCGCGCCGTGGGCTGTGTTTATCTACACTGACACTTCTCATCTGCGTGGGACGTCTGCCATCGTTGCTGCTGCACGCCGGCCAATCAGGTTGTGCCGTTTGACAGTCACAAGCACGAGGCGGGGGCGGGGGGGTGACTAACTGTCAGGCCTCATGGAACGGTGGGTGAACGAACCCCCACAACACATTAAAAACCCCACCTTTAAAATGTCTTTGCTCCACCAGAGATCGACACATCTGTTTGTCATGTTCAGACACGCTGAGTAACATTTTTATTGTATAGAATCAGCCCTTTCTTCCGATGCACAGCCAACCACGCCCTGACACCGGCTCTGTACTTGGACGACACTTTCCAAATATGTCTCGCCTGCCAAAGGCTGAACGTTTTACTGCCGGTGCAGATGTGACACCTGATTATTTTTTTTTTTTTATGTCTAAAGGTTGCTGATCTCCAACCGTTTTGGATACAGTTATAAACTTGGTCTCCTTTGAAAGTGAACCCTTTAAAAGCACCAATCAAAAAGTCACAACGGCCATAAGAGACACTGAGAGTAAAGTTACAGACGCACAAACACAGAAGAAATGCGCTTCTTTTTTCTTTTTCTGTTGGCATAAAAAAGAGAATATAAGATCTGTAGTAGTGACTTCATGTGGGAAACACTCTGGAGCCAAAGCCACAACTCTGTGTCAGCAGCTGTTGCGGAGATATCAGGTATCAGGAGACCTGGCGCTTTCGAGCATTATATTTGTCAGGGTTGGTGGGAAGATCGAGACCAGAACAGATGAGAACGCACCTGAAGCAGCAAAACCGAGACCTGAGTGTCCACAGCCCTCCTTTTTTAAGTCTTCTAAAGGGCTGAAATGACACGTTTGAATCTGCACCACAGATCTGAAAGAGCTGTGGGTTTATTGTTTTTGTGTTTTTTAACCGTCCATTCACATCTTGATGGATTTGATGGTCAAAGGTCAAAGGTGACCTCACAAAACACGCCCTCAGCTTCCTAAACGTGATATGTCAGTAATGTGGGAAGGAACTTCTTTTAATTTGGTGTGAACTGATTTGATTTTGGTAGCTGAAGGTCAAAGGTCACCTCAAACATTATTTTGGTCTCATGATGTGTGGAACTCCTCCGTGTCTGGCTCATGTGTCCTTCACAAAGCACTTTGCAGATATGAGTAATATTTAAATGATTGTGGATGAACCCTAGTTTGGGTGGAGGAGGCGATTTTTAGTTCAACATTTAAATCCGTCTGATAAAAGAAAGAAGTTTATGATGAATCTGACCAAACGGTCCAGTTTGCCCTCCCGGCCTCGTCGTCTTCTTCACATTCATTCATGTACACGTTGACTCAGTTTGGAAACACACAGGCTCCAGCCGTCCGTCAGCAGAAAGCAGGATGCTGAATAATGGAGTTGAAACCAATATAGCATCAGACTGTGGGCGTTTTTACGGGAATCAGTGGACCCTTTGCATGTCAGCAAACAAGTTGCCCCTGTAGGGCCTCTTTAAAGAAAAAAAAACAAAAAACCAAACAACAACAAAAAAAACAAAACAAAACAGGGGCCCCACCTCACAGCAGCTCTGCCTGTCCATTCATAAAGTCCGCTCTTTGTTTAGATTATTTCCTCACTGCTTGTGCAGGCCGGTTGCCATCAGCAGGAAATATGTTGTTTTTATGTGTGTGGTTTGTGTGTTTGTAAGGTATTGACTGAGTGAGGAGGAGGAGTGGGAGGAAGTGAGTGTTGTGTGCCCTAAAGTGTCAGTATCAGGGGGTGGGGGGTTAGGTTGGTTGGCTGGATGGGACTTTTGGTCTTGGCGGCCCAGACCCAGTGGATCCCAGCGGGTCGATGCTGAAAGATTGAAAGCTCCCAAACAGTGAGTAAGTCATGAGGAAGGCTGAGCGGGGTCAGCGAGGTCAGGTCAATATTTTAAGGCGTACGCACACTGGCTGACAGACAATGCCACACACGGTTGTAGAGCGAGATCAGGAGGTTGTCGGCCGCCCTCGGCTCTGCGTGGCGGTGACAGTCAAGCCTGAAAACCTGGTGATTGTTAAAATATTCCCAAAATCCTCAGATGTTGTTACAAAGCCATAAGTATAAACAATTATCAGTACTATTGATTGATTATTGATATTCACTCTTTCCTGCCACAGGCAGTAATGTTGGTTATTAAATCCGGTCCTGCTGGATTTTGTCCTGACTATCCTGTAAACTGCCACATAATGGGAGTTAAAACTGGCGTGCTTGTGTGTGTGTGTGTGTGTGTGTGTGTGTGTGTGTGTGTGTGTGTGTGTGTGTGTGTGTCTGTTCACACCTGGATCTGTGAAACCTTTCTCAGGTTCTCTTAGCTCAAACAATCTCTCTCTTATTATCAGAGGAAAAAAAAACAAACCTTCAGCTCCTGACATTTACCAGCACAAACCACCAATTTCACCGGTTAACGTGACACACGATCTTCTTGGCAGAACGTATTTCTGGATATTTAATCTTTCATATGTTTTTTCCGGTTTGAACACGATAACGGTTTTCCTAAAGGTGTTGACGTTAGCTCGGTGAACTCTGACCAAAGCTTTACAACGTTAGACTCAGCTCCTCCCCACATGGACACATCGAGCCTCCGTCAAACTGCATCAAGCTGACGGGTCAGAAGAACCCGCTTCCTTTTTCTTTTTTTGTTTTCAAATAGAAAGCTGGCCATCCGTACAGCAGCAGCAGCACAGTGTTTCTTCAGGCATGGAAAATTTGAAGAGAGGGCAAAATGCGGATGGATGGATGGATGGCAGAGACCAAGAGTTAAAGGTGTGAAAGAGAGCGTGAAAGAGTGATGTCAGGTGAAGAGAAGGACGGTGATGAATGTAAGGAGGGTTAACGGGGAGGCTGTGAGAACATGTGCAGGGCGAGGAGGAGGAAGAGAAGGGGCAAAGCTTCATCCTCTTACATAACACGGGTCATCTCCTCCTTCAGCTGCTGTTGCCATGGGGAGGGATGAGGAAGGGAAGGGGAGGTCCTGATGCTTCGGGGGGTTGGGGGGCCATGACCATCCCAAACTTCCCCTCCTCCAACACTGCAGCGAAAAACTAAAGGAAAAGGGTGATAAGTGAAGGTCAGAGTTGTTTGTAGGAAGCTGCAGGGAGTCCAGGGTGACTCAGGCTGCCATTCAGGTGTGTCTTATAAAATTAAATCAGAGCCTTTGTTTATAACCACAATTCCTATTTTCCATCTGCAAGCCGTGACTAAGCGTGTCTGCAGGTGTTTGCTGCAGTTCGCTCGCTGTCTATCTGATTGTTGTGATCAGTAACAGAGAAGAAAACAACACACGGCGGCTTCAGAAAGAATTCAGATACACTTTGATGTTTAATGTTTTTAATATATAAAACTGCCCGCCGGTCCAGTTGTCCATTCTGACTCAATGAAAATTACAAACGTGTTTAGACCCTTCTGGTTCACTCAGACTTGTGGTCTGCTGCTTCCTGTTTGCTGTAAGTATCCTTGAAAAAAACCAACATCTGTGTATACAAGATCCTGCAGGTCTTCAGAAAAGCTGCCAGACCAACTCACGATGAATCAGGATGAATCAGGATGAATCAAACTGGAACTTCCTGCTTGTGAATGACATTAAATTTACCTGCAGCAAGTCACCTCTGGAGTCACTTTTATATGTGATTTGATTACATTAATGTTTAAGTTGAGATTTAGGAGGTAATCAATTGCATTTAAACATTTTATTGCTTCTCATTTCTAATATATTCAGATTGTGTTGTTCTCCTGACCTCATCACAGATAGAGTTACATTGGAGGATGAAGACGTCACTGACCCTTTAACAAGCTTTTTAACCCGTTAATGAGTGTATGAATGTGTTTTGCTGGAGTCGGCAACTTCCTGTCACAGTGAAACTAACCACATCCTGACTCCAGCTCCTTATTTAAAGCACACAACAAAGACAGATATCGATTCTCTCCTCTCAGTCTGCCAACAGAAACAAGTAATCATAGTAATACTGAGCCTCCTTTTGTTTTGTTTAGTTTTGTTTTTTTGTATTTGGATCGGGGGGGTGGTTTGGAAGATGATGGCTTTTTGGGGACGCTCCAGGAAATCACTCCTGCTGGCCAAAAAACCGAACCGTCTTTGTGTTTGTTTGGGTTTTTTTACACTTCTTTCACGTGTTATTATCTTCAGCAGTGCAGGCAGATGCATTTAGTTAGTCCTTGTTTCCTGTTTGTTTTTTTTTTTATGCTAAGATAAACTACGCTGTTTTTAAACTGCACCTCAACACACACTCCCCTATCAGATTATTTGTCTCTTGGTGGCTTCATTGGCCCGACGGTGAGCGCCGCCTGCTCGTCCTGCACAGATAGGATCAATGCACACAACAGAGAGATGAGTATTTATAGCGTCTCCGGGGACGTGGGAGGTTGTACGCCACAATTAGGTTAGCAGCTAATCTGATGTTGATAGTGTGTATGTGACGGAGTTAACGCCTGTGAAGGAATTAGGGACTTGATCCTCCATCCTGCTTTGTTTTGCTTCTTTTTCTTTTCTTTTTTTTTTTTTTTTTTTTACAAAAAGAGAGAGCGCTGTTACTCAGCTCGGGGAAGTCGGAGCTCAGGCAGGCAGGGCTTTCCCAGATTTAGAGTAGGGATTTAAAAGGAAGGAGGGAAAAAAAAGGGAGTACAAGGAGAGAGGAGGAGGAGGGGGGAGGAGAAAGCGTGGTTGCTGCACTTACAGTGGAGAAAGCAGGGAGAAGTGAAAGCGCAGAGACGCAGCTGTGTGTCGAGGACAGACGGCAGCCAGACGCTCGGCTTTCCGCTCTGCAGAGGCATTTCACTTTTTTTTCCCCCTCCCCCTGGTGGGAGACAGAGAGAGGCAGAGGAATGTCGGCGGTTATTGGTTGGGAAAGTGGTGACTGTCTGGCTCGGGAATGTCAGGTGTTCCCCCAAAAGAGAGTCTGAAACCAGGAGGGCAAAAAGCAGCCAGCCAGCCAGCCGCTCTCAGAGAAAGTGTCGACTTTCTTGGCTCCACTTCTCCCTCCTGACAGGTATTGTTCCAGCGCTGAGAGCTTGTCTTTGTGCGTTACTTTGTGTTTCAGTCCGCACTCACAGTTTTGTGTGTCAGTCTGGGCTCACTTTCATTGTGTTTCCCAATTATTATCATTTCTTCTCTCCTGTCCATCTCTTCCTCCTCATTTGCTCTCTCTCATACGTTACTTTACATCCTGTCAGTCATCTTCAGCTCCCTCTGACAACCTCTTTGTCTTTATTGTTGGTTTGTGGACATCCAGCCGGGACTGGACAAATCCATTATTTCCTCCTAAATCCATTTTCTTAGCCCAGGGGGACAACTTCATATTGCTTTATTTTTTTTGTCAGTCCAAACAACGAGCCGTTCGAAGCAACTTTCAACAAGAGCTTTTTAAAAACAACTCACATTTATATGTGAAATGTTAATTTTAACTTTAATGATTAATTGATCATGAGAACTGCTGTGTGTTCAGTTGATTGGCTGATCAACTCATTGTTTTGGTGTAACTAATTTTTTTATTTAAAATCGAGCATAAAAGAGGCTGAATGTTGATTTATTTGGGCCCGTCCATCATCTTATTTCACCTCTGAGTATCAACAATGTTGGTCAGGGGGTTATCCACTCACCAACCTTCCCCCGCCTCTCTCAGAACAACCTCTGCTCAGTGTCTTCCTGCCCTCGTCCAGGCGGCTGCAGCAGCTGACGTACGACATGAGCGGGAGGATAAGCCTGCGTGCTGCAGCCGGGGATGAGCCGAGGGCTGTTATGTAACAGCTCGGTCCAGAGATAGAGCAGAGCTGAACTTAGACACTTCTCGCTGCTTCTTCCACACACTATGAGATCATCAGGCTCACTTAGCTCCGCTCCCTCTCCCCCGCCGAGCGGCTTCATGTAAGAATAGATGTAACTATTATAGAGGAGAAACACCATGAGGTCATTTATGAGATCTGCTGCTGCTCCTGACCGTTGTTAATAGCTTTCCTTTTGTCTTTTCGCTCCGATTACATCACTCTCCTTCAAATGCATCATCTCGTTTGTTTTCCTGGAAACATCAACATCAGCTGTGGACTAACTGGAGTTAGTTAATCTCCTCCAGAGTCAGCGCTGCTTCCACTCACCTGTTCTTCTGCACATTCACAGGAAAAGTTGGGACCAAAGGTGGTGAAGCTAAATGGAAACAGACCGACTAATTCATGATGCACACGAAGCTCGTGACTCTCAGACACCAACATTCAGACACAAAAAAAATCAAAACATCCGCAGCGATCGGCATGGAGCCGTGAGAATCTGTAAATTCTTATATGACAAACATTTTTCAATCATATTTTCCACATCTCATTGTAGCCTCTTCTTTTTTTAATATTTAAAGGCAACAGACTGAAGAATTAGCAGCACAAACCCTTAAATGTGCATTTACATACATCGTATTGTCACTACTTTTAGTAAAAACTTCTCTAATGCAACAGTTTGCTGCTTTGGTTTATCTTAGATAAAATTAAATAGAAGATATTCAGGTTTTTAAGTCAGCAGAGGAAGTTTGAAGATGTCGTGATAGAAAATTTTCACCGTTTTCTGACGTTTCAATCGGCCCAACAAGTCGCTGTTGAAGGAAATTATCAGCAGTTGGAGCTATTATTGGTTCTGGTGGCAGCAGTGGGAGCAGAACAGTTTGGTTTCATAAGACTCAGACATGATGTTGGTTACCATGTCCTCGTACTGTTTTTAAACTCTGATGTGATAGAAATGGAGGAGAGAGGAGTGGGCAGTGGAGCACTGGAGGCAGGAGAGAGACCGGGGGGGGGAGAAAATGGGGGAGTAAAAGAAGGTCTAAAGATGGAAAGAAGGAGGAAAGAGGGAAAGGGAAGACAAGGTGGGGATATTGAGAACTGAGAAAATATCAAGACGAGGAGGTGGAAGATAAAAAGACAGCGAGGGAACGCCGTGTCTCTCGCTTGGCATAGTTATGCAACGTTACCTCCTGCCTACTGCTGATGGCAGAGCAAAGCACAGAGAAACAGCAGCAAATGGCTCGGGAGTGGGCGACAACAACACCACAGAGGAAGAATCAGCGGCGGCGTCCATGTCACATCATAGGTCAAAAAAAAAATGTTTCCACCTCCTTGTTTTTCCCAGAATTCAGTCTCTTCCAGACAAAAGAGGTTCACCAGAAACTGGCAGCATCATCATGAATCAGGGACCAACAGTCTGCATAACTTAAATATTCTGTCATAGTTAAACATTTCATCAACAAACTGATGAAATAATCAGCAGACGGTGGAAACAGTTGCGAGCTGCAGTCCTAATTAATATTTAGGCAGACGGCGTGCAGGGTAATGATGGTGCTCCGTTTCACTCCGGCTGCCTCCTGTAACATGATAACCTTTAAATGCCTCACATACAGTTTTTGGCCCATGCTGACCACCGTAAGTCTGTTTCTGTCAAAAGAAACTTAAAAAAGTCACATTTCCTCACAAGTTAGATTCTGGCCACCGGCGTGAACGATTTACCCGTTAATGCGCACGGGGGGGGGGGTGAGTTTCTGTCGTGGCCGCTGCCGAGACACGTCCCTCCATGTTTACATGCAGGACCAGCCGTGTACATGTGAGAGCGTGTATGTGCTAAATGAGCTATAAAAGCAGATGGCTGTCTGGCGGCATCCACCGAGAGAGAAACCAGAGCGAGGCTCAGAGCAGCTGCAGGAAAGCCCTGTGGGAGTCTACAGAGCCGGCCACCGGTCTCTCCGGGCGAGCCGACGGCGCACTGTAACAACACTGTAACAAGACATTGTATGACAGAAACACACTGCTATGTGTGGGAAAGTCTCCCTTTGAAAGCGCTGTATCCATGTTGGATTACATCACTGAATGGCTCTGAGTAAATTCAACCTGTGAGAGCAACCTCTTCGGGACTTCTTCATCGCTCCTGGTGTTTGCCCCTCAGGTCTCTTGTCAGTCAAAGTCACTGTGGCAAAGTGCTGTGGTTTTTCTGTTTAGTGTTTGTGTGGCGATTGTTGCTCAAGTCCAAACAAACCACCAATGGACTTTGGATCCCTTCACTTCCTTTGCGGCAGAAAAATATCTGCCATTTAACAGACAACAACCTCTGTGAGTGTGAGTTGATGAAAAAATGCTTTTATAGTAAGTATAGACTGGAGCTTGACCTGTAGATGCACAAACTGTCACCTTGTGACTGAAGTGTGATCTTCATGAGGAATAATGGTATAATATTCTGCATTTAGTTAAAATTTGAGCTGCCGCATTTTGGACAGTACCTGTCTGTCATGTGGCAGAAAACAGGACAATAAACCAGAAAATTAGGAGATCAGGAGAAGGGAAAGACAGAAACATTACAAAGGCGATCTTGGTGATATCTCGTATCACATCATGTGTCGAAATGGTAGAATCACATTCAGCACTCAGATACTTGGTGCCATGTTGGCTCAGACCAAAGACCAGCTGAAACACACTGTCTGAATTCAGGAGCAAGAAATTAGGACATTTTGAACATGTAGGCGGAGCGGAATCATTTTCATGTCATGTAAAGCTGAGTATCATCAGCAAATTTCATAGATATAGAGAGAACAACAAAGGGCCATCAACAGAGCCCTGAGGTCACCCCACATTTCACAGTAGAATATGTGAGCACAGTATTATTACAGACTTTAACCAGGACAGAGACACCAAATATAGATTTCACTATCTGCTGCGTCTCCGTCTTTCTGGATTTATCCGGAATAATGAAGACAAAACTCATCAGCTCTCAGTTAAAAGTTAAATGTTTGATCAGTTGTAGCCTGAAACACGAATCTGTATAAGTTGAAACCTTAATTTCACACTGTCGACGTGTGCAGCACATTCACGTACGCTCGGAGCCCTCATTAACATCCGAGCTCCTCCCCTGAGGCCAAACGGCGGGAGGCGAGCGTTGTTTTTCAAAAAGGGGGAGGAGGGAGGAAGAGAATAGGTGAGAGGGAGCTGATCCCGGGCAGGATGTGACTGCTGTTTTGTAACATGATCAATGACCCGGCCTTCCCTCAGATCCTCATTTCCTTTTGTTACACTCTCACCGTATTCAGCCTCATAAGCTGCAGATCTCATTAAGAGTCGTCTCCTTTCCTGAAGGACTCGGCCGCTGTAACAGTCTCTGCTGCTGCAGCGAGGATGCTACTGTGATTAGATTCACAGATCCGAGACCGACATCTGTCGAGCGGATGGAACTTATTGGCTGCCGTCACGGTGGATTCCTCTGATTGGGTGGTTGCGTCACAGCCTCCATCTCTGATAGGGGGAGGGGGGGCGGTTGTGTATGAACTGCTCTGTTTGGTGGTTCCCTGCGTACGGCAGGGGAGGAAAAAATATTAAGACCCTACCAAAGTAAAAGCACTCGAAGTTTTAAAGTAAAAGTACCAGTATGTTAAGGAAATACTTAAAGTATCAAAATAAAAGTACTTGAATGATCAACATAAAACATGCTCCACTACACCACCCTCTGACTGATATATGGTCATTCATTATTAATCCTGATGTGTAAGCAGGATTTTACTGCAGTTTTTACTACTCTTACAGTTTAGTCACGAGGTTCCCCACTGAGGCATCAGGTTTTAAAAAGGGGCTCGGGATAAATGTGAGGCGCTGTGAAGGATTAAAGGGAGCAGAAAGAGGAACAAAGTCCTGCTCCACTAGCCAGCTGATGTTCATGAACTCAGTGAAATGAAACCATGTAAGAAGCAAACAGTCAGATTTTTTCTGTAAGATGTGACAAACCAAAAAGGTCGAAGCTGTTGATTAATTCTTGGCATGATATCTTTGATAAGCTTCTCGTATGTTTTTGTTTGAAAAGGTGCTGGTCAGAGAAATGTAGCAGAGTAAACGTTGAGCTCTAAGCGGTGAAGCAGAAGTATAAAGTGGCTCATCATGAAATTGACGAGTGGCCTCAAGTGACTGTGCCGGTTTGACTCTGCAGGTCTGCTCAAGTGGAAATGAACATAATCTGAATGTGGCCTTTGTCTGCATGTGAACATTTCTGCTCTGATGCTGTGAGAAGAGGAGCATGATGGGAGCTCTGTGAACAGACAACTGGACGACGATGGCGTCAAACTGGAGAGTTTTGTTATCCGTCAGCTCTGACCAGGTGGTTTTGGATCAGATTCAGTTTGGTATTCAGGGTGTGAAAGAGTCTGCATGGGCGGCTGCTGCGTGCAGGGACGAGAGGAAGTTTTGGCAACAAATGCACTTCAACTATTTTGAAGATGAATGACTGAGGATGTCTGTGTGTGTGTGTGTGTGTGTGTGTGTGTGTTTTGCAGACATCTTTAACCTAATGGACGCCCGGCTCACAGAGCGCTGGGTATTAGAGGATACTAGCTGGATTACTTCATTCAGGCTCTGTTGAATTATCACCAGCTCAGCTGTCATTAACTCAGATGTTCCCACAGACATGAGGCAGTGTGTCCTTTATACACACACACACACACACACACACACACACACTATGTTTGCAGAGTGATTCCTCTTCAGGTCATTTTTGAGAACAGGAGGGGTCGATTCAACGGAGCCGTGGCAGTGAGTCAGTGCTTACTTTTGTTTATAACTCACCAACAGCGACTTTACGCTGCTGCTTTGGTCGGAATAATTACAGAGCTCTGTGTTGATCCTGGACTTTTCGCCTGTCAAGTATTTATCTTGTGTGCCTCAGTAGTGACGCTGCAGAAAGTGTCTGGTCACACTGTTTGTTATCCCTGGCCGGCATAAATATTATCAGATTTTTTTTTTTAACCTCTTTTGTGGCCAAACTGTAAAACCATCAGAATTCCCCGGACTAACTAATCCAAAAATAAAACAGAGAGTGCTTCCCCCTTTTTTTTTTTTTTTGTGAGGTTAAACCTACAGCTGAGCGTCAGTCAGGGAGATGCCTCTGTCATTTAACACCCAGATTGTCATGTTTATGTAACACAGCGGGATTAGCCCTGGTCGTCAGCCCGACCTCCCTCACCGGGGCGAATCCCTTCCTTTAAATATCGACCCTGTCGCTTTTTTTAAAAGCTCACAGTGAGCCCTTCCTCCGACCCTGCAGCTTTATCTTGGCTGTCGGTGTCAACATCGGCCTGTCAGTCACTTACTGTTTACCAGCCTCTCCTGTTTTTAGAGCTCTAGCTGAGAGCTACAAATTCATATTGACTTTAAAAAGCTCTCCCAAGATCCTGCAGTTTTCCCAGCCTCTTCCAGCGCCCACACACGGCCTTGAATGTCTTTTTATTTTTTATTTTTTTGGAGTTAAAAACAATATTGCTGCTGGGTGTTTTTCCATGGATTCCCTCAGTTAAGATAAAGAGCAGCAACGCTTTGCTCTTTTTAAGTCAAAGCAAGGAAAACTTTTTTTTTCTCTTTACACAGACTGCTTAATGTGGTTTACATGGAATCGAGTCAGATAAACTGAAAAAATCAAATTTGGCCATAGAAGAAAATCCATTAGTCAGAGGTGAAGAAAGAAAAACACAAGCAGTAAGGAAGGAAAAGGAGAAGTGTGCTTATTGGTACTACTTTCGAAATTTGAGCTTCATTTATCTGCTGAAGAAGCCGTTTCTGTGCTGTACGAGGATGAATGGTGACATTTTGACTAATCTGGAGGTCGATCACTAACCCGCTTCATCGTTACAATTAAAATGTTCCGAAGTTGAACTCAAACGTGAGAATGCTGGAATCGTCACTGTTTGATAATCTCAGAAGAAAAAGGCTGAAATGAAGAAGCATTTATCAAAACAGTTGCCAGTTAATTTGTCTAAACGGTCAATACACTAATCAATTGTACTTTTCGATGAAGAAGAAGACAATTAGGCTAACTCATTGTGGAGAAGCCACATCAGCCACAAATGATAATCCAACAGTTTGTCTGAATTTGTGCTAAATTGTTCCCCGAATAGTCCAAATTTTTCATTTAAACCAGAAATAATAATGTCAGCCGGAATAAACAATCAGGAATGCAACACAAAGGAAAAGCGTCTAAATCTTGCAACATATCTGAAGGGGATTTTTAAGGCGACTCTAACAAACGCACAAAAATCAAAGTGAAACCAACAAACTGCTAACACGCAACTTCACTACTGAGGAGGAACTGAAAGAGAGGCCGTGGGATCGCATCAGGTTGTTGAAATAAAATTTGTCCTCTGCTTAAAAAACCTCAGAGTTGTTCTCACTCAGTAAGTCGAGCTGGTTGGGCAACCAGCAGTTGGCAGCGCCCGTTCGATCCCTCCCCTTCAAACACAAACACAGAGAGGGAGGGAAGCTGAGAGAAGGATCCCCTTGAGGGTGCCAAAACCGGTTTGAGTGACGTCACCCGGCCTGCTCTGTTTGGGCAGGTCCTCCCCCCCCGCCCCTCCTCCCCTCTTCCTGGGCCTTACAGGAATTCCCCTCCTCGTCACATTATTCTGAGGAAACCGCTGGCTACACCCCACATCGCTGCAGCGCCACAGCTGATAGGATGGAAATGCACACTCGTGACTGCTTGTGTTGACACAGGAGCGTGTGGTTGTGTGTACTTGTTTTTTTTTTTTTTTTTGTCAACTTGCCTTTTGTTCCTGAACAAAAGCAGTCGCTGAGTGTTTGTTCCATGAAACATCAGCAGAGTCCCGGGTAAGCACTGAACATTTTGTCCTCGTCACTGTTGTGAAACACTTTAACAAACAAGCTGAGAGCGAGAGATGCTGCATTATTTTACTATAAAGTGAGCTTTTGTCCTGTGCTGAATGGGACTTTGAGGTCAGATTCGTGTGTGTGTGTGTGTGTGTGTGTTTGTGTGTGTCCGGGCTCCAAAGGGTTCCTAAAAGCCGCCGTCCACAGAGACATCTCCGCTCACGTCAGACTGAATGTGACAGCTCCTGTCAATGTGAACGGCTCAGTCAGGAAGCAGTCGGTGTGCTGTCACTCAGCTGCGACGCCACGGTAGCCAACAACAAGTGGGCAGGGTAGGACGGTGGCGCCTGATGATTCACGCTGTTGTTGATAGAGTCGAACAGAAAGCAGCTCCGCTCTCTGTTTCTGTCTGACAGGCCCTGAGGGACCACTGGCAGCTCTGTACAAAACATACTGATGTAAGTCCTGAGTTTAATTCATCTTGAAGTCTGATTTGTTTGTTATTATTACCACGAAGCTGCGACCTGCAAACTTCTCTTAAATTAATGTTGTCTATTAGCTGCTTTACTTTGTTGCAGAGAAGCAAACTATTTAACTTGCATTTAAGGTTTCATCTTTAATGCAGACTTTTATTGGATAGTTTTTTGGTTTTATTAACTTTCAGTAAAATAGTGAAAACTTGAAGCTGCTGAGCAGGTAAGCCTGTTTCTGTCTAAAAAATAACTTTCATCAATCTATCAGCTTTTGCATGTGAACAGCAGTAAACATGCCATAAAAATGCACAGATGGAAAAGCCAGAGCACATCAAAAGAAGCTTCTATGACTTTTATGAAATTCAAACCAACAATTTTCCATGAAATTTGAGATTTAACACTAATCATAGATCAGTAGGTAGATAAAGTCTTCTGTCAGCATGCTCAGGATTAGTTGATAGTTTGTCTTCATCATGATTGCAAAACACACTGCGGGTCTTTTTAAGGTGTCACCACTTCTCCTTTGGCTGACGCACAGAGCTCGCTATGTGCTTGCTAAATGTGTTTCTGCACTGAAACCAGCGACACTTGCTTCCTGCCTGATGAGGCCCATCCAAGCGTCGTTAGACGACAGCACAGCTGTGAAGTGAGTGAAGTTGAGCCGCAGCTGCTGCTGCTGTGACGTTGGTGTCAGGACTCTGACAACCTGAGGGGTTGAGGCGCAGACTGGACGGAGGTGATGTGCAGCTCGTTTTAGTCGTATATTTTTTTTTTTGTGCCTCCGTAAAGAAGGAAGTGGGCGTTTGTGTACATTCGAGGCTGCGCTGCTGAATTCAATGATTGTCCGTAACTTATCTGACACAGTTAGACTCAAAACGACAGAAACCAAAAGTGAAAAGTAGTTCCGAGTTCAGTCAGCACTTGGAGAACAGCAGCTCAGTGTCACAGCTGAGAATATTTGTCTAAAAATATTTGTTCAGGTTCTTTACTTAAAGCTGCTATATACACATTTTTGCTGTAGCTACATAGCCGCTCTGTTCAACTGCAGTTAGCATGCTAGTTGTGTAGCACGGGGTTATTTCTGTGTTGGACTGACGGCACCATTCTGCTCATATGAACATCTTGAACGCAGAGATTTTACAAGTGCAGCATCTGGGGAGGATTTAATGTCTCTCTATTGTGTGTACTTTTTTCTTTTTTTTAAATACTCCCTCTGACACTTTGTGGATTAAATCAATGTGGTTCAGCTGTGGAGCATATGGTTCTTCTTTCAGTATCTTTCTGCACAGCCACAGCGCCTCTTAAATGTGTTTTGGCGAGCTGTTGGCCAAAAGAAACTTGTATGCCTGAACGTCGGCTGCAGATCTAACACAGGTTATCTGCACAGCGTAAACAGTCTGCTGCTTTTATAGCTGCTATTTATTGAGATGGACAAGATTCATAATGATTCATTCAGTTTTATTGTTTGTCATTATCTGGAGCGCGTTTTGTATCAGGCCAAGTATATTATGTCACAATTGCCACATTTTAGTTGTGACCTGGTTTGTTTGTTAAAATGAGACGATGAGGGAGTGATTTGTAAGGAAAAAAAAAAAGAGTTGAAGGGCATATTTTAGCGTCTCAGGCTCAATCTGTCACTCTCAGGTTTGGAGCCGAAACAATGAACGCACGAGCTGAGAAAAAGAGTCCAAAGATTGATCGGTAATGAAAATAATGCAATAACTGCTCGCTGCAGGTTGTATTCTTGTGATTTATTTTACTACATCCTAAAACGGGCTTCCCAGACTTCACACCTTCCATGAGTTGCGAGTGTGAGGGAAGGAAATCACGACTTGGTGTTTCTTGGCTCTGCGTTTCTGTATTGTGTTTGCTCGTCCTCGTCTGTATTGGTGCAGGCAGATTTTTGGGGGGACTGTCTAGAAAAAGATGCAAGAGGTAATATTCACATTCATGTTCGTCCTCCACCTGCACTGTTAAGCCCCCCAACACATGAACACAAACACATTTCTACCCACCCAGTAGGTTTCTCATTCTATCAATTTTTCACGAGGGTGCCCACGCACTCCCAGTAATCAGTGGCCTCCAGTCTGCTGCTGCTTCTTCCACCTACGGTTTCCTGCGGGGGCAGCAGTATTGTACAGATACCGCACCAAACCACTGTCTGTGTGTGCAGGAGGCAGAGTGTGATCAATACTTCATTGTGTTGACTGCTTGTTTGCAGCTTTGTCGCAAATTATTGGGAGGATGGAATAATTACTTCTCCTCCAATTATTATTGTTGTTGTTGAAAATGGAACAGGTAACTCGGGCAGCTAAATCCTTATCCCTGCATTGTTCATCCTCTGTGTGTGTGTGTGTGTGTGTGTGTGTTTGTGTACTAGATCTACATCTCTCCCTCCGTTCACAGCCATACATTATTAAAAGGTGCCTTCCCAGAGCTCTGGCTGGTGCTGTATTTTTTTAACTCGTACCTGCCTCAGCTCTGTCATTTCCATTCAGCTGTTTGATGCTGCAGATAAACAACATCTCCCCAGTGGAGGGTGAAGCTCCAGCCTGCAGACAGCAGGACTCACTTCAGCTCTTTGTTTTATACCGAACCCCAAACCCAATGTGGGACATTTCATCATTTCAATGTTATCAAGTTATTGATTCATTAAGTTTTATAAATTTATTGTTCAGTTGTTTTAACAAAGCATATATATAATACTGCAATCATTACTGAAAAAATTTAGATTTAGTGAGAAAAGGATGGAAATAATTGACAAATCTGAATGCTTAATGTTAAATCTGGAAGCTCATCAGTCAGTGTTCTGGACTAAAAGCTGAAACAAATTGGTTTATAAACTAAATTTGATGGTTAAGAATGAATCCCCAGCTATTCTTATAATTGATTCATATTTTCAACCATGAAAATGTTCTTCCAGCCTTCTTCAAGGTGAATTTTCGATTTTGTCTGTTTGGTATAATTTTGAAAGTAAATTTTGTTTTTGAGGTTTAAACAAAGTAAAAGAAAAAAAACATATAATGAAAATATCATTTTGATCTTCATAAAATCATGACAGGCATTTTTCATCAGTTTCATTCTCTTTATGAGTCAAACATTTGATCACTTAAAGGAGGAAATTATCAAAACATTAAAAAGCAGAAGGTGACTGAAAATAACCTGAAAAAACAAAATATTTAACACGCAAGTGGACGCACTAACACAAAACCCAAAATTAACTAAATAAAATTGGATGTTTTTCCTTTCGTAAATCTGATTGTCACAGTTGTTGACACCAGAAATGTTGTCTCGATACCCAGCTTTGTCTTTATGTCTTCACCCTCTGTCTCTGTCGTTCATCTTCCCATCCTCCTCCTCCTCGTCTGTCTCTGTCCCCTCATACGTCTATTAGACTTGACAGAGCGAACCGCTCCAGCTCTCAGTCTGACTAACTTGAGGAAGTCACTGAGTGGACTGATGATGATGGACTGTGTTGCATCTTCGTCCGTCCATGATGACTGGGACAGAAATCACCACACTTCCTGTAGCACCCGCTCTCCTTAGTGAGCTCCCCAGGCTGGCTTATCTCACCGGGGGCTGCTGGGAGTTTCTTTGTACGTGTCTATGAACATAAAGACCTTGTCAGACGCTGACAGTATCACTGACGGCTGCGTATTGTACAGGTCAGCTGCTGAGGGCTGCAAAAAAACAACCTCTCCTCGGCAGGCCGCAGGAAGAAAGAGGAGATAAGATCAAGGCGTTTCCCTTAAAGGCGGCAGGCAGATCTGCAGAGCTCACACATCGGCCCAGCTGTTGTTATGATGATCAGAGGAGATGTACTTGTTTAATAATAGCATTTTATCGCATGAAGCATGATTGCAGTTGTTCAGAAAATGATTCACTGTCAAGGGAGGATGTTTCTTTCACATGAAAGAACAAACTGGGCGTTTTTCAAAGTGAACCTAGCTCAGGATTTGGCTGCTGCAGCTGTATAGCTCTCAGCCTTTGTGTTGATTTCTCCTCCCGCAATGAGACTTGTGTAAAACAGTGCAAGGAAAAGCCATGTGGAGGGAAGCCGCAGCCAACAATTACAATTACTTTTTAATTAATCTGTGGAACAACCGTCTGTTTAATCAGTGTATTTGAAAATGTCAGAAATATTAGGAAAACGTGATGGAAAAACATCCCAATCTGCCAGAACCTGATGTGACATCCTGTTCAGCTTCAGTGTGCTGTTATATAAAACGAAGCTGGAAATCTTCACCCTCGATGTTTGCTATTGTTCTTCAACAGTCTGCTGGTTCAGCTAATCCTTAACTTCAGCTCTAATGTAGATGAGCTTCATGTTAAGTTTTTTTTTTTTTTTTCATTATCACTTAATTTCTCAGTTAAATGTAAAATATCAGAAAATATGAAATTGTTATTCAGACAGTGTTTTTTGTCCAGAATCTGAAATTATCTTCAAGATCACGTAAGACAAGGAAAAGCAGGAAAATCTGGGGGTTTTTTTTTAGTTTTTTTTTTTTTACTTAAAGGGACAATAAACTATTAACATCCTGTAGCAGGTGCTGAATTTTCTTCTGCTCAGCCAACAGACTTCGTTTAGGTTTCCGCCCATGTTTACCATCTTTTTTTGTCTTTCTCGGTGACATCAGTCAGTGTGAGGGTGTGTTTGATGTGTGCGTGTGTTTGCACTCAGCCGGGTGGGTACGACGGGCTGGTGGAGGTGCTCGAGTTACATAATCTCCATCTCCCTCCCGCAGACTGAAAAGGAGGAAGGGGGCAGCTGCCGATTCCCTTCTCATCATCTTCAGCCTGCTAAGGCATCTCCAGCTTTCTTGTCCTCCTCAATCTCCTTTCCTCTTCCCTCACCTCCTCTTCTCTTACACCGTGACCACGTCCTGCTGCTCTCATCCAAACATCAAACCCATCTGAACCTTTGCAGAAACACACTCCACGCTCCACACCAACAGGGGAATGACTTTAAAACAATGCTGTTGGGTCTGTTGCGTTAATTGTGGCGTCATAAAGTGACTCACCGTTCACTCATCCAGTGCAGTTCCTGTATCCTCCTCTGCTGGTGGACGCCCCATCTGTCCACACACTGTGGTCCACTGGCGTTGTTCAGGCTTGTTGCCGGTATGCTGGCGCGGTGCTGCGCATGCTGATGACACCTCAACCCTCACAGATGCTGTTTTTGCAAAACAACTAGCCGCCCCCCGCCCCGACCCTCACCCTTCTTCCCTCAAATCTCATCTTTGATGCTCGCAGGAAGAGCTGAAGCCAAGCCGCCAGGGCCATCTGAAGCACGTGAACGCGCTGCATATGGCTGTCATGAAAAGCTGCCACTCTGCCGTTGATGGCGGCCACTTGGCAGGGTGAGGCCCAGCAGGGCAGGCTGTTGAGCAAAATATGAATGAGTTACAAGCTGGCAGTGAGGGGGAGGGGGGTGAGGAGTCTGGTGGGTATTTGCTGGGCCGCAGGCGGCGCACAGTAGGGCGATGCAGTTGTGCTGGCCGGAAGTTGCCACTTTGCTGTCACGTAATCTTGTTATTCATTAAAGGGGGGGGGGGGGGGGGGGGGGGTTCGCTTCCATTGGTTCGGTTTATTAGGTCTGCAGGTCTTGAGGCGAGTTGGTGCTATAGCTCATTAGCATGTATTTGGATCTGCAGGTCTTTTCTGATTCTGATCCCTCTTAATGAAGCTTAGATGTGCTTCCCCTCCCACTGTGCCCCCCCAGAGGCTGCAGCTGATGGGTTTTAAGCTCACACCAGGTGGGTGGCTGGAGGTCAAAAGTGGACACATTTCCTGTGCCGTGACGTCACTTTGGCCCCCCCGGTTATAAGTAGAGCCGTTGTCATGACAGTGACCAGTGAAGGAGACTGACTCCCTCATCCATGAAATCCTGTCTAACTGATGTGTAACCCCCCCCCCGACCCCTCAGATCATCCTCAGATATCACGTTGCACAGATCAAAGATCATGAGTCACCAGCCTAGAGAAAGCAAACGAACCGCCATCCTTGGGTCTGTGTTAGCTCGAGGAGGAGCCATGTTGAAGGTTATCAAGCTTTCGAGTATTAGGACTGTAACTATACAATATGAGCAGTACATCTTTTTAAATGGATAATGCAATAAAACTACCACATGTTTAATAACATTAGCAGAGTATTGATTCATATTTCACTATGTTATTTAAGCCAATCTGATGTTTTTTATTTGAGCAAGTAGCTCCGTGTTTTCAGAGCGTTGGCAGCTTTAACTTTGGCAAACAAAGTTAAAGAGTGATTCGTCTGCAGGTTGCACAGTACACGAATCATAGGAGGGAGTTTGAACATCCTACAAAAGACACATTTTCTCTGTTTTGTTTAAAGCCACACTTTGTAAACAGTTTAGTCATAAGCAGAGCTGTGTGACTGTGCTCTCTCTCCCTGCCCTCGAATTTTGTGGTCGTGCTCCACGGCGGGCTCTGGTTTTCATCATGGACAACATGCGGCATTTGTGTGCATTCCTTTTATTGTTTTTCCTCATGGTTGAAGGACAGTTGAACGGATGGTGATGAATGTCTTGAAATCCCACAGTGAAACATGTAGCCATCACCACGACCACCTCAGCAACCCCAACAGCCCCAATGAGGGAATTTGAAGGAGTCTGTAATTATTCCCTGCTGTCCTAATAACTCAGGCTCTGGGAATGGAATACTTTTTTATTTTTGTCCTTTTGAGGGTACCGCCACCTTGTCCCTTTCCACTGGTTTGGTCTGGGCTTTCCTGTTCTTTTTCCATGCTTCAGAGCTTCACTTCATGGGTGTTATTCAACCCAAGGAGTCCTGTTTGTGGCTTGTTATGCAAGGAGAGCAATCAGGTCTATAATAGTTTACGCTCCGGTCTCCAACCATACACAGCCACAAATAAGATTTTTGTTTGGCAGTAATCACTTATGCCTTCGTTTGCCTGTGCCGTCTAATACGAGACATATGTATCAAGCTGTGCAAACAATAAAACATAGACAGGCGAAAATCTTCCTCCAGGGTTTCTTACCACTAAAATAAGCATTTATTATCACAAATTGGTTTGCAGAAACACAGCTATTTACCCGTGGAAGCCGCGAGGTTGAGCCGTAGTAACCGAGTTGGCAGTGCTGTTGCTAGGAAAACATGGACTACCTGATTCTTTTGTCGGACGGCAAAGGTGCTCGGATGGTCATTTATATGTTAATAGGCCAGAGACGAACTCACACCTCTCTCTGTTTCCTGCACATAAACAAACACTCTGCCCTCTCCTCGTGTGCCTCAGTCGCTGTGTTTTCTGCTGGCAGGATGCCTTTGTTTTGCTCCACGGCAGCAGAGGGGTGGGGATGCATTATGTAATGTGTGGTGTGTGCCCGGGATATAGAGGAAACAGAAATGAAGATGGGTGTGACTATAGTAACACACACACACACAGATGATGACATAATCTACTGACCTCCTCTGTGGCCCGCTCATGTCCACCCCCTCCTCCGAGTATTCCCGGCATTGCACTCTAATTTTGGGAACCGCAGAAGAACATCCTATTTCACCCTCGATTAGCGTTTGTTCAAACTAGGACAAAATTGTTACCACTGGTCTTCCAGGACTTGTCTTACACTCTAATGTCATGTGCAGGGCATGAAAGCCACAGCGGGTTTTTCCCGTCTAGATTCCATGGTCATGGGAGGCAGAAACATGCTGCAAGCTGTGCCAGGCTCTTCTAGTAATCACCCATTTTCCTCTGGATTTCCTCTGTGCATGTTGCATGTGCACTTGTACTTGCGTACTTACCGTGTCTCTGCTCACCTTTATGTTTCTGTTTCCTCCCACAAGAAGAAAGCGATTATTGTAGTTTATGATAAACAACATTTGAATTTGCTACCCAGTAATCTCAGGAAGAGCTTCCTGGAAAGAGTCATCTGCTCACTTCCTTTTAGTTTTAAGTAGCAAAGCTTGATACTATTATGAAGAGGACAGGAGGTGAACTAAACATCTCAAAGTGTCTACAAAACGAACATAGAATTCAGCATTAATGTAGAGTGACGTTTGCAATAATTAACTAAATGAGTGGAGTCATTGATTTGACGTTGATTCATCCGAAGGCCAATAAGTAGACTCAATAACGTCTCAACTGTGATTTGAACCAAACCACATGAACATTTTCCAGGAGAGTTTAAAGAAATGAATGAGAAATAGCGGACTTGTAAAATGAAGCGTTACCAAATTGTCTCACGGTGAGCAGAGCCAGAAAATGCTCCACCTAATAGAAAGTGAAAAGAAAAATAGGGAAAATTGGAAAATAGCGGATCTCCTCCTCAAAGTAATTGGAAAACAAAACTTTTAAAGTAGACTTTGCATTTTGAAATGTCATTTGTCTTTTCAGATTTTCAACAGATTATATATAAACCTGTTGTTTTAAACCTGAAGTTCTTCCCTCATGAAAACGGCGGGTTTACATCCTCTTTCTCTGCCTCGGCTCCTCGTTAACCCATTCACGCCAAGCTGAGTCTGCGTATATAATTGATACTGATTACAATAACACGCAGTCAGTCACTTCCCACACATCCATACGGTTCATGCTGAAGCAGTCCCTCACCTGGTGCATTGTGGGGGAAGGTTGTGACATGTAGAGGTTGTCCTCTCTCAGGGGTGTGTGGCATCTGAACGTGCAAATTACTCTGTAGGTTTGATCTTGCTGTGATAGTGAACAAACTAAACTGACTTGCTTGCAAACTTAACCTGTATATACTCTCGATGTGTAGGCCTGCTTGTATAGTTGTGTTATTGTGTGTGTCCACACAGGCAACCCCCCCCCCCACCCCCTTTGTGATTACACTAGTTTCCATAATGGAATAGCGAGCACGCTCCCTCAGCTTTGGAAGAATATCTGGTTCTCATTTTGAAAGCCCTTCATCCTGCTTCAGCCGTGTGGGAAGCATCCCCAGTATCATTAGTTACATTCTCCACTGCCTTCACTGTGCAGCGGGAGCCCATGTGCATGTGTGTGCCGCACGCTCTCCGTGCTGAAAATGGTTTCTGCTCTTCTGTTACAGATAAAATCGAAGAGGCGCAGAAAGAGCTCAAAGACCCCAAAGGCTCACAGAAAGGTAAGAGATATTGAATGTGAGGAGTTCCTTAAAAAAAAAAAAAGAAAGAAGAAATGTGAGGAATGTTTGTAGGAGAATTTGTTTTGTGTTTTCCTATTCAACCTTTGGTAGTTTTATGCAGTGAGTAGTTCAAATGTCAGGCATTGGCATGAACTCTGAAGTATGTAATGTTTTTATAATTGCAATTTTTTCCTGTAATTATAATTTAATTTGGCTCGATTATTGTTTTGTTTATTATGTCTTCAGGGACATAATAAACAATTTACATGTAGGTGGAATTAATGATATTTAATTGTTTAAATAGCAATTTTGGATTTCTGCAAAAGCCACCTTAATATTTCTGTAAAACAAATTACATATACGTTTTATTTGGCTTGTAAATTTCTTTCCTCGTGTTTGCAATGACAGAATTATATATTACAGATTTCACAAATTGTGTTTTTCTATCTTGACAGTATTGACCTTTAGTAAAAATCTTAAACTTAAATTTTTAACAAGAAATATTTTTCCAACTTTTAATTTGAGTCTCTACATACAGAAAACACTGCACTGCAGTGTCATCACAATAATGGCATCATTACACACATGAAGCGAATTTTCTTTTGTCAAGCTGTTATGTGACTGCATTCAAACAGAAAATCGAGTTTGGTTGAACTAAGGCAGCTTCGTGGCATCTGGTAAAGTTGTGTCTGGGAGTGAATCAGCTGAGTTGACTTTTAAAAAAAACACCCACCCATAAAAAAAAAAATAAAAATAAAAATTAAAGACCCAAACAACAACAAAAAAAAAAAACAAAACAAAACTACAAGGTTTGATTTTATCAGCCATTGTAAATATGACTGAATGGAGAGGCTTGACAGAAACACTGTAAAAAACTGTCAGGAAGAATAAGGAATGGCCTTTGTTTTATTTTGAAAATTAATATATTCATAGAATCATGGAAATTTAAAATGAGCGATCATTTACAGGAAAGGAAAATAATATCAAGTCTTGTTACCAGTTGATGGAATTTACCGATTAGACAAATTTTATTTTTACCCAAAAACATAAACAACCTTTTATACCAATACAGGTTCCAACTGAAGATACAGTGACAAATGCTGTTTGTTTATAAAGCCCTTCTCATGATGGAAAACTTTTGGTGAAGTCATTGAATGTCTTTTGCAGATTTGTCCTAGCAGTGGGTAGGAAGAACTAATCCTTTTCCCATGTCTTTCATCGTCTTATTAAAAGGGGCTATTTTAGTGAAATAAGAAGGTTTGTTTAAAGAGCATGTTATATTTGTTGTGTGCTGCTTTAAAAGGTTTGCTCGTTGCATGTTTGTGTGGAGAACGGATTAACCTATGTCAAGACAAGGCGTTCCTCAATCTAATTATGCCAGAAGCCCTGAAGGAACCCTGACCTCATCTTGGGAAATACCGACATAAGCCAGGAAACTGTGACAGGGCACTGCTAATGTTATGCAATACGTCCTTTAAAAACACTTGCCTAAGTGATTACTGCAGAAACGACATGACAAATTAGGGAACCAACCTATGGGTGCGCCCTTTTTAAAAACAGAACTGCATTATAAGTTCTGAAGGGTTGAAGTGTAAGGTTTATCAGATTTTCTGATCAAGCAAGCCGCCGAAGGATGAAGTATCTGAAAAGCACAAAAGAGAAAAATAATAGTTTACTTATGTAAGTTATGGCGCGTAGGCCTCTGTGGTATTAGTCATGCAGGAAATTAGTAAAAGGACGGGTCAAGTGTCCTAATTATAGAACTTGTAGATTGGAAAAACCTTTTAGCTTTAGTAAACGATATCTAGAAAATAAATGTGAAAGGTTTTACTCTTTGTCAGCTGTTGAGTGCAAGATTTTTGTTATAGAAGAGCCATGAACTCTGTACATAAATAGTGTAGTCATATGGCATCATAATTGATCTTTAACAACTTTGCATGCTCTGTGTTCACTTCAAACAAGAACAAATGACTGAAGAATCAGTGTATCCACACTCCACAGTTTGCAGAGTCTATTTGGTGTTGAATTAATGTTAAACATAGTCCAGTAAAGAGTATAATTTAGCAGTACTGTATAAAAGGTCATTGAAAATGCTGTAGCAAATGAAGCTATATTTGCCCTTTGTTCTGAGAAAGAAACATGTCATGTCCTCATTTTTTCCAGAGTTTGCTCAAAGAAAAAGCATGTATTAGTCACAATTGCTTTATAACCTAAGTGTAGTAATTTGACATGTTAGTGTTTGCCAAACAGTTGATTTAAATTACTATGAAAAAATCGAATCCCTTCATTGAATATAACATGACAGAATTATTTGAACTCCATAAAAAGTATATAAAGAATTTATTTTTTCAGCAGGGACTTTTGTGCTCAGTGCCCATACAGTAGAGGGAGAAGTTTGTGAAAACACTGTTTGCCAGTTCTGCCTTTTTATTTTTTATTCTTATTTCTCATTGTTCTCTCTCTCTCTTTGCAGGAATAGCTGAAAGCAGTCGTAGGAATGCAGATAACATAAAAGGCCTGAAAAGGAAAAAGGTAGTTGCAGAGAATCAACTCAAGAAAATTCCCAAATCCCCCGTGAAGAAGCCCCTGCAGTTGAAAACAGCTGAAACGGCGCTCCACAACACATCATCCAAGGAAACGACACCTTTGTCCTCCTCCGCCTCAAACAGTCCCTCCCACAATCCTTCACCTTCACCCAGTGGGAGAAAAGAATCACAATATGCCCCACCAGCTGCAGCATCCCCTGATAAGGGGTCGTCTTCAACTGATGCTGAAAGGCTGAATCGGGAGGAAACGTCTTCCAGGCCGCCACAGCTTGAGCCCACTGATGGTGAGGAAGGCTCTCTGAGTACTGCCAAAGTGTCTCAGCCCAAAGACATCAAGAGCCCAGATCCTAGCTTTGAGGGAGCTCCTTACCACAGCAGTGCTCCACTTGATGTCCTTCTTAAGGCCATGGAGCCTGACTTCAGTACACTGGCTGAGAGGAAAAACTCCTTGCAGGTCACAGCCATTGGAAAACCGGCCTCCACCCTTCATGCTCAATCCAGCGCTGAACTAACAACAATGCCAGCAGTCAATGTTGGTCTCCAGACCCCACCCTCCCATATGCAGACTTATTATATCGACAAACAAGGCAACTTTATTGGCATTGCAGCACCAATACAGGGAAATGTGCAGACATCTACACAAGGTACCCCCATGCAGTCCTCTCCGGTTGCTACACCGCATTTTATGTCTGTTGCTCCAAATCCAGAAAAGCCAAGCTTGCACATGAGCTTTAATACTGGACCATCCATGATAACTCATGCACCTGTTCCATCAGGGTCCAACGCTTTGCCACAAAGCCAACCACCTGTTGTGCACACATGCCAGTCCCTCTCAGCAAGTGTTCCCAGCACCATTCAGGTCCCAGTTACACCTGGCAGCAACCAAGTTCAGATGACCACTGTTATGAACTTTGGTGCCGAACAGGTTTCCAAGGACCAAAAGCCTAAGAAGCCAGGAAAGTATGTGTGTGAATATTGCAGCCGTGCATGTGCAAAACCCAGCGTGCTGCTCAAACACATCAGGTCTCATACAGGAGAAAGACCATACCCGTGTGTCACTTGTGGCTTCTCATTCAAAACCAAGAGCAATTTATACAAGCACAAGAAATCTCATGCTCATGCTATAAAACTTGGTCTCATTGCACGGTCAGAATCTGGAAGTGGATCACTGTCTCAAGAATCGGACAAAGCTCTTGGGACACATTCAGAGGCAGAGGAGAGTGGAGACAGTGATGAGGAAGGTAGCACTGCAGACTTGGACCCAGACTCTTCACAGAGCAGTGTGGCAGCTTTGTCTGAAAGCAGTTTACAGAATGCAGGTACAACCCAAGCAAGCCAAGGGGAAGCAGACTCATCAGCTGTGTTTGATTCAATCAAGCCAGCAGCAGGCCAGAGGGCTCATGAGCCTAAAGTGACAGCTGCACTTCCGAAAGTTGTAGTATACCCAGTTAATGTCTCTCCACTGAGGGCGGATAGCCCAAGAGTTACAGGTGCAGCACCCGAGCAAGCTGCTGCACAACGACAACGAGACTTTCAGACAGCTAATCTGAGATCAAGTATCACAGTCCTGTCTTCTCTAAAGGAGGTGGAAGGTACAAATCCCTCACTAGATACTGTGAGTGAAGATGAAGACCAGCAGTGCAAGTCTCCACTGTTGGGTGGACATGCTCAGCTTCAGAGGCAACAAGCAACAGACTTCTCTCAACAGCAACAGGCTAAGTGTTTACTTAGTCCCCGCAGTTTGGGAAGTACAGATTCTGGTTACTTCTCACGCTCTGAAAGTGCTGACCAAGCCATGAGCCCTCCCAGTCCTTTTGTAAAGATAACTCCACCCATCGACATTGACATTGCCAAGAATACTCTTCCAAACGTCCCTCCTGTGGTCGCCACAGTTATGCATGTAGCACCTGACCAAAAGCCACGGGCCTCAGAGGGACAGATGCGTCCACCATTAGAAGCCAAACCACTCTCTCTGGAGGAACGCATTTCAAAGTTGATATCTGATAATGAAGCAGTAGTTGACAACAAGCAGTTGGACAGTGTAAAGCCAAGGCGGACATCACTCTCAAGGAGAGGTAGCATAGACTCCCCCAAATCATACATATTTAAAGACTCTTTTCAGTTTGATCTGAAACCAATAGGAAGAAGGTCAAGTTCCAGCTCAGACATCCCCAAGTCCCCATTCACTCCCACAGATAAATCTAAGCCAGTATTTCTCCTCTCTGTACCTTCTCAATACCCTCCAATGGATTGTTTGCCAATCACAAGGAGTAACTCTATGCCTACTACACCTGGACACTCTGCTCTTCCCCTCAACGTTGCCCCCCTCCCCCACCCTTTGCGAATTTGTCAGTCATTTGATGACAAAATTAGTTCCCTGAATGATGATGTATTTTCATCTGCACCATCAACCCCAAATCCAGCAATACATCCTCGTACATTGGTCAGACAAGCAGCAGTGGAAGATGTTTCCACAAGCGAGGGGCATGGTCTCCCTTCTGTTCGCTCCATGGATGATGGCTATCACGGCCCAGGCAGTTCGAATGAATTGATGCAAAGAAGCAGATCCTTCGAACAAAACCAAGACAGAAACAGGAAGCCGCTGCAGAATAAAGGCACGATGTATGAGTGTGAAACCTGTCGTAACCGGTACAGAAAGTTAGAAAATTTTGAAACTCACAAGAAATTCTACTGCTCAGAGCTCCATGGTCCAAAAAACAAGCCAATCACTGTTAAGGAAACTGAGCATGAAGTTTTTCAGCCCTTAGTCCCTAGATCAACTTGTGGCCCAGGAATACTTGATCACCAGACATCAATTAGGAAGAGAAGGAAAATGAAAAGTGTTGGAGATGAAGACGATCAATCTCCAACCGACACCATTCCACCTTGTTCTGTTAGTTTTGAGCTACCAACGGCTCCGCCAAGTCACACTTTTTCTCAGCCTGCTGTAATAGTAGATATACAGCCCAAAAACAACCAGTCAAAACTACCTCAAATTCAGCTCGTAGCAAGAGGTCTAAATACTTCAGATTCCAGGCTGTCACCAATACGAGAGACACAGATCAGCACTTCAACTAAAGGAGAAATGCAAAGGCAAGGCAGTGGTACATCAGTTATTAGACACACCAACTCTCTAAGTAGACCCAATTCATTTGAGACAGAATCTACTGACAGGGCTACTCCTGTTGAGAGTATGGAGAAGGATCCCCAAAACAAGTCCAAAATAGATGCAATGGCTGGTGTTTCAGCTGACAGCTACCAGGAAAAAATATCCAAACCTAAAAATGCTGACTATGGAAAGCAAAGGAAAGAACAATGCACTGATTGCACAGTAGCAGCAGTTGGTGAGAGCTCCACTCCTGTCCATCAGTCTCGGCTGGTTCGTCAAAATAACATCCAAGTTCCTGAAATTCTGGTCACAGAGGAGCCTGATAGAGAACATGAAATACAAACTACTGAGCCAACAGATAAACCCACAGATCAGTTCAGCTGGCCTCAGAGAAGTGAGAGTTTGTCAAAGTTACCAGCAGAGAAACTTCCACCGAAAAAGAAAAGAATTCGTCTGGCTCAAATGGACCACTCCTCGGGTGAATCCAGCTTTGAGTCCACTCTCTCACGAAGCCTCAGTAGGGACAGTAGTCTCTCTCGTTGTTCAAGCATCTCTGCCTCTTTTGACAGAGATGAACCATCTAGGTCAGAGAGTCCTTCTAGAGGGGAGTGTGTCAGCAAAATAACAGAGCCTCAAGGTTTGCCTACAGCCTTCAACACCCTTGGTGTGCCTGGAATGATGAGGCGAGCTGCATCTGAACAGATCACTTGTACACAACCCTCTGTGGAGATTTCATGTGACTACCGTAGCAAGTCCTTTGACTGTGGCAATGTTTCTCCAAGCAGATCTCTGTCACCAGTGGGCCAGCCAAAAGGTGGCCAAAGCTCCCAAGCTGCCCAGGTGCCACTTATTGAAAGAAGGCGGGGACCATTAGTTCGTCAGATGTCTTTAAAGATAGGCCCAGAGAGTCAGCAACCAGTTCGGAAAGCAGTTTTACCTTTGGATAAACCTCCCATATCGAATGTTAGCTCTTTAAGTCAGAATAGATCCCAGCAGATTCACATTGCCAATAGGCGCCCCACGGCTCAGCCTTTTATCTTACAAAGTGGTGAGCCACCCTTGCAAAAGAATGAGCAAGTGGTGCAAAGCATTAATTTGGGTAGCCCAACTCAGCAGCCTCAAGTTCATGGCCTTCCGCACCCTTGGCATCAAACATCAAGGGTTCAAATATGCCAAAAGATACAACAACCGTTGAGCCAGATCTTAGTTTGTCGCGACAATGTCCAAAACACTGACTCTGAAGAAAAGAAATGTTTTGTGCCCAAATACCAACTACAGTGTCCGACTCTGAGAGCAAGCCAAAAATTTTCATTCTCCAGTACACAGGGAACTCAGATAGCCTTGCCAGTTTTAACAATACCTATTGCCAATCCGATTTTGAACATTTCAAAATCCTCAGATGTAATCAAAAATGTATATGTTGCTCAACCGAATCAACCAGCCTCAGAGATTAAGACACAGACCGTAATTTTGTCAAATGAACAGCATAGAGACCCATTTGATCAAACCCCAGCAGGTGCTATATCATTGCCACAGATCCTGATAACCCATGAGCAGTTACACCCTGCTCCCTCTGTGTCCAATAAAAACAGCCTCTTATCCACTCACAGTGTAGATAGCGATACTCATGCTGTGCCAACTGCAAAGGACAGGACTCAAATTCAAACAATTAGTGCTCATAACCTTATTGGAGAGCGCCCATCCTCTCTTGGGTCATTACATTGCACACAGAAACTGGCGTCAGTGACTTTATGCCCACAGCAGGAACCTACAGCTTCAAGTAAACGAATGCTGTCACCCGCCAACAGTTTGGACATCTACATGGAAAAGCACCAGAAACGTGCTAAGGACGAGCACGGTGTGGCCTGTCTGACTGACGGCAGGTCAGTCAACTATCTTAATTCCAAGATGTCGGAGGTAACCCGCCAGCGGAAGCTAACACTTGTTCGGCAGGTGTGTACAACTGAACCAGTGGACAGTCCCATTGAAACCGAGGCTCCACCTTTGCCCCAGGTTAAAACAGATGGGGAGAAAGACTCAGAGGCTACTGATGATGTTAAGCCCATGTCACCTGATTGTACCCGTCTGGAAACAGGCACAAGCACTGTTATTCACGAGGAGGCAGCCCCCACCCTGAATACTGCACCTGGTAGCCAGGGCACATCCATCCCAGCTAATAACACTCTGAGACCCCAAGAAAAAGCTGAGGAACAGAAGTGGACCCCTGCTAAATCCCCCATTAGGCCTTCCATTTTCCATGGTGGTCAGGTCAAACTAACTACATCTGTGTCAGTGGTGAACACAAAAGACAGCCACCGCCTGTCTTTCCCCAGCCTGAAGACAGCCACCACTTTCACGTGGTGTTTCTTGATGAAGAGGAAACCTCTTCATGTTCAACAGACAGACCTGAAGACTTCGGCATACGCTGCATGGACAGTCAGCCCCAATAACCCTAACCCACTTGGGCTGCCCACCAAGGTGGTCATGTCTTTATTTGACTCCAAGCAAAGCTCCAGAAAAATACACTACACCTCGGCCATAAGAACAAATGGAAAGTCCGATTTCTTGTCTTACACGGGAAAGCTGAAAGATGTCATGCCCAGGGTAAGAAACACATTTCTACAATATTAAAAAAAGTTTATTTGATTTACTTCCTTGGCTCGTGATTATATCACTTATTACATCAATTACTACTTCCTCCTGCAGGTGCCAATAACTCAGAGGTCTGTATCAGTTGAAACCAGAGGAAAAGTGCAAACAGAAAATCAAACCAGCAACGAATCAGACAAGGACTTGGTATCTAAAACGGAGCCAAGACGAGTCAAAATATTTGATGGCGGGTACGATTCAAAACAATCAATAAGTTGATTCATCCACTGATTTTCTACTGTATTGGTCTTTTAAATAACAATTGCTTGATTTGCCATCTATCTTGTGTCCTGTCACAGATACAAATCTAACGAAGACTATGTTTATGTACGTGGGCGTGGACGCGGTAAATACATCTGTGAGGAATGTGGAATCCGCTGTAAGAAGCCAAGCATGTTGCGCAAACACATCCGTACCCACTCTGATGTCCGGCCATACCACTGTGTCCACTGCAACTTCTCATTTAAGACTAAAGGTTAGAGCTGAGTGCATGATCAGTGTTCACAGCTTTAAATACAAAAATATAGATTTGTTATTTTAACTATGCAGAAATCATCAACAACGTTTTGAAAGACAAATCTGAAAAAGTGAACCTTATTTAATTTCTGCATGTGCATAATAGTTATTTCTCAATTTGCAATATACAAATCCAGATGTTAGTTATTCATTACATAATTTTTTCAAAATGTCAATGCCTTGTGTTTAGATACACAGTAGCTGGATACATATAAATAAATACACTACAATGAATAGAGTACCAAACCTTTTACAAAATACTTTTTTAGACACTGATTGGAACAATTTATATTTGAGATTAAATGTTTTTAATTGACTCAACTGCTGCAGTTGACTTAGAAGTTATGAAATTAAATATGTTGTTTCACCATCACTTAAACCAAGACTGTATGAATCACCATCCTTTATCGAACTTGCCTACCCACGCGACACTGCAGAACAGCACTTTGTGTCAGAGCAACCCACATTCATTTAAAAATGTCTTTATCAGTTACTCACCCTTTACATACAGCTTGCCCAAAGACCGCAATCTCTTACATAAACTCCTTCTGTGCTATTGTTTGAGCTGTACCCACCTGAAAACCTTACTGCTGCTCTTCTTGCAGGAAATCTGACCAAGCACATGAAATCCAAGGCACACAGTAAGAAATGCATGGAAATGGGGGTGCCTGAGGGTCTCATTGAGGATCAGGATGCAGAGGACTCTGGTACAGTTCTTCATTGCTCAGCCTTTGTTCAGAGGGACATACAGATATACATAAATTTGGGGTGTTATTTACAGTATATTGTTCCATATTTAATAGGGACTTAGTACACAAGTCTTGTTTACCCTACCTGCTTTCATTTCAAATAACAGAGCTAGGCATCTTTTGATAGTTTTCCTGTTAATGAGATGAGATATAAAACACGGATTGTCCCTGCTTCTGCTCTGTTGCTATGTCGATCAATAGCTTTGCCATGGTCTAATTAGAAATTCTAAATGCAGCTTCCTCCTCTGTTAACTCGAAGCGCATGTGGGCAGCATTCACAGCGTTTAGAAAGAGGAAATTGCTGCATCTAATTTTAGGGGGGAAAAAAAAAAAGAGAGAGAGAGAGAGAGAGAGAGAGAGAGAGAGAAACTGCCTGAAAGCATTCTATGGTCCCAGTCTCTGCAAGCATATTTGTTTTTCCTCCCCTAACTGTGATGGAGCTCCGGGGTATATGGTGGTCTAGGGTGTGAAACACTGTTACTGCAGTATATATAATGGTGGAAGACAGTATAGTAAGATATTTAATGAAAGTAAGAGTCTCTCTGCTTTCATACTAACTAATAATACCAAGAATGAACTTCCGTCTAACCTGCTGTCTCATCTCCAGGAGACCGCAGTCAGGTGAGCAGTGCTGACCGCCAAGATTCAGATGGTGATGACTCTGATGGCCCCGATGATGAGGAGAACGATGACAACGACGAGGAAGAGGAGGACAGCCAGGCAGAATCCGGCCTGTCGACCAACCCCTCTGTCTCTGCCAGCCCACAGCACATTCCTTCCAGAGAGGCCGACGTCCCTCCTAGCACCCTCCTAGCCCAGATGTCAATCAGCTCAGTCTCCCTGCCTCTGTCCCAGCCTCTGGTTTCCAAGTCCTACACATCAGACTCAGAATCTGTCCCCATGATGAGCCCTGTGTCCTTGAGCAAACAGATATCCATCTCTGCGTCCTGCTGCAGCTCATTGCCCCTCCTCAACTCACCTCCACCTGTTCCTACCACACTGGAGTCCTACACCTCAGACACAGAGTCAGTACACATGATGAGCCCAGTTTCACCATGCAGGCAGATGTCCATCGACTACCCTGATTTTGACGTGCCCCCTAGTCCCCCAGTGCCAGGCAAGGGCTCCAAGCTAGGCCAGGTGAGACCCTTGTACTCTCAATGTGTGTCTCTCCACCCATCCCTGCCTGCCTCCATTCTTTCCTATCCATACCCTTACTTTGAATCCAGCATGCAAGGCACTTCCACAAAGCTCCTGTGAATGCCCGAAACAAGGTGAATAGCCTCACTAGTGCCACTAGTTCTTGGTGGATTGAATCAAATACTGCTGCATCTTAAGATCCTCAAATCTTCTAGGACTGTGCCACAGTTGAGTCATGAAATAAGACTGAATATTTAATTTTTTATCTTTTCACAGGAGACTTCTGCTACCCTGGCCCCTGCTGTGGTGAACAGTAGCTCAAGCATACCGGTGGACCGGAGCACTCAGACTTCCTCCTATGCTTCTCAAGGTCCTGCACACTTTCCGCTACAGGGTCTATCCCAAACACCAGGAACAGATACCCAGACCCACCTGTTCAGTCACTTGCCCCTGCACTCCCAGCAGCCGTCTCGTTCTTCATACAGCATGGTCCCAGTCGGGGGGATCCAGTTGGTGCCTGCTGGCCTGGCAGCTTACTCCACCTTTGTACCAATCCAGGCTGGCCCCGTCCAGCTCACCATCCCAGCAGTGAGTGTCATTCACAGAAACACAAGCCCGTTACCAGCTCCCAACACTCCACCCCAGCCTGAGGGCTTGCAGACCCAGCCACTTGTGGTGCCAGAACCAATCAGCAGTGTTGTTCCCTGCTTCCCCCTGGGGCAGGTCGCTAGCCTGCAGGCTCAAACCATACAACCAGTGGGTCTGGAGACGCTTAACCTCATGGGGCTGACCAACACGGGCCTGGCATCCACCCAGCTGTTGTCCCAGCAAGGGCTCACCCTCAACGCCACTCTTGGGCTGCAGGTTTTAGCTGCCAATCCCACCTCCCAAAGCAGCACTGGCCCACAGACACATGTTCCAGGTCTGCAGATAGTTAACATCGCCTTGCCTGCCATCATTCCTTCTCTTAGCCCTCTCTCTGCTCTTAGCCCTCTTCCTGGCTCCTCTGAGAGGCAGGGCAGCCCTGAAGCTCTGGGAGCACAGACATCTCAAAATGAACAGGCTGTCGACTCCTCACGAACCTGCATGCCTGCTCCCCGCCCCGCCCCTTTGAAAGTAAGCAGCCCTCCAGAACTGACCTCAGGCAGCAGGGCTAGCCCTGGAGGCAGCAGCAGAGCAGAGTTCACGCAGACTATAGAGAGGAAAGAAAGGGATAAATCTCCACAGCATCCGTCACCGGCCGAGAGCTGGGCCGACAGTGCAAAGGAGTTACCAGCTGAGGGAACCAGCAATTCTACACTTCCGAGACCACCGCCAGTGACCAGCTGGCAGAAGGTAATTGATGACTATAATGAGGTTTCCAGCGATGATGAAGACAGACTGGTCATTGCCACCTGAAAGCCCTGGGTGGAGTGCTCTTCTTGTTCTCTTTTTGCAATTCTTGTCACTTTGTAAGACTGAAAACACTTTTCAGGGGTTTGTTTCTTTACAAATCACCTTTCAAAGCACAGATGCTGACATTCATATTGTATGTGCAATCATATGATGATTACAATGATGACCAATCATTTTATTTTTACCTTTTTTGTCAGCTCCAGACAGTTTCTTTTTTTGTACATGTTGTATAGACAATTGTGCCTTTATGGAGTTTCTTGTTTAGGAACCTGTACATAATTCCTTATAAATTCAGTAGTTGCTTGTGTTAAAAAAAAAAAAAAAAATAGAGGTAAAGAGGCATAACAATGGAGATTATCAATTTTATTTTGGAGGATTTGTCATTCGTAAATTTATGATATTATAAATGTTGTACTGGTATATGTACATTTCTATGGATTATGGGGCAATGTTTCTGTGTACAGATGTTGTGTTCAACTATTTATTATCATCCATCTAGTGCCCATTATGATTCATAAGTCCATAGGTATGTGCATTATAGTAGCTTTACATTTCTGTATCAATATTCTTAACTGTATCAGTAAAAATTTGTTTATAAACATTGAAGTGGTGTCACTGTATTATGTTGGTTACACACTAGTAACATAGCCACAAAATAAATGAAGCTGGACAAATACAATACCAAAGACATAGTTACCACAGGTGCGTTATAATATGTAAAATAATAATTAGAATATGTCTAAATATTTAGCACTTTAACACATCAAGACCCCTTCCATTATTGTGACTATGGACTGTATATGTTGTTTAATATCATTGGTTTATTTTATATGGTGAAAAAAACAATGAAAATTTCATTCAGCATGCACTTAAGCAATTTTAATCTCTGTCAACATCTTATGTGCTAGATATTGTACCACACAGATCACTGTTATTCAATCTCAGGCAGCAACCTCAACCCTTTCATAATCTCAGTGATATAACTTCAATGAAATTGCTATTTGCCGACCAAGTGACTGGCACTTGATATAAAAACATTGCTATTTTATTTTGCATCAACGAGAAAAGTCATGGCAAAGAGCTTCCTGAGGATCACGAACAAACAAAGTGATCTGACCTCAGGGAGGTTTTTACAGAGATATGATGCTTTTTCTACCCCATTTGGTGGGTGACTCATCCATCTACAGTAGAGACCCCATCATCCACCACCCTCCGCCTTCAGCCTAGGGTGAGGGGACGACTACAGAAAAGCAAACACAGACCCCTAGTGGACAATATCTCTCAGTGCTGCAAGGACAAATGCTGCTTGATGAAGGCAAGAGCGACATCAATAGCTCAGGCATGCCCAGCACAAATGTTTCAACTCACAACATAACAGCAGCTGCAAGGTCTCACCAGCTAAGCATGAGCATTTGTCTGTCAGACGGTGCATAACAAAGCTGCCTCTCATGCTCATCTGGGTCATTTCTGTCCTGAATGAAGAAAGGCTGCAGATACAGATACATCGCAGGACCCATTCCAGTACAAACTGTTCCCCTGGCCAGTGGAAACTCTTGAAACCGGCCTCTGATTAGGGGCCTCAGAGCTACAGCATGTCACGATACTTTACCGAAAGACTTTTCCACTTTGAGCGTGCGCACACACACAAATGTGCACACCAACACACACACAAACGAGGTTGATTTTCCACTGCTGCCTACACCCGGTAGTGTCTCTGAATATGTGATTTAGGCAAACGAACTACCCCTTTGTTTCCACATTTTATTACAACTGACGGTGGAGAGAAACTATTCGATTAGAGCCTCTTACTTTCGGTAAGCATTCATTAAATAATAGACAGCAGCTGAGGAGCACAAGGTCCGCAGCCAACAGGACCTTATTCGTTAATTTCAAGGGGATGATGTAAGACAATGAATGATCACCATGATAAACTTACTTAGTTTTAGCATTCTGTCGTACATACATTGGCACTACAGGCAGAATTGATAGTATGTAAAGCAAACATCTTTGTCTGCAGCAGAGTAGGGTGGGAAAGGTAGAATATCAATAAATAAAGATGTCCAATGTCTGCACTGTCTGATTGCACTCTACAGTAGATGTCTCTTAGTTAACTGGCTCATCTTCTAGGTTAATTTTTGCCTGATCTGTTATTAGTGCCTCGGGCTGGCACTGAGTCACTACTGTTATTGCTCTTATTCTTAATTCTCTTCCATAAAGCCACACAGGCCTAACCCCATCACCTGGGGCCTGGTTGGGATCGGTGTGCTATGATTTTTCTGCTTAGAATACAATATTTTGGCGCCGTAAACGGCGAAAACGGAATGTTCAGCACTTAGAGCGGACAGCCGAGGTGATGATTATCCCCCCCCAAAAAAAAAAAAAAAAGTAAATCGCCCTCAAGGGCAAATAGTTTGAGGTACACACGTCATTTTCTCCAAAGTAGTAGAGATTCTTGTCCTCTCTGAAAAAATTTATCTGCTTTAACAATGAGACCTAAGTGTGCCACTTCTTTCAATGTCATTTCTCAGGAGAGAACGAGAGCCGTCAATATTTTCCATATGTTTATAAATCGCTCTCGTGTCCATATTTTTCATCCTAGAAACACCAAAATACACACATAGCTTCAGGAGTTACCGTTTTGTCACAAATTGCCCCAGATACCTGACAACCCCTGAGCTTCAGGGGAGACACATAGCTGCAATCAATAATGTAGTCAGGCACTCCAAGGAATGTCATCAGACTCCTCTGACAGGAGAACAGCTGATCAACTATTACTGTGGACATTTCCGTTAAACTCCAGAACACACATACACACACACACACAACCAGTGAGGGTTAAGTCAATGTATCTGTGTCAGTTTATCAATGGACACGCACACAAATATACAGACATGCAAAAAAAGACATATATATATATATATATATATACACACACACACACACACACACACACACACACACACACAATAGAAGTTTCCAGCTTCTGTGGAAATCATCAGGTTGAATTAAAAAAAGTATCAATCACGAGAAATTTTAAGATAACTATCAATGCATTCATTTTTAAAAATATTGAACTTGTACTGGAGAATATCAAAGTCAACTATCAATCCTCTATATTGTATCCTTAATGAAGTTCAATGAATCTCACTTCTCTAGGAGGCTCACAATGAAAAATGGAAAATGCTTTGGCTGCCACCTGCTGTCTGACAGGCGAAACACCACATCCCCAGACTCCAACACGAAAATGGCATAGGTCGCCCCTTCAGTGACCCACACCCACACACACATACACACACACACACGTATATACACACGTATATACAATCCCCATAACTCCAACCAAGACATCTGCATGTACCCAATGTGGCCCGCTTATCAGGGGCCGTTTAACAAACATTATTGTCTGGGGCCGTGCCAAAGGACATGACTGCAGGGCGCTGCAGAGGGAGGAGGAGGAGGAGGAGGACGGGAGGTGGGGAGCACTTGTATAAAGTCAAAAGGCTGCACATGTGGGGCCACATTGTCAAAGAGACTCCAGTCTGACGCTTCTGCGGGACGATCACTGAAATACACTTTGGGACTCAGTGGATGCTTTATTATTATTTTTCCCACTTCTGGAGTATTATTAATTTTCCTGAGCAAGGCTGTCTAATAGAAGACGCTGGAATATGGATATATACATTTTTATTTCCATGTTGTCAGTGATGTACTCCTGGATTTTGTGCACAGGTAACTTAAAAAAAGAAATCCCATTCAATCTAAGCTTTAAAGATGATTCAGGTTTAATTATCTAAGCGGGGCAACTTTTGAATGACTTATAATTAATCATATTAAACTATTTTAATGTGAATCCTGCCTTTCCTTTGCGTGACCGCAGAGTAGATCCTCGCTGCAATTATGCAAATTACCGAAGCAGCTTACAGACTTTGATTTGAGAGCTTAAATGCAGAGTTTTGATAAAGATTATTTAATTGCAGTATTATCAGCCCCATCCGGAGAGACACCCACCGCCTCCGCCGACATCCAGCGGCGCCATGTGCGGACCAAACGCTGCTCCTGCGCCACTTTCCTGGACAAGGAGTGCGTCTACTTCTGCCACCTGGACATCATCTGGGTCAACACACCTGAGTAAGTATGTCAACGCTGAAGTTAGTTTAAAAAAAAAAAAACTACAGCTGAGCTCCTTCATTTTAAAAAATACCTTTTTTCGCTCTTGGATGGTGATTAATTAATTATAATTTTACATTAATTATTTAAAAAAAAAATCAAAATTTAACTCGTTTTTGTCGTTAGCTAACCTGTTCCGGTTTCCGACCGTTAAATCCGGGTGACTGACTCGAACCCTGTGCTCGTTCTGTCCAGGCGCGTGGTCTCCTACGGACTTGGCAACGCTCCCAGGACTCGGCGCGCGGCGCCGGACTCCATGGCAACCGGCGGCGGACCTCGCTGCCGCTGTTTCCGCGAAAACGACAACACATGTGGAAACTTCTGCCGGCCGGAAAACCACCTCAGGTATGTTGTCTAAAACTAACATTAACACCGATTAATCCCGGCGGATTTGTCGGGGATACTAAAAAATTGCCTCGGTCTATCTTTTTTTTTTTTTTTTTCTCGTTTTCGTGCTCGTTTCCATCGCATGTGAGGGCAAGTTTCGAGTCTCTTAAATGCCCCCCCCCCCCCCTCTTTTTTTTTTAACTGCAAGGGGGTTGAATAATGCGAAAGGTGATCCAACTTCTCATCGCGTGTTTTCCTGCTTGCAGGTATGAGACATCGCCCGACACGGTGATCCGCTCAGCCCAGGGCGATGGTCGGGAGGAGACACGGAGTAAACAAGAGCTGGCAGCAGACTCAGGCAGGATTAAGAGGTAAAACAACACGAACACACACACAAATAAAATAAATAAAGAGGCTGGACTACTATGCCACTATCTGTTTGCATAAATAAATGGACATGGTAATTACAACCTCACGCAACACCCAGGTCTTTGTAGGGCAAAGTGTCTCAGGGGCACATCATTTTTCCAGACATAAATCCTACATGTTATGACGACTGAGCACTACTGTAGATGCCACCAAACCTATAAATTTGCACAAAGTTTAAGCAAAGCAAGCTGCACAACTTGCCCTGGCTGAACTGTGAGGGTTATGTGGGTAATGGAGTTGGCCTCTGCCACAGCTCTCTGCTCATGTACCATCATGTTTTGAAATTCAAACCTCACAAAGTTGGCGGCGCCATATGTCTGCACTTTTTTGACACATTAATAATTGGAAACAAACTTTTATCTGCTCAAATCACCCCAAAAATGATGAAACTTTAAGAGGGTGAATAAGGGAGCCAGTCAGCTACAATACTATTGATGGTTCAGACGTCTGACTGCTTTCTGTCTTTGTCAACAGCCCGAATACCAGCATCAAGAAAGATGTGTCGCCTCTAGCCCTCAGGGTTGCCTTGAAAACACGCCTGCTGCTCAAGAAGTGGAGGGCGAGACAGCGCCACAGGGCGAGAGCATGGGAAGGGGAGAGCACGGCCTCCTAAAGACAGCGGATAACCTCCACACCTTGCAATACAGAGGACAGAGGGTTTCACAACCACGGGCCCTTCTCTGACGCCCTGAGGAAAGCAAAGGAGAGCCAACAGATAGCCATCCAACTAACTGCAGTAGGTGCCTGCAGCACGTTAAAGAGCATTTAAGACTCCACTTGGTTGCACTTCGTCAGATAGATGAGCAAGGCAACTCTGGGAGTTCAAGAGAGAAAGGAGATAAGCTGAACAGACGACTTGGACCTGTCTGCGCAGTCAAGGACATTAAATGATCTTTTCAGATGTCAGACTCAGTCGAGCCTTTGGACTAAAAAAGTAAATAAACCAAATAGCATTTCAAATCATCTTTAGCAGCGAGATTTGGTATAAATCCCTGTTACAGAAAATAAAAAATGTTGCCTTATTTTGAGGCAGTCCTATTTGTTATATTTCAAAATGCCATTATGTCTTGTGCACATTTAACAGATAGTTTTCTTGCCTTCACACAGTTGAAATGTGCATTGTGACGATGCTTTAGACATTTTTCATTGACTGAAACTATTTACTGCATTTTTAGATCACAGGTCATCTCCTGTACGTCAGGACACAGGTCACTGTAGCTATGCAGTACATTAGCTGCTGGGAGTTTCACTTACTGATGTTATCACAGATTTCTTTTTGCTTTCATCATAATTTATGATTTCACAAAATATGTATGCTGTTGCCATGATGTGCTATGTTTTATTTATTTATTATTTTTACATATTTGTAATTTGATGGCCATATTGGTCCGTCACGTTTGGTTTGTCATTTCTATGAAATGTGTCGTCAACAAGGTGCCATATTGTGGCCAACTTTTAATAAAACTTAACACACTTATTTAAAAACAACTGCTCATTATCTTTATCGTTATTATGTGCAATGTCTTAGATCTTTGTAACCGAAATCCGCTGAATATCTAACCTGGTAAACTGGAGCTGACAGGCCAATATCTGTGAGCGCTGAGATTTATACATGAAGGGCGCAAAAAAAGGAGCACTGATTTAATATTAAAAGGTTTGAAGTTGGTAAACAAAACACAAAAAGCAAAAGTGAAAGAAAAACAAGCGAGATAAAGAGTGAGAGATGGGGATAAAGAGAGAGACAGACTCAGGCGTGATGACAACAAAGTGTTGATGTGGAAGAGGACCAGGCAAAAAGCAATAAAAGCCTGTTTTCCCTGCCTTTTAAACTCGGTGCCAAACCAGTGTACGCACAGCAATTTCTAAACCAGCTGAGAGTAGATTTAAGGTTTCTTTCACCAGCTGGGATTCCAAAGAAACATCCAGCACGCTGTTTATTTTCAACCCTGTAATGATCACCTTAGTTTCCAAACATTGTCAAATATCTCTCACCTTTAAACCAGACATTTTCCAAGTTTTGATGACAAGTGACTCTAAAGTTCAACAAAAACCTGATTCACTCTTATGTATTATCTATCTGGCCCGGCCTCTCCACTCACCCTGGATAATTATTGCTGATAGAGATCTTTATTTACAGCTGCTGTTCTTCACCTACCTCATAGCAGTCTCCCTTCAACATCCTTGGATCTGTCTTTTCCCATAAATTAAACTTAACGTTTCAGCACTTTGTAAATCAACCTCGTGACAGTAAATCTCTCCTAACCCTGAAATTGTACGTGTTAAAAGGAAAGCCCTGCATCACCAAAATTTGAATGCTTTGGGGCCTAAAAGAGGTGTGTTCTTGATTTAGTTTCTCTTAAAAAATTAACTAATTTGCTTGTTTGATTCCCTTTAACCCTTTTTAAAAGCTGTTTCTGCCACGACAAGCACTTTTAAAACACTTTAGCAAAGCCGAGATCAAAAGAGCATGAATGTGCTGCATCAATCCATCCCTTTGACATCTTACTTTTGCATATGATGGATGTCTTACAAGTTTTTCTTGGGCTCAATTCAAATATTGGTGCATCTATAACCGTCTCCCATCACTCAGCAGACAGCTACTTGAATTGGCAGTGGAGAACAATTCAATACAAATTGTCTGAAAAGTCTTATCTATCCAGCCCATTTAGCAAACAAATCTGTGCCTCGGGCTCATTGTACAAAACGCTGTTGTGCCCTGCTGTATGCAGAGCGCAATCATGATAGTGATGTCATATTTTCCAGACAGACAGGCCTAATTTTTACTTGTAAAACTATTTTAAAGACACATCTGCTGCAGATACAGAGACAAGACAATAGATCTGACAGACAAGTGCAAGTGGCCACTAGTCTGTGCAGCTTTGTTGTCTTGGCATGTTGGAGGGAAATTTCAAAAACAAAATCACCGTGATGTCAACTCAAGCAAAAGTATTTGTCCATTAATATGTTATGTAACGAGTGAAAATTAATAATAAGTGCGATCCGTTCCCATTGCAAAAGTTAAATTCTTCCACATAAGATCTATGAAAATTACTCAGTATATTTTTATACAAACATTTAGTGGTGGAAAAGGTAGTCAGAATCTTTTCCTCAGTAAAAGGAGGTAATGGAAAAGTACTGCATTCATATAGATTTGAGTAAAAGTGCAAAGATCGAAGGTAAAATTAGTCATCATGCAGCATAATGGGCCGTGTCATTTTACATGTTGTTGGATAATCTAAATGATAAAATGCATGTTTTATACAACGATCCTTAATATTGTGCTAAACATCTGAAGCCAAAAACTGCAGCAGAGTAAAAAGGGCTCAGTGAGTCCTCCTGCATGTTCCCCTACTGACAGTATTATTCTACCAAATTTCAATTTCAATTGAAACGGCGTATCACGTCAGCCTTTTTAACTCACTGACTCTGTGGCCTGTTATCTGATTACCTTTATCAAAATGACTGCTAGATGTTTGCTTCTATGACTTGGCTTTTTTTTTTTTGTTATCTTTACAACCACTGCATGCCCTCTACATCATGCGTCAGCTGTGGCAATATTTAGCTCTCAGTTCTGCAGAGACATTGCTAAAAGGACATGTACCTCCACAGTGAAGAGGTTAACAGCCCACCGACAGGCCTGAGACCCAACACAATGGCACTTACCCTTTGAGCTATGCAAGGAACTCCCCTGAGACATTGGCTTTTGGCATAACTCATTAGTCTATTGAATAACATTCAAGCTATTATGTTAGTGAACACTAACATAATAGCCCATTACACAGCAAGGAATCTCCTCGACTTAACAGGAATTCTCGAGCTCGGGGACCAAACAATAGGACTGTGTACGAGGAACGTATGGGCGGTGCAGGCTGGTCTCAACTTCTGACGTCTGACCAACACCCAGCTCTACCTCCACACGCCCTGTTTTCCAACTAAAACTGTGGCAAAGTGTGTCACGAAAGTTTATAGCAGCCCAACTCGAGGGGATTAATGACCCTGAATGGATGAGTCAAGCGCAGGATTGATGCAGGAGAGGTCACCAGGAGTCAGCTGTTTGTTTGACTGGCTGCCACAAAAACCTGGTGGTGGGTGGGGCAGTACGATACACTTTTAGCGTGAGCTCTGTGGAAGTCAGACTGCCGTGAGCGATCCTCCGCTGTGGCTGAATTTGATTTGTCATCACGTCGGAGCGAGCAGAGATGACACACTTCTCAGAGAGCTGATTATGCGAATCTGTTCAGGTGTCTCTCAGCACTCTGTCTGTCTGTAATCCAGCTCACAGTCCTACTCAACCCTGCTCCTCCCTCCTCCTAAATGCTGAGACATATTAGAGGAATATCCCCGAGATATTCAAAAAGTGCTTTGCTGACAGACATGAATGTGAAGCAGGGCTGGTGCTGCAGTTAGGCCTCTTGCTCTGCTCGACCCTGACTTTATTTAACTTTAGTTTGAAATTAAAGAGAGTGGGGTGTCAGCCATTACTCATATATTTGGAGGGAATGTTCAGAATGCAAAGAATTATACACCAAGTTTCATAAACGAGTCAGAGCTTCAGCTTTCTTCCCCAAAATTAACTCAGGAATGATGAAAAGCACAAATTCCACAGATCCTAAATATACACGTTACATAACGTGTATATGCACTCGGTGCAAACAGATATTAAATGCATTGAAAAATGTGGACTTCTTCTGCACTTGAGGTAATTATTTGCATTTTTGCTGGAGCAGTTCACAGGTGTTGGTCATCATGCCCTCCAGATGTGGTAACTCAGCCTGTTGAACTTTCAATGTCTGACAAGAATAAATCCTTTAAAACAGTGAGACGAACCTCTCGCCCATTTTGAGCCACATTAGCAGCTCGGCTTTAAGAGCGGCAATATGGGTCTGTTGGTCAGTCCCCCAAGTTCGGTTCAAACTGCAATGTCTCAACAATTACTGGACTTATTTTTACAAGATTCAGTACAGATGTTCGATCTCCCCGGAGGACGAATCCCACTGACCCCGATGATCTGCTGACTAATTCCCTCAAGACGAAATCCCTTACATAAAAGATGGATTATTATTGTTTTGGTTATAGATATTTAATGATATTTATGATCCCCAGAGGCCGAATCCTTAATTTGGTGCAGTCATTTCCCACAGTGACTCCTAATGATTTAACTGATCCACTGACTTCCAGATTCTTTACAGTTTTGAAATATCTTGACAATGACTGGATTAATTTCTGTGAAATTTGGTTCATATATTCATCATCCCACCTTCATGAATTATTTGAATCATTTATAAATGTATAGGTATAAGTATACAGTACGAACCACACACCGCAGTATTTATAACCTGTATTATTTTGCAATGTTATTTAAACCAAAATGGTAAAGATTGTAAACATTTATACCTGCTTTACATCAGTATACGAGTGTGTTACTGTGACATGCTGATAGTTAAAAAGCACAACTGGGTCAGCACCGCCTCACAGAGTTGTTGCTATGGCTGTGTTGTTTTCCTTGGACTTATTTTTATATGAAATTAAGGTGGTTCTAGTTTATCTTACCGTAATAACAATGTGACACTGATAGGAATGTCCCATTTGGCCTCAGTTTTCTGACCCATATTCTGCCTTGCTGTAAATGCTAAGATATTTGACCCAGAACAAACATTACGCTATCTGAGAAAACACCACAATGCCAACATTGCAAACATACAAATATGAATCTGATTTGGGTTTGCACAGATAATGTTTTGGTAAAAGACATGAAGATATGGGGATGCTCACTTATGGTAGCACATATGATAACGTGTTATGCTGAGAGTTTGTGTTGCTCTTTGCTTTGGTTTCCTTTGTCACTGTTTGTTTACATTGCTGGGCAGATGGAGATGAATCTCACACACGATGTGAAGGATACTTAAGGTGAATGTTGATTGACACTCAGTGTGTATAAAGCAGTCAGAGGTCCACGCCGTCACTTCGGTTTTCATTTCTTAACGGACATCTGATTTCAACGCAGACCTGAAACTTCAAAGTAAAAGTCTTGTATTACAAGTAATTTCATCAGTAGTCTATTTTTGTTTCTTACTACATTAACCTTTTTAAGTATAAGGCAACAGTATCATAAATCCTACAGGCTGCTGTCCAGTAAATTTCTCAGATTTCCAACGTGTCATTAACTTATCAGCTTTCTTTTAAGGATCAGTTCAACGCAGTGGAAATATCTGTTTTCTTTCTGAGACAGAGATATTAATCTCATCACTGTCCATTAAAGGGATATTTTCACATTTTGAGAAATGCCTCCTTTTAGCTTTTTTGTTCAGAATTAGATAAGACAATCATTGTTGCTGCCCTATTTGAGGTTTGAGTATACATACTATATTTTTTATTATATCATCATTCATTCTCATTAGAAGTGCTGGCTGGTGTGTTTTGTTACCTTTGGACAGAACCAGGTTGAGTATTTTTACCCGTCTTTAAGTCAAACTAACTCTCTCTTGACATAATCACCAATCTACTGGACTGACATGAGTTGCATCTTGGTGGTGAAATAAGCATATTTCCAAAAACTATTTCTTCGTGTTGAGCTTATTTTAAGACTTGAAGCAGGATGAAACAGCTAGCTCGGCTCTGTTTATAGTGACAAAATAAATTCACTAATTACCACACAGTTTGTTTGTTTAATCTGTGTGGCCGAAATGTAAAAACAGCAATTTGAGGGGATTTATTTTACTTTGGAGATAGTTAGGCTGACTGCCCCCCCGTCACCAGGATCTGAGTTAAGCTGACAACATCTTGACACATAAAACAGACATAAGATTCACATCTATCTTCCTATCTCACTCTAAGTAAGGAGCAAATAGACATGCCCAAAAAAGTTTTTTTGCCACGTTTTTTACTTTACACTGACCCATTTTCCTCTTTATGCAGCTAACACATGGTCTGACTGCAGCTCTGTACAGATACTGACATAACTGCATTTCCCAAAATGTTAAACTATTCCTTTAATGATGGACTCACACTCTTCAAACTGATCGTAAACAGACCTAATCCAGTCTGGTATAGGAGGTGAACGACCTGAGCTGGCATTCAGAGATACCCTGCCGTCCCACTGCCAGCGACTGACAGCAGCAGGAGTTTGGTTGTTGTTTTGACAGGACGGCAGCCAAGTGATAAACTTCTGGCTTAGTCCCATTGTGTCAGCTCTTTTTATACACTCCATCTTCAACTCAGCCTTTCACTGTATACGGTCTTGCCAAGATGATTGTTCGTGTCAAGGCTTGAAAGTCTGCATTCCCGTCTATTGTCCAAAAAAAAAAAAAAAAAAAAAAAAAAAAAAGTGGTTGGACCCACAGTAGTCACAGCCAAAACAACAAAACAACATTAGGAAGTTCAGAATTTAATCAGCATGGACTCTGCCATTATGATTATACTCTGCACTTCCTAATCTCTATGGACATATTTTTATAACTTCACTAATTTAGCATCATTTTTACAAAATTTTTGTCGGTACAGTCATAAAAAAAAATACATTGAAAAGAAAACAACCATCATGTAATCATTTTGTGAAGGAATTACAAACCATCGTGAGCTCATCCTATTATGTAATATGTTCTCATTGTTACTTGAAATAGTGAGAATTATCTCAAAATCTTTGTTGTAACAAGCTCCAACATCATGTCGTTTTGCAATACTACCACAGCATTAGCCTTTTTTGAAGCAAAATTAATAGAAGAAATGAGCTGGTTCCTGCAGCATTCGACATGGATCCAAATTCTTTAATGTGTTAAATTGGGTTGGCGTAGTTCCGTGGAAGTTAAGAGATTTAATCCCATCCTGAGGCGGAAAATAAGGGAGTACTAACAATACGGGACGAGCCACAGAATGTGCTGTATAAATACGGGATCTCACAGGAATGAGAAGACTGTTGGCATGTGTGCACTGGTACAAAGAAGTTACAAGTTGGGATGTAAACATCCAAATTCTTTGAACCGAGGACCAGCGGAGGCCGACAGGTCTGAGCAGAATGTATTCAGAGGGAATGGACCATGGCACCAAAGGTGAGCCCTTATTTGGCAGGGCAACAGCTCCCATTTGATAAAATCATTTTCATTATCTGTGCATTGTCGGGGTAAAGAGAAAGGAAATATTTGAAGGGGATCTCTTCAGGTTATCAGGTCAAAATCTGTTCAAAGTTATTATTCAAAGTTTTTGAAAATTCTAATAATTACACAAATTAGCTCAGCACTAATTGGCGGGAGATCTATCTATCTATACATCTAAGCATCCCCCCCAAAGGTCACAAATTAACACAGTATCTCTCTGTTAAATATGCTAAACTCCCTTACTATTTATACCCAAACAGACATAAAGCACATTGAACCAAATCAACTCTGAATAAAGTCTGCCAGGAAAGGGCATGACCAACCAAGAACAACCTATATTATACAGAAAAAATGACCTGCAACCTTCACCGCAGTCTGTTTAAGTAAATTACTGCACACACTGTAGATTAAATCCACAACTTGGCTGATGTTCTTGAAAATTATCTCCAAGGCCAACAGGGTTGCACACTTACATCACTGATAGACCGGAGTAATACCATAACTGCTAACCATCATTTGGTTTGGTTATGAAAGTTTCTGTCTACTTCTTTTACACATTCCAGACACTATGTCCTGCAAAGACTGTCCCATTTCCCAAATCGTCTGTCAGTCTGCAGCGAGGCCCCACGTCCCCACTCGACACCAAATACCACATGCAAACACTGACGGAAACGTGGCCGGTGCAGACAGTGCAGCTGCACTGGAGGCCGGCGGTCTGAAATATCTAGAGGTCCCATCACAGGGGACCCAGTGGAGTGTGGTAGGATTACAGCAAAGGCAGTAACATTTAAGTATTTTTCTAGCTGCATACAAACAAGTTTAAAAAAAAAAAATACAAGAGTCCTCACACTATCAAAGGCAAGAAATGTCAAAATGAGTTGACGGAATTTGGCTTGTTCATGACGTGCACGTCTGTCTTTTTTTTTTTTTTCTCAACAATAGTAATTACTGCGTTTAAATGTATTTAAGAGATTTCCTCTTAAACAACTTATCCCAACACTGTGAGAATTGTATTGAGGTGCTGCCGATGCAAATCCAACATTTCCTTCTTTTGCTGCTTCACATTTAAAGCATTCGAAGGAAAGGCGATATATTTTGCTCCGTATTTAGTTCTGACAGCAATCCTTCATTAATCCTTCATAGCACTTTCTGGTGAAATAATAAATAGTTTTTTTGTTTAATGACAGTAAAGCCAATCTAATCTAATCTAATGGACATTGTTGAAAATTATGTGTAATTCAATAATCATGGAAGGACGTTTAAATACCAAACTGTGTTTTGGATTTTCAAAGCAGATTTTTAAGAGACATAAGCAACACTACTGGACATAACATAAGCAGTAAAATAAGTATTTATTTTGTTCTGTTGTGCAAATGTCTACACCTTATGCACTTGTGGTTTGAGGTGTTGAACTGTCTTTCCATTACTCAACTGTGTATGAAACAAATTTAGGTAAACATCCATTACAGCCAGGCAATTTGTTTATGTGACTGTCTGTCCAAAAGGACTCCAGACGACACAGACCTACATATTGCCTGTAAAATGGTGCATTATATATGGCAGTTTAGATCCTGAACATGTGTCTCAAGGTGAAAGTTGAACTGACACACAAACAGAGAAACAGACAGAAAAGGAAAGTGTTTACACAGTAGTCTGCTATCACCCCTGACTCTCAGCTACTACAGTCAGAGTGCAGCACTGATAACGTCGCCTCGCCCCGTCACTGAATAATACACCCTCTCTGCTTTGGTGCTATCTTCCAGAAACCAAACAAGATTGTGTGCACCTGCAGGATCCCGAGGGCGCCGTTCCCAAACAAAAGTCAAATTCTGTCAACAGCGGCTGAGTCAGCTGACAGCCGACACATCCTCAGACACCTTTAACCCAAACAGAAGGAAGAGCATCATAACCCACAGTGGACGCCCGCACTGATGACTCTGACAGAAAGATTAGACTTTTAGAGGAACTGCAGACCATTTGAACTGAACTAATATTTGAACTAAAATTAGACGTTAACCTGTGCAGTGCCAGGCTAAACTTGAACAGGTTATGTTCTCCAAGACCATTAGAACAAACTTCCTGCTAAGCACCTTAATCTTTTTGTAAATGTGCTGAAGCGGTGGGGAGCCCAGTCCGAACCAAATATTGCTTAAATTTTGGGGTTTTAAGAAGTAAATTGATAAAAAAATATTTGAAGAATCCTCCTCAATTTACAGTGCCTCAAACGTTTTCATGGTCATTTTGTTTTGTTGCTTAATGCACCGCTTCTTTCCTAAATCATTCATGTTTCATTGTTAACAATTAATCTGCAGCTTCAGATTTTTCTTCTGACTTGTTTTTATTCAAATGTAAGAAAAACATCCAATTCTTATTTTTAATGTCACGTAAAGAAGGGATGATGATATGGTCCTATATATATTTCGATTTATTTCTTTCTACTTTAGACAGTGTTGTTAAAGCACCGTGTTGACATCAACCAATCAATCAGGATGCCCCCATGAAGGTAACTGCTCCACATGAGGTCCTGACACTAAACACAACGTTTGCTCATTTAGTTTGGGGGCAAATTCCTCAACCGTGACCTTCAGCAGGAAAAAAGATTACATTTACTTTTACTTTCAAATATAAATACACCTTCCCGTTACTATGGGTAATAATTATTTTATTTCAGATGATGCAACTGATTTGTGTTTACATGTGTGGTAGTAAATTTTTATTTATGATATATATACGTATATATATGACATTTATATTTACAGAATATCATGTCACCTCATTGCACCATGAGCTTTGACATTTTGCAGACTAAATGACTCAGCGTTGTAAATAACGATTTTTGACTTTATTTACGGAAATGCTCTTAAAAAAATAAAAAAAAAAAACACTATTCAGTTTACAATGACGACCGGCATCTTAAATCTTTAAACTTTTCAAAAGACTTGCAAGACTTAATTAATAATTTATTTTATCTCTAAAATTATATATATATATAATCAATTGAAAAAGATCAAAAGAAAAAGTAACAAGACAAGAATAATCATTTATGTAAAGTACATGTGAGCACACAGCTTTAATTCAATTCTTCATGTTTTGGCTCAGTCTCTTAATGGGTGTGACTTCTCAAGGGTCAGCTGTCGCTGTCACCCCCCCCTCCCCTCCCATCCTTTTGTGTATTGAGCCTGACCTCGGCCGTGGGACCCTAATCATCTACCTGATCCCCACAGGGGTCCGGCAACAAACCCCGACTTTATGAGGGCCATTTGGGACATCAATCAAGGTGTGATGACCTTCCCTGCAGAGAATACGACCTCGAGGCTGGAGAATTAAGAGGACATTAGTAACAACTGGGTCAGCCTAAACCTCTACCTCTCTCAGAGACCTTGAAAAGTGGAGGAGACACATAACGGCCAACTGCTGGAAGTTGACAGGAGGGCGGCAACTGTGAAGCAACTCAAGAGGGCTAAAGGCCGCGCATCAAGCTTCATGCTTACTAAACAAAGATACGTCTGAAGTAAAGAATTTTATATTTTGAAGAAAACTGCTCAGCTTCGTGCAGATGGAGGGGCATCTGGCAGCTGTGACATACAGATGCCGTTACTGTACCAGCTGGGAGTTTGCAGGTGGTACAGTGGTCATTATCATTAGCAGGTTTGAACCCAAACATCATATTATCTGTGACATTACAAGTGTACACAGATAATGAAGCTAGATCTACTTATCTTAAACTGGAGCTTCATGTTTTGGTCTGGAATAAAAGGGAAAATGAACATCGCTTGTTGTAAAGTTAAATATTGAGAATCAGTGACAGTGAAGAGCAGAAGTTGTCTGACACCACGCCTTGTACCAAAACACAGTACAGTAGAGATGAAAATTCAAAATAACTACACTTCTTGTCAGCTTGTAAACACTGAGCAGCATGTACCATAATAATTAACTTGTGTCTATGACTGTAGAATACACAGTACATGGACACGGTGCGCCATTAATTGCAAACTGATTACTACAGATTTGTAGAATAATAAAATTGAATTCTAATAGCACCCTATGAGACTGTAATGTTGATTATAATTAATGATGCAAAGCTCTGTCCCAGGCTCCTACTAAATGTTAAATAGGTATATGAATTTATCAGTGTGTGTGTAAAATGATTGCAATGAAGTTTAAAGTTATTTGTCTCTTCAAATGATGAAAAATATGTATATTGAACGTGTATTTTATGACCAAATAAAAGAACAAAGTGGCTGAAAAATGTAATTTGGGTCCATTTAATGTGGGTGAGTGGTGATTGGGGTGTTTGGCTCCATGTCAGACAGAGTTTATGTAGTGATAAGAGCTCAGACACTGCTCTTTGTCTTCCTTCCAATCACTTTGGTATGTAACAGCAGCAAAATCAGCTTCAGTTGTGGCTCAGCAGATGATCAACAATAATATTTACCTTAATGTATTACTCTGTGCTCCGTCTCCTCTAATTAGGGTTTATCTCGTCCTTTCATACCACAGTGTTTCCTCTAATGTACATATAAGACAAAGGCCAATGTCAAGAACAACAGAAGAAAAATATAGAATTCATTGAACAACTGGCAAAATTCGCCGCAAATGTGCTTATTACTGTTTGATTAATCCTGCTGACACATAAACCAACGAAGAAACAGACATGTGAAAACGTAACGTTCCTATCGGAGATTCCACCTCCAGTTAAAGTAACTGAGGCACAGTGCCCACACACTTCACATGAAAAGGAGTCGCCCAGCCTGTTGAGCTGGTTTTACATTATAACTCAGCTAATGTGCTGCACATCACCTCCGCTGTTTGGCTTTATTAGAGCACCGATGCCATTTCACTGTCACTGACCACAAAATTATTGCGATGCATTGCATAACCCAATCGGTCGAGGCAGATGGCCGCCCCCCCTGAGCCTGGTTCTGCCCGAGGTTTCTGCCTCTTAAAGGAAGTTTTTCCTTGCCACTGTCGCCAAGTGCTTGCTCATCGGGGGATCTGTTGGGTCTCTTTAAATAATTTTATAAAGAGTTTGGTCTAGACCTGCTCTATATGTAAAGTGCCTTGATGTAACTGTGTTATGATTTGGCGCTATACAAATAAATCTGATTTGATTTGATTTGATTTGCATAAGGCAAAAAACTCACAAGTAAACCAAGCGTTAGGAATGTGAAGCTACACTCCTTTTTTTTTAATGTCTTTGGCTTTTCTCTGCTTGTCTTCTTGCTAATACGGGCTCCTAACTGGGTTGTGTAAATCCTACAGACTTTATGGTTCCCCCTGACGTTCACATTCCAAACCCCAAAGGCTGCGTCAAACCACCAGCAACAGGGAAGCGAGGGATGAAGCAGAGGGCCAGTCTGATCTCAGTAGTCTAGTCAATGAAACACACATTATCTTTGAAATTTCTTCTCTGTATACACATTTAAACACGTCTCTCACGCGTCCCAGATTACATCTTAAAGAATTTAATGAACAATAGAAAATCTATTTGTTATTAATGGGATAAAATACCAGAATAGGTGTTCAAACATTTGACTCTGGAATTCCAAGATTGCAAAAAAGGAACAGTGTGGTGTTGTTTTTGTGTGATAAAGGCATTGTTACACATTTATCAGTCATATGTGTTTAGCTGGGTGTATCCTGTCCGCTGCTCCCGTTCGGTGGTGTCGTGTTTTTCAGTCGGCGGTTCAGTCTGGTCCAGCTCTTTTATCTCCTTGGTAAAACACATCATATCAACGCTCTGGCTGCCGCAACGCAGACATCCGGACGTATCGACCTATATTTCCCTTTCATGCTCAGTTGCCAAAAGTCAGCAATAGAAGGATGCAAATCGTTTTGTTGTTTTGTTTTGGGGTTTTTTTTTGTGTGTGTGTGTGTGTGTGTGTGTCCTGAATGAGGCTGAAGGATGCATGGCTTGTTATCTGGCTCAGGAACTGCAGTGCGAGGATGACAGCAGCATGATGAAATGGCAGCTTTAAGAACAGTGAATGAAAAACATGGCACGATTTATCTTGGCAGCGTGTTTGTTGTTCTTGACAATGAAAAAAAAAAGAAAAAAAAACCCCATCTTCATTGTACATGGGAGAAATTTCACCACCAGAAACAAAACAGACACCTTTTTACAAGTGACTGTTTAGACAAACGGAGTCACCTGAGTGACTGCTAGTGTTTTTGGAGAGGTGGGAGGAGAAAGATGCAACGGCAGATTGATGGTTAAGTGGAGGAGCTTAAGCACTTTAATATCTTTGCATTTTTATCTGAACCTCTTGGCTGCTTTCCAGAGAGGAACCTTGGTCAATATTAGCCGGATAATCAGACTGAATTTCTATATTTCTATCAGATTTTTCTAAATTCTCGTTGTGAAAAGCTGATATTTTAAAATTTTACGCCCTGATAATCAGTGGAGAGTCACATATTCAAAGCTCTGTGGTAGATATATTAACAGGCTGTCAACATTTTTCACAATAATCAAAGAAATAGAAAGTTATTTCTGTAAATCTATTCAAAGGCAAAGTGGCTCTTGAAGGCTGTTTTTTGTTTCCACCAATTCCACCAGTCCCTTGATTCCTTAACTACTAAATGAGCGACTGCACTTAAGAGATAGTGCCTGATTTTATTTGTGTTTAGCGGGCAGGACATAAAGTTAATCAGAGCTCTCTACTTAAAGCAGCAGCCTGCGGTGTCTGGAAAGAGCTGGTGAGAGTGAAAACAGTAAAGTCACGGGCTATAAAACCAAAACAATGAGTTGAAGATCCTAAAATCCTCTAAAATCAAGAAAAGCTGCAGAGTCAGATTCTACACAAGTTGGTCCAATGAACCCTTTCATATAATGCTTTACTTATAACAGCGATTTTTATAATTAATAATAAAAATCGCTGTGCAACATAGAAAAAACTTTTTCTGTACAAAAGAAGGAAATACGTTACTAACGCAGTGCATGAAGTGTATTTCATTTGCGTTGGATACACAGAAAATTTGTTGTTCTGGGACTTTCTGCTTATGCAACTTTTGGGCAAGAATAAAAAGACAGAAGTTGACAAAATTTCATCCCCTATAGTTGGGCTGTGACCACAGATGCATTATAAAACGCCATTAAGAGAACAATGTCCGTAGTTTAAGAACTGGAAAGAACTGGATTTCTCCACACAGGAATCGAGTTGAGCCCGATTTCTCAGACTCCGACTATTGTGTTGGATGCTTGTTGGTCACTGAACCTGAAACGAGTACGCTCTTCTGAAAGGCTGGAGGAAGACAAGAGTCAGGGACAAAAGGCTGAAAGAAAGGGAGGAATGAAGTGAACAAGATAAGAAGAAGAAAAAAAAAAAAAACGTGTCCAGGAAGGTTGGAGAGCAAAGTATCAGCATGTGGCAAAGAAGAATGAAGTGGATTTAAAGCAGAACTACAGGAGGCCTGAGTTAGCGTACCTTTACTCTCAACACCCACGTAGCTCATAATGAGTAAATTTATACTGAGCGTGCTGTGGTTTAGTTTTAATGCTTTCACCTTCTAATTGCATCGCCTTTCTTCATCACACCAGTATGACTTATTAAAACGATTTTTTCCATATGATAAATCACAGTGAGGCCTCACTCAATTGTCAGATAAATGCCTCAAATGACTGGAATCCACAGAATTCATTATAATTGTGAGAAAAGGATGAAATTATTTGATGAAGTGGTTATCGTGGATTCTGTCTTAATTCAACAGAAAACACACCCAAAAACAAACAGCCATTCAGTTTAAAGGCGCACTGATCACAAACATCTGCACGTCCAATGATGCAACATGACTTTAGTGAGCAGATGCTGTAAAATCACAACTAATACTGAATATTTCACATATTTGATTAACTAAGCTTCACTTCACCTTTTCCAGCTCAGTGGATTTGGTGAATAGAAGCTGATGCCGTGTTTGCTCAATGTGTCGTGCACCTGCAGAAGGTGAGAACAGCGAAGTTGCCAACGCCACTGTTGACAAGTTTTGTTTGTTAGATACCAGATAGTTTAACACTGAACAGACATGCATGGTAATTGTGCAGACACTCTGCCTTACAGCATAAAGATTATAAATAGGGTGAGGCAGCAACCTAGGCTCAGTCCAAAGGTAAAAAAAAAAAGCCCAATAGCACCTTTTAAATCCTTTATTAACAGAATTTGTGTTAACAGCATGGTTTTCTTTTAGTCGTTCAGATGGTTCTTACCAGGTCTGCTCCTCTACAAAACAAACTGAACTCATAATTCTTATAATCACTGAATAAAGCATATGTCTGAGACGGGACATCAGGGGAAGGGCTAGGAGCAAAATCTGCTGCTAAATGAATCAAACACACATTCAAGACTAATTGCCCAGAGGTGGTCTCTCCAGGTCAACAAAATCCAGCGAATTGTCCACAGAGGTCCCTTCCTCTCTATCAGAAACACACCGGGGGATTACAACCAATCGAAACAACAAATAGTTCTCGTTTCACTTTCATTATTAAGAGATTTATCCACGTTGTGGGGTGTGATGAAGAACGTGGATAAGCACGCCAAGCTACCAAACATTTGGCTTATGTTTTTGTTTTTTTATCTCCAGATCCAGAAGTCCAGTGGTTGAAATCCACTATCGTTTATTAAAACATATCCAATTTTATTACATCTGGGAAAACTATATTCGCCAATTTAAGACTGTGTCATGTGGCCGAAAGCTCCAGAGCAGCTCCTGAATGGGCCTGAAATAGAGATTGCTTTGTCAAGTACTAAATATGTGAAAAGCTACATTTTAGCAACAGCAAACTTTGTCTGTTTCTGCAAAGCTCTGTTAAGATAAACTGGTTTACAAGCAGGTCTTAAAATAAAAAGGGTGAAGCTCAGAGATAAGTTTTCACCTGACAGCGTCCTCATGTCTGCTTGTTGTTATTGTTGGGCGGCAGTTTCCTGCTAACACCTGCTGACGGAGTTTATAACTCCAGATGACTCCGTTTGGACAATTGTTATTTTTAATTTCTATGCAGGTAGATCCTTACAAACAGCGTTATCCACATTCTTCATCTGGGCCTGATGCTGGTGACACTGATAGCCCCCCCCCCCGGCCCCACCTCCACCTCCCCCGTCTTACTTAAGTAAAATGCTTCAGGAAAACCTGGTTAAGCGTGTAATAGTTTGGCACAGAACTGGTGTCCCAGCCTGTTTGTAAAGGTGGCCGAACCGTCTCCTAATTTCTGACCTGTCCCCCAGGGATCCCAGGCAACTACAGCAAAGATCAAAGCTGGACCTAAAGGTCACAGAGTTCAGGCCGATGGGGGATTATATCATCAGAAACAGGAAACAACAAATACAAAAAGACTTGCAATAAACTTTATAGCCTGCTGCTCTGTGGGCGCATTATGAAATATTTCCGTGTGTTACCGAGCTTATCAGAAAGGCTAAAGGCATGCGGCGTGACTCTGCCGACAATGAGGTCACCCAGTCAGCTCAAATCTGAGGAAACGGCCCCCTTCTCTCTGCTGTCACGCTAATCCCAGAGCTGTGAGCCTGCAGCTCCTCGCGCCACCCGACAGATACATGCCTCAAAACACTCTAACTGCTCCATTACCGCACCGCCACAGGCCACGGGCGTCGACAGACAGCTTCTCGCTGTCGGGGGTAATCCTGCAGCTCACGGAGGGTGCAGTGGGATAAGGGGGCAAATGAGTCGAGAGGCATGTGGGGAGGGGGGTAAAACGAGAAGGAGACACCAGTGATGGCCAGGGGGAGAATAGACGACTGACACCACTAAGCTCCTGACATGTTTTACTCTTGTACACGATTTCTTTAATAATAATTATACAACAATAGTCAACCAAAACCAACAATTAGTTGAGCCTAAAGAGTTTTTTCTGTGTATCCAAAACACCACGCATCTTAGCCATAGATCTCCTTTGTTCAAAAACTGCAGTGAAACACATGGGTGAGCTGCGTCGGTGCACTGGGTGACATGTTCCTTCATTACAAGGCTGCTGCCATAAATACTGCCTGTATCACAGAAAAAGCTCTTGTTTACCCTGTTTGAGCTGCATCAGCTAAAAACTTGTCAAACCATATATTTATGGCCCGTTTTTAGAGATTTATGTTATATTTGTCAAAACTAACCGTGTGGTGGCTGAGAGTCGTAGTGAGGCAGCAACAACAGTACAAAGATTCAGGGTCAAGTTTTATTTTTTATTTTTTACCTCATTAAATCAAGTCTCAGAGCTGTCAAGTCAAACTCACTTGTCCTTTTTTTAGTCTTGACTGAAAAGAAAAAACTTTAAAGTCTAAAGATTTGACCTGATAAATTAAATTTTCAGCATTCAGACTTGATTGGTGTGTTGACTATTGATTTTTTTTTATGACAGCTTGACTTTGTCCTGCCTTTATTAAACTTGTGAAATAACTTGAAAACACTTTCTCCAAAAATCCTACAAACACCTCCGATGTTGGTCCTGTAAAGCGTCAAGCACCTGAAATGTGGCGGTGGTCAGCTGGCATGTCAGAATCCTAACTGTGTTTACTTCCCTTCCCCTGATTTAAACAAAGATTTCCCAGACAGTTTAATTTGGGTTCTCGTAAAGCTGCTTGTGGTTTTTCTTTCTTTCTTGGGAACAATTGACACAACAAGAGGAAAAGGAGGGAAGGGACAGAGAGAGAGGGAGAGAGATAGCGTTGGACAGGAGGAACCTTGGCGGTATAGTCCAGTCTCGGCCTGATTTACTGATTGGAGCTCAGTCTCATAAACAGGCTGCATGTGATGACAGAAATGTTGGGAAAATCGGGCTCTTAACTGGAAACAACGCAGCTTTGCGAACTCTCTCCATAGCAGGTGACACCTGGCCCCATTCATTCACCACCACACTGTGAACAGCATCCTCTTCCTCAGCCTCATCTTAATGCACCCAAATTTATTTGGCCATGTGTCTGTTAGAGGAGGCAGACCTCCCTGCCGCTCTGCAGACTTTCCGTCAGATTTAAGTGTTCAGTCTGAGTGAAATCAGCTGAAAAAGATGGATGGAATTGCTCGCATAACTCTACAAGTGTCACGTCAACCATTGTGAACATTTCATGCTTCTGCTTAAGTGTCAAAAACTCCTCTGGAACTTTTTCCAATGTGGCAGATGGATGAAACAACTGAGCTGTTTTTCATATTTCAGGAATCCACTTCACAGGTGGCATCTGGGAGCACAGAGGAGGGCCCGGGGTTGAGCAAGTCATCGTGAATGCTGACTGTAGTTTCATTCTTAGCAGGCAGAGCAGGTAAAGCAGACGATTGAATGATTATGAGTAAGAAGTCGCAAAGAAACTTGCGTGACATCACGGGCGCCACAGATCCCCGAGGGACGATTACATGTACATTAAGCAAGCTTGCAAGCACCTGCTAAAGATTTTGGAAAAAGAAATTCCTCACATTCATGTTGTGTGTGCTCCGCAGTGATCCTCGGTTCACACACCAGCATTCCTGAGGTAATGATAATTTCTTTCCAGCTACACTAATGCAACAAGCCGCAGCCTTTGTCCTGCACACATTCCTCCGACACATGGAGCATATTTGGGTAACGACGGCCTGACAGCTGATCTTTAGCTGATGATGTTCGCAGCCACGGGCGAAGGCTGCGTATGAGGCAGCTGTCGACATCTGCAGCCACAGGCAGAGCAGTTTGTGATGGAAAGAGGTTAAATCAATCGAATCCTCGCACAAAACTGGCGCTGATCTGCTCCTTTGAAAAAGACAAATGAGTTGCTGGTTGCTACAGTTGCACAGTTGGCATTGCTACTCAGAGGTCATGAGTTTAAACCTGACCTGGCTAGCTGCAGCTTGTCTCCAGTCCAAGGATGTGCAGATGTGAGGTGACCTAGAAAAAGCCTCAGAATGTTATCATATTTCTGACTAAATCTTGCAGATGGCAGTGACAGGAAATGGGGAGAGAAGAGCAGGTGCAGCATCAGAAAGGCCTCATTAGGATGGTTGTAGTTAGGGGCGATGTTTCATAGACCACCAGCTCAACAGGCTGCCCCAAGTCTGACTATTTCATAAACCTTTCATAGACCGGCAACCTTCCCCACAGACATTATTTAGCAAATATTTCTACATCAGCACATGAATGACCTCAGTATGAAGTTCAGGTTGGAGCATACAAGGCGAAGGAAAAAAACAAAAGCTGCGATCGCTGGTAAAACTTTGAGTGCGTTCATATGTTTGAACTGATAAGAATTTGGTCCAGAGTGAACGCAAGCAACTTCAGCCTCAGTGATCCACAAAGGGCCCGTTGGTGAAGTGATTGTGTTATGAATGAAAGCGACAAAGAAATGGGACGTACAGGGAACGTGAGAAACAGAACCTGAACTGAAAATCTAACTTGATTTGTTGGATCATCCTGTGATTTTATTAGCCTGACTGATGTATTATCACAATCTAACCTCTGATTTTGAGGTTTGCTTCTTCAGTCGCTCCGTCTTCTGCATGCATGCTCTCAGAGATCACGCAACATTGCTGAGCAGTCAGGTCACTGTTTGTTTAGGTTTTAACTATCAGTGTGTAGCTGCAGGAGGTCTGCATTTGGTGTTGGGGGGCCAGACCAGAGAGGCCCCACCTGGAAGTACTTCTCTGGGGTCAAAGGTCAATGCTATTGAACCTGAGTGACAACGTCTTTGTGTAAACAAAAAACAAAGTGTAATGAGAGAAATGTTTGCTCCACAGGAATAAAGGAAAAGGCTGTATCCTCCTGTCACATTACTCTTTTCTCACTCCACTGAAATACAAAATACAACACACTGTGAAGGCTGTTTTTTTTTTTTTTAAACTTAGACTTAATCTATTCACTTACTAATAAAATATGCATGTTGTATTGGTTACCTTTTTTAAACCCTGATGCCTAAAAATGCACAAGTCATGGATCATGTTTACAATAATCAGAAGTGATCCAGATTTTATGTAATGTTTATAAAAAAATATGATTTAGAATAATTTTTTTAGGATCATGCTTCAGCATTAACATCCAAATCACAGTGAACATGACAAGAACCACATTATGAAAAAAGTATGGAAAAATAAGTAATAATTAGTTTCTGTATTCTTTAGCCAACATAATTTATGTTGTTGATTAACACAAAGTTAATTTTGATTAATTTTTTCAAGTTTTAGAAAAAACAAAACTTAAAGAGACATATCATATTTGTATTTCCTTTGACATGTTATGGACTAAAAGACAATTCAGTGACTTGAGAAATGAACTGACAGGTAGATCGGTCATATAAAGGCTTGTTAGTTGCAAACCTAAGTTAGACAGAAAGAGAAATATTAATCTACGAAGTGGATATCAGGGGATTTCTTTTGTTGCCAGATATTAACGAACAAAATGAACCCAAACTTTGACCATCAGGGGAACCGTGTAGATTAAAGCTGTGACACAAAGACAAAAAGCTTTGATTGATGGTTTTCACTTCGAATGGAACAATCAATAAATCAATCACTGGCCAGACCTCCCTCTTTTTCACTTTGCAGCTTTGACCTTGATGGAATAAAACTGCTTCACACAATAATAGGAAACATTAAAAAAAACCCTCCAATATCAAGAGAGGCATCTCTCCTGATATTGTTTTATCATGAGGGCATGTGCAAAGATCTGACAGCTACAGGAAGGTGTTGACTGGGGAGGCTCCCGGACGTGAGGGGAGAAGAATAGGTGTTTGGTTGTGCGGTCGTCAAGGTATGGAGGATGCCAGCTAACCTCGATGCTGTAAAGTCCCCGATTAATACACGAGCTTCAAAAGGATGCCAGCTACGTCAAAACAATATGAAGCCGAAGGAGGTGCAGGAAACACACATGTAACAAGAAACAACATCAACAACAGTCCAGATTTTTTTTTTTTTTTTTCAAAACAACAACAGCTAGTTCCCCTAGACCAAGTCTTTCTTTCATTGTCTTATGCGTCTGCTTCAGGTGATAAGACCCTTTCCAAGAAACTGCTCTCTGCTTTTGTGTCACTTCTTAAGAAGAAAATACATATTAAAAAAACACCAAAGATAAAAATCCTGCCGCTGTGTAAAGTTTACAGAGGATTAAAGAGGTCACGATGCTTTTCGGAGCTTCTTAGCCAAAATCACGAAGACACATGCATCAACATTGCTTTGACCCACCAAGAACATGAGTCCAGATTCGACCAAGGTCACCAAACCATCATGGCAATTATTTAGTCTATTTGACGATCGCTCCTCATAACATCCACGGGGGGGGTTTCGCAGTCGTCGTGTCTCTGCTTATCGACACATGCCAGACATTCCCTCAACTGTGTGTGAATGTATGTGTGTTTGTGTTTGTGTGTGCGTGCTCCGACCTGAGCACAGACATGAACATAACATGTGAATTCATCTCCTCAAAATTCCAAACACTTGTAGCGACCACGAGCCAAAACAGGGGGATAGTTTCCTGTTTTGTTCTCGGCCCTTTTGAAAGGAGAGACTCCCACCTTTCCACTGCCCAGCCGTCCACCTACAACCCTCCCCCACCCCTCCCTTCTTAACGCCCCACAAACACACACACACACATGCTCATTTCTCTCTTCACTTTCATAAGAAGAGGATGGAAAGGTCTGCAGAGGAAAGCTGAAAATGAGTTTTCCATTTCAGCAGGTTTCTCCGCTGAGCCATTTAATTCACAGCTTTTGTGTCTTATCTTGCTCACAAAAAAAAAAAAAAAAAAGCGACGTAACCATCAGTAAGCTACCTGTTCCATAAACATGCAGCCTGGCTTCCTGTTGTTCACTCCAAACTTTCCCAAGCCACACAAAATCATACGGCCAGTTTTAAAGGAACAGTACTTTGTGAGGTAATAGAATTGATTTCTTTCCTCAGTCTGCATCTCTGAATACGACGTTTCAAATCAGTTCATTTTATTCTCTAACATCTCCTCACACTGAAGCTGGGCGAGAGTCACAAGGTTTGTTTTTTTTTTTAACCAGTTATCATTTATTTATCACTCAATCCATCATTTTGAAATAACCTTGTGGCGAAATGCAATGAACTTCAAAGTAGTGTTTTTGTTGAAGGGCTTTTAAAACTTCATTTTTATTTATTTTGCATTGATCTGCACCAGTCGGGATTCAAAAGAGTGGCTCCTGCTCAGAGCGTATGGACACAAATGATATCCAAACTGAACTCGGCTGTGGGGAGGCGACCCCTGAAGCTCATTCAGAAAGCTGTTGATTCAATAGTTTGGTAATTTTGGATGCTGCGGGTTGTAATGCTGTTGAACTATACTGATTTATACCGTCTAGAATTAAGTCTACTGACCTAGAAATGACCAACCATCAGTGATATCAAAGATGACTGCAGATCTTATTCCCTACCAACTTTTCAAACTGGTTCTATGTACATGTACATACCAATGAGGCTCGTGCACCGGCGCCCAATTTACAAAACAGGATCTTGTGTATGCATATTTCTGGTTTTGTGAGTACACATTTAGTTTGGTCATGAATCTATGCAGAGTTTTATGCATCTGGTGCCTGATCGGTTCGTCTCCACACAGGATCTGGAGTCAGGGTCCTGCTTTTTCCATAGATTAGTTATATTAAGAGTATAATGCTCATATGAATTACTCTGGATAGTACAAATTTAAAACACCAATTTTCCATTCATATTCATGTTGTGTGAAACGGGCATGCCCTCAGGTCAGTCTAACGCAACATCCTTTCAAATCATCTTCCAATTAATCTGGGTGACAGCTGTCGACATGGCAAGGTTTTACGACATAAGATAGAAAAGAGGTGTCTCCCATGTTCCAGTAAGAATAAAGAATGAGGATCAGATGCTGACATTTCTGGAGGAATCCTGGCTGTAAATAAACAGGGAAGGGAAGGGGGGGGGGGGCGCGAGCTGAGGGAGGCTCTTTTATTGCAACAGTTGATTGTTCTCCGAGTCAAAACAACGCACGCTCAACCCACTGTGGACTGGCATTGTAATAACAAACAATCTTTATTTTCTGCCATCAAGGTTTATACAATCTGAATTGTCAGGCAGTGGAAAAGGCGAGAGCCCGGCTGTGGCCAAAGTAGGTGCAAGTATCTGCCTGAACGCCGAGGGATCGCAATAACAGGAACCAAAGAGTGGCTCCTGCAGCGCTGCAGATAAGAGCCACACTGAATGACGACCTGCGGCTGTTTAAGCATAAAAAGTTCCCGCAATGAATAATGCCAATAATATGCAGCTATTCAAAAGGCAATATAAAGCCTGGAACCTGAGATGACATGACACATCGAGACAGCAGACTATAACCACCATCCTCTGCCATCATGGGATCGCCGCTCATTCTTTAAAGGACAATGTCAGGGCTGATGATGATGAGCTGACGAGACGCATTTGTCTCCGTAATTGACAGCAATTTTCTTTCCCTTTTATGTTGCTAACACAGCTCTGATGTAATGGAACATATAAAATGACAATAACTTCTGGAATGTGTCTCACTTTAAATCCTTTTCATGTATGCGTCTCTACGCCCTTCAAAATGCTAAACCCCACAGGAATTTTTTTTTTAATGCAAAGGTGAAACAGCTGAACTGCCAACGCCGAGCTGGTTTGACTGTTTTCTGTCCACTGTTGTGGACAGAAATCCAAGACTCTTTCCAATTCATGTCAAATGCCTTGGCTGTAGGCATCTGAGTGAAAATATCATGACAATAATAACAAGTATTTGAAAAACAAACAAGCTTATCAACTTTTAGCTGAGAAAATGGAGTTATGGAACTCCAACAAAGAGACATTTTTTGAGGTAAAACGAAGCCAACTGTTGAATTTATTTCATGTCTTGTTTGCCGTATCATAAAGTTGCTATGCTCTGGGTGTGCTCCTGATGACAAACTGCAATGCAACGAGTGTAGACACCACACACTGTGCTTACAAGAAGCATAATGAATCTGTTCCTTCACAGGATATACTTGTCATAAACAAACCTGTGGTTTGAACCGACTTGTACTCCAAGGCTAGCTAATCATCACAAACTTAGATTAATCATTTTAAACATAGATACCAGCTCTTGCATAAAAGCTTCCTCATGCTGAGGGCTCACAAAAACAACAGCACAGAAAAGGAGGATATAGCAGGTATAGCTAGAAATTGCAGGAATTGGACCGTAAACATCAATTAAAAAGGGATTCCAGTAAAATTTGAGATTTGTGGTGTAAATGCTAAAATTGAAGGGATGTGTACTAAACAGTCTTGTCTCCAAAAAATTAGGCAAATATTTTTGCAGAATACATTTGGAATAAAATTGTAATTGTTTCTTGGATTACGTTCCCTGAACTTTTTAGCAGTTGCTGTAATGTTCATGTTCACACAAGTCAGGGAAGTGGTCGGGGTTTGGGAACAAAACACAGGACTCTGGCAAAGGAGGCTGAGGTTTATAACCTTTGTCCAGTGTTAAGGCAACAATAGTGAGGTTTGTTTAAGTTGGGATAATACTATGATGTTACATCTTGATGAATCTCCTGCTTCAAAGCAAATCACCGTCGACTTTTTCAAGATTTAACCATTTGAGCTGGAGGCTAACATGTTTACAATGGCGGTGTCAGATTGGTGACGTCAATGAGACGACAAGCAGGAAACAAGTTTTCCAAATGATCGAGAGCGTCAGAGGGATTCATCATCTGGGCACCATGAACATGTGCACCTAACCCTAACCCAGGCAACAAAGGGTTAATTTATGAAAGATTTAAATTCTACATAAACAAATCAAACAGGAGGCCGGCTGAAACTGAAAAGACACAAAGGGTGACGAGCTCGTGACGACCTGTCCAGCATTAAATTATACAGAAGTATCTGTTTTTCCTGGACAACACCAGTTAACTTTTTTTTTTCCTTGTTCATTTTCAATGTTGTTGCCTGGTTTCTAAAATAATAATAAAAGGAGGATGAAGTGTGACAGCTCTCATTTCACCTGTGCTGGATTAGACGCCAAAGAGGCATCTTATTGCTTAATAGAGACAGTCAACCTTAAAGTTGGAGGGAGTTCAACCTCTCCAAATTATGAATGCCCTCAGGACCTAACTAATCATCGTTCCCACCACTCCTATGAGCAGTTCAAAACAAATGTGTTCAAAATAAGGGGGGAGGTGTCAAATCAAGAGCCTTCGAAGAATTTTGGCAGAAAAATAAAATAAAAAACAAGAGTTCCACTAGTCCCATGAGTCAGAGAAATGTCATGTTCGTTCTAACACTTAAAAACAATGAGCATTTCCACCACTTCCTCGTTCTCGCTCTCTGGCTCTGATGCTGTTTTGCTGTTTGCTTGTTATTCAGGTTGAACTGGAACATTCACACGTAAACCTCCTCATCACAGACGTCGCAGTAAGGCGAAGGAAACAAACCGGGTTATTTTGACTGGCAGACAAGTTCTGTTGTGTTTCAGGTTTGCGGTTCTACATGAGTGTGACCTGAGTGTTACTGTATATGAGTGATACTTATTTGGATGGGAGTTGGGAGGAAAAAAAAAAATGTTTCTATGGGTGAAATAGTTTTCACAACAACAAAACACTCCCTCTGAATGTTGTAGCTGAGTCACTATAGTTTCAGTTCAAGTTCAGGCCCAGTCCTCAGACTTTTCTAATACCGTTCGACTCATAAATGACAGGTCACGTCCAAGAAGGGCTTGTTTACTGTCAAAATATGAGAGGGCACTTACAGTAAGTTCAGGTGAGAATCAACAATTTGTTGGAATCAGCTTCAGGAGAGGAACGTTATTGTTGATGCATCCAACAAAAATATCAGTTTGAATGTATTTCATTTTAAATTCTTTGCACCTAAAAAACTTAAACTAACGGTTCAGACTTTGGTAACAATGTTTAGCAGTATTTAATTTCTGGTGACCACTGCAATAAAAACTTAGATGAACCTGGATTTGTGGAGCAAATTTGATCTTTGGCACTCCTGAACTTGCAGTTAATGTAAAAATCTATTCAAGAAAAACTCGAAGCCATCTTCATCAGTGTTATCACTGATGAGCAGTGCAGATGTTACACTAATCAGATGACCTTGTACAAATAAAACAATGACAACATAAGTCCACCTTCAAGGTAGTGTCTCCAATGAGACATACACTGCCTTCGGAGACAAATGGACCCATTCAACATGTTTACGTTGTGCTAAGTTGCAGCCTTATGCTCCAGTCGTATTGTCGTGCTACTGTTCAAACCAACTTGTTGAAACATCTCAGAGATGGTCAAGTGAAATTCAACACAATCAAACTTCATGTGTCATAGCAAAGGTTCTGAAAACTCATGCCAATGTGATATTTCAGTTGTCTTCTTATAAGAAATATCTAAAGTTCTTTACTTTTTGGTCATTTTCAATAGTTAAGATTTTAAATGTTACATTTGCTGTGGACTGAACACAACAAGACAGTGTGGTTTGGTTATGTTTTCTTTCATTTCTCAAGAGGACAGCAGCACCGACACGAAAAGATGTGCATATTGTAAGATGATAGCTAAACCCTACGTCTTCATGCCTTTCCGTGGGAGGTATTTATGTGTCAACTTCCAATATTGCAGGAAAACAATCAGCATTTAGCGACTTCTGGGAAGCTACATACCGCCCCCCCCCCCCCCAGCTGCAGCACCAAAAACACTAAGAAGCCAACAGTTTCCGAAGGCATATTTCCATTTCATTTCCACCATGACCGCACAAATAATATCAACAGCCCCCATTTGGACTACAAACAAAAACCTCCAAAGAGAACACAAACAAAAATATACAAACACTGTGAAAAATATATTCTTGAGTGGGAATGGGGCTGGTGGTGTTACACTGATTCTGGGCAATATAAACTTCATTTTATTTTACAAACAGACTAAAGTAAACATCAGTTAAAAGTTGCTATTTTATTTTTGATCCCATCAAATTCCACGACCTTCATAAGTAGACCGAGACAGCTCATTTAACGTGGAGTTCATTTTCCACTTTCCATTTTTTCAGAGGACTTCAGAAACATCATTACTGTTGGCTTAAAGGTTGCTATTCAAATCTCATTCATGTCTTTGATTATTGCAGCTGACAAAAATAATCCACCATAAAGATTTGCAGATGAAGATTGCGTGATATAATTGAAGGCTCCAGAGCATCTACTAAATGGAGCTTATGATTAGATCATTCTGTCAACTGCTGCCTCCAAAGTTTAGAACAATTTGAAAGCAAACCACTGAAAAAAAGATTGTAAAAATTCAACATCCACGTGTAATGTGATAAACGCAGCATACAGATTCAAGTAGAAGAGTTTCTTAACCTGAGCTGATCTCTGGCACATCTGCACTCCTAATAAAATGCCTTCGGGGATGCTGATTAGCCAAATCAGTTGCATGCATGGTCTGCTCCTGCGCGCGCGCACTCACACACACACACACACACATACACACACACACACACGTGCACAGTGTTCTATTAATAACATTGCGTGCCGACAGTTTCTCTTCTCCAGCTCTCACGCCATGACATCACAGGGTTTAACATATTCGCGGTGTTACAGAGCACCGCGCATTAAGTCGGACTGACAGACGGCGACATTAAGCAGCATTCCTTACATGCTGCCCTGTTGGGGAAAGCAGTTAGAAGATCATAACATATTTGAGTGAAGTTTGATGAGCGTGCAGAGCTGAGGGGAAGAGGCTTAAAGAGGATCGTGTTAGAGCCAATAAATGTGTCCCTCAGTTCAGTGCAGAGGGGACGACATGAAAGAAATATTTAAATATACACATATACACACACGCCACAACATCAAAAACATTCATAAGTTTAATCTGTTTCAGCATGTCAGATGTTACACTGGGACCTGGGTGTACAGAACTTTGTGTTACTCTTACATGATCTAATTTTACTGTAGGTTGACTCATGATTAATTGCGGAAATTACAAAAGTATGTAATGGTTATAATGCTTTCATTATAATGAATGCCTGCCAGAGACGTCTCCCCTCAGTGGGTGTAAATGTAATGAAGTTGTGAAATAGTTACAAGTTCATTAACTTTGACTTGCAGGTCTGTAAATCCTGTTAAAGGTGAGACTTTGAGGCTTTTCTATAACAAAGAGAAAAGTACCTTAATTGGGAGCAATTATGTGTTAACTGCAGTGACAGCCAGCAGTTTCAGTTATAGTAAGTACAACACTATGCAGGTAAATGCAAGTAAAAGTCCTGAATGCAAAATGCGGCTTTAAGTTAAAGTATGTTATATTATTTAAATATACATGGTACAAAACAGTACCATAAAAAAGGAAGGTAGCAGTAAAATGGCCCCTTAAGCAGCATTTTAATGTTGATATATGTTGAACTTGGATCTGGAATGAATTACTTTCCAGGACAATTCGTTAAACAAAACAACTGAACTATAAAATTGTAAAAAGTATTTTGTAGATTAAATGATAGTCCTAAATTAAAAAAAAAAAAAAAATAGCAATAATAGTCACTTCAATTATAATAATAATATTGTATTCTTAGTATTTTTTTTGCACTGCAGAGCAGGAATGTACAGTCATCATCAATATGATTGAGAATATCAAAGATATTTCAGCACCATCTAAGATAAGAGATCCCCTCCAGTGATTTTCTCCCTCCTGAAGGGAGGATTTGACATCGATACGTCATGATGACGTATTGAGACAAACGTGTGACCAAAGAACAGAGACCATAAAAACATCCAGGACGTCTGTGCGTTCCTGTCATTGAATTACAATGTTGTTTGTGTATGTTTTGGGTCGGTTGTGTAGGGGTATGTCAGATAACAACCTGAGCTCCAGAATATCGGATGATAACTACACCCCAGTTGATAGGCATGCATCCGGTATGCCATCTGATACACCTCCATCCAAAGGGCGTGAAAACTCCTCGGCATGACAAGATACGGGATAAATCATGAGGAAAAGTGGACAGTCACGAATACCCTCATCGTCGTCTCAACATCGCACCTTTGGATGAGGAATGTAAAAATATGTTCATCTCGACTGATGAGAATGAATTCATGGAAAAACAGGTTTATTCAAATGTGCTGTAAAAAGAGAAGGTTCTCTTAACTCCAATCAGTCCAATCCCGGTTGTCTCCAGGAGGAAACAAACCAAAACAGACTCTGAACCTCCCAAACACACAAGAGGCCGCGTCAGCTGCCATGTTTACAGACAGCAGATGGAGGCGCGGTGTTCGGTCTGCCTGCATACGGCTCAACGCCCACTTCTGCAGACACAGGGGAGCATCACCTTCATGGCACATGATGTCATGGCCCACCACCTATACCTGCTATCTATGGCCATACCAAACAGGCACTCATGCTTATCCCATAAGGGTATGAGGGCTTGTAGCATCCCTCCTCTCCTTTCAAAGCCGACTGACAGGAGATCTGCAGGTGGCGTTAGTGTGGAGAGATGGTTAAAACATTCAGATTCTCAGAAAAAGAAGTGTAAAAAGAAAACCAACAAAAAAAAAAAAAACATCTTAGACCAATCTCTTTAAACAGGCGTGTTGCCAGTATGATTTCCTCCGGCTTGTGGACTCTTGGAAAGACGAAGCAGTGCAGTAAGCAGAATTGAATGCATCCCTTCAGGGTTAGTATATACCCAAGAGAGCCTGCTGGCTTTCCATCTTTCACTCTCTCTTTGACTAAATAGGATCAAGGTTTGGCCAGGACGACCGTGCTGGAAGCTCACAAACGAACGGCATACTGGCAGCGAGAAGGCGGTTATGAAACAAACCAAACTTTACACAGCCGGTCCAAAAGCTGAAAAGTGAACAGCATGCAGCCGTTTTAAGCTTCACTAAAGTGAGCAACAGCCCTGATGGAGGCTGTTTTAGGTGGCTCAAATGTTTGTTTCCAGCTAAGCACCACAACAAGGTTTTCTTTGATGGTGCATCCTCCTATTTGTAGTATTCATATCTCCACCAAACACTGTGACCTAATCCCCAGCAGCATGGCTCGCAACAGATATTCAGGTTTATATAGTAACATCCACAGCCGCACCAAACATCTTTACCAACTTCATCATAGAAGTGGATCTGCCCTGATGCACAGCTCTTCCCAAATATAAACTTTTTTGGTCCCACTTTTTGCAGCATCATGACTACAGAGATTGTAGTCAATATGAAGGAGACTGAATATTTAATCATTAATGGTTATATCAGCCTGAAATATATAGTAATTCAGTTAAGCGAGTCAAAGTGGAAGACAACCAACAGAGCAGATCTGACTCTGGGACTCTTCAGGTTCATGGTTGTGAACCTGAAAAGAAACAACAAGCTGTGGTCAGTCAGGGTCCAGTGAGTGACCTGCCATCTCTCTAAAATCCCACACAAAGCCACATGATCACCTAACCTGACACAGATCAGTCCGGTTCCAGGTCACTATCTGGAACCAGGCTGGGTTTCACTCCCAGGAATGGGGCCTTTCACCCCTCAGGGTGCTCCAGTTTCCCCCCAGTCTAAAGACATGCACAGTAGGTTAATTGGTGGCTCTAAATTGCCCGTAGCCATGTTGTTTGTCTCGGGTCACCTGTCCAAGTGGGACCCTGCCGCCCCCCCGTGATCCTGCATGGATGAGCTGTATAGATAGATTATGGACAGACGCATGTTGTCATAGCCTTCCATAATAAATACAGTTTTTCCCAACTCGTTTGTTCTTCTTTGTTCATTCATGTATTTTAATTACATGTTAATGTAATTAACATACATTTTGTGGCAACTTCAGGCTAAAGCTTCACACCAGGTATTACAGGATACATTTGGAGGATCATCAAGGTAAAGAAAAAAGAAAGGGGGAGAAAGAAAACTACACGTGACTGTTACAGGAGTTCTGTCGCTAAAGCTATAAGCCGACCTACACTGCAGATGGATAGGAAGTCAATAAAAGACTAATGCCAACTTAAACTTTTTTACTCATCGCTTGCTTTACCTGAGTGTTACCTGTTAGTGTGCTTATTAAGCATGAGTTCAGTGTTTTTAAGTGGCCATAGCAACGACGGAGACCGATTGAGCCACATGAGCAGGAAGTGCTGCGAGGACAACAGGATGTGCCCTGGCTCCGCTGTCGAGGGTCGAAGAATTCAAGGAAGTTATTGTACTTTGTGGAATGGGCTCAGGAATGCAAGATGTCTGCTCTCTTTTTTTCAGGCCTGAGTCATATCACATGTCGGAGGCGACAGGCTTTGAAGATAATGTGGCCCCTGTTTGATGCATGTGTGGCACTGCGCTGGCACACGGATGTCTGTGGTCACCCACCTCCAGCTTCTCCTCCGACGGCCTGAAGGCTGCACACCTCCCTTAGCAGTTATTCAGACATTTGGTCGCATCAGCAAGGTAGATGGAAAACTTGTCACCTGAAAAAGATATGAAACACAGACCCCTTATCAACTGGAAGGCAGCTATCAGCAAAAACAGTGATAAATTTAGTGAGCTATCAAAATCAGATGGATGCAGAGCTCCAGATAAAATAAACAGCCGTGTAAAAGCAGGAACTTTGACCACTTGAGCCCCAAAGTTCACCCCAAAGCGCTTTGGACCAAACATTCCTTCCAAACTGTAAGACAATGTGCTTTAGATTCAGTGTCCACATTTAGAAAAATCACTGAACTTGCGATGATCCCCCAAGAAAAAAAGGCATAAAAGACAAAAACATCCCCTCGTGCCTTGGACTTCAATTAAACCTGCGGCTGCACAATTTGCAAAATAAGAATAAAATTATACTGCAATTACTTTTGATATGTAATGTGGAGTTAAGATGGAATGATGATGATGATGATGTTTTTGGGTCTTTTACCAAAGTTTTAATACAAACAAATCATCATTCCACTTATTCTTCAACATTTGCAGGTTCCATGTTATCAGATGTGAAGATTTAGCCTTTCTCTGTTTTGTATAACTGTTAACAGAATATCTCAGGGGTTTGGCATTTTATGGATCAAATATTGGTGAATTGAAACAATGAAAATAATCATTAATTGCAGGCTTAATAATCACATCTAGGGAACATTTTAAGGCTTCGCCATTTCATCAAAGAATATAAAAATATCCCTTTAAACATATTTCATATACATATATATGCATTTACTGTAATACATATTTGCCACCACTAAAGTAATTTGCATTTGGACAAGTTAAAAGATAAACTAATGAAAAAATTATAGCAATTTTGAAATGTAGACAATCATTTAAGTCATTAAAACACTTATCAATCAACACATTTGCTCAGTTTTTGGCATTTTTCTCTATTTGCTGACATCTTTCAAAGATTTTGTGGATGTTTTTGCTTCTTGGGCTTAATTGGTCATTTGGCATACTCTCTGCACACATTAGTTGAACCCCCACAAAGCCTGGCTCCTAATCCAGCCTCTCCTCTTCAGTCTGTGGCATCCGTTCACACTTTTCCTGCAGACAGATTATGTATCCGGTAGCCTGACACTCTCCTCTCACACCGTGTTTTTGATCCTGTGTTTGCAACACTGACCTTAATTGGCCTCCATCCCTCCCCAGCAGCGCTGCCTGTGTTCTGGATGTTTCCGCTGTGACAGCCCTTCTCCCTGACGCGTGGATGGAGCTGTCGTCCTGAGGGTCAAAGGTCAGCGGGGTCATGGGTTAACACCACAGACTGAGCTCAAACAACAAATAAGTTGTCTCTAAAACCCAAACCAGGTTCTGAGAGGCTTTACTTTCTGGTCCCATAAATCCCATTACACCCTGAATATACAGCTAATAAATCAATTTCTGCGCCCAACTAGCCACCATCGGTCTTTTCTGATCCTGTTTTTGGTGAGCGGCTTACGGATGCATATATATGTCATCCTTCCCGATATAAATCTTTGCTCCAAGTTGCCACCAGCTCAGTTGCATCCATTCAATCTGTGCACCGTAAAAAGAAAGAAGCAAGGAGCTAATGGGGATGAAGGTTAGTGAGCTGATCCCCGGTCGGATCAAATGTTTGCTCAGTGCTGAAAGCTGCATTCTGCCTGTGGGATCAGGGGGTCTGTTTGTGTGCATAAAGGTGCAGCGAACAGCACATCATCCCCCCACAATGATGTTTTCTTCAATAGAGAGGTTAACAGGTTTGACCCCCTGCCCGAAGCTACGACGGTCAAAGACAGACAGGTAGGCAGAGACAGTGACAAACATGAGACACAGACGTACAGGAAGCCAGGAAACTTGAGCCATTTAAAAATTAACTGTAGAAACATTCATCACAGTGGATTTCATGAAGTCAACGGGTTCCTAATTGATCTCAGTGGATCTAAAGAAAAGCTATCAAGGCATGGAGCAAGATTTCATGCATAGACGTTGGATAGATTTGTTTAGTATTTTTCTTATTAGTGGCTTAATCTACAAATTACCCAGAAATAAGTCTTCACTTTCCCAGATTCAGTGGTAACTGCTGGCCTGTTCAACCAAAAGTCAATTATATTCCAATTATTATGATGCAAAACGGTAAACTGTCTAAAAAAATAGTTTAAATCTCTTATATGAGATAAGATCAATATCAATCTCTAACTTTTACAACAAACATGAAGCTACAGCCAGCAGATGATTATCTAATAAAACCCTGGTTGATTATTTTCCAGGATTTGTGGGATTGTATTTTCTGTATGTGCCATCTACCGTGGTTCATGTCTGATCCCTGTAATATATGAACAACCAGCTCATCCAGTGCTGATAGCAGCAGTTCAGTTGGTAATAATAGGCCTGCACTTAGAATTAAATGAAAGTCAGTTACTGAGTTTAACAAAGGTTGCCAAGCCCAGAGCGGCTATAAAAAGCATTTAGCCCATTGCCAATACATGTTAGGTCCAAATTAAACTGGCACCTAATAATTTACCATTAATCAAAGTTGAGTCAAGGGCCTGCAGACTGAATGTATTATTACATGCATCTACTGCCCTCTATTGGATAACACTGTCAAAAACAACAGGAGCAACTTGGGAAGCAGAAACCTGCACAATATTTCAGTTTTGAGTCTAGGCCAACATAAATCCATTTTTTATTTATTTACATAGCAAACTGCAATTATATGGCCTTGAATTTCAATGATAACATCTGCATACTGTGGGTGTGGATAAAAACATATCCACTCTGAGGTGGAAAAAACCATCTCACAGTCTGAAGGCTCCAACACATTCAATTAACTCTGATATAAATCAGAGAGACTCTGAAGGCCTCTGGAGGAACAGGAACTACAACATGTTTGGCCTTTTTGCTTGAAGAAAATGGCATTAGAGTTTAACTGATTATCAAAATGGGTGGTGACGAATTTTTCTATCAGTCAACTAATCAATCAGTTGTTTCAGTTCGAGCTACTGACCTGAAATCAGTCCACTGTTTGGCCTTTAAGGTGACACTGGGACTCTTCAGCTCCAAAATCCAACCTAAACTCCATTAATCTGAAGCCACAGCAACAAAATCATTTAAGATGGCGACCATCGGAACAAATTAAATCAGCATTCATTTCCTCCAGCTGGAAACAGGTAGAAGTTACAGGTGAGACGTTCATGGAAGAAGACATTTTTAAAAATTTACCTGGACAGCTCTTCAAGCTCTTCAGCCATTTTTTTGTTGTTTTGTTTTTATTATTTTTTTAAAAAGTTGTTTCCTAAAGTTCTGGTCCGTCAGTTAGCGTAAACTCCACAAGCCACGCCCATTAACTTCCGGTCAGTTCCGCCAATTAATTTATTTTAAATCAAATTTATTAAATATTTATTATTACTTTAGCTTCGAAAAAAGTCTCAAAGTTGTTTCAGACAGTAATGTATATATTTATTATTAGTTATAAATTAATTTGAGAACTTAAACTGATACGATCAACATTGACCAAATTCACATATTTCGCCTTTATTTAAAAAAAAGACAGTTTTACCATTATAATATAGGCCTACATATAAAAGGCAGACATAAGGAAATAAGCTGTGATAAATAGAGATAAAATAGTAAAAACAAAATGACAAAAAAAGGCAAATCCATATGCATTCCTGTTTATTTAAACATATCAAGCTCTCATTGTATTTTCACTTTAGCCTAAAGTAAATTAGCCTGCAATGAGAGATTTTACTGTTTCTGAATCAATTCATGTAAGAATAAACATTTTTAAAAACAGGCTCTGACTATCCACTAGAGAGCAGTATCACCCCATATATGCTGCACATTTCTATCTCCTCTGATAGACTCCAAACAGAAACAGAAACATATGATCACCGTATAAATAAGATTCATATTATTTCTACATTAATATTTTATTCAGAAAAAACAAATGCACAAGTTTCAACCAGTCGATGTGAATTTGTTGCATCGTGGAACACCGAAGCCTTCAACAGTGATGGAAGAAAAATTATTTTTACTCAAGTAACAATGTAAGAAGAATAATAAAGATGAATAAAAATAGAATAAATGAGCATCAGATGCACAATACTTTAGTGTATGTACTTATTCAGGAAGAGCTTTTAAAGCGTTATTAGTCATCTTTGTCTCTTGTTTCTTTGGTGGCATGTTTGTCAGACACAACTATAAATAAGTTTATTGAGAAAAACAAAGAAAAACACACAGTCGGGGTGTTTCACTGTTTCATCAGGGAGCTCCATGACGTCAGTGGAGGATAATAATAGAGGCCAGGATGTGATGTTTAATAAAAGTCTGAAACATCATGTAATCCCACTGTGGCACATGTGGTCTTTCCCCTCAGTGTGGAGTGCTGCTCTGCAGGTCTTGAGGAGGGAGATTACAGAGTCCGTGTGAGTCAGACTGACAGATGTGTCATCAGGTGAACCTGTCTGACTCCGGCAAGAACCACAGCTGAGCTCATCGTCCGTCCCTCCCTGCCCGTCTGTGTCCTCGTTCTGCAGCCCGTTATTGACTCTTCCCACTCTTGTTCTCTTTTTCCTCCCCACTCTCTTCTCTTCTCTCTGTGTGTGTCCTCTTTTCATGCCTCTCACCCACTCCTATTCCTGTGCCCTCATTTCTCTCATTTTTGATGTTTCGCTCTGATTTTGTTGCCTTTTTTTTTTTATGTTGTTCATTATTTTGTTTTGATGTGGCTGCCTTTTTTACTCCATCTTCTTTTAAAGAATGGGATGTTTTCCAACATGGAGTTCTTCTGCTTAAACTGACTGAACCCAGATCGCCTGGAAGTCAATACAAAACGATGCCAGTTGAGTTTGCAGCACAAGACCAATCTTTTTATATATTTATTTGGGAAAACAAAACCATCTTAAACTCCAATACAACATCTACTGCATATTCAAAAGTATGTTTAAAGAAAAAGCAATTGACAATAATAACTACAGTAAGAAAAACTAAAATGAAACCTCCTGCTACACCAAACTAATTTTAGGTTTCATTTCAGTGCATTTGTGTTGCTCTTTAAACATAAAAATAATGTCAAATAAGAAGGTGTATAACAGAAAAACAGGTCCAGCTATGCATTTGGATCTGGATGAAAGTGTCTGTGAAAAAATTCAGCTCCTGAGCTTCGTTGGTTTTTTGTGTGAAAAACTAACCAAAAAAATAAAAGAAGCTGAATACAATTAGTTTCATCCACTGCATCGGTCTTCTGCTCCCACTTCTAAATGTGGGATATGACAGCACAAATCACTGGGTCAAACTAGGTCAAACAACAGCAACCATAGCAAAAAGGATGTCTGACCTGAAATTAGAAAAAATGCAAACCAGACATAAATCAGGACAAGCAGCTTTATTTTTAAGTTAATGTGGACATTTAGGAGTTGGACTCATTAAAACAAATCGACGATGTCATTGATGTATTTTATCCACATTCTCTGAAAATAAAAGTCAAAATGAGGATTAGACCGACACTGAAGGTCATTACAGGACCGTGCTGGTTTTTCCCACCTCCTGTCAGTTCCTTTGCATGTGCTTGTGTTTGTGTTTTGTGTGTGTGCAGCATGAGGAGATGGTGGTGGGGGGTGGGGGTGTGGGGTCATGGGTGGACAACAACAGCTCTTTTCACAGTCGGCAGTGTATCCGGGTCAGCTGTGCAGGAGATGCTGAAGGTCCTGCAGCTGGTGGAGGGAGAGAGGGGGAAGGACAGCAGAGAAAATGAGAAGGGATAATGAGAGAGAGAGTGTGTGTGTGTCAGCTGAATGAGGAGATCTCCCCTATACAGCTCCACCAGCCAATCAGGCAGCTCACAGTGCTATAAAAGTTAAACAGAGGAGAAAACAAAGATGGGTTTATATGAGAACAGGAGTGCCTCCGCCTATTTTGTCTGCATCCCATTGACTCAGCCTAAAACTCCTCACTCTGTGTCCTGTTTAGGTTTAAACATGTGGCCTCATGTCACCGGAGTGTCACGCCAGACATGTAAATCACAGGCAACAGATTTTCCGATTGAGAAAAACTTGTCTATTTGAAATGGCTGCTTCATTAATTTGGTTTTCTTTATTTGGTTATTAAAGAGTTAGAGAAGACGATTGATAGCACTCTCATGTCTGTACAATAAATATGAATCACAGTGGCCGGTAAAATGCTGGTCTAGCACTAAATAAGACGTAACATGTTTGTTTGTTTGACCAAAAAGTTGTGCGAACTTTGGACAGTTTCCAGGCTGCATGCGATGATGTGTTAGTGATGTCGGGGCATCATCCATGTGTGTGTTTGTGGTTAAGTGTGGTTGCTCAGTGGGCGTTAAAGGAGATGTTATGAATCCATAGCGTCTTCCTGCTGGAGACCAAATGAAGGTTTCTCTCCTCTGGGAAATGACTCAGCTATAAAAGCAGCAGACAGCTGTCAGTTTGACAGCTTGTTTGAGAAACTGCCAAACAAGCTTTTAGACTTCCAAGGTTACAAAGTGATTCACGGTCAATCAGATGAGTGGTATTAATAAAGAAGCTACCCAGCTTATCTACTGTCGTATTGGCAGGTTTGCAAAAACAATGGCTAATTCATATACTCAAGTTTAATCATTTTTTCTTTGTTTTAATGCAGTTCCCAAATTAAGGTTTCTGTTGAAAGGCTGGATGGAAATGGCAGGTGTCTGGCCCTAAATAAGAGTTGAAGAGGCACTTTGTCCCTCACAGCCCCGAGCCAAAGTCACATTTATGCATTTAAAGGTTTTTTTCTCTAAAGGCTTGTAAAATATGTGTGGGTCCACTGCTGAGATCAGGTATCTAGTAGACAAACACTAGATCCAAATTGAGCCCTTCAGCAGGATGATATGACGGCTCAGAGCTAATTTTACTGCAGTTCTTCACCTCTTTATTTTGGGAAAGCTCACAGAAAAGGCTCTTCTGATTAACCTGCTTCTTGGAAGACACGAATGAAGCAGTTCAATGGTTAAGTATCGGTTAACCCGGCGTCATTTGGACTGCTGGCATTCATGTGGAAGTTAATTATACTGAATTGACAGCAATTTGGGTGGTGTCGTGGATCTGTGGTGCACCCAACAAGTCCTGTGCTCTTTTCAAGGTAATTTGATGGTGTTTAATTTTTTTTAATGTTGTTATTATAGTTCTTTTTCTTTAGCTGAGTTTGTGATTGTTGTTTGAAGTGCCAGAAAGCTTCTCCAACCTCTGTGTGTGTCCGATTTTTGCTGTCTTATACACAAAACTACGCTTCTTATCTCGTCCGTCCATCATTTGTTTATTTTGTTTATCATCTCATTTCCGACAATTTCCCACCTCTGGGGAAATCCTTGAAAAGCATGTAGATTGATGTCAAAGTGCCATGAAGGCTCTTAGTGCTTAAGAATTAAAGAATTTAATTTAATTATGAGGCAGTGACCTCCATTTTCTAATATGGGCTTGTAAGTTGTAAATAATTTATCACTGCTTAATCAGACCTCAAAAGCTTTAGTTATTAACTGCTAATAAAGCCACTTATTATAACTAATAACAAATATAACACAAGAAACGGTGCAATATATGCAGTATGTGTGAATAATACATTGTCCACAACAGAGGAAGTGATGGCTTCATTGATATTCTTTTGGCCGTCATTTCAAACGCTGCATCTTATCCTGTTATACTTGACAGCTCAGGAAATGACCTACAATTCAGGATGGACTCATGAAGACACTTACTTAATAAGACCTGACTTCCCTCCACGTGAGGACAGTTTACTCACCCCTGCCCGTGGTAAGCCCTCTCAGGAGTGGGGCCACTCACTGTCACTTCATCAACATCCGGTGATATTTCATTTTAAATTTGGTCCTGACAAGGGCGTTCAGCTGATGGATTCACTGGACATAAGGGCAGAGAGGAGATGACAGATGAGGATCATTATGGCAACATGGACTGACACTAAAGGGCCGTAGTCGCTGTAAAACATGGTGTTAACTTTACTATGCAATAAAATTTAAATGCAGCATAAAACAGCACAGGTTTCAGGGAAGTACAGGAGCACTTGTGGCAGTTCTGCGTCTGTCTGAGGTGTAAGAAAAATGTTTAACTCAACATTTGTGCATGAATGTTCCTATAAATCAATATGACCCTGTAATTTTACCTCCCAGTGCCTGACACTTTCCAGGCCTCTGTATAACTTCAGTCATTACAGCTTTATATCGGCCCACATGCATTCTGCGCCATTTGCAGTTTATGTAGATGAAACACTTATTACACAGGTAAACTGCTACTGCACGCAATCCTTCCTTATTAAACAACCAGCATGCCTGCTGGTGCTGCAGCTGCATCTCTGCTAATGAATGTTTTGAAGTTTAGATTTAGGTTTGGAGCAGCAGTTGAGACCAGTCTGACCACGAGGTCCATTTAACGGCTGCTGTGGGGATTTCTCTCAAATCACACCATCATCACTTTCCTCATTTTCATCATCTCATGATACAGCGGATAAAAAAATAAAATGGAAACCAGCTGACTTTATGATTAGAACGTTTTCACTTACTGACTTAGTTTTGAAGGTAGTTTAAGTTAATTATTATTTATTTATTAGTCAAGTCTTTGTTGTATTTCGTTATTAGACTCTTAATCAGGCTCAGCTGTAACAATTTTCAATTTAGTTATATTTTTTATTTTATTATAGTTTACTGCTATCATTTAGTAGTTGAATGTGGTATTTGATTTACTTTATAATTTTTATTTTATTTCCCCATTAAGACCTGTCTGCACAACAATCCGGATCTACTGGGGTTAAGATCTGGTTTTAAGGGTCAGAATTAGGTTTTGTTTAGTGAGTCCATCATGTCAGTGTGTGTGTGTGTGTGTGTGTGTGTGTGTGTGTGTGTGTGTGGAGGCTGAGCCCCGTTAGGAGGAGTCTGTCTGGGGGGGTTGGTGTGTGATGGGCCGCTCCTCTCTCTCACTGGCTGCTCTCCTCTCTGGGTGTCGGATCCCGTTCAGAGGTCCGACTGTCGGGACCGATCTCCGGTCAGAGAGCGACCCTCCGGGCTCCGAGTCAGTCCGGGTCCAGGTCTGAGGAAGACTCCCAGCTCGGATCTGTGTCGACGCGGACATGGGATGCATCGAAAGGACTCGGACGCTGTGAGAAAGTTGAATTTTGGTTTTCCGATCCGGGACATGGAGGCGAGATTAACCGCCCCCGTCCGGGTCTGAGGTGCAGCGGAGGATGTCCCCTGCACCGCGGCTGCCGAGCTCCGACGCTCCGCTGCGGACTCCGCTTCTCTGAAGAGTCGGTGGAGAGGAGCGACTCTCTGTCCGGCTCCGGCTGCGCTCCTGAGTCTCTTTGCACCAACGAGGACTGCGGCAAAAGAGTAAAAAAAAAAAAAAAAACAACAACAAACAACCTCACCTGAACCTCTCAGACAGGTGAGTCAGAAATACATTAAACATTTGAGGTGAATGTGTTTTTCTGGACAGACAGAAAGTCTCTCAGGTCAGTGAGATAAAACTGAAGGTTTTGGTGTTAAATCCGGTTCATTCACTGAGTAAAAGCTTTAGATTTATGCAGACTGCTGAAAAAAGACCCCTTCAGGTCAGTTCTTCAATTCATAGATGGATGTTTATTAAAGCAGCTTGTTTCAGCTCCTGCTGAAGTTTCCAGGATGAAATACTGACGTCTGGACTGTGTGGCTGATATTTTAAAGTATTTGGAAACTTTGGTGTCTTCTGTGTGGAAGTCATAATGTTAAGTAGGTTTGTGTTTGTGTGAATGATGGTGAGGCGGTGAGGTCTGCTTCCCTGGAATAATAATAATCTCCTCTGTTGTGTTTTGTTGTTGCAGGTGACGTTGAAAGTCTCTGATTTATCTGACATGTCAGCACCGCTCAGCTCCTCTTCTTGCTGTTTCCCTGCTGAGAGTTCACGTCTCCTGGATCTGGAGAAATAAAATAGAGGCGAAACACCTTCCTCCTCTGAGACGGTCTAATCTCTGGAGCTGTGACTCAGCATGGGCACCGTACTGTCGCTGTCGCCCGGCTCCCGCAAGTCCGGATACTATGACAGCCGGCCGGGCTCGCTCAGCCACTACCCGAGCCTCAGCAGCCGCTCCCTCAACAGCCAGAAGGACCGCGGCCTGAAGAGGGGCCAGTCCATCTTCCTGCCGGCGCTCACCTGGAAACGACTGGTGGCCTCCACCAAGAAGAAGAGCAACTCCAAGAAAGGCCCCGGAGGTCCGGGGGGCCTCGGGGAACCCCTGAACAACAACAACATCAACATCTACCAGAAGGACGCGGTGCTGCACCTCAACCGGGAGAATGTGAAGAAGTCGCTGTCGTGTGCCAACCTGTCCAGCTACGAGGGCCCAGCAGGACTGGGTCTGGGTCTGGGGCTGGGCTATGGGCTGGGGATGGGTCAGGGCCACGGATACGGATACAACAAATCCCAGCAGCTCTCCTCCGTGAAGAAAGTCCCCCAGGGCGGCCTGACGTCCTCTCCGAAGCGCGTCATCGTCCAGGCCTCCACCAGCGAGCTCCTGCGCTGCCTGGGAGAGTTCCTGTGCTGTCGCTGCTACCGCCTGAAGCACCTGTCCCCGGCCGACCCGGTGCTCTGGCTGCGGGCCGTGGACCGTTCGCTGCTGCTGCAGGGTTGGCAGGATCAGGCCTTCGTCACGCCGGCCAACGTGGTCTTCGTATACATGCTGTGCCGAGACGTGGTGGACGGCGACCTGGTGGCGTCGGAGCACGAGCTGCAGGCCATCCTGCTCACCTGCCTCTACCTGTCCTACTCCTACATGGGCAACGAGATCTCGTACCCGCTCAAGCCCTTCCTGGTGGAGGCCGGTAAGGAGGCCTTCTGGGACCGCTGCCTCGCCATCATCGACGCCACCAGCGCCAAGATGCTGCGCATCAACGCAGACCCGCACTTTTTCACTCAAGTATTTGCCGAACTGAAGAGTGAAGGCGCTTGCAGCCCTCAGGACTACAGTCGGGTGCTGGATCGGTGAGAGGAGGTCTGAGCACCCGTCCTTTGCTGACCGCATGCCTTTTTGTACGTCCGTGCACACACATTTGTCTCATGCAAACCTCCCTCCTGTTTTCTGCATCTCTGCAGAAGTATTGAAAGCCTCTCTCCACAAAAGACGTATTTATTCACTCCATCTGTGTTTGTGTCTGTCGTCTGTTCCCGCCACAGATAGAAACTTTTTTTCCCATGAAGATTATTTCTGATCATTTGCACATAAACAGAAGCTTACATTTACTTTTTTCCCACCTGAGTTTACACGAGTTGAGGAAATGTTTGGTCCACCTGTGCCATCTGAGGCTGGTCCCTGTCGTCCCAGCTGACCAGCCCCCCCCCACATTTCCACACACTTCATCAGGATCTGCAAAGCCAGTGTCCCACTCTCACTTGGCTGAATGTCACCCCTCAGTAGGGACAGCAATAGGAAGAAACGTCATCAAGGATTTTTAAATAACATCATTCACCCTCAGCGATAGAATAATCCACCTTTGTTTTCCTGGACGTCCTCAGCTGGTGAAGCCAGCAGTACAAAGTGACTCAGATTGATGGGAGCAGCTGAGATGTCCATGTCAGGTCCCGCTGGTCCTGCTGTGCGCCGTGTAATCAGTAAATCAAAATGAACAGGCAGTGTTTTGCTGAGCCTTTTGGGGGTTTTCTGACCTGAGGGGACAGTTGCTGTTTTGTTTGGTGTTTGTTTGTTTGTTTGTTTTTTATCTTTACCCGTCTAAACCTGCCTGTGAGTGTCTGTTTTATCTCATCTGAGGGACGCTTCCTGCTGCACTCAGAATATGGGTTTCAGATTGCCGTGCTTTGTGTGCGAGGAGGCGTAGTGTTTGCGTTAGCGTGTGTAGGCATTGTGTGGTGGACGGCAGCCAGGGTCGTCAGCTGTTTACCCCATCCTTTGTTCCCTGCGTCTTGTTGACAGGGCACCCACAGCCGGGGTATTAATGAGATTAGCAGATTACTGCAGCCCCTCCCTGCTCTCAACTGCCCCCCTCTTGTCCACTCGGCAACTCTGCAGAGCATCAGTGGCTAATCCAGGCCGGGCTGGACTGTAAACACACACATACATGTGCGCGGACAAAGCACACACACACTTAAATACCTTGTCATGTTCGCTGTACTCTCCCCGGTGTGTGAATGAAAACTCTTGTGTGATAGTTGTGTGAGAGAGCGATCCAGGCAGGAATGACAGATGAGAGCTGTTGGGGTTCATTTGTGGTACTCCTGAATTTGTCCCACTTTCCCATCAGTCACCCGCACATCCTCATCTGCCATCAAGAGGCTTTTGGGAACAGGGGGTTGTTTTCTATCCTGCCCCCCCCCCAGCTCTTGTCTCTTGCTAAATTACTCGCTTAAATGAACCATTGGCATTTGTGCTCCAGTGACTTCAATCTCCATTTCCTGCATGTTGTAAATGTGTTTGTGTTTTCCAGAGATGGGTCACAAATGAACTTTACTGCTCTCTTTCATTTAAAAGCAAGTCACATAAGATATAATATTCATCTGGGTTTCGTGTCCTCAGCTGACCACGAGTTTAGTCTCCTGCTGCAAAAGATCAGAGCTCATTGAAGTTTACGGTTCATATCTTCAGATGCTGTCTGCTCCAAAAATGCTTCCAAGTGCAGAAAGTAGATAGAAAAGCACAAATTAGCTGATCACTATGAATCAGACTGGCTCTTAGCACATAAAAGGGAAATAAGCAGTGAAACGGTTGCAAATTATACATCTGGAGTGTTGAGATTTTTGCATTTTAATCAATTTTCTTCCTTTTTTTTATCCAAACGAATTCCTTTAGATTAATTTATGCATTCAACCTGCCAACAATAAAAGGAAACAACATCTACCGATAATAAGTTGCAAAAAAACACTGTAACAAAAACAAGTCTGACAGACAGACCTTTTTTGTTTCTTTCCTCTGTTGTTGGCCATTTTCTTGGCTTGAAGCTGGGAATCGTTTCAAAGCCTTAAACATCCACCACTAAGTGTTGGCACCAATAGCATGTGGCCTCAGATCGTTGTGTTTGGGCAGTTGGAGGTTTTGCAGCTCCACGTCCTTCCAAATGTGGGAGTCGCCCTTTTTACACTCTGCTGTGATGCTACATTCATCCACAAGGTCATATGATAAACAGTAAGATCTGATGTGCATACAAACACTCTTTGGTGCTCTCCCCGGGTAATCCAGGCCTAATCCCCCCCCACCCAATCAAACAGAGAGAGGGAGCAAAGGATGGAAACGTGAAGAAATAAGTAAAAGGTTCAGGATCCGATGAGATTTGGTCTCAGACTTCCTGTACAGTCTTAGCCCGGCCTTCAAATCCCGCTCTGACAAACCAGGTGCCTCGGGGAGTCGAGAGCTCAGATCTTCTCCTTGGGTTTATTGGCGTCAAGCTTGCCTCAGCGCCCCCCTTAGGGATGTTGGCCCAGCCAACCAGAGAGAGAGGCAGCGATTCACGTTCATAATCCAGAAGTGAAACGCCACCGTCGCTGCTGTCTCTGTCTAGAGCGTTGACCGGCAGCCATTTTGGGCGCGTCGTGGCGGTCACTGCAGCTCTCTCTCTCTCTCTCTCTCTCCATCCTGGCTCCGGCTTTAACAAGGACACTTGTGTCTTGACTGGACCCCCCCGGCCCTCCCTTCCCCTCCCCTCCCAGCCTCATATCCACACACACTCAGCTGTTGTTCCCGGCCTGTTTCATTAGATTTGACACCCCACACCCGCCAGCCATTGTCAGGACGAGGAAGGGCAGAATGGGACTGTTTGTTGGCATCAGATGAGTCGAGTGCGTGTTTGCGTGCGAATGTGGGTCAAAGTTAAGGGCAACATCTGCTTCCACCATCCGTCTCCTGTAGACCTGGACGTTAATTAAATCAGAAGATTCAGAACAACATGTTCAAGCGATGCTGATATTAACTGCTGCCCTGACAGCAGTGACGGCTGAGGAACAATCTGCTGCAGGTAAAAAAAAAAAGAAACTTAACAAAGAAACAACCCTTGCTTAAGTTTGTCTCTTTCTTTGTGCTCATTAATGGCACAGACACACAGGAAACAGGTTTATCTAATGTTCATTTACCAATTATAAAATACGATGAAATTTGTAAAATGTGACATAAATTTGGTCTTGACTGTAAAAAGGAAACGGCAACTGTCCCCTCTCCAATCAGCACCGTGCTGGATGGTTGTAGCTGCTCCTGTGGTCGTTTCACCGGACGAAGCGGCTTCAAAGCCAATTAACTCACATCTCAACTTGAGCTCTAATTCTGTTCATCCAATCAAAGCCCTCAGCATGATTCCTGAGTGACGGACGGCGAAGAGACACATGATGCCTGTGACATCGCTGTGGCTCATTTGTAACGCTTTTTAACAAGATTAAAGCTGACATTTAGAGCAAACGGGATCTTAATATGTGGACAGGACCTTCATCTGGGACTTTGGCACCTCTGCTTTACAGGCTGTTTCAGATTCTGGCCTGTTGTTGTGGACAATGTGACAAAGATTTTAAGGGTACTGACGGTGTTATTTTATATTTTTCCTACTGTCAACATGTCCCACACATTAGACTGCATTTTAGTAAGTCTGTGATGTAAAAACGAAAAAAACTACACATTTTTGATGGAAACAGGAGAAAATTGTAAACTTGTAAAACTGTAAAATTTACAGCAGCAGGATACTATATGGAGGATTTACTCTGTGAAGCAAAAAAATATTGATATATAAGACCTTCGCAACAGAGATGATTGGTTGGTTGTGGATAAATTAAATGTTGGTTTTGGTGTTTTCATGGGATTTGTTGACAATAAGAGAAATATCAATCTATCACCAGGATTATCTTCTAGGTCGCCACAGCTCTGTGAGTTGTGTTATTTCAGTGCGCTGCTGCTGCTGCTGCTGCTGCTGCTGTAGATTTAAATGTCATACCTTTGACTGATGATGTAAATATGTGGGTGTGTAACAAAAAGAGCTGTTAAGAATGAAACAATGAACAAAAAGAAATAGTCTTGCTGTGTAGTAGCATGCATGTCAGCCAGGTAGTTTAGAGATTTTTTTCGTTTGTTTTTTTTACCTCTGCTCATATTTTTATATGTGATGTTTTAAATGAAATATTATTTCTTTGGTAACTTAAAACTGGATCTCATTGGAGTGTTTCTTCGTAGGAAACATGATATCAACTGTATTAAAGTCTCTTGTGACTGCAGGTTCAACTATCGTTATGGTCTGTCCGTGTTTAGAAACAACAGAGACAAGGAAAAAAAAAAAACTCAAATTATTCTCTCAAGCTTGAAATAGCAAAGCATGTGACTTCATATGCATTATAACAGAATTATAACTTAACGTCCTTGATTTTGAACTTGATTTGTCATTGTGCGAAGTTAAGATGTGGTGAGTTGGATGTTTTTTAGGTTCAGCCTGTTTTGTTGCTAAATTCATAAAGACAGCGTCCCCTGAGATTCACACAGAGTACAGTAAAGGACTGATCGAAGTTACAAGCTATCAATAGCTTTTTTCATCAATGCACCAGCTGGCAACACAAAGGCGGCCATTGTACATGTAGCATTTGTCGCAGGCGGCTCCTGCTCGGCCTGCGGCCCTGGCGACCATAGCTGCGTCCTCTTTGAGAAGCTTTTCAGACTTCACCATCTCAAGATCAACGCAACACCTCCGCTGTGTTGTGCCAACACTGGACAGATGTTAATGCGGGGATAAATATATTATCTGTCCATCACCTCCTCCTCCACCACAGCCCAGGTACCCCTGAGTTTCCATGGTTACCTCCCTCAGCCATCATTGTAACTGTCACACCAAAATGAAGGAGCACATCACCTCCAGTGACTTTTGTAAAGCCACCACAGCGTTTCTGTGGCTATAAAGTTAAATACTGTTGACAGGGAAAACTTGAAGAAAAACAAATGTGACTGTTTCATTTCTCCTGTTTTTTTTTTGTTTGTTTGTTTATTTTGTTTCTTTTTCATGATGATGATGTTTACTATGTTGATTATTTAATAAAGTATTGAGCTGAAATCCAAACCTGATGTTTCTCTCTTTTCAGCTTTCTTACGCTGTTGCATCTGCGACATTCACACACTTAACCAAAACTGGCTTTTGTTCTCTGCACATTACATGTGATAAACTCTCCGCCTGCAACCCAGCTAACTTCAGTCTGGCTGTAAATTCATGTGGGACATAAAAAAGCTTAATGCACAGCTACACAATAGCCCGGCGCTGCAGATGGCCATTTGGCTTCGCCCCATCCGAGCATGTCCTTGCAGTCAATCACCAACCTCTGCCACAACCACAGGTGGAAATCCTGAGCTGCAGCCTCGGCCCAGCAACATGCTGCACTGCATGATGGGAAAACATGAACGAACATAAGTCGAGTTCTGTCGCTGAGTTCAGTTCTCAGTTTTTTTTTTGTTAAAACTGAGACATGAAGAGTAAAAGCCTCAGTCTTCCATCCATCCATCCATCTTCTACTACTCATCTATTCCCCTACATTTCCTATGAATCCCCATACCGAACACGGATCTGTGAAATACCACAATGAACCGACAGTGAAATGCCTCATTTTTCATTTTTTTAACAGATTTAGCATTCAGCTTCAATCATGGACCAGATGTCTGCCACAAAACTAAGACTCAAAACTGACTTTTCAGTCAAAGCAGCTTACTTATTGAGGCGTGATGCGTCTGTCTGGGCTCTCTGTCTGATGGTATTGGAGAATGATTATTTAAATGCTATTTATAATCTGTTCACAATGCTGAACTGAGACAGCAGCAGCGGGGGGAAAAAAAACCCAAAACATATGCAGCTGGTCAGAGCTGGGGTCAGTGGCTACGACTGGGGACACCTCGCAGGGCAGAGAGGTGAGGGAGGTGAGGCCAGGATGGGTAAAAAAAAAAGAGGACAGATGAAGTGAGATGAAGAGGATTCGCTGCAGATGGCTGCTACAGCCTGACTGAGTGCTTTCCAGCTTTCTCCCGTCCTCTGAGGACACAAATCACCGAGCTCGCTGCCTCCCAGTGTCACACTTCTATAGTGGATGTGTTAGTTCCCAGCGGCTTCCTGAAAGACTCGGCTGCTGTTCACTGGCTTTTATCAGCCCTCTGGGATCCAACATGCTCCAACAACCCCACCATCAATGCAGCCCATGGATGGTATCCAGAGACATTATCAATTCGAGCAGGAACAATAACACTTTTATAGTTCAGGCTCACCACAATCGACTACTTTCAGCTTCTCATTTTTCAGCAGAAAGTGAATCGTCAGTCATTTGTAACAATAATTAAAAAAGGTGCAAACATAAGAAAATCCTTCTTCTTTAATAGCAGCTGTCCAAACAAACAGGTGAGTAAGAGCACCGGACAAAGCTGATCTGTAAAGCTTTGGATTTCTTCACATGTCCAAACTCAGTGCACAAGACCTCACATTAATAAGACCAAAGCACAAAGTGTAAGAAATGCAGGTTCCAGTCGTCTGCATGTCAGCCATTTTAATACCTTCAGTCCAAACAGTAAATGACCAAACTGGTTAGGCCTCATTAGTTTGTGCAGGTTATGTTTTAAAACAATTGCTAACTTCCACCATTATCCTTTTAAACTGCAGTAGGAGAGGAGCTTCGTTGTGACCATCGTTGTGACCATATATGCATTTTAGAAATATAAATCTAATTTATTAAATCTCAGGATGTGGCACAGTTTCACACACCAAAGTTCACTTTCACCATAATGACAGTAACAAAGACCTGGCGCTGCAGCTGAGCTTTAAAGGTGATATCAGGGTCAGTCTCCACTGTGACATTCTTTACAGATCATTGTACAGTTTGGGACCTTGGAGAGGAGTCGCTCGCTGTCACATCCTGACTGAGCGAACAGATGGCTCAATCAGCCATGCAGCCATAAGAAGTGGGTGAAGGACAACGCCAGAGGGGACTCCAGCCCATCCAGAGACGTCAAATTTCAGTGGACAGGTCTTGTTAAAGCCATTTATATATATAAATGAGCACCACTACATTTCATTACATTAAAACACTTTATAAATTACTATATCAATAATGACTATCCTGCTCATTTTGCCGCCAATGTAGAAATATTTTGGGTGAAATCCTTCCTCACAGACTGATGATGAGTTCAAGTTTATTTGTTCAATATGAAACTAAAAAGAAAAACTACTTGGCATAAAGTCACCTAAAGATGTTTTATTTTATTTATTTCTCTTTATATATTTGGCCTCCTCTGCTTCCTTTGGACATTGGTCTTCAGCCAACATTTAAAACTATTTTTATTTAACTTAAAAGCAGGACTTTTACTTCTATTGGAGACTGGTTTTAAAGTTTTAACTTTAATATAGTCTGTGGAATGGTTTCACGTGACAGCATCAATTAAAAGTGGTTTCTGAAATATTTCCTGATTAGAGGAAGCATTTGGACTGATGGCATGTTGATTCAGAGTGAGCCAAAGCAAAAACCAATCTCCCCCCTCATGTTACTGTAATCTCCAGCATGTGACCTCCCCCCGGGCTTGATGACGGAGGGACGCTGGAAAACCTGCAGCACTGACCAAACCAGGGGCCTGGTCTGCACTGAGAGGATTTAGAAGAGGAAAAAACACAGCAGCTCTGGGACACATATTATATTCCCACTGGTAAATCCTCTCCAACTCATTACCAAATCCTCGCTGCAGGGCTGCTAATCTCTAAAGGGAGACGGACCAGGTGCCAGTCTTTTTGTAATGGAATTGCATGGCGCTTTAAGTGATTGCATCAACAACTGCCAGTCCTGATAAATTAGATTAGAGGTGGAGGAATTCAACTTTGAGCAGCACTGCAGGAAGAAACCAAGAAACTTCATCTTAATCCAGAACAAATGTTTGGTGACACTATTAGAATTGATTTACATGCATCCACATTGAAACCACTTGATTGTTTGCATTGATGTCTTTATATCTTGTGACGGATCGTGAAGGCTGCAAATACAAGCATTCCTTTCATTCACGGTGCGATGGAGGTGTCAGAAAAAGAAAAAAATTATTGGAAAAAGTAGGTAGAAAACAAGCCTGGCAGCAGCAGCAGCAGCAGCTGCGGTTGTAATGGGGAAACCAGTCAGGGAAATAATAGTTGCACTTTTGTGGATGGAAAAGCTGTCATTAAACTAAACCTATCAGTTTGTCAGGGGTGGGAGGAAAGAAAAGCACGATGAATAAATCTACTGTTTCTGTGAAAAAGATTCTGCTTTGGTGGATCAAAATGTTCCTGTTTTGATCTGATGAGTAACTGTTGTTATGTGCGCACGTCTCAAACACACGCACACACCAACTCAACACCAGAGAGGATATGCTTCAATTTGCATTTTCAAAAGCTGCTCTCACACTTCATTTATAAATCACAGCTTTTACATCCATGATTAAAGGATTTCCCACAAATGGGTTGAGTGTATATGCTGCTAAAATTTTTGCTTTGGATTGAATGTGATGGAGCACACTACGGGATAAGACTGGTGTGACTGGTGGAGCTGTAACTGGGAGAAGAGCTGTGTTTCCAGTTCATGGCTGAGCTGATGACGGGCTCTGTGGTGGCAACAGATTAACACAAAGAACCCAGACGCCTTTATTTAGTGCAGAAACACAGAGCTGCAGATTACAGAGTAACAGATATCAGGCCAATGCCAAGACGCCTTTTGTTTCATTTCTATAAACAAATCTCGGTCATTTGCTCCAGCATGAATTCCCTCTGCAGCTGGAGTTTATTTTCTAAGAAGCTGAATCAACTGTGCCAAAAAGACTTTAAATTAGATAACGCTTAAATTTATTTTGTCAATTTTCTGAGAAAATGGGCCAAGAGAGCAAAGGGCTAAGGTGCGTGGAGGAGGGGTATTTCTGTCAAATGTTTACTCGTACTTTACTCTGAGATCTCAAAATAACAAAGTGCACCAAAAAGCGAACGTGTTGCTGCACAGCTGCAGACTTAGATGGCAAAAGGCATTTTGGGTAAAGCTGTGTATTGTACATAGATATGAAAGGGTTCAGTATGGAAACCAAAAGGAAACAGAAGTTATTGCTCATTTGGGGAAACTGAAGCAAAGTTGAAAGAAGCAGAATCATTAAACCAGAGTTTCTAAATTATAAATTGAGACAATTCTGGATAAATGCCTGACAACACATAATCCTCTCCTGCTGCTGTTATTTACAATATAACAGGAACTGAGTGAGACTCTAAATTACCTGTAGGTGTGAGTGTGAGTGTGAAAGGTTGTCATTCACATTCCTGTCCAAGACGCACTTCGCCCTCGCCAGAATCCTCGTCAGCTAGGATTAGTTCCAGCCCCCGATCAGCCTAAAAGCATAAGTGGTATTGGAAAATTAATGAATTAATGAATTAACAGGAACAGCTGATATCTAACGTCAACTTTTAATGGCTACAATCTGCCAATATCACCAAATGTTGGCCAAAAAAAAAAAGGTAACAGTAGAAGAGAAGCACCTTCTGTAAATTCCACTTACAAATGACAACTGCTCAGCATACACATACACATACAGTCACATGTAGCCACACCAACAGCTAATGTAAAAGAGATGTCTTAATCCAGTCAGAAGTGGGCTCAGGACAATAGAACTAAGGCTGGCCGATATGCAGAAAATATAACATTCATTACAAAAATTATGCGATTTATCCTGTAGCAGGATAGAAGAGGTTTGGTGGCTGGTGCTTAACACGGTCCAGAAGCACCAAGTCCAGAGTTTACTGGTCTTGTTTTAATCCTGGAGATGTTTAACCTCTCATCAAGTTTCTGGACCTTTCCTCTGGCTTGTTCACACATTGATGTTACCTGTGGATCATTTAGATTCCACGGCGGTCATGTGAGAGTTGCAAGAATCAAGGTGTGAATTGGTGTCAAACTGCCTAAGAAGGGATGTCACGACGGCCTCATAATTATCTGACAATGGTCGTCTCAGAGCCAACCCCGGGTTGACACTCACATGACAACTCCAGAGGATCACTGTGCCTATTCTGCCCCCCCAGTCACTTCAAAGAAACAAGATGCATTTACATTATTTACAACATCTGATCTGGGAGTCAGCAAACTCATGGTTCAGTTGTTTTCCGTGACTGGTAATTCTGAAACATGAAGCTGCAATAACAGACTGACATCACATTATCCACCTCATCCCTACGGTCGTCCAACCACACCTTGGACTGCTGCATGCAAACTGATATCTGGCAATGATACACTCACGTCGCTGTCACTGAAGCCAGCCACATCCTCCATTATGCAGAACATCAAGCTTTAGTAAAATTTAAACCAATAAGGGATATAAAAATTTAAACCCCATATAGTTCTGATGGCGGATGAAATTATCTGCAGAGACTAAAGTTTACACTAGTTTTTGAAACTTCCTGTATGGGCCTCGTTCTTCCTCAGAGGGTACCACTACCCGGTACATTTAAAAACAAACAAATCCAATGTTGTAAGGTATTTATAAACAATCACAAAATATCACAATGCAATGTCCCTTTTGTCCCTTTAAGAAGCTACACAATAAAAAGTGTCTTAAACAACTCAAAAAATTAATTGTCAATAAATGAGAAAAATACCTGAAGTGGGCATTTAACCTGAATCACCAGAAATACAGCAGAATATTTTTATCTCAATGCGGCATTACAGAACCTTATTTTTAAAATACTTTATGTTTTTAAACAAACAAACAGGCTAACACACGGGCTAACAGAGAGGCTAACGACAGGCTAACACACAGGCTAACAGAGAGGCTAACGACAGGCTAACACAAAGGCTAACTGACTGACAGGCTAACGACAGGCTAACACAAAGGCTAACAGAGAGGCTAACGACAGGCTAACACAAAGGCTAACTGACTGACAGGCTAACGACAGGTTAACACACAGGCTAACAGAGAGGCTAACTGACTGACAGGATAACGATAGGCTAACGACAGGCTAACACAAAGGCTAACTGACTGACAGGCTAACGACAGGTTAACACACAGGCTAACAGAGAGGCTAACTGACAGGCTAAAAAACAGGCTAACACAAAGGCTAGCACAGCTTTTCACATTAGCCTGCTAATTGCACACGTTAATTCCTGTCACTGATATTTTCCTTCCTTCTTCTTGATATCATTCAAAAATACACATACATCGTCAAATCCATTTATTCGTTCTTACCTGGAAATCCAAACATGAAGCTTCAGTCCATTCGGTCCCATGTTGAGGCCGAAGGAGGCTTCAAGGATTAAAAACCGATCCGTTACTTTAAGCTCACAGGAAAGAACTGGACATAAAGTGAAATTTCCCAAAATGTAAACAAAGTAAACAAGATAAACAAGATTTTAAACACAGATCGACTTTTTTTTTTACCTTTTACCTGTCAGGTCAGAGCAGTCGATTACAGATAACAATGATCTGCAGAGCAGAGCACTTTTAAACAGCATTGAATTGAACTGCAGCAATTTTACCTCATACTTTAATGCACATTTTAAAACGTCTGCTTATTTGTATTTGTGGAGAAAGATATTATTCATAAGAGTGGACCATCTGCATTTTCAGCTAACTTTTTGCAATGAAATACTTAATTTAAGTGTTTAAGTAGAACATGGATTTCATACTTACTAATTTACTAGATTTTTTATATTATGATAATTTACTATGCTAATTTACAGAAATTGAAATATTTCATATATAAGAATATCCAGGCTTTAATTCATTGCTTTGCAGAGGGCACACCTGTTAATCCTGGTCCTCCTGGTACGTCCATCAGACTGTCTGTGACCGGAGATCTTCAGTCTCAGTATGGACCACTGTCAGGGACGTTTCATGAAGCTACTACTGCTCTTTTTTGACAGTTTGCTTCGAGTCATTGACGAGCTGAAAGATGAACAGCGGTCCCTGTCTTAGCTCGCAGGCTTTTGGTCAAGGCCCTTTCTGCATTTGGCTGCGTTCATCCTTCCTCTGAAGAGAAATGGTTTATACCCTCGATCTGTCCCTCAGCATAGTCTTATCACAGAGAGGTTCAGGTCATGCCCTGCCCTGCTGTGCCTTTCTAAACAAAGTCCAATCAGTTCCGTTTGCCACAGACGGACTCCAGTTAGAGTCCCAGAGACATTTCAAGGAGGATTAAAGCAAACTGAACACAACCACTGTGGCATGTGTCAGATAAATGATCGTGGCAAAGGCTAACCTGTGCAGCACAACAGCTAAAATTTTGAATTACTGTAAAAGTACAGGAGAGAGAGACAGGAGAGACTTTATTCTGATTTGCTGTGTGTGAGAAATGTGAGAATCTTTTTCATGAGAGTTGATAAAAACTGGAGATGTGGGTGTGATGAGGATCAGACCAGTATATTCAGTCTAATCCAGGCTGTCCTGCTGTTGAAATGGTTGTAAACTTCCTGAAATCGCTGCATCTCTCTGTTTGTTTGCACATGAACATCCAGGCTGATCGTCGATCCCTCCTCCCCTCCTCCTTTTCCTTTTCTGGCTTTCTGGTCGTCTGGTGGTCTGGAGACCGGGGATGATACAGGTCCAGAGGACACCAAAGGGACGAGAGAGGAAATGGCTCCTGCGTCACGGAGTCAGGTTTTCTCTGGACAGCGAGCATGATTGCTGCTGTTCAGAGTTTCAGTTTGGACTGAAGATCTTCGACTGTCACTTCCTGCTGGGTGGAGAAGCTCCATACAAACAGTTACTGTAAACTGACTGTATTTGTGCAGGAAATCCTCACAGTCACGCCAGCTCTCGACCTCTTTTATTCACATTTTCAGTTCTTTTTTTTTTTTTTTTCAAAGGCCCCAAATCCATTTAAAAGAAAAATATTTTGATAAGTGTATTATCTAGACTTGAGTGTGTCTGCAGTAACAGTGCTGTTCATGGACTGGAGAGATTGAATACACAGAGAAGCTGCATGAGTAATTCTTGAATAATTTATTTTCCTCCCCTGTCTTGGTTTTTTTTTTTTTTTTTTTTTGTACTTCTGACATGGAATAATTGTTGCACCATGAGAAAACATACATTAAAGAGTTTGGCTTTTCAGCAGTTTTACTGGATGTACAAAAATATATTTGGAAAGCTTTGTCTTGATTGATTGTATGCATTGTTAAGTACAATTTGTCATTTAAAAAAGTGCATCTATGTATGTTTTAACTCATTCTTCTTTAAAAAAAAAAAAACACTTTAGATATATAATAACAAAACACAAGCTTCATACACGTAAGGATTGAAGGAGTGTCTGCACCATCACAAAAAATTCAAACTTCCCAAATTTGCTTCTAAAGCTCTTCGGCACTTTGATCATTCTTTGGTAAATGCTGTCATCCTGGAGCTCAGGATGAAAAAAGCAGATTCCGTCAACAATTCTTCTCCAGGTTAAGATTTTAAAATCTTTCTAAAAGTACAATTTGAAAAAGTCCTGCGTGTCAACTGAGTATTCAGATAAAGGCACAAAGCTGCAGTGGCGTCCAGGTCGATCTGTTGGCAGTCTGGTTGGATAAATCTCTTAGTTTCCGGGGAACAGCAGGATGAAACCGTCTTGACTCTTCTTGAAATCTGCGGCAGCCTGGCCAGGTTTAGTTTCCACTGTCACGCTCTTGGGTTTTCCTCGCATGTGAAGCTGCACGGCTGAACGACAAACCTTCACAGGAAACTGGACTTTTCTTATACTGGAGGACAAAAAGAAAGACGCACATCTCTGTATTATTATACTTGTGAAATTTTTCAATGGGACAGTTTATTCACCAGACCTTTGAATTAACATCAGACCAGAATTAGTTATTTGTCAAAAACGCCTCATTAAACATCAATACATTGATGGACAACATGGATGTCTAAAGTTGGATTTTGGAGTCAGAATCTGGTGGTCATTAGAGGAACTGCACTTTTTAAAGCTTCCTGTATTGATTTCTTTTTCTGACCTGAGAAATTGCCAGTTGTAAAGTACAAAAGCACTTCAAAATATATCGAATTTTAGGACACTCAGCCACTAAAATGTGTTGTGTATTTTTGAATAGATTGCCTTTTGCTAAACTGAAGGTGTCCCATGAGTCATGAAGACTCATGGGAAACATATTTTACTATTTTATGCAAACTACATTTTTACATGAATGCTTTTGGGCAAAATAAGATATAAAACGCTTAATAAAGAATCACAACATCCAAGTCTGGACTGTGGGTCTAATGAAACTAAAAGACAAGCTCTGTAAAATTTTTTATGCTTCACAAATGTTTTTGTTGAAGCTTAACAGCAAAGCAAAGCGCTGCCAAACTGCCAGAGCAGCAGCTGTTTCCCCAGACAATGAAATGGCCCAAAATCAGATTATATCTGTCTGAAATCACAATAGAGCGACCCGATGAATCATCAATCATGCTCCTTATCCACTTAAAAGTCTTGAAATGAACTGAATTGAATTGAATTGAGACCAGGTGTGTTTGAATGTCACATGAAAACCCTAAAAACCTGCACAATGAGAACGTGCCCAATTTCACAGAAGATATTCTCTTCTAACAAACATCTCAGAGAAATCTAAACCACATACACAATAACTGTGTGTTTGTTATTGATTACTCTACACTTGGCTCTACCATCTGATAAATTTGTTATATCCAGAGTTCAGTTTTGCAGCGTCCGACACCCGGAGTCCCTGCTGACAGCTGGGATGAGGAAGTGTGTCTGCTCGCCTGCCCGGTTGCTGCACAGTCAGCTGAAGATGATCCACTGTGAAGTTGCAGCTTCCTCTCGGCCCCGCGGGACTCCTGCAGCCTCAGCCTCAGCGACTCCACTGCCTCACCCAACACAAGCTCATGGCACAGGCCGACAAAGAGCCTTACACTGTTTCTAACGATGTCACAGTGCCAGGAGATCCCGAGTGCACGGCTGATATTCCTTTTATGAATCTATTCCAATCGGGCATTCGATTGTCTGTCAGAAGCACTTTGTTTGAACCCAGCAGATGCAGAACAATATTTTCCAAACAGCTATTTGCGGACGCCTCTGAACGTCAGCAATGTGACTGATTCACAAGGCTGGCTCAAGCAAACAGGACTGCTTTGGCAAGAACGACCTGATGCAAACAGTCAGAGTCCTGTTCTCTGAACTCTGAGAGGTCCTCTTCAGAAACATGGCAGAAGAAAAGTTCTTTATTTTTTTGGAAAGATGAACTTAATCCATGCAAATTACGTAATTTTATTTTTTATGCAGTAACACTGTAGATCGGGTTTATACACACCAGGTGAGCACACCAGACTGAGTACAGAGACATCCTCACTACAGTGCATAATAAGGGACATGGATGGTATATTTCTACTGGCAGTCACATGGTTGTGCGTTGTGTGTTGCACTGGATGAACAGTTTGATGAACATATAAGTGAACAAAGCTCCCATTTTTTCTCTGTCTGTCTGTTAGAGCTAACCCTAACCTGAACATCTGAGGACAGCATTCATTTTGTCAAATAAGAGCGAAGACCAATTCTGTCTTCGACAGAAAAATCCTCATCACATTTATTACTGTTTGTGTTTACTGTGACAAGTAAAATAGAACATATGACAAAGTTTGAACAAGCTGTGCTCCATTTAACATCCATGGTGTGCTCAGAGTGAAGTTGTCATTTTAAAACTGTGTTAAAGCTGTAGGAAAGAAAATATATCTGACGCCTCGACCAGTTTTAGCTGAACCTGTTCGGTATTGGCAGTCCAGTCCCAACCTAAGATCACACTGGTGCTTTCTTTCTTCCATTACTGACAGCTAACATGCCGAGTTGGTGCTATAAAGTCACTCCTGTCCATCTCTTTCCTTCCGAACACCGGGTGTTGTTTCTCTTCTTGAAAGCAGCGAAATGCCACAAACATCCCACCTCCAATGTTAAAATATCTTGCAGATGAGTCTCAAGCTGCCTGCAGAAAGTTGGGGGGGGGGCTTAAAATTGAACTTGGCAGTCACTTGATGCTGTCACACCATTTGCTTTGCTAATGCTGAAAGAATCTGAGCTCAGTCACAATATCCGAAGCCGCGTTGCCGTTGATCGTCTTGCAGGTCACTCCAACAGGTGTGGCCTCGCTATCCTTTTACCCTACAGTCCCTCTTGGCTCCTCATCAACCTCAAACCCAGCCTCGCTGACCCCCCCCAGCCCCAACCCCACCCTCACAAAAAACCAGCTGTCCTGTCCGACATAGAAACCCACTGACCTCCAAAGGGTTTTTGATTTGTGCAAGATACCAAATCCATCCTGCTGGCTGCCACCAGTGAAAGGCGCCACCAGAGAAACATGCTGAGGAAAAGGCTCGGAGGACAGTGAGGACAGTGAGGACAGTGAGGACAGTAAGGACAGTGAGGACAGTGAGGACAGTAAGGACAGTGAAGAAAGTGAGGACAGTGAGGACAGTAAGGACAGTGAAGACAGTGAAGACAGTAAGGACAGTGAGGACAGCGAGGACAGTGAGGACAGTAAGGACAGTAAGGACAGTGAAGACAGTAAGGACAGTGAAGACAGTGAGGACAGTGAAGACAGTGAAGACAGTAAGGACAGTGAAGACAGTGAGGACAGTGAAGACAGTGAAGACAGTGAGGACAGTAAGGACAGTAAGGACAGTGAAGACAGTGAAGACAGTGAGGACAGTGAGGACAGTGAAGACAGTGACGACAGTGAGGACAGTGAGGACAGTGAAGACAGTGAGGACAGTGAGGACAGTGAGGACAGTGAGGACAGTAAGGACAGTAAGGACAGCAAGGACAGTGAAGACAGTGAAGACAGTAAGGACAGTAAGGACAGTGAGGACAGTAAGGACAGTGAGGACAGTGAGGACAGTGAGGACAGTGAGGACAGGGGGATGTTGTGCTGCAGGTTTCTGCTGTGGGAAGAGAAGGCTACGATCAAACACTAACTATGGCTGCGGATCCACAACCGCTTCGTTTTCTGTAGTCTTCGGTTAGATCTTTGTAGGACACACTGGGTTCCCCCTTTTCGCCGAGCTGACCATGTTTACCTCTTGTCTTGATAAATTCACTGTCCACCTGGATTCACGTCCATCTTTAACTCCACAATTTTCAAAGTTAAAGTCTTGCTGCCTTACTTTTATAGGAAAGCTTTTAATGTGAAAAACACGATAAATCCCGTAGATTCTGAGCAGAGCATTATACTGAATTCACCACGTGAGCTGGTGTTTTAGATGTCACATTTTTTAGCAGCCTTTATTAGCAACCAGACTATCTGTTAATGCTTGCCATGCTGCCTGCTATTATTAGAGTGTACCAACTTTTATGTGAGCGTTTGCGGCCGTTAAACTTATCTCTCCTGCTGCTGTGTAGGTGCAGAGTAGCCTCCATGGGGATAATAAAGCGCTTTCTGTTCTGTGTGCGGTCTCTGTGTGTGTTTCTGTGAGTGGATGGGGATTCGGTATATAAACATGGCCCACGGTCTGCCGTCTGCCAAGCGCTCCTCGTGGTGCTGCAGTCGAATCATTTATTTCTGTGGAGATGAAGCTGCAGACAGAACTGGGGCGCAGAAACAGCTCCTGGAGGATCCTCCCCCTCCCTGAAAATCCACCTTCCACTGCTCTCCTTCTTCTTCTCCACCAGTCCTCCTCCTCCTCCTCCATCTTTCCTCCCTGTCATCCCCTCCACGATGCCGAATGCTGCTAATCCGATGTGAATACATGCCTCTGGTGTCTGCATTACAGAGAATTACGTGCCATTTTATTCATGGCTCGGCTGCCGGTGAGCCTGGTGCCGCACCGTGTTGCTGATGCTCTTCATCCCATTGTGTGAAAATCAGATCAACACCAGGCCCGTGCAGAAGATGCTCCCGGGGAATAATGTGCCATCTCAGGTAAAAGATGTTTCAACAGACAAAGCAGCTTTCCTTTACGTAGTTTCTTTAATGCTGTTTGTTTTGTTGCTTGAGGACAGAATTTTCCTTCAATAAACTGAAAATGGCCACATGTGCGATGGCCTCCCATTCTTCTGGGAAAAAAACCACAAACTTCCCCACACACACACACACACACACACACACAAAACCCAACTAAAAGGCCACTCAGAGTCAATCCTCTGCCAAAGGCAATGTCAAACAACATGAACCAACATCAGAAGAAACTGGAATTACCCCCTCAAGAGTTGTTTGGCTCCGCCGTTCGGACCAGTTTCAAATTCTATCCCTGTTTGTCGAGAGTCATAGAAAATATTAAGTAGTTGTGTAAAAATTAGTCATAATGGCCAAACACAGATTATGACCTGATTAAGAAGCTCTGTCAAGACGGATGAACAACTCAAAAACAAGCAAAGAGTCAAATTAGCAGTACGTGATCCAGAGCTCCCTTCAATTCAAATGGTTCTTCCCTGATAAATAAACAAACACACTTGTGAAACAACATACCACAACAACAAAGAGCAGGATTTTCACAATAACAGTATAATGATGACATGAAGGAGCAGATGAGTGATTGTAGGTGGATGTAAACTCTCAGAAGTGAACGCTTTGCTGTCGGATCAGGTAACAATCAGAGAAATGATGACGTCCTGATGATCCCACAGACCCCAGACAAGACGGAGCTGTCAAAACACACAAACAGCCCTCGTTTTCGGTTTCCGCCGCAAAGACTCAGATTCACACATCCTGGAGGTAACATGATATGTGTCTGAGGAAAGAGAGTGAAACAGCAAAGGAAACAACAGCTTTGAACCTGAATTCACATCACACCACCTTCCATCCAACGCTGTTAACGAGAATGAAAACACACTTTGAAATTCTGACATCAGACCGAGAGTTTCTAACTGTGCTAAAGGTCGTCGGAGACCTCCACCACCTTTACTCTGGCTCAACCTCTAGTAGCTTTTCTCTCTCTTCACATCAGTATCATCAAGTTTAGGACCAGACAGCAGAGGTGTCTAAAAACTGACGAGTAAAATCTGAACCTTTGGATCATTGTTAAGAGTGACGTCAGGGTTGACAATCACACAGCTGGGCTGATGTGTTTACTGAGACCGATTTACTAAGTTATACGTAGTTGAGTTGTAAACTTGCTGCTGACAGAGTTAACCAGACTCAGATTGTCCAGTAATATTGGCTCTTTTTGTCATTCACCTTCAGCGCTTCACATTTTTCAGGATTCAGGTGAATTCACATCTGCGTCTTTGACTTTGTGTTCAGTCACGTCGCCTTAAAAATTCCACTTTGCGTAGACTGAGTCATGGTTGATGGCTGGTTTAAATTAATAGATTGAGAACGTGGGAAACGTGCTCATTGCCTGAGTACTGCCACTCTGCCGTCTGTACGTGGGCGGCATGGTTGTGCAGTGGTTAGAGCAGAGAGGACTCTGGGTTTGAACTTCCTTTGTTGAATTTGCACGTTGACTCAATGCATGTCGGGGTTTCATAGTTGGCGGAGGTGAGACTGATAAAAATTCCTGGTTTTTTTTCTTTTTTAAGGAATAGCTGTTTTCCAAATATGTTGATTATTCCTCACCTGTAGCTTTCTCTAGCTCACAGTCGTCTCCACCCGACTTGACACTCCCTCGTCAACATAACCCTGCAATTTTCCCCTGCCATCTAAATTAGCACTTCCCCAGCTGCCTGGCAACCATCGCTGGGGCAACAGCAGCATCTGCGGTCCAGAAGGCAGGGGCAACGTGAGCCAAAGCCGCTCAGATCCTTGGGTGTGATGGCGGCTGGGCAGGCGGGGAGCGGACCGCCCCTGGGGAGTTCGCTTTGGCGTCACCGGGACGATCATCACTCAGCTCATCCATTATAATTAGCATCACCACCATCAGAAACAGTGGGCCTACCTCAACCAGCTGCACCCTGCATCTTGAATCTCCTCAGGGGGCATTCTGGGAAAAAAATGAGTCATACTGTAGCAACTGGAGAGCAAGAACATGAAGGGAGATTTCTATAAACAGTGGAAATATGGTTTAAGATGCGAAGCCAACACTCCATGACTTCACCTACACACACGGCCTGAATCAATGGGGATGTATTTTATTAGCAGGAGTCGATAACTTACCTGCCACTGATTAATTCCCGAGACCCCTGCACATTTCTGAGATAAGAGCAAATCAGTTTAGCAGTCTGTTAGGAAGCACAAGAAGGACGTGCTGGGTGACTCATCAAATTGATTATCAATAAGGAAAGACGGTCGACCACAAGCTGTTTTTTTTTTTTGTTGTTGTTTGTTTGTTCTTTTTTTTTCATGCAGCAGGAACATTTGTTCCATCTCGGAGCACAACTGTTATTGAGCACATCAGTACAAACATCTTCAGCGGAATAACACCAGTAATCAGCCAAACAGTGAGTCTTATTGAGGTTTTCTAAAATGATGAGTCGCCGTGTGGTACTCAGCTGGAGAATAACACTGATGTTGAGGAATCCATTTGTTGCACTGAGGTCGACCTCGAAGCAGTGCGTCCGCTGGTCGCTCCCACAAAGAGGCCTTTTGATGCCGGTGCAGTTTTGAGGTCAGAAGCGGACTGTGTGAGTGCACCCAGGAGGCTTTGTGATTCTGGAGAAGCAAGTCCCCGAGACTTAACACGGTGAGGGCGTTTTTATAAAGACCTGCTCCTCCAAAAGCGAGGTCTTTGATGATGCTGTGGGAATGAGCTCCTCAGGAAAATGCGATGTGGGTATTCAGATGTTTCCCACCCATCGCATCTGACTGTTAAATCCTATCAGGAGCGCCAACACACAAAGCTGCTCGCTTTATTATTTACATACAATCTGTGTCAGAAAAGGGGAAGAAAGCGACGAGTAATTTGTACTGAGCTATATACTGTGTTAGTGTGATAAAGGACAAGTTGTCTTGTTTGTGTTTCTGTACTTGTGTTTCATCAGTATCCTGAAGTGTGACAACAGAACAAGAAGAAAAGGATTTGGGGAACTTGTTCAGTAAAAGAAAAATGAGCTTTATGAGCTTATTTTAAACATGAGGTTGAAGGCGATTGTCTTTTTGCTTGAAAAGAAGACAATCCACCAATCAGAAAGACACCTTAAGGTATCTTTTGTGTTACAGACAAGACGCCTGCCTTGATCTCAGTGACTTGTGCTCAAAGTACTTTCTTATCAAAAAGGTTGACAAAAATCATTAACGACAAATTTATGTAGAAAGGCACTTTAAAATCAAACCTTTTCATCTTCTCCATACGACGTAGCTGTGTAGGTAGGTGAGTAAGCCATTAGGCCATTACTTTGCAGATATTTCACAGTTTGTTTGTCTTTAGGTGTCACATGTTTGTATATATTCAAACTGTTTAGTTTCAGGTATGAAGACAGCAATTTCTATTTCTAAGTCAATCTCATCAGTGCTCGGAGTCACAGACGGCAGCATGAGGATGTAATGTCCCGTGTAAGAATACTAAAACTACTTTCAATAAAAAGCCCACCTCTAATGAAGGTCACGCGTTTCTTCCTGCAGCATTTCGTTGACTAACACGGAAACAGCTCGTGCAACCTGCCAGCGGCTACGACACCACGTGGAAAACAACTTTATTTTGAGGACGGGAAGAGAGAAGATTTACAGGCAGCTTCCTGTAATATTAATCATGTCTGAATGGGGCTTTTGTAAAATGCACAAATGTAGCAGCACAGAGGGTCAAGTAGGAACAAAAGTCGTTTTATAGTCACATGCTGGGTGTACTGTTCAAATGAATTCACGTCAGATCTGTAACACTAAATAAATATTTGCTGCTCTGAGCTGCTGCACCACTGACAGCCTTCACCTCACCTCACCAGGCCCCTCATGCTGGTATCAGTATTTAGATTTATGTGCATTTTTAATGTTTGTAATGTGTGTTCATCCTGCTGGAGCTTTGTGACTTCAAGGACAGACTGCAGGAAGATTGCTTCTGGAGCAGAGACACACAACCGAGCCAGAATAGCCTTGTTGCAACAAATTGTTAAAACTTAAATACGGACGTCCTCGCTGAACTTGTACAAACTAAAAGCTTTTAAATGCAGCTGCCACAAAAATCACAACCAAAACACCCTTTATACTTCATTGCATGGTTCATGTGGTGAGAGAGGAACGTGTCCACGGAGTCTAACCCCGAGTTAATTTTATCATGACTGACCCTGAAAGAAGGGCAGCATTCACACTGACAAACAGCTTCCTACAAAAACTGTTTTGTGGAGTTTCTGAGCAGTGAAAGTTGATTTACAGTTGATCACACGGAAGCTTTGTGATGGGCTAATTAATTAGCAGCTCTTATGGAGACTCTAATAATCACTGTGACGCCGTCTTCATCTTTACACGTGAGAGTCATCATTCATAAAATACATGGCAAAAAAAGTCATGTTCATTACATTCAGTTAACTTGTGATTTATTAGACGACATGACACAGCTGACCTAAATATATCACTCTGGATGTGGAAAGTGTGACTCACCATCTTAACGAATTTATTTGGTTTTAACCATGAAAGAAGGACACCGAAAAGTGCTTAGATGTTTTGCACGCGGGATGTTTTTGAGGGTGAGTAATTTAAAACGTGCTGATGTCACTCAGTCAGTCAGTCAGCTGATAACGGGCCTGTTTGATGTCAGACGTCTGTAATCAACAGCAAGATTCAGGCTGCGCTTTGTCCTTGATGTGGAAAAAAAAAAAAAAAGAAAAATCACTGAACCACATGACCTGCGAGCTCTGTGGGAACTGAAATAGGTCAGTGTTTACGTCCACCTAAGCCGTTGCCACGGTTACCATCCATATGATCAAAACTGCGGAGTCTCTGATCCCGTGCCAGGTCCTCAAAACCGAAACCGGAACCGGATCGGAAGCTGTGTTAGGGTAAAAAAAAAAAAAGAAATAAAAAGAGAAAAGGGAGGAGGGAAAGTGAGCGGAGAGGGTGAGCTGACCAGGACCGGCACCCCCCCCCCCACCTCACCACCACCTCTGTCTCGTGTCGGGCCAGCCCGCTTCGCCGACTGAGAGCCCAACACATTGAGGACAGACACTGAGGGAGAAAAAAGAGAGGCTATTTCAGGCTTCAGGATGACGCCTTTCACGACCTAAAAAGCATAAATTTTAAATAGAGAGGGATGATTTAGCCCAAGTCTGCGCTAACAGACAACAAGGTTAGACGAGAAAGTCAACAAGTCTTTAGACATCAATAACAGGTCAAGGTGGGGGGGGGGGCTTCTCTGGTCATTAAAGACACATCACAAGACCACTTACATATGCTGTGAGGTTAATGAAATCAGTTTTATTTCCCCCCCTCTTCGTTTTATTGCTACTCCGGGAAGGGAGGGGTGACCCAGAAGATTGCTATTAATGCAACACCGTCCCAGGTCTTTTCATATTCATGAACGAAACTGCTGATTTAGAGAAGAGCGCAGAAAATGCTGGAGAAGGAGAGAGGCTGCGAGGAGGAGACGGAGTAAACAAAAACAAATAAAGAACAACCGGGAAAGAAAGTAAGATCGCGAGTCTGGACTCTGACCTTTGACCCCAATCAAGTCAAACGTAGGTGGTGCACTTTTGTTACACAACATGAGCAAGCAACAAAAATCAGAGCTTTGGCTGTCCGTTATCTTTAATTATTCATTAAAGCGACCATTTTGTCACAATTTTTTTTTGGCTTATTAGCTGAAGAACTAGTCTGTTGTCGCCCCATTTTTATATAATAATGATACAGAAAGAGAAAAATTGTACATTCTCCTCCTAATCAATGTTTCTGTAACTATTTTCACATCTAGAAACCTAAAACGGACACATATTAGACTACAGGTTGCAATCTTTTATTCCAGAAACACGATCCAAAGTCTTATATTCTGTGATTGTGCTACTTATGGGTGGGATTACAGTGAAAATAGACCCCTTCAAAGACCTTAAATGACAGTTAGAGCATTTCTATCTTCCATACTGTGACTTATTTTTGGCTGAAACTGTATATGCTCGCTCGTGCTGTCATTTCAAATCCACGAAGAAACTATTCCCCCAAAATACTGAGCCCCATGTGGGGCTGGACGCCACCTGTCGTAGTGTCGTAGTGGGCTGTTGGCCTCCATCCACGGCCTTCTCACACAAACTGTTTGGTTGATGGTTGTTAAAGGTGGGGGGGGGGGTGAGAGAGATTTGAATAAGCCTGAAATGCACATTTATGATTTAATGGCATATAATGTCACTCTGCTGGCAGCAACATCTAACACCGGTCTCCTCGCAGCGATCAACAAAGTAATAAAATACACAAATTGCCTTTTAAATAAAGAGTACGCCACAATCTTTTAAGGCCGGGGCAGATCAGAGCCCAAATCCTGCTCATTCGTACTCCCCCAGCTGTCCCAGCAGATGGTCTACAAGTCCAACCCCCCCAAAAAACACACACACACACACACACACCCAACTTCTCTCTTGGTGGGAACACACTCGAATACCGACAAACTCATAGACAAACCAAAACACACAAACATGCCTCATTCATGCTGACAGCTCAGAGCCAGGTGACAGGAGGGGAAAGCAGGAGAGAGAAAGGGATAATGGGATGGTGGTGGCGGTGGGGGGGTGGGGGGGGTTATGTACAGGAAAGAGCGACAGATGAAGAAGAAGGAGGAGCGGAGGAACGAGCTCTGCCGAGGGAACCGGAGACGGATGTGACATGACAGCAAATCACGCCGACAAAGCCGAACAGCTTTGAAGTCAGATTTTACCTTCGCTGACCCAGTTTCATACAACTCACTGTGCCACCACACACACTGTATAACTATAAACACCGGCGGCCTCACAGGTCTCCTCTCCAGTTGTTTGAACTGACGAGATGAGGCAAAAAAAAAAAAAAAAAAAATAGCAGGAGTCACAATCCCCCCATTTAATTTCCTCACAAACTAAAATGACGAGCGCGTGACTCTGGGATCTCACTTCCTCACACAAGGAAACACAAGAGGAGTGTGTGTATGTGTGTGTGCGCCCCCTCAATCCCTGCACATGCTTACACACTTACACAGCTCACCCCTGACTTTGTCTCATGAGCCTCCTTTTGATGGGTAGTCTGGTAGAGGTCGCGACCCCCCCCATTCACCGCAGATGGTAGCACAAAGACAGGCGGAGAGCTGAAACCGAGTCCTCATGCTCGGCTCTCCTCTGTGACGCCCGCCGCCGCACCCACCCACCAGAGCTACACAGCTGCTGCGGGGTCCAGATAGTGCCCCCCACCCCCTCCAAAAAACAAAACACAAGCAAACAAACAAACAAAAAAAAAAAAAAAAGCCCAGACCAAAAGTCTGAGACTCATAAAAACCCACAAAGGCCTCAACGGGGATCTGGGATCAGCGGGCTGAACGCAGGAAGGCACACGTCTGAGCTGAGAAACCAAATAAACGACATGACGCTGACCTGATCTCTCCATGACACCAGACATCCCATAAAAAACAGAAACTGCCAGTCAACAAGGCCCATTGTTTATATTTTTTACTTTTTTTTGACAGTCACGAATAGACAAAATATTAGAAACAGCTTGAATGCTACAGATGAAAAAACTGTGAAATAAAAATCTAAATTTTCCATTTGAACGGCTTCTTCTGTGGTTTATTTTCAATATATTTAAAAAAATACATTTCGTCATTGACCAAAAATGAATCGGTTGCCTTATTTTACTGCAATTATACTATTTGTGGGACGTATTGAGTGTGAGTGCAGATATTTATATCTACACGACACCTGTGCGTTTTATATTGTTTCTGAAAATGCTTTTATTGTCATTTTAATTGGACTCTTGGGAAACGAGCTTTCAGATAAAAGCGATCGAAATAAAGAAAAAAAAGATGCTTTGGTTTGTTATCACATGATGTGTGTAGATTTCAGCCTCTGAAAGATTTGGACGCACCAAGTAAGTGGAGATTACGTACTCACTTTGAAACTTGAAATAGTTCTCCCTGATTATGAAAAAGATTCAAGATTAATACATCGAGAGACCAAATAACTGCAGAAGAGGTTTTGTCTCAGTGGGAAGTCCTTACAACAACAACACCACACAGATACACACAAACACACATCTGTTACCACAACCTAAACAGTCTGAGTTGTCTGAAAACTTGTGGACTGTGCCATTCAGATCCGGTCAGGAAGAGACTGATGTGGGTGGAAGTGAATGTGATTTATAAACAGCAATGACAAATCGGGCTGCGTTTGTGATAAGTGTTAAAAACGCCAGCGTGACTGATTCATTCCGTGGCGGTTATTGAGTGCCAGGCGCGAACACCAACAACTACGGCAGTGATAAATGCCAGGAGTATGATTTGTGAAATGGTTGCGGCGCGTTAATAGACTTCGTTCCAGCTGAGGTCTTTGTTTATTCATGTGACCTCGAGACCCAAGACGCCGCTTGTTTTCTCTCCAAACAATCAGTTCACCAGCTGATCTCACTAATGAACTTCTGCTCTCTTTAAAGTTTTCTGATGAGTGAAATCAGCTGCCCGAGAGTTTGGCATTAGTGAAAACCTGTGTGACATTTGAAAAAACAAACTAATCAATTATCAGCATGAGCGCAAACGTTCAAAACTTATCTTATTATCAGCTGGGCCTCTGAAATTCTGACCACTACAAAACACGGTGGAAGAGTTTCTTAGAAGGAAACTCACCTGAAACTCATTCTGATTTTGCTTCTGCGCCGTGACCATCAAATTTATCAATATCTGCTTGTAAACCTTCATCACTAATCGCACATCTACCAGCTGTGACCAACAGCGATTTCTTCAGGGCTGCAGCCAACATCATCTTTGTGTTGAATATTCAGACAAGCTAAACCTGTAAATCTTCTCTTATGAAACCTGCAAATATTTGAAAATTCTTTACTCTGCTGATTAATTTTCTGTCAATCGACTGACCAATACCACAGCTGCTGTATTTGAGCTCTTCCTTCGTTCTTAAAAACTTCAATTATCCAGTGATTTCCGAAAAAATAAAACACGAAAAGAGGAAATTCTTGTTTGTAGTTGCCCCAATAATCATAATAATACACAAGTTACTCTTCTCCTACTTCTCCTAGGTGTATAACCTTTGAAAAGAGAGTTATGCACCCGTAGATCACCTTTACCAGCTGCAGAACAAGTACATGCAGTAGTTTCAGCAACTGTACTGCCAAACATCTGCCAAACAGAACGTCTGACATGCTGACGTGCTTCAGATAAAGCTTGAAATGTATCAACAGCCTTGGTGGCCACATCGCAGGAGCCGCCTCGTCCCCTCTGAAACACCGCAGTGGAAACAGAGATGGAGGCCTCGGGATAAAATTAGCAGCAGAAAACTGCGAGTTGCTGCCGGACTGACCGTGTGAAGTGGTCGACCAGCGCTCCCACCAGCTCGCCCACTCGGTCTTGGTTCGGGCACAGCACCCCTCGCTGCAGACACAACAAGACGTCGTCCTCGGAGGACGTGTGAAGCACCACCATCTGGTCGACCCCGCTGGTCAGGCTCAGTCCTGTAAACTGTGGAGACAAACACAGACGTGGAGTCACATGCCAGCTCTCATATCGACGGCCCTGCTGCTGATATTCTGATGCATGTAGACTTTTGGTTTTAATTATGTCCTTTTTTTAATGACTTTTTGCTGCTTCTATAAGAGCCCTCGTTTTTATTTTACATTTTTGGCCATTATTGTGTGACTCCAGACTGTCACCTATCACAGGAATATGAGGGCAGGAGTTTAACAGTGTTTTTAGATTTTCACTGCTCAAGCTAATTATCCAGGACTGCTTACTTTAATACAAAGAAAGCTTTTACAGTTTAATACATATACAAGCCCTGACTGTAGCCTGAATGACTAAGATATTTGGTGGCACATGTAGCACTGGAAATTAATTTGGATGACAACGCTGGAGATTATCGCGTCAACGTATAAAACCTTTGAATTTAATACAGCACAGCGCCGTATATCCTGGATCAAAAATCATGCATGAATGAAGTCAGAGGATTATTTCTGCTCACTGTATGTAGGGTAGAGAGAAACTCACGGTTCACGTGTGCGTGGCCAGTGAGGGTAAAGTCATGAGGTATGACCCAGTTGGGATAAATGCACAAATTCACTGTGGCTGGAGAAACATGAGCAAAGAAAAGAGTGACGGGGTGTGAATGAGAGAAAACGAAAAGCAGAAGGAAAACAGGAGAAGAAGAAGCAGAAGAAGCATAAAACGGCCAACTATAAACATGACAAGAGAAAGTGAGGTGTGTCAGAGATGGACTAAGCCTCTTATGGCGCCCGGCACACAGGTTTATCCAGTGAGGACGACCGTGAGCAGGACGTCCCGGCTCCGTCAAGGCCACATGCTGGTGCAACCCGTCCCCTCACTGGAGGGGACAATGTGGAGGTTGTGCACGAGTCTGTCAATGTGAAGTTGAATTTTTTTTGTGAAACCAATTAGAGTGACTAAGTGGAAAAGATGTGTCATCAGTTTCAACGGCTGCTTGAGTCACACTGAACACATAAATCCACACGATGTAACCAACAGAACAAAACCAAAAAACCAAAGACATTCATTGACGTAAAAAGGTAATTACATAATAAGGCAAAAATTCACATTTATGAAGCTGGAACCACCAAATGTTGGGGGCGTTTGTTTCAGCACAAATTTTCTTTAAACACATCCTCAGTGTTCCTTAATTATTTATCATTCAACATATATTTGTTGAACATTTCTCTTTGACAGGCTGTGTCCGTTTTCTTGGTTCGTTTGGTAAAGTGGGCAGCTGTCAACACTACAATAACCACGAGCCTCAGGTTCCATTGTTATGGGCTTCATATCCATCCAATCCGTAGAAACTGTGAGTCACGTAAGTTTGGTCAAAACAAATGACTCCAATTGATTAGGGATAAAAAACACGAAGAGCCATTAAAATTAGTCAGAAAACTTTCGTCCTCTGCTGAGGGTCGAAGCTGATGACTGTGTACTGAGGAGGACGGTGACGGAGCTGCTTCTTCACGGCTCTATTCTCTGTTTCTGACCTGGATACGACTCACATCCCTCAGTCTGAGCAGCGGAGCTTAATGACATCAGCTATCTTTAGTCGCTCCGCTGCTGCATAATGATGGTTTTTATCCCTCTGGCATGTTTCTCTCTCTCTCCCTCTGCTTTGCTCTCTAAAACCAGCGCTTGACGTCCGGCTGTGCAAACTCAAGAATGTGTTACTGGCCTTCACTAAGACCATCAGTGAAATTATATTCCTGATTAAATAAAGGTTAAATTGAAAAAGAAAATTACTAAACAGTTACGAAAAAGCTTTTAAAAGTGAAAACATGCAAAAGTCATAGACAACAAATCACAAATCTAACATCTGACCTTTCTTGTTCGAGGATTAAGTTGAGCAGCTAACATTTAAGGACACAGGAGTATTTTATTTTACAACATCTCTCCTTAAATCGACAGTGACTGAGGCTGCCGACTGATCTTCATCTTTTAGTACAACAGACATATTTTTCTCAAATCAGAAATGTTACAAAGTCAGATGCAGACACTGTTTTCAGACCTCCTCAGCCACCCCTCTAGTTTCCTTCAGCTACCATTAAACTTCTTAAATCAAGGCCCGTGCTCTATAGGACTTCCTCAACATCCCATTTCAGTCAGAAATACTTCAAACCACAGAGCAGAGTCGGGATCTAAAAGCTATTTCAGGGGGCCTTGAAGGATCAGATTAAATAAAGATGTCATCTACTGTCTCTCTTCACTTTTAGCCTCCCGTCCTTCAGTGCAGGCGGCCCTGTGAGATCCCTGATCCACTTTCTCAGATCAGGCCACAAAGTGTGCCAGGTTCGCCCCAGACGGCACAAACCCTTAAGATAAGCCAAGACCGGCATCACTGTCGTAGCAGGAGCATGGCCACACATACCATCCACAACAGCAGGCATCGACTCTTCACGCCCTAAAATGGGTTATAAACCCATCCAGTCCTCTTATGGCTCACACCTTAATGATGGACGGCTGTGACTCGGGTCAAACGTGATGGAAGATGTGACGTGTGGGTGTTTGTTTAATGAATAGAGGAAGAGCACAACTGAGACCAAAGAGTAAGAAATAAAGGACAGCTGGGACAAAGTACAACGAATCTGACCCAGATTCCTCGGAGCTGTGAGGAAGTGGAGCTGCTGCTCGGTGCATCTGTGGGGACGCAGACCTGACAAACCCAGACCAGTCCCCACCTCTCACTTCATTTTTCATCCTTTTTACTTTAGCTTCAAGGGTCAATAGAGTATAAGGAGTTTAAGGGAAGGGGGGGGGGGGTCGCACATAAAGAGGAGTTTTCAGGTTGTTGTTATTTTTGGAGAAATTCTTATCATCATTCGTGAAGAAAGAGGGATGGAGCTGAGGATTGCTTGTTGACGAGGATTCACCAGTACTAACTAAAATTAAGGAATAAAAGCATGTTTGACCCCCCAAGTTTACAGACGTGCAACAATAAATCCCTGGAAAACCCCCTTTAAGAACAAGGAGAGCTGTGCTATTAACCTACATTAAATTTCATGTTAATCATCATCATCGTTTGATGAATTCATCCCATCCATCCAGCAAATGTTGTTGTGTGTAGCTGGAGTCTGAAATAGTTTAAATTTATGTCTCCTCTAAAAGTCACAGGATGTCAGTGCAGTTGTGCTGGACTTATTAAAGGAGGTAGCAGCATGAGAAGTTAAATAATCCCCTCTGTGTGATGTGAGCGTCAGATTTTACGTTTTGGTAGACTCAAAAAAATTGCAACTGCAACTACCTCAACATCAGAGACGGGTTTTACATACGACTTAAACTATCTGACAAGAAACGAGTGAAAATGTCACCCAAATTCAACAGAACGGGCCTTTTGTACTTGATGTGTTTGCAGCAGTTTTATATAAATTCACTGTTAGTTTTGGTCTTCACGTGAGATTTTTCAATATCTATGAAGACGTAACGACTAAAAAAAGAGAAAGAATATATTCACAAGCATTGTTGATGAGTTTCCATTCAGTCTCTTTGTGTGTCTGTGCATGAATGTGTGTGAATGTGTGTGAATGTGTGTTCACGGTTGTGTGCTCTCCCGTGTGACTACTTACGGTGTCTAAAGGAAGCCTCTTCAAAACTTTGTAATGCTTCTTGGGCTCTAATTTGTAGACGTACTTGTCAGTGACCAGCAAGGAGCGGTCTGTGCTCTTGTTGAATCTATTCACCTGAGAGAGCAGAGGAAGAAAAAGATCACACTCCATATTTGTTCAATGTCTAATTTCATTCACAAGCCTTTTTTTAAAATACATATATTTGCTACTTGTAGAGTCTTCTGGGTTATCAGTCACAAAACAGGTTTTCCTCGTGGAGCTGCAAACAACTGAGACACAAACAAACAAAAGCGGAGAGACAATCGCACTCGTGTGTCCGTCCTGTTCCCTTCATCACAGGCCACGTTTCTTCATTAACTAAAGCTCTACTTGGAATTTAGCAATCTCTGATCACAAAATCGTGGCCATTATCATTCACAGGGAGACGATAAGTGCAACTTAATCCTGAGGCGAAATAATAAAGTGGCTCATTCATTCCATTCAAAACAGGCAGAATCTTAAAGTTAGGAAAACTTAAGAGATGAATTCGTAGTTCAGTTCCTTTCATGATTAATCGTCTGATTATTTCTTATCTATCTTTTTTTTTTGGTTTGCCTGTTTCTTTGTTTTTGTTTTTGCTTTTTTGTTTTTTAAGATTACTGTCGGAGTGGGTTGTTTTCACTGGAAACATGCAATCTTGTGATACCAAAGAGAGAAGGTGTGAGGGAGTGGGAATGATGGGAGAAGCAGCAAGTGAGAAAAACATCCCACAGCTGAAATGAAGCAACAAAAGAAAGAAACTCCTTGTGGCTACAAAAAAGGGATCATTTCCATTTCACTGCGCTCTTTTCCCACATACGGTACCTTCCTGCAGAAGCTGGAGAAGAGGACTTGACTGTACTCGTCTTTGTTCCTCAGCTCTTTGGAGACCCGAATGAAGCCAGAGCTGGTCTGAGGGCAGTCTCGTGCCTGCAGAAATGAAAAAAACCCCAAACAATTAAAAGAAGAAGCCGACGGACGCCAGCAGCTATGGCTCGGATGGTATGGGAATATATCTTGTCATTAGTCGTGAAACTCCCGGTGACCTCTCTCAGCCTCTTTCAAGCCTTTTTATGGGTTTAATTCCATAAGCTGCAGATCAAAGCCTGGGGCCTCGGGCTGCTGCTACCAGACACGGTGTTTGACATGCCGTTAGAAGGGGAGCAGGGCGACAGATACTGGAGCTAAACTGCCTGATGAGAAATACAGTCAGGGCTGCTAAGAAGGAAATTTAAAACCGTGTCATAGTCTTTCTACTGTAGAGTGGAGCCGTCATAATAAAGTCTTCAATGTTCAGATTGAATATACAACTATAAGGCCACAGTATGTGGAGATTCTAGTACACATTTGGGTCTGAGGCAGTTTTTCATGGTCTGCGTTCGGCCCCGTCCTGCCACATGAGGGAAACTCTCAATGCTGCAGCAGGGAATGATATTTCAGTGCTTCCAAATGTGCAGCTTTAGTCTGAGAGGGTTGCATTCCCATTTCAACAGGACACTTAGCCAAAACCAGGAAGAGTTTGAATGTGATGTTCCAGCTCCTCATATTAAAAATGGTTAGAGCAGATATCCCAGTCACAACTATCACAATATATGTGCAAATGTATATAATTTAATGTTACACACAAGCAACGTCCCTGCTTTCATTTCTCATATCAGCTCAAATTAAATAACAACATCAACTTGTTGAATCTCATGATTATGTTGCAGAACACACTAATTGGTCCAACTCTCCATTTCTTTTCTTTTTTTTCTGCTCCTCTCTGTTCTCAGGCACTTGATTTAAAGCAGCATCAGCCACATGAAAGTTATGATTCATTCTGTTTGCATGATGCATTACACGCAGGCATGTACAGTAGAGGTCTTTGTGGAATTAACTACAATCATGTGAAGGTGAAGCCCTGAAGGAAGTCAGCGAGTCACGGGCAGTCCAACAAATGAGCGGAGTGACTCGGGACGTTGAGGTGGTCACGCTCATGTTCCCTGATGGCTCCGGCCATTAGTAGACCCCAGATTAGCTGCTAAATAAGCTAACTGTTGGATTCATTAAAAAGAGGCTGTGTTCACAAACGGCATGCTCATTCAGTCATGCTGCTGTTTACTGTGAAGCTCGTCACATGCACCATATACATTTACAGCAAGTCTGATTCTGATTTTTTTTCACACTGCTGGTCATACAAGTCCTGTTTACTGTGACAAATTCTGCCTAGAGGGTTAATTAAATCCAAAGGAAGCTCACAGTAGAAAAAGACGAGGTCTTCTTGTTTACAACTGCTTTGAAAACGTGTCCTGAATGAGAATATAAGACTATTGAGGGAGAAAAACAAAACAAACAAACAAAAAAAAAAAACACTGTGGATTTTGCACCATTAGTGTAACAATTATTTAAAAAAGTTAAACCAAGGTTTTTGTCTTATATTATTGTTTATTTTTAAATAATTTTCACTAGCTGAGTTCTGATGCAAATATAATTTTTTCTTTGCAAAACTGTTTTGATTGAAAATTAATTATTTTAACCTCCATTTGAAGGCTTAAACAGGTACAGAGCTACACATTAGCTTCAGCTTGCTGCCTTCAAAACGTTGCTGATCTTACAAAGCTGCGTCCGTACATATATGGATATATAGACTAATTATATATTTGGAAATGTCTTAGTTTTAACTTCAGCATTGTTTTTACTGCTGACCTTGTTGTCTTAGCTAGCAGCTGCTGTCCAGTGAAGCTCTACAGGCTGAGGCTACAACAGTCTTTGCTGTTCCTCGTTCGTAATATTTTCTGCAACTAACCAGCTCATTACAAGAGAAAGCACAATCTGTTTCTGCTTCACTAAATTAATAATCAAAAATAACTTTCAGATTAATGCCAATGAAAACAATCAGCCCTAAAATTGCTGAATAAATAAAAGCTTACTTACTAAAACTTTAGAATATTGTGATGCAGATATCTCCTACTTTAGTATTTTAACAGGATAGGAACAGGAAAATAAAAATTCTCTATTGTCGGTTCCTAGGACTCATTATCGTTTGTGTTTTCTTACGTTGGCCAGGTAGTCTCTCTCCCAGGCTCTGCTGACCCCCCAATCCTTCCTCTCTCCGCTCAGAGCGGTCAGAGCCGCCACTTTGGCCCGAACCTCCAGCATGTCCGACGGAGGGATCTTCTTCACAATCTGCCTCGCCCACCACCTGAAAGGTGAGGACGAAATAAAATGCCACGTGGGAGGAATAACGTCACATCAAAGGTGCTTTACAGTTAAAGTCTGTGAGGAATAAAACTGTTCGATTTTATCTTTATCTGTGGCTAAATAAAGATTTTAAAAATGTTCTTAGGGTTTGTAAATTTTGAAGAGTATGAGTTTCATTTTGTGGGATCTGACCTGCGATGCAGCATGACTGTGTTGTTGTGAAACTGGGCCAGAGCTGCAGGTGGGGTCGGCCACTCAACGCTCTTTCCGTAGTCGATCATATTTCGCACATTAGCAAACCTCTCCTCCACCTCCCAGAAGTGAGCCTTGACCTTGTAGCGCTTATAGCAGCCCATGATGGCATAGATGGCCCTCATCCGCCGGCACCTCATCCGGGCTAAAGCCCCACGCCACACCTGTGAGTTTTAGATAAAGGGAGGGATGTATTAGAAACACAAGAGTGAAGAAAGATGTCTCCTCTGTGTCCTGCTGTGCTGAAGACAAACTCATGCTCCAGTTAAAGACTTCTCTGCAGAGCCATCAAAGTAGGTCAGGGAAAAGAGGGAAAGGAGAAGGGTAATTCATTGAGCAAGCGAAGTAATTGGCTTTAATGCAACTGTACTCTGGATCTCATTAATTCTCCCAATTATTGTTACAGGAAATTAGAATTCAAGCTGGCAGATGAATTTCAGTCAAGCATAACCAGGAGCCACATATTCATGAGGCTGAGGCAAAATGCAATCTCCACTTGCAAACCCAGAAGCCAACGATTGAAGCTGGAGATGATAACATTTTGGATGATTAACAGTAATCACATGATTCGAGCTGCCTGTGACATCAGATTAGGTCTCTGTGTCAGTAAATTGGACTGTCAGATCAATACATGTTCATTAAAAGAGCCGTGGAGATTTTGCGGCTGCAGGTGAATAGACGAGATGATCACGATCATTCTAAAACGACGAACCTTCTGCAGGAAAAGCACCAGGATGGGGATGAGCGCCGCTCTCTCCTGCTCCAGGGTGAAGAGGGAGCGCGGCGTTCGGACAAACAGCTTGGTGTGACCATACGCCACGTCATCTTGGAAGCCATGCTGGGTGACGATGGCCTCCACCGCCTCCCGGTCCGAGGCCATCAGGTGGTTTGGCCACGTGTACTCGCATGTCATTTTATACCTGTGAAACGTGCAGGATGAGAAAGAAGAAAGTGGTTTTATTTTTATCTAGAATGTGGAAGTAACAGATTAAAATCACTCTTGTAAATGTAGTTATGAAATTTGGTGAGTCAGGGGTTTTATTTTAAGGGGAACTTCCCCACTTTTGCATGTTTAAATCAGTATATTGGTTACAAGAAGTACAAATGATTCTGTCTAATGAGTGTTTTTACAACTTGACACATATGAGGGACTAAGCTAAGCTAATGCTCTACTGCATTTATTATATATATATGTATGTATCTGCAATACTGTTTTAAAATGGCATTTTTCTTCAGCTGTACACAGCAAGACTTTGTCTTAAAAGAAACAAGACAGAAAAGTCTGGTTTTACTTCATAATGCAAATGAACTTTTACTATCAGTGAAAAGGATCTAGTTGGTTCTTTCCGTTCTCCCAGTTTAACAAGAAATAGCACATGAAAATTTATGCCCTGCATTTTAATGTGTGCTTCAGTCTTTCTGAATAAAATGTCATCAAAGCAGCTACTTCAACTATATAAAATACTTTTTTGCTATTTCTCACTCTAGTGAAAAGACTTTTCTTCCTTACAGTGGAATTAAACGAAGCTTCACAGTGAACTCTCTGTCTTACCGCTGCAGGAAGCGAGCATATGGCTGCCGGTAGGCGAAGCCGGCCCGGCGCACCATCACGTTCTCCAGCAGGCCGAGGTAGGCCACCTGGTGCTGGCAGCGAGCGTCGTCAAACAACATCGGGGACTTCACCTCGTTGGGCTTTATGCATCGAACATAGTACGGCTCCTGAGAGACAGAACAAAAGTGTTACTGAGTGTTACATTAGTAAATCATATCACGGTTGGAGAAAAGGTCAAAAGATATATCACTGCAGGGATCAGTAGAACACTTTGAGGGGCTTCTGCATCGGTTTTAGAGGAAAACTTCAGGCACATCAGCACTGACACTTTCATGTTACCGCACTTGGACTGATTTAACGTTTGTATGTTTGAGGAAATACTTTTTTCTCATCTTTACAAACCTGTGTTTGATTTTCTTGCTGCTGTGTTCATCACTGTGTAAGTAAATAAACTAAACTTGGCTTGTCACGGAGTTGCAGCCAAAACTGGCAGACTGAGTTCACTGACCTTAATCAGACTTGCAGAATTTTCAGCAGACGTTACAGTGAGCAGCTGAGCCTCACAAACTATCCTGTGCATTTGCTTATTAACAGCACAGTGAACTGCATGTTGACTGTCTGAAGACAGTAACGTGGAGCTGGATGTCACAGCTCCCTGAGGGGCCTGATATCCCAACAACGAACAAAGATGAACAAGGCGGAGCAAAGGGAGCGCTTTGATGCATGTTCGCCCCAAGTTTCAACTCAGCTCAGCAGAGATTTGAGAAACAAGTCGCTTAATGGGGGCTGAGAGCAGATGAGGTGAGCAGGCTGGGCACAAGTGCAGTTGAGAAAAGCATCCGCTCTCTTTCGTGTGACCTGAAACGGTTGCCAGGGGGAGTTTCTTTTCATTTTACCTCATACCTCAGCCACAAAAAGACAAGATGCTACGACAGCCTGACAACAGGCCATCCCAAAATAACAGCAGGAAATGTCAGACTTCACTCAGTGAGATGAGGCCAAAAGAGGTGAGCAGCACATTTTGTGGTTTTCCTACCACCTCCTCCCCATCACTGAAACTGGTACTCTCTGATACAGAGAAGGGCACATCGCTATCTACACATGTTCCAGCTGGATGTCTGCACTTTTCCCCCGGCTCTGTAGTTTTTCATGCATGGTGATGACCCTTTTTTCCAAAAGAAACGTCACACAAAACAAACTGACGGTCTCAGAATAGACTGTGACTCATCCAGGCTTTACGGGGAGCGGCCTGCACTGGTGCAGAGCATCACCTTGATGTTCACAGCTGAGGAGACCAGAGGTAACATCCACTGACACTTACAGTCATTTGCAGTGTTAAAAGCCCTTTTGTGAAAAAGGTGTGAAATTAGATTTGATTATTGTTGAATTTACACGTGTTGAAGGCATCTGTGTGTGTTCGGGCTCGTATAATATGTGCACTGAAGAGTTTGGAGGAATGAAAATAAAAGGTATTTGATCATAATTAGCACATAGATTTCCAGCCTAAAACTTGTGTTGTGAGTTCACCTTCAGTATCTATATATCTGAGGATTTCTGTTAAGCTTATTTGGATCGTATAATATCATGTGCCACAGGACACAAATTTACTAATATCACTTTGAGGTGCACAAAATGAATGCATTACAAAATTCTGTGTGTTATGCAGGGCTGTTTTTAGCCATTTTCAAAAGTTAGAAACCTTTTCTCTTTATTACGCTCAGAATTAGGTAATAAGAAGCTTAAATGGGTCCATAAGTGCCAGAGGATTACAGGAAGAGGAAGTCAATCACGAGCCCAAAACTACTGACCTTGCAGCCCAGTTTATCCACCAGGGCCACGATGGAGTTCTTGAACAGGGTGGCGGCGGTCAGAGGCCGCTTGGTGACCTCTGTGATGCTCAGCTGACCATCTGGCCACATCTCCTTCAAGACTGGGTTGGTACTAATAGAGGCAGAGAGCAAACAGAGGACGCCATTAACTGGGCCAGCAAGAAGCAACTCCTTTATCCATTTAATCCAGATACTGATCTGTCATGATGCTGGAGAAAATTATCACTGAGGACTGTGTGCGGCACCTGTTGTACATGAGACGCTTGAAATCTTGGAAAAGCAGGTCCTTGTTCTTGTCCAAAATGCCCTCGACGGAATATCTGCAATAGACAGAAGGAGACGGTGGAATTAATCCAGAGTGGCCCCACCAAGGATAATAATAATAATACATTTTATTTAACAAGCACCTTTATCTGTGCTTAAAGATGCTTTATGGGAGGCAATCAATAAAAGAATAGAAACACAAACAGGATGAACAGAAATACAACGATAACAAAGATCAGTGAGAAAGTAACACAATTTAAAAAGAGAGTGTCTCTCTACCAGGGTCATTATCATTACCCGTTAATAGACCACTCTCTGCTCCAAATGATGCACATCCAGAGGATTAGAACAACAGTCATGCCGCTTAGATGATTTACAATTTAGGAACACGGTCCAATTCACCCCTCGGCTCACGTTTGGGGATAAAAAGAAATTGTCTGTAAACGAATCAGTCTGCCTGTTTCCAAACTGTTGTTGGTTTTGGTGAGGCATCAGTGGGAGGTCACACTGTAAGGCCCAGTGACATAAATCATCAGAGTGTGAGCTCTGCCTCAAATAAACGTCTCCACCTTTTCACTCATTCACAATTCAACAGGAACTCACACCGTGCCGGTGAGTTGACATGAAAAAATGAATGCTTTTAATAGAACACACTAATAATAATAATAATAATCTTAAAGTGAAGTAAGCACCAACACACCGATGTTCAAAATCCAGCCATAAAATAGACCACTAAAAAATAAAAGTACGTTATTATATATTGCAGTGTTTCACTGTCGTAGCTGCTGCAGCTGAAGATAGTTTTACTAATATACATTTTACAGTTAGTTTTAGTCTGGTGGTTCCCAACCTCGGGATCCAAGTGTCACAGGAAAAATATGGGGGTGTGAGATGATCAATGTGGGAGGAGGAAAGAAAACCAAGTTCATTTTCTTTTCTTTTCACTTTTTTCTGTTTGCTTTTTAAATTTGGCTGAACTTATTGTGCGGTTTTTGATGTAAAATATTTATCTTAAAAGTAAGGAAGTGTATTCATGTTTTTTTCCTGCATTAACAAGATTATGATCATTCTGAGATCATGAAGAAATTAATATTGTGTGACATCGATAACCATTAGGGCTGCACATTTAATAAAAATGTAAATCACACTATGGCCATGTACAAAACCCAAATCACTGGAGCTGCAGGAGTTTTGTTTTGTTTTTGTTTTTTTAAGAAATGTTGTAAAATATATTGTGCATTGCTACAACTGGAGGTGTTGTGTTGCTACAGAGGCGCCTCGGCCTACTAATCATAATTTCCAGACAATAGAAAACATGCATGCTTGAACAAAAAACCATAATCATCATTTAACTTCCTCTCAGTGCGAATAAAATGAAGATTCAAAAAATACAAGACACAATATTTTCCCTTCAAATATGAAGTTGCATTAAATGAAAAACACCTTTGAGGAACAAATATGAAGACCTTACTGAAGCGCAGTAGTTGATTGAATGTACTTTTCACTGCTGCAGCAGCTTCCTGTCTTTTCCACACATAAATATCTGAATACACTTTCTCTGCATCCCTCCCTCAAACAATAACACACACTGACACCCACAAACACACAGCATGTTGAATGTCAGCTGCGTGGCCCTGTCTGTGTCCGAGTCCTCGGCTGTCACATCTGGAGGCAAAGAAGCCGAGGCCAACTATGACAGATGTGTCCCTTTGGCTCACAGGCGACAAAACCACCTGACCAGAATCTGGGAAAGCTCGCCAAAGGGAGACGGCATGTGAAAGGATGAGAGAGAGCAATCAGAGCGCACAATAACAAGTCACAATACTATATATACCAGGGCAGGATAGGACAGTGGCAGAAACAGGACAGACAGGAAAGGACGTGCAGAGATAAAGGCAGAGGCCCTCCAGGGATGAGAGGATGATTTAGAGGACGGCGTATTCCAGTGAGGGCCAAGGTTGATGCGAGGAGACAAGCGGTGCTGTGCAGGTCGAGAGGGAGCACAAACTAAGAGGTGACAAAGATGGGATACTTCCTGCGATATAAAGTTGTGCAGTAACGAAAAACAATATATCTCATGGCTGCTCAAAGTGCTGCCTGTGCAGCCTGAAATCCTGCAGGGAATTTAAAATGTGGATAACAAAGGGAGCCAGGTGAGAGTTGCAGCACAGAAGAAGGAGAAAGAAGAGGAAACAGGATGAGGAAAGAAAAAGAGGAAGAGGAGGAGGAGGAGGGAGCGAAGTAGGTCAAAGCCAGTGATAGTGTTGGTGGGTTGGTATATTTAGCCAGAGTAAGGATGGATTGGGGGGGTGCGTGCCACCAGGAAGCAATATACAAGGGGTGACAGCTCAGCTGGGGTGACCCCGACGTGGCCCCGAGATGAGCTGAAGCCGGGTGACGGGGACACGCGGTGACAGGGACAACCATCTGTCATTAGCAATGCAGGTCTCACACACACACGCTGGGAGGGGTGAACTGTAACTCAGTGATTGTCCGTCCACTTGGGGGCAGTGGACACAAGTTTTGGACACACCTTTTAGTATGTTAGCAACCAGATGTTTATTTCCCATCCAGCGGTTGCTCTGCAGCCTCATCGCTCTCTCTCACTTCTCTTTTTAGTCTCTATCACCTCCTGAGTTAAATATGTGATGTTGTCTGCCGTCAAATATGAGGCCGCTGCAGCAGCAAGAGAGAAGCGAGCTGAAAGTGAAACTCTGTGTAAAGCCGAGTGTTATAGTGTCACAGTGTTATTTTATACGTTCTGATTGAATCGTCCACCGCTGTGCTCAGCTGCCTTTGCTTCAGTAAAGAGCTGAGATTTACAGCTGCTGCTCAGTGGGAGCAGAAAAACACGGTGAGAACCATCTTTAGTTTGAAATATGGATGAAATTGCTGTGCGTGTTCGACATGGTGTTAGCCTGGATTTCCCTGAGTCAAAGAACCTCAGCAAACGCTACTCCACTTATCCTTGATTAATGCTGCTACATCTCACAGAACCAAAATTGTCTCATCAGCTGGCTCCATCCCTCCCCATCCTCCTCCTCCTCCTCTTCCTCCTCCTTTCGTGTCCCCTTGACATATTAATGTCCTTCCCCTCTCTAGATTGAGGGCAGTACACGTGAGCGCTGGGCATCTTCTGGAAAACCAAAGCCACAGCGGGTGACTGCTGGCCAGAGGCCTCATCTGACTGCTGTGACGTTTAAGTCCAGAGAACACATTAGTGAAGTGGAGCAGTGACAGAGGAGGACACTGAACAGCAAGTTTCATCTGATTATTAACCACAAACTAAACAAACTAAAACAAATTTTATGATAAATAATCTTATAAATTCTGCTCTAGCAGCTCCTGTCTGCATCCACGCAGGCAGAAGTGATGAGCTTTATAAATATCATAGTGACTATAATAGACTCAACAGTTAATCAGAACCACAAAGGCGTGTTAACCCTTTTGCATCTCAGATGAGGTCTTTCCTTTAATAACACGCCCATTTTCCCCTGAAACAAATGGATTAATCCTCTCCCTGTGAAATATGTTGATCACTTAATATCTGTGACACCTGTTGGAAAATACAAACACAAAGGGATCCGCAGTGTCGCTAGCCATCAAATAAATAAAAACATTCTTTCTACGAGGCCGCGTGTCTCGTAAATATCTACAGTTGTGTCTGTATGCCCGGATTTGCACATTATTGGTTAGAAATTTGGATTTTGTATGGTTTTGTGGGAATATACGTGAGATTCCCTTCACAGCTCTAGACACAGTTTTCATCGTTTTCAATACACACATAACACACATCTACACATTTAGAAGGATGTGAGAAATGTTGTGAATCTTTTCAGGCAGTTTAAGTTGTTCGTTAACGGGGAAATTTAAATCATTTTAGGGCACTAAAGCCGTCCGTCTGGATCACTGGGATATGTCTATGAATAAACCTGCTGTTGCCAATGACCTCTCTTAATAGGATTATAAGGTTTACACTCGTGAACCCCGCACAACATCCTGTCACTTTTCAAACCACATGGCGGTCTGAGCCGAAGCAGATGATCATAACAAAGTGTATAAATGTGCGAGCGACTCACGTGACGTCTCCAGCATAGTGGCGGATACGGAAGTGTTTCTGAAACTCCATGGATTTGTCACTGGGGCTGAGCTGGAAACAGGGAGAAGACACTGTCACTGCAGACCAAAACATTTTTTCTTTTTTCTTTTTTTTTTTTTATATTTAACATAAATTACAACTAGTAGTGTCCAAATGTTGGCCTTGATTGAAAAGTATCCTGTGAAGACTGTACAGTAAAACATTCTGGAGAAACTCTGCTCTCTACTGACAGCAACGTCAAATTGCGCCTGCATTGAGACTGCTCGGGGTAAAGTAGGGAGGAGAGAGGGGTTTCTGAACTTCGCTGGACATTTTCAGTCAAATACCAACTAAAAAAAAGAAAGTCTATTTTTCCCTTTTCTATATTCACAAAAATGTATTTTTAGGTGGTTGAGCTGATGCACCACAACTTCCAAAATGACACAAGAACCACTTCTGCCTTTTTATTTTTAGGTCTTCACCCCTGGTTTCATTTCACACAGCAGATTTATTTATCAAATGAATATGAACTTGTGTTTTTATCTGCTTCACCAGCTTTGCTGTTTTTGTGCCTACAGCCCGACTTTCCCCCTGATAAAGATTCAACTTCTTCGTGATTGAAGCAGATCCAATTTCTCACTTTATCGTGTCCGTCAAATGATAACAATTACAGTTTCGGCGAAATAAGATTTCTTCATTTTTGCGTTTCAGAGTAACTCTAAGTGCAAGGTGGATTTGTCAACAACCACTTCCTTCTAAGTCGAGGCAGAGATCCTTTCTTTAACTTGAGAAGTAAAAGGTGTTTATCTTAACAATGATACAGAAGGATGTTTATTTTTACACCTGGTGTGACTGATATAAGCAAATTTATCTCACCTAACCTCACTGACCAGCTGGACGGAAAGTCAAACATTGTTTATATTCAAATACTCTTAAAAATTAAAAAAAAAAAAGTGTAAATTCAGTGTCAGTTTAATATAACATAGCAGAGGAGTGTCAACCTTCAAGCAGCTTTAAAAAGAGAGTGAATTATTGTTTTCCAACTTTTCCAACAGCTTGAAAGTTGGATTGATGTGATGCGTCCTCACCTTGCGGGAGGTGTAGTGGGGGTGCTGGGCCAGTTTGGTGTCCATGCTGTCCAGGCAGACTGTGTCAGTGACGTTACCGACCGTCAGGCAGGCTTCATCCAAGATGGAGATGATGCCCTTGTGCGGCTGCTCCACGAGGTCGACAATGATCTGGTTGTTGAAGTAATCAATCTGTGCCAACGGTGAAGACACATTTGTGCATTAGGTGGTTACTCATGCTGCTGTGTTTTTGTGTGTCCTGTGTGTGCATGTCCTGTCTGTCTGGATTTGTTTCACACACTGCTTGTGCAATCGCAGGGAGTAAATGACATCATTGTGCCTCACATTGAAACTGTTTGGTTTTACTAACACAGGTCTATGCCAACCATATATCCTGCAGATTACACTCCGTTAGCAGCTTATTAGGGACACCTACCTAAAACGAATACAGTTTCATAGAACAACCCTTCATTAAATCCTCCATCATGAAGGCTATATTGTTCAGTTTCAGTTGAAAATGGTTGGGTGGTGATTAAACTCTGTGATCATTTAGGCGGCTGCTGTTAAACAGAGCAGTGTTTCTTTGAAAGGGATGGACAAAGTGATATAAAACACCCTGTTAACATAACACAATCCAATTCCTGTAAAGGGTAACACATTTCAGATGACCCCCACATGTCACTATACTGTGTGGACACGCCTGCAACCTGCATCGTCACCAAACCACAACCAGCAAACCACAATGTGTTCCATTGTGGTCCATGTGTTACAGTTTGTGTGTGTTTCTCACGTGTTGCCAGGTGATGCCTTCTCGTTGGTATTCGGCTTGTTCCTGTTGGAGGATCAGCTCGATGAAAAGCTGCTGCAGCTTCTCGTTGCAGTAGTTGATGCAGAACTGTTCAAAGCTGCCCGGCGACAGAGGAACAAAACTCTTGAGCAACATCATCACCAAACACCGAAATTTGTTTCATCTGAATAAAGTCGTGCAGGATGTTCCACAAGACCTGTTGTTATCAAAGATCTCAAAGCCGTAGATGTCCAGCACTCCGATGACCGTGTTTTTCCCATGAAGCACCGGGTTGTAGTCTTTTACCTCGATGATGGTGTTGATGCAGCCAACGATCCAGCCAAACAGTCTTTCATAGAGGGCCTAGAAGAGAAAGAGCCGGAGATTTAAATAATGTGACAAGTGTGAAAATGATGTGTGAGAAAACAACATTACAGTGATGAAGCTACTGTGGTTCATCATAAATCTCATCCCTGATTAGCTGGGCTGAATGGTTGGAAAATGAACCAACAGAAGCGGTAATCAGCACCTTGGCGAAAGCGTCCCGTCCGAAGCAGGCCTGCTGCTCCGTGTGGCCCTTCTCGATGACATCGCCGCCCCCGGTGGCCACGGTCCGGTACAGTAGGGTCTTATTGACGCTCTCTGGATCTGTGGCTGTCAGCTCAGAGATTTGGTTCACAGCTTCCTGTCCCAGGATCTGAACGCTCTCTCCGTCGCTCTCAAACTGCAGGTTACCCTGAAAAACAGGCCAGTGCAGTTCATCAGAGAAACACTGATGCTGAATCTATCGCATCCACAGGTACAAACATTTATATTTATTTGACATTTTTTTAGTGTATCTTCAATCGTAGCTTACCAACAGAAGAATGGAGGCGAGGATCTGATAAATTGAGTTAATCTCCTCCTTTGAGAAGCCGATCACCTCCAGTGCACTTATCACAGCTTTGTGGCTCGTGCGATCATTGTTGGTAGTCTACAGAAATATATATATATATGTATATAAAAAGTTTAGCCAATAGATTAGTGGCAAAAAATAGTTGAAGTTTAGTATTATCTCCCTAAAATGTGGATGGGACAATCAAAATTTATTTTCTTTTTCAATAAATCTCATTTCTTTGAAACTCACGACTGTTGCTGTTCCTTGTTTGGTGTACACATAAACAGCAGGATCATTCTGGAGGTGAAATGATGCCAGCGTTTCCTCAGAGCCTCCACGTAGTAACTAAGAAAACACAAACACAACAGAGATAAAGGGACCAATATGATTCTATTGTTGTGCAGAAATTACCGAACAAGTAAACCACCATATTTTTTTTTTTTCATTTAATTTCACATTTATTGATTTTGATATTGGTGTGTAATGTTAGATCAGATGTCAACTAGCTGAGTAAAGGAAAACAGAGCATCATCGTTGGGGTTATATTTTAGACTTTACCTGGTAAAATGAGTGGAAGTTCCTCTCCCCGTCTTGCTGGTGGACCACCCTGGACTTAAACAGGAAAACAGATCATGGCAGTAAATCGAACATCTTTTCTTACACGCTTACTCTGTTTCGTCCAAATCAAACCCAAACAAAAGGGTGTTACTTCTTTGAAATTGCGTTTGTAGCAGTTGTCTCCAGTTTTTTTATTTAAACAGACACGACACCTTTTTTAAAGGTGCACTTGAAATTTCTAAAAGTAAAATCTGGATCTTCAACTTTCCCACAGCTAATCCACCACCTGTTTTTCCTCAATGGCATTTCCGTAATTTATTTTATTTTCCTCAATTCAGGCACTTAAACCGAACCTTTCCTATTTGCAGGAGAGTGTGGCAGCAGGAGCCTGCTGCCACAGAAACAGCCTGGTTATTTCTGCTCTCTGAGGATGAATCATGGCACCACCATCTTTCACACCGGCTCTGAGTGCCAGACGGTTCTTTAACAGAGCGAATAAATACAGCAGCATCAAGTACCCCCAGGTGAGCCATTCATTAACACGCCACCGCCGCACACCGACTTCACGGACACATCTATTCATGGATGTTCCCTAACACCTATTTATCATCACCTCATGAAACATTCATATGCAGGAGAAAAAGTGTAATTAAAAAAAACTAAATGAGCAGAAGTTTTCTGCAGTGGTGAGTTCACTGTGTCCCCTAAAAGCGCACAACTCTTTGGTTTTTGTGTTTACTGTCTGCAGCCCTCCATCATCTTGGCCCTCACCTTCTCCAGCAGGTAGTTATTGATGTGTCCTCCGGTGGGATCGCCGTTGAAGTTGAAGTTGATGTCCATGTACTTGCCAAAGCGGCTGGAGTTGTCGTTGCGATTTGTCTTGGCGTTCCCGAAAGCCTCCAGCACGCAGTTGGACTTGAGCAGCACGTTTTTCACGCTGATTTTTCACAACATCGTGACCGTTGATGGAAACATGTGAGGAGCAGCCATGAGGGAGGTAAAAAACGGAGTCAGAGGAAAAGAAGAGAGCAAAATGATTTATGGCAACATCAAATTGTCATGATATAATTATTTATTCGTGTTGGGTTCAAGAATAAAATCCCATCTGGTTCCGTTCCAGCTTAAAGTGGAGGAATAAGGAATCCTCTCACCTCTCGACCTCTGCCCTCTGGCTTGGGTTCGTGATGGCTGCGATATACTGCATGATGTATTTACTGGCTTCTGTTTTTCCCGCCCCACTTTCACCTGAAACAAACAACGATTTCACAAGAACGATCCCGATCAACCAACAGAAAAATAGAGCTGTATTTCTGGCTCACGTGGTGAAGTTTAAGCTTCTGAAAGAGGCTGACCTGATATGACGATGCAGGTATCTTTGGCCCTTCTCTTCATGGCTTTGTAGGCGGCATCAGACACGGCGTACAGGTGTGGAGGGTTTTCGTACAGCTCTCGGCCGCGGTACGCCTCGATGGTGTCTTTGCCGTAGATGTCCATTTGTCTGTAAGGGTTAACGGAGACGACCACTTCCCCGATGTAGGTGTAGATGCGACCCTTCTCAAACCTGTGCACACAAAAGATCCCACACAATGAGGGATTACTGAGGCTGTTCAAACTTCACATGGATGTACGATTATCATCAGCAAGTTTTTAGGAATACAGACATTCTGCAGACATGTAATGTAAAAAGAAAATAACATTTTTGTACATATGTGGGACCAAAAAGCAATTTTGACCATGAGTTTTCCACAACAGTTTCCAACCTACCATTAAAAAAAAAAACCCTCAAGTTAAAATTTCTGTAAAAGATCATATAATGTCATATGTAGCCGACAGGAAGTGACACAAGCGTGTGTACTCTGAAAGCAGGAAATGAAACTTGTGGTTCAAAGGGCGTCATGGCCTTGTGTAACCTCCCCTGGGTTTAGTTGAACTGGGAGAGGTAAAAATGTCGTGTCACATGGGACAAATGAGACACTACATATAAATTGCTTCTTTTTTTTTGTGTGCATTTTCCTTCGAGAGATGAACAAGACAGCCAGTGATGTGAGACTGTTGGTGTCTGAGCAGCAGTTGACTCAACATGTGTTATCAACAGTTATTGGCCTATTGGTGGGTGTGATACATCACTGCAGGACCAAGCTGAGTCCAGCTGAGCTAAACGAAGAAATGCAGCCTCTTTGTTTTTAGGACACACGCAGTGCAGCATTTTTGTTAGATCTCGTTCTTCACTGGTGTTACAAACAGAGAATTTGTATTCAGGGCTAAGTATACAATGACTGTGTATTTATCCCAATTTCTTACTTTAATCAAAACTTAGTTGACCATTTATAATATACTATACCACTTCCTCATTGGTAAACTTGGAATTTTTTTAACTATTAGGGATGAAAAAGGGATCCTGAAAGCATCATCATTGGTTTTGGTCTGAGAGAACATGAGCAGAACCTCCAGAAATATCATCTCAGAGGTCATTCACAGTTATTGGTGATTATGGTTAAATTTCACTTGGTCATTTTCACTGAGAAGATCAAAAACTTGAGAGAAGAAACTTCTCTCGTGTTATCACATCAACTGGGAGATTTCCAAAGAATGGGTAAAAAAATTGACAAGTGACCACAGTCTCCTTCCAATTAATGCTAACGCTGAGTCTGACTGAGCTCTTTCAGCTCGTGTAAACTTGCTCTATTCATGTCTTGTCAATAAAAATTCTGATTTAAAATCAAATTTTGATCTCTGGTAGTTTAATCCTTGAGGTCTAACTCAACATTAAATCTATTGTTTCCTGGCCCGAGACTTCACAACTTCAACTGCAGAAACTGAGCCAACAGAAATGAATGTCAGCTTAATGCTGAAACAGTTAATGAAAACATTAAAGTTTGCAAATGCACACATCCTGAACTCTCAAGCAAACATGAAAAATTCATTCATTTAATACACAGCTGGGTTTCCATCTACACAAATCAAGTCTGAACAGGTTGTGTGAGAAAACTCTTGCTACACATTATTTTCCATTCTGTGATGGCAAACAGACACCAAGCCGGATTAACTTTGTGAATCATTTGAGGAAAAAGTGACTTATTTTCTCTAAATCCAGAGCTTATTTGATATAATTTGACATTTTAGTGTGTGTCTGCCTCTGGGCATAACAGTGATTTTTCACAGTTTGAACTAAAAAGATGCTCTGAGGAAGTGAAACTGGTCAACAACCAAAAAAACACCGTCTGGACTCAGAGACGGTGTGGCAGATAACACCCAAAAGAGCAGAAAGGTCACAAGACAGCTAAATGTTAGTTAGGTTTGGTGTGACTGTCTGCCATGTGCTTCATTTGCTTTGTATTGTGTAAAGCAACCATAAATCAGCCACAAGTTTATATCTGAACCTTGAGGGTGAATGAGGAAATGCGAGGAAGGTGTGATCATGTTTGTTATGTCTATTTTATCTGTAATCTCTCATTTTTCTGTCCTCCATCTTTTTAAGGTGAAGTCATCATCACCAAATTAAAGGGTTTGTAAGTCAGAGAAGGTAAACACTTCAATCTTTTATTTAAAATGATTTCAACTTACTTCACAGTCAACTAAACAGATGTTTGACAAATCGTATAGTTTTCCTGTATGTCAGGTATGTGTGAAGTGTGCATCTCTGACACCCAGCTGCTCCCACCCTCCTCTCCTCTGACAGTATCTCAGGCCTTACCTCAACTTCAGATTCTCCATAAACTGCTCCATTGTCACCTCATCCAGCAGCACGAAGTCCGACTTCCCGAACTCCAGGCCCTCCAGCTCTGCCATACTTGTCTTTAGTCGCTAAACTTACACACAAAAAAATAAGAGGACGAACAAGGCACAGAGGAACAGAGAACAGCTCAAGGAAGAAGAAAGAGAAGTATGGTCGACTTCTGGTGCTGCTGTGGGCGTGGCGTGCACTTCGGTGGATTCGAGGGTGTGCTTAGTGAAAATACAGAACTGTGGTCTGCAAGCCACAGCACGTCATCCCGTCAGTCAGCCCATGCCATCATGCAAACCTATATAAATAGCAGAACGCTATCTTTAACAGCGCACAACACTTCTGCATCCTCTCCTGTCTCTCTTCCTGCCACAAGTTCTACAAGTTTCTACGCTGTCACCAGACAGATCCCGACTCTTGCTGCATTGCTTAACTCTCCACGCTTTTTTTTTTTTTTTCAGCCCCAACTTCTGTGTATCTTTTCTTCCCAGACGCAGGAACCCCACATCTGACGTACTGCCAGGCAAGAGCAGTTAACCTTGCAAATTTGAGGGTGGAAAATGGCCTTTATCTCCTGGGAAGGATCATGGCATTTCCTTTCTTAACTTGGCACTGGCAGTACAGTGTGTCCCATAGGCTTTATACCAAATGTTCCCAAGTCACAGCCGTGCTTAAACTTAAAAAACTCATTTTGGGACGCTGGAGCCAAAAAAACATCACTAGACATCTTCTTCATGTAAGACAAAACAAAGTCCTCATGTGTTTGCATGATAAAGGTCAGCGTGTGTAAAGTCATATAGAGTTGATTTATGAATTCTCTTTCATGCTGCTTTGGGCTTATTCTTGAAATCAGGAAGCTTTACTTTAACTTTTCAATGTATTTATTTTTCCAACTAAGAAAAATCCTGAATACTTTTAAATTCTCTCACATCCCTGGCTCATGAGAAAACTGGATTAGTGGTGAGAAGCTACAGCTAATGTATTTAATGTCACTGCTAAATTACTGTTGGACAGACTTTTGATTGTGCTACTTTTTGTTTCCTCTCAGTTGGACTTCAATTCAAGCTCATAATTACATTAGATCATCGTGTGATGACAAAGGCGTAGACAGTTAATCTCCTTTCATGCCGCTTGGCCTTATTCATGAAATCAGGAAGCTTTTCGAGGTTTTTCTTTTCCCCGCTTTGTGATTTGTTTATGTACTTTTTCTACAGTTTACTATTATCATTATCGAAGCTAGTGAATGTGCTCACATTAGTTTAGGTAAAATTTTGTCTGTTTCTTATTCTCTCCTCCTAAATTGTCTAAGAAAGATCGACTGATGCTGCCAGCTTTTCTCCCAGCATGTTTCAGCAGTTGCTTATCTTTCCCAACTGAAGGCGGTGACACAGTATAGGTCATGACTCAGACGGGCTTTAATTGTCCATGACAATCAAAATCCACACCTGTACCGTTTTTTTTTTTTTTTCTGAAATGAGGATGATAAAGTGCTTGGTATGAAAAGCTTAAAAACAAAAGGCTTATTGTTGAATACAAAGAGTCACTTCCTAAATGTATTTCTCAGGAGCAGCATAGATGGTCAAAAGCTCAGGAAATATTGATTAGTGGATTGAGGCTTTACATCATTTAGATAAATTTAAGATCTGTAGCATCTATGACGAACTTGAGGTCAAGGAGAATGAGAGGTGCCATAATTTGATGAAATGATTATGTTTGTTAGCTGTTAATCTTGTTTCTCCATCTATCCATCCATTATGCTTCATGGGGAGTTCTTAAACATCCTGGTAACAAAAACTCAATTTAAAAAAGGGAAACCACCAGCTTAAATTCTGCGGTGGAGAGATTTCCCATCATACTGATCTGCCGCTAAAGTGAAGACCTCTGAGTCATAGCTTAAGTCATCAGTCCAGCCCTGTTTGACTTGTCTCTTCAGTTCATACTTGATACAAACGCTGATTGGAAATTTATGAGTAAAGGGACTTTACAACAAACTACATTTCCACTTGTCATAACTATACAACACCTACCTACTGGAAGCTTCACTTGCGTCCTGACACCTTGCTCCTCTGATATATCGTTCTTTACTACATCTATAGTTGTTAACTGCACGGCTGCCATGACAGTTGCCTGATAGATCCTCATGAAGCATCATAACTTCCTCTCTCACAATGAGTTCAGGTCGCTGGCACGGACCGTCCCTCTTCCTGTTCACGTGCCTCCATCTAGTCTGTTTCTGTCTCCATCTAGATGTTGATGTGACAAAATTAACGGGAGCACAAACACATGGAGATAAAAGCAGGTATACATCTTATTATCACATTTAATGAACACTCAAAGAGCCTTCAAAACACCATGGTAATGTATTCTTATTGTTTTCTAATGGTCCTTTGTGTAATCAATTCCCAAAGTGACTCCGCTGTGGAATCATTCTCAGATCAAAAGCAATAATGAAACAGAGTTGTTCTTAAGGCTGAGTGTTCTCATATCTAAACGTTATTAATGTTAATTCTGACATCAGTAGATTTAATGTAAAAATCACAATATTGATCTTCATTATTACAACAACCTTCATTTGTTCATTTCCACAGTAATTATAAGAGCTGTTTAAAAAGTGTTGATACATTTATATATATATTTATTGACTATATTGTCAAAGACAATTAAGTAGAAAAATAAAAGAAAAGGTAACAATCTTTTTTTTTTTAACTGAGAAAAAATAGAAAAGTTTCAGTGCTGCCAACAATGATTTATGCTCAATCTTCATCTTTTCATATTTTTTAACTTTTCCTTTATATTATTCGGCGTGACCTTCAGTAATGCTTCATGTAATAGTTGTGGTGCCTTCGGGGGTTTGCCTCTTTTTTCTGTCTTTTGCATTGAGACATTGGCCTTCTGTGCTGAGTTTTTTTCACGGGTCTCAGAGCAGCTTCTTCTTCTTCCTCCTGAAGGCCCACTTTGACCAAGATGAGCTCCAGCTCCCCACTTGGGTTCAGCCCCCTCCTGTTTATAATCCTGGTAGTTGGATGGGGAGTAACTCGCACCTCCCCCAGGTTTTGATGGGGAGTAGCCTGAGGCTCCAACCGGAGACGGATTAGTGACTGCACCTCTACTTCTTTCTGTGTTTATGTGGTTCCTTGGTGGAGCAGAGGTGCTCCTCCTACTGGAGTTTTTCTCAAACGTCCTCCCTCTACGTCCTGACTGGTCCACAGGCCTCCCCAACAACTTTTGCTTTAACTCGTAGCTCTCACCAGACGGCCCTACGAGGTGAAGTCTGTCAATCATTTCGCACACAAGGACCAAACTGTAAATGTTTTTGTTTTTCCGAATTTTCTCTAAAAGAGCTTTGCCTTCCTGAGCCAAGTCTTTGCGAGGAACTTCCTGTGTGCGAAGGGATTTGTTGAGCTCATTCAAGAGGTTCTGTAGTTTCCCGGCAGCTATCCTTGAACCCTTTCCCCAAAAAGTGATGTTGGCACTATCACCAAATTCAGAAACTTTTAGTTTAACATCATGGTTGTCCAGGATGACGTCAATGTCTTTTTTCCTGAGCTGGCTGGCATAATTAAACACATCTGCATCAATGACAAAGGACTCAGTTCTGTGCCTAAATGAAGGCTGCTGGTCTGTTCTTGAGGAACTCCTGTAGTCATCATGGGAAGTGTCTGGCACCCAAGATCCAGGGGCATTAGGCGAGGATGGAGAGGCATCAAAGCGAGCATTGTCTTTGGACCCTAATCTGCTTCTGCCAACACGAGACACTGAACTGCTGTTGGGATAGAATTTAGAAATGGCCCCAGAGGAAGTGGTTTGGACTGGTGAGGGCGAGTATGGCGGGGTCTTGTTCTGGGCTTGCGAGGTGAGACGTTGCTCCAAATGGGCCTTCACAGCTCTGAGGTTCAAAAAGGAACCCTTGACACGCACCTTATGTCCGCTCAGATCTCCCAACACAAAGTCATGCGACCTGAGGATTTCTCGTACCTCTGCCTCATCTCGAAAAAAATTCAGATGCACCGTTGCCTCCACCGGGAAATCCATCTAAGAGGCACAGTGACACTTAGAGAACTTGAAGACAAACTTCTCTTAATCTGAATAGAACAGTAAATATCTACATTAAATATCTGACTTACCTCAGGCCAGTCAGCTGCTCTCACATCAACGATTGATGCTGTTGTCGATAATGATGAGTTTTGTCACATGACTCCAGCAGCAACTGTGGAAGGAGACACATAATTTACTTCAGTGGATGATTGCTTGATTCAGTGATTGACTGAACATAATTCAGGTTGTAACAGAGGACAAACCATGATGTCACCCATCAGTTAAAGAACCGCCACTTGACATTGAGCTTTTAAATTGGCCATCTTGGGGGTTTTTTTTTTAAACCAGGAAAAAAAAAAAACATATTTGAATGAGAATCGTAACAAAGGAAATATATCACGCACTGAAAGTGCGAGTCACAGCACAGACAAGTTCACTGTCGTCTTTTCAATGGACTTGCGTTCCCCCTTTTCACCTGTGAATATACTGAAGGGCACAAGAAGCATCACAATGAAGTCTTCCCTCATCTCTACAGCGTGGATAAGATCTCATCACCTAATTGTCTCACTTGTCAGAGCTGTTAATTTATCATGTCTCATCTCCTTAATCTCCCCCATCATATCTGCTTGTTATCATTTAGTCTCTTGTGTGCTTGTCATTTTCCATTACAGCTTGTGATTATTTAGTCTTTATCTGATCGCTCCTGGTTATTTTCACCATATGTTATATTTGTGTTGACACTTTTGAGCTGGCTTGTACTGTCGGCGTTGAATAAACTTCTGAATGAGTTTCATCCTTTATAGAGTTCATTGATGAGGCAAAGAAGGTTTGCATGTTCTCCCCGTGCCCGCGTGGGTTTCCTCCAGGTTCTCCGGTTTCCTTCCACCGTCCAAAGACTTTGGTGACTCTAAATTGTCCGTAGGTCTGAGTGTGAGTGGTTGTTGGTCTCTGTCTGTCTGTGTGTGTTGGCCCTGTGATGGATGAATGAACCATCCAAACTGACTATTGTGGTGCAGTTTTGTTGTTGTGTTTCATAAATTAAATTGTCGGTAGAGGGCGATAGAAGGTCTGTTGTGTCAGTCTGCGTATGAAAGTCACGTTTCCTCGGAAAAGAAAGTAAAGATTGAAGTAAACTGAGACTTAAAAGTAAAGTTAAACAGTCAAATTAAGACTGTAAACGTAAAAACAAACATGGCGTCGATTGGACGATCCAGGTAAAACTTTTTTTTCCTGAAAAGGTGGCCAACTTTTCAGAGGAAACACCGAGTGAGTTTTGACAGTCCACCTTTTTTATTTCGACACACAGACAACAAACACGGACTGAGTTTTGCAGACTCAGCTCGGTAACTTACTGTTTCTCTCATTTCTTCATCCCGAACTGCGAACCAACACCGCGTCTGGATAAAAGCGAAAGTAGTGACGTCACATCCGCTCCGGGCTTAAAAAACTGCTTCCAAAATAAAATAAAAATTCAATTCAATTCAATTGAACCACATTTTTGTAAAAGTATTGTTGTTGCCATCATTCATATTATCATTGTTTGTTTGTTTGTTTTTATCCCGATCTGAAACACCTGTAATGTGTCAATGGAAAAACTCAAAACACTTCACTAAATATATTAATGAGCATAAAAATGATGAGTAAATATCAGAGCTAAAATTAAGTGTTTCATTTTTAAATTTAAATATTCTAGTCGGCTTCAGCAAAAATAACCATGTTCACGTCACATTGTTATAGTCAGAGGTTTTATTGAGTTTGTTACTGAGGTTGCAGTTTTTTGTAAATCTGTTCAATGTTGTTTTCTTGTGGGTTTTTTTTTTTTGGTCAATGATGAACTATAATGTATCTTAAAACCACAGAAAGTTCAGGTATATTAAAGGTGAATGCCTGCTGGATCACAGAAAAACATTAAACAGAGGAAACAGAAAAGAATATAGAATTCACACAGCGAGCCACATTTGAAAACATTTAAAACATTTAGCATTTTTCCTGAAATGTGTTGTTTCTTCTCAGGAGGATTCTGGTCTACACGGATGTGGTACAATATCGCCCCCACACGGATCCTGAGCAGTGACTCAGCTGACTGATAAATCAGTAATACAAACATTACATCCTCTCTTTCTGAGAAAACATCCACCATTTATTGTCATGTATAATGTTTTTATTTGGCTTCCTCAAACATTTTGGTTTCATTATAATTTTATTCACTAGTAACACATCCGTTGGCATGGTTTAAAACATCTTTATTTTTATAGCCCATCTAATACAACTACTATCTATACTGAAAAACTGCACAGCTTCTGAACAGAATGTAAAATTCAAGGGTTTGTATTTTGATGCAATATTTAGGCTTTAATTTAAAATTAATCTGATATTCACCTGCTGACCAAAGTCCTGGCAACATCTGCTCCATAAAAAAAGTGCTAAATGTTTTTTTCTATTACATTTTCTGTAGGAACAGTGTGTGTTGTGTTAGCTGTACCACAGTATGTGTGTTCAGATGAAATTTATTTCAGTTTCATACATTTCAAAACAAGCAAACAAGAAGACATAATCCAGAAGAGTACAATTTTTTTCCCCACTCAGTGAAGCAACAAACCTTTTGAGAAATCTGAGGCAAACACGTTCTTTGCTTCTATTAAACTATATACCTGAAGAGGGCAGCAAAGATCGGTCACAAAACACTTTTCTCTGCACACTCCAGGTTTTATCCTTTACAACCACACAATGGTGCGACACATTGTATGACACCATTTTATGACACACAGTGGTGCACAATGCTCATAAAACCTGTGAAGTCTTGTGAGTTGACACACTCCTGGTTTGTTTTGGGCCTGGATGATTCAGTTGTTTCTTCCTCTGTGCTTTTACTTCTGTACAAATGAAAGGAGAAAAATAGTCACTGTTAGTGAGTTTTCAATCAAAAAACATCAACATCTCGTTGAAACATTTAGCTCTGGTAATAAATTCAACATTGCACAAACTAAATATTCACAATGTGCAAACTGACCTTACATGTTAAATCCGTAAGTTTAAAGATCTGTGACAATTCTTAAATGTACCGAAGCTGGAAAAAAACTAAACTTAACACACTCTTATAGTATAGTTGTGATTGTCAAGCATAGTTGCTGACCTGATATTGCTCCATGTTGGTTTTTGTTGCTCCCACGTCCTCATCCTCTGCACTCTCCAGCTGCAGCAGGAGTCTGGATGCCACATCACATCTGTCAGCTTCAGCTGATTTTCTCTCTCAGGGTCACGGGGGGGCTGAAACCTCTCCCAGGTGACATGGCAGGGTACACTGTGTCCAGGTCACCAGTCAATCACTGGGAAACACACAAAGAGACAACCAGACAATTCAGACAAAGGCCCCAGTCGACCAGCAGGCTGCGAAGTAACAGTACCAATCAGTGCACCGGTGGTTGGAACGGTAACGTCATTAATCCATATTCATGTCGCACAAACAGTTTGTCCGAGGTTTACCTATAACCCTGCCATGAAGAGCCACAGCAGGGCCTCAAACAGCCCCAATATCTCTCTAGCAGACACCACAGGAAAGGTCGAGGCCACTGCAGGCCAGGCCTTGCTGGATGTCTGCACAACCATCAGAAGACATCACATCCTCGAGTCAATTATTAAGGAGAACACAAAAATTGAGCATTGGTGAAGCCCATTCAAAATCAACTACCTGCTTTATATTTAATATTCATTTCAGAACTATGCTGATTAACTTCTGGTATTTACAGAGTTTTAGTTCTGACATTAAAAACTTCATTACACTCTCAACTTGGCTCAAGTTCATCTTCAAAGGCAGACATCCACATTGTGTTTCCAAATCTAATTAGCAGCATTAGAAACTCCTAATATGCCAACAAGCAACATGAAGATTAAAATGAAGGAAGGCAAGGCAAAACGCGGGAACACCAAGTTACTAAAATTACATGTACTCCATATAATTTCAATCAACAAGAAGCCTTCTTATAGAATCCCTTAAAAAATAAAACTAAAAATACAAACCCCCATTTTTGGTGTTTTGCTGGACTCCTACAGGGTGCCAGGTGGAGGTGTGAGTACGGCAGGGCCTGGCCCAGCTCAGCAGTCCTGGAAAACATTTCATCAAGTAAAAATTGACATTTTAATCAAATCTTTAGATTTTCTTCCATAAATACACAACACTGGACATGAAAGTACATTATAAAAAAAGATATACTATCCCCACAAAGGGGGGTAAAAATGAAGACTTTACATCACATAGCTTGGTGAATGCTGACCATCAGAAAACTTAAAAGTTTTGTGCAACTTTGCCTAAATCAGTTCAGGAGGAAAAACATGAGCCGTTTGTGCTCGTCCTTCTCTGAGACGGTCTGTCTGAGGTTTACCTATAACCCTGCCATGAAGGGCCACAGCAGGGCCTCAAACAGCCCCAGCATCTCTCTAGCAGACACCACAGGAAAGGACGAGGCCACTGCAGGCCGGGCCTCGATGGATGTCTGCAGGGTTTCCAGGAAAACAGAGAAAGCTCCATCAGGTCTGTCAGCATCCTGCAGGATCAGTCACTGCAACAAATAACAAGCTGCTACTGCAGGAGGAGGAACACTTACACATCAACATTACCATGACATTTTAATGCTGGAGGGGGACATCTGTCTTCTGTCTGTAAACAACAAGGACAGTCATTCAATTATTAAAGAAAAATAATAAACAAAGAAAGAAACACTCTCCACGTTTGATCCATCGTGCCGATTTTCACCGTTAAAAGCGAGACTTTCTCCACAAAAACCGCCATTTTGTCAAACATTATGTTTTCTAAACGTATTTGACGGAGTTAAAAAGGGTTGATAGTTACAAGTTTGAGTCGGATGGAAACGGATTAGTTCACAAACCTCTCCGCCATTTTTCCTGCTGCTTCTTCCACTGAAGGCTCCAGCCGGATGTGACGTCAGTGAAGCGCATATACAGGGTCGCCTGCAGGGGGCGGCAAGACATCAAAGATGGCGACCGGATGTTTGTTTTAACGTTTCTGAAAATTATTTAAAGCGAATTAAAAATTAAACAAACAAGCAAAAACAACAACAAACAAACACACTTTTAAAGGTCAGACAGGAAAATCACTGAAAATTTAACGAAATTAAAAAAACCTGTTGCCACTTTTAGCATTTTCATACATTTTTGTTCTTATTTAGTGTCTGATAACTGATCAACGAAGCATTTATGGATGATTTACAAACCATTAATAAAGACGGAAGGGCGTCTGATCATAAAGCAAGGAAGAAATGTTCATAAGAAAATAATGAAACTCATGCCTGACTCATCTTCTCATGGTGGAAATTTCATAATTTCATCTCCTGTGGAAACAAATCTTCACCTTTAGCAAAGTAGGACACGAGTAAAGTCCTTATTTAAGGTCAACATATTGAAAAACTGTCTTAACTTTCCTGTGCTGACGGTTGACATTCACAACATTAAAGATGTTTGCTTTTTGAATGTTTTGTTAGGAGTCATTGTCGTCGTTTCTCAAAATTATTGTTATGGCTTTTAATTAGCAAGAGTTCTTTTGAATGGATAATATAGAAGGGATGTTTGAATGAGCCCATTCCCATAAACAATTATTAATATGAGAAGAGCATTTTCATGCAGGAGGTCTGGACGGCCGCTGCTCGTGGGTGTTTGGCAGCTCTGGAGCATCCACGATGAACACACTCGTGTTTGATGACTCAGACTTCATTGCCGTCCAACAATACACACCAAACAGAGCAGACTTCTCTTCGGGCCGCCTGTTGTTGCCTCCATCATCAGCAGACGACCAGAATGAATTCATCTTTGTTTGTCTCTCTCTGGTTGTCCAGCTAACGCAGTTGGCTCACAGACGAAGGCCCAAAACTGAAAATCTAATCTGAGTTTGGAGAAAACATTACAAGCTCTTTTAGCCGTTCTTCTGCTTTCTGCATGACTGGGAGACTACGAGTGTTAAGGGAAGTTGTGTTAAAACTAAACCAGAGTGTCGGGGGGGACATAACACAGCAGCATTGCTCTGTTAAAGCCATAAATACAAGACAAAGTTTCCACCAAACAATATAGTGCCAATTTACTATAATTTGATCTCTTTGAATAATCCTGTTTCAATCCTGTTTACACGAGCACGTCTGTACAATACCAACAACAATAACAGTCCAGATCAGGCAAAGCTTGAAATGATTTTCCAATCTTGAACAATCAGATAATCCCACTTAAGCGTCTGAGCAGACATCTTAAAATAACTAAATGACCAAAGCTGTTCTCCAAAAATGTTTTTACTTTCATGTCAGTTATGACTCCACAATATGACACCAATAAAACAATGACTGAAAGCAGTTCGGTCATGTGAAATTTTGGGATATTTGGGAAAGCTTGCACAATAGAAACTTACTAATGCAGGGAATTTTCAGGAATTATTTCAAAAGTTACACTAATCTTTAAGATATAAGCACTAAAGTTGCATTAATCGGTAATTTTATATAAACAATCGATCTAATTACATGAATCATGTGAATGTTGTCAGTTGTAGGCAGGAAGAAGGTCATGCAACTTTAAAGTAAAAACAAAATCTTACGGGTCAACATGAAAGTTCATTCCTGATGCTGAAAATATTTCTTTCATCAGATTATCTTCACAAAACTTTTGTGTCTGATGTCAGGGTTTAAATCACCTTTGGGATAAAAGTCTTAAAAACAATTGTGACGCTTCAGGGACCTTCTAAATCTTAATCAAGCTGAATGAGGTTTGATGACTGAATCGTCTGGCCAGTGGCCTGATCACAGAGAGCACCAAGCAACAGACGTATTCTGCCTCAGCACCTTTTGAACACCGCTCCAAATGTCGTCAGCGCTGTCTTATTTGTTCAAAGGGGACCAAAAACAACTCGACACTAAGGGCCTTTTCTCAGAATCACTTAGAGGTCACATATACAGTTTTTCTAGTTCAAGTGTGTTTAGATCATCCATTTGTTTCACTCCTGCTCAATTTAAGTGCAGCGTATCACAAGAGCGTTTGGACTTCAAAATAAAGACTTAAGTGAGAGTCATGTAAGTAGCATTAGGACATCTGGCCGGTATGTGAATCATGTCTTTGTGTAAGTGTATATTTGTATGTGTTGTGTAGAGCTCTAACAATTACTTCATTAAGAATCAATCATTAAATCATAATAAAAAGTGACCAGTTGCTTTTTTTGGGCCCAAAAAGTCCAAAAGTATTAAATTTCCTGTGAAATATGACAAAGAAGTCACGTGATCAGCCACAGGCTGTTGATGTGTGTGTTGTTGAATAAAAACGTGCATGTGTCCTGAAAACATCTTGTACTGTATAAGAAGCTGAACTGTTCTATTAAACAACATAAAAGCATTGATGACATGCTGACTCATCTGATGGTCTGCGAACTCTTGTGTTTGTTCCTGCTTTTCTGAGTTAACTGGCGGAGCCCCTTCTGTTTCAGGGCACCGTCGTGTGGACCCCACAGCTCGGTCTGATTTGGATGCAGCATCGGTCCTGATACACGAGATCTGAGGTGCAGCTGAGGCTCCAGCTGCCTCCCTCGTGCAGTGGCTCCCAGCCATGCTTATGAAACCGTGCAGTGATTTGAGAGGCTTAAGGCTGCAATTTGAGGATAATTGAGGTTTGATTTAGATTTTGGGGTCTTAATGAGCACATAATCTGTTCCACCTGATCACAGCTTCCTAAATGACGTGAAACTCTTTATTCCTCGTGGTCAACGGGAAGATGGTGTGGAGCCATGAGGGCACTGTGCTGCAGCTTCCTGCTGCATTGTCATGTATTGTAATCATCAGTGAGGAGGGGCGTTTTTTTAGACCTGGTGTGCGTTTTGTGGTTGTCTAATGACGTTGTAGCATCAACTGGCACCTTAAACTACATCTGCTGATGACATGCGATATGACTGAAAGCTGCTATTCAATGGACTTTGTGGTGAGATGTTTTCTTTTTACTCAACCTCTGTTTCCAAAGCCAATAATAAGTTCTGATGAGCATGTTTATAATTATACTGACAACAAAGCTGATGAGGATTGTGAAATATGTTATTATAGGGACATTGTGGTGAGACTATTTTCCCATAATTAAGTTGTTCTTTTTACTGTTCAGTCATTTGAGCTGCCCCTCCCTGTAATACCACAATGAGAAAAATAAAGGAAGTCATTTACAGTAATTGTTCTCAAGAAATATAAACCAGAGCCAGATATGGAGCCCTTGAAACCAAACTGACTTTGTGGAAACTGAGCAAGATCTGCTGGGAAATATCTCACAAAAATAAAATTCTGAAATTCTGAAGTGACATCAAATTGTCACAAAATTTAAAAGAAAAATCAACTCCTTCAAAATTATATGATGAATACTTTTATTTTGATGACTGAGTACTTGGTGCCAGCTCAATAAATAATTGTTTGTCATATAAACGTATATATTTTGTTTATCACTTGCCGTGCTGCCCCAAAGTGGCCAAAATAAGTCAGTGAACATTCAAGACCCAAAACTCAAGAAGTTTTTGGAAACTTCACTAAAAATTAAAGATAGAAATGAGAAACTGACTAAAAGGTCAAAGTTTTTGTAACTTTGTCTTTTCTGTCTGAATCGATGCAAAGCAGCAACCTTTAAGGACAGTGAGCTCGGAGGAAAAGCTTCACACTCTCAGGTAAAGTGCATCCAGTGCATTTACGTATGTGGATGTAATTCAGGAGACGGATCACACACTAAGAAGTTTTCCAGTGCGTGATTTTCCCACCACGCTGCAGACTGAGTCAGCTCCTTAATGCTGCACAAGACTCACAGCAGGATGTTCCCGCTCTGTGACTCTGAATCAGCCCCCCCCAGCATTTTTCTTTCCTTCTACCTCTCCTCTTTCTGCTCTTCCTCCTGAATACCTCCTCTCTCAGCCCATCCATGCCCTCTTCTACTAGCCCGACCAGCGTTTCCTGTCCGTTCTTTTCCTCTCAATGGCATAGTGGGAGACGTAAACCTGAGTTATTTAAGGAGGCCAGATCCTTCTCTAATAGCCTTATCACATGACACAGTGTCCCGGCTTCATGACTCTGTGCACATACTGTCAACCAGGCTCACCTCCTGGAGTCATATCTGCACGTTAGCACTGGGGGATCCACATCATGGGCAAATATCACACAGTCAGTATCCTTTTGTTGGAGTCAAGATAAATAACTCTTATCTCAGAGTGGCATGTCCTGCACACGAGTCTTTGTGCAGCATTACTCAGCAGGACGCCTCACACTGGCCTTCTGCACGCTGAGTCCGAATTTCGTAACCTGCAGTTCTGGAAAAATGTTTACTCACGAGTGTTTGGAGTACGAGGAGATCAAAATGTTTTGTTCTTGATCTAATAAAATGGGAACATGATGCACAAAAAATATATTTCACAAAGCAATAACTGGAGCGATAAGAGTGTATTTATGATCAGCAGTTTGACCAACAGAGGTTTTATTGTGGCCTGATTTCACAATCATTCAACCAATCTGTTCCTTCAAAAGGGAGATCATTATTGTTTTGTTTTCACCTTTTGTTGCAGTTCTGCTTATCTGTAAAAATACCATCCACACAGCAAGTATTTACGAGGAGCGACAAAGAAGAGCCGAAATACGGGTTTTGGTCACATGCAGGGAACACGGAGCGACTGATTTGTCTGAGCACGTGGAAATATCCTGAGCTCACAGCAGGGCTTTTACTCACATGCCATTGACACACTTAATCTGAACCATCTTGTGTTCTCACCCACAGGCTCAGCTGATGGAAAAACACTCAGATACACAACGGGGGGGAGAAAAAAAAAAAAACTGGCCCCAGACCAGAGGAAACTTTAGCCACAATAATAGGATTTGGGATAGCTTGGGATAAAAGTTCTGTACAGACACTGATGGTGGCCAGAGGATAAATTCTCATGACTTTACTAATGATGCATAACCTTTCCATCAGATCACAGTCTAAACTTGCTCAGCACTTCGCTTTATGATCAAATGTATGCAGAACTAATGTATATTAGTAATCATTCTTTAGAGTAAGTGTTCTCTCGTAGCTATCTGAAGTACCTGCTTCCAACACCTTTTTTAAGTTGCATCTCTTTTTTATTTCATTATTTGTGGCGCTTTTCATGTGAACAACAGATTTTCTTACCTTCAGAAACATTCAGTTCTGGTCCTTCAAGCAATTTGTAGGTTTTGCTATTTCTACATGGCCATTGTTAGGTCTAGGCTAACAGTAATGTTAATCCTGGTTTCTATCATATTCTATTTATGTATTAACCTGCTAGCTTGTCATATCTCAGAAACTCCCTGCAGTCTCCTGCTCAGACTGCGTATTGCAAACGAAAATCCCAACCATCTGCAAACAAACCACGATTTGTGACAGAGGAAACCTTACAAATAAATGTGTGGTGAAGTTCGGAGATAAAAGGCAGCCTGTCATTCATTAGCTCAAGGAGGAGATGCAGACTGTTTAACTTTATTTAATTCTGAATGTTTGACTGAGGCCGTCCTGGCTGAAGTCCACCCTGTCTGGTGGTTTCAACTGGCTGTACGTAGGAAGAGACCACCGGTGATTAAGGAGGCCTTTAAACCGGTTGTGGTTCCCTCTTGAACGTCCCCTTTCAGATTCTGTTGAGAAACACAGGAGCAGATCTGAAGGCTGATTTGATTGCCACACTGATGATCACTCCATCAGACAGGCAGTAATTGTGAAGTAGATGTGAGGAGGCAGACGGAGGTGGGGGGGCCGAACAGGAGCAGCTTGACAGCAGGCCAGGTTGGAGGGAGGAGGTCTGGGACAGGACATGCTGATCTGCCGCTCCTGCCGATTATAATTGGTTGCCTGTTTCTCAGCCTACTTGTGGGAGTCGTTCAAACCGAAGCCACAGAGTCATTGTGCTTCCTGCCAGGACTCAAGCTGTCCGCTCTTTAATGGCGCCTTCGCAGGAACTTCTCTTTTTTTCTTTCTTTTTTTTTTTTTTTTTTTTTTTTTGATCCACCCGGGAAAATCAATTACCTGCGGCTAATGGCAGCAGGGATATTTTCTTCCTCTGATGGATTTAATCCTTACGCATGGTTTAGGGACAGTTGCGGGGAGGGAGGATGTTTTCATGTTTCCACCGGCTCTCCACGGTGCTCCTCATGTCTGAATGCATCGATGATTTTATCTGATTATCATACTTAGTTTTTCCCTCACTCCCTGATATTATGTCCTGATTGCTGGTACACGGACTCATGTTCTTACGGCAAACGAGCTGCTGAAGAAATCACTTGCATGTCCTCTTGGAAATATGTGGTAACTACAGTGAATATTACTGCATTAGCAGTGGCTGCCGCTTTTCCTGGTTAGTTTAATTTGTGGGAAAATGGAAATGGGAAGCTCTACTGCTGCTGCCTTTCATTGAGCTGGGTCGAAATACAAAAACTAAATTTTGTGAGGAAGATAATATGATATTTTCCGTAATGATGGGCTCTCCAAATACCTTCACATAAAAACTATTCACTTAAGGCCTCTAAACCTTTTATTTGTTGGTGCCTCAATGCATCTTATTTTTAATTCATGAAAATAAAAACACAACATATTAAACTTTGTATGAGATAGAACAATAAAATCCTGGACAGTTTCCATCACTTCACATTATAAAGCATCATTAATGATTGTGGCTGTGGTGTTTGATATCAAATTAAACCAAATAATTGTACAGGCCTTCCCTGTTATACGAAACACTGTGTCCAAAGACTCATCATGTTCCACAGGCAGATGGTTTTCAGTTTGTCTGTGGCAGAAATTTGGGTCAAACATCTCCAGAGTGAAAGTTCACCTCTTCAGAAAATAAATCAAATTTCATTCAATTGAATTGACTTTGGTCTGAAATTTTGCTAAATGCTGCTTTGATTAAATCCTAAACTAAAAGATGGCTTTATGTCATATTCAGCGTCAGAGGGTGGGAAGGTACGTGCCCATACTTGAAGGATTTAATGTCAAAATATATTTCACTGCAATCTGCGAACTTCTCTTATTGGCTCACATCAGTCAAATGATGAGTCAGAAAATCAAACATCACCTCGACCCGACTCTCGTACTAACTCGCCCCCATCGCTCCGTTTCTATCAATGAGTCAAATCCTCTTAACCTGTTAGATGGACGGCAGGTTTATTCTTGTCAGGAGCAGGAGGCCATTTTGAGCAGCTCGTAACCATGACAACACGTTTGTCGGGTAGTGACGTTCTCTAAACAACCGAAATGACTTCAGTCATTCCTAAACTATTTCCCTGTTAGATTTAAGTAATGTGATCAAATTTGATGGAGCTCTAATTGGGTGCATTTCGTCAGTCACATTATGGAAATCTGCTTAGTGGTTCATATGATGTTGACCTCGTGCCTGTGACTGTACAGATTATTTCAAACTGCTCTGCAGTGGAATTTTCCAGCACCGACTATAATCATCTGACTGCAGCTGATCAATGCCGCCATCACAGTCGGCCGCGCTCACACAAACTGTGATCCTCCAGTTTCCACATCACTGGGCTCAGTGATTACAGCTCTCATTGAGAAAAGAAGGACGAGGCTGCAGGGATGCGTCCTTAAATCCATTATCTGTAGCCCAAATCCCACAGGATCCTCTGCTAGTCCGAGCTAAACCGTTCAGGATCATTTGAAGAGTGGGAATAAAACTCCGTTAGACAGAAAAACTAATTATTTCTCTTTTTCCTCTCATTTTCTCTCTTAGAGTTTTTGCTTATCCATGTTTGTCTTCACATCTGACCCAACTCTCACCTCATGCCTATCTGCATCCACTGCTGCTTTTGATCTGGAAATTAAACTTATTCTACTGTCGGATCTTCATCCTCTGCAAACATCAGCTAATTGTTTTAAATGGAAATTCAAGCCGTACTTAGTAATTTCTCTGTAAACTTTTATGACCCTAGAAACTAGTTTTCTCACCAAACAACAGTTTTCAAACTGAAAGTACTGCTGATTATACAGTGGTGAGCAGGATGTTTCTGCCACACTGACTATATATGCATTAAAAAAGAAAGTAACACATTGATCAGCAACAGGAATAAAGAGGAAGTCCCTATTTATTTTGCACGGTTAATATTTAGTGCAGTTTGAAGCCGCTGATTTTTATTTTTGGCTATAAAACTTTATCATTTTATCCTAATGGACAAAACCAAAACATGTCTTTTGACCTTAAACCAGTTCAATCAGTTCATCTTTGAGTTCAAGTCGTAGTTTCTACCAGATGTGATGAAATTCTTTCCGAGCCTAGCTGAAATACGGCATTCACCAGAATGTCAGTTCATTGTGAGCTTGAACTTTGACCTTTGACCACCAAGAAGTCAGAAGTTCATGTTGTGAATGTTTGCTCAACACTTGAAGGAATTCCCTGAAGGCGAGAGATCATATTAGCGTTATTCACATATTCAAGATAGACGGCTGAAACAGCTGCCTCTGGTTGGAGACATAAGGATGATTATATTATTTTTAAGGTGATGCTCTGATCAAAAAGCGCTAAAACGCAGAACAGCACACATGACGTCATTTACTCTGGATTGATATATCATCGTCTCTGATCTGACAGCAACAAGTGGAGGCTGAGCTGTCTGACCTGCGAGCTGAAAACAGCAGAGAGGCAGATTAAATAACAAAAACGAGGCGCTGTCTCTTAGTGAACTTTGTTCAGCAGGAGCCCATCAGGAACAAAGGAGAAACAAATTCACATAACACCAGATGTCTGAAGCCATCCTGGGTGGTGAGCTGCTATAATTAGCTAGACACAGTTGAGTCAGAGCCAAAGAAAGAGCATATCTGCAGGAGGCAAAGTCCAAGTCATCCACAGTGCTGCTGGGAAGCACTCAGCTCACTTCTGATGTCTCTGATGGAAACACCAATGACATTAAAACACTCATGGGGCCCCAAGGGCGCCATCACTCATTGTTAAAAACACCCAGACTCTGTAGCTCAGACAGACCCATCTTAAAAAAAAACCCACATTCACGGTAGCTCTTTTTTTTCTGCATTAAGCCTTTCTGTGCTGCAAGGAGATCGGCTTAAAGTTCTGCACCATCAGTACAGACTGTGTCCGTTCGCTCGGTACACTCAGTACAAAAAAAGGCTTTAATCTCCTAAAGTTTGCTGTGTCTGTCTTTTTTCCCCCTGATTTCAGCTTGTTTGTGTCCCTGCTCCTCCAGGTGTTGGTGAGATCTGGTGACTCAGCAGCAGACTCAGTGCCGAGTTCCTTCAGCTGTCCATAGAAAACTTAAAAGTCAGACTAGATCAGAAAAGATGAGTGAGTGAGTCCGAGTAAAATCTTCTTACAGGAGGCAAAGAAGCAGAGGAGGGTGCAGAAAGAGAAGGAAACTAATTTATTCAGAGAAACAGATTCATACTACTTAAATGTGTTGCATAAATAAGTTTTCTTTTCCTCCACAACATTTCTAAAATAAAAATGTGATATGATATGAAATAAACTATTTTCTTAATAATGGTAAATATAATAAACCCTTTTTCATTTCCATGTACCTGACAGGAACACTGATGTTACCATAATCTCTCTCTCACACACACAGTCATAGATTAACATTGAGCACTTTGCATTTTTAGCCTAATCCTATCCACTAATTGTCTAACCCCGACCCCGACCCTGACCTCTGACCTCTGACCCACAAATCAACTTTTTCTTAAATGGCGAAATGATGTTTTTCCCCAGTTGGACAACCCCTCCCCCAATAAATTGATCTGTGGTCTGATGTTTGTCACCAAAAGCAGCCTATGATGGAAAAACACAACCTGCCACTTCATTCATTCATTCATTCATGGAGATTAAAAGTGCCTGCTGCCTATAAAATCCCTCCTGCCCTGCTCTCAGCCTAAAGCCACTGCGTTTTCTGTCTAAGCCTCACAGTTGGCAGGATTGTAGTTTTTATTTCTTTTTTTTCTGAATGACGGTTTCTGTTATTGCGCAGAATCAGCTGATCCTGGTTACACAAACAGAAAATGTATAATCCAACAAGCGCCGGCTGCCAGATGTTGACAGCAGAAGAATATCGGCCAGTGGATTAAATTGATCTCAGACAGGTTCAACTTTTGCTTGGTCCCTACCATCAAAACTTTATGAGATCTTTAGAGTCCTGAGGAGCTGCACATTTATGTGATAACACTATTTTTGATTAAAATACTGATTTCAAACTTAAATTTTGACCTAATGGTGGCGCTGGATGAAAAATGAATAGATCATGAAAGTTACGGTTCATCCTCAGGGCCACGGATTTCACAGCAATCCATCACATAGTTGTTATTTCACTGGGACAACATGGCCGCTATCCTGCGTAAACTCATTTAAAATCCACCTCTGATGCAGCCTGTTTTAAATTCACTGTGCTCCCATAAGGCCAAACCTCAACTGGTGCATGAAGCCAGTGATGATGTCTGAAAACAGCAATTTAATAATTTACAGCACAGTTTTCCTTTAGTCATCTAATTAACGATGCCATAATATATTTAAGTTTAATTCTATACAAAAAGAATTTAGAAAGTTAAGGGTCACATCGTGACCCTTAGCCTGTGAACACCGGTCCCTCCTGACAAACTCACCGCCCTGTGTCCAAAGGTTAATTCACAAAGCTTTAAATAAGATCAAGAAATGTAGTCTAACATTTTTAAAACACGTCATGCAACTATGTGAGCTCTCACTCAGAGAGATATTCACATCTCTCTCATCAAACTACAGAAAACTGATTCTCCTGCGCATTACGCAACGCTCCTCAGTGGTCTCGTGGGCCTACACTACAGTCAATAAAGCAAATAGAGGTTAAGATTGTGCATGCCTTAAGAATAAACCAAGCATTATATAACTCCCTTATGAGATATTAAACTAATTCCCCTCATGTGGCTCTGTACAGGAATGCACTTGTTTAACGGTTCTCATGAGCAGATACATCAGATGAAAAATGTGTGTGTGTTGATGCAAAGAGATAAGAGAGGGATGGCAGGAGGTCAAGAATGGCGGTGGTTGCACGTCTCTGCCTCCCTCATGTGATTCTGTAACAGAGGGAGCAGAGACGGTTCACCTCTGCCGTCTACAGCAGTGATCAGACTCTGAGCTGGATCATGGGAACCAATAACCCTCTATTCCCATGATCAGACTATTTAGAGGCCTCTTCAAGGCATGTGGGGGGTCAGCAATGGTTCACTCATGTTTGAGACTGACTATGTTAGGAAAGACTTGTAAAACACGAATGTTGTGTTGACTACATCTATAAGCCTAAATGCAAATGAGCTGCTGCCATATTTGCATTGACAAGTATTTGAACCTAATAAAGTGGCTGGTGAGGGTATTGTGTTGTTTCATTTGGAGGACTTGTTGGATTAATTTGTAGGATTAATCACTGATCTAACGTGACTATAAATTATATAAACTGCATATCATCTCCAAAACAGAAGCAAATCAGCCTTTCGTTCACGAGGATTTGATGTCACCTACTTTCACATCCTTTTATTAAAATCTGACTAAAAGCTTCACAAATCTGTAAACACAGACCTGCCTAGGAACATTTAGTCAACCAGGAAATTCACAGATGTAATACTTGGTTAGTCATTCAAGTCATTTCTGAGGATTTTCAAGCGACTGGTGTTTTACACCGTTGTGAAAATTTTGTGACATTAATCTTAAATCAGTTGAGTGGGAGATATGTGGGCCAGACAATCTGCTGTTTTTTTTCCTTTATAAACATCTTTAATACACAATATTTACTCTAACTTTGAAGTTTGATTGCATTTTCGAAGTGTCTGAGTGTCTGAGCTGCACTTTCGCTGTCAAACATCATACAGCCAACAACAAACGTTATACCACTAGCAGGATATAATCCATCATAATGCCAGAGTTTAAACTTCTTCACAGGAACATTAAGTGCCAATGGGGGAGGACTGGGACACTACATCACCTGAGACGACACCTCAGACTTAATACTTTTTGCTTGTCTGTAAAGAAAAACTTGCTCAGACTCAGAGATTAATGATATAATCAGATGTTGCAGCAAACATTTCACACCCACTCACAGTCAGCAATAACTCACTGTGTTTACACCTTGAAGGTGGACCCCGTGGGGGGGCCTGCAGGGCACTGTGCCCAGACTCTGTTATTTCTCACGGCTGGATCATTTGCAGCATTTACAAACTGAGCTATGTTTGGATTCTCTTCAGATTTGGGTCAGTTACATTATCCCATCACCGTGTCTGCCTCTTTTATTCTGCAGCCTTTTGCATGAGAGGAGCCATGTCGGATCAGGTGGATGTTTGCTGCTGGTTTGCAGGGAGGGGGGAGATTTTACTGTAAAAGGGATGAGATGCTCTTTTATCCCAAACTTCAAAGTCAGTGGAAGCAGCGGCCTTCGCTGCTGTTGCTGCCGCCTTTGATCCATGATCTGGTTAAATGAACCAGCTGCTTTCTGACCGAGGCGCTCGGTGCTTCATAACAAGCTGCTGTTATCAGCGTCTGGGAGGCACGAGAGGAAGGAAGTGAAGAAGGCATCATTTCTTTTTATTGTCATCAGTCACCATTATCCAAACTGCTAGAAGTAAAGGTCTAATCAAAGGTTAAAGCAAAAACATCTGATCACTAATTTAACTTCCACGTCTACAGTCAGACTCACAATTGAGACTTTTTTTAAAAGTGATAAAACCGATGCAGAAAATCAGATATATCATTTGTTTTGTTCCATGCAGACTTCTTCCATGTGAAGACCTGGTGCCTACATTACCCATAATGCACTGACTGCTAACAGGTCAGTCAGATGATTGGGTGTGTTATACTACAGGCAGCAGTGAAAGTCTGCTCTCTTCATGCTAAGACTTTATTTTCCATCTCTATTGCCTGTCACATTCTTATCATTCATGTTGTCATCATATCATAAACGTGATGAATCTTGGGGCAGATAAGGAATATATCCTTGTCTCCGATGTTTCACTTGTGCATTAACAGTGTCTAATGAAAATGTTAAACCATTACAGGTCATGCAGGCAGCGATGGAATCAGGCCTGAAGGATTTAATATGTTCTGCTTGTACACTTTGTCCTGAATGACTGCAGACACAATTGCTGACATTGACACTACCAGAGGAAGAAAGATTATCACTCACTTCAGCTCAGGTCAGGCCTGCAGATAAACATAGACCGTCCAGGCGCATGTTCAAGGGGATTAGGCCTCTTCTGTCATTCAGGCATGAGTTGGTTGCACTTAATAAACACTCTTAGTTTAAAATGGTACATCAGGGTCTTAGAGCTATTTTTAATGTTTGCATAGAGTGAAGCTTGCAAACATTAAAAATAGCTTTTACTGCCTTTCAGCAGTAAAAGCATGCTCACCACGTCATCAACGCTCTGTTTTGTCTGTACAGCATCGATGCCAACTGTGTAAGGCAGATGATCCATGGCATTGACAGGCCATGATCACTGTAAATGAGAGGGCAGAGGATTGTACAGTTAAATTAAGCACAACTTCTTTCCAACCGCGGCGTGCTATATCAACATACTAGTTCTGACGTCAAAGAGAGAGAGAGAGAGGAAAAAAAGAACATCTTTGCTTTAGGACTTTTGAAAGCACATTGTCCTTATGTTTATTCAAAACAAAGACTCCAAGTCAACAAAACCAGAAGGCTATGACACAAATTAGATGCACATAACTAAATCTGTGGTGGCCTGAATAAAGCCACTTTGCATTTGCTGTAGTCATTTTGCATTATGAAGACACAAACACTCTGAGTGTGGATTAAAGTCTTTTCATACATGCCTCCATGTTTTCTCCATGAGTAACACTCTCACATGGACTGCACTGACCCATTTCCACCTGTGTCTATAAAACAAGACAAGAAGAAAAGCTCTCTCTCTACAGGGAAGGCACTGAGTGGAAAATTCCTCCTTCAGTGGCCAAACAAACAGCGTGGGGGCCCAGAAAATGCCTGGACAAACTTGGCATTGTCCAGAAGAACAACTGCCTTATCAGAGGAATCCCTGAGCGCTGTGGGGAGACAGAAGGAGCTGCAAGAGCTCTGCCCTGCATAAAACAATGACAGTCCTCTGAGAAAGATGGAGAAACATGATCTGTTGTTGTGTCCAAATGATTAATAAAGATAAAAAAGATTCTCTTTTGAACCGTGATTTGACACAGTGCCCTCTGTAAACAATTAACAAGGACAAAACCTGAAGTGGCCACATAACACCTCTTGCATGATAGCACTACAATTAACCCCTGCAACCTCCTGTCTTCACACAAAGCTGTTGCCATTTTTATTCGTCCTCATTCTCGCCCTTGTAAGTGAATCCTCCTGCGAGCCGCAGGAACCTTTTCAAATCTGAAGGTCAGCCCTAAGTTTCTGAACTCAAGGCTGGAGCAGTAAACTTTACAACTGTTTCACACACATAAAAAACCAGGAAGAAAACCTCCTTTGGCCTAGTTTTCAGTTTTATTCTCTACAAAGCAGCTAAAAAAAATGAATTAGATGAAAAGATTATATCAACATGATTTCAGCTCATATCAGTTTGTATCTAAATGAGCCATCACCACCATGACATAAGATAAAAACAACTAAGAGGCAATGTCAACAGTTTAACTGACACTGGAGACAGTTCAAACGTATGAACCGAGGCCAAATAAGATCACATGAATATTGTTTCCAGAGTTCAGACCATTTGTTGATTTTTCCGATTTGCACCCAACTTGAGGGAGATAACAGATTTTTCTATATTATATGAGACAGATAGACATGTTTACGATGGCTTGGTATCGTTGGAGGTTTGTGCTCTGCTGAGTGTTAAATATAAAAGAGAAAAAAAAGCTGCAAATACTGCAACCTGCTGCTCATAAATTAACTGCAGCAAAACCACAATCAATCAATCAATCGAAATCAATAAAACAATCGAAGTATGGCGACTAAACAAACTAGTCCCATATTCGGTCAGGTAAGATGGCAGACTAGTATGACAAACAGATTACATAATGTATCTGTCATTTAAAAACAATTCTCCAAGAAATACCAAGGAAGTACTGAGAAGGTTAAAGCTCTCTGTATGCAGCCTGTTTTACAGGACCGAGTCAGATTCAGAGTTTGAAGCTTTTGTAGCGGATTCTGATTCCTTGGTTGAGAGAAGCTGCATCCTGAGCTTTGGCTTCAACGTCTTTGTTTAAGTCACTCTGATACTTTCAGTCCAGAACAGAGGAGCCTGTCTCTGAATTCGCCTTTCACTGTGACCTTGTAAGGAAATATGCATCACTTACTGGTAACACTCCACCACATATTGTAAACGATGAGGAAGGGGGGCTGACGTGCCATTTGTTCAAGCAGCACCTGCAGAGTAATCAGTCATACATCAACGGGAGAGACAGTGGTGTCGGAAAGGCGGCCCAACACTTAGCAGACAATTAGCTCTGGAAATCATCTCAGAGCTTTTGGCTCACGATATCTTACAGTGTACAGATGATTCGATTACCGGGTTGGAACTGTTACATAAGACGAAACATGAGCGGCGGAGGAGACGGCCTGGTTACGCCCGGCAGTCTTTTCACTAAGGATGAATTTAAACCCAAATTGGAAAACAAGATTCGATCAAGTGATTCTGCAGCATGTGTGATCTTTGAGTCTCTGCGTCTGGACTGTGTCAAACTGGCCCCAGCTGGGACAGGAAGCATCAAGCGTGGCTGGGGAATAATGAATAATAACAAAAATGCCCTCTCTGCTTTCTGCAGAACATCCAATCACATCAACACGTTCAAAACCAGCACAGGGACACATTTATCTGGCTTCACAGCATCAGGCCTAGATACCATCTGGCATTGTTTTTCATTTTCTCCTCAGTGACACCAAGCAAAGATGGCGCACGATAAAGCTCCAGAGAGTCACTTGGTGCATGTTGTGTGCCGTGTCAGGACGGGGGCTTGGTTGTGTAACGGAGGCGTGAGGTGATATCTGCTGTAGATGTAGCTGCCTTGGGCCAGTGTTCCCTCTTTCATAACACTTCATGTTCTTAATCCTCCACCAGATTAAGCTCTACCCTACTGACACCAACTTTTGCTCCTCAACACCTGCCCTCCCACAGGGCAGGGTACCATGATTTCATCAGCGATCCAACACCAGCACCAGGATTATGTGTGCAACTCCGTGACACCGCTGGGCATGAGTCGGTCACCTGACCTATATCCCAATCCCTATTTTCCCCAATGAAAAACATATTAAATCAGAGGAATAAAATGAATAAACAATGAGACAAAATCTCTAAAATAAATAAGAGGGCAGAAAATGGCATGATAACTATCCCTCAGGAATAGGTGCAATAGACAACAGACAGGAAATTTAGGATCAGACTGAAGATTACTGTTTCAAATAGAGTTTGTTGACCTAAAACATGTTGAAAACCTGCACCAACACCTGTTTACAGCAAATTATAGCAACTACACAAAGCAACGATGACAAAAGCTGACTAAAATGATTTAATATCTCTTTCCACTTCTGAACTGCGGTGGCAATGAAAACCCAGTTTAAACCTACAGATGGACAACTTTATCTGTTATATAAGTTGTAGCAGCTGAATAAAAACAGAACAAAATACAGTAAAACATAGAGAGGAAGACGGTGTAGTATAGACCAATGTGCAGGGGTGAGAGTCTTTGGTGAATAATAAAGCTGTCATGGAGTGGTGGTTTCACCCCACGCTGTCTGCTCATGTTTGTTCTGCCTCGTCACTGACGCACTTCCCGAACAGTGAAATTTTGAAAGTGACAGACGACATTTAGCTCTGATTCACATCTCTCACCTCGCAGGGTGCAGCAGACAACTCCCACAGGAAACTGGCTGTGGACTATGGAGCTGCGTGGTTGCCAAAGTGGCTCGTTCCTGGCGGTTTATGCACCTTGGTTTCAAAGCTGGAGGAGCTGAACATGATTGGTGGAGACTCTGGTATTTGCCAGCACATACAGACCACATGACAGCCTGAGTTTAAATGTTTTCTGTCACTCAGCTCCCGTAAATTCATTGAGCTGTGGGGAGGGAGGGACTTCAACAAGCTCACCTTCTTATTGAGCAGGAAAAAAAAATGCATTGGAGCTGAAACGATTAGTAAATTAGACAATTGAGACAAATTTAACCCCCAAGTATGTTCAATTTAAATTTTAAATACTTAGGTTTTGGACTGTATTCTGTACCAATCAAGAAACATTCGGACATCCCAACAGTTTCTATAATGTGATGTGCAGCTATCAGATATCTTTGAATGACCTCCACAGTTTTTTCTTTATAATCTCTGTAAAATATGAGTTCAGAAGAATCCAGTCAACATCCAGCATCATGCAGCAGAGTGTGAAACTGTAATGAGCTGTTAAAACAGCCATTAAAAGACTGCAGGAATAAGAAGAGAAGAGCGAGAAGAGGACAATTTAATATTTAAGATTTCCCCCATAACTTTATTACAATTTTAAGAAGATGAAAAATGGAGAATCGCTGTGTTCTGTCGGTTTGTTCTTCTTTTGTTTGTCTGTTTTATTGCTGACTGACCACATCACAGAGAAACAAACCACCACCGCCTTCTTTTCCAGCCTCACAATGGCACAATTATATTTCTGTCAATATGTGCATCAGCCCACATTGCTGCTTTGAGCTCATGCCCAAGCAGAAAGGCGGCAGACAATCAAATCTGCTGACCTTCACAGGGGTTATTTATCATTGGTAATGAAACATCATTCAATTTTACAATTAATACACCAAAAATGAACAATCCAATTCATTTTGGGCCGAAACTCGTGCTCAAAACAGTGAATGGTGCTTTAGTGGGTCAGCTGTGTGCAGAAAAACTCATGAATCAACAAACCCTTAGACTAATGTTTGTTGTGAGGATTAAAATAATTAAATGAAGGTTCCCAAGGCGTGAAAGCTGTGCCTAATTGACACACAGCCAGCCATAAGCCATGACTAGCTCTGAACCAAGTGACAGCCAACCGTGTCACCTGTCGGTTTGTGAGCTGCCATTTTGAATCATCCATGTTGGGTTTTTTTTTTTTAAATCAGTAAAAACCAAAATTGGAGAGAGTTGGATCTGACCTGCTCTGGATTTTATCCTGATTGTGAGGTAAGGTCTGTCAATCACACAGTGGCCACGCCCCCTCATTCACTCATTATGTTTTCCTCTAAATGGGATCAATTTTAAAAATTACTTCAAATTAGACACTAAGAGTATAAACTCATTATGAAAATCTTTAGTTTGGTAATAAATGAAGAGATAAAAAAGGGGAATTTTCAATACAATCTGACTTCATCTTGATAAAAATACAGATTTGGAGTCTGTGTCCTCCTTCATGTACAGTTCATTATCCTACACCAAACACCAACTTGTTGTGGTATTTAAGGACACTTCAGGGAGTCTCCAGTCATCAGATCAGAAACAGTCCTGATGACTACACGGCTGTTGATCCAAATGTTGTGAAGCTTTATCCGTCTGGACCAACTAAAGGACCAGCTGCTATCGTTTGCCCTGAGCAACCAAATCCACAACCAGCTCTGCACCCAACAATCAATAATACTTTATTTAAAAATGATCATAACCCTTTTGCTAAATGTTTATCAGTAATATTTCTGTTGTTCCAGTAATGTATTGATGAGCTACTCCCAGTTTATGTCCAGTCAATTTGGTCATTTCAAGGTCACATCACTCCAGTTGAGGACAAACACTCCTCCAGTTATGAGATCACAGGACATCTCCTCTCTTCTTATCAGCTGCATAACTACTTCCTTCAGCCATGCTGCAGCTGCATTAACCCAGATACAGACCCGCATAGGCTTGCCTCTTATGCAACCCCATCATCTGAGCGGGGCAGCATCTATTCTTCCCGTGCATGCCGAGTCAGAAAAGAAAGGAAGGACAGCAACATCACAATCACTTGAGGACATGTAGAAGAATAAGTCATCTCATTCTTTCATTGCAGCTCCTCCGGGGAAAACCAAGCAAAGAGACTGAGGTTGATAGCGCAGGCGGCCGTGCGTCCACTCAACTGAAAGAAGCTAAAGAGCTTTCGTTTTTCACCAGGATTTGTGTTTCTCTTTTGATTTTGTGATTTATGTAAGAGGAAGACCGGCAATTGGGCCAAATGACATCAGCGGTGTTTGGCAGATGAAGGGTGACATAAACAGAAAACATAGAAGCAGATTGAAGAGCAAAACGTAATCAGGAAACTGTCAAAATCCAGATTAATAGGTTAAGACGACAGAACGTCATCATTGTGTCTCATCAAGCTGTGTGCTCATGCAACTACTTCCATTTTCTGTATTTTGTACTTATATTGTTGAATTACTTTGTGTCCAATTTCTATGGTAAAATTTGTCTTTATATAAAAAGGGTTAAATCACACATTTACATAATTCAGTGACTCAGTTCTAATCCTACTTCTGTTTCACAACAACCAGCTGTTCATAGCATCAGCAGTTAAACAGTCTGTTATTTTTCATTTATTTTTATTTTTTTTACTGCATCCACGTTAAATTCTTGACCAAAACTGATTCACAGGGCCGTGTAAGCTCCTCTGCTATTGCAGCTGAAATGTTCATGAGCTCAGCAGCAGCAGCAGCAGAAGAAGTATTATTTCTTCAGCTGAGACAGCGGATTCTCGTCTCCGGATCCAATGAGCAGAGTTAATCATAAATGAGTAATTGGGCGGGAGGCATCAAACTAAACTGTTTAGTGTTTCGAAGACATTTCGTTGATTAATGTGTGAACCGGGCACGTAAATCAAAATATGCTGCCTTACTACATGCAGAAGAAAAATAGTATCAATGTAGACTTCCTGTCCCTGCAGTCTTTAATAACCGGCCAATGAATTTCAGAAAAACTAATCAGTTTCCTCTTTCCCTGCCACGCCATCATTAATCTGTGTTCATCCAGACCTGCTGGCAGAGAGATCCCCCAAAGAGACAGATAGAGTCACTAATTATTTTACAGATTAATGTTTGAAATAAAGCACACACACAACACACTGTTAAAGGTAAATCAGTGTTTGGTGACCTTCTTTTGGTTTATAATCCCACAGAAAAAAGAGGAAATAGTTGGGAACGTGGTTTGTTTTAAATAACTGGTTTCATTTTAAGATCCAAGAGTGTTAAATTTTGCCAAATGTTCATCCCATCCATCATTTTACGACCCCTGAGAGGAGACAAACCCAGAGGTGGAGAACTGGTGGACTAAAAGGCCAAATGTATATAAAGGTGAAGCAGAGAACCTTTTCTTTTGGCAGAAGTTGAGGAGCTTTGCTGTAATGAGTCCAGTCCAGAGTGATCATGGTCCACAGCTTGACGACACCAAGTCTGAACTCTTGTGTGCGTTTCTCTTGTGTTTTCTTGTGTTGACTTTTTATCGTCAAATATCGTTCGAAAGTTCAAGATTCAGGCTTCAGGACATGTTTGGACATTACCCTGGACTAGAAAACCTCAACATTTTCTGAATGACGATATAATGATGAAAACACATAAGAACCGATGCACCAGTTCTGTAATTTAAAATCTAAAGCTACAATCTCTGGTAAAAAGGTGTTGATGTCAGGCTGAATGTCGATTATTGATTATTCAGGTTTCCAAAGAAACATGAGACGAGTAACAGAACCATGAAAGGCTCCAAGCATCTGTTCACACACTGTGTGTGCACCGGGTAGCGTTAGGGCCTTTACAGTGTTTGTAATTGTAATTAGCAGCCTTTCCAACACACTTATGGTGGTTTTAAATTTTATGGTCTACAATTTAGTCATTTGTAATTAAGTACATCAAATTGAATTAAGTGAATTGAATAGATTTGATGGTAACGTTTGTTTTCTGCACATTTTGTCTCAGACAGAAAAATTGTATTAATCAGTTGTGAGTTTTTGCAGGAGACGAAAAACTAATTTCAGCAAAGTAGTTCAGTCATGCTGCTACTGTCGTGTACATGGTGTAACTTATTCATAGCCTATGTTTTATGTATTCCATCATGATTTATAGTTTTATGGGTTATGACGCTGAAACTTGTGTTTGAGGTTTAGGCATTAGACACAGACGGTCACATCCTCATTCACTGAGAGCTTAATTTCACAGACAAAAATGGCAAAGTACTCACACGCTCACATGGCCACTCCTGTTCAACAACGAGCAGGCTGTTTTGAATATTCACATGAATCTTGTCTGTCAGGTTCAAACAAACAGCTCAGTGTACTCCTGCTGCTGGAAATCTGAGGTGAGTCACGCTCTGACTCTTTTGCATACCGCGGCTGGTTTACCTGGTTCGTTTGTTGGTGCTACATTAAAAATCAGCAGCCGCAGGTTATCCTAACACTGGCGTCACCTTGGACTTTTTCCAGCTTCTCTGAAAGGCTGCAAATGCTTGGAGTATTTACTGAAAAGGTCAGAGTTTTTTTCCCCATGGGTATCTGTGATCGTGTACATTTCATTCCAACATATACAGGAAGACTCTACTTTACTTCCTGTAATGGGATTTCAATGGTGACAACTGGGAAACAAAAGACCTTTTCTGCATCCTCAACATGACAGAGAAAGCCTTGTAACAGGAATTCAGCAACTCCTGTCATTCAAACTGCGCAGTAGTAATGTGATTGCACATGCTGCCCCACATGAGACGTGTCGTGGACTTTCATGCGTGCTCAGAAGACAAACTGTTTGTGTTCATGACGTAAGAAAAGAGGGCGGTCAGAGACATAAAGAGAGTTCTTGTCAGAACCCTAATAACTCCCCCCATCTCCATGAATGGAACAACTCTTCTGCTTTGTCTTAAGGGGATTTTACACTACACCAGTTTTCATTTACACACACACACCCTTTAAGGTCAAGACCTCTTTTCATTCATGACAGTAGATGCAGCAGCACTACATAGCAGAAGTACTTCATTAAAAGTAAAGCTTGTGCTTATTCAAGTAAAAGTACAGAAGTATTAAGATCAGAAGTACCAAAAGGACAATTCTCTTTATATAAATATCCCTTTAACGTTATCTACAATAGCTTATGTCATTTTCTAACATAATTTATCTTAAGCTAGCTGTGTTTTCAGTCCATGTATAATAAAGCTTTATGTATTTTTGTATTTTGAAAACTAAAGTATTCTTTGCGCAACACCGCGTCATATTCAGTCGCTGTCTTTGTTTAAAAGGACACACGCTCTACTTGTCCATCATACGCTAAGACAACGCGATGGAGTTGACTAATTCATGAGCCCACATTTTAATTGCTGCTGCTCTCCAACATCCTTTCAAAAACAAATTGTGCTTACATAGGCCTTTCAAAATGTCAAGTACGCTCCAATGTTTGATGGATTCGTGACAGAGTTCACAGTGTTTATCTGAGCACGTTTAATCAGGCTGAGCAGACCCGAGCTTTAGTTGGTTATTATTGTAAAAAAAGGCAAAAGGTATTTTCCCGAAAACCAAAAACGTGAAGGAACAAGAGCATTTATGGAGTCTTACTTTGGCTAAGAGACTCTATAGTCTGGTTGTTTATGTTAGCTCTGTAAAGAGACAGGAAATAGAATCCACCGTGCCTAATTTCTAATCCGTACAATGATACAAACTGTTCTGCTGCATGTGTCTTATAACTCCCTGTTTTCCATCAACACAAACAAAACACTTCAATGAGTACGTCTGATAAATATAAACTGATGTAACTTTAAAGAAAGGATGAGTGTGTTTTAACGATAGACATGTTAATCAAGTATCTGACACTTGATAATCAAACTGAACAAATACACCAAAAGAAACAAACCTTTCCTGCTTCTCTGATGAGTTTCTTGACAAAAGAAAAAGAAAATTTTGAGTCCAACTAGGTGACAAAAAGACGATGAGTTTCAACTCCTAAAACTCGAGCTGGATCTCTGATGACGTCAGACAGATATTTAAGTTTGCTAGTTTTTTTTAAATTGCATAAAATCTTGTTTTAAGATGAAGGCTAGGTCCGGCTAGTCATCGTTCAAAGACACAAAAATTGTTGAAGGCAAAATTTCCTTTAATACATAAAGTATTTAGTACATAAATTTATCCAGGAATGAATTCCCTCCTGTCCCCATAATGTGATTATAGTCAAGCATACATCTCTATGGAACGACGCAGCAGCTTTAACTTATTCCTGTCCTGCCCACTTGTCTCTGCAGGAACTGTGTGGTTTTTAACATGTGTTTGGGCACCGTGCTAAACTCGTATGCAGGGTCAGGCAGCCAAAGACAGATGTGACTCCCACAGCGGCTGCACCTGCAGGTCAGAGCCTGACTCCCCCTCAGGGCTTCGTCTTCTTCCCAGGATATTACATAACCAGCTCCTCTGGACAAGAGAGAGGAGAGCAGTCAAAACACACAAACTCCAAACCACGGCGGGCGTTCAATCACCAGGAATAGGATGTGAAATCTGGACTAAATCATCTTGACTTCTACATTTTATATTATATATCTATATTTTCTTCTATATATTATTATACTTCTATAATAAAAAATATTTGTTATTGTACTCTATGTCAGGTAAAACTTTGACTTTTGGTATCACCTGAATAATAAGAATAATTTAAACAAATGACAGTGGTCAAAGTGAAAGTGAAAATAAACTCACACACACCCTTGTTTTACACCATTTGTGATCCGCTTTATCACCAATTAATTTCCTAACCTCTAACCCGAAACCTGAAACCAAGAGTTGGCTCTCAAACGCGCCGTTAACATCCAGCTCTATGGGGTCCCAACAAAACTGTCAGACCCCACAAATGTAATAAACCCGGCGCCCTTATCACACACTCATGCACAGACATTATGTAAATGTTCTTGTCATGTTCTGTGGGAAATGTGCAGCGATTCGTCATCACCACTCGCTGCTTCAGGCTTGCACCTGCTCCCTGTTTTCTCGTCTCCACAGAAAAGCTCATTGATATTAAACTCGCTGCTTCGCGGCTGACGTAATCAAACTCCTCTGAACTCTCGCCTGCTCCCTAATACCCAGCAGCCATGATGTCATCTAATCCCGTCCCAGTCCCGCAGACATGTAACTGTACGTCTACATTTAAAGGCTCTGCACTTCTCCCTTTGACATTCATCTCCAGCTGTGAAATTTACTTTTGAAGGGACATCATTGCCTCTTGGCAGCATCTCCACATCGTTGTTACTGCCTGCTGGCTGGCAGTGTTTGGTTTGGTCCATTCATCAATTTAGGCTGAAGAACTGGTACATTCATTCAGTACTGCTATGCCAAAACATGAACACAATGGAAAAACTGGAAAATAAAGGAAAGAGGTCCCCTCCTCTCCACAAATCTCATTAGTCTCATCATATGTATTACATCTACAATTTACACACTTTTACACTTTTATTAAAGTAAAAATGACAAAAACTCTCCGGTTCAAGATTCAGAGTTTTAAGATTTGTTGGTTTTATTGTCATACGACAGTTAACTGAATACTGTTGGATTTTTGATAATATTTTTAAACTAGAAAAAGAAATTTAAATACATTCCTGTAAAGCAGGAATGTATTTCTATATCCTCTGTTATCTAAAAAACAGTTTTAAAAAAATCACCATTCATAATAACTAATCATTCATTACAGCCCAATTATTAATTAATCCACTAATTATCTTTTGAAAAAATGTCCATCCTAGCAGGGTGACATTTTTAAAGAGATTCTTTTTATCCAAAAGTCAAAGCTGGACATGATTTCAAATACAAAAGTATAAAATTTTCCTTTTGATGATAGTTAACTAGAAGTAAATTAAAACTTGTTTGCATTATTTCTTTTTAAGAGCAATAATCTGTCCTAAAACACAACTCTGCCACCACAGGCTGCTGAATTACAGCTAAATGGGACGCTCACTCATCTCACACAGGCAGTAAGAGCTCTGTTCGGTCCTATAAAGCTTCGCTGTCTTCAGTGCTTTTTTAATGTACATAAAGTGACTCCACAGCGTTTGGGAAAGCTCAGGGTCGCAGATTATGTGAGAGGACAAAGCAGCTTCGCCTCCAGGCTTTGACTGCATGGAGAGTATACATGAAGAGGAAAGAGGCAGATGTGAAGAGAGAGAACAGCCATCCTACATTCTCCAGCTGCTCAGGAGAAATGAGCTTCACGTATATTTTAATTACTCACATGTAATTTAAGTACACACCCATGAACACACAACCCACAACACTGAGTGTTGGATTCATACCTCCACTGATGTCAACACAAAAACAACCTTAACAATGTTTTGTTTGCCTTAATTGTTGTTTATAATGTTTCTTTGCAATCTTATGGTTATTTTTATGTGGCCCAAAAAAAAAAATCCATGTTGTCCTCCTCTGTAACATTAAAGATTATTGTTTTGTTTTTGTTCAAAAAAGCAGCAAATTATATCAACAGTCAACTAGAAAACAAAGTCCAAAGGCCCGAAAACTGTTCTCAGTAGTGTGCATGAAAAATTTGTTTGCTGTGAACTGATTATTCACATAATCAGCTAATTGGAGGACGCTGCATTTGCCCACCAGGAATTTTAATCCTGAAAAGCCTCTGAGAGACTGAAACACAACCCAACGGTACATTTCCCTGCTTCATCCAAAAATAGTTCAACGAACTGCTGCGGGGACACATCTGGGACACCGGACGGATGAAGCCTCATCTATGGAAACTAATTGAGCAGAGAACTGATATAGTCGACTTGACTTTTATACTTCCAGATATCTGGGACAGGCTTTTTAAGTTATCTTTGTATATTTCAAACCCCGGTAACAGCCCAGTGATGGATGATGTGACTAATATTCTACACCGCATTTGCAATATTAAGCAGACAAAAGTTCTTTCCTGATGTTTGTTATTTAACGCTGTATATTAACACATCCTGTCGCAACTCTAAGTCCCCAGCATCCCCTATACTGTATGTAGAGCAAATGAAATAATCCTGCACATTCTTCGAAAAGCCCTGATTAAATGATTAATGGCATTAAGCATGCACACTGGATGACAAAAGAAAAATGTATAACATACTTTCAAACCTCCCACATTCACACCCTTCCCAGCATCCCACCACAACCCTGTAATCCTCCCCAGTAGCAGTTAGGCAAGACTATGAGAGGTGTTGTGTAACTTTCCCAGCAAAAAGCATTTGTGATGGAGATTCAAAATCACCGTGCTTAGTGGTCTGCAGCGTTACACACACACACACAGGCGCATGCATATCCACAAAAAATAACAAATGCAAGATTGCACACACACATTTTAATTAGCACTTATACAACAGGTCATAAATGAACTGGCAGATAATGACATTCTAAGTGGAAAGAAAGGCAGTGTTACTGATGACTGTAATGTCATCACAGGAAATAATGACATTAATGTTCTGACCCTTATTTGTGATGTAATATGTGTCATTAACGGTTTTTCTGACCTGTTAACTTCTGAGAACTACATGCAAGAGAGCGGAGATGAGTGGGCTATTTTTGTACAGTATATTTTCCATCCTGCTCTGTCCTTGGTGAGGGGTGGGGGTGGGGGGTCTGGCCAGATGCCCCACTACAGTCCAAGCTAAGTGTGGTGTCCTCATTACTGCCAGAAACGAAACTATCATGGTTTTAATCGTGCAGTTGCACGGTCAGGTTAAACTTTTCATCCTCTCGTCCTTCAGGACATTTACTGTTTCATCTTTAAAGGCTCCTTAGTCACCTCACTTCATCCACCGACATCCAGGTGCTGTGTTCCTCACATAAGGTGAGCCTGTTTTCACAGACCCAGGTCTTTGTGCTGTAAAGTTCAATGGTTGACAGAGTTGCTCAGTGATGAAAGGATCAGAGAGTGAACTTATCTTGTCTGGCCTCGTTAAGTGTGTAATCTGTTAAAAGGCTGAGAGGGTCTGTTTGTATGGGAACCGGCATTGATAACTGAAAGTGGTGTGACGAGAAAACAAAGCAGCTCGTGTCTGCTGGTAAATACACCGTTTCCTTTTGTCCTGTGAAATTACCAGCACGTGCATCCCACATGAATGCCAAGTGCACAAATACCAGCCCGGACCACATTAGTGTTGGTACACTTCAGAGTCTCCAGTGTTTGAAAAAGCTGGGAAACTTTTATCTAAAATGATAGATGAGTAGATTTTATGCACATGAGAAAAGCATGACAATCCATCAGACCCATATTAGAGAACTGACCCCGACACAAAATAGCAGACAAGCTAAATGAATGGTAGATCAAAACACGCCAGACAGTAAGGGCCATGTAAAATCTCTCCTCAGACACGAGTTTTTTTAAGTCATATTATTCATAGATATGTTGTCATAACTTGAATATAATATTTACCATTAAAAAAAGACATTTCTAGATTGCAGGTTTTCACTGGTTACTCAGCGTGTTGAGATTTTAGCTGTTATGTTTATTTAGATCACCTTTGTTGGTACCATAACCAATCATTTTCTCCAGACAGCCGAGGACCACGTTTTGCATTTATTTACATGTTTCGATTTTTCAGTGATGGTGAAATGCAAAAACCATTTCAACTGAAACTACATTTCTCAATCACAATATCTGCCAACAAAACCACAATACGACTTTTTCTGCACATTGTGCTACATGTTACTGATATCACTGTCTCTTTTCTGTCACAACAACAGGACAATGGACCTTCAACTCATGTCTGCTGTAAAAGCCCAGTTGTACTTGTTACCAAAGAATAATTAACTTTAAAACTGATGTTTTAAAGTTAATTAGTTTTCAGACCGTTTGTATCTCCTGCAGAGTGTGACTCAACACTTCACATTAAGGATCACATGGGTCTTAAAACAACTAAAGTAGATGAGTCTGTTCCTATTTATGGCAGCAATAATAGGCTCTTCCATGTCTGGAGAGTCCCCTGTTAAATCGGCCCTCACCTCATGGTGACCTCAGGTGTTGTTGACAATGCTGAAATTATACAAATATTTTTGTATGAACTAAAGCTTTTTAAGTGGTTTTACAGAAAAACTGGGCTCACATTAGCTTTCTTAACTGTAACAGTGAAGGACATGAGCTGACACGCACACGCACACACACACACTACAATAGACCTTTCTCCAACGATCCCACTGACCTGCTGCTAATCAGGTTAAAGATAGCAACAGGTGAGCTGGTGCTGTTCGCAAAGTGACCTACTGTGCAGACAGAGTGATCTCAATCCCTCACCTCCTGCTCACAGGTTATTTGTTCTTCCCAGCAACTGAGTTGACTTAGCAGACATGAAGCGGCAGCTCTGTAGCCAACACTAATGAAAGGATGAGCACATGCGATAAATCTTTGCTTTAAAAGCGGGTGTTGAAATATACTGAAAAATAATGAGGGATTTGCAAGCACAAGCACTCCCCTCCCCTGACTGAACACAACCTTGTTAGAGGCTGATGCACAAATTAAAACAAGGTAATGGGACTTAGACTGTCTCTGTATATTTAAATTTGGGTCTTGGCTTTCAATATTGCAGCTGCATCATTTTCACTGTCTACTTAAAGTTTTGATTATTTTTGGATTAACTGATCAATGGTACAGTCCATAAAAGAGTAATTTATATATGTTTATATAGCAAATCACAAATCTTACATGAACATTTAAAGGGCTTCACGGTCTGTACAGCACATGACTCCCTCTTAATCTAGGCCCCTATCACATAAGGAAACAGAAATTTCCAGAATGCCAAAAAGGGGAAAGTGATCTTTCAGAACAGACATGTGACAGACGTTTGTGAAGAGTAGGAGTATAATACAGTCACAGCTTGAACAATGAGGATGACAAAACGATGAAGTGTTGACATAAAAAAATGGATGTAGACTCAGAAGCAAATGTCAATACCCAACAGCCACAGGTGACGTCTTTAATGTTTAACAAAGACACTGTAGTGTACGGAACAAATCCACATTTAGGAGGACAAGCAGCTGTTTGTCACTGTTGTTTGATCAGGAGAAATATGTGTGATGGCAGGTTTTTAGTGGACTAATGTCAGTATTAATAGTTATTACTAGTATCAATGCTAGTAGATGAGAAGATGGTTACTGCTTGCTCCCATCTATTTGTCCAATAAATATAAAACTCCAGCCAGCCACCCAGTTAGTTTGGCATCAGGACTGGAAACAATTATACCGGCTCACGAAAAGGTTCGCCACTTGACACGCTGTATGTTGTTCAATCCATAATCGAAACACAGTCTAAAAGTACAACTTGTGTTTTTCCATTGGAGACGTCACTCTTTAAAAGTCAATGTAGGGCAGTTGCAGACCAATGTCTTCTAGCACAGAGTGTCAAAAATATCTTTTAACCAGCTCATACTGATTATTCCGCATTAACCATTCATTTTCTCTCTGTCTCATACGTGTTCATATACTGTATCTCATGTCTGAATCATCATATCGGCCTGTGTCCTCATCACTGCGTCTTACGCTTCCCCTGCTCTGCAATTTAAATTATATGCAAATCTGTGCAGTCAGAACTGGTGTCACAAATTATCCTTGTGCTTCAGCTTCATCATGAAACATGCTATTAAAGAAAACTCTCCTGCAGGTCTTTCTCAGCTGACATGATATCAATCTGTATTTATTTTCCCTTTCCATGTGAACCATGTCATGCAGTGATGTTCAAGGTGTCGAGCAGGCTGAATAAATATGTTTGTTGGCGAAGTTTCCTCATTTCAACAAAGGGCTGCAGACATAAGATGACTCAGTGAGTTTTTAGGAAAAAGCCCAACTCTCATCTGAAGTTCATTCGAATGAAAATATCTGCAAACTTTCCTTGACCTCTTGTGGTTTTGAAATTTAAATAATGCTTGTCAGCCGGTGGTGGAAGCAGTTTCTGTTTGCTTTGAAGCTGGAGTTCAACAGCCAGGCAGGAATTGGATTCAATGAAGCCAAAAATAAATCAGATATAAATGTGTTTTTTAATCAACAATGCAGAATTGAGAGAGTCATTCTCCACATTGTCTGATTTGCTTAACTGAAACATTATCCAGTCACATGAAATTGCAGATATTTGGTTTGACACCTGATGATGACAGCCAATCCGTCATCAGATCAGTTTTGTTATGGTCACATCCCCAGCTGTTCACAGGAGACAAGTAGAAATCAGTTCTTTGTGTGACCTCTTATCTTTTTCGGGAAACTTAAGAATCAATATCGAGTGATATTAAAGTAATAAAAAAAAACAAAACAAAAAAAAAAACCAAAGCCCATCACTGCTGCTCATACTGCATCTCTGGACATATTCTCATTTGCAAGTCTTTTGGTACTAGTCAAAGTCAATATGCATGTCCTGTAGCCCTGAACATTAGCTATCCTGCTCTCTTTCTCCATTGGAGGTGAAATGTTCTTTGGAGAAAACAATCAGACAGAAGAACAGAAGGACAGCGTATAATTTTATGTCTTCAAGTGCATTAAAATAAAATGGCACCTGGATTCATTTCAAAGCAGTTAATCTGGAGGGATTCAATTCTATTTAGTGCACAAGCCCAAGAATTTAAATCAATATATGAATGGGTTGTCTTTGTGGGACCATTTATTGTATTTTAGGTGCAGGTTAACATAAACTGCAGTATCTCGGATTGCTAGCATGCTAAAAATGCCAATATTTAAATAATTATATTGGCCAGTAAGTATTTTATCAAACCAGATTAGAGAAGTCAATCCTACCCACCTCTCTGAGAAACTGCTGGACATTGCAGAGTACTGCAGTTATTCAAAGTTTAACCAGATTGAACGGTACAAAGCAAAGAGAGTGCTTGAACACAAACATAGAGCACCCTCATGTCTTCCCTTATCACACCAGGGCAAATATAATTAGATTAGATTATTGAAAGATGTTTTAAAATTAATATTCCTTTAATTTCTCATTCATCCATAGAGCTTGTACAGTATTAACCATAACAGGATATGATTGTTAAACTCAACCCCAAACATAGTTGGAAGGCTTTTACAGGTTGTAAATTATGATTAATTTTAACTATTGCCCACTCTCCATCGTCAAACCATAGCTCAACGCAGCACTTTTCTGTGAGGGAAACAGCATTACTCATCACGGATGCTGTACGTCAACCTCCGCAGACCTCACTCTTCATCACACAGCACTCATTGTATCTGATGGCCTACAGCCACAGGCAGACAGCTAACAAAGCAATAGGTGCCATCAGCCAGAGGCTTACCAGATAATCGCGCCCCCCCCGCAAAAAACTCCTGAGAGACAGTAAATGAAGGCTGTGAAGGAGGTTGATGAGCAGTGAAAATGTCATTTGTGTGGTTGCGGCCAATTAAAAGCAGATTTAAAAGCCTCTTCGTTTGTCTTCTGTGTTCCTCAGGTGGTTCTCATGTCACGGAGACCGCACCCCCCCCTCCATATCCAGAGGGACTCCCATGCTCATGGGAGTTGTAACCAGACACCTGCTTTCTGCTTTTGTTTTGTTCACAGCTCTCCAGGTAGATAAAAGAACAGATGAGGGTGGAGGTGGAGGTGGGGCTGGGGGGGTGCATAGAGCAAGAGAAGCAGGTGCGTCACAGATCTTTGGTTTGAGCTATTTGGTCTCAGTGCAGGCAGGGCAAAGGGAGGAAGAAACGACAGAGGAGGCAGAAGGAAGAGGTAAGCACAGCTGGGAAAGTTATTTGCCTGCGAAGCAAAGATTTTTTTGGCCAGAGCTGCAGTGAAGGCGAAGAGGGACGAAGAGAGAGGCATATTTACAGGAGGGACACGTCTTTCTCATGCACTCAATCACCTGAACGCTCTGCAGCAGCCAGGCGTTCTTCATCTCAGACTGACTGAGAATATAATCAAACACTTAGGAAGATATGAAGACCGGCAAGAAATCCTTCATAGGTAGGCGCTCCTTTAATTCATTATGTGGCATGAGATGCGTTGGGGATTAATGTGAAGCCAATCAGCCGCACAGCAGTTTTCCTCTCAGTCATTTAGACACTGTCCATTTTTGTCTATTCAATCATGTGACTCTTGTATGTATATGATTGTTCATTTACTATTCAGCCCCCTCCTCCTCCTTACATTCCTCTTGCTCACTTTGATGTCATTGCCTCTACTTAAATTGCTTTTGACAGCATAAGCAACTGCATTTAACTGCACCATCCAGAGCATCATAATCCATTTCTGTATTATGTGTTTAATTTTGTAATGTCCAGCCCAGAGCCTCTCACCTCCCCTCTGCAGGTCACCTGATGGTGAGAAGATCATGACAGAATTAGATGAATCTGGCGTTTACCAGTAATCTGAAAAACTGCGTTGGTTCTAATGATATAGATGTAAAAACAGAGTCATGAATGGCAAATATGAAAAGCAGATTTGAAATTTTCTAATAAAATGAAATAAACCTCAAAGGAACAGTTATATTAGATTGTTCCCTTATTTGCCCAGAGCTCAAAGAGAACATAGAAATCACTTTCTTGTCTGTTGGTCAATCATGAAGCAAAAGTTTTTAAAGGCGCTGATGGTCGGATTAAGAATTGGGTCATTGCCAGGCTTTGTTTTATACTCAGTTTCTGGCCTTAAATCTAATATATGCTAACCACCTGCTGGCTGTGTTTTTGTATTAACTGTGAAAAAACACACATTTCTCTGAAAGTATTTATCGGACTAGAACCTGGATACCTTCTCTATGGCATTGCAAAGCCAGCAAATGAACTTAATTTCACTAATTGTATTCTAGCCAATCATGTTGAAGTATCAAAATCACTTTGCAGGTGGTTGGATCAGGCTTTAGCCAATTTACAGTTCATTAAAAAACTGCACCTGACTGAATAAGTGCACCATTGACTGACTTGCTTGTTTAAGCAGTTCCTTGTAAATTATCTTCAGTGAGCTCAGGCCCTCAATGAGCAAGTAAAAAGCAACAGTCACACTAACATGCACATTAGATTATCTCATTTGTATGGGTTATAATTTCTGACAAGCTTTGGGTGATGTCAGGCCATAATTTGTCAACCGGTTCAAATTCTCAAGACAAGGCTACTCGTTGTCATCATCATGTAAATCCTTTTCCATGTGGTAGATTATTTGGTTGGTTTCCAGCTGTCACACTTGGATTGATTCTCAGCAGATGTTTGCATGGTGATCATCTCATTGGAATCACTGACCTCATGGGGAAGGCACCAAATATGTGAGACTATGAATGACATGGCGGTTTCTTTACTAGCGAGTTAATTATATTTAGGCCCGTTTGTGAGCTTCCAGAGAAAAGGTGACATTCAGTGAGCGGGTCAATAATACAGGTAACGCTTTTATTTACTAGAAGTGTAATAGCTTGTAAACAGAGAAACTACACAATCCAGGTCATGAACAGACGAAAAAAAGAACACTGTCAGATGATTCATAATTTTCGGCTGATGTGAGAGCTGCATTTAAGAGAATGAAGAGATGGTTTTTGTTTTTTTAATCTGCTTCCCTTTTACCTCAGTAATGCATATGAAACCTGCTGAGTCATATATGGCCGTGTTGGGCTGACACTAATACCAGGCTACATACTGAAAACAACTTGAATATCATCATCATGGTAATTATAACAGTCACATTGCTATAACTGTGGTTGTTAATAGGCTGGCTCATCAGCCCTTAAAGTAAAATATTATGAAATAATCTGGCAGGAGAGTGTGTCTGAGTCATCACATAGGAGAAGAAAGATTTCTAGCCTCTTTTTTGCCTGATGAAACAGGCACATGAGCAGCCATCGAATCCCCTTGGAGACCAGAAAAAATAAAAAACAGATCTCATGTTGTGCCTGAGAATTCAGGAGGGAAACAAAGATGGCGTAATTCTAACTCTGAGTTTGTGAGCCAAAATCTGCGCCCACTCACTGGGGCCTGAGGCTGCATTGCAACGCTGTTGTGCTGAACCGCCACCTCCAGGCTGCCTCTCTGCGGTTCTCAGTATGAGCAATGCTAAGTGCCAACAGTATGTGAGAGAGTGATGCAAGCGGCAAGCTCAGAAGGAAAAGAGGAACTGCAGGGAGATGAGATTCGAAAAGAAATCTGCTCTCAAGCGAGAGCAGAGGCAGATGACATTGGCATGACTGTGTGGGTGTGAACACACACAAGGCCATGATCGCTCCTCAGAGCCTACAGTGTAATTAGAGATCCTCCGCCCTCATCAGCCGGCAGACTTCATCTCAGCCTTAACAGTTTCTCACAGAGGACCTGTTTGCCCCTATGACTCATTCATCCCCCTTCTGCTGCCTCCTACCTGCTGCACTGGAGGGAAGCTGGGAGCAGATAGTCTAGTGTTCGATTAGCCCCATTCTGTGCCTCTCCTAGTTTACCAACACATCTGAGTCACAGTTAAGCATCTAAGTGTCTGAAAAATATATTCCCAGGCCATCTTTATAATATCCTGAAGGCCATTTAACACTTAACCACTGAACCGAAGGTGCTGGTAACCAACCATTTTATACAAATATTTATCAAATGGTTTATAACGTACTATAAAGACGCTTTTTAAAGTAAACCTCAAGCACCGCAACATACTTTTCATCAAGGATCGGTTCAGCACAGCTGGATTGTTGGTTCTACATTATTTCAAATGTCGGTATGAGTTTGAATGAGGAACTGACTCTGGCTTTTTATGCATGAGCAACATAAATTGGGGCTAAAAGAGAAACCGCAGTCATCTGTGTGTGTTTTGGAGGGGGGTGGTGGGTTGGTGATTGATGGCACCCCATGAATGTTAGAAAGGCTTTTATTGGATCTGCTGGCAAGTGATTCACACGAGTGCTTGTCAGCCAGCGGAAATTCTGCTCTGCATCAGTCACACGATTGAACAGAGTGATGGAAAAGCAGGGCAGCTTTTGTGTAGAGGCTAAATAAAACCTGATTAATCTGTCATGTGACACGACAGTGCAGGCGCTGCAGAGACATTTATAAAGTCAGAAACTGAAGCCACATCTCAAATGATTGTTCAGCTTACACTTCAACACGACAGAGAATCTTTAATGTTTCACAATGAGAGATAAGAGCATATGTTAGCTTATCGTTTTTTATGGGTTCTGCATTGTTCATCACCTTGAGATTTTATCAAACTGCTAAGAGGGAAAATACTCTGCAAATTAAACAAGCTTTACTAGCAAATCTTTAGTTGCAGTACTGATCTTACAGGACAGATTCTAACCAGGCTAATTTGAATGTGAGACATTTCCCACCCTTTATGATCTATGCCTCACATTTTAAAAAGAGGAAATACTTAGTATCACCTGACTTTCTGTTCCCTCACATCAGAAACAACACAAATCAAAGAGAGAAGCATCAGAGGGGAAAACAGCATGAAAGGGAATCACCCCAGTCATGTTTGCCCTTGCAAACGTTACCAAAGATAATAACATGATACACTTGAATAATTCAGAAAAGACTGCATGAGGTGAGGGAAAAGCCTCACACAAGCCTGAGAGGTGTTGGTGTACTGAAATTGGATCTGGTGTGTTTCAGTGTAAACCGAGCTCTGAGTGTTTGCTCAGGTAGCTTTCCTTAATGTGACATGATACACTAAGGGGCTGGCTCTGCATCTGCTTGTTTCTGTTTGGGCCTATGCCACATATGAGGCACTTAACTTCCTCGTTCCATATCACAAAAACTACAGGCCCTGTGAAGTCTTGTTTCCTTTACATTATGCACTAATGCCACATGTCAAACCAGAGACAAAAACCCAGGACTTCCCCGCTGACTCAAGAATGAACAGCAGGTGTTTATGAAAACAGTGGTAGAGAAAGCACCCAGATCCTCTAAAGCTAAAAGTGAAAGCAGTAAAGCTGCAGTGAGCTGTTTAACTGATTGACAGACAATCAATAATCCACTACTTAGCAAATTTCAAACAAACATGAGCAAAGATTGGCTCAGACTGAATAATGTAGGACTGAATAACTGCCAGTCTAGAAGAAACATTACAAGCTCAGCATCAAACTTGACTTCTTTACTCAGCAAGAGTTGCCCTGCCGTGCCAGCGTAAACTGCTCTTATTAATCACGTCTTTTCTGATGATGAAGTGCACCTTGGCCCCTACTGTCGTCTCTGTAGCCTCTCAATCTGATGATGTGATGCTGCTCATTATAACAGCTTCTCTTAACAGATAATGGCCAAACTTCCTGTCAAGTGACAATCACCACCACTCGCTCTGGGCAAGAAGGAAAGTTCAGCAGCAGAGAAAACTTTCAAATAGTCTGTAGATTGAGAGGACGATTGGCAGAGTAATAATTTTTTGCAGTGATGCCATAACATCGAAATCCTGCAGTAAAAATAAAATACTGACTAAGTATAAAGTGGCATGCAAAAGAAATGAAGCACAAATACAAGAGTTGCATTAATATTCTTACTTCCCACAACTTCAAGCACCAGCTGCAAGAGAAATGTGTTACCATTCTCACACATTAAATTAAAAACTTACAACTCAATGAAAAGCAATCAGTAACAAAACAATACTTAAATCTAAAGAAGCCAAGTATCCAGTGCTGGAAATTTTGAAATGCAGCTCACTCTCCCCTTCAGGCATTATAGCTATCTGCATTATGGCACAGTTATGTAACTTACAGGGTTAGTGGACCAAATCTCTGACAGCTGGACTGATCACTACCTAAGCTTAGATGAGCACAATGTCGTGTGCAATTTCTCTGAATTTATGTAAGTCTGCTGTCATAATTATTGTGACCTCATCAGCCATGGAAATCCACAAGTTATTTAGAAAGCAACACACACGATGGTTTCTGGAAATTGAACGGATTTGTATAAGCAATATGCATCGCCAGGTAGCAGATGTAGCAGAGGCAAGCTCCAACGCAGCAGTCGTGACACACACATTTCTCCACAGCCTTTCAAATATAAAGCAACTGCAGGAAAGATTGGAAGCAGCCTTTTATTTGGCCATGATGCCCCCCCCCTCAACTCTGTTCTTCCATCATCACTGACTTTAATCCCTTTGTATGCGTGGTGATGGCAGTCAGCTGGAGTTTTCCAATTGACAGAAGATGAAGAGGAGGAGGAGGAGGAGGAGGAGGTGGGGGTGTCAAGGACCCCCTCCTCCTCCTCATCGCCTCTTGCAGACACCATGGCTGCAGAGGAATCCCGTGACGTCTGGCCTCCCCAATTGGTTGCCTTGGTTACCGCGGGTGACGTAGGAAGGGGGCGTGTCCTCCAGCCCCTGACCGCACCACGTGTTCCGTATAAATACACGGAGCTGCCGGCTCGGCTGAAAGCGGCACTGCGGAGCGGATCGCGGGCGGACGGACGGACGGACGTGCGCGCGCGTTCACTTGATTGACCGATTTGACTTGATCTGACTGAGAAGAGCTACTTTCTTTAATATACGTTTTTACCGGATATTTACCTATCGCTCATCATGGCTGTCACCGAGGCTGGATGTGACCTAACTTATTGCAAAATGAGGGGGATCGTAGCCCTTCTCACCGGTGAGACACTGAATTAATTATTACATTCATCGTTAAAACTGTGAATATATTCGTAAACCTGACAAAACGTAGGATGTTTATTCCCATTGTTTGTGACATGATTTGTAATTCAGCCGAATTGAAAATTCATGTTGTTCCACTTTCATGGAGATTTTGTGGAAAAATAAATAAAAAAAAAAAAAAAACGTGCGTGAATCGTTTGCTTACTATCGTCTGCTTTAAATTCACTAAAACTGGGTATTCATAATGAGAATCTAGAATGGAAACTGCTTTATTGGCCACCAATGTTTATATCTGAATGAATGAGACAAGTGGTTGCATAACCTATAAACCCGCAGCATTAGAGGTCTATGCACAACACGCAAATCTACCCAATAACAGGATATTTGGAACTCACAAACAGCAGATTACAGCTCCAACACTGATCTTTTCTCCTCTATCATGTACGTTGAATTATGCCGGATGTGTGATGTTTTCTCAGACACTAATGTAACCCCGCCCCCTCCTCCCTCCTGTCTAATTTTCAGCTTTTATCAAGGAGAGAAAAATGGGGCTGAATGACTTCATCCAGAAGCTGGTGTCTACTCCACATATCTGTCAACAGTAAGTATCTCTGCTGCAGAGGATGACCAGAAATGTTACATATTTGATGGAAAATTGGCCTGAAGATGACGCGCAAGGTGCATCTCTGGACATCAGGTGCTTCCTGGCTATCTGGGCTTTAGTCTTCATTTCTTATCACTGGTCCATTCATGCTCTGTGTTCATTGTGCCAATTCCGTCAGCCACCTGAGTTTGGCAGGACATTCTGTGAAAATTATAATCTGAGTCCAAGAAACCAGGGTAAGAATAGTCCTTTCATGACAAGCCTGTTAACAACCTCTCCACCACATAATCACCTTTCCTGCAAATCCTCTCTGTCCCCTAGACAAGGATAAACCAGTAATGGAATTATTACATGATACATGGCCTGGTCCGTTACACCGTCCTGAACACCGTCCTGTCCTCAAGGTTAGGGTGTGGTGATGAAAAAATACCTGAGTGCTGCACATGTCTCCTCCAGATGCTCGAGGAGGAGGAGGGCATCTGAGCTGGACCACTGAGTCCTGCAGAGCTGTCTGAACCTTCTTGTTGTGGGTCAGCAGTTTAAGCTTTTTCTCAGACAGGTCAGGGAGTGACACGCCAATGAGCCTCTTCTTAACTCGACCTGTCTGGAAGTTTAGGGTTAGGGTTATTCACAATCCAGTGGAGGAAGCACTCATTCAGCTTTTTAGTCTAGCAAAGTGCTTTAGGAAAAAGTCAAATATAACTCATGTCGTGAATCATGAACCCTTAAACACTAACACTAAAACAATAATAGCTGGAGAGTAAATCCCATTTTAAAAGTATGCTGTGTTTTTCTTTTTCTCAGTGTTGAAGTTAACAGTTTCCTTAAGATTGATGAGAATCAAAATGAAGAGGTTGAAAATGACCAACTTCCTGAAAATCCGGTAAGAACAAACTTCTCACTGACTATGTGACTCATTTTCTTTTCTAAATATAGCAACGTGTTAATTATTTCCCCCATTTAATATCTTTCAGATGCACATAAATTCAAGAAGTTCACTGGCAGAGGACACTCAGTAAGTAGTCTTGTAAATCGATTTATCTTTAGTGTTGACAATGACAGTTTTGTTTAGAAATAATCTGAGAAAAAAGTTACTGATTGTCTTTGTTTCTTCACATTAGGATCAAACCTTGTGATTTTGACTACCTCAGAATCATTGGCAAAGGCAGTTTTGGAAAGGTGAATCTTTCTTTCTGAATAACCTAATTTGATGTATCTACCTTCATCTACACCGTTGTTGTTGAAAGTAGCACTGATGTAAATATTTGTTCTATGACAGGTTCTGCTGGCACGGCACAAAGAGTCTACCAAATACTACGCTGTCAAAGTGCTGCAGAAGAAAATCATCCTGAAGAAGAAAGAGGTAAGACCCTTTGATATGTTTACAGAGCATCTTTAATTCACTTAAACATTTTATTAAGTCAAATGCCACGGTGATGAATTTAGAGTGTGATATATCCTCTTACTTACCCCCCCTTCCCAGCAAAAGCATATCATGGCTGAGCGCAGTGTGCTGATGAAGAACATCAAGCATCCCTTCCTGGTGGGGCTGCATTACTCTTTCCAGACTACTGAAAAACTGTACTTTGTACTGGACTACGTTAATGGTGGCGAGGTAAGCCCCAGTCTCAACATGCAAAACTGAACCAGGTCAGTGCATCAACATCTGTTGACAGAAGTTGTGTGTCTTTTTCCCTCTCTAGCTGTTCTACCATCTCCAGAGGGAGAGGATCTTCCTGGAGCCCAGGGCCAGATTTTATGCTGCGGAAATAGCGAGTGCACTTGGGTACCTTCACTCTTTGCATATTGTGTACAGGTAATTAACTATCCTACAGCGCCTCCTTGTGGTCAATGTGATCATAATCTGTAGGAGTAACATTTTAACTTTGCTGCATTTTTAAATAATCCATTGCTTTTTTGTCTTCACAGGGACCTGAAGCCAGAGAACATCCTGTTGGACTCACAGGGTCATATTGTCCTCACAGACTTTGGTCTCTGCAAAGAAGGCCTTGAGCCCAGTGGCACCACTACAACCTTCTGTGGGACACCTGAGGTACAAAACAAATCTGCAGGTTCATGCATCCTCACTACCCTAACTGTTAAGAACAAATGATTAAATACGGGCTTGCACTAACTTATTCTTGTTGCTATTCCAACAGTATTTGGCCCCTGAGGTTCTCAAGAAGCAGGCGTACGACCGCACAGTTGATTGGTGGTGCCTGGGATCTGTGCTCTATGAAATGCTCTATGGACTTGTGAGTAAAATCTGTGACTTAAGGATGGAACTGGAACTTCGTTGTTTGTTTACGTATCAAATAAACTTAATTTGCTGACATCACTTTTATCTTACAGCCCCCGTTCTACAGTCGCAACACAGCTGAGATGTACAACAACATCCTGCAGAAGGATCCGGTGCTCAAAGCCAACGTGTCAAATGCCGGCAGGGAACTGCTGGAGGGGCTCCTACAGAAGGACCGCACCAAGAGGCTGGGAGTCAAGGATGATTTTGTAAGTGTGGACGGCTGATTTTTTTATGCAGCATAAAGCACTGTAGAAGAAATCCATGAAGTCTGTATGCTGTCAGTCTTCTCATCTACAATGTTTTTCTCCCTCCAGCTTGAACTCAAGTACCATCCCTTCTTTTCTCCAATCAATTGGGATGACCTGATGTCCAAGAAGATCACACCTCCATTTGTCCCCTCAGTGGTAAGTCTATCAGTCTATCAATTATTCTCATCAACTCATCAATTATTCTATATAATATTGGGGAAATAAAATCCAATAGCCGTATGTGACACTCTCATCTCATCAATCCAAAAAAAAGAAACATTTAATTTACATTACAGCTAAAGAAAAGTGTCTGTTTATTTTTCCATGAAAATTGACTTGGACAATGACTTAATTACTAAAACACTGTGATACTCCAAAATGTTCTTGTCTAATCTTTCCTCCTTGTTGGTTTGACAGACTGGCCCCACAGACCTGAGACACTTCGACCCTGAGTTCACCCACCTGCCTGTGTCGTCCTCCCTGTGCACCGACACCCTAACTGTGACCAGCAGCGTCAAGGAAGCAGCTGGAGCATTCCCGGGCTTCTCTTATGGACCTCCAGCAGACCCCTCCTTCATGTGAACACCAACATCCCTGCTCCAGGAATGAACAAGAAACTGGACAAAAACTCTGGACTGAGTCTTATTTTGGTGGAGGGATCAAACTGGAGCAGCCTCTGTGAGGGGACATTGAGATCTGATCAAGTGGGCATAAATGAAGATGGGCAGATCTTGAGTGATCTTGTGTTTGAATAGTGTACAGACAGGGACTCTCATGTTACAACACCAGTGGCCCTACTCTTCTGCCTCATCCATCAAAAACTGATACGTGTGTGCCAACTATGGATGCACTCTGGAGTCATAAAACATCGCTCTCTGATGGCTCTAGATCTCACAACATACTGGTGAAGTGACATGAAGAGAAGTGCCTGAGGTTCAAAAGGCAGTTTGAACGGAAGCAGCAGCGTTGGCCATGTCTACATGTAGACATGTTGTAAAGCAGACGTTTTCATGGCCAACGCTCAATTGCACTTGAGGAAACAAGGGTCAAGAAAAGTGAAACATTTTGCTTTAAGCATTAGCAACTTTGGATTCAACAGCTATATATCTTTGCACTTTTTATTTCATATCTCCACTTTGGACAAAGAAAGAAAAAAAGAAAAAAACATTTCAATATTGTACAATACTAGTGATACTTGGACCAAACAGTAGGGGATGCTTTAACGACTCTTTTTTTGGGACCGATTTGTCCTCATAAACTGAAGATCAAAATTTTGCTGTTCTGTGAAGAAGAGAAAGTTACATATATTTTATTGAAAAACCAAAAGGTTTTCCATATTTTAATAACCACAAACATTAACAGTTTACTTTTAATAAAGTTCTACATATATTATGAATGAGTTCTAAATGTTTCTTAGTAGATGTATATGTGAATAGATAAAAAAAACGTTTTCCTCTATGGCAATATATATGGGCTTCTCCAACTCCTTCTCATCTACAACTAGTGACTGTGTTAATCTTTATCTGCTGTTTGTAAACTTTATGACGGACTTCTCCTATTGTTCCAGAGAGTGTGATACAGAGATCAACCAGCAATAACAGGCCCATATCAGTGATAGCACATTTTGCATATCAATTGTCTTTTAAGTTAAAGTGATTGCTGTTTTATTGCAAACACTCCAGAAAACAGAAAAATATAGAATCTATGATTGCAAATGTTTTTGTGTTCATGCATCATGTAGAGAAGCACTGTGAATGTTTTGTGCCTGTCCAAGGCGGCCTGATCTATGTATAATGTATGTACATATCACTTTTCCCTCAAAGGCTTGGTCCCTTTTCTGGTGAATAATATGTATAAAAAAGCATTTCATTAACTTGGTGAAGAGCCACTCGGTGGAGCTGGCTGGCTGGATGCTGGCTTTCCAATACCAGCATTTAGACATTGGCCAACTCCATAATATGTTTCTGGAAAGTGCAATAAATTGTTGCTAATTGAAAAAGGATAATTATCAGCTTTTCTCCTTAAGCATAATTTCTAATGCAATTCATCCTCTATTATTTTTTTGAAGATTTTCATTCAAACAGAAATTGTTAATTACTTTGTTTTGCCCCATTAAGTCTCAATATTTTATGCATTTGTATACAGAAAATTCATTTTCAAGCCTGATGGAGGTAATAAAAAAATAAATCAAATAAAACATAAGGCAGCACAGTTCTACATAATTTTCTTCCATATTTGGAAGTATTACCTTTCTGTTTTGTATTTTTAATGTATATTTATTTCCATGCAACCGCTACTGTATAAAAGAGATTCATTTACATGATCAACTGAAACACTGAATTGTAATCTGTGTCAGAAATGGCAAATAAAATCTAAAACTTAAACTAAAATGAACTGTTGTTTTTTTTTTATGCAATTTAGTGGATGCAGATAATTACATATAATGTGACTTTGTAACATCAACAAATTCTGCAGCAATCATGTCATTATTATTTAAGGGTCTGAACAGATTAACAATTACTCAATTAATTATTTTGGCTATAAAAGGTAAAGTAATATTGACAAATGCCAATTACAAAAACTCAAGGTGATAGTTTAATATGTCTTGTTTTGTAACATCAAAAATCCAAATCCCAGCGTTATTATGTTTATATGGTTTAGAGCCGACACAATCAACTGCACAACAATTACTATTTTGACTGATTGAGTAAACTCAATAGTTGTATCCATTAAATATATCTATACAACCAAAAAATATTAATTTGAAAGGACCATTACGGAGAAGTGGTAATTAATGTCTATTTTTAATGATTAATTAGAGAAAATAGATAATAATGAGGATGAGCTAAATTAGAGCATACATTTTCTGTTGAACTCTAAATTGAACCTCTAATAAGATTAGAACCATTATTTCATTTACTAAACCAAACTACAGAACTAAATACGTGGATAGTTGTTATTTAAACTGCATTTTTGACACTTTTTCCCAATTTTAAAGGAACCTAATGAAACGTTTAAATTCAATCCCAGCTAGCTAAAAAAATCAACTATTAGCCATTAGTGCTAATACCAGCCAAGTTTTTTCTTCTGCGTTTGTTGGACGTAATACACGTTGACATTTAACAACAGATGTCCATCTGGTTAAATAATAAATGTATTTTACCCCTCACCTGCGTCGACGCCACACCTGTCGCCTCAAAATAAAAAAAAACAATAAATAAATAAATAAATAAACAAAACAGCCGTTTGAACCGCCATGTTGCACATGCGCAGTAGACTCTGCAATGAAGCTTCCTGCCAAATAGTGCTCCCTAACAACAGACAAAGCTTGAGACTGTGGATTCAGCAGAAGGCGCTTAAATTAAAAGCGTTTCTTGTTCACACCTTCAATGGTAAGGCTGATGTTGATCCGTTTTCGTGCGTCGGGGGTGTTTGTGTTGCGACGGGCTCCGGGTTGAGGTGCAGCGGGAGGGAGATGCTCTCACACGCTGCCATTTCTCTGCCCACTCCGATGGCTGCGGGCCGCGGCTAACCTCTGGAGCGGAAAACTTTCATGGCTGGGCCAAACTAAGTGTATCTGGTTAATTAACCCCTGTTAGGATCAAACTATCGAGGGAGCTTCTGTGGGAAACAGAGAGCGGACGACTAGATCTTTATATCGGCAACTGTTTGTAAAGTGAAGCTAAATGTCTAATCCTAAAAAGCGGACGTCCATGTAGGGAAGCTTGCGTCTAAATGCTGGAGTGATAACGTTTTAATACTGCTGTAATCGTTCACATCAGTTATATCAGTTAGCGCTTTTTGGCCTGTCTAACTCCATGAGGTGACTTTGCAAACTGTGTTTCTGCGCTTTAATCAAAGCTTAAAGACGAATCATCTTCTCAGTAAATAGTCTGATGTCAGACTTCACCATCACTGCAAACTGTCCTCGGCTTGGTTATTTGTTTTGGAGTATCACAACAAACACATGGCACAGATTTGCCAACAGTACAACACAATGTGAATGATGTTAGAAATAGACAACACACAGCCAGCTTCATCTGTTTGTCTCAGAGCTGAAGTATTTAATCGACAAATTAATTGGGAACTGTTTTGATAATCAAAGAATCGTTTTGAATAGCTTTAAAGCAAACAGGCAGTCTTATTTCTCTGAAATATAAAGGTTTAATGCTCAGTAACACATTTTTGGACAGTAAAGTCTTCAATAAGTTGTAAAAACTGACTTATTATCATTTCCCGCAAAGCAAACTGTGGATTTTAATAACTACTACAGCTCTTGAATATTTCAAAACGAATATTTTTTTGGGGTGAAATGGATCTTGGTTCGTTCTCAAGTCTTTAAAATCCCAACACCTCTTTTTCTGATATTTCACTGAAAACCAAATGCCTCTTTTAAACTCATATAACTAGCTGAGAATATTGGAGATTTTGCCTTATAATCGGGAACAATAACATATTTATTTCCAGGAAACATACATATCAGGTGATCACACAACTTGTAAAGCGAAACCTGTCTCACTGCTTTGTAAAGTAAACCAAAATCACTTCTGATTTACTTCTTTCACTATTCGATTCAATGTTTCTTTTTGGTCCTGGTGGGACAGTTTAACTGATTATTGCTGGTATGTGGTGTTCCCTAGCCTTGATGCTCCATCCTTTTGTTAAAGACAGAAGTCACGTGAAGCCAAAGAATCCTGTACTGGGGTCATGGTGTCCTCGTGTGGCAAAAGTCAACCTGAGTGGCGTTATGATACTGATAGAGGAGAGGTGACTGCCACAAGCTTGTTTACCAATTGCAATCTCTGATGCGATGGTGGCTTCGATTTAAGCCAGAAAAATGGCAGCAGCAGTGCACACAAACTGGGAGCCCTTTTGCCATTGATTGGAAGTGGTTGTTCAAATTTGGACAACCTTATGGACCATTTACAGAAACTAAGCTATATTCCAGAGGTTTTTAAACTGTAAAATAGGTGCAGGTTGTGGGCCTTGAAGGTAGGAAGCATCGTGTGAAGTGAAAGGGACAGGTGCATTGAAATGTTTCTAAAAAAACAGGGGATTAAGTACTGTAGTTTGTCTGCTGGATACAAGCTCAACCATTGCTCCCAAATACACATCCATCCTGTTTAGAGACCATAGAAAGTGTTTAATCTTTCCTCAGTATCATAGTAATCGATTGAGTGTTGTCATCTCCGTACATCCAGTAGTACAGATCAAATATGAAATGCTACTGTCAAATTTGTTCTAGTTGTTATAAAAAAAATTATATAGGCTAAAAATGATGTGGCCGACAGTGTAATCCATGGTCAAATTATGTCCTTGCGATTTCTTTTTAACATGTTCTTACAAGTGAAGATGCTTTGGGGTCAGTGCACATGGAGAAGTAAAAATGTATTCTTTGTGACTTTTTCACATGTAAACTTTTGGACCTTACAGGTAGTCACAGTTATATATGCTGTGTTCAAAATCTATACAATATAAGTATCAGGGTTAAATTGTCGTCAGTAAATCACCCACTGGCCTGATTTTCATTTGTCTATAGCTTTCAAGTTCACTTACATAAATCTTGCATAAACTGACAAAATGCTTTGAAGTTCCAGTCAATTGAAGGGGCATACATTTGATTCAGAACGTGCACGACTGACACATTTTTACGGTTTTGAATTTGCTGTCTGACCTATTTTCTCTTTCTGTGTCTGCATTATGTCAGCTATATAAATGTTCCATCTCTCCAGCCGAGGGGAAAGGCCAGTTGAGCGAGCAGTGGACAAATTGAGGTTAGATCTTATCCCCCGGGAACATCTATTGAAATGACAGCTTGCACCTGAGTACTTAATGCTCCTGGAGAATATGTTTTCATTGAACTTAAGTTCGGTCACATGTAAAGTGGCACACTTCCTTAATCCCACACTAAACACAAGCATGGTGGGGAGATTGGGCAACGTCAGTGCCACGCTTATCTCACCTGCAGGTCTCGTGCTGGAGCTAAGACCAAGTTGCCCCATTTTCTTCTTCACCACCATCTCCCTTTTGACCTGCTGATTCCCCCCGTGCAATAGTGGGTGGGTGGTGGGAGCGTCTCTTAGCACTTATGGGACAAGGGGAGGAGAGAATCGCGCATCGTTAAACTACATAAGGCATAACCCATGGCCATTTATTCTGTGCCTTTGTGTTTTTGCTCCTGTGGTTGTGTAAAGCAGGGTCCGGACAGGCTTTCCAGGTACAGAGAGTAGGCTGAGCACGCAGACATGTCGGGTCGCTCTGCTGCAGAGATGGATGACTCGCAGGAGCTGCCTGAGCTGCCGGTGAGTAAACACATAGGATGTCCTATATTACGCTGTTCAAATATCGTATTCAGCTTCACAATTTCCAGTCAATATTAATGCCAACTAACTAATAAATTATTTTGACCAAAAAGTGAGGGATTAATATGTTTAATTCTGATCATGTTAAATAACTATTTGTCTCTAAGCCAAAACAAGACACACATTCTTGCTGATGTTGAGCAGTGGCTGCAAATAGACCTCAACATTTTATTTTCTGACTGGACAAGTTCAATATTGAGAAGAACAATGCATGTCACAGCTCAGACGAAGCAAAATCAAATCAAATCAAATCAGATTTATTTGTATAGCGCCAAATCATAACAAAGTTACATCAAGGCACTTTACATATAGAGCAGGTCTAGACCAAACTCTTTATAAAATTATTTAAAGAGACCCAACAGATCCCCCGATGAGCAAGCACTTGGCACTTGGTGTCAGAGAAGAAAGAATAAAGTTAGGCCATCCTTTCTATGAACTTGCTTTTGTGTCTGTGCAGGCAAAGAAAGCCAAGCTTGACATAGATGGAAGACTGGAAAAAGAGCCAAGGTTGGTCTTTGCCTGGTCTTTTACTTTCAATTTATTTCAGATATTCAGAAGTCTTTTCAAATGCTGCTTACATTGTCTGATGACCACTGAGAGGAAATCCTGATTTTTCAAACCGCTATTGAAAAAACTATTTTTCCACAGTGGTTTGTTTTTATGCAACTCTTTCTGCCTTTTTGCCAAAGGAAACTTTCTTAGTTTTTTGATGACTGACGACTGCAGAAATTCTATATAATTATAACTGATGATGCTTTTTTTTTTTTCTCTCTTTTTTAGTCATCTGGACGATGATGGAAGTCCAGCTGCTGTTTTAGGCGCTTCAGAGCAGGAAAACTCTTATTCTGCGTTGTCAACTGCCCAGCTTGATCCAGGTGAGTAGAAAATATGGAAAAGGCCAAAAGCTCACAGAGAGGTTGCTGAAACACTGACAGCTTGTCTTTGATTGTAGGTGATCAGGAGCAGTCGGACATCGACAGAGGGGCAGCACCTCAAGCATGTGGTGACTCACTGAACTCGTATGCACATTCTGGTACGAACAGAAACACTTTCTCATTTCTAAACGACACACAGTAAGATACAAACACTTGTGTCAAACTGAAACTATGTGTTCTTTTCTTTTTTCTTATTTTTTTTTACAGACACAACAGCTACATCTGAATACACCCAACAAGTTTATCAAGGAAACAAGTGAGTCCACACAAAGGGACAAGTGTGAATTTTTCATTCATTATGTCCTGATGTTGTGCAGATTAAAGACTCCTATGTGCTAAATAGCAGAGCTAACAGTGTGCAAACATTTCACTCTTGTCCCAAGTAAAAAAGCTGCCAAGGGACACAAACTAAGGTTGTTTTTTGTTACACTATTGTAGCTACAATCTAGGTTTCATGCTGTGCTGTGCAGGCACTTATAATTGTCATGCACTGAAAAGCTCATTCTGTTGCCATCTTTCCCTTTCAGCCCTGCAGTGACATCATACACCAGCCAGGTGGCCTTTCCTCCTCTCGCCCAGTCCACTGTGTACTCGGCCTTTCCCCAGACTGGCCAGACCTACGGCCTCCCGCCCTTTGGTTAGTGTCCCTCCTACTCAAACAGCTTATTTTAACGCTGTCCACTCACTAAAACCAGCATCACTCCTTTGTTCATTTGCTCTAGAAGCCTCACTGTGCTTTGACGCTGTGAATTCAGTTTGCTCTGGTCTCTGCTTAAACACACAAGGCCCAAATCTTGACTATAGGCTCTGGTTTCTTAACGCTGACCTGTCTTCAATGCACCACTCCTCTTGCTGCCTCCTTCATTCCCTGCTTCTACTGCTCTCTTTTATCTTCAGGTGCTATGTGGCCAGGCATAAAAACAGAGACAGGGCTGCCTGAGGCACCCTCTGGTGGCCAGCCAGGGTTTCTCAGCTTCAGCACCACATATACCTCAACCCAGCCAGGCCAGCTGCACTACTCATACCCCAGCCAAGGCAAGCTGCAACCTCCAACCTCACTCTGTCTCCTAAGACAATGCTGTCACACTTTCTGCAAATATACGAGGAGCACCTAAGAATAAACCGTGCTACAGCTTTTATTTTCCCTCCTTTGCAGTTTTTTTCCTCTAACAATGTTTTACATGAGTTCTTTCTGTCTTCAGGCTCAAGTTTCACAACATCTAGTGTATACTCCAACATCCCTACAGCTACAGCCGCAACTACATCCTCCAACACAGTGGCACACCAGGTAACGAGTTAGTTTTACCGTGGTGAAATCAACAACAAAACGTGCCTTACTTATCTCATCACCCTTTTTGTTTTTCTTGCACCAGGAATTTAGTGGCTACAACTCTTTGGCTCAGAGTCAGTTCTCTCAGTACTACGCTCTGCCTCCCAGCTATGTGCCTGCTGGGCTACCCAGCAGCGATGATCAGGGTGCTGCTGTGGGTGTGGCTGGATATTCAGCTGTGAAGTCAGAGGAGGCTGCTTCAGCTGGACTTCCTCCCGGAGGTGATGCCAGGCCTTGGATTTAGATTATTTCTCTCAGTATTGGATTATTGTCCTTTTGTTAGAACATTTTGATGGTTGTTTATGTAACACTGTGTGATCATAATGATTTTAATCATGTTACATTTCTTGTGACCCCTGTATTCATCAGGATTCAGAACATGTGAGTTTAGTAATCCTTTTCAGACAGATAACAGATGCAATTTAATAAACTCAAATGTCCTATGTGTGTTCTGTTGTATGTGAAGATGCGTCCCCACCGGAGAACCTCCCTGCCGGCGCAGCTCTTCCCACCGGCGTGGCTCTCCCTGCTGCAGCCAGAGAGCAGGATGAGGTTGGACGCAGGAACTCTGTTGGTAAAGCCAAAGGGAAGGGCAAGAAGTCTGATAACGCCCCACCTGCTGACAGTGACCTGGAGGTAACCAAGCAGTTGACTTCCACATTGTTAAAAGTACTGTATGTAAATTTTCTCTTTCACTTGATGGCCAACATTACAAGTTGAATTGGTTTACTTACCTGACTCAATAAAATATATCAAGTTCAGCATCAAACCTCTTCCCTTGGCTCAGCAAGAGCTGCTTATGGCGGAAAGTGACACTAATTTTGACTCTTCCTTTCCATCTCATAATACTTCCTTGTGATTGGGAGTTACTGTAGCGTCCAGTTTTATTTTGTTTTCTTCTTGATGAATTGGAAAAATTTACTTCCTGACATTGTAGAAGAAAGAGAAATTGAGAACATTTTTATTTGCTCTTTTTCCCAACAAGTAAAGTAAATGTTCACTTTTCCTTTTAGCGCATTTTTCTGTGGGATCTGGATGAGACCATCATCATATTTCACTCACTGCTCACTGGCTCCTACGCACAGAAATTTGGCAAGGTTTGTCCCTGAAGAAGCAACCCGTTAGAGCATGCAGCATGACATTACAAGTGTAATCATGTTAACTCTTAAGTGGATCTTATTGTGTTTGTACAGGACCCAGCAACGGTGCTGAACTTGGGTTTACAGATGGAGGAGCTGATCTTTGAACTGGCAGACACACACCTTTTCTTCAATGACCTGGAGGTACAATGTGATAGCCAGTAACAAATGTTTTAATTTTTCTGAAAGAACATGTTTCCTTTCCTCAGTCCTGTTAACGTTCCTTTCTGTATCTTTTTTTTTTACATACACAAGTGTCAAAGGTTTAAACCACTGAAGTTAAAATCAATGATAATCTAATAATAATAATAATAATGTAAAACATAGGATCCCTTTTCTTTTTGTTTTCTTTAAGGAATGTGATCAAGTCCATGTTGAGGACGTGGCCTCTGATGACAATGGACAGGACCTGAGGTTTCTGATTCATGCCACTCTAAGCACACACATAGTGGCTTTGTTACATACTTCAGGATTGTGACAATTTGTTTTCTTTCAATTCTGAAAGCATTTTTTTTTCTGTCATGTAAAATAACCACACGTTTTTGCCTCCTCTTCAGTAACTATAACTTCTTGGCGGATGGCTTCAATGGCCCCAGTGGGGGAGGGGCATCAGGAGCAACAACTGGAGTCCAGGGGGGGGTCGAGTGGATGCGCAAACTTGCCTTTCGTTACCGCCGGCTAAAAGAGATCTACAACAACTACAAAGGAAATGTAGGAAGTGAGTTCACATCATGTGATTCTTTTGACACCCATGGTCTGGAAAATCCCAACGTTTTCAGTTTCTAAACAGATTGTTGCAGTGTCACTCTGAGGGAGCAGAGTGAGGTCAATCATACAGTCAATATCAGTGTACACATCAGAGTGCACGGATTTCCTCTGTGGTTTCTGTAGTTCTGAAATGGAAAACGTTTGGAACAACCTTTCTACGGAGATGAAGAAGAATAATCACTGCAGGACTCCATCAATCCGGGTTTTATGTCCAGACTGGGAATCTGTTTAGGTGCTATTTTGCAAGCTGAGTTTTTCCAGATTGTCTATCAGGTTCTTGGTCATGTCTCTTACTAACACCATTCCCACCTGACTGCTCATTTTTGAAAGTTCTGTTGTTGGTCTTTGTTTTAGATATGAGAAAAGGAAAAGACCTTTTAGCTCTCACAGGGATGTGAAGGACAGCTAATCCACAGGTCATTGTCCAAAGGGCAAAGGGAAAGAAACACAGTTGGACGAGACTTATTTTTAACCCATTTCTGTGGCTGTGTTGACATAAAGTTTCAGCCCAGTGTCCAAAATAAACAGGTGTGTGTTTGAAGTTGACGTGCTGTTTCTGGTGCCTGTTAGCTGTGCCTAATCCTTGCAGTATAGAGAAAGTGAAAGGCAAAGCCTGGACTTGAACACCTCTCGTTGTCTTACAGGCCTGTTGAATCCAATGAAGAGGGAGCTGCTCATCCGACTTCAGTCCGAGATTGAGAACGTCACAGACGCCTGGCTCAGCACAGCGCTCAAGTCCCTGCTGCTCATCCAGTCCAGGTCAGAGCAATTTGACTTTGGGTCTTTACTAAAATTATTGAAACATTATCAGCTATTAATTTAGTCTGAGTGAATCTACGTTAAAATGCATAAAAGCTGTTTGGGAAGTTCCTTTAACAGGGAAAAATATGGATTATTTTTGTTATTATGGTTTCTTTTTTAAATATACATCATGAAAGCAACACAAAATACTGACTGCGTTAAAACTCATTTTCATCTTTAAGGGGGAAGTGTATGAACATACTGGTCACCACCACTCAGCTTGTTCCAGCTCTGGCCAAAGTGCTGCTGTATGGCCTGGGAGACGTCTTCCCCATCGAGAACATCTACAGTGCAACCAAAATAGGTGCCGATAATAACCTGAGTTTAGCTATTCTGCTGTCGCAGGATTAAAATTGTTATAATTAGACAGGAAGTCAGTCTTTAAGTAAAGACTGTCTGTTTCCTTTGCTGCAGGAAAAGAGAGCTGCTTTGAGAGGATCATCTCTCGCTTTGGGAAGAAAGTGACTTATGTGGTGATCGGTGACGGCCGAGATGAGGAGTTTGCAGCAAAACAGGTAAATTTTAGTTCATTTGTTACCTCTTGGGAGGATCGTCTGCATCCTTTTAGTGTGTCAGTCTGTAGTACCAAAGAAGGCAGTCAAGTTTAGCAGCAGTATCTGGTTGTTTTGTTTCTTAAGAAATAAATTTTATCGTACATTTATTAAGGTAATTGAATAATTTTTGGTTGGTCATTTTTTTAAGACTTCATCTCAAGTGTTTAAAGTTAGTCTTTCCTTTTAATTATTATCCATCACAGTCTAAGTGTGTGTGTTGCTAAATGTTTGTCCATGTCTGTGTAGCACAATATGCCTTTCTGGCGGATCTCTGCTCACGGTGACCTTGTGTCCCTGCACCAAGCGCTGGAACTGGACTTCTTGTAAAGGAGAGGCGCCAATGATTGTCGCACACCAAAGGGAAAAGTGTAGCCGTTGTCCTGTTGGCTCGTGGAGAGACATTGTGCAAGAAATTTCTCCTCAACCCCAACAACAAACTCTCCTATTAGAAACGCCTGTCTGCCCTCCCAGACAACTAAAGACTCACTGTGTGATGTGTGGTGGTAAATGTACTGAGGCGGACTTTGGGTCGACCGTGAGAAACAGACTGGATGCAGCAGCCGGCGGCTGAATAACGGTTCCTCACACCCAGCGCTCCCCCCTCAATGGCAGCTAAGCTCACCACGGCTGAAACTGGCACTGATTTGGGCACAGAACGGAAGACGTACACTTTTTTTTTTTTTTTTTTTCCTACATCCTCTGTCTTTTACCTTTATCTCATTTTCCCTCAAGTATCACAATCTCCCACAGCAAATATTATACTTAATATTTTTATGTTTCTTTCTGGATATAAACAACCAAAGGGCCATTGTTCTTTATCTGGCATTCTCTGCTGGGGTTGTTGTAGCTTTTGAATCAGACTCTGTATAATTGAAAGACTGATATCAAAGCTGATTTGTTTAAAAATGTTGAACTCTTTCTGGGTTGTTTTGCAATCATTTGAAGACTTGAATGCATCATTTTGCTGTCTCATTTGCAAATCACCTAGTCATTGGCGTCAAATAATCCCCCCCCCCCTCCTTTTCCTTTTTGAATTAGGCCCCTATGTAATCAGTCAACAATTTAACACAGGGTACTATATGGGATTTAAAAAGACGAAGGGTGAGTTGATCAGGACCTGCCCTCCCTAACAAACAACACCTTCAGTCAGCTGCGTGGTCCATGATCAGTACTAATAAAACACGTTACACTTAAAAACACCATGACACAGGAAGTAGCGAGGATAACAGGATGCATTAAAGATCAACTGGGGCATTTGGCTGAATAGTTTGAATTCCTTTTTAGCGTTTCATGTCGCGGCAGTCGAAGTATTATCTGTCACTCAATGCACAGCTTCTGGAGCGTACCATCACAGTCCCCTGAGGACTTTAGCTGCGACCCAAATCAACGTCCTACATACTCATGTCGCAGTAAGCTATTAGGACAGGAAGTAAACTAAATAAATCTGCAAACTTAACCACTTTATACTAAAAATAGATTCATGAAATAGTGTTTGAGGGGTTTGTTTGTTTGGTTTTTTTTTTTGGTTTGTTTTCTAAGATCTTTGTAGATCAGTTCCCCACCATCCCCCAGCAGCTGTGAGCAGCTCCTCCGTTTCTTTGGTGTAAACCGTGGAATGGTTGTAACCATCAACAGCACGGTCTAGTTTGTTTACTTCATTTAGTCATTTTCCTGCGTGAACATCAATATTTGTTTAGACTTATGTCTAGTCTGAATCTTGGACACGCTGGTCTTTATGTGCTATTCTGTACAATCTACAATTAGTTTCTCTTAAAATTGGTTGGGAAAATCCTTCATTTTAGGCCACAAGTGAAGCCATTTATTGTTTTTGAAAACAGTCTGAGCTCATGAAGATTTGGAGATCTGTGGTTTTCACAAGACACCACCTGTCTTTTGGACTCCTCAGGCCACCGTCGCAAGTGTCCTTGATCACACAAAGATTAATTTCAATCCAAAAAAAATATATATATGTTTGAGATAAAAGTCATATATATTTTAAAACAATGGGCTTCTGTTGGAATCAGTTTATATGAATAAGTTTAACGTGACCCTCCAACACCAATCACAAATCCCCCGGTCCGCATCGTCTGAGCGTTCAGTCTTTTCAAGTCAAGGCGGGCTGTTAACATCTGTAGCTGAAAAGTTTCAGACCTCAGTCAAAAGAAAGAAGGCCCTGATCAAATGTTTCTGCTCCAAATCCTTATCAGTGTTTGTTTGTTTTTTTTTTATAGATAGGTATAATGTTTGTTAGTTTAGTTAGAATTACATGTTTGTTTTTTGTTTGTTTGTTTTAGTTTTATGTAGCTACACAATCAGTTGTTGGCAAAACGGTCTTTTACCAAAAAGGAAGCTTGACACTTTTGTTTCCAAAGACATTACTCGACATGTTCTCTCTGTAGCTGTTTAGTTCAGTTCTACTTAAAGTCATCTGTTTTGTTAACCAACAATGTTTTCATTAACAATTATTGAAATTATTTTCTCACCTATTTGGTTAATCCTTATGTGTTTAACCGCAACAAAAAATATTTTGTTGTTTCCAGTTTAAAAAATGAGAGTTTGCTGTTTTGCTTTGTCTTCGGTGTTGGTGAACTGACTTTCTTTGAGTATTATGTTAAACTAAGCATTTTGAAGACATCATGTTTATGGGGATGTTTTTTTGTGAGATTTAACAGCTCAAATGATTAATAGACAGTTGCATCAAATCAGCTGGAATTTAATGAATTAATCATCTAATTGTTTCTTTAAAACTGCAGCCCCATCACTAACTCCCATCATTCAGCCACACGATGACCCACAAACCTCGTTGAGTCGTATCAGAGAGGAATAAAACAAAGGACGACGACTGTGCAATACATTTCCACTCTGCTCATTAACTGTATGTCAAGGGGATTTTTACTCTGCTTGCCGTGGACAGGAAGGGAGGGAGGAGGAGTTGAGATTACGACTGAACAATACTGAGCCTGAAGAAGATTTATTTACACACATGCAGCTTGACCGTTAAGAATGTGTATTTGTGTTATTTGTTTGTGTCCTGTGTGACTGTGCATATTTATATTGTGCCTTTTAACCATCATCTCTATGTATAATCTTAAAGGGAAATATGTAAGAGTTTCTGTTTGATACATTTATCAATCCAATGTTATATTATAATGTTATATTATCATAAGTGTTATCCTTTTTTTTTTTTTTAAACTATTGTTTTTTATTTGACTGTCCTGTCTGCACTGTATTTGAAAGGTCTCCTGGGGGGGGGGGGGGGGGGGGGGGGGTGACGTTGACCTTGCTGTGTTTCGAATCACAACTATTTTGATGATAATCAAGGTCTTTATCCTTGCGGTGACAATACGTTCATGCTTTTCTTCATTTTTACTCACTTCTCTACAGTGACGCCTGCTTTATATTAGACGTTCGTCTCCTTTTGAAAAGGAGTTTGAATTTTACTGTGCTGTTGTGGAAACGCTGCATCGCTTTGAGACAATCACAGGGTGTCGTTTATTTTTTGATGTGCTACAGAAGTGAGTTCAAGGGAGGTCATATGCAAGTTTTGCATTTCTGTTTTTTATTTTGTCTGCATGTCCAAAAAAGAAGAAAAACAAAAAAACTAATGTGGAAAATCTCAAGACGTGTCCTGTTTTTCTCTGTGAAGCCAAATATTATTTTTAAAATGCTGTCTGGCTCTGTTTCTATTATTTTCCCCCTTTTTTTTTTTTAAGTGTTTCATCTCATTTTCATGGAGCTGTGAGGCTGCGTGGGGTCATGTAGAGAGCCTGAATGTGATCCTGTAAACTGAACACTATCATCATAATCAATTCTAATTTAATTACAATAATCACTATTTTTTCCCGTTGGTGGCCGTTCAGGACCTCCACGTGGTCCTGCATGGTTTGCCTGTGTACCGAAGAAACTCAATACAATGTAAATAAATTTTAAAAAGTTTCAGACTCAAGTTTGTGTTTATTATTTATTACTTAAAAACGTAACATTGGCATGTGTAGTAAAAATATAAAGTAAAAACATTTTGAATAAAGTCTGGAAGGTGACTGCAGCCTCAGTTCAGAGCTGACCTCCTCAATGCTTGTTTGTCCGTATGTGCATTAAAAATATCTTTTATAAAGACGTCAGATTGGACAACGATTGCCATCTTCCTGCCCAGTCTTTAAATGGTGCTTCGATAACACCATTTAAATACTGGGCAGGAATTTCCCGTGAGAACAGAGAAATGTAATTTCATATCAGTCAAGTCTCATGGGGTCGTGTCTGATTAACGAGGGAGCAGGCCGCAGCAGTCTGGTCCGCACGGCCCTGTGACGCCTGATGGTAGGCGTCTGTGTGGCTCAGTCTTTCGATGTGCTCATGCAGGTCAGGAGTAGAAGTTCTCAGCCAACTTCCTCAGTCTCTTATTGTGTTTAACTTCTGGTGCTGGTGGACTCATAAAGCCGCGGTCCATGGAAGGACCATTCAATTCATCTCCATCGAGTTTTAGGCAGAAGAGTTGTATCACTATAGTTGCTTCCCGTAGCACTGAAGTTGGTTCCCCCTTTAACTCCTCTTTGGCAACATTTGGATGACAGAACTTGTAATATATGATTTTGACGGAGAGGCCGAGGAGGTAAGTGGCAACAACACAGGCGGCAGTGATTGTAGTGTACAAGAGTGGGATTTGAAAATCTGCCTCTTCTGTGTTCATCTTCCAGCACCACAGGCCGCAGAGAAGAGAAATATCAGCCACTATGAAGCCGTGGTAGAGCAGAGTTGTGTACTTGGTCCTCCCCTCCGCCACGTTGAACCAGGTGAAATACCAGATGAGGCCCGAGGTGGCTCGGTAAAGCCACTCTCCACCAGGGCTGTCCATGAAGGATGTCTTGGATCTCCAGACGCAGAAGAAGAAAATTAGCCAAGAGAAGAAGAAGTGGGCGAAGATGTAGCAGGGCAGCACGGAGGTGAAGAGGGAGAGGGCCACGAAACGAGAGGCGATGATCAACATGTTCCAGAGAAAGTAGACCACCGACGAGAGCATTTTCTGCTGCTTCTTGTCGGGCAGGAAGGAACGAAGACTGCGGTGGTACGTGGTCACACTGAAGGCGATGGCTGCGGCTGACCCCATGGCCTTCAACACTGAGGAAGAGGAGATAGAGCAACTGAGGTCAAGACACGACACACAAGCTTTCCAACCCACCAAACCACTATAGAAGGACAATTTAAACATTTATTAATGCACAGGTAGTTAAAAGTTCCTTTTTCATGCACATTCAGTGTTTTGTGCAACAAAAATTAAGTTTTTTAAACACTACTCAACTTTATTTTTATCTTATTTGTCATTATTGCAGTGGAGTAAAAGGCAAATCATCTCCTCTGAATAGTAGACAAGAAGTGGGACGTTGCATGAAGTAAAAGTATAAATTGCTACACATCTACATGGTAGTTAAATAAGGGAATTGATGAAATAGTAAGATTCCACAGCTGACCCTTTAAAAGCTCAGCGTCTCGATCTTATTTCCAACATAATAAGCTCCAGTCTGTCTCAGCAATTCATTCATTCATTCCTTCAGCTGTTATATGTGCTGACTCAGTCCCTTCACCTGTCACAGCGTCAAACTCCCTCCGTTGCAGAATGATGGTGAGCATGAGGACCAACTGGGGGGAGCTCTCTGAGAAGGCCTTGATGAGCCGCAGCAGGCCCAGGTCGTGGTTCAGACACACTGCGAGATCCCCTTTGACCCCAGAGGAGAAGCTCCCCACAGAAACCTCCAGAACGCCGGCATGTCTGAAAGGAGAAGGAGGTGGAGACAGTCAACAAGCAGTTACTGCCAACGTAATAACTGTGTTCATTTAACAGCTTTTAATAAGATAAGTAATATAATCCGTTATTAGTCCCTCAGTGGGGAAATTTGTCTCTGGGACGCTCAAGGTTGGATTAGCAGATTGTCTATGTGGCCCATGTCCCCAAAAGGCCCACCTTTACTCCACATCCTGTGCTTCTGTACAATTTAATGACTCATTTTCTTTTATCATAGAAAAGTAGTAAATATTCACATTTTAACAGCTGATGCTGCTATTTTTTTTTTTTTTAAGTAATAATCCTTCAACTGTTGGACTAATAATTGTAGCTCTGAACTTCTAGTTGGTGTCGTGTTCATGTTGAATGGCGTCCAAAAAGTGTTTAACAGTCTAAGCAATTTTTGCACCAGCTCATTATTTAATATTTCATATGGGCATGAAAGAACTCATCACACAAATATTTCTGGGAATAAGAAAGGACCTGTTCTGGTTCCAGTAAATGCAAAATGAGAATATGACCATTTAGAAAAAGAAATTGCTCCAAAATCTTGAAAAAAATGCTTCTATGCAAACACAAAGAAGGTTACTGCTATCCTTAGTCTCTGTATCTTGTTGTTATGTGGAGAGGAAATGAAACAGATGATGTAATTCATTCACAATCTTGAATAATCCTCAAAAGTCCCAAACATGTGCTCCCTGTGTCATGGATGATAAAAATTGCATCATATCCTGTTCTAAAGCCAACTGTTAGACGTCCATTCAAACGATTGTGGCATTTCCTGGAAATGGGAATATTTCCCACAACAAGCCCACCAGAAACACCACCAGTTTGCGGCAACACATGTACCAAAGTGATTATGAAATACTACCGGAAGTAGATCCCCAGCTGGAAAAAGTGCAGGAGTCTGAGCTGGCTCAGGGTCAGGCAGCTCTCCACCTTAGTTTCCCTCTTGAAGTCCCCGTAACTGTACCACAGCCAGCTGAAGGTCTGGACGAGCACTGATGAGCCCACCAGGAACAGGATCAGGATGCCAAAGGCCACATATGACTTTTCCTTAAAGAAACTCACTGCTGCAACAATATCAAGGACAACGTCAATCACTAAGGAAACCAGTCCTATACAGGTGAAGAAAAAGTCCACAGCAGAGAACTTAAACACAGACATGGTGTCTGCCAAAACGGAGTTCACCATAAACTGTGTCTCATGGTCTCTGCTGAACGCTGGACATACTAGACCGGTTTATGGAGCTGACTGACTTCAGTGGGGTTAACAGAAAGTATGAAAACAGGCAAAGTTCAGTTTAAACGCTGTTTTAACCCTGCCCACAGATAGGCCCTCCTTTTTAAAGGCACAGCTACATTAAACGGTCTCTTATCAAAGCGTGTCAGACAGATTAAAACACTGTACTGTAGTCATGGTTTTAATAATTGCACCTAACACAAAACAGAAGACCAACAATGATTTTCAGTTACAGAATTATGTAGAACAATCGTGTGGAACACCAACAAAGCTGAGTTTGTCCCAATTCTAGGACCCTTAAAGAGACTTAAATTAAATATCCACCATCTAGAATTCAGAGAAGCACAACTTACTCAAACTTACACTAAATAAGAGAAAGTTACAGCAGGTTTTTGTACATCTAAAGGCAGACTGATGTCATCAGTGGTTAAAATACATACTAAACTCCCAGTCAACAAGTAAATGATCAGTATTTGAGCTGAGCTATTTTTGCTCTATAAATGTCATCACTTTAAAAAGAAAAAGAAAAAAGCTCAATGGTGTAAATAAGCTGTTGAGGAAAATATAGCAACAGGACAAAGAAAAATACAAAATGAAGCTTACAGTCAAATCTACATTCAAAGTCCCTAAAAAAGATTCCAGTAGCAACAGCTGTAACACAACTCGAAAACACAACGCACAGTTAAATAACTACCAACCCACCATTAATCTGACCATGAGCAGCAATCATTATTATTATCAAATTTTTTCATTTAAACTTTTTTTTTTTTTTTTTTTTTATTCTGGAAGGTCTTCATCTTAGAAATACAAAGTTCACACAGCAGCAACAACAAACACTCGGCAACATCGTATGAATAATGACTTGGTTTTTTCCCTTCATTTTGTAACATGTAAAATTTGACTCAATGTGTACAGACATGAAAATACAAAATCTATCAAATATAGAAGTTTTGTAGAAAAATGACCCTCCCTGGGTCACTGTGAGGTGTCAGCAGATGTATTTATCCATTAATATTGTTCTGACTGTCCCATCGTTGTTTCTGGGTTGTATTTTTGGCAATGATGCAAATCAGTACAGAATTAACTCATGGCAGTATTTGGTTTTTAAAGTATTTGCATCAATATGATGAAATATGTGGATTTGTGAGGCAAAAACGAGACACTGTTGGATCACTGTAACACTTTCCGACCAACTGTCCAGACATTTACTACACTGAACTATATGTGGACTCAGCTGAACAGTGTAGTCATGTATGTAGTTTATAGAATTGGCTGTGAGACACACGTCACAGATACGATGGCTCTGCTCTAATTTTGGTTTCATTCTTTTTAATGGCTCTGTGCTCTGAGTAAAAGTGAGTAGCATGGCAGGTCATGCGTTTGTTGAGAAGCTGTGAGGACAAGGTGCTGTCCTGGATGGAAACACCTTTGAAGGACACTTCTGCATCAGGCAGATCATCAGGTCGTGGGTCCCTCACTGGGGGCCTCCACAGTTTGGGGTGGAAGCGGCAGTAGTAAAGAGCTTTGAAGAGCAGTCCCAGGAGGTAGCTGAGAGGTAAAGCGATGATCAGAGCGAGGGCGTATGACTCAGACTGGACGGGGTCTCTGTAGAGCCACCAGGTCACCAGCAGGATTAGTCCATCAGTGATGATGAAGGAATGGTAGATCAGGCTCCTGCCTCGGGTCTGACCCTCTGCTACATTAAACCAGCTGAAGTACCAGATGAGCCCTACGGTGGCCCGGTAGAGCCACTCTCCACCCACGCTGTCCATGAAGTCTGTCCTCTGTCGCCATGCCCATAACACAAAGACTGACCACAGCAGCAGGAAGTGGGCCGCAATATACCCACGCAGGACAGAGGCAAACAGGCCGAGGGTCGCCACGCGTGGAGCGATTAGCAGCAGATTCCACAGAAAGTAAATCAGAGAGGAACCCCAGCCCTGCTTGGCTTTGTCTGGGAGAAAAGAGCGCAGGGAGCGGTGGTAATCAACCACCATCCAGGCTATGGAAGTGGTTGATGCAGCAATGCTCACAACTGAAACAGACAAACAAAAAAACAGAAGTTACCTTATCAGTGTAGCAACCCAGAGGAATAACACATCACACAATTGTGGTATGTCGTGACTCACACGACATTGCATGCTTTAAAAACTTCAAATTGTGTAGCTGCTTTTGATTCATTCAAAACTGTATTTTTTTATTTTTTTATTTTTTATTTTTTGTGGGGTGGGAAGTAAATGAACTGAAGAGGAACGCACACTGAACAGTCCGAGCCTTGTTGGTGCGCAGCATGACGTAGATCATGAGAGTGAGCTGAGGGGCGCTCTCACAAAACGTCTCGATGAGTCTGAGCATGCTCAGATCGTGTGTCAGGTAAACTGCATACTCAGATCCTTCCTCTTTTCGCCACCAAACCCTGAAGCCTTGTCGAATGGCAGAGATGTGCCTGCGTAGATGAACATCAGACACAACAAGCAATACAACATGCATCATGAGAAAATCACTTGAACCAAATTCACATACTCCTTCACAAAGAAAAGGAGCAATCTGGCCTGAAGCATGAAGTGTCAACAGCTCTGAATTGTTCCAGTCGTAGTTAATACCTCATTAACTCATTGTTTCTGCATTTAACATTTCAGCTATTTTCTCAGATGACTAAAGCTGCCACGCCTTTAGACAACATTTATGATAACTCACCCGTGAAATATCAAGATTTACTTGTTTGCTGACACTAATGTTTGGATGTCTCATTTTTTCATAGACAGACAATAAAACTTATGCCTGGTCTTTAGAGCCAATTTGATAATCAATTTTTTTTTATTTTTAAAATAATAAAAATGCTCAGTTTCAAGCAGGACCAGCTTTATTTTGTGTGATGTGATAGGAAACTGGATGGACAGTTATCTTGGACCTATTTTACCAAATTCAAACATTTTATGGACTCTGTGCAATCAAAAACCATCATCTGGTGCAGCTCTAGATTACACTTTGGTTTGGTTTCATTGCAGTCTTCACTTTTTGGGTTAAACACTTGGCACATTTTGAGAATCCCCTGTGCTTTTCAGTAAGACAGGAAATTACAATAAAACTGAGCGCTGTGGATTTAAACTACAATATAAGTTCTGGATCTGGTGTCGGAGGGCGGACTGACCTGCAGAGGAAGCCCAGCTGCAGCACATGCAGCAGGCAGGAGAGCTGGACCCGGTCCCCGAACAGCACGGATCCCTCTCCGGTCTGGGTCCTGAAGTGGGGCAGCTCCCGGTCGTACTTGAACCAGAACCAGCTGAACATCTGGACCACGACGGAGGACAGGACCATGAGGCCGACCAGAACCCCGAACCAGAAGAAGTCTCCGCCGCGGTAAAACTCCGCGGCCACCCAAATGTCCGAGCCCCAGTCTGCGAGGAAAGTGCACACCCCGATCACCGAGAAGATGAAGTCTACCCAGGAGTACCTGGAAAAACATCCCGGATCCATGACCGGAGTCCGGCGGGCGGACCTGTTGCTGGGAAGCTAACGCTCAGCTAACCGTTATTTCCCACCCGAACCGGCTCCGCTTCCTTCACCCCCATGGAGGGCCAAAAAAAGTTTCAAAACTTCACATTTCCGACAGCGGAGTCTTCTCCGGAGTCCACTCCGAACCGCCAATAAAAAGTTTATCGGACACTTTTTGGGGAAAACTGTCGACCTGACGGAGAAGATGACAACAAACCGCCGGCGGTGCGTTTGGAATGATCACCGGCAGGAAAGCGAGCGGCCGTGGAAGCCCCGCCCGCCGCGGCTTATACGTCAAATGACGCGTCACGAAATACGGGATGTAAAGGTTTCCATATTTAAATAAAAAAACAAAATCGACGCTCAAATATTAATCGATTAATTATCTGTAGCTCTTTTAAACACCCCAACACCCTCATATTAAATTTTACATTTTGTTTCTCTGTTTTTTGTTTGTTTTTTGACATTATACTTAATAATTATTAACTTGGACCTGCTAGCCTCATTAGTGGGCACTTGGTTCTGCCATCTTGTGGTCGCACAAATTACAATGATCAGTTAAAATGGCCTACAGGGGCCACAAACATGCATACCAAATAAAAGTTCGGGTCTTAGGTGGTTAAAGGGAATAACACAAAAATGCTTCTTATAAATGTCATTAGTCCTTATTTGTTGTTCCACAGATTCTTGAAACCAAACATTTTGGGGGATTTAAAGCTGTCACTCTAAGTCTTTAAGTTATGATCAGAATCAGAATACTTTTTAATGTCCAGGGGAAATGTAGTTTGTTACAGGAGCTCCAGAACAGAAATAGATACATTACTAAAAAATATATATATGTGCACACATACGAGTTATAACATATAAACGTGTAACTTTTTTGAAACTATCTCAACACTTGATTAGTGTATAAACATTCATCTTGAGATACTGGAAAACACACGTCAGCTTTGATTATCAAATGAATGCTGAATATATGGTCCAATATGTGCTATCTAGTCTATCCAGCACAATTACACCCAATACCATTTACAATATTAAATCAAGTTTAATTAACATTATTAAACATATAAAACGTAACTTTAAAAAACAAAAATCTCATTAATATACGGAGCTGATCATACCTGCCAGACTAAACTCAGGGCTGTGGAACTATAGCAACCACAGGACACGCCCCTTGCGCCCCGCGGCCTATTGTGTCACAGGAGCGCACGTATGTTCATCGGCTCCCTCGCGCCTCCTGCTTACGCTCGCCGGGCCCGCGGTCATCGTGCACACTTCGCTAGCACACACAAGCTAACACGATGTCGAGGGTTTATATCGGCAGGCTGAGCTACAGGGCCAGAGAAAAGGACGTGGAGAGGTTCTTCAAAGGCTACGGGAAGATCCTGGAGGTCGACCTGAAGAACGGGTGAGGCCGGAGCTCCTTGGTTTTATTTTATTTTGGACATATTTGCCAGGCTAACGTCCGACCTAGCTGCGCCGCGAACGTTACGTGCACTGCGGGCCTTGTTGATCGCCGACGGCCTAGCATGCTAGCGCAACGTTTCCCAACCACAGCCGCCGAAAATGGGATGTATTCTTCAGCAGAGTATCAATGTAGCACCTTCCTCGTATTTCCCAATGTTAGCCGATACCAAAGCCCGCCTTTTGGAGGAATTTTTGGGACGATCTTTGCTCAATCTCGACCGCGATTAGCATTAAATGGCTAACGTTAGACGTGGCAATGTCACCGGCGGTTGTTTGCGTTTGCAGCGAACCGTTAACAAAACAATCACAGGCTGGTTCACGGCTTCGTGAAAACACTGAAGGTTTAATGTGTCTTCTGTATTTAACCTGCACGTCTGAATGCAAAATAGCTTCTGCTGCATGCACAGCGTTCATGTTACAGCTGCCTGTCGAATAGCTCACGTATTCGTTTGAAAAGGCCCTAAACTGTGGTTGATTATCATCTTTAGTTGTAATTTTCTTTAAAATCAGCCATTGATACACCCACTCTGTTTGTTATAATCAAGTGTGGTTATTGTGATATTCCTGCTGCTGCTTAGTTTGTCTGTTCAATATTCAGATATTTACTGGAGCCTTTGTATGCCAAACTGGACATATTCAGCTAGGTTACATGTGTGAGAGAAACAGAGGTGGATATTCTCAAGCTTTTTTTTTTTTTTTTTGGTTGTTATGAGTAAGATTTCCGATGGCCACCAAGTCAACCAACACATTAACAATATAAGCTTTGCTCACATGTGTAAGCTAAGTGAGGCCTGCAGTATTTACTTCTTCCAACTTCCCATCAATTCAAGTCTAAGTAGTGACACTAAAACTAAGATCTTTAGATGGCACCTTTCTACATTTCATGCTTGCTATTGTTGACAACATTGCAGTGTTTTTATTGGTCATAAGTAAAATGTCTTCCCCTCTCCAGGTATGGGTTTGTTGAGTTTGATGACCCTCGTGATGCAGACGATGCTGTGTATGACCTGAATGGCAAAGAGCTGTGTGGAGAGAGGGTCATTGTAGAGCACACCAAGGGACCCCGTCGGGATGGAGGCTATGGCGGAAGGAGTAAGTATCCAGAAGAGTCTTGTTGTCATTTCACTTGAATAATGTCATTGGAGGAATTTCATTCATTACAGGGAATCATTGATCTAAATTTCAAAGGGGCAAAATTTTTAGGCCTGTCCTTGGTGGCTGAAGTGCATTCAATTTACATCCTGGTGTTTGTCTGAAGGTGATACCGTTCAGAAACATTGGATTCTCTTCCTAAATGCAGGGCTGATATTATTCATGTAATATTGTGACCTAGATGAAAGTCCTTTCCCATTCATAAAGAAAAAGATATTGACATGACTAAAAACCAATGGTAAATATGGCCAGTCCTATATTTTGTGAAACATTTCTGTAGCATATGTCACGACTCGTGTACCTGTCGACCAACTTTTCTATACCAGCATCAGCGGAATGGCAGGAAGAAATGTCAGCAGCAACTGAAGAGTCTGCAACTATGGCGTACAATGGCTGCCATGCAAATTATCAAAGGGTAGTTACAATGAGGAAGTAACATTTAATTTTGGTCCATCTTGTCCAACTGTAGAAGTACTACATCCTCAATGACTGAGTAGTTTGTCCTCCCATTCAAAGGATGTCTTGATGACATAGGAAAAAAAAATCTATTGTTTCATTGTTTTTGATCCACCCACACCTCCAGTCTCGGTTTCATTGTTGTTCTGGTCTCACTGGGGTGTTTTGATAGCCTTTTTTTAACCATACAGGCGTATCTTGAGCCTCTCGATGGGTCACTCCAGAGTGGCAGTTTGTTTTATATTGTCTTGCAAATATATGACCAGACTGTGTGTGTGTGTGCCACTCACTGCAGCACTTAACAGTAGTTTTCTTTAAAAGAGCAGCAGATGAAGGAGGAGGTTTCCTCATTAGGACAAAAGATGGTTAAATTTGTGTGCACCAGAGCCACCAATGACTTAAAAGTCTTGAGTTTCCTTATGATGGATTGAAAAACTGATAATCTGGTTACATGTGAATATGTGATGGGGAAATGGCTTACTGATGGAAAGGAGTATAACTGTCTTAACAATAATACTGTAAAATAACTATCTGATTGTCAAATATCTTGTAATATATTGATGTCTTATTCCGTTTCTTATTTTATTTAAATGACTGTCAATTTAAAGGTAAAGATTTAACAAAGAACCTCAATGTTTTAATTGAAAGAGTCCTTTGCTGACTGCCTGCCCCTATTGCTGGCCATGGTGTCCCCCCTTTCCAAGAGTGTGGTTTGACCATTCTGGGCCCCTGGGCAGACCAAAAAAGGGAGCCATTGTGAATGAAGACCGCTTTTCCCATTAGGCCCAGGCCGGGTGGTGAGGATGCCATGGGGTTAGGAACAGATGTGGGTTCAGCTCTTATAGGTGCCTGAAAACAGAACATGTTTTGTAACAGTGAAATGTTTTAGATAGGATAGCTTAGAAACTTGATTTAGTTCACCGTAAGTACTTCCTCGATCAGTTATGTTTTTTAACTTTATTTTTATTTTGTTTTTTTGTTTTTTCTTAATTATAAATTATCCCTATTGAACTTCTACCAAAATTTTAATGAGCTAAATTTGTGTTGTATAGGGCTAGGCTTTTAAATAAAGTTTATCAACTTGTAGGAATAAATACTTTTTTCTTTTTTGAAATTTTAATCTTTTTCTCTTTTTTTAGTAAGTCTTTTTACACCTTTTGCTTTTCCCTTCTTTGTTTCCTTTTCCCAAATGAATATTGATAAATTTTGTAGCGTGTAGCTTGGAGTTTAGAATAACTGCATCATATCATTTTCTCTGTGGTCCTTATTTTTCCTGTTCTTTCCTTGTTGCCCTGCAAGGTGGATATGGACGCTGGGGAAGAGACAGGTATGGTCCACCTATAAGGACAGATTATCGCCTCATTGTTGAGAATCTTTCCAGTCGTTGCAGCTGGCAGGACTTGAAGGTATGATTATTGAAATTTTTATTTTAGTGTAACAGAAATCATGGCAGTAGTCAACATTTATAATGTCTAGTATAATGATCGCTTTTTAATTGGGGACTAATTAAAAAACTGAAGCTAAGTATTCATAAAAAAAATTATCTGCATAAAGATACAATGATGATGGCTTTTTTTTTTTTTTTTTTCCCTGAACTTGACTATCAATGTCTTCATTTATTTAAAGTTGTCTCTTTGTCTCTGAAGGACTACATGAGGCAGGCAGGGGAGGTGACTTATGCTGACACCCACAAGGGCAGGAGGAATGAGGGGGTGATTGAGTTCAGGCTCTACTCGGACATGAAGAGAGCTCTGGAGAAGCTGGACGGCACAGAAGTGAACGGCAGAAAGATCCGGCTTATCGAGGACCGTCCAGGAGCCCGCCGCCGTCGCTCTTACTCCCGCAGCCGCAGCCGTTCCAGGTTAGAGACACTGCTGCAGTTACACCTGGTTTCCTGTTGGATTGAATATTATAGAGCACGGGATACATGTGTGGACATGACAAAAGGGAAACAAATAAACCCCCACACGTTTCAACCCTGCAGTTTGTTCCTCGAGTAAATGCTTCAAATTTTTCCCTGGCAGGTCTCGCTCCAGGAGCCGCAGGTCCCGTAAGAGCCGCAGCCGCAGTGAAAGCAGCAGTCGCAGCCGCTCCCGCTCCAGGTGAGAAATCCGACTCTGCTCAAATAGTTGTGGGTTACTAGATCTGCCCCAGTCTTACTTTACCTAAATGCAGGGTATCTGCTGGCACTCATTTCCAATTTAATCAGATTACTTCCTCAAATATGAAGGAAGAGATGATATTTTTCACAGCAGTATAGGTATCTGTACTTACAGACAGTAAAAATAACTGATTATGACTGTTTCTTTTGAATAAATTTGTTGTCAAGCATCTTCAAAGCATTTTGTTGAAACAAATCTTCGGCCCTGCAAAATCTGACATTGCCTGGTTTTGCCTGCAGGGCGGCATCTCACTCCCGCAGCCGATCTCGTAGCAAGAAGAATAAGGGCAAGGGCAAGAAGGAGGAAGAGGAGCGCAGCAATGGCGCCCCAAAGAGCAAGGACCACAGCCGGAGCCGCAGCCCCAAGAGCAAAAAGAGCAAAAAAGAGGGGAAGAAGGGCAAGAAGGAGGATTCCCGTTCCAGATCTCGCTCTCACTCCAGGTCCCGTTCTAGATCAGGAATCAAGGATCGCTCTAGGAAATCTGGCTCAAAGGGTCGAGAGCAGCCAAAGAGCGACGACGAGGGAGGTGAGCCAGAGAGGGGCTCTCGCTCCCGTTCCCACAGCCCAGCCGAACCCAAATCCAGAGCCAGGTCTAAATCCAAGTCCAAATCCAAATCGCGTTCCCCTTCACCTGCCAAAGCCCGCTCCCACTCCCGGTCCGCCTCACGGTCAGAATCCCGTTCCAAATCCCGCTCCCCGTCTCGTTCCCGCTCCCGTTCTCGCTCCTAGTTCACATTTCGGACTGTTTGTCATGAGCCCTTATCCCGACGTCTCCCCATGTCCTCAATTTACATTCCCCAGACCCCACAACACTACCCCTGCCTCCTGTTTTTTGATAAATAGCTGTAGAAAACCAGGCACTCATGCTCAATGTCTTTTATGCACATGATATTCCATTTCATTTGACTTTTACGCAACATATTTTTTCATTAGAGCTGTCTTGTATGGACGTGCTTGTAAAATAACAGGGTGCAATCTCAGTTTTATAAGTTGAAATGATGGTATGGTGTGTGTCTTAGACTTTTTTTTAATCAAATTTAGAAGCAGGCTGTTTTCAGCGTGCTGGGTGGGAACATGTTCCAACATCTCCACCTTTTTGTGAAATCCTTGTATCATTTTATTTCAGATTAAAATGCCTGTTCTGGATTTAATATTGACTGTGTCTTTGTACTGGCAACATATTCAGAACAATTCCTATTTTCAGGCTGTTTCCTTTGCTGCTCTTTCCATAATCTAACTATTGTAACCATTTTATTCCAGTTTATAAATGAAGATGGACAGCAATCCAATCTGTCCTCGTGTTTGACGCTTCCAACTCGGAGATGTAGACTTTTTCTTGAGATGGTCAACTGCTAGTGCTTCACAGATTTGACCAACAGGTTCTCACCTTCCCTAATTACATGTGTGACATTTCTAAAGGCCAAGGCTGCTGTTTGCTAACCGATCCCACGAGAGAAGAGTTTCCATGGACTAAAAATACATGGGTGAGTTGCAGCATTGCTCCGGATACTGTAACGGTCACTATCCTGAGGAGTAAGTTCTCCAAACACTTTAAGGGATACGATCTGTCTCAGTTACACATTGTTGGTTTTAGTGGGATTGGATGATAATCGTGATCTTATCAGCTTTACCCTTTCACCACAGAACATTTTCTAGTTGAGCTGATGCAGTATTATATCACAGGGTGGTTGTATTAGACTGCAGAAATGAGCCAGTTAGACACCCACAAACTAAAACTGTTCATTGCATTTAATTCCAATTTTTCATATCCAGGAAAAATGCTTCAGTATTTATATCTGTTGAGTTCACTCCTGAAATCGACGTTCGTGTGATTGAAACTGAACAGTCTAGTAGACATTAACTGTCTGTGCTTGTTAGTGTTAGACCTTTATGTGCGTGATATGACGTGACACCTTGATTTGCCAGTTTTCATTTTAGTATAAAATACATTTAATCACAGAAACATTTTAGGAAATGTAACCGTTTGTACATTCGCATGTTGCCACATCCATCATTGAAAACCAGCCATGTAGCTCTGCCTGTGGAGGCGTCACTCGATCATACTCCCTCCTCTGCAGCTTGCAGCTCAGTTTCATCTGTCTAATTCAATTCAGAGACTTTGAGCTCTTTCTCTTCCCACGTTACTCAGTCCTGCTCCTTCAGTAACTGAGGCTCAGCTCATCTTCATCCCCTGTGGCTGGATGAGAACATGGCTGACAACAGTCTACACACACCACCATGGATGTAAATATTGTCCACCTCAGTCATCGTCGTCATCTTCAGACGAAGAGCGCACCACCCCGCCGCTGTCATCTCTGTAACACCGGGCCAGCAGTCGCAACTCCTCCAGGGCGTCGTGGTAGTCGGCCATTTCTGGGCCCTGGGAGAGGAAGCTGGGGGCCACGCGGCGGATGTCGAAAGCGCTGGCGCCACGATGCAGCTCGGACAGCCACGTGCCAAGTGCAGACCCAGACTGGAGGGAAGTCAAGACGGGCACAGAACAAACCAGGGAAGCTGGCGCTGCAGCGAGGAGAGAGAAATTCATAAAACTGTCCAATCTGAGGAAGAAGAACAAGTGAAAATGTGTGTGAACTCACAGCCAGGCGGAGGCGGTTGGCTCTGCAGGAAGCCCAGAGCATCGAGGGACTGGCTGAAAATCTGAGGGAAAGGTGGTGTCAGCTTACTGGGAGTCGACACCAACTGCAGAGCACTGTGAGGGTGAAGATGGAGAGCTTGAGGGTTAAAATACACTTTTCCCAGTGGGGGTTAAATGACTGAAAGTCGTTGTCAGCGTAGAGACTCACAGAGGAGACGTGGGATAGAAAGAGCTGATGTAGGATGCCAGGATGTCTTCCCCACTGTGGAGGCTGTGCAGAGGAGTGGGAGGTTTGATCCCTGGAGCCAGAGAGCTGCAGAAAGAAAATTATTCTTTCAGCGACACATTCATGTGATGATCACAGCCACCATTTTAACTCTATTTCTTCATCACGTGGAGAAAACTGCAACTGAATTTTTGCTCTTTGTTTCTCAAACACTTCTGGTGGTCTAACTAAAAATGAAAGTCCGGTTCATATGATATAAAAATAAAGTTTGGGTACTACAAATAAATTACCCACGGTACACTGCACATCCTGACCTGATTAGTCTCTGGCCTTCGAAGCCTCTGAGTACCGCCCACTGGCCGTAGCATCGGCCATCTGCTGGTTCAGAGCACGCCGATAGAGTTTTCCAGGGAAGAGTGTCCGTCCAGGCGCTCAGGGCATCAGGGAGGGAACTGCCGTGCATCATGGGAAAGGGGAGTGTGCCGTAAGCAGCCACCACCTTTAATTTAAATAAACACAATCACCATGTGTGATGAGGAAAAAAAAAAAAAACTTTTTTACACCACCGTTAATGTTGTCACCTGATATTTTAAAATAAATCCTTACAATCGCACTGTTTACTGTTTGTTTCGATCGTTTTGAATTAAAGCAGGATCGGACATCACCTTCCTCCCAGACACGGCCAGAGTGTCCGCCACCTGCCACATGGGGACGCTGTTGTTCCTGAGCCTGTAAGGCACCGTGAGGGCGTCCAGGGCCAAGGCCAAGACTGAGCTGGAGTGGTACCACAGTGAGGGCTGGCAGAGGAAAACCACCAACAAAACCACACATTTAAATCTTCAAGACAGAATAAAATATCCTGTTTTAGTCTGAACACATTAGTTCAGCTTCTTTTTATTACCTGTTATCATCACTCTATTTCTTTCCATTTTAATGTATATTAGAAATTACAATCAAATAAGGCAAACAAAAGTTAATGAAACTTATTGATGCCCATATTTTATCGTTTAACACTCAGAATAGAATAAAATATTAAATGAAAGGCCTCACATCACAGTCGAGGTGAGGGAAAGCTGTAGGAGGGGGGGGCCGTCTGCCCAGGCCACCGCGCAGGGTCAACGGGCAGAAGAAGGAGCTGTGACTGGCCAGGTGGACCATGGATAAGGTGCAGTTCAGCAGGTGGTAGAAGTCTTTCACTGGAGTCTGGATGAGCAGAAACATGAGAACAGAACAGTGAACACCAAACACACATACATACACACACAAAAAAAAAACCCAACTATCTGCTTCTCTACAAACTCAGGAGGAGAAACAGCTGATGACTCACTGAGTTTGGGTGACTGACAGGCACTAACCCCCAGGTTAGGATGCCTCGCCCCCCGTAGGAGTCCTGTAGCATCTCTGTGACCATTGACCCCAAGCCTGCAAAGCCATCAGCCATGTCACACAAGACCTGGAACCCCTGAGAGGGAAACAGGAAGAGAAATGAAGAGAAACAGAAATATTATTTTTGACCAGTGGACAGTAAATATGCACTTTTTAAAGACGTTACTATAGAAATATATCATGTATCAAGACCAAAACAAAGAGGAACAACAGTTACCTGAAGGTAATCACACTCTTCTACAAAGAAGTGCAGCTTGTCCTCTAGATCCTCGAGCACTGATCCCTGCAGGAGAGCCTCTCCCTGGCCAAACGCCTCCAGCCGGTGAGCCTCCCTGCACACCCACACACAACACAACACAAATGTCATATTTGTACGAGGCAGCAAATCAGAGGAGCTGCAACTATCATAGTGAAACTGTTGTCGTGCATAGTTAGTACTTTGTGGTGCTACAGAATCTCTCTGTTCTCCAGATCATTTACTGCAGATGTACAGAAAAAAGTTTGGTACACAACCCAACAAAACTGAAATCACAATATCATCAAAATAATCCTGATTGTTTGGTGCAGCCTCAGTAAAGAGAGAAAAAAGTATATGGACACAACAGCTGCAGTGGCATCATTATTTGAGTTGCTGCCGTGATTAAACCCACAAAATGTGAATCTTTTTATCTCGAGGTCAACTTTGTATGAACCCTGACACCTGCTGGAGAAGAGCAGGTGCTGAAAATTTCTTTTTGGATCAAGTGGATTTAGATTTTAGTTTTAAAAGTGGATGTCTCATCCGTCAGTGTGAATGAAATCTGACGCTTGACTTTACCCATCGTGGTTGTACTGGTGGATGACGGAGATGGTGCGAGGGTGCAGGTGGATCCGGAGGAAGTCAGACCACACCTTCACATTGCCTTCCAGCCTGTAGGCCTTTTGGACTTGTGCCAGCTGACTGTTCACCGTATCCACATTCAGTGAAGCTGCAGCTGGGAGAGATTTTTCAGATTGGTCACTGTTGGCTTTGACAATATTTTGACACAAATTTTAGTTTTGATCAGGTCTCACTTACCTGAGCGCGGCGCCTTAGAGCTGGAGGAGAAATCCACCCCTGCGAGTATCTCTCCATTCTAAAAACAAGGACAACTGTTAGGAAAGGGTATGTTACTGGATGAGGACGCAGCAATACTTTGTACGGTGGCCCTGAGGGCTCAATGCCCACGCAAAATGGTGTCTCGAGTGGAAAAACCAAAATAAAAATAACTTGAAAACTTGCTTGGCCCTAAAAAACATCTTTTCTGTTGTGTTGCTGGTTTTTTGGGTTGTTTTTTTTTACTGAAGCCAAAATCAACCTTATCAGCTACTGGGAGACATTACTGCTGTAATATTATTGGATCAATTGGATATGCTAAATGTCCATGACACCAGGCTTAGCATCACTGTGTCAGGACAGTACCGTGATGGAAAATGTCCTTAAAGCTCAGATGTGTTTCAGAAATACTCACATCCAATTTGTCCAGATCTTCAAGGAAGGAATTCTTTGCAGGAGGACTTTCTTTATGCATCATCAAGCTTCCTTCCCTAAATGACACAGCACATCTTCCAATATTAAATAGTAGAAAAGACAATAAACTTTTAGTTTTATAGGAACAGACAAAGGTTGTAAACACAGAGAAAATGATCAGTCACGCTCTGATTTACCATGTGACAGCTGACGTGTCTTTGCCTGGATCGTACAGACTGCCTTCCTGCCGCAGAGTCCGAAGACTTCCTTTCATGTAAGAGTTACAGACAGACATCAGTTTACAGACAGTGTTGGACTATGGGTGGAGTATATGTTATATTGCTATTGAAGGACATGACAAATATTTAGGATTGACAACAAGGTGGGAGAAGCTGTATCAATTTAATTTATGTCACCAAATATTCTTGTATGCCGTCTTTAGATTCACTTGGAAATGTAAAAGTCTACACACCAGGAATGAATCTGAATAATGATGCTGCCAAAAATAAAGCTCCACCAGCGCTTAGGATGTTTTCAGCATCTACACAAACAAGTGAGAGAGAAAAATTACCCTTGAGATCCATTGCAATGAGGCGAGGGGTGTAGGTGACGTGTCCGCCCAGAGTCTGTCCCTCACGAAATACGACATCACTCTGGATCTCACCGGATGGCGTCTCGGGGTCGTATGACAATGAGGCATCCTGTGGAGAGAAAAAAAACTGCAGATCATCACACAAAATCACCATGAATATAACCCAAAACACACAGCCAGGGTCATAAAGATCTCCACTGAGCCCCGAGCTCTACACCATGGAGTCAGTCTGGACACACAGAGGACACTGAATGATGTATTATCTGTAAATGTACTGAGGACAAGGATCATTCACATCAAATAACAGCATCATTGATGATGGCTGCCCTTTGAAGGAGGTTAACGGATAGATTTATGCATTATATGAGAGCAGATGATCCTCTCTTTGGAATTAGTAGCTATACATACTGTTCATTATAATTATTCATATCACTGTGATAGCTGCGATGATGCAGCTTTGAAAGGATAAGCTCATATAATCTACCTTATCTAACTCCCACTCTTATTTGACTTGTCCTTTAAAGAGACTGATTTGTATCATCTGGTGGTGAAACTCACTCGTTTCCGTCAGTAAAAAGCTGCTTTCCTGACACTCGACCATTAGCAGCTTTAGCTCCATAAAACCTGATTGCTAACGTTGTTTTCTCGCTGTAACTCGTGCGCACATGTTTGGTTTTGTTTGTTTGTTTGTTTGTTTGTTTTTTGCATCAAACCTGCTCTTCAGTGTATTAAATAAACATCACCATTATCCATTCCCATGTTGCAGAAACAACACATGCAAAGCGAACTGCTAGCTTAGCTTAGCTCAGATTAGCTTAGGCGTTAGCCGGCCCGGTTCTTCTCACCTGTAAGTTCCACCAGTGAGTCCCGACAAAGTTGGAATAATGTCCCAGCTGCAGAGTGATGACCTCCCGACAAAGGCCGCTCATCGTGACGGAGTTCAACACTCAGGCTCAAATATAAAACTCTGTTTTCGGGGCATGATGGACATGTTTGGAAAATGACAACACTAAACAGCGACACACTAACGAGGGGCGGTGCTTATCTGAAAGCGCGTATTCCATTGGCTGAGAGGGAGGAAAGCTGAAAGGTGATTGGATGTAGAAATGACGTAGGAGGACGTTCGGTTTCACCGCGCCGTAACTTCACATGTGCTGCAAACACCCGGCAGACTGATGCTGCAGCTGCTTTTAGCTTTCAAGATATAATTTCATATTTAGTGTTTTATGTTGATCGGAAGGATTTAGAGTGAAAACAGAGTGAAATATTTTACATAAATCATCAGAAAAAATATATTTCGTTGTTATATACAGGATTTCATTATCAGTACTCCCTTTAATTTTGTTTCATTTGATTAAAATTTATGGCCTATATTTTTTTAATATAGGCCATAAAGTAATATAACATTATCTTGGAAATAATTTTAGTGCTGTTGCATTCAGCTGATGTAACCAAACGTTAAGACAAAAGAGTGATTTATTATTTTTTCTTGGCATTCATGAAATTACTATGGCTGGGTGAGTTCATATTTACAGAAAAATGAATAAATCCTGGTGCATTATTTGCTTTCAGCACATTTATTCCCTGAAATGAGACATTTTTCAGTTCCTACACCTGCAGGATTGAATCATCGAATATCTACAGACAATGTCCAGAATGTAGGAAAGTTTGAACACAGTTTGTTATTGATACCAATGAGTTTCTGCACATCTCTCAGCAGCTGGTATTTACTGAAGAGATATTTAGACTTTGGTGTGCATTTTTAATAAAAACACAGACTTTCTTTGTTGTAGCTGAGAGTCTTCATGTGTGAATGCTGGTGTAAGTCTGACAGGTGGTTTTGGTGGTCCAGACTGATCAAAGGTTTTACACGTTGTCAGAGATCATGGCGACATATGGCTCAAACCAGCTGTGGATCTTGGACATGTTCTCCTCCATGGTGCTTTGCATGTCGTTGGCTGTATTCTCAAAGGCATCCTTGATGTCCTCAGCTCTATTCTCGATGCTCTCCTTCATGCTGTCCACCTGTGTCTTCAGCAGCTCGTTCAGAGTGGTGATCTTGGCCTGAGCGTTGTCTCGCACCTGAGCAAAATAAGGCTCCAGACGAATCCTCATTTCCTCCATGTTGTTTGAGGTGCGGGACTGAAGCTCCCCAATGTATTCAGCAACATTTCTGAGAAAAGGACAGAGGTTTATTTATCATGAAAGTATGATAATGGTAATAATAATACACACATCATTACATTTTATAAACCATATATCACATATAGATGGTGGAACTTTTTGAGTCTCTTACTGGACCCTGACCACCTCCCTCAGTGTCACCTCTTCACTCACGTCTTGAGCTCCTGAGTGTCCTTGTTGAGGCGTTTCCTCAGCTTGCGGCTGTAGGTGGAGAGCCTCCCACTGATGTCCTCAATGTTCTGCTGCATCATGGTCTGCAGCTCTTCTGTGTATTTATCCATCTGGTTCTGGGCTTCGGCCACCTGAGTGCGGAGCTTTTCACCAATATTCTGCAGGTCTCTGCCCAAACGCTCTGCAGCCTCCTGAGTGTAGGGGGCCAGCTTGGTCTGCACGTCGTCCCTGTAGCTGGCCAGCTCACACATGCTGTACTGGATCAGGGTGCTGTGGGGGGTGAGGGGAGATGATTTTAGGGGTTTGGCTGGTGTTTTTCTGATACAGTCAGGGTCCAAAGGGAGACAAGGCTGACTCAGAGAATATAAAGACCTTATTCAAAAGGAAAACACCCGTTTATTTGTCTTTAAAAATGTAAAAATGATACTTTCTAAGCCTCAGTGGAGAATTTGATGGATCTACAGCAGCCCTCTTTGTACTGAGTCGCTCTATTACCAGGAAATCACTGCAGAAATGGACTGATTTAAACTGAAACACTTTGGAAAGATCAAATATCAACTGTGACTAAACCAAGGAACGTCATAAAAGCGGACTTGAGTCTCAGCAGCTCTCAACATGTCGCAGCTCACCGCTACATGCTGATTAGACTCCTTACTCAGCCTGATGTGTTGTTGCACAACCAAACACTAGAAGGCCGAACAGCAGCTGTTCCTACTGAAGCTATAACTGCAGCTACTCTGCTGCTGTAACTGTAGCAGTCAAATACACGTTAAAGTCCAGCATTTTCCTTTTACTTAGAAAATAATCTCACCTCCCTCACTGATTTCCATCTCCAGCAGCAACACAAAGCTGCTGGAGATGCTGCTGCTTGTAAAACTTTTTGTTCTTGAAACTTTATGCAGAAGTGTGTGTCAAATGTGAATCATTTATCATTTAGCATTAATAGGGGCTCTCTGTTTCTAGAAAATAGTGTTTCACATTGACAAGCTTCAAACTCACTCTATTTCTCTGCCTATCTGGGACGTCCTGATGTCCTTCAACTTCTCATCTGCCTTCTCCCACAGATTGCTGAAATACTCCTGAAAGTCGTTGATTGTGACTTCCCAGGGACTGATGCGCACACTTCGGGCATGGCAGCCTGGTTAGAGAAGAAATAATATGATCACCAAAAACCACCTTAAAAATAAAATCAATGAACAGGTGAAGCAGCTTTTTGCCATTTTGTTAAAAAACTCTTATTAAGTCAAATCCAGGACGTCTGTGGGCACTGATGAGGTTGAAAAACTGGTTTCCAGGCTGAAAGATTCATTTTGAAAAACAGACTCAGATCTGCAGAAAGCACCAAAAAGAAATTCTGTATCGGATCGCTCCTTTCTTTCAGTTTTACTTCATTTTTCAGGAAACTTTCAAACACATCTTATTTACAATCCACATTTCTTTCTCATAAACTGTTTCTTTTTCTTCTTCACTGATTGTGTCTCGTAAAAAAGTTCAATGACAAAAATAAATAAATGAATAAAAACTGAAGATGTTTTTTGTTTTCATGTGAAAACCTTCAACTTACCTGACAAAACTGCCAGCACAAGAATTACTGCAAAGGCCCTCATGATGTAAGAGGAGCTGGAAGACATTATAAAATCATTCAGACATTTCAACACCAACATCTTCTGTACATTCATATATTAAATTTGAAGATTTTTTTAAATCTGGATTTTGTGCAAAAACAAAAAATTGAACTCCTACAAATAAAATTAAGATAATTTTTTATTTTTTTTTAAACAAGCTGTCAGGCGTCATAGAAATTGTAAGTATTTCACCTCAGTGATCCTGATGAGTGATGTGTGTGAGACTGATTGAGATCGTGACTCAGTATTTATACACCACATAGACGTTGATGTCCTCCAATAAATGCCAGGAGGATTGCTGACCTGCGTCCGAAGTTCCCAGCACGAACTGTGTTGTTGTCATCTTTTATTGCTGTGTGTGTGTTATTTTGGTTCCACGTCTCACACTGAAGGTACACATGCAAACATGAGACAGAAAATAAGAGTCACCCAAAATATCTGAAATCAGCTCTTTTAGTTAAACTACAAATAGCATAATTTTCTATCACAGACAATTCCAGCTCCTTAAATAAAGAAAAACTGGGACTGCACCATCAGCGACACCGAGGAAAGGTCAAAGATCACTCTGCAAATACAAGTCATTGTTCCGCTGGTCTGGTTCATAGTCTGCTTCCACAGCTGCAATACAACTTTTATAAAATGGGAAACCTTCCAATAATCTGCCGCCCTCCCTGCACAGTGATCAGGGCCATTAATCAATCCTCAAACTAAAGAAGAAATAAATTGAACTTCTCTGTAACCGTCAAAACACACACGAGGTATTAAATACATCTAAAACGTCAATATATAAGGAACAATATCCAGGAGGTTGAATGTGTGTCTGATTTTTTTGTATTTGCATTTGTAAGATAGATTTAAATTTGAATTCCTTTATTTGTCCCACAGAAGGGAAGTTTCACTGATACAACAGCACAGAGAAAAAAAAAACAAACACACACAAGTGTGCATGTTTTTGGACAGTGGGAGCACACCATGATATAAATGTCTCCTGGATATAACAGGAAACAGAAATGATTTTCTTTAATCTTTTTTTTTTGTCTTAGAAATAAATGGACAATGTCACGTCTCCAGGCCTCCAAAAATATATTTAAGGACTAAGAAAAAACTTAAAGGGCCCTTCTGATGACACCCAGCATGGAATAGAACCTGTGGTGGCCTTACATTACTGTAAAGGATAAGTCTGAAGTCTGTGTTTGGTTTGTCCACTCAGGGCTGCCGTAGAGCGTGAAGCAGACCGGCTCCTTATGTCGGTGTGAAGCTTAGACTGGACATAGATGGGTTTAAGTTTGTGTTTAACCTGCATTGTGTCTCATGTCAATCAGGGGGAAACTCCGGTGGTGGTAAAAAGAAGGAACTGTGTTGAAGTAAATGGGAAAATGGGCTTACTTCTTGCTTGATTTGACATTTTCCTAATAAGTTTATGGTTAATACAACATGATGTTTATATTTTTTTAATTATGGTCCCATTTGGAGGAAATAGACCACAGAGCAGCGTGTTGATGTCTCAGTGAAGCTTACAGATGCCTCCTGCTGTTCGGTGCTCAGCACAGTCTTTATTTAGAACCCCTTTTTTTTTTGTGTAGCTGTGCTGACTTTTTTTTTTAGCGCTCATGTTAATTTGATATAAGGAAAATTAAAGTACCACTATGTCACCAAAAGAGGCAATAATGAGATGGAGAGACCTCAGAGGAGGAGTCAGTGATAAGAATCAATCTGATTAAAGTTTGCTCTCGTTACCATTTATCACCAAACCAAATAAGACAAAACTGACAAATGTGTTTAACTGAGCAAAGGTGACTTTGACTGTTCATGAATTCAGTCTTTATCAGTGAGACAGAGATCGTGTTGTTGGTTCCCTCCAAAGGGAGAAAACCTCTGTTGTGTTTTTCTCTCAAATATCAAGAAAACGTTTTGGTGAAATAAAATTCATTGAACCTATTTATTGTTTGTTTGTTTGGTTTTTATTACAGGTAACACTTTACAGCGGTCAACAGTCACACAAAAGATAGAATACTGACATATTTCAGAGGTTCACTCCAGAATGAGCATGAACAGGAGAGAAGATTTCAAAACCTAATGAGTTTGTTAGTCTGTTTACTGTGTCAGCTTAGTGAAGTTCTCCCAGAGATCAGCCAGCTGCTTCTTCAGACTCTGGACGTCAGCGTCCAGCTTCTCTCTGATCTCCTCTCCATAAGGAGCCAGGCTCTGCTGGATCTCCTGGGTCTTCTGGGTGAGCTGGGTCTGGAAGTCCTGGGCCATGGGGATGACGCTCCTCTGGAACTCCTCCAGACTCTGCTCCATCTTCTGCTTCATGTCCTCGGTGTAGGGGACCATCTGGGCCTGCAGCTGGTTCACACCCTGGTCCAGCTGCACCTTCAGCTCCTGGCTCTTCCGCAGCAGGACGGCCTTCAGGGCCTCGGGGTCCATGGCCTCGGCGTAGGGGGTCGCCTCCTTCCTCAGCTCCTCCACCTGCTTCTGGAGGTCGGCCACCAGCTCCTCAGCGTAGGGCTGCACGTTGGCGCTGACGGCGGTCAGCTCTTTCTCCAGACGGACCTTCAGCAGCTCGGCCTCCTGGGTAAACTTGGACGCGAGCTCTTCGGTCAGAGGAGCCACCTGAGTTCGCAGAGTATCGGTGAACCTGTTGACGGCGTCGGTGCTCTGAGAGATGAGGGCGCTGCAGAGACACCCAGAAATACATGAGAACTCCACCTGCCATCAAGTTTCCATTTGACACTTCTGCTTCTTTTGCTCTCACTGCTTAAAAACTATTAAAAATTGACTGATGATGCTCAGAGTCCTGAGTCCTAAGACTCTCAAGAGAAACCTCTAAGATTTCAAGCCAGACTCTTACTTCACATCCTTTCCCAGCTCAGACTCTCTGATCTGCTTCAGGGAGTCCTCGGCAGTCATGGTCATCTTGGCAACATAGTCCCAGAAAGCATCTTTCACCATGTCGACCTGGTGCTTGGGCCGGTTTTGCCGCACGAGGTTGGCATTGCAACCTGATGAGAGCAGAGGAAAAAGCTTTTACCATCACTTGCTGTCGCTGGGAACTATATATCTGAAATCACACACGAAGAATTCACCAAAAATGACCGAACTCACCAGTGAAAACAGCGAGGACGAGAACCACGAGGAGCTTCATGACGGACTCTGAGAGCTGAGAGGGAAGATGTAAAAAACAAAATGACCTCTTTGTGTCAACTGGACATTTAAATAAATCTCCTCCCTTCAGAGGTCTTACCTGAGCTTGTTGTTTGGTCAAACCGTGTGCTTATGTTTCTGCTCTTTGCTCAGTATATATAGACAGCTGAGCTGTATGGAGGAGGCAGGGGGGTAAAAGTCCACCGCTGCTGCCACATCCACAGGGGCAAGAGCAGTGAGACCTCAAGTCCTGTTCCAGCTTTCAGAGCAACATTTGACTCTTTTATTAGGATTTGGTTTTAATCTGCTGCGAGGTCAGCTGTTCTCTGAATTATTCGTCTTTATAAAGAACTTATTTATGAATGTAAATAAGTAAATAAAGATTCAAACTGTGTATAAGTGTATATTGAAAAGGTGAGAAAATTTAATGGTAGCTTGTTTTATGCAGTCGTTTTGATTCTCTCCCTCTTTCATTCTTTAAATCAGGTCAAATTAAAATTGGGACCTGATGATGAAAAGAAGAGCATCGAGGTTATTACAGTTCATCCTGAGGAGAAAAAAAAAAGTAGACTCATCTACTAAATGTTGAGCTATTTTAGTCATAATGGGATTCATGGGAATATATTCCAAATTCCTGCTACAGTTAAAGACAAAATTTAATGTGAGTTTAGAGTTTTCATCTGATGGAAGTAAACTTGAAGTCAGACAATCTGCACAAAGCCAAAAGAAAAGCAGTGAAACAATGAGGAGACACGAACTTTGGTAACTTGTATGTAACATGTAAACACAGTGATGAGCAGCCACAGTCAGATAACACTGTTTCATTCTTGCCTCTGTTGATTACTCTGTTCTAACTCATGCTGCAGAGCATAAAACAACATACTTCACCGATTCACTTCAACGCCATAAACAGCTTCATGCTGTCCGAGGTCTAATGGGTCAGTGAGATGTGAGCAGGACTTTGATCCAGGTGTTCACTTTGACCTGCAGATTGTCGTCATTGTTTCCTTGTACAGCTGTCCCGTCTGGACACACTGATAAGACGGAGGAGCTAAAGTCTTCCTCAGAAGAAACTGCTGATAAACACGCTGCTGTTGTTATAGAGACCTTGAATCAGATCATAATCGTTGAAGCTGGAATAAAAGGTTGGGTTTCAATTATCATTTGGCCAAAGAAGCAAAATCCCAAAGTTATATAATAACTGCTGAGAACAGAATATAAAAATGTTGACATGTTTATCTACATGTTTGTACAGTTTCTTCTGAATTTCAGTTTCATGGGCAAAATCTTGTACGGTTGGGTTCGAACTCAGATCCTTCTTGCTGTGAAATAGTTATGTTGTTAAGTAGTGTGTATTTATTTATTTATTTATTTTTGTTTTGTGTTGTGGTCATCAGATTTAATAATTAGCCAGAGCCTTTGCTGAGTCGCATCTAAAGTAATTAGACTATCAGTCATAATATCAAAAAGAAAACAAAAAAAGACTTGAAATATTTCACTCTCTGTTTAATGAACCCATTATGTGAAACTTTCACATTTTGAATTTGAAATTCAAAAAAATATATATATTTTTTCTTTTGCACACACAATTTAAAGGACAATCGGTCAATTTTTCCTTTTTAAGATCCATTTACAGATCTTATGGTGTAAAATGGATATGTGAGACAAAAAATGCATAAAGATTTTGTGGTTCAAACTGCCAAATCTACAAAAGACAAATGAGTGAACTAAATATGTGGACGCTGATCCTCATCTCTGTTACTGAATCTGCAACACAAACTGTTGGAGGTTGTCTTGCATTGTGGGTAACGTAGGCATCAGGTTTCGAGTGAACAAAAAACAACTTTTTCATTTGAAATGGTTGAATGAAATGATCGTAACCACTTTAAATGATTTAAATCTCTAGTTTTCATGAGAATGCCGCTTGGTTTTAAATAATAAAATTAAATAAAATCATACCACCTGCTCAGATGTCAGTAAAACATTCAATGACACAGAATGTGACCTGTAGTGGCAGCAGTGGCAAGTATCCGTCCAGTGGGGCTATAAAAGTCCTGACGGGGCATCTGCACATCACCACTCATCAGACGGAGAGACGAAGACACCAGCTGCCTCTGAGAGGTAAAACATTTAAAGACTGCATTAATGTTCAGTTTACTCACTTTCAAATTTTCTTTTTCCAACACTCAAGTTCAATCATGAAGGTTTTCCTGGTTTTCACACTTGCTGTTTTCTCTGGTGAGTGAATTTTCTGTTTTTGGATCCAACTGAACTACAAAAGCTCTTCATCCTTCATCCTCAGGCTGCAATGCCAACATTCACCTCAAGCAGCTGTAGGTGACTCCCTGATAATTAGTCCTAAAATAAGCAGCTATGATTCTAACTTAGTCAGTTCTTTTTAGTCCATCATCCTCCGTGATCTTTGCTTCTTCTAAAACAGCTGCGGAAACTAAGAGCACAGCTGCTCAACATCTGTTTCACTCAACAAAAGCTCATTTCTGCTGTGAATACAGCAGGCGGTGGCACAAACCTTTAAATCAGAACTGTTCTTGAAAAAATAAATGGCTTTGATTTTGCTGGTGTTTTCTTTTCCCAGCATGTTCTCACACTTTTGTGTATCATTGTTTAGTTTGATCATTTCCATGTTCTGTGGCCTCATGAGGCATCGAGATATAAGGTTATAAACTTTGATCTAAAATACCAGAATGAAATCCACAAAAAAACTTCAGTCCAGTGGAGACAGGATTGAAACGTACAGTTTTCGTAAGAAATGGTATTTATCAGTTTCCAAGAGGTATATACAGGTTCATATATACTGTTCCAAATGTATGTGACATAAAAAAAGGCAACAAAATGAGTGACGGATGATGAAGGTGACACTACAGTACAGCACACTCCTTCTTGATTGCCAGTAAATCCCTCTGTACCCAATTACAAATCAGCCAAATGAAAATGACTTCATTCACTGCACACTAAGATATTACAGTAAAAAAACAATAAAACTCAAAACAAACAAACAAACAAACAAACAAACAAAAAAAAACATGACAGGCACTGGACTCGGTGACAAAAAAGAGCTGTGTAGATCAGTAATGTCTCTTCATGTGTTATGACAGGGTTTTTTTTTTACTGCCTATTGGTTTGTATCGAGTCCACAGTCCAACAAATCACACCAATCACATTCTGTGTTACACGTTCAGGCGATTAAAGGATTTAAGTCGTTAGATTTACTTCAGAACCTTTCGGTGATTCTACATCATATTCGATGAAACAGTCTAGGAAAGCACGTCGTCACGATAAATGGCCGAGTCTGAGGTGATGGGACACACAGCAGTGTGGAGCGCAAGGCATAGTCTGTTTGGACGGGTCCGTCTGCAGGTCGAGAACCGTCCAGTCAGCCTCTAACCGATAGTGACGCCAAAACCGCACTGGAACTTGTTCTTGCGATGGTTGAGGAAGGCGCAGAGAACCAGAGAGAGCGGCAGAGGAAGCAGCTTCTTTTCTAATGTTGCACCAACTATCCAGTTACTGTCCACTGAACCTGGAAGGGACGGAGACAGAGTTTTATTAAAGACAAGTCAGTTTACTGTGCTGTATTGAAGAAGACTGGAAACTAAAGGCTGAGACTATAAAGCCTTTAGAAAAATGTTTACTGAGCTAATACATCAAGTAAAGCGTAGGCGTAGTTTACCATAGAATTCAATACAATCTGGCTTCTTTTCACACAGTGGAGACTGCCCCAGATGGTCATTAGTTTAATGTTGCCACTTCGTGGGATTTGTTTTCCCATTGTGATGCTCAGATGAATAAATGAGGATAGAACTTTTCCTGACACTGACCGCTAAATCTACAGAGTCTATAATGATCCATTTACATTTTCCTTTAGTCGGAGATTTTTACACTCTCCTATTTACCTGCTAAAGAGCTCTGAGTGAAGAATCACCATTGAATTATGGATGCGGATTTAAATGTTCTTCCTACCTTTAAACTGTAAATTGGCTTTAGGCACATCTAGCTGGTAACCGAACGACACACTGGTGTCTTGCATGCGGGTGCTCGCCTCGAACTCAACGCCGACCTGCAGCTGTTGAAGAGCAAAGGACGGTTAGATCTGGATGATGGATAAGTATGAGACACTGGAAAAAGGCCTGGCAGCAGTGGAAGTAGCTGCTCAGCAGACAGTTACGACTCATTGGGGGTTTGAGTCTGATAAATGGGGGAAGCGAAGGACGGAACGTTACCTGATCGTTGGCTTTATGGTAGTATGAAGCGTGAGCGCCTGCTGAGCCTAGTGTCAATGTGGCAATGTAGTTGCTGCCTGTGTGGAGGGAACAAACAGTTTTCAACAAAGTCCAAGTGAAACCTGCAGCAAGCTACACATTCACATGCATGTTCACCTGCGTCTCACCTGTGTACCTGCCCACTAAGGACATCACCGCGCCCTCCTCTCCGGGCCTGCGGTGGTAAACCAGCTCCCCTCCCAGAGCCAGAGCCGACGTTATGGACTGGAGGTAGTGTGTTACAACAATACCTGACAAGTGGACAACAACAAGACAACATGAGTGTTGAGCGTTCAGTCTCAGACCAACAGTCCATCTTTAATTATACAAAGATCAAAATGACTCTTTGCAGACTGGATGTTCAGCTGGTGACCTACCAGAGCCGACGAGGACGTCTGGATTTCCAAGAGTGACAGTTGCAGTAAAATCCTCTCCCCTGAACTCAGCATCACCCTGCCAGTTCACAAACTTGTTCTGCTGTGTCTGAGGACATGAGAGACAACATTAATGTTAAAGCAAGAATGATGCTGGTCTGTTTTGATCTTTAAAGTTGATACAATATGTCAGCTAAAAAATGAACTTACCTGGAAGGCCAATTTTGATCGTATGCTGCTGGAGATCTGATGGATGATCTGGGCGTTTAGGCTGCCACTGTTGTCCATGTCTCCCACCAAGACAGGAAAAAACTGAACAAAAAGAGCAGTTTATTTCTATTAAAGTTCAAACACTGTCAATATGGATGTCTTATCAGAGAGAGTTCACTGCAGCTTACCTCTGCTGGACCCGTCTGCTTCGATCCAACATATGTAGCACCGAACCTGTAGGTGGAATCTCCCATGGTGCTCAGCAGCACAGTGTGATTTACCTTGAATGAAATTGTTTTTAAAAGCACCTGAGTTATAACCCTTAGTTTTGTTTTCTTAAGTGACATGTGCACACACAAAACAAGCCTTAACAGCCTGTCCAGACTCAGTTTTGTATAAAAGTAAAAAGGCCTAGATTGTTACCTGGAAGTGGTTACTAAGGCCTTTGTTGACAATTAGCCTGACCCCTTCCATCTGCATAGGGAATACCTCTGAGAAGAAAAAAACAGATGTAAATAAGGTACATTCAAGTGTTTTTGGCTCTAATATACTTACTGAATTATCTCCATTTACCTTTGCATTTGCGATGACACTCATCAAATGCTCCTGGATTAGGCAAAGGGCTCTCTGCCTCCTGCTCCTTTCCAGACGCTGCCCCAGTTGGGGGTATAACTGGGGAGACTGGAGGCATCCCAAAGCCCGGCGGCACCGTCAATCCAGGGGAAGCAGCACCACCAGAGGCTGGTGGTGGAGGGTTGGGGGAACTGGCAGCCAATACACTGCCCATGCTGAGGAACCAGAGAAGAAAATTAAGGGTAAAAACAATGAAAAAAAACCCAGAAGAACAACCAGACTCCCAATGAGATCAACCATGAAGATAACATTTTGAATGGGGACAAATTTAAAGTCTTTGGTTCGATGTAACGTTACCTGAGAGAAATGACAGAAACAATACATGAAAAAGTCAATGCAGTGGTACTAATATATTATAACACAAGTCAAGTAAATATATTTATGTAACACTGAAAAAGCCTCCAAAGCTCAAAATAAAGTGATGCAATAATAATGTGATTTATACTATAACAGATTAAAATCCGGATCTGTCCTGCTGAAAGGAGAAAACTATTACATTAGCACTATTGTAAAGCTTGAAAACTTTATTTCAGAGCTCAATACGATATAAATAAAGTTTAATATTTGCTGAGTAAACTGATCCTCGTATGTAAAATTTGCGGAGTGTCCCTTTAACCTTTCAGCTACATCATGTCCATTCATTTGAAGGAGGAGCAGCAGCAAAGAGCTGAAGACGGGAAAGTACAAAAATAACCTCACATCAGCGGAGTAAACTCAAAACAAACGGCCTCTAACTCTGCTGTTTACAAGTCCTTCATGTTTTGAATGAGATTTGTTATAAAATCGTTAGCTAAGCTAGCTGCCTGCAGCCGTTCAGTCTGACAGCCGGAAAACAAACAGCACGGAAAACAAACAGCCGCTTTTCACACAACCGGCGCTAAAAACAAACAAAAACAAAAAACAGAAAACATATTCAGATATTTCAGCTGAAATGTTTTGTTTAAATGCTTTATTAAACACCCAGCTAACGTCTGCTACTCACGTTGTAATTTCCAGAGGACGAGGCAACCGGAAGCTGAATCCAGAAGCACCAAAGAAGAAGAAACGAATGACGAGGACGGCCCGCCTGTTTTTCTCAACACGAGTTCTGATTGGCCGAGAGGACACAAGCCGCGGAAATGATTGGAGGAGACACATGCCAGTCATTTAATGCGGATGTAAAAATCCGAGTTTCGGTGATGTCACCGTCTTACTCTAGCGCCATTGGTTGATTGGGAGTGACGTTAGCCGCAGAGAGGAGGAGGGGGGGAAGGATGCTTTGCGCTTACCCATTGGTGGACGGCTTGTGACGTCAGCGGGCTGCTTCATATTGACACCAGAGAGCGTCAAGGTCAAAGAGCGACAGTTTGGAGGATCTGGATCCGAAACACGGCGGATTTGCCCCCCCCCGCTGCAAAATGACCGAGCCCTGGAAGTTTTCTTCTCAGTCCCCCTCAGAGACGGTGTCTGTCTGTCTGTCTGTCGGAGGAGTTCAGTCCGTCAGTTAATCGGGGCATGGTCACTTCCGGTCAGCTGTCAATGACAACCTGAGTTTCTTTTAGATTGAACTGGTCTTTTATCTTATTTGTGTCTCTATTCTTAACTTCATAATCTGTTCTTTTAAATGTAAGATTGTTATTGTGTATAACAGTTTATGTAAAACAACATTTAATTTTCTATGCCACAAATATACTCATCCTGCCTTCACACGTCCATCAGGTGCATTGAAACCAAACACTATATCACAAGATGATTAAAAATGATTACATCAGCTCTTACAACCAAAGCACTAAGAGTTCAGTTCATCCAAAAGTCTAATGGTGCAAATAACCTGACAAAAATCCAATTAAATGTTTACTGACTCACAACTACAGATCTAGTCAAACAATGTCACACAGCAAAAATTAAACAACACCACAATGTTCATTTCTGTTTAATGAGTTTTATAGCCCCTGCATGTATTTCAATACAGAGGATAGAGGGGATAACACAAGTTGTTGACATTCCTTGTGTGTCTCTGATGCATTTTCATAATGAAACAGGGAATAAAATATTTTTTGCAGTTTCACCGAATGGCACAGTAGGAAAAAAAAAAAAAAAAGATGGGACAATGACAGAGGAAAATAAGTTGCCAATTACTAAAACATGGAGGCTGATTCTAGGCTATTGTATTTCAATTTCCAAATGATGCAAGTCACCAAGGTACAACTACAAGACAACTGAAAAAACAGACTACATAAGGTTTTGTTGTTGAAAAGAAAGATGGATTTTCAAAGTATGAAGGATCGATTGAGCTGTCATTTTTTTCGTGCCAATTCAGAGTCGGTGTATTGCCGCTACTTTCTATCCCTGTTGTAGAGAAATACTGTTAAATTGTTATCTGTTGCCACATTCAAACCAAAATATCTCAGAGCCAATTAAGAGTCACTGTTTTGTGATCAGGGTGCAGGGGACGTGCTGCTGTAACTTTACGCTCAGTTTATGACAAATCTGCTGAGGTCATCACTTAATTTGGCTGAAACTGCGGCCCTCAGTGTGGGCAAATCTGCATCAGTGCAGCAATTTAATTTAGTGACTAACAGTAGAGATATAGCTGGCAGTTCCATCAATTATACAATTTTATCTTAAAGTTTGCCAATTCAGACTTTGGAGAACCCAGAGGAGCAACATTAGAGCTGCCATTTTGTACCCATGTCCTCACCCTTCCATTATTTTATCTTGTTTTTTTTTTTTTTTAAGTTACCCTTTTTTAACAAACAACTCCCACCCATCCCCTGTGAACACTGCAGACCTGACAGGTCAGAGTGTGCACACATATACACAAAGACAACACCAGATGACAAAAATCAACATTCAAAACTGTATTCATCATAATCTCCTTTGTGACCAGAGTTCAAGCTAACACATAATTTTATATAAAACAAAAGCAGCCTGTTTCAGGCTCCAGCTGTCACTTCTGTCAGTTTTAACATTTCTCCCACAACAACTGTGAACTTAAAACATATTTATTTTAGCATCACTGGCTCTTCCTGAGATCTTGACAATTACTTTGGTGAGTAAAAGGTTCTAACTGATGGAAGAGATGTCCTGGACGCCAAAACTGAAGGTGCAATTGAGGGTAGTTTTTCTTTGTCTGATTGCGTTACAGTTAATTTCCCAATAACCTCCCTGGGTCCTGACAGGTTTTGCTATTAACGTCTCATCTTTGCTTTCTGGTCACAAAAAAGATTACGGAATAACTGTCAGGGATGTGATCAACAACATAAAACATCAAGAAGACCAGAGAAGTGGAAATTTCTCTTCAGAAACGAATTTACATCCACAAATTTGAACTCCTGAATAAAGAGGGAGATGGGAAAAAGAGAAAAACAATCACACCCCTGACATCTGTAAACAGCCATACTGATATTTAAGACATCGCCAACAAAAACACAAGACAATTCTGCACATTAAAGCACAGGAACAACAGACTATTACACTCACATGCAGCCACAAACTGTTGCCAGGACAGTTTTATCTTATTTCAAGTTAGCCAATTCTCACGAGTAACCATGTAGACTCTAATTCTGACAGTTTTACAGAAGCTGCATGGAAACGTAATGAGTCTGAAGCAAACAGCCACACAGTTTACACCCTCTCTCTCTTAAAAACACACAACTTCTCTAGTCCCCTGCATGTCTTTCTCTCTCTCTCTCTCTCATACACACACAAACACACACTCCTCTCATACAAACAAACACACACACACACACACACACACACACACACACACACCTTCCTCTCATGCAAACACACAAACCCACACACAACTTTTTTGGTTTTGCTTCAATGTAAATCCTGAAAATCTATTTCAAGGGAGGGGGCGGGGGGGTTGGGACAAAATAGATTCTACCTCCTCCACCCGTGAAGCAAAGTATTTTCATTTTTTTTCTTTTTTTTTTTTTAGAACTGTAAACGACTAGTGTAAACAATGAATCATTTACAACTTTGTCTCCTTAAAATGATTCATAACACCTCGTATTAAGATTGCCCTACTGAAGGAGGGAGGGGGGTGGAGCTGCTGAAAACAAATCACAGCACTTTGATCATCTGTCACAGGTTGAAGAAGATCACAGTGCGTCAGCGCCTCCTAGAAACACTCCTGTATAACATGGTGCTCTCTCTGGCACTTAAAACATATAACAGGCTGTTTTGTGTTGGAGAGAAAGACCTTTTGTTTTAAGAGCCAGGGAGGAAGATTCAAGATGCCCAGCGAGCATCAGATAAAACACTTGGTTTCTGCAAAATGACCCAAAATCCTCCAGAAGTTACCCAGTGCTAAAGCCTCAAAGAGCCAACCTGCTTTAAGCAACATCAAAAATAAATCTTAAAAAGCAAAAATCCTCTTTTTTTTTGTCTTTTTTTTTTTTTAAATCATTAGTGACGCTCTGTAAGGGGAGGACCAAAAAAAAAAAAAAAGTCACAGCTGCCTGTTCAAAGATGCTACAATTCTGCTTTCAAAAACAGAGCCCACCCATCACAGAAAGATAATCACATTTTTATCATTATAAAATGTAGCTGTGCTGGGGGGAGCGGGGTGGGGGGAGGAAAAAAAAACAAACAAAAAACATCTCTGCTGCTGCTGCTGCTGCTGCTACAGAAAGAAAACTGACGGTTCTGATTTTAGTCGCAGTTCAACTGCAGGTCAACACCGTTTTTGACACCCTGGGGATCGATAATGTCATTTATAATCCTTTATAGAAAATTTATAAAAGCCTGAAGTTTCTAACGCAGCAGCAGCAACACAAATGACAACTGTCAAACATCCTTAAGCGCTTGGCATTTAACCACTGGTCTGCAGAGTTCACAATGGCAACTGATACATTCACCAACTTCAATCTTGTCAGGATGGGGCTTAAAAACAAAGTTTTGGCCTGGAGGGGAATGGGGGTGGGGGGTATCATGTGTCAAACTTTATATTTCAGCGTTACAGTAAAGAAACTTAAAGATGTCAGTGGGGGAAGAGGGGGGGAAAAAAAAAAAAAAAAGTGGCAGAAAATTGTAAATATTGTTTTGCACCAATTTCCACAAAAACCCGACAAACCTTCACCTCCTGGACTTTTGATACCCAATTATCTGTCAGCTCCAAATGGCAAATTTAGTGATCAAAGCTGTTTTGAACCGTCTCTGGTGCATCAGTCTTGCAACCAGACTTTTCATCTACCAGTTCCAGTGGCCGGTGGATTTAACAGTATTCACCAGCCAAATGTTTTTAGTTATGTAAGAGAACTGTCTGCAGGTGAACGGCCATAATGCAGCAGCATGTGGCCGCTGCTCGTTTCCCCTGCTGTTTGGGTGGCTGCAAACTAACCTCCATTAATCAGTATGAGGGCTTGTGTCTTTAGGCCGCCTTCTTATATCAACTCTGCTCATGTATTATTTATAGTGAATGGGAAAAACAGTCACGCAGTATTGGAATAAAGCTGCCCTTTTTTTATTGCAATGTTCACATTAAAAATAAACGTTCACATTCAGGATGGTTTTTCAAAAAGTTTGAGCTGCGTTTCGACACCTCTCAGCGGGGAAGAGTGTGTGCGTCATCTTTTTCTCTTTGCATAACGCAGTGTTTAAATAAAATCTAATTACTATTTAGTTTATCTCATTTGTGCTCGTTCTCTGCTGCGTGACAGAAGACAGCAGACTATGAATGGATGAGTGAACATGGGAGTAAGTAAGGCACTTGAGTGACAACAGCAGTTTAAGTGGACAGAACGATGGCTGGTTTTAAGTGCACCATAGTAACATTAAAAACAAACCGACCTTGCTGCTGGCAATGAATACACTCCCCAAGGATGACGGGTTCAAAACAGCTCTGATACTCAATAACACTGCTGTAAAACAAGCACATTTATCAGGAGAAAAATAAACATCTAGCCGTTTGGTGCAAAACAACGGTTTAACTTTCTGGATGTAAAAAAAACAAAAACAAAACAAAACACAGAAGAAAAATCCCATGAGGCAGCGCTCTTGGAGGAAAAACTAAGGAAATACTTTGGGGAAAAAAAAAGCCTTCACATCCATTTGTCAGGCTCTGAAAATGAGGGAGTGATGTGAAACTGAAGAGTTGCCTGAAGACTGTGTGCAAGCGCAGATATCTGTGCAAGAGCCCGGGTAGTCATGTCCTGGAGGGGGCAGAAACTAAGATTAGGAAGACGGGGCATTTTTTTTATGATATAAAGTTTAAAAAAAATGACCTCAAAGCAAAGTCCAACCTTTTTAGGTGCTCTCCTGTTGGTGTCCTGGTTTCTCCTCAACCTCATCCACATCGCAGTCGGCACTGGTTGAGTGGTATTCCGCCACGTAGAGGCTTTTGTCGATGCTGCTGGGAATGGGCTTGATGTCCGTCACCAGTTGGTCTTCAATGGCCTTCAGGTTGAAGCGGTCCTCGGACGTGATCAGGTTTATGGCCAAGCCCAGATGACCAAACCTCCCTGTGTTTAATACACAAATATTTTATCGCTTCAGAAACATTTTTTCTGTGCTTAAATGAAAGTCATTTCAGATGCTGCAGCTTGGAAAACATCCAGCAGTGACAGTGAAAAGCAAACAGGGCAGATGGAGCTGTATATGTCACCCAACAGGAGGAGCTCGTAAACAAAGACATTCTCTTCATTCAAACACAACACTGTTGTGCTGATTTAGAAGAATCTACCGATTATTGGCGAGTTTTTAAAATTGCTTTTGTCCTGGTTCGTTGCCACAGTATTAAGGATATATTAACGCCTTACCTGATCTTCCAATACGATGGAGATAAGTCTCTGCATTCTTGGGGAAGTCGAAATTGATGACTACGTTGACAGCCTGGATGTCAATACCTCTGGTGAAGAGATCTATAGGAACACAAGAGCAAATAAGATACAGGCATTAGAGGAGGCACACCAATTAGTTATTTTGAGATGTAACAGAAACACACTCACCTGTACAGACGAGGTTTCTGCAAAGTCCGTTTCTGAAGTCATGGAACACACGGTTTCTGTATTCCTGAAAACCATCAGGAGTACAAACATGAACAAATGCATCCAAGAACAGCTTCAGCGTCATTCAAGACAGTGAGTTGTATCTCACCTGCATCATCTTAGCGTGGATGTAGAAGCAGGAGTATCCCAGCTGAGTGATCTTCTTGGCCAACAGCTCCACCCTCTGAGTGGAGTTACAGAAGATGATGGACTGGTTGATCTGAAGCTGTGAGAGGAAAATATCAAATCAACCTTTTGACCTGCAGTTTTTGCCTATGTGAAATGGGAAGTTAGGACATTTCCTGCTGAAAGAGGATACTGATGCCAGATGTTACAGATGCTCAAAACTGTCTCCAAAATACTACAACACTGGAGTCTTACAGTTTTGTTGCCATGTTTTCGTGACAACAGCTTTCAGCACAGAGAATTTGAAATGCATAAAAAGTGAATAGAGTTAATGAGTTACCCTGGAGAAGAGTGTGTTGAGGCAATGGACTTTCTGCCGCTCAGTGACATAAGCGTAGAACTGAGTAATGCCCTTCAGAGTCAGTTCCTCCATCAAGTTTATCTCATAGGGTTTCTGAAGGTGTTTGGCCTGCAGCAAAGACACATGGAATATTAACAGTTGAGTCACTACATCACAGTCACTTCACAAATGTACACATCCACAAGGGGTCTCTGGGCAGTCATTTGCCGAAGGAACTTTACATAAAAATCTATCTATTGGACAATTGAAAAGGAAGACATAACATATCGAAACATTTAAATCCTGTGAATGTGAGCTGAACTGCTGCAGGGGAAGTCAGGCATGGAAAAGTTTACAACACACAGACACAAACAGATTTTGGGCCGCAGTGTGAGAACAGCTTGGTCTGCCGAGCGAACCGAGCGCTGCCAAGTGGCCCTGAGCCATCGGGTTGGACAAGCATTGCAGCAATTAGGCGACTGCTCACCATGAACTTTTGCACACTGATGGGGAAGGTTGCAGAGTAGAGCAGGATCTGCCTGTTCTTGGCCAGGAAGCCGATGATATCCTCGATGAGCACAACAAAGTCCTGAGACAGCAGCTTATCCGCCTGAAAGGAAAGAGAGTTGAAAATGGAGCAGGCTCTTTTCAGAGAGATGCATGAAGACTACACGAACAATACGCTTGGTTTACTCTTGATTTACTTATATTATTACTGATTATACAATTACCTCATCCATCACCATCATCTGCACTCGATCCACCTTTGCAACTCCCTTCTTTATCAAGTCCAGGATCCTGCCAGGCGTGGCGATGACCACATGCACTGATTGAGCAGAGAGAATTACATTTTTACTCAGCACAGCAGTACAACTGCTAGAATTACAAACTTACAATTTACTTTCACCAGAAAACAGTGGTTTACTGAAATATGATCATCGTATTTTTCATGCAGACTTTGTTGTATTGTAATATTTGTTAGTGTGGCATGTTGCACACAGCTCCGTGATCAACCACCAGGCCTTGGATTCTTACCAGTCTCATCCAAGCGCATGATGTCATCTCGCAGGTTGGTTCCCCCGGTTGTGGCCATGACTTTGACTCCTCCAAGGTGTTTGCTAATTTGGATGCAGATCTGACTCACCTGCAGTGCCAGCTCACGGGTGGGTACCATCACAATGGCTGAGGATTAATAACGTAGAGGAGAAATTCAGATGAAGCATTAAGGCACTCACAGTGGGCAACGTAACCACTAGAGTTTACAGGAGGACACGAGAGGTATTCAAAGAATGAAGAGTCCAGATCATAATTAGGAGAGGTAGCTAAAAAATAAAAAATAAAAAAATGGAGAAAGCTAAAGGATAAAGCAAGACCAATACAGAAAAGGACAACAGTCAATGAGGGTTAGGACAGAACAGGAAATGACTTCAGTCTCACCCTGTATGTGGTCCTTCTTCAGGTCTATCCTCTCCAGCAGTGGGATGAGATAGGCTCCACTTTTCCCTGTTCCATTTTTAGCCCGGGCCAGAATATCCCTTCCTGACAGGGCGATGGGAATGCTCTCTTCCTGCAAAGAACCAAAAGAAAAATCTTATCAGACTCATTCTGTAACATTGATATCATATGATTGATATGATGCATCGTTAAAAACACAATCCTCTCATATACATAATTTTTCATCTGCAACATCCTGACAGGTTGACAAGGACCTTAGTAATTGAAAAAAATATTGGGGCATGGTGATCACCTCGGATTCATCTGATTAGCAAAGACATTGATAAAAATAAACCATACCTGGATAGGGGATGGTTTCTCCCAACCCATCTCAAAGATGCCCATCAGGAGTTCTCGTTTGAGACAGTAATCTTCAAATTCATTCCCCTTGGTGGAAGTCACATCCTGTATTAAACACAGAACGGTCAGGATGTCAGGAGAGATGTACATATTTTCTAAAATATGATTATGACTAAGATTAGAAACTCTTAAAGTTTGACTCACTGAGGTTTTGACCCTGTTGTCTTTGGGAGGGAGCTTTAGGCTCCTTTTCCAGTCATCTCCAAACTTGATGCCTCCTCCATCCTGAGGCACGCCTCCTGCTTTCTGGGATGCTCCCACAGCCTTTCCTTGAGTTGTGGGTGCTGGCTGGACTGAAGCTGGTTTGGTCTGTCCTCTGAGCTGCCCATTCTGTTTGTTCAGTCCCATGACGACTGGACCAGCGTTTTCTGTTCTGGCGGTTGCCATTTTTCCTTTTGTCCTTCCTTTTTTTTCTCCTTTTTTCTTCAAAGTATTATATTTTTGCCTCTTAGGTTTTTCTTTTTAAAAATTCTCTTCAAAAGTAAAAAAGTTTAATAAAGCATTAACAAACAATATTCTCTATTATTTTCAAGTCCAAAGCTTTCACAACAGAAGTCGATTCGTAGTATTTACATATACACATGTACGCGCAGTTCGGTCCCCTTCAACAACAGAGTGACTGACGTACAAAAACAACAAAAAAAAAACAACAACAAAAAAAACAAGTTTTTACACAAGAGCTCTTCAAAATGAAGAGAAATTTGCATTCATATGCATGAATATACTTGTCCACAATATAGAAAAATTATATGTGAACAAGTATCAAAGCAGTTTTAGTCCTGAAATAGAACAACTAAGGCAATCTGAACTTGGGGAATAGCTTCTTCAATATAATCTGAGTTCAATACTTAAACTTCTGTTTCTAAATGGAACAATATTTCCTGTTTCCACTTTGAGTCCATAAGAGTTGCTCAATACCCCTGTCTTTGAAAAAAAAGGATGTCCAACTTTGTACAAGTCTTTCCCCAAAATCATATAGTCTCTAATGCTCTGTTTATTTCCACTGTGTGGGTGTATGTTGCTCCACTTGTGGAAAAAAAAGGATCCTGAAAACACAAGTCATACAAGGGGTTAATTAGTCCAAAGCCAAACAGCTTTCAACCCCTTTTGAATCCTCTGTGTACTATCCTTCCTGCTCCAGGTGTTTGACCTTCTCTGCCTGGACACTGCAGGTCTTCAGCTCAGTGTGTGAAGTGTGGCCGTGATCAACCCGCTACCTCCTCAGCCAGCCAACGGCTCAAACTTGTCACCTGAAATAAATCCAACAGAGATATTAAAAGAAATAGAATTTGACCAGCTGATTGATTGCCCAGTCATCAACAATTCATCTGCTGCATGTTGACTGATGGGTAATTTGGTCTTTGTTTCCCCCCCCATATAAATAACTTGAAGCCATAGACAGTATCTTAATCATACAGAAAGTAAAATTTTTGAGGCTGTTCAAAGACAAAAATAATAATAATAATAATAAAAAATATTCATTAAGGGATTATTTTTATAAAGCTGATGTCTCGTTTAGTTTGCAAGATCTTCATATATCCAACATCATGACATCACAGATCCAACATATTGGAACTAATATTAGGGCTCACAGCGGACTGGAGATAACATTTGAGATTTTTTTTTAATAAGAGCTTTAAGAGGAAACTGAATTTCGATGCTTTCTGAGATCTGAAGAATCCCTGACACCATCCAACGCAGTGATATGGACAATACAACATATGCAACATTCCCATTGCTGTTTTTAGACTAACTTGTGGTGACTCTGGAGGGATCGGTTTCAGCTCGTACCGGGGAAATCAAATTAAATGAGATTAAAAAGTGAGAAATGCAACAGGGACGACAAATAGCCAACATGCTGGAGTTCAGATCAGGGAAAGGCTTAGCAGCTAATTCACTAAATGGTTTGGTTTAGATTGCACAGGTGAACCAGCCAGGTGGCAGCCTTCATATACAGATTAGGCAGACCAAACTGATTTAACACAAGACTGACCTGCACTGAAGCCTGTGACTGAATCGGAAATTAATTTCATGCTAAAGATTTAATCCATCGGGGGTCCGTTTGTGTCGCTCCAATTCAGAAGAGCGTAAACATACTTTTGATAGCCGATATTTCCGTTTCCTAAATCCTAAACTGTTAAAACACACGTTTTAAATACTAAACAATCATTTCAGCCTTATATTTGGTTAATCGCTTCATTCATATACCTTCTGTGGTACATTAATACCTTATTATTTATTTGGAGCTCTGTCTCGTAAGAGTCAACATTAGCCACGTTAGCCTAACGTCTAAAACGAAGCCAGTGTTAGCATTAAACTAACTTGCTGTTAAGCTTCTGCGACGCTCAAATTTTACTTTTAAAAGATTTTAATTGGCATTTTGCGGCCGTAACGTTAAAACGACAGCAATATTTCCTTTTTGTTTGGTTCGATTTTGTGATCTTCCTCTCCAACGGAATGCTAATGTAGCACGATTAGCAGGGTCGTTAGCCTCAAGGCTAATTTAGCACAAACGTTAGCTAGCTGGCTAGCTAGCCTGCTCAACAACAACTATGTTTTTAACGGAAACTCGAAGGCTCCCGCTCCCGGAAACACTTACCGTAGTTTGTCTGGTATTCTACAATAGATGTCCAGTTTGCGGTTGAGCAGTTGCTTTCTTTGTAAGTCGCTGAAATAACTGATTTTTACTTGAAATAAATCGTCTCTATTGTGTTTCTTCTTCCTTTAAATCAACATGGTCGCCGCCTTCTTCTTCTTCTTCTTCTTCGCCTTCTTCGCTTTCTTCTTCTTCTTCTTCTTCTTCCTCGTCGCTTTCTTCTACTTCTTCCTCGTCGTCTCTTTCTCGGCGTCTCTCGCTGCTGTTTATCACATGTGGGATTGAAGGCCGCTGCTGCCGCCTGCCGGCACATCCGGCTGCTGCTGCATCAATTCACAGGAGGGCTTCAAGGAGAAATATTCAATTAGCTGCTGAAATGCAGAACAAACTTAATACCTCTGAGCTCTGATCATCATCTATTGTACAACACGATGCATCACTGCACAACTTAATTTAGCTGATACTTATTATACTGCACTATTTTTTACAATGCTTCCACTTATTTAGCTCAATTATCTCTCTATTATTATTATTATTATTATTATTTCATTTATCTATTCTATGACTTATGTGTGTATACATTCTTGTAGTATTTTGATTTCCTTTCTAATTCTCTACTGGAGCACCTGTAATGTGTGTTTGTGTTTATGGTGTGTGTGATTGAAAATTGTATTGTTATACTATACCCAACTCACAGGGGCTATCAAAAAAATCATTAGGTTTTGATCTGTATAAAACTACACCTCATGTAAAATGTAGGTTTTCCACTTTAAAGTCCATTTTATGGAGTTTTTTTTTTTATCAGTCCAAACAACTCTTCCATTCATCATAAAAAACAGTAAAAGATCTTTTGAAACTTTAACTGTGTAATCCATCATTAGCAAATTGCAATAAAGTGCTTTCTCAGAATAAGTCCAGAAACAAGATTGTTCGTAGTAATATTTTACTGTTATTAAAACATGATCCTCAAACAGTCATGATTTGGTTGGCATAAAAGGAGTTGCATTAGAAATATGTTCCTCATAAAAGGAAGTAAGTGACAGCAGCTGATGACAGGGCAGATCTTTCCTCTGCAGGTCGTCAATGAGATGCCATAGTGGAGTGGATCCAGTCAGTGAACTCGCAGACCTGTGGAGAATGAAAGAAATATCAGCATGTGATTCAGCCTGTTGATTTTTTGAATGAAAGTTTTAATTCTGTAAACACAGAGAAGGAACATTCGGATAAAATGACATCTCACATTTATGAATCTCTTCAGTGCTTCAGTAAAAAAAAAAAAAAGGCTATTTAAGAGGTACCCACCTTGGCATAAACCCCGGGGCGATTCACCTCAGCGCAGCCCCATCCCCAGGACACCACACCCTGGATCTCCCCATTACACACCAGAGGGCCACCAGAATCTCCCTGATGGAGAAAATGGAGGCCTACTGTTAACTGTTACACATGAACAATCTTAATTCATGACAGAATTTCAGTTGCTATAATAAGTTGGATGGGTTGATGAATTAATAAACATTTGTGACTACAATAACAGAAAAATAATAGAAAGATTTAATGATAATGGATAACTATATTAATATCATAATATAAAGGCATTTGCTTAAATTTTGAAAACAGAATTTCAATAGCACAAAAACATTTGTATTTAGATCAGATTGACTGTATAAAAAGTGGACAGCAAAAAGAAAAAAAAGATTATTTTTTGTCTCACATACCCGAGTTAACAAGCTCAAATGTGTACGGACGAAACATAAATCTAAATGACCAGATGTGTATTGTTTCGGCTTTTGTGTACTTGTGGCTTCACATACCTGGCAAGAGTCCTTTCCTCCCTCCAGGAAGCCGGCACAGAACATGGAGGAGGTGATCCTGTTGGGGTAGGAGCGCTCACAGTCCTCCTGGGACAGGATGGGCAGATCCAGGCAGTGGAGGCACTTCAGACAACCAACTGTGGCACAAAACACAGACAGAGAGACACATGTAGAAAGGCACGCTTGTCTTATCTTCTGCTGACCCCTGTATTCAATTCACAAGTTTATCTTTAAGTTTTTGTTCTCCCAGACTTACAGGGACTCTGGGTGGCTCCCCAACCAGACACCAGACACTTGGTCCCTGCGGGGGCACAGCGGCTGGGCAGAGCGATGGGCTTCACATACTCATCAAACTTGGCTGGCTCGGCAAGTTTGATCAGCATGATGTCATTGTTGATGGTGTAGCGGTCGTAGTTTGGGTGGCGGATGATGGCAGCGGCAGCAATGAACTGCTCAGGGCCGTCCTTGTAGCGAATGTGGTGCTCTCCCAGACGCAGCTCAATGTCGTCGTTCCTGGTGGATGAAGGAAACAGAGCAGCTGGTTAGAGTCAAGGCGTCTCTTGGTGGAGCTTCTGGTTGTCAGTCTAACTCAGTCACTGACTTACTTATAGCAGTGAGCAGCGCTGACGACCCAGCGGCTGTTAATCAGGGTCCCCCCACAGAAGTGCCAGCCGTTGTTGAGAGACACCTGCCAGGGGACAGAGTGAGGCTTGCACTCGTAGCCACCAACAATCCTGTCATCAAAGCTGAGGGCAGCTGAGCAGGCAAGACAGGATAGGACACAGATTTCAGAGATTTTTTAAAACCTGAGCTCATCAAAGAAGCCATCAAACATAAGTGCCAAACTCACCATTTGTTGCTGCCAACAGGAGGAAAATGTGGAGCAACATGATGGCTTTGGTGTAGTTGCCTGCAGACAGGGAGGTATTTCATTCATCTCCTCACATTTAAAGTGTCTGTGTTTGCCCTCAAGTCGACGTCAGTTAGGGTCAGTATTCGAGGTGGACCAATTGAAGATGGAGGAGAAGAGGGAGCTGGTGCCAGGAAAATAAAAAAAACATCAAAATCATCACATACAGTATGGGAACCCTGACAAGTGCTACAAAAGCAAACAGTGGAAAGGCCTGAAGCACAGTTATCATGGGGGTTGGGAAACGTCAAGCTGTGTTAAATAACTAAAATTCAGAGGTTATACTTCCCCTAAGGTTTAGTTTTAAACAGCTGGGATTTCAAATGTGCTGCAATTTGGTGATTTTGTCGTCACCACAAAATCTGGCCGTGAAATGTAGCGTAACACAAACAATGTTTATAAAAAAATCCACGTTAAAGTGCTCAGTATTTATTAAAAAGCTGATTGAATGAAGGCTGAAGTTTAGGCTCTAACTGGGTCACAAGGTTTATCAGGCGGCTCCTCAATTCCTTATTACGTTCAAGCTTCAAATAAGCACATATATAATATTTTAACAGAAGTAATCTTTGCAGTTTTGATTTAATAAAGATTTGAAGTGGAACAATGCTGTGTTAAAAATTTAGAATAAGAAATTTACAGTATAACAAGTAACTGTTACATCCACATTCTGCTGGTAAATACATGCTGAAGGCCTCCTGATCAATATGTTGTAAACATATGACAAACTGGCAAAACCAGAGAACAGATCTAAATATAATAATAAGAAAAAACAACAACAACAACAAAAAACAGTGCATCTGCATTTAGCATGTTTGCTGTACAAGCACAGCTTTGCTCCTTATCAGTTTGATGTAGGCAAAGCTATTTGTCATACACAAACCATCTGAACGCAGCAGTACTTTAAACTGAAGGCACAGCAGCTCCTGGTACTGAAACATCCTGGATCCTAAATCAGTGCCAGAGCTGGTTATGGTGATTTCTTTGTTCTAAATTACTGTCAGTATACAATACTTTATATGTGCGTTTAATCAGCATCTTGTCAGTACATTTTAAGAGAAAAATACTAAATATTGCTTTTTTCATTATCATGTAGGATCATATTATAGCTGGTAAATTTTTAATGGCTCTCTTTCACATTGTTGCTGTCAAAAAATGGTGTGCAGTTTAGGTTTAAAGTGTAGTGTTCATTAGCTTCCTCCATTTTTACAGTTTCAGTTGTAACTTCAAAATTCTCCCTGACTTTTCTTTAACTTAAATTTATTGCACCAGTCTCACTACATGTTGTCAGTTCTCTTTTTCATTCAGCATCAGCAAAATCCTAAAGAGGACAAATAAATCAGTCTGTATCCTCCTTCATGGCTCTTCCAGCTATGGCCGTTTGCTAAATGCAGGTGTTGGGGTCTCTTGCTCAAAAATCGCCCTTATTTTTGCCATGCAGACTTCTGTTGCGGTCTCCGTCTCCTTGGCGATCTGTGAGAGACTGAGGAAGCCGTGAGGCAGGCCCTCCACCACCGTCAGAGTCACAGGCTGGCCCATGTTGCGCAGTTTCTTGGCAAACATGACAGAGTCATCCAACAAAGCATCCAGAGCAGAGGCCTGTGTGGACACATGGAGGGATCAGGAAAAAATACACCAAACAGCCAACAAGAAAAACTCTGCTGGAAATAATGGTCTGATTAAGGTGTGCATGCTTTAGTCCTTATTAAGGAAAATAAGACTTGAAACTACTTTGAGTATGTTGCTATTATCAAAATATATACTTTCCAAGTGGTAAAATAGTTGAAAAAACATTACATAAATAGAAACACAGGAAGCACACTCTGTTGCCTTTTGTAAGCAGTGTAGGGAAAGTCCCAGCTGAAGCTTGAAGCTGAACTGCTGTAATTAAACTGAAAATGATTAAACTCTCCTCTGGGATTGCAGCACCCTCTCTTACCACTATGTGAACAGGGGGAAGGCCTCTCAGCAGGTTGACTGGAGCCAGCAGAGGTGAAACAAACGGGTTCCTGATAATTGGACAGGAGGTCAGACGAACAGAAGCCAGGCAATCGGAGCGCAGGGGCTCGAAGCCCAGAGGGTAGTCCAGGTTACCTCCAGAGGTTAGAATTGATGTGCTGCGGATTTTGCTGTTCTGGGATGTCTTCTGTGATGACGACGGGGATCGTGCTCCACCTGAAGTCCACATGGGATCCAGTACGGACTGGATCCAGTTGGAAGCCCCCTGAGTGAGATCACCCAGCAGCACAGCTGTGTCTCTGCCTAGTGCACTCAGACTGCTGCTACTCACTGCAGGCTGAACTGCATAGGACTCCATACCTGTGAGGGAAAGGAAACAGTTATACAACATGGCTGTGGCTCTTGAAGATACAGTGTAGAAGTAATCACTTTTCCGACCTCAGATCTCTCTCCTCCCACATACTGCGGTTTATGCATAAATGCCTTTCATATTCTGTTTTCTGTTCTAATGGCGCCACAAAGTGCTCTTGAGTTAAATGAACTGTGAAACAGCGGGCGCACACATACACACATAATCTGTATGCCCACATACCTGCATAGGCATGGATGCACCTTGTGAGAACACTTAGAGGTAACATTGGGTCGATAAGTGTGAGCAGGCGGGAGGGCGAGGCGTCAGTGGTGAGCAAAGTAGCAGGGTAAGCAGCCATGATGCCATCAGGGACACGGATGCCACATGAAATGGCCTTCATGGACACAGTGATGCAAAGATTCCCTCCAGCACTGTCTCCCGCCAGACAAACCCGCTCCGCTGTGGAGCCTAAACACAGAGGAAACTATGAAGCTCTCACTGCACTAATGATCATTTGAAGTATGTTAAAGAACTGCTTGGTAGCTGTTTTAAATCATTATTAGTGTCTGAGACAACCAGATTCCCAACTTTTTAGTGTGTTTTATTGGTGTACAATAAAGAACATGGAAGTTGGATAGACAAAACAATGGATTAAATATCGGTCAGGAGACCTTTTGTCAGTTTTTTTAAATTTAAATAAAAAATTGAGAATATAATCTAAGATAAAGCTAGAAAAAAAAAACAAACAAACAAACAAAAACAACTGCTTTGTGCAGCCTTATTCTATTTAGCCCTTAATCCTGCTCCCAATCCTTTACATTACTGCACATTTTCAGCATGTGAGTGTGCACATATGACACTCTCCATGTTCTGATAATGTACTGATAGTGTGTACCGATCAACATTTTCAGCACATAATGTGCCCTCCTCCTGGAGCTGGCACTATATACCTTTCACTATATCACCTTTCACAGATACATTCAAACACATTATATTAAAAAATATTAAAAATATTAAAAAGTAACACATGAACACTTCCTTTGACAAATTAGGCAGGTGAATGGCCAGGACAAAAAAAAAAAAAAAAAAAAAGCATACTTACCCAACAGATGACAGTTCTTCAGTGCCCAGCAGTAGGCATAGAAACACTCCTCCAGAGCTCTGGGAAAGGGTGCTTCAGGTGACAGGGAGTAATCGACAGAGAGGACAGGGACATTCAGCTCCTTCGACCAGGTCCGAATATAACACTGGTTCATGAGGGGTTGGATAGAGAACAGAATATTATGTGTGATCAAGAACAACAACACTGAAATATTTTTTTGACACACATCTGGTGCCCAGTACAAACACCTATTACAGTTACAGTTACCACCAGGGCTATGCTGTACCTCATGGGATCTGGATGTCTGGGCCACAAAACCTCCTCCGTGGAAGTGGATAAGCAGCCAAGGTGAACGAGGCTGCTTCTGCACCCAGGGGAGATGTGACACAGAGACAGGAGGAGGGTTGGCTCGGGAAAAAGCTAGCAGTTCTTCACTGTCCTACAAGGTAATTAATAATAAAGGAAAGAAACCAGAAATATTATTTATACATTTTCTCCTCTGCTCCTCATTAGGCCTTCTTTAATCCACAAAATCCTCTGTTTTAAAAAGCAAGTGCATAAATAAAGTTTGCTTTCATTCAAGTTCTTTCTTTCCTGTGGTAGTAAGAGCATTTCATATTTTTTTTCTTCTCTTGTATCAGAACTGTAGATCCTCACCTGTCCTTCTCGAATTTCATGAGAGATCAAACGCATGTGGACCGGCCCAGGGCCCCAATGGGCTATTGGAGGTGACACATTGGCTGTTAGACTGGAGTCTGTGGCCAGAGGAAGGCGCAGTGTGACAGGAGGCACAGTCAGTGTGAAGTTCAACTTTACTTGGTTAGACACAATTCTGTTTAAGCCCTGGACAGAGAGAGAGACATGGTGGATAGTGAGTAGTTAGACCACTAAGCACAGTTTAGTTAATAACAGAGTGAAAGGACGAGGATTTGACCCTGCATACTGTTATAAGGCCGGACTCTGTGAGGTTCCAGAAGGACTTCCAGAACTGCATATCCAGGTTCTGGGTAATGCGTTCAAATTCGGCACCACGCAAATCAGGATCAATGACGTACTTCCCTGAAGTGAGGAGAGAAAGGGCTGCCAAACCTGGACAGAGAATAAACGAAAGCAATCAGATCTGAAAATTACAAATTGGGACCTCAAAATTTAACTTCCATCAACAGCATGATATCAAGTTTAGGGAAAAAAAAAAAAACTCACCCAAACCAGACTGCTTTTTTCCATATGACTCTCCATATGAAATCATGCTTATGACCACAGACTGGAGGATTGGACGAAGGGCAGGAGAGAACTGCGAAAAGAAAACAATTCATAATCAAAAGGAGCAAAATTTACTGGTTAATAAAACATACACTACTTAAAAACAATCAAACAAACAAAAAAAAAAAAGGTTGGGAGAAACATTTAATTGGCTGACCTGGAAGCCCAGACAGCGGCCGTAGAAACAAGCCTTGTGCATGGAGCTGTACTCCTGCACAAACCTCTGGCTTAGGTCCTCATCCTGCAGGGAGTACAGCTGGCCATAGTCATTGCCATTGATCAGCTGCTGGGCAAGGTGGATGAGGGCACGCAGCTGGCACAGGGCGCTGCAGTACACTTCAATTTCAGAAACATTGTGCTCTGCTCTAAAGAAGGCAGTGTTGTAATGAGAGGCAATGTAACGGGCCTTCTGAATGATGTGAAGAAGGCAGGAATTCAAGACCTGAAAGAATAAAGGAGCACGAAAAAAACTGCCTGAAAGAGTTCACCTATGTTGATTTTTTTGGCCGTTTAATGCCTTTAATATTTGATAGGACAATGTAGAGTGACAGGAAATGTGACAGTGAGATAGGAAGGAGATCCAGGAAAGAGGTCGACCGAACCAGCTCAGAGCGTTTATCAGCACGTCATGCAGCCTAACAACTTTGCTATCTGCCCACTGAAGAAAACTTAATAACTCAATGTATTTGATGATGATCAAAAAATATATTTTTTCTCCAAACATATTGTTGTTGAGAACTACAAAGTACATTCAAACAGCCAATATACATGTTTCACATATTTAATTATAATTATACTAGTCATACCTTGACCAGGGTGCGGTAGCCATTTCCCGGCGTTTGTGAATCAAAGTCATAGTGATGATAGATGGCAGAGAGGTTTGCAACAATGGGCTCCAGGGCCCGGCAGTGCTCCTGAATCTGCTTCATACATATGATCAGGCGCTCAGCAACAGTGCCGTATGGCAAATCAGAAGACTCACTCAAAATAGAGATGTTTTCTTCACACACTGTGTCCAAAGTTGTGAACACAACCTTGTAATCCATATCTGAGGCTAGAAGAGAAAAAGAGATGAGAGGAACTATTAAAACTATGTTTTCTTTAGCCTCCTTTATATCTGCCTCTACAGCTACTGACAACACAGACATGTGATGCACATTCTTAAGAAGAGGGACCATCACCCTAAGGGTAAACACAAACCATGATGATCTCATCTAGTGCAACAAAACTCATTGCATTAGTAGTTACCCTTGTTATCTGTTTGGACAAAGGTTGAAGTTCCAGTACAGTCTGAAGATAGAGCTGGAAAACTTGGCAATTATGTGTTCAACAAGTGATGATTTTAATTTAATAAAAACAAACTTCAATAGGCCAGAAGCAGCATAAAATCTTAACACAAAGACATGTGTGTGATGGGTTGATTGGATGCATTCTTCAAACAAACCAACATGTGTCAAACATGTATAATCACGGTTATGATAAGCAGTTCTTCACACAGTCATTATGACATTATGAATAAGTAGGAATAAAAGCCTAACCCTAACCCCTAAATGTAAATAACTAGACAGGAAATCTACAGAACTTGCAGCGTGTACTTCACAGACATTAGTCATACTATTCCATGTGGTTTGACCTGCTACTAAAAATCCAGCATGTTAACAGTAGCCATGCTTTCTGTGTCAGTATGGCTTTGACAAGACAAAAAGGGAAAGTCTCTTCAGTGTCAACAGCAGCTGTCAGTGCACACAATCCTGCAGCACAAAGTGAAATCAGGACACTGATCTAGTTGTGGCAGCGTTCATAAACACTGGAGGCTTTATCACAGTTGTGTTTTTCTATTTCTGCTGGTGGATAGTGTCTCTATGGGCGCACTTTTAGGCGCCTGATAAAAGCAATGTGCCAGCTCAGTGACTGTAGCTCCTCTGTACCATCTGCATTGCAGAAGTGGACTACTCACATTTTCATTAAACAGGGCCCCTATATTCACCACAGACAGGGCGGCAGCCTGGATTAGACTTCATTCTGTAAAAAATTACAGACAACAACAAAATATTTATTGATTTAGTTTAGTTATGATATCCAGAGCAGTTTCTTCACACTCAGTAAAATCCATAATCCTCAGAAAGAAGGCTGAGAGGTTCAGAGTCTTTGCTATGGCACTTCTGCTGAGATAAAAAGTGATCAGTGAGCCTGATGAACTCTTGCTCTTTTTCTCTTGTGGATTGTGTTTCTGAAAGCTCGTGTACTTATTTATGTTCTTGTTATTCTACTCTCTCTAATTGAGTTAATTATCCTTGTCCTTGAGTTATTTATATTTCTCTGCTCAAAGGCAAAAGATATGTTAGCAGCAGTTAGAATCTCTCTGTCAGCCAATAAAGTTCATTTCAAACAAAAGGATGGGGTAGTTCACTGATTCTGGCCATGGCATGATTTCTGGTGTTGGATAAGATGGTTGACTGTTTCTGAAACAGCTGATCTACTGACATTTTCACACACAATAGTCTCCAGTATGTTTATTTAAAATATTGTGAAAAATAATAAATATCAGTGGACAGAAACACGGCATCAATGACTGAGGTCAGAGGCAGAATGACTTTCTAAGAGGATCATCTACTCCTGTGAGCCAACAATCTGAGGCTGTATTGGACACAAGTTCACCGAGCTATGAAAAAAAAAAATGTTAGCCTGGCCTGATAAATCTGGATATCTGATGAGGCGGCAGATGGTCAGGCCTGATTTTGTTGGCAACAGGATGAATCCATTGACTCAGCCTGCCCTATGTTAACTGTCTATGCTGCTGCTGGTGTTGTAATGGTGTGGGGAATGTTTTCTTGGCGCAATTTTGAGCCCTTAATTTCAATCAATATAGGGCCGACTGCCACAGTCTCTCTGTGTTCATCCCTGCATGACTACAATTTACTTCTTTCTGATAGTTATTTCCCGTTTGATAATGCATCCTGTCACAGAGTGACTGGTTTAATGAACATGTCAACAGGTCAGATCTTCAGTGGCCTCCCCAGCCTACCTTTTCCAACTCACATCCTACCTGAAACTCTATAAAATATTGACAGCCCATATCAGAACCCAAACAATATTGAAGCCTTGTCGATTCACCATCTGCCTCCAAAAATATGTTTCCTTTCAATTCTCCCTGTTGCCAACCAACTGTTGCTTTGTGTACTGGATTTAACAACAAGCAACTAATTCAACTGTCACAGCAAAAAAAAAAAAAAAAAAAAACAAACAAAAACAAACAAACAAACAAACAAAAAAATAAATAAAACGTACAAACATTTCCCAATGAAAAATAAAGGGTGCTATCATTGGCTTATCACACAGATTGCCCTTAAAGCCAGAGAGGGAAAAAAGAATGACACATTTAATTCAGATGTTTTTGAAGCTCATTCTGTTCTAAAACATTTAACATTACATATTATTGTTTCTTACACCAAATTTTACTGTTTTGCAAATCAATAGACGGCATTGTTTACAATGCTATTTGCACTTTAACTAAATTACACATCTGTTATTTATGCATCCGTCTATTTATGGCTGTTTCAATACTATCATGTAAACAGCAGAATGCCGTGTAACCTGAATCCAGGCTATGAGGAAGTGTTGATAAAATTCAGTCCTTTCATTGAAGTGAAACTGACTTCAGACAGTGAGCTCTAATGTCGGTCTGATCGATCCCTTACAGGTCACCAAAATAAAAGCCGCTAATCGATCGGCAGCGCCAACAGCTGACCGTGACGTCAGCCTGTCACAGCCGGACACCCTTCAGGTCGCCCCCGGTCCGGGTCCCGGTCCCGGTCCCGGTCTTAGCTTGTCTCCCCGCCTTCACAGCACACCCCCACCGCCTGACAACCAGCTAAAGACGGCTTTGGTCCAGCTGTGACAGCCGGCTAGTGGCTGTTAGCTTCCGGAAACAACTTTAACCGTCGCAGCCAAGTTTTTTTTTTTGTTTTTTGTTTTTTTTTGAGGAATTAAAAAACAAACACGATCCGGTTTTTTTTATATTTGTGGCCGACGCTCTGCGGCAGGTTAAAGACAGCCACGGGCAGACATAAACCTGCGAAACGTTGTGGTTTTTAGTGTTTTTAACGGACTTTCACTCACCGATCGGCATCCTCCTCCTCTGCCGGGTACGGCTACCGGCCACGCGCCCGCAACATACTGGGCAACGTGACGTGTTGCGCGTTCACGTCCCTTTCTCTTTCGATGTGTGTATCTTGTCCAATTTAGGCTAACCTCATCCCATCACATGCACAGGTAGGAGAGATACACCTGAACACATCCCAGACTCTGCACTTTACCAAACTTCTGCTTTAATCTGAGCAGGTTTGTATCAACACTGTGGGAGGAAAGTGACAAGACACACACACACACACACACACACACAAAAATCAAAATAAATAACCTCTTTGTTTTGCAGTCAGTAGAGCCAAAGTCTTCGCTCCAGCTCACTTCAGCTCCTTGCTCAGGTATTTGACTAAATTGAGGATGTTTAACTATTTCATCAAATTCACCTCAGAGATGTTTTTTCTGCGAAAATGATAAATGCTGTCCACTCAGTTTTTAAGGCTTTGGTTGAAAATGAGAACACAAAGAAACCTCCCGTCAGCATCAATATGATTTATTTATCATCAATAAATCCATTCCACATGAAAACATCCTTAAGTTGGGTAAATGTTTGCACTGTTCACTTTCTGACTCAAACATTAAAAAGGGGTCCATTCTGTCCAAGTCATGGCACTGTGATGGTGAACCAGTCTGAGGGATATCAGAAACATTTACTATTTACATTTCTATTCCACACTGTGACCCATCTGAGGTAGGGCCTATATACTTGTGTCCTACTTCTCTGCCTCTCAGCTGAGAAATCTTTGCAAAAACTTTACTACAAGTGTTCATACTGTGTTTTACATGTAAAACATGCTCATTAATGCTGACAACATTATGGGAGTCTCCAGTGGCCATCAGATGACATGCAACAGGTTTAAGTTCATCAAGTTCATGATGCCCACGGTCATGCTCAGGTGCTTCCTATCCTTTTTTATTCTAATAAAAAAAGGGAACCAGAGAGTTCATTGCATCAGTAACACTTATTACATACGCAGAACTGTGCATTGTTGATAAAGACATTTTTTAATTTCCTCCTTTTGCTATTTAGTCTTGAACATAATAAAGGTTCACGCTGAAGATTTCCTGCCAATAACCAACAATATGAGAGCTGAAAACGTCTTTGCAGTAAGTGAACTGCAAAAATGGACTCACCCAGTTTAGACTGAGTAATATTTTTTCCAGGATCTAACAGGTATTGAATGACTTGTGTGGGTGTGGTGGTGACACTGTGGACAAACAGTTTTGGTGTCACACTCTATAGAAAGCACTAACTGACATTTATATTTAGGAAATCACCTGTTGTCTCATAATAAATGATAGTTTATCTACGTTGAGTACTGTCAGACTGGCGCACATTCAAGTTATGTTGATTCAACATTGCTTCCACCTGTTACTTATTTGAACTTACCTACACCAAAACATTGTGTTGATTATTGTTTTGCTGTGACATTTACTAAACAGCTAAATTCACAAGTGGGAAACATTTATATTTGTATAAGTTTAAAACTATTGCTGATCTCATTTCCCTTTTGTGCTGGAATCTTTTTAAAACATATTAAGAGCAGCCACTGTTGGTGATTAATCAAAAAAATTAACAACACAAATCAGTCATTTTAATTTGTTTTTAAAGGATACGTGTGTTATGTTTTTTTTTTACAGTAGATAGTAATATCAGCTGAATAAAATGGTTTTTTTTAGCAAAACTTGCTTAAAAATCAATAGAACTTTTGTTCCAAAACTATGTCTTTACCTAAAATTCAAATGTAAAGCCTAAATTTCAGCGTTCAACACACTGCAACTTAGAACACATACAAAAAGTCCAAACACAAGCAATCTCAGAAAGCATCTTCATTAATCTGACAAAACAAATGCTGACAACACAAATAAATACAAAAATATGCTGCAAATTCCAAGTGATGTTATATTAACTGAATTGCTACATACTGATTTTCATTGATATCATTCAAGCAATGGATATCTACGACCATGAAATGAATGAGCATTAATGTCTTAAATGTGATATGAATAACAATCTCTACGGAAGCATTTCATTTTCTTATAATTTCCTGCAATTTTTTCCACATTGCAGAACAGAAATTCCCTCAAAAAAGTTACCTATCAAGTTTATTAATGGAAGCCTGTTGAACCAATCAATGTGTCTCTTCAGCAAACTTTCCCTTCACATCACAAGAAACTTTGTAATAACAATGATTAAGCTATAAAGTACACGTTCATTTGTCCCTTTTTGGACCTTTCTTGATGTCTTCGTCAACCCCTCCTCAACTGTCATCCAGGTCAAATTTCATCCTGCCCGCTACTTTGATATATGATCTTCAGAACCAATGACATTCCCATAAACCTCAGCTGTTGTTTTTTTTTTTAATTTAGTGCTAATAATCAAATGTTAACATGCAACGGAACAGAAGATGTTGAACATTGTTTTTAGAGCGTGCAAGCACCCCTACTGAGCTCAAAGCACCATTGTTTATAAGTGTCACCTCACATAGCTGAAGGCTGCTGGCTTGATGAGTAATTAATGACTTATTGTTTTACTTTTAATTGTCAAGACCAATTTCTGTTCATCGACCGTATTTGTGACTCTACTAAATGTAATTGTGATGGCTTTGTTTTAAGGTTGTTCATTTATTCAAACCCTCGTTGTGGCCTGTTGCCAGACTGATCTAGTTCCTCCCAGCCAGCGTCCCGTTGATGACCAGCCCTAAAGATCAAGACACAATCACCTTGTTTCTTTGTTGGCGGCTGCCCTCACAGAGATCCTCCGATGACTGCTGACCTTAGAAACGAGACTTCCCTTAAGCCGGGATAACAGTGGATGCAGCCTGTTTACTCATAAACTGTCAACAGAGGTGCTGTGAAAGGAACTTCCCTGAAGTCTATGCTCGTGTCCAGAAAGATCGCACCTGCATCAAAATGACTACACAGGTTTCAGCGTGCTTAAATACTTTTATTTTAAGAGCAACTGAGTGCAAGGAAAGAAGAACGTTATCGATAAGAAAGAGCCACAATATGGGCTGATTTAGCTCTGATCCAGAAATATTAGTCTATTACTTTTGCTAAACAGTTTTAAGTTTTCTCTTTTAGTCAGTAGAAGAAAAGTTTGGTGATGCTGCAAACAAAAAGTATAACTGGAGCAAATCTAGGAAAAAATTCCAAACTTTTCCTGAACTTTTCTGGATTTTATTGCCTGAACTTCCTGCCAAAAATGCACTTTAGTGATGTTTGAACTGTTTAAATTTTCATTTTAACTTCCTCCCTCTGATATGCTGTCAGTCCCGTCCCCTTGGGTAAACAACAGAGACCAGGAAATTCATTTTGAGGGAAAAATTCACCTTAACACCCTCTACTGTGTAAAAGTGATCTTTGGTGTTTTTGTGTAAAGCACCTACTGGAAAAAACCTTTTCTTAGTGTCCCCAAATTTAGCACCTAATTCATCCAGACTGAAGAAGTGAATTAAGGAACACACTCCTGTCAATGAGAACAGGAGCTGATATGGCTGTTTAAAATGTAACTAAAGCGATTGTGACCTACTGGGGGCCAAACCGTGAATAATGGCTCATGGAAAAGAAATGGTATGTGCAAACTAGGGTTCATTTACAAGTCTCTGTCGCCTAAACACACACGGATGGTGGCAATGAAGGCTCAACACAGTTTTTGTTGTGCAGTCTGTCAGGGAAGGGGATGTTAGGGGTGCAGGCAGTCCCTTTCAATAAGGGAGACGGAGGATAAGGGAGACAAATGGGTCAAACTGCTTTCTTGCTTCCTGCTATTATTACTGGATTCTCGATGTGTATTTTTATATAAAACACATGCACACACAGTGATAGTTAGAGGACACAGCGAGGAATAAAAGCGGCATGGAGGTCCAGTTAATATCTCTTTTTCCTGGTTGAGCTGTGGCAAATGAACACACTACACATGAAATAACTTTAAAGATGCATAATGGATTTAATAATCGGTTTGTAGGTGCACTTCTGTAACTAATCCTGCAAGTTATGATGTTTGCTTCTTGCTGAAGCTGTCTTGATTCAACAATCTGGTCATTTTGCAGGCTGTAGTTTGGTGCTCCTGAATTATACTTAACACTCAAGGAGGTTTCTAATATTTTGTTTTCCATGTTTAGACAGAATGTGAACATTATACCTTTTTTTTTTTTCGGTTTAATCCTTTGTGTGTGTGTTTGTTATCATTATCACTTCCAAAAGGCTTAGATCATCGTATCCCAGCGTTTTTTCCTCTAGTAAATGACACCATAAGTGCAGCTGTGTCTGTCTCTGTAATAGGTCAGATTGATTTTCCTTTCTCACTTTGCTTGCTCAAACATTTAGGTGGCCGAGGTGATATCTCACAGCGTCTCACAAGGATAATCACAATTCCTGTTATTTCATCATCTTGCAACAGAGAAACTTTAACAACTTGATGGGTCTGGAGCTACTTTGAAGATGATGGCCAAAATTAGGAAAATAAAATGTCAAACTTTGCTTTAAATGGAGAAAGTTCTCAGCTAGAACACCTTCAAACAACTTCATACCAAGTTGTGTTCAATCTGACAATTTTCCCTTCAAATTATTTTATAAAACACAAACAGGTGCTTCTGAAATGTAACTGTAACACCAGGCCTTTTAAACATTTATAGAAAAGAATGAACAATAATATCAAATCTCCCATTAAGTGAAGTGGCCAAACGAGCTGGTCTGGGTACAAAGTGGGAGGAGCCAGACCAGCATCAGGGTGGGCGGAGCCCGACCTGCTTGTAAAAAACTGAATCCAAGCTGAGACGAGAACAGAGAGAGCCATCACTCTCTGGTCAGGTAAAGATGTGGACATATGTAGAGTTAAAGTGAACGAGCCGACAGGGAAGGAGGAGACGCAGGAGATGAATGACAGACTTATCTACAGCCCAAAGTTGACCTGAGCATTTAGTCAGTCAACGCTTTAAGTGACAGCTGCTTCAGAGGTTGTGCAACTTTTTTTTTTTTCCGTATTTCAAATATGGCCATGACATGGCGATGTGCACTTTTTCTGTCCCTCTTGCTGATGGTGTCCAAAGGCCTGGGCCAGACCAGCAGGGAGACCGGCATGCTGAGAAGTGGTCATGGGGACTCAAACTGGGTCACTGGGAACAGGACGGACACAGGTCGGGACAGGAGTGAAGACACTGGTCATAACGATGGCAGCCATGGTGACGGTGGACATGGTGATGGCAGCCATGGTGACGGTGGACATAGTGATGGCAGCCATGGTGACAGTGGACATGGTGATGGCAGCCATGGTGACGGTGGACATGGAGGAGGACCCATCACTACTCTACCTATTGTGACCTGGAAGTGGTCCCATGTGTCCACGCCGTACCTGGTGGCCCTCTGGATCCTGGTCTCCTGGCTCTGTAAACTGGGTGAGTCCCACTAAGTGGCGTCCATGGTGGGACGATCTGTCTCTGTTGTACCTAAAAAACAGCTCAGTTCTTGTCCTGTCTCAGTCCAAACAACAAACCTTTCATTCATTCATTCATTCATGAATTAACCGGGTTATTCCAATGGTCAATGTATTGCTGAAAGGTGTTCCTACTATTTGGTCCACATTTCCTTTATCAGTGAGGTCAGACGAAATCTTTTCTAATTAAAAGTGAAGTAAATAAAGAAAAATTAAGCAATATATAATAGAAAGGTGATGTAAGTATAGCATCCACCACGTTTTACGGGGACCTCAGACTTTAGATCATTTAAATGTACATTTTCATTGTATTAATTAGGAACAGCTGGAAAGGTTTCACGCTCAAAAATCTTTTTCTTGTATCTTTAAACTTTGAAACAGCTCAATTTGACCTGCAACATATACAACATCGAAACAAATAACAGCAACAATAAAAGCCTAATATGACCAGAGAAACTGAAGGAATGTCTGATTTAGCGTTAAGGTTTTGATCTTCAATGTGTATATTAATTCGTGGTTGTGTCAGGTTTTGAAGAAAACAACAACACAACAGTGTGAATTTCTAAAACGTCTGACTTTAACATTTGGTCTGAGATTGGACCTGGACAAACTCCACTTGTGAAGAACTGAGCAGGACATAAATGGAGGCCCAGTGGGCTTGACCTCTGTTGTATGGAAGTCTTGGCACTTGTCGTGTCCTGTTGTGATCACAGGATATTGTCATTATCATTCTGTGTATACACAACAGACCCAAATGGGTTGCGGCAGTGTGGACAATGTAAATTAATGCGCGTGCATAGGTGTGTGTATGTGTGTGTGTGCAAGTGTTTGTGTACACCACTGACATAAATATGGGACTGTGGCTTTCTTTATATGATGCAGGAAATAACTTTGTGGGAATTTCTTTTTTTTTTTTTTTTTTTAGCCAGAAAGTAGTTACAGTAGACATGTTGACGTCAGAGTTAATCCGTGCTGCCTTCGATGGAAAATGTCACAGCAGTGTTTGTACTGAAAGTATCCAGTCAAATTATTAATGATAACAGACAAAAGTGTTACTGCTGTTTCAGCTGGTGGGTTTTTCTGGAGAGAAATGTCCCCGATTTTTAATTTTCTATTTTTTGAGTTAAACACTTAAAAATTGACGCAATAATACTTAAAGTAGATTTCCAGCTAAAAACTGATATGCAGGTATAATAATCTTCTACCGCTGTGCTTTAAAACTGCCGTAGTTTCATAGATTTCGCACTTGAAGTCATTCAAACAAAAGTATTAGCGAGACCAAAAGCTCTGAAGAATGCAAATATTAACACAAGGATTAGAGGATATATGAAGTGTCTGCAGTTTAATGTTTGGATCAAACTTTTATTGATGTGGCCACAATAGGACTCATACATATTTCATTTGTTCAGTGCGGGCAGCTGAGGAATGAATATACTCAGAAATGGGACGCACGTTAATTGTTGAAAGATTTCAATATGACCTATGGATGTAATGACTGGAAAGGTATTGAAATAAATAAAGTTACATAAAGCAAAACAGATGAAAATACAAACCTCAGCCCGAACAGTATTTTCCTCTGTAAAGGTTGACTTGCACGTCATGGTTTGTCAGAGTGCAGACAATAGCACCGCTTTTTCTCAGCTCTTACTTCCTCTTTACAGATTCACAATAGTTGCTTTCTGTGCAGTCTGGTCTCACCGTCTTTTGCTGATTGAATAACAATAGACAGTGAATACGAGTTTATGTATAAAAGAAGTCAGTGCCTCAACCTCATTATATCAAAAACTGGATCATTCTCCATTTGAGAAGTCTATTATTATTAGAAATGATTAAATCTGTTCGGATCAGGTTATGTGTGGTTTTTCTCTCCTCCTGGTTTGCTCTGTGTTATTTGCTTTTTTGCTAATACTTTTAATCACGTGACCTCACATCCCAGAATGATCTCAAACTGAATTAGTACTGAATCATTTGGTGGGTGAGGTTGGAGGTGACATATTTTATTGAGCAAAAATCTATTTATTTTTTTCTGACAGCAGCTCGAGATGACAAACTGCAACATAACAGTCTTTAACTGTAAGTCCTGCACCTCCCCGTCTGAAAACAACCTCAGCCTGACCTTTGTCTTTGTAGTGGCCATTTTAAGTTAAAGGGCAGCCTCCATTAAGCGGGATATATTAGGTCATTATTTAATAAGGCTGACCAATAGGGGTCATGTTCCATTGTACCAACTGTGCATCTAAATGTTTCTGTAAGTGATTTACAGCTTTTAAAACACACCAGACACCAACATGATGTCTGTCAGAAACTAGATTCTGTAAACTCTGAATTATATTAACTTCACAATAAAATACGGGACATTGTGTTTTACCCAATAATAGCGAATAGCTGGACTGTTTGTGTCGCTCTTGGTGAGACATACAGGCTCACACCTGTGTGAAGAGTTTCACATCAAATCAAGACTATTGTCCCTTGTGTTTCTCAGAGAGGATGAGACTGTTGGCCAAAGAAAACGTCCAGTCATGACGCAGAAACTTTTTCTTCTGTCAGCTTCTCTTTAAATTGTCTTTTTTAAAGGATAACTCTGTTTTATGTTTTTCACGTTGTCAAAGAATCCCATGAAGAAAACAAATTAGTATTAGTTTGTACCATAACATCTTAAAACTTGCCTTTATTGTATCTGTGGCACTCAAATCCATGTATTCCTATTGAAGACATAAATCTTATAAATCCAGCTATTTATATATTAAGTACATTTTTAGGCAATGGCTGGGCATTGTTTTCATAAAGATACACATCACATTCTCTGTTTTAATTCATATTTGGTGCAGAAAAACAGTGCATGCGATGGTGATGACAAAAAAAAAACAGAGAGACACACTGATATTGTGGTGGTAGATCCTGGAAAGTAATGGAGCTTTTTGGCAAAGAGGAAAACGATATATATGATAGATTGTTGGATTGTTGGGATGGATAACAAATTTATTATAAATAACAGATATTTCATTTTGGAACTAAAAATGAAACAAATGACTCATAAACTGAATCATTTCATAGTGTGGAAGAGTTTCTTTGACCGAGACTGAGTAACGTCAGCGTCAATCATTACTAAGCACAGAGCTGTGAGAGCGAAGCCAGTGAAAATTTAAACACATCCAAAGGTATTTGTTCAGCAGCTATCAAATGACCTCTGCTCCGTCACACACTCCCTAACTCCCAGACACACAAACGCGCGCACACACCGAAGATGTGTCGCGACAAACCTGAGTGGATGCGTTAAACAACGGAAAGCACAAACAGCACAGTGACTGTTTGAAATGTGACTGAATAACTGAAGAGTTTTCTTGGACATCTGTTACTCCCCTGCCTTTAATCCTCCAACCCAAACACACACACACACACACACACACAACCTTGGTCATAGAGGAGATACTCTACATATAAAAGGCTGAGTCCAGCGTTCTGCACACTTCTGATTTCACTGCTGACTGCAGACTGTGGGAGGATACAGAGTCACAGACAGAAAGAGGGGACAGTGTGGTGTGAGTGGTGAAAAGATAGTGATAGTAAGTAAGAGCGAGTACGACAGCGGAAACGCACACCCGCAAAAAGAAATTAGGGAGTAAAAAGTGTGACACATCGTCCGGCGGCTCAGTCCGGCCTTGCCACCGGCAGTTTTACATCCCTCACATCTGAGGTTGTCTGAGCGAAGACAACGAGTTCTTTCTGTATTTTATTTGTTCCGTGCGTTGGATCAAATGCGACGCCGCAGGTTTGTGCTCCTCTGGCTTCTGGGGTCAGTGCTGCTGATGTGGCCCGTCGCAGGGGTCACAGGGGTGAAGGACAAATCTCATCCGAAGCCACCAGAGTGCGAACCGAACCCAAATCAGACCGAACACGGCGGCGTCATCACAGAAGTACCCATTGTGACCTTTAAGTGGCACCATGTGGAGGACCCTTATCTAGTTGCATTATGGGTGTTGGTGGCTGGTTTGGCTAAAATGGGTATGTAACACGTTTTTTGGGATTAAACGTTTGTTTTTCTGTGAGGTTGGCTGGCAGAACAGAATGAAACTGTCTGTGACAGATTCCTCAGCCAAAGACGATAATGTTGAGCTAAATTTAACCCAACTAATGTAAAATAATTACAATGTTGTCCTGTTGTCACACACACACACAGGGAAAACTCTCATCTTCCACAATGTCTTATGCATAAATTAAAACTTGCAATATATTATTTAATTAAATTTTAAATTGTTTTGTGAAAGAATGGAAGAAGAATGCATTATAGTTTTATATTGACTTTTTTTTAGACCAAACTCCTGAAAATGTATATCCATAAATATTGGCTATTATAATATAATAATCTAAATAGACATGAGACTAAATAAGCAACGATTTAAGTAAAAAACAAAAAAACAAACAAAACAAAACACAGTTCTTATTACTTAAAAGAGCAGCTGATCTGTTTTATGAGGCCTGTGAAGTTTGAGAAGATTTGATTGAGAACTTTTCTTAGTTGTTGGATCATTTCTGATTGAGAAAACTGGTTTTCAGGGTGATTTGACCAAGGGACATTGTAGTTTGGGGGAAAAAGGGAGATTTGTCTTTAATATTGTAAGAGTGTGACCGGCTTCAGTCATGAACAGCACGTTATCAGCACAGCAAACCGTTCCAGAGAACAGAAAAGTTTCTTCTGTTTCTGTCCATGTTTGTGCTGCGTTAGAAATTCCACTCAATGTCAAGAGTCTTGTTCTTATTTTCATCCCTCCATAGTCTAAGAATGTAACACATTCGGACCAAAAGTAGAAAAAAGCAAAAACATTTTGAAATGGGTTTGTTCCAATGGATCAGTGAGTTTTTAATATTAAATAAGATTTAGTGACACTTTGTCACGCCATTAAGTCAAGTAGCCTGAAGCAAAAGTCTCTCTTTAGTTATGCAGTAAGATTTCTAAACCTTGAATGGTACCAGTATAGTTAATCATATTCCCAGATTGAAAAATGACTCTCACTCAACCGGATGCAACAGTTGATCATTTGCAAAATTACACAAGTTTAGATTTATAAGTTAGTTAAAAATCAAGGCCCCAAAATTGGGTAGTAAAAATTTAAGGAAGATTTTAATTTGCTGTTGATTGTTGGTTCTTGAATATTGTTATTTATTTATTTTTTATTAAGTTCATATTTTGTTTTGTCTTTTCCACTCAGTCATTGAGGCAAACCACCATGTGACCAACGTGATCCCAGAGAGCGCCCTGCTTATCTGCTTCGGCTTCATCCTGGGAGGGATGATTTGGGGCGCAGACAAGGTGCAGACGTTCAAACTGACCCCGACAGTCTTCTTCTTCTACCTGCTGCCTCAAGTCATCCTTGACGCGGGATACTCCATGCCGAACAAGCTCTTCTTCAGCAACTTGGGCGGCATCCTGGTCTACGCCATCATCGGGACCTGCTGGAACGCCGGCAGCTTGGGGCTGTCTCTCTGGGGGTGTCATATGGGAGGAGCTATGGGTAAAAAAACATGACTCACTTTATCTGCCTGTGTGGCAAACATGGAGAATGACAGCTTGAACTTGGAGATTTGTAATGTACAACCAGGAGAATTCAGTTCTCTGCATCAAAGCATTTTTCCCCCGAGTGTTCATCCGAGCTATCATAAAAATCATCCAAAATAATCCCTAAATATCCATCTGTTCATCCTTGTGTACTTTGCAAAGGTAAAACAAGCAAAAGATCATTTGGCACATGATGAACAGCATTAAAAATCATAAACAAATTGGGCAGAAACAGCAAGTATAAAATATCTTTGTTTGATGAGATGGACTGGAGAGAGGTCTGAAGGGGGCATACTAGAAAAAAAGCTAAAGCGTGTGCCAAATCTCATGGCAGCTAATCCGAAAGTTATTTGAGATATTCCACTCTGGACCAAAATGGTGGATTGACATCTATGGGGCCTTGACACTGATAAAACTAAAAACTTAAGTAAAAGTAAACAAGTGTTTGGGCCTGTCTACAGTAAATAAATGCCATATTTTGTGTCCTTGTCTTTATTTTGTAGGCGACCTGGACATCGGCCTGCTGCAGTACCTTCTCTTCGGCAGTCTGATTGCTGCCGTTGATCCCGTCGCCGTCATCGCCGTGTTTGAGCAAGTCCACGTCAACGAGGTTCTCTTCATCATGGTGTTTGGAGAGTCGCTGCTCAACGACGGTGTGACAGTGGTACGCATGCTGCTCTCTTCCGGGTTTACTTAAGAAGCACAGAGTTTGCCAAGACATCCGTCATCCGAAAGCAAACTTTTAAGATACAGAGTGAAAAGAGTGCAAAATTCTCCACTTCAAAGTAAAGACCTTTACCCCGAGCCAGGTCAAACCACCTTGTCTAATCTCTATCCCTCATAAATCAGTCACTCTGCTCTTTGAGGAAATAATTAATACTTCTATATGTTATGAATCATAAAATTTACACTCCATTCATTGCTGTAATTGCAGTGAATAGAGTGGAGAAAGAGTACAAAGGCGTTACTTTCTAACTTTCCACACCTTCATCATATGTGAATTGGATCATTAACGATATACAGACGAGGATTTGTTTAACTGGTTAATGTGGTCAAATGAAAGAACAAGGCAGTGTGACGCACAGCTGCAGTCTGCAGGACGATCTGAAGTACAGTAACAGAGTCATTGTATTTGTTTTTCTTTACATTAGTCTATAAAAGCCTGAGGGTCTCTTCTTTTTCTACTCTTAGGTGCTCTTCAATGTATTTGATGCGTTTGTGTCACTGGGAGGACCTAAAATTAATGCTGTGGAGATCATTAAAGGAATAAGTACGATGTGATCTATTTACACATTAAAGAGACACTTTGTGTTGGTTTTAAAGATGCATGTAGAGTAAAAGTGTCCATTAAGCAGCGTATAATTTAATAGAATTAATACATAAAATAGCTTTTTATGTCAATTCCCTCCAGTCTCCTTCTTTGTGGTGGCATTCGGAGGGTCCCTGTTGGGTTTTGTGTTTGGCCTGCTCGTCTCTCTTCTGACCAGATGTACAAAAAACATCCAAATCATCGAGCCGGGCTTCATCTTTGTCTTGGGATACCTCTCCTACCTGACCGCTGAGATGCTCTCCCTGTCCGCCATCCTCTCGTGAGTGCTCCACAGAAATTGCGTCAGTTTTTTGTAACGGTTCGTGCAGTTTTATTTAGTTGCGCTGATTTTATTTCTGTGTATGTGTTCTGTAGGATTGTGTTCTGCGGTATTTGCTGCCAGAAATACATCAACGCAAACATGGACGAGAATTCGGTGAACACAGTCAGATATTTTATGAAAGTTCTTGCCAATGGATCAGAGACAATCATCTTTGTCTTCCTCGGCATTTCGGCCGTCGATAAGACCTTATGGGTGTGGAACACCGGCTTCGTCCTCCTCACGCTCCTCTTCGTCATTGTGTACAGATGCATTGGTGAGACTTAAATCAGTTCTTTTGAGGAAACACTTCACAATCTGACATCAGGGGTCTCAAGGGGGACTGTGTGTGTGCACCTATACTCCAGGTGTCTTTTTCCTCACCTGGATCCTGAACAAGTTCAGGCTGGTCCCCATCGGGTTTATAGATCAGGTGATTCTGAGCTACGGTGGCCTGCGAGGGGCTGTTGCGTACGGCCTGGCTGTGATGTTGGACGAGAACAAGATAAAAGAGAAGAATCTGATGGTCAGCACCACTCTCATCGTCGTTTACTTCACCGTCATTTTTCAGGTAACCACACCGGCCAATTTGTTTTATGCATCTGAATTACACAATAAAGGCAAAAGCTTTATTCAGCATATTGTTGCCTGAAACTCTTTCTCTTGCAGGGAATAACAATGAAACCTCTGGTCACGTGGCTCAAAGTAAAGCGAGCTGCAGTTACTGAGCTCACACTCATAGAAAAAGTGCAAAACAAGGTAAAGCTTTAAACATGCTGAACATTTAACATTTGACCTTCTACAGTTTGCTCTCCAGTCATTACACACTCTTTCTCTTCCCGTTCTTTAGGTGTTTGATCACATGCTTGTTGCCATAGAGGACATATCTGGACAAATAGGACATAACTACATGAGGGGCAAGTATGTAAAGATTGACACAATAAAGGTTTTTGCGCGTGTGTGTCTGAATGAAGCTGCAAAATCTCTTCTTTAATCGTGAAGGTGGAATAACTTTGAGGAGAAGTGGATGTCTACTGTTTTGATGAAGCCGTCTGCAAGGAAGAACCGGGACTACGTCTACAAAGTCTTTCATCAGCTGAACCTCAAGGACGCCATGAGCTACGTGGCTGAGGTGAGGCTCGTATGATGGATGAAGATATAAAATAACAGGTTGGTCAGTGTTCGATGGTGAAGGAAGTACTCTTGTCTGGTTGGTGCAGGGTGAACGCAGAGGCTCTCTGGAATTTGTCCGCAACGACAGGGCATTCGTCGACTTCAAGAAAAAGTTTGGGGACGACTTCTCAGAGGCCATGCCTGACATCATGCCTGACATGTCAGACGATCACGGTGCGATGTCTGCCATGAGGTGAGGAAACATTTGTGCCTGATATCCAAAATTACCTCATTTACCTGGAACCCATCTCCTATATATTTAGTGAGATGTTTCGTCCAGTGTTATATATATATATGATCATATTGTCCAGAACCGATCCACTGACATTGGATCAGGTCTACCTGCTTGACACTGCCACCCGTTGACCACAAGCAGTCCCACATATCATATTTAGCACAGGAAAAACTAAAATACCTGATTTATTCTTCCAGTATAAGAGACCCGGTGCCATCCGTGAGCTTGGATATACACGAGCAGACCATGAACGGAATAAGAGGAGCTGAGGAAATTAACTCCCATCACCTGCTGCAACAGCATCTGTACAAAGGCAGGAAACAGGTAAACGTGCAGTCCCATCACTGCGTTCATCATGCCGGCCGGCTGAACTCATGAGAAATGAGCCTTCAATCACTTTCTGGGTTGCAGCACCGACACAGGTACAGCCGGAGCCATTTCGATGTGAACAAAGATGAAAATGAGGTGCAGGAGATCTTCCAGAGGACCATGAGGAACCGTTTGGAGTCCTTTAAATCTGCAAAGATGGGCGTCGCCCCGCCAAAGACGATTTCCAAGCACACAAAGAAGGACCAGCTGCAAAAGGTCAGATAATCTATAACATGCACAGTAATATTTTTTTACTAGCCAATAGAGCTGGGTATTGAACCTCAATATTTTGTTGGGTGTTTGATTCTTGGATTTTTAATCCGGTTATCTTAAATGAATTTCATTTCATAGTATTTCATTTTTTGCTTTTGTTTTGTGCTTTTTCAAGATTTTAAAATTGGAGTTTCTTCTATAGAATCAGTTATAAAGGCAAAAATATGATTGTATTTATCAAAGTTATTAGAGGATTATCATTTTTATATTAGAAATAATACGCACCCTAAAAAATTAAATCATGAACTTTTTCACATGTTGTTTCTCAGCTTTAATTTATGAATTCAGTGACTTCTGTGCCTATTGCAGATGGCAAATGGAAAATTGCTGGACAAAAGTAGAAGTTACCAATCTGGTGATGAAGGTTTGTGTCTGTTTTAAAAATTCTTAATAGACCAAGTACGTCACGAAAAGCTTTTTTAAAGTCACATTCTTCTTTCTTGTTTTCTAGATTTTGAGTTCTCAGAGGGAGATAGCGCCTCTGGATATAATGCGTCAGGCAGTTCGTTCCCCATGAGGGTCACCTACAGAGCAGGAGGTAAAATAAATCCATCACCTCGCTCAGATCTGTCTAACCCTCAAACCTTGCCAGCACTGACTCCCTTCCTGTCTTTTCTCCAGCTGGCATTGAGAACCCGGCCTTCGTGGGGGACGTGGACCAAACGGACCCGATGCAGATCCCTCCGTGGCTCGCCGAGGCCGAGCTCGACAGCAACATGGTCGCCCCTTCGCAGCGAGCCCAGGTGAGGCTTCCGTGGTCGCCCAGCAACCTGCGGCGCCTGGCCCCACTTCGCATCAGCACTCACTCCACTGACTCCTTCGCGCTGGTTGACTATCCCCCCATGCAGCAGACGGACGGCGAGGATCTGCCACCACCTCCTCCCAACAGAGAAGATGACCACATGTAGCAGCATCCTGCCCCCTCACCTGACCGCAGAGACCGAGGACTTAACCTTAGACTTCAGACCTTCTGCTCAAAACATTGACTAGGGAGTGTTTTCTCTTCTGTGACACTGTTTAAACTCAGTCTCTGTTTCTCAGACAAAACACTCACAATCCCATAACCTTTGTGCTCTGCAGAGAGTGACTGATTCTGTATGCAGTTATTTACCAGCACTTGTTGAACATTATCTTTTCTCCTCCTCTGGTTTATCTAAACCACTTTAGCATTGTCAATCTGTCAATGAGATGCAACACCCTCTTTCAAGCACTGAACATATTTTTGGATCATTTAAAAAGCAAATTAAAGAGGGGGCTATAATTTAGAGTGATATGAAATCAATTCCAAAGCTATAATCTGAATTTTCTTTGGTGTGTTTTCTCATGTGTCTCAAGTACTTGAGGTTAAATGTTAAACTTTAAAAGCAAAAGCTGTGTAAAAATGTGACTTGTATGATAACAACATTATATTTATTCACAAATGAAGTTTGTAATGTATGGACACGTCCATCAGTTCAAATCTGTGCACATGCCAGCTGTTGTAAACACTTTATGTACCTCCAACAAAGAACACTTTGACTGGGCATCGGTTTGAACTGTATGTATTTTAAAATGTGGATTTAGAAATAAAAATTAAGAAAACATGTCTGTGTAGTCAAATTTAAAGGCTATATAAAGACAATAAATCATATTTTTTTAAACTGCTGAACATGTGGTGGGTTGAATTCATCTTTATGCCACCTTAAAAAATAAAATCTTTTTGATAATAAGGAGAAAACTACTCACATTTTCCCTTGTGTTTGCCAGTGCACATTTAAGAATAATTAAGAGTGTAAACTCCAATTACCCTCCGACCAAGGCTGAGAATGTGATTGTCACTCAAAATGGTTCAAAATACATAAAATTGTATGTGTAATTGACCAGTATGTAATATTCAGGCTTACCCACAGAGGGTGTTGATGTGTTTCACACTTATTTTAATAAAATCTATCACGAGTTGGGTTAACAAAAAGGAAATTAGTAAAAAAAAAAAAACATGTAAACAAGAAAAAAAATATTGATTGAATAAGAATTGAATTCCGTGACAGTGAAAAAGTGTAAATGTGGGTATTTATAAATAGTCCATTTCTGATGTTTCCAGATGCTTGGTGATAAAGTCTAATATAACTTTTTCGTTTCCAGAATCCTTGAGGTAAAAATGGGATCCATCCATCATCCTGATGGTGAAATCTCCTGAAGTGACGTCTTTCCAGGCTGTTGACACAAAATAAACCATCATTAGTTGCAAACAGTATGAAGTGAAGGGTGACTTTCAGTGAATCATCCTTTCAGTGCATTACACAACATAGTGTGGTTTTAGCCACTATTACTGATACTGAGTGTGTGATAAATCATAACTGCAGGAAATCAGAAATCTGACCTTGTAAGTCATGAGGGATGTCATCTTTTCCATCAAAACATGTGACCGGGCAGGACAGGAATGGACTGTCCGGCTTGTCACACCTACAGGAAGGACAAACGTTCATTCTGAATCCAGCATTGTTTTAAAGGAATGATTAAATATGGCTTGAGAAACAGACAGAGATGCGATCCAACCTGTAGTTCTCCACGATATGCAGGTCGGCCTTCAGTGAGGGAAGGAAGAGCTTTAGGACTTCATGGTTGGACAGAAGTTCAGGGGGAGTTCCTCCAACAGAGATCAGCCACTTGAGAAAATCTTCATCTGACAACTCGCTCCTCTTTGGGGCTTTGATGCGGGTCTCTGACTGAAAGACATATTTGTCATATTTCACATATTTGAAAGTGATGCTGTTGAAACACGGTCACATCAGATAAATCAACTCACATAAGGTGCAGAAGCACCAGAAAGAAAAATGTGAACCGGCTCCAGGTTGTGAACTTTCTTCAGAGCATCAGCCACAGCCAGAGATGTGAAGGCGCCGAAGCTTAGACAGAAAAGAAAGTATTTAAGTGTGTATTTAAATAAAAAGAAAGCAGAAAGCAGAAGAACAGAAAAGGTTGTATTCACATTCTGACCATACCTGTGTCCAAACAGAGCAAACGGCTTCTCCTTCAGCAGCGGTAACAACGCACCAATAACTTCGTCCACAATCTGCTGCATGTGGTGAAAGAATGGCTCTTTGGCTCGACTCTCCCTGCCTGGAAGTTTGACGGCCAACACTGGAAGTAACAGAAAAAGTGCAAAAAGTGGACTTCTTTGCTTTAAAAAAATTGTATTTTGAGCAAATTGTTCAAAATGACACTCCCAAATTTCTCCAAACATCTTAAGCCAGCCAAATGCAGCTCATCTGCAACATCTTCTTCCAGGTGTTTGACCTTCAGTGGAGCTGCTGAGGACGTTTCCCCAGCGGGCGTAGTGTATGGACCCTCCACCTGCCCAGGGGAAGCAGATCAGCCTGGAGGCAGCGTCTGGTCTTCTCTTGAAACAGCTGATCACCTTTTCCATCCTGATTTCACCTAATCCAGCAAGCACAGGCAGAGCTCTGGTCTTTCTCTAACTCACAAATAAAATGTATTTTACAGGGAATCATCAGAATATTAAATCCCACCTATTTCTGCTAAAAACACAGTGGCCATTCCTCATGTTGAAGTGAAACAGTTCCTTGTTATCTTCTTCTGTGGTTTCTGCCTGGAGCTGCAGTAAAACTTCATTTGTGGATTATGGGGACATCTACAGTGTGGAGTCTGTATCTGTATGTGGAATGATACCAGCAGTTTGTTTGTTTGTTTGTTTGTTTGTTTGTTTTTCCCACACGGCCATTTATCTGTTCATGTTACATTCCTCTTACGTTTTTTCCCTTTCTGACACCTTGACGGTCAAACTCACAACACCAGAATTACAAGTTAGCACTTCAATATATGACTCATGTAATTGTGAAATAAAATAAAGTTTGAGGAAGTGACGTTGTTTGTGCGGTCGGTATTTCCTGACGGATTTCCCTCGGTTGAGGAGGAGTGACAGAGAGCGATGTCAAGTTAAACAGAGATAGTCGGGATTACACCGGAAACGAACAAAACCACCGCTGTCAAAATAAGCGCTTGTGATATTTACCTAACTACGGTTGTTGAGTCGTACTAATTATTTACTTCCACTAACTGATTATCTTTGTGTATGAAACAATAAAAAAACAATAAATACGAATCAGAAATTTACTCGGCGGTGCAAATCTCCGACAGGTGTCGAAACAGCTGCCAAATGAGCTTTTGTTTTGAAGGGCAGTCCCGGAATAGTTTGTCTTGTATTCTTGCTAACTTGACGTTAAGGGGAAGAGAGGGCGGCGTGAAGTGTAGATTTTAGACCGGTTTCTCGCCGATACTGAGGAGGACGCCGGGGGAAGTGAGCCGCCCGTGTTGTTTGGTTAAAGAAGAGCACCGGATTGTCACGTTAACCCACCGGGGAGGACAAATAAAGCCGGGGGTCAGGTGAATATTTATGTTCGTTTGTTGCTCCGAGTTGTCCGTTAGCGGCTAATTGTGGTTAGCTAAAGCTAACTAACGGCGTTAGCTCAGCTGCCGCGATCAGCCAAATCAGACAAACTAAAAAAAAAAAAAAGTAAAAAAAAAATATATGTATATATAAAGTTAAACACACCAATTTAATCTTATTCTTCTTATAGATAGAACTTCAGAAGACGTTTTTTTCAACTTTGAGCTGTCACTTCGCGTTAAGGCAAGTCAAGGAGGAGGAGGGGAGCGGCGGGGGGAGAAGAGAGGACTTCCCAGCCGAGGGGACCCCGAAGCGGCCCGGGTTCACAGCAGCGACCGGAGAGGGGAAGCCGGGAGCCGGGCAACCGGGGAGCGGCGTGTCGGCGGAACTGTAGCTGAAGCTTAAATCCAGACAGAGGCAGAGTCGATCGCCGGGTGCCGGGTCATCCGGACAGAGACCTCATGAATGGAAATCGGAACAACAGGTGGGACCCCCGGACTGTCTTATTTTCAGGCCGTGTTCAGTCCTACACCCCTTATGGAGCTCAGACTGTGTCTGTCCACCCAGTCAGAGCCAACACAGTCTAATTTAAAAGGCTTTACATCCATCCATTTGTCCACCTCATTTATATCAAAGGCATATAATACCAATCACACCTCTCTGGGTAATGAACTACAGCTGAACAGAAGCTGAACAGGATGAGATCCATCCAGGTGGGTTATTTTGCAGCACTGTGTGTGTTAGGCTGTATTAGTGTTATCTGGCTGTGGCCAGTTAAGGGACAGTATAGTGGGTTAATAAGTTGCCAGGCTGTCATGGGGGCTGGTGTCCTGCTGCAGCAAACAGACACTGGGGTGTCCGTTTCCCTGCTGGGTTTTAGCGGTGACTTTTGCGCCTCTCTGTGTGTGTGTCTGTGTGTCTGTGTGTCTTTGTGTCTGTGTCTGTGCGCCCCAAACCAGTCTCACAGGTTTCTGCTATTCTCTCGTCAGTCATTTCGGCTGTCAGAGGCAGGTGGTGATCCCGTCAGGTGCGCCTGAAGCCTGAGAGCGGCTGGCTCACTTTCATAGAGGTGTGTGTGTGTGTGTGTGTGTGTGTGTGTGTGTACACATGTCTGTTTGAAGGGCAGCCTGTCACACCAGCTGCTGCCATAGTAACCCAAACTATTGAATAATGTTCAGTTAACTGCTGCCAGTGTTCATTAGAAATCAATCGATTGTGGCAGGATAAGTCAGTTCACTAGGTCGATAAGGGGGTACCACTGGTGGATCCCAGTTTGTTTATTATTGATGTTGCTTTCACTGTTGGATGAAAAGGAGCAAACTGGTTGATTGAAACTGGCCCATTCAACCTCCACCCACTTTTCATTGTATGAGCACATATAGTAACTTTGTTAGTGATGTGATTAAAATTGAATTCTTTATATCAATGTCAGGATTTGTGTAATAGGCTGATAGGAAATTTAATAACATAACATTTATCACCGGCTCTTGATAACATTGCGTTGTTAATTAATTAATTAATTCTAACTCTCAAGTCTTCTTTAGAACTGAAACAAAAAGTTGAGTCATTGATTGGCAGACAGAAAAAGTTGACTGGGAGTTTTTTTTTGTTTTTTTTTTTATTACAATCAAACATTGTTTAATCCTATTTTTTTTTAAGTAATAGGCTGAGAATTTACAGCTTTTTTTTTTACTGTGTGTTACATTACTGTTTAATATCTTTTATGTTTTGAAGATTCAGTTGGACAAAATAATATATGGGGAGATTTTGTTTCTGCTCTGATTGAAAATCTGGATTTGATTTCTATTGTCGTTCTAATTTCCTCACAGAATGATTGACTGATAAATTCCCGATGAGAAAATTTCAAATAGGCGCCTTAGGCAGTATGATGTTCCTTGATTGGGTTTATTCCAGCCACAGTTTATCTGTTACTGAATAAGGCTGCGATTGTTAAAGGTTCATTGTATCTAAAGGAAAATTTGTGGAAAACATGAATGATTTAACAGAATAATGCCCACTAAAATTATTATTTTTATTTATTATTTCTAAAATTATTATTCTACTTCAGATTAAATGAGAAAAAACATACTATGGAATACTAAAGGAAAAGTCCCTAAATTTATACTGTAAATAAAAGAATCGTCTGGTTACAGTCAGGAGCGTGGAGGCTGAAGAAGTTTGGTCAGTTTTTCATGGATTTTGCTTGAAAAATGACTTAAAATGCATGAATGACTCAGGCAGTCAGCGTATTGTTCTGTATGTGTGGTGTATTATTTTAATAACCTGGCTTTATGAAACCTGATACATTTTGTATTTCTGTGTGGCTCATAAGTAGCATTGGATTTCAAATTTGCAGGTTTAAAAGAGTGAATAATACTCAACCAAACATAAGGTCATCATGGTTAAACCAATGTTTGTTTTAATGGTTTCAGTAGAAGCGTTACACATTTTTAGTCTGTGTTTGTTGGGACTGCACTGTGAGTGAAGTGCTCTTTTAAAGTGTGTGGGTTGAATGTCAGCTCTGTGTGGGCTCTTTCTGGTTGTGTGTTGCATGTGTATGATGAGGCAGTCCGATAAGTGGTCATCAATCTCTCCATTCCTGCTCACTCTACTGTGAACTTTTTGTGTATTTGGGTCATTACTGGTGCAGAAGCTGCTATCTGCCCTCAGCCACGCTGCAGATGATTTTTATAAATCCTCAAAGAAACGTTGCTTCACTTTTTGCGTGTAAAGTGTAAATTTTATTTTAAAACAATTATATATTTAAGTATATGTATATTTTTGGGTCATCACCACTCTGAGATAAAAGAGACAAATCACTGCACCTGTTTTTCCGCCTCTTGTCGGTATTGCTATAGTTGTCATGGAGAAACCGCAGCAACATGGTTGCCATTTCCATGGGAACAGCACAAGGGAGAACATGACTCGGGGACAAAGCAGCAGAAAGTGCAGTCTTTTCCCTGAATGATGTCTCCTTACAGCAGTTTCAGGGTCAACTCTTGACCCTGACTTGAGCTGCAAACTGAAACTCTTTAATGTTTTCTACCCACACAGCTGCTCTCGAGCACTTATTTCATGGTCACATCCGCCATTACTGCCCAGCTCCTGTTTTCTTTTCAACACAACAACAGAAAACGCAGTGTACTGTTTTTACAGCACTAGGCCTGTGTGTATGTGCAGACTGAATGTTCATGTCAGGCTCTGAATGTGTGTGTGTGTGGATCCTCTGAGTCACATTTGTGGAAAGTGTGTGGTTTTGTGGCGCCAACTCGTTTATTTTATTTTATTTTTTTCACTGAGAACTTTCCAATTTGGCATTTATGATAATTGGTGCCAAAATGGCATGGTGTCACCCGCCTACTTCTCTTCCAGTCTGGCGAGGGCTGCGTCAGTCAGGAGGAATCTGTGACCGTCACGCTGGTCTTTAAATGAAATGTCACCCAACTGCACAACCTTTTAAACAGACATTATCAGATTTACATGAGGGAGGAGGTAGGGGGTGTATTTGTCTGCCTGTTTCATCACTTTATCAAGTTTTAACGTCTCTGACCACCTTCAGACCCAACAGCCACCATCTGCTGTTTCCTAGCTGAACCACTTCCTCCCAACTGTGCGTCTTCTTTTCAAAGCTCTTAGCTTACATGAAACTGTTTGTCATGTTCATGATTTCTAATTTGGGCTTTGTTTCAGTTGTAACGGAGAAACCGAATCGGGACTGATCCGAAGTTGAAATTAAGGTGCAGCGGTTTAGAAAAAGTTGAATTATGTCAGCTTGGGTACAAGAACAATATTATGACTGAAATATTAAGATAATGATTAAGAAACATTAGCCTTCGATGTTGACTTTCTTTTAGCTCTGTTTTGGTCTCTACCAAGTAATGAAGTTCCTGTTCTTTAGCTGTTCCCTTATATCCGCTCAGTAGTTTTCCGTTTTCTGAGCAGGTAGATGTTTTTCATTTAAAACGGCAGCAGAAATGCTGATGAGAGACACAAAGTGTGAAGTTTCCACCTTTAAACCAAAACAATCCCTGATCCATTTCTGATCTTAGATATTCAGAGTTTTCAGAACAAATGCTGTGAAAATAGTCAAGCTACCTTTGCTGAAGGTTCGTCATTAATTGCTCTATTTGTGTAGGAGCCGTTGGAGACCAACCCTTGTTTTCGTTGCCACGGCGACCTGGCTATGGCACAATTGGGAAGCCCATCAAGCTTCTGGCCAACTGCTTTCAGGTGGAAATCCCCAAAATCGATGTCTACCTGTATGAAGTGGACATCAAACCTGACAAATGTCCTCGCAGAGTTAACAGGTATCATGAAAGCACAACCAGCAGGAGTTGGACAGTGTGAAACTTTCATTTTCTTTACAATTTATACCATAACTGGTTATTAATGTTTATTAAGATGTGTGTATTTGGCAGTAATAAGTTATGTTATGATTGTCTTTTCAGGGAAGTGGTGGACTCAATGGTTCAGCATTTCAAGGTAACAATCTTCGGTGACCGTCTGCCAGTTTATGATGGGAAGAGAAGCCTCTACACTGCTAATCCACTTCCTGTCGCCACTAGTGGGGTAAGAGTAAACACCAGTGTTAAATAATTCTATTAGTAGCAAGTCGTTTGTCTTTATTTGTTCGTATCTAATTTTCATGTCATTGGACGTGTTATTGAAAAATATATATAAAATATACATGTACGAACCCAGAGTTTAAATTGGATTGAACAGAAGCTAAAGGCTCACATTTTATATGTTGAATACACAATATCCCATGTTTTCTTGTGCAGGTTGATCTGGATGTCACCCTGCCAGGTGAAGGTGGGAAGGACCGTCCGTTTAAAGTCACTATCAGATTTGTTTCGTTGGTCAGCTGGCACATGTTGCACGAAGTCTTGAAAGGACGGGGTGTCCCTGAACCACTGGACCTGGACAAACCCCTCAGCACTAATCCCGTTCATGCTGTGGATGTCGTCCTTCGGCACCTCCCCTCCATGAAGTGAGTTCCCTCCCAACTTTTCAAAGAAATATCTAAAGTTAACCTCATCCTGTAAAAGTTGAGATTGTAAAAGCTAAAGCTAAGTATTTGAGATAGCTAAAAAACTTACAGCTATTTGTAAAATTTGATACATTTCCAGATAATGACTTTTGATGCCAAATAATTAAGATCAGAATGACACTTAAGTATTGGAGCAGTATTTATTGTCAGGAGTTATTTGGTCCTGAAATACAATCTGAGGATACCTGTAACCTGGAGCTCCTGTGTGGCTACCCTAATTTGTCATGCAGGATTTTATTTTCAGATGCTAACAGAAAAAATATGACTAACACATGTATGTACCTGACAATAACACAGATTAACAGCATCTTTATGTCTCTACCTCGGGCTGTGTCATTTGGTAAATCCATTAACTAAAATAGGTTCAGCAACATGACCGAAAACCTTTTTAGCCTCTGTGGTTGCAGGCCCATAACTCAGGCAGTGCTTGAGTTGTGCTGGACCCAGTGAACTTCACAGGGAATGCAACTCCCAGCGAGGGTAGAATTTTATTTTTGTGCTCTACTAAATTTTCTCTCATCTATATGTCCTCTGCCCTCACCAGGTACACCCCTGTTGGACGATCCTTCTTCTCCTCCCCGGAGGGCTATGACCACCCGCTGGGTGGAGGCAGAGAGGTTTGGTTCGGCTTCCATCAATCAGTACGGCCAGCCATGTGGAAAATGATGCTGAACATTGATGGTGAGTAAACATTGTGTCATCAGGAACACATAGAAAAACAATTCAACATTTTGGGAAAGACATTCATTTACTTTCCTCAGATTTCAGAGATTCATTCCATTCTTACATCTAGAAAGAACCCTCTTTCTAGACTTAATGCTAAACTAAGATAACCATTTGCTGTCTGAACTCTTATTTAACAGATGGATATGACAGTGTTATGGTGTCTTCTCTTTTAACTTAGCAAACATTTGAAAATATAATGGCAAGTGTGTCCTTGAGCTGCAACACAATAACATACATGCATATATATATATATTCATATTTTAATCTCAGATATTTTACACGCAGAATCTATGAATGAAATCCTCTAAAAAGATCTCCAGCATTGTTGAGAAGTACTAATCATATTAAAATGTCACTTTATTTTATTCAAAACCTCAATACCAACTCAAAATATATTGGATTTCTGCATAAGACTTCACTATCCTGTTGTGATCTTGGTGGAAATGACAGAGTTTCTTCTAACTTGCAGATGCTGATCATCAAAGTTAGGCTGAACAGTTATCTAACTTTTTTTGTGTAACAGTGTAACCTTGTTCCGTTACTGTTTCAGTGTCAGCCACAGCATTTTACAAAGCACAACCAGTCATTCAGTTCATGTGTGAGGTGCTGGACATTCACAACATTGACGAGCAGCCCCGCCCGCTCACCGACTCCCACAGGGTCAAGTTCACCAAAGAGATCAAAGGTATGTCGCCAAGGAAAGGCAGCCTCAGCTTGTTTCTTTGCACCACAGTCATAAGCTTCACCACGCACAGCTTTGTGTTGTTCGAGTATTAGATAATCGGTCATCTGATGTTTAAAGATGCTGCAAATTTATGTAAATAAGCCGTCTTAATTTTTCCACAAATTTAATTAAATCTCTAGTCACTGATATATTGTCTGTGCTATTTCACATTGGTGCCACCACCATCTTCATAGGTCTTAAAGTGGAAGTGACACACTGTGGAACCATGCGTAGGAAGTACAGAGTCTGCAACGTAACACGACGCCCTGCAAGCCTCCAGACGTATGTTTTCACATCATCACCCCAACCCCCCATTGGCTGTTCACCTGCAATCAAAGCTGCCATTGGCTTACGCTGATGAAGGATTCTTGTCACTTTTGAATCCGCAGATTTCCATTGCAGCTTGAGAATGGTCAGACAGTCGAACGCACAGTGGCACAGTACTTCAGAGAGAAGTACAGTCTGCAGTTGAAGTATCCCCACTTGCCTTGTCTGCAGGTGGGCCAGGAACAGAAACACACCTACCTGCCCCTGGAGGTAAGGACTGATGGTGACAGGATGAATTCAACCTCCTGAGTTCCATAAATCATTTTAGAATGATATTTTTCTATTTATTTGTCTGGTTAAAGGAGTTGGCATGTCATTGTCACTTGTGTATAGGTCAGGTTTGTTGCACTAATCATACAGGTTTTCAGTTGTAGCCACTGACAGCTGTGTAGTAGTTGGATACAGATAAATAAAAGGGATGTCGACTTACTGTTAAGATAATTTGCTATATTGGCTCAGTTATATCACTGCTCATAGCTTCAATATTGGGTGAGAACAAAACATCAACCTTGAATAGAGTTGTATGGAATATAGAGATAAATTGAAGCAAACTTATTGTCATCAAGGGCTGGATTAATTGTCATTAATGTTTTTTTTATTAGGTGTGCAACGTTGTAGCTGGACAGCGCTGCATTAAAAAACTAACAGATAACCAGACGTCGACCATGATCAAAGCAACAGCCCGCTCAGCACCAGACAGACAGGAGGAGATCAGCAGGCTGGTGAGCGTCTGATGCACCACAAAAGCAAAAATCTTTTTCATTCCCTGTAAAGTAAAATAAAATAACATCCTTTCTGCCCTTCAGGTGCGCAGTGCAAATTACGAGGCTGACCCGTTCGTCCAGGAGTTTCAGTTCCGTGTGCGAGATGAGATGGCTCAGGTGACGGGCCGAGTCCTGCCGGCCCCCATGCTGCAGTATGGCGGCAGGGTGAGCTCTGAACCATTTATGGTACCTTCCCCTTTAAATCACGCTTCATACGCATGTGTGTTTTTCAGCATGTTTCAGCAGGGTTTCCTCTGGTTAGTCACAAAGTGGATTAATAATTCCAACAGACGAAACAAAAAGATTTTAATCTGTATCTAAGCCTTTAAAATGGTCTTTTAGTGGATTTAATGCACTAAAACCTAAATCTCATATTGGTATTGTTTCAAGTAAGCCCTTAGATATTTTATTTGGCTTGAAAAATTAAATGGGGAAACCCTGTGAATAGTTTCTGTAGATTAGTTTTTCTCATGTGTGATATGTTTTCATTGAAAATCTCATTTCACGTCTTTTATTTGCTTTTCCTCTATGAACTTTGTCTTATCTGTATTTGCTGCAGTTATTTGCTCTTTAATTTAAAATTTAAGAACTGGCACACACAAACATTTTTCTTTTGAAAGCAATCACTGTTTTGTATGCCACTCATAAAAAACATGATCTTTGACTGCATCTTTTATGCATGACCCAATCAGAAACGAGCGCAGATGAAATAATAAAAAATTAGTTTGTCTGTAATGTCACGACCAGCCTGCCAGTCACAGTCTCCATGATAATCATTAGTCTTTATATTTTGCTCACACTGGCTGCCTGAATCCTTTGAATCCATACATTGTCTCTGTGTCCATGTACTGTATGTGTCTATGTGACTGCCAGCCCCAGCAGATCAACCCTGCACTGTCGTTGCAGAACCGCACAGTGGCCACACCCAGTCACGGGGTGTGGGACATGAGGGGGAAGCAGTTTCACACCGGAGTGGAGATCAAGATGTGGGCCATCGCCTGCTTTGCCACTCAGAGACAGTGCAGAGAAGAGATCCTCAAGTGAGTTCATTGTTGTTACTTTGCTGAGTTACTAATTAGCAGAGTAGTCAAATGGAAAAAGTGATAAATGATAAAAGGAAGGAAAATACTGATTTGTGCAGGTGAGAAACTGAAGAAATTCTTGTACTGTGATATTTTATCTAATCACAATCTGGGTCACAAGTGGCTTCTGTTAACACCGTCAGTCATTCACCACATTTCTCATGGTCATTAATCCCACTCAGATTTTATTTGGAAATCAATCTCTGTAAGATAAATCTAGTTTACAAGGATAAAGATGTCACAGATTTAAGCTATTTTTATTCAGAGTTATAATACCAGGGTGTTATCATTAACTTTCTGGACTGGGTGACCCAGCCCCCCAGTGGTCAAAATACATACCACATGCTGCAAATGCTGAGCTGGAGTCACTGATTTGATTCCCAGTGTCACAAATTCTCTCTCTGTCCCATTTCCTCTGTCTGTACTAGTCCTGTCAGATAATAAAAACATCAAATGGCCAAAAAATAACAAATATATTTGTTTTGTTGTGCAAAAACTATTATATTAGTTAAACCCTAAATTAAATTTTAGACTTTGTTTTATGCTGCATGAGATTACCTGTATAATGTATAAGGCTTTCCAAACATACTTATTCTTTTGCTGGCACATATTTTAAACTCAGGACCATTTTACACACATTCTTTATGTTATAGTGCGCAACCTAAATGTTATATACATTTTTTTTCCCGTGCTCAGGAGCTTCACTGACCAGCTGCGGAAAATCTCAAAGGATGCTGGGATGCCGATCCAAGGCCAGCCATGCTTCTGTAAATACGCTCAGGGAGCCGACAGCGTGGAGCCCATGTTCAGACATCTGAAGAACACCTACGCTGGGCTGCAGCTCATCATTGTCATCCTGCCAGGGAAAACGCCTGTCTATGGTACAACAATAAACCTTACTCAATGTTTCAAACAGGAGACAAGTCTGCTTCAAGAAGACAAAATAAAGTGTACTCAACTTTGTGAGGGATTGTATTCAGGAAATGTTATCAGAGCAATGTTCAATCTGTGACCCACAGCTGAAGTGAAGAGGGTGGGGGACACACTCCTCGGCATGGCTACCCAGTGTGTCCAGGTGAAGAACGTAGTGAAGACGTCCCCTCAGACACTTTCCAACCTCTGCCTCAAGATCAATGTGAAACTGGGAGGAATTAACAACATCTTGGTTCCACACCAACGGTAAAATCCCACGACCACAAGCAGAAGGGAACAAAGATCTTCTGGGTTCTGTGTTTTTTCACCTCAGTGTGTAGAGCACATGGAAGTTGTACAAAAATCTACGTACCTCACTTGCATGTTGTCATATGACATTCTTAATTTTTCTCCTGACTCACGCTGTTATCTCTCTGTCTTTCTGTCATCCATCCAGACCCTCTGTGTTCCAGCAGCCTGTCATCTTCCTCGGGGCCGATGTCACTCACCCTCCAGCAGGAGATGGGAAAAAACCATCCATTGCAGCGGTGAGGCTTCACTTTAGAAAACGGGCCTGAGTTGTTATTTTTGTCTAGTTTTCATAAAATTACTTGTATTTTTGATTGATTGATTTATTTTTTACCTGAATACTGTCATTGACTTGTGACTGCTCTTCCTCTACAGGTGGTGGGCAGCATGGATGCCCACCCCAGCAGGTACTGCGCCACAGTGCGTGTCCAGAGGCCCAGACAGGAGGTCATCCAGGACTTGGCCTCTATGGTGCGAGAGCTCTTGATCCAATTCTACAAATCCACACGGTACAAGCCAACCAGGATCATCTTCTACAGGGATGGAGTGTCAGAGGGCCAGTTCAGACAAGTAGAGTGTTTCCTCCGTCTTCTCATTTTGAGGCGCCTGATAAATTTGGTCATACATCATTTCATAGTCTAAATATATCCTATAAATACTGTTAAGAAACAACTTGTTGGTGTTATTATTAAATGCATGTATTTGTCCTCCTGATAATTTGAATACTACCTGTTTAGGTGCTGTACTATGAGCTGCTGGCCATCAGGGAGGCTTGTATCAGTCTGGAGAAAGAATACCAGCCGGGGATCACCTACATCGTCGTACAGAAACGTCATCACACACGCCTCTTCTGTGCAGATCGCAATGAGCGGGTGAGCTTGGATTTGATTATTATTAATGGTAATAAAAATTTGGGTTTGGCCAGTTTACTGGGTTAATGTAAGGATCGAGCCAGAGTTACACATTAGGGTCACTGCTCAGGCCTGTGACAATTTTAAGGTAAAATTCTGTCTGTTTAATTGTGTTTTGCAGGTTGGACGAAGTGGAAACATTCCTGCTGGCACCACAGTGGACACCGACATCACCCACCCCTACGAGTTTGACTTTTACCTCTGCAGTCACGCTGGAATTCAGGTAGGACTTTAAGGACCGAACCAGACTTTCAGACCACTTCAGTCATCGTAGTTACTGCACTGCCCCAAAGCAAAACTCTAATCGTGACTAAGAGGGAAAAGTGTCAGGCCTCATTAGAAGATTAGAAAAACAAGCCTCCGCGTTCACTGTTCCTTTTATTCATGAGCTATGAATTTGGTGTTTTATTGACCTTTTTAAAGAAGAAGCTTATGATTATATTATTACTGATTAACGTACAGAACACTTTTTCTCAATATGATGAAGACTGATTTCAGGTACAGATAAGGTTCTGTTTTACTTTGGATGCTACTTTATATGTTTATGTTACCTCCCATTGTGGAGTCCACATCATTACACTGTGGTTGTAGGTGCCTGATTACTAAATTAAAGCTTTTCTAAAGACCTTAAAGTAGCAACTGAATCCCTTTAACATTTCCAAGAATCCATCGAACACCCAGACGTCCCCCGTTCACCTAATTTTAGCACTTTGTTGTTTGTCCTCTCTCCATGGAGCCGCTGTGCTCTAGGGTGCGATTAATTGTGCTTTCCCTTCTCCAGGGCACGAGTCGGCCGTCCCACTACCACGTTCTGTGGGACGACAACTGTTTCACTGCCGACGAGTTCCAGCTCCTCACCTACCAGCTGTGCCACACCTACGTCCGCTGCACGCGGTCTGTCTCCATCCCAGCACCGGCCTACTACGCCCACCTGGTGGCATTCCGCGCTCGCTACCACCTTGTCGACAAAGAGCATGACAGGTGGGGGGAAGGTCTTTAATGATGTAATACGCTTTCCCAGGAACTTAAATACCACTTTATCTTTTTACAACTTTACTGTCTATATAATTTGCATCATTATCATCAGAAATATATAAATATATTAGGTTTGTTTATAAATTCTAGTTTTTGTTCATGAAAATAAAGAATCTTGGAAAAATATTGAAGAAAATCAGCAACATGTTACTGCTAGTTTAAGGATGAATGAGCCGACTTTTTTTTTTATTTATTGGGTTATATGAGTATTGGTGTTTCATATCTGCTGTGAGCTGTCCTTGTTTTCATAGTTTGTCACAAGTGGTTTTCTTGGTGATGAATACATTTATCCATCTCTCTGACTAATCTGATTTATAGATTTAACTTTGGTCCTTGTCTTGTTCCTTTGTCTCACTGTTTCTGCTCCTTTTCTCTTTCCACAGTGCGGAGGGCAGCCATGTCTCAGGGCAGAGTAATGGCAGGGACCCGCAGTCGCTGGCCAAGGCTGTTCAGATCCACCATGACACACTGAGGACCATGTACTTTGCCTGAATCTGCCTCTTCACATCACTCTACCTTTCCCATTCTGTCAGCCATAGTCTTAGGATCCGACTCCATGCTGGTGCAGCTTCCGTCACAGGAACGCGGCGATGGCAGCAGCTGCAGCATGAGGATGATGGAAGCCAGATAGGAGTTACAGCTACATTATGCAATTTGAAACCAGCCAGTTATTTCTGTGCGTCTGCCCATGCATCCCTCCTCCGCACTTCTTCTGCTGTATTTAAATCACAATTCTTTCTTTTTTTCATTTTTTTTTTCCTAAGCTCGCCTCCAGATTTGACAGCAGCTCAAACTTTTAACGTTGCTGGGGTTTTTTGTGGTGTGTGTTGAAATCATGGTGGAGCAGATGGGATTCTAAAAACGGAGGGCCTTTTTTTTTTGGTGCATAGGTGGGAATGAAGCAGAACCAGTGAGGAGCCGACTCGCTCCGTAGCCTCATGCTGAGCCTAATGTTGCTGGTTTATATTATTGACGGTTTTTACGTGTTTGTGTGTTTTCACCTTTCTAGATACTGTATGTGTTGTTTGTCTGTCCAGCAAATGTGTGATTGCCATGAAAGTTTTAGTCGAGTACACTCAGAAACAAAACAAAATACAACGTTCGCCCTGTCTTTGTGAAAGGGGGCGTGCTGCCTTCGTGGTTACTCTTCTGTCTCCCTTTAAGCTGGTGGTTCCTCACAGTCATTCAGCCAGACAGTAAGAAGTGTAACTTCACACTGAATGAAATCTTTTTTTTTTTTTTTTTTAATATATATATATATATATATATATATAAGAAAAGCCATGTACAGCCAGTCTTTGAGACGTTGTATGTCGTTTGTTGCCTTACCGTGAGGCAAGGTGCATTAAGAGGAAGCCATGAAATGGACAGTTTTAACCTTCTTTCAGTGGTAGTTTATTCTGGTACAGTGTGTTATACCAAACGTTTCTTGCGTGTTGTATTCCTCTTGCTACGTATGAGTTGCTTTTTTTTTTTTTCTTTTTTTTTAACTTTAACTTAACATTCGTTTTCAGCAATAGATCAGAAAGGGCAGTTTACATCGTCTGACGACCACAAATGCTTAGATTTATTATTATAATACATTTTTTTTTTTAGTCCCCCAGTTTTACACAAGAAATCGACCAGTTTAGTTGTCAGGAGCTGCTTTAGTGCAATAAGGTTTTAAATCAGAGAGCGGCGGTTCGGTGCTGAATTTTTTTGATGGATATTCGTGTGCTGAAATGGTTTGTGATGGGTGCGTTTCGGGAAGTGACGGTGAACTTGGATGCAGGAATATACAGTATTTGACATCCTGTGGAGCGAGCAGGATTGGTGTGGATCGGTCCTGAGGGCTGATGGGTGTTTTGGACGCAGTAAACAAAGTGCCTCGTTTGGTTTAAAGGGCGAACTGTCGGCAGGATGGAAGGATTTTAATCGGATGTGGGTTTGGGCACTGAGTGTGTGATAGCCTTTTATAATGTTTTCACATGATGAACTGTTTATCTTTGTGGTTTTTAAACAAGTTTTTATCACACAAAAGACAGCAGCTTAGATTCATTTAAAAATATTACAAATTCAAATTCTGTTTCTTAGAGCAAAATCAAATAATGAAAACTCTTTCTCATTTTAATTACTTGTCTACTTTTAATCAAACTTATCTCTGATTAGCCAACACATCTCTGATTCTGTCCACATGCAATCAAAGTAGAACAAAATTGACAACTTCAATGATAATTGGGCTAAAAATATAGAATGTATTACAAGATACACTGCAGATAGAAGCCTGTTTCTCCTACTTCCGTATGACCCACAGATAATGTTCTCCATTTTTATTTCATCTTGTTAATCAATAATTATGTAAAAACCCAAAGACACTAAACTTGTTATGGTGAAATCATTAAGTATTTTCATGTCCAGTGGAAAACAAAAAGAATAATCACACACATGGATGATGGTGACGCTGTGCGTCCTGACGGGCACAGCTGAAGCTGGAAACAGTTTTTCTAAATATAACTGTGTCATTATGAAAGGAGAACCAGCCTGGAGTTTGTTGTCAGTATGACCCTTTGGGGGAGTTTTTCACAGTAAAAGCCTTCATTTTTCATCACTTGGACCAAACCAACGTGCCTGGTCAGGGTGAGGGTGGAGGACTGGAGGGGGGGGACATGCTGTCACCAGAACCAAACCTTAGCTGCTAGAAGAAAAGATTTATTTAATATCTCGTCAGATACATATAGATGAAATATATTAAGAGATGAATGCGATGTTGTGTTTTACTGCACTTCAAAAAAAAGACGTATGAGTTTGTGGTTGAGTCCAGATGATCAGAGACGACTACCTTTAACTACGAGGATATCCGAGCAGATTGTTTCCCTTCTGTGTTTGTCGTCATGTTGCAGCTCTATCTTAATATCGGACATTACCAGCATTTGATTTTACTTGAAGAATAGTTTGAAAAGTCGTAGGCATGTTTAACATTGTTGGCTAGTGCGCCGCTTGTTTCTGAAAGTTTATATATATATATACACAAAGATATGTCTTTTTACAGAAATCCCTTTTCCTGTCGTGATGCCACTCACAGTAAATGGACCTCTAGAGCCTTTTTCCTCAAACAGAAGCATTTTTAAGTCTGAATGGAGATATATTTATATTTAAGATGTAATGCACTCACCATTTATTTTTTCTAACAAAGTCCTCTTTGAAGCAGAAGCTGTATCGAAATACGCCCTTTAATAATCTGTCTAATGGTGGTCTGTGATCTTTTTCTTTTCCAAATTTGATAATGCAATACTTGTGTGTGAAAAGTAAACCTGGTGCGTTCGGCACATCGACCTGTTTTGTGGAGACTATTGGCGGTCATGTTGTCGCGCCAATGAACCATCAACCCTCCTCCGCCCACTTCCCTCCGCTTTGTCATTTAATCACCTGAAAAACTCCTCCAACAAGTTCAACACTTTGGTTCTGAAGGGGGTTTACGTTTCTCAGTGCTGTTTTGTTTTTCGTTTTTTGTTTTTTCCCTCATATATTCATAAAAAGAGGAGGAGGGTTGAAAGTTCGTCGTTCGATGATCAGACCGTTTACAGACTGTGCCTTTACTGATGGTGCTGAAAAACAAAGTAAATCAAAGACATTTCGATATTCAGAAAGTCTACATTAATAAGTATATGTTGATACATGACAATACTGTGTGTGTGTGTGTGTTTGTACCTCTGACATATGCCAAGAACACAAAATATGCAGGACTGATGGGTCTGGAGCTGAAAGGACCAAAAGGCCTGTGGGGGTCAGTTTTAGTGGAGGGGCACTTTGAAGCACAAACCCAGAAAACTTAAATTTCTGATTTTAAAAATAAATATATGTAACACTCATGACTCTGTAGGTAAAGAGTAGACGTTATGTAGCATTATTTATTTAACTTTATTTCTATTGGGATGTGACCCTTTTTCTTACTGCCTGTTTGTTTGTTTGCTTCCCTCCTTCACCATTTAATTTATGAGTTCATTCTCCAATGGATGGCAATAATGAAGAAATCATGAAGCTTCTCTGTAATCGGTTTTACATTTTTGTGTGTGCATGTCACTGTCAAACCCCTTCATGGTTTCAGTTTTAACTCTTCTCCTTTCGAATGTGAAATGTAGACGTTTACAGATTTGGGCCTAGTTCTTTGTTTCAGTCCCTGTCTCCCATTTTAAGGGATTCCCCACAAAAAATGAAATCTTTGAAGACCTCAGCAGTTGGCTACATATCATCACACTCAAAAACAAAAAGGAGAAAAAGGAGCTTTGGGTTTCACAGTATGTTCATGTACTTTGGTTGTTTTTGAAGTTGTTATTTTTAGAATGAAACTATTTTCCACCTTTTTGTTTTTTGTTTTTTTTTTTAATTAACACTCGTCTAATCCTGGTCCTAAATTGAGCCTTTTTATTTGTTTGTCATATTTATTATTTTTTTTTGAATAAATGTATGAAACATGTCAGTTTGTTTTTGTTGTTTTGTTTCTTCTCTCGTAAAAGGAATGAAAATGAAAAAGTGGTGACAGCTGACTGAGTCTCGTTTCTCTTTTAACAATGTTGGTGAGTAAAATGAAAGTTTTGTTTTTTCCATCTGACGTTAAAGAGTTTGATGTGACTGGCAGGAAAAGCGTTTAAAGAAAAAGCAGCAAAACGTTGATGGAGATTTTATTATTGGAAATGATTAGAATTGTAACATAATTACACTCAGACAGGAAACAAAAGTACAGATTATTAGTGTCTAATGAATGAATGAATTCTGAGAAATGGCCTTACAGTTGAATTTCAGAAATGATTAGGAAACTGTATCAGCTATTGATGAAGTGTCAGACTTTTATAAACTCCCATGATGCTTCTGGAGGGCAATAAGCTGTTTTAGGGTCCATTAAACTTCTAATAAATTGCGGGTGCACACACAATGAATTAATTAATAACACGCATGGCTGGACTGACATCCCTTCAGATGGGGGGGGGGGGGGTTTGTCTGTATTTAGGTGTACTCCACCTGCGAAGGAGCACTGACAGGAAATGGCCGGAGGGGTTATCACCGAACACAGACTCACTTTATAACTGCACTTCAACACAACACTGTGTAATCTGTGTTTACACTTCCTGCTATACGCCTTCAAATTAACTTGGCAGCGTGCAGCCTCCACTTCCTGCTCATGTCCTCTAACATCCTGGGTTTTAATTGCTTTATCCCTCGCACCTATAAAACACTCAGCTTTGATTAAACAGTGTGCTGGTTGTACTCTGAGGGACTGAGAGGTTTGTTTGACAGCTTCCCGCTTCGTCTGTACACGAAGGCCGGACAGAGTGCTGCACCTCAGGAGGACGAGAAGTTAAAAGATGACGCAGAAATTTGTTGGAATTAACTGAAGTACGGTGAAATAACAAGGTTTGGTTTTTCTGACCACATCTCAGTTATTTTGATTTGAAATGAGGAGTTCGGTTTACTCATTAAATTAAGTTGTTTTTTTGTTTTTTTTTTCCCAAGACAGATTTCCCAGCATGCATTTTTCCGGCGACTGCCCCCGTTTTGTATTTGGAAGAAGGTGTTAATGATGATAAATGAAGACACGGTTGTTTCTTCTCTTTCTAATGAAGACAGCGTGAACCACGGCGCTGAAGAGCATCGAGTTCTTTCTGCGTTTATGTTAAAGTGCCTTCATTAGAAAAACAAGAGATGGAGAACAACTGCAGGTGTCGGTTTAACCACAGTGATCGGTTTTATCTAAAATGTGCCCTAATCCTCTTTGTTTTGTTTTTTTCATACTTTATCAATGAGACAAATGCTTTGTCTAAAACTCATGTGTGATCTCTTCCTTCAAGAAATGGCTGCTTCCTTGTACTTTTCACCTGTGGGGGGTCTCAGATGAGGAGTGTGAGGAGCCCCCTGACACCTCAGGATGTGCAGCTTGGCCATGACGTTCCTGATGCAGTGATTCAACATGCTCCTGACCGCCGCCGAGGAGAAGTAGAAGATAAAGGGGTCCAGGCAGGCGTTGAAGGTGCTGGAGAGCAACGCCACGTTCCTCCACTCCTCGCTCTCCTTGCGGACGAACCCCACCACGTGGGAGGCGTTGTAAGGCCCAAAGCAGACGGCGAACACTATCAGCGTGCCGAGAGCCAGGCCTATGGCGCGCAGCCTCCGCCGCCTGCCGATGTTGGGGAGACGGGAAAGGATGAGGATGAAGTTGACGTAGCAGAAGCAGCAGATGAAAAAGGGGATGCAGAAGAGGACGAGGAAGAGCTCCAGGCGGACCGGCAGCACGATCCTGAGCTCCTCCTCGCTGAAATCCAGGTAGCAGGTGGGGGGCGGAGGGCTGCTCCCATTGTTGCCGTCACTTTTGGCACCTTTGCTCCACTGAGCGTTGGGTATGATGTAGACGATGCTGAGGTTCAGAGAGGTAACCACCCAGAACAGGACGCTGGCCAGGACGGCGTAGCGGGTCCTTCGACACATGGCGTACCTGAGGGGGTAGGCCACCCCCAGGTAACGCTCCACGCTCACCGCCGTGAGCAGCAGGGTGCTGTTGTAGATGGTGACGTAGAAGATGAAACCGGTGAAGGGACACAGCGGGAAGGGCAGCAGCCAGGCCATGTCGTCCGACGCCTCCTTCATCTTGAACGGCAGGAACGCCAGGAAGATGAGGTCGGAGATGGTGAGGTTGAGGAGGAGGACGTCTATCGGGGCGGCCTTCCGGTGCACCTTGCGGCAGAAGGTGCAGAACGCCAGGATGTTGGCGGGGACCCCCATCAGGAAGGTGACGATGTAGACGGAAAACAGCAGGTTACTGCACGACATGGCGGCCTCTCACAGCGGGAAAAAATCTCTTCGAAACAGGAAGACAAAAAAACACGAATCAGGATTCAAAGCAAAGAATTAAAATAGAGACAGTGACATAGTTTTTCTTTAATTAATGTTAATCAACTAATTTCTAAAGTCTGATGCCCGTCATCCAGATCTTCAGATTAAATTATCTCAACAACTATTAGATAGATGGTCGTGAAATTCCTTGTTTCCTGATTTCTGCTCTATTGTGGATTGAGATAGATTCTCATCTCTCCATCCGAGCAAATTATTATCAGGTAAAACAAATATTGTCATGCTTCAAAGTTGGGTTGGGTTAAAAAGTGATGCACTCAATAGTACTACATTTAAAATCATTAAATGACCTCTTTTCTAAAAATTTCACAAATTCCTTGAAATGAAATTCTGAGATTTAAATTAAAATATGCAAATAAGCAAAGACCGGTCTAAAGGAGTCAGTTCAGTTTAAATACATAACAATTAGAGAAAAAAAAGGCTAAATCATTTTTCAAAAAGCTGCTCACTGTAGTTTTTAGGAGAACTTCTTCAAACAAGAGTTGGTCATTTTGAATATTAAGGAGATCAGTAGGAGCTAAATCAGATGTGACTGCTAGTAGAATTAAATATCTGCTGGTTTTTGGTATTTTTGTGGCTTTTGTTGACAATAACGAGTAAATGATTTAAAGTGTAATCAACTCACCTCTGTCAAACCTGACAAACTGGGCTCTCCATCCCTGAGCTGTCCTCTCTGGCTGTCCGGCAGGACGAGATGTCTCCTGAGAGCCGAGTGTTTGGTCAATATCACGAGGCCGTGCTCAATATTAACGTCTTCCCGAATATCTGCTATCTGCTTACCTTCAGCAGCGGAAATTAATAAGCTTCTGGACACGCTCTTTGTTCTCTGCGCTCTGTAAACATCATCTCCAGGCAACTGGACCCAACTCAGTTTGGGGACAAGTTAGTTAGAGGACAAGTCAAAGGACCCCCCCCCCCCCCCCCCCCCCACCTGGACTGTTAATCTGATGGATCGGTCATTATCCAGTCAGAGTCTGGTATAAAAAAATTACTGTGAGAAAGTCAGATTTAAAACGACTACTGAATTTTAACACTCAAATTAAAACACATATTGAAGCCAACTTCTAACTAATAGTACATTTAATGCTTATAAAATCTATATTTAGATTTTGCTTTAATAATAATTACGATAGAAATGTGCTGAAACTATAATTCACCATCATAGTTTCTGATATTTAATTAGTTATAAAAAGATAGTTTTTACCTGTTTTACTTTGTGACCAGTAGATGTCAGACTGTCAACATGAAGCATCAACAAAAGAACCTTCAGCCAGAAGATAAAGTGGAAACCTACAGGATCAGGAGTTTACCTTTGGAGCCCGATGGTTGTTTTTCTTCATGCAAACAGGATGTGAGCTGGTCCGGGTTCCCCTGGACCGTCCTCTGGTGTCCCTATTCAAAGCCAAAACGACGGGCTTTCTGGCCGTATGTAGGCCGTCCTTCAGCCCAGGTCTCTGATCTTCCCTGTCCACCTGATCTCAGTGTCTCTGCGTTTGTCTGCTCCCCACTTTATGTCCCCATGCAGAAGATATTCATTAAAATATAAATTGAACTGCTGGCATGAGTCCAACAAGTGAACCAGGTCCCCCGAGAACTGGAAGGGGTCAACAGAGAACAGGCTCAGGCCATCAGAGAAAATACAGCTGTTTTATTGGCTGCTGCATTCACTGAAGTGTAAAACAGCAAATATGAAGCAGAAGTGCAGCAGTGAAGGACCAACCAGCTGCTGTGTATAAAATACTAATGAATCCCTCACGAATAAAAAAGTTAATTGGACTAAATTAACGTCATCTGTGTGTAAAGGGAAGCAGCATGAATCGCGAAGTTATAAATCAGATGGAATCGACTGTTAAAGACATTTGAACATTTGTTGGCTGATATTGCTGATGAGATTTTAATTGTAATGTTTCTTCGTTGTTGTTGTAGGCGGAGGTGTCTCTGCACAAACAGTTTCACATTCTGTTAAAAACATGGTGATTTGGATATTGCACCTGGCCGTCTTGTGATTTCACTGATAGCTGGATTAATTGTGCAGCTTTTTGTTTCACTACAAATATGGAGAAATGTGAAGTAAACATAAACTCTAAATTTTTGACAACAGACAAAAACTTGGGAAGATCGTACTTTATTTTGAAGGTCAGTGGATAACATTTCACAAAGTAAGTAGTCCTGAGTGAGAGGAATAATGGATGAAATGATACAGAACAGATATTTAGATATTTTACATTTTATTTCAGCCTGGAAGAGCAACTGAAACACACAAGATGGAGCTGTTTGTCCAAAGATGCTGGAGTCTGAGTTTCCTGATCAGGTGAAAAAGCTGCTCAGTGAGTCTTTCTATCATCAGTCACTACATTTGTGTTCAAACTGTTTTGTTTTTTTTTCCTTTAGAAACTTAAGAGAGAGAAAAGAGTTTTCAGAGTGATGCAGCAGATGAAATGTTTCTCCCTTGAAATGGCGGACGTGGACGTTAAGTAGCTTATTTCTTATTTGTATTTCGGAGGAGGTATACTGGATCTTTGCATGACTGTGCTTGAATGCTTTTATTGTTTCTCCTTCTGGATTGTGCTGACATATTTTCCCAGAAGCCCTTCAGTCCGTCACGTCACTCCTGGCTGAATTTAGTCACCTCGGCCCCCGCCTGGCTCCTCTCCGACAGGGTTGGCGGGGCCCTTAAATTGGCCTCACCTTTGACGGTTTTGTGGTTTTGATGCCGAACCCCTTCGATCCGGCTGAACTGACTTTGCCTTCCGCGGAGTCTTCCCATGATGCCCCTGGACACTGCTGGCGACAGCATGAGCATGACTACAGGCTCCAGGAAGACATTACAGGAGCTCGTCAACATGGCGTACGGCCTCCAGTCCACGCTCTCCCTCAACACAAACCCCACAACGTGTGAGGCGTTGTAGGGCGCGTAACACACCACGAAAACAGCGAGGGTGGAGAACGCAACAGCCAGGACCCTTCTCTTCCCCACTGGGGGCAAATTTGAGCGCCACACTAGGACGACGCAGCGCAGCGTGCAGAAGGACGTCACAGTCAGAGGCAGAAGAAACAGGACGATGGACATCTCCAGGCGAAGAGGCAGCAGAACAGCAAGCTGGGAGGTGCTGAAGTTCTCGTAGCAGGCTGAGTTGTGACCCTTGGTGGAGATAAAGTAGGCCCCTCCTTCAGCCACCAGGGCAAAGCTGAGGTGCAGCATCACCAGCGCCCAAAGGGCAGCGCTGATGAAGCAGGAGATTCGTGCTCGGCGGTATCTCTTGTAGCTAATTGGGAATGCGATGCTGAGGTAACGCCCCACTGTCACAGCAGTGATGAAGAGGCAGCTGCCGTACAGCGAGGAGAAGAGGAAGAAGTTGTAGATGGGACAAAGGAGCGCCGGCAGAATCCAGTCCTGAAGCAAAGTCTCCGCGGCCTTGACGGGGAGCCAGACCACCAGCACCAGGTTGGCCAGGCACAGGTTGAGGGCGTAGACCACGTTGGGCGTGGCGCCACGCTTGAGGGCCTTGCGCATGTACACAAAGAGGACCAGCAGGTTGGAAGGAAGGCCCAGCAGGAAGGTGAAGGTGTAGACGGTGAGGGCAACGCAGTCCTTCATGGCCACATTCATCTCTTCAGTTTAAGACGAGGACGCTGCCGAGAGACATCGAAAGACCAGCAAATAGGTCGCACTTCCTCCAGACTGACATGACAATCATGAAAGAAGTCTCAAGAAGAAAACAAACTGCACATTTTTTTTCTCCTCAATGTAGGAAAAGAGACAAGTTCTCCATCAGTGGCAGCAAAGTTCTGGTCCAAACTGAATAATACGGAGCCGAGTTTCTCCCTCGGTCACGGTCAGCGTTCAGAGCCAACTCTGACAAGAGGAGCATCATCTCTGAGGCTGGCGAGGGCGGGAAAAAAAAAAAAAAAGGCAATGGCCACGATACGCTGATGCATGTGGGCACGAAGGGGGCGAGGTGCACACGACATCATAACAGAGATGCAGATAAGGAGATGCATTCACTCAGGCAGAAGCAGGGGGGCATTTAGCAGGCACTAGGTTGCCTTAATTGCCCTCTCAGCGGAAGGCAACAGACAGGTAGCATCTGGGCCCTTAAGTGAAATGATTCAGAATAATTCAGCGTGTCAGGAAGCACATGGCCGTCCCCTCAGAGCCCAGGCTGTCTAAATGAACTGGGGGGGCCATAAAGGCGCTGAAGTTGATGGTCGATGCGAGGAGAGGTTGGTGGGGGCTTTAGGGAAACATTGACTTGTTTGTGGCATGTGGCCCAGCTTTATGGGGGAGAATGAGGAGTGAAAGAGGAGTGGGTGGTTTCACACAAAGAGGCCTTTGGAGGAGAAAATGGAGCAGAAAATCACCACGACGTGTTGCAGAGGTATTTTATTACAACATAATAACAAACACCAGGAAACATTTTTCCAGGAAAAGGCCTTTTCGAAACACCTGCTCGCCGGCCGACCAGCATCCATCCAGTTTTCAAAACAGCCACGTTAAACAATTCGCCTTCAGATATCACACAAAGTGATGATGACATATTTGACATGACATAAAAAAAAAAAACGGACTTCTGGACGATTGTGAGTGCTGAATATGTGAGTTGATATCGTAGCTGCTGTGGTGTGATTATAAAATGCTCGCCACTTACACGAAAATGACTCGCGTTCAAACTCTTGGTTTTGTCGTCATCTCCACACCTTCATAGTTTTGTGATTATTTTTCAGGGCGGTGATTCTTTCTCACAGATAAAAGACAAATAGTTCCTGCTGCAGCCGTTGTTTGTTCAGGACAACATTTTATCACGATGACTCACACATGCACACTTGAAAGCACCAGCCGTGTTTCTTAAATTAACAAATCCACATCAATCAAACTAAGACGAGGCTTATTAACTTAAAATGTTTGGGTAGCCCTTGGATCTAATATTTCTAATGTTTAACAGTGAAGTAATGCCTGACTAGTGAATTTACTCAGATATTTGAGAAATGTATGTTATAAATCATTACCAATGAATACTAATCGGCCGATTCTGCCTCAGCTTTCTCTCGACTCAATACAAAAATATGGTACAATATGATTTATTGAGTTACAGGGGTTTATTATGGTAGGGACCCTGTTTAGTGTCTGTTTACTGGATTTTTTTTTTCCTTCAAATTCAGTTTGTATTTACAGTACGAGTCAAAGTTCACGTCATTATCACCGTCTTCATGCTCCAAACAGCGTCAGTTGATCAAACAAAACGACGAGGCCAAACAAAGCTATTAAAGCCATTAAACTGGTCGATATGGTCGATACCCTTCAATGTGAACTATTTCACTCTGGAATTTCTTTACATGTTAAAATAAATAAATGAATAAATAAATCTAACAGATAATTTCATTCAGATGCCAGAAAAATCTGCACCAGTAAATGTTTAAAGTGAAACACAAAAAGTATGTTATGGATCACAACTAAAAGCCAATTAGCCATCAGAGAATATTACAGTTGGAATAAATTCATAAAACAAAGGGAAGTGTTTTGTTTTGTTCTAGAAACTATTTATTTTAGTTTATTTACTTCTTCACTCTCAGAGCTGAATATATTGTAAGCATGAAGAGAACATGTTAGCTGTGTCCTTTCCTTGCTGGTTGTTAAATATACGAAGCTAAAAATGAATTAATAATCCTCATGGAAATGTGTTTCCATCAGACACATGGACAACTTCTTACTGAGCCAGCAGCTGCAGGTTGCTCCGCCCACTGGAGTTTGTGAGGGGGACCGGCAGCGCCGGGGTTTTGGTGCTGAAGGAGGCCGACCTGAGGTGGGAGCGGGTGTTCATGCTTCGTTGTTCCAGAGATAAAGCTTCCTGTTTTCTGGAGAGATCCTGCAGCATGCGGCCATGATGGAGCTTCATCTTCTGCAGAGAGTGTCTGTGCATGAGGACAGACGGAGATAAGGTTTTAAGAGATCCTCTGGATATTTTAACTTTTTTTGTATGTTTTGAACTAAATATGATTGTTTGATTTTCCTGAATTTGCAACCTCAATTTGTTATTTATTTTTCGCCAGTGAACAGGTCTAGAAAAAGCTCCACTTCTTCTCAGTAACAAAGGGACTCACTGAGCCTCAGACAGCTTTTGTTCCAGAGCCGTGATCATGGCCTCCAGCTGGTGGACTTCATTCACCAGACCGTGTTGAACCTGCAAACAAACAAACAAACAGGAAAGAATGAGATCAGTCAGGATGAAGCTAAAAATACCTCCACTGCTCCAGCTCTGGATTAAATATGATGAAATATGTGATCTCTGAACCTCGTCTCTGCACAGGTCCATGCCAGGTCTGCTGGTCCTGTTCTCCAGTCTAGTGTGAGCCAGTTTCAGGGAGGCCGTCTTTGCCTGCAGATCTGCGTCCAGGTCGTGGATGTCGCTCTCCATCTCAGTCATTTCATCTTCAGTCTGCAGACAATAGGAAACTCAACCTGTTTAATCTAAAAAAACATACGAAGGAGATAATTGGGAGCATTTAGATGTCTTACTTTTTTTATTTGCCACTCCAGCTCATCGCGGGCTCGCTCTTCGTGGTGATGGCGCTTTCGAAGAGCGAACTCAGTGGCCATACGCTGAGTCTCCAACTCATTCTGCAGCTGAGAAGTAAAGGATGGAGAAATGACTCACCTGCACTGAGAATGATGCTTGGTCATCGTATCATTTCAGAAAAACAAAGGGAACAACATGTTGTGTTTCATTCAGTCTTGAGCTCAAACGGTTTTGATAAATGTTTCCATACAAGTTGTCAGATTTTCAAACGGGACTTTTTGCCCCTTTGTCGCCCGATGTGAGCAGGCGTAGTTACGTCATACCTACCTGAGCTCTGGTGAGACTCATGTCCTCCCTCATTTGCTGGGACGCCTGCACGGCCTGCTGGGCGTGAGCTGCGTTGTACTGGCTGAACTGGAGCCACTCCTGGGGGGTGGACGAACTACAACAATGACATTTATCCATTTCAGCTAAAGAGGCGCGTAAAAGCTGGAAACTTGAAAAGAGGGCCGGCATTTTGCTTAAAGCGTTTGTTTTAGAAAAATGGTTAAAACATGGATGTAAAATCCTAAAAATAAGAGACTACCACTTTGTGTGTTATTCCCACAGTTACCCTGATGGTACGCGCGTTGGGTTGGTCTTCAGGGAGATCTCAGGCGACTTTACTGTGAGTGACAGACAGGACATATCTATCTCCAGGGCGTCCATCTTGTTCTGGAGGTCGGCTGTCAGCTGATGCCGAGCCTCCTGCAAAACACTGAGGACAGGAACGAGTTAAGGTGCTCAGAGAGCAGCCAAAGACGGAGAAGGGTTCATTTTTGCATCGCAGTATTTGTTGACTCACGAAAGCTGTTGGAAGGCTTCGTCTACGTCCCGCTGCAGAACTTGCTGAACCCTTTTGATCAGCTCCACTTCTTTCCTCAGCTGTTCGTCCACGGGGTCGACGACCAGCTCGTGCCCTCGCCGCCCTTCCCTCAGGGTCAGACACTCGGTGCTGACCTCCAGAGGGGTGACGGTGGCGGCCAGGGCCTGCTCATTCTGCTCCTTAGACTGTGCCAACACACACCAGGGCCCAAGTTACGTCACTGTGAGCTCAGTTTATATACTGAAAAGGCAGTCACTTCCACTTTTAAACTCTGAGTCAAAAAATATTGACGCACTCCCCCAAAGCAAACACAAAAAATGTATAGCTGACACTCTATGCACATCAAAATGAGTTGTTTTTGATGTTTTCAGAAAATCACCAGGGTCAGAGCCTCCATCTCTTCATCCACTTTTTGTGCGCAGGTTTCCAACGCTTCCTTCCATCGAGCAACATCCAAAACCCGATCTCTCAACCTGCGAGAGGTGTCGCTCTCGTCCCAGGTAGTCTGCAGAGAAAAAGCGGCAAGAGAGTGACTTCAGTGTGGACATGTCCAGGTATTTGACCCTTCGGCTTCCCGCTCACCTTGCAGTTGGTCTCGTTGCGTAGAGATCTCCCCTCATGTCGAACCACGTTGGAAATAAATCGCTCGTGCTGAGCTGCGGCCGACAGCTGATGGTTGTTGCTGTCCCACTCGGAGACGCTGAGGCGGACACCAGGCTTTGCAGGAAGTGCCGACATCCTGCCGCTGCAGGAACGTGCGTGTCAGTCACCGGATTTAAGATTTGTTTCAATGACACAAATGTTGATAACCCCCGATTTTCACAACAGCAACACAGACACTTCTGTTACAACTGTGTGAGCGAGAGGTAAAGCAACTGTTTGGGTAGCCTGAAAACCTTTTTGTTATAGCCCCTGTTTTCAATACTTTCTAATTCATATGACAGAGAAGTGTTTATAGCTGAGTGGTGACCCAGAAATAATTATCTATAGAGGATGATGCAGTGAGAGAAATTCAATCTAGTATTGAATACGGTTCCTTTTATCCAACTAACGAACAAAAAAAGTCTGTATCTTCTCAGATATAAAGATGAATTCACGGATGAAGAGGCCAAAGTTAACAGAAAGCAGGACTTATTTTTCCATCCTAGTTGTCTGTAACAGAGTTGGCTGACTTTTCTGTTGGAGGGTTGTTTTTCAGGAGAAATATGGAGAATTTTACAGGTTTAAGCTCCGAAAACAACTTGAAATGTTAAAATACAAGTTGAGTTCTGAAACAATTAAACTGTTAAATGAGAAGAAAGATCTAAAAAAATTTAGATGATATCTATCCAAACACCGGGAGTTTAAAAAGCAGGAACAAAGAGCAGAAAATTAGCTGTCATTGAACGTCTCATTCAAATTTCCGCGTTCGATTCCCGTCGCCGAGGTGACGTCATAAAATACAAAGTCTCCTCTGCGTCCGAACTTTAAACAACATTTTAATCGTGACGTCAAAGTTTTTTCCCATCAAAGGGGAATTTTCACTCACCGACTTCTACGATGTTCCGATTGTCGGTTGAGCTGGGACCGGTTGCCCGTAGCAACAGCTACCGTCGCCGTCTCCAGGCAACGAGCCGACTCAAAACTCTTAATAATTAAAACGCTATGGCAACGTCCTTCGATTGCGTCACCGGCCACCCGGAAGTTGTTTTATACAATTGGCTTGAATTTAAACGAAAAAAAAAAAGAGTTTGTTTTAAATTAAGTCAAAATGTCTTCAATAATAATAATAATAATAATAATGAAAATTTTTTCGACCTCGAAAGCGTGTGTAGAAAAACACAAAATGTACAGCTCCTCTGTAACAAACACCGCTCACACATCTGTTTTATTGTAATATCAGAATTAGTCATGCCAGTGGTTATATTTCCATGCTGTGGAGACTTTCAGTGTAGACAAAAGCTGGTTAGTTACAATTATCATAACTCACATCCAAACCACCTTCAGCACCTCCCAGACCACGGCACTGCTGTTTGGACGTCTGTCAGCAGCCACGGTTCCCAGAGCAAAAGAAAGAAAGAAAGAAAGAAAATAAAGGGTTGTCGACTAAAATGCAGCAGGACTTGGTGGGTGAAACCAAGACCTCACACGGACCGAACCCCCGTTTCAGTGCATTGCACCAAAGACCCAATACAGACAAACCTTATTTTAATGCCCATTAAGCTCACCAACCATAATCTCACTTCTCTGTACATCGCACCTAACGGGGGAAACAAAAAAAACCTAAACTCTGTGTATATATAAAGTCTTTACGGAGTCCGGGAACCACCTGCCAGTGCACTTTCCCGATTACCTGAGCTATGTTAACATCTAGATTTTCCAACAGGCTCCTATTAAGGCCTTGGACTAAAAATAAAAACCTCCAAAAGCTGCTTTACACTTTGACCGTCCGAGAAGTAGCGTAGTTTCTATATTTACTGACACTGGCTGTGTTCACAAACTTTGTGCGCTCTGCCTGTCAGTGTTAGGAGGTGTTAGGTTTATCCACATGATCCAGTGACACTAAAAAATATCCTGACATTATCTGAGCATCTGATTTACAGCTTATTTGTTCGTTGTTTTGAAAAGAGTAAATACAGAAACCATCTTTTCCTCCATTCCTTACACACTGATAAATTAAAACGGGAGCATTCATTTGTGCCACAGTTAGTAGTTTGACAAAGAGCAAATGTCAACCAAAAAAAAATGGAGGGAGCAGGAGTTTGTGTTACGATAAAAAGGTGAAACCAAAGAAAGTAAATTGTCTGTGGCCGGTTGATAATGTAAAATAAAGAGGAGGTTTGGTGTGAGGTGGTGCTGCTGTGCGGAGGTTGTTGTCCTTGACTCAGAGGCGGGACGTTCAGTCTGCCACGCAGTTAACAGACTTCTGAGCGTTCAGCTGCTAAACTGCTGACGGTGGAAGAGACGATTTCAGTTTACTGTCCTTCAGTGTTCTTCTTGAGCCCTGCGAGCGTTCCCCGAGTCCAGCTTCAGATGGAAATTATCTGCTGTTTGTTTCTCCTTTTCCTGGTATTGTTCAAGTGGGTGGAGGGATGCGACATTGTGTTCGTGCCATTACACGTGTCCAAGTCCACAATCACTGCGGCGTTGCATCTCCATTGAGTTCTATGCCGTGCTGCTGTAGCTGCGCTCGAAGCAGCGCGTTATCGTTCTTTAGCTCCTCGATCTGGAAAAAACACAAAACAGACGGTTAGTGCAGCAGTAAGGAAAGCATCACTTCCCCCTGAGGAGGATTAGTTTAACAGTAGCGGCTGAATCATCTGCGTTCATTAATGTAACTGCTGCTGAACATTTTAAGGTGTGCTGTAGCTTCAAGGGATTTATTACACTTTGAACTTTTGTGCAATTCCCAAAAACTCCAGTGTGTTGTGTTCAAGTCTTACGGGATATATGATGATGGAGGGAAATACTCCCATGTTTCCACCTTTGGACAACTCAACACAGCTGTTTAATTGGAGAGTTCGTAGTTCGAATGTTAACAAAAATGTAAGTACAAGAAAATACACATGCTTTAAATGATGGATCTTTGTTTAAATTGGAATTATTGGTTTAAATTTAGACTTAAAGCATTAAAAAGTTATCGTAATTCCTATTTGACATCAATGCAGCATCTTATTTTTTAGATAAAATATTTTAACAAATAAGTGGACAACGTGAGGTTAAAATTTCTCTGGACGCGTTTCAGAAACTTTTTTTAAATGTGCTGCAACCTGTTCAGTTGTTTTGCTGCCAACAAATAACGTTCATGTAACTTTTTTTTGTTTGTTTGTTTTGTGTCAAAATAAAAAAAAGGTTAAAATCCAATTCAGGCCGAGCATGTTGTTTGTGTGGGAGGTTCACCTGTTGTCTAAGCAGCTCGTTGTCCATCTTCATTCGCTCCACCTCTTTGCAGCTCTCCTGCAGCTGCTGGTTGCTCTGACGCAGCTCTCGGATGTAGTCGCACGCTTTGTACAGGATACTCCCTTTACTCTGAGAAACAATAGATGGTGACAAAACATCACACGTGTTAGAAATGACTGTTCGTTGTCTTTCTTACTCAGTTTACATCTTATCCTTTCACTTCAGCCGAACTCCCAGTTACAGGAAAAACACAGCATCAAATATGTGAACATGCATGAGGTGAAGACAGTTTAAGACAAAATATCTCATTATAAAAGCTTCGTTGTTCCAGAAATCTGTTATTTTATTAGAAAAGATTATTTTGATGGGGCGCTCACCGCTCCAGTTCTGCTGTCCACACTACAGTCAGGGATGATTTTTGACAGCGTAACAATCCAGTTGTTAATCTTGTCTCTTCTTCTTCTCTCCACTGCAAAAAAAACAGAGACTGTAATATACAGAAAAGGCCACATATGCATATAAACAACTAGTATTTTATCTGCAATGTCAAAACACAGATTTGTAAGGAACACAAAATTAAAGTTCCTATTTTGAACATTCAGGAAGGACTTATTCAGAGCATAAACCGGACATGCTTTGGATTCTCACGAATCCTCAACACTGAAAACGCTGGACAAGGTCTAACTTCTTTTTAGCTTCTTAATAGCTACATCACAATCCGAACACACACCTAAAAAGTATCTTTAGAGTCAAACGATGAACACGTACCTTCGTTGTGCTGTGCTCGTCGCCTCTCATCTCTGGGCGCCCGTGGACCCTCCGCCTTCCTGTAAAGACAAACAAATGTGACAGAGAAATTACAATTAAAATGGCTGATTTATATGATTTTATTCTTATATGAACCAAATCTGTTCTGCCTGAATTAGAATTAACTTAAAAATGCATCCAAACAAAGACTCAGGTATTTGTGGCTTTTGCTCTTATTCTTTTGGGCAAGTTGAAGAGGAGTACACAAATGCACCTTCAGGTTTAGTAACCTCCACTGTCTTATTGTGACACAGCTGAACTTTTGTTTTCTCTGTGGGGCACCAGTGTGTGGGATCCCGCCGGGGGTAGGGAGACAACTAAAGCTGCCTGTCGTCTTACAGGGAAGGTGCTGATCAATTAGCCACCAAACGTCTGTCTCTACAACACAGGGTGGGGGGTGTGGGGGGGGGGCGTATGTGAAAGTTCGTCTCACCAGTTTGTACTGCCATGCTGCAACATCTCGCTTTCATCGAGGTCTCTGGGGATGGCAGGTAAGTGGGACAGAGTGTGGAGTTCAGATGTTGGATGTTTTGAATGACGGATATTGATTTCTTTTTTTTTTTTTTCTTTTTGTAATTTCATTTGTACACAAAATGACAAAACAAATCATTGAAAACAAAAAGGGACAGAAGAAATAAAGAAGGTCCAATCCACTGTGAAGTCAGACGGGTGGAGAAGTCCACTGAACACGTGGGAGAGCGTTAAGGTGATCAGGTAGTTTCTGGAGTGATGCCAACGTGACTGTGTTTTGTACTCACGCTGTGTAGGTGTGTGTGCGCGGTGCGATGGTGCGAGGGGTCGTCGTCTGCAGCACCTCGGGGGGGCTCATCATCACGTAAAACTGACCTGGATTTAAAGGGACGATTTAAAAGAAAATGTCTTGACTTTGGTGAAGTAATAAACTCTGTCCCGTCTCTTATTTTGGAGGTTTGGATGCGTTTCCTCACCTCCTGCCTGTGTGATGGTTGGGTCGGCGGTGGCCTGCACCGACACGGCCGTGGCTGTTCCATCGCTGACGGTGGCGGCTGGGAAATAAGCAAAACGTGTCTCTCCACCCACGGTCTCAGCCACGGGACTGCCCCCGTTACTGAAGGGGTTCTGGATGACGGCCTGGCAGGGACAGGTCGGTCAAACAGTTCATGACTCGTGTATAATAAATGGTGTTGCTGTGTTTCATCACCGTGACTTAGAGGAAATCAAGTAAAAGTGATTCAAGACCATTGTAAAAAAAAAAATAAAAAAAAAAAGAAGTAAAAATTGGCTGGTTTGGGAGCTGCTGTTTAGAAACTTTGAATTTGTTATTTGCCATCTTGGTGTCTTTGAAACCAGAAGAAATGGTATATGAAGGAGAAGATGGGTCTGACCTGCTCACTATCCGTCCTGATTGTGTGGTCCGGGCTGTCAATCACACTGGTTTATGGTCTATTTTCCTCTAAACGTCACCATCATTTAAAAGATAAACATCATATTGTATTCAAAAAGACTTAAACTAGAGACTGGAACCATAAACTCATTAGGAAAACATTTACAGAGGTAATAAAATCAAGTGAGAAGTGGGGCCATTTTCTCATTGATTTCAGTACAATTGGACTTTTTTTTTTTTTTTTTACAACCAGCAGCGTCACCACACAGTCTTTAGATAAAACAGAGTCACAGGTGTGTTAACTCACCTGAGCTACAGCTTGAGGGGCTCCAGCGAACGCTGCGGTGGAGACGACGCTCACGGCTCCGGCCCCATCGGCCGTCGCCTCGAGATCATCCGTCACCTGGACCACACGGTAGGTCACCTGAGGACGGAGCACAGGTCACAGATTAAAGGCTGCTGTTGTTTTGTTTTGTTTTGCAGATGGGACGTTCCCCGTTGCTCACCTGTCCTCCGTTGTTCTCTGTGCGAAACTGGTACTGCACATTGTGGTCAGTGAACGCAGCCTGCGGGACGCCAGTGATGGTCACTGCAGTCTGCTCCTCCGTCCCCACGACCTCCCCTGCAACACAACACACACATCTGTGACGCTCACCAACATAGGACCATTAAAAAAAAAAAAAAAAAAAAAGGTGGTTGCACACAATTTACTAGGTTTAAGATCGAGTGCATTATAAAGTGAAAACCTTAAATTTGCATTAATTTTAGTAAAGAATTTGTTTTTAGGTGACGTGATACTCCCACCTTCCTGTAACTGCACCACCTCCTCTGATTCCTGTTTATCGTGACTACAAACAGAAAGAGAAATACCAGTGAGTCAATTACAAGCTGCACCTAAAACACACATTTCTCAGAAATAAGACAGTTTATCATCCATCCGTGTGTGTGTGTGTGTCTGTGTGTGTTTCTAGTTGTGGCTGAGGGCGCCTCCAGGCGGCCACATGGGGACATGATGGATAAGACATAAATAAAGTGAAACATACTCTGACAGATTTCATGTTTTCTGCCACCACCAGGAAGAGAAATCGCGGTAATTTGACTGTTAAAACTCAAAACTACTCGGCTTCATTTGCTGAACAAGAAAAAAGACAAACTTCTCAAAATGTTCTTTCTCATAACAAACTGTTATTATTTAGGCATTATTTAATCCTAAAGGAGCCACATGAAAGAGGGCGGAAGGGGGCCGGTGTATAATAGAGGCACAAATTGCTGTTTTGCATTTGCATTTTTGTGTGGAGTAAATAAAACACAACATATGTGCAGTTGGAGATTATTTCTTCTTCTTCTTCTTCTTCTTTTTTTTTTTTGTCTGCAGAAAAGCTGCAGAAAGCCGGTTTGCACAGAACCGGACTGTCAGTCTGGGTCACAGCAAAGCGACGCACAGATATTAAAAGTTATCGGGAGGAGGAGGAAGGAGGGAGGGAATGTGGCCCAGGGGGGTCCACATGGAGAGACCCGAGCAGACCTGACCAGACCCGGGCAGGCAGACAGGCTTTAGGCCGAGCAGGGGGGGCCATGGCAGAGCAGGAAGCGGCCGGTGGAGTGTCCTCACCTCGCCGAGCTGTCCAGACTCTGATCCAGCAGATCCATGAAGCTTCCTGCGGCTGAAAAAAAAAAAAAATACTCAACGACGCCGATTTACGGAGATGGGAGCGCTGATCACGGGGACAAACACACGGGTCATGTGAGAAAGACAGTCCAGGACACGTGAGGCACCGAGCGGGCAAAGAGCTAAAATGGAGGCCGATGCGGAGCAGCTCGGATCCGTCTGCGTCTGTGCGGGACTCCTAAAAAAAAAAAACAAAAAAAAAAAACGAAAAGACAAACCGAGCCAAACCAAACCGGGATTTTACGCAGCGCGTCAGGACGGTTCTGATGCTCCTGCTCTGAGGATTTGGGTCTGAATGCTGTAATTTAACAGCTGGATGTCGGATGGACGGGTTTCTCTTCGTTAATGGGGCTTTTAGAAATGCCCCCCCCCTTCCCCCCACCTCCCTGTTTCCTTGTTGTGGCGCACAGCTGCTGTTTATCCGCTCAGAGCTGCGCTCCAGAAGACGCGGAGTGGATCACATGGTTCGTTTTATTTAAAGATGAAATATGAAATGAGTGTTTTCCCTCCACAGCTGCTGTTTGTGTAAAAAAAAAAAGTAGATGTTGTATTTTGGTATTAACGCGATGTTGTGTTTTTGTTATTATTATAAATGGATCATTGTGGTTTAATTCTGGATTAAAACTTGGACACATTCAGGAATCTTCCGGCTCCGGCTCTTCAGATAATGTTGTGTAATATTTCCATTTCACACACTGCGGGTCCTGTGTGGAGTATTTAGCGGCAGACTCTGGATCTGTTTTCAGGTTTTCAGCCCAGGTGACCGCCGGGATCCAATACGGGTTTTCACACGAACCACATGACCCAACCTGCCGTGAGTCTCTGCAGGCCGACGCAGGTTTCCCTCCATTACAGCCGTCTTAGGCCGAGTTTGGTGACTACAAGCTTTAGTTTTACCACACAATACCTGCGTGGCACAGTGGCACAGTGGATTGAGTTAGAATCCAGTCGGGTGGACTGGTGCTGGTTTTCACCAGATCAGGTCCTGGTCCAGCCGGTGGGCAGCGATGCTGTCAGCAAAACTATATAAATGTTTATAAGATTCACTAATTAAGAATTTTATTTAACTTCTGGGCTCCGTTTTATTTCCACTTGTCCACTGCTGGATATTTAACCCCTCACTTGGATCATGTGCCTGTTTTGGCCCCCCCAAAAATTCCCAAATGTGGCCCCATGTGGCCCCATCAGATGCTGTTTTCAGATCCGGACCAGTTGAAAATCTTCACCATGTCAGTCAGTACCAGAGGAGAACAGCTGGAAACTACCCAGATGTGGAGATATATCTGCCACAAGTTCAGCTTTGCTTTTGTGTGATTTGAAAACTGCACTCAAATGAAATGACAAAATATGAATTTGTAGTTTGGAGCAGAATAAATAATAGAAAGTGTTTCTCAGATCAGAACTCAAAGCAGCCACTTTACACACACAATAACAAAATAAATATTGCTGTAATTTTAATTTAACCATAGTGTCACAGGTTCGAGTCCTGATCACATCAATTCTTTGCAAAAATAATAAAAAAAAAATATCTGATGGTAGATTTATAAATAAAAAAAGGGGATGAATATAACTTAATAATAAACCATAAAGATAAAATGTGTGTCAGATATTACAAAAGGCTACGAGAAAAATGTCTTCTTTGGGGACCAAATATACCAAGTCGGATATGCCACCGGGAGCAGAACCATCTAAATCTTTAAAAGTCACGTTAACGTCCATCTGAATCCTAAAAAGGAGCCAATGGTGGGAGGCGAGGACCGGTGTGGTGTGATTACACCAGTTAGATCCGGAAATAAGGTGAATGATGGAGGAACGCCGAGGCCACGCCTGGAGGTGAGAGGTCACGAGACAGAAACATTCCCAGTGTGTATGTGGGTTACACCATCAGCCTGAAATACTCTCAGCTAGATGTCGTGTGTAACATAACATTAATTTGCATTAAGGTTTCAGGATATGTCATCACTCAGAATGAGTTGTGCTTGAAGAGAAATGATGTTCCACGTTGTGCTAAGACAATATTTATGTATTCAGGGTTAAAACGCTTTAAACCCTCTTACATAACTTTTCCATTTTAACTCCTCGGAGATGTGTGAGCAGCGTTGTTTGAGTCAAACACTGTAAATCACGTGAACGCAGCCAATAGATCTGCTAAAAATTATCCATTGTATTCATTGTACACGTTTGTTTGCCTAGAGAGTGACTCATTCATTCGGTTTGCAGGCAGATTTCAGAGAGAGAGAGTGAGAAGGAGAAGGAGAGAGAGAGGAACAACCATCTACCGCTGAGCCAAACTTGAGGCCAACCTCTCTCCTCCCATCTCATTCTTTCCTACATGGGCACTTACAGATGAGTTTGCAGACAGCGCAGTAACAGACTAAAAGAACAGAGACTCACAGCAAGAAAACAAAGGAAACCATCAGACGGGCTGATAAATATCATCAGAGTTCTTTTCCTCTTCGTCCCACTTAAAAAGGTAAATTGCTGTAGAAATGTTCATCTTTGGTGCACGGACTTCACTCTGATTTTTGGGTGGAGTCGATAATCCCTCCCGTGTCTTTTCATGAATGACTCTTTTTGCCTTTTGTCTGTTTATTGCGTTTTCCCCAAAAGGAGTTGGACTTTCCTTTAATCACCAATTCTATTTTCTTTTCGGCTGAATTCGCAGTCATGATTTTGTCACATGGGTTTGCAGATTCTCAACATGTTTTTAATCACAGTTTTTTTCAGCTCTATTTTCATATGGTTATTGAATTTGTATTTGTAGACTGAACTGGATGGTCAACATTTTCCACCCACACACACAAAGTTCAGTATTTTAACACAATCCTGTATATTTACTGTGCTTATGAAGTAAAACTGGAATATATCCAGGAAGCTGTTCGTCACGTCTGTTTCTACAATACCAGCAGCTTCCTGAAATGGCGACACCCAAAAACACTCCCCGAGGTGCAAACACACCACTGTCCCCCAACCGTATCACCCGGCTCCAGGAGAAGGAGGATCTGTCCAATCTCAACGACCGCCTGGTGGTCTACATCGACAAGGTTCGGTCTCTGGAGGCCGAGAATGCCGGTCTGCGCATGCGCATCACCGAGTCAGAGACGGAGGTCAGCCGGGAGCTGACGGGCCTGAAGGCCGCCTACGAGACCGAGCTGGCTGATGCCCGCCAGACGCTGGACTCTGTGGCCAAAGAGCGAGCACGCCTGCAGCTGGAGCTGGGCAAGCTGAGGGAGGACTACAAGGAGCTGAAGGCCAGGTGGGTCACAGTGCACCACTCTGATCCACATCTAGGTCTGACCAGATCATTAAAGTGGGTTTGGAGGCGTGGGGGGTTATGGGTGCCCCTTTATGTTAAGGGCCCTGAATTTCATTAAAGCACCCCTGTGTGTTTGAGCAATGATGTTTACATTCATAATTAAACCAATTGACAACATTCCTCTTACAAAAAAAAGCAAAAGAAATCAAACATCCTTGTGCTCAGTTAAATCTATTGTGGTCAGGATCTCACAGCGGCTAATTTTAGCCTAAACAGATATTGTTGTGCAACCGAATTAGTGAGTCAGTGTGACATTGTTGACTCTCCTCTGTGGACAAAACCACTGCTACTTAAACTGCGATCAAAGTAAAAAGAAGCAACAAAATAACTTCTTCTTTAGCTAACTATGAGCAAAAGTGATTCCACTAGTTGCTTTTTTTTTGCCAAAATTATCCATTCTTTGGTGGAAAAAAATGAAGCAAATACACTTTCATATAAAAAGAAGATCACACCAGTGATACAGATCTTCAGAGCTTCTGAGTTCTCCTCATTTTTAACCAACTTTTTCCCATTTAAGTGCATCAATGGTGAATTAACGCCTGGGGGTTGATGCTGCTAAAACATCACGTGTACTCATCAGCTCCTCACAACTGATGCTTGTCTAAGTTTCCCACCGCTCTGGGAGCTGCCTGGTGCCACTCCCTGGCCTTTTGCATACCCTCCTCATTGCTCACGGCAGCCCGACGCTGCTCTTCCACTGCGTCTCCTTCGCTGCTGCCGCATCCAGAGCTTGATGACTAACTCTTTCCCCAGTTTCTCCTCTTTCACCAAAGTAACCGTCGCACACACACACACACAATACGTGGCAGTGTTTGTAGGGCTCCAGTCTTGCCTCCATTACTTTTCCACAAATATTGAGTTGTGTGTTTGGCAAAGTCAAGCCGTTGCCATGGCAGCATCGCAGCCAAACACCGACGGCTGTGGCTTGTGGCTACCAGATACAGCGGACTGGATGCAGATCATTGTGGCCTATGAGTCATATGCACCGAGGTCTTTCCCCTATTCCACTTCCACCCAGACTACAAATAACTCTGTTTGGTTCGACTCGCTTAAGAAAACAGTAGCGCTTCAGTTTGACTTCAAATAAATGGATTGTCCTGCAATGATACTAAAAAATACAGAAAAATACAGAAAGATGCATGCTAACATGTGTGAGTGTGTCTTTTTAGAAATACCAAAAAGGAGTCTGAATTGGCAGCAGCATTGCAGAGGCTCAAAGACCTGGAGGCCCTGCTCAACTCGAAGGATGCGTCTTTGACTACGGCTCTGGGGGAGAAGCGTAACCTGGAGGTGGAAAACAGGGACTTGAAGGCCCAGGTTGCCAAGGTAAACTCAAAAACCACACTCAGTGGAAACACATCTGGGCTTGATCTTTCCACAGGCGGACTACGCGCCGTTGTCCCTCAAAATCCTCTTGTGCATTTTCCACTTTGTGATACTAAACCTAATTTGATCAGGGGATCCAGTTACAGCTCTATTTTTACTTTTACCACCACTTGTTTAACTCGGACTGCATCCACTGAGGTTTTGAAAGATCCTCACAAGCCCAGAGCTTGTACTCGAGTTTCTCAAGCAACATTAAAGTTTTTAAGCTGACTTCAGTGTGCCGACTGTCTTTCATTGGCTGCTTGAGCTTTGAGACTGTGATTAAAGGAGAGTTCTGCCCGCTCGTCTAGCCGCTGACATATGTCTTCATTATCCTGTCTGTTTGTGTTCATGAGGGTTTGTCCATTTGCTTTGTACTAATGTTCAGGTCCTGTTGCTTTGTTTTTTTTTTTTTGTTTTTTTTTTTTAGCTGGACACCAGTTTAGGCGACGTCAGGAAGCAGCTGCAGGATGAGATGCTGAGGAGGGTGGACGGAGAGAATCGGATTCAGACTCTCAAAGAGGAGCTGGAGTTTCAGAAGAACCTGCACTCTGAGGTCAGACACCCTGAGAAGACATTAAACATCAAATCAAAACTTGTATTTACAACGTTTGTTTTGGTGATTCTCCAACAGGAACTGCGAGAAATAAAGCGGCGCCACGAGTCACGTATGGTTGAGTTGGACAATGGCCACCAGCAGGAGTTCGAGAGCAAACTGGCCGAGGCGCTGGTGGAGATGCGCAACCAGCACGAGCTGCAGATCAAAATGTACAAGGATGAGATTGAGAAGACTTACAACACCAAGGTAGGCCTTTAGTTTCCTGTTTGAAAGTTTCATTCTACGGTTTTCTACTTCTTCAGTGGAGGATAAAACGGGACCATAACAAACAGTGAAGACTACATATCCAAGTCAAACATGACAAACTGTTTTAATAGAGAGATTTTGATTTGTGGTTCCATCAACAGTCTCTAATAAACCTAGATTACAGTCTGTGTTTCATGGACACGCCACCTTATCGTCTCTCTCTCTTTGTCAGCTGGAAAGTGCCCGTCAGTCAGCGGACAGGAGCAGCCACCTGGTGGGAGCAGCACACGAGGAGCTGCAGCAGACCCGGATCCGCCTGGAGTCCACGTCGGCTCAGCTCAGCCAGCTGCAGAAGCAGGTCAGCAGAGACAAACAAGCTCACACTGAACACCCATGTTGGATGTTGGGCCATCATCATCATCATCAGACTTGTATCTTGTATCTACAGCAAAAGTAACGTTACGTGACATTTTTCAAATCAAAAACGAAACCTCACATGAATGTATGTTGAATGTATGTTCAATTTCAATGCAGAATTTCACAATTTCTGCTTACCGCTTTATCCTTTTCAGACACCAAATGCACTGATCGAAGCATCTTTTAGTCAAATCTTGGTCAATAACTATCACTGACAAATTACGTGATACTATATTTTTGCACAATGAGTCACTTATAGCCTTTTTACATCCAACCTTCAACACCAGTAGTTGTTATTGACTCAGGGCTTCAGTCTCTCTTGAGCTGTGCCAGACTTGACTTGATTCAGATCTGACAATAAGGATGTGATTCTCCTATCTGGTCCAGTTGGCGGCCCGTGAGGCGAAGGTGAGGGACCTGGAGGACGCCCTTTCTCGGGAGCGGGACACCACACGTCGCCTGCTGGGGGACAAAGACAGAGAGATGGCCGAGATCAGGCAGCAGATGCAGCAACAGCTGGATGAGTATCAGGAGCTCCTGGATGTCAAGCTGGCTCTGGATATGGAGATCTGTGCTTACAGGAAACTGCTGGAGGGAGAGGAGCAGAGGTATGTTGGCCGGAAAATTATTTTATTCATTAAAATCACACTTTTATGCCAGACATTAATAACCATCATCATGTCTATCCCTGCAGGCTGCGTCTATCCCCCAGCCCTCCACCCACCAGAGTGACAGGAAGTCGTTCCTCCACATCAGCAGCTCACTCTCGGTCAATCCACTGCGGTGCTCAGACCTCCCCCACCAAGAGGCGCCGCCCCAACGACACCGACAGCGAGACCTCCAGCTTCGCAGGAGGAGCTGTGGCCCGCACCCGCATCACCCAGCAGGCGTCAGCCAGCGGGCGGGTCACCGTGGACGAGGTGGACCTGGACGGGAGATTCGTCAGACTCAGCAACAAGGCGGATGAGGTGACGGGATGAACATAATGTTGGGAAGATTATCTGAGAAACACACGACTGTGATGAAAACTAACTGCTCTTTCCGGATCTCTGCTGAGATGATCAGCGTGATTATAATCTGGAACCGAGGAATTTTTAATGCAAACATCAACTTCCTCTTGCAGGATCAAAATCTAGGGAACTGGCAGGTGAGGCGGCAGGTGGGATCAGGTGCAGCCATCTCATTCAAGTTTCCTGCCAAATTCACCCTGAAGGCCGGGCAGAGGGTCACGGTGAGCAGCACCTTCACTCATCAAATACCACCAACCAGCATCTGACACACACAGTTTCAAAATGTCTTACCCCACACTGCATCTTTTACACCGGGGTCAGATCTGGGCATCTGGTGCCGGTGGAGCCCACAATCCTCCCTCGGACCTGGTGTGGAAGACTCAGTCCTCCTGGGGGACCGGGGACATGTTCCAGACCACTCTGATCAGTGCCAGTGGAGAGGTACGTTACATTTACTGGACTGCTAATGGTGAACACCTCCAATCTTAAAGTGGCCTGCTATGATAGCATACTCAGTTTTGTGCATTAAAAGTGTCAACAAACACTATAATCTTTTTTTTTTTTTTTTTGCAGGAAATGGCCATGAGGAAAGTCACTCGCACTCAGTTTGAAGAAGAAGATGATGACATGGTGAGAGATATTATACTAATAAGCAGTAATCACATTTTGCCAGGCTGACATAGAACCACCGCACCTTAAGAACACCCAGCAGAGCTTTCAGCATCCAATAAATATTAAATGAGACCTTTTAACATTTTCAAACAATCAGCTAAAGTGCTTCAGCTCAGAGCTCGTCAACAACCTGTATGAATCTGAAGGGTTTTTTTTCCAACATAGAATGATTTATTGGTATGGGGGATATCCAATAAAATATTTAAATCAACCATCATTACAAACAAGAGAGTCTATTATTGATCCATCTGCAGGATGATTAACAAGGGAAATGTTTTATGAAGTGTAACAGAATATAAAAGATTTTATAAAAGAGGTCTGTTCACATGTAAGTGAGAAAAACAGCAATTCCACATATTTGAGGACAACCAGGAAGTCTTTGGCATGTTTGCCTGTGAAATGACTCAGTAGTTGCTGTTTTGTGTATTTAATCATCAGCTGATGGCTTAATAATCCGGTTCTTGGCCTCTGTCTGTCTCTCGGCCTCAGCAGGTGGCTCACAGCACTTGTGGGGACAGTGAATACAACCTGCGGAGTCGGACCGTGGTCTGCGGCTCCTGCGGACTTCCTTCAGAAAAATCCAGCAACTGCTCCGTGAGCTCGGCCTCCCGCTCTTTCCGCAGCGGCGGCATCTCTGAGGGTTTGCTGCCTCACTCCTACGTCTTCAGCGCCAGCACTCCTCGGAAGGTGGGTGCTGAAGCAGGATTTTCTGCAGCCTAATCAGCAGCTGCAATGTGACAACTTAAAAATCAAGTTGTTCATTAACAGGTTTTGTGTGTTAATACTCTTTTTTTTTTTTTTTTTTTACATTTTATTCTCAGACTGGAGCCAGATTGGAGAGTTGTCCAATCATGTGAACCCTGGATCTGCAGTTAAACACTCAGTCTTCCATTATTAGTTCTAGTTAGTAGCTCTTTAGTCACCTATTGTGGTTATTATGTTCACCTCATTATTTTGGAATAATTTTTTTTAATAATAAAGTTAAATAAAGTTGAATAGTTGAATAAAGTTTTTTACTGTTTTTATACTGTACATAGGCATGCATATGAGCTATTTTCTTGAATTTTAAAAGTGACTTCAGTTTGCATTGACAATTAAAAATTTTGTAGCACCGGCACTAAGACAAGAACCTACCAACTATTTTAATACTTTAGCATCTTATTTGGAGCACATTTATTCTTGTTTACTGGTAAATAAAAAGTTTGTGACATCAACAGCGACCGTAGATGTAAGATGAAATGATACTTTTACAGTTTCACATTTTTCGTTCAACTTTGTAAACACACTGACACAGCAGGTTTGCAGTAAATTCACCTTATTTTTGACAACAATGTCCTTGAGTTGAAGTAAACTGACCCCAACCTTGCTATAAGAATATTGTGTATTTTTGCTGATATCAATAAACTTGTTTTCAGAAATCTGACTTATCTGTCTTGTTTAGCAATGACCAACGACTAATGACTGGTTTCCGTCTATAGAATACATAAAAACAGATACAGCTGTATCACACGGGTAATAGGAGGACTCTTTTAGTTGTCATATATATAATTTTTGTGATTATTCTTACAAAATAATCTGAAACCACAAAAAAAGGCATTTCCATTTCATCTAGATTTCCTTTTATAGTGTCACTTATTCATTAACCAAACTTCTCCCCACTGGCTCAGAACGTTTTGCTTGTTTTTACTATATATTCTTTAGTTAAACCTTAGTAAATACTTTTGATCACTGTCATACTGTATCAACATATTATTTCTTTTCCAATCTTTGGATGAGTTGTTTTGGTGTTATTTTGACAATTACATTTATTAAAAAACATAATTGCTACTACTGCTACTACTACTATATAATAATAATAATAATAATAATAATAATAATAATGATAATAATAATAATGATAACATGAAACTGCTATATTTTATAAATATTTGTCCAATAATTAAAATAATATAGCTTCTCTGAATTGAAATATTTAAGTGCATTTTTTCTCATAATACTTTTATCATGCAGGACTTTATGGTTATGATTATTTTTGTTTAACATTTAAGATTTTAAAGTCGGAATTACTTCATGTTTTCCAAAATAAAAGCGTCCGAGTTTTATTTTGAAACTGCATCAGTGTTTTGATTCTAACCCGGAAGTAGGTGACACGCTGCTAATGCTGCTAATGCTGCTCGTCGTCTCATTTATCTGCTCATTTCTGACCCGTAAGTTGTGTCACAGCCCGGTTTTAAAGGATAACCCTGCATGAGGACGTATTTTCTGAAAAATGTTGCTAACTTTTGGTGACTTTCGTTAAATATTCCGTCTCGAAGTGAAACAGGAAGTCGGAAATTTAACGTTAGCTAATGCTAAAAACTTCTGCAGCTTGTAGTGCAGCTTCTTCTTTCTGGATTTTAACTTGTTTTATTGTTTAAAACAAAAACTGTTAACACAAACCATAGCTGTCATCTTCTTCGAGGTAAAGTTAGCCTTTTCTTAATGTTAAGTGTCATCAGTCCAGCTCTCTCAGGTCACCTTTAATAACTCCTAAATCAAACTAATGGGCATCTAATTCAGCTGCGTGTCATTATAGAAATATGGGGTTTATTAAACTACATTGAATTTTTACTCCACAACAGAATTGTTGACTCCATTGTCCTGATATTTATAATGTTGATAAATAAGTTTGTTTGTTTGGCACTTACAAAGAGACACCATGAACACAACTTTGTCAAGTGAGAACAAGATTGTTTTTGGGTTTCAGAGACACTGTTACTGTTCAGTCAGAGAAAGCTCAGTCCCCTGTTCCTTTATCATTTCTTTTTTTTTTCGCTTATTTGTGTGTTTTTAATGGTTATTGGACAGCAGGGAGCTCTGTGGCTCATAGAATCTGTACAAAAAAAAAATCTGTTATCTTGATTAGTCAACTAGAGTCTGTTTTTTTTTTTCGCTTCCTTTAAAGCAAACTGCAAAGCACAACTTTCATCAGAGGAAGAACTCACTTGAACACATGGCGGGTCAGTCCCGCCTGAGTCACAACTCGCAGGCTTTTCTTCATGTGAGAAGGTTTTCGTTTTGGAGCCGGATCAGTTCATTTTGCCATGTGATCGATGCCTTGACTGACTTTCCTCAGCCGGGTTTAGATTATCCAGGTCTTGTCTCTTCCAACAGTTCGGATCCCTCTGGATGTTGAGTGTCCGGGCTCTGTTTCGGATTGGTGTCCTGGTGACTTCGCGAGCCGCCGCAGTCTTCGCTCAGACGGGGACATGTCCACTGTCCACTGCAGCTTTCACCCACAAGAAAGACTGTTACAGTAGTAGACCAGCATCCACCATGTCCCACAACATCAAATATCTTGGGTAAAGGTTTTTGGGTTTTTTTGCAAACAGCAGTAAAACTTTTCATATTACAGTATGTGTCCAAACTGAAGTGCAGATGCTCCACAGGCAGGAGGAGGCCCAGCACATCGATGAAGAGCTCTTCAGTGAGTACGGATTCAGTGTGGACCAGCTGATGGAGCTGGCTGGACTCAGCTGTGCCACAGCCATCACACGAGTGAGATCATTATTGAAATTCCTTTAAAGTAAAAATGATTGTGTTTAATGTAGAGCTTCACTGAATGAATTAGTCAATCAAGAGAAAAAAAGAAATTGCACCAGTTCAAGTTAAATTTCAATTAATCTGTGAGGTGCAGTTTAAAGTGTTTGCAGATTTCTCAACACGCTGGTCAAGACTAATTGCTGAAAATAAAAATATGATAAAATAAAGGTATTGTATATATTTAAATAGAAATATATTAAAGATGACATGACATCAGAATTATGTAATAGACTAAAGACATGAATAAAAACAAGCATTAAAAAACTACTATTCTCCAGTGTAATACATTTCCTCAAAAACACACAACAGTCAGAACTATTTGTTTTTTCTGTGGAGATGCACACGCTGTTCAGACTGCTCCGATATCATAAATACTGGGTTCTCCATCAAACATCTAGATGTGATGGCAGGAAGTTGCATTTGCAGTGCATGGATCTGTTTAAATCAGATTACCCCCTGAGTGGAAAGTGAAAAATAACAAAATTACTCCATCTTCTGTCTCCACATCACTGGAAGCGCTTCTCAAGAGCAGCTGCCGTAAAGAAAATCCTCCTTTTCCTGATAAATACTCAAGGTTTGTGATACTGTATTGATTTTTTTTTTTTTTTTTGCAGGCCTATCCAGTCAATTCTTTGGTCAAGGCCACATCTTCTCTGCTGGTGATTTGTGGACCAGGCAACAACGGAGGCGATGGCCTGGTCTGTGCCCGACACCTTAAACTCTTTGTGAGTCTCCTACACTTTTCTAACAGCGAGATACATCAAACACTAAGATACAATAAAGGATACATCTTTTCTTTCATTCATTCATTCACTCATTTTCTACCACTTATCTATTTCTGGGTCATGGGTGATGCTGGAGCCAATCCCAGCTCACATTGGGCGAGGGCCGAGTCACCCTGGACAGGTCACCAGTCCATCACAGGGCCAACACACAGAGACAGACAGAGACCAACAACCACTCACACTCAGACCTACGGACAATTTAGAGTCACCAGTTAACCCAAACATGATGTCTTAGGACGATGGGAGGAAACCCACGCAGGCACAGGGAGGACACGAAAACTCCACACAGAAAAGCCCGGGAATCAAACCCAGAAAATTTTTATTGTGAGGCAACAGCGCTAATCACTATGCTGTTGTGCTCCCCTACGTCTATTCATTTTATTCCTATTTCAGTGGATTTTTTTTTTTTCAGTTTGTTTATGTAACAGCCATAGTAAGTTATCGTTTTTTCCCCAGCTGTTTTGTTCAAGACAGAATTTTTTAATAAGTTATTGAAATGCAGAATTGATTACACTTCCTGTATTAATTACAGAAAGTCATTTGAATACAGTCAAGTCTTTATTCCATGAAACGTCAGTGGCAGCTTTAAACCAATCTTTTAGCATTTCCTTACCAGATCCTTTTTCATCAGACTTCTTATTTGTGGAAAATGTACCGTTTCCTCCTGCAGGGTTACGAGCCCACCATCCTGTACCCGAAGAGGCCAAACAAACCGCTGTTCCAGGGCCTGACCACACAGTGCCAGAAAATGGAGATCCCTTTCCTGACTGAGATGCCTGAGGTCTGGCGTTGATCAATTATGCATCAGCTTTATTCTCCTTCTTATTGTGTTTATGAGTTTGCATTTTGCTGCACATGCACTGAATTACACATGAGCTCCTGCCAGATGAGCTTTCAGTTTAGATTAAGTGAAGCCTCAGTAATCACTGTGGTCAAAATAGTTTTTAATTCAACAAACAACACAGTCTGTAACAATGCAAAGTCTGGATTGAAGAGGGTTTTCAGTTAGTCATAGATTTTTAAATTCTGGGTTTTGTTGGTGTTGTGAGACAATGTGAACTAACGCAGTAAACATTTTTTTGGATTGTTTTCTTTCCAGGCCCAAGTGATCGATGAGGCATACAACCTGGTGATAGACGCTATCTTTGGCTTCAGCTTCAAGGGGGCCGTACGAGAGCCTTTTGGCTCTATCTTAGAAGTGCTGAAGAAGATCACAGTGCCAATAGCCAGCATCGACATCCCCTCAGGTCAGTTCTCAGAGAAAAATAATTCAGTGCTTTTTGGCAACGGATCTGCCAAAATTCCCACTGAGAGTTACATGAATGATTAAAAACCCACGAACACACCCTGAATAACAGATCTGATCGGCTGGGCTGGTATAAAGATGTGACCCTCATGAAGCAGTTTGGTGATCAGAGTCGTCGTAAAAAACGTGTTTTCACTGTTGCTGCCATTCTTTCATCCGTGATGAGATGGAAACGTATTGATTGTGGCGACTGTTTGACTTTGCCTGCAGCAGCAATGTCAAACCGATGTCCAACTATCAGGATGTTTTACTCTGCATGTTCATTTTGTCTATTTATTTTGTTTCTATTTGTTTTTTTCAGGTTGGGACGTGGAGCAGGGCAGCACAGACGGACTCCAGCCCGACATGCTCATCTCTCTCACTGCTCCCAAGAAATCCGCCTCCTTGTTTCGGGGACGATACCACTACCTTGGAGGTCGCTTTGTGCCACCTGGTCTGGAAAGAAAGTATCAGCTCAACCTGCCACAGTACCCTGACACGGACTGTGTGTTAAAACTGTAGGGTATTTAGCCCTTAATGGGTTGATATCTGTGCTGCTGCGTGTTTCAATATTTTTTGGGAAAATAATACTAATCCAGTCTCTATCTAACAGTTAGATGAGGATGTCTGTAGTACTTGGAGGCAGAAGGAGACTAATTTAACTGATGGTGAAGACAGGAAGCAGTGGAAACATCTAGTCTGGCTCTGATCTGGTAGGTGAGCTATTTCCTCCTAATTCCAGCCTTTAAGCTAATCAGGCAAAGCTAACCTCATCAGCTGCTGTGGTTTTAAATTGAATGTGCAGACATGAGTATGGTATCAGCCTTCTCATTAAACCTTTTGGAAAGAAATCCAATACACGCATTTCCTTAAGTGTTGAACTGTTGTTTTAAATCTGAGGATTTGTTTGGCCCTGATCGGGTGAATTGTTGTGAGACTGAGATTAAGGCCATGCTGTAAATCCAGTAAGATGAACATAGTTTGAGTATGATGCTTAAACATCCTGGCAAGAAAATTAATAAATAAAAAACAAGCATGACATAAGTGTTATTATTATCATTATTATTTTTCCATAGCAACAAGAGTCATCTTTAAGCTTGTCGAAAAAAAAGTATTTAGACAGATCGGTCCCTCAACACAACACTTCTCAATCTAAAGTGTTTTGTCAAGTTTTAATAGCACATGTTAAGATTTCAGTGTACAACTAACAACTGCAAAGACTGTCCATCATTAGCCACCACATTCTACGATATAAATAACTTTAACATACATGTAGTGTGTCTCATTATTTATACTTTATGTGGTGATGAGTTAGTAAAAACCTTTCCTTTACAATCATCCTCATGGAGCCCAACAGACCCCCGTAGTACAACTTACATTTTATATAAATGTACAAGTATGTTTGCTTTTAAGAAATAACGGTACGTGTACTATATGCTTTTGACAATGTGGCTCATCAATGCATAATGATTTCTCATATAAGTGCAGAACATGCTTTTGCGCGCAGAAGACTATATACAGTGCTGGTTCCATGCTCCCTCTGTACATCATATCCATTCGTGATCATTGTCAAGGAAAAAAAAGAATAGAGGCTTGAGATGAAGAGGAGTTTCCTCCCTAAGTTGTCTTCATGCAGGTCAGAGGAAGGAAGGATGTTTTCACTCCGATGAAGAAGCCTGAATGTAAAGACGGGACGTGTTGCGTGCTATTTTCACATATTCGTAACTGCTGTTTTTAGAACAAAAGACTTGAACCTGTGTAGCTGATGTAGTAAAATAAAATAGAAGTATTTCAATTAGCTGCTTATGATTATGACAAATTATACAAAAACTGGAGAGATTCATTTTCTCCACAACATACCTGTTTTATTCTCCGACCTGCACTCCTGCACAGTTATCTTTACTCTCCGAGGCTATCGCTAAGTATTCAGCATTTCTGGAAGAGAAAGAAAAAACAAAACAAATGACAAATGTTTCGCTTGATGTGGGTGGAAAATAAGAAAAAAATGAAACAAGACAGGAATGATCAAATGATTCTTTTTCTGTTTTTTGGACTTACAGGAGGGAGAGTTTGGTTTTGGTTTTGACTAGGGAGGAGGATGACATGATGGGACAGACAAGACGAAAAGGTGACAAGTAGACGGGGAGCGTGACAAGTCAGACAAAGAGACACACATGAAAACACAAACATGATGGAAACAGTGACAATCTTGAAAATAAGTGATTCAGAGGGCAGGTGACTGGAGATATGAAGATAGGTGCGATTTCAGCAGCAGGACATAAATACATCAATGAGGTATTCATCAGGATATACCCAAATTTCAAAGCATGATATTCGTCAGTGGGACTAAAACAAAAACACAGCCACACCAGAAAGTCATTAACAACACAGCAGACTAATAGTTTAATCAGTTAGTTTGAACTCTCCGTCTCTACTGGCAACAAACCATTTATCTTTTGTGGCCTATTTATATTTAAAGGAGGTGACTAAAGTAGTCAAGGTCACATATTTGAAACATTTTCACAGATTTAATTTTTAGCCATCATTAAATTCATAGATCTGATGATTCTGGTGGAAAGAGTGAACTTAAAGATGGAAAATGATTGTTTTAAATTCTGGTGTGGCCAGGTTTCACCCAAGATTTGTGTTCATTAACATTAACATGAGCACAAACACAAGATCCAGAGCAGATTAGTCCTGCCAGACATTACAGCTGGTAAAAAACAAAACCAGCAGTGCAGAATGGAAATGCAAAAGATGTGCGTCAGGTAGTTGAGAAACTGTTTCTTTAACTAAGTTCCTCCAACAAGGAGCAAGTTTGTTACACTTATTTATTTATCCTTTTTTTTTTTTTTTTTTTACCTAATAACCAAATTTAAGGAATGCGTTTGAAAGTGTTTGTGCATTGTGTTAAACTGTTAAAAACTGATATTGATCAGTATATCTGAGTATGGAAAGATTGGCTATTGTTTGGGCTCCAACACACATACTTTTATAAGGCTTATATGCCAGTGAATTAGAAGAATATGTCTATATTAGCGGTTTGACTTCTGGCCAATCTCTTTCAAATGTGTAATATCATTGAAAGATTTGGGAATTTGTCAGTCTATAAAAAAGTCAAAATCACCAAAGCTGGAGTGAAAAGGCTTCAACATGCCATGAGCCTGTCTGCATGGACCCATAAAATACTTACGCTGCCTCTCGTAATGCTTCCTCTCCGGCCGCTGCTATCTTTCTGTAGCAGTATATCATCTCTATGAGGAGCCAGACCTGCAGGCCGATGATGGACACGTACATCATGACCTCTGACACGATGGAAGCTGTTCCCCTGGTAGCTGCACAGGACGAGGAGGGAAATCAGCAAAATGGGACAGATATCAAAGAGGCAACTGACAAGCAGGCGGAGAGCGTGCAGGATTTACACCTCAGTGGGACAGCCTCCAGGTATGTAGTGGCTTTTCTGTGATTTTTATGTTGTAAGAACATGACAGTCTGGTCAGAGATGCAATGGACTGCACTCTATTCTGCTCGATTTGACATTTTTCAGCAGCCATCTTCTGGATAGTGTTCAGGCTACCTGTGACTCATAGTCATCTGAAATGGCCGTGTCTTCACATTTTGGTAGATCAACCTGCTCTCTATAGAATATGATGTAATGACAATTATGCTGCAAAGCAGAGTCAGGGAGACCTGCTTTTGTCCTTCTTGTGCTGGGTTCACCAATATTAAAGGTCTTAAATTAGTCTGTGTTGTATCTAGGTGGAAAACTAGATTGAGAATACTCTCGCAATGTTAAGGGAGGTGATTAAAAATATTCCTGTTAAGTGAATCCACACGAAAACCTAATTAGGTCATTTCGGGCCCATATACTGTCCCTCCATCAAGTTTTGAGTAAATTGGTTCAATACTTTTTGTCTAATGCTGCTGAAAAACTCGTGAGGTCAAGCCACTGTCAAACGACAAAAACCAGACTGCAGGGGAAAAAAATCTAATTGATAGTTAATAATTCAGATCTGCTGCACAGTCTAATGGTTTCTTCTCGATTTAAACACCAACCCTCCACCAAATGTGGTGCAAAGCAGGTCAGGGCCTTCTGTGTAAGCCTGCTGACGAACACAGAGGAAAACCTGAACTCCTCACAGGAGGTAATAAAACCCTCAAAGTGAAGCTGCACTTATGCTGACTGGACTTCTCCGGTCTGTGTCCAGACTTTAGAATGAAGGGCACAACAATACTGGAAATTTAAAGTACTGTCTCTACTACAGCTTTGCAACACTTTCCCGATATTACCATTCTGTGGAAAATTTAAAATGATAAGATTGCGTCAAGTTAAAGGATCCATTATATTGTTCCTTTGTAATTTCATCTGCTCTGTGTTAATGGTCTACAATTTGCATAGTTACAGAAAAAGTGCATAACTACAGATCTTAATAAGTGAGGTTTCTAGCTCAAGAGGCAAGTGTACTCCAGCACTTTATTCAGTCTCCTCCCTAATGCGCAAGAGCAGCAAAGGCCTTCAATTGAACTTTACACAGAATGACATTAAATGCATCGGAGACTGATTTTTAAAAAAGGTGCTCACACAGCCACATCGCAAACCTGCATTTAACTCTATTCACCTCTCAGAACTGGGGTGCACTGACTAGCTATCAGATTAAAAAAGATAAGTGTGAATAAATTCAAGATGCATTGAAATCTGATTCATAAACCACCTTTGGGGGCATTAAATCAGCCATATCTAACTTTACATTGACTTCATCCCTTTACATACTTTCCATGTACAATGAGTGAGTCAATCTGCGTCTATTATTACAGACCAGATGCAGTTACTTCTTCTTACCTTTAGCCACCACAGTGAGGTGGACCACCTTGCTGACGACGGTGCTGTACTCGTAGTTTTCATACTGGAGGATGCGGTTGAAGAAGCATTGGTAGGTGCCGGAGTCGTTGAAGGTGACGTTGAGCAGGTATATGGATGCATCCTGGATGTCGTTGCTCCTTTTGCTTCCGTTCCAATCCAGCCGATCCATAAAGTGTTCGTTTTGTATGGTGGGGCCGTCTTCGTTGTAGGTGTAGATCTAGGGCCACAGAGACAGACGGGGTCACTTATGAGCTCTGTTTTCCTTCTAAGGATCAGTGAAGTCCTATCATGCACATCAGTGTTTAATGTTCAAAGTAGATTTTAGTGTCTGTCCGTAAAGAAAACTGTCTACGACGTAAATAGTGTTTGTTTGCTGCTGAGGTTGATACATGGCACAGATATGTGTATACATGTAAGATAATCAGTTCTTATTACCACATCATGGAACAATGAGAAAAAAATTAAATACATGAGCAACATAAGTATGTTGATATTCTGTTAAATAAGGACCCTTTATGGTTTTAGTGTAGTATTTTCCAAACACAATGTACATTATCACAGCATGCACTCCAGTGACAAACAGCATCCAGCACAAGGTCAGCACAGTCGTGTGTCATCTCTGGAGCTTTAACGATCTCCGTGGTATAAAATTTCATGATTGATTTCATCTGACCTACAGCACGACCTCTGCACTATGATCATGTGACCCAGGACGGTAAATATGAACGTATGTGTGCTCGTGAGTGACAGACGTATGGGGAAGAGGAGGAAGAGGAGGCACTACATATGTGTGCATGTAATATAATAATAGTAGCTTTTGTCTGGAATAATGTAGAAACCGAAGATCATAGGATAATCTCTCCGAGTAGAATCACAGTGCATGAGAATGCACATATCCACATTGCGTTGCGTACATGATTGACACAAAGCCTGTCTGTTCAACTCAGGGCTGTAGGCTTAAGCAGCAGCTGGAAATGAAAATGGACGTAGCTTCTGTAACGTCACCTATAGGTTTCAGAAGAGCAGACAGTAAATCCAGCTACCCCCTTCAATGGTGAAAGAACGAATGCACATGAGGGGGCTCTTTAAATAACCTCGTGGTGACCAAGTGAACTCAGTCAGGTAAACGTGGAATGAAAACAAAGAACCAATCAGTGATGAAGAGAAATGAAATGATGTAGGAGAAGAAAGGAGAAGGGAAGAAACCAGGAAACTTTACCACATGTTTATCATGTAGCTGTTTAAACTTGGACCTCTATGTGGACTAACCTCAGCCAACCAAAGGCCAATTCAAAAACCTGCAAATTTGGGCTCTTCTAGTTTTATTGGTTCCCACAAATCTGCAGGCTCTTTCTGCCCAGGTTTTATTTTTAAACTTCAGATTTAAACTCGACCCTTTTGTCTTTTATTTACAAACAACTCACATCTTTTGGCTTATTTTATGGTCTCTTGGCTTAATTCTTTATAATTATGTTTTCTGCCTTTATTTTCTTACTGTTAGGCTCCCGCATGCTGTTTTCCGCCTTTGTTTTATTATGAAAGTTCTGACCGGATGTCAAGATTAGGACTTGACCTTTAAATTTCCTGTTTTTATCGGGTGTCAGTCAGACTACAATACTGTCCATTGTTTAAAAAAACTATGTGGCAATCGCACAGATGTAGAGATATTTGTTCGTTTCTTGACTATCCTTTTATTTATAGGATACTTTTATGGCTTTAACCAGCGTTGTTTGCTGTTAAGTTAAAGTTAAAGTTAAAGTTATTTTCTATAAGTGTCCTGGTCCCCTGTGGACAGGCGGGTCTCAGACCTGGACTACAGGTAGACCGGCTGGGACCCTAAATATCACACCTTTCTGATTCCTCTGAAAAGGAAAACTCATCCTCTCCTGATGGGACACGTTTGATTTGAATGACTCCTGACACACACACATATGTATTGGCCTTAAAAAAAACAAACCACCACCTCATCAGCGGTGGATTTGCACTCACAGTGACGAAGTCGGCCTCTCCTTTGGGCTTAAAGTACCACTCCACGCCCGCAGTAGCCTCCACCTCGCTCCTCCTCTTGCAGGAGATGCAGCCCAGTTTGAAGCCCTTGCCCACCACCGCCTCTGTGTCCGAGTCCACCTCTGCACAGGCCCCGAGACATTGGTCCACTGCACAGACAAACACAAAACACACACACACACAGATCCCGGCGTTTCCTTTATTATCCCGGCTTAGAATAAAACAGGCGCCACAAAAAACAACAAAAAAAAAAAACAACAACTCACCGAACAGCGTGCAGAGCAGAGAGATGATTAGTAGGTGCAATGCAGCCATGTCACTGGATGTGAAACTGTTTTGTTGTGTGGACGAGGGTCCTCAAAAAATAACCAAATTTAACCCTACTGCTTCCAGTGAGGAGATCCAAAAAGGGAGGGGAAAGATGGACGAAGCTTCACAGGCCCCGTCTATCATTCATAAACGGAGCGCCTCCAGCTTTGGGATAACTGGTTGGATAAGAGTTTCGTCTTTATTCTAAGAAAAATGAAGCTTATATGGGATTTTTTTTTAAATGCTGCGCGTCAGTAAAGTGCATGCTAATATCATGTGTGTGTACCTGACAGCTGGCAGTTAATCATGGATTGTAAAGTGCAAAAAAAAAAAAAAAAGTATTTCCTTTATACCCCTAAATGTGTTTATGAAGTCCTGCCACTTGGGTCGAGCTAACACAGCCTCGGTTCTTTGGCTCAACGCAGCTTTTGTTTCCTGTCGGCTTTTCAGGATTTATTGCCACAAATTATTGCTGCTTTTTGAGACAGCCCCTTCAATTTCTCTCTGTCAGTCACATGCATTCGAGTGGCGGACGCTCATCCTCTCAATTATCCAGCAGCATCTGAAAAGGTTCAGATATCCGGTGACTCACAGTGATGCCCAGATCAACACCCTGAGATTTGATTATCTGTTTCCCTGAGGTCTTAATGTGCGATGCGCAGAGCGGTCATTACAGCCGCCTGGGGCCACATACGCTGCTCTGTTATGTTGACAAATTACAGATAAATTTCTAATATATATATATATATATATATATATATCTGTGTGTGTGTGCGTATGTCTATGTAATGTGCAACATGCCAGCTACTGACTGTTCGTCTACAATACACTTACATTCCGGTGCATATATAATTAATTTGCATGCTCTATGATAAGAATTAAATGGCTACCTCTTGCAGGCTACGCGCTACCAATATTTAAAGACCAGTTTAACGATCTAAAGATAATTATCCATAATTGGATAACTGGAATCGGAGCCTACTGTCTTGAATTAGAGGCCTCCTCTCCTTCGGGATTAGTCGTTTTTTCCTCCTCGTTGTCGGGGGGAGGAGGGGGGAGAAAAAATAAATAAAAATACTGTCCTCTGGTGCGATGACAATCACCTATCTAATGACCCCCTGCTCGCAGCAGAGATGCCTCGGTCGTGTTGGCATTGCAGACAAAACTGCGTGAGCATAAAAGCTACACACACATGCACACGCAAAAAAAAAAAAAAAAAAATATATATATATATATATAAATGTACAAAGTAAAAACGTCCTGTGCTCAGTTTTAGCTGTCTCCCTTCCTCCCGTGTCTCCGCTCGGAGGATGCTGCAGATGCACTGCGGTAAAATCGGACTGTGCCTGAGTCTGCAGAGCAGATGCTGCAGGCGACGGCTATTCACGCCTCAGCCTCCTCGCTGTTTTCAACCCGGGTTGCTTTATCTGAAGGGGGGAGGGAAGTGTTGCAGTGTAAGCGGCGAGGAGGGGGGGTGGCAGCCTCACCCAGAGATTATAGCGTATTTATTAACGAGAAACACGAAAATGTTTTCAGATTTGGGAGACGTGCTGGATTTTTAAAGGTGGACTGGCCCTTTAAGAGAACTCTGAGTGGGCGGGGCCTCCGTCAGCAGAAGTTAGTTTGTGATCGCACAAAATAAAACCCGGAAAACGGCTGAAATTACTTTTATTCCACCAAATGAGCTTCTGTTTTAGCCACAGAAGACGCGGGAAACCGAGCCCATGTGATGGCGTTTGTTCACAAATCGGAAAAACTTTGATATTTAAACATTAAACACGCGCTCACGTCGTGTGTGAGCAGACTGATGCTGTCTGGGCAGCAAGCTAGCATCAGCTGCGCCTACGGGCTAGCTGCTGTTAGCTTCATTAGCTCGATGTAGCTTCATTATTTCTTCACACAAACCAACGATGGCGATATTTGTACACTTTAGACTTCACGCGAAATGATATCGACCTGCATATAGCCAACGAAGTCATCTATAGAAGTAAAAAAAAACAAAACAAAAAAAACATATCCAAGGTAAGGGGTTAAGCTAATGTTAGCTGCTAGCTACAAACTAACGTAGATGTTATTGTATGAAGCAAAGAAGCCCAAAATGTGGGAGGCTGTTTTACAGTATTATAACCAGTTATTGCGTTAATCATAATAATAATTATTATTATTATTTCTCATAAGGTATTGGCTACAAACAGCTAGCCGAATTGAGATTATCAGGTGGAAGCTAATTCTTCACAACACACCACTTCAGTGTGACTTAAATCACAGTTGTAAAATATGTTTGTATGCTGTTTATACTTTGGTCACTTTTGATACTGAAGGTAAACATAATATGAACGATTGACAGCAGAAATATAAGTCAGTAATTAGAAGTTATCATCGAAAGTTGGGCAGCTGACTGTTATTTTCATTACAAAGTGACCTGTTAATTGTCAAAAAGGCTCAGTGTTACTTGTTTATTGCTTATCTGGTTTCCAGTTAAATACCAATTTTAGATGTTTAGATAATAATGAACTTTAAACAAAAACATAGAGATAAATACACTTTTAATAACTATGGACACCTTGAAAGAAAATACAGAGTAAATGGTGCCATGAGGTTAAGTGTGGATCTTCTGTGTAGTTTGGTGTCACCATGGACTCGACCTGCAGTGTTTCTGCAGCCCCAGCCGGTTTGACGGTCCAGGTGTGTTTCCCCGGTGCTCGAGCTTCTGTTTTAGACAATCTGAACCGTCAGCGTGAGGAGGGCAGGTTGTGTGATCTCTCCATCCAGGTGCAAGGTCAAGTGTTCAGGGCCCACCGCTGCGTGCTCGCTGCATCCTCCCCTTACTTCCACGACCAGGTAGGTCCACTGGTTTTTCTATATGTTAAATAATGAAAAGGTATTATTGATTCACGGTCATTTGAGTCTGACAGGATGGCCACAGTCATTACACCTGACTCCCGTTTCTCTACAGGTTTTACTGAAGAATGTTACAACTGTTTCGCTGCCCTCAGTTATGGACCCGCTGGCCTTTGAGAGCGTCCTGAGTTCTGCGTATACAGGCCAGCTGAGCATTGTACATGATGACATTGTCAACTATGTCACTGTGGCCAGTTTCCTTCAGATGTGGCACATAGTGGACAAATGCACTGAGATCTTAAAGAGGCCCCGACCCTCAGTAGAAGTCACCCCTGGAGAGGCTGCTGCAGCTCACCAGGGCACGACATCTCGACAGCAGTCCCCAAGCAGCACTGACTGCTTGAATCTGGAAAGAGAGGGCAGAAAGAGGGAAAGGAAGCCTGATGCCCTGCCTCCCTTAGCTACATGGAGACGCCCGCAACAGTTTCCTAGATGGGGGCGTCAGCGCCCCTCGTCAGCCCAGCACTTAGCGGACGCTCAGCTCGACATGCTCCCCAGCTATACGGAGAATGATTACAGCAGCTGTGAGGAGGCATGGATATCAAGCCATGCAAAAACTAGCCACTTTTTACATGATGGACCTGGACACAGTAGCCGGCACCACGGGGTGTTCACCAGTGGTGAAATCTTAAAGCAGAAAGTCCGATTTCAACAGCGGGGAACCCCACCAAGTGCTGATAGACTGCTTGATAAGAACAGAGGGAGCGGGGAGAGTGACGATACCCAAGAGAAAAAGAAGAATGAGAAAAGAGAGATTGAGGCAGATGAAGGAATAGGAGAAGAGACGGGGGTGGAGAAAAAAGACTTTACACAAATAGGACACTGTGGTAAGATACAACAGCATCACTTTACCTGAAATAAAAGACACAAGCTTGTTACTAAAAGACACCTTTACCTTTATTAGAGACACTCTAATAAATTGTAGTATTATTATAGTCTTTTCAATTTATTTGTAACAATTTGCTGCTAAAATATGTAACTTCTGCTAGAGTTTTAAATACTACCACCAAAAAATTATTAAGATTAAATCTGCAGCTTTCTGTTCCAGTTCCAGTTCTTCCTCTTACAGTCCAGTATTCTTTGTATAGGTTTTCAGGGTGCAGAGACTGAATGAACGTACTGCATGTGCTTTGTTTTACATTTCTGCAGGAGACTTCTGCCAAGTTTCAATTGAGAGTGTGGAAGCTGGACAAGCCACGGTGAAGACTGGTTTGGACGTCCTGAAGGAAAAAGGGCAGAAAGATCTGGGCGGGAGTGATCACTCCTCAGACCTGCCCCCCTTACATGCTTGTCAAACTGGTGAAGGAGCTCTGGGCCCGTCCTGTCCGGTTTCAGCCCGGCAGCAGTGGCAGTCGGGCTCCTGGTCTCAGCAAGACCAGAGGCTCCAGGAAGGCGAAGGTGGGAGCTGCAATAAAGAAGAGGATGAGGATGAGGAGGAAGAAGATGCAGACTTTGAATGTTTCACAGAAGGGACCTTCAGCAGAGACACTTATGATGAGATTGAAGATGGCACAGGACAGGTTTCCCAGAGGCCTTTAGTGCCTGTGTCCCCAGACTTCACCATGGCGGGCTCGGAGGTGCACTGGCCCTCCACGAGCATGGGGCAGGGTGGTTCACTGACCCCCACCTCCAGTCGCCACTTGTCCCCTTCCTCTGCTGGTCTTCCTCCACCTTCTTCACCTCCAACCCCTTCTTCGTCATCCTCCATCTCCCTTGCCGGAGCCCCCTACACAGGGAAAGTCCACTTCTGCCACTGTGGCAAAGCCTACACCCTGAAAAGTATGCGTGACCGGCACGTTAAGATGCAGCACCTGAATCTTCGACCTTTTGGCTGTCCTGTTTGCACAAAGTCCTTCAAGATGAAGCACCATCTAACCAAGCACCTTAAAACCCACGGAGGGCTGCGGCCCTACGAGTGCAGCCTGTGTGGGAAGAAAGTCATTTGGAGAGACAGCTTCCTCAGGCATCAGGCTCGATGCGAAAGACTCGCCTCCAGCTCCTCAGCCACCAGCAACAACACAAGCACGGCAGCAGCAGATATAGAGGACGGCTACAGTTATGGATTTGATGAAGGAGAAGCTTTTCTTGCAACAGGAGGACAAGTGAAAGTAGAGGAGGTGGATTTTCATGGGGAGATGGAGGATGGGATGGGCGGGCTGTTGGGCAGTGTCTCTGGGATTGTGGACGAACTAAGATCGCAGTCACAGAGCTTGGACACCGGCAGTCACGTTTTCAAAGAGGAGGCGCGGGAGAGCTTCAGTGGAAATTAGATAATAATGTGAAAGAGGTTTATGTCTCTTAACTGAAAGTACATAAGCAGATACAAGAGGAATAGAGCACATGATCTATTGGCACAAATCACTGAAGGCTTCTTTAAGGCTGCCACTTTTATTTGGCTCTTTTTATGTGCATTTTGTCTTATTTTTACAACAACAACATAAAAAAAAACAGTCTAATGATTCACTGAAGTGGTTCTTTTAGATTGTATAGTGTCATTTGGATTCCCCACTTCTCGTTTAGTGCTGCTGTAAGCTACATCTGTAACAAAGAACGCTGTGAATGTACATCATGAGCCAGGATAAAGCTCATTTGCATTTTGCACATAAATTAAATACCACAATGTAATTTTTTTTCTCTGTGCAATAATGATGTAATAAAAAGAGTTTGGGTGTTTGATTTCATATTGGAATATGGGTCATTTATTCATATCAATGCTATTTTAGGCCATTTCGACCTGTTTTTGATAGTGGAGGTGGAGAGAGACAGGGAATTTGGGTGAGATGAGCAGAAATGTCTACTGTAAGACACTGAGACATATTCTGCACAGCTGGATCTGAATTATTGTCTAGTTTGGGGACAGTTCAGCTAAATGCAGTTGTCTTTGCAGCACAGCTGTGGAGCACCAGATGTCTCTGCTGCTCAACTCTGCAGCATCTGTACACATGATTAAATTATGCAAGAAGGTTTTCATCTTTGTTTGAAGAAAGGAGCCATAGGTTAATAATGAAAGCACACAGAGACCCTGAAAAATGAACAACCCTTGACTGGTGGTCCGCATCTCTGCAGCTGTGATTTCAGATTTTTCTATCTATCCATCCTGTATATTCAGGTTCATTCAGGGCCGATTGTTTGGGATCTCCATATCAAAGGCAATCACATTAAAGGAGGAACTAAATGCTGTTATATATGGTGTTGTGTATGCAGCTGGTCGAATCTGGTTACAGTCTGAGGAGTTACACAACAGTTTGTCGTATCAGCAAAAAACCACATCGACATGTTTCTGTGTTGAGCGTAGGAGCTCGTATGTTAAAGAGAAACTAAGCCAGAATGGCTCGTTGCTCTGTGTATATTTAGCTCGACTTGGCTGCTAAAATGTGCCAAGCAACAGGAAAAAAAAACTGCCTTTCACCTCCCTGTGGATGTAGTGCACGTTACATTTTGTGCCTTTGAGCCAATTATTTCAAGAACATCACATACACAGAGATTAAGCTGCGCTAATTGTGGCTTTGCCTTTGGAAAAGTTCTTTCTCAGCATTATTTCAAATGATGAGAAATGATGTTTTTCCCACTTTGGAGTACTGGCAGGGGAATCAAATGATTCTGACTCATCCTTGTTATGGATTTGGAAAAGGAAGTAAAGAATGTGATGGAAATCTTGCTGTAGCTGATGTGGATTATTGTCTGAGATAGATGATTGACCTCCAGGGGATTTTTTGGACTGAGTCAAACTACCTGTTTGAGCTCAGCTACATAATTACTGTAAATATGTGAGAATGATGTTGAGTTTCTCATCTAACTTAAGTAGAGTCTATTTCCTAAAACGATTTGTTGTTCTTTGCTTGTAAATCTTTATTTCACAATATTGCCTGAGAGGCCTGTAGAGCATAAGAATATAAATGTAGTAAAGACAAGAGAATTGTTGGATTTTAAAACATTTAATGAGTCTTAACTAAAGAGACAGTGAAAGTTTATTTCCAGTTAGGCTGAACATTACAAAACAAGAATTTTACATGAAGAGAAAACACAACACTCAGTTCCCGTTCCTGTAGCACCACCACATGTCAGCACCACATTTACGGTGCCTTTGACTACACAGTTAGAGCGTACTGACAAACAGATCACATACAAATGCGAGTTGCAATGTCATTTATTATGAACAAAATAAAAATGACAGTAATGCATCAGAACATTTGAAACCGTCCTTCAGTCCTGAACTCCTCAGGCCTCCCCGCTGCTTCTGCCTTGAACCTCCGAACCACTTACGATCTGACCATCAATCCAAACAAACCACTTTTTAAATGAGACACAAATAACTTTAAAACTCCAAACTTAATTTAAGAAGCAAATGGGCAGCTAACAGTAAATGAAATAGGTGGAAAAACTACTAAATGGGAAAGACAGAAGACCAGTTGAGCGTTTTCTGTTATCTAACAGTGCATCTAAAAAGGGCCTTGGACAGCATTGTACTGTTCATGTTTATTAATCACACTGAGGCATAGAGAAAGAAAAATTGTTACACAATTTAAGATTACAGCCCATGCTACTCTCACACGCATCCTGGTTGTATTTTCAAATGCATTTCCTAGCAACGTGCACTTCACTCAAGCACAAATAGGACCTCTCTCCAGCTGGATTTCACCTGTGAAACAGACGACCGTTCATTCGGTGTGTGTGAGTCGTGTTTTCTAGAAAGAAGCGAGATACATAAGCAGTGTACAAAATGCAGACGACAGGAGACGGATAGAAAAAACAAACATCTGCCATGAACAAACCTCAGACAGCAGACAGTAGCACCATCAGACCAAGATACGGGATGATTTATACAGTCGGATATTTTACTAAAAGCATCTTCGAACTCTTATAAACAGCTGCATAATGACTAAGACGAGGATAAAAATATCCTTAAAAGTAAGATTAAAGAGAAAACTGGCGCATTGACCACCTACATCCCTGGAGAGTGGATTTTACACTTTGTCAATGTCGGCTGACTGTCTAAAAATACACAAGGCTTGTGTTAGTGAGTTAACATTTCTTGAGGTTGTGAGTCCGCCACATGCATATCTGCTTCTCCTTCTTCATCCTGTCCCATCGGCGTTGGATCTGTGGTCTTGTTCTTGGCGGAGAGCTTAGAAGATGGTGCTCCAGCGTTTAGGGGGTGGACGGGACTTATCTCCCTGGAGAGAAGAAGGAAGGAGGATGAGGAGGCTGAGAGTTTAGGAGAGTGATGTGGTTTTCAGTTAAAGCTGTGCTGAAAGCTCATGAAAGGCTTGATTGTCAAGTGCTTGTTTTATTGGGATTCATGGAGTTCCACACTGAAAACAAACGCTCCGAAGAGTTGAGGTAGATGGTATTTGCAGAAAAAAAACCAAACCCAATGGCTTTGTGTAATATTTGGGTTTTACGTGTGGTATCACTGTAAAAATGAAAATGCTGCTCTTCAGCTGATTAGTTTATTATGATGAGAGGCTGCCGTGAAAGCGTGTTGATGACTAAAATGAGCAAAAAGAATGAAGACTAATGATGAATCTTGATACTGCATTGATTCACTACTCACTGATCTCTGATGAGAGCATCACTGTTGTGTTTGGACAAACACAGATGGGGAAGAAAATGCTCATGAGGTCCAGTTTTATAGACAAAAGGAGGTAAATCTAGATGCAGACGTGCGGTAAGCTCACCAGGTTGAAGATTCTGGACAATGTGCTTTGGTCTCTGCGTCTTCTGACTGGTGACTTTGTGCTCTCGGCACGCGGCGACGAGCCCTAGAAACAGACGTTTTATAAGCACAGAGGCAGATCTGAACCCACGTTGGCTGCTCTGTCATTGCTCAACCTTCACAGAGACGTTTAATTCCTTTTACGTCGATGGCCTTTTTTTTTTCCTCTCTCTCTTTACAAATCGAGATACGTTTTACCTCCGAAAGTCAGAGATGTCCCGACGCAAAATGCCAAACGTGAATAGCTTAAAATGTTACAAAGAGCAGAGCTATTGCTGATGGACGAAAAGAAACACATAACCAAAATAATGCGTCTTTCAAACAATTAAGGAAAGATTTAATGTTTCCTCCTAAATATCCGAAACTCTGCACTTTTCGGAGATAACCTAGATCACTCTTTTTTTACTCTCACTCTCCTTAATTGAATTGGGTTGACCTTCAAGTTTTTGGGTCTGAGTTTAATTTCCCTTCACTATAAGATGAATTTCCCATGCGGACTGTAAAATTGGTATAAATTTCCTAAGACAGTTTCAACATATAAACCATAGTATAAAAACCACTGTAGCTAAAGGTATTTGGTTTCTCTGCAACATCAGCAATGTGATGTTGTCTCTGCTGAGTCATCTGTTATTGTGGGAGAGACACATGAAAAATAAAGGAAGGAAAAACATCGAACGTGTGGAGGATTCACACAACAGCAAACCTTTAGGAGAGAGAAAGTCAGGGCAAAAGACGACAATGAGGAAGACACACGGAGGACGTGGGAAGCCAAAACAGGTGGATCGATGAGTCATTTCTGGCACAAAAGGATGGAGGTGTTACAGAGATCATGAAGGGAAGAGGAAGACAAGGCCAAAAAGGTCCTAAAAGAAAATGTTTACCGGCTGGAGTTCATAAAAAGTTGAGCAGTTTCAAAGTCATCTAGAAGCAGTGAGTCGCTCTGGATCGAAGCAAAGAAGGGGGAGACTGAGATGTATTACATTAACCAATGACTGTTGCTTTCTGCTTTCTCAGGACAATGAATAAAATCGTTTTGACCGATAAAGTCAGCAGGTTCTAAGGAGCTGTGGTGAGCTTTGTTTTTCTTTCTGAATATGTCTTGATTCCACACGCTCAGGTACAAAAGACATTTCATTTCGACATAGGAAGGAAGGAAATCCGTTAAAACACAAAGCCAGAAGAGGAGAGAATGAGTACGGAGGTTAGCTAACAGATGCTCTGCAGACAAAAGAGCTTTACACACACACACACACACACACACACACTCAGTGAGGCTTTTGCTCCATTTGAGAGGCAAAGACTGAATGACGTACCAAACCCAAGACATCTCTCCACTGGACATGAAAAAGAAACAAACAGTGACATGATGAGCGACAGCAGCTGCACCCGTTTCAACACATCAAAGAATTCATCCAGTTACAGCCGTTAAAATCAGACTCAGTTCGGTGACCAGCAAAATTGGAGGGAAACTGCGATCGTGAAGGTTGAAATCAGAAAGTAACTCCAGTAAAGGCCATGTTGGTTATTTGGTCAGTTTTTTTTAGAGTGCTGATTGCCTTAATTGTCCTCTGACCCCTTGAAGGGGTCCTAACCATCAGCTTTGAAGCAAGCGTGCATTTACATCATAAAGGATTTTATCAACCTTTTGATGGGAATTCATTTTCCTGCAAATGATTAGATGATATAATAAATATGCAAAAGACAGATACAAAACCTGAATGCAACATTTAACCCTTAAAAATCATAAATTATTTGAAATTACAGCTGAAATCAGTCATGCTCACGACTTTAGCCACATAAGTTTTGTGAATTTTCTGAAATGCTTTTTGAGGGATTACCATAAAATTTGGTGCGTGATCCCCTGAGGCTTAAACCATCTGACTTTGCTCTTTTACTGACTATTCACATACTGGCTGAGGTGTTCAAATCTTCAGTGAAATATAACCATAACTGCTGGCTATTAAGGAAAAAGTTTGAAAATATTGCATATTAATATAAATACCTCAGGCAGAAATTGTGTTTTGCTTAAAATAATAGTTTTGTTTGAGGTTGTCATGGAGATTACGATAACAATTGGAAAGAAACAACAATCTTCTTTGTGAAATTTGTTGCTACTGCAGGTTCTCTATGCTACATCACCTGACTTCCTCTTTTCCTCCTGTCATAATTATTTTGACCTCTAGAGGTCGTCTGAAGATTCAAATGACTGTTTCCGATCAGCCTGTAGTTCGCACTGACTAATCAGCACTGGGGCTAATAATTATATTTCACGCGTAACTAAATAGCTGAACTTTATTCTAAAAACAAATATTGGCATGCTACAGCAGGGAACCTGCTGTTGAAGTGATTTCTTTGAATATTAGTTCAGTCGTTTGGTTATTCAGTATCTTTTTGGGGGTCGAGTTCAGGGTGGGTGACATGAGGTTCTTTGTCTTTTTTTAATACCACCATTGGATGGCACCAAACTGAACATTTTGATATGACACATTTAGACGTGAAGGTGTCCAGAGCCTGGAGACCTTTAAAAAAAAACGACATGAAGAAATGGGAGAAATTTTCAGTGCATCGCTGCATCGACGTCAGCCCACGACTACACTTCTGTAATGATCAAACAAACACTGATATTGTGAAAAATGAGACTCACCCTGGATTTAGGACGAGGAGAGGAAACCTGAGAAACACCAAGCAACAACAGCAAAAGAATGACTGATTGCACCGAAGAAGAATAAACAAATACTAACAAGCTCTTAAGCTGTTGACTGAAATTCCCCCACAGCTCCTCCTTTATCAAGATGCAAATGAAGGACTCACAGAGAGACAGCGGAGGAAAATAGTTTAGCATATTGTTTTTTAAAACACTGATGCAATATTAATGCCCAAAGTTAGACAGGCATCAATGTTATAAACCAAAAAACTCTTCTGCAACTCTTTGTAGTTTCAGAGAAATGAAACAAACTGCTGAGCTCAAAAGTTTAACCCTTTTCAAAAAAAAAATGGGATGTTAGCATGAAGTTACAAGGAAGACTTGAAAGTATTTTAGCCATGAATGTGATCAATGATGTGATTAAATAACATGTATTATGCACTACTCAGTCTGAGGAACTTACAATGGTCCTGAAGAAATGCACCACAGCATTTTCGTTGGTCCGGCGGCGAGAGGATTGCTGGGGTGAGGAGGCCAGATGACCCCGGAACGACCCCTGAGGATCAACAGAGCTCACGTCAGTCTGTAAGTACATCTACTGAAGATCTTACACCTTCCAGCACTGCGCTACTCAACACTGAAAATATCTATTTATGCATTACATTCACGACTGAACAGACACCAATCTCCTGAAAGTTAGTCCCAGCTGCACGGTGCCTCCTGATATCTTCATTAAAATAATCAGGACAGCTTTAAAGCCCGACTTGATGTCATGTCTCTCCGGGTGAGAGAGGAAACCAAACGAAGTAGACAACAAGTACAAGCCACGGCTGAATGATGAATTATGTGCACGTAGAATAAGTTGAAGGTGATTAAATACTAAAAAGAGCCAGCATGAAAGATTTACAGCGAGTCGGTGAAGCACAATACTGTCGACTCCAGTGTGAGGCCACATGTAAGAGATTTATCCGGTGTGGCCAGCTGACACACCTTCACTCAGTGTGACAGCCGTCGGCCTCTGGTCTCTGGTCTTTGTTGGTGCATGAACAACCTCACCGTCTGTTCTGGCTGTAACTGAGCGCACAACGCCGTTCATCCAGCTGATGTTCTCTCTGCTTAAAGTCTGTTTGCTTTCATTTACTCTGAATGTTTAGATTGACAAACTTGTGCCAAAAAAAATTTTCTTTTTGAGATGTTCTGGACAGCAGACCATCGACATATGATGGAAAACTTCTGAGCATGAGGAGTTAAATTCACCAAATTTTGTGAACCCACACAATCTGAGATCTGTCATCGTCGAGCTGCAAAAACTCTGAGAAGCAGACGCAGATATCAGATGAAAGGGGCCTGTTTGAGTCCTGAGGGCCCCCTTCATCCCACAGTGTTTATTCTTCAGTCTTAAAAGTGGTTTGTGTGCGATTTTCTCGAACTGGTGAAAGATATTAAACCTGGCAGAAACACAAGAGGCTTCACAAAATGCACAATAACGTAATACTCTGAAAGCACCGCAGATCAATTTTAAGTGTAATAAACGCTCTGGGGGTGAAATAAAAAAGTCTAAAACTGAATTCACTCTGAGCATCGATGTTTACTTTCCTTCTGAAGCGAAAAATTATCCTCCTCACTTATTTCCAAATGGAAGTTTGCAAAAAAAACAGCGTGCAGGGAGAAGAAGACCAATCACAACTGGAGTGATAAGAAAGTTAACCATCACCGTCATGTTAAAGGCTTTTGAGCACCAAATAACTAATTTCTTTCCTTAAAACAATCAGCTGTATAACTGATATGACTGAGAGTCTGAATGTGAGTAAAGACGGCAGGAGTTGGTTATTTACAGGAAGTTTTCCTCTCAGGAAGACTTTACTCTAATTTTAAAGAAGAACTTCGGTCCAGAAAATGACATTAACATTAATAACCGAGATGAGCTGACAAAAAAGATCAAACTTTTTCTAGTCAAAGTTTAAAGGGACACCATGAGGTGAAAGAAACATTTAGATCCAGGCGTGTGTCGCTCACCTTGCTCCTCTTCTTTTTGTCCCCTCCAAAGAATTTGCTAATCTGATCCATGAGTCCGGGGTTCTTCTTTTTCCTGCCGAGCCCGAAGGTGCTCTGCCCTGAGGTGCTTGCTGTAGCCATGCTATCTGTCGCCGGGGTTGGGTGGGGTTGACCTCTGTCTATCTACTCCTCTTCACAGTCAGTCACCGGCCCACAGAGCTGATCCTTTAGGGTGGTATGCTGTCCTTCTGACGCTCAGGGGCCGTCTTTGAAGGTGTCGTCCCCCCTCGGCCCCGGTGCACCACGGGACACGAGGTCAGGGGGAGGAGGGGTGAGGTTGCGGCGGTGTGATCCATGGCTCTGGCTCGGCACCAGGCATTCTTTGGAGCTTCTGTGTCAGTCACTGCCGCCCTCCGCATGGGGCCGGGCCATTGTTCCTCTCCCCGTACGCCTCACCCCGGTCGAGGGGACAACAGGGGTTATCTCTGAGTGTGAACTCACAGCCTGATGCAAAGCAGCCCGCCACACTGTGAGGCCATTGTTGGATCGGCCTCATATATCTTCTTAACGGATTGTGTTTAAATTGGATGTACAGTCGGCCCAGAAGAAGGAGAGAGATTGTTGAACAGGAGCCCAAATATCTGAGGCTGCACAGTCATGAGATAAAGATGTGACAACTCATTCATATCAATGAAAATCAAACAGCCCCGACTTTTTCGTTTCTGACAGCAGTTCAGACGTTGTCTTCATGTTCATGTTTTACTGAACAGTTAGTGTTAAAGTTGAGTCTGCCATTGATGCACAACTTCAAAACCGTTAATGTACCAAAGCGGTGAAGATGGTTTGGCCTACTGTGATTACAGCTCGGGCTCAGCCTGAGTTAATATAGTTAATATACAGATTTAACATCTGCAGCTTCATGAGCTCTGAGCAAACGTCAGCTGTGGATAAAGAAGGTGTGATGTGGTTCAAAGCTCCAGAACAAGACTGATTTCATTTTATTGCCATAAAACTCCAGGCTGAAAGGTTTCACCACATTTAAATGTGAATTCTTTTATTTTTCCTGCCATCGTATCACATCGCTCTACACTGCAGCAACACAAATGAGTCCCGGATTGTGTTGTTTTATTTGCAGTGGACGCAGCAGCCAGTGAACAAAGCAGGATCTGTTGATGGGTAAGTTGTGTTAGAAAACACCCATGCAGCTTCAGAATATTAATATTTCACAACAGAGGCCTTTTTGTTATGGCTGCTTCTTATTTAGAGTTTTGTAAACTTTTACAGTTTACTGTTAACTCTCCTCTGGAGTTTGGTGACATATGAATCTGTTTTATTTTTTCGCAACACACAAAAAATGAAAAGAGTTTTCTGAGGTGGAGTTACATCTTAGAAATCAGTTTTCTCCTGACTTCATACACACATATATCCCCATATCAGAGTGATTTTACCATGTGTGCCAACTATTGGAGTGTATATAGTATAACTGTACAATGCTGATTATATTCAGGTTGGAAATGTTGTATGACTCATAAATATCTAAACAAATATCAAATGGATTGTCACGAGATTGTTTATCATGATGTTTCCATTCTCTGTTTTTTGTGACCAACTCTTTGGTCAGAATTTCATCTCTCTTCGTCTCCCAAAGGATGAATTGTAAAAGTAGTGTATTTAATATTATTGTGTCTGATAATGTGACGCCCAAAAGAAGGAAATGAGTTATTACTGGAAAAATTCAGCAAGCCGCAATATGGATAGATATAGATTTAAATAAATGTAGCAGAGAGAAATCTCAATTTCGAATTTGCTGAATATCCTGGACGACTGTGTTCTTCTTTATTATTGCTCAGATTTAGCCTCAATGACATTGCTGATGATGATTTTAATTGCAGATGAATAATTTGAACCAGATTTGTGTAGGCCAAGGTGAACCAGCAGTTTGTACTAATAAATCAGACACGCAGTTTTTTTCTTAGTTTCCAGGAGCCACGTGTGGCTGAAACGCGTCTCATTTGGGTGATTATGTGCCTCGATTCGTTGCAACCAACATGGCTGACTGGTTTCCTGTATAGAGAGTAAAATGGGGATCGACTCGGAGGGAGGCGTGTTTGTCCACTCTGAACTTGTACACAGTGAACCGTCTGTTTGTCCTTCTGGGCCGAGCCTCAGCGCAGCACCCACGGGCCTCGCAGAGGTAGGTAGGGTGCAGGAATGCAGAGCGTGGGATGACCACACTGATTGTGCCCTTGCGTCCAGAAGAGTCTTGGATTTGTTCCTGAGGCGGGAAGGTCGAGGAGGAGCGACGGGGAAACAATAGCGGCCATGGAGCAGAGCTGTGGGACACAAACACGGGAGATATCCTTGAACCCTGGCAAGAATGCCAATCTAGACCAAGACACCCACTGGGAGAGGCAGCCGAATATCTATCTAACGCTGGAGAGAGGGAGACAGGAAGAAAGAAAGCCTTCCTCTGTTCCACCACATATACAGAAACAAACCATGAGACAGTTTTACTTGTCTCACCGTAATTTGTTAAAACAGTTTTTTTGACTTTTGCAACCTCTCTGAGTGGATGCACATGCAGAAAGGCAGTGGAGCGAAGACCAAGATATTAGTTCTCACATACAGTGCACACATAATGACCACTGGAAACAGAGGGAGTACATGGACACTGCTGACTTGTTATTTTAACACTGACATTCACAACTAAATCAAAATTATTGCTTCAATATTTCATAGTGTTATGTTTGGACGATGTAATGTAAAATTTAATTCTTAGCCACTAGCAACATGGTTCAACTGCAGGAATTTTAATTTAGATTAATCTGCCCACATCTCAACAGCTTAGACAGCCTGCCATGTTCCTCAGAGGTTCCTGCCCGTGATCCCCTAACTTATTAACTCTGGCCCAACAGGCCATGTTTTAATAAATGAGGGTTAAGTTAGGCTTTCCAACTGATTAATATGAGTATTGCAACCTCCGAGATACAGAGCATAATCTGTTTCTCAGAAGGTGAAGCAGAATTTAAAATACAGACCTGAAAAAGACTGTATCAGACTTGACCAAAAAGAATGACTGAACTTGGACTGTCTGTCTCTCTGTGGGGCTCATCAGTGTGTTTATATGTTCTTGAAGAATATGATACAGTCTGATCCACTCTCAGTTCCAAAAGGTGACAGCAATGCAGCTTAATACTGAAATCCAACAACAAACAAAAGAGAGAAGAAGAAGAAAAGGATCTCTTCCTCATTAACATGGTTGCAGTTTACCCTTCAGCCAGGTTGGTGGCAGCAAACCAACTAATATTTGGATGTCAATTGCATTTTAAGAAGAAGAAGAAGAAGGTGGTGATATATCCCTTTAAACATGGTTGCAGTTAAGAGTTGCATGTTCACTTTCCAGCCCAGTGGGTGGAGGTTAAATACCAAAATGTTGGAAGTCAACCACCTCAAAATGAAGAAGAAGAAGAAGAAGTTAAAATATTTCCATGAAAAACTCATGAACCTTTGGAGGCTTTAAATTGGACCCTGACGGAGTAGCAGACAAACTTCAGGCCTTTACAGGTAGGGAGTCGTCCATCTCACCGCGCTCACTGGTTAAATGAGCTGAAGGTTTTGGATGTGTCTGATCAGGTCTGATCAGGTCTACCTCAGTGTGTGCTTTAAACTGGAGGTCTGTTTGAGCTTTGTGTGGAGAAAAAAAAAAAATTGTGAGGAAAAGATCCAGCTCTGTTTGTGTTGTGGACCACGACAGTCAGGCCTGTTTCAGATGGATCACCGTGTCTTTAATGGCCTTTGGGCACTTTGTTGTTGGTGTATCTGCTGCAGGAGCAGCATGTTGTTGGTTTGTCATTGGGGGGTCTGGTCTAATCTGGGCTGCTACATACAGCACTGCCTCTGTAACCAATCAAGTCAGCTCAAGGTTTTCTTTCCGGTCCAGGAGTGTGTGTTGCTTTTGTCTCTGGAGTGTGCAAGCTACATAACAGCTGTCAAACACACTGATTGTGTATCACATGACAAGAGTCCTTCAGTCTAAATAAAACAGTCTGACCCTGAAAGTTCAGGTACAGAAATGCAGTTTTCTGTACGCTGACAGAATCAGACAGTGTTACATAAACTCAGCGGGCACTTTGTACACCCGAATATCCATGAAATTATCATATCAGGCAGAAGTGCAGAACATTAAAGGTCAGCAGCTTCACTTCATGTTCATATTGAGCAACAGAAGGACGGAAAAAACAACCCTGATAACTTTGAATGATATAACTCAGAGGAGAGAGCTGAACGAGGCTCTACCTCAGTTACTACGGTGTCTCAAATCATGGGCTGGATTTCTCTTCAAAATAAAACACATTTCGTTGCACTGAGAGTGAAGAGCCCTTGTGCTGTCGTGTCTGTGTGGCCCTGGGTGACCTCTTTGTGTCGCGTTCAGTCACCGCAGCTTATAGATGACAACATAACTATGATGCTGAGCAGCTGATGTCACCATGCAGCCAAGAAAAGGCTCCGCACCCCCCCCCCCCCCGTCCAATGATCTAATTCTGTCTCATTTTACACTTTGTATTTGATAAGTCGTCATGAAGAAAGAACCAAAGTCTTTAAAGTAAAAGATGCTCAAAAACTTGATGTGGTGTTGACTTTCTGAGCCACTGCGGGTCTTTGTTGTGTTTTTAAGTTCTCATTGTTTGAAGTAATAGGATCAGCTGTAAGATATGAATGGTGCCCCCCCCCCCTCCACAGTTTGTCCTCACAGTGATCCTTTTGGCTGGTAAACAACTCAATGCAAATGTCTTGTTGGTTGAACGCCAGCGATTCCATCAACGTTTGGCAGAAAGTGTCGCACAGGGCCCGAGCATAATGCATTCATTTGTTTAGCATCGCAACAATATCATGCTCTCTTGTTCTAAACTGTGAATATTTTGGATTCACTGCTGCCGAACATGAAGGAATGTTGCAGGAGGATCTCAATTTTCTGACTTTAAGTGTAAAAACAAAGAAGAGTTTTTTACCTTTCAAAATCACACGTGAAAAAAAAGCATGAAATTTTGTGCGTTGTTACAGAAATAGATGTAATTTCAGCTGTGTTTTCAGATGTTCATCATATTTTAGAGTTCAGATTTCAGATTCAGACTTAATTCCATCTTAATGGAACGTATTTGTATATATATTTATTGTGATCAGCTCATCTGATGCTTTCTTTTTATTTTTATTTTATCATTTTACCTCATTTACCGTTTTTCCTTCTTTCCTCATCTTCACACAAAAAGTGAAACATTATAGAAATTTAAATTTCTCCCACAAATTCACTCTGATGATTTGATGATCACACCTACAGGTATTGACCTTTTTTTTGTTGTTGTTGTTGTTGTTGTTTTTTAAGTACCGGGCTCCTCTGCAGAGAGCAGGTGCTCCATGTGAGCGTCCTGAATCAGAAGGCTGTTGTGTAAATCTAAAAGTCTTTGTGTCTTGTATGAACAGGAACATCTGTCTGTCTGTACTGGAGACGGATCACATGTTCATCGTTCATCTGGTTCTTGTGTTCAGGTGCAGTTGATTCTGGTCTGGTCTGGTCTTCATGCTGTAAAACACGATGCCCCACAGTTGTGGAGTAGCTGCATTGAGTTCAACATTAAATCCTGTAAATATCTAGTTGAGTTTTGGAGGTTTTATCTTGCTGGCAGAATCTGAACTGAATTTAACAAGGTGTCCGTCCACCACGGTCCATTCTTCTTCTCGTCCATGAGCTTGGCGTGCTCTGAAACCGAGTGCCACTTCCTCATTTGTCTAATTGTACAAACTTGGCAATGCTTTCAACTGTTAGGCCAAAATGGCTTTCATGGATTTGACACGCTGTGCTGGAGAAGATTTTTCTGGGCTCATGGGATGTGAAGATGGAAGCTCTGAGCCGGCTGCCTGTTGTTTTCATTAACTCCACAACATACGTCTGCCGCGTCTTGGCATCTGTCATTTCATGTGAAGTGCTAACAATACATTTGCATTCTGCGAAACATTAATTATAAAGTAGGACGAGTCCTATTCAGAGGAATGAATGCTGAAATTATGTAAATACATAAAAACATTTTGGGTCCTAAATTAAGAGATGTGATCATTTTGACTTCACTTCAAAATGAAAAACAATTTGAATTCATCATGACTGAGTCATGAGCGCCTGTTCAGTCTGCGAGACGTTAAACATTTCTGAATCTGCTTTTGTCACAGAGCAGAAATCTTTGAGGTCCTCACAGGCCTGCAGTTGTGTAATATGTTGTGAAATAATTTTCAGCAAAGCAGTTCAATACTGTAAACATCGAAGTGAAGGACAAATGTGAGAAAAGAAGGCTTCTTTACGATGAAGTCTGAAATGAGACCTTTTGCTCCGTCTCTAAATTCTACACAAAAGCATAATGCAAAATGTGAAAAAGTGAAAGACCATGCCTCAGGTTGTATTGTGCAGCATGTGTGTGTCTGTGTGTGAGTGTGAGTGACACCATCCAGACGGCAGGGCAGAGGCAAACCTCCCTCACCCCCTCTACTGACGGTGTCAGGAACTGCCATGAGCAGAGACTGGGGGGGGTCAGACTGTGGTGGACACATGTTAGTGAATCAGGCAGCTCAGATATGACCTGACAGCAGACTCTTATTCAGTATGATGACATTCAAACACTCTTATCATCTACTGTAGTACAAATACTGAGTAATTAAATTATATATGCATCACTTAATTACCAAATATATGTATATTTGCTTACTGTATTTTTTAAATTGCTAAATTACTTCAGTATTTGTATAAACGTTGACTTTATCTGCGTGTGTGTGAGTGCATATATATGACATCTGATACTTCATGTTTTTTTTTATTTGGATGTTTCATTTGAACACATTCTTAAAATAATGTTAATTGTAAATAAAGATAGAGTCCATGATTTTTTTTATTATTTTTTTTGTAGGTTCTACTTCTTTTTGCAGACCAGAATAAGTTTTAAGGTTTCACTGTAATCACGAGAATCCATTTGAGAATTGAAACTCCTCAGGAAGATTAACAGCCTCTGAGGGACGTTATCATCCTCTGCATCTCCCAGGCTGATAAACAACCGTCGTTATCCGACTCACTGTTTGTGAAAAACACAGAAAATGGAGGCGAAGAACAGACCAAACCCGGTGTTCTGCCAAAGCTAAATCAGTCTGTGGCTCGCAGCTACTTGGCCGTTTCAAATTATGGGTGTAAATGGACGTGCTGTAGCTCTGGCCTCCTCTCGTGGCTCAGTGTCATGGTAACAACAGGTCCAAAGCAGCTTATCTCCCTCCAACCAGTAGGAAAACCACAGAGGTGGTGGTGGTGGTGGTGTTGGTGTGGAGGGGGGGGGGGGGTGGCTGAAGTTTACCCGTCTCAGGGCTTCAGTGTGCCTTTTCTGCTCCACATCAGAAACCAGGATAACATCTTGGTCGATGGAGTAAAGGGTTGCCATGGAAACTTCAGGCTGCTTCAGGACACGAGCAGAGAAACCAATTACAAATAAACAAACAGTCGCCACTCTCTCGAACGTATAACAACCCTTTCACAACAAAGTGAAATAATGACTTCTATTAACTTTCAGAAGGGCCAAAGCTGGGAGAATAAGTCACCAACACCCTAACTGTCTTCTTCTTCATCATCATCATCATCATCATCGCCATCCGCGTCCTTCGGTTTCAGCTTTCGTGGGGAGTTTACCTGATTAACATGTAAATTAAGGGATGTAAACAATAAAAGCTTCAAATGTGTGCGATCTTCTGAGGACAAGGGGACGGCGAGATAACATCAGCCTCTGCTCTCCGGTTACATACTACGTGCATCATCTCTGTCGTCATGGCTGTGCCCACGAGCAGATCCCTCTAACGCTCACCTTCATTCTGGCCTGGTGACGCAGCTCTTCCCAGGACCTGGTCTGTCCGGATCAATAAGACAGACAGAAAGATGAGGGCGATCGATGGAGATGGAGACGTTTCCGAGCTCCAGCTGGTTGACATTTGAATTTTAGCGCAAAGCTTTAAATGCATTTTAAATGGAAGTGGCGTGAACTTTGGGGCCAGACGGTGAACTTTACTGATTTTGGTGATATTTAAACTTTTGTCTTCCCATAATGCATTTATGAGACTCCAGCTTGGAGAGCTCCTGCTCTCCAGATCTGAACACCAAACTGACCTGAATCTGACCTTTGACCGTTTGACCAAATACGACACGTGATGCTTGTTTGTCTGGGGATAGACTGAGCAATAATAATCATAACAAAAAGGATTTAAAAAGACTAATCCACCTTATTTAAGATATGACAATAAATCTCAGATACTGATCTGGAAAGTGTGTCCAAACTTTTGACTGGTACTGTAAGAGAAGTCATTTCCATGTGACGCCCTATCTGCCTCAGAAGAAGTCCAAGTCTGTAAAGTGTTGTCTCATCACACCGTCATACAAAAGAATATGACTGTATCATAATCATAATAAATAAGAAATTTTGCATGCACTGAACTAATTTCTGATGAAGACACAGATGACAGGTCATATCTGGGAGCTCATTCCCGATGAAAAACCATATTTGTGTTTATTTTCTTGCACAGACTTCCATTTCCATCTCCAGCGTTTGATGCGTAAACGTGCCACTGAGTGATTATTTATTATCTCTGTAAAAAAAACTGCTTCACTGTGTGGTGTTGATTTGAAGGCGGTGTAAGAGAGGACACCTCTTCACCCCCCCCCCCCGTGTTGGTGACGTTGTCCATGTAGGCAGGAGCAGCCTGCAGGCGCATGAGCTCAATCCGACCTGTACTGAGGAGAAAGCCGGTGCTCAGCCCGGGATCCTCAGCATGACACTCAATTAAAGAAATCCAAAGAAAAAGATGGAGTTAGAGGTGGAGAACCAAAGTCAGCCTTTCAACGCCACCACCGTGAGGCTGCCGGCCAAACTCATCCTGGGGCTTCAGGTGGATAACTTCATCTCTCTGCTCATTTTTGGGATCATCTTCATCCTCGGAGTTGTGGGGAACACTTTGGTCCTCACGGTGCTGGCGCGCAGTAAACCGGGTCAGCCGAGGAGCACCACCAACATCTTCATCCTGAACCTGAGCGCGGCGGACCTGTCCTACCTGCTCTTCTGCGTCCCCTTCCAGTCCACCATCTACATGCTGCCCACATGGGTGCTGGGGGCCTTCATCTGCAAGTTCATCCACTATTTCTTCACCGTGTCCATGCTGGTCAGCATCTTCACGCTGTCGGCCATGTCCGTGGACCGGTACGTGGCCATCGTCCACGCCAGGAGGTCCTCCAAGATCCGGGTCGGGAAGCACGCCCTGCTCGGAGTGGTGCTGATCTGGATCCTGTCCCTGGTCATGGCAGGTCCGGTGGCGCACTACCAGGGCATCGTGGAGAGGGGGCACAACGACACGTTTTGCTGGGAGGTCTGGCCAGACCACCAGAGGAAGGTCTACGTGATGTGCACCTTTGTGTTCGGATACCTGCTCCCCCTGACCCTCATCTCTGTCTGCTACGCAAAGGTGTGTGAGCAAGAATCAGTGAATCAAACTAATAAATAACTTCTTACTTAAATATCATTCATTTTTATGATCAGAAGTCATTTCAGGTCAGGTCAACATCCCCCTTTTTTTTTATTGCAGGTGTTGAACCATCTGCACAAAAAGCTGAAGAACCCCTCAAAAAAGTCAGAGCGCTCCAAAAAGAAGGTGGGCGTGTATTTTTATTTCCTTTCTCTCTTTACATTTGCTCGTTTCAGTGTTGAAGGTCAATGAATCAGCTGACAATGTGGAAATAAAGCGAGCATGCTTCCCTGATTCTTGATCTTACTGACAATCAGATCTGTGCTTCGAAGGAAAGCCAGTAAAAGCTCTTTTATCTTACAGAAGAGTAAGAAGTCAAGGAGGGAAAAGATTTAGTCTGTAGCTATGTAAAAAAAAAAAAAGAAGAAGTAATTGTTTGTGTCCTTTGGATCAGCCATAAAGTGCCCGCCTCTCTTTATTTTATTTGATCAGGTTATATTGCCCATCATTATGTTGCTGTGTCCTTTCCTCTGCAGACCGTCCAGTTACAGTTATATTTGATCACGTGCTGTTATATTACCCATTATCTGCTCGTTTCCACGCTCTGCAGACGGCACAGACGGTCCTGGTGGTGGTTGTGGTCTTCTGTCTGTCCTGGCTGCCTCACCACGTCGTCCACCTGTGGGTGGAGTTTGGCTCCTTCCCCCTGAACCAGGCCTCCTTCGTCTTCAGGATGGTGGCTCACTGCCTGGCCTACAGCAACTCCTCCGTCAACCCCATCATCTACGCCTTCCTGTCGGAGAACTTCAGAAACTCCTACAGGCAGGTCTTCTGGTGCCGGGCGCCCAGCGAGTGCGCCCTGAACGACACCAGAGACCTCCGAAGCAGGATGGAGACGGCGCCGTCCACCAACATAAGTGTGACCTACAAAGGTCACGACTCCCAGATCAGTAAGATGCTCTGACGTCACTGCCGAGCACCTCGTGACTGATGCTGGAGGTGTGAGGTTGGTGCCAACATCAAAGTCTGTGGCCAACATCCTCACATTTAGCTACACAAAGGACTATTTTTGGTTTTTATTCTACAAAACTGGAACAGACAACACGTTTTCACTGGCTGGATTATGCTCGGAGGAATTGTTTTTATTTTCCAGGATAGATGGCGGATATTCAAGGCTCTCGGCTGTCTCACCAGAGCCTGAGGTTCAGATAGCAAAAGCCCTTTGGTGGAGTTTAGAAGGAGATGGTGGTTTTTATGTAAATGTAAATAAACATGTTGTGTCTGAAGTCGCTGTGAACGTTTTTGGTCCTTCTCTAACATCCACCAAGAGTCTAAGTTTAATCATTAAAATAATAATTTGCAAATAATTCCCGTTAAACATGAAGGGAGTTGTATGTAAATATAATTCCTAAGCGTCACGGTTGAACTGGCAGCTGGTTAGCTTAGCTTAGCTTAGCTTAGCATAACAACAGGAAACAGCCAGCTAGGCTCAGTCCAGTGAAACTGCTTTTTTTTTTTTTTTACATTGTTTTTTGTTTGTTTGTTTGTTTTTCATCTGACCAAAGTTTAAAAAAATCACATTCTGCTGTTGAATGAGGGATAAGACATCAGGTTACTTCCTGTCTGCGACCATCTTAGACCACAGACTGTCAAAGTGAGTACACGTCCCGGCCCATCTAAAAGAAAGCCAATTTCCCGAACCGTCAAACAATTATTCAAGCTGTCGTGACTCGTACCTTCAATTTATTGTTCTCTTGAAAAATAGAACCAAAATAGCAGAAAAAAAGGCCCCAGTTACAGGCAGCAGCAGCGTTTTCCAAATGATTGCTTTCTACAACTTCTCTGAGTTGGATCTGCTTTATGTTTTCATAAAAACTCCCGTCTCTTGTGGTAAAGTGAGATTAGAAATTCCTGCTGAGGCTCAGAAGACTCCATGTGGGATGTGTTTTCCAACAAATTCCCCAAAAAGTGAAAGAGACACAAAGACCAGGACAAAATTGTGACACACAATGGACGCAACAACGGCTGTTCGAGATGAAATGAACCTTTCCAAAGTTGCTTTTTTTTTTTTTTGTTTGATTTTTCTAAAATGAGCAGAAAAAATTGCTGTCAGTTTAACTTCCACTCAGGTACAGAGTAAATAAAGAGCATGGCAGAAAACTTCTGTATCCTCACAGAACAAAGGTCAAGGATAAAATAAAGTCTCTCTCTGATTCATACCTGAGCTTCCAGGGAAGGTTCACAACAGGCAAAAAAAAAAGATTCTGCAAACTTTAGTTCATTTCCATCTGCGTTTAAAACAGCAGCGCCCCCTCCCCCTTTTGTAAATGGGAGCCTCTGACTTTATGTTGTTGTTGCTGTAAAGTATTTTCAAATGTGCTGATATTGTTTTATTAAAATAAGCAGACAAAGACCCAAAATAAACAAACATGTACTGTATCTGTGGACGGATTATATAAAAAAAATGAATAAATAACTTTAAGAACCAATAAATAACTTACTCTTTTTTTTTTAAATACCATACCGTTTGTTCTGATGTAATCAGACCTGCTTTAACTGCCTGCCTGATTGCACAGATTACTAATTGTCTTCTGTTTATCCCCCGAGGCTGAGGGTGATGAAGATTTCCTTCACATGCTCCTCTCTGCAATATCATCTCCTCATCAGCGTCTTGGAGCAGCCAAGATTTCGCCCTTACTGCCTCAGAGGAGGCATGAGGAGGATTTGCGTATGAATCTTTGCATCGTGTGGAAAGAATGGGAGGATATAATGTGTGAAATTTGTGGTTGTGTGCGAAGAAAAACGGTGCACACGATGTTTTCTGTGTGTAGTGGGAGACCGCTCTCTCTTCGTTTGAATATTCTCATGCTGTGTGTGACAATCTGCTGTTACAGCAAGTAGGCAAGCCCTCAAAATGACTTCTTATGAGGCTGTCGAATCTCCCTTTAATTTCCATAAAGAGTGGCATTAAATCCTGAGCAACGTTACTTGTTGTTTGAACTGAAGCGATCAGGGTTTGTTTTTTTTACAGTAAACAGCAGATAGAGAAAGAATTCAGCCAGTTTTCTGACTTCTTTAAGTCTTAAACTTAAATCATGATTCTCTGGCTCCCCATCGCTGAATCAGAGGTAAAAAAAAAAAAAAAAAAGTGTGACGTCTGGTTTTATTTTATTCCGTTTAACATCTGCGGCATTAAACAAAACAAACCTCAGGCTAAAGGATAATGTGACAGTCCTGCTTTTTAAAGCTGTTTTAACCTCAGTTGAACAGCAGATGTCAGACTCATACAGCTGTTGACCGTCTCCACTTTCATTAGTCCTTTTTTATCTTTCTTTATTCTTTCACTTGTTCTGTTTTCACATTTCTCTGCTTGCCGTTGTTTATTTCTTCCTTCCTTTAATTCTTTCTTTTCCTGTCACTTATGTCTCCATCTAAAACACCCCCCCCCCCCCCCCCCCATTCTTCTTATTGTGTGATTTAGGGGATTCTCTCTTTTTTTTTTTTTTCTGTCATGTCTCATCTAAATCTGGTGATTTCTGCCTCCACTGGTGGGAAACTAATTTCTTGATCTTCAATGCTAATCAATACTCCTCCCTGATAACCTCTCCCATTTCTCATTTCCCTCAGCGGCAGCTTAGGTCATTATCCCCCCCCCCCACCCTGCCTATCGAAAGTTTCATAAATAATACGAGATAATTAGATATGAATTGAGTGAGCGTTTTCATCCATCACTCTAAAAGCTGTTTAACAATAGATTAGCACCCAGTAATTCCCCGGGGAGCTGCAGTGAATGGAGAGGGGGGCTACTTCAGCCTTGTTTAGTGTGTTGGGGGGGTCATGGATCTGCTGAATAATAAATATTACTTCAGTCCATCTCCTCAGAGCCGGAGGAGGTTTTACTCCACAGAGGAGGTCATGAATCATCAGAACATCTTACTGGGATTATTTAACGTTCCCTGTTTGCTGCTCAGCTCTTCGCTTGACTCGACCCTCAGATTTTATTTTTCCAAGGACTTTGGTGTTTGATTGAAGATTTGCTTTCATATAAATGTCAGGTTTTATGGAACCAAAGGCTTGCTGTGTCCTCACCAAGTGAAGCCCCGTCGTGATGTCACCTGTCGGTTTGTGATTTAATGTTTTGAGGCCTTAAATTTGCAATCTGGCCGTTGCCATCTTGTTTTATTTTAAACTAGCAGAAACTATATTCGGAGGCAAAGGTGGAGTTTAGGAGGACTGAGGACTGAATCTGACCTGCTCTGGATTTCTTCTGGTGGTTGTAGTTTCTGGTACAGTCTGCCAATCAGAGGGTAGCCACGCCCCAAATGCATATCCTGCTTTATCGTCTGATTCCTCTAAAAGGGGTCCATAATTTAAAAAATGAGCATCATGTTTTATTGACGGAGACTCAGTAGGAAAGCATTTACTGGGCTAGTGAATCAATTAAGAAGCAGGGCCATTTTCACATAGACTTCAATACAATCTGACTTTGCAGAGTCGCCCCTTGATGCTCATTAGATGTAATGCATGCACGGTGTAGTTGTGACATCACAAAAAGACAAAAGTCCCAATGGCTGATTTTAAGTCCCAGCTTTTAAATACTATTAAATAATTAAAGCTTCCTTCTTTATCTATATCGTTTTAAGCATAAATTACAACTTTGCACGTCAGACTACTTCTTGGTCAGGCGGACTGATATCCTGTCGTCTTGTACAGATCAGAGAATGAACAGTATCTGTGGCGTTAGGCGAGCTGTTTCCAGTCTCGACGCGAAGCTACAAATTCACTGTGTGAGCGGAGAGAGGAGTCAAACTCACCTTCTCATGTGTGTATCATGTGATGTGTTGTATGTTTGACCTTTAGAGCGCTCTGCCTGTTTTTGTTTTCAGATTCCCATCCGTCAAACATTTTGCCCCGATGAAGGCCGACTGACTGCCTTTCTTTCTCTGCGCTGTTGAGTCGAGCCCTCTTTGCTGTTGAGATAGAAAGATCTTATCCCACGTTGAGATGGCGGTAGCGGGATGGTTTGATCTCAGTTCACCTGTCCAGGACTCCTCACTTTTCTCAGAAAAGGTGCAGCTCTCCGGGCTGAGGACGACCAAGGCCGGTCTGGCTGTCAGCGGCTCTGATTAATGGCCCTGCTGAAACATGTCCAGCCACATTAGAGCCCCATGTATCTCCCGTAGTCCACACAGGCCTGGCTCTTTGTTCTGATGGGAAATGGTGTCAGCCGCTCACTGCTGCTTGCCCAGAAACAGATAAAGATTTACTGTCATCAGAGGCCAGATTAAAGCGCACAAACGCAGACATTGATTTCTGAGAGGGGAGAGGGGTAAAAAGGAGAAGGCAAAAAAAAAAAACCCCGACACATTTTGGGTAGGAAACTCATTCCAGGGCCGGGGTAGATATGATCAGCTTATTTGGGAGGTGGATAATATGGAGCCCTCTCCAAGAATGAACTTTGAAAGAAGTAAATTGTAAATATTGATTTCTGAAATGAACTGTCAATCTCACTTGGTGAGATTATTCCTATCATCTTGTCGCGTGAAGGCCGCTGAATTCAAAAGAGCAGACAAAGTTGTGGGGGGGTGAGGGGGCTGGATTTCTGTTAGGAGGCCGCTCAAAGGGGTTTTATTCGCTTAGTAATGGTCGTTGAATTTCATCAGATAGCAGCTGAGATCTGACCGGTGCGTAAAAATGAAATGAAGTGGGACTTCACATCCAGATGGCTGGAGGAGCTCAGGCCTCTTCATTACCTTCCCACCAGCACCTCACCCACTGCCTCCCCCTGCCTCCCCCCGAGGTCGAGGCTGATGGAGGGTTAACATGCAGGAGTCGCTCTGTCACAGCTTAAAGGGTCACTTCACCCGAATTACAAAACAAAACGGTTCACACTTGATCTTTTAGTTGTAGCTACTAATGCAGCTTTGTTTTTGTGACCTTTGCCTCCAACACAATATCATGTAGAAATCCTCAAATTTTAAATAAGCAGTTGATCAGTGAAGTCAGAGCCAGTTTTGCACGATGAAGAAGGGACAACTTTATCTATGTTGCTTTACAGGATTGAAAAAAAATGAAATAAAATAGAGTTTAAAAAGTGTAAATTAAAAAGTGTTTCCATAAACAGTTTATACTCATTCATTTGTGGTGACACTTTAAAAGTGAGCTCTGGTCTCCTGTTTTCTAACTTCAGTGCAGTAAATATGTTGAAATGGAGCTTTTACATCCTGTACAGATGAAAATAAGAGACCCCATTTTCATATCAGAGCTGTAATACTTCAACATTTGTTGATTCTTTATGAGTAAACGTGACTCAAAGCCAAAGGCCCCTAAACTCTGTGTGCCTAAATTTTATACATCTCTGTGTAACCCCCAAAGTTTTTTTTAAATTATTATTATATTTGTGTGTTGAAAATGTTTTGTTTGTTCTTCTTTTTGTTACGTGCTTTTGAAACGGTAGAGCGATGAGATGAGCAGGAAGTGAAATGTGGCCCTGAAAGGTCGACCCGGTTCTCGGTTTTGCACGCGGCGCCTCACTAGGTGGCAGTGCGTCTCTATGCAGATCCCTTCCTGTTTCCTTCTGCTGCGTTTGCGCTGAATATCTGAAGAGACGAATCAATGAGAATTTAGGCGACGGCTGCTGTTTGCTGTTGCCTTTTCCTCTTCCCTCTCTGACCCCCTCACCCCCAAACCCGCCTCCCCCCCAACGCCTTCAATTACACCGAGGGCCCTTTGAGTTAAAGTAAAACTAATGATGCTCGTTTGAGGCAGCAAGCTCTGCACTCCGTCCAGCTTTTCTGCCATTCATCAGTGTTTCCTTCTCGCTTTGTGTGGAGCGGCCCAAAAGTTTGGCCTCACCTACGTTTATATCTGCAGCTCATGCACACATACAGGTTATGACCTGCGGTGCGGGCTAATCACTCTGATCACTTTTTCCATTATGCTTAATTGATTTAATGCATAGTGCCAGGTTTTTACCCCCCTCTGCTTCATTTTGACAAATGAGTGTCAGAGGCCAGTGGCTCTCAGCAGCTGGGTGTGTTCCTATCAAAACCGAGCGCGAAATGCAAGGACAACGCCTGCAGCACTTAGTGTCCTTTAATTGCCATTTACATAGTAGGCTAATCATTATTTTTTTTAACCGCTCCGCTCTCTCCCTCTCTGGGCTAAAACAATAAGCTGTTTGTCAGAAGTGATGCTCTGATGGTCGGGTCACAGATGGAGGAGAAGATACTGAGTGTTTTTAGTGGGACGGTGTCAGAACAGCTAATATTTATTTAAAAACTCCTCCTCACCAATCAACGTGCGGGTGAACCATCAGTCCATCTCCTCTCTGATTTCTTTCCTGCGTTGGGAATATATTTGTCAGTTTGATTCCATTTTCAACAAAGCTCAGGCCTTAAATAACGTACTTACTTACTTTTTGTTCGTACTGTGATTTTTTTTTTTAAATAATGTTTTTTTTTTGTTTGTTTTTCAGAAGTCCTTTAGCCAAAAAAAATTTATCAGGTTGACAGTTAGATTAAAAATCTAAATCCCAAAAAATTATATTAAATCACAGAAAAGCAGCAAATCTCCACATTTTAGATTAAATATTTTTTTTCCTGATCGATGAACTAAAGTATCTCAATAATGCATCTGTTTTTGTTTTTGTTTTTTTTGATCAACCACGTGATTAACTGACTAAATGTTTCAGTGTTTTTGACCTTTTATATGATGACTTCTCTTTTTCAGTCCGTTGTCAGATATTAAAGGAGGCGCCAGCGGCTGAAAACCGCTTACTGTTTCATTAAAGAGCAAGAAAAAAAAAAAAAAACTCTCAAGGGAAGAATCTGGGGACAAAAGAGGACGAGAATGAGTTTGAAAATGACAAGTTTTTAAGTTCCCTAAAACATCCCTTTAAAAGTACCTGATGAGAAACCCGACTTTGTTATCTGCTCCAGACTAAAGAAGATTAAAGCAGAAAAGTTTTTTTCCAGAGCTTTCAGCCTGTTTGATGGAGGTTTCATGTATTTGGATTGAAGGAGACAATGAAAGTGCAAATCTGACATTAAAATACATGAAATTGTTCCCACTCATGCTAAAGTGAGAGCTCATTGTGCAGAACCAGTGAATGAATACGTTGTTTACTTTTGTTAGATATTTTGTGAACAGTAAACTCATTTTGTATTTTCGTTCAACGTCGTTTTTCTACGACAGTTTTCTTGACCAGCTCGTCCACAGAATGTGTTACAGTGGTGGATTTTAATGGCCACAGAGGAGCAGATGTTAACAGTTGAATTTGCGGACATAAAATATATTTCACGAGGTAATTACATGTTTTTTTTTTTTATGTAAAATGAACTCTGCAACACGATGACGCAGTAGTTTGAATTTACATCCACTCTGAAAGTGCTCAGTTACTGAACCGTGTCTCCTCTCTGTCCGGTCTGAGTTTGTGTTTTGGACTTTCAGAGCTTGTTTGATCCTCCCTTGTAAACTTTGACAGTCTGTGCTATGTGCCAGACCTGACCCGGGTTTATCTTCCTCTAAACACGCATCACAGAGTGATAATGACAAATCGGGCCGATGTTTACTAATGATTAGTAGAGATTGTTTCAGCTCACTTGTAAAAGCCATGTTTAAAAGCTATATTTATTGTTCCATTTGCACATTTCGTGAGTGTGTTTGAGAGAGGGCTAATCATTATTAATTAGGGTCATTGTTTGTCTGTGTGTGTGTTTGCGCTGATGTCTATGTGTTTCTTTGGTATGCAGATGTGTGTGTGTGTGTGTTTGTGTGCGCGCAGCCTGAAGCCATACTCAGCAAGCTGTGACAAAGGTCCATTACCTTGTCTGATCACAATGGCCTGTGATCTATTAGCATCATCTAAAAGCTACATTAGGATGAAGTGGAGACACTCATAAACAGAGCGCTCTGATCAGGCCTTTTAATGGGTTCACTGGTTTTACATGGAGGCTCTCTGGCTTATTCCCCCTGGTTTGTAGGTTAATGCATTTTCAAGTACCCACCAGGCAACACTCAATTGACAATGAGGCGTGTACATCAGCCATTTAATCCAGAACCAGTGAGGATGCACCAGTGAATTCAGAAAGAGGGAGAATAGCAGCTGTTGTTGTGCTATTGAGTTATTAGTCCGGTATCTGCTGATGTGCAGCTGGTCAATAATATGAACACCAGCAACTTTATTATTCATATTGATACTCAAAGTGTGTGCTTGTTTAAGTCATTACAGCGTCCTCCACCTGCTTTAGTGTCTCCTCAGTCCGTCTTTTTAAGCCTTTTAAGTTGGATGGAAGATAGACGTTGATGTTGATTAAAAAAAAATGCGATCGGTGGACTTTAAAAGCAGAACAGAGTTTTCTCCATCAGGATTTTTTCTATGAATGACTGACACAAAATAGACCATGGACTTTGGACCATGGACCTCGACGTGATGTCCCCCGTCTGAAGGACTTTTGCTCTTAAATGGTTTATAACACTCAGTGTTTGAAACACGTGACAGAAGTGGTCACTAATGTTGATGCTTATGGGTGAAAATCATGAGGAGCTGTTGGTAAACCAATCGATCGAGCTGTTTTTGTTCCAGATTGAATGCTTCAGTTATTATAAACGATTCAATAGGTTTCTGAAATATTTAGATGATTTTGTTTCGCTCTGTAAAGAGGTCAGTCATTTTAGTCTTGTTTGTTTCATTCGCAGGAGAACAAACTTTATTTGCATCCGTTGCTTCTGAAGTCTGAATCAGCCTTAAAGTCTCAGCAAAGACGAAGCAGTTCACGTCCTTTAGGCTCTAATTCTGATGCTTTTAAGGAAACACTGTTTTCTTAATCACCCTCTGATGACATTAACATGAGATTTCTTTTTTATGAGCTTTTGATCTGTGATTTTTTTTTTTTTTTATGATTGACTCATATCTTTATGCTCAGATGCTTTTTTTTTTTTTTTTTAACAGATGCTTTTGGATTCAATGAGACTCTCCAGCTTAACTAAAATGAAAAAATCATATTCACCTACTTCAAAGGTTTTATCATGTCATTTATGGAGCTTTAGACCTGAATGTAAATGAGACCTGCAGACTTATGCATGAGGCCTGACAGACATAAAAGAAATGTTATTAAGAGGGAACAACACTGAAATCAATAGAGTGAACTTGAAACACGGTGGAATACATTTGCAACGGTGTGATAATTAGCGCACGGAGCTCATATCTGCAGCATGAAATCCCTTCATTATTTTTTTTGATGATTCCTGAGATCTTTTTCAAAATTATAATGGTCGGACGAGTCTTCAGATGAGAGATGAGATGAGTTCAGTTGTGCGGTGTATAAACGGTTGTGTTTTTGATATGCAGAGAGGGCGCATTCAGGCCTGCTCGTGTTATAAGGCTCACAACAGCAGCCTCATTGTGTGTGTGTGTGTGTGTGTGTGTGAAATTATCATAGCCTCCTGCTGCCTTTAGAGTCCTGCAAGATCGGGCTTTTGAGCAGTGGCTGAGAGCTTCACTTTACAGGAAATGCAAATGGCTGTGTCTGCAAATTGGATTCTCGTAAAAACAAATAAATATATAACAGAAAGAGGAGGAAGTGTCAAAAACCCCCCCAAAACCAGCCAACACCTCGACAAACATGATAAACGAGTAAAAGATGACAGTCCGCAGCAATGAAAATAAGAGCTCCGGTGACACGGCAGAATAAAGGTGTAAAACCTGAGGAGGTGATGTTCTCCATTAAGGCCCGTCTCGGCGGCAGTGAAGCATATGGACACCGTGCTCATCAAAAGGAGGAGACATCTGTGAGATGATTTATGATTTTGTTGTGATTTGTGATTTGTAAAGCCGTCCATGACATCATCAGCATTAGTCAGCCCTTTGCCTCTCATGCCAACACATTTCCTAATTGACGAGGAAAGACGGCCTGCAGAGGACGAAGGTGACAACAGACAAGAACCCAGAAAATACAGATTACTGCTGCGGTCTGAGGTGGTTTGGTGATTTAGTTTGCCTTTCTTGATTTTCAGATGAGTATTCAGAGGAAAGGGCAGAAAGCTATATGACAGAAAGGAAAGGAAAGGAAAGGAGGGATCATTTACATGTCCACTGACCCTGAAAACAGCTTTGTACTGGCGGTCATGTGACTCAGCTGCCAGGTTTGTCCTGAACACGTCCTCGCCGTCCAGCTCCCACTGGGACGCTGTTACTCAGCAGGCATTTGACGGCTGATAGTGGACAACCACCCCCTGACCCCCCGACCCCCCTGACCCCTTCACCCGCTCGTCGGCTGAGATGATGGATGGTTTCTGGGCTTCTCTCCTGACTGAACAGATTAATAATGAGACTTCGGTGTTTGTTTTGGAGGCGTCGGTGACGAACAGCAAGAATTTAAGTTAAAATACTAATCAGACATTTGAGTTGTTTTATATCACTGAGACATCGAACAGAGAGTTTTGTTTTGGTTTTTTTTCTTCACACATCTGCACATCTCTTTTCAGGATGTACATTAAATTAGTTATAAGGTCACCTCATGAGAAAATGTGCAATGAGCCAATCGGTTTCTTCAGAGGTGAAAATAAAGCTGATTATTACCATCACTTCAGAAAAATCATCCTCCCCTGAAAAACAAAACAAGTGACAAGAATTAAACAAAAAAATGCAATGACGATACTTCCCAACACCGAAGCTGAATCATCTGATGATTTGGACCATATTTAAAAAAAGTGAAAGAGATGAAATGTCAGATTATGTGGTTGACTGAGCGGCAAGAAGTTTGTGCCAGTTGTTGGTCAAACCAAGTCCTCTTCAGATTTAACACTGAAGGCAGCAGAAGCTACTGAAGTAATTGAAAGGAGCTAAAACCGGCTGAATACCTGAGCAGGTCACATCTGTTCAGACGTCACATACCAAGAAAGGAATTTACTGTACGAGTGAGACGGACCTGCAGGAAACTGAGACGAGGGGCAGCTTTGGAATCAGCACATACCAGAGTTAACGCTTCCTGCACGCTGACTGACTCATCACCGCCAGAGGCAGCGGATACAGTTGAATCACAAATAGAAAACTTTATTTAAGGACATCCAAATGGACGGTGCAGAGTCCCTCAGAAAAAAAAAGACACATTGATGTGTGTGTATGAAACTGTCTGACAAACAGCACAGAAAACAACAACACATCTCCCCGTTGATGCCTTCCAGGCCCCCGTCTTTTTATAAGCAACAGATCAGACACATGACAACAGCATCGGCAGCAACATCTCCCACTGACAGCTCAGAGTTCCCCTGGAGGGAAATCCCTTTTGTGTGGGCCGTCTGAGCCGGCCGACTCTTTCAACAGGATATCCCAACAGAAGGTGAGGTCAACTATGAGCAAACTCCGCACAATAGGATCCGGAGCTGGATTTGATGTCTCACAAAGCAGTGGACATATTCTTTGAAGATTTTGCCTCCTCCCTCCGTCGAGTCTGAGAGAGTTAATTAAACATTGGACAGCTTGGGGTCAAGCCTCGGCTCAAAGTGAAAAAGAAAAGGACTTATTAAAGAATCATCCGCTCATCTCGACTGAGTGTTGCATGAATTATTTGTTGTTATGAAGAGGTTGTGTAAAGCAGACGAGGAGCTGAAGGAAAATCATCATCATCATCTCCGGCTAAAACGTGCTCTTCATTGATTTCAAGAAAAAACAAAAAAACAACACAAACATTTGAGAGGATGAACTTGACTCTTGCCACCGACTGACAGGTCAATTACTTTTATCGTTCACTTTCATGTCCACTTCCTGTATTCATCCTCAACCCAAGCCTCCAACTTTTTTCAGTATGTGAACTTAAACTGTGTTTATTTCTTAAACTTCACTTTGTTCGCATTAGCTGAAGTTTCGTCTCTCTTCAGAAGACACTTCAGCTCCTTTCGGTTACGAAGCCCTCACTTTCAAATAACAACCACAACACCACAACAACAACAACAACAACAACAACAAGTCTTTGGCTGAAGCTTTTCTCTTTGTTTTATCACACCTGGCACTTATTATTATTTTCAGCTCCTTTCATCTTCGACTTCTCCCACTTTTTGTATTTTGACAAAAACTTCAGCGACAACTTAAATATTTGGCCTTTTAAAAAAAAAAAATCTATTTATTTATTTTGGAATATTTCAAATCCAAACTTTAAGCGACGTGTTAAGTGACACCACGAGTGTTGGTAAATGTTGGAGTGTTTGAACTCGGGTTATTTTTCATTTCCCTCTTGAGCGGCTTTGGCAGGGTGTCGGGAGAAGCTGAGCTGTTGGCTGCCCTTCCATGTCTTCTGTTGTTGTTTTCTGGAGGCCTCAATGGGATGGGTAGTTTGTGAAATGACGGGACATGCCAACAAATTGCATCACTTCTGGCTCAGCGACCAAGGACAATGCCATGCCATATGCCAATCGGGGGGGTTATGGGTAGAGGGATGAATGGGTCTCATTTCCATGTGCTCCCTTCGAAGCCTGACCGCCCCTCCCTTCCTCCTTCTATCTCTCTCTCTCTTTCTCCCACCACAACCCCAAACCGCCCTGCTCCGAGCTCTCTGTTGCCACCACACACCTCCATAAAGCCCAGCCGGGGTGGGGGGGGGGGGGCGCCTTGGCTGGTGCTGTGACACAGACATACGAGCTGACACATCAGCCATTTGCCACAAGAAGACATCCAGAGATTCGTTTCACTGACGTCTCTCTGCAGGCCAGAGATGATTCACGTCATCGTTTGTTTTCACTCAAACTGTTTTCTGCTTTCTTTGTGTATCCTTCTGCACTGATTTGATGCATTTGTCTACTTTCTATTACTTTGTTCAAACTTGTGTACGTTATGTTTTTATATTTTTGTATTTTCTTTTTTTTTCTTTGTGTCACTTTCCTACTTTCCATCTATTTTGTATCTGCTTTTGAATTTTTATCTAATATCAGTAATTTCTTACTCCTTTAAACACTCTTCACTTTCCATCTATTTTTCATTCAGTTTTTATTAACTAACAGAAATGTATATTATTATTTTAGTGGACTGAAATTATTATTATTATTTTATAATTAATGGCTAATATCAAAAACTATTAAAAGAATACAAATTTTAAGAGCCTTAATTTCTAGAAAGGACTTGACGTGAAGTCTAATGACCTTTTTCTGGTTTTTGGGCCATGCTCGTTCTGCAGGAGGACAAAAATCACACTTTGGAAAGTTCACTCCCAACTGTGTCTCTTTTCTGTGTCTTTGGGATCACAGATTTAAATAGTGAGGTGATTTGAACGGAGAGTGAGGAGCAGTGATTTAGGGGATGTTTTTGTGTTGACACGATACAAATGAGGATGGCACTAGAAGGTCAAGCAGCCTGCGCCATCGCCATAATCGTGCTAATTGGGACAATATGTGCGTGATAAATCACCTTGGCTTGGCACCGGCTCGTCCAATCGCAGCAACAACAACGACGACGACGACGACAACTAACAAACGAGCCTTTATAGTCACCATTTTTTTGTTCAAAGTGAGTGTTTTCAGTGTTTTCATGGCTGAAGGAGTTGAAGTTTTGTTGCTGACCATATGTTTTTAAAGAGCATATGCTCTGTGCTGCTTAGGGAGGCAGAGGGAGGGAGGAAACTGTGAAAAGGTTTTAACCTTCTACGTGGGGGAAGTTGTGCAGTTAATACTCCAGCCACCTCTTCACTGGGCCGGTGCCAAGTGCTCCTCCAGCTTTGGCTCTTCGCAGGGGGAGGACGAGACCCCACAGATGCTTTCTCTCCCTCCCCTTTACCTCACAGCCAGATGCCAAGAGGATAAACTCCGGTAGCTTCAGGACCACAACATCAAGGTTGTGTCCAAAACTGGAGCCTGTGATATTAGTCACAGAGAGGGAGTGATGTATGACGCCGGTTCGTGTCCTGGCTCTGAAATTACTGGACAAAACTGAACAAAATAACAGAATAATTTTCATTTATTATACAAAAAAAAAGTTTTTCTTTGATAGAATAATGATTACTGATGTAAACACATAATAATATAGATATTAAAGTTATAAAATACCGATAAAGTTGCTCATGTGCTGAACAGTCACATCATTTATTGCATGTGATAGAAAGAAACAGTTCCAAACACACACACACACACACACAAAAAGATGAGTTTTACTATTTGTTGCATCTGCAGATTGGAAGTGTGTGACCTAGTTTAAGTTTCAAGATGTCAACTATTACAGTCTGAACAACAAGAAACACTGAAGTGATAAATTAGCTTTTTTTGTAGGTCAAATTTCTATCTGTTACAACATTAATGCAGTTAATATGACGGCTAATTTGGCTAGCATATAAAGTTAGCATTTGAACCTATAATAAATAAATCATTTAAAAAAAAAATCACTTATTGAATTTCTAGCTGTTTAATTTGTGTCACAAAAATAAAAAACGATCAGCAATGAGCCGCACTCAAAAACTGAATTCAAATTAAAAACCACAAACAACACTTTTACTAAATACAACTAAATGACCAGAACATTAGTTATCAGATGACGTTAGCATGTTCCTTAAAACAGAGATCAGGTTCGATATGAGTGTCAGAAAATCTGTGACATGTTTAAAATGTGGCATTCAAATTTGAACCCAAAACAACTTCAGTCAAAATACAAATGCATGAAACAGAACAACAGCCCAAAAGTCCAGTTAAGGTCCGGCAGCCGACGACTGAGGCGACAGTTTAGATTCTGACCTTTTGATGATGAAGACCACAATGAAAAAGGCCCATTCAGTGAATTTGGTGGTGTGGTCAGCGTGCAGGTGCTCGGCCTCCCATTAAGTCTCTTTTCCAATCGCCTTGCACCTGCATGTGATGTGCATATAATTACTTCCCCTCTGCTCAAGCAAATACAACAAACAGAATTCAGTAAAGAAAGTAATTGGACGCTTCCAGCTTTGCTAATGAGCTGTTTACAGAAGTCTGCCCAGAAATGAGTTCTGTCCCGTTTGGAGAGGCGACACGGAGAAAGAGAAAGAAGTAAAAAAACAAAACAAAATAAAAATTCCCATTAAACCAGTTAATTCAGGATTTTCGAGCGTTTTAATTGAAATACCGTCCTGTTCTGCTGAAGCTGAAGTGGTTTAACTTTGTTTCTCTTCCTGCTGTTTTTATGCGAACGTGTGTTTCCTTTTGGCTTCGAGTGTAAAACTGAAAAATCCGCCGGCTCACGGATCAGCTCCCACATGTGGGAACCTTTCATAATTATACATGCAGATTTATTCTATCAATCTTACATAATCTTTTTCCCTCTTGTTTTTCTTCTTTATTTTATTTATTTATTTATTTTTTTTACAGATAGCTCTGGGGGGGGAGGGAGGTGACGGGGGGAGGGAGACCTGTGGATGATTAGCTTCTTTTTGTCCTCTGTTTTTTTCACTGCTTTATTTTCCCTGAGAAGATTAAATATTTCTGCTTGAGAAAATCTTTTTAAACTGCCACTGACTGCTGTCCTGGCCCCCTCTGTCACTGCCTGAGCACACAGGGTCCCCCTCCAAAAAACCCACAGTTCTCCCCCATTTTGTCATTCCAAAATGTGGTGAAAAAATGTAATCTTCTAACAAAGAATAGAAAAGGGAGGCTATAGAGGAATTTTTTTTTTTTTTTTTTCTGCAAGTGGCCTCTTTATTGGGTGGGGGATGGGCGACGGAGGGCTCCTTCACAGTATCCACACACAACAGGGCTCCAATCTGTCAAATAATTAGCCAGTGTGGAGGGACAAAGGTTTTTATTTGCCCGAATTTCATACATCACCGCTTGAATACATCATCACTGTATTGTGACGGGTCATGGGAACTTCTGCTCGGAGACAGAGAGACCGAGATGTCTAGAAAACTGATAATGAAAAGGCCGGAATGAATAAAGAATTTATAAGGGTTTATGCAGATGCTATAAACATATTGCAGACATACGAGGAGCATTTTCATGTTAATGAGAAAATAGGCAAAATTCCCCCCCACCCAAAAAAAAGAGGGAGCACAATGAGGTATGTGTGGATGTCTGACGTTACTGTACCTGAGCTGATTAACTGAATGCATCCATTTTTTTTTAACGACTTTTGTTCACTTTTAAATGTATGTGACGTACACGATTGTACAGAAGTGTGATTTCACCTCAGTGGAGGAAACACCTGGAAGAAATGAAACTGGGAAGGGCTTCATTTACGTGCTGCCGTTAAGAAAAGTTAAAACTATTGCTGAAGCAGAAGTATCTGAATCAAATTGTTTGAAAAAAAATTTATCTTTTTTAAAAAAGACGCATTGAATTATATTTCAATACTTAAATGATTGAAGTTGTAGGAAGATGCTGAAAAAGAAGTTGAACTTCTGATTGTCTGTATAAATCAATTTATTGATAATATATTAGGAATTGCTCGATAATTTCTGAACATCGATAGAAAATATTACGGTCAGAAATAGAGGAAAGGCGGCAGGTTTGATCACTTTTGAAACATTACAACAATGAAACTCTTCATATGGTCGTTTGATGTGTTAGTTAAACATTTACTTTTTTTCATAAACAAATTATTTCAGCTCTGTGTAGTTTAAAAAAAACAATATATATATATATATATAAAGACAAAAAAATATCATAGCAGCTTGAGATGGAAACAATCAATGTCTTATTCTGTATTATCATAATTTGTTGTTCGTGTAACTGGATTTGAGAGAACAAACGAATGAAGTGGTTTTCATGCAGTTTGTGGAAAAAGATAAAGTTCATGAGGAGCTTGAAGTCAACCAGACACTCATTATCAGCAGAGACGGGTTTTCTAAAAGCTGTTGGAGGGAAACTGCACAAACTGAGAGATTAAACCGTCTCCTTTAGATATTCAGTTGCTGGAAATGGAATTGGTCGTGAGGGAAGCTCTTCTTCTGCGGTGACTGGAGTCAGAGGAGATTTGATTTTATAAAGTCACAGCTCCTCTCACCTTTGAGCTCCTGGGTGGAGCGACAGACCTCCACATGGCCTTTGTTTGCTGTGATTGCACCGAGCCTTCACACGTTTCTCTGCAGGATTAGTTTGATCCACCGACTCGACGATGGACTTGTGATGGTGATGTGGGTTGTTCTGTCCTGAGTAACACGAGAAGCAGGAAAGTGTTTCGGTCCGTTTCTTTTACTGGGAACTGAAATGAAGTTCTGAATGCGTTGGTGTATTTTATTCATAAACTGAGACATTTTGACCTTTGACAGCTGATCTGTTACAGTTTGAGGCACAAAGCTGAATGAGGTGGCCTAAGAATATATATATAAAACTTAAAATCCTTAAATAATATTACATTAAAAAAAAAAGAAAGAAACACTCTGCAGTTTAAATCCTGGCCGATAAAAACGAAGCTACGAGTTGTGATGAAGTTGTAACACGATCAAACCTGAACATGTGTTGTAGATTTCACTTTTCTCTTTTACTAAAAACTGGCCTTGTTGAATTTTCTTTCAGGATATTTTTATAACCATCACAAACCTTTAATCAACCGTGTCGTTTTTACTGCCACCTTCTTCAGGGCACACAACGAATTAAACCTGCCTGTTTAACTAAAACACTGTAATGTCTCATTACAATTTTTATGTTATTTCACATCTGACAAAGTGTATTAATCTTGTACACAACTTTTAAAAGTGCCTGAAATTTGTCATTTTGTGTTATTTTGTGTTTTGTGTTAAAGTAACAAACTGTAACTTTATTCTGAAGGCCGAAATCTTTTTATCTATCTAGAAAGGTCCCTTCGTGGTCTTCTGGGGATTTGGTTTATTTAAAGGCCATTCTGTGTTTTAAAACATTCATCGTCTGTGTTGCAGTTAGATAATGAAGCTTTTCCTCAACTTCCTGAGGAGTTGATATTTTGGGATGGGTGACGTTTTCATCCTAACGACCTGTGATTTGATAAAACACAGGAAGCTGGTTTCACTGGGCTGCAGAACGTACAGACACAAAAACACCTGTATATATTTCTCACACATCGTTCTCATTCGTCTTAAATATTACGGGTGTAAAGATGTGTTAACATTACTCCGCTGTTCCGTGACATCGCTCTGCACCTTTCATGCAAACATCCATGAAATCAGCACCATGAAATGAGAAAGTTAAACACAGTCCTGACTGTCATGTGTGACTCGGTGACATTCTCAAATCTCATCTTGGACTGAATGTTTTTCTTTCTCCCTCATCTTTTCTCCCTCTCTCTTTCCTCCTTTCTCTCAGACTGTGATTTATACGCACAACATGTTGCACAATGGGAGCCTTGTTTGCTAAATGGGATAGCCTTAATGGAGACTTATATTTCCAGGATTATATCTGTATTCAGTTGCAAATGATTTGGAGGGGGTGGTCGGGGCGGGGGGGGGGTGGTCGTTTCAATACTCTTCCTCTCTCTATGAATAATAGTATCATTTGAATTAAGTGGACACCTGGTGCAGTGGGTAAGGCTCTGAGGCGCGCTGTTGACCCGCTACCACTGCCAACTTCCCTTTTTCCCAGCCTGTCCTTATCCATCCCTCCGAGCCTCCGATTTCATTCTCTCCCCACAAAATGCCACACACTTGTAACTTTAGTCTCCCTTCGGCAAAAACTTGCTCTCCTCTGAAAGGCGAAAGGGGGGTGGGGGGTTGGAAGGAGGAAAAAAAAAAAATAAGAAGAAGAGAGGGGGGAGAGAGAGAGAGAGAAAGGGGAGGGGAGGGAGAGAAATTCTTATCAATCTCCTCTTAGATTTGGGCAAAGTCATTTGAAAGCGCGGTGTAATGTTTCAGGGAAAACTTCCAATTAAATACTGTAAAAAGATAAAATAACAGCACCCCCGGACCTGTCCGCCGCTCGCATTAAAGCCCCCTTTTGTTGATTTATTGTACATTATCCACTGAGCCATGGAAGGAAGGGGACATTTCAGGAGGGATGCTATTTGTATGCATCCTGCGTCTGCTGCACACACAATCAGGCCTGTATTGCGTTTTGCAAATTTATACCAGGATGTAGGTTTAGAGTGTCTCCCCCCCCCCCCCCCCCCCCCCCCAACCACCACCACCACCACCATCACTGCCACCACCACAACCCTTCACCCTCCCCTGAAAGAAAAAGAAAGTTTTTCAAGTAAGTGTCTGCTTTCATGAGCACAAGTGATTGAGGCTCACAAACAAAGCTTTGTTTCTAAACTCACAGATGTAACGGCCTCTCCGTAGCTTTGTCCTCCGCCCCTGAGAAGCCTTCATAGATTTCTGTTGGAGCACAACATTGGATTGTTTGGAAATACTTTTAGAGTGGACATCCAATAATAACCCCGAAGCTTTCCCAGGGCTGTATTTCTCACCCGGGAGGAGGAAGGAGAGATGTTAAATAAAAAGGAAGTAACATGCTTTCTTTTTGAGCCCTGTTCGTTTTCCTCTCCTGATTTCATTTCGAAAAACGCCCTGAGAAACTCATTAAATGAGAAACTCCTGAAATCAAATGAAAACAGTAAATATTCTGCTACTTTATATGATACCTGCCAACTTTTCCTTTTTGCCTCCTGACCGGCTGGTTAAGGGTGTTTCCTGCTTTAACTTCCCGGACTGTTTCATTTTAATTAGTGTTTTAGCTTAAATCGTACGACGCTTCATGTGAAAAGCAAATATTAGAGAGAATTTATTAAAAAATAGTTGAGCAGATTTTCTGTTTTCCCTTCTAATCATGTCACGACCCTTCATGACCTTTGGAGGGCCCCGACTCCTCAGCTGGGCAACACGACACGAACTAATCTCACCAGTTCAAACTCTTTTTATGCATCGGCTTTAACGTGTTAATGGATTCAGTTGTGCACGAAATGGAGCAGTTTTTGCGTCTGAAGCTTGTGGATACAGTTTTAAAGGGTCCTTGACTTCAACAAAGTCTCGTATAATCTTTGAAAAGCAAAAACTACAGCTTAGAGAAAACACACACACACAAAGTTAGATGTTAGATGACAGAGGGAACAATTATCCCTCTAATTCTCCTGTCGATACAGTTATGTCTTATGTGGTCGATGGCCATGTGGCTGTTATCTCTGATCGATACCGAGACACTTCATAACACATCTGAGCGTGATAGAAGTTGATATCCTGTGCGACACCTCCTGATCCCCATTTAACTGATGATTGCAGGCGTTGGCATGAATCTGTTTGGCTGGTTATGGATTAGATACTTTGGCCCTGAAGTGGCCGCAGTTGATGATGTGATTAAATCAATGATCATCTCTCCGTTGGCTCTTTGATTCCTTCTCGTTTGGCTGCGCTGCAGAACGGACTCCACCGTCTCTGCAGCGCTGGGACAAATTACACAGGTTCTACCTCAGAGGCGTGATGCCTTCAGGGCCCAAACACAAGGCTGGAAAAGTGCACTTTTTTAAGTGTACACAGGAGATAGAGGAGTGTAAAAAAGGAAATTTTTAATGGGCATTATTTTGTTCGATTTTTCGCTTTTTGGCGAAATTGTAAATTCATTTTTATGATTTAGACTTTTAAGTTTTAAAATAACCTTTTCAAGTTTTCACAAGGTACATTTTAGGGGATTTTAAGGTTTTGTTGAATTTCAGTGATTTTATTTAAAATTTTTTTTTAGGGATACACACGGGAACCTTGAATGATATTTTTAGTTATATCTTGTGACAAATATCAGTTTTCCTGAAATCACTAAGGTTGTTTATATCCCAGGTTGTACAGTGAACACAATATATGATCAAATCTTAATAATCTCATTTGTTTCCTTTGCTCCAGAGATGAGCACCGAGTGCTGCTACAACGCCTCCCTCAGTTGTGTCTAGACTACAGGAAATGTAATGTTGCATTTGTTTACAGCCACAAGCAGCTCAAAGCGGGTGGCAGTTTAAAAGTGCAGCAGCCAGTGAGAGCGGCGGAGAGCAGGGCGGATATGAGAGAGGGTTTGTCTGCAGGCAGCCGGGGGAGGCTCGGCCTAGGATGTGCTGTAAAACTGTTGTAAAGCAGATTGGATGCCCCCCCCCCCGCCTCCCTCCCTTTTTTTTTTTTTTTTTTTTTTTACTGTTAGCATTGCATGACATTTGTTTTTCTCTCTCCCTCTCGTGTCCCCTCCCATCGTCTCTCCCTGTGAATGGGGCTGTTTGACGCACATGCTGCCATTTTGTGTGGCGAGGTCCGCGGTGTTGTGGCTGCAAGAGAACAAAGGTGCGAGGCAGGTAGAGGCAGAAACAATGACAGGGATTAAAGGAGGTCATGCTTGGTGAGAAAACAGGTCTTTCTTTTTCTTTTTCTCCCCTTTCCATTTCTGTCTAAACACCAGCCCGGACAAACAGTGTCAGAAATCCTCGGCAGTATCGTTATATTTGCCAGCTCCTTCGCCTCGGCACCAGACATAATACAAACATAACCCTGCTGACAGATTCTGTCAGTTGTCCGGCCGTCCGTCCATCAGCCTATTGATTATCCTTCAGCAGGAGGTCATAAATGACCCATGATCATCTGGATGAAAAACATATTCTCACCATCTGACCTGTCACTAGAGGTTAATCAAATAAACCGCCCCGGCCCCATGGAGCATGACTTTGCAATTATCCATAACTTGCCCCTCCTGTACTGCCTTTTATTGCATCATTAATAGACGGGAGCCGGGGCGACAGCTGAGGGTGTTTGTAACGTTAAAAAAAGGCCCGTTTGATGTGTTTACTTCCTTTAACTCACCGTGGAAAGTTTATTAAGAAAAAAAAAAAAAAATCGGATCCTGTAAAAGGGAGCATGAACATGTCAAAGAGGAAAACAGAGCCAGAAAATGACAAGTTTGAACTCCAGGCTCCACTTTGAGTTTGAAGAAGAAGCAGACAGTGAAAATGTGTCTGTTGGATGGGGACGCTGTCACATTTAGGGAAGTGTCAAGAGGAGATGTTAATATCAAAGGAGAGAGGTTGAGCCCGTCGGAGTCCTTTTCCGGTTTTTTCAGGATGCCAACAAAGTCGAACTCCATCAGACAAAGGCAACATTTCACATGTTTTATCTGAGGGGCGTGAGAAATGTGGAGGGGGAAAGACTTATGGAAAGACGAGACTGTAAATCTGTTGGATGTAGACGCTGGGAAAATGTTCAGGTTACTTCTGTCTGTGCATTTAGTTAAAAACATAATATTATTCGCCGTGTTCTATGTGGAGAAGGAACATTTCGGCGTTCTGACCATCAAAAATTTATAGAAACGACTAAAATGTTGCTTTATATCCACAATAATTTCAACCCAAATCCAGACATTTAATAAAAATAAACGAGTCTGATTCTCTTCGTCCATGTTGCCAACAGACTGTGGGATCGTGGGGAATCTGAAGGCTCCAGAAATCATCAATTAGTTGGTAACTGCAGCTCTTAAACTTGTAAAACTGAATGATTTAACCCTCATTGTGCAATAAAAGTTGTTATTTTTTTAAGTATGAGTGTGATAAGGACAAAGAGAAGCTGAAGCCAAAAATGAGCAAACTCTCTCTTTTCTTTTTTTTTTTTTTTACATGGAGGACAAAATATCTGACATCTTTCACGTCAGTTGTAAACCTGGATGTCGATGCTGGATTTGAGTAAAAATAGTAAATAACAATCTTACCTTAAAGTGGCCCCGAGTATCTCTGGTTTTTTGAGCGATGAAGAAGTGGCCTCTGACTTTGAGCAGGCCTGAGCCGGAGCGGGAGACCAGCGGCGGTCCGACTGTAACCCTGGGAATGTGTGCCATCTTGCATGATAAATATCAGTGATTTGCTCCAGGCTTCAGACTGTGACTAACAGGAAGTCACTGTTTTGAGTTGGTTTACACAGATGGAGACCATTCTTAGTCAACATTCACATAAAAATCAGTCTGGGCCCCCCCCCCCCCTTTTTTTTTTTTTTTTTTTTTTTTGTTTCTTCACCCTCTTTTATCATTGTGTTTAGACAGTGGCAGAGCTTCAACTGTTTTACTGGGCGGGAGACGACACCTTTATTTGTTTGCAGGATCTTTGTGAGCTTTAACTTCAAACTTCACAAGGATCTGCAACTTCACACAGACGTAAGTACACACATTCAGTCTGACCTCATCATTTGTGCTCTCAAACAAGTCGGACAATTGTTGTTGTTTTTTTGTTTTTTTTTAATCCCACCTAGGATAAAGCTTGTGCTCCTGCAGCGATGCAGCCCTGTTATCATGGAGGCGGCTGCTTTCATGCTCTTTGCTGCTGCTCTTGTGGTGAAATTCAGACTGTGGTTAGCAGCAGTTATTGGCCTTTGACTGCGCTCTGTGTTTATCCTGTAGGATCATTTTCCTCATCACTGCTCTGTCCTGTGTCTGTCTCCTACTGAGAGCTGCACTGAAGGAGGAGGCTAAAAAAAAAACAAAAAAACCTGCACATATGTTGCTTTAACGTGTCGAAGACGCCTGCAGGGCCTTTCTTACTGCTTCAATATGTGTTTGTGCCGGTGACGCTTTTAGATCCACCATGATAGAAAAGTTCGAGATTCACAATGTTAAGAAATATTATCAGGAAAGTGGAAATAATTAGTGAAAGTCTTCGTATTTTTTATAGGAACGTATCTGATACATTTGTGGATTATTACTGATAGACTGACATGGAAGCAGCTGATGGACGAGGAGGTGACTTTAGTTTCCAGACGAAGCAGAGAATGAAAACACTGCAAAATAATAGATCTGTCTTTGATGAGTTCTTTTAAATAGTTAAGTGTCTGCTCTAGCTTGTTGTCTTTGTCGGTGTGAAATTAATGAATGTTTGTGCAATTTACCTATTTTCATTAGCAGAGAGACGGCTTGATGGTCTCAGCTCTTTTTGTATTTTTTCTTTTATTTTTTTGATCGACTGGTGCAGGAAGATGTTACATTTCAGCACTAAAACACAACGTGAGAGCAATAGATCGATTTTTGAAACGTCAAAGTTTCTCAGCACGTTGTCAGTTTGACTTCTGGATTTCTTCAAACTGCACTGTAGCTCAGAAATAGAAAGGCATGTAAATGTTTTCTGCTAACAAAGGCTACCTGCGGTTAGTCTGCTTTGTTAATCGGCTCTGAAAAGACTTTTTACTTTCAGTTTGATCTGGTTCAGTCTATTCTTATTCAAAACTGATGTGCTCTCTAATTGTCTCTGGGATGTCCTGCTGGTACCTTGAAGTCTGTCTCTTCTTTGTTTTGAGAAATCTAATGAATGAAAAGTTAGGTCGAAAATTAAATACATCAGCCTGATATAATTCCAGCAACTAACCTGCTCCAAACAAGTATTTCTGTGCTAGCAAGGTCTGGTGTACTTACAGGAAGGAGCCACTTTATATTGCAGGGTGAGATTTCCGTGACCAGCCCCAGATATTATGTGCTTAAAGCTTGTAATTAAATACTGTTTTACTGCATCTATTGTTGTGATTGTCACGCAAGTTTGTGAGAAGGAATCGTTTCCTTTTTTCCTGAAGTTGCTTTTAGTTGTTTTGGTTTTTTTTTTTTACTGTTAGCTGGTTATCATGTAAGCACGTGTCAACAAAGTCCCAAACACCTCATTATGAAGCTTTCATGTGTTAAAAAAACAGCAGCGCCGTTCCCATTTCTCCCATGCTGCTCTAAATAAAGAGATTTTCTTAAAACCTTCCTGAAATTCATCCAACGAAAAAAAAAAAAAAAAGGCCCCAAATTCCCCCAAGGAAATATTTTCTCTTTTCTGGTCTCCGCTCCTGCAAATATTTACACCCATTTTATACTATCGCACGTTTTTCTAAACGTATTTTTATTTTTGTCCATCCCTTTCTGCCTCAGCCTCATTTTCTTCCTTTTTGATCCCAGCCCATTGGTATCGTCGGCTTCCTCATTTACGGCTTGAAGGCGAACCTGACACCCGGGACGTCATGTGAAACCGTGAAGGACAGGAGGCAATAAGCCAGAGAATAGCAGCAATCTTCAGGAAAGTTCTCCTTTCACTCTCGCTCCCGTAGTTCTCTGTCCTCTTATCCAGCCTTGAAGATAAAGAAAAAAAAAATCAATACAGAAACACAGCGCTAGATAAAGGCGGTGAGGAGAGGAGGGAGAGCCCGTCCAAGTTGGGTGTAGTGAATTAAAGCCATCAGAAAATTTCCCGGCCCCTCAGCCCTCAGTCTACATAACCTGTCTGGGTGCTGTCCATCACTCTCCGCTCGCTGCTCTTTTGTTCACTTTTGATTTCCTTTTGGTCTATTCTCCGTCTGCTTTGTGTTTTGGGGATGAGGAGCCTGCTCCCAATCGGCTGCAATAACTGCTGAGTGAAGGTTTTGGATATTGCGAGGAGTCTGAGTCTGAGCCGCCACATCAGCTTTGTACGAGCGGACGAACGGACGGAGGGAGGGAGGGAGGGAGGGAGCGGTCGGCCTCTTGTTAGTAGTTTGTTGTTTCAGACTGAAACATCTCAGGAGCTCTCGGATGCCATGAGATTTTATTCAAACGTTCATGGTCCATAAAGGATGAACCTGACCCAACCTTTAATGTCTCCTCCTCATCCTCAGAGGTTAAATACTGATGACTGATCCTCTGGCGCAGCTACGAGGTTTTGATTTGTGGTTCTGAGCGATTTGTCACAGCTATTGGATGAAACGTCCTGAAATTTGGGGCCCGTGTTCACACACCTGCTCAGGATGACCTGACGTGACCTTGGCACTCCCACCATCTTTTCATCCAAAGGCTGTAAACTCTTAATCTTGCTTTACCTGCTTCTGGTCCACAAACGCACCCCCCCACCCCTAATCACACGTCCCCTCTGTCCCTCAGCTCTCCATCCCTTCAGCTCCTCAGTTACCAGATCACATCGACATCTGATGAGCTGTAGCACATATGGAGGCCTGCGATGCTCCGCGGGGCGTATTTCAAAGGAGGTTGAGGTCATATTTCACTGTTTCAGGGCTTCGGCGCTGTCACGTATTAATTAAAATCCAAATACCCCGTATTGATTGTGTTATCAGGCTAGAGCAGCCCGGGCCGGCCGTATTGATCCGGCCTGTGATTTATGATCATTTTCACGAAAAATCCTTTTGTGTGATTATATGAGGAAACAGAGCCGGAGTGAATGTAATTCTTTTAGATATATTCTGGAGCGCAGAGGACTAAACAGGCTGCCACCCAGAAGCTCCTCAGAAGAAAGATATAAACAACAAAAAAAGGTTATGATCCCATCGGTGTCATTGAAGAGTAAATCAGATGAGGAGGCAGCCCCCCCCCCCCCACAGAGGCTGCAGCCTGTGGCTTCATACAGTCCGACACTTCTACTCTCTCCCACAGATCCCACATCGGCTTCAACTAATTACCCCAAATCAGACTTTTATCCGCTCGCTTTTGTCTTATTTTACACAATGTGTAAATTGGAGTCGGCTCTGGGACCTTGAATTTCACTGCTGATGAAGATGTCTGCATTATTATCACGTATATAGTCGTAATTTAGAAACCTAAAACATCAGATAATCCAAACGTGACGAAGGAAAACTCATCCAGAGGCTTTAAGTCAGAGGACACTTATGCTTTTCATTTATTAATATTTTTATTGCTCTTGTTGAAATGTTTTATTGAAAAAAACTAACTAATGAAAAAAAAATTGAATCAAATTTACAAAGTAAGCCTGCTGGGAAGTCCTAATTTGACCATTTGGGCATATCTGATAACTGGGTGTGATTTTTTTATTTCTTTATTCCTTTTTTTTTGTCTGTAGCGAGTGGCCTTCAAGTAATCTCAGATTAAGTCAAGAAAAATATTTGCATATTTGCACGAGGTCCAATCACAATAATGTCACGCTAATATGCAGATTATATGTGACAAGATTTCGAGATTTCTTTGTGTGTTATTCTATATCTGGAAATTGATTATAAATTGGATGATTTTGAAAAACGTTATATTAGAGTGAAATTAAAAAAATAACAAAATTATTTGGAACTATTGTTTGTAATGGTTGAGCGTCAGTTGGTTTTTAATATGGCGTACTAAAAAGTTAGATAATTAGGAACGAAAAATCAACCACATGCCGACCAACCGCTCTGACGGACACACGACACCACGTCTGACATTAGCACTCAGAATTCAGCCAATATGAGAGCAGTTTTTAGGATCAGTGGGACGACTGACCCAGATCTTAACCCTTCCTGACAAACAACATCATGGCCTGTTCCTTTAGGGAGCAGCCTGAAGTCATTTTGGAAGACAAGGCCATGTCGGCACGTCTCAAAAACATTCACACTTTACCATTTTTGTCTCAGTTTTCCATCACAAGTGGACGTATTTTATCAAACAGAATACAAACACATTAACCCCAAACTTCAGCCCGACATACCTGAAGATTGAGACCTCGCTCAGGTTTTTCTCCTTCCACGGTAAATACCTTGGCTCATCTCAAAGTCTTTTCTTGCCTGACGTATCTCCGCAGCGCTTCGCATTTTTCTGGTGGCTGATGGCTGCCCGTCTGAGCGGCAGGTCAGGGGCCATTAGCTTGTCATATCTCCATCTGAGGCCTCGCGCTCCGTACTGCAGCACTCACATTCCTCAGCTGGCACCAGCTGACAGGACGGCGCTGTATCTGCTCCTCCATTCAGCTGCTAGTAAATCACACACCCTACTGTAATCTTCATATGGACTGAAAGTGGCTGCAGGGAAGCTTCTTAGTTCTGCTGACTCAGTTTTCTGCTTTATTGCGTCAGTACTTCATCTTTGGTGACTCACCTCGCTCAGAAGTGACTCACGCCCAGAAAGTGGAAAAATTAACATAACAAAATAAAAATCTGACTGTGTTTGACCACTAACTTTCACAGTGTGGCTTTACTGGATAATAAATAACAATGTTTGGAGTCAAAGTCACGTCTATTTTTACATAAATACCGAGAACACGTGGATATGATCTAATGCAGCGCAGCAGTAGTTGACGTGTCGCTTTGTGGTTTCATTTTTTGATTCTGTGTCAGAAGCTGATTGAACCTACTTTGTCCAAACCGTAACGGAAACAAGTTGTAGTTCAGTTCACAACAATTTAACTAGTTGTGCGCGTCGTTCTGTTAATTTCCAGTACAAATAAAACATTTACATTTTTATGGAATAATCATTTTTAAAAGAAGTAAGTTATAATAATGTTCACTGACTCCATTAACTTATCTGGTGGCCTACTTTACACAAAATGTTGCTGATTTCATCCCTTTGGGAGGAGGATATTCAAAGCAAACTCTCACACAAGTAATTCATAAAATCCAATCAGCATTATATAACAGAATTCAAAGTATACACCTGCTTTGTTCATATCTCTTTGCTGGATTTCTATAAAAATGTGATATATAGTCCCCCCCCAAAAAAAACTCACCTCTTATAGAAAAAAGTTTCATTCTATAAACGTTTCCTTGGCAAAAGTCTGCGTCCAAATGAACCCGCAAAGTTTAAACATGTCTCTGGAACAATGTAGTTAAAAGTTAAACAGTTGCAGCTTTGGATAATTTGTCGACTTGTTGTGTAACACCTGTGTGTCTCTTATTCTTAAAGGGCTCTGTTGTCTATATTTGGTTTAGTTGTCTTTTTTTTTTTTTTTTTTAACGGACTTCCTGCAATGTGACAGACAAAACTGCAAAGTTGCACTCTGAATAACTGATCATCAAACATGACTATTTAACTTGAACTGGCCACGTTGATCGTACCAAACAATACAAACTGATGTGTTTGTTCCTCCAACGGTTGAAACACAGTAATGAAATTCAAGTGGTGCTTACGGCTGTGAGTGCAGTCTGGGTTGGTGTAGGCCATGTTAGAATCTGGAAGAGATCATGGTCAAGTAGTTATTAGTCTGATTTCATGTGCTGGCGCTGGTTACAAAGAATCAATATCGAATCAAGGAGGGTTAACTTTCCAGATAAGCACTCTTGGCCACTCTGGCTATTCATCATAAGTCTGTAGAAACCTGATAGGTCAGAAGAAATTATATTCCAGCAGGAGTGGGGTCCCTTATCTCCCCATAGCAGGGGAATAGGAGACATACCGATCAATACCAGGCTGTTGTGTAGTACTTGCAATTATCAACAGCTGATTCTGTCCTCCCCCAGCATCTTTTAATACCACATAATTACAAGTTTTGGAACAATGCCTGAAGAGGGATTACAGCTTTGGTGAAGTATGCTTTGGTCTCCTCTCAGCTTCGAAATAGCTGGTCAGTTTAAAACAGGTCTTATTGTGCAGTATGATTTCCCTCCTTTCATTTTTTTTATGCAGATGTGGAGACAAATGAGTGAGTGGCCGTGAGCTCACCTCCAAAACTACAGAAATGGAGGTGCAGGAAGATTTTTTTTCCCCCCTTTCACACAAACTTTGCTTCTTCAAATGTACTATTAAGTTTTAATATAAGTTGAGGTAGGTTCTTTTTTTTTTTTTCTTCACACATGACTGATCATCACTTTTCCAGCACGGAGACATTTTTCAGTCTTCTCTGGCGCCAAATTGTGGGAGGTCGTTAACAAATGAAGCCTGGGCTCCAACACCTCCTGTGGTATCCTGGCAGTAGCCTATCGCAGCCGGCTGAAGGGCATCTAATGATGGACCGGAGGCGGAGGCACCGAGCAGAGGGGGCTGGTGACTCGGACAAACCAGGGAGTCTCACTTCCGAGGTCGGACCTACTGCGATCTGAGCGCGCCGCTTTTACGCACAAAGTTTGACTTTACGCACGAAATCTGATCTTTTTCTCCCTGAATCGCCTCTTCTAGGCCGTCGATTCTGGACTTGACGCAGTTTTGCTCAACAGACAAACACAACAAGCTCTCCTGTTGTGGAAGGATAACCGCTCCTGCTGTAGTGTTGCACTGCTGCCGCGTGTGTGAGAGCTTCAACCGGGACCTCCTCCTCTCCACAGCCTGAGAAGTCAGTCAGACCGGAGCCCCTTTTTGTTTTTATTTATTTTTTCTTATTTCTGGCACTAACTGCTCATTGAAGAGCTCAGAGCCGAACTTTGAGCCTAAATGGACCGAGCCCAGAGGCAGAATCTGGCTCCGAAGGTCGGACTGAACCATGTTGGAGCCGCTCGGAGCTGCGCGTAAAAGCCGCCGCTCGCCTGACAGGAAGTGAACTAATTATTTTTAAACCCCATCCCTCATTTCCATATCTAGGGTGAGTCGGCTGGACCGCAGCCAATCAACCCCAGCGAAGGGCAGCAGGAGTCGTAAAAAGCATTATCCTTCCTCCATCATAATTACACTGACATGCGCAATCTGCACCCGGCCGCCGACACCAGCCGCCTTTCGCCTATTTCACCGACCCCGCTCCAGCTGGAAGGTCCCAGTCGCTGCCGGTAGATGAGTCGGGGGGGAAGGCGGCACAGAGTGGCACCGTGAAGGATCAACATGTCCCGCCGTAAACAAGCCAAGCCGCAGCACCTCCGGTCGGACGAGGAAGCCGCTCACACCGGACTCCTCCGCCCTGATGGTAGGTGTCCCGGAGGTCTTCCTGCGACTTTTTACTTCTGAAGTTAACGGATCAGCGGCACCAACAAGGAGACCAGGCTTATAAGGACAACTTCATGTCAAAGGTTTTATTGCAAAATGCAGTAATATGACAATAGTGAGGATGATGAGGATGGTGGTGAAGATGGTGATGGAGGCTTTAGGTGCAGAGGTGGAAAGAAAAGAGAGAAGTGGATGAACTGTTTTGCAAATGAAACATTATGTTTCTGCAACTTTCCTCTTTCCACTTAACTCTTTATTTCTAACTTTTTGACATTTAGTTATTAAAGACCTCCTGCCTGAGGTCTGCCTTATGAAACTTCGAAATAAAAGCATTTTAGAGTTTCATCTAGACACAAAACGGGAATTTTCATGCTCATATTTTATTACTTTGTGACAAACATTCAGATTTAACAAGTTAATATGGGATTAACATGGCTAATGTCACATTTTAGTTTCATTTGTTTAGCAATTTTAAAAGTGATGGGCAGATGAGCGGCCTGTTGTGACTCTCCTACAGAAAACAGAGCAAACTCTAGTGATGTGTTTTCATTTATTTCTTCAGATTATGGTTGAGGTTGTTGTGTCTTTTGGCTGGAGGCCTCCCTGACAACTATTTAAACTGGATTTTAGTGAGAAACATTGAACCATTAATCAGGAGTAAATAGTCTGAAAAATGAAAATGTTCACTCCACAAAAGTAGGACGTTATTTCATAGTTTTTATAGTTATGCAAATGTATTGTCATGCATGGTGACTTATGTATTTCAGCGTCATGCTTTATCAACAGATCCCATATATCCTGAACAAATAATTTCATAAATGTATACAGAAAAAAAACAAACAAAACTGAGTGAATATCTAAGTTCCCAGTGTCCAGTATTTCTAACACTTTGCCAGGAGTGTACTGACTAATTATTAATATTAACAATATTGTTATCCATATTATTTGTAACAGGAGCTCACTTATTCAATCACATTTCCAGGCTGTGTTATGGAACACCAGAAGCCTCACATGCTTTCCAATATTTTAATATTTAATTAAACAATTTCATTTTCTGGTCATGTACGTCCAGCAGAGGCTGGGTGTTATCTGAACCTTTTAATCAGCTCTTACATCTGAGCAGTAACTCATATCAGTAATAATATTTTAAACAGAGATAAAACCTTGAATTGATGTCTCCCATTGAAATGTTTGTCCTGAAATTGACTGAATGTTAAATTGAATTTGGCCTGCACTCTTGAAATTTGATGCAAAATCTTTAAAGTAAAAAAAATAATAATAATCCTACCAGATGCTACTTGGTAGAGTATGAATTTAAATTATTCCAATATAATATGATTCATTTCACGGCTCTTTTGTTTATTTATAGTGGCTTTATAATTGTTTTTATGGCATTAGCATTAGCTTTTCTCTCTGCTAAAAGAAAAAACTCAATTTAGAAATTTCTCATCACAGCTCATGCTATTTTTTTCATTAAATTATTTATTTATTTTGAATTTTAACACGGCGTTACATTCAGATATTATTATTTGTGGCTGTGAAGAGGTGTTGAGTGTAGAGGAGGCCCTCCTCAGTCCGGCCCTCCCACAGTCCTGCAGCCAGGCGGGGGGCTCCGCTGCTCTGAGATGGGCTTTGATTGAGCCTGCTGACTTAACCTTTGTCGGCCTCACCCTGCGAGGGGGCAAGTGCTCCATGTCTGGATCATAATACAATTAGTACATGTGAACCAGTGACCTCTGCAGCCCGGAGGTCACTCAGAGAGGCACCAACGTTGGCCTGAGAGTCTGTTTACTTGCAGCTGCAGCTTCATGGCCAAACCACACAGCGAGGAACAGACATAAATCTGTTTGCTGCTCCTGATGTCATGGATCGAGCGAGGGTGACATTTTTAAATAAATTCCTATCTGTGTTATTATATTTGGAAATGTATTCAGAGCCCTAAATCTAAACCGATCTTCCCTTTGCTTTCACTGGAAGTAAATCTTACAAAGTGCAAACATAATCCTGAGCTAAAACATTGAGAGTGTTTTCGCTCCTGTGTTTGCTGAATCGCCTTGGTGATCTCCAGACCACCCACTTGGTGAGCCAAAGGACTCTGATTCTTTATCTCTGATGAGTTTGACTTTCAGATCAGTTTTTACACACTCAGCTCTGGTTGCACTTGTCTGAGCTGAAACTTTAGATTCAAAGCTTGTAGGTTATTACTGAACTTATTTCATCAATGATAAACACAGTGTACTGTGTGTTTGCAGGAGGATTTGTTGAGTGTGTTCACGTTAAAGTAAATAAAACAGATGTCTTTATCTTTGTTTTGCTTCAACTAATTGGGACTAATTCTTTAAGGTGAAACACAGTGATAATTGGAGTGTACTGACAACACATATGTGCACAACACACTTTGGTACACAAACATACATGTTAATCTGCTTTCTGTCCTGTGTTTAAGAACAAGGTACAGCACATGTAGACCACACACACAGATATGCATACGCTCATTGGTGTTATTTTATGAGTCGTGATTATTTTCTTAAAAAGTAAATAATAATAAAATTTGTCATTTTCACATTGCAAACTAATTTCTTTGGAAAAAATTGAAAGTAAAACAAATTATATTTCAATAGTCAGACCTAAAGCTTGTACTAACCATCTTTTTAATTTTGGTTCTTTTTGAATTATTATTCTTAAATTGGTGTAGGGAAGCCCAAGTGAGTGTGACATTAATTTACTATTGATTTCCCCAGATCTTTCCATCTGGTCTTGCTGTCTGTTTCCTAATGGGCCAAAGCCTGAACAGATGCAACTGATTCTAAAAATCTGAAATCTTCTCAACATGAACGTCACACAGCAGCTACTGAAAGGGGACAAAAGGGAAAGTGGTTGTCTGAGGATCTATGTTTGTGTACAAACGATTTTTACAGATATAACCAAGTGTAATTTAAAAATGTTTCATTTAAAAAGTGACAGTGGATCCACATTGCAAATACACACAATTTAGGAATAAGAGCAACAAATCCGTATGTAATATCCTGTTTACATCAGAATACTCTGGCTGTTTTAATGATTTTACTCTACTTTTATTTTCCTCTGGCAAAGTTTGCACGCGTCACTTTAGTAGTTACTGTGATAGAAACAGCAGCGTGCTGTCTGTTGGATCAGTGATATTATAGATTGACTTCATTAATAAGTAATAATAACTAATTTACTACATTTCTGTTCTGTTGTTTACTGCATGAAATAAAACACTAATCACATCAAAGAGTTAAAGAATCAAACTACTGACTTTCAGCTTCAATGTGGTTCTCAAACTGGGCTCTGGGGACCTACAGGGGTCCTTGAAGGGCTTCTTGGGGGTCCTGGGCTAAAAGGGGAATCATTTTTTTCCATTAAAAGTCTTTCCATAAATAACAAAATGACAGCATGTATGGCTATTTTAGTCATGGGATTCAAACACCTTCTGTAATAAAAGCAAAGAGAGTTGTCAGATGGGGGACTCTGGGGCAAAATCCTATTAAATCTGGGTGTATGTCCGCAACTGTGTCAGTTTAGGGGGGTCTTTGATTTGAAAATCATCGAGAGACACTGATTTAAAGTGCCCTGATGCAATAAATCTGGTGTTAAAACACACAGTATGTCGTACTTTTTGACCAGTGTATATTAGGCCCACAATTGTTCTTGACTAAATATGAGACACATTATTTAATGCACAGAAAATCAATGTACTGTATGGAGTTTCATATTATTTATATGTCTGAATGTACATGTGAACGGTCAGATAACTTTTATTGGCCTTCACTGATTTTTATGGTCTTGGTTTTGTTTTTGTTTTTTTGATAATCTAACATAAGATATAAATGGAAGAAAATTAAGCAGCAGTTATTGTTTAGCTGGAATTCCCCCTCAGTTTCCTCTTCATAGTCAGACACTAGTGGCGTTTACTCTAATGGTTCTGGGTGGCATACAGAAATTTAAGATGCTTTTTTGACCTCAAATGATCTGTTTCCAGATGTGTTTTGTATAATTTTAAACAAACCATCTTGTGATCCAGTTTGACATGTTTGTTATCTTTGGACATTTTACGATCTCTGGTGGAATCAGAAGTTCATGAGGTTTGAACAACGCTTGTCCACACAACATGTGTTGTTTGGAAAGATGGGCCCGATGGCGGGGGTGTGGGGATTAATTACAATGTGCAAAAAGGAAAAATGGTCCCTCTGGGGAATATCAGGACAATAAATTACCAGTTTTGGATTCTCACATTTTCTTTTATTTCCTTTTCAGGAATCATGGAAGGCACGGAGAGAGAGGAGACCCGTGGAGGCTGCCGCAGCAGTGAGGCAACGCACGTCTGTGACAGATGCTGTGCTGAGTTTTCCACTTGGACCGAACTGAGTGAACACCAGAAAGTCTGCACTGAGGATCCCTTAGTGCTGATAGTTAAGGACAATGAGGGGATGCCTGTTCCTGAGGAGTCTCCTGCAGGACCCTCTCCTGTTCCCAGCATTGCGTCCAGTGACTCATCCGCGGCAGAGTCCACAGACGCCGGCTTTGATCCGGGAGAGTCGCATGTGAACGACAACGACAGTCTGGACAATTTAGAGGAAGGCAGGGACCGGGATGAAGCCATGGAGCTTGAGCATCGCCCACAGGACAAATACACTAGAATCTCCACCCCTCAGCCTCCAGAATCAGTTGCGTCCACTTCCCCCCAGATGTTAGCAGCTGGCAGCTACAACCTGCCGAGTACAAATGTGACGCTGGAGATTCTTCACAGCACCAGAGTGGCCGTGGCCCAGTTCTCCCAGGGGATCAACAGCAGTGGCACAGGAGGGAAAGGAGCTTCAGCAGCCATCCCAGTGATCCTGGAGCACCTGCTGGCTCTGCAGCAGCAACAGGTCCACCAGCTGCAGCTTATCGAGCAGATCTGTAGCCAGGTAGCCATCATGAACAGACAACCAACGCAAGCTGCGTTAAACCCAGTCTCCAGATCCTTTTCTCTTGCACCTAATCCTTTCCCTTCTCAAGGCCTCATCCCCCCTCCCATCCTGCCGCTGTCGGGAACGATGCCCTCCACTGTTAACGGACAGGCTGCCGTTTCTTTGTCGTCTGTGCTTGAAAAGTCACAAAATATCTCCTCGCAAACCGGATGTGGGAAGTCCAACTTTAGAGACATTACGTGTACCTCAGCTTCCTCAGATAATTCAAATCCATCTCTCTCCAGCAGCAGCAGCAGCAGCAGCAGGAGCATCTCCACCTTACTGCCTCCTTACACAGGCTCCCACGCCAGCGGCATTAGCTGTACTCAGACACTGAGCTCCTCCAGCCCGCTGTCCCTGGGACAGAGCGGCGTACTCAGCTCATCCGCCAGTTTACCATTTCTACCTCAGAGCCCCCCCAGCAGCGTCATTTTCCCCAATCCCCTGGTTAGCATCGCTGCCACAGCTAATGCACTTGACCCTCTCGCGGCACTGATGAAGCACAGGAAAGGGAAACTGCCTAACGTGTCCTTGTTTGAAACGAAGCCCAGCTCGGAGGAGCCCTTCTTCAAGCATAAATGCAGGTTCTGTGCCAAAGTGTTTGGCAGTGACAGCGCTCTGCAGATCCACCTGCGCTCCCATACAGGAGAGCGGCCCTTCAAATGCAACATCTGTGGCAATCGCTTTTCCACGAAAGGGAACTTAAAGGTGCACTTCCAGAGGCATAAAGAGAAGTATCCTCATGTTCAGATGAACCCCTACCCAGTGCCAGAATATCTAGACAATGTGCCAACAAGTTCTGGGATTCCCTATGGAATGTCCATCCCCCCGGAAAAACCGGTCTCCTCATGGCTGGACAGCAAACCTGTTGTAGCAACTCTGCCAGCCACTATGGGTCTTCCGCTTTCCTCCACTATTACCAGTATTGGAGGCTCAAATGACCCTGTAGCTGTAACACCATCTGTTAAGTCTCCCTACCAGCCAGCTCCTGGTGAATATCTGTCTTTGTCACCTAACCACAGAGGCAGCGAGGCTCATTTCTCTCCTGTTTCCGGGTCTCCACAGTTAAACCGTGAGACAGAGACATCCACTATACTGAAAACGGAGGGAGTACACCTGCCCCAAAGCTGCACCCTGAAACTTAGAGCCAACCCAGCAACAGAAGCAAGCGGCTCCACAGTCCCATCCGTGGCCACCACACCCGAACCCATCACGTCTGCGTCCCCTGTCCCCATCTCTCCGCCCCTCTCGCTCAACTCAGATGAAACTAAATTCCAATCAGGGGGCCTCCTGGAGTCTATGCAAACGTCCGAAACCTCGAAGCTTCAGCAGCTGGTGGAGAATATCGACAAAAAGATCACAGACCCCAACCAGTGTGTCCTTTGTCACCGTGTCCTCAGCTGTCAGAGCGCGCTGAAGATGCACTACCGCATTCACACTGGGGAGAGGCCATTTAAATGCAAAGTGTGCGGCAGGGCTTTCACCACCAAAGGCAACCTGAAGACACACATTGGTGTTCATAGGGAAAACCCCCCAGTTCAAGTGCAACACTCGTGTCCTCTCTGTCAGAAGAAGTTTACCAATGCCGTTGTTCTTCAGCAGCACATTCGCATGCACATGGTGGGGCAGATTCCAGACTCAGCCCTGGTGGACGGGCTGCAGGAGATGGACAGTGACGTCTCTATCAATGGAAAGAGCTTTGACAGTCTCAGCAGCAATGGCAATGACTTGATAGATGACATTTCAATGGAGGATGATAATGAAGAAGAGGAAGAGGATGAAGAAAATATGGAGGAAGGCGTGAATCCCTCTAAAACTTTGGCCTCTGATTGTAATTCACCTCCTAAGTCCTTTGCTGTTGTTTCAAGTATTGCAGCTCTGGAGAATCAAACGAGGATGGTTGATGCCACTGTAAGCCTGAACCACTCCTTCGGCTTAAAGCTCCTAACAAACGGCTTTAACGACAGCAGCCAACTCAATATTAAATGTGCTTTATCAGAGAAAACGGTGGAGAACTCCAGTGTTAACAGCCCAAACGTGTCAGAATCCTCCTGCTCACCTCATGCATCTCCCATTCAAAGCAACTCAGAGGGCATGACGATCAAATCACCTGCAGCGCACATCAACATGCCAGAATCTCAAGAGCCTTTGGCAGCCTCGGTGAAGAGAGAGCAATCTGAGTCTCCCACCTCTGCATCAGCAGCTGCAGTGGCCCAGGAGCGGAGAGGAATTCCACCCGGCAAACAGTGTGTGAAAGAAGAGACCCCTTACAGTATGTCCTTCCAACTGAGCAGAGACAAAGGTACACTTATACTGATTTCCTGACATTACCACCATCTACAAATTTCAGAGGTTATATTTTTTTCTTGAAGTCTGTTAGAAACTTGAATATGTATGTAATGTTGCATGCGTTCACTTTGATTTCAGCAGCAGGTCAAAACATTCCCAGCTTGGCCACCGGCACGTCGTCGGCCGTCATAAAGACCGAGGTGAATGGCCACTGTCAACCAAACAACCCGAACGACGGTCAGCACCCACCGTTTAGTATCCACATCCCTCAAGCTTTTCCATCAGTTGGCAGCCCGGGCATGACCTCCCTGCTGGGCTCCGCACCCCCTCGACGGACTCCCAAGCAGCACAACTGTAACGCCTGTGGGAAGAACTTCTCATCAGCCAGCGCCCTACAGATCCATGAACGCACACACACGGGGGAGAAACCGTTTGTCTGCTCCATCTGTGGCAGAGCTTTCACCACTAAAGGCAATCTGAAGGTAGATACAGACTTTGTTGTGCGGTTGTGTCTGAATTCAAGCTGACGTACGGTTTGATGACATATTCAGCGGAAAATAAAGATATTTCATTCAGTACTAGATATTGATTCATCATATAATGATGCAGGATCGTCCACAGCTACAGCTGAATAAACAAATTAATAATGAATTAATCTTAAGAAGGTAATCTGTTTAAGGGCTTTGGCTTCAAGTGGAATTAGTTCCACTCTGCAATTTGCTGTGATGTATTTTAATGCAGTGCAATCAGAGAGTATATAAATTCTTCATTATAACATATTTATTCTCTTAACAATACCTTTGAACACAGAAGTCTCTGCCAAAGCCACATAGGAATTGATAATATGCTGTTTATAATTTAGAGTAACATGATACCGATCACTGCACAAGCATGTTGAGATGGTTAAAGTGTCCCATTACTGAAGCTGAGGAGACCCAGAAGACTTTTTCATGTGCTTATTTGCATAGATGAAGCAGAAAATTGTTTGCTATCAACAAATTCAGTTTCAAAAATATCTATAATGAGCTGAAACCAACAATCATTTTCATTATTTATTGTTTTGCCAATAATTTTTGGCTTAATCAACTGATAATTTGTTTTGAAATATGTCTATGTATGTGACATTTTTGCCTTTAAAATGACTTCATTATCAAATTCTCTATTTTCTAATTAGTGATTATGATTCAACAGGGAGAATAAATTAAGTGTTGTTTTATTGTCGGGGAGTTTGAAGATCACTTGGACCACACTATGTACTTAGATTTTACAGCAAGAGCATGCACCAGATCTAACATATATCATTTTTAGGTTCATATGGGAACTCACATGTGGAACAACGCACCGGCCAGGAGAGGCAGGCGGCTGTCGGTGGAGAACCCGATGGCCCTGCTGGGTGGAGAGGCGGTGAAGTTTGGGGAGATGTTTCAGAAGGATCTGGCAGCTCGAGCGATGAATGTAGACCCTGGGTTTTGGAACCGCTACGCAACAGCTATCAGCAACAGCTTGGCCATGAAAAACAACGAGATCTCAGTGATTCAGAACAGAGGCATCTCTCAGCTACACCCTCTGACTGCAGGCATGGACAGAGTGAGCACCACAGGAAGTCCAATAAACAGTCTAACCAAGTCCGGCATGGACCTGGGAAATAACAGACATTTTTCTATGCTGATTGATGACAGCAAAGAAATTGGAATCAATTGATTAAAGCTGAATGGTGATGAAATACTTATGCAAACTATTATGGACGTTAAAATATTTGTAAAACGACTTGTTTGTTCTTATGTATTATAAATAGACCTAAAAAGAACTTTTTATCATTTGACAGAGAATAGTAGGGTATTCACATTTTGCTGTTTTACTTTGCAGTCATTTGTGAGTGGTTTTTTTTTTTTTTTCTATACATTAAATAAGTTGTTTAACTTGTACCTGAGAATTCCTACGGTGCTTAGACGTATGGTTGCTCCGAAGAAAGGAGCATATGTTCAGATCAATAATGCAAAAGAGTCTGCTATCTCCTCCGGACAGCTGCCCAATGCTGCTAGCTGGTGCAAAGCACAAAATATGCTCATACCCACGACTACAAACCACAATGGTCTGTTATGGATGTTATGGTGAGAAACTGTCACTCTTAAACAACAGTTGGACCGAATAAAAAATAGAACAAACCATCTGTATGTGCAGTCCCCTACCTCACTCTGTTTAAACACTGGAAAGAGATTACTTGTCCTGATGTCATTTTTTCCACACATTACATTGCAACATGGACTCTTCAATGTCATTTACTTCATCTGCCTGCAGATTTTTTTTTCATGTTTTTCTTTCAAACAAATAATATATGACTATAAATTGGCTGAATTAAGCATGTACTAATGTGCAGTCATAAAAAAAAGCATTGGTTAAACTGTTATTTCTGCCTTTTATGCTCCTGTTGTGGGCTCCAGTAAAACTATGCCCTTCAACTACTGCAGCATTTCCCATTTCTTTCTTCTAGATAATACTAATAATATACCCATACCCATAATAACATACATATTTTTCTCATAATTTTTTTTTTATGATTTGCTGCTCTCTCCTGAGAGGATGAATAGATGATGTCCTTGAAAAAAGGCTGTTGCCAATTATTTTGGGAGGCACATCTATTAAAAATTAGTTAAGATAGCAGTCTGGAATATTATCTGTAAAAAAAACAAACAAAAAAAACCCCCCAAAAAATTAAGAAAAAGTCGTCAACCATTAACTATCAGAGAAGAAAAGGTCGATTAAAGGATTACTGTGATTAAGTGAACAGTTAATAACCTTAATGGGAAAATAGTCAAACTCAAAGGGTCTCATACTTACTAGCCTTTTTTCGATCACTTCATACAGTCTTTATCGGTGAACAGCTGCTCTGAATTCATTCAAGTGGAGACTAATTATATTTTATATGATTAACACTGTGTGTTATGTAGAATATAAAGTCTTATTAAAGCTCCAATTTCTTTTTTATCGGAAACTATACATGTTAGTTGACCACGCGTATGCTGCCTTAATAGACATCTGGAAAGCGCAATTTCGCCAGACCTAATTTTTTAAAATCATAATAAACAAACAAAAATCTTCTTTATCTTTAAAGTAATGTTGTGACTGACTGAATGGGGTGAAAATGGAAAACATGCCCTCTGTGCTCTTTAATCTTAAAATCTTTAAACACCACGCTGATGCTCTGTGCTCCCGTGAGTTTCAGAATTTCGTCATTTTCATGCGGTAAGCGAACGCAGCGTAAATCCTAACCGTTTTCTTTTGGGGGCGTGACGTCAGGTTGTGTACTGCTCCAGCCAAGATGGCTGACAGCATCCCGCTAAATCCGGTGCGAAACAACTCGAGGAGAATCCTGTATTACAACTCGGCCGGACTTTCAAGGTATGGAGGGGCCTACAGGGCTGTTTCTCCGTAGAAAAACAACCGCCTGTCTGTGATGTTTTATACCCGGCTGCCTCGCATCGCTCCCGGGCTCCGTGTCTGTGTTCGGACCGTGGCTGTTAGCTTGCGTTGCTAGCGCTGCTGCGGACAGCTCCCTCGCCTCCCCCCCCCCCCCCCCCCCCCCCCTTTGACAACTCCTTCCTCTGCTCCTACTTCCACCCGTAAAGCCAGAAATATCTGTGATATTTACTATACCTCTATTAGTTAAATACAACCAGCCCTTCAACCCCCCTCCCCTCTACTGTGCGTTAGCCTAGGTTAGCCACCGCTCTGGTATTTAATTGACAGTCACGTGACTCTGCCTTATGCGAGTTCGTCACATGTTGTCAAAGTGTTGTTACACGCTGAAGTCATCACTCATCAGCTTGTTCATTTTTCAGACTGGGCTGAGGATGAGCTAACAAAGCCCTCAAGGTGAGGACTGGACAGAAAAATGAAGTAGGCGCATGACCAGGTACTGTCAGACCCAGTGGCAGCTTAGGCTGTCTGTGTTTTTAGAGTAATAGAAGTAAGTAAACCTGTTTTAACTAACACCAGTAAGGGAGTGAAACACGATTTGCTAAACATGTCTTTCAGATTAAAATAAAGAAAAAATATATATGTATATACAAACACAGAGGCTTTTGCTACGGTTCAGTGTGTGCAAAAGCATTTATTGAATTTACGTTGTTCCTCAGTTGAAACGTAACTGAGAGATGCTGGATCTGATGAGGGTCTGACCAACAATGACAAAAAAACAAAACAAAAAACAGTACGCATCCTACAGTCTTCTTCTTATATGAAAATAAGGAAATTGGGAGTCTGATGTACAAACAATGAGCTTTTTGTTAAAACATAATTTTGTGTGCTCTGGTGGAAAAAGTGGAGGAAAAATTAGTTTTTCTTTGCTGCGTTGATATTAACAGTATTCAAATAACATTTCACTGCCTCTCAGTCTCACGAATGCCAGAGAAAGCCCTCATCATCAAACAAGTGCAGACTACATGTACAGAAGTTTTGAAATGAAACTGACTGTTGACAAAGTTAATTTCTCCCCCATCCAGTGTTGACTAAAGGTCTGTGGAGTGCTTGCAGTGTGTGTTGCTCATCCGGTCTTGTTTGTTAGTGCTGGCGTCCTGTGCTGTTCTCAGATAATGTTAGTCCAGTGTTAACAAAATATCTATCAGTTTTAAAGTCAGTAAATCCTAAATGTATTTTGAAAAATAATTTTTTTTTTACCCACCCCCTTATTTTTAATCCTTCCCTTGACCTCATCAATGAAATTCATGACAATTTATTGGGCATGTGGTTAACTTGTCTGGCCTCACTGTGGAGATCAGACTGCACCTGAGGCTGGTAAAAGTCATTGATGGAGCTTCCTTGTTGACACTGAACAACTGTTGGCAGCTATGCCTTAGCTGCATCCGAGCCAACAAACCTTTTTACAAACCAGCCTGTGTTTTCACTGGATTAAGAGTTGAATTATTATGTAATCAGATGTGGGAGAGCCAAACAAGAAACACCAGGGGTATTAATGTACCTCACTGGCAACTTCCAGCATTTTGGGAATTGAACATAAAATAAAAAGTGTTTGGTTGGTGATTCGTACTTCAACAACAGTAGTGGCTGAGGTCAAAATCTCAAGCGCTATTTACCTGTTTAGCCAGAGATGGTAAGTAAAATTTACTCAGTATTTAAGCAATCCAATGCTGCATTTAGAGTGTTAAAGTTGTGTAAGCCCTTCATTATGTAGTCTTTTTAAAATGTTCCACTTTTTACACTACTGATTTAGAATTTGATTATTTAGCATAAATTATCCTCAGTTTGTGATGTGAGATAGAACTGGGAATCCACAAACCATTATGTACTGGCCTGGAACATTGTGGAGCTCATCCATTGCTGTGGGTGTTTCACAGTCCACATGGGCTCATAGTTCTTTTTTTTTTTTTTTTTTTTTTTTTTTTCAGATCTGAAAGTCCTCTTAATCACTGGAGTGTCCTTCTCTGTGTGGTTCTTTAGGTTGCAGCAGCTTTCAGCTGAAACAGACAGACTGTTGCAGCTTCTGAATGTTTTGCTTTATCATGTTGAGCCGTATTGGAGGTTCATTTCACTGAGAACTGAATGTGGCCCATTGCTCTTAAGCTCATAATCCCCCTGTTGCTAGTTTCCTGCTTGTTCATTTGTCCATGTTTATGTCAGTACAAGATGTGTGTACAGCAGATTGACCTTTCAGGCTGTTTATAATCCAGAATTTTCCAAATTGAAATAGTTTTTTTTCCTGTATGATATACAAATAGATCTGCTTCCATCCAAAACATATTGTCTGTCTTCCAATTTTTAAGTCTAGAAAAGAGGTTAAAGCCTAAATTGTGTAAAAAAACAAAAAAAACCCAAACATTGTCAGAATGGCTCATTTGGATGCAGTTAAATCTCCTTGCTACAAATAACTAACCTGTGAGGAACACTGTTTTTAGCCTGAGGTGATATGTTCAATCTGTTTTGTGCTAAGTCTAAGACCTCTCTTCTTATCTTATGTTCATTTAATACAAGCTTAATTTCTGTCTTGAATCAGCTCCCACCCCAGCCTTTGTACAGTAAACACTTGGATGTTTTTTTATATCGTCAGTTTATAGCGTTTTCAAGTTCGCAACGTGTTCAGCAGCAAATTTTTCAGCAAGTCTCCTTCACCTGCAGCAGCCAATTCTTCATTCCAGGCTTTCTAAAAGCTTTCTAAAAGCACGAGTCACTCCCTGAGTTTAAATAGGATTACAAAAGAACATTTCCCCCAGTAGCCTATTCATTTTTATTATTCAACAAGTGGTAGCTGGTCAACTAGATGAACATTTAAATAATGTCTGACTGTGGATCTCCACCCGACGTGTGTGCTGATGTGAGTAGGTGGGATTGTGGGTATGCACTCAGCAACATTACAGTGAATATATGGGTGTGATTGTTGCTCTGGCTTAAGCTGGTAAATAGTCTCAGCTACATGCCAGAAAAATGAGAAATGGTTTGGACTTTATAGTTACTGAGACACCTGAACTTGATATCCCCTTTGGTACCTGATACTCTTTGTGGTCTACTGTAGGTTAGAGGCCACATTTAGCTGTCTCCCCACAGAGAAGTATAGACTTTCACTGAATCAAATATAATGAAAAATATTATCGGTCTTAATTTCAGATGCATCTTTTCCTTGTCATCTTAGGTTTTTTTGTATTTGATGGCTGTGATTAGTTTATTAAAATGTCTATATAATTTTCTTATTTATTCTGGGTTCTTTGTGACATATAGGCTTTTACTGTAGCTCTCCAGACTATGTCAGCTTGTTAGACAGGCCTCATGAATAAGACATGTTGTGCTTCTCAAGTGTTTCTTTATATTGTGAATTGGAGAAACGCTCTACAGTACTTAGTGGTAGAACTGTAATGTTTTTTTCTACAGTTCTTCAATAAATTTAGCACATCTGGTGCCATTAAGAGTGCTCTTTCATTCCTGAATCTTAACAGTTTTAAGATATTTTGGGGATTTTTCACCATTTATTGAGCAGTAAATCCCAGAATCAAACTGTGTACGTTTATGTGGCATGTGCTGTAACCATTCAGCTCCAAATGTGCACCATATTCACCCAACTATAATGTCTGAATGTAGCTGGCCTTGGCCACACAGCCTGCGTATTGAACATGTATAATTCAGAATTAAAATGTCTGAATAACTTCAGGGGGAAATTTCACAGGGATTCTCTTACAAATGGAAACACCTCTCATCAATATGTTTTTAATATCTTTCTTGGCAAAGCAGAAAGTGTTTCTGTAATTTGTATGCTGGTTCCAAAATAGTGACGTTTAAGAGATAGCATTTTTCAGTCTCAGGATGTTTATGTGTTGCTGTGCTCTGTCCTCACAGATACTCTCTAGAAGATGAGTCCTCTAACCTGGATGAGATGCCTCTGATGATGTCGGAGGAAGGCTTTGAGAACAATGAGAGCGACTACCACACATTGCCCCGGGCCAGAGTCAATCAAAGACAGAGAGGCCTCGGGTGGTTCCTCTGCGGAGGGTGGAAAGTCCTCTGTGGCAGGTATGGGTGTGTTGCATATTGACTAAATTTAATGATGCACTGATCATATTATAGCTGATATAAATATTCTCTTGAACATTTTGAATTTAAATTTCTGCTACATATTTTAGCATCTACCTTACACTACACAGGCTCCTTGAGTGTTTTGGGATGAAGTTAATATTATTCAGCTACTTGTAGAAGGTTTATTCTTAAGATCCTATCATAACAGATGTTGTACTTTAATGCTATTATACTATACTGTTAAAAGTAGTTGCCTGATATATGCTGATTTTTAACCTTGTATAAATTACTGTGCTGCAAAGTCACTTCAGTTGTTGCACTTCCTCTTGGGCATTTGAGCACTCTGAAATTAGTCTGTGTTTTTGTCATTCAGCGGATGTATGTGTAGTGTATGATGTTAGTAAGTATGCTTGTGATGATCAGTTTGGATTTCAAACGCACCGGTAGCTGTGCGTGAAGTGAAAAGACAGGATAAGGGCATATTTTTGGTCGAGTCCCTTGATGCGCACCATCAGTCCAAAAAGATTTTCAGGTCAAACAGAATGATTCGGTTTATCCAGCTAATGATTCATTTGACAGGTTTTGCCCTCTAAAGATGCTCCTATCTGGCCAAGAGAGGAGTGTTTGTTGATAGCAGAGCAATAAAGTGTTACATTTATAAACAAATGTTAATGCAGCACTTCTGTGGCCAAATAGTAACATTTACCAATGGAGGAATTTCATAGAATATTCTGGTTTCGGTGTGGTTTTGTTGTCAGTGGTGCATCTCCAGTTGAAGCTGCATATTGATCCCCCCCCCCCCACCCCCCCACTAATGAACAAATCGGATTTTTCACAGCTGACCAGTTTGATGCTTTCCAGTAATTTTATGTATGCTTAGTGTGGGATTATAAAACACAAATAATTCACACTGAATAAGCCCTGACTGTTCAAATGGCATATTATTTGAATAGCATTCATTTGCTCAAATAATCGCTCTTATGAATCTGGACTCAGAGTGCACAGAGACGGGGAGCGTCGAGGCCAATACAAACAACAGTTTTTACCAAAGTTGATTTATTTAGTTTTATGTTTTGCCAACTTGCTTAAAAAGTGGAAAAGCCAAGTTGATCAGCATGACGGTATACACTGACACTCTCCCCTCTACTCCCCCCGACAGGTGCTGGTTCAGGTCATGCTCACATCAGGCTGCTCTCATTTTCATTTACCCCCACACTACACTGCTGTTTGCATTTTATATCAGATATGCTAGATAAGCTCCAGTGTACTCATTAGCAGGTTGATACAAAGTCAAATAATATTTAAAAAGTAAATGTCAATTGACAATCTATCTCTTCTCTAATCTCTTCTTAGAGTTTTACTAATATGACATTGATGATGCTTTCATGCTTGAAATGTTTAACATGATGTCCAACTAACCAGGAAACAAGGACAAACATGTACCTTTGCATGCCTCATGGTATGTTTTATGTGCAGATATAAAACATGGCTGCTTCTTCAGGGTTTACTAGATGGTTCAGCTGTGAAAGTGTTCCCACAGCATCAGTGAGGGAATTCCCTCCTGGAGAGACACTAATGTGCTCAGGTCAAGCAAAGGGCTTTTTTATGAAATAGTGTCAGAAGACGGCTTTAAGATCTAATTAGCACTGACAAGACTGGGGGTATAAATAGTTGTTGGGTGTAGCAGGGCACAACTGTGGTATTCAATGGCCACAATTGATTGAACAGCTGAGAAAATGAAAGAGCAATGAGGCTGTTGATAGTCTTGATATTTATTAGGAAAATGGCCATGAGTAAGAGATCCATATTTTTTTAGTGACATAAGTGTTACAAAGGAGGTGAAAACCACAGATTAAAAAAATGCAAAATAAAGGTTATAATTGTGATCATTTAATTAGTGGCAAAATAATTAGTTTTTCATTTTCAGTAGACTGTGGCTGATGTGTTTCTTTCTACAACCGAAAGCATGTTCTTCTCTTTACTGCAAATTACATTATATATATATATATATATATATATAATTTCTGAAATGTTTTTCTATTTGTTTATCAGTGAAAGTAGTGCTTGCCCAAAACTCCCTAAAACAAAGCAACCTGTTCAACTTTTTATTTCTGCTGTAATTCACTAGAAAAATGACAGACAAGAGGAAATTAGAGGGTTTGCGACTGGAAATCACTGGTGTGGGGCAGCCAAGCTGACCAGTACCACATATTAAGCAACATTTGGTTGGTGTTATGGGTTTGAAAAAAAACTATTGCTTTCTTCCCTTCTCAGCTGCTGTGATTGCTTGGCACATGTATTTCGGAGAAAGGAGTTAAAGGCCCGGACGGTATGGCTCGGCTGCCCGGAGAAATGTGAAGAGAAGTACCCCAAAAATGGCATCAAAAACCAGAAGTACAATATTTTAACCTTTGTGCCTGGGGTGAGTCAGCTCTCAGAGACATAGACGTGTAACTTGTGTTATATAATTGCATATTTGAACACATTATAAGCTCCAAACACAGCAATGACAGCCTTTGCTGAGTCTATGGTCCTACTCTTATTAACTTTGACAGTCAATACAGTGGCATTTCATCCTTTGAGTTAATCGTCTTGATCGTTTCACAGGTTAACAGTAGCTAGAACACAGTAGCACTCACTTCATCTAATATTTAACTATTCTGTCACTATATTAAGGGTTTATACTGTCACAGAACATGTGGGCCCCATCAGAGTTCAGAGAGTGGTTCCATGATTAAGAGGGCCACCTTTGGCCCAGGCCATAAAATGTCAACTGTCTATTAGAGATGTAGGTATTTTCATCGATGCTGAACAAAATGGCTCCATTTTTCTCCCTACACTTTGAATTATTAAATACACACAAATTGAGTTTAGCAGTGTGCATTTTTCCCTAAAGGTCAGAGGCTTCATTAACTGTAGAACATCATCCATTGATCCCATTGTCTCTGATAATCTGGCAAGACACTACACTCTCATTATTGCAAACATTATTCAAAATTTGACCTTAGATGAATACAGTATTAAAGGCTCCCTGTTGATGGACGCCCCATTCGCAAAGAGCCCTCAATAAGTCACAGGTGTCACTTAAGGTATGTGAGAATTAAGGAACTTGATCTTTTTTCCTTCTTCATTGATTATTGCTGCTATCATTCCTGTTTATTTTGTGCTTTATGTTTATTCTGCAAAGCGTAAGCACCAGCAGACATTGGACCTGCGACATGAAATCCGTTCCCTGAGTGCCATTTGAAACAAAAGTTCTCAAACTGCCAGAGTTTTCATTAGGTTAATGTAAAGTTAACAGCATCAACATGTATCTTGTTCCACCTCGGAGCTTGTACAGTAACCCATCCTGCCGGCTTTGGTGCTGCTGCTGCTGCATCCTCTGTGTCTCCTTTGGCAGCTGTCATCGCCGTCACTGTCGTCTTTGAGTCGCCTCGCTGACATGTTCTCTCACCTCACTGAATCATTGTCTCCCTCTCAGGTTCTCTACCAACAGTTCAAGTTCTTTCTCAATCTCTACTTTCTGGTGGTGGCCTGCTCCCAGTTTGTGCCTTCACTGAAAATTGGATATTTGTACACATACTGGGCACCTCTGGTAAATGCAGTCATCTCTTTTTCTTTTTTTTTTTTCCCTCAGTAAATTACTTTTATGAAAAATATATGTTTTTCTTAAAGGAAGTCATGAGGGGGTTTTTATAGTTTTGTTTTGTTTTTGTTTTTTTTTTTTCAAAAAAAGTCACAGCTGGAAAAAAATGGATTTTGAGAATAAATTTACTATTTTTATTGCAAAAATTAAACATTCTGTCTCCCCTTTCAAACATAAGGATTTGCAGTTTTTCTCTGTTTTATATCTTTTTTAATTGAATATCATTGAGTTGGGGACTGTTTTTCCAGCCAAACAAGTAATTTGAAAACATCACATTGGGCTTTTTTCACATTTTGTTGGCACTTAATGAACTAAACAAATGAGAAAATAACTTAATTAATGAATTGATACTGAAAATATTTGCAGCCCTAAAGCCAATAAATCATCTAAATGTTAATACTCCTTGGACTTCATCCTTTCACCCATGGAGACGGTTAAGAGTAAACCATTTAAACAGGAATTAATTTTTCTTTTCTTGGGTATACAGGTAAAGAAAAATGATTGGAAGTTGTCATAAACTGACCCATTATTCTTACAATATTTTTATAATTCTTACCAAAGCTGCTCTAACATTGGTTAATATTTAAAAAAGCATATACGGTTATGTATTCAGATTATTCTGTGAATAACGCTTTCTACTTGATTATTGTGTGTTAATAAAAATGCTTCCTTGTTACTCAGGGGTTCGTGTTAGCCGTCACAGTGGTGCGAGAGGCCGTGGATGAAGTGCGACGCTACCAGCGGGACAAAGAGATGAACTCCCAACTCTACAGCAAGCTTACAGTGAGAGGTTAGTGAGGAGACTCAAAGATACCTATCCACTCTTCTCCTGGTGCAAGTGACCGTTTGAGGATAACAGCTATTCCACAGCACAGCCAAACTGCATCTATACTTGTAACTCAAGTCAGTTCTTCTCACTGTCATTGCATTGATTTTTTTTTTTTCTCCCCGATCTCTCAAGACTGCGTGATCTAAGATCTGTCTCTTTGTTAAATGTGTGGTAAAATCCCCCTGTGTGATATTTCTGACCAAGGCTGAGGATGAAGCTTTCACACCCTGTGTATGCTGATGTGTATGTACACACTTAGTGTGCTTGAGTGCAGTAGAAGAAGAAGGGTCATAGTAGATATTGAGGCAATATAATTGAGCCTGACCCTCTGTGCCTCAGACCAAATATGAAAACAGAACAGTTTGGATTGCGGTAATCAATCTGCCAGAATATCTGAGATATAAAATAAATGAATCGCACAAAGTGGACTGTGTTTTTAACTAAAGATGATTTTCGAAGTCCAAAAATCATCATCCTCATTGTAGATCATTTCAATGCTGTTTCAAAATTCACAGCATATTAGATTGCTGTTGACTTTTACATTGTTGTTCATCCAAGCATTCCTTTTCCTCAGGTAAAATTCAAGTGAAGAGTTCAGACATACAAGTTGGAGACATGATCATTGTTGAGAAGGTAAAACTTGTATTCCTTTAGAGGTTGGGGCTTTAAAGGGATCATTAAAAGTGTGTCCAAGTCTTATTAATGCTGGCGAAGCTGATGCAAAAAAGAATAGAGTTTGTGATCTTGGGTTTCAGCTCAGCCCTCATGAAATCTAGCTGCTGCTGGAAAGTGGACAAGTAAAATTTCCATTACTCTGTTAGACAGACTTTAAAAATCTGATTCTCCTTCACCCACTGGTCAAGGTATTGACCTTGTTTAATTATTCAGGAAGATTCACAGGGCGTTTGCCACAGTGCTCAATAACACTCTCCCATTTGAACTCTTTTTGTTTTTTCGTTTGTTTGTTGTATTTTTTATTTTTTTTTCTGTAGAACCAGAGGATTCCTGCAGACATGATTTTTCTGAGAACGTCTGAGAAAACTGGTAAGCAGGCAAAGTGTTGAAGCTCTGAAAAAGTATGTCCATGATTAGTAAATTGCCTGTTTGGGGGAAAAACATAATAGATGAAAAATATTTAAATCATCAATTGTAAATAATCCCAGCAGATTTGAGTGTAGTACAAAAGTAATATAAAGTATTATAAATAGACAGAATGCTGTACAGGTGAACTTTGTATGCCCTAACACAAACTGTGTCAAGATCATTTGGGTGAAAAATTTGACTTTTCCCCACACTTCCTGTCCTTTTGACATCATCTGATCCAGGAAGCTGTGATTCATGATGATGATTTATGTCACATGGTTCAAGTGACGGATGATGCAAATTCCAATTAATCAATGAGCTGTGCAAGATCCCGGCTCTTTTCTGAGGGGCACTGAGAGGAAATGTTCTGAGGACATCATTTCCATCAATCTTTGATATGTCAATAAGCTTGGTGGGGAGTTGTTGATGTCTTTATGCCTCCTTCACACATACACAAACATACATAAACACTCTCTCACAGTCTCATATACTTTGTCTTTCACACACGCACATTGCAGTGTTATGTGAGGAGCTGAACTGCCATTGCAGCAGAAAGAAAGCATGAATCATCCTCCTTGTGTTAATGTTTTCCATCATAGTTAACCCTCCAGGGATGGTTTATAGCTGCCCTTTACCCCCTCTGTCAAATAGTTGCTCTCATCCATCAGTTTCATGTGTAATATTACCTCAGATCAATGCAGGTCACGACTGCTCAGTGTTTATCGGACCGTGTCGTGTCCACAACAGCCACAGACTCTGGGCTACAGGCTGTGTATGCACTGCTCTGTTAGTGATGCGCTTTGACATATGCCGGTTTATTATAGTAACATGTTAGACAGTAAATCTGTTCTAAGCCTGTAGTGTGTATCTCACAAAGATGTCACATTTAAGGTCTAGGTGCTACATTTAACCAATTTAACTACACAAACTCCCTCTAAATACACCAAAACACTCCCATATTTGTTGAGTGAACACATGTAAACCTTTAAAATGTGCTTTAAATTCTATTCAGAACTTAAAAGGAAGTTTATATTTGTTGCTGAATTTTGTTGAAATGTGTATGAAGTCGCGCAAAATTATCAATTGCTTGTATGAAAAAAGGTTTTCAGTTTGTCTTTGACTTTTCATGATACAAATCTTTTTTTAAAAACGGAAACAGGGCTGCCATTACAAATTAACAGCTGAATTAATGAGCACTAAAAGAATCCCTTTGGTGGTACTGTGGTCATACTGTTGTAAATATTTTTATAATTATTACTATAATCAGTATTAAAGTATTACTGACATTAAATCCCCACCAAGGGACTTAATGAATATCCTTTACTTGTTCCACTGTTAGCTTTTCATCTGAACAGGTCCAGCCATGTGGCACATTTTTATTTTGCATGATTTATTTTTCTCCACACTGGGATATGTGCTTTATCTGGGAACTGTTTATTAATTTAAGGGGAGTGTTAGGTTTTAAGTGACTACTCTTGGCTGCACCTGAGGTATTTATTTAAGAACCTGATTGGATGATTATGTACTGTACAGAGACCAAAAGGCAAACGATGAGCAAACAATGTAACAGACACGATAATCCCAAGAGCTTTTCTGTCTTTTTTTCAGGTTCATGTTTCATCAGAACAGATCAGCTGGATGGAGAAACGGACTGGAAACTGAAAGTCGCTGTCAGCTGCACACAGCGACTGCCAGCAGTGGGGGTATGGATACATTACAATGGGGTGAATCTCTGGTAACAGAGACTGTGAATAAGTGAAGGCGTGCACTGTTATCACTAAAAGCATTGCTCATTAAATGAAGTCTGTGCGGTGATGGAAACCTAATCACTGATGACAGACAGCAGGAGCAGTCTGTACCTGACAGCAGCTTCCTTTAACTGGAGGCGATACTCAACACTTGATTGATTTGATTTGATGTGGGTTTTTTTTCTTTAGTTGCCACTTAATGTGATCAGAGAATTAAAGTTTCAGGAAGTCATTTGATGAATGAGTTGTGGTGTCCAGATTGAGTTTCAAGAAACCTGAAGATAGCAAAAGTTAGAAAGTTGTTGCTCACTTGCATACCAAGGAAAGGTGTGAGTTTCTCCCAAAAACTGACAGAAATATTTTTGTCAGGAGTTAGAATGAATCCATTTTATGTTCTTGGAATATTCTTCTCACAGCAGCACACATGACCCCTGATTATCAGTTTGAGTGTGAATAATCGAGGATCAGATTTTAACTTCATAACTATCTGTTTAGCAATAACTGACGAACAATTTTATTGTTATTATTGTGTCATAGTTATATACCACTGTGTTTTCTTTTAGCGTCTTCGAAGGTCAAGTTTGTTTGAGTGCATTTGTTGGAAGTGTCAAAACTACAGTAACAACAAACTAAGTAACACAGTAGTATAAACTGTATCAGGGATGTGTGTCCTCATCAGTCTCATTGTTATCTTAAGATTCTTCAGAGTCTGAGTCTTCGCCCGTGAAGTGCTGGAGGAACTCTACTCTCCACTGGGGTTTCAGTAAAATAACCTTCCCATGTTCGCACCAGGAGAACACAATCTGAGCATGGCTGAAGGCTGCCTGGTCACTGCAGAGCCACAGCCTGCCTGCTTGAATAATTTAATGTTTACAATCAATTTTGCTCCACTATAGGGGCAAAGCTAGTGCTGGGTGTTCGACAGGTCATAGGCTGCAGGCTAACTCGAAGATGTTTATATCATTTATGTTTTTTATTGATAATTAGTAGGTTTTTTTTGGCAGTGATTTTTTTTTTTTTTTTTTTTTTTACACTATATTGTAAAACAAGCCTAATTTGGTTGAATGAGACCAAAGACATTTATCTCCTGTGTTTCTGTCATGTCTCCTTGTCTCAGGACCTCTTCTCCATCAGCGCCTACGTCTACGCCCAGAAGCCTCAGCTGGACATCCACAGTTTCGAGGGGAATTTCACAAGGGTACAGTAGCCTGTTGACATATTTATTACTGGTAAAACAAATCTTAAAACACATTTACACATCTATTGAAACTGAATTGACATAGAAGATGTGTATCACTACAAAGTGTTGACAAGTGGCAACAATGAGAGCTTGTGTGTCCATCCAGGCCCGTTGTTATCTCCAGCAGGCATGGCTCTTACATCATATGCAGGTTCTAGCAGCTCCAGCTCCTTCCATCCCGTCTTGCTTGTTGCTCAGTGATTTTTTTTTTTTTTTTTTTTATTAATAGCAGATTAGCGCAGCCCCCACAGAGAGGAGAGCTCCAGTACAAAGGGAGGCTTTGTGGCCGGTCTTCACTCTTGGCCACACACCAGGCTTAGTGAGCGAGCACTTCCTCTGCTCATTCATCCTCCGCGGCCTTCCTTTGCATAGCGTGTGCTTTTAGTCTGAGCAGGATGGGAAAAAAATGGGTTCCCACAGATCCGCAGCAAATGAACTTACCTATGTATGAGGGCTTCTTTTTTCCCTTTTTTTTTTTTTTTTTTTTTTACTGGAGGCCGATATTGTGGCCTTGTTTCTGTGGACTTTATTGAGAACCTCTGCAGTTATGAACACTATAGTATGATCCCAATGTCAGAGCGGTCAAACATTCTGCATACTGCCATTTATTTTTCATGCACCTCTTCCCCTTTTTGAGTGGACTGACAGGATGTGGGTGCTTAGGTATCATAATTATCATATCAGGAGAGCTATTTGAGCTGAAACTGGAGCCTTGACTCTGCACTCCTGACTCCTGCCATTTTCAGCATTTGTCTTTATTTAAGCAAGAGGGGTAAAAGAGAGGAGGAGGGTGAGAAACAGGAGGCTCTCTGGGGGCTTATTTATCACTGAAATCTCATCTATGTGCAGTGTGTATACTGTTTTTAAAAGGAGCTTTTATCACCATGCCAAATCTAGTCAGAGTATTGATAAAGGGACTACTGTATCGCTACAGTCTGCACAACTGTGTCAGGTACTTGTGAAAATTAATGGCACAGCAGAGCCCAGCACTACTGTCTCATCTGAGCTCACTCACCTCAGATTTATTTTTTGTTTCTTCCATTTTCTTCTCTTCTTTTACCAAAGCATTGAATGAAATGGCAAAAGAAGTTATTTCACCATGGAATTTTTGGTCCTTCGTGTAAGCTGTAACTCAGTCTTAGGGCATACACACACTCCCATATTGGCAATATTATATATGAAAGCAGAACATGTCCAAAAAAAAAAAAAAAGGAATCATATTTCAGTTATTCTGGCAGATAAAAATAGATACAAAAGTGAAAAAGAGTCAGGACTTCTGGTTGAAATGACAGTATGATTTATTTATTTATTTAAATTTTTTCTGCTATGTCTGTAGAATGTCATTTGTTTGCTGGGGCAACACAATGCTTCATTTATGGTCTGTTGTGACATATTTTACCTTTACAAGTTGCAGCTCCAGCCATTTGGATATGGTGATGGCAATACTGTGTTCTCAATAAAAAATGTATTGATTGTTCAGCCCCACTATAAATACTGTAAACAAGCAGGGTTCATATGGAAGAAAACTTTTACCTCTTCCTTTTAATAATGTTGTTTTTTGTTTTTTTGAGAATTAATTGTTTAACTTGCACTGATTGTCTTACACTGTCTAAAAGCTAAATTCATGACTTGCAGGTCTTGGTTTTGTTTTTCTTATCTGCTCTGGGGCTGCTCTGAGAAATACTAATTAGAAGTTGGCTAATTGCAGAAATAAATTCACAACATTGAGGTGTTCCCTCCAAGCAGCTAGCTCTATTTTGCCACTAAGTAGTATGCATTTGTTCCAGTGGCATAGACGCATCCGTATAAATCTAAGGTCTGATATTGATACAAAAAATAATAATAATAATAATAATGCTTTACTGCCTTGTTCAAACCAGTGGATACACTCACTGAAAGTGTTTACCTTTGATTGATTGATTTATTTTTTCACAGGAGGACACAGACCCACAGATCCACGAGAGCCTGAGCATCGAAAACACTCTTTGGGCGAGCACAGTCGTTGCATCAGGTAAGTGAATGACTACTTTTATTTGAATAAAACTGGTTCAGGGGCCCCTATTGAATGTGGACTGTATCCACAAGGCAGTGGAGACAATGATCATAATACACAAAGTTTTTATTAAAATAATTGCAGTCAGCATAAACACACATTGATTCATGCTCTTTTTTTTTTTTTTTGGTTGTGATTTTAAAAATTTGCTTCAAACTTCAACATTTTAAGGGGAAAGAGAACCAGTCTGCAGCACCAGATTTAATAGATTCTATGCAGCCCTTTGCTCAAGTTTTGTTACACAAAGGATCCATGGTATTGAACCTTGATGGTGTTTGATTTGATACTGCTTTGTGCTTGTTTGAAGAACGCTGAGAAAACCCACAGTTGAGGTAATCCTCCCTTGCTCCAACCAAGCAATTCCCCACAGTAACAGTTGTGTCAGTTGAGTGTTTGTGACGCTCCCAGTGATGGCCGTGCCATTGATTTGCGGTGCTGCTCTCCTCTCTGGCCTGACCTTGACCAGAAGAGCAAACACATAGACGCGCACAGAAAGCCTGACTTAGACCCCTTACATCATCTCCGCTTGGGAATGTCATTGTCCCTCACAAGCCTCTTCTTGACAGACACCTCATTGCCTCTACAGTGGCATTCTGGGCACTTGAACTGGCCCGGATCACCGTGCATTCACTCTCTAACGGGCTGCGGTCCAGCTGTGATGAGAGAATTAGTTGCTCGCATATTCAAATTGAAGCCCTGCTGCATGCTGAGCCACACACCATTTGTCAAGTTGCTCAATATTTCTGAAGTTAGAAGTCAGCGAGAGCTATTTATCACCATCCTCCTCACGTCCTGTAACCACTGGTTGCTTCTTAAGTCCTCTCTCTGTCTGCACTTCACTTTTCTCGTATTGTTTTCTGGCCATTTTTAACTTTCTTGCCATTTTTATAGTTTGGGGATTTCAGGGGCAGTATTTAGGTTTATTGGTGCCTTTGCTCTCCCATTAAGCTCATTTAATATTAATGACTCATTAATCCTTTGTAATAAGGCCACCATAATGAATTGGCAAATAAAGATGGAAGTATATTGATCAGGTTTTATGAGGTTCCATAGGGCGGCTGAAGGCCCTGAGAGTCTAAGCGTATTAAACTCCTGTCTGTTGGCTTGAGTGGCAATGAGACAAAACTGCCTCAGCTCAGCCTTATTGTGTTTCCTCTCATGCAGTTCATCTTACTTGACCAAGATGAGTGCGTCTATGTATGTTTGTGTGTGTGTGTGTGTGTGTGTGTGGTGTGAAGGAGATGGTGGGGGTGAGTTTCCGTTAATGAGCAGCATTACTTTCTTTGTCTCTCCTCTTGGCAGGCACGGTGATAGGGGTGGTGATCTACACAGGCAAAGAGACCAGAAGCGTACTGAACACATCCTACGCCAAGAACAAGGTGAACACCTTTTAGTTTTTGTTGGGAAGTAAGCAATTCTATGACTTCATTTTTTTTGTTTACACGTGCTTTAAATCTAAAGATATATTTTTCTATTTTATACATACAGATGTATATAATTTAATCTGCAATAGAATATCTCAATCAGTGATGTGATTGAGTCTGGTGTATGAAAGGACAGAAAATTGCAAAACTGAAGGAAAAACCCACAACAATTTACAAAGTTCAAGATGGTGATGTTCTCTCTGTCAGTCTCTCAGTCAAAACACAGACACGATATTTTGTTGTTTGTCTATCACAACCAGATGCAGAGAAACAGGAAACCATCACAGTTTAAAGGCTTGAACTGCTTTTATGTTTTAGATGAATTGTTTTGGCATTATTCAAATCACAGTGCTAACAGCATTTTGGTATATTTACCTGGATGTTTTGGGAGAAAATCTGTTTTAATTAGGATATTTAGATTTTACATCAGACCTGAAAAATGTATATATTTTTTTCATGTTTCCTAAAAATGCTAAAGACCCTATGAGGTGAAAAACAGCAGTTGTGTAAAAGCTGCAGAGTCTAAAACACACACACACACACACACACACACAAAGTAACATCTGTTCCAAGTTCTCCTTATGCCATCTTTTCTCCTCCTGCCTCTAATCACTAATCAATCACTACGGCAAGGTGGTTTTTTAACCTTGACTTTCTAGATAACGTTGGAGCTGTCAATGCTAAAGGTCAGTGCCAGTTGCTAATTAACCAAAAGGGAAATTAACTAAGCAAGGATTTAAATGACATTTTCAGCAGAAAGTTAATCCCACAGAATCCCCATCGAGCGTTTTGTCCCCGGATTGAGGAGATAAATGAAAATTTGAATCTCAATATAAGATTTTACCTGGAACATGGATGGGCTAGATAGACACGGGTCGACTGATGGACGCGGGCATTAGTAATATCTAAGAGGCAAGTGTTTTGGCTGCCATGCAGTGACTTTTACACAAAGTTATCACCTGCAGCTGTCTGCACCTCTAAATCTCCCTTTTGGCGCAGCGCGGTCCTTTTCTGCTGCAGCACAGTTTTGACACCAGTGTCTTTTATTAAGAACGCTGATGTGGCCGGTCGAACGGCAGGGGCCTGTGTTTTGTGTAAGCTCTCCAGCTGAGAGGAATTCAATATTTCAAGGAGATGATGTCAGAAGTGCCAATATGGAGACTGGAGATTGCGGGAGAAAGTCGATACAGTGCGGCTAAAGTCGCCAGAACGTTTTGGCCTCATATAATCTGTTGTGACACTGGCCAGGACAATGCCTGTACTTGATCAATCTGACAGGACGTGAGACATAGAATCACTCTTTGTCTCAGTATTGTTTGACAGACCTCTGTCTGAGTGAAGAGACAATGTCATTTGACAAGAGGCTGCTCCTCAATAAAGATTGTTTGAAGTACGTACCCAAGCCCAAGTCCTCTGCTCACTTCACATATTAATGAAACTATGTTAACCTGAAAAAAATGAAACTTAAAGTTGTTTAGTAAGATCTGAAAAATCTATTTCAGTTTAATGTCATGACTTCCTTGAGTTGTCGCTGTCATAAGCACTAAACAATACACTGCTCCCTGACTGAAGTCCTGATACTCTTTGGTTTTAACTCATGAATATTCATGTCCCCGAGCTACAATTCTTCATCAGATTTCACACACATGCTAAAATACAAGCCACACAAGCAGATTGAATCATTCTTTTCACTTTTAATGGCTTAGAGATGAATGGAGTAAAATATGCACTTTTATTCAGTGATAGCATCTTTAGGTTGAGGTAATTGAGTCCCTTTCCCCCCTCCTTGACTGAATGAATAATGACTTCATCTGATCCCCAGCAAGGCCTGGAAAATTTCGACTAGCCATTGTTCAAGCAGAAGGGGATCCTTTGCTTTTCAGGCATGCACTGTGCTCTCTGTCTTAATTTTTCTTCATTTTAATCCACCCAAACCCCCTATTTTTCTCAATAGCTCAACCATGAACCATGTAGTGAGGCACTGGGGTGGGGAGATGCCACCCTCTCGTTCCCCTAGCCCTTCCCTTCTGCACACTCTGCTGCTGGGAGTTTAACAGCAACTGATAAATCAGTCACACTGGTCTCCCAGCTCTCCCAGTCCTCAGGGGAATGGGCTTGGTGGGGGTTTGGGCAGTGGAGGAATTTTGCTGCTTTTTATATGTGCTCTCCCCCTCCCCTCCTTTTCAGAGCAGTTCCTTTATTTGAGGGAGGAGAGATGTTATGTTCTTCTGTTTTTGTAAGCGTGGTGCGTCAGATGAAAGCCCTCTGTGCACAGGGCTTTGCTGTGAACGCTGCCAGAAAGGGGAAGGGCGCTTCTTTATTTGACATCTTTTTCCCACATGCTCCATTGGCTGGGAGATGCACTCAAAAAATAAGACAACTCTGACCCCCCACCTTTTTTTTTTTTTTTTCCCCCCCCTCAAACAGCCATCTCAATATGGGAACTTTCTCTATCTTTGAGGCCTTTTGACTCTCTGTTACATTGAAGAACAATGCCTTAGCATCACGTGCTTTTAGTTCACCACAAAATAATGCCACCAATAAACTTATTTATGCCATACACACACACACGGCAAGAATGTCTTTCATTGGTTTTGTTTTTGTGCCTGTGTAGCATATTGTAAGGCTTAAATACCAGATGGGAGAGTTAAAAGCAGCTTCCCTAGAATTAGTTATCACAAAGGGAATAGGATGGTGACTCTTAATCTCCAATCTGGATTTAATGTTGTTAGTTTTGAATTGTTTAAACGCTTTTCAGTGGAAACAAATCTGAGCTACAAAATACATAATGTGTCAAACATAACATACTTCAGATATTACTCCATTATTATATTCAGTGTTTAGACCAGGAAGTCAGCACCACACTCACATTGTAACATCTGCTTGCTTTGACCTCCAACCTCTTGTTGTCAAAGGTTGGTCTTTTGGACCTGGAGCTGAACCGCCTCACCAAGGCCCTGTTCCTGGCCCAGGTGGTCCTGTCTGTTGTCATGGTAGCGCTACAAGGGTTTGTGGGTCCTTGGTTTCGCAACCTTTTCCGATTCATCGTGCTTTTCTCTTACATCATTCCCATCAGGTACTTCACTGCACTCTATAACTTTCTTAGTTTTTCTAAAAAGGAAATAATGAAAAGCAAGATTGAAATAAAACATTTACTGTCCTGCTTTTCAAACACCAGTGCTTCTTGGTTTATCAGTTCAGTGTTTTGTGGGTTTGCTTCTCTGGTTTCGACATTTACAGCTTGTTTTTACCCCCCATGTGCAGCTTACGTGTCAACCTGGACATGGGCAAGTCGGCCTACGGCTGGATGATCATGAAAGATGAGAACATCCCCGGCACCGTAGTGAGAACCAGCACCATTCCTGAAGAACTAGGTCGGCTGGTCTACCTGCTGACAGATAAGACAGGTAGGAGTACAAACATGAAAAAAAGAACTGAAAATTGAAGCAAACCTATCTGATGACATACAAATACAGGCTGTACATATTCTACAGTGCAGACAGGATCCTGGTTTTCAAGCTGGACAACATTGTTTGTGTGTGCATACTAAGGGTTTTTATTTTCAATAATAATTTTATGAACTTAAAAATACCTGAAATATTACAGAACATGTTGTCAAGCTTTTTGCTTCATCGATCACCGTTTTTTTCTGCGTTACAGACATCATGTAGTGTTACTCTTCACCAGCCATGAATTCATGTCTTGGGTTCTTTAAAACACATGACATGAACTATACTCTAGTCTTTCTGAAGAAATACTGATAGCACTCAAAAGCTACAACATCATAAAAAGTGGAACCTGATGTTCCACTGACATAATGTATTAAAAGAGAAGCACATGATAAACAAAATAATGTGATAAACCCAATAAAATGCACAGCAAATCACCACCACCTGCTGACCAGATGGTGAGTCAGTCACACAGCACTGCAGAAGTTTTATATGTAGCCACATCGTTATTTTCCATTGAAATGAAGCCACTTTGCTTTAGCAGGATGATGAGATTAAACTGTAAGACTTTCGATATGAAAAGAATTTCCAGATGTTATTAAGGCTCTGTCAACTTCCCTCATTTTGTTACCATACTCTGATTCTCTAATGACAAATGTAACGCAATGTGTCAGAGTGATTAAAAAAAGGTCCTAACGTGCTTCTTTGTCTTACCATGCCGATCTTGGTAGGAACAGATTAGCTTTTCAGACAATTTATCCAGGTTGATAGTTAAAAAACACAGAGAGAAGAACAAACAATCAATCCATTAGAATTGGTTAACCCTGTGGCTGTAATGGTTTTGGAAGTTAGATGACCTCCAATCAGCTTCACTCTCTATCAGCACACATTCTGGCAACAGGCATCCATTAAACAAAACCATTGCCCTGTTTTTCTTTTTCTTTTTCTTTTTTTGTGTCCGAACATTCACCCAGTCTTTTTGTATGCAATGTTGTGTCTTGTCTGTTAATTAGAGGGGACATGCACTCCATATTGGTAATGAGATTAGGTCAATGGGAAGGCAGTCACACCACCCTGCAGGTCCCATGATGCATTGGAGACACTCCTCCTGAAAGCAGAAGCTGTGTGTTTGTGTCTGTGGACTGTCAAACATAAAAAAAATAAAAAAAAAACCTTTTACTTTTTGATATGAAGCAGTTGCAATATAATTAAGACAAAAAAATACTTTTACTTTTAGTTGATGTTCTTAGTTTCTCACTACTCATTTAAAAACAAGATTGTATTGACATGAGAAACTGCTTAACATGGTCTAACATTTTGCTGATATGGCGGATTTGTTTTATTCATATTTTGCTGTGTATGTTTTGGATGAGAAGGAACAATAAATTGACTTACAATAATTGGACTGGTACCAAAATTCCTGTTTACTACCGTTACTGTAAAATCTTCTTATTGTATTTCTATCATTGTCTGCCTTAAAAAAAAAATCAAGCAACCAATCAAGCATTGGTTTGAGTTATATCAATGTTTTTAATAGTAATAAGCATGAAGTACCATTGCAGAAAATAGGAGGAGTAATCCAACAGTTTGTATATGAGATGTATTTCCTTTCAGATTTTCTGGTTTGTTATGACTAAAATGGACTGAAATGTGTGATTTCAGGGACTCTGACACAGAATGAAATGATCTTCAAGCGGCTTCACCTGGGAACAGTATCCTATGGCACTGACACAATGGATGAGATACAGAACCACATAGTCCAGTCTTATGCACTGGTGAGTTGTCTTTATCATCCAACACGAAATGTGCCTAAAGAAGGCAGGTGGGTGATCACAGAAAGACACACAAATACCTTAAAACAACTTGACGAGTCAAGTCTTTAAACCCTATGAAGCCCCTTCAGTTTGAATTTTCCCACACTGTCATCAAATCTTACTTTATTCTGTCTTCAGATTTTGCAGATAAGATCGTAACTATAAACACAGTTCAGCTGTGTGATATTTTTTATGGGAATTTTTATACTAATTTGGGAGTGTTTCTTCTATGGGATTTTTTTTTTTTCCTCCATCTCTTTTAACAATACAGAGTCGTTCATTCCCATTAGTGATATAAAATGGAGCTGGTCCAGTATTTGACACAGAACCAAGCAAAGTAAAGCCAACTTGTTACTTTCCATATGAACACCTTTGTCCAGTACTGGAGTGGAAACATTAGAATAAAAATATGTACTATTTTTCACTCCAAGGGTTTTCCTGCTTATTCTCAGTCCTCCCTGTAGATCAGTTTAATCAATTTTTATATTTAGCTGAGGACAAATTTTCCAGGAAAGGAACCCATATTGTTCATTCATCATGCAGTGTCCCTGAGCGACTCCCTGTACTGTAAGTAAGTGTTTTCCTCACTGGGTGGCTCAGATCTGGCTGCGGTCTTGACAGACTGATATTGTTCGGTCTCCGCCAGCTCCAAACAGCTGGTCGACACTGAAACCATCTGCCCCACACCCTTATATGTAATCTCAGCTAATGAAAAATGACTAGTCCTTTTAGCGCTGAACTGCTGAAATATGGCAGAGCAGCAACATCTCTGTCCAGCAAATAGATGCAACCTATTACTGTCACACTGTGCTGTCACAGTGGCATTAGAAGCAAGTTTGTTCAAACTTCAAAATTCTCAATTAAAGAAAAAGAAAGCAGCACATTTACCTACATAAAAATAATCTCTTATCGAAACTAGTAACATTTGATTTAATGAATTGATCATTTTGGGACAACTCTTGTTTTTTTTTTTTTGTTTTTGATTCATTAGAACAGTTTTTCCCCCCAGTTTTCATTTCAGTCTTTCACCATAACCTTTTTTGTTTATTGATCTTTTTTTTGCTAATAATGACAGCTGTTTTCTTTTAGCCTCACTGTTTGACAGTATTGAAGGTTAACAACAAGCCAAGACCAAAATGCTTTACGGGGCCCCCGTCAAACACAGCTTGCCGTCATCCTGCTCGCAAGTCAGCACTCAGTTAAAGTGATGGTTGATGTCAAAACAGCCGAACACATAAAAGGCCTTCAAAGGAGATATGACATGATAAACATTGTGATAGAGCACTTCCCTCGCTGTGTCAGAGTGAATGGGTGGCAAGTGTGGGATTAGATCTAGTCGTCCGTTATATGCAGGGTCCCAATAATACAACAAATAACTGGACAACATTTGGAACACAGTTTCCAGATCTGAAGTGATTTATTTCAGATTTAAATTTTAGAAACATGCATGATTTTCTCTAAATTATAAATTTTAACATCTAATCATCAACAGAACTTGAAGCTTGTATATGCGGTTCACTGCCCTCCCTCCTTGTTGCTCTTTCAGGTGACTGCCCAGCCTTCCAGCAGCAGCACCAGTGGCTCGACACCATCGCGGAAGACCCAGACGTCCGGCCCAAAGGTTCGCAAGAGCGTCAGCAGTCGCATCCACGAGGCTGTGAAGGCCATCGCCTTGTGCCACAACGTCACCCCCGTCTACGAGTCGCACGCCGGTGTAAATGGAGAGACAGAGTCTGTCGAGGCCGACCAGGACTTCAGCGATGATAACCGCACCTACCAAGCCTCCAGTCCTGATGAGGTAGACATGACATACAAATATTTTTCACCTTGAAAGAAAAGCAACAAACTTATGAACTATAAAAGAATTTCTTTGGTCAATGTTACTAGCAGACTCTGTGTGTGGACCACCCGCAATTCTTCTCCCTCCACAGTATCTTCCCTGTCTAAATGTTTTGTCGGTGATCCTAAATAACCCTGGTTTGTCAAAATAGTAATTTTAGTTGTTTCATGGACAGAAAGTCAGAGGTCGTGAACTATTTGTAGAGGTTAAGCTATTTAATCCTCTGTATTTACATTTTGAGAATTTACTGCGCCAAGTGGAGGAAGAATGCAGCACAAAAGTGATCCTCCAAGGCATCTCCAAGCTTTTCTCTGGCTCTATCTCCTTGTAAACCAAGATCTGGAGCATTTATAACTGTGCGTCCTTAATATATTTGTCTCTTAAGGCTCATTCATCAACAAGGAAACCCAAGTAGCATTTGTTAATCTATAACTGTGAGAGATTTTGATCAGGAATTTATTTAGGATGGGTTAAAAGTATAATAAAGAGACAGTTCAACTTCCTATGCACACTCAGTTCGAGATGGTTGATATGTTTATCACCCATGACATGTGAGGCGTCATAAAGCCTTTGCGAGTCTTACTTTGTGTCAAACCCCGGCTCAAGTCTAGCAGTCCAAATGAAGATAAAAAGGTGGTGAAAGATATATCTCTGTTTTCCCTTTTTCCTGTCTGTTCTCCACACTGGGTTGATATATATATTTATTTATATATCCAATCTGTCTCTCCTCCCTCCATTGTCTCTCACTGCCTGGATTGATCAATATTTAATTTTCTCTCAGAGACGATGAGAGGTGGAGGTCTGTGATTGTTGGTGGAGCTCTTCCCTTTCCCTTCTACTACACTCTTTGTTCTTTCCCTGTCCTTTTATTTTCCTCTCTCCTCATCGCTCTCTCCTCAGTCTCATCGACTGCTGCATCAGATCTTGGCCAACTGCGCCTCTGTCAGTGATAGTTTGTTTTTTCTCCCCTCAGCCTCTCTAATGTAATGAGCCATCATTAAGGAGATGAAGTGGGCTGGCCAAAAAGGTCAGAACAGGGGTCATCTGCGAGTAGCGTTGAACAGAGTCCCCCTGTAACCTATGACCCTCGTAATATCAGACAAGAGCATTTGACTGTAGCCTTTAATGACTAGCGTGTCCAGTAAAGTGGGTGCTCTATCATTTCCAATTGGATGTAACTGGCAGCTTCAGTGAGTAGATCAGACGTAGATTATGTGCCATAAAGAAGAATAACACTGACTAACAATTATTTCTTCAGGGGGACATTAAGGTGCTTATGGTGCTAAGATGTTTATGCCAGAGCTTTTCATTCGTCACTAAAAAGATTTTTTTTGTGTGCTGTCATCAGAAGAAAAATGTATATCTTTTGTAGGCCTATGTATATTTTTATACTGTTAAAGTCGTCACTAACAGTCAGACTTCACACTGTTTCTCACACTGGTGGAGGTGCATCTTCACAATTTAGTTTTGATCTTCAAGCAAAGCAGAAGAAGAATATAAATGTTAATGGATAAGAGATTGTATCACTACCTACAAAATGTGTCCAAAATAATAGTAACATATTCCAAAATTTCAATTAGTATCCCTATGTATCACAGAGGAGGAATTTAACTGTTCAAGGTCCATTTTCATCATGACACATTTTAGCTGCTATTAATTTTAAGGGAAGTGCTGCCCCAGTGATTTACACAATCAGTAGAACGTTGTGAACACAGTTGGAATGATTGATCGGGTTGTTTAAACCAGTCTGCCACCATCGTAAAGTAGTCAGCAGCAGTCTTTTCTATTACTGTCGTAACACATGATTCATGTGCAGTTTGTATCAGAGTTGACAAAGCTTTAAATAGTTTCAGAAGAGCTGATAAAGTCAATTGAAGTACAAGGTTTAGGCTCCTCAGCACATGGCATGTGTGTGTGTCCGTGTGTTTAGATACGTATGCGCACGCGCGTGTGCACGCACACACACACACACGGATAATGACACACAGATGTGTGTTAAATAAATATAGGCAGCCCTTTTTACGGAGCTCAAAGGGGGAGCAGGAGAAATGATGGGGTATTACCAGGAAGTTCCAATTTGTAGGTCAGAGTATAATAACAACCTTTGAGTGAGCAAATTGAAAATGAACCCATTGAGAATTGAGTCGTGTGCAGCTGAACGCTCACTCGGGGGCCGCATTTCCTGCAGAGGAGAAAAAGAGGAAAGAGAAACAGAAAAACACTTATGTGGAACTGAATGAGAAGAGCTCAGCAGCTCTGGAGATACGGTAACTCTCTTATGCCTTATCCTTCAACAGAAAGTGATATCTGAATCAATGAGCTTATGGTCTATGGGTTGACTCAGCTTTTTTCTTCTTCTGCATGAAACAGTTTTTTGTGTTTGACTCATTTCTACATCTTCAGTTCGTTAGTACACTTGTAAATATCCTTTTGTCACAATCAAAAATATACCAATGTGTTGGTATATTGGTATATAACATGTTTATATTACACTGCAAGAGTACTTATCTGAAATGCCAGAAAGATTTAATCTGCAAAAAATGCCTTATATTTCTCCTTTTCTTTTGTTTCAGTCAGTCAGATTCAATTTTGAGCATTTTTAAATCCTCATAAAGCTAAAAATCCATCCTTTGTAAACATTTTGTTAAATGAAGATGGAGTTCTCATTTTAAGGGTCAAAATGTTGTAGGTTATGATCATCCTCAGTCACGTGAGCCTGTTGTGTTTGTGTGCTTTCCTCAGGTGGCGTTGGTGAGGTGGACTGAGAGTGTCGGCCTGACCCTGGTGAACAGAGACCTGACCTCCCTGCAGCTGAAGACTCCTTCAGGACAGATTATCTCCTTCCACATCCTGCAGATCTTCCCCTTCACCTCCGAGAGCAAAAGGATGGGCATCATCGTTAGGGTGGGGCCCTAATGCATAAAAATATGAATCTGCTCTCTGTGTGGTCTTTGTACTGCACAATCGTGTTTCAGTGTTTTAGTGATTGTTATCACTGAAAACTGGCTTTAACATATATAGTTCACATTTTTCGCAGAAATACGGTACATTACATTTACTTACATGTGCAGGTCATCACTAAAGCTTCAGTGTGGTAGAAGGCTTTGGTGTTATTATCAAATATTACATCGGTCAAATAAGGGCCTCAAATTATGTAAGAAAGTGTAGCAAAAGTGCATACTAAGTACTAGTTAGACACATCAAGGTTTCAGAAGAGGAAAGATGAGTTTTGAGAGTCTTCAAATTGAAGAGCGACACCTCACGATCTCACGGTGTTCAGTAGCTTGTTGATGGTAACGCCAGACGACATTCCTCAGAACAAGACAGTGACTGAGAAGGTGCAGGGGGCTGAATGACTCGGCTCAATCGTTCATTTACTCAAACGGGAGAGGAAATGCTCTAACAGACACTTTTTGTGAAATTTTGATATAGGAGGAGTCGACGGGAAACATTACGTTCTACATGAAGGGAGCTGACGTTGCCATGGCGAGCATCGTCCAGTACAACGACTGGCTGGAGGAAGAGGTGAATGCTTCTACCTTTGGACCCTACCATGACTCCATGTTTGTCCATCAGCAGTTAAGATTTAATTCTGCTTCATATGTTGACATCCGTCATCAGTGGTGGTTTGTGTCGGTGTCTTTTCACAGCACTGATACAGAGTGAACAGAAACAATAATAAGTCAAACCAAAACTACAAATCCTTTGTGGAAATCAACCTTGGTTTGGACTCCGTGCTGGACTGACAAAGAAAATTACATAGAAAAGTAATTACATAAAGAAAATATACTAAAAGGCCATTGCTGAACGATGTATTTACCTGAGTATTGTCCAAACAGGTTTAGTTTGATCAAAATCTTAAACATCACTGTCTTTTGCAAGGAACACTAATTTATATTGCCTGAAAAATTTAGATAATTGAAAGAACAGATGTTTTTAGTTGTTTTTTTTTTTTTTCCAATAACCTCCCAATCAGGACGTTCATAAAGAGATTAACAGGCCGAGTCTACACCAGTTTAGCGGTCAAAAGTCTTGTGTGCATATGTTCATAATTATATTGACATTATTGAGTAATTTAGCGCCGCGGGCAGCTTTTGATTTAATTAGTGACCTAGATAAAGTTGAAGTAATTACAGTATGTCATATTCTTGAACAATGGTGCTAATGATGTTCTGTTGGCTCTAATATCCCGCTGTCAAATCGGCCGGCGCTACAGTTACTGCGCTTGTCAATAACCAATCAACAGGACAGATTTACCCCATCGGTGTTTCATATCAAAAATAAACCGCCATCCATGCCTTTGTTTTACTGTGTCCTCTGAGTTTCACCACAGGGTATGTTGTTCAATATTGATTTCTTTTGGTGTTGGTAACAATATGCTGCTATTGACTTTACTGTACATGCTGTACTTATACGGCGGCTGCTCTGATAGAACAGATTATCTGCTTCAGATTTGATTTAAATTAGTCCTGGGGAGAAGACATAATTAGACATACATGTATTTTTGTTTTAAATAGCGCTGAACTTCAAATTTAGCCAAGAAATAAAGTTTACCAAAAATGCCCGAAGTTGAATATCCTCCTTCTTTACTAACATCATCTTCTCCTTTCCGTCAGTGTGGAAACATGGCCAGAGAAGGCCTGAGGACGCTGGTGGTGGCCAAGAAGTCTCTGTCTGAAGAGCAGTATCAAGACTTTGAGGTATGAATCAACCCTAATGTACACATCTCTGTCCCTGCTCTCTGTCCTGTCTGCGTCCTTTAATAAATCTCTTGTTGTTTTCTTCTCTGAGCTGGACACACAGCTGAGTGATATATTGATAATGACATCAACATCAGGATGTGTTTTGTCTGGATGTTTATTACTAATTTCATAAGATTTTGGCTCCTCATCTTTAAAAGTGAACCAAAAAGTGAATATTTCACTTCAACGGTGGTTTACAGTATTTGGGGAGCATTACTGTATATGTGACTATGAAATCACACTGTGCTGTATAGTATTTAGATTTTGGTGTGAAGACAAATGAAATAGAATAAAAAGGTGACAGACAATTTTACTATATGCTATTTATAACTACATAAAAAAAGCCAAAAAACTTCAAGCTGAAATGAAGATTAGATACTTTAATTACTTCCCGTAAGCACCGACAAATAGTGATCCTCAAAATTTAATTAGAAAAAACTTTCATGCTTATTTCATTGAAAAATTGGCAGCATTTTCGTTATTAAACCTCTTTTTAAACACCAGTTTTGTCCCTTTTGGTGCAGAATCGTTACAACCAGGCAAAGCTCAGCATCCACGACCGAGCCCTGAAGGTGGCAGCAGTGTTGGAGAGCCTCGAGAGAGAGATGGAGCTCCTGTGTCTGACAGGCGTGGAAGACCAGCTCCAAGCAGACGTCCGACCCACACTGGAGCTCCTCCGAAACGCTGGCATCAAGGTTGGTAGATAAAGGAAGAAAGACAAAGTCCAGGAAGTTTTTTTTTTTATCACCAGGCCTGGTCTGTTAGAGGGGAAACTTAGTGATCAGGAGTTATCACCAGAGGACTTTGATGGGGAATTCTGATAATTATTGTAGTGAAATTTAAAAAGGCCTCGTCCTAAACCCATCTGTATGCTGATGTTATCTTAGATCTGGATGTTAACGGGAGACAAGCTCGAGACGGCTACATGCATTGCCAAAAGCTCCCATTTAGTCTCCAGAAACCAGGACATCCACGTCTTCAGGCCGGTACGTTGTTTTACTCGGACTCTTGTCCGTCTCCCATGTTCCAGTATGAAGCCTGTAAATGTACTTGGAGCTAATTGTATTGTTTGGCTCTTGAGCAGGTCTCGAACAGAGGAGAGGCTCATCTGGAGCTCAACGCCTTCAGAAGGAAACATGACTGTGCTCTGGTCATCTCTGGAGACTCCTTAGAGGTAGGCTTACAACACAACACAACACAACACAACGCATCCCATAGTGACATTTCCTTGTACAGCAGATGATGCTGAGAATGAGCCAAACAGGCAATAAGAGGATAGAAAGTCCTTCTCAGCCAAAACAAATACTTTGGAGTTCAATCAGGGACTTTAGTAAAAAGTCATATCCGGCTTTAATAAGAGAGCAGCAGGAGTTTTACATTTTCATTGAAGGAAAGAAACGGCTGACAAGGGAACGCAAGTAACTTGCATCCTCTTCTCTGTGTTGCAGGTCTGTTTGAGGTATTACGAGCATGAGTTTGTAGAGCTGGCGTGCCAGTGTCCAGCAGTGGTCTGCTGTCGCTGCTCCCCGACTCAGAAGGCCCAGATTGTGACGCTGCTCCAGCAGCACACGGCCAACAGAACCTGCGCCATAGGTGAGCGCAGAATGATACAGTGGTGTCAGCCTAGACGGACGTTGGACTGCAAAATCCTTTCAGAGGGAAAAATGTCTGTGTGGATACGGCTGAGTACCTTTGAGAGGACAATATTTGACAAGGTGTAAAACAATCTATTGGACAGATTAATTAAACAGCCAGTCCAGTGGATTGTTTGATAGTTTGTCTGGTAGCTTGAAGAAGTTGAATCAGTGATTACTTTGAAACTCCTCCAGAACAAGGCCCTTAATTGGCCAGCTACTGATCTGTCTTATCACAGACATGTCTGCTTAACTGTGTTAAGGAAGCTACTGAAAATCGACGCCAGCTTCATTTGATGTTCGGGATGTTTATTTAACACAGAGATACACAGTATACGTATGCGAGAACTCACTACTCCTGACATTAATTCTTCTTTCATCCACAAGGTGGCAGCCAAAGCTCAGTGAGAGAGTCAACTACTGTACTGTACCGCTGTTACTGTCACACATTGTAAAATAAGTTGTAGATTTTTAAATGTGTTCGTTCTGTTTTAAACAGGCGATGGAGGAAATGATGTCAGCATGATCCAGGCTGCACACTGTGGTATTGGAATTGAAGGAAAGGTAACGACTTCAATAAACACACCTTAATTTTGTCTTAGCTACCAGACTACCACCTGACAAACTGATGCATGTACACATCAAGAACCATCAATAAAGTTACTAATTGAATAGTTTATACCTGCTCTGCTGCTGTTTGTATTTAGGTATTTTACTTTGAAAGGTGTGTTTTCATATAACATTTAACTGAATTTATAACTTTCTTTATCTTAAACTCAACATACACTCATTGTATCAGCCAATTTTAAATGAATTATTTTAAGAGAGTGTGACACTGAACCGGTGGCCCTGTATAAGAAGAATCCTCATACTGCATGTATCATCATACTGCATTTCTCTACACAGGAGGGGAAGCAGGCATCTCTGGCTGCAGACTTCTCCATCACTCAGTTTAAGCATATTGGTCGCCTGCTCATGGTTCACGGCAGGAACAGCTACAAACGCTCTGCAGCGCTGGGTCAGTTCGTCATGCACAGAGGCATGATCATCTCCACCATGCAGGTAAAGAGGTCTTTAAAACATTGACCAAGTCTGTATTGTTCAATGATTGGAAACCTTTAAGAAAAAGAGAAAAAAAAAAAACAATATAACTATAACTGCATTTTTGTCTCTTTAAGTCATGTTTACTGAAGTTTTTTTCTGGTGCCTGTACTTAATTATTTGGCTGTTTTTACAGACATTGGTGCTCTGCGGTGAAGCCAAAGAAAATTGTTGACAGTAAAGTTTCTAATTCACTAACTCTATGACACAATTCTTTTTGTTTTCTTTCCTCAGGCTGTCTTCTCCTCCATATTCTTCTTTGCCTCCGTGCCGTTGTACCAGGGTTTCCTCATGGTTGGGTGCGTTCCTTTTAGTGAAATCTCTCTGAATCATTGCTTTGCACTTTACAGCAACACAACAGATATGTGTGGATTTATTTGATCATGTAATGCGTGTTGTTTTAACGCCCGTCGCCTCCAGCTGAATTTAAGTTTGTTCATGTCTCCACTCGTCTCTGCTTATGCAGGTATGCCACCATCTATACCATGTTCCCAGTGTTCTCCCTGGTTCTGGACCAAGATGTGAAACCTGAGATGGCTTTGCTCTACCCAGAGCTTTACAAAGACCTCACCAAGGTTTAGTTCCTCCTTAAACATTGTGTTTTGGACAAATCATTTCCTACGTCCTTACTGTCTTCCCTGAAATGCTTTTAGCTCACTGATGGCGTTTCTTTTAGGGCCGCTCATTATCCTTCAAGACGTTCCTCATTTGGGTTCTAATCAGTATTTACCAAGGTAAGGTGCACTGACGTTTTCTAAAAGTTATATCTGTCCATCATTCAAGTTGATTTAAACTTTTTAGCAGGACTGTGCCTTTCAAGACCAACTGGTTTGGCATAACCGAGTGTCAATGCACCTCTTCAACCACCATTTCATCATTTCTTCTGTGTCTAATACCACCGTCCCTGGGCCCCTTCAAACTCTCAGACAGTCACTTTCTCAGTATCTTAGGTTTCCAACCACCATCTGCTTTTACATGCGGGCTTTTGTCTGTCCAGTAAATCGATATTTCTGTAATCGCTAAGCCATGCAGCGTGTGAGAAAGATCTATGTTCCTGCTCAAGCGTGACTTCCTGACAGCTCAAGGTTTTTAATTAAAGGCCAATAAAGGTCTGTGGAAAAACACAAAAAAAAAAAAAGAAAGAAAAAAAATGTGAAGACAATATGAGAGGACAACAGCACAGGAGGAAAATATTAGGCAAAGGTCTGGTTTAATTCATTACAGGGCTTGACTCACTGGAATGCGCTGTATGAAGGCTGTATGAAGAAGTAATTATGTGATCAGTTATAGGCTGTTAGGCTCAATTTGTGTAGTGTTATGATAAAATGAAAGGCTATCAGGATACAGTAGGCACCAAGAGATGAGTGAGTGTCTGAACACTTAAAGAATTTTAGCGGTCTGAGACACTAAAGCACATTGTGCATCTTTTCCCCTCATACATAATGTTATTGAATCGGTCCTTATCTCCAGACACATTAATCCTTACTCAGTGCCCCAGTCAGCCAGCTCTAATTGTCCCAATTGTACAGGGCAGAGCTGACTCAGGCCAAACTGCACTTTGAAAATACTTTAGGGGGTCTACTATGGTGTCCCAAAAAATGTAAGTGTCATATTATAGTATAGAAAAGTATTATTTTTGCTCCCTTTACTGTGTTTCATTCTTTGTTTCTTCGCCACATCTGAGTTTTTTTAAACACGTTAAAACAAACATCAACAATATGACGCAGAGCCTGAAATAGTCAAATCCAGCAGAAAAATCCCTAAGCGGACGCAGACTAAACCCCTGAGGCGTTCAGATTTGTTGTCTCAGTCGATGTGTTTCCTCTGGCACCAACAGGCGGCATCCTCATGTACGGCGCACTGCTGCTGTTTGAGTCCGAGTTCGTCCACGTAGTCGCCATCTCCTTCACGGCGCTCATCCTGACGGAGCTGCTGATGGTGGCGCTGACGATTCGTACCTGGCACTGGCTCATGGTGGTGGCCGAGTTCTTCAGTCTCGGCTGCTACCTCGCATCGCTCGCCTTCCTTAACGAGTACTTTGGTAGGTTCTGTGTTCTTTTTGTTGTTGTTGATGTTTTTTTCTCCTTCCCATCTGTACTTACTGTACAGACTGTGTGACTTTTAATGTCAACTTTGATGATTTTAAGGAGAAAATAAAACATGAGCGATGTTTCACATGACGGGTTTTGACGCAACAGCAGTGAAGTTTAACCCTAACCCTAACCCATTTTTGTTATTGATTAAGGCAATGGTTATTTTACTTATCAATGGATTACTGATAATCCATTGATAAGTAAAGTTATTACTGGCCTTAAACTCAAAACATTCAAATCAAAAATATTTTTAGAAGTCTGATATAACTTTTCTCTTGAGCTTTTAAAATGCCATCTTATTCCCTACCTGCTTTAACACAGATATTAAAAAGTGTAGAAATATCTGTAGTATATTTATTGTATGTATATTTAAATCTGTATTTCTACTGTTCATATCTCGCTTTCTTTTTTAATTTCTCTGTAATCAGATCTTGTAAATCAGATCTCAACCGCAAAAATAAATTAGACCAAATTTAAGTAACTCCAGATTGTGTGATGAAGGAAAGCAGCCAACTCTCACATTGTATTGTATTTGACATCTTTGCTTAAGAATGACTAATGAATGAAATTAGTTGATTGATTAACGGATTAAACTGTTGGAGACTTTCTGTCATGCTGACTGAGTCGTGCCAGCAGTGAGCGTGTTTCTTCTCTTCCTCCCTGTGGTTGATTTTGATGTGGCACCTTAAGTGGTGTTCAGTAATTCAGCCTTCAGCTCTGTGCTTTTATTGCCTCCCTCCTCTGCGTCTTCTGTCCGTCCCTCTGTGTTTTTATCTCTTCACTGCTCTGCACTCACTGTTTCTGCTGCACCTCTTTTGCTTCTGTATGTTGCCAACAGGCATAGGCAGGGTCTCCTTTGGAGCTTTTCTCGGTAGGTGTGCAGCCTGTAAATTTCATTTCGCTCCCTTGTCCATCGTCTCTGTGTTAGTTATTTCTGGATGTTCCAGTGGATTTTTCGTCCGTCATGTCATTTGTGTTGAGTGTCTTAAGGCTGTGTGTACTGTGTGACTTTTTGGTGACCTGTCATTAAACACGTTGTTCAGTTCCCATCTTGTGGCCAGTATCTAACTTTCTAAGCTGCATCTGCACTGTTCATCTTTTCTTTATGTCCTTTAATCAAGTGATGACGACTCTTCCATCACTTGACTGAATGCCTATAAACATGTACAATCTCAACACAACACTGTGACAATGTGTAACTAAGGGGCTGCATCTTTGCTTCCTCCCCCAGACTTGTCGTTCATCACGACTTGGCCTTTCCTGTGGAAGGTGTCTGCCATCACACTGGTTAGCTGTCTTCCTCTGTACATTATCAAATACCTGAAGCGCAAGTTTTCACCACCGAGCTACTCCAAACTTTCCTCATGAGCCCGACTTGACCTGTTTTTGTTTTGTAGTTTTTTGCTTCTCTGGACTGCACTTTTTTTACTCACGCTGATCCCCAGTGACGGACAGGTGAGGAACCACTGGAACAATCAAGAAATGGAGTTAAATTGAAATGTTGTTCTTTGGATTTACTTCACTGAGACTTGGGATCACTTGAAATCACAGAGCACATAGTGAAAGACTACAAACGGATGGATTTTACCACAAAAACTGTGAAATGGCGTAAGTGACTGCACTTAGAAGGCTTGAAGCGCTTGACCCCGTTTTGTCAGAAAGGGTCACTCTGCCTTCTTTTGTTTTAAAGCAAATCAAACGCACCGGCTCCCAAGTATCATTTTATACGATTCTGAAACAATTCTGTCAAAATTTTATATGTGAAGTTCAGACTTTTTTAAGTGTTATTTTATATTAGAGGTATTAAACGCAGTTGCCAGCCTAAACAGTGTTGAGTTGCTGTAAAGGGATAAAAAGATCATTCGCTTTAATGTTATTGTAAATAAAGCCTTTAATACTGCTGTTAATGTGAACCTCACTGCATTAACCAAAAAATCATTTACAGTGACATTCAGAGAGGAAATGCTGAGTGCTGGTTTCAAGCTGAACCTTCGTGCATTTGCTGCTTCTTGTCTTTTACGTTTTTTTAAGACAGTGAATGACATAATCAGGATCATCATCATCATCTTCGCAGTGTGAAACCAGCAATCCAAACCAACACCACATGTTCTATCGTCTTTTTAACTGGCCTTGATTAAGTGTTTTCGTCCTGCCAGGAAGTGGCAGCTCGCTTTGTGCCTCATTATGATGTGCGTCACAGCATCCGATTTAAAACAGTTTAGTTGGTGTTTGGTCAAATCTGGACTTTTGGAGCTTCAGTCATGCTGCTTGTCTCCGGACGACGTTTTTCTGACAGTTGACGGACTTTAAAAGTCACAATCGAGGACCCTAAAACACTGATGTTGGTTATTTTTAGGCCTTTATTGACAATGATTCCCCCAGGTGTTTGTGTGACTTTGGCCCGTAGTGGATGGATGACATTCAGCTCTTTTTTTTTTTGTTGTTTGTTTGTTTGTTTCCTTTAAGGGGGAATGAGTTTTATCATTCACTCCATGTACACTGAGTTTAAAGATGTGTAGATCACAGAGAGAAAAGATGACAGACGGGACAAAGTTAACCCAATTTGTTCAATGTTTGTAGTTTAGTTATACTTACCAGTCGGGTTTCTTCTGAAATCATAATTGAGTTAAACTCGGGCTGATCATTCCTAAACGTGTGTCAATTCGCGACAACCACACTCTGTAGCTACACTGACAGAAAAGAGACAAACCAGTGGACAGTTATTTGGGAAAGAATCCTTGGCACTGCAACACTTTGATGCAAATTGCATTTAGCGTATGAATAAATTTTTTTACATTCTTACAAGAGTCAATTAAATATGTGGTTACTTTTGTGTTTTTCTGTGTATGTTGTGTGTATGTGCTGTTGCATGAACTGTTTTCCTGTTTACTTGCTTTCCATGTTCTACACTGCAATTTCTAACAGTGTCTGTTATTTATAATGCTGTTATTGATCAATGATTAGTAAAAAGAATAAATAAATGGCAATAAAATAGCATGTTGTGTATTTTCTGACAGTCTCCAGGTTTTAGCCAATCCCGAAGGTCGTCATTTGGCCACTAGATGGAGGAAGAGACCAGACACTTGGCTTGAATGAGGCTGTGAATCCATTTAAAGGAGCATTTCACACAACACAGAACTTCTCTCATGTTTGGTGAGTGAAAATACTTAAAAACATGAAGCGTTTTCCTCTTTTTGAGTTTGAGTACGTACTCCTGTGCTGCTCATGATAAGAAGAATTCACATAACATTTTAAAACATATCTGAAAATGTTACAGGGAGGGATATTAAAAAACAAAACAAAACATAAAAGCTATTAGCAGCCTGATAGAAGACAGGCAGATGACAGCAATAAGAAAATGATGACCAACTGACTTCTCGCTGGAAAAGTTTGCCGTGTTAATGTAGTAAATATATTCAAAAACATGTTAAAACCAGAAACTAAATGACTTCATCCTGACAAGATACTCAAAAATGACTCAGTTTTAAGACATAAAGACCAAATTTACACTGATAACTGAGTGATACCGTACATAATGAAGCCTCACTGCACTGTGCCACAGTAAGAAAATATTTTTAACTGTACAGTAATTACAGATTGGCCCTTTAAATGTGAGCTGTGTGGGGGAAGATTTAATGTATACTGTAAGAAAGAAATCTTTTACCACGTAATCCAAGGCAGCCACAAGCAAACAGACAATGTGTTATCAATTTCTCCCCACGGAGGAGGAAGCACTTTGTGGATGGAGGGTGACCCAGTGATGGATGTGATGGTCCGATGGCTCTAACATGTTAAAAAACGTTTGCTTTCATCTCCTCGTTTTCACTTTGTAGCTGCACCGTAGGTTGTATTTAACTGTTCCTACAGTGTGTGCATCATTGTGGTGTGTTTTCCAAAAACTGGCTGCAGTCGGTGCGCCGCAGTGATGGGCCAGATAGCGTTCATGTGACTAATGATTTATTCTACTAACACAGAACAGTTGGCCTTTTGTTGGAACGATCTTCCCACGTAGATTTTGGGGATTAATTTATGGCTTCTTCATGTTCAGAGCAGTTTAGGGCTTTCCTCTCGTGTATATTATGAAATATGAAGATTAAAAAACTGGATGGTTAAATTATGTTGGGCATGATTTGACAGGAATTACATTTTATTTCCACTCAAGAAAAGATATAAATGCATCTTGCCTCATAAATATTTGGTTGTTAAGACTTAAAGTTTCATGCATTTGCAAATTGGCACTAATGGCAAAAGACTGGCTTTTATAGTTCTATATTTAAACGTTAAAGAGGAGACTAGACGTTTTTCTCTACATCAGGGAAATCCCCATGTTTTTAAATTTATAGAATGAATCTCAACGTCAGTACAGAAATCACATGTTTATGTTTCCTGAAGTCCTTCAGTCCATCTAAAGGCACAAAAAATGTTCCTGAGTGAGGAACAATAAGAAAAATAGTACATATGGCCATCCAGAGACACTTAGAGTACTCTAAATGATGAAAAGTATGGTTACAGATAATAAAATGTCCTTCAGAGGGAGAAAACTTTAAATAATGGAAGGGTTTTGTTATAATAATAATAATAAAGAAATCCAAATCGGTTGTACAGATTGTGTTTAATGCTCACAATGTGATCCATTTTTCTGTGCTCAGGAATGAACTGGCAGCATAAAGGTTATAAAAAATGATATAATCATCATAAGATTATGAAATAAACCCGTCATTAGCCAGAACTCCTCTATCGCCTTTTGAATCCAGGCGTCACTTTGACAGTCAAATGTCTTCAGATACACTCAGTGAAAACTTTATGTAAAACAAAAAGCTGCACATCAACAACAGACAACACCTCTGAGCCTTCTCTCCGCAGGAGGATTTGCTCAAACAGCCTAATAAGTGCAGAAAAACGACGTTGAGGCTGTTACATTGTCAAAATGGAGCTTTATAATCTGATGTTTCATCTCTTGTGCAACAAATTATCTTGTAAAAAAAAAAAAAAAGAAGAAAGGACTCCATAACTTAATTTGAAGCCCTCCAGAATGAGGCGTTTTTGGCAAAACACTTCTGGACTAAACTCGATTTTATCCGGCCCATAAGTGGGATACAAAACACTTATGCAGCAGAAATTTCAGATGCGTGGAACATTTGTCAAATTAGTATATTTTCTTCACATTTTTGCCGCCTTTTTTTGTATGCTGGAGGGAGACCTGCCATTATGCCATTATGCTATCTTGTTACTAAGCGGCTAAGTGGCTTCTGTAGCCATATTCCATCTGACTGGGCTTGTTATAAAATTCCACAGCACCCCGTCTGAATTAAGAAACAACAACCAGTAGAGATAAAGTTACCGGTAATGATATTCCCTGACTGGGCTGACGGGGGGGGGGGGGCAGAAAAGTTTAGAAATCTTCAGGAAGACAAGACTATTCCTCATCCCGGGGCTCCAGCTGGAGAAACTGTCCCAATGTTTAATTATTTCTCCATACACAAAATACAAAACAGTTGCAACAACAGCTTCTGCATACAGAATCTCCATGTGGACACAAAACCGACTCTGAGGAAGAGACGTGTTGTGTGGTGAAAAGTCAGTGCGGTTGCCTGGCATTCCTGAAAAGGGCAATATTGCTTTTAGGGAATTACCCAGAGTAAACAAAACTTTCTTTTCTGACGCTTAAGCTGAAATTTCACCTTCTGGTTTTTATTTTAAAGCTGGACTGATTTTAAACTTCTTACATTCTTACTGAGACTTCAACTACCACGCTTTAAATTCTCCGTAGGGTTTCATTTCTGACAGCAGCTGTTCGGCTGCTTTCAGGACTTATAGCTCAATTTACATTTCAGTTGCTTCATTAAGTGACACTTCAACAGTTTTCAGTGTTTCTGGCCAAATAACTAATGATGACAGACGGACAGTCATCTGTGTATATTTATAATATATATATGTATACTGCTTCGATAAGGAAGCTGTATATTTCAGCTTCATTTGGAGCAGACTAAGGTATATTTTACATATGTTCTGATCAATTTGCTTCATTTAAGGATGTTTTTAGACCACAGTGCTTTCGATAGAAAACTTCCCGGTGTCAACAGGCCCACCTCAGCTCACACCAGAGCAGCAGCCCAGTCTATGGTGACCACACTAGCTCCATTCTTGATCTAAGTAAACGACCTCTGGCCTGTGGAGCTTGTGCAGCCACGACCAACGGCTCAGACACAGTAAAGCGCTGTTTGCCTCTGGGGAGCTGTTGCCTGAGCTCCACAGACCGTCTGAGACCGTTGGGGGAGAGAAAAGGAGCCTCCCGGCCTTCTGCGAACACTCCCTTGGCTCTGAAGGCTCCCCCCCGCCCCCCGCCGGCTGTAGCCGAGCAACAGGCCTTCACAACAGGAAACAGAGCAGGGGAATCCGTCACAGCGGCCGGGAAAAAAGGAGAACATTGATGGGAGACAGGAAGTCTGACTGTAAGACGGAGCAGGGATGGCGGTGGGGTGTGGTGGTGTGTGGTGGGAGGAGGAGGGTCATGACTCCCTGGACAGGCTGAATAACAGCAAAATATCCAACCTAGCCCAAAAAGAAGCATGAGTACTTCCTGAAACATTATAAAATGATTCACAGCGGATATATCTGGACACATTTCATCCTCAAGCAGCGTTATCATTATTCATCTAATGTTTTTTTTTTTTCATGTGATGATATTTTACTCCACCGCTCTGCATTTTTGTCATTCTCACTTCTATCTGTTTCATCTCCCAGGCGGCTTTTCATACCAATTGTTTGGTTTCCAATGAGAGCTAAAGACCACTGAATTCCCCCTGAAGTCAGTTTTCTGGTCAGAGTCTGAACTCAATTTGTGGTCGTAAAGTTTATTTTTAAGGTTTCATTGTTCTAAATCAAGACACACTCCATAAAATACCAGTTATGGGCTCACATATGGTGAGAGGGATGTGCGAGAAGGCTCAACAGCACAAAGACGTACAGAAGTCTTCTTTTTTTTTTTTTTCACTTTTCTTCCAATTCAATTTTCCAAAACAAACAGGTGATTCAGCAGCGGGGACAGCCAGCATTTTGGGGCCCGGTTGTTTCTCAGTTTATGAATAACTCACAACGCCGTCCAATGTTCCGTCGTGTTTTTGTTTCAGACACAAATAAAGCCAGGCACTGGATTCTGAGTGCTCGAGCTGTGGAAAGAGGAGCGAGTTGAGGTCTTTTCCACCTCGCTGTGGCCAAACCACGTCATACTGGGCAGAGCGTTCGTAAAAGTTTGGCAGCGGCCACGTTCGAGATGGAGGACGACAAAAAAAAAAAAAAAAAAAATGTGTGGGTTTGTGACAGGAGAGACCACCCCCAGCTCCAGATACCTCGCCCCTCCCAGACTCTTAAAATGATGATACAACCAGGCGAAACTTCGGAAAACACAGCTGGGCGACGCTCCCGGCAGGGAGACATGGGGTCACCGTGCATCGGAAAAATTTCCTGGTGATCTGCGTCTGTGTCACTCACCAACGCATCATAAAGGACGTCGTGTTGGTTATGTTTTAGCTCATCGGCACCACGTCTCCCTGTAAACACAGAGATTGAAACATGCTATTTTGATGAAGCAACAATCCTGAAATGGCCAAAATGCATTTTCACATGTAAACCATCTCAAATCTAAATAAATAGATGCTTTTGGGAAAACGACACAAATGTGTCACAAAGTCTGTTCACTTGTTTGTTGGTAACAAGACCTTCCTGTGGGATTCCTCTGAACTCTTCTAGTCCAAACTCAAAACTCACCCGTTTAAGATTGCTTACTCACTTTAACTTTTATTACACTCTCCATTGTTTCTTCTATGTATGTTGATTTTATTTATTGTTGTCGTGAAAGGCGCTTATAAATAAAATGTATTCAGAGTAAACACAAGAAACTTGTGCTACATAAAAGTGGTTGCTCCCCAACAGTCGGCCTGTGCCTCACCGCCTTAAAGCCTCAACACTGCCTCTGAACGTCTCTTTGTACCAAAGAGCAACTTAAACTGCAGCTGAAAACAGTTTTGCATCACTGCAGTGATGCGGTTATCGATATATCGTTCTCATTTGAGTATCGATTACAGTCAAAAAGTACCCATACTAATTAAGAAATGCGAAACAAAAGTGCACGTGCCACTTTTGAGTCTTTTAGGCTAACTTACTTAAGGTTTTGTGCCGAAACACCCCCCAGCAGGATAAACTTGGACTACTCCACGCCTGTCACGTGACCAGAAGAGAGCTGCGACTCCAGTTAGCTGTTACTGCCAGCAGTGACTGAGCACGTAATGGAGAAAGTGGAGCAATGGCTGAGAGAAAAAGGAGTGTGGTATGGGTGAACTACTCATCTGTTGGGGGGAAAAAAGGTCGTTTGTCATGTGACTTGTCTCTAAGTGTAATATTTAGATTGGGAAAAAAAAAAATCACAAAAAGTATCGCTATCGATTAAATATGCCAAAAAAAAAAGGAATCGGTATCGTATCGAGTGATCAGTGTAGTTTCACCCATCGCTCCATCACTGATGTAAACCTGAACTCACAGCACATCTACAAACCTGCGTTATTCGAGAAACTGTTGGCAAATATTTAGACGTTGTTAATAAGGGATGATTAATAGTTGAGATTTCAGTCACAAAAGTTGAGGACAAAAACCTGATGTGGATGTGACCGATGTGAAATTTCAATGGACGTTGGGACAAGCTGAATACTTTATTATTAAACCTTTTGTTCAACAGGACCGTCTGACAAAAAAAGAAACTCTGAGAAAGTGAAAAAAATTGGGCTTAACTTGAGGAACTTTAGACCTTCTTATGATGAAATGTGTTGTGTCAGTTGACTTGATTTAGACATGAAAAGGCGCTCTGGTGTTAATCACGTCAGCATGTGTTCAAAGTGAGTCCTCCCTCCGTCCGTTCAGCTGCGTCTGCATCATCAATGCGGGACGTAGGTGTTGTTTCTCATTATCTGCTGCGCTCCGACTGCAGTCGTGGCTCTGGATCCATCCGGTCTGTAGTGGCCCATTACCAAGGTGTCCTCTAACCAACACCAGGCCCGGCTGGAAAAACCCGCAGCCCCAGAACCGGCCTGACGTAGACGAGTCAATCAGCAGCAGGTCTATTTATTAACTGCAGACGGGTGGAAGTGTTTACTGCAGCACATGTTTCAGTTACACATAACTGTACAGTGGTGAACCCCTACCCCCACTCCAACCCTGATGAGAGATTTCCATGAGGTCAAGGGAACAAGTGGGGTTCTTTAAATGACTGGGGAGCCACCAGCCACGTCCCCATGTTGAAACAGGCAGCTTGGATTTCATAAGTGTCGTCACTCCCTCAGATACTCTGTTGCAGAAAGAGATCCCAACAGGGGAGAGGGGAGAGGGGACCGGGGGGGGGGGGGGGGTTGCTTCAGATGTGGGGCATGCATGACATCAGGTTGCACAATGGAGACAAAGGTGGATTAACAGCTGATTTGTGGACCTAGTGGAGAGAATTGGATAAAGTTTTTCGGTTTCCGTCTTTGTGCTGTTTGAGCCGAAACATTCACACTGTGGCAGATTTATGTGATGTTATGGGGGATTCAGGAGACACAGGTGATTTTAGAGTTACTTTGTCGGACTTCGGTCGCTCGGCCCACACTGAAGGATTAACGTAAATGTTGAAAGAGGCCCGTTCTTTTTGGTGACCCCTCATTTTTAGCTCGAGCGTCACCCTCAGTTTGACATTGGTGTTTTTGTGGATGAAATTTAATAACAGGCCGAATTGTAATCCCTGTAATACTATCATCAAGTCAAACATTCACTTTATCCAACACTTTATTATCAAAAACCCGCAAAACTCATGACATGTCCGTCATCCTCTGCTCCCCTCTGTTATCATACTAATAATATCAACATGTTAGACTTGTCTGAGGGCCCGTCTCAAAGGGCAGCCTCAGCAGAGCCACTAGCGTGACTGAAAACTGTTAGTCTTAGTATCTTCTTTTTTTTATTAATTGAGTTCATGAATGGTGTGTAACTCTTATGGAATGAAATCTGTGCTGCATAACTTTCAAATATGCCGTTGCTTCATTGCAAATGTTTGTGCTTATTTGCTGCCCCTGACGTCAGACACCTCAGTTTGATCAGTTATTATCAGATCAGTCAGCTGTGCAGGAGAAGCACTTCTGATATCAGGCCTTTTTGGGAAAGGACTCTCACTCTCGTGAGGGTTTTCAAGGACCAGAGCTGTAGTTCGGCGTGCTGCCTCGTTCAATGAACTAACTGCCCTCTAAAAGATATTTATTTGAGGGGAAAGTGTGTGTGGCGAAGTCCTGCTCCTGAAAATACAAACAGCTGATTTCTTGCAGCACATGACAGAAAATCCCTGAACGGGAAGTAGGCTTCAGTGCAAGAAACTTGTTGGTACTCTTGAGTTTTAGAAGAAACAGAAATTTGACCTTTAAATGAAGATGCACAGTGACATCCCCCCCCCCCCCCCCCCCTCCTGCCCTGACCTCCCAGCTGAGAGCAGCAGCACTGAGGATCAAACCAGCCACGGCCAGATGATAAGATGCTGCAGGGCTGTAAAGTGGATTCCCACCTCCGGGGATGGATAAGACACTTCAGGAGCCACCATGTGACTATTGTCATCATAGAAACCACAGGCCTGCTGCCAGCCGCTGAAAGATCCAGACCTGCCAAAGATAGCAACAGGCCGGCCTGCTGGGACCAAATGCGCTGAGGAGAGACAAGCTGAATAAGTATACGCCGACCGCAGCGAGCGGCCGATGGAAACTTCTATGAAGATTCTCAGTTCGGCGTGTCAAATGACCGGGTATAGGGCTCGATTTTTATATAGTGCGTCTATGCAAGTATGGATAATTATGTGTTGTGTGCCCCGCAGACGTGCAGTCTGTCAGGAAGACGTGGAAAAGGAATTATTTGCCTTTGCAATAACTTCAAAACCTCATGAGATGCCTACACGTAAAGACGTGAAGGTCTGAGGGTTTCATGTTCTGCATGGTGGTTCAGGTCCTGGATCATCTCAGCTCACCTGTCCTTCAGTCTGCAGCCTCCAGCCCAACGCTCATCTGCACTAACCGGTTGATGAACGGCTCTTTCAGTGTGAAATGGCAGCAGTTTAATATAAAGTGCTTGTGAGGATTTGCCAGCACATAAATCTTCATTTAGGAGATACCACGCTGATGACTGACCGTGTGAACGACACCGGGGGGGCAGATATTGGAGATAAAGTGGGTGGGAAGTGCAGATTGATGCTGCTGGTGCCCATTAAGTCGGTCGTGGATCATGGAGTGGGCAGTCACACAGCAGATCGTCGGGTTTTACACCGTGCTGCCATTTTAACTCCAGTTTACTCACTCTGGCTCCGGATCTGTCGGATCAGCCTGTTTAGGATCTTGTTTTTCCATCAGTGAAGGTTTGTATTTGGCTCTCCCGGTGCTGAGGCTTATTTTAACTCGGCCCAGACCCTGCCAGCCCCCACCCCCCTTCGCCTCAGGAAGCCCCGCTGAGCAGCGAGGATCTCCATTGGAGCAGTCGGGCCGTCGGAGGCGCACATGCGTCACGAGTGCGGAGGGGCGGCGCGCCGCCTTGCGCAGAGGTGATCCCCGGGTTTAAAAGCTCGGAGGTCCGGTGTGCGCCGGAGCAGTGCGTCACAGAGAGCCAGCTCAGTCAGGACCCAGGATCCCCCGACCCGGACCGTCAGAGTCCAGCACCCAGACCCCTTTTTCTAACGAAGCCCATCTGCAGCGGTCATGACTTTAATCCACACGATTTAATTTTTTTATTTCTCTCTTTTAAGTTTTCATTTTGGATTCGACTTTTTTTTTTTTTGCCTTCCCTCGCCGTTGTTGTTGTTTTTGGTTTTTTTTTTTTTTTTTTTACTTCTGACTTTCTTATTTCTCCTCCTGGTTGTTAAATTGGCAGCAGCGCAGCAGCAGCTGAGGGAATATACAGTCCGATTTATGGATCAATCTGCAGCCGTCTGATCTCACATCTCAGAGCTCTCTGCCCAAAGACCAACATGAAATCTGCTGAAGAGGGTGAGTGTTTAATTTCATACACTGTGTGTGTGTGTGTCTGTGTGTGTTCATCTCAGTGCACTAAAACTATTAACGTGGCGATTATTCACCTTCTCATCACTGTCTGGCACTTTGCACCCGGATGCGGCACCTTGAATTGTTGTGTTATGCTGAAATGGGGTCTGAGCCTCCACCCCCCCCCCCCCCCGTATCCAGGCTGCTGGTATTAGTGTCAATATTAAATAAGAAATAAACTATAAACAGTCCCGAGGATCAGTGTGCGCCCCTCCCTGTTGGTGGGCGTGCCTCTGCTGCTCTGAGCTTCATGACTGAAACAGTCTTCCCAAAATACTCTGAATTAAACGTATGCTAATGACTGACATGGCATTGTGGGTAATATTTGTGGACCCCCCCCTTCCTGCCAGCTACCTGTCTGCAAATTCACTGCAGGCTGATTGTAGAAAACAAACATTTCAGTGCTACTGTGTCACACACCGCAAGCAGCATTAAGTGTTGGCATAATTTTCTTTTATTAGAAGGAGTCATGTGGTGCAGCGCTGACGCCATGCTCTTTATGGTCGGGGCCCCCTAATTCTCTCTAATTTACAGCAGACAGGAGCTGTGGCGACTGCAGGCCCAAAACCCAACCCCGACTGCATCCGTCCGTCACCTCCACCCGCATCACCGAGCTCCACTGTGGTCACATTCAGCCAGCCCCAGCTCCGTGTAACCACAACTCCTGTTCCCATGTACCCCCTCCACCCCCCCACACCCCTTATCTGCCCCCACTTATGACCTCAGCTGCAAACAGGCAGAGTTTCACATGAGCCAGAGGGAGCGTTGGCACGAGGACGGCGTGCACCTTTACAGCATGCAAATAAACGAATCACATCCCTCCTGTGTTTATTTTTGAAGGCAGTTGGAACTTGAAACCGGCCAACAAAAGCATCGATGTGTGTTTTCACAATGCTGTGTTTTATGGGCTGCAGCCCGTGCATTAAGTGACATAAATCTGGCAACGTCAAGTGGAAAAAAACAAAAACAAACAAAAAAAAAAACCTCCAGCTGGTTTTGCTCTTTGGTTATTTTTAGACTGGAGTTATTTTTGGCTCCTTTATTCGTGTCTCCCACCTAATTTGCTTTGTACAATTTGAGCCATTCACAGATGTTTTATTCCACTGGCCTCGGTGTGTTTGGGGAACCCAGGTTGATGAGGCGTTAAGATTTTTAGCTTGCAGACTTTGTGTGGGGGGAAGCAGCGAAGGCCAAATGCAGCTGCTCTCTTGCCATTATAGGCAACGGCTCTCACAAGACTCAACTTGGCATCTGTCTCCTTCTAAGTAAATGGGCCACTGGATGTGCGTTTGATATTCATACTAACAAACTGAATGTGTTTGCTTTCCAGATGCATATGGCTTCACGCCAAATGTCAGTCTCTCCCTCCCACTGGGCAACCCTTGTCTTCCTTCCCAGTACCACAGCCTCCAGTCCAGCCCCACCATATCCGTCTCCGTCTCTGAGCCTCACAGCTACGACGGACAGGACGACATGAGAGCGGCCAGCTACTATTCGTCCTCGAGCGCCCGTCCAAATGGAGCTCCGACCCTGGAGAGCCCCCGCATCGAGATCACGGCGTACGGTCAGTTTCCTGAGGATGAGGTGGAGGAGAGCAGCCTTCCTGTTGCCAAGCGGGTCAACTCGGTGGTGACGCTGACCCTCCCCAGCGCAGATAGTTATCGTGACCCCACCTGCCTGAGTCCGGCCAGCAGCATCTCATCCCGCAGCTGCCACTCCGAGGCCTCCTCCTACGAATCGGGCTTCTCCTACAACTACGACAACTCGCCCCAGAACTCTCCGTGGCAGTCGCCGTCTGTGTCGCCCAAAGGCTCCACCCTCGCGCTGCCCGGTGACGGCTGCGCCCCCGGTGGCTCCCCTCGCCACTCCCCTTCCACCTCTCCCCGCACGAGCATAACGGATGACACCTGGATAGGCCAGCGTGGCTCCAGGCCCAACTCCCCATGTGGGGCAAAGAGGAAGTACAGCTTTAACGGCAGCGGGGCGCCGCACAAGCACTATCCCTACTCCCCCAACCACTCCCCTGGGCCGTCTCCGCAAACCTCGCCTCGCCTCAGCGTCACCGAGGAGACCTGGCTCCCAAACACCAACCAGTACACCAATTCAGCCATCCTGGCAGCCATCAACGCCCTGACCACTGACGGAGTGGTCGACCTCGGGGAGGGAATCCCCATGAAGGCCCGGAAAACCAGCCTGGAGCACAGCCCCTCGGTCAGCCTGAAGGTGGAGCCGGGGGGCGAAGAGCTGAGTCCAGGGCAGCTCTGTGAGGACGACCACCCCTCCAACCGACTGGCGTTAAAGAAGGAGGGCTACTGCAGCGGGTTCCTGGACGTGCCCCAGCATCCGTACTCCTGGTCCAAGCCAAAGCAGTACGTAAGGTGAGGTCACAGAGATGGTTCACGTTATAAAAAATATTATATTATAAGTATTTGATCAGTTCTGCTTATTTATTTACTAACAACATACGTGATTTCATACCTGCTTTATCACAACGCCTGGCACATCACAGTGTTCACATTCTGCACATTCTACCTTGATAAGGGCCTCTAAAATAAGCTCTCCTCCCTCCTTGTTAAGTTGACATGTTGGACATGGTTTTGCCCCCCCCCCAACAGCCCGTCCCTGCCAGCTCTTGACTGGCAGCTGCCGTCCAGCTCGGGGCCTTACAGCCTTCAGATCGAGGTGCAGCCCAAGTCCCACCACAGAGCCCACTACGAGACGGAGGGCAGCAGGGGAGCGGTCAAGGCCCTGGCAGGAGGACACCCGGTCATTCAGGTCTGCTGAACCAAGATTTTTTTTTTTTTTTTTTACTTTGACTTTAAACATCTCACTGTCTTGCTAAGATTTTTTTCCAAGCTGTGACCGCTGATTTAGTGTCATAATAATAATTTTGCGGCCAAAACAATCACAAGGAAAAAAACAAAAAAACAAAAACGATTTTCTTAACCCCATTAGGAGCCTGAGTCCTCCGATAGGAACTGCCAACCCCGGCTGTTCAGCTTCCTGTGATGATTAAACCGAAACATGATGCAGCCATAAGGCCCATTCATCGTCCTACTCTCTCCCCCCCTCCCCTCCTGTTTTCTAGCTCTGGTGTTAAAACAGATTACAGCAACATGTGTTTAGTGACCTGGCTGTTATGTTATTCAAAGATGTCACATTTCTGAAAGGAATACCATAGGTATGCTATTAGACAGACCGGTCCGCTCTGTCAGTTCCTGTCCAGACGAGAGTGAGTCAACCTTTTCCATTGCGTCCTCGAACACAGGTCAGACGGTTGCAAAGTGATGTAGCATGGCCCGTAAGAGCTTAGTCATGAGCTTTAACCACAGTAGCTCTGGTTGTCGAATCTAAGAAAAAAAAAGTGGATAAGTGCAGATATGTTTTGGTTATGAACCCATCTGGTCCCCAAACCAGAACTCCTCACCACTGACCTCAGTCTCTGGATAAATAAAGGGTCTAAGTGAGGAGTTGGGCAAACTGAGTGGGAAGCAGGGCTGTCAGCCTATTTAATGCCTTTTGACCTTTCATTTCTACATTTAAATAAGCCCACAAGTTTACCAGACATTCGTCACGTATGACAGCAGAATTTTCTGCTTTTGTCTTTCAGGGCTGATAAACTTTAGAAAGAACATTCTTCCCTTTTTGCCACAAAGAGGCTGTTAGCAGATGTCGCCCTGTAGGCTGAAGAGATAACGCAAACGGGGCTATGCAGCCATTTTAGGGAGGAACATAAGGCACGCAGAGAATCCAAACTACATGCTGATTTTACTGTAGATGGCGAGTTCACACTGTAAAAATGTAGAAATGAATTAAAGTCAACTTTAATTTTACAGGCTGATACTGTTATCGAGTTTGGACAGAACAAGCTAACGATGAATCGGACTGTAACCTTACAGACAATAACTTATTTGTTTCTGTCATAAACAGTTGAAGTATCATATGCTTTCGTTAATAATCCCTTGAATTTAAGGTAGTATTAATTATGATTTACAGATTTAGAGTAACTACAAACATTTTGTAGTTAAACTGTCAGTTCCCTTTGGTGGGCAAAGCGTTTCATGACAGTCTTCTCATGCTCGCGCTCATATAATCAGCCTTTCTAATTATATGAGCAGGCTGTTGGTTCTCTTTAGTTTATAATCATGAATATATGTGTGATGAAATCAGCTGATAGCTTTGGCTACAGGTCAGCATGCAGGCTTGTGTTTGTGCGTTTGTTGTGGAGGAGGAGGAGACGTTAACAGCTGGAGCAAATCAGTTGCAGATGGCGATGAGACTGCCTGGGGAGCATCTTTGGAAAATAATTATTGACTGTTGGGACGAACTTTTTAATTAACAATTTGGTATATTGACTTAGCAGAAAATAGTGAAATGATTTCATGTGTACAAACTGCAAAAACAGTGAACCGTGACATACGCAATGTTGTTGGTATGTATGAATTTGGACGCAGTTTCTCCCCGACAGAATGACTATCCGTCCCCTGAGATGCTAAAAGGTTCCGTTTATTAGAACTGTGATGGATTTAAATGGAGGTCGCCTCGTGTGTTTTGTTGATCATAAAAAACTGAAATATTATATTCATATGCAGCAGTGGAATAAAACAAAAAAACGGAAACCAAAACATTTTGCGCCATCCAATGTGTTGCAACTGCAGCCGCACATCTGTGAGAGGTGCATGTATTTGTCCATGGGAAGGTGCTAATGATTTAATGACAGGGGTCTGGGTTCACCTCAGCTGAAATAGAGAGTGTGTGTTCTCTTTAAACCCCCCCCCCACCCCCCACTCCCTACTTTTCCGCCAGCTACCACCTCAACCACACAGACTTCCCTTTGTTTAGGAAAGTTCCCGTGTGCACGGCTGACATCATCGCGTGCTGCGTCCTGCGGAGGCGGCAGCAACCAAAAACCACACACGTTTCTGGCAGGCTGTGATGAAGATGTTGGAGGGAGCCTCAGACAAGGCAGCCCCATCTCTGTGACTTCCTGATTACATGGTACACAGAGCAGCGCTGCAGCCCTCTGCTGTGGACGCTGGCTGACGAAGCCTCTGTGGCTCGTACCGTCGCTCGTCTGACTCAAACCCTGCCCAGACTTTACAGAGTTTATTCTGGAAGGCTCCTTTTTTGCGTGGTGCTCTTTTTTTTTTTCTCTCTCTCTCTCTCTCTCTCTCCACGTCTAGCATCCAGCACAGCTAAGCTGGCTGTTTTCTGTTCTTTTTCAATGCCATTGCAGCTGCCTGCCCCAACCACACCCGGCCTTACGTCGGCAGCAGACTGAAGTATGCCCCTCTGAAGTGCTGTGTGCAGTCCTCACCACAGTTAATGCTCAGGGTTTCATGCTGTACTTTGGTGGAGAGGAAATACCCCTGTTCAAGTCTGTGAGGTCTCCTTTTGTTCTCCATTTGAAGTTGGCTTTTCGTGGCTCAGATTTAAACGTTACTATTTCGGAGTCACGGGCCTTGAGCCTCATGATCGAATTTAGATATCCAAACAAAGCGTAATGAATAAATATCATGTGAAACAAAAAGCGTGACGGGATGAATTGCCGGGCTATCCCTCCCTTGATTAAAGTGAGTCCATATGTGTGTGTGTTGAGTTTGTGCGATCATCATTTTCGAGTTTAGGGGGGGAGTACAGGAATGGAGAGTCAGCCTCTGTCCATTCCTCACCCCTTTCTCCTCCTCTTTGGTGCCTTGAGCAGCCAGAGTCTCGGCATTCCTCTTGTGGGTGATAATATGAAGTAGGGAGGGCTGGCTGCGATGCCAGTGTCAGACTGCCAGGGCGGAGGAGCCGAGGGTTTACATGAAGCCGTATCACGGGGATTTATTTCAACTGCAAATCATAACTTCTGTCCGCCGCAGCAGCTTCACTCAGATCTCAGAGACAGACATGAAAAGAGGAAAGGTTTCTTGATTGTGAGATTGCTACTTAGATAATTTTATGTCTGAAAATGGTGGATGACGACGCTGACAGGAATTGCAGATGTCAAATCTTGGAAGCAGAGCAGGCAAAAACAGCTCAAAGCGCTCAGATGATATTATTCAATCCGATCATTTCTGTTTGTCTATAGATTTTGGTGCTGATGATAATTCAGGAATCTGGTAGTCATTATATTTTTTAAAAGTAACCACCTAGCTTTGAGCTGGGCTACTTCACTTCATCCCACTCCTTTCTGCTGCCTAAATAAACAGCATTGCTTGGCAGGAACCCATTTCCTTACACAAATATACAGGGCTTTTGCAGACACTTAACCCTGACTCCAAATCACATGTTGTGCCTCCCCGATCTGAGCAGTTCGCCCTTGTTGTGGGCGTCCTCGCCTGGAGCACGCCTCCTGTGCAAGTGAAAACTGAGGTCTCCATTTTCTCACAAGTTGTTCCAGCTGATCCTCTCATTCAAAAAGATTCGGTTTTTTTTGTTTGTTTGTTTTTTTTTAAAGTTCCCATATTGTATAAAGTGAGGCTTCTAATATTGATGCTTAAATTTAAAAAAATTATCAAGCTGCTGAGTTTACAGTGAAATGATGCCAGTCAGAAGCTGAGGCTTAAACTGGGGAACCGTCGGTGATTTCAGTGACTTTGTGATGTCACAACGAACAGCCATGGTTCAAGCCACTAAAATCTGATATACTTTAAAATGCGTTCCCACCAGCGCTTCTTTTTTTTTTTTTTTACTCTTTCGGGTAATGCTTCTTTAGCGAGTTGCTCTTTTCTGCTCTGCAGATTTGAGGTCACTAGTATGTGCTCTGTATTAACTACATTACCCAAAAGGCATAGAGGGCCAGTTCATAGTAAGAGACGACCACACATCTCTGATAGTCATGCAGTAACTCTGTTGGAGACCTGAACCCAAATAGAATCATATTCATAAATTTGCAAAGAGATTTTTTTGGTAAATAAATAAATATTACATTAGAACAGTGAAATCACTTCGTGTCTTTGATTCGCTGTAGAAATTTAGACATTAATAATGTTTTGCTTATATTGGCCGACACATATCTGCTCAGTCAGATCAGAAGGTCAGCCAATCAGAGGTGAGGCCCAACTGGATCGTTGACTTCGTTCCTTCAGAGACAAACCAGACATCAAAAACTGGACCGACATGGTTTTTGGTCAAAAAACCAGCACTACATCTTCTACTGGATATCAAAATTGAATTAACTGCACACACAGCCACAGTCATAATACTTGACCTTCACTGGCCAACAGTTCTCTCTAATTCAGACCTGATAACTGGAGACGTTTCAAGTGCCGCAAAATCTTTATTGAAAAGAACGGAAAGATTTTCAACTGCTGAGTGAAACAGGACCAAGTCCGTTCTGCGGTTCATCGACTGATTGGGGGGGGGGGGGGGGTTGGGGAAACGACATTAACTTAAAATTTAAAGCTCAACATTAACTTTTTTCATTTTATTAATATATCATTATTGAGTTAGTCTTTATTGGAGGCAGTGAAAATGTAAAATTTATTGTTTTTGAAGGCTGAAATGGTCCCAAGCACTTCGACTCTTTACGGCTGATAACAAGCGACAATGCGCACTCATCGTATGTGAAGTAAAAACACGTTGATTTGGGTTGATGACATTTTTATTGTAACGGCCGAATGAGGAAATTAAAAACAAAAAACACAATACCAGATGATCTGCCATCTTTGCTGCAGTTTGAACTTGGAAGGAAAAAATTAGTTTGCAGCTTCAACCTCGGAAAAAAAAAAAACAAACAACCATACAGTTTGTCCCTGTAATCTCCAGATTGTATTTCATGGTATATTCCTACATCAGGGAAGCTTTTATCTCCTTATCATGTGTTTTCATCCAGCTGTTTTGGTCTGATTGTGCTCCCTCAGCACACTGTATGGATAACATACTTAACTGTCAGACAGTGTGTGAGTAGTAGCCCTGTTCTCAGATTTCAGCCTGCGGCTTCAGGCTTCATGCCTGCGCTCTGCAGTCTGGGTGGCTGAGGTCATCCTGGAAGGAGGCCTCCTGTCAACCAACACCTATGGAGGTCTGGGAGCACTTCAGACTCTCTGGGTTGAAGCCGGCAGCTACAGCGAGCGACACTTCTGCACCGTCTCCGGCTCCGTCGTGCCAGGATCGTTTTACTGATAGTAATCAGAGCGGGGAGTCACCGCTGGGAGTTTTGTCTCGACCCCGATCGGCCCGGGATCCGCAGGGCTGACGTGACCTTGACTTTTCTGAAACACTAGAATGGTCTTGTCACGAGTCCAGCGCGGGGCTCACAAATCAAAGCCCCGCTCGCTGTAGGTGGTTTTACTGCTCTGTGGCAGAGGCCGCCCCCGAGATTCAGCTACTGTAGGATCAACAACTTGGCAGAAACTGATGGGGGAAGTGTATGCAACTCATTGGTAGTAAATTAAAGAAGCTCCTAAATGGGGACTAAATGGAAAACCGTCACACTGAGAGCCCGACCTCCAAAAGACCTACGTTTGTTTTCGACTAAGTGCAACTGGATGCTGTTTCAGGACTTAATCTGAACTGCGTGCTTTCTTTCCTCTCTCCCCTCTCAGCTCCACGGCTACATGGAGAGCGAGCCTCTGACCCTGCAGCTGTTCATCGGCACGGCTGACGACCGGCTGCTGAGGCCCCACGCCTTCTACCAGGTCCACCGCATCACCGGCAAGACCGTGTCCACCCCGAGCCACGAGGCTATGCACAACAACACCAAGGTGCTGGAGATCCCACTGCTGCCAGAGAACAACATGCGGGCCATGTGAGTATCAGAGGCCGGACCCACCAGGATCAGGGAGGTCACGGTTTAGTTTGAAATAATCTAAGATTTGTCTTGGATGTGGAGTTTTGTTAAATGGCTCGACTTCAGATTGAAATTTCATTCAGACTTCAATTTAAGCCTTTTAGGGCCCCGCCTCAAGTCATTTCACACAAAGCTACTTTAAGGTTTGAGATCTGCCATTTAGGACAAATTAAATCTTTATTCATTTTCTGGGATTAGCTGTTGGAGCCAGAATCAACTGCTGCTATGTTCAAATTTAAGGGAAAATAATCTGGAGATGTAAAGTTTGCTTTGCTTTATCTCTGCGCAGCAGTCTGAGGCTTTACTTTTTGACCCCACTGTACGTCCGGGGGGGGCGTACACGCCTCCTGTAGTGTTTGGTTTTTGAAAGCGTTGCCCTCTGCACTCAGACCGGTGGCTTTCCCATTTTATGAGGCTCAGATATCAGATTACTGGGGAAGCTCAAAGCTGCTAACAGAGACCTGAGCTGCAGGCAGCAGCCGCCTGCCTGCATCAGCACTTTCTCTGCCTTTTAATGGATGTAACACATAAACTCCTCTTATACAACTGCTGCACCTCGGGATATGGTTTCTCTTTTCTCACAGCGGACACGCCTCAGAGTGCTTAAAGTTTAGGCCAGGGATTTGTGGCAAATTTATTCATTTTGACAGGCACTCCAGTGTGATATATGGAAGTTTTATTATGTGGTATAGAATACAGGCGTTATTATATTTCTGAAATAGTTATTATGTGATTCAAGGCAGCGTGTCCTGAGTTAACTCATCAATCAGCATCAGTTAAAATCTCTTCCATCATACGACGAAGCCAATGTTTAGGAGGTATGACTCCAATCAACTGAAAATAAATTCAATGATAGCTGTGGACCAGAAAAAAAAAAAAAAAGGACTGCTCACCTCGGCCCTTTTCTCTCTAAAGCGTTTTCTCAGACGCTTCAGTATGGGCTTTTGCACTCAGCCCCATCTGCGTAGGCAGAGAGCTGAACAGCTGGGGTCTTTAGCATCAACACCTGATTACTTCACCAGCAGAGCAGACCCCGGTGTCTGGCAGGAAGAATGTTAGGGAGTGTTCAAAGTGTGTAAAAGTTGACATTAACTAGGCTGTGAGGAATGTGGCATCAAGTAGCACAGCGATGGAAAAGCCAGAAACTGTTGGGAGAAGCCGGAGGTATGAAAAAGTTAAGATGACTGCAGACAGAGAGGGAAGTGTCTGACGAAGACTTTGACACACCAGCAGATGATTGTTGTAAGATCTGTGGAAATAGTATCCAAGACACTATCTCTTATGGATCATTACAAAGACATACTTGATTTATTGAACCTTCACATGCAATTTGAATCTTCTCTTGAGGTTGCTGGTGTTCATCTTTTCTTTTGACATGTCTGCAAACTCCTTCAGGACCGTGTTAATGGAGTCCAGAGTAAAGATCACTCTTGATTTGACTGCAGAAACATATAAATCACCAACTGATTAACTGCAACAGAATATATGTCATAAATTCTAATAGCGATTTCCCTCGTGGACAGACGGACTTTGGCAGAATCCTCATCTTTTGTCTCCTCTAACAGAATCGACTGCGCGGGGATCTTGAAGCTGCGTAACTCAGACATCGAGCTGCGAAAGGGGGAGACGGACATCGGACGCAAGAACACACGTGTGCGAATGGTTTTCAGGATCCACATCAACCAGGCCACGGGGAGAACGGTGTCATTGCAAGTGGCATCCAATCCCATTGAGTGCTGTGAGTACATCTTTGCCCTGAGTCCCTGAACACCTCACAAACAGCCTTTCAGTTTCATTTCCATCAGGTTCAGGTTTTGTGTCCATGTTGAGGCTGATATTGGTCTGCCTATTTGGAGGTCAGTCCTCCAATTAGCAACAATAATAACTTTGTACACATTCATGTTCCCCAGAGGATGAATCCTAATAACAATATGACGTCATCTATATTTTAATGAGCCCAATGCTTTGGTTCACATTCAAACACCTATTTGCCGTTTGTGTTTTGTGTTAGTTAACAAATGTCGGCGTGCAAACGCTGCGAAATTCAGACGTTAGCAGTGTCACTGTATGCTGTTAGCGCCGCTGCAGCTTCACAGAGCTTCTAACATGATGGTAGACTTTATTTCTTGTAACATGAGACACTTTAACCATCTCAGGCCTCTAATTTTGACTCAAATCAAACAATCTGCGGTTAGAAGGAGAAAAAAAAACAAAAAGTGATGGTTTTGCTTAAAGTGCTCATAACTCTGAGGAACATGACACATGAGAAGAGGGATAACAGGAAATAAGGAAACTTTAACAATCTGTCAAAGGTCATTTTTCAAACAAAACTACCAAACAGTTGTTGCTTCCAGGTTCTTAAATTGAGGATTTGCTGCTTTTGTCAGTTTTTTATGTCTCAAAATTAAACACTGTCAGGTTTTGAGCAGTTTGTCAAACAAAACAAACAGTTTGAAGTTCGGCCCATTGGCCTACGTAACATTTAACAATTTATTGCTCACCAAAGAGAAAATAAATTCAAAGATAGATTACTGTGACTCTTAGTCATCCTGGTCAGTCAGGAAAAGTTGAATCGAGGACGAGATAAGACTTATTTGATGCAGCTTTCGTGGAGCTGTTGCAGACATGGTGCATGTGGTTGAGAGCTACATTTTAACTTGACACTATTTGTCTGTGCAAAGGCCATTTAATCCTTTTGCTCGATAAACTCCATTGACTCTCTGCGCTGCACTAGAGTTGACCTTTCACTGGACCGGGACAAACCGAGGCAGATCAACCACTTTATGTGGGTCTGGCACCGAGAGCTGCCATACAGATTAAGTCTTATGAGGTAAATGAAAGACAGTAGTTAAACCATGATCTCAGCTCCTTGAAATAGACCATTGTTAGTTTCTGAACGGCTGCCACGGAGCAATTGTTTTTGACCAGAATTCACTTTGTGTGCGAGCGAAGCAGAACAACAGGCAGAGGCAGAGAAACACGTAGATATGGGAAGGATTGATGGTTTCCAAAGACCAAGAATTAGAGTTTGATCCAAATCAGAAAACAGCAGCGTCAAATTACAAAAAGATGATCCTCACATGAAAAAAATATTCAGGTTTTATTGAACTATTTGTGTGTCCCGGTCAATCATGATGAAATTACAGATAACTTTCTCAGGAGAGAGACGGGGCCAAGACATCAGTGTTAGATTTAGACGGAAAAAAAGGGTTTGCAGATATATTATAGCAAGTAATAGATCAATTCAGAACAACTGAAAGCAAGTAAGGAACGAGAAGAGCAGGCCAAAAGGTAACAGAGACAGGCAGAGGAGAGACATTCTTAAACCAAACGTTTGAGGCTCAACTTCCACCCCAAATTAGAAGAAAACAAATAAACACAACACGGAGCCTCTCCATGCTGACGGGCAAAGTGGGAGTTTAATTCTCACACGAGGAGGCAGAGGTTTACAGCTGTGCCGACAGCTCGGCGAAAACTGTCTAGGTAGTGATTCAGCCTCGGTCTGGATGCTCAGGTCTGCATGGGGAGTGGGTGTGTATTAGCCCAGCGATGAGTCCGGTTCCTTTCCCTCCCTCCCTCCCACAGCCCAGAGATCGGCCCAGGAGCTGCCGCTGGTGGATAAGCAGAGCTCTGAGACGTGTCCCGCCCCCGGAGGGGAGACGATGCTCCTCGACGGACACAACTTCCAGCACGACTCCAAGGTGGTGTTCGTGGAAAAGGCTCAAGGTAAAAGGGGAGGAGATCTGGACTAATAGCTGCATCGTCTCAACACAGATGTGTGTGTGTGTGTGTGTGTGTGCGTCTGTTGTTGGAGAAACACCAAAACTGCTCCCTCCCTCCCTCCTTCTCTCCTTCTTCTCCCCCCGCCGTCAAAATATCCTCCATCCTGCCAGAGTGCCACATGTGGTGCACATTAATGCGCTGTATTTTTAACCCAGCAGATTTACATTTGCAGAAGTTTCCATTGCCTGTTCAGCAGAGGAATGGATCACAAATGCAGCATGTGTTGTGTGTCTGTGTCTGTGTGTGTTGGCCGTGCACATGGTGTGGGTGCATACACATTTGTGTGTGTGTGTGTGTGTGTGTGTGCCATGCCTCAGTATTTATTTCTCTTCTCCTGACTTAAAGTTCTTTTGGTTTGGAGGGAGCGCCGACTGCTCCCAGATGTTGATACGGGGACGTTTACAAACAGCAATTTCCTTGATTAGCTTTAGCAAAAAGCAACGTGAGGCTCAGTTTGGGCCAAAGCTGAGCACTGTAAACACGTGTGATCCTATCAGCCGCGGTGACTCATTCAAAAAACAGAAAAAAGAAAAAGAGGGAAGCCTTTTCATTGTTCCACCTGTGAAAGGAAGAAGTCAAGGCTGCCCTCTCTCTCTCTCTCTCTCTCTCTCTCTCTCTCTCCTGCGCCGCACAACTCAGCAGTGAATTTGTTTTTGAAAACAAGAAGTGTTATATGAGCGCAGGCCTCGCTCCTCTTTTCCTGACCTCTTTGATTTACCCTGATCTCCTCCGGAGAGAAGAGCAGATCACAGACATGGAGTTTCTCACAGACAAAAACCACCCTGGAGCTGATTTAAGCCTCAATCAACAGACCAAAAATAAATAAATCCATTACAAAGAAAGAACGAAGTCTTTCAATTTGAGGTTGGATAAGATAAGATAAGATCTTTACTATCCATTAGATTTGCATAAAAGGATCATTATTAAAGTACACAAACAGAAAATATACAAAAATCCATCATCCAGCAAACCGACAGTTCAGTAAATAACGAAATAAGGAATCATCAGGATGTAACTTTTTTTTCTTTCAGCTCTATTAAATCTCCATCCGCAGGATGAGAGAACACGCAGCTGCTCAGATCAATCCAAAGGAATATCTGCACACTCCATTATTCACAATACGGCCTTCACTTCTTCTTTTACTGAGTTCCAGGTCATTAAAAGTGCGTTAAAAATAGATCTTGATTTGATGTATCCTCGCTTCAAAAGGTTTGAAACATAAAACCTTTAGTCATTATCTTATCTCATTACAGTCCAAATGAAATGCACCCCCGCTGTGGTCTGTTTGACTAAAGCTCGAGTTGCTCCTTTTGTTTTGGAAAAAGGAAAACTTCATAAAGGCTGATTAAAGTTTGGGTCAGCAGCAGCAGCTCTGTGAATCTGACTGGATTTAGGGCCATGTGCTGTCCGTGGGTGTGCTCCCTTGTTTTTGATGAGGGTTTCCCCGCGTCTGGCACCAGCATCAGATTCCTGGGCAATCCTACCATGGAAACAACCCTTGAGCCAGGCTTCCACAACACCCCCCCCCGCCCCCTCCACCCTCCCTCTCCCTTCCTCCTCCTCCTCCTCCTCCTCCTTTCACTTCCCTCCATCCTTCCACCTCTCTATCCAAACTGCCTCTGTGCCACCAGCCCTCAGTTCATTAAGTCCCAGAGCTGTGAGCTCCCCGCGGATCATCCCGCGTCTCCTTTACAGCTGCTGCCTTTATAAATAGATCAGGTAAATAGATACAGTGGAGACGGCACGGCTGATATTTTCAGATACAGGCAAGAAAACAGACAACATGCAAAACAACTAATATGCATTTAGTAAGAACTCATCTCCAAAACTTGATAGAATTAGTGAATTTAATCTGCTTTTATTGTTATTTTCTCCTTCTGAGGCAGAGGTGTGAGAAACACTTTAACAATCAAACCCATAAATCCGGAGTGGTGTGTTATGGTTTGGTTTTTTTTTCTTGCCATAAAGAGCTGAAGCATTTAATTTTACCGATGGACAATTTTCCTGCAAATTTTCCAATTAAACACGCTCACAAAAGCTGCAGTGAAAAAGCACGTGGGAATTGACAGATGCAAATAATCCCCAGAGTTTTTTGTGTTTTGCATATATCCTTTACTGACAACTGTGTGTGTGTGTGTGTGTGTGTGTGTGTGTGTCAGAGTTTCCCCTGCAGTTATAGAGTTATACAACGGGTCGCCCTGCTTTAAGATGCTGCCAACCAACTAAAAGTTGGTTTCTGTTTTAGTGTCCGACGGTCTGAATGATATTTCCACTCTGCTGACAAAAGAGAATCTGGGGAAACGCTGGTGTGAGAGCCGACGTGTGTTCTCATGTTCATGTACAGTGTCGTATTCATGTTTCCAAGTGTGTTGTTGTTGCTACTGGTGACTCACGCCGAACGAGGAAATCCTTGTTTCTCCCCAGCAGAAAGACGCGCACACAGACACACACCTACCTACTCCACAGTCTGAAAACAGTAACAGTGTCCCGTCTGCCCCCCCCCCTTTGGTTTCCTGCCTCCATGCTGCCTCAGTGGAGGAGAACCAGAGATAACATCCCTCCGCTTGTCACTCATAGATACAGCCAATCAAGTCGTAAGAGATTACCTTGAGGCCTCGGTGCCGCAGACATCAGCCGGTAATCTAAACCCCCAACTCGGTCACACCTCGAAGATTCGGCCTCCGATAAGTCACTCGCTCCATTTGGGGATATTAAGCCCCGCTGTCCTTTATTCAATTCTGCTTTTTTATGGTTAGCTGTTGGACGACTTCTCAGACGTCATCTATTGTCTGTAAGTGCGGGCTGAAGTCCAAATGAAAATGAAAAACATGGTGGGGGAAAATAGTTTGAGCTTGGATTTCTTTTAAAAAATAAAGCGTATTTATGAAACCTGACAAACCTAAAAACGTCCCATGTGAGAGCCGCAGGGGTCAAAGTTGTTTTGGGATTTGGGAATGTATTTATATGGCTGTAATACTTCATACTGAAGTATCCTATAGGGAAGCATTCAATGACAGACAGTAGCTGAAGGTCGATGGTTGACCTGGGAAAATGGAGGGAAATGTGCGGTCGTCACAGGGAACATCGTGTATGCTTCAGTTTGTTTGGTTTCCTTTCGTGAACCTCTGCCTGTTCCCTGATTCAATTTCTTCTTCGACTTCCCCTCGGTGTTTTTATTAAAGTGTGGTTTTCTGCTCAGTATTTCCTCACCATGATTGATAACAGCTTAATTTGAACGAGAGATCCTGAAGGAAATCCTTGCAGAGGAGAAAGCCCCCCCCCCACGATGAAAAGATCGCTCTAACATCTGGTCAGTTGTGTTGGAGAGCCGCCCGGTCGGCTGCAGCCTGTATCGCTGTCAATAACTCAGCAGCTCTGCTCTGATCTATTTCTTCAGCCGTGACTGTAGCTGCGTTTTTTGAGTTGACCCGTCCTCCTCCTCGCCATTTGGCGTCCCAAGGAGTCGGGACTCTGAGCTGGTAGACAGACCAAGGTTTCCGCTTTGGCCTCGGACACCCCAGTAACTCTAAATCTGATTGCCATTGGCCGAGGCAGCTGTAAGAGTAAAAAGGGCCTGAAAACTGAACTGTGGGAGGATTATCGTGCCAGATGGCGTCTGGAGTCACCTGTAGAAAGTCACAGATAACCATCCGCCCTTAAAGCCTCGAAGGCACGACGACAGAAAGGCAACAATGGAGGGAATTAGGTTGTTTTTAACCAGCTGGGTTGGCTTTGCTGGCTTTGAGCTGTGGAGCTGTGGTCATGTTTGGTGGGAGGCGGGAGGGGAGGGGTGGCTTTTCCTCGGTGGCGCACATGGTCAGCGGGCTTTGGTTTCACTGCATTCACAGAACAATGGTTTCCACTCAAAGCTGTTTCAGCGGTTTGGCTGCCTCCGACACTTCTGAGAACAATGGCTGTTTTCATAAACAAATCAATTACAGCCACATAAACAGCAGGGATTATGTTTTCATAAATTACAGTGTATGATTCATAAAAATCACAGGCCCCCTTTGAGGAAGTCCAGAGCCCGGTTTCCTGATGAAAGGGCCTGCCCCACGTCCGAATGACGAGGCGCCACCGTAGCTGCGAGCGGCACGGCTGGAATCGGCGGTATCTGCCACCCTTTATCAGCTCGGAGTCGGCCTGAAGCTCCTCCACCGCCGCCGCCACCCCGCAGCAACCTCCCAAATCCTGTGTGCTCGCTGGGGGAAGCAGGAAGGAAGAAGTTGCAGTCATCAGTCAGAGGACAAGGGGAGTCTTTCAGCGTGCCACATGAGCCAGGGCAGAGCATGTGTTTATATTTACTGTACGTTATGAGGGCTTGGGCACACGCCACCCCGCTGTTTCACTCTGGGCACCGAAGTTTCACTCCACCCAGCCCCAATTAAGGAGCACAAGGAGCTGTTTGATTCCCTTTACAAACCCAACATGACAAATAACCGTATTGTAGATTGTTTGTTCCCCCCGCGGCTGCCATGACTCTGTACAGCACACCGCCGCCGCTGTGTCATTGACTGCTCTGTGTTATGTCTGTTCTGAGAAAGCAATGATTTGTATAGGCCATCGCTAACGAAATGTGAAGGCTGGGACGCTGCCAAGGCGGAGGGAGTTTGGGCGTAGTGAGAGCTGGAGAGGAGGCGGCGGGTTTGTACGGTCGGGGTGGTTTCTGGGGAGCGTTTTTTTAGCTTGTTTGACTTAGATAGCGGGCCAAAGAATCAGAAACCAAGTTGTGCTCATTGAAATTTGTAGAAGGGAGCTGGAGAGTCAGTGCTACTGAAGTCTTTTTCAGAGGGCTGGTGCAGATGATGACCTCTAACTGGAACATTCTGCGGTTATCAATAATCTTGCACACTCTTTGCAAACAAAGGCAAAGAGCCTTTTTTTATTTTACTTATTTATTTTTTAAAAGGCCTTCTAGAAGTTTCCTGGCAATCAGTAACCGGGCACAGACAACAAATTGCTCAATTGAAAAAATTTCTATCTCTGGACTGATGAGAGAAATGAGTCAGAGAAAGAGGAAAGCAGACGACGAGGGGAAACTGAGAGAAGAGATCTGAAAAACATGTTTACCTCTCGCGGATTGACGTAGACGGCAAAGGCTTCCCTTCTGGAGATGTTCCCAAAGTGAAGAGAGTCAGCGAGAGGCAGAGCGGGAGGGAAGATACAGACAGAAGGCGACTGCACTTTTGGCACAAACTGCTTTTAAAGTTTGAAAGTTTCAAAGTCGAAGTTGAGGGAGTAATGTTTAGTGTTGGATCACTAAACATTGTGAAAATCTTGAGATGATTGGTGTTTAATCAGCTCTGAGTTCGCTGTGAGCGAACGTGCAGCGACACACTCACACACTGAGCCGGATTGACGTCATTCATTTTGCATGGAGGCCATTTTTGTACCTTGGAGTTAGCACAATAATCAACGTCCTGGTTCATTCAATGGTTTCACTTCCAGAGCCCCATGAAGACAAACAGCGCCTTCAAGTTCTCTATTGTTTTATCACACTCTGCTGGTAAACACATTAAAAGCACAAAACCAACATTTAGAGATTCAAAGAGGGAGAGTCACTGAGCGAGCGTTCATCTCCACTTTTCATCTGAGGGAGCTTAAAAAGATCAAGATTTATAAAATGGGGTTTGGTGTGTTTGTCAAAGCGACAGCACTTCGCTTCCAGAAGCCAGCGGTCATGAGGAAAATATAGAAAAAGATAAATTTCTGTGTTTCAGTTCAGTGAGCGCAGAAAGATTCAGTGAATGAATCTTTTTAATGAACCGGCTGAAGTGATCCAGGAAAATCACTAATGAAGTCAAAAGAGGACATTTTGCTCATTATAAAGTAACTCAGTAAGTGGAGGTTTTAGTCTGGAATAAAATATATGCTCTATTATTTTGCAAATGAGAAAATCAAAGCTGTGTAGAATAAAATGTCTAAAAATAAGAATCTCCTCTGGACATACGCATCCTTCGAGCAGAGAGCCTTCCTGCCAAGCATCCTGTACAACTTCCTGTATGACGAGCTGTTTTCCTTTTGATTTCTGTTGTTTACACGGACGTTTCCTCGCAACATGGCTCGCAAATGTTGTGTTTGATCCACAGTGCCACACATCGTGTCTGCTCACAGAGCGATTCTGTTTACATTTGATATCTCAGGCTTATATAAAATTTTCTCCTTTTCCTAAATGATTTATTCGTTTTTATTTTTTATTTTAGATATGAGAAATTTATGGTTAGACTGTTTTTGATTTGTTTACTGGGTTTTTTGAACATACCAGCATCAGAAATATAGATAGAAGACAGTGAGGAGGGATGGAACAGGCACAGATAGCGATAAATGGTCTGGGAATAGTATATGCTTCTTCTCTTTACTTCTTCTCTATACTTCTTCTCTTAAAGCTGCATCCCTTCCCTCAGCCTCAGTGTGACCAGTTTATCTTATCCGGTCTCACCTCGGTGTTCTGGGCTGCACAATGCCGACAGGGAAGCAGTAAAAGTAGCCGGTTTTATCCAGAAAACCTAAACAATGTGCTTCCATTTTTCTAATTTTCAGTAGCAGAGCATCTTTAGACCCCTTCCTGTTACTCTCTGCAGCCATTTGCACCTCTTCAATTTATGACTGTTTGGCGTTATTTAGGTGGAAGAGCTTTGAGAGCAACTGCAGATACAACACATGTTGCTCCAAACAACAATCTGCGGATGAATCATCGTCTGGAGCCGATGAAACGTTGAAATGTTATCAGACGAGGCTTCTGCTGCCAGGTGCGGCTCGAAATGCTCGACCTCGAGCACATCAGGCTCACAAAGGTCTGGAGAAAATCCTGGCAAGAAATAACAATACTGAGACTGCAGCCACGTCCCAGTTCCACAAAATAACTGTCAGCAGGTGCACTGGAAAAGTAACCAAATTAAGTATAATCAATAAAGTCTGCGGGCCCATGCATATTCAGAAAAATGTCTGAAAACATGTTTCCAGATTTGACAGCTCATTGCTCAGACTCATTCCCCTCTTTGTCTCGTGTTGCACAGCAGCCGGTTGCTTCTCTGTGCAAACCTTTATTTTATTTTGAGGTGATTTTACTTCACCCTGCAGATCAACAGTGAAAACTGCGGTCCACTGAGTGCAGGACAGGAAGGGTGGAAGTCCAGGAAAAGGGAAAGTGAGATCAAAACAGAGCAGTTTCTCCTCAGACATAATAGAAACTGTCGGTGCATTTGGGCACCTCCTCCATCTCTGCCACCTCCACACAAACAGGACGTCCCCCATCCATCCACACAGGCCTGTCTGATCCTGAACCTCCACTTATCAGACCCGTTCAGCAACACGGTGCACATCTCATTTCGTCTTCCTCAAGACAATCTTGGCACACTGACCTTTTTTTTTTTTTCTGTAAACTGTGAAAATGGCTTCATGTGGAAAAGGAAACTGGAGTCATTTCTCGTCTTTTTGGGGCCTTATTAATCAGCCCGGGGGCTAAAAAGGAATCGCAATGGTTTCCTTCTGTGTTTAATAAATTGGTAAAAATATAGTTTTGCTCTGGCAGCACGGCGCCGTAGTGGTTAGCGCTGTTTCCCCACAATAAGAAGGTCGCGGGTTCGGTTCCCGGTCTGGGGCCTTTCTGTGTGGAGTCTCCATGTTTCCTCCGGGTCCTCCAGTTTCCTCCCACCGTCCAAAGACATGATGTTTGGGTTAACTGGTGACTCTAAATTGTCCGTAGGTCTGAGTGTGAGTGTGAGTGTGAGTGTGAGTGGTTGTTGGTCTGTCTGTCTGTCTCTGTGTGTTGGCGCTGTGATGGACTGGCGACCTGTCCAGGGTGACCCCGCCCTCGCTCAATGGGAGCTGGGATTGGCTGCAGCACCCCCTGTGACCTGGATATGGAAAAACGATAGAAGACGAATGAGTGAATAGTTTTACTCACACCTTATTGGGAAGAATGACAAATTAAGCTTGCTTTTTTGTAGGAAGGCTGTGTTTTCCAGCAGCTCGTTCGATGCCTATTTTTACTGCCTGATGGGAAAAACCTCTTTATTGTGGCGAGTTTAAGGGAGAAAAAAAAAAAAAAAACACATTACCGGGAAAGGAGAAAAATACCAATAGCATTCAACAATCATTATATGGGGATAACAGAAAGATTCCTATGAGACCACATGAAATAAGGGGTTAGAAAAAGCCGAGGCGAGCTGTCAGTTTCCAGTCACTGCGTATTAACGAACCAACCAGCTGCTCCGGCATGTAGGGATTCCACACGGCGGATGAAGTCAAGGCTTCTCTCATCCACCAACGATGTCGCTCATCCCTCTGGTATGACTCTGGGTTTTTTGGGATTGCATCAGATTACTCTCACTCTCTCTTTCTCTCCCTCTCTGTGGGTTCTGTCGTCTCGTTCTCTCTTTCTGTCTCAGGTTTGTTAGACTGAGGATATGAGCTCATGAGCTGCGGGTCAGACAGACTGACGGTCATGATAGCCTCAGTTTAATGTGTCACTGATGTAAGAGAGAACATTAACCACGCTCATTTGATGTCTTCGTTTCTACTTGTGGCCAGAATAGGTGGACTGTTGTGTGATTTGTCATTGAAAAATCTTTTTTGTCCTCTCTCTCTCTTGTTTTTGTTTTTTTAGATGGTCACCATCTCTGGGAGACTGAGGCCAAGGTTGAGAGAGATGCCTCAAAGCCTGTAAGTGATACTTATGACCCAACTATCATGACAAATCTGCTCTAATTTCTGGATGAAAGTGAGAATAAAGCAGCTGTTCTCTGTCTTTTACTATTATCTAAGCCACAAAACATTTTCAGTCTTCACATTTAAACAAATAAAGATGTTTTGAGTAAAGTCAGCGGGATGACTGGAGATCATCCTGCCAACTTCATCCAATGTGGATTTACAGAATGCACACGTCAGCATTTAACTTTAAAGGGCCAATTCAGCCTGAATATACATAAAGTCGTTCACTTTAAAGGGTCATTTCAACCCTTAATGGGGGGAAAACCTCTCTGCCTGTCTGGGGTTTGAGAGCCATCTCTGGATTTTTTCACTTCCCCCTCAATCAGCAGATGTTTACTCTCTAAGTTTTAATTTCCTGCTCCAGATATCTCAGATAAAACACTTAAAAGAAACCGCCTGAATAGATGGACACCACAGAAATAAAAGAAGAATAGAAGAAGTTCATGATTTGGAGGTCAGAGGACGAAGTAAATATGCTGAATGAAACTGAAAAGCTACTTTCGTGCCCAAAGTCATTAAAACAAATTCTCCTGCACTGATGAAATGAAAGGGCTCCGTGTGTCTGCCATTAAAACCAACAGGAGCTTGGAAGCAGCCAGCCGGCCTCCGTCTGAAGATAACAGAATCCACCTAAAGCTGACTACCTGGCATGTTAAACCTCATTTATTTAATCCCCTATAAAAACCGAACTGAACAAATGACAGTTTTATGGAGTTACGCTGGATATTGTTGCGTCTGAACAGAGCCAGGCTCCATGTTACCCCCCCCACCCACCCACCTTTCCAGCCTTTCTGCTAAGCTAAGCTAACCAGCTGCTGGCCGGAGCTTCCTGTTTGCCGCAGACATGACAGAGGTGTCGAGGCTTTCAGGAAGAAAGTGAATGAGGACATTTCCTAAAAAGATCTCCGTTTACACGACGAATGGCTCCCACAGAATTCATATGAACACTCAATACGCACTCGGTGCTCTGCAGAATATGGGACAGACGCACTGAAGCATTGCTAGAATGAGACTTTAGATTTCCTTAGCCTGGGGTGGAAGCCCTAAGGAGTTGGGGGGGGGGGGGGCATTGGGAAGAGCCGTATTGTGTTTCAAACGTGTGCAAAAGGTTTTCAAAAGTTCAGCCTTCAACCTGTGGGAGTCTGAGCTTGGCAGTGTGTCCTGTCTTGGCCTGGGACAGCTGGGGGGGGGGGGGAGTCTGGGAGACAGACGGGGGGGATTAGACAGTGTCTATATGTGAAGCGCTGCACCTGCTCCCAGTTTCTTCCCTTTGCAAAAACACATACTTTATCTCCCTCCCTCACACGCTCGCACACTCGTACAGTGACTGCTGGGACACATCTGTCAGCTTGAATAGACCAGCCCCCCCCTACCCCCCCTTCTGGATTGCTCCCATTTTAAACACTGATGCTGCCTTGGCCAGGTTTGACCTCTGCTGTTGCACCACGACGCAGAACTAAACCACAGAGTGAGAATACATCGCCGCCTCCGTCACCTGCACGGTCTGACCTCCTCTAAGAGCGAGGCAAACGCAGGAAGGGGGGGGGGGTGATTTAGTTTACATTTTTTGGAGGCATTTACATCAGAGTATTCAACAAGTCCAAAAATGCTTGTTACGTTTGTCAGGTAAAATAGTTTAGGTGACTTTTTTTCGCTCCTCTGTGAGTTGAGATGATGCATCACTACAACACCTGTGCACATAAAACCCTCAAACGTGTATGAGTGATTTGACTCATGTCCGATTTTTGGGTTTTATAAATAAACTTGTTTTTCATAAATGGTAGAAATTGACATATTGGACACCTGCCTCGCGAGCGAAATGCTGCAAATGTTTCCTGTTCAACCTGGACACAATTAAAACTTACACCCAGAAAAGACAAAGTGTTTCCAGAGGTTTTTATCAGCTAATCCTCCGAAGGATCGATGGATCGCGGTGAATAAGACGAGCCGAGAAAGCCTCATCTGGCTTCACTTGACTTTACGACTGCGCTGATTTAAGAGGACGTGTGTCAGCTTTCACCTGTGCATGTCAGGGCCAGCCGTCCTCCAAAGCACAGCTCTGCAGACTGATGACTTCCTCCCTGGCTACCGAGCAGCACCTCCAGCACACTCAGACGTGTATATAGATATATATATATATATTCACACAGATGTGTTCACAGCTTGAACCCAGAGAACGCCGTCCTCGCTGGCCTTCGCTCCCTCGTCAGACAGCAGGAAGCTCTGCCGGGGAAATAAACTATGTGGACACTCCCGAGTTCAACTCATTCACGTCAGCCCAGTTATTCACTGTTCAAACAACCGGGCCTCTCTGTTCGCTCAACTTCATGGTCTCGTCTGGGACTGCAACCAGATTTTTTTTAGATTTCATCCATGCACACGCACAACTTAAGGTCAAAAGGAGGCGTACAGATCCAAATCCTGACCCCCACCGTCTCTCGCTCCAAACAAAGTCAGAAACAATACAAAAAAACTAATATGCGTGCATTAATGACACGCAATAGTTTTTCCATCTTAAACCACTAAAAAATTAATGTGTTTCTCATCTCAAAACTTGGCAAAGATATTTCTCTTCATAGCTGCCCCCTGCAGCTATGAAGGAGCAGGAGTGATGAATAAAGGAGCCTCAGTTTCTCCTTTTCCTTCCCCCCTTTTTCTTTTTAACCCATGGAGGGATATCTTTATGTGTTTATGAAAACAATGACCAGACCAGGAATGGTTGTGTTCGTAACCTTTTGCTCGTTGCTGTTTGCTTCAGCACAAAGGCCTTTTTATATTTAAGATAAGATGAAATAACTCAGTTATTCCCAGCAGGCGAACTACGTGCTACAGCAGCACACAAGACCCGAGGAGGCGAAGGAAAGGAAAATAATAATGATAATACCGAGCAGATGAAAGTACAGATAAACTAACAAGAGAGCTTTATTATTCATAATGACGCCAAACATTTCTACTTTCTGATCAAATTTGTTGCTTTGCAGAATTCGCTGCTGGTTGAAATCCCCCCGTATCGGAACCAAAGACTCTCCACTCCGGTCCACGTCAACTTCTACGTCTGCAACGGCAAGAGGAAACGAAGCCAGTATCAGCGCTTCACCTACATCCCCGCCAGCGGTAACTCTGCCTACTGATCTTGACCAGTCATGATTGAACATGTATAGGTGCTCAGGGTTAGCAGATAAAAGGTTAGAGAAGCACTAATGTCCCCCCTCCTCCCCCCAGAGCCTCTCCAATGGAGTCCAACAGATCAGACTGTGGTTGCACCACGCTGGCTTTTAGTAAATTATGTTTTAAAAGCCCAACACGGGTCAGCATTTCTCTGAAAGGACAGAGGATGTTGTGGAGATAAGGAACTCGTCTTGGTGGGCGGATTTTTGCAGGATGGAGCTGTTGCTCCTCTCTGATGAAATTGCATCATCCAAACAAGAGATTTTCAAATAATATTATCGCTGTGATTTTACAGCTGGACAGAAATATGGACGCAGGATGTGAGTCAGATTAGAAACATCAAGGGAGCAGATAGTGGATGCTAAATTATGCTGCTGTAACTTTCGTGACCTTGATGACTTATTTTATGTAATTTTATTTATTTGAGTTTCACGCTGATGAAACTGCGTAAAAAAAAAAAAGAAAGTACACAGCCATACAGTCATCAGGATCTTGTACAGCTCGGCCTTTCTTTTACTTTCCCATCCTCACTGTTGGATTTGGACTTTCATATCCCAGACAAATTAAAAACACTTCAGCCCGGACTTCATGTCTGAAGATGAGACCAAACTGTTTGTATTCCCTCTTGTCTGGTGGTTTATGCTTGGGAGGAACAAAGTAATTCTATAATTCCTCCGTTCTGAGGACAAAAAAAAAAATCCATGAAATGTGTTATTTTCCGTACCTGTAGCTCCACGAGCACTGCAGCGACTGGACAAGTGTGCAGAAAGGGGCGTGGGAAAAGCATATTATTTGAATAGAGAATCTATTGCCAAGCTAAATATAAACGCTGACCCACGAAACTGAAATGCAAAAGAAAAGAAAAAAAAAAAAAAGAAACCACTGCTAATTGAGCTCTGGGCTTGGAGCGAAAATCCAGTGGGTGGTTCAAAGCTGTGATTCAGGCGAAGTGGCCCAGCCCTGTGCGTGGGCGACGGAGTGCCCCACCGTGAAAGTGGAGCATTGTCCTCAGGACGCAGAGAGTCAAAGGGAGGGGACAGACAGAGGGGAGTGGGGGGGGGGGGGGGGGACAGCTAGTCTGGTCAGTGTCTCCTAAAGGGTGAGGGACGAGAACCAGAGGGCAGAGTGAGGGGAAAACATGATTAAAACTCCATTTTTCCTGTTTGGTTTTGCACCAAAATTACATCATGTTAACTTTTTTTTTTTTTTTTTTTTTTGGCAACAGCAGCAGGTGTGACAAAAACAACATTTATTTTGGGACACACAGCACACACGGCTGATTTTCACCGTCCGGAAGCACAAAGGGCAGCCGCTCTTTTGTGGCAAGGCAAACATTTGCACTTCTGCTGCCTTTTCTGTGCATCTGCCTCTCCTCCACAGGCAGACAGACACACTTCCTCCAAGAAGGCCCAAAATAGGGGTGCGTTTGCTATTTTAAGTGCTGCGGTCGGTGTAACCATCTCATCGCAGTTCCTCTTTTACAGTTGTTGACAGTGGAGCCTTCACTAAGGCATGACGTGTCCCAGTTTCACTCCTTTTCGTCTAATTGGTCCCTTATTCAGCCTGGCACACCCTGTAAAATTAAAAATATCTTTTTCGAGAGACATCCTGAAGCAGCTGTAGTCATGAAAAACACAAAAGACTCAGATAAACAACTAAACAACAGCGTGCATCAGTGAAATGTAAGAATAAAAACTTGTGCTCGAGGAAGAATAAAGTAATAAAAGTAATTTACTGCCTGAGCTTTTGGATTCAAACACATGTTTCGTATTATAATCAAAAACAGCTTCATCTCAGCCATGAAAAGAAGAAATAGATCCAATTCAGCGATGCAGCGATGAAGCTCGGGGTCAGAGCCGCGCTGTCGTTTGCTTGTAACTGGACTGTGACGCTTGTTATATAAGGCCGATGTCGTGTCAGGAGCTACGGCGGCAGATTGATGGCCCACATTTGAAAATTCAGTGTCCAACATGTTTTCTGCACTGGAATCTGGACCGGCAGCCAAGATCACTGCAACTCGAGAACAAGCCTTACCTCATTTGAACTCAGAAATAACCACAATCCACCGACACGCTTTTCGGGCCACCATTTTGTCTTTCTCAGCTGAATCCAGAGCCCAAAAAGCAGCTTCAAACTTTCTCCCTGTCTCAATAAGCCAGCAGTAATTTATTTTTAATGAGTGAACCCTGCTGACTATGAAGCTGCTGCCGGAGCGACATATTTCATATCACACATTTAATGGATATTAGCACCAGAGCGGGATCCAAAGAAAATAGAGCTTTTATTATAGACGCTGCTGGATGTTTCTCGTGTTGATGAGTCATCCCTTTTTTTTTTTTTTTTTTCTCCCTCATCTTTTTTCTAGTTTAGTGAATATTTTCAGCTGGGTGGGAGAGCTCAGGCACAGACACAGAGACTCATTGATGCGAGTGTTTGTTTGGCAGCGGGTCTCCTAGCCACAAACCCACTCACACATGCAGGAAGGTTGCTATGTGTGTTTACTCATTTAGCTTTTCCTCCTTCTGTTCTTCCTCCTCCTGCCTCAGTTCCAACAATAAAGACGGAGCCACGTGACGACTACGACGCCCCGTTGGTGTGCACCCAGCACGGCTCCGCCCTGGCCTTGCACCCGAAGCCGTACTTCCCCTCCCAGGTCGTGCCCCCGATGATGACCTCTGACCCCAGGCCGTGCGCGGTTGGCGGGGCTTACCCCGTCGGCCAGCAGAGACTGACAGCCAAGCCTTCCTCGCTGCCCACCTCTTCTTCTCCGAGCACCAGCCCCAAACTGCACGACCTCACGCCGTCGCCTTTCTCCAAGTGCCTCCCTGCCAGCCCGGCGGTCCCCCATCAGGGCCCCCAGTCCCCGATTTCTCACATCTCCATCATCCAGGAGACCCCCGGGCGCTACCAGCTGCCCAGCCTCTACCCGCCCAGCAGCTCCTCCTCCTCCCCGACCTCGCAGCCGTCCACGCCGACCGACGCTCCCTTCTCTCCGGCCCACTGCATGACGCCAGCCCAGCCGGTCGGCGGCAGCACCAGCCCCGGCGCCCAGCAGCACGCCAAAGTGCCGGACAGAGGGCGACCCTCCCTCCAGGAGGACGGCAGCCCCCCAACGTTGGCCGTCAGCATCAAACAAGAACCGCAGGAGCTGGACCAGATGTACCTCGATGATGGTGAGCGAAAACGTTTCACTGCTCACTTCTGCTTAGATTTCTAGTGTATGGAAAAAATTAGAAGTGAGCAGCCGTTCCAACACTCTAATTAACTACACAAAAAGGTTTTTTATTACCTTCCAGCATAAAGGACCATTATATCTGCAGGTGCTGATGGCATTTTTGATCAGTATCACATGTCTCGCCGGTCACTTTGCCAGGAGCTCAAACATTAAACCTTGAAACCTCAGTTTTCAGCTTTCGTTTTGGCTCAGATCTCCTCACCTATTATTATTTAAAGGAGTAGTTCAAAATTTTTTCCTTTTGCATACCTGGCTTTACTGTGAAACTGTGATGTAGTGTTTGCATTGGTTGCGTGCTAGGCCCCCGCAGGAGAGGTGGGTAGCTGTGGGAGCGATGACTGTGCCAAATCATTTTATCACTGCTGTTGGGAGTTCCTACTTTTACTGGAATAGATCCTGTCCAAAGTCCTGCATCTCACTTTTTGTGGTTCTTCTTTCCTTCGCTGTCAGCGTTCTTCGTAATCTGACTTCTGAGGTAATTAGATCAAAGAGGCCTGGTGGTCTCGTATTTGATATATTTGGCGTTAAATCCTGCCCAGAGCTCTGTGATAAAATGGACGTGACGCCCTTTTTATTTATCTGAGCTAGAGCGGGATTTTAGGAGCACAAACTTTATGATCTCACCACTCTGGCCCTCTGCGCTCGCCGCTGAGGTTTCGGGGGCCTTGTGTTCTGTGCTGCGGTGATTTGAAATAAATTGGATAAATGATCTTCCTCTGGGCAAAAAAAACCATGGCCTGGCTGCGCCTGAGTCCCGATGAGGAGAGGAAGGGAGTGCAGTAAATGAAGAAACACTAACCAGCAGCTATCAGCACGCTTTGATCCATCACCAGAGCCCCTGCTGGACCGTCTGGGCCGGGCTTCCTGACGATGGCGAACGAGACGCTGCTGTCGGGCCGCAGACTGCAGGACTCAGACTGTTCCCGTTGCCACTTCCTCTGAGCAGTCTGGGTAAATACATTAACACTTGTTAGCCGCGTCTGCAGAGACGTTTGGATGGCGGGAGCTTTAGATTTGTAATGATGTTGTAACACGGTGCCACCGCCGCTCGCGTCTCTGGAGGATTTCTAAGTTCAAAGGTATTAAGGCACCCCTCTGTAGCCATAATGGATATTTCTCAGGTGTTGTGCCCAAAATTACTCTTGTTTTCGTTGGCAAATTGAAGGAAATTTTACTGAACACTCCAAACTAAATGCGGCTTCTCACTTCATTAAAGCCCTTGGCAGAGATGAGGGCATTTTTTCTTTCTTTTTTTTTTTTCAGGTGTGGAGTTCCTGTAATTTCTTGTCAAACATGCCTGTTAAACGCAAACTGAGACCTTTAAGGAGCTGAGAAAGCTGAATGTCACTGAAAACACTCATTAAAAAAAAGAACTGCGAGTGTGTTTCCAGCTGTTTTTCAGGATGTAATGATCCCTGCTTTAACTGTCGCCATTAACTTATTGAATTTAGTGCAATTTTGTTTTAATTTCACAACAATTTGACGCAAATAACATAAGTGAATAATTCGAGCACATGAATGTCGAACCACCCTGTCTTTAGACTTTAAATGGACGTGACACAGTCGGGTGTTTTTGATCTCAGCTTGTGGGCTCATTGTGTGGAACCAGAGCTGATGTCTTCTCCCAGTTTGTGCCGCTCTCACAGATTCATCAGGATCAATGCTTTTTTTTCTCCACACCATCTCCAGAGAGCTCGCAAACTTGTCAGCTCATGGAAAGTCTGAATCGCTCTCTCTCTCTGGCCCGGAGCCGGAGCTATAGGCTGCAGGGTGAACAGTCCGCTCCATAAAACTTGCTGACTGGAGAGGTTTGTGTTCGTCCCCTTGGCTCTCAGAGAGTCTGGACGGAGGCGGCCAGAGCCGTACGTTATACTGCACAGTGGTGCGCCCGAGACGTCGGTCAGCGGGAGGTAACACGAGCAAAACATGAACATTTTGAAGTCAGGTCTGAGCCTGAAAGCCATTAAAGCATGTTATTTTTATGAAGTGTTGTGGCCTTGTGAGAAGGCTTTAGATCTGCACAGACGGAGTATATGAGTGTAAATTTTGAGGCCTCACAAACTGTCTTGTTCTTCTTCAGATGATCTGCAGCCACATCCATCAAATATACAACAGTAACTTTACATAAGATCTTACAGTAACAGTTGGAATGAAATATGAGCTTTTCTTTTTCATCAGTTTCGGCTTTTTGGAGGATTATTTTTACATATATTCCTCAGTATCCACATCTGTTATTACTTGCACAGTTGCACGTATTGATTCATCCGTAAATACAATAAATGGCCAGAAAGTAAAAAAAAAAAAAAAAAAAGAAAATCATGATGTCATGTTGAAACGCTGCAATAAAAGACAACCCCAGTTTTTTTATACCTTTTATAAAACTATATAATAGATTTATTCTCCCTGTTCTTTGTATTTTAAGAGTTGACTTTGTGTTGTCAGTATGACTTCCAGGGAGGAGCATTAATCCTTTATTAAACCAAACTATAAATTTTCATTTACTAACTAGAAGCACGAAAGCACAAAAGCTACAGCTGACGTTGTTGGACGTATCTGTTCAGAAAACAAGTAACGAGTCATTTGTCTTCAAATTCTGGGGACCACGAATGTCTGCACGCAGAAACATAACAATCCATCCAGCGGTTATTGTGATGTTTTTGTTGGAAAGCCAAAAGGCTGCTTACAGCCGGATCACATAGATATTGTAGGACGGACTTTTATTTTGACCGTTTATCTGGTCACTCATTGGATGAAAGAAGTGTCATTGTGGTCATGTTTTGTCTGCTCTCTTCCTACGGCTCTTTTTTTTTTTTTTTTTTAAATACAGGCTTACAGAGTTTTCTTCTCTATTGTCCGCTCATTTTCTTTTTAAATAATACCTGGAATAAAGAGAAAACTGGTGCAGGCTGCGGTGAACTACAGCTCGGCTCAGTGGGACTGACTTGCAGTAACCCAGTAGGAGCCTCGTAATGTGGGCCAAGAACATCTCGTGGCTTGTGGCCTGGACTTGACGTGGCATTAAACGGGGGTTTGGGGAGGAGGGGGTGGTTGTGGTATTTTCTGCCCCCCCCCATCCGCCTCCTCCACTCCTTCACAGTCTTTTCTCTCATTGTCTCTGTTCTGGTGTCTCAGCTGATTTCTTCATGGCGTTCAGGGAGGCTGTTCATTATCTCGCCGTCTGATCACTTCCTCCTTCGTGTCGTGCTGTTGCAGGCCGGATCACGTTGACACGTCGCAGCCCTTAATGAGGTAAACAGTGCTGTCCTGCTAATTGTTTGGGAGTTCCTCATTCGGGGGGGTTTCCTGGTCGGAGCTCTGGGCTGTATCAGTCAGCTCCAGCTGCTGTCCACCTCCACAGGGCAGGAAACCAGTTCCTGGATTATTTCATATCCAACGCCACCTTCCTGCTTTTAAACAACAGTAAAGTTAGACTCACTCTCCAGGTGATATTTATCTGAAAGAGGATTTTAGGATTAGCGGTGAAGTACACATTCAGAATCTTGTCTCTTCCATTGAGCCTCTATTGTCTCATAAATAGGGGATGAGAAAACAATCTCACCACAAGGTCTATTTAGGAGCTTTCAGTCATACCAGATGGTCTTCACCAACAGTGGCCATGAAATATTTAATGTTCCTCCTCATCTGTGCTGGCGTAGAAGAGTTTCAAAGTTTATTCTTGGCTTTGAAAACAGCAGTAAAGTAAATATTCTCGCTAGAAGGTCCATTTAGCTGCTCTGAAGGGTTCAGTTATATCACAATCAGGTCCTGACCTCAGCTTTAAGGCCAACATGGGCAGTCCACACAAAGTCCCTTACAGGAAAAGAATAAAAGTGTGGGAAAAGTCCAACGACTGATGAAGACCATCTGATGATTGAAAGCTCCAGAGCTGCAAACACATTGAGGTTGTTTTCTCATGTGAAGATTCACCCACTCAGAGCTACACATAGAGAAAGGAAATCAAATCCAAAGCCCAAAATGAAACGGTCTCTCTCAGTTAAAAAAAAACCAAAACTGCCACCTTGACTGTGACTTTGATTTTTGCACCATTTCTATCAGTCGAATGTCTCTTGAGCGAACCAAAGTGGCTGAAGAGCCATGTGACACAGATGTCACACTGGTGCTGGGCCTATTTCTAGGACTATGTTGTAAACACACTTAGCGATCAATAGATTGACCTTTTTTCTTTTTTTTTTTTTTTCAATTAGATCCTCAACATCAAATGTGACGGCACAATGAAAAATGGGCCATGGCAACAGATGAGTAAACAGTAAATGTTGTGGCCTCAGTCGGACAGAAGATAAAGTTTTAGTGCCTGTTTTTTCTTTGTTTTATATCTGAGAAAACTTCTCTTTATACCACTTCATCATGTGAAAGTTATCCTGCCACATGTGGCGCATCATGTAGCGTGAGGAAAAATATCTGAATGCCATAATTCATCCAGGATTTTGACAGGTGAAGACACGATGCAACGTTTTTGACGATGTCTTGGTGTCCAAAATTTGCAGCCGCCGTCCCGGTTCTGAGTGCGCGTTGAAAAGTCTGCGTAATAACGTCCCCTGACCTTAAAGGACACGTCCTTCCTCCTCCAGATGTGCAGAAGGTCAAAGCCAGATCAGTTTCATCCGAGCACGTCTGAACGTCAGTTCAGAGGCCCGAGTGTTTATTTCTTCAGGATCAAATATGTCTTCTCGTAATATTGGTCATATTCACACGTTCACATGAGCGACGGCGGCGTGCTGTCCGGCTACAGAACATTAAAAAGCATCTTACCTCAACGTAAACACATAAAAGTGGATCCTTCTCATCTTAATATTAAAATAACAGAGCAGCTACTGATGAAACCGAAGGTCAAAACGGCAGTAAGATGTCTTTACATCCCACCGTAGATACATTTGTAAGAGTCGGCCTCACCCATTCACACACTGAAGGTCAGAACAGTTGGCTTGTAATTTAGCCCGTTACCTAAAAAACAAAAAAACAAACAACAGACCACAAGTTTTTTAACTTGGGTTTTCTTCCTTCCAAGCAGCTTTTCAACACAGAAGCAATTAAATCAATATGCCGAGAACAAAAACTTTTATATTTAGCTTCAACTTGTACATGTGTGATAAAGCAGCTGTGAGAACTATTATAAAACAAGTAAAAAAAAAAAACAACCAACATTAATTGTTTTGGCTAATGAATGTCAAAAAATAACCAAAATGCCGCAGTCACAATTTGATTGCAGTATCATATAATCTCAACAAAACAAGGTGCAAAAACATTGTAATGCGCAACAAGGCTCAGTTTTGATAGAGGAGGGAAACGTTTGCTTCAGATGTCTGAAATCGACATTAAAAGGTGTGCTGTGTTGTGGAAAAAGTTTCATTTTAAAGTCTTGAACCTGGATGATGAGTCTCTCCTTATTTCTCCCATCTCCTAATTAAAGTGCGAGTGATGTGGAGCACCTGAATATAAAAGCCGCTGCTTCCCTCGTGAGTTTTGTCCGCGCTGCCGAGTTCTCCACGAAGACGTGTCGCAGCGAATCGCACCTTTTATTCTTAGTCACGTAATAACTTCAGTGTGTTTCTCTGACAGGCTCGTGTGAGATCGCTGCTGTAATGTAGTTATCAAACCTCTCAGGAGGTCTCGCCTTTGTTTTATTAAGAGCAGTCAATCAACACTTTAAGGTCACGTCCAAACTCTGTCTCAGCTCCAGACTTTGGATGATTTGCAGTCTGTTTTGGCACCTACACGTTGATTTAAACAGTTTGATTTCCTCCCTGGTTGTTTGTGTATCTAACTCTAGCTGATGGGGACACTTGTTTTGTGTGTGTTTTTAACCCCCCCCCCCCCCCCCCCCCCCATCCCCCGCACTCTTCCAACAGCTCAACATTATTTTTCATGCTCGGAAGTGAGTGAGTGGTATTTCTGTTAGGAAGCAGTTGTGCCAATGCTGGGTCACTGCCTGAGATGAAAATAAATGTTTAAAGAAATAGATTAATTCCTTCCATTGTGTGTGTAATGGCGGGGGGGCTGCTTTTCCAGCGTCCGGTCAGTCAGTCAGAGGGAATTCCTCCCTCAGCCCACTGGCTAGGATTCTGGAGGCCGGATCCAGGGGTGTCCCCCCTCTCATTTCTCATCCACGTGGGAGCTGAATGAAGGAGGGTGGGGGGTGAACCTGAACCTGGACCTGGACCTGGACCTGGACCTGATACTGATTAGTAAAGTGAGAGTCACATGGGAATGAGTTCTTTTCAAAGTAATAAATGAGTAAAACAGATAAGAACAGAAAAATGAGGCAAAAAACCAAAATCCTGATAAGAAATCCTTTCTTATCAGCGGATTGGTATCTGTGTGTTTTTCTGGTTTAGCGTCAGCCAGGCTGTGTAGCTGCTCTTGGATCATCCCACCTGTCCGCCAAAGCACACAGCTGATTAAAACTGATAAACAAGTGCACCTGGATCCTTCAGAGACGGAGCGAGGTTGCATCATCTCTCCTGATAAAAAAATGGCCGGGGTGCTCAGATATGAGCGGATTTTATTAGGTGGGCTCAGAGGCTCAGAGAACTACTACTGTTACAGCATCAAACCTTAAAGCAGAAAGTGTGTAAGGTGTAATATGAAAGGAGTTATTTATAGTGACCAACCAACATCCAATTATTGCCCGAGTCTGCAGTTTCTCTCCGTGCCGTGAAGAGATTTAGTATCTTTCAGCTCCAGATTTTTGGTTTTCTCGTCTGTGAGTGAAATGTTTTTGGTCCACTGTGTCGTGACAGAAGGATGTTACGTTTTCATGAAAACAGGACGTCAGCTAATTGATGTTTTGATGTTGAGCAGGCGACTCAGACTTCCAGATGAGATTTCCAAGACTCAGTTGAAATTTTATTCATGTAGTTCACAGTAACACAAATATCTGTATCAGCCCTCATCCTCGTCGAATTGTCCTGATTTTTAAAAAGGGGCGAGAAGTTTGACTTACATTTGTGGAGATTAGTCACAAAATCATTCATCTGTGTACTGAGATCTGACTCTATATGCAAATGTTGTGTTTCCTGCTTGTTGTGTGCACCAAAAATGACATTTTTACAGATTTTAACAAATTTTAAAGCTCCTGAAAACAGTCTGAGCGGTAAATTCTAAATGAAATGTGTCCTGATGAGATGATCAGAGTGAGAAAAGACACATGAACATTAAAATAATGTCGTGTCGTGTGACTGACCTGCTGACTCTCTCCCTTTTCTCTCTCTCTTCCTTTCCAGTCAATGAGATCATCAGGAACGACTTGTCAAGCATCTCCGTCCACAGCCATGCATAGTTTCCCATCAGCTACAAAACTGACACGGTAAACAAAATGTTTGGGGAAAAAAAAAACAACAAAAAAAAGAAAACAACAAAAAAAAAAAAAGGGAAACGCCTAAAAAAAGCTGACTTGGTGCTTCGCATGTTTGGACTACAGCGTGCAAGAAGCAGCAAAAGGAAACTCGAGGAGAGCTTTTTGTAAATGTTTCGTCCAGATGACCAGGGTCCAACACGTGCCTTGTTTTTCATATATTATGCCTTTATGCAGAAGTTATCCTAGGAATAAAATGACTTTTTTAAGAGGAGTAAATTCAGTATGTAGCAGCCAAACCTGCCAACCCCCGCAACACAACAACAAAGTGTGCTTTTAGAGGACCAAGAATTGTTTTGTATGTCTTTTTTGCTGCAGTTTGTAAATGATTCGGTGCCTACTTGTTATGTAATTTGTATATACGGCGTGCGTACTGCTTTAATTTGCATATCTGGCTTTACAGAAACAGACGGACAGTCTAACAGAGAAGTGCCTTTGACTGGAATTTGAAACATGCAGCTGGAGTTTGGCTTTTCAAGTTCAACGTCAACATTTAAAAGAGAAAGCGAGATAATGCAACTTTTGCAGGTGATAAGAAGCGAATGCTCAGAGACGCTGTGACATCAGCACAAACCATATCCGGTATAAAGTAATAACTGAAGTTTGCTGACATTAGGCACCGTAATTCAGACCAAATAAGGTTGGAACAGCAAAATGTCTGAGAGTTGAATCTGTTTTCCCTCTTTTGAACTCATAACAGGAAGAATTGGATATTTCTTATTCCAAAAGTTGCACGGTCTTCCTTGAAACCACATTTGGTCGGCGTGTCACATAGCAGCTGAAGCTGTTGTAATAAGTGTAGCTATTCCGTCAAGGCAACTTGTTACTGTCATTTGAAATCAGACGGTAATGTCAAACCTCTCCGGCTGATTCGTTCCCCAAAACCTCAAACCGCGTTCTGAAGCCTTTCTGCATTCTTACAGCACAAAACAATCCGCAATACGTGGAGTCACCAAATATTGTCACTTCGTGTCATTGTCGAGGTGAAAAGAACACGGACTCCATACTGACTTGAAAAAAACATGAACTTTGTTGTGAACTAGTTGGACTTTTATCAGAGAAGAAAAAAAAAATCATCTCAGTCTTGACAAAGCTTGACTTTTGTTACTCCCTGGAAGCTATGCAACGAGCAAAGTAGCATTACTCTGTAAAAGAATGTAAACAATCAGCATCGTAACCACGAGAGTTTTTCTAATCCAAAGAATACTTAATAACGGTGAACAGCAATACAAATATATAAATCCTTTAATGTTTGTCTTTCTATTTCATATTTATTCTCGTAGCATGTGCTCTGTTTATCCATGTTTATCATACAGCTTCTTTTACATGAACGTTAACTACATACTGTGGTTTATGTACCAATTTGTTTGTGCTCTTACGGAACAGATCGGGCTTTCATACTTGTTTCCACTTTTATTTGTATTTATGAGTCTTAATCCATTTTACTGGAGGGCAGGAGAGAAGCCATACTGAAATGTTTACCGGGGAGGTCATTGTTAGCCTGTAACGCATATTTCTGCTTTGTCATCTATTTTGTTGTATTTGTCAATAAATAAGCCGTCATCTCTTTCATCTCTTTGGTGTCTGTCTCACTGTAGACATGACATAAAATCTGGACATATTTTGTGGTTTAACAATGACAGAAAAAAAAAAGGAGCAATAGGTCTAAGTTGCTGCATGTGTAAGGAAGATCAGGGGACGTCACATGAAACATCATAAAGCATTTCATTCATTCAATAGTAATTAAAAATAGGAGCTGTGGGAAGAATTTTTTAATGAATTAGTAATCCACTAATTAATACTTAAATAATAATTTTAAAACAGAATAGCTCATTAAATAATCTTAGCTCCAAAATGTTTTTGAATGAATGAAACGCTTTATTAATTACCTGTGGCCTGCTTGGTCCTCCATACAGCTGGTCCTCAACTTTAAAAACAATCATCCTGCTTCAGATCAGAACTTGGACACAAAAATACAGACATGCTCATTTAATGTTTGAGGACCATGTGGTGCACATCATTTTAAAAAAAACGTGGTTCAAATTGAGTCCTGTCTGATATTGTGCTGAAATAATAAACAAATAAGAAACCACAGTGTGTGTGGAGCAAAAGTAAAACTACATCCATGAAGTCTTTTTTTTAATGTTATCAGCAATGATGTAATACTTTACAATTAGTTAAACTAACAAAAATGACTTGGTCTTGTCCTGATACACTCACGGTAGGTTTTTACTTTTTGTCCAAGTCACATTTTCATGTCAGTGAAACTTTTTCTGCACTTCTTTTGGTGTTTTGTCAAGAAAAAGCTTGAGTCAGAGCTGATGCAGATGTGAACTAATACAGCTGTTAGAGGTGTTGGGGAGGTCACCATGTCTCGTTGTTAGGAGTTCATCATTACACAGATTTAACTTTATTTGTGTCAAGAGTATCCTAAGACGAGGCATTTGCTGCACAAAGGGTGTAAAACACAGCTGTGGAAAGAAATAAACTTTTGTTTATGAACAAAACAATGTGCTTCAACTTTAAAGCTGAGGCGTTCTGGGCTTCAACTTCAAATAGTATACAATAATATGATTCAAGAAAGGTTGTGCAGATAAAACACGTAACAAAAACATGCCCAGAAACTTGTATTTTAATTGTGTGGCGGGATGGAGATAACTAGTGTGTTTCCAAACATAAGAAACCAGAGAAGAAAAATGACTGATTGTTTTTGGAAGCGTTGGTGTTTTGCATTCAAGTACAGCTTTGATTTCTGCAGCAGCACTAAAACCAAAAGAGAAATCAATCCCACATCCATTAACCCCACAGCATCCACCAACATGTGCATCAGCGTAGTCCGACCTTTCATTCACAATCAATATCAGATTGGTGCTACAAGCGTATGAAACACTATTCACGTTTTACAAATGTGGCGCGTGATCTACAAGTCAAGTCAGGTTGATTTTATCTGTACAACACCAGTTCACCAAAAAGTAAACATGGTCCTGATTTCAAAAGAGCTAACGTTGGATTTTAATTGGTTCGATGGTGCCATTAAATGCTAATGTGGATAAAAGTTGCCCCATGTCTGCCCCAGGATGCTTAAATTAGTTTATTTTAGTTACATCAACTTATTGAGGTCTTAATGTATTTGCAAATGATTAAATATGTAATCATTTAATTGTAGAACAGCTGTCATGAATACATATTATTTTAAAATGAATGAAACGCTTTATTAATTACCCGTGGCGTCCTTGGTCCTCCATACAGCTGGTCCTCAACTTTAAAAACAATCGTCCTGCTTCAGATCAGAACGTAGACACAAAAATACAGACATGCTCATTTAATGTTTGAGGACCATGTGGTGCACATCATTTAAAAAAAACAAACAAACAAACATGTTTTCGGTCTTGTATTGTGCAGAATTGAACAGAAGTAGAACTCCATCTGGAGAACATGATCTACTCGTCTGTCTGCTGTCTGCAGAGACTTTCTTGGACTGTGGATGTTAAATATTGTGGCGCATACTGACACCCAGTGGTCTGATTAACTCCTGTTGGATTTTAAATACTAACAAATGCTAGTTCATAAGTGTGTTTGTGTGGGTGCGTGCTTGTGTGTCTTTTTCATTGGTATTACTTTATTGTGTGGCCGGCTGCGCTCACACGGAAACTCAGCTTTTATGGAAATCAGGACACATTGACTGACAGTTTGTTATTTTTGAAATCTGTTTTAAGTCATTTAGGAAAATCGGTTGTCATTTCTCTTCAGTCTGTGAACGAGTTTGCTGTCAAAGCTTCTGGGAAAATCCACCAGCAGCTGCCCCCCCCAGGTGAGATCTGACTTCAGCTATAAGCCATCAGATTATATTGGACAGCGGGCCTTCAAAACCATCATCGCCACGACAACCATCAGTTTGATGTTTTACATCCCTGTGACTCTGCTGCAAAGGATTTCCTCTTTGGATGAATGTGGAGAGACGTGTATAGTGATACCCAGGTGTGTATTCCTGATGTCTGCTGCAAGTGTTGTGTATCCCCTGTTTTATCTCTCCATGCGTGAGAAGCTGCCCTGCCTCAAGTGACAAGTCTGAAGTCTGATGTCTGATGATTGTTTCACTTTCTGAGAATAAAATAATCTGACAGTCCCGTCACTTCAACGCTTCAGGACCAAAAACCAGCAACAATCTCCATTTTGTAGAAAAATTATTCTTTCATGGATGCTGCCTATGATGCTGAACTGGAGTACAGGAAATATGAAAATATGATGCAAATTAAAATGGTGTAATATCTTTGACTAGATTTTTCTGTGGTGATGGAAGATGGAAATAATCTCTAATTAGAATATGGAAATTTTATTTGCTGTGTATTTTAGAGAACCAAGAGTTTTACTCTACCTTTAATGCTATTTATTTATTTATACATTAATTTATTTTATTTTATTTTTTATTTGGTGCCTGTGTTACATTCTGAACCATTTGTGCTTGTTTCAGGGTTTCAAAGAAAACACACGGATGATATGACGTTCCTTTAGTGATGTTTTAATGTTGGGGTTGTGTATTTAATATCATACAATAAACAATATAATTAAAACATATGAATTAAAAAAAACCAATAGTGTTATTTTATTACATATAATTTATTTCCACACCCTTTATGTAGAGAGGGTAAATCAGAGGTGCAAAAGAAATTAATATCAATACTGTGAACATCTAGACCACAAACATACAAACAGAAATGTCCATAAAATAAACAAGTTGAACCAAATGACAAATATGAAAGGCAAGTCGGTCACAAATCATCTTATTATTGTATTTTTTTTTTATATTTTAACAAAAATGTAAGCTGCAAACCACATTTCTCAAAATCATCAGAGTATGAATTCCCTGTAATCGGTCAGGAGGTTTTATATTTTTATCTTTGTGTGTAACAAATGGAAGCTGCAGAAGAAAAAAAGCCATAAATAGGCGTGAAATTGATTCACAGAGGAAAAACCTCAAGCCTTTACTGCTTCCTGTCTTTTCCTGACGACATCATCATTTAAGGACACTTTGTGTTGCACGGATCCCCTGACGAGAAGAAGCTGTACAGGCTGATCAGAGGAAACATGGTGACGGCTCCCAGCAGAGATCCCAACTGGACCACAGCTCCACACCACACCAGGGCGCTGTGGCCCTCGTCACGCAGGATCAGGCCAATGATCACCTTCACGTAGGACAGAGTGAGAACAAATGTGATCCAGGCCAACACCTGTGGAGCAGAGACAGGTGAGTCTGAAGCCCGCTTAGCAGCATTCATTCATCCTCAGGCCTCTGAAGAAGCAGAGATTCAGGAGTTTACGTCACACTTTACAGTCAAACTGAGAGGAGATGGTCCACAAAGTATTTTAGCTTTATGTCACCAGCCCACTGTGAGCTGCTCCAGTCGCCATCTTGGTTTCTCTGAAACCAGAAGAAACCAGGTTTGGAGGAGCAGGTGGAGCTGAGGAGGACTGAGGATGGATCTGATCCAGGCTTTCTCCAGCAGGTCTCCGTATGTGGTACAGTCTGTCCATCGCACAGTAGTCATACAATTTATGGTCTATTTTCCTCTAAGGGGAGCATACTTTAAAGAACTGTGTGTTGAAGAAGACATTTAAACTAGAAACCGAGACCATAAACTCATTAGGAAAACATTTATTGCTTTAAAAATCTAAATATGAGTTGGACTGTTTTCATATAGACTTCAATACACCAACCTTTTTTTTTTTTTTTTACATAAAATCCAGGCGCTTCCACATTAAGCTTCCCTTTTAAGTCCTGCTGTTGATTTCCATTTTTATACACAGTCAATGTTCCTGCTCTTATTTTTGTGTTGCAACTCTCAGAAGGTGATTTTTTTTTTTTTTTTTGTTTGTTTTTGTGATGCTTATCATTTTAACCGTTTAAATGTTAGCTGAAACCCGTTAATTACATTTAAAGTGTAATCCTCAGACACCGGCCACAAATATGAATCTATTTCCTGAAATACAAGTTGAATTAAACATACAGCTGGCAGAAGATGATAAAAAGAAAGAAAGGATACATACAGTTAGTTTGAGGTAACAAATAAACTGTTAGTTAGATCAGGAGACAGATTACTAGTTTCTTAGCAGCAGTGTAGTCCGGTTCACCAGCTAAACAAATATTTTTTGATGTAACCAAATACATGATGACATGAACAAGGAAACAATCGTCTGTTTTTGATGGGAGTGATGCTGTAAAAGTGGTTAAATGAAGGCTATTCGGGTAAAAGAGGCCAAGTAATGCACTCACAATGATGAAATCCCCTGAAGTGTCGTTGACCAGCAGCGGACACGGACTCAGCACCGCCATGCTCATTATGTAAGCTCCAACTGCACTGCCAACCAGTGTGAGCGCTCCCATCAACAGCAGAGACCTGCGAAATGTCAGAGCAGCATGTAGAGTTATAAATTAAAAATGAAATTACATTTAGAGAGTAGGATATAAATTTACTGCACGTAACTGGGGCTAAATGCCATTCACTAACATCTAGAGCTGAAACAAGTTGATTAACTGAAATAATGAGCTCTCTCTATTTGGGGGTTTTGCTTTTTTCTGTATTTTTCTGCCTTTTGACTTATATTTTAAAAAACAAATGTATCTAACTGTGACTCCTGTTCTGTGTTTAACTGTGAGCAGATCATTTGATTGATCGCCGACCTTATAGGGAGGAACATGGCGATGAAGCAGGCCAGAGGGTTGGACACTGCCGCCATGATGGCCGACAGGTGATAGGCGTTGTTTCCGTACGGCATGCATGAATAGGACTGCACCGAGGGCAGCACGGCGTTGGTCAGAGCGTTCACCCAGGCCAGAGTCACAAAGATGTAAAACACCTGCATCCAGCTGTAAGCGCCGGTGCCGAAGCTGCTCTTACACTTCTGGACGGTGGGTCTGTACGGATCCATCATGTGCGTCAGCTCAGGCCACTTCCTGTTTTTCCGAGATTCCTCTTTCACCCCGTTTGTGTATCGACTGATTGGATGTTCCCTGACCACAGCCGGGTGGAAGTTCAACAGCAGGAACGCCGACAGACACACCACCATCATGGCACTCAGGAAGAAGAAAAACACCTCGACAGAGAAGTTGGCTGGCTGATATTGGGCCTGGAGGTCAGAGGTCACGGAGCCGTTGGAGTCCTGGGTGTGGTTCAGAGATTGTCCGCTGTTGATGCAGTGGACAACCCCAACGCCCTGGATCAGAGCCACTAAAGCAGGCAGGAGACCGCTCACACCCTCCCCGATGAAGTAGGTGGTCAAATACTGAGGTTTGAGGCGCATCATGAAGGGCAGGAAGGTCACGGAGGACGTGCAGTCAACAATGGCCAGGAAGAAAGTTAAGACGAGGAGGGCTACACTGTGAGGACCGCCTGCCACCACGGCAGTCTCCGTCCACAAGAAGCCCAGCAGGAAACTGGCTACAGTACCCAGGCCGATGATCACGTATATGACGGCCGCCTCATTCAGGATGCCGGGCTGGAAACGATGCATCAGCGTGACGAAGAGAGGCCCGACGTTGGCCATCTGGATCAGGATTGAGAGGTACGAGGGCAGGAACCAGCCCTCCGGGATCTGGGGGACAATCAGAGGCAGCTCCACCCAAAGGCCGTTGATGGAAACCCAGGAGCCCATACCAAAGAGGCACGCCAGCAGGTGGGTCAGAAACGACATGTTTCAGATGGTTTTTGCTAGAAAAGAGATGAAAAGTATCTGTAAAGTTTCATCTAATGAGCTCCAACATATCTTTCTGTATGTGAAGTCTGAAGCTGCTGCAGATCTAAGGTCAACAAATTTCTGAACTTGGAGACATTTTCAGCTCAGTGGTCAAATGATTTTATCTATGAATGTAAAAGGGGGATCATGCCAATTTCATGTATTTTGACCAAATGCTGCACAGAAATCTGACATAATTAGAAACTATAAGAAATTTTCTGTATTCAGCTGAACTAAGTAGACACTTGCATGAAAGTTTCATGTAACATGGATGAAACTTTTGCCAATATTGATGTTACATCTTGTTCTCTCTATTAGACCCATTTCAACCAGACATCATGAGATCAAAAGAGTAAAATGTGTTTCTCATATAAAAGTATTGGAGGTTGTTAAAATTATCATGAACTCCAAACCAGACGGATGACTAACTTCCCTTTCTTTACTTCCCTCAGCATGGAAGTTCTGGTTTTAATTCAGCAGCACAGTGCTGATCTGGACCCGAGGCCTTTCTCTCTGGAGTTTCTAGCTTCTCCTTGTGCTGGATCGGACCCCTCCAGGTACCTTGACCGCCTCCCACAGTTCAAGACAGTGACTCTAACTGGCTGCAGGCGTGAGTGTGACCATGAATGACTTTCTCTGTTTGTCTCTGTGTTTTGGGCCTGTGATAGACTGGTGATCCGTCTGAGGTGAACCCTGTTTGGTTTTAGTTTAAGATGGGGTCATCGCTTGGTCAGGTTATTCATGCCTGGTTAGATTTTAAGTAATGTTGTCATTCTAACGGACACATTGGCTCTTTCTTTACTGCTGCTTCAGTAACAAGGAATATCAAATATTCATGGTGACGAAAACAATACCTCAAGAAAAGGCGTTAATACACAAAAACGTTAATGTTAAATTTAACAGATTAATGTGTCGCCACGAGGTTGCGTTAGCTGCAACATCAAATACCCAAAACCAATCATGCAACTTGCCAGAGCTCAAGATATTCCACTTGATTAGACGCCGCGTGTGGCTTAAAAACAACCCGAAACATCAAACATACGGCAAAGGAAGTGTGACCACCTGCTGTCCTGGCAATATTACATAACCTGAGAAAACATCTGAGCAGTGCAATGTTTATTATAAAGGAAACTGCCTGCAGCTTAGATCAGTGACTGAAAGAGGAAAATATCGTGCAGTGTTTTAGGAAAGAGAGGCAAAATGTTAAGAACAATCATAACTTCAAAGAATCTCCTTGACAGACTGTTCATTGAATTTAACTTCTGATTATTCAAATATTATAGTCAAATCAAATAATACTGTGTAAAAATTCAACATAGTGAAAAATAGGTGAAAAGAACCCCCCCGCTTTTTTTGTTAACCAATTTCGAGCCAGTTAAATGCTTATTATTAATATTACTAATATTAAAATCAAAAGGATGATATAGAAACATGCAACTACTCACATGTAGGTTGGTGTTTGGTGCAGAGAGAAAGAAGCCAAAGTCCTGTGCAGTAAACTGTGAACACCAAGCGATTGAGCCCTCCTCAGCGTGTGTGCGTGAGATCATGTAGCCGACCATGACACACGTTTGGTTAACTGATCATTGTGTTAGCCTTAAATCCTTTCAGTGTCTGGGCTTTAGAGATCATCACATGCTGTAATTTTCAAACTCATCTACCCGATTTCTTTGCCCTGCAGAAATTTCTGAATGAGTCAGTTCGTTCATTGTTCTTATGGGGATTATGTAGGTAAAGTGTTTACACTGTTTAGTTGCATAACCGCATATTTCTGTTGATTTACAATAGAAAAGGTATTCAAAAAAGATATTAGTATAAGGGTATGTATTGTAAAAAAAAAAAAATTAAATAAAACCAAATGTGATTATTTCAGTTATCTGATGGTCACTGAAGCCGCCAGTGTTCAAATATTTAATGGAATAGTTTGTCACTTTAGGAAATAGATTAATTACGCAAAAAGTAAATTACACTTTCACGCTGCAGTAAAATGAGTCAAAAAAAAGCTTCAGGATATTTTGAACAAATCTTTATTGTTCAGCAACATCAGCCTTTCAGTGTCATATGATGATGTACACGTGACAATCATTACAAAAATCAACAACAAAAACAAAAGAAATTGCCAAAATCATTGACATAGAAAAAGCAACTTATCAATAAAATAAAAAAAAAAATAAAATCAAAACTTAAGTTATTGATAAATTTATAAAAGAACGATTGGCACTTTGAAAATTTAACAGATATTCTTCCTATGTAACCTTGTAAGTGCCATGAAGTCAGTCGTTTAATGTATTGCAGCAGCATGGTTTAGAGTTACTTTACTAAGTCCATATCAAATATAACTACTTCAGAGGTTGAGATGACAAACTCCCTTGTTTTCCAAAACTGTTCATTTCAATACTTTACTACTCAAGGCCAGATATCATTCCCTTAAATCGTCAGAATACTGCATTTAAAAAAAAAAAAAATTCTAAAAACAGCCATTAAATGTTTATACAAGACATTAGAAACAAAGTTAAAGTTAAATGAATGACTGTCATTTCACTTAATTTAGGCAGGAAATTACAAATTAATATCTGAAATTCAAGTTTTCCAATCTTCAGTTATATGTCTGACTGTGATGAATTTGATGTCTAATTTCATGCTAACAGGGAATAAAAGCGAAGAGCTGGGAAGACATCTGGAGACAGTCCCACCCCTCCTTTCTGTAACTGTGTGAATCTTTTTCATTAGGAATGTGGTAGATAAATTATCTATGGTCTTCCTGAGTAAATACCTTCACATGATGTTGTTTTTGTTGCGAAAATAATCCACCAGCAGCTTGTTTTGCTACTGTAAACAACTTCAACTACAGAGAGTCTTTATAAAATGGAACACAAGCACTTGCGGCATTGGCACATTGTACTTGCTGTATTAGGACTTGTAGCACATTTTGTAGCCCCTTGGTCAATGTGCACAAACACAATGCTCCCATTATGCAGGAATGCTTTTGCTCAGAGGCTCCTGGGTGAGGTAATGACGACTGATTGTGAAAGTTTCCTCAAGCAAAATGAAGCCAGGCCAAAACTGGTGCTTCAGTCAGAGACCCCAAAACAGGGTTAAAAGAGCAGGTTCCCATAAGGAATGCAGGGGAGCTGTCTGTGTATTATAAAAAAAAGGAAATAAAACAGCTCGTCTCCTGTTATCCACAGTTATCCACACACTCCTGAGCTCTGGAAAACACGTGGTAGATGTTGACCAGGGGGAACATGGTGAGGGCTCCGATAAGGGAGCCAGCCTGGATGGAGATGCCACACCAGAGCAGTGCCGCGTGACCCGCCTCATGAAGCAACGTCCCTATCACCACCTTCAGATATGAGAATAGGCCGGTGAAAAGAATCCAGGAGATGACCTGTAGGGGGTACAACAAGTATCTGAGGTCAGTGGAGGACAGGAAGAAGAGAGAAGTGACGCTTCGAATCTGGAACCAGAAGCATTGAACCTTGTGTATAAATACAACAGTCTAAAGCAATGAGTCAAAATAAAGCTTATACATGTGCATTTGACTGACAATGTATTGCTTCAAAAGGGGTGATAATAAAGTTAATTCAAAAGATTTTGTATTTCATCTCTGACTTTTAGCAAACATCTCAGATTTCTCTACTAAACATGTGGTCTAACATATTAATGAGGTGCTCACATTGTCTCTGCACATTCAGCGTTCATTTATAATACCAGTTAATTCTTTGTTTTGGCCCCTGATCAAACTGCATTACATTTGTTTACAGAGCGAGTGCAAATTTTACACTTATTACAAATTATTATAAAGAATTCTCAAACAGAGGAATCATTTAATTTAGGTCAAATCTATGTGGCAACACCTCCAACAGTAATAATAATAATAATAATAATAATAATAAAAACACTGTCTTAGAATGAGTATTAGCACTTACCACTAAAGCCACACCAGCAGGGTTTCCGAGGAGGGGTGGACAAGGGCTGAGAGCCGCTAATGCCATGAGATATGCCGCAAATGTTCCCCCTGCTATAGACAAGAACCCGAGACCTGTGGAAGACCTGGAAGAAGAAGGAGAACGGATCCTAAGTGCAAAGTGAAACATTACATATCTGGTCAAAACAGTTGTGCGTTTAAAAATACATTTTAAGTCCCTAACACGTAAGGCTGCGTTGTTATCGTTCATTTCTCACCTGAGAACGACAAACATGGCCAGAAAGCATGCCAAGGGGTTTGCTATGTTGCCAAGGACCACAGAAAGGTGAAAGGTCATGGTGTCATAAGGCAGACAGGTGAAACTCTGCACCGATGGCAGGACCCCGTTGGTGAGGGCGTTGGAGATGGCGAGCAACGCCAGCAGGTAGATGTTGCGTGGTGTCCAGAAAGTCCGTTCAGGCGGCTGTTCCTCCACCTGCACCAGCGTCCCTCCATTGTGGAGCAGGTGAGTCTCCTTGTCATTATTTGCCCCCGCTGCATTGTCAGGCTCTTGTGGCTGGGCGTCTTGCTGTGATTCTATCTGTCTCCGAGTCAATGCCAGGAAGCTTAGAGCTGAGACCAACAACATGACAAACAGGAACCAGAAGAAGTTCTGAGCAGGAAAGCTCTCTTTTAAATACTCTGGTTCCGTCGTGCCATTCACAGTTTTACATTCCAGCTTGCTGACACCTTGCCCTAAGGCCACGATGCAGGGGAGCAAGGCACTAAGCCCCTGTCCAATGAAGAAAGTCTGGATGTACTGCGGGGGGTAACTAAACATGAAAGGCAGGAAGGTGACGTTGGACGTACAGCAGACAAGAGACAGCACAAAGGTAAGCAGCAGGAAAGGCAGCGACCTTTCCTCTCCTGCGATTGTGACCGTGTGTGACCAGAAGACGGCCAAAAAAGCAGATGCTACCACAGCCAGCACCTGGATGACGTGGATGACCAGGCGCTCGTTCAAACGCCCCGGACAACAGCAGTGGGTGATGGTCACTGCTATTGGCCCGAGGTTCCCGAACGCTATCAGCACTGAGAGGTAGGCAGGCAGGTTCCACCCTGAAACAAGAAAACATCAGTATCAGGGTGTTAATCAGTTATTGGTGGGTTACCTCTTTTGATTGATTGGCTTGGGTATAGACGTTATTGTTGGTTTGATGGATGGTGAAAGACTTTTAGATTTTCAAAAAAAAAAAAACAACTTCTTTTCTGAACTTCAGTCTACTAAGCAACAGTCTTCGTGTCATATATGTGAACATTTGACAACATCCACTTAGGAGTATTTATGTTAAAAAAAAAACAAAAAAACAAACCACGTTGAGAAAGGAACTACCTTCAGAAAGGAAACAGGGCCACCTAGTGTCATGGACTCTCTGGTGCTTCACTTGACAATACTTTTCTTAGTGTTATGATTTGTTTTTTCTCCATCACTCTGACTGGAAACTGTGCTAATTCTTGTTGAACACTGACGATACTTATGTGGATTTCCTGCCTTGACCTATATATTCTGTATAGTCCAATTTTTAATATTACAGTTAATGAAAGCAGCTATTAAAAAAAAAAAAAGAAAAATGGATGTGGTCTCCAAAAAGGTAGCAACTACAGCTTGACTTACATGCAGGGTAAAACAATAATTATCATTAAAGTAAAGTAAGCTTGAATCAGTGGTGGAAAATAATTAAGCACATTTACAAAAGTACTGTTTGATGTATTTGTACTTGAGTATTTCCATTTCATGGTACCTTGTACTTCATTACATTTCATTTATTTTTAGTGGGTACTTTGCAGAATATTCATTCTCATACAACACACACGAGTTGAGTTGAATCTTTAAGTAAAGAGCCTGCAGTTTATCTTCACAGGTGGTGGCAGGACGGTACAATTAACCTCTGAATGAGCCATCTGGATTATTATTAATTTCACTGTGTGGCTTTATTTGTATTTTCCAAAGTGAGGCAGTGCTAATTTACATTAAAAGGACTCAAGTGCTCCCTACAGAGGAACTACCTTTTAGCTGATATTGTTAATTATATTTATCTTACTGACAGAGTACTCTAAAGATGAATAAATCTGATTATTAACGGAGACACACCGACTCTGGTTCTCTTTCTGGCTAAATGAGAAGCTAACACCGCCGAGTCTGAGCTGGAGTCTGACCGAGGCCGAATAAAGCCCGAATAAACAACAACAACAACAACAACAACAATAATTATAATATTAATAAGAAGAGGAAGAAGAAGAAACAAGCCACGTGTGTCCGGATGTGTTCGTCTGTGTCACTGACCTTCGGGCAGCATGTTGACCACCACCGGGAGCTCGAGCCACAGGCTGTTGACGGAGATCCAGGAGCCCATGGCGAACAGCGCCATGAGCCCGTGGGTCACCGCGGCGCCGCTCCGCCGGCTGCCGGACATGGTGCCGCTGGCTCCGGCTGGAAAGAGGTAGTAAAAATGTCGGTGGGTGGAGGAGTTTGTTGTGGGTAAGATACCCGCGGTGTGCTGCTCCAGACGCTCAGGTGACTTAACCAGAAGGACGGCACGGTTACGCAAAGTCTCCTCCCCTTCTGTTCCCTTCACGGATATCTCGTAGGTGAAAAAAAAAAAAAAAAAAAAAAAAGCTCGTTCTCGCGATGTTTGCATGATATAAAGTGTGTTTGCTATCTTAACTGTAGGTATTACACTTCTTACCTAAAACAACCCCAGGACAGAGTGCAACAGCGGCTTTTCTTGGTTGTCACTGTGTTCGAGTCTGGTCATTCCAGTTAATGATTAAATTTATCAAATTCATTTTTCCGACACGCTTGAACGCGACATAGCCAAAGCGTCGGGAGCTAAAGGTGCGCTCGTTTTGCCCACCTTGGACTGACTGACGCCGGTACTGTGAAGATAATTTAAAAATATTAGATCTTTGGGAGCCTCAAGTCATTTTTGTTTATCACTGAAGCGGATAGAAGCTGTATGTGGTGACATGTGGCATATCAGTTATTTCATTAATGTTCATAACAAAGTCCAAAGTGCTTTGGACACTTTGGCACACTGACCTAAATAAGCCCCACCATCATAAATGTCTGCTTATGTCCTTGAGCCCCCCCCCCAATCCATGCTTTTATAAGCAGGAAGCCATGAACTCCCTGACATTGCAGATGTAACCACAAATTCCTTTTAAATCTGAGAAACATGAAGTTAATACGCGACTGACAGTCAGGAATTTGACCTTGAAACTGGGTTGAGCTGAACTCTGGTCTCAGTGATTTAGTTTAATCATTTCTATTTCATCATAAACAGTGACAAATTAAATAAAAACAAGTATGGACAATGAAGATATTGATTGTGACAGCGGTTCATATAACATCCTTTAAGATAGCCTTTGTACAGACTGACAGGGGGATTAGTTCCACTGCTGTTTCATGCAAACTAAGGACTTATTTCATATCAATAATATCTGTTACATGATCTAACAACCTTTCCAAGAATCAAAAAATATTGTTTGTACAACATACATGATTGCTTCATCTGGCATAATACATGTTTCTACATTATAGTGGTTTTGTATTAAAAGATTGAGGTCATTCTGTGTATTTAGTTAGGTTAGTTTATAAACATATAATCATGTGACTTCATCACGTTAGCACAAGTTCCTTTTAATACCATTCCAAGAAATTCATCACACTCTGTCCCTCAGTGTCACACTTCTTTGATGTAATTAGAGCTCTTATGTGCTGCTGCTTTCACTCTGTGCAATTGCAGCTGGTTCTTTGAGCCCAGGCTTTGTTTTGGTCCTTTTTGGTGCCAAAACAAGAGAATACCCAGGTTTAATGCGTGGCAGTGCCAGCTTTAGCTTCATCACCATTTGTGTGCTGTTGCGGAAAATACAATCCAAGTGTGAGTCTGTGTTGTTGAGAATCATCTTGTGGTACAGTATCTCACAGCGGACTGCTTCTCGTTTCTCTGCTCTGGATTTTCCGTCAAACCGCAGCATCATTTTGTCGACATCCTGCTGGGTTTTGCATGGCCCCCCGTTTGCACGCACTGTAGCTATGATGTAATCCCTGTCCATGTTCTCCTGCACTTCTTCCTTCTCTACTGTTACTGCCCTTTCTTTGTAGGCCTTTTTCTGCTTTGGGCTGTAGTCATCGTTCCGGCCAAAGTGTGTATACTTTTTAGCATGGAAACCAGAAGATTGATCAGAGCTGTCTTCAAATGAACCAGAGTCGTCACCATCTTCCTCAGAGCTATCTGATGACAAGTTTCTGTGTGAAGAGGACTTGTCAGGCGTTTTGATCTCGTCAGAGTACGAATTTCCAAAAGGGTACTCCGCCATCAGGACAGAGAATGTGCAACTCACCAGTTGTGAGCTCACATCTGGTGAGGGAATTTGGGAAAATTTCCCTCCAGGCAGGAAGTCTTTCAGATGTTCATCAGTGACGGTTGCAATCACCTTTATTGTCTGCTTCAAGCAAGCCCTGATTAGGTCTCTATTTGTGTGCCACTGACCACAGTAATGAAACACTCCATTAAAGGTTTTCTCTTCCAATGGGAACTGCTCAAAAACATTTGTACCCTCTTCTGGTTCCAGCAGAGTTGAAGGGTCTTTAGACCAGTCAAGGAACTTTTGGTAGAGACAGAGCAGGTACCGGCCAAAGAGTGAATACTCTCCTCCACTTTTCAGAAGCTGCAAATAAGGGCCGAGGACTTTGCAGTAAACAATGGCCAGAACACACACAAGGCTCTGAATCACAGAGTCATTAGCATCAGCGGCAATGCTCTCAAGAATCACATTTGGGCATTCGTCATTGTTCAATGACTGCAAATCGGAGATAAAGAGAGCGATCTCTCTGTGATGGTGAATCAGACCCGCTGCAACTTCAAAGTAGTTGTTGAATGGGTTTGACTGAATTACTCTAAGTGTGGAAGGATTTCTCTTTTCCTCACAGAAGGCTACCCAGTGTTTTTTATAATTTTGCATATTGGGGTTTTGGGCACTTAAGATACCACAGGCCATGTGAATGTAGCGTGAAGTGGCACTTTCTGACAAATTCACAAATTTCTTGAACTTCGGAAGCTTGTCACGACCTAGTTTCTCTCCTCTCGATTCAATGATCTCATTCTCAAAGCTGACAATATGCTGCTCAACTGCATTATGCACATCAACCAGGAAATTGGCATTGTAGTTTAAAAAAACCACAGGAGAGGCGAGTGAAATCTTTTTGCTGAGTGACTCAATCTTTTTCTCAAACTCCATCATTGCTGGACGCTCTTTGCATGTCAGAGTATATTGATTTTTGAGGAGATCCAAGGAAATTTGCTTGTAAGCTGCATTTTTCCCACCGTGCATACTTGACAGTTTTTGGACAGACAGCATCGCAATGTCAAGCAGGGTCAAAGGCTCTGCTTTGTTATCTGACACTTCCTCCCCACTGCTAGACTCATCCATATCGTCACCACTATCATCACGGAGAGAGACACGCTCTCTCAGTATAGTTTTCTTTATGATTCCTCTGTTCATCTCGGGCTCCTCACCTTGCATGATTTCATAACTTTCGTATTCTTCCTTGATTTTAACTCTTTCATAATAGGAAGAGTCATCTCTTCTCATGCGTTTCTTTATAACAAATTTCGGTGCTCTTTTAGCCACCAGTTCAAATGGACTTTGAAGCATAGCTTCCATTGCTGGAGTCCTCCTATGACGCCTTGTTTCATAATTGCGGCAGTAAAGTTTTAGCTTTTTTATCTTAGCCTTAATGACTCTATATGCCTTTTTAATATCCCCTGTCTTACAAAACTCAGGGTTGAAATTTTTAAGCCATGATACTATAACAACTGGGGCAAGTTTTTCCCTGGCGACAAAGTTGCTCAACTCAAGAATCAATCCATTAGTGACTTCAATTGATTGTGCTCGCTCTGAAAAATCCCTCATTTCCAAAAGATGAGCTCGTTCAACTCCGATGCTGTCACATATTGGGCCAACAAAGTTGAAGTTGACAGCTGATTCCAGAAATATCAGCCTCGCTTCACTTCCAAGGCTCAATGTTGTTGCAATGCCTCTTTCTATCAAACAACGGAAATCAGCTGACTGATATCTGGGGAAAATTCTCTTGAGCCAATCTATGATGGCAATCCAAGGAAAATTATTGTCCTCCCTCAGAAGTCCAACTTGAATCAAAAGTCTGCTCTTGCATGGTGCCTTGTCAAGCTCTAATCCTTCCCCTGACTGAGGACCAATGAAATCAGCAACAAGCTTCCAGTAATACTCATCTCCTGAAAAGCAGAAAAGAGGGCTAGTGACTGGAAAAGAAACACTTGATGAAAAGTTAAGATTACAATTTGAATATACTGGAGGCAATTTTGTTGAAAAAATGGTAATGGAAGATGATGGAATTTAAAGCCTGCTGATAAATAACAAGGCAATCACTAGAAATGAAAGTTATTAAATTCAAATAGTTTGAATTAGCATTTATATAAAATAAAAGAGAGCAAGAAATGCTCATAAAATAGACTTAATAACAGTTTTACAACATGGTCATTTAACTATTGCTTTCATCTTACTCAGATTAGCCTCAGTTACAGCTGCTTTTCCACACAGGGAAAAATCTCCACGCTCATCCATTGTTAGCTGTTTGAAAAGAAGAGACAGAAGAAAGAAAAAAAACTTTCATTCTTAATTTTTTTTGCAATGAATATATATGTCTCCATCACACAGAGGGGTAGACAACTGGTGAATATAACACACAGGAAAATGAGTGTACAGGCGTGTTATTGTGTGCTATCTTGCGGAACTTCATTGTCCAAACTACAACTACACTACCACCACCACAAACACACACACACACCTCTGTTTATGCTTTCAAATTGTACACATTTACTTACCTGTCATTAAAATACAATAAACTAAGCACACAACAAAATATGAAAACTTTCCTCTTTGATTACAGTCGGAACTCTACAGAATAAAAGCTTTAACATCTCCATGCTGCACTTCATCTGCATGCTTTTGTTAGCCTTGTTAGCAACATGCTAATATTAGCACCAACTTCGGCAAATTCACCATGAAATGCCACAATAACCCGCGAACGACACCAGAGCAGGAGAGCGGTGCTGCGTGTTTCAGCTCTTTGATAAACTTTCAGATGTAAAAGTTTTATTATTATTATTATCATTATTGAAAAACGAGTTCTTACCTCCGACTCACCGTCCTCACAACATGTTCATCCCACAACACGACAACATCCGGTTGGAGCAGGAAGCTGCTCGGCGATTGGATGATTTTGCGGAAGGCGGGCTTTGTTGTGGCGCTCTCCACCAATCACAGTGCAGAAGTGGGAAATCATTGTGTGTCCGTAGGAAGCCAACGGCTAACGCAAATTAGCAGCAGGTAATGTATAAAAAACAACAACACTGAACACCGAAGAGTTGTTTTTTTCCTAAATTAAAAATAACCTTTATTCAATGTTTTAATAGTATTTGCTGTCAATGTAGTGACAGCCGCCTCTCTGCCTCGTTAGGCTGCCTGGTTAGCTTGGTTGCCGTTTACCGATCTGTCTGATTCATTCAACAAAACGCTACTGTCGCTGCTGTAACGATTGCATTTTATGTATTTTATTTAAAATACGCATATAAAGCTTATTTGGCTACATGGCGTCATGTCCACGGACAACAACGTTTTGATTTCCATTTAATGCAAACCCATAGATTTGTGGAATAATGAGAGAAAGTCAACTGAAGTGAAACTACAGAAACAACAAATAAATGAGAAAAATCACCAGCCACACACTGTTAATAAACCAATTGTATAATGTAATAACTGTATTATACGTCATGTTGTAGCACCTTCATAAGACTCAAGTTTTAATTGAATTCGATGTGACTGCATTTATTTTCTCCCCAACCACTATATTGCTCTCCTCCTTATTTATTCTGTATAAACATGACTTGTTAAACCTTAATCTGATAGTGTTTTTCAGACGTCCACATGTAGCTACTCTCCTGATGTCTGGTTTTCTTGGAATGAAGTTTGCTGTGAGGACAAGATAGCGGCGCATGATGGATTCCTCTGAAACACAAGCTTCAGCCCACAGTGAAAGAAAAGAAGACACCTCACCCAGCACTTCGAATATATCAAGCCAAGAAGGAGATGGGCCAAAGTCACACAAAGCTACTTTGAAGAGGAAGTCTCGCAAACCAAGAAATGCCAAAACAACGAAGCAAAAAAAGGCAAGAGTTTCCAGGCCTGCCCGGCTTGGCTACACTGTCCAACAGGGGGAAGATATGCTTCTTGTCATATCGAGCACCACTTCTCAGTATGATGGTTCAGCCTGGATGCCCCCGAAGAAAGGAAGCAAAAAGAAAAAGCTTGCAAAAGGAAAGCTAAAAGCCAACCAGGTTAAGAAAAAAAAGGCAGTCTGTCCCAAACCCAAAGCCAAACCAACAAATAATCCAGTTACCAAGACAGAAGAGGACACTGCTCTGCCACAGAAAACAGACTACCGATGGGGTCAAAGTCTTCCTGAAGAGGTGCTAATTAATATATTTCAGATGGTGGTTGTTCAAGACGGCGCTGTGCCATTTTTATGCAGGTAATGAAACTGATGTAGTTAAACTTACAAACATCTGTAATTTTAAAATTGATATTGTACACATTTTCTATGTCATGATCACAAATCCAACTGCTGATTATTTTCTTGACTAATCATTTGGTCTGTAAAGGAAAATTCAAACCTCAAACTTATTTTGCCTGTTTATTATAATAGCAGAGTATGATCCATCCAGCTGTGTGGTTTGTGGTTTATTCTGTGCTGTTCCTTGTCCAGGGTGGGGAGAGTTTGTCGTCTGTGGAATGCTGCTGCCTCCAGCCCAGTCCTGTGGCGAAAGGTGACTGTAGGGTTCTGCTGGATTGCACCAGGGAGAAACCAGCTACCTAAGACTCAAAAGAAGATAAAGGAAACTATTAACTGGCTAGCACAAGACAGGTCTGCTTTGTTAGTTTTAAGTGGAGATTTGACTTCTGCATTGAGTTAGTTGATGCTTAAATTTTACAATTCACTTGAGAATAAAACAGTAACATATTTTTCTTTTTCTAAAGGTTTTCTCAGCTGCGAGATTTTTCTCTCTGTCATTGGACAAAGAACGTTAACTATGCAGTAGAGGTAAGGACCTGACTTGTGTTTTTCAACATCATTATCCATGTTACTGAGGACTAAAATATTTTGTCAATTAATTAATCTCTGAACTACTTTGATAATTTATGGAATGTATGAGATTAATCCTACTTTTATGTGTAAATATTTAGTACTTACTGTGTGTTGTTGTTGGTTTTTTTTCCCATTTGTGTTATGATCCATTTTAGGTGGTTTCACAGTTTTGTCCTCACCTTCGCTCCCTCACGCTCTCGTACTGCACAGGCCTGACAATGGAGGCTTTCCAAAACCTTGGTCTGCACAGTCGGTCTCTGCAGAGCATAAATCTGCAATACTCAGAGGTAAGTCAGTGACATAAGATTTATTTGTTGTTGTCAAAATCTAACCCTACAACTTCAGATGTTCTCTGAAACTATTTATTGTTTCATCATAAACCATCCCAAAGCAGTATTTCACAATTCTAATTTCTAAACTAGACTTGATAAAACAGAGTTTAAAATTGGTTTAAAAAATTGCTTTTGTCTTTTTTTCCCGTGTAGTTTCAGGTTGAGGGACTCCTGGAGTACTTAGAGAACCGTGGGACCCAGATCAAGCAAATATGGTTCACTCATGGACTAAAGAATGACAGACTTCTGGCTGCCATAACCGTGAGCGTCCTTTTCTTTTGTAATAAAAATAACATACAGTCAAATCTGTACAGTGAGCACAAATAAACATATAACATGTATAACTGATTTTCCAGAGGGGACACTGTCCTGATTTGGAGTTGTTGGAGGTCAATACAAAGCTTGACAGTAAAGACTGCGAACTTCCTGTTTGCATCCAGGCTTTACAGATGGCATGTCCCAAACTTAAGGTAAAAATAAAAAATAACTAAATTTCAACTCTTTGTGTTTAGTCCGCTCTACTATTGTGACTATTAAATTTTTTTTAAAGTAAAATTGTATGTTAATGCTTTATCTCTGTCACTGCATTTCTTTGCTTTGAAGGTATAAATTATTTTTACAGTTCTGAAACAATTAGTCAATTAAATATTCATAATTTTTCAAACAAATATGCTGTTTTTCAAAGTAAAAGATGAAGGCATTTAAAAATGCAACCTTGAGCTCTGGCACAAGCTCATTAATATTTCCACTTTACAGGCAAATGACACGCAGTAGTTGTTGCGCCAGTATGTAATGACTCAGTTTGTTGTTGTTTGTTCATTCACGGAACACGTTCATCAACCGTATATCCCATCAGACATTTCGGATGCTGAATGTCAGACCGCTGCATAAGACGATGCGTAACGGTGCCGACTCACCATCGGGCTTCCCATTACTGGAGGAGCTATGTATTGCAACCACGTCCTATTCATACATGACTGACAAAGATTTATGGGACATTCTCTTTGGCTCCACGAAGTTGCGGGTACTGGACTTGCGAGGCTGTTCGCGAATAACACCGTCCGGTCTCGCAACATTACCCTGTCTCGGTAGGGCTAATTCATAAGATTTGTACTTTCACTAAGTTTGGGGTTTTAAAGTTACCTAAATTTAATGTAAAATCAAAAGTAATTTTATTTTTAATACCCAATGCTTTCATGAACACAGAGTAAATATTCTTAATTTAATAATAAACTATACAACTGTCTATCTTATATTAATGATCTATATCTGTATTTTTTTGTAATTGTTTTTTCCTCTGATTTGGCAGAGCTTGAATGTCTCTTTTGGGGACAGTATTTCAGCAGCCATATTGGGACATCACCTAAGAAAGGACTTCACGTGGTGACCCAGAAGTGGAGCCAGACTTTGCAACAACTTGACATTGCGAATCAACTCTTTTCTGAGGAGGACTTGGAGATAGCAATGAGTTACCTTGCTCGGGCAACAGAGACGGACACACTGCGTTCACTCAACCTGAGCGGGACGAGGATCACACCACCTGCTCTTAGGTACTGTGTTTAATTTTCCACCTTTACTTAACTAGTCCAGTCTAATAAACTATGAACTGATAATTAATTCAAAGATAGACAATCTGCAGCCATAAAGAACCAAGCAGGTAAATTCTGGGGGCTGCAGGTTAAATACTGTGATTATCTTTTTATGAATTTTGCAAAAACAAAATCTGTATCTCTACCTAATGTTGCAGGTCAGTCATTGGCCAAATGACTGCTCTCAGCTACCTCAACCTTTCATCCTGCCGTTATCTTCCAAGGGGACTTAAGAGAATTTACCGCGACCAAGAAGACATTCGCCAGCTGCTGGACAAATTGGAGTAGTGCTGATGTTCGTATGGTTTCAGAAATCAGAAACCACATTTACCAAACATACGTGAATGTGTTTAAACATTCCTCTTTTTGGACTATGTTGTTTAAATAATTTGGTTATTTTACCATCAGAGGTTTTTTTTATATGTGGCTTTATATGGACACTGCTGGCCCTTGTGTCCCAGGTGAACACAAGGGAATCCCTGCTAAATAAAGAAATGCTTTATTAATCCCCAGGGGAAATTTGGTGCTAATGTTCACGTGGACTCGGGGATTGACTTTAACATAATAGTGGTGAATTTAAAGGTTAAAGTTCAGGTCACAAACATCAAAGCTGCTCATCTAGCAGTCAGTAAGATCATTGTCCACGTGTAATTTAAGGGAGGACATTTACATGATGAGCACATAGATGACCTCAATTTAAAATCTAAAGGGAGATTCAGCTGCCCACACCAGCTTTTCATGGATGATTTTTTTTGTTTGTTTTTTTTAACTTCTTTTCTACGTTTTTTGCCTCATGCTACAATGAATCTAATCAAAACTGTCTTTAAATATTTGAATTAATAAAATGTTACATGTCACAATAAAGTCGCTAAGAGAAGATGGAGTCTGCGTGAGACATCTGATTATTTCCACCATCAGATGTGTTTATATATGATTGCACTTGTTGAAATTAAATGAAGGGCATTTTAGGTGATGAAAAATCAGACTTAATCAAAAAATGTTTTCCTCTACAAACATTTAGATAGTGCTGCACATTGCTGAACAACTTTGGATTAACAAAACTATTGAAAGAAAACACATAAGATAGATTTACTCCTCTTATTTATTGGCCCACAAAATAAAACAGTTTCAGCAAGAAGGATTTTATAAAACTAAAAAATAACGAATGCATGGTAGGCTTCCAGGTGAAGCCAAAGCAGGCCCTGCAAAACTATGTTGACTGTACGGAACATATTTCATCATCAAAAAAATTTAAGACATAACTGAACTTTTGTATGGAAGAATTTAGGTAAACTCCATTTCTTCACATTCTAATCGATGGTTCCTACAATTAATGCAAAGTAAAAGGAAGTTTTCTATTATATACTTTCAAACAAAAGTAAATATGGTGTTTGTACAATTTTTCTCTTACAATATATTTCTTTAGGACAACAGACAGAAAATCTTAAACCAAGCAGAGAAATTTCTTCGTGAAGACTAACACCCTACTGAGCGAAAAACATCAGTGTAAAAAAAAATACATAAATACATTTTAATCACGATTATCCTGCTTTCATTTGCGCAAAGGTAGTAAACTGAGGCCTGTGATGGGATCAGTAATACACCTTTCCACCAGCTGGAGATAGGTGAGGTTCTCTTGAGTGTTGGGGTCAAAGAAACCCTTGGTGTCATCATCAGGGTCAGACAAGATCCGGTTCATTTCCTCGTCAAAGTAACCTCTCTGGTACGCCACCTGCACTGGGACTCTGTGACTGTGCACTGGGTCAATTATGCCTCCTGTAGCGATTTGGGCTTCAAGGAGACGAATTCCATGATCTTTCACGATGAGATCTTTTTTCAAGGCTTGGAACAAAGAAATTGTGTTTCCGGTGTAGGGATCTTTGTATCCCGTCACAGCCCTTTCTGCTGAAAGCAGTTTGTTTTTCCACTCAGTGCCAACCACTTGCCGAGCCACTGCTTCCTCTACAGAGAGCTTTCTGTTGTTCACTGGGTCGATGACAAAACCAGTGGCAGCCTGGGCCTCCAGCAGAATCAGAGATGTACCGGGGGTGAGAAGGCCTTTACCTTTGGCTTCATAGATACTCAGGGTCTCCTTGGTGGACTGCAGGTAGACTCCTGCAATGCTGTTTGTTCCCTCAAGATACTTGCGGACTGAGTCCATGTTACTCACTTCTGTCACTGTGACTTTTCCAGAGCTGAGATCCTCATAGAGGTCCTCGGTGATGATCTTTGATTCAAGCAGCTCATTAACACTGACATCCTTCCTGATCCCATGGAACTTGGGAGCTTGACTTGTCTCAGTGGTTGTGGTCGTGGTGATGGTAGTTTTTGTTGAGCTGCTGTGCTCGTTCCTTTCTGGTGGTTGGCTCATGACCAGTGATGACAGAGAGGTTGTTTCAGTTTGCTGCTCAATGATGGTCAAGATGATCTCTAAGAAACGATCAATTGTGATTGATCCGGACTTGTACTGTTGCACTAGCTGTCTCCTCTGCTCTTCAGTGATGTATTTGGAGTAGAGCAGATCCCAAAGTGAAACTGTTGTTCCCTGGTATTTGCCCCCTGCTCTGGTTGTTGTTGTAGATTTCAGGGTGAGTTTTGTGCTCTCATCAACAAAGAAATAAAACTCGCCTTTCTTGACAATGACCAATAAACTGAGGCCTGTGATGGGATCAGTAATACACCTTTCCACCAGCTGGAGATAGGTGAGATTCTCTTGAGTGTTGGGGTCAAAGAAACCCTTGGTGTCATCATCAGGGTCAGACAAGATCTGGTTCATTTCCTCGTCAAAGTAACCTCTCTGGTACGCCACCTGCACTGGGACTCTGTGACTGTGCACTGGGTCAATTATGCCTCCTGTAGCGATTTGGGCTTCAAGGAGACGAATTCCATGATCTTTCACGATGAGATCTTTTTTCAAGGCTTGGAACAAAGAAATTGTGTTTCCGGTGTAGGGATCTTTGTATCCCGTCACAGCCCTTTCTGCTGAAAGCAGTTTGTTTTTCCACTCAGTGCCAACCACTTGCCGAGCCACTGCTTCCTCTACAGAGAGCTTTCTGTTGTTCACTGGGTCGATGACAAAACCAGTGGCAGCCTGGGCCTCCAGCAGAATCAGAGATGTACCGGGGGTGAGAAGGCCTTTACCTTTGGCTTCATAGATACTCAGGGTCTCCTTGGTGGACTGCAGGTAGACTCCTGCAATGCTGTTTGTTCCCTCAAGATACTTGCGGACTGAGTCCATGTTACTCACTTCTGTCACTGTGACTTTTCCAGAGCTGAGATCCTCATAGAGGTCCTCGGTGATGATCTTTGATTCAAGCAGCTCATTAACACTGACATCCTTCCTGATCCCATGGAACTTGGGAGCTTGACTTGTCTCAGTGGTTGTGGTCGTGGTGATGGTAGTTTTTGTTGAGCTGCTGTGCTCGTTCCTTTCTGGTGGTTGGCTCATGACCAGTGATGACAGAGAGGTTGTTTCAGTTTGCTGCTCAATGATGGTCAAGATGATCTCTAAGAAACGATCAATTGTGATTGATCCGGACTTGTACTGTTGCACTAGCTGTCTCCTCTGCTCTTCAGTGATGTATTTGGAGTAGAGCAGATCCCAAAGTGAAACTGTTGTTCCCTGGTATTTGCCCCCTGCTCTGGTTGTTGTTGTAGATTTCAGGGTGAGTTTTGTGCTCTCATCAACAAAGAAATAAAACTCGCCTTTCTTGACAATGACCAATAAACTGAGGCCTGTGATGGGATCAGTAATACACCTTTCCACCAGCTGGAGATAGGTGAGGTTCTCTTGAGTGTTGGGGTCAAAGAAACCCTTGGTGTCATCATCAGGGTCAGACAAGATCCGGTTCATTTCCTCGTCAAAGTAACCTCTCTGGTATGCCACCTGCACTGGGACTCTGTGACTGTGCACTGGGTCAATTATGCCTCCTGTAGCGATTTGGGCTTCAAGGAGACGAATTCCGTGAGTTTTGACTATGAGATCATTTTTCAAGGCTTGGAACAAAGAAATTGTGTTTCCGGTGTAGGGATCTTTGTATCCCGTCACAGCCCTTTCTGCTGAAAGCAGTTTGTTTTTCCACTCAGTGCCAACCACTTGCCGAGCCACTGCTTCCTCTACAGAGAGCTTTCTGTTGTTCACTGGGTCGATGACAAAACCAGTGGCAGCCTGGGCCTCCAGCAGAATCAGAGATGTACCGGGGGTGAGAAGGCCTTTACCTTTGGCTTCATAGATACTCAGGGTCTCCTTGGTGGACTGCAGGTAGACTCCTGCAATGCTGTTTGTTCCCTCAAGATACTTGCGGACTGAGTCCATGTTACTCACTTCTGTCACTGTGACTTTTCCAGAGCTGAGATCCTCATAGAGGTCCTCGGTGATGATCTTTGATTCAAGCAGCTCATTAACACTGACATCCTTCCTGATCCCATGGAACTTGGGAGCTTGACTTGTCTCAGTGGTTGTGGTCGTGGTGATGGTAGTTTTTGTTGAGCTGCTGTGCTCGTTCCTTTCTGGTGGTTGGCTCATGACCAGTGATGACAGAGAGGTTGTTTCAGTTTGCTGCTCAATGATGGTCAAGATGATCTCTAAGAAACGATCAATTGTGATTGATCCGGACTTGTACTGTTGCACTAGCTGTCTCCTCTGCTCTTCAGTGATGTATTTGGAGTAGAGCAGATCCCAAAGTGAAACTGTTGTTCCCTGGTATTTGCCCCCTGCTCTGGTTGTTGTTGTAGATTTCAGGGTGAGTTTTGTGCTCTCATCAACAAAGAAATAAAACTCGCCTTTCTTGACAATGACCAATAAACTGAGGCCTGTGATGGGATCAGTAATACACCTTTCCACCAGCTGGAGATAGGTGAGGTTCTCTTGAGTGTTGGGGTCAAAGAAACCCTTGGTGTCATCATCAGGGTCAGACAAGATCTGGTTCATTTCCTCGTCAAAGTAACCTCTCTGGTACGCCACCTGCACTGGGACTCTGTGACTGTGCACTGGGTCAATTATGCCTCCTGTAGCGATTTGGGCTTCAAGGAGACGAATTCCATGATCTTTCACGATGAGATCTTTTTTCAAGGCTTGGAACAAAGAAATTGTGTTTCCGGTGTAGGGATCTTTGTATCCCGTCACAGCCCTTTCTGCTGAAAGCAGTTTGTTTTTCCACTCAGTGCCAACCACTTGCCGAGCCACTGCTTCCTCTACAGAGAGCTTTCTGTTGTTCACTGGGTCGATGACAAAACCAGTGGCAGCCTGGGCCTCCAGCAGAATCAGAGATGTACCGGGGGTGAGAAGGCCTTTACCTTTGGCTTCATAGATACTCAGGGTCTCCTTGGTGGACTGCAGGTAGACTCCTGCAATGCTGTTTGTTCCCTCAAGATACTTGCGGACTGAGTCCATGTTACTCACTTCTGTCACTGTGACTTTTCCAGAGCTGAGATCCTCATAGAGGTCCTCGGTGATGATCTTTGATTCAAGCAGCTCATTAACACTGACATCCTTCCTGATCCCATGGAACTTGGGAGCTTGACTTGTCTCAGTGGTTGTGGTCGTGGTGATGGTAGTTTTTGTTGAGCTGCTGTGCTCGTTCCTTTCTGGTGGTTGGCTCATGACCAGTGATGACAGAGAGGTTGTTTCAGTTTGCTGCTCAATGATGGTCAAGATGATCTCTAAGAAACGATCAATTGTGATTGATCCGGACTTGTACTGTTGCACTAGCTGTCTCCTCTGCTCTTCAGTGATGTATTTGGAGTAGAGCAGATCCCAAAGTGAAACTGTTGTTCCCTGGTATTTGCCCCCTGCTCTGGTTGTTGTTGTAGATTTCAGGGTGAGTTTTGTGCTCTCATCAACAAAGAAATAAAACTCGCCTTTCTTGACAATGACCAATAAACTGAGGCCTGTGATGGGATCAGTAATACACCTTTCCACCAGCTGGAGATAGGTGAGGTTCTCTTGAGTGTTGGGGTCAAAGAAACCCTTGGTGTCATCATCAGGGTCAGACAAGATCTGGTTCATTTCCTCGTCAAAGTAACCTCTCTGGTACGCCACCTGCACTGGGACTCTGTGACTGTGCACTGGGTCAATTATGCCTCCTGTAGCGATTTGGGCTTCAAGGAGACGAATTCCATGATCTTTCACGATGAGATCTTTTTTCAAGGCTTGGAACAAAGAAATTGTGTTTCCGGTGTAGGGATCTTTGTATCCCGTCACAGCCCTTTCTGCTGAAAGCAGTTTGTTTTTCCACTCAGTGCCAACCACTTGCCGAGCCACTGCTTCCTCTACAGAGAGCTTTCTGTTGTTCACTGGGTCGATGACAAAACCAGTGGCAGCCTGGGCCTCCAGCAGAATCAGAGATGTACCGGGGGTGAGAAGGCCTTTACCTTTGGCTTCATAGATACTCAGGGTCTCCTTGGTGGACTGCAGGTAGACTCCTGCAATGCTGTTTGTTCCCTCAAGATACTTGCGGACTGAGTCCATGTTACTCACTTCTGTCACTGTGACTTTTCCAGAGCTGAGATCCTCATAGAGGTCCTCGGTGATGATCTTTGATTCAAGCAGCTCATTAACACTGACATCCTTCCTGATCCCATGGAACTTGGGAGCTTGACTTGTCTCAGTGGTTGTGGTCGTGGTGATGGTAGTTTTTGTTGAGCTGCTGTGCTCGTTCCTTTCTGGTGGTTGGCTCATGACCAGTGATGACAGAGAGGTTGTTTCAGTTTGCTGCTCAATGATGGTCAAGATGATCTCTAAGAAACGATCAATTGTGATTGATCCGGACTTGTACTGTTGCACTAGCTGTCTCCTCTGCTCTTCAGTGATGTATTTGGAGTAGAGCAGATCCCAAAGTGAAACTGTTGTTCCCTGGTATTTGCCCCCTGCTCTGGTTGTTGTTGTAGATTTCAGGGTGAGTTTTGTGCTCTCATCAACAAAGAAATAAAACTCGCCTTTCTTGACAATGACCAATAAACTGAGGCCTGTGATGGGATCAGTAATACACCTTTCCACCAGCTGGAGATAGGTGAGGTTCTCTTGAGTGTTGGGGTCAAAGAAACCCTTGGTGTCATCATCAGGGTCAGACAAGATCTGGTTCATTTCCTCGTCAAAGTAACCTCTCTGGTACGCCACCTGCACTGGGACTCTGTGACTGTGCACTGGGTCAATTATGCCTCCTGTAGCGATTTGGGCTTCAAGGAGACGAATTCCATGATCTTTCACGATGAGATCTTTTTTCAAGGCTTGGAACAAAGAAATTGTGTTTCCGGTGTAGGGATCTTTGTATCCCGTCACAGCCCTTTCTGCTGAAAGCAGTTTGTTTTTCCACTCAGTGCCAACCACTTGCCGAGCCACTGCTTCCTCTACAGAGAGCTTTCTGTTGTTCACTGGGTCGATGACAAAACCAGTGGCAGCCTGGGCCTCCAGCAGAATCAGAGATGTACCGGGGGTGAGAAGGCCTTTACCTTTGGCTTCATAGATACTCAGGGTCTCCTTGGTGGACTGCAGGTAGACTCCTGCAATGCTGTTTGTTCCCTCAAGATACTTGCGGACTGAGTCCATGTTACTCACTTCTGTCACTGTGACTTTTCCAGAGCTGAGATCCTCATAGAGGTCCTCGGTGATGATCTTTGATTCAAGCAGCTCATTAACACTGACATCCTTCCTGATCCCATGGAACTTGGGAGCTTGACTTGTCTCAGTGGTTGTGGTCGTGGTGATGGTAGTTTTTGTTGAGCTGCTGTGCTCGTTCCTTTCTGGTGGTTGGCTCATGACCAGTGATGACAGAGAGGTTGTTTCAGTTTGCTGCTCAATGATGGTCAAGATGATCTCTAAGAAACGATCAATTGTGATTGATCCGGACTTGTACTGTTGCACTAGCTGTCTCCTCTGCTCTTCAGTGATGTATTTGGAGTAGAGCAGATCCCAAAGTGAAACTGTTGTTCCCTGGTATTTGCCCCCTGCTCTGGTTGTTGTTGTAGATTTCAGGGTGAGTTTTGTGCTCTCATCAACAAAGAAATAAAACTCGCCTTTCTTGACAATGACCAATAAACTGAGGCCTGTGATGGGATCAGTAATACACCTTTCCACCAGCTGGAGATAGGTGAGATTCTCTTGAGTGTTGGGGTCAAAGAAACCCTTGGTGTCATCATCAGGGTCAGACAAGATCTGGTTCATTTCCTCGTCAAAGTAACCTCTCTGGTACGCCACCTGCACTGGGACTCTGTGACTGTGCACTGGGTCAATTATGCCTCCTGTAGCGATTTGGGCTTCAAGGAGACGAATTCCATGATCTTTCACGATGAGATCTTTTTTCAAGGCTTGGAACAAAGAAATTGTGTTTCCGGTGTAGGGATCTTTGTATCCCGTCACAGCCCTTTCTGCTGAAAGCAGTTTGTTTTTCCACTCAGTGCCAACCACTTGCCGAGCCACTGCTTCCTCTACAGAGAGCTTTCTGTTGTTCACTGGGTCGATGACAAAACCAGTGGCAGCCTGGGCCTCCAGCAGAATCAGAGATGTACCGGGGGTGAGAAGGCCTTTACCTTTGGCTTCATAGATACTCAGGGTCTCCTTGGTGGACTGCAGGTAGACTCCTGCAATGCTGTTTGTTCCCTCAAGATACTTGCGGACTGAGTCCATGTTACTCACTTCTGTCACTGTGACTTTTCCAGAGCTGAGATCCTCATAGAGGTCCTCGGTGATGATCTTTGATTCAAGCAGCTCATTAACACTGACATCCTTCCTGATCCCATGGAACTTGGGAGCTTGACTTGTCTCAGTGGTTGTGGTCTTGGTGATGGTAGTTTTTGTTGAGCTGCTGTGCTCGTTCCTTTCTGGTGGTTGGCTCATGACCAGTGATGACAGAGAGGTTGTTTCAGTTTGCTGCTCAATGATGGTCAAGATGATCTCTAAGAAACGATCAATTGTGATTGATCCGGACTTGTACTGTTGCACTAGCTGTCTCCTCTGCTCTTCAGTGATGTATTTGGAGTAGAGCAGATCCCAAAGTGAAACTGTTGTTCCCTGGTATTTGCCCCCTGCTCTGGTTGTTGTTGTAGATTTCAGGGTGAGTTTTGTGCTCTCATCAACAAAGAAATAAAACTCGCCTTTCTTGACAATGACCAATAAACTGAGGCCTGTGATGGGATCAGTAATACACCTTTCCACCAGCTGGAGATAGGTGAGATTCTCTTGAGTGTTGGGGTCAAAGAAACCCTTGGTGTCATCATCAGGGTCAGACAAGATCTGGTTCATTTCCTCGTCAAAGTAACCTCTCTGGTACGCCACCTGCACTGGGACTCTGTGACTGTGCACTGGGTCAATTATGCCTCCTGTAGCGATTTGGGCTTCAAGGAGACGAATTCCATGATCTTTCACGATGAGATCTTTTTTCAAGGCTTGGAACAAAGAAATTGTGTTTCCGGTGTAGGGATCTTTGTATCCCGTCACAGCCCTTTCTGCTGAAAGCAGTTTGTTTTTCCACTCAGTGCCAACCACTTGCCGAGCCACTGCTTCCTCTACAGAGAGCTTTCTGTTGTTCACTGGGTCGATGACAAAACCAGTGGCAGCCTGGGCCTCCAGCAGAATCAGAGATGTACCGGGGGTGAGAAGGCCTTTACCTTTGGCTTCATAGATACTCAGGGTCTCCTTGGTGGACTGCAGGTAGACTCCTGCAATGCTGTTTGTTCCCTCAAGATACTTGCGGACTGAGTCCATGTTACTCACTTCTGTCACTGTGACTTTTCCAGAGCTGAGATCCTCATAGAGGTCCTCGGTGATGATCTTTGATTCAAGCAGCTCATTAACACTGACATCCTTCCTGATCCCATGGAACTTGGGAGCTTGACTTGTCTCAGTGGTTGTGGTCGTGGTGATGGTAGTTTTTGTTGAGCTGCTGTGCTCGTTCCTTTCTGGTGGTTGGCTCATGACCAGTGATGACAGAGAGGTTGTTTCAGTTTGCTGCTCAATGATGGTCAAGATGATCTCTAAGAAACGATCAATTGTGATTGATCCGGACTTGTACTGTTGCACTAGCTGTCTCCTCTGCTCTTCAGTGATGTATTTGGAGTAGAGCAGATCCCAAAGTGAAACTGTTGTTCCCTGGTATTTGCCCCCTGCTCTGGTTGTTGTTGTAGATTTCAGGGTGAGTTTTGTGCTCTCATCAACAAAGAAATAAAACTCGCCTTTCTTGACAATGACCAATAAACTGAGGCCTGTGATGGGATCAGTAATACACCTTTCCACCAGCTGGAGATAGGTGAGGTTCTCTTGAGTGTTGGGGTCAAAGAAACCCTTGGTGTCATCATCAGGGTCAGACAAGATCCGGTTCATTTCCTCGTCAAAGTAACCTCTCTGGTACGCCACCTGCACTGGGACTCTGTGACTGTGCACTGGGTCAATTATGCCTCCTGTAGCGATTTGGGCTTCAAGGAGACGAATTCCATGATCTTTCACGATGAGATCTTTTTTCAAGGCTTGGAACAAAGAAATTGTGTTTCCGGTGTAGGGATCTTTGTATCCCGTCACAGCCCTTTCTGCTGAAAGCAGTTTGTTTTTCCACTCAGTGCCAACCACTTGCCGAGCCACTGCTTCCTCTACAGAGAGCTTTCTGTTGTTCACTGGGTCGATGACAAAACCAGTGGCAGCCTGGGCCTCCAGCAGAATCAGAGATGTACCGGGGGTGAGAAGGCCTTTACCTTTGGCTTCATAGATACTCAGGGTCTCCTTGGTGGACTGCAGGTAGACTCCTGCAATGCTGTTTGTTCCCTCAAGATACTTGCGGACTGAGTCCATGTTACTCACTTCTGTCACTGTGACTTTTCCAGAGCTGAGATCCTCATAGAGGTCCTCGGTGATGATCTTTGATTCAAGCAGCTCATTAACACTGACATCCTTCCTGATCCCATGGAACTTGGGAGCTTGACTTGTCTCAGTGGTTGTGGTCGTGGTGATGGTAGTTTTTGTTGAGCTGCTGTGCTCGTTCCTTTCTGGTGGTTGGCTCATGACCAGTGATGACAGAGAGGTTGTTTCAGTTTGCTGCTCAATGATGGTCAAGATGATCTCTAAGAAACGATCAATTGTGATTGATCCGGACTTGTACTGTTGCACTAGCTGTCTCCTCTGCTCTTCAGTGATGTATTTGGAGTAGAGCAGATCCCAAAGTGAAACTGTTGTTCCCTGGTATTTGCCCCCTGCTCTGGTTGTTGTTGTAGATTTCAGGGTGAGTTTTGTGCTCTCATCAACAAAGAAATAAAACTCGCCTTTCTTGACAATGACCAATAAACTGAGGCCTGTGATGGGATCAGTAATACACCTTTCCACCAGCTGGAGATAGGTGAGATTCTCTTGAGTGTTGGGGTCAAAGAAACCCTTGGTGTCATCATCAGGGTCAGACAAGATCTGGTTCATTTCCTCGTCAAAGTAACCTCTCTGGTACGCCACCTGCACTGGGACTCTGTGACTGTGCACTGGGTCAATTATGCCTCCTGTAGCGATTTGGGCTTCAAGGAGACGAATTCCATGATCTTTCACGATGAGATCTTTTTTCAAGGCTTGGAACAAAGAAATTGTGTTTCCGGTGTAGGGATCTTTGTATCCCGTCACAGCCCTTTCTGCTGAAAGCAGTTTGTTTTTCCACTCAGTGCCAACCACTTGCCGAGCCACTGCTTCCTCTACAGAGAGCTTTCTGTTGTTCACTGGGTCGATGACAAAACCAGTGGCAGCCTGGGCCTCCAGCAGAATCAGAGATGTACCGGGGGTGAGAAGGCCTTTACCTTTGGCTTCATAGATACTCAGGGTCTCCTTGGTGGACTGCAGGTAGACTCCTGCAATGCTGTTTGTTCCCTCAAGATACTTGCGGACTGAGTCCATGTTACTCACTTCTGTCACTGTGACTTTTCCAGAGCTGAGATCCTCATAGAGGTCCTCGGTGATGATCTTTGATTCAAGCAGCTCATTAACACTGACATCCTTCCTGATCCCATGGAACTTGGGAGCTTGACTTGTCTCAGTGGTTGTGGTCTTGGTGATGGTAGTTTTTGTTGAGCTGCTGTGCTCGTTCCTTTCTGGTGGTTGGCTCATGACCAGTGATGACAGAGAGGTTGTTTCAGTTTGCTGCTCAATGATGGTCAAGATGATCTCTAAGAAACGATCAATTGTGATTGATCCGGACTTGTACTGTTGCACTAGCTGTCTCCTCTGCTCTTCAGTGATGTATTTGGAGTAGAGCAGATCCCAAAGTGAAACTGTTGTTCCCTGGTATTTGCCCCCTGCTCTGGTTGTTGTTGTAGATTTCAGGGTGAGTTTTGTGCTCTCATCAACAAAGAAATAAAACTCGCCTTTCTTGACAATGACCAATAAACTGAGGCCTGTGATGGGATCAGTAATACACCTTTCCACCAGCTGGAGATAGGTGAGGTTCTCTTGAGTGTTGGGGTCAAAGAAACCCTTGGTGTCATCATCAGGGTCAGACAAGATCCGGTTCATTTCCTCGTCAAAGTAACCTCTCTGGTACGCCACCTGCACTGGGACTCTGTGACTGTGCACTGGGTCAATTATGCCTCCTGTAGCGATTTGGGCTTCAAGGAGACGAATTCCGTGAGTTTTGACTATGAGATCATTTTTCAAGGCTTGGAACAAAGAAATTGTGTTTCCGGTGTAGGGATCTTTGTATCCCGTCACAGCCCTTTCTGCTGAAAGCAGTTTGTTTTTCCACTCAGTGCCAACCACTTGCCGAGCCACTGCTTCCTCTACAGAGAGCTTTCTGTTGTTCACTGGGTCGATGACAAAACCAGTGGCAGCCTGGGCCTCCAGCAGAACCAGAGATGTACCGGGGGTGAGAAGGCCTTTACTTTTGGCTTCATAGATGCTCATAACTTTCTTTGTAGATTCCACCCTGACTCCTGCTATACAGTTTGTGGCCCCAAGGTATTTCTGAATTGATTCCATTTTGCTGACACTCTCTGCAGATACTTCTCCTTGTATGATCTGTGTGAAGAGATTTTTTGTGATGATTTTTGACTCAAACAGCTCACTGGCTGAGACCTGCTTTCTTAGCCCCTTGAACTGCTTTTCTTTGGATGATACCTCTGTAACAATAGCTGTGAGTATTTCAATGAGCTCCTCTATTTTCATGGCGCCTGTCTTGTACTGCTGTATGAGCTGATTCCTCTTTTGTTCTGATATGTATTCAGAGATCAACACTTCCCACAGTGTTACCACTTTATTTTTGAATTTTCCTGCGTTAATGTCAATCGTTTTGTTTTTGAATGCAAGTTCTATTTGTTCATCTGTGTGACCTGCGTTATCTTTATTGAGCAGCAGAAGAAGTAGTCCTGTTTTAGGATCTTTCTCGCATTGCTTCATCAGCTGAGTGTAAGAAATGGTCTCTTTGGTATTTGGGTCAAAGAATCCCTTTGCGTCATCAGTGGGGTTCAACAGAAGCTTGCTCATTTCTTCACTGAGATATCCCTTTTTAACAGCAACGTGGACAGGTATCCTGTGGCTCTGAATGGGGTCAATGATTCCTCCAGTTGCTATTTGTGCCTCAAGAAGACGAAGGCCATCACGCCTCTGAATAAGCTCTTCATTCACTGCCTCAAACAGTGATATTGTTGCATCTGTAAATGGATCTTTGTAGCCAGTGACAGCTCGTTCAGCAGAGAGAAGGTCCTCGTGCACATCGGGTCCAATCACTTTCTCTCTTGCTGCTTCATCGACAGAATAGAATTTGTTTTTGAGAGGATCGATCACCCATCCTGTTGCAGCTTGTGCTTGGAGGAGGAGAAGTGCGATGCCAGGTGTCAAAAGCTCTTCCTTTTTCGCTTCATATATGCTCATTACTTTCTGGGAGGGATGAACCTTGATTCCAGCAATGCTTCCAGTACCCTTCAGGTATGCTCTCACAGACTCAGACTGGGCGACTGCTTCAAATGTGACTTTTCCTTCTTTCACCTGTTCGAATATATCTGCATTAATTATATCTGAATCCACTAGTTGTTGTGCAGAGACAGGCTTCCTTAGGCCCATTATCATCTTGGTACTTTTACTCTTCTCCAGTTTTTCAATGGTGGAAATCACGAGCGTGATGATGGTATCTGCTGTGATCTTCTTCACTCTGTACTTTTCAATGAACTCAAGCTGCTGCTCTTCAGTGAAGTACCCAGAGTGAATCAGGTCCCACAGAGACACTGATTTCCCTGAGTAGCGTCCCACTGATACACTCACAGCCATCTTTTCAAACATCTGCTTTATTTCTGTGTCAGTGTACATTTTTGCCTTCGTTTCAGTTGCTTCTGATTTTTCTTCCACTGGTAAGAGAAACAGATTTGTTTCCTCATCTTTTACACATCTGCCCAACATCTCCAGGTATGTCAGATTTTCTTGTGTCTTCGGGTCCAAGAAGCCCTTTGTGTCATCACTTGGGTCTGCCAGGATTTGATTAAGTTCTGCATCAAAATATCCTTTCTGGTATGCAACTTCCAGGGGCAAATGAATACACTTCAAAGGATCAATGATACCACCTGTAGCAATCTGGGCCTCAAGCAGACGGATACCATGCTGCTTGACAATTAGATCCTTTTTCAGGGCTTGGAAAATTGAGATCTTTTGACCAGTGTATGGATCTGTGTAACCAGTGACAGCTTTCTCTGCATTCAAAAGCTTTTCATACACTTGTGGACCGATTACCTTCTCTCTGAGAGCTTGCTCCACTGTGAGTTTTCTGTTTTTCAGTGGGTCAACAATGAACCCTGTGGCTGCTTGTGCTTCAAGGAGGTGAAGTGCTGTGTTGGGTGTAAGAATGCCGATTCTCTGTGCCTCATGAATGCTTAGCTTCCTATTGGAGGGTTGCAGTATCACACCAGCTACGCAACTTTTTCCTTGAAGGTAGTCTCTCACACCGTCTATTCTCAGCACATCAGCACTCGTCATCTGTCCTTCGACCAAATAGCTGTATGTTTTTTCATCCACTATATCAAGCTCCCAAAGATCCACGACGGAGACCTTTCCTCTCAGACTTTCAAACTTCAGTTCAGCTTGTTGTTTTATCTCCTTATTCTTAATGATCTCTTGAATGGTAATGATGAGTTGGTCAATTGTGATTTTCCTTGACTTGAAGAGTTTGAAAAAATCCTGTCGTTTGTCCTCCTGCAGATACTCTGAATTAATAAGATCCCACAATGTTGGATTCCTACCTTTGAACCTTCCATACTGAACTGTGACTGTTCTTTGGAATGCTTCTCGCAGATTAACATCAATGTTAATTTTGTTGCTTTTCTCTTTGAGTGGCAAGAGACACAGACCGGTGCTGGGATCTGTGACACATCTGGCCATGAGCTGCAGGTACGTCAGGTTTTCATGGGTGTTAGGGTCAAAAAATCCTTTGGTGTCATCACTTGGATCGCTCAGGATCTGATTCATTTCCTCGTTGAAGTACCCTCTTTTGTAGGCCACGTGGACAGGAATTAGATGGCTGTTTACCGGGTCAATTATCCCACCGGTGGCAATTTGGGCCTCCAGGAGACGAATTCCATGATCTTTTACAATGAGGTCTTTTTGCATTGCTTGGAACAAAGAGATGATTTTGCCATCATTTGGATCTATGTACCCAGTAACTGCTCTCTCTGCTGAGCGTAGCTTTTGGCAGATATCAGGCCCCACAATTTTGGCTTTGACAGCATCATCCACTGAGAACTTCCTGTTTCCAATGGGGTCAATGATGAATCCTGTTGCTGCTTGTGCCTCCAGCAGGATGAGAGCAGTTCCTGGCATCAGCTTTCCTTTCTGTTTGGCCTGGTAGATTGTCATGATTTGAGAATCAGGAAGCAGAATACCTGCAATGCTGTCTTTCCCCTGGAGGTAAACATTTACTTTTTCATCCTCCATCACATCGTTCACTGTCTTTTTTCCCATTTTCAGATCTTCCAAGACTTCTTCACTTATGATCTCAGCTTCCACAAGCTGTTTGGCTGTGACGGGGTCTCTTAGGCCTTCAAAGACGACTTTAGTTGATTTGACAGACTTCTCTATGACTTCCATAACGGTTGTGATAATCACTTTGATAGTGAATGTCCCCTCTCTGTACTTCTGAATGATGTCTCGTCTCTGCTCTTCATCAAAGTATTCAGACATCAGTAGTTCCCACAAAGACACAGTCATTCCCATGTACTTGCCACATGTCACATTCACCTTCTCCTCTTTTAAAGCCACTTTACTTTGGTAGTCGATGAAGTTGAAATTCAGCATGTCTGACTTGCCACAGAGCGGGAAGAGGCAGAGTCCAGTTACAGGATCTGTGACGCACCGTTCCATCAGCTGAAGATAGGTAAGATTCTCCTCTGTGTTTGGCTCAAAAAACCCTTTGGTGTCACGCCCTGAATCTTGTAGTAAGGCATTTATTTCTTCATTGAAGTAGCCTCTCTTGAAGGCCACCTCAGTGGGAAGTCTGTGACTATTGATCGGGTCTATGATTCCACCTGTAGCAATTTGGGCCTCAAGTAGGCGGATCCCATGCTCCCTGACTATCAGGTCTTTTGACAGCGCTTGAAATAGGGATATTGTTTCACCTGTGTATGGGTCTTTGTATCCTGTCACGGCTCTTTCTGCAGAACGCAGCTTTGCGTGATATTCTGGACCCACCAGTTTGTTTTTGACGGCCTCATCCACTGTTAATTTTTTATTTTCTATGGGATCGATGACAAATCCAGTTGCAGCTTGTGCCTCCAGTAGAACCAGAGCTGTTCCGGGCATCAGTATACGTTGTTTCATGGCGTCATAAATGCTCATTCTCTGATTTGATGAAAGTATAGCAATACCTGCAATGCTGCCTTTGCCGACTAGGTATTCTTTCACTTCTTCCATCAGCATCACATCCTTTGTGGTTGTCTTCCCCTTCAGTAAATCATCGTATGTATCTTTGTCGATGATCTTGGATTTATACAGTTTGGTGGAAGAAATGCCTCTTCGCAGACCTTTAAAGGTGATGCAGACAGGAAGAAGCAACAGGCATGTGTCAGCCTCAACAGTGCATTTCTCCAGGAGGTTTCGGTAGTTTAGATTTTCTTGTGAGCTTGGATTGTAGAACACTTTGAGCTCTGACATGTCTTCATTGAGCAAACCTTCCTCATAGTAGCCCTTTTGAAGTGCTGCTTCAACAGAAATGTGTGTCTTCTCGGTGGGATCAAACAGGCCTTGTGTGGCTATTTGTGCCTCCAGCAGCCTTAGTCCATAATCTCTTGGGACTAGATCTTTCTGCATAGCTTGGAATAGAGAGATTATTTGGCTGGTGTAGGGGTCGATGTAACCACTCATGGCTTTCTCTGCTATAAGAAGTTTCTCTTTCATTTCCAGTCCAACTACTCCCTCTGTGACGGCGTTTGCAACAGGAAGTATTCTGTTGTTGATTGGGTCTATGATGCCCCCTGTGGCAGCTTGAGCTTCAAGTAGGCTTAATGCCGTTCCCGGTGTGAGCAGACGTTTTTTCATGGCTTCGTAAATGGTTACCTTCTCCTTTGTCTTCTCCAGAATAATGCCCGCCACAGGTCCGTGGACGTGTGTGCTGCCATTTTGTTTTATTTCTAGATTTTCCATCTTGGCCTAAAGAACAGTGTGATACAGAAACACAAGCTTCAGTGGGTTTGGATATTACATGCACTGCATTTAAGGAACATAAAATTATGTTGTTTCCACCATTTTTTAAGATAATTATCAAAACAAAGTTTGACGAAACATTGAAATTAAATGGCATTAAAGGTATCACCAGTGTATTTTTCTTCTTATATTGTAGTGAAACCTATTTAGATAGGTGTTGTGGTCATTCTGGACCTGGTGTGTTAAAACAAGAGATGTGTCTAATTTGCATCACTGAAGTAGATCAATTCTGTCTACAATCCAACAGTGAAACATAAAGTTTTCAAAACTAAATGCATCACTCGATCTGACTTTCTCAAATATTAGTAGCCTAGAAAAATGAAAATGAAAACACAAAAAATATAAAATAAATGACTACAGGATGTTATGACTGCTTTATGCCTTCTGAAACCTGGGAACTGAATTATTAAATCCACTGATAAGATTCGTTTTACAACATGGTCATCTTCCAGCTGCACAACACACCTTTTGTGTGTCCTGCGTCTGTGTAGCCTCAGATCATTTGATGGTGCAGGCTTCTCCAAAGTCCAAAGAGACTCAGGCCTTTATGGTCACGAGCCAGGTCCTGAAACTCCGTTCCTGTAGAGGTGGTTGGGGAGGGAAGTTTCTTCTTTGTCAAATCTGTTCCTCACAAACATATTTCTGATTCTTGTTATGATTAGTATGTGTTTTCTTGTGTTGTTGCACTTAGTTTATAATTTTAAGTGCACATTTCAAGGTTTCCAAACATCCCAAACATTTCAGGCAGCATTTGTGCACAAACTGATACACAGGGCCTTAAACAAGCCGTACATATAAAACAAAATGCTGTCAGAGTGTGGAATAAAATGAAGAAGAAAGTGAAACCACAATGCCATAAAGCATGTATCTTCATCGGGTTGACTCATTCAAAGCAGGGAATAAAGCAGTAAAAGTTTCATATGTTAAGATCTTAAAAAGTATAAGTGAAAATGAGACATGCAAAGGAAAGTTTGAGCACTGTTAAACAAGCACTTCCCAGAAAAGAAAAAAACCTCCTGATGGTAGGTTAGTTTTCCTTTTTATATGTCAGTGGGAGTGAATATAATCGGCGTCAGGAAAAAAAGGGTGAAGCATTCAGCTCTTATAAAAGCTTGTTGTTTTATTGCCCAACTGAAAGTTTGCCTGCAAAGACACGGCTCTGTTCTTTCACTATTATTTTTTCCACATCTCAGCTACTGTGGGAATAATGCCCAAAAAATCACCTTAATTAGTTTCACTGTTATGAAGATGATCAGCTGCTTCTGCGGCATTTTTCACAGGAGGGTGTGACCTTTTTGTCAGTGAAAATATTCTTTTCATTTAAAACCCCGGCGGATTTAAGGTGTGTACCATTTCACTATTAGGTCACCAGGTTTCACTGATGACATCGTGGTGTTGAAAACTTATTGCCAGAGTAACACAAAAACTTTCTATTGTGAAACAGACATGAGCACTTCAACAGCAAAATCAGTCATGTAGTTATATTCCCTGCTGTCGGTGTCACCCACTTCGTCAATGTTTGACTCTTCACAGTTATTACACAGCGACTTTGCTTATCTTGCCTTTAAGGCAAATACATTAGTTGCATAAAACTTTTCCTGCACGCTGTTAACGCACAGCTGCTGGTCACAGTAAAGCCTTTTACTTTGGCAAATTTACTTTCCTCCTCTGAGAGAGATTACATTTAAATACAGCAGTGGTCATACATACAGAAAGCCTTTGAACTAAATTAATTAAACATGAATCTTTCAGGCTGTATTCTGAAATAAAAGCAGGTTTTATCTTTGTTGTATTTGGAAATAAAAGTCTTGCCATCACATTTTTTGTCTCACGTTTTGTCGACAACTTAATGCTACAGGTATCGTAAGTGCGGCTCTAAATATATTTTTTCTTCTCCAGGCAACAGTCCAAAATATTTATTCACTGTGTTACACAAGGAAACGTTAACACCTAATTATTTAAATGAACATTTATCAAAGTAGCTGCAAACAAATTTCTCATCACTCAACTAGTCATCGCAGCTCCAAATCTAATGACATCACTGTTCACGAAGTTCAGTATTGATTCTTTATTTTACCTTTTACAACAAATCTCTATACGGACATATTTAAATACATTTTATATTTGAATTAAAAATTTAAATGGACCTATGTGCAGAATGCTGATTAATGTTACAGCCACTTCAGTGAGTTCTTTCTTGTGTAGCTACTGGCTAAAGAAAACTTTTTGGTGATTTATTCCTGTACAATATGTAATTACAGCAACTTCTCAGGTTCAGGTATCAAAGATATGATCTGTGGTGAACAATCGACATCACTTCAAACGTAGTGAAACAAGAATGAATCAGCGTAGCACTTTATGTTCAGACTTGATAGAATGGACTCAGGCCAGCTTTATGTGAAACATTACTTGAGCAACTGTGGTCAAAGGTAATGAGACAGGAATGCTTGTTTTCCCATTTTATCAGAGGGGTGTTGGCAGACAGTGCGGGACAGTTATCTCCTCACGTCTTGGCTTTCACAGCACTGTTTTAGTCCAACAGATGGAATTCAAATAAAGTAAACTCCCTTTTAATTTGTGAGAATTTCACCACAACCTCGCAGCAAACATCAGGAGCAAATGAAACGAGAATCTCGATCCTCCTCTTTGGAAATAAATCTGTCGTCACCCATTTACAAGAATTCCACTCTTACCTGAGAGCTGGCGGATGTGCAGTGTCACAAATCTGCACTGGGTAGAAGGCTGACTCAGCAGCTGTGAGGGAAATAAAGGTTTTGCAGCGCTCCCAACATCTCAGCGGTAATCTTCCTGCCCCACTGATCAGATATAGAGCAAGACCAGCTGGTTAATCCCTCCTCCTCCTGAAGACCAGCCTCTCTTCCTCAGACCGTCCGCTCAGGATGCCAGGAATTCCTGCAGTCCATTGTGCTCTAAAACAAAAATATCAAGCATAAGTTAGGAGACTACATAATGTGTACAGAGAAGTGTTACTCTGGTTAAACACGGGGGACTTTAAACTTCTTTGTCTTTTATTGATGTACAGTAAATTATTTCTCTTCTCACAATGCTTCGTATCTCCAGTGAATGTGAGCGGTGCATACAGACGCCTCGGTTCCTTATCTCACCAGCCAGGTTGAGACGAGCAGAGCCCGATCCTCCGTGAACACAGAAAACTGTGTCTGTGTGCATGAACTTTCCCCCCAGAGAATACCAGGAGCAGCTTTGCATCATACATATTAAACACAATTTCATCACAGAGAGAGAGTTCTACATAGACAGACACCATCTGCTTGAAGTCACACAAACCAGGTGGCAAAGACATGAGTCACAACACAGTGACAACATTTTAACCTGTAATGTGTTGTGATTAATGTGGAGGTGGAAACAGTTTGTCGAGGTTAAAGGTAAAACAGCTGGGAAAGGAAATTCCACATTATCCAGGTTGAGAAGGAAAGAGGGGTTCTTACGAAGAGATTCATTTGACAGCTGAATATGTTTTTGGCATCTGGCGCATAATGATAACAAACAGCAAAAGCAAACAACACGTACAGGCACACACTCAGTAATGCAAAGTGAAATGGCAGCCAAGTGTGCAGTGATTCATCCGTCAATAAAAGGTAAAATCTTCAAATTAAACACAGTCAGGCCCACTGTCTGTCATACTTTACGTTTGAAAACAGCAGAAATGTTGATTTCTAATGTGAACATAATACTTTCACATATATGTAGGAGTTTGTTGCCACAGAAGTGCATTTTTCTAACGTCACTGCAGTCTGACGGTTAGTTAGATAATGCTGCCCTGCAGGATCGAGCCCCGATAAATCTTCTCCCTGACACTTTAACGCTCTCACAGCTGGTTTGGCAGGTTAGATGATATTTTATATATTGTCATTCACTATCACATCTACATTTTATGTGTGAACAATATCTGTAATTATCTTCAGAGATATTTATGAAAATAA